>CM060109.1:33238891-36138891 GCA_030522415.1 Channallabes apus | reverse complement strand
ATATATATAGCATAATCAAGTCCAAGTCCATTTAACAGCAATGCTGTTTTGTAGCTACATTAAGTTACTTAATAGGAAACAATATAATCACACAAGGGACTAAGATTTGTTGCTTTTGCTGACAATCCTGGTGTTTATTGATAAAGACGTGACATTTTAGGCAATAATTTGTAAAATAAAATAAAATAAAAAAGCTTACCAAGGCCGTTATTAAATTTATTTTCATGCACGTACAGTCATTGACATTTTTTCGGTTATTCTGGATTTTAAGTGAGAAGTGCCACTTATTTCGTTAATACATCACCCGTTGGCCAATTTATAAAATTAATCTTTGAGAGTCATTTTTGTTGAACCACCACTGAACTGTAGTTACATTACATAGCCAGTAGATGGAAACAAACATCCACAAATCGGTGGTTATTGCACTCAGACATTTCAGTCAAGGTCGCCGCTGAGAATGCGTGTCAAGGTCAAAGGTAAACACAAGACTCGCTATTTGAGTGGGAAAATGTTAAAAAAAAAATCCTTCAAAGCAGTTCTTTCGGCCTTCCTAAGACAGCTGCGAATTTAAAACTACTATAGATTGCATGCATGTGTCAGGTAAAAAGAAAATAAGAGTTTTTTTTATCGTTTTAATTTTCATAAACATGATAAACTTCTAAACATAATTTCCCCGCCCAAGTGTATAGTCATAATTATCAATTACAATATGCTACTTGACAGTCCATACTGGAATTTTTTGCTCCACTTTTGGTGGCTTAATTTTTCCCCCTACTCAGAACACACTTGCCAAAACTCATTAGTCGTAGTCAAGCCCTCCGTTACTTGGACCTGGTGTGTCCGGACCAATGAAACCTGAAAGTATGCATTATCTTAGAACTCTATGTATTGCACAGTGAATTTCCAAACAATAATAGATTTTGTTCATACAATAAAAATACAAAAATACAAATAAAAAACATTTAATTTGAATGCTCTGTTGAATATAGGGCTATATTATATGATAATGAAATATACGATTAATTCTTGAATAAATAACATTATATTTCCGTATAATATTCCTTATGGGATTTCTACAAGATCTTCAAGTGCGTGTAGTGTTGTTTATATCCCAAACACAATCACAATTATTCACAAATGATGCAAAGACGATTTATTAGGAAAACATCGAAACAAATAATTGTCAGCATCTTTATAAACAAAACCAAAGTGTATATAACGTAACTGGAATGGTCTTATTATAGAATAATAGTTTCTATTCCTTGAAATTATGTGCCTGAAATACAACGTGTGTGTTTGAGAATAATGGAAACTCAATAATAGTTAAAATGAATACAAAACCTTACATCAAATGAGGATACAATTTTATAAATAAGGAGCTTTAGACAATGAACGGCCTTGAATAATCAGTTTATGGAAGAATTCGTTAAAACGATTCATAATCTTTACATATTTTTGAAATTATTTTCTTGTCCTTGACACGGCGATTCTGAAACCATATAGTGACTTGTCTCTCTGACAGGTTAGTGGACGAGGCTACCCGTCGTCGCCTCTCTTTGGTAATAAACTTAGTAATGGTGTATTCGTGCTCGAGCTCCTTCAGCTGCAATTTCGTGTATGGAACCCGTTTCTTCCTCCCACGCCGAAGAAAAGGGCTGGTGTCAGGCGCTGCGTCTTCTGCAAATAAATACTAAAAATATATAGTAGCCTACTGACATAACAATAAATAAAAATTTATAATTGAAACTAATTGTATTATATAAAAATCTATAAACACAGGGTAAAACGGTATAGACGATGAGTGAGTAAAATCTAACATTATTATGGCTATTATAATGCATACATGTTTAATGTATAGTTACAATTGAGATATTTACAATTGAGATATTTATAAATTCTATGTGTGACTGGAAACGCAAATGGGAAGACTGGAAATCTTCGAAAATATTGCTACAGTATACATTTACCTGTTAGTGACGATTTCCAGATATGCGGGCTGGACGTTTGCTCTTTCGGACAATAAATTTGGTTGCTCCAACTGGTCGACCAGTTCCAAGGCTCGTAGTCCTCCATTACAAAAGGGCTTTCATGTTTGTGATCTCTGGTTCTGGCGCACTGAACTACTGGGACATCAATATATCCAGGGATCCTATATGGTCCTGCATAACCCTGATACACACCAACGTCCCGAACCCGGGTCGGACCTTCACTGCAGTGTATTGCGCCTCTGCCGAAATCAACCACACCTTGATTATCAGCCATGTGTCCATATACTTTCCCACTAAGACTGTGGTGGTTCATGACTCGTTGCTGAAACACTGCGCTTGTAGGAGCTTTGGAACTGTAGAAACTGTTAGCGAAGTGGCACCCAAAATTAACTTGCGAGGTAGTACAAGACGCTGCGTTGGGAAAGGATACGTAAGAAGAGAAAGGCTCGGGGCTCACAGAGCTCAGCGTATCCGACAGCAAATAAGACGACGGTCGATTCGAGTGGGTTCCAAACGCAGACGTGTAAAAACTTCTACTGGCATTCTCCCCGCCTAGATCTTCTCGGTCCATAGTTATATGACAAGCAGCAGAATTAACCTGACTGTGATTAAAACCATTCTCATATGTTAATCCAGTTGAGTCTAGTAGGGCAAAGCATTAAAAAAGTCAAATTGACAGCAAGGCTTTTTATATTTTTCCCGTCTAATTACAGGACTCTGACAACCTGAAACATGATTGGTTAGTACTGTCCACGTGACATGCAAATAACAAGGTTGACCTTGAGTAATATGTTACTAAAAGATTAAGTCATTCGGAAAACTATAGACCACATTTTCGTTTAAGCATTACTGACCTACTATTTTAATGCATACAATTAAAACTCTATACAAATTAATCGACAAATATTTCATCCTATTGGTGACTTTGTATATAAAACAATAATATATAAGCATATATACATATATTCTGTTAAATTAATCTTTAAATAAAGATCGTTAAATAAAACAAAAAAATGAAATAACAATAAAAAAAACAATTAAACTTTTCTAAGGTTTACTAAGAGTCGGCATACTACAAAAAAAAACAAAAAAAAACAACCGGTATCGTTAGGCTTGTCAAATATTACACACCTAAACTACGTATATGTATTAGCCTTGTTTTACACAGGCCTTTGTGTAACCTAGGCTTGCAGCTATGATTAAGTAAGTAGGCGCTTTAGAGGACCAACACCAGTTGAACAAGATGTTGATATTTGAGAAATGTCACCTTTTCCTAGGTATATCTTACGATTTGTTTTTTTTCTGGCTAATAAATTAATATCTTACCCACTTTATTTGTTTGTTTGTTTGCTTGCTTGCTTGTAATTGCAGTGACATGAGCATCTTGGACGTGGTACGTCTTAAAAGCACACTTTTTATTTACTGCAGACACTTAAAATAGTTTGAGCTTTTTGCAACTTTCACTTTTGGATATTATATCCATTTTACTAAAAATGTTAAATAATTCTATTTAATAAGTTTAAACCAAACATAGCTATTTATTTTTCAAGGGGTGATAGGAAGAGAGTATGCATTTTTGTCACAAAAAATATCTGTAAAGAAGTTTGTCTGTATGAAACTGTGTCTGTGAATAAATATTAATAATCTGCAAACATATGACTAAAATGTATATGTTTATATATTATAAATGTTTCTGTTAGACAGACAATAAAACAATTAACACAATATACAGTTAAACTAATGCTACAGTTTTGCAATTGTTTCCGCGTAAGCCCCCCAGACGGTCAAATGTAATCTTAGAAAGATGCAATACTATAGTTTTGTCAATAGATGGCAATATCAGTCCACATTGTCGTTATTCATCGCTCGCTTGATAATTAAGTACTTCTTTAAAGTAAGATTTGCTACTTCACTAGCTTGACACTGCACATTAAGTTGAACAAATGTAATGATTTTTCATTCCGTATATAGAGATCAACCTAATAAATGCAAATAACTACACTAACTAACTACAGTAATGCATTGTAGTATGTAAAGTAGTAGTAAAGTAATACTGTACGTCTTTAATCTAAAATTAAATGATAAAGTGATTATAATAAGTAAAGTAATAGCCGTATTGATCGTCGTGCTACAGATGTTTAACTATATTAAATACAAAACGTTATTACACTATTAAAGACGTGGAGCTTGCATGCGAACTTACATTAATTAAGTTGCTTGTTTATACTTTATGCTTTAAAATGAAATAATTACACATCGTTAAAAATTAGTAAAGCATGTTAATTTCAAGGCAGGGACGGAAGCATACTGATTTTCATTGAAATTATAATACCAACATATTACACATTTTCCTGTATCGTGAACAATCTATTATTTAGGCATAATGAATCATAATTTAACATAAAAATAATCCTCATTGATAAGCTTTTTGTTCATGCAAGGGCAGCTCTGTTGAAATGCGAAAGGTGGCGGTAGGGAACCATGCCAGTTTCGAGCACATGCTTTTTTCACGGTTGGCTATAAAATGAAAGTGGGGCATACTATGTATTTAGTTATGGGGACTATAACTAAATACATTGTAATAACTAAACTATATGGCATGTCATATTTTCCTTTGGCTAAAATTGGCTACAAATGTACGATACATGAGCTACATAAGTTTCTTTGCAAAAAAGCTTTTGCAAAACAACACGAACAACAATATCAGTTACAAATAAGCCATTTTCTTCCAATTATGAAAGATTGAAAGAGTTTCTTCATTGCAAACCGAAATTAATCACATTATCAGCGATATACTCTTGAGGGCTTTTAAAATTAGAGTATTACGAGTTCAGTTAGCAACGCTGTGATCATTTCCTATTTCCTGACAGACGAACTAAACGAAATCAGAGGCATGTGAAAGGGCCTTTTTTACTTTTACTCTTCTACGCAAACCGGTCTCTATAGCGACCAGGGAATAAAATCAGGAAAAGACAACCAATCTAAGGCGTTTTTCCAATTAGATATAGAATTTAATTCGTTGTGAAATTTGCTCATAGCTAAAAAAAATCATATCTAGAGCATAAATAAAAAATTTGCTAATAGATGAACAGATTTAGAATATTCATTATTAGAATCATATTCATGTTTTACATATGGCATATTAATACATTTGTTTATACAGTCGTGTATATGTCAATATACCGACCCTTTTGATTTTGTGCTCCACCTAAGCCAGAAATCGCTTACATGGGTTATGGGTCGTATGTGGGTTATTTTACGATCAAGTCTTTCATAAATGCATATACTTCCAGTAATGTAACTTGCATCAATGTTATTACATTGTATACTTCCAATAATGTAACATGCGTCTCACGTCTAGGGTCGAGAGTTCGATTCTTGCCACGTGTGTGTGAGCGTGAGTTTGCATGTTTTCCCCGTGCTTGGTGCGATTTCTCCCTCTGGTTTCCTCTCACAGTCCAAAGACATGCAGGTTAGGTAAAATTGAATGTGTGTGTACTCTGCGATAGATAGCACCACGTCCAGGGTGTACCCCCGGTTTAGGCTCCAGGGCCCCCGCGACCCTGTACAGGATAAGCGGGATAGAAAACGAATTAATTATTACGTAAATTAATTAATAGTTCCTCTGAAAACATAATCACTGAACCAAACCTAAAGCTGTTAGAGGAATGTTTGCTCTTTATAGCTGAATGTCCAGTAGTTTTGTAATAAAAGCTAGTAATAGTTCATTTTAATATCACGTTACCGATTGCAAATTTTACCATTTGGTCTAGTAGTCTAGCCAACGCCTGATGCGCAAGTTAAAAGCTGCTGGGGGCGCCAAAGAACGGTAAAGCACTTCTGTGGCCATAAAGTCTTCAAGCTGAAAGCACGTTGTTCTATCACTTAACCTCACCTTCACTAGGCATCTACTCAGTCCATTCACTCCAGTACACGCATGATCAGGAGCTCACCTCTAAACACCACGAACGCATGAGATGTCATTTCGCATAAGGTCGGCTTTTAATTAGTTAAAAAGATGGAATAAAAATACCCGTAGACAAGTAGACAAGGAGAAATTTGGGACATATTGTAGAAATTATTTTACAACCTACAATTGTGAACACCAAATATACCAAATATAAGCTTAATGACTAGTCCAACACAACATAAGATAAGAAAATTATGAAACTGTTACGAACATTGAGATTTATTAAGGGAAGAGTGCGTATTGAAAACAGAATTGTGTTTCTTATTAAAAATGAAAAAGGTTATCGATTGCTCGACTCCAGCTCCCTAATTTTCTAAAAAGAATTCAAAGTTATTTTAATAAAGATTTCCGTGCAGTTATTGGGCTGATCACATTTTAGTGATCAACTTTTTAAATGAGCCGTTAATCCAAACCAGCATATCAAGGGGTCAGTTAGCTAATTGTAATATCCCTTTTACACGCATCAGTGATTTGTTTATTTAAAATCGCAACTCAAGACTAAGTTTAAGCTTTTTTTTTCAGCATCAAACCCAAATGCTGAAATTGATTTGATGACTGGAATGGATTTGAAGATGATAAAGATTTCCACGCACTTAATGGCGTTCTGTATGTATATATATATATATATATATATATATATATATATATATATATATATATATATATATATATATATGGTTTTACAATGAAAACGATTTCATTATAAATAAATTTGTTTCGTAGCTATTTAAAATATCACAATGTGTATCTTTGGATTTTCTAACGACAAATTCATGTGCAATAAAATACTAGAGCTGCTACAACATAATTCTACACTACTAAACAAGATGATAAATGTCGTCATTTTCAATGTGGATTGATTATTTGACAGCAGTATTAAACACGATTTCCCCACTTTTTTCAGCCTTTTTTCTTTTAAAGAACACCCGTTCTTAAACTGCGCACGCCGATACTCTGGAGTAAAAATCTTCAACACCTTTCAGTCCAAAACATCTGAGTCAAATAATCTTCTCAGGAAAAAAAAGGAATCAGAAGGGAGGCAGAGAGGGGGAGTGAGAGTCTAAGCAGAAGGGAGGAACAATAGAGAATCAAAGTATAATGATATTCCTAAATGAAGAGGGAAATGTTGCCGCACTCATTTTATTAATCAGACTGTCAATTTCACCCCAGAGGCCAAACCCAGGAGCCATCTAAAGCAGACGCAGATCATCGACGGGACAGCAGCTCCTCTCCTCACTTCTCCCCTCTCCCTCCACCTGGATATGAGGCTTTGAGCGAGCTCAGCTCGACTACATCATTCTTCTGACAGTCCCGCTCCTATTTATTTGCTTATAAACCTGTTACAATAAATGATCATTCTCGAAGCGTCACGCACACCTTTAACGACGAAACCGCGAACCACTTTTTTTTGATGAATAACATTTCGGACCGCAGAGGATGCACGGGTCATTTTGAGCAGTCATTCGTTGCCCGCACTGGCATTCGTCTGCTTTTTTCTTCGTCTTACCCATAAAGGTGTTATATTATTTGGTGCCAGTAGCAGAGCTGACTGCGGATTAGCTACGCCACAAATTCATCGGAGTACCAGCGGCGCGGGGGAGTTCGGCTTTTTTCTGCGTTACTTCATGATGGAGAGGATAAGAAAAGAGATGATTCTGATGGAAAGGGGGCTGCACAGTCCCGTGGCAGGCAAGAGGCTGCCGAACCTCTCCGAGTCGAACGGAAACGCGGTGCTCGAGGCCCTTGAAAATTCTCAGCACACGGGGCGACTGAGCCCGAGAATCACTTCCGCTTCGCTACACGCTAGCCTGGGCGACGTGCCCAGCAAAGGCAAATTCGAAATAGACAGCTTATTCGGAAACCACCACGCCAACGACAACAGTTCATCGGCGGAAATCTCGTCCTCGGAAAACAGGAAGAAATCAAGTCTGTATCCTGAAGTTTCTACCGACTCCGAAATGAATAGCGATGTGGAAGTAGGCTGCCCATCTCATCGCTCCCCAAACAATGTCAGCCAACACAAGGAAAACAATAATAAAGGTAACGCACAAGGGCCCCTTTTTCGTTTAAGTCATTAATGCTGAGGTTTTACAAATAAAAGATTAAACTGCCTATATTTTTTGTAAGCAGAAAATTAATTTTACATTTATTCATAATAATACGTAAAGTGCATAAAGTACATTGGCCTAAGTGTAAAAAAACATAAAAAAAAAACCGTTAAAGAACTACAGTGCTGGAAATGTATTAAATTATTTACTGAAGACCGATAGAAATATTATTATTATTATTATTATTATTACTACTACTACTGCTACTACTGGCATTTCACTATAACACGAACTTGTTACTAATATAAAACATACAGACATTTTTGTGTCATTTTAGTGGACATTTCTTAACATAATATATATTTAACAACAATACAAATTGCGACAATTTGGTTAGTATATTTGTTGATTTTTCACATGTCGACGGAGAAGTGCGAATTACTTACTTCAGGCAGAAATAAATAGCATGGAGTAAATTCGCAGTGTATGGGCTAAACTATGTAGCAAGATGTTCGTATGTAAATGAATAACAAATTTTAGATTATGACATTTATGCAGCCACATTACTGCATTGCCATTTGTCTTATTCTTGTTTATAATTATTTTTCCGTGTTCATTAGGTTTCTCAGACAGTAATTCGGGGAGCTCGAGTACTTCGTCTGTCTCGAGTCATAACGGAAACTCCATCGGCAGCTCGACCAACTCAAACACGGACCAAGTGAGGCGATACCGGACTGCCTTTACCAGGGAACAAATCGGAAGACTGGAAAAAGAATTTTACAGGGAAAACTACGTTTCAAGACCCAGGAGATGTGAGCTAGCTGCGGCTTTAAACCTACCTGAAACAACTATAAAGGTAATATTTCGCTTCAATTCTTGCTGGTTCAAATGATAATATAGTATGTAATAAAAATCTACATACACATTATAAATCGATGTTTTAATATAAACTTGTAAAATAAACTTTAGTCAGTTTAAAGAAAAAGCGTGGGATTTAAAACTTTCCACTCACCTGCTACACATTTGCTTTTTATATAAAAATACTTAAATAGAAAAAATATATATTTCAACTTATACAAGCATGTAGTTAAAATACGTAAACATTTTTATGTAAAATTTAAAGTCACGGAAAACATATAACCAGTTAGCTAAGTTCAGAATTAAATATAAGGCGTAAAAATAGAAGAATGTAAGGCAGACTGTTTTTGTATACCATATATCGGGTGGTTGAAAGGTGATTGGTTTACTCATGGCTTATGTCGTTTTCATGCGTTCTCGTATAGCAGTACGACAGTTTTAAGTCTTATTAAAATTATATAATTTTTTGCATAAATTAAACCTACGCTACTTATGCTTTAACTCCATTTTTCCCAAATCGATTTTCCTTATTATTTAAATTTTGAATGTAGTTATTTATCTTTGCCTATTTTTCCCAAGTAAATTTAGGAAAAAGGAAATCGCATGTTGAACATTAGTCTGAATCTAAATACATGTTTGTGTGTGTGTTGTGGTGTGTGTAGGTGTGGTTCCAAAACCGGCGAATGAAGGACAAGAGGCAGCGTCTGGCCATGTCCTGGCCACATCCGGCCGATCCCAGCTTCTACACTTACATGATGACGCACGCAGCAGCCACCGGAAGTCTGCCGTACCCGTTTCATTCTCATATGCCCCTGCACTACTACCCGCACGTGGGTGTCACGGCCGCGGCCGCGGCGGCTGCGGCTTCTGGAGCTGCATCGTCACCATTCGCCACCTCCATACGGCCCCTTGACACATTCCGAGCGCTCTCCCATCCGTATTCACGTCCAGAGCTGCTCTGCAGCTTTCGGCATCCCGGACTGTACCAGTCGCCGGTAGGCCTCAACAGTTCAGCTGCAGCAGCGGCTGCGGCGGCCGTGAGCGCGCCCTCGGCTAGTGCTTGCTCTTGCCTCAGCTGCCACAGCGGCGGCGCGCTCAGTTCTCGCAGCGCGGGCTCGGACTTCACATGCACAGCGAGCGCACCGAGGTCCGAAAGCGGATTTCTACCGTATTCGGCGGCCGTACTGAGCAAAACCGCCGTGCCCTCGCCAGATCAGAGAGAGGAAAGCGCCCTTAATAGATAACTTGCCACTTAAACGTGTAACGAAAGTTACTTTTGATTTGAATCAACATCTTGTTGTTAGCACATTCAAATTATTAAGGACATTTTTTTTTCAAGCCATTTCAAATAGAACCCATTAAGACAGACCAGAAAATATAAAATGTTATCAAATGATAACCGAAATTAGCGCAATAAAAAGAAAGATTTGGCATCGCGAAACTATGTGGCTAAATAAACAGCAGATGTATGATTCAGTTTCCATTAAATTTTTTTCTAATGTTTTGTTCACCCAGCAAAATTTTCGTCTTCATGTTTTATGACAGCACACACCTCTTTCTTGCTCTAAAGAGAAAAATACGGTGCATGTGCAACTTTTAGTCTGAGGTACCAGGATGAGGATGATGACGATGCCGTTCAGGGACTCCCTTAATTCGATGGAGCTATAGGCGATGAGACTCTACACTGCTTCCATAGTGTCAATTCTGCTGTTAATAATGTGCAGATTATGACGAAAATTGCCAATCATGCACCTTGATGGAGCTCCTTTGAAAGCGAAAATGTGAGGAAGTTCCCTGTTCTGAGACCCGATGTCACATCATAACAACCCGCTGTGGGAAGTCATTAGACGAGGCAGATAAAGGACCATGTGCTTCACACATTGTTACTGGTGCATATTGTACAGTAACAAACGTGGCATTCGTTATCTGAAGAAATTTTAAAAGACAAAAAACAACCTCCCCTTCCGTTGAGTCCTTTTCCAGTCTCTTTATTGGAGCTTTAGTCGTCGTGGGTAGAATTTTCTCTCAGCTGTGTTCCGCTGATGCGAGCAGCCTCATTAAATACGAACCGATATTTCCATAATGCTCCCAACAGAGATTCTTCACTCACATTCTAACGGGATTATCCGCACAAGCCCAAACTTTAGACAAATTGCTCATGCATTTCTGTCTGCATGCATATTTTTTGTCACCTACATACCATTAGACAACGGCATTTTAACCAACGCAAAACAGCACTTGTATAGCCAGTTATGAATGGTGAGATATTTTGTCATAACATACATAGTCTAATTCAGAGAAATAAACCAAAATACCGACAGCTATGTGAAAACATTCAGCGTTGTATTTATTTATTTATTTATTTTAATGAGTTAGACACCTATTTAATTCAAGTGACTGGCTGAATGTGTAAGTTTGTCTTAAGTGCTCTGACAGTTCTACAAAAAATGTAATGTCGATACCAGAGTTTAAAATAAATATCAAGTAATCGAAGACAGAATACAGAAATGCAGGACATATACCAAAATGCTCATTGTAAATAATGCATATTACATTGCTGATAAAGTTTCGAATGTTAAAGGGTTTTATACGTTAGTAGGGGATGCGAAGGGTTGGTTCTCGCGATAGAAACAGTTTGTTCAATAAATGGGAGTAAAAAAAAAATCCTGTGTTTTGCCCTTCTCCCCAGGATCGCTGTGATTCATGACTTTTAAATTACGTTTCTGTATTTTAAATATTACCGACTGTATGATTTTTCATATTTTCACTTGAGAAATATGTGCAATATAAAATGTAAATTATGTTATTTATTGATGGTGTTTGTTCTTGGGAAAATAAATATTTAAAAATCAAGTAATTGCTTGTTTAGTATTTTCTCCCTCCCAAACAACTAGGGAAAAAAACAGTGCAACTATCTACATAAGAATTAATAAAGCTTAAAAAGGCGTCGTTTCTCGTATTATTAAGTAGGCAACATTCGTAAAAAAAATGGTTAAACAATTCGTTATTTGTTTATAAAATAGATCACATTTATGAAATGCTAATTAATATAAACTTCACACACACACGCGCGCGCGCGCGCACTCACACACACACACACACACACACACACACTAAGTCTAAGTCAAATTCCCATCTATGTCTAAAGCTGAAAGTATGATAAAATTGAATCTTCGTTCGCACAGTGCTTTTAAATTATTTTTTTGTTCGATAGAAACCTGCAGCGATTAAAAGCGTTAGGTTTTTGTTTTGACCTATTATAAAATAACGCGAATAGTATATTAATTAAATCTACACCAAAACTATAGGGAATATGAAGAGTGAGATCACGGGTCATCTCGACCCTATAATTTACCATTATGTTTACATTACCTCTAAATGATACAAGCTGATATTGTCGTTAATTGCAGCTCGGTTAAATATATACTACAGCACCCCAAGGGATTTAGAGATAAGTTGCTTTTTTTAACGTCCCCATTAAAGAAATAGGATTAGGCTCAGCGTTGGAAGTGATGTATTGCTGAGGTTCTTCATGCTCTTTACTCCAGCAAGGGTTACAACCATCCAACAAAGGCATTGAGATAGATGGAGAGCTAAACGAAATAAGACAGAGGGCAGAAAAACACTGGCCACAATAACACGATTAGTTTTTGTATCCAGTGTGCGAAGACTAAAAAAGAATGTATCATAAAATGTAGAAAAAAATGTCTGTCACCTTAACCGAATTGCTTTTGACAAGAAGATGTATCTGCGGGTTGTTTAATATAGTTTATATTTTCTTTATTTCGATGCTAATAGGAAACCTAAATTAAATGTCCACTGGCGAGATAGAAATGCAAAGATCGATGATCCTTCCCCTACTGTCCAATCACCCCTATTTAATTGACTGTATTTTCTGGGTAATTGAACTGCTTGTTGTAAATTGAAGATTTTATAGAAACGACGTGAAAACTACATTTACTGACATTCATCGCGTCTTTGACATTGATTATCTGATCAGCGCGTGTCATTCTAACCTCCAATTCTTCATTACACACTGTTTATGAGCTGCTGCAGAACAACTCGCTTGTTCCACAGTGATTGATTGCCTTATTAACGCGTGTTCTTGTAAGTGTGACCGAACTGATTACGATGCATATGTTTAGAATAATGTTTCATTTAGCTGACTGCGAGTAATGCGAGGTGACAGCAGCTGCGAGGAGGACAAAAACCAAAACTACAGGGAGCACGTGGGGCCAAACCACTCCCTCGTTTTAAGGTGGAAGAAATTCAATAGGAGAAATAAATGATATAAGATTTTATTAATTTTTTTAACAGTGGTCTTTATACATAACATCATTCAGAGAAATGGATTATAATTTTCCATTTGGCTTCAGATTATTTCAGAGATGTAAAATATTTTAGGCAATAAAATACCGTTGAATTTCTCTAAACAAATAATAATTATTAAAATTTGAAGATAGGACATGATTGGTTTGTAAAATGGATTTGCAAAAGCATTATCTTCTGACCGTCTCCTTAGCCTCATGTTATACGTTATATATATATTTATATATATATATATATATATATAATAAATATATCATATAACATAACACGAAGCTAAGAAGACTTTAAGCTCTCTCTCTCTTAGTATTTATATCGTATTGTATATTAATTTTTTTCTATGAGTATGTTCCCGTTCAAATGTTACCTTCATTAATTTAACCATAGCTCATTAAGACAGAATGAAATGGTTACATTAACTTATCAGCCCATAATGATGATGAATGGAATATTAATTCAGTCACAAGCTGGGCTGTTTGCTAGTTTGCTCGTTGAGCTACATTTCAAAAAACAGTTTGAATAGGAGGTCATCCCCTCAATCAATTACATAAACATGTAGAGTTGGTCTCGTAAAACTCCCTTTCATGCATATGCATTAAAACATGTTATCAATTATCCTTGAAAATTGCCTTCATCGGCTTTAAAGTCGTCATGCCAGAATATTGCACAAAACGAAAGTCCACTGGGTTGGCTGGCTAAAATAGAATCCAGGAGTCAGTGATGTTCAAACGTGTACAAACAATTCAGATGCATTTTTACCAAATTCTGATACAATGTGTTAGCTGAGCCAAACGAACACAAGTACGCCAGCTTTCCAGTTTGTGCAATAAGTAAGATTTTCTTTTCAGGTATTTTAGTTGGTGGCTGCCAACCCTTTTTCTGTACAAGATACTCACCATGCAAATGTTGCATTGCATTAGGCAACGTCATAATGTAATAATTCGTCATATTATTACCTTCAAAAGTTTGCGACAGAGATAGCTAGCCCACAAGAAAATTACATGGAATAGATTAAGCAAATTAAAATAGTCGAGTCTATTTCATGGACTGTCACTCCAATACATGCACGTTTTAAGCTCCCAAAAATGTGACATCCTTAACGAATCACATATATTTAGACATATAATGAGCTGAGAGCGAGAGCGGAGAAAGATAAACTGAAAATTAATTGAGTATTGTTTTAATTAGATGGACTGAAGAGAGGGCGGGGCTGGGATAAACTGCTCAGAGCGAACTGATCATGCTGAACAGCAGGAGCGAGTGCATAGACGAGGTCAGGTCAAAGCAGCGGGCGCCTCCTTACGAACTAACGCTCATCTGACGGCTGCTTACGAATCCTTTAAGCTCTAATGACACCTCACAGAAGACCGTGTTTGTGGGCTGAATCACCCATTTCAGAATTCAAATAGATTGTAGTTATTACCGTTACTTTCTAGTTATTGCTGCTTCTTCATAGCTTAAAACGTCTCTGTTTTAGGGGTGTACTGACAACCTGTGATTACACCTTTGTGTAAAAAAAGACCACGGAGAGCAATAGATAAATATTAGTGAATGCCGAACAACCTTAAAAAGAGAGCACGTTACGTACGAGGCTGTTTTGCGGGCGTTTCCCGAAAGTCTTCATCCGCGATTTAACAAATAATCTGTCAGTAGTCATTTGTTGACTCCGCCTTGCCCGATTCTGGAGATAAGCAAAATAATTCGATAGTCAAACAATTGACTGACAGTCCGGAGGTATATTTTACAGATAAGTCAGACACTAAACAGCTACACGGATAGACAGCAAAGGCAAAACATCTAAACAAAAAATATGTTTGCTTGGAAGAGGTAAACTGAACGGGAAATATGCAGGGGACTAGTAAGAAATCTCCTTAGCGAATTCATGTGTGGCACATGTAATGTAGACAGGTGCGATTCGAGAGCCCTAGGCCAAATTTGCAGAGGGCCTCTCCAACCAGCAGTCATCACCATTATCTTACCTGCAGGAGTAGTTTATTTCTAAGCAACTGGCAATGTGCAGCTCACTAAAATCACCCGTCAGACGGAAGCTGTTACACATGTAGAAAAAAATAAAATAAAAGGCATATAATGAAACTTAGCTAGATCATTTTCTGAATATAAACACTTTCGTTAAATCAGTATCCTATATGCATACCTTTATATATACATAGTCAGCCAAATGTAAACACACTTCAGGAAAAATTTTTATATAATAAATGTATTGCTTTATGTTATATAACTAACTGGATCACTATAAAAAAAAAAAAAAAAAAAAATACAAGAAAGTCTGGCAAAATATAAATAAATGAAGGGTGGTGCAAGACTTTTGGACCGTATTGCAAAAAAATATATTGTGGAAACTTTTGCCAGACTTTCTTGTATTTTTTATTTAATTTTTTTATAGTCAATCTCTATATGATCTAAAATGTCAATCTCTCATGTATTCATTCCAACATTTCACGCCTTAAATTTAAATAGATGGTTTTGGCTCAATCAAAAATACAATATTTCAAAATGTCACAATATTTCAATGGAAAAAAATATTTACAATACAGAAATTCTATGTAAAAACTGTAAAATATGTAATTCATTTATGTACTCAATACTTTGTCTGGGTTCCTTTGCATTCATTACTGAATCAATGTGGTATGGCATGGAGGTGATCCGCCTGTCCAAACTCCTGATGGAAAAGGAACTGGCATCTCCATAAAACCTGTAAGCAGATAGACGTATTCTAAAAATCTCTTGGTAAACAGCTGTGTTGACTTTCGACTTGATAAAACTGCATGAACCAAAGCCAGCACCAACTCTAGGAATTTGGATTCTGTGCCTCTATACAATCTTCCTCCAGACTCTTCCTCTGGCATATTGATTTCCAAATTAAAAAGAGGATCTTGGACTACTGAGCAATAGTCCAGGGCCCGACTTCTCGATAACGCACACTATTCGCGCACTAAGAAGACTCTTAAGATATCTTACGTTAAGTGATAACTTTTCTAAGTGCATTTCTTGAACTGTCTCTTAGGAGTCTTCTTAAGTCGCTGCCTCTTACTGTACGTCCGACGTTACATGGCGCTGTCTACAGTGAAGGTCCTGAATTAGCTGACATCGGTTGCTCAGGAATCGATTTTTGACTCCTTTTGCATGACAGCATTAAGAAAGACGGCACTTTCTATGCAAATTAAACACTGCACTAAATTCTTTTAATAGCGTTTATTTTGACATGGGTTAACTTATCAATAGCATGCCATAATAGGCAAATATATAGGCCTAAATGAATCACTAAACTGTCACAGTGTCACTAATATTTTCATGTAACCTGTGACGGTGAAACGAACCGGGTATACAATCATAGTTGATGGACAAACAGCTGATAACACTTTTCACCATTTCAGAAACAATGTGAAACATGTCAGTTGTTGGGGTTGTACAGCACACTTATGGAATGAATACGATGAGTTGACAGAGTGGAGGTTTAATACCCCTCTCTCACGCGGTTTCGCGCAGGGGCCGTAAGTGCGGTTCATCATGATTCAGCACGAGTTTTGGTGCCATGGTTACGTTTCCATTTTACCACGCAAAAAAAAATTTAACATGTTTAACATGCGGAAGCTCGCGGACCTTGCAGATCTTTGTGGACCGTTGGGCGCCGGTCACTCGAGGCGGATCACGGTGCCTATAATACCCCTCTCTCACCTGTGTGGCCTGACTCATCTCCGTGAGCTGCCGCGTTTGCCCGCGACGGTCCTTTAACATTCCGCGAAGTTCTGTAAGGTCTGCAAGCTTCAGCGAGGACCAGCAAAAAAAATTAAACGTTTAATTTTTCACGAGGAAAGATGGAAACGTAACCACAGCGCAAAAACTCGGAGTGAATCATGATGAACCCTACTTACGGCCACAGCGCGAGACCGCGCATGCAGGTGAGATAGGGGTATAATACCGCATCTCACAGCGAGTCAAACCGCATAGGTGAATAGGGGCATTAAGCATTACAATCACCCAGAAAAATGAATGGATGCGGGGTTTGAATCTCCCAAGGTTATTTCCTCATTTAACTGAATCAAATTTCATAAAAATAAAACGTGTCCATAAAAAAAGTCCATAAAGTTATGGATAATGGCTAATGATCAATGAAACATACTGTATTTTAAACAAAAAGCAGCAAACAGTTGGACATCGGGACGTAGAGCGTAAGTACGACGCGTTGGCCAGGCACGCGCAGGTCTGAGCAGGTCAAGAAGCTCCATCCTCTGTTGCCTTGGAAGGCAAAACTTTTTTTTAAAATAATGACCACGGGAAAAATATGAAAAAGGCTGAAGTTTTGTCTAAAGGAAACATTTACATGACCCACACGGCTCCACGGACGGAGCCGTCTTCAGTTTAACACAACACCACGCTGTATCGCTCCCAAATTGTTCGCCACCTGTTTAATATTAAAAGTGATGGCCAATTTTAATGCATTAGTCACATTATGAAATAGGCTAATTAAATGTCACTCTATTCGTTCTGATATCAAATAAAATAACATTCTTAAACAGGTCTACAGTATATTCCATCATTATGGCACGTTATCAAAGTCGTATTAATGTGATTACTGATTTATAAATATTGCTGCTCAGTGGCGGCGACTAGCGTCTTGAGCTGAAACTACGCTAAGAATGAGTTCAGGTTGGTCCAGACCAACCTTAGGAACGTGTGACTTAGCTAAGAGATACTTAGCGTAAGAACGTTTCGGGAAATGCGCCATAACTTTAAGAGAGAGGTTAAGGTACAACTTAAGAACTACTTAGCGATAAGAAGCTTTCGAGAAACCGGGCCCAGTCATTTTTCTCCTTAGTCCAGGTAGGATAATTTTGATACTGTTTCTGGTCTAGGAGTAGCTTGAAGAATGCAACACTTGCAGCCCATTTCCTGAAGTGTCTGTGTACATGGTGGCTTTTGATGCACTGCTTCCAGCCTCACTTCACTCCTTGGGAAGTTCTCACAAGTTCTTGAATCAGCTTTGCTTGACAATATTTTTAACCCTGTGGTCATGCCTCTTGCTTGAATATTCTTTCTACCACATTTTCTCCTTACAGTCAATTTTACATGCACATACAGTAGTTCAATATAGCACTCTGCAAATAGCTTATCCTTTCAGCAATCACATGTGGCTTGCCGTCCTTCTGGAGGGTGTAAATGATTGTCTTTTGGACAACTGTCAAGTCAGCATTCTTCCGCATGTTGACTAGTGTTCTTCCGCATGTTCCGTAGTTGCATGTACTGAAATGGACCAAGAGATAAAAAAAAAAAATCCATGTTGTATGAATACCAATTTGCTTGAACTCAAAATGAAATATTGTAATGCTTTGATATACTGGATTTTTCAAAATTTATTTTAAAGAGCTATAAGCCATAATGATTGAAATTAAAACAAAAAGACATAGAAAATCCCCCAAAACATGATATACAGACCTAACATAATATTATATTACATATTTTAATAACTTTTAAAATAGTGACACTTACAACTTCAGCATCGGAAGTTGAGTCACAGACCGCTAGAACTAATCCAGTACTTTAGTATTTTCTTAAAACCAGCGTGGAATTGCCCCTTGTTGAAAAAAGCAGTCTGGTGTAAAATGTTTAACACACATCTTGCTGTACACCTCTTCAAGTTCCACATGACTGTGGTGTCTGTTGTGTCTATTTTGGGCAAAGGAAATGACTCCTGGGTGGAGCTGTACCTTGAGCTGGAGGAGGTTCTTACCACACTTTTCCCCTCAGAAATCATGAATAACTGAAGAGCAAGTTTATAAAGAAAGCATATGTAAATTTAAAGAAGTAGAAAGGGAGGGGAAGTGATTTTCCCATGTTTTTTGTTTTGTACACACAAGAGAACCAGGAGACTGAAATGACAAAGAAAAAACTCATAATAGGTCCCCTTCAAACTGAATAACTTGATAACTGTCCAGGGCTGTAAAAATCACTTCTTTGGAATGAGTGTGCACATTCATGCTGCAACTGTTCACAAAAGACACAAAGTGATATAATCTGAAGCTAGTATTCACAATAATAACTAGCAGTATCATACAGCCATCATTGTCTGGAATAAGCTCCACTTAAATTTATGCAGACACGGAAAGTGTCAAATATTTAGTGACAGAATAATCAAGACAAAATGTTCATAATCACCAAAATCACAATAATTAAGTTGTTAAGTAATTAAGTAATTAATGAATTAACAGCAATGTGTAGAACATACATGGAATGGTCTGGTGTGGGCTAATTTGTCTGATATGTAAACAATAGCAGAGTAAGCAAAGAAAATCCAGCCATAGATAAAAGTTTGTGCTGAGGAGATCTCTTGCCAGTTGCTTTGGTAGACTAACTCCGGTCTATTGTCCCTCAGTAAAGTCTATTCTTCAATACCCGAAAACTCTGATGTCTGATTATTAGATTTTTGCCACAACAAAAGATAGGGAACCTTAGTGGTTATCAGGTTTTCAGGTGTTCATAGACCCATACTTACAAACTGTAGAGCTGGTAAAAATGAACTAGATATTGTATGTCACAATATATAAATAATGCCAGACTCTCAGGAGGAGCTAATCCACCTTTTAATCTATACATTCATGCCAATGGTAATAATAATGAGCTTAAGAAGAACCTGGAGAAGATGCACTGGGAAGCCCAGGTAGCAGCATTGCAGAGTTCCCAGAGTCTCTAAAGAATCCCTATAAGGAGGAAAATGTATATATATATATGTAAACCAGGCTTATTTTCAAAAACCTGTGTAAAAAAATTATTTTTCCCTTCATAAACACGGTGAACATACGTTAAACATAAGTTTATGTCCCTTGAGCAATCATCGTATTATATGCCTTACAGTGAAGTGACAGAGGGATAGCATTCTCAGAGAAGCCAGCTTCCTGCCAATGAAATATGCTGCCTGTTCCAGTGTTAGGGAGAAATCAGCAGCCTTCTTCTGAATGAAAAGATTAAATAGAAACCTAAATGTCAAATGGAAGCAGCAGTGGCTTGGTTGTCAACACTGTTACCTCTTCCATTGGAGGGTTCAAATCTAGCCTCTGTTCCTGTATGTTTGGAGGTTGTTTGTTCTCTCTGTGATTGTTTGGTTTACTCCCACATTCCAAAGACATGAACCATAGGTTGTCTGGCTTTTCGAAGTTGTCCATAGCATGTGACTATGTCTGTGAATGCATGTGTGCTTGTGCCCTGCGATGAGTTGACACCCCATTCAGAGTGTACTCTGCCTTGTGTTTTTAGTTTCCTCTGATAGGCGACAGGACCCCAAACCCTACACAGCACATGTGACACAGCTAATGAGTGAATGTTAAATATAATATTTTGTTCTGTCCAAGAGGTGACTAGACTAACCCAAGTCTTAGGTTAAAGCAGCAATGATGATAGAGACTGGTGATGAGGAGCCAGTGGTGGAACTGAAGTTGATAACCCTGCAGCATTTTAATTTGGTTCTTTTCATGGTAATGGGTTATGACCTACATGGTAGATGGGAAATCAACATCTAATAGAAATCGTATTCAATAAATTGCCATAATTAATGTGCATTAATCACATGAAATGTTATTTTTTGGCAGCTGATAAAATAGCACTTAACCCAGCATTGTATATTATTTTTTCATTTAATTGTTTATACTGTGTGACAAGAGGTAAATATGCATACAACATAATGAATCCATGACATACTATATTGACGTCATAATACATAATTTCACTACAATTTCACATATACACACTAGGCCAATTAGCCTAATCTGCAGGTCTTTGGACTGTGGGAGGAAACCGGAGTACCCAGAGGAAACCCACCAAGCACGGGGATAACATGCAAACTTCATGCACACAGAGACAGGAATCGAGCCTGGCCGGGAATCAAACCCGGACCCTAGATGTGCAAGGCGACAGTGTTGACCACTACACCACCGTGCTGCTCACAAACAAAGCTGCATAACCTTAAACATAATGTGCAAAATATTACTAAATTAATCAGTAATAAATGCTACTTTGAGACAGCAAAATGCAAACCACAGCACTGAGGCTTGAACTATAATTCATTAAAACAACACTTGACTCCAAACTACAAACACATAACTGTCCATGGTGCTGATCTAGAATCATGGCTCTCCAGATGACTTAATTTAAACCACATATACAATCCAAAACTGAATTAAAATAATGTGTTCCAGAAGAGAAAAATGATCAGAAAAAGAATGAAAAAGTCCCCAAAAACGTAAATAAACTATATACCAAAACATATTCGCCCATCTGCCTTCACATGCATATGAATTTACTGTAGGTATCATCCAGTTCTTAATCCATAGGGTTTAATATGATGTTGTCCCACCCTTTGCAGCTTTAAATCCTCTGGAAAGGCTTTCCTCAAGGTTTAGGAGTGTGTTTATAGAGTAAGATTTATTACCAGTCTTCCAGAATTGAATTAGTGAGGTCAGACAATAATGTTGGACAAGAAGCCCTGGCTTGCAGTCTCTGCTCTAATTTATCCCAAAGGTTTTTTTTTTAAATCAGGTTGAGGTTAGGACTATGTAAAGAAGAAGAAAAATATTCAATTATTTGTCACATGTACTTTACAGCACAGTGAAATTTCTTCTTGCCAGTCAAGTTCTTCTACACCAAACTCATTCATCCATTTATGGACCTTTGTGCACTGGTGTGTAGTCATGTTGGAACAGGAAGAGGCCATCCCCAAAGTTGAAAACAACCCCACATCATCATCCCCCCTCCACCAAACTTTACACTTGGCACAATGAGCTAAGACAAGTATCGTTCTCCTGGCAACCACCAAACCCAAATCTGTCCATCGGATACCCAGACTGAAAAGCATAATCACCACTGCTCTAGAGGACCCCAGGATCACTCCAGAGAATACGTCTCCAAACCCTTTTGTAGTGGCGGCATGCTTTACACCACTACATCTGATGCTCTGCACTGCACTTGATGATTTAAGGCTTGGATGTAGCTGCTTGCCTATGGAAACCCATTCCATGAAGCTTGCTATGCACTGTTTATTAGCTAATCTGAAAGCCACATGAAGTTTGGAGGTCTGTAGCTATTGATTCTGCAGAAAGTTACTGACCTCTGTGCACTATGTGTCTCAGCATCTGATGACCCTGCTCTGTGATTTTAGAGTGGTTCAAATCAACATTTAGCCATCATGTTGTATGTCAAATAGAGCCAGGAAGAATTCTATCAATTAAAATCTCTGTGCTACCAGGATATGAACTTGAGCCATATGTGCAATAGTGGTTCATTTTTTCCTTGGCAGTTTCTATTGACAAATACAGTTGTAAGCCTTAAATCCTTCCTTTAAAAAGTTCCATTTGCTTGTTTGATTTGCACAATTAAATCAATAAATTAATTAATTAAGTTTGAGTAAATTGTACTCCAAAAATTATCCTTAGCACCATGTAACCTTACTAAAATTATGCTAAATTTGCTTAGACTTTATGTGTAAAAAACAATATTTTTTCAGCGCAATTTGTGTGTGATTACTGCAAACAATGTGATTGTTCATTCATGTCTGAAAATGATTCAACAAAATTCCTCATGCTCCCAGAACCACTCTTTCACAATTTGAGGCCTGGAATATACCTGTGCCATCAGAGAAGAAAAACTCTAATAATGAGATACTCTGGTCATTCAGAACATTCAGGTCATCAGCTGACTTAATTTTATTGTCACATAACCTTGCCAAGGCGTTCCCAAATTGACCGTAGTGTGTGAATGAGTGTGTGAATCTGCGTATGTGTGTGTGCCCTGCAATGGATTGGCACCCTGTCCAGGGTGTACCCCGCCTTGTGCCCTAAGACTCCTGGGATAGGCTCCAGGCCCCCCGCGACCCTGTATATAAGGATAAGGCGGTATAGAAGATGAATGAATGAATGAATAACCTTGCCAAGTATAAATCTGACCACGAGAAGGAACCACAGCTTTGGGCCCTATGCATGATGGGTAGATCTCTTCATATGCTTCCCTTCTTACCCTGACACACCCATCGCTCTGCAATAGGGTCAGAAGGTTGCAGCTTCAGCACTTTTCAGATCTTTGCAGATTTTTTGATAATGTGTTGAAGGTTTCTTAACCTAATTACTACAGTTCATGATTAAATTATTTGAGAACACAGGGTAATATATGAAAGATTAAACAAGTTTACAAAAAACAACATTGCTTAATTAATTATTTATTAATTTAATTAAGTATGTATTTACACAGTACTGAATATACTGCACATACTGTATATACTGCATCAGACAGAACAAAATAGACAATTTTTGTTTGTGAAATGCAAAAAGGGAAACGTATGATGGACTTAAACAAAGATTATGTACATGAACAGGAGGACAGTAGCATGCCCAACTTCTTACATAGAGCAATAATGGATCAGACCACATAAGAGCAGACAACATAAAATCACCTGTTGGCATAAGAGCAGAAACTGATATTCCTTAATATTTAAGTACATGCAGGTATTAACCTTTTTGTTCTTAGTATTTGCTGTATTTAATTCTCAGTATTTTGCAGTTTGTAAAAATAAAAGGGTAAAAGAAGTGACAGTTAAAAAAATGAAGAGAAAATTTTATTAAAATAAAAGAAGATATAAAAGACAAAGAAGAACAGAAACAAAACAAAGGTATTAATATACCAGAGCTTTAATACTGGTATCAAAATTTTCTCCACAAAAAAATTGTTATTGGTTATGCACACTGTTAATTCTGGTTATGAGTCACGGTATGACATTGTGTGTATGGACCTTGTGTTATGTTTATTTATTTTCTTTTTTATGGCAATACATTTTGTAGATCTTAGTGTATGTCACAGTCATTCCTCAACTCTTTGGCTGTTCCTATATCTCCTTGTTAAGAACTGCGATATTCTTTGTTATCACAAATATCTTTGTTATTGTCTTTTCTGCCTTTTAGCTTTTACCCTTACAGCACTAGTAGCAACAGGGTATAGCGGTTTAGGTTATTCATTCATTCATTCATCTTCTATACCGCTTAATCCTGTGTTCAGGGTCGCGGGGGACCTGGAGCCTATCCCAGGAGACTTTGGGCACTAGGCGGGGTACATTGGGGTGCCAATCCATCGCAGAGCACACACACATACACACACTCACACACCCAATCACACACTACGGGCAATTTAGGAACACCAATTAGCCTAACCTGCATGTCTTTGGACTGTGGGAGGAAACCGGAGTACCCGGAGGAAACCCACCAAGCACGGGGAGAACATGCAAACTCCATGCACACAGAGACGGGAATCGAGCCTGGCCGGGGAATCGAACCCAGACCCTGGAGGTGCAAGGCGGCAGTGCTAACCACTACACCACCGCGCCGCATATATATATATATATATATATATAAAAACAAACCCCTAATGGTGTAAACCTATCCAATAAAGGAAACTTCAAAGAACATTTGTAAGTTGCTCTGGAAAAGAGCATCTGTCAAATGCCTAAATGTAATGTAAATGTAAATAGATGTATCAAATATACTGCTTTATATTTCAGTTCATTAATGGCGTAAACCTATCCAATAAAGGAAACTTCAAAGAACATTTGTAAGTTGCTCTGGAAAAGAGCATCTGTCAAATGCCTAAATGTAATGTAAATGTAAATAGATGTATCAAATATACTGCTTTATATTTCAGTTCAAGTCCATGAAAAGAAAGGTTACAATGCACCAAACACCATGCAACAACTAAAATCAAAACAAACACAAAAATCGAGTAAAACTACCATCACTTATTTGTGATAAACAAAAATACTTTATAATTTCATGATTTTTGATATACAGTATATAGCATGCAATAAGTTAAATTACAACCTGCTACTAATTAGAATATCCATTAGGAATGGCTTAAAATCTCAGGTTTGTAGATGTATATAAGGCACAGAAGTACTGAGGTCACTGCACAGATTTCAAAACATCTTTTGTATGTTCGCACCAGTAACATTCATATGAATGGACCCAAAGTTCGTCAGCTTACCTTAGTGCCATAGTGCATCCTGATGCCATCTCTTTCCTAATTAAGCAATGCACACTCACCCGGCCATCCCAGTGATGTAACTGAAAAAGTCCAGTTCTGATGCATATGTGCCAATGTTAGCTTTGGAAATGGACATAGATCAGGATGGGCAAACTGACCAGTCGACATCTACGCAGCCCCATACGGAGCAAACTGTGAAGCATTGCGTTCTGACAACTTTCTATGGGAACCTGCATTAACCTTTTAAATTTAAGCTATATTAAATTATAGCTCTTCTTTTACATTGTACTACATGGTCCACCCTTCGCTCCCCATGTGCATCATTGAGTCTTGGCTGCCCATGACCCTACCACAAGGTTTTCCCTGGACCAGTTTTGGTAGGTACTTCCACTGCAGACCAGGAACATCCAACGAGGGCTACAGTTTTGGCTCTTTCCATCACAATTTGGCCCTTGTCAAAATTATTGAGATCCTTACTCTTGCTCATTTTCCTGCTTCCAAGACATCAGCTTCAGGGACAAAATGTTCACTTGCTACCTAATATATCCCACCCAACTAACAGGTGCCACCCTAACAAGTTAATCAATGGTATTTACTTAATCTTTTAATGATCATGTTATGTCTGATCAGTGTTTTTCTTTTGAGTGTAAGCAGTAATCATGAGTAAAAAAAAAAAAAAAAAACATAATAAAACCGCCACGCATTTGAGCTTCAATATCAGTTCTTAGAAGGGAATGAAACCCAGAACACTATTTTTCCCCCTTCTCTTTGGGGAAGTTCATATCACGTGACGACCCAATCGACGCCGACGACTAGCGCAGGGAATTATGGGTATCCGCTGACGTATATTAAACAAGTTACTTTTGTTACTCTTGGCTGATGTTTGTGCGGTAAAGTACGTATTGAAAACTTTTTTCTTTGCTTTATTTGGTTGCTTTTTTGCTGTAGAGACATTGCAGAGCTTATTTTCTTGCTACAGCAGTGGGAAAGTTACCGCCGTTAGGCTGCTTTATGTACTTGTGTTACTTTGTTTGACTTGTGCACAAGGTTATTTGTTTTATACAGACCGTTAACCTGGCTTTTAAACTTCAACACCTCGAGTTTCTAAATTAGATTATTTCGCATATATCGAAACAGTGGTTACCCTGAATACATGCGAAGTTGTTTTAGTCCATAGTATTCACGCAACTTAAAAAAAAAAAAAAACTTTTCATCCGTTGCCATGTTTATATCACCATCATCATAGTTTATATTGTTAATGTTATGTATATTTCTAACAAAATACGTTCTTCTTGTATGAAAGCTTAGCTGGTTGTCTATGAAAATGACCGAATGGACAAGGTAGACTGGTCTGACTGGAACAGTAAGGTTACGTAGAAAAGGGAGCTAAATTTTCTTGTTGGTTTAAACATGGCGCTGTACTTTATCCAAAAAAAAATTGTTCAGTTAAACAGAGCCTAATTAACTAGAAATCCCTTAGATGGTTGTTGTGGATGGTTAGCTATGAACGATCTTTAAGCAGATTACTAATCACTCGTGTGCCCTACAGTTTAAAATAGAGAGGGTTATCAGGTGTCAGGTTTACAGACTAAAAACATCACTGGTATTTTGGGTACTCGAACACACTGCAGTAGTAGTCAAGCTAAGAATAAATCATTCTAAATATTTCTAATGGTTTGAATGAATCATTCTATGGAGGGAAGTCCATATAAACCTTTAGAAATATTTATAAATAATTCTAATGTGTATATGGACTCGTCCTCAGAGTGATTTATCCACACCCCTTAACATTTATGTCTGAAACTTGTATTATGCCCTCCTGTTGCATGCTTGTCAAGCACCAATTTGTAACTTCTGCTTTTTTTCCCCCTGGGTGATAATGTTTTCAGTCATTTAACAGCAGTAAACCGAGAGAGAAGTGTGAATTTGCTCCTAACATGGGAGCTTTGTTTTCTCATTGGCGGGTATGTACTATATGTATGATTAATGAATATCATTTAGATATTACATTTTAGCCATGCTTGATATACATGTGTGTGTACACACATACATGTATATATGTGTGTGTATGTGTGTGTGTATATATATAGATATAGATATAGGGCACTGGTGGCTCAGTGGTAGGTGTTTCGCCAGCCATGCGGACGGCCCGGGTTCGATTCCAGCCAGTGCCCACACCCCAGCCACTGGATACAGTGCCGGTCCCAAGCCCGGATAAAATGGGAGGGTTGCGTCAGGAAGGGCATCCGGCGTAAAACCTGTGCCAAGTTGTAGTGCGGACTGGATATTCCGCTGTGACGACCCCTTGCCGGGAGCAGCCGAAAGATCAACAACATGCATATATACACAGAAAGTCTTAGGCACCATATTATATGCTGTACCAATTTTATGTACTGTATATTAAGCATGTCTGCATAATTATGTACAAAATCACTCAGTATTTCCATATATAACTTAAAAATTATATAGTCATATTACAGGGGAATATATGCATGGCTGTCAAGAAAAAAATATATAGTACAAGACAGACCAGTTTTCAAATGGAAACAAAAAACCTAATATTTTTATTTTTATTTTTTTTAAAACCTTTTGCACAGTACTGGATATATAATATTTTCAGAATGACTTTATATTACTGTTGATATTTCCAGTAACTAGTAACAAAATGTCAAAGAACTAGAAAGCAGGCAATCACATAACTGGACTTTTAAATCAATTTGCAAGTTCATCTGCTAGATCTTTTTAAATGAAATGTATGATTTGTCTTTTACCTTTTATACAGACTTGTAGTAATAGTCTGACTTGTATTTCAGACCAAGCCAACAACTGTGGAGGTGTTGGAAGGCCTTGACAAGGTAAGAAGTAATCTACCTCCAAGTCCACAGAGCTCATTAAATTTAGAGAAATCCAGTCTTACTGATACAGCATTTATCTGTACATATAATATGAATAGCTCAATTTTCTGTAAAAGATTTTCCTACATGGAGGGAGATATGATCTTGCAAAACTATACAGTTAACTACAATACTCAATAGACATTGGCACAATCAACCTTGCAGTTATTATTAGACTGAGACATGTGTTGCTGTGTTTGCCTTTGCTCTTTTCAGAGCACTTCTTTGGCTCACACTCTTTGGAATCGTTCTTGGATATCTTTGGAACGAGGTTATTTAAAACCACTTACGATAGTCCTTAAGAAGTCTTTCTCACCAAGGATTTGCATTTTAAATGGCCGAAATCCATTAAAATAAAATAATTTACCACTGAAAAGCTCAAGTCATATTATTCAACAATTAGTTCAGGTCTACTAATTTGATTGGAATGCTGGCTTTCCAAAAATGCTTATTTTTATTATTTATTTATTATTATTATTTTTTATTTATTTAATTTTTTGTGGATTGCCACTTGTCTGTGTTTATAATGTAAAATTCAGCTTCCTAGGGGCTTTGTCTGGGACTTTGAGCCCATGTCAAATCATTGTTTTGCTACAAGTCTTGCTGTGTAGTCACAATATGGTGCCCACACATCAAACAGACAGTGTGTTACATTTGATGTTTACTGTTCTTTTTCTTTTCTTTTTTTTTTTTTTTTATAAGTCTTTGTAATTCAGAGATTATGTACAATTCAAGTATTCAATTAAGTTTTATTTGAATAGTGCTTTGTGCTTTCAATGGTGTACATTGGTGAATCAGCTACACAGAAATCGTGATGTACCTTTTAGATGCTTTATGAACAATTTTTAGACATCAAAGTATGTGTTATGAATAATTGACAAATATTTAAAAATGACTTACGGAAGAGCAGAAAAGATTGTAGATTGTGCAGTACTGATCTGCTTGAGTGCTGTACATTGCTTTAATAATTATACACATTGCCATTCAGCATGCTGCTTCTTGGGTTTTAATTGTTCCCCTTTTTATTATTATTATTATTATTATTTTTTTTTTTTTTAGGATATCCACATCCTTGAGGAGCACAGAGAAAAGAATCAGAAACAACTAAAGCTATGGGTCTACAGATTGCTTCTATATTCAATCCTTCTGTACATGTTAGCCTGCATTATTGTTTATTTGTGGTACATCCCTGAACAGCTAATGGGGAAACTAATATTGGCTTCACCATTTTTAATATTTCCACTGCTGTAAGTATATCTTAATTTATCTCTCGCGCATGCACTTTCTCATGTATGTACAGTATGTGTTTTATATGTATATGTAAAACACACACAAATGTTTTGCATTCATATACCAAGACCCCAAAATACATTCAACTAAAGTTTTGTAGCCCCTGCCGGTTTTGTTTTAGAAATAATTCCTTGCTGTTTATAGCTTATTTTTGTGCACTTACTATCAAATGCAAAAGAGATGCATGTTGCTTTTTTCCTTTTTTTTTTTGCTCTGGTTTTACCTTTCTGAATGATGTGATCTGGTTACTTTAAAACCTAAGTTTACATTTGTTTGTCCACTTTATAGATTGATTGCTGATAGAAAAAATTGATACAAATGGGATGGATTGTTTTTCATTATGCTAACTTTTATATATTTATAATGTGTATCCTGTTATTGCTTATAGTATATATTTTTACATCCACAGTGTATGGCTTCTGAGAAAACTGTTGATTATGTTGTATACAAGAAGAACAGAAAGAAATGGTAAAATAATCACATCAGTTCACATGGTTCTTAAATATTTTTACAGAAAATATCACCCACTTTAAATTTAGTCATTTAATTTTGTGTTTTATTTTCTACTGTAACCATCCTTCATGTTTCAGTTGAAAAATTAGAAGAATTGAAATCTGAAAAAAAGAAAATAGTAAGTATTTCTTCTGGATTGTCTATTGTTTCTGAATGGTGCATTCTGATGATTAATTGTAGTCTATTTGGCCAGAGAGGCCATTGCTCCTTGCACTTTCATACCCGTGTAGAACATTTAAAATCTAGTTATATTGTAAGGGGTCAAACTAGAGTGCACACCTTCTCAGAAATGTCAGACATCTTTGCACCTGTAATGTGAGCGTTAACCTTAAATGCTAATGTGCTGGCTTTGCCCTTGTAGGCCATTCAGCTTTACTTTTGACAGTAGGCTAACACCATGCTAATGCTAAAACAAGAGCATCCCTTCTCTGTACAGTTAAGCTTCTGATCTTAGTAAGGAGAGAAAATTATTCTTCAAATAAATAATCTAAAATCAATGCAGGTAATGGTTAATTGCACAGACATAACTTGGTAAAATGCTTGGCCGACGGCTTGTCTTAAAATTAATAGTGTTTAGTACTGGGAGGAAATAAATCAGAGAAATTGCTTGTCATTTGTTGTCATGTGTAATAACTTTCAATAATTACAGTTGATGGATTTTTACACTCTCCATTATCAGAATAGATCTTGTAATTATTCTTTTCATTTAATCTAAATAATTAGCTCAATTTGCTCTTTTTCTAAAATGAGTTTTAAAATGAAGTTAAATAGAACAAAATGTAAAACCTGCCAGAAGCTGAATCAGTAGCACATTTGTAGTCCCTTTTTACATTACTTGGAATCAATTTCTACTTCTGTCAATGAGATGTAAAAAAAATAAAAATTGCTGTCATTATTGTGCTGTACATGCATTATTTTATTCATAGACTGAATGGTTTATATACATTTTCTAGCTTGAGCAAGTTATGGAAACAGAAACCTACAAAAATGCCAAATTGATATTAGAGCGGTTTGATCCAGATTCTAAGAAAAAGATTGTAAGTATTCCAGCAGAATCCACAGATTGCAAATGGTATTGGATTACCTGAAGAATTTGGAATCAGGTTCTTGGTTTTTGCAGGAGCTGGATGCTACACCGATCGGACCCCCTGTAACTCCTAGGCAAGGTCAAGGTTAGGAGAAAACAACACATGTGCTGCGATTGTAAACAAAATAGTTTTTGGATTATCTGCTTCAATAAGCACACACTTTGGTCGGGTTTTCCCCTTATTTCTCAGAACTTCGTCAGAGGCATACGACTCCTCGCCCTCCTGTTCATGTGACTCCACACCTAGCACTAGCAGCACGTCCTCCTCCTGGCCCAACTGCCATTCCTGCCCTGATTTCAGCGCCTGGTGGACCTCCAGAAAGGAACCTGTCTACTTCTGGCCAGCACCATATCCTGCTGAGGAGAAATGCTACCCCTACAGGGTCCCCAGCCCCTGGTGTGGGTGAGTTATGCGCACTTTTTGGGTTTACTCTTTTTAATAAAATCACTAGGTTAAGTTGGAGAAACGGAATCTATGAAATTGCATCAAAATATTTTGAATCATGCAGTACCAAAAAAAAAAATTAATAAAAGAAATTCTCTTAACACGAACATCAGCATGCACATGCCAAATTCCAGATTTGTTGGTGGACAACAACTGTCCAGGGTTGTTGGTGCAGGACATGTTGAAGTCTGTGTGCCAAAAACTGCCAATATTTTGCGATTTTCATGCTATGTCATTATTGCTGTATGTGGCTAATGTTTGTTTCATATGTGCTGCTTTGAGTTTTAATGTCTTTATATAATTACTCACATCAGTAAATTTAAATAAAGTTTAGATAGTCTGTAAAAAGTACATTTTCCTTATTTTCTAAGAAAACCGTATGATACAGAATTACAGTATGTGATTTATTCCTCGTTGTTATGGTCATTATCTGCCAGAGATGATTGACAATTTCCTAGCAGCAATATACCTTTTTTTTTTTTTTTTTTTTTTTTTTTTTTTCTTTCTTTTTCTTCTCCCTTAATGCGAGAAGAGAATTGTCATAAGTACTTGAGGGTGAACCCATCCAAGCAAAATGATTTTTGTAAGGAATTGCTAGTAAAAGCAATTTGATGTGAAAGTCACCACAGAGATTCCATATGCTTGTAAATTAATAAGCAGCAGGATATCAAGACTTTGCCAAGTCTGGTAGAAATGACCAGTCATCTCACTATGATCGCTCTTCATGTTAAATTATATTAATTAGAGATGAGGATCACAGCAGGTTTGCAGTTATCTATAGGGAGGATTATTTCTGAGTCATTATTAAAATCTGTCGCTGCCATCTATTTATCATGGCCACCTGCCTGCTGCAGAGGACTGCAGGTCTATCTGTAAACTGGTTCATGGTCTGAAAGGCCTCCATGTGTATTCTTGGATGGTTTTCTTGTAACCATTTTTGTATGTGCCCACAGGAATGCATCCTCCTGGCCCACCCCTGCCACAGCCTGTCCTCCCACGAGATAGAGGAACTTTGGACAAGCTTGTTGGATACCTAGTAGGTGATGGGCCCCAGAATAGGTAAATATCCAGTATCTTAAACGTTTGGCAATATGTATGCATTACAAAGGCAGCACAGAAAATTGCCATTTCAATGTGAGCTTAAGATTTTAGGCAAAAGTCATTGAAGCAGTTGATCATGTTGAAAAATGGGTTGTTTAAGAGATGCCACAACTTGAGCCAAACTTAAATTTATTCCACTGATAAAGTCATCTAGTAACTACTCATTGGATTGGCAGTGAATGTTTTCCCCCACACATTAGCCATGTTTTGTGGGGGCCTGCATATTTCTGTCTACACAGACATTTAAGAAGAAAATGGATACTATTGGTTTTATGATAAAATACTTGCTCAAAAGGTTTACAAAATGTAGAGCATGCAAGACTTGAATTACACAGTTGTAATAGTTTGCATTTACTTTAGCAGCTGTAGAAGCAACAAATTCAACTCACATTGGGGTAAGAAGGGAAGTACATGAAGCAATGCACCCATAATACGTTGTGCATACTGTAAAGCCACTGGAAGCAGCAGATCTGGGGTTGCTTCAGTTACATGACAAGATTAAAGATTGCTGGCTATTTGTCTCTAGAACAGTCCACCTTCAGATAGATCAAAAATCCAACCTCATTGAAAATCAGAAATTTCTTTGGTATATTGATTTGTAAGCATGATTAATTTTGTATATTAAAATCTGCAAATAAGGAAACGCATATTGCTCATAATAGTGCAACAGATTTTGGAACATACAATTTTAATATAAAACTATGATTGTGTATTATATCGTTAATGCAGGTCTATGTATTTGTAGCTCCTGTACCTGTTTACCACATGGTGTTGGGAATGATTGGACTGATTTGCTCAATTTCCTGTTTCGTTTCTGTACACCAAAAAATTTAAGCCAGTGAAATAAGCAACAAAGTTTTATGCTTCTCCCCATGTAATAAATAATAATTGTTTTGCCCTCAGTGGAGGGTGGGTTAGCAGTTAGTGTGCATAAATGACAAGCAAAAAGGGATTTTTCATGCTTGAAAGTTCTGACTGACTTCCTTGTCAAAATGTGCTAGCCAGTTCTTTTTGTAATGATTTCATGCATGCAAAATTAAGCAACTGGTATTTTCCTTTATGGCTTTTTGTGAGAAGTACAACACAATAAGTCATGTTGAAAGCATGAATTGGTTGTTCTAAAGTGAGCAGGTGTCTTGTCAGTCGACCTGCTTTAATAAATTCATATCCTTGTTTTCTTTTGCAGATATGCCCTAGTATGCCAGCAGTGTCTATCTCATAATGGCATGGCATTAAAGGAGGAATTTGAATATATTGGTAAGATTTAGAGGGACATGGGACAACTTGTCAGTCTTCATCAAACTTGTCTTTATTCCTCTCTGACACTTGGCAGCTTCGTATATCATGGACCTCATAAATGGGCCTTCACTAGTGTTTCAAGTTTAACATTTTGAATGCAGTTTGAAAACAGATTTTACATGCCAAACAAGTATATGTTCACATGCATACATTTGACAGTTTTTCATTTTTTTTCATATGCATGTCCATAAGCGCATGCTTTATTTTCATAATACATCAATTTGCCAATGGATAATTGGAATGAGCCATGTGTTATGGCTGCTCTTTTTCAGCATTCAGATGTGCTTACTGCTACTTCCTGAATCCTGCCCGGAAGACACGCCCCCAGGCTCCACAGCTACCTGAATTTATTGAAGCCAAGGCAAACCTAGGACCATCTGCTGTTGCTATGGAGACAGATCAAAGTGCACCCACTTCTTCTCAAGGTACTGGTCACATAACGTTATATTTTGCCTATGTCCGCTATCCTTTCTACTTTGTTTAATTTCAGGCATCCTAATTGGCTGTATAAACACAAATCAGGTTTCAGCAGGAAAACAAACGTTTAACCAAAGTAGACAGTTACCTTTTTGACATCACTGGATTGAAAAAGTATATATTTATGTCCAAGAAATGAATGTAAATGAGTGTAAAATTATTGTTAGCATCACATTAGTCGGCAGCTAGCTACATAATACTAACGATTGCCTAGAAAGGTTCTCATTCATCATTCTTTGAGTAAAATTGTTCAAGTTGGCTCAGAAAGAACATTGGATAGAACATTGTGCTGATTGCTTGGAAGTTTGAGGTTTCAAATCCCAGCAGAGGTAATGTATTAAAAAAATGTGATAACCTTATGCAGAGGTTCTCATATGTATCTGTTAAATATCCTTAATGTAATGTAAATATTTATGTAAGCCTAACTGGACTAAAAATGTACACCATGTTTACTATACATTTGTTTATAAAAGGCAATCACCTATAAATTACCCTTAAAAACTTCATTTAAAAAGGTGGAGCAATAGTATCAGCAACTGAAATGGCCAAAATATGGAAAGATATTATGAGTTTATTTTTGTTTTGTTCATCCTATACAAGGAGGTAAAAAGGAAACTGAGACAAAAAAAGAAAATGGTGCTTATTGACAGTCTCTCAGCTACCTGGGGACCACAAACCATGATGGAGTTTTCTGAAATTGGCTGTAAATGGATTATACCTTTTTAGAGAAAAAAGTAATACTGGTCTGTAAGTATCTTTTGCCTTGGGAGTATACTGTAATTTGCCAACCCCTCCAGTAATTTCAGGGCAGTGGTGGCTCAGAGGGCTAAGGCACTGAGTTACTGATCGGAAGATCGGCGGTTCGATCCCCCAGCTCCACCAGGTTGCCACTGTTGGGCCCTTGAGCAAGGCCCTTAACCCTATCTGCTCCAGGGGCGCTGTATCATGGCTGACCCTGCGCTCTGACCCCAGTTGTGCTGGGATATGCGAAGAAGGAATTTCACTGTGCTGTAATGTATACGTGACTAATAAAGGCTTAACTAATATCAATTGTCATTTATCTATATGAAATAATTGGTCTGAAAATATTTGTTTTTAAATACACAAAAATGTTAATATAAATATATTTTATTTGAATTTGAAATCTTTTCTATAATTTCTCCCTAGCTGAGTCACTTGCCTCTTTTTCTCCCACCAGCCAACTCTCCCATATCATACAAGTGCCAACCAGGGACAGTGAAGGCTAACAACTGAAGCCAGTCAGCCACATGTTTTCAAACTACTACATCGCAGGGCAGTTTAACACTTACCGAGAAAAGTGCTATCTATCTCCTCCTTTGTACTGTTTAAGCACATTACAATTGGATAGTTTTTCCTGGATAAACCACTCCTTGGTCTATGAGTCTACTGGTTGTGTTGCTTAGCCTGTGCCCATCCTTTTTCTTCTACAGTGAGAAAATTATCATGTTAGCTCATTGTCTCTAAAGTCACTTTACCTTGAATCTGAAAGCAGATTTACTGTGACGCAAAGGATTTGAATATATTTATGATCTCCTACAGTTATGCATTGTATGTTGAGGTGTTCCCTCTTTTCTTTAGAGATTACGAGGTCTCGCTGTTTATTTAACTACATAATCTTAATATGCATCAATTGTTGTTGTTTTTGTTTAGTAGAGGATAAATCTGAGTCCATTGGTCCTGTAGAGGAAGAAAAGTCAAGTGAGCATTCAGCAGAAAACCAAGCAGAGAATTCAGGACCTGTAGAACCAGTCACCACTCTCTCGGACCTTGCTGACAAATCGGACAATGATCAAGATGTGTCTGCTATGGAGGTGGAATAAAGAATATCTGTGAATGTAACCAGTCCCCCTGGAAAGTTGTGCATTATGTAATGCATGCTTAATGTGTTTTGAGTACCTAAAATGTTTATAGCTTTGATTTAGCCTAGTTTACCTATACATTTCTTATTTTTCTATTTTTAACTACAATCTGAAGTTGAAAGAGAGAAATGCATATCAAGTGCCTTTTTTTTTTTTTTTTTAAATGTTGAAGTACCATTAAATCAGCAAGGGCACTGGTGGCTCAGTGGTAGGTGATTCGCCTGCCATGCGGAAGTGCCCAAACCCCCCATTCACCTGATGCAGTGCCGGTCCCAAGCCCGGATAAAATGGGAGGGTTGCATCAGAAAGGGCATCCGGCGTAAAACCTGTGCCAAGTTGTTGTGCGGCTTGAATATTCCGCTGTGGCGACCCCTTGTCGGGAACAGCCAAAAGACCAACAACCACCATTAAATCAGCACCAGTTTGATGCCTGTTAAGAATGCACTTCTGTCTGTCGTGAATTTAAAGTGTTTTTCCTTAAGGAGAATAACTCCTCAGTAATACCCCTTTATTTAAAAAAGGAGAAATTCTTGAGTACTGTTTATAACTGAATGTATTAACTTTCACCATACGATATTGCAAAACTTTTGCTCTGTTATGAGATGTTTTATATTTACGGATGTTTACAATTTACAGTGCCGTTTTTGAAGGTATGTAGTAGGTTATATAGTTTTCTGCCTACCTGCAGTGAGATGAGTTTCATGTTTACACATATTAAGCTAGTCATTAAAGGAAATCCACAACTATTTATTTACTTATAGAATCTGAACATAGTGCAGTATTGTGTACTGTATGTATGTGGTGTTCTATTTGAGATTTGTAAAGAAAATATTTAAGTTATTTAATTGCAACATATGATTCCCCCCCCCCCCCTGCCTTTTCACAAATAAAACTGGTTTTAAATATGCTCTTAAGGTGTTTTATTTTTATGTTCTTTAATTGTCTACATTTAACTAGAGCATTAGTACGATCTTCAAAAGACTTTATGATTTTAATGTTCATGTGGCTCTTGTTTACATTGTTGTGCACTATTGTAGATATCACCTTTTTACCTTTGCACAGGGAAATGTTAAGCTTGCTAAAAGATGTGTGGATTGTTGTGAGAGATTAGGGGTCAGTAACACTGCCCAGCTGAATACTTAACTGAACCTGCATTTCTAGAGAGGAAAAAGCATGTGTCCTCTAAAGAAATTGGTTGTTAGGGCTGTTAGTGGGTTGCTTTATTGCTTACTCTCCTTCCTGTCTATGTTCCAGCTATCCTGATATGGAAGGACATTGAAAGGAATCTGTTAAAACACAGTCCATTTTCATTAGCTGGTCTATTTTGGCTTGTGATCATTTTATTTTATCTCATTGATCATTTCAGACAGTGTTAGATAATGGGACTGACACGCAAGCCCAACCCAGCTTGATTGCTTGACCCTCTTCATTTGCAGCAAGAGAACTATCTCTACCCATGTTGCCCCCACTGACAAACACACACATTTCTGTTTTTCTCTCTTGCACACTGGCTCTTAGGTTATCCTCCCACATTTGTCTTTGGGTTTTGATAATGCATGTTTACAGAGACATGACCCCCTGAGTGTGGCAATGCATCACTGTCAGCAGGACAGTAGCACCTGATTCCAGCGCACTCCATCTCAGCTTGACCCCTGACACTGACTCAGGCGGAAGGGGGGGGGGGGGGGGAGTAGCAGTCTGTCAATAGGACGTTTGAACATTTACCAGAAACTGAGATGTAGATCAAATGTTTGTGAATCGTCGCAGTTGAGGGCCTTTTGGTTTCATATCAAAATTAAACCCCTCACTACACATTGCTTTATTCAACACAATCATACATGCTTTTACGTTTTTGTTTTGTAGTTTTGTCTGTGAAATCATTTTGTGTAATAAAATATATTAAATTTACACAATACACATTTTTACTCCAGCATAGTTTTTAAAAAAATATTTGCAATATCTATATATTTTTAAAATATATTTTAAATAGATGATTTCTGTCAAAAGTAGCTGGAGTAATTACACACACATCTAGTCTGATGCCATTTACTTTTGAGATCTGTACATGGATTTCATCTAGTACTGCTACCTCATTTGTCTTTTCCCACTTTTGTCTTTCTTTTTGAAATGCATTGTTTTTGCCAGTTAAGAAGTCTCTTTCAAACCTCATTTAATGGTATCAATTAAGGGAAAGATGTATTACTTTTTTGCATTTTCATCGATATGCTTTCTACAATCTTTGAACAATAAATGTTACTTTTCTACAGGAAAGGAAGGGAGTTCTAGCTGGTACTTTGAAATATTCTGTGGTCAATCTGACTTTTCTTTCCTATCAGAAGATGATTTATTTCATACAGCCTACTGGCAGCTATCATAAATGTTCTTAGATATCAGTACATGAACACTATATATGTGGAGTTGAACAGAAAAAAAAACACCTAGTGAATACATCACTTTTGGCTTTCTAAGGCTCTGTTTGTCTGTTCAGCAGAGGGATCCCATCAACGATGTGCTATCACATCGCCACTAATTGATTTTCAAGGATGACAAATGATGCAGTGGTCAGTGAAGCTGAGGTTATTCAGTCATGAATGGGAGAATACAGCAAGGCTTGTTTAGAGTCCCAAGCTGTATAAAATGTTTATTTCTTACTTGTACAGTCTGTTCGACTTGACTCAAATTTATACTGATCTTTTATTTATGCCTTGAAAGAATGGCAAATAAGAAACATAAGTGTTCTTGATATTGTGTTTTGTCATATCTAGCAGTCAAAGATTGAAATCCTGGGAAACAATTTTCTGTTGAAATGAAAGAGCGTGGCCTTGTGAACCCTTGAGGAAAATAACAGCACTCGTCCAGACAGAATATGAAACCCTGAGGCAGAGAATAAGTAAAACAGACAAGAGCAGCCTCCATGTCACTTTTCCATTTGCCGCTTTTGAAAGAGAACATTTCAAACTTTGCCCTGTGTTAAAAAAATGAAGACCTTGTCATTATCTTTATTTATGTACTCAAATCTAAAATAAATCCATACAGAAGAGTGCAAACTCACTTGGTGTTGCTCTTCCCATCTCAAGGCTACATGTACGTCCGTGGGTTTACCATTTTAGCATTTGCTATCAGCAGAGCGTGTGCTGTTTCCTTGAGGAGGATATAAGAGAATAATATAAAATAATGAGATAAGTGTCACAAAAGCAATTAACATTCCCTCAATATTAGAGTTCACCACTGGATGATGACAACTGCATCATTATCAAAGCCATCGTAGTGCAATAGTGGCCCTGGGAGGCATTAAAATCGAATTAGAGAGTTATACAGGCATACGCTGCTGCTACGGCCCAAATGAGGAGACACTCTTCAAGCAGTTGATATCAAGCGATTAGTTCTTGGCTCTGTGGTCTTTAAATGCCACAAGACAAAGTTGAGTGCCATGAATTCATTTTACGAAAAGGTCATGAGGTGCCAAAAATATGTTGATTTGAATGGATTTACCGTTTAAACCACAAACCACATTTAGCAAAGCTGATTCCTATCTCTCCCTGCTCACTGGGGCCTGTCATAAATCGTTAAACAGGAACAATAAGCTTCTCTGGAGCAGAAAACCCATTCAACATGATGCTTTAGCTCAAATTGAAATTTGCTCTTCAAATATATTTAGAGGCATCATAACGTTTAGAAATGTCACCTTATCACCCACAATGTTTATAAACACTTGCTAAATTCACCTTCAAAAGGGCACCAATCTTGGCGAGAACTGGGAGCCCTATTACCCCTCCTCACTTTGGAGTTATTGAATAGTGTACTCATTTTCCAGAAAACTGTTTTGATATTGCATGAAAAAAGAATCTTCATAAAAGTGAGAAGATACAGTAAAGTGGATTTTTCTTTGCTGAGGACCCTTCAAGGTTCCTGCACACACAGTGCTTCTGTATCACAAACATTTGAAATCTGAAACTATGCATAACTCAGAGAATGTAAAATGTGACTTAATACCAGATTTCATGTGATAAATCACAAATAATTGATTTACCCTGCAATGTTGTTTGAGAAGATATTGAATTACAAAAGAGTGTAACAAAACAGATTTACATAGCAGAACTGCTTCTCATGTGGCTTTAGTGATTATAAGCTCTGCTCAATTGGAACTTTAAAATGTAATTATTTTATTTTATCAAACTAATGACCGATTTTTTTGGTTAAATACTCTACATTTACCCAAAGCAATGCATTGCCCATAAATTTAGACAAATAAATGTATGTCCACATGCTATAACATGAGACTGATAGTGGTTTAAGCATGAGCCAGCTCACATGCTTAGTATATCTTGTTGAAATCATATGAAGCATCCTGAATTCTTCTGGCCCATTTTATGGCTTCATTTATTACCACTCTGTCATTGTTAATTGTCTTCTTTTTACCTCCGCAGGATTCTCCAAATTGGCCCTATCGAATGTGACAGGAGGAAGAGCATTAAGCATCTGACAAGATGATATCTAAGTTCAATTTCCTCCCCCTGCGCTGATATATACCTGCAGCACATCATTTTCCTTTCTGTCATAAAAAGCACAATAAATCAGTGGTGCTTATGGAGGCATGGCAGAAAGCAGGGCCTCTGAATTTGTGTCCCAAGCTTGGTCTATTACAGAGCTGTGGTGCTCCTTCAAACAAAAATCATCAAACTTAATACTGCTGAGATTAGGGAGATTAAGAGAAAAAGAACAGACAAGACTGTTAAAACACAAACAATATGTGTTTCAATTCAATAAAAACACATTTTTTTCTTCCTCCCCCCAGTTGACACCATTATCCATCTGTTTGGCTGAAATTGCTGCATCATGGTATAAACCTCAGATACAAGTGACACATCCTCTAAAATAAAAGGGAACATTAACTGCTCTATCTTCCTGAGGCCCTGGGAGTCGCTGGATATAAGCTCACTCAAGTGTGGTGGCAGTTATTCTGTGTTTTACTAGACTGCAGACAATTATGCTTTGCTCCGCTCCCTCTGAAGACAAACTGCCAGGGCCTCAGCTGAAATGATTTCAAATAGATTTTCCAAAATGTCTGTAGCTTGATTGCTTCCATATATTATTTCTCTTAAATGGACAGAAAGAGTTTGCAGAAAGCAAGTATATCTACAAATCAATCAGGACACTGTTTAGAAAAAAAATTACTTTGTAAGGACCTAAATGACTAAAAGATTTTATAATGATAGGAACACTGTAAAATCTTACTATCACCCAGTTCCTACAAAAATGTATTATTATTATTATTATTATTATTATTATTATTATCAACAATACTACTACATATAAAATAAAAATTCTAAATACATAAATAATAAATAATAAAGATATATAAATAAACATATTATTTTTTAAACATACTGGAGTTAGATTTAAGTGTAGGAATTTATTACATAAAATAGTAATTTCCCCCACTTTTTTTTTTGTTGGATGTTTCCACATGCTTCATGGATCTTCTGTGGGTACTCCAGTTTCACCAGTCCAAAGACATTCACTGTAGGCTGATTAGCATTTCAAAATTGCCTGTAGCAGGTCTGTGTGTGTGTGTGTTGGAGTCCTCAACAAGATGTCATAGGTCATTACATGCAGCCATCACAGAATGATTGTTTAAGATAGATAGATAGATAGATAGATAGATAGATAGATAGATAGATAGATAGATAGATAGATAGATAGACAAAGGAAATAGTTGTAGTTATTAGAAATGATAGAGTGGATTATAGTACAGTCATAAAAACAGCCCAACTCTCAGTAAACAACTTATCTGTTTTATTGGCACAAGAATTGTCTGTGTAAGAATTTTTTTATAATGTAGATTAAAATAATTATTAATGAATTCAACAAACAAATAAATAAACAAATAATCCATACTGTAGCCTAACAGTGTAATATGTTTGATGTCCTGTGAGGTATTCTTCAGTAAACAAACGTTTGGGTCTTGGGCATGCACTTTTTATACGGTCCCTTTGACTCCATTGCTATAAAGCCGCGGTAAGCAGCGTTTCTGAAAGATTTATCTGCAGCGGGCTGTAACAGGAAAAGATCTAAAAATATTTTTATTTGTACTAGTTTCTCTGTCTACTCCAGAGTAAGAAAATATGCGATTTGTCGTTTATTTTTTTTGCATAATTATTGATAAACAGATGAGTTAATCTTGAATGTGTGGCGAATGTCCAATATAAAACCAACTTCACCCCGGTATTCAGCGGCTGTCAGTCAGCTTCGTGTCTCTTGAGTTCCCACACCGCTGATGACGGTTCATCCTCCTCGGGCATTTAAGGGGAAATGACGTTAAATACAAGGTCTGTACACAAAGGTTCACTCACCTAATTCACATATGACTTAAAAATTATCACTATATGTAACATTTATTACTGTTACCGTGTTAAGGTTACACACAAACTTTCCGGCTGGTCTGAGGTACTGGATGATAATTTAGCTGAGAATAGCTGCTAGCCACCCCACCTGTGTATGAAAGAAATGGCTAAGATGTCTGAGCTTTTTAGCTTTCTCTGTAGAATGTTTGCAGGGTTAAGAAGATATGCTAAACTGTTAACTGTAGTGCTAGCATGACGCAGGCATTTAGTTAGGTTGCTAGCATTAGCAACCACATTAACATTAGAACTTTATTATTCTCACTGCTTGAGCCAATACAATGCTGGGGTGTTACAAAACACTGACCCTCTCACAAATATACAGACCTGCTAACCCTCCCGATTTTCAGCTAGTAATTTACTCTGCGGTCAAATTTCTCCTGCGTTTCTCCCGAGTTATAACAATGTTTTACACCTTTTCCCCTTTGGCAAGTATGCTAATGTATCACCAGTAATTGCATGTAAACTAACCAGGTCACCCTCTTTAACCAAAGTTAAATTAACTACAGTATCAGTCAGCGCGCCAACTACAGGAAAAAGTACCACAGCTGTATAGATAATTACTAGATGGAAGTATTAATATTTTGGTGATTGTAATGTATAAGTATACACCAGCTATGCCATTTTTTCGGTAATTAGCATAAAAACAATGCAGACCACAAGATCAACTAGTCTCACATAAAGAGCTGTATCCTAAAAGCCATGCTTATTCTGCTGTTTTATTTTTGGTAGTAGCTGCCTCCATGTTTTTGTTTCTGGTTATCTATACTCTATCTTAATGGACATCTTTGTCGTTTTTTTTTTTAGTATCAATCCTATTACACACTAAATTAATAGTCTAATTCAGTTTAATCTTTGCTATTCAAGAAAATTTTTACTTTCTTTCATTTCTTTCTTTCTAAGGTTGGCACCAACATGGTGTAATACCTCCAGCAGGCTGAAGTGTCGAGGCCGTACCCCTACATCCTGATGTTGGGAGATAATGACCCAGCGCTGCTCTCAGTAATGTTGTAATGTTGCTATGAAATAGCAAGGCCTACCTGAAAAGTCATAGACAGTGTTTGTATGTTAAAATGAGACGAGGGGCCTCATGTACAAAGACTTGCGTTGAATTCATACTAAAACATTGCGTACGGACAAAGCTGTAAATGTGCGATCGCAGTAAAAAAAATCTGAAGTATGAAACACTGCGTACGCGGAATCCCACGCATATTCTCTTTGTACATCCGAATTAACGTGAAATTGAGCGCATGTGCACGAGCCCCTCCCTGCACGTGCAAAACCCCTCCCTGCCTCCTCCCCCGTATAAATATGGTAATAACTCCACTTTGGCAAAACCAAACGAAAAAACAATGGCAAAAGCAAGCAAGAAGAGAAACTTCACAGAATGTGAATTGGAGGTGCTCCTATCGGAGGTAGACCGGAGAAAAACTGTGTTATTTGCAAGTTTGTCCTCCGGAATTAATAACAAAATTACAAAAAAGCTTAGCTTCGGATTCGGCCATTGGCAATGTCCTCTAATAAGGCCAACACTGCCATTGCCATAGACTAAGGGTTGTATACATTTGCAAATGCTTTTATAGGTTCTAAATCACATAATTGGTAGAAAAATATTGTCAATTAACCCATTTTATCAATTATAAATTAATAGCAATGTTTTTCACGTGTTGGTGCGATACTTTGTAGTGTGCAATTTAACATAATTGCCTCTAGGAATCGCCAATGGAAATAAAACAAACACACACAAGAAATACACGTACGCCAGACGCGTTAATTTCACTGTTAGTAAATCCGACCGTGAGCGTGAAAACTGGCGTAAGCAAAGTTTTTATGCGTACGCAGCAAACGTGAGGCCCCAGGTCTGGATAGTTTTGTTCTGCAGAAAAGATATCTGAAATCACAGAAAGATCCTGCTCTGTAGAAGCTGCCTTAGTCTATTAGTGCAATTACTCCATTCTGTCCTTGTGACTAATAGTATAGTAATGATGTCGCTGTTGATTATCTGTTTTTGTGCTTTTGAAAAATAAATGCTTTTTTCTAAGAACATTTAATAGGATGTTGTTTATTGCATATATGTATGGTTTGCAAAACTTGGAAGTTTTTTTGTAATAGACCAGTATATCAAAGTAATTTAACTGTAAAACATGAAAATAATAATAACCTAATTGTGAGGTAGAATTAACCCAACAGTCCAGTTAAAATTAACCAACATATGGGTAGAACAGGCGGCGCGGTGGTGTAGTGGTTAGCACTGTCGCCTTGCATCTCCAGGGTCTGGGTTCGATTCCCCGGCCAGGCTCGATTCCCGTCTCTGTGTGCATGGAGTTTGCATGTTCTCCCCGTGCTTGGTGGGTTTCCTCCGGGTACTCCGGTTTCCTCCCACAGTCCAAAGATATGCAGGTTAGGCTAATTGGCATTCCTAAAAAATTGCCCGTAGTGTGTGATTGGGTGTGTGAGAGTGTGTATGTGTGTGCCCTGCGATGGATTGGCACCCTGTCCAGGGTGTACCCCGCCTAGTGCCCGAAGTCTCCTGGGATAGGCTCCAGGTCCCCCGCGACCCTGAACACAAGATTAAGCGGTATAGAAGATGAATGAATGAATGAATGAATGGGTAGAACATTTGACCAATTTATGTGGTAGAATTAACCCAGCATTATAGTTAAATATGACCTAGCATTTGGGTTGAATATTTAACCCATCTTGCTGGGTTAAACAAATAACCCATTTTGCTGTGTTAAATTAACCCAGCATGTAGTTAGCCCAATATTTACCCAGCAGCTGGGTTAAAAACAACCCAGTCTGGGTTATTGGGTTGTTTTTAACCCAGCATTTTTTTAGAGTGTAGATAGTTTTGTGTCATGAGAGTTTTCTTTCTTTCTTTCTTTCTTTCTTTCACTGTTGTCCTTTCGTGCTGTTAAAGTCACAGGACGACACATTTGCTCTCAGTGTTCTGGCAGTTCATCTCATAACATTTATTTAAATAATCTTTGGAGAATTTTGAAACATACATTCATTTAAAGTAATTGTTGCCAAATGTTCACAATAAAATGCATGATAGGAAACTTACATAGATTATGACACATTCTTTCTTCTACTCTGAAGAAGAAGAACTGCTGATTCAGTATTATTAAGAGCATTGTATTGTAAGTAGCTTTATATTTAAATGCATTTAAAAACTTTTTGAGTTTGATTTATTTTGCTACTCAATGTAAAACTTTTTCCTATTGTTTATCTAGACAGGGCTATGAAGAGAATAACAAGTGTACTACTCTGTATTCGTACCGTCTATTGGTTCATATATCAACAACAAAAATAGTCCAGGCTGTTGCCCTCAGTTGAGAGTATGGCACAAACAGTAGTGTGGGTAAGGGTCTGCTCTTCAGACACACATGCACATACCCATGCAGACAAACAGTGATGGTACTGAATACCAAGCCTGGCAATAGCCCCCTATTCTAACCAGAGAGATGTGATTACAGCACGGAGCTGCGATTCAGCATTATGGTCATACACATTTATTACATTGACTCTGGGTACCTAATACAACCATGCATAACTCCATCCATCTCTGTTCCATTCAGGAGATGAGATAAACATATGAAAAGAAAAAAAAGTGTCACAATCGTGCATAAATTGTGCTGAATTGTAACAATGGCTAAATTAAAGAATTGCTTGACTGGTTTTCATTGCCTAAATATAAAGATTACATTTTTAAGCCTCTTTATCATATGTTTGTCTTCCCCCATGCCTCTCTGCTTATACCATTTTGAATTTGTGGCAGTATACAAATGAAGCAATTATCTTTACTAATTTGAGAAGCACATAATCTAGACATGAGGTTAAAACTAGATGAAGGAATAACATTGTTGACAGTTAAGAGTGAAAAGAGGGCTGTAGCCGTTGCATAAAAGTGCGAGTACCTGTCTTGAAAATCTCTGTATTGATCGCTCTTCCTCAATTAAAGCTCACATCTACATATTTCACCTTAATATTCTGAGTAGCATTCGGTGAAATGTAGGCACGCATCCAGGGAAGTAACCATCAGAGTTTTCCGCACACATAAGCATGTATTATATCATTTGTAGGCATGAGAAGCTCTTTCACGCAAGTCAAAATAAAAAAGCATCAGTTTGATGGTTTGTAAAGTGCATTATTATTGAGGTGTATTTTATTCTATATCCATGTTATATTATTGGTGACAGAAAAAAAACGAAACAGCTTTAAATGAAGACAATGTATAAGCACTTTGCCACAGTATAGAACATTTTGGTTTTGAGTCATTCTTCTGTTTTTGTAGATTGCAAACCGATAAAAAAAAAAGTGTTGTTGTGTCTGAAAGCAGTCTCTAAGTCATCATTATTGCTACGCTGGGCATGGGCTGCTGCTCTGGGTGGAAAGGGAGCTGATGGTGTGAGATCACAGTACAGCTGCACAATGTTGTGCTCATTTCACCTCTTATACGATCTGTTATCCACAAGGCCGAAGCTCAGGTAGCCCATATCCAGTAAAACGCCTCAGCACCGTTTGTCCTGTCCTTGACTCCTAATGCGGTAGACTGTAGCTCTTTCACTCTGTAAAAATCAGCTCAAAAGTTACAATTCATATCTAAAATTTATATTCTATTTCAAAATAAACATATCTTTTTATACATTTCAGGTTCATTTCACATTAAGAAATATACAGTATGTGACTAGCATATGTCACTCAGTAACACAATTATCCTTCTGTGGGCACAAGCTAAATGCTCTAGTTGCAGAGGATGTAAACATTCACCACATAATGGTGGGGAATATACGCCAGGTAATCCTTTCTTATGCTGGTGAATTCTCCATGGCTGGTATAATTAATAGCTTTCCAGTGTACAAGGCCATAATGCTCATCAGTTATTAATTAGAAATTCATTTTACTGAATAAATAACACTGATGATTGATGATGAAACTTGTAATTGGGCTCTGAGAGAAATACTCTAGGGAAAAGCATCTTAGAGAAAGAAAACCACTGTTACAGGAGCAACACAGTCAAATAAGGAATTGCTCTGCTATGCTTGCAGAGGGTAGACCTCTGATAAGTAATAAAAGTTGATCACAGATCTATCAAAGTTCTTTTGATCCAGTTCACTTACAGAGAAATGCAGCTATTTAATAGTATTTATTTAAGTCACTCAAAAATGTGTAACCAAGAAGTGGAGATATTTTTACGCTTCAACTTTACTTCAGTATATAGCATAAACAATCCTGAACAATATACAATGTAAGAATAAATATACACCTGAAATATACACCTGAAATTACTTACATCTGGACTAATTATTTGTTTGTAATGCGAGCTACATTCTCTGACTTTTGCTATAAGATTCTGGATCTCTTTTATTCTTCACTCTCTGATTAGTGTGTTCAAACTTTTTGCTTATAGAATTCATCAAGCCTTGTTTCATCAAGTTTTAGATTAGCATGAGAGCTCAATATACATTTGCTTATTGTGGCACACATTTATATATTTTGTAATAAGTGGAATTTGAATACAAGTACTTTTTTTCTTTTTCTTTTTTCTTTTGGATTGATACCCCCACCCCCCAAATTTGGCCAATATTACAGTACATAATACATGCAGTACATAGCTGACTGCTATAATTTGATGGAAGACAGTCTATCAGCAATAAGTGCAGTCTGTTGCTGAGTCTTTGTTTGGACTGTGTTCCGTAAACATCTTCACATGCAGTGGCTCTTATCGCCAACATCACTCCTCATCAGTGATGGGTTACTTTAGAAACCATACACTGTATGTGAGTCAAGGACAGCGTGATATAAACCTATAAGATTTCTGTATGAACTTGTGGCATCATATTTTTCACCAGTGGAAGGAAACAAGGCAGGTGAATAAAATCACTAGAGTGAAATTGTGATGTTATGGCCTTCATCTTCAGTGATGGGACTTTGAAAAACACCGGTGCTATTTTTGTGAAAGCCACTGGAAATTTTTGAACACACCATTGTAAAGAGACATATGATCTTAATGTTGCTGTTTCTAATTCCAGAGCATCAATTGAGCTATTCTCAATGTGATTTTATTTTCATGTATTTCACATCAATATTTGCAGCAAAGGCTGTGATGAAAACAATACCATCATGGAACTGTATAGTTAATCGCAGAAACTGCATGGTTGCTAAGCTACTGACTCTCCTGGGGTCGTGCACTATACAGCACAGTCTTCTTAAATGACGGAGGGGAATGGTGAAAACTCCAGCCTTCTGTGGCTCACTATTGATTTTACACAGAAGATCCAAGCACTCATGATAGGCTTTTGATATATTTTCCTGCTGTAGTGGGTCCCTTGGAACTTTGCAAGAAAAATATCTGTCAATATGCTCCTATTATGATCTCTTGATCTGTGGCCATAAAAACCTTAAGCGATGGCCCTTATTGCAAAATAATGGGTTAGGCTATTCAATATCAAGTGCTGTTGCAATTTAGGATTTTTCAAAGTATTGTTTTGTCAGAAAGCAGAATAACCCTCTGCGGCCTTTTCTCACAATGCTCAGAGCCTAATTAGTTTGATTGACTTGCAAGAGAAAGGGATCAGCTGTGACATCACGGGCTTCAGTAATAAATACCGGCTGATGGGCCAGTCTCATCCTGGCGGCCGTCACCACCTCCCTCACCTGTCACACTCAGCCGCCTGCATCAGCCCCCTACAGACTGGTGCATAGCACTCGCTGCCCTATTAGCAATTTATAATGGTGATCAAGAAGTAGTCAGCAGCGAATCAAGACTACTGTCTCCCCTTGGTGCTAATTGGGCTGTGTACTTTTCTGATAAATGGCTTGTGACTAGCATGAGGTCCCTTGGATTTTACAGCTTCTAATGGCCCACGATAACTAGATTTACTAACAGATACCGGGTCAAGGAATGGAGATGGGGTGCAAAAAATGTTAATTAATATCAATAATGGCCAATTATTAGTTTGACAGAAGGATCCAAGCTAAGTGTGTGCTCTAATGACTCTGAGCTAAGTTGAAGGGAAACACTGGCAAATTAGCATAACAGTGTATGCACACTGCATGGAGGTGCCTAGCAAACATCTGCTGTGTTAGAAATTCAAATACGCTCCCTGTTAGTGGTGTTGGATGTAGTCGCATAATCAGCCATTCTTCGTCGGCCATTTTGATGGCACTAACAATGCCCTGGTGACTGGTTGGTGCCGCCCCTCTGGGCCTTCCAATCAAGAGTGGCCTCATGCAGACCCCGGCCGTAACCGTAACAACAGATGAGTTAAAGAGCACTTCAGGGACAGGCTTTGTGTCACAGGCACTAATCCTCTTCTACGATTACACTGCCTTTTATTAGGACTAACGTTTAAACAGACGGCCTTTAATCAAATTTAAACATGCTCATGGAGGTTGAATAGAAGTGTAAATGACATATTAATTGACACCCTTTTCTCCTTTTGGTTTATTCTGCCTCTTTGCTGAACAAACAGTTCAGCTTTGCTTTGTGTAATTAATCATACAAGGTGGATTATATCATATTAGTCAATACATTGTGCATCAATAATGGACTGATACTATGGTCAAATATACAAAAGTTTATTTATTTAATAGCACTGGAATTGGATATTTAACTGCTACTTTAGCAGGCCACAGAGGACCAAACACAGTGTGTAAACTGTCCCCCAATACTGTCCAATATATTGCAACCTTAGACCAGCACTTTCAAATTAACAATGTAGTCACTAACTTAAATAATGTGATTTTATAAGAGTGTCTGGTTAATCTATTGTAGTGTGGCAGCAGTGTGACCGTATTGACCAAATTGGACCATATGACAAGCGGTGTACATGTCAGAGTCTAGGAGAAGTAGTGAGTCCCAGGGGACTGGCTTTGGAGGGCCAAAAGCTTGGCCCAGCTGTAGGAAACCTGCTCTCCTACTACCACACACAGCTGCAATCGCTGTAAAAGGGTGGTGGGCCAAACGATGAGCCTGATATACTGCACACAGTGTCTTCTTTTGAATGGAGGTCAAACTGAAATCACTGTATTTTATCTCAGCGCAGTGTTTAAACAGTCATCAAAGAAATAAATGTAGTGCAATTCCTGACACATATTATTTTTGTGTGAAGAAATGTATAGACATTCAAAAGGAGAAAAAGATTTTTCTTCTAACTTTATTGTGTTTTCTCTAAACCAATAAAATTCTCTATTTCACAGCCCAGTGTTCCATATGAAGTGACTGCACGGGCTGTAGTTGTACATCCCATTAATTTGTCTAGTACAAGAAAATAGGAGAGATATATACTGCAAACAAACACTACCCTGTGTTGGAAATTTGGATGTTTACTTAAGGAAATATTGCAATATTTCTAAAAAGATTTTTATTTATTTATTTATTAAGGTGTGAAATTCAACCTGGTATCTAGCTACAGTGGTGTGAAAAGCTATTTGCCCCCCTCCTGATTTCTTATTCTTTTGCATGTTTGTCACACAAAATGTTTCTGATCATCAAACACATTTAACTATTAGTCAAAGATAACACAAGTAAACACAAAATGCAGTTTTTAAATGAGGGGTTTTATTATTTAGGGAGAAAAAAAATCCAAACCTACATGGCCCTGTGTGAAAAAGTAATTGCCCCCTGAACCTAATAACTGGTTGGGCCACCCTTAGCAGCAATAACTGCAATCAAGCGTTTGCGATAACTTGCAACGAGTCTTTTACAGCGCTCTGGAGGAATTTTGGCCCACTCATCTTTGCAGAATTGTTGTAATTCAGCTTTATTTGAGGGTTTTCTAGCATGAACCGCCTTTTTAAGGTCATGCCACAACATCTCAATAGGATTCAGGTCAGGACTTTGACTAGGCCACTCCAAAGTCTTCATTTTGTTTTTCTTCAGCCATTCAGAGGTGGATTTGCTGGTGTGTTTTGGGTCATTGTCCTGCTGCAGCACCCAAGATCGCTTCAGCTTGAGTTGACGAACAGATGGCCGGACATTCTCCTTCAGGATTTTTTGGTAGACAGTAGAATTCATGGTTCCATCTATCACAGCAAGCCTTCCAGGTCCTGAAGCAGCAAAACAACCCCAGACCATCACACTACCACCACCATATTTTACTGTTGGTATGATGTTCTTTTTCTGAAATGCTGTGTTACTTTTACGCCAGATGTAACGGGACACGCACCTTCCAAAAAGTTCAACTTTTGTCTCGTCGGTCCACAAGGTATTTTCCCAAAAGTCTTGGCAATCATTGAGATGTTTTTTAGCAAAATTGAGACGAGCCTTAATGTTCTTTTTGCTTAAAAGTGGTTTGCGCCTTGGAAATCTGCCAAGCAGGCCGTTTTTGCCCAGTCTCTTTCTTATGGTGGAGTCGTGAACACTGACCTTAATTGAGGCAAGTGAGGCCTGCAGTTCTTTAGATGTTGTCCTGGGGTCTTTTGTGGCCTCTCGGATGAGTCGTCTCTGCGCTCTTGGGGTAATTTTGGTCGGCCGGCCACTCCTGGGAAGGTTCACCACTGTTCCATGTTTTTGCCATTTGTGGATAATGGCTCTCACTGTGGTTCGCTGGAGTCCCAAAGCTTTAGAAATGGCTTTATAACCTTTACCAGACTGATAGATCTCAATTACTTTTGTTCTCATTTGTTCCTGAATTTCTTTGGATCTTGGCATGATGTCTAGCTTTTGAGGTGCTTTTGGTCTACTTCTCTGTGTCAGGTAGCTCCTATTTAAGTGATTTCTTGACTGAAACAGGTGTGGCAGTAATCAGGCCTGGGGGTGACTACAGAAATTGAACTCAGGTGTGATAAACCACAGTTAAGTTATTTTTTAACAAGGGGGGCAATCACTTTTTCACACAGGGCCATGTAGATTTGGAGTTTTTTTTCTCCCTTAATAACGTAAACCTTCATTTAAAAACTGCATTTTGTGTTCAATTATGTTATCTTTGACTAATAGTTAACGGTTTTTGATGAGCAGAAACATTTAAGTGTGACAAACATGCAAAAGAATAAGAAATCAGGAAGGGGGCAAATAGTTTTTCACACCACTGTATGTATCTAACCCAATACATTTTATATAAACTTACATACAAATGAAAAGAAAATAAACTACTTTGTTTTGAATGTGTTCTCAGTTTGGGAGTATTTTTGGATAATTGAAATGAAAAAATTTTTTTTTAATGAAATACAACAGCATAGCTTTATAAGAAGTATTTTAGTGTAATAACCCTGATTAATTTTGTTTAAATTAATTAGGATTCAAAGAAACGAACTTGAAATTATTATACCTAGCTGAAAATAGGGTGTCTTATATACGCTGAGATATTCATAGCAATACCTGTCTAGTGCTGCTATTTCCAACAACATGCATCTAATATTAAAATGACACAAGCGTTCATTCCTCTTGTTCCCTTCCCCCTTCTTTGTCTTCTCGGTGAACATGGCTTGCCATTTAGCCTGTGTAATTACTCTCTGAGAAGAACAGATCTAAAGCAGACTGAATGTCCTTTTGCTGTAGCAGAGCACAAGGTCATGCTGCATGTCTGAGATCTCAGCCTGTATTATCAGATCACTATCATCTTCTGCCTGTAACAGTGTGTTCAGCTGGCATGGAGACTTACGTGTGTGCGTGTGTGTGACCTTCTCGTGAACACTCTCTGCATGTAGTATGCGGAGGTGGTGTGTCATGTCTGAGCAGGGCAACGAGGTCCCTGTGCTTTGTGGTTGGAGTGTCCTGAACTGAGCTCAGCTCAGCAGGGGAGAGCTGCTCCACCAAATGGACATGCAGCACTTCCCCTTGAGGGCAAATCTGACAATACATATCTGCATATCTACCAGTGTGTTTTATGCAGCATGAAACCCTCTGACATAAAGTGGGCTTATGAAAGATTCTACCTCTGCTTTGCTTCAAATGGCGCTGAAGTGATTGACAGGTGGAGGATAGAGCATTCTGTGGCCTGGTTAGCCTAGTGTTGTAAACAGTATGTGTAGCCCAAAGCCAAGTTGGATAGCTATTTAATTAATAATGTATGTTTATATATGTAATGTTGAGGGATTTTGTAAACTATTACAAAATATTTGGAAATATTTTCCAAGTCATAGAACCTCTTTTTTCAGGAGACGTCTTTAATCCTAAAGGGAAGATGTAAACCTGTTGGTGTGATTATTATTATTTTTTGCATCTTTATGTAATTACCTTGTTTTGTTTCATTCTTTTGCTAAGTAGCTAAAATAGCAATATTTTAATCTAATATTTTATTACATTTGTGTCTTGTGAAAACACAAAGTCTTTGTATGAGTTGTGAAGGAAATTGTAGAAACTTTTCATTCATTCATTCATCTTCTATACCGCTTAATCCTGTGTTCAGGGTCGCGGGGGACCTGTAGCCTATCCCAGGAGACTGCGGGCACTAGGCGGGGTACACCCTGGACAGGGTGCGAATCCATCGCAGGGCACAATTGTAAAAACTTATTGATCAAAATTATGAAACTTAATTATATATTGTTGTATTCTTCAAACTGTTAGGCACATGTTCTTCAATAACTCTCTGAACTTTAATTTATACTGATGAAAAGTTCTTTACAATTGGTTAAAACATTTATTTAACATACATCACCATGCATTAGAATAGCTGTTTTTTTTATTTATTTATTTATTTATTAATAGCCTTCATCTGTGGTAGGTTTATAAATAGACCCTCTAAGAGTTTCCCCAGAGGAGGTAAAAAAAGAGAGAATCCTTTAGAGTGCTGAATAAAACCTGTTTTACACTGTTGTAAAAGTCATCTATAGTGTGTTATAAGCTAAATTTCATCTTACACACTAAAATGACTAACAAATTATTATAGAAATATCTGTCTGCTCTTAGTTCCCAGGAGAGAGGAGAAACTGTATCAGCAGTTTGTCTGCTGACAGACATCAAAATCCAGATTATCCCAATTTTCACCCAACCTTGGCTAAATCAATGCTCATTAGAAACAGGGGGCCGATTTGAAAGCTCTTTGTTTTCATTATGTTTTGAACAAGGTTAAAGATTTCTGGTGTCCAAAATTTCTGTCTCATACTGTAGCTCCCTCCTCATTTAACAGTAAGACTTTTCTTCACTGGCTTAACAGCACTGAGAAAAAACAACAACAACAAAAAAAAACAAAAAACAATACAACAGCATATGTTTGATCCACATTGTTGCATTGCACAGCGTCTCTGTTGAGTGGCGACACCGTGTGTATGATGGCGGGACATGTGTGCACTTTGACGGCTGCTTGCGTGTTACGTTTGTCACTGTTTCTATAGCCTCGTGTGTATAAATTTGCTGTCTGCTTCTTCGTTTCTCCTTCTTAATTCACTGCAGTCGGGTTGTTCTGTAGCCCTCCTTGCCAGTCCCCTGAACAATCGGAGTGGAGACAATAGCTCTGCAATGATGGAGCCGTACAGCAGCCATCTGCAGCAGCAGCTGCCACGCTGCATCTGCACAATATGCTGCAGCGCCCAGCCCCAGTAATCTGCATAATAAGGAGAGGCCTTATCCCAGTCTAGTTAATAATCACAAACAATCGATGCACTTCATTCCCTTACTGGAGCTGGTTAAAAGCCACAGACACATTTACATATCTAGGAACACACACACACACACACACACACACACACACACACACACACACACACACACACACACACACACACACACACACACACACGTTCACATACCTGTACACCCATGAACATTTGTACAGTACACACACACACACACACACACACACGCACACACACACACACACACACACACACACACACACACACCTTCCTGAAAAGTTTCATTATGCTTGTTGTGTCCCTGAGACAGCTGGAGGTCATGCAATGTGATGTAGTGATGTTGATTTTGCCTGAAGCTACAGATTTACACAAGTCTCGATTTCATTTTTTCATGAATACCATAATTAGGACACTATGGGTTTTGATATTGGGCCTAGTGTGAAGAGATTGATGTGTAGAGGAGTGAACTGCTTGTTTCCAGTTTAAAGAAGAAGTTTTTGGACATGAATTTAAACACATTAGACTAGACCAGGCAAGGTTTTTGACTTTGAGTTGTTTTTTTTCTGTCTAACATGCACAATCAATATACTTGGAAAAACAGTTTATACATCTGGTTGAGTGAAGCAAAAATACTTATATTGTGCGTCATGCCTTTAAGCGTCTTGATCTTATTACAAACTCCACTGTTGGAATTGTACATATTGCCTAAGCTGTTATTAACAAATATGAAAAATGTTATGTAATGTGTATAAAAATAAGGTCTTTGCAACAATAGAGACAAAAAAATTGAAATATTCTAAAACACTTTATTCAAGAGATGCCACAATAATAAAAAAAAAATCTCCTATCTAATAGTGGTGTTTTTAATATCTATAAACACACAAACATTAAAATATAAGCACATAAAACACTGTTACTTTTCTTCTTCTTCTGCTTCTTCTTCTTCTTCTTATTATTATTATTATAATAATAATAATAATAATAATAATAATAATAATAATAATAATAATAATAGTTTAGGTAATAATGTATTATTAAAATATGTTTTATTTTGTATTTAAATGTATCACAATTTAAAACAACACAAAGCACTATAAACACTTTATAACCTTGCATAAATAACTTCTTGTTATAATTACTCATTATGCTGTTATCTATAACCCTCACTGTTAAACATGTTTTTGTGTATTTCTGATGTTCTGCTAACTCCAGGAGGCTCTGCTGTGGTGTTGTACCTCATCATCTGTGGCATGATTTAAGCAAAGGATGAAACACCTGCTTGGCTTGCAGTCACAGAGACTGAGTTCTGCTCTCAGCTTCATCAACCATGCACCTTCATTTGCATAATTACAAAGAGCAACCAAATGACTTCTGGGTTTTACCTCATTAAGGCTGAACCCCAGCTTCTACCCAAACAGCTATTATCACATGGAAATTAACTTTTAATAGCACAGGAATTATGTTGTATACATCAAAACATATGTTTTGAATTATGAGGAACTGGTATATTTGCTTGGAGCAAAGTAGTGTAAATGCTGTTACACCATGATGTTAAAGTTAGACAATTTCAAGAGAGCATTTTCTTTGAAAAGCACAAACCTCAACAAGCATGGTTAATTTCGTTTTTTTAATTTTTTAATTTTTACTCTGCATCATTTTCCCGGATGCATGAATTTGCAGTGATGTTGATGTTGAGAAATGTGTGGCATAGTGTGAAATGAATAAATACCACTGGGTAAAGGGACTGTTAATATATTCCACTTTTACACATTTAATTTAAGCCAGTGTATTAAAGTGGATAATGAACTCTTAGCAGACACTAAATTGATAGAGTGGGAAGTGTGCAATAATATTGATCAGTAGTGCACTCCCTTAGGTACTCCCCAGTTAGCAGCAAATGCTGATTGAATATAAACAATTTAATGTACTGTGTGTTATGAAAATTGTGATATAACCTTATAGCTTTATTTTGCTTTCTTAAATCTGGCAAAGTGTTTATCCCCCATAATATCACATTATGCCAACAGGCATGAGTAATAATATGTTTTCCTTGTGGTATTAGCTGCAGTATTTGAAATGCTTGACTGTAGTTTGTTTATTTTTAGCTTGGGAAATCTTGCTTTGGAACTCAGTTTGCTTGCTTATTAAGTATGATTTATATTACAATGGCATTTACTAATATGATATATGCCTCTTTAGCTGTAAAGCGTATGAATGTAGTATTCTAATCACATCCTTATTTATGACCTGTTTAGGATATAAAGCTAATATAGGTACTATGAGCATAGCTGGTATAAGTAATTCATTAAACAGAGTGAGCCTTTTTGTTGATGGTAATATCAAAATGTTTGTAAATGTATATATAATTGATGTTGAACATTCATTCATTCATTCATTCATTCATTTTGTGACAAAAGTTGGATTATTTATTGGATTTTTGAGCTGACATCACCAGATCATTTTGGATTAGTGGCATAGAAACTGCAAATTTGACTGCCACACAATACATGCTTGCCAGAGACATTATAAAAATATTTTTATTAGGACAGATTTCGGGTTAAAATTGTCAAATGTTTTTATTCTAGATTATAGACTATAGATAATATGGAGAGTATTAGCAGCAATCAAACCAAAGCATTTGAGAATATATATTTGTTTACAGTCATTTCCCAACTGATAAATCATATCCTAAATTGTCATAGATAAGTCTTGTAGCTAATAATGAAATCAAATTAATGAAAAATATACATTTTGATTATTATAAATCATGCAGGTGGCATGAAGGTATAGCAGGTGTCATTGCTGCCTTACAACTCCAAGGTCTTAAAGTCTTGGTTTGGTCATGAGCCTGTGTTTCTGTAAAAGTTATGCCAGTGTTCCCATAGGTTTTATCCCACATTTCAAACTGAATGGTGAATCAGCTACTCACAACTGCCCGTAGGCTTGTCAGTGTTCAAATGGATGTACATTGTGTAATGACATTCCTGCAATAGGCTTCAGATCCCCTGACTAGATTAGAACTGAAATAAAAATGAACAATTATTGTTTATTGAACTATTTGGTCAATGCCTTTGAAATCTTTAATTATCGCCATTTAATCTTCATATATTACAATAAGTGTAAAACAATTTTTGTTAGAGTATGTTTTAAAGTGAATAATAGACTGATACACTGAGGCGTTAGTGGATCGATTTTACATCAAATGATCTGCATGTGAGATTATGACTAATATAAAGAACATTATTTTGCATCTTTGTGCATAAGTTTCTTGGTCCCTGAGTCGTGTTCCCTGAGTGATGCAAGATGAATATGGCAGGTGCACTGCTCTCCTGGTGATGCGCTAGGTAATAGTGAAGGCACACAGGTGTGATGTGTTGCCGTGACAATGTGAGCCAGGTGTTTATTGAGATATCAGAATGTGTCAGGGTGAGAGAGATGCGCTTGTCAGCTGGGGTTTAGATCTGTCATTCTCTCTCAAGTACATTACAAAGAGTCTAAGACAACATGACAGCACAGAAAACACCTGTAGATATATACAAACCTTTTTACCCCACCATCGTTTAGCTGATGCAGTTGAAAAACTCACCAGATGAAATGCCGCATGTCTGGGTTATACGGGTTTTGTGTTGAACTGACACTGGATCTTATTATGCCTTTGTTATGCCTTATAGACTACAAAATAACTTATTGGTTAATATGGTATATTACAGTATGATGCCTCAGATACTGTATGTTATTAACTATTGCATTATCTTGGGTGGAACATTTTTAATAATTTGATGGAACGTTATCCCTGTGATACAGTTCAACATTAGATGTTAAACATTCTCTTCACCTGAGCCCATTTAGATAAGAGCTATAGTTTACTCCTCATGCATTTCTGTTTTTATCACACAATGCATGCTTACTCTTGCTGTTCTTACTCCACTCAGACAAAATGCTGATAGATAGGGAGCCAGAGTGTCTCCTCCAGCATATAAAAGGCTGTTAGATTTATGGCAAAGGTTTTTTATTTCAAACCCATGTTAGTCTCATCTGATAAACAGGCACTTTAGCTGCAGGCTAAATGGGTCTCTTTGAGGTCCTGATTTTAATGCTGTGAGGGGAGCCATTTTGACTGGCTTTTTCCCTCTCTGATTAGTAGAGCGTGAGTGCAGAATTTGGGCTCAGATCTCTGTCTTACGAGGCGGAGCCATTCTAAATGAAAAGATCCATAAGTGATGGTAGTTTAATTCCTAGCTAATAGATGAGGAAAAATGAACTTTTCACAGATGTAAATGATTTCGTGCTTGAAGCTCAGTCCCATGGTTTAGGATGATGCTTATTTTTCCACTTTTTTATAGAGGAAACATGTCATTGTATTGGCCCAGTGCACGCGTTCCTATGAGATGTGATTAAAGGAAAATGCCATGTTGTACCCTCATGTTTTCAACATAAATTAGGCACAGATTTCAGATGGCTGGACTTGCCTGTCCAATGGTTTGTCACAATCTATGCAGAACTTCTGGCACAATTGATCCTTAGAAGCCAATTGTTGATTTAAAAAACAAAAAAAAAGAAACAGGATTTGAATGAAATTATGGAATGGACCATTCTGAATCCTTTTTCTTGTATTCAACTCTCTGCTTTTTCTTTTGTTCTATGATATTAACACACTATTATAAGATTTCAGATAATGCACTGTTCCAGCTACCTTTTGATGTTATCTTAATCAACATTTTTGTAATGGATCAACTAAGTCATCTCTGGCTCTGAATAACACTCTGTCACCTACATATAAATGAGATGCCTGTAATGGTAGTGAGGGGGACTGTAAGTAACTGAAGCGATTCAGTTTGCATTTGGATGAAGACAGACTCAAGGTCATATCAGAAGCGGTAAACTGCTTTAGTCACAGCTCATAAATTTCCTCGCCTTCCTGCTGCACAGGCTAAGATGGTGAACGAGTTCAGTTTTAGTTGGAATCTGTTTAGATTCCTATATTTATTTGATTTTAGTGCATGGCAGGAGGTTGATTTGCTTGTATATTTATTATTGATGTATATGTATTTGGATCTTATGACACAACAGAACAATAGTAGGGATATTTCAATTAGCCCTACTTATTTTACTGTCACAATGGTAGTCTGGTAATTATTTCCAATATTAGCTGCAACAGCAAATGCCAGTAACTGAATAACCATATGAACTGATACACATAATAACCATATCCACGTTCAATGTATACAACTGGAGTTCAAACTAGACTAAAAGTTTGTCAGAATTATTGAGATTAATACTGTACATCACATTTAGTTCTTTCTTGAACACTGCACGCATAAGCTGCAATATTTTTACACATACTTAGAAGTAAAAGTACTCAGAAGTGCTTTTTCTTTCATGATAGAAAAGTGTGCACAATTGTGTAACTTAACTGAACTATGTTGCTGCACTTGTTGCTGCTATAATATAATTTCTCCAGTTGTCTCTGAAGTTTAATCCTGAAAGCAATGCAATGTACAAATCTGAAGTTTGTTTTGTCGTTATACAATTCTATTAAAGAATATGAAAAATAAAATTAAATAACATAAAACTGTTCGCCAATTATGATTTTGTTTTTGTAAACTTAAAAGGTACAGGATACATATAATAGTAAGAATAATAATTGAGTTCATTATACAATTATTTATCCATTATTTTTTTCAAATAAAATATATGAACCACTTTTGCCAACATTTATATGTTTATATAAATTCTGCAATTTTCTGCACAATGTACTTCTGTGATTTGTTTAAAAACATTGGCCCATGCAAATGACGTATGTCTTTGATATTAATATCCTTTCTATCCAATGCTTTTCTTAATTTCTTGTTTAAATAATATCTAATGCATAATTAAACATTATGAGAAATTATATTATTAATTTAAAACTATATGCTCCATACAAAATCCATGTACTCTGATTTCAGTTTAAGAGACTTTAGGCCTTATAGATTAAGTTCTTATGCCCTCTTTTGAACTTCAATATGTCAGCTTTGATTTATATTTTTATCTCCCTATTGTGAGAGAATGTGTGAATTGCCTCATTCAGTAACTATTCTGTAGTATTTACTTTTCCTCTGCATTTCTCTCTATTCCCTCTGTGAAAGGGTAATTTGTGTAATAAAATAGCAACTTGTGCCTTTTTCTGCTCTTAAACTTCCTTACTCTAATTGGCTGAGGGCCTTCCATCAAGTCTTGCAGAGATAATGTGAGGCTGATGTGGCGTAATCACTGCTGCAGGTTGTTTAGTCTGATTTACCACCGTAACTAAATTTCAAAACACAACTATACAAAATACCAGAATAAGATATTGTATAATGTATGCTCAGGAAATTTGTAAATGAAGTTCAAGTCAGGCACTAGAATAATGTTATTGTTAAGATATAGATATGCAAACATCCATTAAAATAAACAGTGACTGTCAATGAATTAAACCTAACAAACTACTCAACCTAATACATTATGCAAAAACACATGTAGACTCCTAATAAGCTCTGGAAAAGGACAAATAAAAATAGCAAATTTTGCCAACAAATTCAGTCAAGCAACTCCTATATGTAACTACAGTACATAGCACTGTGGGATATTAACTGTTAAGTCCTCTTTCCTTTGTGGCTTTATTGGTTCATTCAGAGTAGGCTTGTTGACATTCTGCGGCCTGTTAAAAGGAGTGTGTGTGTGTGTGTGTGTGTGTGTGTGTGTGTGTGTGTGTGTGTGTGTGTGTGTGTGTGTGTGTGTGTGTGTGTGTGTGTGTGTGTGTGTGTGTGTGTGTGTGTGTGTGTGTGTGTGGAGTGGGATGTGGTGGTGGAGGGCTCTTAACACAGCCCTGTGGCCTGTGAGACCCTGCTCCCCTAGGATTTGTGATTGTTCTGATTTAAGTGGAGATTGTCAGCTCTAATTTGTCCCTCTCCACCACGCCTCTCCAGTGGGGATGCCCTCTTTAAAATATTATGAAAAGATCAGCTGTAAGGCTCTGCTTGTTTAGTGGGAGGGCGCAAGCTACAAAGGGCAGGAGGGATAATAGGTAACTATTACAAGGCCAGAAGGGAGGTGGATATGGAGCAAACAATGCCAAACTCTTCAACAGCTTTCAGGGAGATCTTTTAACACAGAACATGTCAGCCAGTATTGAATGTTTCAGGAGTGATCTTAATTAATTTAAACATACTAACTAACTAATTTGAATACTGTCTACCATTATAATAACGAAATGCTCGTTCTTCCCAATGAAACCAAAATTAAGTCAACACAGAGGACACTGAAATGGTGCTGTGTTTTATCTGTGCACATTTTTCACTTAATTCCAAATTGTCATATCCTAAAGTAAAACACCCTTGCCGACATGCATGCATGCTTTTTTTTTTTCACTCTCACAGAGTCATGAGAACAAATGACTGGGCTGTATTGACCTCTAACTACCTCTGGCTCTCTCTCTGTCATGCACATGCAGAGAAATACATGTACAGTTGTTATTTTAATTTCTTTCCTTATTATTCTTCTCCAAAACATTTCAACTTGAATATGAATTAGTGAAGCGGAATTCAATGTGAAAGGGCAGTGCATCGACTAGCACTCTGCTCTGTGTTTGAGACATAATACAGCCAGCTTGTGTGCTGCATTTCAATGAATCCCTTTGCAACTCTTGTCCAACAATTTATTCATTTGCACTCCAGATTAATAAGGGTGGCATGATTGCAAATAATAGTTTGTGACATGTTATATAGGCTGTGCTAAAAGCTCCAATGTTGCAGTTGAGAAAAAAAAATGCTGTTTGATTTATCCGCCTTTGATTTGTAAAGGAAAATCAATGAAACAATTCGTTCCATTTTCTTTCTTTCTCTCTGCCTTTTTCCCATCCATCCCACTGATCAGCCAATGGACTCTGTGTGATTCTTTTCAATTATCCAGCTTACATTTGATTCCCCAGAAGAGTGTTGCCAACCAGAGACGCTCACACAGCTTGTCCTTTTACTTGAACAAGCTAAATAGAATTTTATATTTATGTTGGGTAAGGAACCATGTAGGAGATTGTAGGAAATTGTTCAATATCTTTGTTGGGGCCAATTCCTTTGCCTGTGGTTTTGGGAAGCGTGATAGCAGAGAGGTATGGTAATATAATATGTATAGGTCATATGCCTTCTTTATTGCCCATTCCACTGGCCTGCCTGTTTATGTGAATAAAATAAGTGCTACAGTATCTATAAGACTAACATAAAAACATTGCAGGCATATTGGCAAAATTTATACAAAGAGACAGGAAGGCACAACTATTTACTTTAGAGGAATAATTGAGTTCAAGAAATTTGTTCATATAAAATGAATTTTTGATTTTTTCATCCAGTCTATTACATGGTGGCTGCAAAAAACAAGCTAACAAACAAACAAACTTCTATTTCTATATAGTTTGCTTTTACATATACGATTGAGTCACTTTTTCATGTTTTCTTTGACCAAAAATTTATTTTCAGAATATTATAGTTTTAATGCCAGATTAAATTATATGCATTTTTAAAAATCTGTCAGATTATTTTAACTTTAACTAGATTCATTAGCATTGGATGGTGTTCTTCAGCGAGAACGTGCACAGGACACCACTGATTCTCCTCAGACCTTAGCCATTCCGCCCCTCTGAATTATGTTTATGATCAGGTGTGTCAGACAAAAACTATTCTAGACATACAGAATAACCTTTTTAGCTCCAGAGGGATGCATTTCTTAATTCATTACTACATTCATCACACCAGTGACACAAATATCCTCTATTATTCGAGCCCCTTAAGATGATCCATGTGTTATATTGTGTATATAAAATGTCAGGGAGCTCATCAGCTCTCTGGCCAGATCTGAGATAGGTAATGGTGCTGAAATGTGCCCGGACTTATGTGCTGTCAGCAAAAACGGACACATGCACAGAGCAGCCCTTAGTGTTTACTGTTCCAGTAGCAACACTGCAGGCTGGAGGAATCACCCAGGACAAACATTTTTGTATTTTTATTTATTTAAACTTTACACACACACACACACGCACACACACACACACACACACACACACACACACACACACACACACACACACACACACACACACACACACACAGTCTTTCTGTATATTACTCCTGTTGAAATATTTATTTTAGGTCATATGAAGACGACTTATTTGATGCTACGTTTTTACTCATATTGAATGCAACATCAAATTCAGCATCATAACACAATGCTCTTAAACAAGAACTGATAAACATTGAATGTTTTTTTCTTCATGCATCATTGTGACAATAGTGTAATTGAAAAACAAAGAACATCACTACAGATTGTGGTGCACCCATACCCCCCCCCCCCCCCCCCAACAAAAAAAATTATGTAGGTTGTGTGATGACCAATTTAACCCTAAAAGAATGATGTCAAAAAGTTGTCTTGATCTTATACAATTATTTATTAAATGTTTATTAACTATTTATTAGCTATTTATTATGAATGTTTTTTAAAGAATGGCACGTACTGTAATTACATGTTGTTCAATGCTTAGATAATAGCAAGTATTTATAGCTGCATCCTCACCACAGCTTGATATGTTACAGAGAAATCAGAAACAGAGTCTGTCTTGATGGCTTTCCCGTTGAGGAAAACTTAACATACTGTACCTTTTTTCAATCCAGTTATTATTAGCCTTACATTATTACGAGTGGCAACCATACAAGCCCATGATGCTATACCAAGATAGATAAAACAATAACATACTAGATCAACCACATTCATATTTGAATTAAAGACAGAACTATTGTAGGAGTTGCATTAAATTAATCAGATCTGACCAATCTAATTTGAGACTTCATATAAATAATATAAATCATGCCAAAGAATTAGATAACTATAATAATTGGATTTGGATGGTTGTCATTCCACTCTGAACATTTGCAACGCAGTATTTCACTTGTCATTGACACCTAAGTCAGTAAATTACAATCCCAGATGTTTTAAAAGATGATCACAGCATTGTAGCATGTTTGATAATGTGTAATGGAAAGCTTTTCTTGGCAGAGACAGCATAACTAAGAGTAGCAGCAGTAATGGTGACCTCCAGCAGGCCTGCACTCCCAGCAGGGAACAGAAGGCCCAGACACATCAGGCCCACAGTCTGCCTTACTGGGTCACTCAGAGGCTAAGCAGACCTATTAGAGCCCACTCATCGATGCCAAGAACACACGCACGCACGCACGCACGCACGCACACACACACACACACACACACACACACACACACACACACACACACACACACACACACACACACACTCAAAGGAAAATAAAGTTAACTAAAGGCTGAAATACTATTTACTTTTTGCTTTATATTTCCTATTACCATTTATATTTTATTATTATCGCCTAAAAACTGTACGGCGTAAAAAAAAAAAAACAGTACAATCAGTGATTTTATTTTGCATTTTTTTCATCACTGAATATTTCGTTCTACAAATATATGTGTTTTACTGTAGCAATAACAATTTCATAATAGTCAAAGAAGACAATAAATCTTCCATTAAGCAAAAATGCTTTGGCAGTTTTTTTAATGCAGTGATAATGGATTATAATACACTCTCCGCCACCTCTCTGGCGTATTGTATTTAAATTCTGCAGTGCGTGCTGTTTAAAATTCTCACCTCACACGCTGCATGGTCTTCGCACATGTAGAGGGTGTGTGGAATGGCCTGTTTTATGTCAGCTCTCTCCTTTAGAGTGCAAGCATGCTTAAATGTTTAATAACAGCCGCAAGATCTGTCTTTGATTTTGAGATGTGTGTATGCGTGGGTGGGTGTGGGTGTATTTGCTGAAGAAGAAAGGGTGGGGGTCAGGGAGCAGGCTTCACCTATGTCTACTGAAGCAGGTAAAAAATATTAGCATCCTCTGTTCTCTGTGTGTGTGTGTGTGTGTGTGTGTGTGTGAGAGAGAGAGAGAGAGAGAGAGAGAGAGAGAGAGAGAGAGAGAGAGAGAGATAGGCCAGGCCACTCTCTGGGTAACAGACAAGACACATGTCTTCAGACATAAATACAAGTAGTCAGAAAATATGATGAGCTCTGTGAAGCGTCTGCTTGCTGCCATCAGTTTGTATCTAAGCGGGCATTGCCCATTCCACCCACCTCACCTTCTTCCTTGTCCTTCAGCTGGTCTATAGATATAGTTAGTTATATTATAGGGATAAGAAAGCCAAGAGCTCAACTGTTCTATATCAAGTGGCCATATTTGTGTAGCTCTCAGCATTGTGATGCTGGTGATAGTATTGATCTCCATGATAATGTAAATGTATCACTTTTTGAATCCAGGATAAAATTAAGACACAGAGGCAAGTAGAAAGAAGTGTGTGTCAGACCTCGTAACGATTTTGTGTTGAGGGGGGCTTCTAATAAGCCGTTCAAGCGGCAGTATAAACGCCTCAGATCGGATCGCTCTGTCTGTTTACTGAGCTTGGAATAATTGAGACGGGTGGACCTGGGCTTAAAGGTGCAATTAATGAAGCATGACAAAGTGACAACACAAGGTCACAGCATGTACAGTATGAACAAAACTATGAAGAAATGTTGAAGAAAATCAATAATTTGCTTACTTTTTCTTTTAATGAACAGTGTTTACTGGTCTGTAGAATACAGAAGAAATTTTTTTTGGGTTTGTTTCATTTGTAGAATGTTGCTTGTTTAAGTTAATATTTTAGTTTTGTGGTCAACTTGTTTGTTGCTATAATAACACTTCATCTGTTTAATATGATCACCGCACACCAGTGCATTTTCTAGCTTTACCCCAAAGAGTGTGTGTTCTGAAGCGTGGCACAATAACACTTTGCATATCAGTGGTTGTTCTCCCTCATAATCAGAATCTGCCTTTTGGGAAAGCAGCCTTCTGATTCATAACCATTAAACACATGAAACATAGAAATTTAAAAATGACATGCGAGAGAATTTGCATAATGCAAAATTGAATCCCCTTGAACGCATGTGTTAATCTGAATAGTAAAAAGCAGTTGTACTGCTGCTGACACTCTGTAATTGGCATCTTGTGGTTTGCCGTCCTGAGGAGAGAGCGGGTTTTTATACACGCTTATAATAAATAGCATATTTAAGCTTGCAGGAAATCACTGTGAGACATCTATCCTGTACTGTTTCATTTATTCTACTGCCTTTAATTAAAGCCGCAGAAACCGCCTGCAATTTGTTTCTGAACACTGTCTAATGTCTGAGGCTGCTTATTACATATTAAATTGATGCATAATTCAGGCAATTAAGAAAGTAATCACACAAAGTAATGTAATGGAAGTTAATTATTACAGCATAAGCAAACAGTTCATTAATGCTAGTTAATGCTGTGAGTGCGTCCTTAATATGTGGGCCGTGCGTGTGCTCTGCCGCACTGTGGATCAGACTGTTAGTTCTGCTGCTGCCTGTTCACACATCAGCATGTGGGTATTACTCTCATGAAGTTTTAGGAGGGGTCTGGGGAGTAAACATGGGCAACAAGGAGCAAGTTATGAGTGAGAATCACTGACTGCTGCAGGCAGAGCTGGAGAGAAAAGACGGGCTAGTAATTGGAAATAAGGAAGGAGGGTAGGAAGGATGTATGCATTATAGAGGAGGGAGAAATGAAAGGACATTTGAAAATGATGCACACTAAAATAAAGGCCAGCCAAGTCAGTGCTCATTGTCATCCCTTCCAAATAATTGGTCATATAAATATCTGGGTGTAAAAGACAATAAAATATAGAAGCTACACTATAGTATGTACTAGATGGAAAAAATTAAACCTTGAATAAAAGTGTGAATACATTAACGGCAATTCAAAGATGACATATTAAAAAAATGCTTTAGATAGTGTAAATAGCTCTTGCAGTGCAGCTTCCCTCTCACGCACATACAACACTTTTATGTCTCCAAGATTATTGGGATGTAACCTTATAAATACCCTAAATAGTCTCACTACAAAAGCCCTCAGAGGAGATCATGCAGTTACGCAAAAGCACCTAAGAAAGGCTTGGTACTCTGTAACTTTTATATGTGTGTACCTCTGACTTTGATGGTACAGCTAGCTGGATTTGTGCAGAGAGGCAGAGAGCTGGTGTTCAAAGAGACTCTTCTACAGGAAAAGCTCTCTCTCTCTCTCTCTCTCTCTCTCTCTCTCTTTCTCTCTGCCCCTCCTTCCTCCTTTTAAGCTTCCTCATAAAACAGGGCTCTCCAATCTGATCTTGTTTCTCTGAGTAAACATGCATGTCACAGTTGACCTTTGCAGGGGTCAGTAGCTTTTTATATTGGCTGACATGTTTCAGAGTTAATAGAAGCATTTAGCTGCGCTCCCTTGGGCCGAGCGATTTATTAAGCTGCAATGAGTTGCATCTGTCTGAACAGAATCAAGGGGACCTATCAACCAGGGTCAGACACGCACCAGTACGCTCCGTCGACACACACTTATCGCACTGCACACACAATGTGTGTGTAACTAACGCAGCCATACACAAATAGCCTCCTAGAATTATTTTTTGGACTAATGACAGTTTGTTCTTTTTAATCAGAAAATGATGTGATGCCTTTGGCAGCACTCCTGCTGTGCATGCAGAGCCACCGACTGACAGTGGGGTGTTGTTTCTCAGCTGTTGTCTTTGCTGTATTGATCATGTTTGTTCATCCATTGTGCTCTTTCCCATAATGCCGGTCACCGTGTGAATCAGCCTCTAAGCTGCCGTCTGTAATCACGGATAATTGTCAATTATCACACAGAGCCATCAGATCAATTACTGCTCAATCAATACAAACCACAATGAAGTGAAGTGAGCTGTTTTGTATCGGGCCAGAGTAGGCAGAGGTAGCACAGATTGTCGTTTTATTGGTGAAAATTTCCTTTAAAGAGAACATCATACAAAGACAGCTTTTTGTTTTGGCATTTAGTGCATGTACACACACACACACACACACATACACAACAGATGGGCATTTGGTGTTGTGTCCTCAATATTAGCTAATGGTGACAAAACTACTGTTATGTGCTCAGTGGCTGTGTGTTACTGCCAGTTCTTTATGAATTAGTTGGAAAGACTCAGTGTGGCAAAATATGGCATGTGCACATATTCGGAATGGCTACAGTGATGAAAGTTAATGTTTCGGCACCTAAACACCCTTATTTTACTCGTCAGGCTTGGAAGTTTTGGTCCTGCTCATAGTAAATCAGACAGCAACCCCTCCTTCCCGTCTCTGTGTGTGTGGATGGAAATAAATGCCCCCCTGTAATGGTGGCTCACTAGGCAGGCTTCTGATGTATTATCTCCCCTCTGCGTATTTATTTACACTCAACTTCTCAGCAAATTGTGTTGTCATCTTAATGGGGAAAGATTAATCTGGTGTCACATAGGTTTAGGTGACTGAAAGAGATGGACTTTTCTCCCATGCTTTTGTTTACACATCAGTAAATCTGGTTAACTCTTTAAATCCCAGGACTCTCTGTAGTCATGTTAAAACTGACAAAATCAACAGACAAATCCTCTGGTCTGGAATGGCTGGATATCAAACATATATGTTTGCAGTGGTTCTTAGTTCATAAAAAAAAAAAAAAAAAAGAAAATCATGTATATCATTATGTGTATGCATTTAGCTGAAAGCTAATTCTACTAGTTTATCTAGTTCTTCTATGGAGCTTTGTGGAAGAAGTTGGATTATTTCCAAATACGTTATGAATGAGAATTTATAAATAAATAGCCTTACAAATTTGTGCCTATTTTTATCCCTTCCAGGCTGCAAAAAATGTTGCAACAGTAATTACCTTCCGTGATGATAATGAAAAGTGTCATCTAGCTTGTGTCCAGTGCGGTCATATTTCATCTTTACCCCCAAACACAACAGACACACACACACAGGAGTCCAGGAGAGAACAGAGTGTGCACTTTGTGCACAGCTATTTATATCAATAAGTCCCGTGCTGAGAGGCACAAAATGAGCGTTTAAGCTGCAGGCTCTGCAGGCCAGCCTGGCGGGTGGGCACCAGAACCGACACATAGGGGCAAATGAGTGAGCTGCCCTGATGGTGTGGTGGGATGTGTTGTTTGGTACTTTCACAGGGCAAAGACAATAGGTTGAGGCGTAAAGACAGGCAGGAGGTCTGTGAGCAGACAGACAGAGGTGTATGTCAGAAGGGTATAGTAGGGATTGGTAATGGGAGGGGATGAGGAGATGTCTATCATTTTACAGGTGCTGGCAGTGTATAGGCAGAGTGAAAGGGGACGCAGACAGCAGGAGAGGAAGCTAAGGACAAACCAGGGAGTTGAGAATATTGTTAGTGCAGAGCAAGAGAATGAAACAGGATTGAGCAAGAAGAAGACCAAAGGTGGTAAAGACAGACAGGGGGAAAGGACGAGAGTGAGAGTGGGAGGACAAGGGGGTGAGATGAAACGAGTGAAAGCGTAATAGGGGAGGGGGGGGGGGGTTCCGCTGCTGGGACCTTCTCAGGTCAGTGAATCTCCCCAAAGGGACGGCCAAGCGAAACGCCATCAATTCCCAAACAAAGAGCAGCTCCAGCCGCCTCCGGACTAACATATGTGATAGGGCCCTTGCTCTCTTTAACATGTCACGCACACTTAATTAGTTGTGTTAACTCCCTCTTCTGTCTGTTCTCACAGGAGGGGTGGTAATAGCAGATTGACGCCTTCTTTTTAAAAGCAGCCCCAAAAAAAAGCAAACAAATGTAAGTTTATATATCATAATGAAACACATGGTTGTGTTAAAATACAAATATAGCTTATTTTGTGTGTGTCAGTCTGTCTGTCTGTCTGTCTGTCTGCCTGTCTGTTTGTCTGTCTTTAGTGGGCTGGCTGAGCCAGTGTGTGCTCCCATGCGTTACACAGTTGCACATGCATGCACCCGCACAGGCTTCTGCATCGTGTACAAGACTCCCTGTGACCCCTGCTGCTCCACTGCTGCCAGTGCAATGTAGTCACCTGATACATGTCTGGCACATAGCTTCTGTAAGCCTTTCAGTTTATTTAATTTGTGTGTGTGTGTGTGTGTGTGTGTGCGTGCGTGCGTGCGTGCGTACGTGTGTGTGTGTGTGTGTGTAGGTGTGTAGGTGTGTGTGTGTGTGTGTGTGTGTGTGTGTGTGTGTGTGTGTGTGTGTGTGTGTGTGTGTGTTCAAATAAGTATATAAAGTAAGTAAGAAAGAGAATGTGTATAATATTTCCATGAAATTTACTACAGTGAAATCTATCTCTCTGTCTCAAAGGGCAGTGAGCCCAGGAAGGAGCCATACAGTAGGTGGTCCCATTCTCCCAAAACACTACAAATTGGATATGTGTACAGTAGATGTTTGTGTGGAGATTGACAGGTTGCTTCATAGTCCTCACCAGGTAATTGCACAGCAGGTGAAAAATACAAGAAAGTGGTTTCTGGCACATATTTGGGTGATTTCATGATATAGACGCGATGCTCTTAGAATGGTTAAAAAGAAAACTGAAATTATATTTAAATATATTTTTATATGTTTATCATAGAACATAACAAACCTAAGAAAGCATCAGTGAAAAAAAGATTTTATAGCATATATACAAATATTTGCTGCACTTGGATGCATATTGCTCTTAAACAAATAACAGTGCTGATTTGTTTTGTTTTTTTACATACATCTTTAAGTGACAGAGTCAAGAAATAATACAATGTAATACATAAATATAAAATAATAATGAGAGCGTTTACTACTTAAGGAAATATCTATAAACGTAAATTTGTGGAACATTCCAAATATCTCATAGAGATATCCTGTCATTGTCATGCAAGTCGGGTTGTATGTAATCCTTTTAGGTAACATGGTTGAGTGAATCTTTTAGAACATTAAATGTATGTAAATAAACATTTATAAATAAATAAATAAATAAATAGATATATTCTGTGTGGATAAGCAATGGAAAAGGACGTTTTTCTGAGGTAAAAAAAAAATTAGGTAGAAGAATTGAGAATTATGTATTTAGTGTTGAAAATCTTACACAGAGGTTATGTTTGGTACAGTATGCTCCTTATCTTTACCTTATTTGTGGGACTCAAATACTGCCCCAATTATTAAGTCATCCGCTGGAGGAAAAGCACTGTACACTTGTGCATTGGTTACCTTTTAAATACGTTTTATAATTTTCAACAGAATTTTCACTTTCTTTTGGAATTGAATTTTGAATTGAATTGTACCATTTTATAAAAGACTTGATAATCAACAGATGAAAATTAATTGTGCACGTTACATTTTGTTTAAATGAGTGCATTTAAAAACCAATAACTTATGCATACATTTGTAAACCTGATTCAAACATAATGCTTGATACAAGTTTTAGGCTTGATACTCACTCTCACTCACTCATCTTCTATACTGCTTTATCCTGTATTCAGGGTTGCGGGGACCTCAGGAGGCTTACAGTAGGGCACGAGGCAGGGTACACCCTGGACTGGGTGCCAATCAATCGCAGGGTAGACTTGATACATTCACATAAAAATGTATGTGGTGATTTTGTTTTCCTTAATGATTTACTCTATTATCTTGGTTTACTATGTGTATATACCTGCAAATTCCCAGCAGTGCAAAATCTGTTTCACTATGCAGTGGAAAAAAGTATTATATTTAGCCAATCAAATGGCTTTACAAATCCTATGAATCACCAAAACCACATTCATGTAACCATGATTTATTAGAAAATGTGTAGGTGGATAGCTACAGCTGCCAAGCTAATACATTTATCAGCTACCAGCTTCAGTAAGAACTCACTCATGGGTGAAGATAATCTATGATACATTTGTGTTGTAAGACTAGTTTATTGATAATAGACTTTTTGCATTACTTTTATTCGTATTTGTTAATAATTGTTGCAACATGTGTACTCAGTAATCCTTTGATATGACATGAAAGCTGTTTTTTTTTGTATTTTTTTTAATTAGTCATTATGAACATTTAACCAATAAGCCCGTTCCACCCAACTATTGCTTATGGCGCCAATAAAACTGCGCTCTGGTTTTACGAATGTCTGCTCTGAAGGGTTTGGTGCCTCCTGTTTTATTCTGTAAACAGAGCTGAGGACATGAAAGAGCATGTCAGTGATGTAAAAGGCCTTACTATTGATCAAACTCTGAGTGCAGATTAGGATCTACTGTATGTCCATGTTTATGGTCTTGTCAAAGATGTACTACACCCCCATTGGGTAAAGTAGTAAATATAATCTCTCCCTCTTATTGTCTAATTTAAGTCTTTGAAGTTCACTAATGTACGTTTTAAGAATTCACTTTAATGGGTATATGTTGTAGCAACCAGACTAGATGAAACTCATTTCATTTTTGGGATACGTGTAAAGGCGCCAGTCAATGCATAATGTAGTTTTTGTCATAAAGGTAACCATTAGCAGGCTACCATGCATAAAGGCAGACCTTATCCATTCAAATATTTTAGGGGAAAAAACAGGACAAAGGGAATCATTGATGAATTATGTGTTTGATTTTTATGAAATGGACACATAGATATAGTAGTCGAATGATCTTAATATCATGACAGGGCTGCAGGTGGTTAAGGAAATATCATACATGAAAGAAATTATATAAATGAAAGGTATGGTGGAGAAGCAGTTTTGGTACTTCACAGTTTAGCGTTCAAGCTTTACTGTCTGAATTCCTCATTCTTTCTTTGCATTTATGGGTTTAAAAAAACTCCCAAAAGCATGATAGGTGAATTAGGTATTTTAAATAATTAAAAGTGCTCTATGCCTGTGTGTGTGTGTGTGTGTTTGTGTGTGTGTATTTGTGTGTGTGTGTGTGTGTGTGTGTGTGTGTGTGTGTGTGTGTGTGTGTGTGTGTGTGTGTGTGTGTGTGTGTACTACAATGAAATGGTGTCACAAACAGTGTGTTTCTATTTTGTGTTTACTGTTATAATTAATAAGGGAATAAACCAGTTTAAACAAAAACTTGTTAAAAACAGCTTTCAGAAAAGCACAATTCTTAAAATTATTTAGTATATCTTAACATTAGGTCACAGCATTGACATAAGAAGATGAAAAATGTTATGTGTATTTTATTTGACTATACAAGAAAAAAAAATAGACTTGCTCTCAGAACTGATACAGTATGCTGGAATATCGTAATATGGCACTTGCCACTCGACATGACATAGAAGTTATTTATCTTCCTCTGCACTTTTCAGTGTTCACATCCCGTCTATCCATGATGTACTGAGGAATAATATGTCAGACAGACAGAGAAATGCTTCAGATAAAGGGATTTGTCCGTGTGAGTGTGAGGGGCAGGGGAGTCTGCCTTTCCATTTGCATTTCTGAATTGCTTAGCTGGTCAAGCATGCACGGTGCGATAGGATGTGCTGCCTTTGAAGAGTGTCATAGCAGCATAAACCCTCTGTACAGGGGGCCTCACTGTTGGACTTTACCCAACAAATATGGATTATGTAAACGTGGACTGAGATTTGAGGAGGATATGCTAATGTGTCCCTGCTGGGATATGTCTGAGTGTGTTCATTTGTGTTTGTTGTGCGAGAGTGAGTGTGTGTGGAGAGGACACAAGGCTGTGTATGGCAGCACAGCTACTGTTTGGCAGGTCTATCATTCCATCATTAAAGGCCACATTATTACATACAACCCGCCTTGCATGACAATCACAGGAGGAAAGGCGGGTCCACTGAGAGAAGCCTGCTTTGTCCTTCACACCCTTTTCCCCTCTCTTTCACTTCTTTTTTTCATTTGCTGCATCCTGAAGAAATAATAACCATATCTGATCGTCCCTTCTCTTCAGCAGTAATCTGTTCAGTTGTAAGGCCCAATTTTTTAACATAATGCAAGGGCAGAAAAGTACAATAAATGTTGTTTCCATATGGTAGATACGTGTTAAAAGTTAAAGAATCAATTTTAGGACCATTAGGGAAGTCGTGTAAAAAGAAAATAATAATAATTAAAGAAATAAAAATAAATGTAAATATAGCATCAAATGAAATGTCTGAAAGCATAGATATCTAGCTAGCCCATTTTGCATAGCCAAATGGAATTGCTTGCTAGCTAAATCAAGTGTTTTTGAAAATACCACCGTACCAGGAGATCTTGAGTGTTACACCCCTGTTGTGCAGGTGTGTAAATATCTAGCCATTAAAATAGCAATTGGGCAAGCACAAAAATAAAATGACTTACAGCTAATCAAATTAACAATACACCAGTGTTATACCACAGAAATAGACACCTTAGTGTAGCCCTAGTCAGTGGTTTCTATGTTAATATGGAAGTCACTTTTCTATTTTATTTTTGAAAACCCTTTTCTATGAGGCCAGGAAAATAGGCCAATCTTCTGTAGTTGCCTCAAAACCAATAGATGTGTCACCCTACCTAAGCTGTCCCTTCTGTATTATTGTTGAACTAAGGCATTAAGGCTTTGTGCTGGTGAAGCAGTAATATAATGGTGGCTTATGCAGGAGTATACAACTGGGAAATCTCAGTGTTTCTCTGATATAAGGAGTCATAACAGTAGCATTAAGGAGAACATCTAAATGTCTTTAAATATGTTCATGCTCTGCTGGCTCTGGTCAGAGCAGCACCGAATTAACCTTATGTCATTCTGACTTAGTTTTCTGTAAAAGAGCTGACTAACAATTCCCTCTGAGGAACACCTTCAGCAAAAAAAAAATTAAATTGTCTTAAGAATGTCACCAATGATGCACTTTGGGACAAAATAAAAGCTGTAAAAGTGCAAGTGTTTGAAATTGTTTGCTATTTGCCCTTTAAATTTAAATCCAAACCCTATGACATCTATTCAAACTATTACTCTTATTTAAATTAGTCACAGCTGGAATTTCTAATTCTTTAACAGCTTCCGTCTGATCATAACCAATGAAGAATTATCATCACCAAAATGACAGAATTAAAGAAGGCAGAAAGGGATTTGTTTCTCGCTCCCCAAGGAAGACCTGGAGAGACAAGGGAAGCCTAGGGGTAGCAGGCTCTGGTGGCTATTTGAATTTGACAGGAGTACTGTTAGCCTTCACAGACTCCCATCCCAGATTAAGCTAGCCTCCAGCATATGTGGGTCCCTTTCTTGCGAAAAGACGCACAAAACATGGAAGAGGAAGACGTCTCTGCCCCCAGGCAGTAGGCTAGTTTGGAGAGCCTCAGATAAAGCACATTAAAAAGCCAGTGATAAATTTGGCATGACAATTTCAAACAGCATTGCTTTTGTCTGTAATTAATTCCAGTGGTGCCTGAGGCCCCTGCTGCCCCACTACCAGTGTGGGCCAACAAGGATATAGAGCTAACAGCATGCCTCCAGCCAAACCAGCACTTCACTTCTGACGGCATTACGATAGCATAATGGCTATACAACAATACCAATACATGATTATATAGAATCCAATAGATCTGGCAGTAAACTTACAGTACATTTGTCATATATAGGCATACAGTACTATGCAAAAACTCCTGGGAACATGCAAAAAATGTAAATAAAATAAAATAAAATAAATAAAGTAAACTTTTCTAATAAAAGAAACATCTATATAGAGCACTAAAGCTTTGTCACGTTTGCTTCTTTCTATTTTTATGAAAAGCCACAAAGCATGTGTTAAGGGCGTATGTATGTACAGTATGTATGTATGTATGTACGTATGCATGTATGTATGCATGTATGTTTGTATTTGTTTGTTTGTTTGTTTGCATTTAACTGAATTGTTTATATTTAACTGATCTGTTATGTAATATGTGGCTTTATCTGTAGTGCTATTTATTTATTTTTATTTATGTTATGAAATATTTAATGGTTTTGTAATAATGCAAACAGGGTAAACATCTATAACAAAATTAGTACTAAAGATAACAGGGTGCCAAAGGCTTTTCCATAGTACAGTACAACAGCATTAAAGACTTTTCATTATCAACAAGGCATATGGGCTGAGACTAACTGCAATTCCAAAATTGACACATATACATTTAGAGGTTTATTATGTCTACTGTAAATGTAAAATCATGTGCAGGCAGCTGTGCACACTTACAAAGCATATGTAATTGTCTTTAAAAGAACGTGTGATGATCATTCCTTGAATTATGTTAAAAACAGCTTAGCAAAACCCAAGACTCCACTAGAAAACACATAGGAAACACCTCTATGTTTTCAAACCAAGTTATTTATTTCAGCACCCTTAGCACACAATTTATACTGTCAAAGCTTGCAAACCAAAAAGAATTATTTCACTGGTTTTCCGTTAGTGCTACATCTTAATGATGAGCAATTACTGCCCAGTCTAGACCTGATACAGCCTTACTAATGTGCAAACTGCAAAAAGGTTGCTGGTGCATGGTGTCTGCGCGGGACTGGGATTTTATGATCGCCAGAAAGATTTAATACAGATTATGATGGCAGAAAAAAACACCCATTTCCTTCTTAATTTTTGTAATAGCTTAAGCATTCCTCAGAGGCAGAGACAGATAGATAGACAGACAGACATAGTCAGCAAGAAACAGGGAGGCAGTAAAATCCGGATTATAGTTCTAAGTAGTTTAATTACCATTAATGCACCTCATTAAATGAAATATAGCTGAGTGCAGACATTAAGAGTGTCCCCCTGCACAGTGATTACTCTTGATTTCACCACAGAGGCCCACAGAGAGAGAGAGAGAGAGAGAGAGAGAGAGAGAGAGCTGTAGTGGTGTCCAGCAGGGGGATGCTATACACTTCACTGGTTAGTGTGTCATTACACCGTCACCTCATCAAATCACATGATTACACCCACAGAGCTGGCTGCAGTCCCCTGATGATGACATGCACAAACAGCAGCCCACTAACGATGACACACATGGGTGGTGTGTTGAAGAGATTTGAGATAACCTCAGTCCAGAGGCCACTTGAGTAACAACTCTCAGCCATGGCCAGGATTGTCTCAGACTGTATTTTGCTTTTTATTTTTTATTTAATGCTCCATTAACACATTGTAAGCTGTTTGCCAGTGATTGAGTTCTAAAATACAGCAGCTCTTGTCATTTTAGATTTTATGCAGTACTTCCAGTGCAACACCATGGCAAGCTTGAATGTGAAGCAGGTGTAATATAGTTGGGTTTAAAATATATATCAAAGCAATTATACTGTAGGTAGAGTACTTAAATGCTATAACAGCTCTGTGTGGGAGGCTGGAGGACAGTTTATTGAGGGAGTCTTTTATAATGCAAAGGCTTATAATTATCTACCAACCTCCAACTCTCTGCTTTGCTCTGACATATCGTTTTCCTAAATGTCAGGAGGAGCGGTCTGGCGCCGTCGACCCCAGAGCCGCACTCCTCAAAGCCCTGCTGCTGGTGCTGATTTAGCCCCAATCACTGTGCTCCTCTCCTCTTCTCCCTTCTCCTCCCCTCGCCTCCCTTCTCAACAGGGAATAGCCATTCAGGCACCAGCAATCGTTGACCTGGCTATTGTTGTTTGTGATACTTACTGGTAAACTTTTGCAATCAATACAACATCAGGCGGGGGAGCCCGGGGGAACAGGGCGCTGAAGCAGCGCACTTAATCTTGCAGCCGGCCGCTGCTCCCTGCTCTCCTGCTAAACTGGGTAGTTGGCCTAGTTGATGCGGCATTATTGCAGCAGAGGTCAGATGAGAGCTGTCAGCTTGGGCCACTGATGAATGGCTGTTTTTGATAAAGTGCCTCTCCCATCTAACAAGAGACATTTAATAATGATGGACCATAACAGCACACAAAAAAATCCTTGTAGCCTGCAGAAGGAGGGGAAAATGTTATTCTCTTTCTCTTGCTTGCCTCTACCTGTCTATGCTTGTTCGTCACCCTGATTCCTCCTTCCCACCCTGCATTATGGTGGGAAGGAGGAATCAGGGTGACGAACAAGCATAGACAGGTAGAGGCAAGCAATTATTAAATCAACTCAGGTTTAATTCAAACACTTAAAACTTAAACTAAAATAATTTTGATTCTTACAGAAATTTTACTAAAACAGAAGAAAAAAGAAATTATTGGTTAATTTTAATTAAAATTAATGAAATTTTTTTTTACATGTGTTCATGTTTTGAAATGCAGTATTTATATGTTTTCAGTAATATTTTTTCATGCAACTATATACATTCACCTTATTTCCAAATCATCCGTGAAAATGCTTTTATACCACACATCATTTGTTAACTTGTTTATACCACACATCATTTGATAATTTGTTAAATTTGTTAAAGGGATATAACTTCTTACAGGCCTATGTCTTTTAACCTTATTTATACAATAAAGTTGTTAAAATCTCAATTCCCATGTTATGTGTTTATTCATTTTCTATAAGAGCACAGCTATAGTAGTAGTGATAAACATGAATATAAAGAGTTAAACACCAGAAACATAGAACACTGTTGTTATGAGAAAATAATCAACTTCATGCTTGAAGCAGTAACTCATCTTTGTGATGGTCTACATCACACAATCCAGGCACCGATTATACTCCACGAAAAGTCCATCCTCTTGTAATGTTATCCTTACATACAATATTTTAATGGTTAGACAAAATATAATGTTACCTGTTTAAAAAAGGGTTTGAGGATTGTTATTGAGATGAATAAGTTCTACTGTAAACATGAGATGTGCCAATAAAAAGTTGGTTATGTATCATTATTCAGCACACAAACCACCAAAAGATCAAACTTTCCATTCCTATGAAAAAAACAACCAGATTATGTCATCATAATGAGCTTCAAAACAAGCTTAGTCCTCTCAGACTCATTCTGATCAGGCTGGCTGCAGGATAATTGAATGTCTTTTATAATCTTTCAATTGATTGGGAAAAGCAGGCCGTGGACAACATTTTGCTATATATCACCCTGATAAGCAATCAAATCAGCATGTGCTTAGCTTAAACAGCGCTGAATAAAAAGCACTCTGGAGAATCTGGAATCTAGTTATGAGAGAGTTACAGTGAAATTAAATGCCATTCTTCCTGGAAATAAAGGGGAGGCATCGTTGACAGATTTGACGGGTGCGATGCCTGCAGTGACAGGAATAACAAATTAATTGGGACCATAACACATTTTCTCCAAAGGTGAGGTAAACACAACACACTGGATATTCTTCAACATCAGTAAGAATATCAATGGCATCTAAAAATAAACCCTGAGACATTGAACAGTTTTAATGGATTTTGACATGTCTGCATTATACTGTCACTCCAGTATAAATGAATCATAACTTTGCTGTGCACCACAGAATTACTGGCATTTTGAGAAAATATACTATGAATATATTGGGCAGGCTATGAATTAGCATGAAAGATCAAAATAAATGTGTATAGACTTTGAAGGAGATGCTTGCCACGTTGGGGAGGAGAAAAGAAGAAATAAATTTGAGAATTATTCCATTGTCCAATTATCAGACTGGGGTTTATCAGACATGCAGGAGCTTTGAAAATTAAGATTTCCTAAATTAAACTTTATTTATTAGATGTGAATTTTGATCATGCACATTGCTTTGAATGTAAAGGCCTTCTCTAAACACAAATTTGTCTACTGTAGTTGTGTAAAATGCCTCTGTGCACAATAAGCTCCATGATGGCATGGCTTGACAAGGTATGTGTGAAAGAACTTGAGTGGCCTGCATACACAGAGGCCTGACCTCAACCCTGCTGAACACCTTGCAAAGTTGGAACACTGATTGTGTCCAAGCCCCCTCTTCCAACTTCAGTGCCCAACCTTACTAATGCTCTTGTGGCTGAATGAACAGAAATTCCCACAGCCACATGTTAGAAGAGTGTGACTTCCTGAAAGTGTGGAAGCTTTTATAGCAAAAGTCGGATTACTTTGAATTCTTGGCAACATATTCAAAGTACACCCTCCCATCATATGCCTGTGTACAGTATACAGTATGAAAAATACATTGGAATTAGAATTTTAAAATCTATATTTAAATATGAATTTATAGCATAAAAATCCCTTTGACAAAAGAAGAATGTATTGATAATTGTTCACATGGCTGTATCAGTTGCACATGAGCATTTCCCCTATGCATGGAGACTTTTGGGAGACTCTGTGGATCCACTTGATTTTTGCAGAAGTAAGTGCAAAATGTATATTTAAATTTCAAGAGTGAATGTCAAATTACACTTCACACTTTACACTCGCACCCTTATTAGTTTGATATATCGTTCACTTGCGCACACACATATCCCCCCCCCCCCCACACACACATACTTCAATCTGAAATACAGTGCTAATACACATGCATGGTGTAATTCAGTGAAATCTGATTTGTGTTCTATTTCATCATGCAGTTCTCTCAATAAAGAGGAAAACATCATGCATTAAATATTTATATTTTAAATTTTATTCAGTAGTCCTTTCTGGTTTGAAACAGATTTAACGGCTTTAGTATTAAAACTAAAAGTAAGCATGGGAATATGTGCTACAGATTCAGTTAAACATGTCATATACGTACAATGTCATAATGACTGAGAAATATTTGTATTCAGCACTCAGAAACAACCATGTGAACACATAGAGGTACATTTACATTTACATTTAGGCATTTGGCAGACGCTCTTATCCAGAGCGACTTACATTTTTATCTCATTATACATCTGAGCAATTGAGGTACTTATATTACACTTAACCGAAAGTCACTTAACTGAAAGCCTTAATTGATATTAGTTTAATTTATAATATATTTTTTATCAAATATACAATATACTGTATTACAGTAAAAATATTAAACTAATGTGAAATTAGATTGTCTATGCTTCTCTAAATCACAACATTACAAAAACACTATGCATGCTAGTAGTAATGATTAATTGTGTGTAATTGGTCTGGCTTGGTAAATTCACCATTAGGGAAATGGTTAACATCTGTTTGTCATTAATTACAATAAGATCAATGCAACCTTTGGTTATTACAGTAATAACTACATCATTAAACAGATTCATGAAGGTTGGAGCTATGGGCAGGACAGCAGTAGACCAGCATTAGCAGTGCATCCAATTATGGCAGTAAAGAAGAATACTAGTGGATGCAGTATAACTAATGGTAATGTATTAGTTTAGGATAAAATGGTAGTATTAGCAGTAGGGGAGTAGTGGAAAAAGATGAAATCATTAAGGTGTCATAGCTGTTGTTGATGTTAAATCTGAGTCTTTATTGTTCTATTATTAAACTGCTATTACCTTATACTAATGATTTGGAGGAGAAATTCTTTCTCTCTCTCTCTCTCTCTCTCTCTCTCTCTCGCAAACACACGCACGCACGCACGCACACACACACACACACACACCACACTAAGCCTGAGATATGATAGTGGAGGTTGCTTTACAGAATACAGTGTCACAGTTCTCCAAGTCTAAATCTCTCACTGTAAATACCATTGTTATATTGTTCACTTCATCGGCCTTTGGAGAGTCAAACCTCCCCCTGAATATTTAACACAACATGTTGGGTTTATCTACCTCCACATTCAGTATCCCTTCATCACCACTACACTCCACTGCCACTCAAACAAACTTACCTAGGTGCAAACCCATTGTTTCCCCTTCTTCCATGTATGCATGTGTGCGCGCGCACACACACACACACACACACGCACACACACACACACACACACACACACACACACACACACACACACAGGCCTATACTCTCTCCCCCTCTCTCTCTCTTTCCTCTTGCCCTTTAGCTTGTGAGAAGGATAATCCCTGGGCTGGCAGGGCAGCAGTGTTGTTTTGCAGTTGTTTGCAGTGTAGTTCATAAATTATAGATGGGCCATGTCGAGGGCCATCACGGCGCTGAAGCCTGTCTGGCCTGACAGCTGTATGATGCCCACTCAGTGCAGCAGATTGGGAGCTCAGAGTTTCATCAATAAATATCAGGGCCGACCCTCACACTCAGCCTCGTGTCAGCGGTCAAGGTAATGGCTTTTTATTATGGTGAAGGGCAGCACAGTGAGGGGTAGGCTTACAGTTGCTCGTCCATCGCTGGTCCATAGACATAGAGAGAGAGAGAGACAGAGAGAGAGAGAATGATGAGGCAAAGGAGAGCCATGAGGGAAAGGAGGTGGGGAAGCAAAAGTTAAATGTCTAAATGAATGTCTCAGACTAAGTCATGTGAAATGGATGACAGAATATCCAAGCAGCTTTCAAAAACAATATGTAGAGTATTTGTATTTCTTACTATGTTTCAGGTGAGTATTTTGCACTTCTCCATATTTGGTAAAAATGCACACATTATTGCATCATAAGAGAATTATTTGTATCTTTTAACATGTGGTTCCAATGTGTGAAAGCATAGCAGAGAAATGCTGTGGAGAAATCTCAATCAGGTATATTATAGGTTATAGTTTTTATCTCAAATGGCAGAACAACATTTGTCTAAAGTTCATTCATCAGAATGCCGCATATTTTGAAAAGGGTAAAAGTGTTATACCAGCCTGTCAGAGGAGCACAAAGGCTAGATGCTATAGATTACTCCTATCCCCCTGCCAGATATAAAATGGATAATTACATATTTGTGGCGGAGGCTGAGCACTGTAAAAATCAATAGACCTTTTTTTTTAGATGACACTTCATTAGGGAAGAGAAATCTGGCGGCTGTGAGGAAGAGCAGTGCAATTAAACGCTCCTGCTAGCTCACAGGCTGCAACGTCTCCATATTATCATCCACTTTATCTGAAATAGTGGTTGCACTTGAGGCGTAATTGGGAAGCATTGATTACGTACTTTTATGTGTACACTGTTGCAAATCATTATGGAGAGAAGCAATAGTTAGTTAGCCTCTCTAATGAAGCACTAATTGCGCTAAGTAGGTTAAGATGTTAGTCAAAGTCTCAAATCAAAGCAAAGATATTCTTCACCAATCACTGTCGGAAAAAATGCTCACATACACACTGGCAGAATATTTTAAAACATATTTATATAAATTGTAACTTTATAAATCTCAGTTATTTATGTTTTTCCATGGGTCTCTGTTTAAACACATTTGGGCTGTGATTTTTCTCACTCTTATTTTTCTTGCTTGTGATACAGCTGTGTTACAATTAACTGCACATACTGTATCTCCTCCCACATCCAAAAAGGGACTGGAGGCACAAGTAGAATAATAGTTAAATTTATAATAAAGTATCTTAGAAAAGACTAACCACAGGGTTTTTATTTTACTATGTCAAGTGTGATTTTTGTTAAATGATAACCAGCTTTATATTTTATATATCTGCTGATATTATGCAATGCAGTAAAATATATATTTATTTGTTGAATACTGTATTTGATTTTTCAACCTTGCTACAGTATGTTTTATATCATACATATGTGGTCTGCCAAAACACTGTTTTTGAATTATAATCCAGAATAATATAGTAAATAATATAATAATATAATGATGTGTTAAACATGCTGACTAAAAATAAGCAGTGTAGCTTTTGCCACCTGCAGTTCCTTGCACAAAATATATTTTTTACATCTCAGTGTTTGAGTTTACTCAATCAGCATTTGCCATCTGGTCATGTCATCTGTGATATGTGTACAAAAAAAAAACATGCACATATGTATTTTTGAATTTTAGAAATTTGACAAAAAAATTATTCTGAATTATGCTTTACAGAAACATGAGGCAGATAAAATTCTCAATAAATGTATGTTTCTAATTTATGAAAAAACACTGAATCCCATTATGGTTAATATATTTTGACTGATTTAAACAATTAAAAACAAGCCATTTATCTTTTTTTTTTTTTTTTTAGAATATAATGTATGCATATTTAGTGTATGGTGGAAAAGGGTACACTTTCCATTAAAATAAAAATACTGCTACTAAACTGGAAAAACAACACCATGACTAAATGTATTACTGTATATATATATATATATATATATATATATATATATATATATATATATATATATATATATATAGAGAGAGAGAGAGAGAGAGAGAGAGAGAGCTTTAAATTCCAATATTTATGAACCACTCCTCTAAGAAACATTTCTTTAAACATTTGTTTTATGATGGTATGAATATAAATGCAACGTCTCAAAAGCTCAAAAGTGTTTAAACTTACATGAGTTAACCCTCAATCGAGCAAAGAACCTGATTTGGTAACTTATTTATCAAATTAAATACCAGTATTGGCGTCTCAAGAAAGAATATATACTGGTAGAAAATAAAAACATTTATGTAGACATATACAGTATATATATATATATATATATATTCTGAATGAGTAACCATATAAGATAACCTTCAACTTCACTAACCTTGATTTGCAACACATAAAAATGGCCTCAATTAAATATTTTGAAATAATCATAACATTAATTTTATTTAAAAGTTATATTTATTTTTTATATAAAAGAGCCTTTGGGAAAAATAAATAATTAAATAAATACTTTCCAAATTCAATGATTGCCCGTTTTAAAAGGTTTAAAATCCTGCAATTGTGTTCACACAATGTAGTAAAACAATAAAAAGGTTCATTTTGTCTCATCTAACCTGATAACATGCTTGTTTAAAATTGTAATGTGAGCTTTAAGATAGCAGTTGTTTAACAATGGTTGATCTGTTTTATAAGATAATGGTACAGTATATGTTGGTCATGGACATTTGCTCTGTTTAGAGAGACATGAAGCATTTGACTTGTCACTAAAACAGCATTACATACTTTTATTTAAACCTTCTGAAGTGACCCGATACTTATAACTGAATATACTAATATTTATTACTTTTTATGTTTATTTCACATGTGTGGTGTGAAGTGTGTTATACAGATTTCACTACTATGCTGCATTAAGGGAGAGGGCTCCATCAGGAATGTAGCAGTAATGGAGTCTCTTCTTTCCCCAGCATGTCAGAAAATCTTCCAGCTTTACACTGGCATCAGGGGAGGAAGCCAAGTGCTGTTAGCTGTCATTGCACATGAAAGGATTAATGTCAGCCTATAAGAAGGGGGAAAGCCGTCTTATTCTTATTTATTCTGTTTCATTCGCCTTCCTCCAGCTCTGTGGGTGAGGGTGTCTAATGTCGGGTCTAATTTGTAGCATTTTAAAATTCCAGACTTAGAATCTTTACATATCTCTGGAGCTCTCGGCTCCTCGGCTCTCCCCTCCGAAGCCTGGCTCCTACTCAGAATCCCCCTAAACCCACCAATTTAAGATGTCGAGCAGAGTAAAGATTTACATGAGTTTGTAGTTGAGTGACTCCGAGTGAAGAAGGGAAGGCTCCGTCCACACTAAACACTCTTGCTATAATTATATTCGACCCAAACCTATACCCTGTACCTACAGCCAAATCAGAGAGAGAGGGAGAGAGAGAGAGAGAGAGAGAGAGAGAGAGACTTATTCCCCAATGCTGATTTTGATTCCTCCTTGTTCAGGATATGTAATTGGCTCTGTGTTTTCTACTGGCTGCTAATAAGGAGCTTACTCTGGCTCCCTCTAGACTTGACCCACCACATTTTTGTTTTATGAATTTTACAAGGGGATTTTAATAGATGCTTTAGGCTATGCAAAGCATAGGCTGAAAGCAGGGCATAATGGAGCAGGGCGAGCTGAGAGGCTGCTTATCATTGCAGACAGGTCTTATAACTTTCATTAGGAATAGAGAAGAACACCAAGGCAAGCAAAGCACAGAGGGACATGAGGGAATATTAACCTGTGCTCTCTAACTAACTATAATTGTTTAGCAGTGAGGCTGTGTGTTGGACCCAGCCTCATTAACCAAGCAGCCACATCATGGCCTGGCTGATAGCAGCAGCCGTGCTTGTTAACAGAGAGGTGGAGAGGACGGAGAACACAGGAAGGGTCAGGGCACAGGGTAGAACTCTAATAGATTTAGAGTGGGTGAAACTTATCTGACTAGATACATACATTTGGACTCTTTTAGCCTAGAACTTAAGACTGGTTTAGTCAGTAATCAAAATTTCAGCCAGTAAATATAAATGCTGAGTGAAAAGGGTTACTTGATGCATGTGAGTCCTAAAGGTGATAATATCAACCAATACTCATGTTGCATCTTGGCTTGATTTGCGTCACATGAATGAGCAGAAGATACAAACCACCCACCTCTGTCTTAAGAGTAAAATAGTTCCACATCAACTGTCTAGGAAAGTCTGGTTCTTTGCTTTGCTCTTGTAATTGGGTGTTTCTCGTGTGCCAGATAAAGGGATGTAAATTTCTTGGCTCTTTCTCTCTCTATCTCTCTCCCTCTCTATCTCTCTCAATGGTGCTCATTTGAGAGGAGTAGAATGACAGTCTCTTATGCAGGGTCGCTCAGATGTGACGAATGAAAAATTTGAACCCACTCTCTGACCCATGCCCAACCCACACTGTCTATCCCATCATTAAAATACCTCTTGCTACCACTGCTTTTTCAACTCACCATTATGCAAAATCTTTTAAGTGATTTTAGCACTGACATACTAGCGCCACTCTTCTACCATCAAACTAATTTTTTCCCTATAATTTCTTACAAGAAAGAAAATGAAGTTCATTTGTGATGTTTTTACTGGGATTCCTGCAGGAACAATGAGGCACTGAGAGCAGTAAAAATAGTCAAAGTGCTCGATGCCATTCATAGAGATTTAGAGGATTCACAATAAGGAAATTTCTTCAGGGCAAGATCACTAATAACAAAACAATTACAGTTCTTGTCATGAATGGTGAGGAAAATGAGGAGTAAAGTATAAAGTACTTTTAAGACAACTCTCTTTAATCCCTTTTTTATTAATTATGTCCTTCACTCTGCATCCTTCTATAGCACAGGTTACTTCATTAAAAAGCAGAGACGACATCAAACTTGAAATCCAACATGTTTATTCTTTTCTTCCATTTGCATTTCCTTCTCTCTCTTATGCTTTTGTATTGTTGGGTAATTCTCCTATCTGAGGTATGTTGCAGAGAAACAAAGCAACACTAAGAGAGGAGCAGTGTGCGCGCATGTCAGGTTGTCAGTAATCTGACAGCTATGGTAACTGCCCTGTAATCCGGCCGGCTGCAGCCCAGCTCAGAGCTGACATGCAGCTCTGTGAGTGACAGCTGAGGGCCACACTCAGTCCGCCTTCTGCAGTCACCACCACTCCATTAAAGCAGACGAGCCCAGCGCCCTTCACACAGAGAGCAGAGAGCAACCAGGCCTAACCTGCTGGAGCCAGGTGGGAAATAGATGCACTCTCTTTGGGATGAGATGTATATATAATACTCTTAGTATGTACAGTGGACATAAAAAGGCTACACAAATTGTAACATAGCCATTTTGTTATGTAAAAAAAAAAATCAGATAGTATAAAATGATAAATAATGTCTGATGATTATCACATTTAATATTATACAGCAGGTAACAAAAATCAAGTTTTATGTGGGGCTTTTTTTCGGGGGGGAGATGGACTGATTAATATTAATATGCACGTACCAATCCAATGAAGGATTTCTGATTAACCCAAAATACAAAGATCAGCAGTTTCTATAGACATCTAGAACTCTTTGTGGTTTCACTTGATTTCTGAATCTGTACATAATCTTTATGTCCAAAGCATTACAAAGCATGTACTGTACAGGGTCTCATTGGCTAAATAGTGATTAAGAGAGAAGTAAAACATATTACCTGTACCATGGAACAGCATGATGGACTTTATCAAAAAGTGGAGAAAATCGGCAACAGCAATGTGGTCAAGAACAAGTCATCCATCCAGAATATCTTAAGAAGAGCAGATTAATTGTCTGCCAATTATTAGTCTTACTACATCTATGTTTAGGCTATAGGATTGGATTCCCCATCCACTGCTACCAAAAAAAAACAGCAACGACAACAACAACAACAACAACAACAACAAAAAACACCCTTTCCTTATTACCCTAAAACTTCCAAAAATGTGTTGTTTTTAGAGACCAAGGTAGAGGGCATAATTATGTTTAAACCAAAAAATTGCATTTAAATTTCACAAAGAGCACCATTAATTATTTATTGTGTATAATGTAAATAATAGTGACAGACTGTATTCTGTGCTTTCTAATGTCAACTAATCTAATGTTTGGTGAACTCCATAAATCATATTTTCAAGATGAGACAAAAGTGGCATAGCAAACTAAACTTTTCTTCCCTATAAAAACAATCGAGGCAGTTAAATCATTCAAATATCACTTAGGATATTCCAAAATAATGTAATTTGTGATAGTGATAATAACAATTTCCCTGAATACAACACATAATCCAATTGTAGTACAGAAAGCAAAAAAGCATCTAAGAGCAAAGAGAATAAAATCTGGAGATTTATTTGAAACAGTACATTCATGTGAGGGCAGTGTCATTTCAAACATGCACACAGTTGCACATTCAAATATGCATGAGTAAAGCAAATCTGTGCAGAAGTAATATAAATTTGAATGTGCACATGTATTTTGTATGAAAACCCAATCAATTTTGAAGAGCAGAAATAACCCTGGTCAGCATTTGAAGTATTTTATTCTTCGATTTTGCCATACTCTACAGTATACTGTATATCTCAGCATTGTTTTAGCAGATGAATATGCAACTCTGATTGGACTTAATGAGAACAAGAGTAAGAATCAGTGACATTCAGAGACATTAATAATGACAGCTTCACAAGCTAATCTCATTTTAGGTTACATCACTTTTGACTTGCTAAAGACTATTTCATGACTCAGCAGCATTCAGTTAACTAGTGGAGCAGCGCATTTTGAGAGGTTTAAGATATACTTCCATCTATCTCATCAAATTCAAAAACACTTCTCAAAACATAAACACATTAAAAAACACAAGAACATTTCACAAAATACAAAACTTCAAAAGTCACAAAACTAACCTATCCGGTTTAAGCACCATAAGAAAGTAAGCTCACCTGTTTTAAAGATGGAAACCAGCTTTCAAAAATGTAAGGCGACTTTCCAGTCATGATGTTGCCTTGTACTGTATACTGTCCTGTGGCATGTTTCAGTAAATGTATGTTAAGTCATCTACATAGGGTTGAGAGGCAACAGCGTCAAGGAAGACAGGTCCCCAATATTCTCTGAGGCACAAGAAAGTGCAAAACCTGGCTTTAGTCAATAATGCAATACACCTCAAAGCAATTCAGATACACATCCTGGATGAAAACATCATTTTTATTAATGTCCATCAGCTGTTTTTATCAACACTCTGATACATTTTCAAAAAGAATCAAATACAGATCAAACACCTCTACTGAGTTCCTTTTCAAATTAATTCAGTAAAAGATTTGCACCATGTACTTTATATGTGGAGGTAAGTAAAATCAATAACAGTGTCATGCACGTAAATGTATGTTATGCATGTTCATTGTATTTGTACAATATAGTACTATACTATACAGTCATTTGTTTCAGAGAGTCATGCAAATAAATGCAGATGCAGTCCACTATGAGTTCATCTTCAAAGATGGTTTCAACTTCAAAGATGGAGGAACATAATTGGCCACAGAGCCATTTTGAAAGTCCTAGGACAAAGAGAGGTTAACATCACAATGTGTGCAACTATGACTCAGAATGGGATCTTCCACTTGCAACTTTGGATCCTTACATAATGGCCCACATACAGTACATGCAATGTTACAGTAGACGGACTACAGTAACTACAGATGTCGCCCTTAAAACCCTGCGTGTTTTCCCGCGGGATGCCGCAATTTAGCGCGCGGCGTGCCGGGTCTTGCCGGAGGCAACATTCGGGAATTTTAAATAAATGTGTTGCGCTTCACTGAATATCCGCCAGATGGCGCATGGAAGGACTTTATCTAAAAGCCGGACCAAGTACAACAATGAATGTAAGGACGCGGATGAACAGTGCTGAAGCGAACATGAATTTTATTTTGTTTTATAATAGATCTTTCATGATGAATGAGTGTATATGTGCTTCACATTATCAAACACAGGCAAAGGAGACAGAAATTATTGAGGGATCCACTGAAAAAAGTAAACCTAGTTTAATGTGTTTTTTTTTCTCATTCCATTAGTAAAAAAAATAATTTGCTCTTTTTAACTGAAGTGTCTAATTTATGCTTATGGGTGAATCTTTTTTTTTTTTTTTTTTTTAGTATAATGCTGTTTACAGCAGGAAACCAAAGTGAAATATTTCATTTTGATCAAGGTACTCTTATTAGGTTGAGTGTGATTTGCGCATGCGCAGTCTTTAGACCATAGTTTTGCCGGTATAATTTTATTTCCGCCTCAAACCGGAGCATGACGTTGAAACAAGTAAGGAAGGATATCAGAACCTGTATTTCAGTTACTGTTAGTTAAAGCCCCTGATTAAACTTAAATCTAATCCATTCACAAAGGACATTTCTGCTTCAAACCGTGTCTCATGACCTCATGACGCAGCATTTTCACGGACTGAATCACATGCGGGTGGAGATTCTCAAAGAAAACTCATTTAAACCAGGTAAGAAAGCAAACTCATGTCATTTCTATGTTAAATGTATCTCTTCTATGAGCAAATTCATGATTTATGTCAGGAACAACTACTTTGTAGATTGAGTTTTGTGTCCGTGTTTGCTACTGTAGCTAAAACCACCTATATTACCTGCATTAGCATTAGCTAACTAACGTGGTGATTTTCAAAAACACCGGAGTTTATACAGTAAGTCAGCGGCGCCGAAGAAAATAATTATATTTAAGTACCGTTGGTTAACGATGTAAAAATTAATAGGAAAGTGACGTAAACATAGAACAAGCAAATTTGGAGTGAGTGCTGTTTGTAGTGTACTGCTTTCTATACTTTATACACACTGTAATTAAGATTTGCTAACATAAGAACTTGAGCCAGTCCAATTTTTGTTTTTACCTTTTTTTTTTTTTTTTAAAGATCAGTAATGAGTTTCTGAGAATTATATCTGCTCCACTTCAAGCAAGATTACTGGTTTCCTTGGACAAGCAACACTACAAACTAACTGAGATCATCAGAAACTAGGGAGGAACCCGTCAGAGAGAGAAGACCAGAGATATAATCTTCATCTTCAAGTTCTTGATCTGGTATGTATGGTGGTACGGTTCAGGACCAGGGAGGGAGCCGGAGACAGCAGAACAAAGAGATGATATTGCCAGCAGCAGCACAGGGAGCACAGTTTTTAGTTTAGATCTCATGTTTACATTTTATTGTATGTTGATGGCTTGACTGTAAACAACAAACAATGCAATAAATGTATAAAAAAATATATATATTTATTGTCTCTTTCCAGGACCAGGCATATCGTTCAATTATTTTTTGGCCAAATAGGCAGTCGTAACAAGAGGTGAGGGCGCGCGCGTCATCACATGTGCTTACCCGACTCTGCGTTCACCGTAACCTTCAATATACATAGACGTTTATATTTTTGTTTATTTGTATATGTATGTTATTAATTTTACTTTTTTAGAGATTGTATGTGCGTGCACGGAGAGTATGTGTTGATAAGTTTATGTGGATAAGTTGATAAGTGTATCAGAAAGCATTAAAATGTTCATTTGAATTAAAATGACACACACACGTCTGTATATACAGTATATCAATTACATATATATCAATTTCATTAGTTCGTTCATTCTATTTGAAGCTTCGGATGTTTTTTTTTTTTTGGTTTGGTTAGATTAGTTCTGAACTCGCTTCCGTGAAACTATCGCTAAAACAATGTACTGAGCCCTCCTGAGGATATAAAGCTTTATTATTGTGTTTGAATAAATATTCAGATCTACCACAGCAGGTAATAAACTATGATGTGTCATAACCGAAGCAAACACCACGATTATGCCTCGTTTCGTTCGACGGGAACGTGGTTCACTTGGCCGCGGTGTATTATAAATCTGTGGAATGTTTCACTGTTTATGCTCACATAAGAGGAACAAAAGCTCAATGAGGACTAAACCAATGATTTCGGTAACTCCACTGAGTGTAACATCTGCATAGTGACACTGAACATCTTCACTTTTCCGTTTACCTCTGAAAAAAAAGCTGCATTTTGTTTGTTTATATTTAGAGCGCGCACGCACACACATAGACACACACACACAGACACACACACATAGACGCACACACATAGACACACACACACAGACACACACACACAGACACACACACACACACACAGACACACACACACTCCCCTGAGCCCTCGGGAAACATCCAATCACCGTCGGTATACAAATGAGTCAAGACGTAGCCTAACGTGGTGTCGTGTCGGATTTCAGTGGTCACGGAGTGGGAAGACTTTGAAGAAGCTGCAGTGACAGCTGAACAACTTCACTTTTCCGTTTACCTCTGAGGAAAAAAAGCTGTATTTTGTTTGTTTATATCTAGAATTGTTATAGTAGTAAGAGAGAGTTATAGTTTGGTCTGTAGTGTTGTTCGCACCCTTGTAGAGAATAAATAAATGAATAACACCTTCATATCCCCTCTCAAGAGTGTCATAGTCCATTGTTAGTTTTAATGATCTGGCTGAAACTAATTATCACTACATAAGTACCCTAACACCATTGATCATGAGTCTCAGCTGAACCTAATTCTATACTTGTAACAGAAAATGTAGATGCAGATTCCAAATGTGTATTTATATAATAGATAGATAGATGTGTGTGTGTGTGTGTGTGTGTGTGTGTGTAGGCTCTACGCAGGGGCAAGAGAGGGCAGCGCACCCTTAAATGTCTGCACATGTTAATATATTCCTAAAATGTATATATTACAAGTTGATGAACTGATCTGCGGTAGCGATGACGTCACAGTCCGACAGCTTTAGAATGATGTTTGATCAGGTCTACTGTATATTCTGAACATAGAACTGCAAAATGTCTGATACAGTACTTTGGGGGAAACAAAGACTTAAACTGTTAAGTAATAACATTATTAATAACAAATATGTAATAGTTTTGATATTTGAAAATTTTTTATTTTAATGTAAAAGGACTATAGATAGAGACTTATAAGCAGCTGGTGTATCCGGGTTGTTTAATGAACTTTAAGCAAAAAGACAAGATGTATTCATCTGTTTTATATAAATTACTGTTTTAACTTTGACTAGTTTTGGAAGAATAAATTGAATTGTTAAAGTCATGTTTTGCGTGTTTTAATTTTGGGGGATTGTTTGGGTATTTAAAAATTGTTTAGTTGAACCAACAACTTCAATGGGCAAAAAATGGGACACAACTTTGTTTTAAATAGTCAAAGAGTTGGGCTGAAAATAATAATAATTATTGATCATAGAAACAAATGAAACCAGTTAAACACTTGATTATATGTATTTGTGATTGTGACCCATAATAATTTTTTCTCAGTATAAATAAATGTTTTGGGTTTTAAGAACTCCAAAAGAGCAACGACAAGGTTTCTCACCTTCCACTCCTGGTGTTAATTGCTCTGTGTGTGTGTGTGTGTTTTTGGCGGGGGGGATGGGTGCGTGTGTGTTTTCGGCTGTTCAGCAGTTCTAAACACAAGCACAGTTTTTGTCCTTAACTAAAATACTTCAATACGTTAATAATGAATTTATTTTGTTGAATAAGGTAATAAGCGATATTTAAACCAAACCAGTAAGTTAAGTAAGTGTTCCATACATTAAAGTACTGTGTATAACCAAGTGCCCTAGCAAACACAGTTACAGTACAGTTTACAGTACAAACAGAGTGTGTGCGCTGGGGGGATTGGAAGGTGAGTGAATACTCATTTACAAGACAAAAGACGGTCAGAGGCAGCGCCGTTCTAGACCAGACAACACGGTGTTCTAGACCAGACAACAATTGTGTTGAGGCACGCAAACCCCCTGACCACAATAAGGTGGCAATCCCTCAGGGGGAAACTAAAAAATAAATATATATATATATATATATAATTATATAATAAAATATCCTTAATCCAGATTTTATCAATGACATAACATTTATCTAAGCTGGATGGTCAAATTCTCAAAAACGTTTAACCTAAAGTAAGACTTAACACACTATAACTAAAATATTTACAAAACTGAAAGGTTGTCTTATGAATAATAAAAAATACAAACTAAATTAAAACAGATGGGCTGTTGAACAGATCATAATATGTTTTATGTTTTCTGATTATAAATGATATATGGGTTGATTTTAGAAAGGCTAAATCAAATAGCTAGTTTTGGTAATGTCAGTCCAGTAACTATACTATGTAAAAGTAATTATAATATGAATTAATTAAGGGCAGGACCTAACCTAATGTTAATAATTTACACCATGATAACATTAGTATTCATGTTTTTGTATTTTTGTATTAACATTTTAAATGTTCAAATGAACGTTTCAGAGTATATAATTTGTCGTGTCATCTGTGATTGAGACCCATGAGTTAAATTGAAATATTTTTTATAGGTAGTAAGCCAGGTTTTAGTAACCTGCTTTAGTAATGGGCTCTAAAAGACAATGGAACATTACAGAACGTGCGAGTTGACGCCCATGCACAGATTAAAATGTTCATTTGAATTAAAATGACACACGCATGTCTGTGTGTATATATATATATATATATATATATATATATATATATATATATATACATATATATATATATATATATATATATACACATTTTTTAGGGTTGTTTTTAACCCAGCTGCTGGGTAAATATAGGACTAACTAAATGCTGGGTTAATTTAACCCAGCAAGATGGGTTAAATATTCAATCCAAATGCTAGGTCATATTTAACTATAATGCTGGGTTAATTCTACCACATAAATGGTTCAAATGTTCTACCCATATGTTTGGGGTTTGTTGGTTCATTTTAACTGGAATGTTGGGTTAATTCTACCTCACAAATAGGTTATTATTATTTTCATGTTTTACAGTGAATCTGTAAAAAAAACACCCATGTCTATTAAACAGTTAAATTATTTTGATATACTTGCCTATTACAAAAAACATACATATATGCAATAAACACCATCCTATTACATGTTCTTAGAAAAAAATATTTATTTTTCAAAAGCACAAGAACAGATAATCAACAGCGACATCATTACTATACTATCATTGATAAGGGCGGGATGGAGTAATTGCACAAATAGACTGAGGCAGCTTCTACAGAGCAGGATCTCTCTGTGACTTCAGATATCTTTTCTGAAGAACAAAACTATCCAGCTATTTTTTTTTTGGTTTGGTTAGATTAGTTCTGAACTCGCTTCCGTGAAACTATCGCTAAAACAATGTACTGAGCCCTCCTGAGGATATAAAGCTTTATTATTGTGTTTGAATAAATATTCAGATCTACCACAGCAGGTAATAAACTATGATGTGTCATAAGCGAAGCAAACACCACGATTATGCCTCGTTTCGTTCGACGGGAACGTGGTTCACTTGGCCGCGGTGTATTATAAATCTGTGGAATGTTTCACTGTTTATGCTCACATAAGAGGAACAAAAGCTCAATGAGGACTAAACCAATGATTTCGGTAACTCCACTGAGTGTAACATCTGCATAGTGACACTGAACATCTTCACTTTTCCGTTTACCTCTGAAAAAAAAGCTGCATTTTGTTTGTTTATATTTAGAGCGCGCACGCACACACATAGACACACACACACAGACACACACACATAGACGCACACACATAGACACACACACACACAGACACACACACATAGACGCACACACATAGACACAGACACACACACATAGACACACACACACAGACACACACACACACAGACACACACACACTCCCCTGAGCCCTCGGGAAACATCCAATCACCGTCGGTATACAAATGAGTCAAGACGTAGCCTAACGTGGTGTCGTGTCGGATTTCAGTGGTCACGGAGTGGGAAGACTTTGAAGAAGCTGCAGTGACAGCTGAACAACTTCACTTTTCCGTTTACCTCTGAGGAAAAAAAGCTGTATTTTGTTTGTTTATATCTAGAATTGTTATAGTAGTAAGAGAGAGTTATAGTTTGGTCTGTAGTGTTGTTCGCACCCTTGTAGAGAATAAATAAATGAATAACACCTTCATATCCCCTCTCAAGAGTGTCATAGTCCATTGTTAGTTTTAATGATCTGGCTGAAACTAATTATCACTACATAAGTACCCTAACACCATTGATCATGAGTCTCAGCTGAACCTAATTCTATACTTGTAACAGAAAATGTAGATGCAGATTCCAAATGTGTATTTATATAATAGATAGATAGATAGATAGATGTGTGTGTGTAGGCTCTACGCAGGGGCAAGAGAGGGCAGCGCACCCTTAACCCGCACACACACACATACACACGCGCGCGCGCACACACACACACAGACACACCTCCCTTGAGCCCTGCGTCTGTCGGATTTCAGCGGTCACGGAAAGACTTTGAAGCAGTTTATATATGAATCTAAGCTTGAACTTATCAGCATTGTAAATATATAATACTTTTCAAATAAAATCGCTATTACTTTGACCCTGAAGTTTAGTTTAGCACACACAAAAAAACAGAAAAGTCATTTCTGGTAAATCAACGGAATGTGTAGTTTATTTACAGTAATTCATTAAAAAATGAATATACATTGTACAGTACACGGTAAACACGGGAAAGATTACAAAATGAAAAAACAAACAGTGTCTACTTTATAAACAGCTTAGTATGTGCGTCGAGATGCTGAAATCCCTTGCATGTTTTTGCTTCCAAGTGGAGAGATATTTGACCGATAGCCTAGAACAAAAGATCTATAGGTGTGATCACAACCCCCTCCGACCGACCGTGCCATCAATCACTGACCACCTCAGAAGTTCCCTCCAATGTATGGCTGCAATACTTGTTTTGCAAGTATTTTTAACACCATTCAAAGGCTTCAAAGGGGCAGTTATCGGCTATGACACGTTGAAGGAGAACTTAATAGTTCTCAAAAATAGTGTAAATGTCTGCAACAATCACTAACCATTAAAATGTTTTTTTTTTTGTAATTAAACACGAAAATATTAATTATATTTCCATATATATACATACACACACACACAATAGCCTCTCCTTCAAGGATTATGGATACACCAACCGGTTCTTCCCCTTCAACAGCACGGACAAGGATTTTAAGAAGGTGTCACTTCGTCTGTCCCCCTGCATAAAATGTACAAGAAAATAAATCATTTATTTTGAGAAGCAAAAAAAATCTGAATTGCTTTAACCTGTGCTGACTTCATTGAGAAAAAAATAATAATAAAAATAAATGATAATAAAAAAATGACCATCACTTCATATACTTCATATTGTTAAACTTGGGTTAAATTGCTTTAGCACTAATCTTGCATCAGTAAAACATGGCATGAGATGGCTTTACAGTGTCAGGAAATCCTATGATGAATGCTGAGTTTGTATTTAAAGGGTTAGTCCAAACATGAAAATTCGTTCAATAATTACTCATATTTATATATTCATTTGCATTTATATGCTTCTGTCCAATACAACAAACACTATATTCAAGGTATTAATAAATTGTATAATTAATAAGAAAACAATGCTTTACCAGGCAATCATCAAAGAGATCCTCCGTGATGATCCCCAACCGACTGATACTGTACACAGCGCGGGCACACACAGCGACTCCAAACACGCATGCGCAGTTTAATGTGCACACATTTTCGGCTTCAGTAGACACACAATACTTCAGACTGAAACAGAAAAAAAAACAATGATCAGTTCTTATTCAGGACGTCCCATACTATATACACACCACATATGAAACTATTTTACTGCAGCATTTTTCAGATATGGGGCATTCTCTCTGTGTTGTTCATGAAACTACCGTAATCGCTGTAATATGCGCGCGCACTAAAATCAATCGCGGCTGGCTTGACCGTGTTTTTCTGAACCGCGGCTGGCTTTACCGCAGTAAATTAGAGCTGCTGTCAATACTGTATGAACATATGTACAGGTTCTTTACTCGTAACTCATTAATAAAGTTCGGCTTCAGAAAAAAAAACGTTTATTGCTAGTGCTCTTTTACCATTTAATGCTTTAACACACACGACTCAGTTTGTTCAGAAATGGCATCTAACTGGCGAGGCTTTGTCTCTGAACACGCCGTTTTCACTCGGGGTGGGGGTAAGAAACACATCTCGGTGTATTAATCCGCGCGCTCGGTTCGTTATTATTTTATTTATTTATTTATTTACCACAGGACCCATGGGGGCTCCGTAGGTTCAGGTTTTTACACGAAAACGGTGTTTTGTGAATCTCCACACTATTAAAAACTGAAATTGCTAATTGTACGTCCTGAGATTAAGATGAACATTAATTGGGAGTCATGAAAGCGAGAATCACATCCAAAAAAGAAAGCCAAACTTACCTCGAACACGACAAACTCCAGCTCCAGCCACACCGTGTTGTACCTCCGTGATGATTCCCAACCGACTGATACACAGCGACTCCAAACACGCATGCGCAGTTTAATTTGCACACATTTTCGGCTTCAGTAGACACACAATACTTCAGACTGAAACACGACTGCCCCCTACAGGTAATGAAGGGCATGTTCACAGCTTCCCGCACGCAGCCGCGCAAAGCCGCGGCACGTCACGGGATCCCTTTTCTCGAAACGCAGGTTTTTAATGGCGACATCTGTATCACAGCAGAGACCCTTTTTTTGCATGATGGAAAGTTTCTGATCACCAACCCTATATTAGGATGACCCTCATTGAGGCCATTAAGGATGCTTGACCAACACAAAGAGATGCTTAGGGTTTTTTTTTTTTTTTTTACTGTAATTCATGCATTTTCCCTTTTTTTCCTGTACAAATGTTTTTGCTGTTTTTGTGTGTGGAATATTTTCTGTACTACGATGATTTTCAGTGTAAACCCAAATTCTATAAATTCTACATGCATGGATGTACAGATCAATGTGGAGGGGAATGATATTCTCATCACTGGTCTTTTGTGTTATGTTTGGGCAATTTTATTAAAGATATCTAAAAATCTATTTTAGACTACCACTTGAATATAGAAATGGGTAAAAGTGTTTTAAATTGAGAACAGCAGTGTGTAACTGATTTAAACACAATCAGATAAAATTAATGATGTGTGCTATATGGTTACATAACTGGATATTATAAATTATTTTATAAATTTGTCAATTGTGTCATTTCACAAAAGATCTCAGGTGTTCTGCAACTTGTATGTGTTGTTATTGGTCTTTTGACTGTTCCCAGCAAGGGGTCGCCGAAGTAGACAATCCGGTCCGCACATATAACTTTTCCACAGGTTTTATGGAGAATACCCTTCCTGGCACAATCCTCCCATTTTATCCAGGCTTGGGACTGGCACTGCATCCAGTGGCTGGGGTTTGTGTGGTGGGTGGGAATTGAACCCGGGCCTTCCGCATGGCAGGTAAAACACATACCACTGAGCCACCAGTGCCCATTGATGCAAGCATGTGATTTTGTGCTTAAACAATCATAAAAAAACTGTAATATTTTGAACACTTTATTTAAATGGATCTACCTACTTGGCATTACCTGCAGTGAAGAAATTGTAAAACTGATCTAATTTGATTCTACTTTCAGTTTTAACTTCCTTGCTGCTCCATCCTGCCCAAGTTGTAGTTTATTTTTTTGTTTTAGTAGGATGAACTTGGAAAAGTTGCAAAGGTTTTGGACAAAAAAACAAAAACAGATTTCATGTGGCATCTTCTAATTTGCTTGTGGCTTCTAATTTGTTGTATCTTCTAATCAAAGACATGGTCTGGGTTTATCGGTTTATCAAGTACAGTATAGTGAAGGGTGGCACGTTGGCTTAGTTGTTACACTGTTGCCTTGCACTTCCAGGGTCCAGGTTAGATTCTGGCAAGGTTCGTTTCTGACCTATGTGTGCATGGAGATAGCATGTTCTCCCCCCTGCTTGGTGGGTTTCCTTCAGGTACTTCGGTATCCTCCCACAGTCTAAAGATGTGCAGGTAAGGCTAATTGGTATTTCCAAATTTCCTGTACTGTGAGTGCATGTATGTGTGCCCTGTGACGCAAAGGCACCCCATCCAGGATGTACTCTGCCTCATGCCCTAAGACTCCTGGGATAGGCTCCTGTAAACAAGATAAGCGGTATAGACAATGAGTGAGACAAATGCAGGGAGAAGAAAACAATGGCAGTAGCATGTCTACTTCTGAAATGCCTTCAGTGATTGGTATCAAGGTTGATACAGTATGAGTGATGGTGGAATACAATCAGACTTCCTGCTGTCATAATAACACCGCTATTAACTCAGGCACTGGAAGGATGAATAGATTACTACTATATATCTGGCATATAACATCTGTTTTGCTATGCTGTTTAATGCCGCTAGGCATACATAAGTTTGAGTTTTTATTATCACCATTATAAAGTCTTTGATGCAGTGTTTAAAGTTTGGGTTTATAATTTGCCCTGGCAGGTCATATTTGTAAGGCATTCATTAGGATACACATCCAACACACACACAGCAAGCGAGAATATAATGTCTTAATATTGAGAAAACCCTCGAAAATCTAGCCAGAGCTGTAATGACACACGAAAGCTTACATAATGGAAAAAAGTTTACATAAATTAGCTCTCAGTTCTGCTATGTCGGTAGACAGAGAGCTTTAGTTGCCTGTGTGTGTGTGCGCACACCAAAAACTGTAAACCTTTTCATCCCACCATTTTGCTGCTTTAAGGCAGATGAGTCACATATAAATCTTATCTCCTTTCTTTGCCTCTCCTTCCAGCTTTCTCTCTCATCTCTTCACCCCAGGTGAACTCAGTCAAGGTGACTTATCCCATGTGTCTAGTGAAAGACTCAGCATTTCTCCATCTTCCTTATGAGCAACGTAAGGCAGCAGATAGAAGGATGGCAGAGTGATTGGCGGGGAGTTAAGTATACATTCCCTCTGTCTGGAAAAGCTACTTAAAGTGTCACAGAGGTTCTAGACCTAGACCTATCAGCTGATGATAACCGGTTTCACTGAATGCTGTGAAATCACCACAAATATATGGTTAATGGTTAATATATGGAAAGCTAACAAAGGATTTACATGTGGGACTTTTTCCTTAATTCTTTTATTCTGAACAAACCGTGTACACGCAGTGTAGGTATTTCATATTTCATTATAATATATAATTTATGCAGATAAATTTATACTTTGTAGTACACATGAGTATGGTGATATCAGTTTATTAGTTGATCAGAGTCATTAAAAGCCTACGGGGAGTGCTTTGTTTTGAGTGTATATCTTCTCAGGTCCTCTGCATGCAGACCCATAGAGCAGTAATGAGACAGATAATTGGGGATATTTTTTATTCAGTGGCTAGTTAATTGGTTGCCACTAGTGTCTCAGCAAAGGTTAAACTTAAAGTTGCATGTCACCAATTACTATTCCAGCTGGATCTGTTCATCTGGAAATGTTTATGGCAAAAAGTCAATGGTTGCGTGACAAATGACAGAAGCAGACGTGAATGCGTTACAGATTACTTCCTTATATTCTGCCTCATACTGTTTTTTTCCCCTCTCACTTTTTCTCCATTCCCTTCAATTTCCAATTTTCTCATTTTTTTTCCTCGCCATGCATAATCCCCTCTTTTTAAAAAATCCAATCGATGTGTGCATAATCAAAATCATGTTGACAGCACTCATATGAGTGCACAGGGAGAGAAAGAAAGAAAAGGAAGAAAGAAGAACAGAAGAAAAGATGAGAGGAAAGGCAGTGAAGGGATGAATGCATTACCATGCAGTCGGACTGTCTGGCACATAACAAAGCCTTGTGTGTGTGTTAAGCGTGTAGATTAGGTCAACTTTTTACCTCCTCTGAGCTCTCTGCCTGTAAATGACGAGTTTTGATGTGAAACAAGCAACATGTCAGAGGGAGTTGAGAGATGTAGGCCTACTCTGCCATGTCTCTGTGACAGGGCTGTGAATATTTGGACCATTAGGGGCTTATTAGCGAGTAAATGGCCAGATGGTTCAGCCATGCGTGAGAGATGGACAGAGCTGCCTGCTACTAATCAGCCCTGTCTGTAGCCCCACTGTCAAACCGTACCACGCTGTAACCCATGGCAACCGAATAAAAGTTAACATTAGCAAGTCAATTTGAGCTATGGAGGCCATAAACAGGCACGTTAAGGATCGTATACTGAAAGTAAAAGTGTAAGAAAGAACTAGAGCAAAGAGAGCAGCCAAATATGCTTTTAAAGTTCACAAGCCTGTTTCTCTCTCTACTAACATCCGCTCCATTGAAACAAGGATTGTGTTGTGACTGATGTTTGGCTACCTGTAAGAAAACACGATTATGTAAATTTTTTCTCAGGCTACATTTCAAAAACACCTAGTTTTATTATTGATTGACAATTTATATCTTAAATCATAATACCTGCAGGGTTCTTCAGTAAGACATTTTAATGTTATGGTTAAGTTGACACATATGCTGTCTCATTGTTGATGCACTATGGATTTACAACATATGAAAAAAAAGGCCCATAAATCCATCAATCAATAAAAATGTCACTTACCCTTCAGAGGCAGTAATAATTTTATATTAACCACTTTAACCACAAATGCCCATAAACAGTCAGACAAAGAACTCATAATAAATCTGATGTGATCTGTTGAGTTTTATTGCTTACATTTTTTTCCCCATCAAGCCCTAACAGGTAACCTGCTGCAGATGCCTGTTGCCAAGTTAGAGCACAGGAAAAATCGTCCAAAACATTATTATTATAAACAATTATCATTACTTTTTTCCAATTATTAGTTTCTCTTATTAATATTATTATTATAGAATTTGAAACAAACAAAAACTTTTTTTAAGCATTGAACTTTTTTCTGTAGGGTACCATAATATATAATTATGGGTGAAAATGACATAAAAATTTATATAGTTAAGTAATATAATAAAAATGTCCATCTAGATGGAACATCTACATAAATTGGTAATAAAGTGACATTAATTTGCTTCATCTTTTTTAGATTTTTTATTAAAATTACCCATTAAAAATACTAATAAATTTCCAAGAAGCTATTGCTTTTGCAGAAACAGTTGACAATAAGAAGATAATATGAAGGTCCTAAAGAACTTTGACATGAATCTTAATGTGTGAATTTAGTCACCAGTGTTATGAGTTGGCATGTGGGTCATAAAAGCAATAATAGCCTCAGTTAGGGATCCATAAAGTCACTGACTTGGATGCAGGACTATTTTTAAGGGTTATGGCTCTCTGAGCCCAAATATTGCATTTGAACTTACAGCTGGGATCATCAGCCTGCGAAGGAAAAAAGCATGGTTTCATTAGTGCAGCAGTTCCCATCCCTGGTCCCGCATAGTTTAGAGTTGCTGTACTCTAACACACCAAATTTAACTCAGCAGCCCTTCCAGGAGTGTTAGAGCAGAGAAAACGCTAGAATGCGCAGTGCAAGTGGATACTAGTGTTAGTGTGCAGTTAATGTACAGTTAATTGTACTGTAGTAATCATATCTTACAACAGAGCAGTAATTGATGGAAAATCTCCTATCTTCTCCATGAAAAGTTAGAAAAACTTGACAGTATATCCTTCCCAAAACAGCAGAAGACTGGGCAGAATAGATGTTGTGAACAAGGTAAATATGTAGTAAATGCAAGTATTGCTTGCTATATAACCTAAAATACTTAGGTTTATGTTCATATAAAACATATGTGCAAACTACTGTGAATACAGTACATTGCAAGTTTTACTTTGATCTAATAGTGATTTATTTACTCAATACATATTGCAAACAATACTTGGAAATACATATTGTAACTACATAGTAACAAAAGAAAAACACCAAGTATTGTTTGCAATATGTATTGAGAAAGATGCCTTACTTAGACATGACATTATTAATAAGATTGTGAAATCTGACTTATATCATTTTGCAAACATTGCTACACATTTATTAGTTTGATGAGGTCCTATGCAATGTATGTATGATACTACAGTACAAATAAGTTTCATGGACATTTTTATTCAAAAATTTAATAAAATTTTTAATTTTGACTTAATCGATTAGGTGCTACAATTAGCCTATACAGATTGTATTTGGGGATCTTTTATTATTATTATTATTATTATTACATTGGCCATTAAAACATCCAAGTAAGTCCATCCATCCATCCATTTTCTTCCGCTTATCCGAGGTCGGGTCGCGGGGGCAGCAGCTTCAGCAGGGATGCCCAGACTTCCCTCTCCCTGGCCACTTCTTCCAGCTCTTCAGGGGGGATCCCAAGGCGTTCCCAGGCCAGCCGAGAGACATAGTCCCTCCAGCGTGTCCTGGGTCTTCCCCGTGGTCTCTTTCCGGTGGGGCGTGTCCGGAAGACCTCACAAGGGAGGCGTCCAGGCGACATCCTAAATAGATGCCCAAGCCACCTCATCTGGCTCCTCTCGATGCGCAGGAGCAGCGGCTCTACTCTGAGCCCCTCCCGGATGACTGAGCTTCTCACCCTATCTCTAAGGGAGAGCCCAGACACCCTACGGAGGAAACTCATTTCGGCCGCTTGTATTCGCGATCTTGTTCTTTCGGTCACTACCCACAGCTCATGACCATAGGTGAGGGTAGGAACGTAGATCGACCGGTAAATTGAGAGCTTTGCCTTTTGGCTCAGCTCCTTCTTCACCACGACGGACCGATACAGAGCCCACATCACTGCAGACGCTGCCCCGATCCGCCTGTCGATCTCCCGTTCCATTTTACCCTCACTCGTGAACAAGACCCCGAGATACTTAAACTCCTCCACTTGGGGCAGGATCTCACTCCCACCTGAGAGGGCACTCCACCCTTTTCCGGCTGAGGACCATGGGCTCAGATTTAGAGGTGCTGATTCTCAACCCAGTCGCTTCACACTTGGATGCGAACCGATCCAGTGAGAGCTGTAGGTCGCAGGATGATGAGGCCAACAGAACAACGTCATCTGCAAAAAGCAGTGACCCAATCCTGAGCCCACCAAACTGTACCCCCTCAACGCCCTGGCTGCGCCTAGAAATCCTATCCATAAAAATTATGAACAGGATCGATGACAAAGGGCAGTCCTGTCGGAGTCCCACTCTCACCGGAAACAGGTCCGACTTACTACCGACAATGCGGACCAAGCTCCGACACCAGTTGTACAGGGACCGGACAGCCCTTAACAGGGAATCCAATATCCCATACTCCCGGAGTACCCCCCACAGGACTCCCCGAGGGACACGGTCGAATGCTTTCTCCAAGTCCACAAAGCAGATGTAGACTGGTTGGGCAAACTCCCATGCCCCCTCCAGGACCCTGCTAAGGGTGTAGAGCTGGTCCACTGTTCCGCGACCTGGATGAAAACCACACTGAGGCTGAGGAGTGTGATCCCTCTGTTTTTGGAACACACTCTCCGGTCCCCCTTCTTGAAGAGGGGGACCACCACCCCGGTTTGCCAGTCCAGAGGCACTGTCCCCGATGTCCATGCAATGTTGAGACGTGTCAACCATGACAGCCCTACAACATCCAGAGCCTTGAGGAACTCCGGGCGGATCTCATCCACCCCCGGGGCCCCGCCACCACGGAGCTTTTTGATCACCTCGGCGACCTCGGCCCCAGAGATGGAAGAGTCCACCTCTATGTCCCCAGACTCTGCTTCCTCATCGGAAGGCATGTTGGTGGAATTAAGGAGGTCCCAACGTCCCAAGTCGAGGTCAGCAGCGCACCATCCCCACTATACACTGTGTTGACCGTGCACTGCTTTCCTCTCCACTGCCATGGTGGACCAGAATCTCTTCGAAGCCATCTGGAAGTCATTCTCCATGGCCTCCCCAAACTCTTCCCACACCCGGGTTTTTGCCTCAGCAACCACCGAAGCTGCATTCCGCTTGGCCTGCCGGTACCTATCAGCTGCCACCGGAGTGCCACCAGCCAAAAAGGCCCGGTAAGACTCCTTCTTCAGCTTGATGGCATCCCTCACTTCTTGGGTTGCCACCGCGACAGGCACCGACCACCTTACGGCCACAGCTCCGGTTGGCTGCCTCGACAATGGAGGCGCGGAACATAGTCCATTCGGACTCAATGTCCCCCATTTCCCCCAGGACGTGTTTGAAGCTTTGCCGGAGGTGGGAGTTGAAGGCATCCTACCCCGCCAACGAAGCCAACTCACCACCAGGTGGTGTTGTCAGTTGACAGCTCCGCCCCTCTCTTCACCCAAGTCCGACGACACAACCACAAAGTCCATCATCGAACTGTGGCCTAGGGTGTCCTGGTGCCAGGTGCACATATGGACACCCTTATGCCTGAACATGGTGTTCGTTATGGACAATCCGTGACGAGCACAGAAGTCCAATAACAAAACACTGCTCTGGTTCAGATCGGGGGTGCCATTCATCCCAATCACGTCCTTCCAGGTCTCATTGTCATTGCCCACGTGAGCATTGAAGTCCCCCAACAGAACGATGGAGTCCCCAGGAGGGACGTTCTCTAGCGCCCCCTCCAGAGACCCCAAAAAGGGCTGATACTCCAAACTGCTGTTCAGCACATAAGCGCAAACCGAAGGTGGAGGGAGGCCACCCTCTCGTCCACTGCGGTGAACCCCAATGTACAGACCCCGAGCCGGGGGGCAATAAGTATGCCCACACCTGCTCATCGCCTCTCACCGGTGGCAACTCCAGAGTAGAAGAGAGTCCAGCCCCTCTCAAGGAGACTGGTTCCAGAGTCTAAGCTGTGCGTCGAGGTGAGTCCAACTATATCTAGCCGGAACTTCTCAACCTCACGCACTAGCTCAGGCTCCTTCCCCGCCAGAGAGGTGACATTCCACGTCCCTAGAGCCAGCTTCTGCAGCCGAGGATCAGACCGCCAAGGCCCCTGTCTTCGGCCACCACCCAGCTCACACTGCACCCGACCTCTCTGGCCCCTCCTACAGGTGGTGAGCCCATGGGAAGGGGGACCCACGTTGCCTCTTCGGGCTGTGCCCCATGGGTGCAGGCCCGACCACCAGGCGCTCGCCATCGGGCCCCACCTCCAGGCCTGGCTCCAGAGGGAGGCCCCAGTAACCCACGTCCGGCCAAGGAAAACGTTTTCCAAGGGTTTTACTCATCATAAGAGGTCTTCTGAACCACTCTTTGTCTGTTCCCTCACCTAGGACCAGATTGCCATGGGTGACCCTGCCAGGGGCATGAAGCCCCCGACAACATAGCTCCCAGGATCATTGGGACACGCAATCCCCTCCACCACGATAAGGTGGTGGTTCAAGGAGGGGCCACGTAAGTCACTACGTACAATATTTTCACAACCAATATTCAGATCAAAGAAATTATCGTAATTACTATATAATTATTTATTAAGTACAATTTAGAAGATACCTACCACAACATAAACATTCATTCATTCACCTTCTATACCGCTTCATCCTTCTATTCAGGGTCGCGGGGGACCTGGAGCCTATCCCAGGAGGCTTAGGGCACAAGGCGGGGTACACCCTGGACAGGGTGCCAATCCAACGCTGGGCACACACTCATACACACATTCACACACCCAATCACACACACTACAGTCAATTTGGGAACACCAATTAGCCTAACCTGCATATCTTTGGACTGTGGGAGGAAACCGGAGTACCCGGAGGAAACCCACCAAGCACGGGGAGAACATGCAAACTCCATGCACACAGAGACAGGAATCGAGCCTGGCCGGGGAATCGACCCCAGACCCTGGAGGTGCAAGGGGACAGTGCTAACCACTACACCACCGCGCCGCCACAACATAAACAGATCAGTAATAATAATATTATGACCACAAATCTAATATTGAGTAGGTCCCCTCTTTTCCCACCAAATAAGTAATTCACTTTGTGTTAGCTACAGTTACAATATCTTATTACAATTTCACCTGAAAGTGGGTGGAATATATTAGGCAGCAAGTGAATCTTTTGTCTCTGATTTGATGAGATTGAAGAAGAAAAATGGACAAATACAAGAATTTGAGTGATTCTGACAAAGGCCAAATTGTGACTGGATCAGAGAAACTCCAAAACTGCAGCTCTGGTGGGATGTTACAGGTCTGCAGTGTTCAGTACCTACCAAAAGTGGTTGATGGAAGGAAAACCAGTGAAAGCTTATGGCAAGCCGAGGCTAATTGATGCACATGTGGAGCAAAGGCTGGCCTGTGTATTCCAATCCCATATAAGAGTTACTGTTGCTCAGATGTTACTGTTACTCTGTTGCTGAAAATGTTAATGCAGGTTACCACAGAAAGGGGTCAGAACACACAGGTCATGACTAATTCCTGGCAAAAAGGAGACCTACTCAATGTTAGGCAGATGGTCATAATGTTATGGATGATCAGTGTATGGTTTATTAATGACAAACCAGACTACAGAAATAAATAATTATATACAGGTTTTTATTCCAGTTCACTAAATTACGTATGTGCTGTAATAGAAAAGTGTGATTAAATCCAAAAAATAAATATATAATGTTAATAAATAAAAATATATTTAAAAACAGGCTATAAGAACATAATCTGGAATTATCAATATGACGTTATGTTGTGTCAGGGTTTTATGATCAAATGATATATTATATGCAATCAGTTTTCCACTCGTCCACATCTCCAACTTTGATTTATAGAGGTATTAAAGCTTGTCCTGAAAAGTAATCTTTTTAGACTATTAGCCAAGATGTGGCCATCAACAGTTTACGATTTTATATTATTATTAATGTCAATAATTCAAGAATTGGGATATGCTAATTACGTTTAATATTGTCAGTATTGGATAAAAATTATTTATGATATATGTTAGTCAATAAAGGACAACAAAGAAATCTAAAAATCTATTATACAGGGTGTGCTATTTATATGGATAGACCTTAATAAAATGTGGATGGTTGGTGATATTAACTTCCTGTTTGTGGCACATTAGTATATGTGAGGGGGAAAACTTTTCAAGATGGGTGGTGACCATGGTGGCCATTTTGCATCCACCTTTATTCTTTCATGAGTTATTTACAAGTTTATTAATTAAGTTATAAAATGTTATAAATAAGTTATCAAATGTGTTCAATGTGCTGCCCATTGTGTTGGATTGTCAATGCAACCCTCTTCTCCCAGTGTGTGAAATAATAAAAGTTATGAAAGAATGATCATGAAAGAATAAAGTTAATAAAAACTTCAAAATGGCCACCATGGTCACCACCCATCTAGAAAAGTTTTCCCCCTCACATATACTAATGTGCCACAAACAGGAAGTTAATATCACCAACCATTCCCATTTTATTAAGGTGTATCCATATAAATGGCCGACACTGTAGTTACTGTATGAGATTTAAAGGTAACGTGTTACTGTATTATTACTGCATTACTAATAAGTGATATAAAATATGCAATATTACTTTACAATTTACTTTTATTCTTACACTTTGCTAAAGCACCCCTCACGTTTCTCCATTTTATTAATGGATTTATTCCTTCCCACTATCTGAGGTGTTGTCATTAGTTTACCCCCCGTCCATCTCTTGCTCATTTCTCCATCCTCCACACAGGAGGTAACAAACTAAAGTTCAGACAGAGCATGTGTTTGTTTAAATGTAATTGGTGATGTGTGTATGTGCTTGTCAGTGTTGTGATGGACAATAAGAGTGAGAAGTTGAGACAGTTCTAACTGTCTGTATAGGTGTGTATGAAAGTGCTGCATTATAAATGTGGAGTAAACACACCGGGTTCTGTAATTGTCTTCTTTTTTGTTGTCTGATGACCACAGCTGAGCCTGTTTGTTACAGTAATGGACAGACAGGACACAATTTCTGATTGGTTCAAAGTCTGCACAGTAATTGATCAGTGTGCTATGTTTTAGATTCAGTGAGCAGAATAGTAGCATTGTAGCAGACAAAATGTATCTTTAAAGGCTCGAGTATTACGAAAGTGCTTTACAAATACTTCATTGCCCTACATATTGATTTACAACCTAGAGTAATTTAGAGCAGAAATGTCTAAGAAATGTTTAATTAGTATGCCCTATTTTCATTATTATCTTTATCAGGTGTTGGAACAATTTCGTGATTAGATTAACCTAACATAAATTACATTGACTTCACAATGTAGGTATAATGTTGCTTTTTATAAATAACTGTGCATTTGAATAATTTATGCACGTAGATGGTGTTTTAGCCTGTTTCTTCATCTCCACAACCACCTCATTCTGAGACATAAATAAAGTGGGCGTTATGTAGGGGGGAACAGTAGGATACCATGTTATTGCGCCAGCCTCCATTACACCGAATACAGTGCATTGTTATTATTTGTCATCATATGCTAATTATGCATCATTAATGTGAGGCCCTAATGGCCCCTAGTGTGTGTGTGTGTGTGTGTGTGTGTGTGTGTGTGTGTGTGTGTGTGTGTGCGCGCACTTATGATAGCACAGTCTACAGGGAGAGGGAGAAACACATGCTAATGAAGCAGAGATATTTTATCTTACAGATTAAAAGGCAAGGAGATCACAACCCTCAGAATCAGCCCTCTGACATCAGTAATTGGAGTAGACAACAAGCTTTTGTACTGTAATGAGGAAAGTTCATGATCATTTCAACTCAGAATGGTTGGAATTGTGTGGGAGAGGGCATGTGGGTGGCACTTTCTATTTTTACTCCTGCATATATTTTTGTTTGACCGGAATGATGTATTATTTGCTTACATTTACTGTTAATGAAAGTTTAGCCATCCTAAGGCAGATTTGATTTTCATTGCATTTGGTTCTACCATGTTATCTACCTCAGTGAGATTTTTTTGGGTGTTTTTTTTATAATGAATATTTTCTATTAAAGAAAATTTTATTAGTAATATATACATTGTAAGAAAAATGTTAGCTTGGGCTGATTAGCTCCCAAAACATAGGCTGAGCTTATCAAAATGACAAAATGTAGAGAATAAATATTTTTAGAAATTTTAATTAGTGTTAGTAATGCTACACAACAGACAAATTAATAAAAAAGTTAAAACAAATAAGTCAATCTTATTAATGAATAAGGAAACAGTTCTGTTTCATAACCATAGTTAAGGTATTTACAATCATGTTCAAAAGTTATTGTGTAAAATATCATAACGTGTCTTATGTATACATCTTATACATGCAAATACATCCTCAGAAATGTAACAACATATACCATTTTTTGACTGTGCCATTATTTAACAAAAATGAAGATAAAAAAACGAAAACGAATTGGAGGCAATACTAAGTACCCCATAACTCAATAGGTTATAGAACTACCTTTAGCAGCATTACCTGAACGTATTCATTTCCTGTATGACTTCATCAGTCTCTCACATCAGTGTGGATGAATGTTGTCCCATTCTTCTTTGCAACATTGCTTCATTTCATTGAGGTTTCTGGGCAATCGCTTATGTGCAGCTCTCTCTCAAGTCCCGCCACAGAGTTCGGTTCGGTTAAGGTCAGGACTTTGACATTCCAAAGCCTTGATTCTTTTATTTTTTCAGCCATTCTGATGTATATTTATTGGTGTGATTTGGATCATTGTCCTGTTGCATGACCCAATTTCACCCAAGATTTTGCTGCCCGACACATGTACCTGTACCAGGTGCCCGCGTTTACACCAGACAGGAGCTGCATGATAATACGTCACAGGCCACGCCCACTAAACAGAAACGAACTTGCCCGAAGTCAGTTTACTGGTTATTCTCCAAATTATGAAAATGTATTTCAGTATCCAAAAGCAGCTTATTCGACGTGTTATAACCGCTGAAAGAGATCAACATAGACAACTAGCTTATTCACTATTTGGTCGGTTGTTCGTGTGAAGCCTGCGACTATTAGTTCTTCTCTTATTTCCTCATACACTTTTTTTGTTTCTTAAAGCACTTTCCAATTTCTGCTGAATTTCGGCGGATGTCCAAATTGTTAATAGCGCTTTTGTTTCGTCCGCGCTCCACATTAACGGACTTTGCGTCTCCGCCATTTCTTTTTTTTACGCTCCCTAAAACTCCGCCCACCGCTCGTGACGTCACGGGTTCTCGCGACTACACCAATGGTCTCACATTTGCCTCTGGAATACTTTGGTACATATAGAAGTTCATTGTCAGCTCAAATAATGCGAGGTGCCCATGTAATCTGGATGCACAATAAGCCCCACATCATCACCCTTCACTGGCTTGCTTGACAGTGAGTATTGTTGTTTCTGCTGATATGCTGTTTGGTTTTCATTTAACATGGCACTGGGTATTAAGGCCAAACAACTTTACTTTCTCATCTGTTCATAGGCTATTGTTACAAAAGTCTTATGATTTGTTCAGATGCAATTCCCTCAGCCATGTTTCCATGTTATTTTTAAACAGAAGAAACTATCCACTGGCAACACTTTCAAAAAACTGTACTTGCTCTGTGTTTTTCCAATTGTGCTGTAATGGATTTTAACATTTAACATACTTGAGGCCTGTAGGATCTCAGATGTAGCTCATGTTTTTGTTTTTCTGCATTCGGTGAATATGCACTTCTGAAGATTATCAGCTGTCTTGAATGCTTTCCACTTGTGAATAATCTTTCTCACTATAGAAAATGTAACTCTTGCAAAATTCTAAAAAAATAAATAAATTAAAATAACTCTAAATATATAAACTCTAAAAAACTTTAAATATTGAAACAATGATGTTAGTTAGATATGAAAATGTTGCCATAAGTAATTAAATATACAGTATGCACCATGTCCAAACCCCAGAAGGTATTCCACCATTCACACTAGGTCAAAAGTACAGTTGCCAACTATCAGGTAAACAATCAGAGCTGGGAAGACTGGCCTCATGCTACCTAGCAAACAGTAAATATGATGTCATATAATGATGAAATTTTCTGTTGAACTTACAATTAGTAAATTAATGGAAGTAATGAAAATTGTATGCTTTATGTATAGCAACATACCATACACAACTGCTAGCAGCCAAATTGTTACTGTCTTTCCAGAACACTGGTTTTGGCAAAATGCATCATTACAGTAACATAGTTATCATAAGCATGTTATATTTTCTTTCATCAGTGTTTCTAGTACTGAATGTTTAAATCTGCAAATTCTATTTGTCTCACAATGACAATTTAGCACACACATTCTAAAAGGGTAAAAGAGGTATGCATGGGACCATAACATATTTGTTGAATTCCCATATTGCTTTGTTGTGTGGTTTTGGCCAAAAGGGTGAGAGAAAAAAGGAAAGAGATGGTGAAAGCTGTTTAAGCCTTGCTGGCCTTAGTGCTCAGAGGAACAGGGAGTTGCCAGCTGGTATTGCATACCTTTGTGTTTGACCTGTGGCTCAGAGCGGTTGCCTTTTTTTGTGTGTGTGTATGTGTGTGGTTGTGTGACCAGAGGTACAGTGAAGCCCAGAGGACAAATGTGCCACACAGCACACCTGGCAGACCTCACGCACAGGGCCACTTTTGCCCCAGGTGAGTAAGAAAAACCTGCAGGACACAGGGGGCCATTTATGGCTGAACTTTCTCACCTCAGTGCCTGAACAGGCCCACCTGAACAGGAGGCTCCTCACCATGAGCCACACTGTGAGGCCCATCTGTGAGCCTGCTTTAAGGCCAGTTTCAACAGGCCATGTCTGCTGTGGAGCATCTCTAGAGAAGAGATCATGACTGGTTTGTTTAACAACTGATATTCCCACCATCTCATTTATTTTTGTCATTAACAAAGTGACAAAGTGCACTTTCAATATGTTTAATATAAAACTTCTAGGTCAAGGATATGTTGCATACAGTAGCAAAGCATTCAATCAAATACCCTGTATGCAACATTTTCCCCCAAAATATTCTAACCAAGCTACCCAGATAGCAGAACAACATTGAATCAACGTTGAATCAACATTAAAGCATCAACCAACTTGTCATTGAATCAATGTTGAAATTTCAATGTTAAACGTTGATTTTTCATCAGGTTTGCACCTTGAAATAATGTTATTTCAATGATGAAAAATAGATCAAGATGGGCATAAAATCAATGTTTGTTCAACGTAAATTCAATCACTTATTTTACATTGAATCAACATTGAATCAACATTGAAACAATTATAGTTTAGTCTTGCTTTATGAACAGCAAGATTCTATGACAGTAAATCATGTCCGTTTTGATTTATTTCTTTAAATCAGAGACCATGTAGGGCTGAAAAGCTTTTTTTTTTTTTTTTTTTTAAACAAAAAGTCAGTAACTCAACATCCTTCAGTTTACATGTAAACATATTTATTTATTTATGCTCCATACCCATTTAAACAGGAAGTAACATCACAATTACAATAAAACAACTATATAATAAAACACACTACAACTTACATACAAATTATTATAAACTGGATGACAATATGACTTTTTAGAAGAGAACTATTAGAAGAGATTGTTAATTCTGAATTCATAAAACAGAATCTAACTGCCAAGAGAAGAGACTGGAAAACCATAATATAAAAATGGCAGCCTGCCTCAGCAAAATTCAGTCAAATGCAAATAGAAACAACCAAGTCAGAAACACAACAGATGACTGAAACATTATTCGTAAGTTGAAATGTATTTACTCAGCAAAACAGATAATAAGACATAAAGCTGAACTTATGGTTTTCCACCACGAGCAATTCCCCCCAGCCGTTCTGGGGCATAACGAAGCCATTTCTGAACTGTTGAAGCAAAGAAACTCTGTGGCCTCCTTTTCTTCAGCTTTCAGCTGTTGTTGTAGTAGTGCATCTAAAGAATGAAAAACAAACAAAAGGTTAGAACTATACAATGCTCTAAAAACTTGGAGTGGTAGTTGTTTATGAATGACAGAAGGTGGGTCCTAAATTTCTGGAAATGTGACTTTTACAAATGTACAGATATGCAACATATGTTTTGAAATGTCCTACAATCTTCCATAGATACAAAATGCACACATTAGATTTTTTTTAATATACAGGTCCTTCTCAAAAAATTTGCATATTGTGATAAAGTTCATTATTTTCTGTAATGTACTGATAAACATTAGACTTTCATATATTTTAGATTCATTACACACAACTGAAGTAGTTCAAGCCTTTTATTGTTTTAATATTGATGATTGTGGCATACAGCTCATGAAAACCCAAAATCCCTATCTCAAAAAATTTGCATATTTCATCCGACCAATAAAAGAAGTGTTTTTAATACAACAATAGTCAACCTTCATATAATTATGTTCAGTTCTGCACTCAATACTTGGTCGGGAATCCTTTTACAGATTCTTGTGTCTCTCAACTTTCTCTTCACAATATCCCACAGATTCTCTATGGGGTTCAGGTCAGGAGAGTTGGCAGGCCAATTGAGCACAGTAATACCATGGTCAGTAAACCATTTACCAGTGGTTTTGGCACTGTGAGCAGGTGCCAGGTCGTGCTGAAAAATGAAATCTTCATCTCCATAAAGCTTTTCAGCAGATGGAAGCATGAAGTGCTCCAAAATCTCCTGATAGCTAGCTGCATTGACCCTGCCCTTGATAAAACACAGTGGACCAACACCAGCAGCTGACATGGCACCCCAGACCATCACTGACTGTGGGTACTTGACACTGGACTTCAGGCATTTTGGCATTTCCCTCTCCCCAGTCTTCCTCCAGACGCTGGCACCTTGATTTCCGAATGACATGCAAAATTTGCAACCTGTAGCCCATTTCCTGCACACGCCTGTACACGGTGGCTCTGGATGTTTCTACTCCAGACTCAGTCCACTGCTTCCGCAGGTCCCCCAAGGTCTGGAATCGGTCCTTCTCCACAATCTTCCTCAGGGCCCGGTCACCTCTTCTCGTTGTGCAGCGTTTTCTGCCACACTTTTTCCTTCCCACAGACTTCCCACTGAGGTGCCTTGATACAGCACTCTGGGAACAGCCTATTCGTTCAGAAATGTCTTTGTGTCTTACCCTCTTGCTTGAGGGTGTCAATGATGGCCTTCTGGACAGCAGTCAGGTCGGCAGTCTTACCCATGATTGCGGTTTTGAGTAATGAACCAGGCTAGGAGCTTTTAAAAGCCTCAGGAATCTTTTGTAGGTGTTTATAGATAATTAGTTGATTCAGATGATTAGGTTAATAGCTCATTTAGAGAACCTTTTCATGATATGCTAATTTTTTGAGATAGGGATTTTGGGTTTCCATGAGCTGTATGCCACAAGCATCAATATTAAAACAATAAAAGGCTTGAACTATTTCAGTTTGTGTGTAATGAATCTAAAATATATGAAAGTCTAATGTTTATCAGTACATTACAGAAAATAATGAACTTTATCACAATATGCTAATTTTTTGAGAAGGACCTGTATGTGTTATTTCACAATCTGCAAATGTTGTCCTACAATGTACATATTCAATGCTATGAAAACAAATATACTTAATGTAACAATGTAGTCTTTTATGTCCAAAAAAAAAAAAAAAAAACCTGTAGGACCAAAAAATAAAATAAAATAAAAAAAATAAATAAATAAATCCGTGGCGACGGTTTTGCAATTTGTCCCCCGCACTCACAAATACTTAAACTGTTCCCTCAGTTTAACAAATTGTGGCCACGGATTAACAAACTGTATGCACAAATTTCCAATCCGTACGCTCAGATACCGTACTGTTTGCATATTTATTCTTAACATGAAGACTTATTTTGGTGATTTTATTATAAGCTTTTTACCCAGAGTTAGATGCATGCTGCACTGTTAATGTTATTATTAAATAACGCCTATTATTACATTGCATTTAGTTTGAGAGCAAAGTACTGTAATGACAACATAAACTGTACATTATTTGTTTTGCATTGCTTTTTACCTTCTCCTCAAACTCACACTGCATGATTTTCAAAGTCATCGGATCACCATTGTTTTCACACTGTACTATCTGTGGTAGCATTTAGTTGCTGCTGTGTTCACACTGCACAATGAATTGGCGACAGGAGATTACACACTGCATGACTTTACAATAGGATGAATCGCCAACAACTCTGTCTGGTGTGCAAGCTACAGCCAAACGCACACAAGAAGTGATAAGGAAACAATGCAAGATCATGCTGACATTGTGGTCTATAATTCCTCGCCAAACAAACAATAATTAAAAAAAGATGACGTCCTTGTTTAAGATCCCATATGGTCAAAACTGAAATTTCATGGCTTTTTTCATGGTAAATGAGGTCTAGGGGCTATGTAACTACCATATAAGTTTCAAAACAGTCAATCCACAGTAGAATGCACACAGCTTGCATAAAGTAGCTCTGCCATTTCACGAGCTGCTGTGACGTCCAATCTACTCAGTCACCGCTTTCAGTCACCATCAACCACCATCCCACCCTTCTTTTGCCAAAACATCACGTCCATGCCATTGCTGAACAACAATAACATGAAAACAAGTCGAAAAAACGCTGTTCAGTCGATAGATGTCGAAACTACATCATTACACAGGCTTCCGAACAACATTAATATAAAAGACCATTGGCACGTCAGCTTCAGCATCTTTCACACAGCCATTCCATTAAACTTTAAAAATTTACATTAAAAATTTTATTTAATTAATAGAAGTTAATTGATAAAGAAAATCTATTTATGACATTATTTTTGACAGCATTATGATTATTTATTAAAACTTCAGACAACAACAATTAGTGCCATGAGGTTATTTGCAACACTATATGTTCTACAAAATAGAGGACTACACACCTTACAGCGCAATATAATGTGGCTTTAGAAGAGGAAAGGTAGGATTAAGAAGTGAGCAAGTGATGAATTAGTATTATAGGTCCCAAGCAGATACAGTAACAATAATGGGTGCCCTACCTTATGCAGTCTCCATTGATGGCTAATAAACAATTGATACAAGTAGGTTATGGTTAAAGTTGTGAACTTATAAAGTCTTAAATGTTTTGTTTTCCCTTCTCAACGCATTATGCATTTACTCACCAATAATGGCTACCTTTTTAATTTGGTCCAGTCTCCAAGTCGAAGGTGCCCAGCAGCAGATTCCGTACCATGGCAGTAGCAGAGGTGGCAAGGCGGGCTGCTCTCCACGCTTCTGCCTGGCAAAACACCCCAGAGCCCTTTATAACTTCAATTTGAAAAATTATTTCACATCACAATATTAATTTATTGGCAACTTTTAGAAACTTTTCATGTTTCATACTGATTCTTATGTTTAGCTTCCCAATAGTTAATAGGATTTTATGTATGAATGCAGATTAATGATAATCTGGACATTCTGGACATTTGTTTACATGCAGGGTAAAACTGCAACAGGAACAGTACAAAATAAAAACTGAAAAAAGACGGACATTCAGAGTAAAACAGTGCAAGATAAAAAAAAAAAAAAAAACTGTACAAAACATACATGCAGGGTAAGCATTGGTGGGAGCAATGTCCAAGCAGTGTAGAGAAATATTTCTGTACGGCTTCATTGTTTTGTGCTGTGTAGTATAGTATTGTAATAGCTGATCAGAGTGATCAACTCCCCATGTGCTGGTTGTACGCAGTCACAGGACATGGAAATGTCTTTGTAGTCCATGTACCTTGTAATTTCACCCTCATCTTCACCGCGTCTACTGTAAAGCAGAATGGATGGTAGAACAGGTAGATACTTCTCGTGTGTCCATCCACTTCACAAATACAAGAGGTCCATCTGAACGGAACTTGCGTGTCCTGATGTGAGGGGCTGGTGAAGGCAAGGGTGATGCAGACACATTCCTAAAAACAAATAAATAAAAAAATGTTAACCTATACTGTTCAGAGTAAATGGATGTGCAATTAATATGGATGCACAATATATACAGTACAGAGATGACCAAAAATGTATCCACACCTCAACATGAAAAATATACACCTCTCTTCTGTAGGTCACATGACAGCATCAATGATGGTGATAGATAATACTACACACTGCAGCCATAATTCAATTTGAGTTTTAAAAAACACCATCCACTGGACATTACACACATATTGAACACATTCTAAACAATTACATCTTATCAGGTATTTGTAAATACACGCTAAACAAAAGGGATTATATACATTTACACCAAAGAAATATTCATAAGCATCACTTAGCTACATAAGGCAGTATTTTAGCCACCTGGAACTAGCTTGTTTGTGCTAAATAACATTACCGATAGCAGTGTTATAAGCTAACCAAAATGGAGCCAAATACACATTAGCAACCATAATCTAAAGCTATCCAAAACAAGGTGAATATAAACATCTGTAAACTCCATAAGGCATTAGCTTAGCCACCGGGAAATATCATGTTTGTGCTACATGAGGCAGCATGTTAGCATGATTTACCTAAACTATATAAATGGCATTGAAAGCCAATGTGTCACACAAGCTGACAAGAGCTAGCTGTAGTGAGGAAAATATTTACTAATATTAGTTTAATATTATCAGAATAAGAGTTATATAAGACTTAATAACTTACCCAGTGTAGCATGGGTCTATTCTCTGTTCAAAATGCTCCCGTTCGTCGTCGGAGTCACACAGTCTTCTTCTGAGGTAAATGTAAACTTTCCAGAACATTCTGAAGAGTTTCCTCGGATGTGTAAGCGCGTGCCATCTTCCAAAACGTGCTGAAAACTCACTGAATCGGAGTATTTTTAATCCTGTCTCTCTGCGTTTTTCATGCCGGTGTCCGGGGGCGTGGTCTAGTATGTAAATTACCCTGACTGATTTCAGTGTGATTGGCGTGTGGGCGTGTCCTGCCTCGGGTCATTAGCATATAAGTGTGACAGAAATTCTGTGCCTCTCCTTGGTTTCATACGGATTACATAAACTGAGAATATTTGTTTTCAATGTGACTTGCATCATTTAAAAGTAGACATTTTAAGCTTTATATAGATATATTTCTCATTTCAGTTAATTTTAGTGACGTGTTTCAAAAAGATTTTCACGGAGACTGAGGTTTCATATATGTGCATATATCCTCATATACTGTATGTGGGCAATTAGGATTAGTTTTTTGCATTTTTTTTGTTAGTTCTTAGTTATTGTCTTGATAATAGAAAATATGAGCTAGGCATCATGTATGACAGTTGCCAAAGTGAGATATGAGCTAAAATGACCAGATCCTGCCATAGGAGACATATCTTGTATGTACATATACAGTAGGGCTTATATGTGGATATAAAGAAGCAATACAGGAGACCTATATGGCCTGTATATGCACATATATGCACCTCAATGTTGCCTACATGTGGCATATATACGCATATATGCAGCATATATATTATCATATATGTGCATATATACTGCATATAGGTTTCATATATGCGCATATATCCTCATATTTACATTTACATTTAGGCATTTGGCAGACGCTCTTATCCAGAGCGACTTACATTTTTATCTCATTATACATCTGAGCAGTTGAGGGTTAAGGGCCTTGCTCAAGGGCCCAACAGTGGCAACTTGGTGGTTGTGGGGTTTGAACCTTAGTCCAATGCCTTAACCACTGAGCTACCCCTGGCCCCATATAGGTGCGGTTATATGCGCATATATACTGCATATAGGTTTCATATATGCTCATATATCCTCATATAGGTTCTTTCCATGTGGGGCACGCACACTGCTCTGGGTCAGACACAGACAACGGGAAACAGGAACTAAGGTCTCAAACAAATGCTTCCCAACAGAATACCGTAGGTCGCATCGCCAAAATTCTTTCACCGTGAGTGGCAGGAACTTCCAGACTACAACATATTGAATTCTCATGCCTGTAGAGTGTATTATAATGACATGGCGACAGTGTAAAAACACCCTCCGATGTTAAATGCGAGCCGAAAATTGAGTACTTTTGAACGGCAAACAGGAATTAAGCTCTCAAGTGAGTAAACTAGACAGCAAGGTAAATACACAAAACTTACCGTCAAATTATTTTTTTTCCTCAATAACTATATATATATATATATATATATATATATATATATTTTTTTTTTTTTTTTTTTTTTTTTTTTTTTAAGCACCATGGCAAATCTCTTGTAGTCAATTTTTTAACCTGTTTTAAACACATACACACATGCATACACATTTTTATAGAAATGCACTTAGTTAATTTAATTTTCCTTACATTGTTGAATGAGGATGGGTTCCACAACCAAAAATCAACATTGATTCAATGTTTGTCTTTTCAATACAGAAAAGCATTGAATTATCAACATTGATTCAACATTATTTAGCATTGAAAAATCAACCTCAACCAAAATGATGATTCTGATGAAATTTCAACATTGAATCAATGTCACCTTGCTATCTGGGTAACGTCTACTTCTATGCTATTTGATTATAATTTCTATGCAGTGAAAATTTTTACCTTGTTTTTAAAGATATTGCACATTGACCACTTTATCCATAGAGTTTGTGGTTGTTTTGCAAAACGCAAAATGTTTTTCACCGGGTAAACACTGAGGTACTAAGAATAAGGAGACTTTCTATATTACCATACTTTGTTCCCATATGTCCAATGAGCCGGACTGAAGATTGGAGAAGTTAGCCATGATTAATGAACCTAGTAAGTCTGATAACATATTGTAAAATGTAATTACATTATGCATGAAGTGCTACGCTTAACAAGTTAGGGTATGGTTTATTTTACCTATATAACAAGTACTGTACTTGAATAATTATGTAAGTAGGATTTAATTAAATTCAAATATAGATAATGAGTATTCAATTTCAGCAATACTAGCTTATGCAAGTGAAGCTTAGCTCCAGTTAAATTGTCTAATTATAATTACTATTATACTTTTTAGCATGATACTGGGTTATTTTTTTTTTTTATTGAGATTTTACATTTGTTTCTATAGAATGGCTTTCATTTCAAAACTTTAAAACATTTTCATTCATTAAAAGTCGTTGTTACCTGTAGGGTAAATATTTGATTTTGAATTTAACTAAATGTGATTATGCTGCTTAGTCAACTGTATTGTTAATTTTGACAAAAATAATCAGATGATATTTCAAAATCATTTTGATGGCAAAACTGACAATGAGAAACGCTCATCCAACCACCCAAGTGAAACTTATTTCAATCACGCTTTTATCACAGACTGTATACACCTCTCAGCAATACCATTAACATCATATAATGTTGATTATCAATCCACCAGAAAAGCCAATACAGCAAAATTCAGAACAGTAAGTGCACCATGGGCAAAGGCCATCGACCCAGCCTCCACATTTCTTAGGTCCAAATTTTATTGGGACATACATGGGAAGTGCCCGGATCCATGAACCCACAGATTCATAAGTAACAGAGCTGCCCAGACGGTACAAGGGGGAACACATTATTGGGCATGATTTTTTTCAGATTATGTTATGTAATGTTATGTTATGTAATGTTATGGCAGATTAGTGATCAGTGTGTGGGTATATATGCAATTTATAAAACTCATTATAAAAACATAGAAATTAAATTTTCCTTTCCCCTCATACAGTAAATGGCACCAATGAGGTTCCTCTACGTCCCAAACCAAGTTTAAAACTTGATCACAGCCCTAGATGTTTGTATTTGTGTATATGGAGTATAAACATGTGTGGTTAATTTACATACAAGGAACTAAGAATAATTATGTGATGCAAATTAATTCATTCTTGAAATTTCCGTAATGAATATTCTCCATAACTAGAGCAACATTATGCTGTACAACAAAAAGAATATCATTAAGTAGTAAAGAAGAGACTTATTATGAGGCATGTCCTTGCATTGAATGTGACAAGCTAACTTTCTTGTAAACCACATTTACTCTATGCGTTAGGCCATATATATCCCTAATGCCCTTTGTAAAACACTAAGGATTAAAAGACATGGGAAAGGAAAACCATGGGGGCTGAGTAAGTGTGTGTGTTTAATTATGGCTAGTTATCCCGTTAACTTCTCTTTGACTCAAACATGTATGTAATAAGCACATTTCTGTGAGCTGGGAGGGTGAATGTGAAAGGTCAGCTGTCAGTTTTAATACAACTAGCTGGCCTCTAATGAAACGTTGCTCACAATATGTGTTAAATAAGAATGCATTAATTCCTTAAATGTCTCTCAGATTTTTGTGTGTCTAAGCCCTTTTTAAAGGCGATCATTTGACAGGAGCCCCCATTGACAGCTCGGAGCAAAGCGGACCAACACCTGCGTCCAGCCAAGCATCACCGCCCCCCAGCTCTCTTTTTCTCATCCTCCATTCCTCTCTTCCTCTGCCTGTTCACAAATGAACTGTCACATCATTACTGTGGCTGATGCAAAATAATCTGCCTCCAAATTAGCATGGGTCAGGCCACTCAGCTTCCTTTCTCTCTCTCTCTCTCTGTCGCTCTCTCTCTTTCTCTCTGTTCACGCGGTCTGCTCCTGCGAAGGTGCTGGTTTGAATATGCATCTCTGCACACTTCCATCAGGCGTTCCACAGGGACAGCACGTGGAAAGCAGCAGCTCTCTGCATTAGCATGGAGGGTTTGGGGTCCCCGTGCAGATGCCCCATCCCACTTGTTCATTACTACTGAATTTCATCAGCCTGATGATGTCCACATGTCAATTGAGTGAGAGGATTTTACACACAAAGGAGCCTGAGGGAAAAGGACTTCAGCAACTAATCAGCTGATTATCATAACTCAGAGTCTAAGCAAGATGGGGAAGGGAGAGAGAGAAAGAGAGAGACAGGATGAGGACAAGCCGATCGACACCCCCATTCCTCCTCCTTATGAGCATATGGTGCGATATGCAAAATGAGTAAATGAAATTCAAACATATGAGCAGGACAAATGAAAAGCACATAAATCACTGCCAGAATAAGTGGCCAGTGACGAGAGGACTGTTTGGGGTTCAGGGTCACACTCTTTTCATCATTACTGTGTAGGTTTTTTTTATGAGTCTATGGCTGGATTACAGAGCCATAACAACATAATCAGATTGTCTATAAGTAAATAGACAGTGTGGTAATTGTTTGTTAAAAGTTTTGGTTTTCTACCTCTGCATGTTGCATGATCATGAAGATTAAGTGAACCAGATATAAATCACATTATTCTACACACATTTTGTCTATTTTAGTTATGATGGGACAAAAAGTTAACACATTAACATATTTGTTATTGTGCATAGATTAATATTATATTTAACTAGTTATATTTATAATTCTCTTTTTGCAGCATGGGACTCCAAAGCGTTCACTGATCCTTTCAGGACAGATTTATTATATTATATAAGCTCTTCAAATATTAGTTATTTGTTAAGCTATTAAATATTAATTTGAACAGTCTGTACTATTTATTTGAGCTATATTTGAGCCTAATGTTTTTTTCTTTACTTTTCACTTTTAATTTAAGTAAGCAGTCAAACAGATTAATATCTCCACCACCATAAGAATATTGCAACAAGGTAATGTTTCTTCCACTAAGTTTTAAGTCTCATTTAAGGTACATCATCAGAGTAAATCATTTATACTGGAAAGTACATGTTCACACTCATATTACCATTATTATTATTATTATTATTATTATTATTATTATTTATTAATTTTTATTACTTTTTATTAATTATTATAGGTGGCACTGTGGCATAGTGGTCAGTACTGTAGCCTGTGCACATGGTGTTTGCATGCTCTTCTTGTGCTTGGTGGGTTTCCTCCTGGTGCTCAGGTTTCCTCCCATAGTCCAAAGAAATGCAGATTGGGTTAACTGGCATTCCCAAATTACCGGTAGTGTGTGTGTGTGTGTGTGTGTGTGTGTGTGTGTGTGTGTGTGTGTGTGTGTGTGTGTGTGTGTGTGTGAGTGTGAGTGAGTGTGTGTGTGTGTGCGGCGTGCCCTGCGTTAGATTTGCACCTTGTCCAGTGTGTACCCCACCTTATGCCCAAAATCTACTGCGATTGGATCCGGGGTGCTCGCAACCAGGATAATATAGAATATAGAAGATGAATGAATATATTATTACTATTTGCAATCAGTAATATTTCAAACTGTTAGTTAGTTTCAGGCTGTGGTTTTGCTGCATATATTTTAATCTATAATCTTTTGAAATTTATCATATAAGATACACATATTATCCAGACTTCATAAAGGATTCATCATAAAAAATCCTGAAGTATTATTCTGTCCTCTAAGATTGATGATTCACAGATGCAATTTCTAGGCATTAGTAGTCTAAATTTAAGTCTATTTAAGGGTTCATAGGGAAAGTACAGTATGCACACTGCTATATAAAATATATGCTCCTGTATACACACATAAATTCATGTATATTCACAAGCACACCAACATACAACAGTCAGCCACACACAGTGTGCCTCAGGCCCAATTAGAAAGTCTGCAGTATGCATTGTTCCTGTAGCCCTAGGATCAATGTGCTGCAGGCATCTCCCCATCACCAGGCCTAATGATGTCTTTCTGGACCACAGCCTCACACACTGCATAGTAATCTTCTGCTAATTAGCGCTATAATGCTCAAGCAAACCGCCTTAGCTCCACAATCCCAGAGCGAACGCACTGCACTTATTTATTTCCAGCCTCTCTCCTCTATTCTTGCTGCTAATATAATTCTAGGGAAGTTGTGGGAATTACCTACGACTTGGAAGAGTAATAGATACTATTCTTTAAATTTTGAGGACATATTAATGCCGAAATAGAACTGGAAATGTTTTCATTATGATCTTAGTTAGTTCATCAACTATTATGTTTAGACAGTCTCTCGGGGGGTGAAGATGGATGATCTCAGGCACATTCTAAAATGTTTATAATTAGAACCTTGATTGGGAGGTGCACCAAAATATTAAGATTAAGAGGTTTGGCTACTTTCTTTTTTTTTTTTTATAGTGAATTGCCATTTAAGTGATGGAGAATAATCTACAACTGACGGATTATGATCTATATGACTTTCCTCTACATCTGCTTTCAGCTATGCTTATGACTCCACGAGCATTAGTATTGGGAATTGTAAAAACTAGGCCAGAGGGGCTAAAATGCAGACGTAGCTATAGTCACCAGGGGAAGATTAGCCATGTATCAGTTGCACAGGTGCACAGCGAACTCACCTTTGGGACACCTGAAGAATGGCCTGAGTCTGTGGCACAGGCCTGGGAGAGAAAAAAATGTCAACAATTTAAGCTGAAATTCAAAAAATAAGAACACTTGTTCCAGTGGTAAGCAAAATAAGGCAGGCGTGGAAATCTGTATTAGTTGGGCTCTTACATTTCTTGCTTTCCTCTTGGTTTTTCCGCCTGTAACTGTACTTTCCACAGAGCTGACATTCAAAAGCTATGCTAAATTTGGCATGGGCGTTCTTGTGCCATGTGAATTCATCTTGTTTATGTCTCTTATGTTTTAACTTGTGTCCATTCTCTCTCTTCCAGAGAGGTTAATACCTCGCCGGCCCTGCAGACAGGCCGATGCGAACTGACAGCACGTCTACCTGCGCTCCCTCTCTTTTTCTCACACAGCGGCCTGACAGTCTGATGAACTGCCAAAGAACCTTCTCTCATTTCACCTCATTCTTGTGTTTCTCCTTGGACATACACACTGAGTGAGTGAGTGATGTTTATAGTCTGTCAGTCCTTTCTTGTCTGCATCACCCTTTGATTCACTCACTATCTAATAATTGCATCTCTACTTTTGAGCTCTTCTGTCAGCCGTTTTGTTGTGTTATAACACTACCAGTTCATATGTTCACACAGTTTGCAATATTTGTTGATTTGCCCGAAATAAGAGTGTGAATCATTGATTTTGAATTGTTACATGTTGGCTTCAATAGGTGTGGGCAATTGTGCTACTACAGTATGAGAGAGAGAGAGAGAGATAGAGAGAGAGGGGGGGGGAGAGAGAGAGGGGGAGAAAGAGAGTACCTTTCCGTTGGTGGTGTCCTTTCCCCAGACAATAATGGTGAAGGACCAAGCAGTTCAATACACTCACATGCTCCATAATTAGCCATTATAGTGTGTGTGTGTGTGTGTGTGTGTGTGTGTGTGTGTGTAGTGTGGGTGTGTGTGTATGTGTAGTGTACAGTATAATGATGAAATTCTCTCTAAATTGAGGAACCAGTTGGATTCTGGGTAGAGGAAAACTGTGTGGTGCCATCAAAGTGACCACCAGTGCAATTTACACCATGATTTATTTCCCACAAGTCTCGGTTCCAGATGCCTGTGTTCGTGTGTCGTGCTTCGTTTGTGTTGAGTGTCTGTGACTGCCTTGTGCATGTTTTGTGCTTGCTGTTTTGGATCTTGCGTGTGCCATGTGTGATGACTTCAAATACTGTGTGTGTGTGTGTGTGTGTGTGTGTGTGTGTGTGTTTGTGTGTGTGCTTCTACCTGTCTTATGTTCCATTTACCCTCATTAATATGCATGGAGTCCGTAATGAAGCAGGATAGAGTAAGATAATGAAACAGCATGCCACTACCTCCTCTAATGCCATGACTATATTGACTTCACGGGTTTTTCTTTAAATTCCTTTAGACATGACTTTGCTGAAACATAGCCGTATCAAAATTGCTTCATATAACATGCAGATTTCAATTACATCTTAAACCCACTGCACCATGTCACACTATATTTCACGAGAAGTAAACAAACTGTTATACTATTTTAAAGTAAATTAATTTGTGTGAATCAAAGAAAAAAAACTACTAGAGTCAAACATTGTCTAAACATTGTGTTGAAATGTCTTTTTTCCCCTATATAGTATAAAAATATTTCACAGTTTTTTTTTTCCTGTTTATTTTGGTGAAGACCAACTATATATTTTTAAAAAACGCAAGAAAAAGACCTAAAAGTGGAATGGAATTATTGATTTGTGTGTGAAGGGTTGAGCTGGTGCCAGGCAGGCACAGAAGTAGAACAAGTGAGGAGCAAGTTTATAAAGGCAGGCCAGCAGCACACTGTCACCAGGCCTCTGTGTTCCTAAATGCAACTATAAATATAAATAAGTCTAACATCGCCTTGAAGGAGAAAGCTATGATTTTGCCGGAAAAGTTCTCCCTCTCTTCGCTGCTATCTCTCTCCCTCTTTTCCCCTCTCCCTCTTTCTCTCTCTCTCTCTCTCTCTCTCTCTCTCTGTCAGCAGTATTTTCGCATGGGGAGTGGGCCCAATGCGTTAGCTTTTTCTCCTCCTCTGTAAATAAGGCGTCCCCATTCTGTCACACGCAGGAGAGGGAGCATTTGACTACAATGGGCTATTATTGGCCATCATAGGGATGAGACAGACTCTCTGGGGAGAAGGAAGGACTTTTTTGAACTGGAAATGTCGACTGCTTTTCACTGCACTTCCCTCCTGTTTAATTTTTTTTTTCTTTTTCATTTTTTCTGCACGAAGCCAAACAAGAAGATGTAGCAGTACGGGTAACTAAGGGAAGAGACTATCTGATAAACTACTATAATTTAAAATAAAATAAACCATTTCACATATTAAAACTTTCCTGTGATGAGCTCATTCTCTTTGTGTCCAAACGATGTTCTCAGCCTTATATGTTTACCACAGTGCCTAAGATAAGTAAGGAATAATATGTGAAGAGTCGCACTTTTATAGAAGAGCAATTATTATTATACTGAATATGTTCAACAATAGCACAAACCACAAACTGTTTCATTGCTCTAATACCACATCAACTGTCCAAAGATTACTATTTGTTCCTTTAATCATTTATAGTATATTTAAGTCCTCTGAGGCAGCATGGTTTCATTGTTAACACAGTCACCTTTCACATATGGGTACAGGACATGGTTAGGGGTTTAAATCCTGCCTCCAATTTGTGTGTGGAGTTAGCACTCTCTCCATCAAAAATTATTTTAAAGTTCAAAGACATGCGTTGTAGCCTGATTGAAATTTTCAAATTGCCCAAAGTATGATGTGATGATGATGATGATGGTGTGTGTGTGTGTGTGTGTGTGTGTGTGTGTGTATTGCAATGGATTGGCACCACATCTAAAGTGTACCCTGTCTTGGTTCCCTGAGTTCCCTGGGATAATCTCCAGGTCCTCGCAACTCTGCAAAGGATAAGTTGTATAGTCCATGGATGGATGGATCAATGGATGGATAAATCCACTGCGCTGACTATTATAATGCATGGATTCTCGAAATCCATGCATTGTAGAAAAATCGCCTGATCAAGCATTCTGTATTTTTTGTTGTTAAATAATAAAATATGTTTTTTTATTAGAATTACGTTATATAGTGTTCGTAATACAAGATCTTAATTAAATTAGCCGTTACTGAAATTACAATGAATAAGAACAACTGTTTTACAGCCATAATAATTGTTAAAGCTGCTCTTATATAAAAATTATTCAAATTGTTAACATAAAACATGAAACATCAGCCCAACAATTTGTTAAACCTATCCACTTCACAGAGAGTCATATCCATCAATGAGCAAAGGTGAAGCTTTGCTGTCTAAATTGCTCCCCAAAGGCACAGAGTGTTGTTTCTCACAGTCATGATGATGTTCTGAATCCACATTCTCCTGAAGATGGCGTGTGTCTGCACATCGGTGCTGTCAAGGTCTCGGACATGAGTGTGTGCGTGCGTGGGCGTGTGTGATGTCCTCTGGGTGGTCAGTTGGGCCTCTGATAACTAGTCATGCCTGAGACAGGACACCCTGAGGCCCCAACACTGCAACCCTGCATCCACAATGTGCTTTTCTAAACACACAAACAATGAGGTTCCACTTTTAAAGAGAACACAACTTATACATACATCAACACTGCTCCGTGTCAGAAAGTTACTTGTGTGTACCTGAAAGCTGAAGGGACTGGAGAAAGGGATGTGGAATGTGTTTCTTATGTATTTCTTATCCTTTGACAGAAGACTCAGTGTATGTCCTGTTGAATTCTACACTGCTAATGTGGTCTGATTGTATTTTTGTCAGGTTTATTAAATAGAAGACCTTACCTTTCTAGGCAAATAGCCATCCTCTTCATGTGTATAAGTAAAATAGTTTCTTAGTTAAAATTCAAAACAAGATTTTTGGAATGAAAAATCGGTTTTTATTTGCAAATCAGATGCGTCATCGCCATCATTAGCATCTTTGCTAAAGCAGAAGTCTTGACTGAGCTTCCTTAATGGGTCTCCCTACAGAACAGGTTCAGGTGGAGTGTTCCCACTTTAGAATGATTCCGCATATAGGAATGATCTATATTAGTCAATGTAATGTAATGTAAAACGTAGTACAATAAACACGCTTTCAACCTGCTTTGTCTCATTGAAACTCATCACACTTCAGAATGTTTTAAGGAGGATGAAACCCCATTTGTGTTTCTTTTGTAATTGATATTAGCCTATAATAGCAAACATTAAGTAGGTCAGAGTCGGATTCACTTATGTGCTGATGTTGCTTTAGCACTGAGAGAGCTCTTTAAAGAAAAGACAAAACCGTGTATGATGTTAAACTATCACTGGCTGTTTGTAAAGGACTGCAAAGTGATCAGGGGCCCATAATTAGTACAATTATGCAAAGGACTGCAACGTGTTAATGAAAAATCACTGGCATACTTGAAAGGGAGGGGAAATATCTGTCTATTATCTCTCCTCTTCTTCCCTCTGGGTCTTCCCTCTGCTCAGGATGTTTGAAAGTTTTGTGGTTATTCCCACGAGTAGAGCTGCTATCATTTCTGAGATTGGCGTTGCACCAGTGACCGGCCTGTGCTTTGGGCCCTTCCCCCCCTCTCTCACTCTCTCTTCCTGTCCCTCCATTCTCCCCTACCCCCTCCTTATCCCTTATGCCTCCATCAAAAGAGAGTCAGTCTCACAGATGCACTGCTTAACAATGCCATCTTTCAGTTACACACACACACACACACACACACACACACACACACACACACAGAAGCTCGTCCTCTTATCATAAGTGTGTTTGGCGGCGTGTGTGTGTGTGTGTGTGTGTGTGTGTGGGGGGGGGGGGTTAAAAAAGCGGCCTGACGAATGAGGGGGGCAGGTCCCCTGTGATTGGCGCTCTCAGAACATTGATGCCAGCTTCCATCTGTCATGATAGCCCTATCGCTGAACCTTCAATCTGTCAAATGCCTGCACCAGCCCACCGCTCGCCCAGATCTGGCCTGCTAAACAAAGCTGACAACATGCATTATCACAGCCAGAGAAGGAGAGAGAGGGAGAGTGTGAACAAGAGAGAGGGGGAGCGAGAAGGGTCGATCCAGTGCTAAAGAGTCAAAAAATAAAACATGAATGTGTTAATTGTAGGCGGAGATGTGAACTGTCACTTCTCATTCCATTCAACACTGGCCATTTCTTTTCACACCTCCATTTTTTTTCTTGCTCTGTTTAATCTTCGTAACATATGGAGAGGCATAGCCCACCATTCTGAGTCCCATTGGTAAGGTATGAGATGGTAAGAGTAACTGGCTCATTGTGATCTCTTTAAGTGGCGTGTAATGAGATTATTAACAGTTCACTGGTGGCACACACAGAGTTAAGAGTCCCCTCTGTGTTGTGGTAACAGGGTTAAGGGTGCATCTTGTACGCTTAGTTGTTCTTTGGCTGCTGCTTGTGTTCCAGTATTTTCTGCTAACTGGCTCAGAAACCACATCTGGAAGATGCTGTGATAAATCTGGATTTAAAGAATTTATGAATTAAGACTTAACTGGAAATAAAACACATGTTGTGCTTTGTGGTTGAGTCTGGGATTACATCTGTTTTTTTTTTTCTTTCTTATTTTGTGTTTCCTGAACAAAGCTATATATTTTTGTCCATGTGTTACTGGATAGAAGTGGCAGGGATGCACAATACTGTAAAGGATTGTGTGTGTGTGTGTGTGCGCGCGCGCGTGTGAGTGTGTGCGCTTGTATATGTGTGCGCGCACACGCGTTGTGGTCGTCCTTGTCAAAGCTTTCACTGGCTCTCAGTAATTAGTGCAATCATGACACATCCAAGAAGCTGGTTCCCTGACAGACCTCAACAGAGACAAGCATCCCAGTGGACAGAGTTCAGCCCTTTACACACACACACACACACACACACACACACACACGAACACACACACATACACTTTCCACTAATAGGACTGAGCAGTACAGATCTGATAGCTTGAAAACCTATACAGGACCACACATTCTGGACTCTTTATTTGTTTTAATGATTTTAAGAATAACCTTTCAATCAAAATGGTGAAAGCCGGTTTAAGCTTAAGAACCACAGAGGAATATTAACATGGTAAAGTAGATTTGCACTGATGCCTGATGTTGCTGCATGCATATGTTCCATATGGTAGAAGCGAAAAGGATTGCAATTCCCTTGCCACAAAATTTAAGGAATATTTAAATAGCTACTGTATCTGATGAAACGTATCCTACTGACGCGGGGAAAGGTAATCTGAATTTGTGTGTCTATCAGTTTAACATCTGTGTAGATAAGAGGGGTAAGGGATTAATTATATGATCTTTATCATTAAATTATCAGAAGGCTTTGGTAGTTTTTTTTTAAAGAATTAATACAACTAAATTGAATGAAATAATATCATGTGTTTCTAGAGCTGCAGTTACTAGGTATTTCATTTCTTCAGTTGATTTGATAAAAATTCAATTGATTTGACCAACCTCCACCTTCAGGAAAAACCTAATGTTTAGATTTATAGAAGGTAAAACACCCTTAAAACACATTCACACTACATAACTGAACAATAACTAACTCTTCTGTGATTTGATGGTATCATGCAGTACTTTATTGTAAAAGTGATATCTATAACTCAGACACCTTTAGTTTTGTCTGAAAGATGATTGACAGCCAGGCTACACACAAGGGCAAGGGGTTAAGACCCGCATACATTGTCTGCATATCATATTATCTCAACAGCTCCATAATGTAAGCACTAATCTTTGCAGAGAAGTCTAGCATGCAGGTTATATTATAGCAGTGATGAGATTAGACCATGTCAGTGTTCTATAACTGAGATTATATAGATATTTTTGGAGGATTTTTATTTGGTTTATTTAACATTTTCTACATGATTACACTAATCTATTAATACTAAGCCTTAGTTGTTTTCACACTCCTGCTCATGGAGCATTGTCACAACACCATGCCGTCACCCATCTGCTTGGTCACCCGGGTGAAATCGGGACCCTGCCAGCTTTTGCTTCCAGTGCGGATGAGGGCAGTTGCACTTTGGGACCCTGGCAATAGATGGCACATGCCACAGTAGGATTCACTTCTGTACTCATCATGGCGGACCTGAACCATATGTGACATTGAACTTTTTCAAGATGTTGTTGGTTTTGATCATTTACTTAAGTGAATATAGGTTAAAGTGTTGGATTTTACATCTACAGTAAATGTAAATAGTGCACATTCTTTAATACATTTGTAGTTACAAAATATAGGTTATATTCATTCATTTATCATTAAGAACCACTTATTCCTGCTAGCCTGTAAATCTGCAGCCTGCCCCGGGTACGAGGCAGGACACCACCCTGTGGCAGGGTGCACACACATGCACAGACATATTCACAATCAATGGAAAATAGAATGTAGCCAATCCTTGTATCATGTTTTGGAAAAGTGATTCAACGAACCCAGAGAAAACCCACATGATCTCAGGGGAAAAGTGCACAGCAAGTTCATACAGAAAGTACCCTGAGATCAGGATATCAGGGAATCCTGGCAGGATGAGCTAGCACGGTGTCATGCTACAAGAGTTGAGCAATTTAATGAAGACATTTATTTATTTTTTAGCATTTAACATTTAACAACTGTATACTTTCTTTATAACTGTGTCAACATGATTGTATAGACATCTTAAGGAAAGAAAGCTTGTTAAGAAGTGTATATGTGTGAGGACATATTGTAGGTACACTGGAACCAGTGTGTATGCAGTTTGGTTTTACCTTATTATTAGGCAAGAAGTGTCAGTGATTATAGAATCAGTACCTAATTGTTGTACATTTGTATTTTTATGAAGAAAAAAATAGCTATATCTTTCTTTTTCCTCATTCCTTTTGTTTCTCTATTCTTTTTCTTTCTTTCTCTGTCTCTACTCCATTCTCCTGGGACCTCATCATCTTCCCTAACAGTCAGAGTGGGATTTAGTACCGTGTATTCCCTCACCTTCCTTTCCCCTTTTTTCATTCTCTCGTTCTTTCCTTCTGCTCACTCTATCCCACATTTCTTTCTCCTCTACTTGGCTGCTGGTGTTTCCTTCAGGGTTTCTCTTTCTTGCAATAGTAGAGGTTTAATGCAGTTGTGTTCTACTATTAGACGCAGTAGTAGCAGTAGATAGAACCTTGTGTCATGAAGGTTATCATGAAGGCTACAGTTTCAGGAAGGACATTTTGTGGGTCCTGGAATTTAGATTAAATATAGCTACAATAAATGAAATCGAAATATGTTTACCATCATAGATGTTTTTGGCACTCAGCGGTAATTACATATTTTGAACATTAAATACAATTTTCTTGTACTCTTGTGATGGATTCCCACTGGTGTTTGAGAGAATAGTGTGGGAGGGAGGAAGTTGCTAGGGAGTACATTAGATTTAATAATTGTCTGGAATTTGGTAGAAAATTAATGATTGCATTTAGGATGTTTCAACGAGCACAGAGTGATGCTGATAATTGCCTGTCTGAGAGGCCATGTAGTCCCGCAGACTGGTCCCCAGACATTGCAGCAGAGCCCAGAGCACGCTGCACACTTACTGGATAGATGACAGACAAATAGAAAATGGTAATTTATGTGTGCTGCTTTTTCTTTCCTGAGATCTGCACAAGGCGACAGGCCACCAAACCCCTTAGAGACCAGACTGAGAGAGAGCGAGAGAGAGAGATGATGTGAATCACAGCATAATGTTCTGAAAAAGGCATGATTTGAGCTGTGTGCGTTTTTCTATTCTTTCTTTTGTCTGGATGTGTTCTCAAAAAGATGAGAAGCATGATATGGTATCTCTTTCAGTCTGTGTTTTCTACTACATCCTATGTTTCTTCCTCTCTCTCTCTCTCTCTCTCTTGCACTTTCTTATAGTATCACTGATGGTGACAGAGAAAAAGCAGGGACTCTGGGGTTTAAAAGTACCCGAAGCATCCTGGGTAATTAGCCATTACGTAGCTGTCACAGAGGGTTGTGCAGTCAATACAGAGATAATTTGGGCAATGGTGAATGACAGCGCTGTCCGGACTGCTGGGATGATCAAGGACAGAGCCAGCTGCACCCGGCATCTGTCAGGCCCATGAATCTCTCTCTCTCTCTCTCTCTCGCTCTCTCTCTCTCACACACGCACACACACAGCCTGCTGCTTACAGAACGACTGAAGCAGAGCAAGAGAAGATAACAGAGCCAGAACGATGCACAAACAAATATGTTCATCCCTGTTCCTCTTTCCTCTCATCTCTCCTCCCCTCTCAGAGGGAAATGGCTAGTTAAGATGGCTAGTTAAGACCTGCCTCTCCATGTGAATGTGCTTGTTACCGATGGTGGTGAATGAGTGACACAGGGTGTAAAAGGAAGAGGGAGGCCCAGAATGACCGGGGCAGAAGGTGTAAGTAATGGCAAACACAGGCAGGGTGGGATGTGAGAGAGAGGAGGGTCTGTGGCATAATGAAAAACCTATTTATTTCAGTAATAAAGATAAATGTGTGCCACGCTGATTATATTTGGGTCGTGTAAATTGGAGCTGGAACACATGTTTACACATGGAGGGCAGGGAGGGGGTAAAGGAAGCAAACGATTTTTTTTTTAGTATTCTATAAATTTGAAGTATTTTATATAAAATATTCAGTAATGTGTCATAATGCTGATTAATTTGAATAATAATAAAACTCCAATTTTGTAAAAATCCAAACATTTAAGGAACTGTCAGTTTTTACAATAGTGAAGTAATGTTGTTTATTTTCATTGCATAAATATTATTTTAACAATGTGAAAACATCTCTTGTACAAATTATTTATTACTAAGCTAATATGTGTCTGATAAGGGCAGTGCATGACATGTAGTTTTCATAATGACTGGTTGTAATGAGCTTTGCATTTAGGTTATCACATACAAAATGGGAGCAAATTATGAAGAAAAATTTTACATTTTCATTCATTCATTCATTTTCTATACCGCTTAATCCTGTGTTCAGGGTCGCGGGGGACCTGGAGCCTATCCCAGGAGACTTCGGGCACTAGGCGGGGTACACCCTGGACAGGGTGCCAATCCATCGCAGGGCACACACACATACACTCACACACCCAATCACACACTACGGGCAATTTGGGAACGCCAATTAGCCTAACCTGCATATCTTTGGACTGTGGGAGGAAACCGGAGTACCCGGAGGAAACCCACCAAGCATGCGGAGAACATGCAAACTCCATGCACACAGAGACGGGAATCGAGCCTGGCCGGGGAATCGAACCCGGACCCTGGAGGTGCAAGGCGACAGTCCTAACCACTACACCACCGCGTCGCCAATTTTACATTTTATTTTCAATATTTTATAATTTGGCTGGTAAGAAAAAGTTTGTAGGGTTGTGCAATTGTGTAAATAAATGTAATATATTGTTGTAAAATCTGAACATAATATACATCAGAACATAATATTTCTTACAGAAAGGTATTAACACAAAATGTTACATTTTTAGATGTGTAATTTTGTGTCCTCTGGTCACTTTCATTTGTACACTTTATTTTATTGGCAATGTACTGTAACACACAGACAAACTATACTGCTTTTTCATATAGGGCTTGGAACAGGCAAAGGCAGAGTGTTACAGTATGGTATGAGCAATAGAGCTAAGGACCTCGTCCAAGGGCCTAACAGTGGCAACCCAGTCATGGTGGGGCTCAAACCTCTGTTTCTCCAGTCAGCAACCCAGAGCCTCCACCAACAGATTAATTACTTCCCCAATTTTATACATGTATGTATGCAATTATATACATACAGTACAGGCCAAAAGTTTGGACACACCATCTCATCTATCTGTCAATGTGTTTTCTTTATTTTCATGACCATTTACATTGGTAGATTCTCACTGAAGGCATCAAAACTATGAATGAACACATGTGGAGTTATGTACTTAACAAAAAAAGGTCTCCACAGTCACCGGACCTGAACCCAATCGAGATGGTTTGGGGTGAGCTGGACCGCAGAGTGAAAGCAAAGGGGCCAACAAGTGCTAAACACCTCTGGGAACTCCTTCAAGACTGTTGGAAACCATTTCAGGTGACTATCTCTTGAAGTTCATTGAGAGAATGCCAAGAGAGTGCAAAGCAGTAAACAGAGCAAAGGTTGGCTATTTTGAAGAACCTAAAATATAAAACATGTTTTCAGTTATTTCACCTTTTTTTGTTAAGTACATAACTCCACATGTGTTCATTCATAGTTTTGATACCTTCAGTGAGAATCTACCAATGTAAATGGTCATGAAAATACAAACCGTATTCCAAAAAAGTTGGGACACTAAACAAATTGTGAATAAAAACTGAATGCAATGATGTGGAGATGGCAAATGTCAATATTTTATTCAGAATAGAACATAGATGACAGATCAAAAGTTTAATCCGAGAAAATGTATAATTTTAAAGGAAAAATATGTTGATTACAAATTTCACGGTGTCAACAAATCCCAAAAAAGTTGGGACAAGTAGCAATAAGAGGCTGGAAAAAGTAAATTTCAGCATAACGAAGAGCTGGAAGACCAATTAACAGTAATTAGGTTAATTGCCAACATGATTGGGTATAAAAAGAGCTTCTCAGAGTGGCAGTGTCTCTCAGAAGCCAAGATGGGTAGAGGATCACCAATTCCCACAATGTTGCGCAGAAAGATAGTGGAGCAATATCAGAAAGGTGTTACCCAGCGAAAAATTGCAAAGACTTTGCAGTTATCATCATCAACTGTGCATAATATCATTAGAAGATTCAGAGAATCTGGAACAATCTCTGTGTATAAGGGTCAAGGGCATAAAACCATACTGGATGCCCGTGATCTCCGGGCCCTTAAACGACACTGCACCACAAACAGGAATGCTACTGTAAAGGAAATCACAGAATGGGCTCAGGAATACTTCCAGAAACCATTGTCAGTGAGCACAATCCACCGTGCCATCCGCCGTTGCAAGCTGAAACTCTACAGTGCAAAGAAGAAGCCATTTCTAAGCAAGATCCACAAGCACAGGCGTTTTCATTGGGCCAGGGATCATTTAAAATGGAGTGTGGTAAAATGGAAGACTGTTCTGTGGTCAGACGAGTCACAATTCGAAGTTCTTGTTGGAAATGTGGGACGCCATGTCATCCGGACCAAAGAGGACAAGGACAACCCAAGTTGTTATCAACGCTCAGTTCAGATGCCTGCATCTCTGATGGTATGGGGTTGCATGAGTGCGTGTGGCATGGGCAGCTTGCATGTCTGGAAAGGCACCATCAATGCAGAAAAATATATTCAGGTTCTAGAACAACATCTAGTCATCTCTTTCAGGGAAGACCCTGCATTTTTCAACAAGATAATGCCAGACCACATTCTGCATCAATCACAACATCATGGCTGCATAGGAGAAGGATCCGGGTACTGAAATGGCCAGTCTGCAGTCCAGATCTTTCCCCTATAGAGAACATTTGGCGCATCATAAAGAGGAAGGTGCGACAAAGAAGGCCCAAGACGATTGAACAGTTATGGCGCTTTTCCACTGCATAGTACGACACGACACGGCTCAGTTCTACTCACTTTTGGGGGGTTATCCACTGGGACCAGTACATAGTACCTGGTCCTTTTTTCAGTACCACCTCGGCCAAGGTTCCAAACGCGCCGAACCGTTACCAAAACGTGACGTGTAAACACGCTGGTCACTGATTAGCCGGAGAAAATCGTCATTACTGCGTCACCGAACTTGCGACACGAGACACAACAGAACCGATATATTTATGCCTCTTTTCCACTGCATAGAACGGCACGACACGGTTCAGTTCAACTCACTTCGGTTCGGCGCAGTTTGGCTCGGTTTGCACTTCCACTGCAGTGTAGTAACGCTTTAGCGTGGGCGGGATTTATCACGCGCGTGCGCCGCTACTGCCGTGACATCATCGTAAACGCGCCACAAACAAACACACAACAATGGAGCATATCGACGGCATGGTGTTCTTCATTCTCGGCATGTGGATGTTTTTAACAGCGAGACGAAGGAGTTTGTTTCAAAAGAGGGCGACGGTTAATACAAAAAGGTGCGTGCGATTCTTCTCTGGCTGTTTCTAAATATATCGGTTCTGTTGTGTCTCGTGTCGCAAGTTCGGTGACGCAGTAATGACGATTTTCTCCGGCTAATCAGTGACCAGCGTGTTTACACGTCACGTATTGGTAACGGTTCGGCGCGCTTGGAACCTCGGCCGAGGTGGTACTGAAAAAAGGAACAGGTACTATGTACTGGTCCCAGTGGAAAACCCCCCAAAAGTGAGCAGAGGTGTCAAGTAACGAAGTACAAATACTTCGTTACCTTACTTAAGTAGAAATTTTGGGTATCTATACTTTACTGGAGTAATTATTTTTCAGCTGACTTTTTACTTCTACTCCTTACATTTTCACACAATTATCTGTACTTTCTACTCCTTACATTTTAAAAATAGCCTCGTTACTCCTAGTGTATTTCAGCTTGTCATTCAAAAAACAAACAAAAAAAAACATCCGTATAAATCGCGCCATCAGGATGGAGAGAATTTGATTGTGGTTGGATAATGTAATGTTTGCATGTAGTTCTGTTCCAAGTTTTCTGTTCAGCATCCTTACTCTGACGTAAGCACGTCAAGCGGGACGAGATAACTAAGCGTGTATAATCTGTCACTGGACATGCGCATGAGAGAACAAAAAAGTAAACGGCACATTCGCTAACAACTCCGTTTGTCTATGTGATCTTTATTTTCTTCAATACCGAAGGATGTTACAGATGAGAAGTAGAAACATACCATTCCGACACCCTGTTGGTTGGTACGCGATCCATCGCACCTTCACATGACGTTACGTCACACACTCCAGCAAGGACATTTGAATAAATTAGCATTTCGGTTGAGAAGGTTGTGATAAATAGACGGAGCTGTCCGTGATAGAGACTCAAGATTCGAGTGAAGGGTAACAGGAATGATATATACTGTATACACACACACACACACACACACACACACTGTATCTGTGTGTGTGTATATATATATATATATATATATATATATATATATATATATATATATATATATTTTATTTTTATTTATTTTTTTTTTTTTTGATTAACCACTTGGATGAATCATTCATTCTGACAGCACTAATCTTTATTATAGACAACTATACAAGGGTAATTGTTACTAAAGCCTGCCCTGGGTGCACTAATTTTCTTGCATGTTGCCCTCACAGATTCCTGCAGCTAAGCTTGGATGTACATTTACATTCCAATAAAGGTTACTGATGACATGCCTCTGAAGTTTTAATTTTTGTACCATTAAAGTACTTATAGGCAACTAGTTATCATATCTTCTTCTCCATAAAACATGTTAATGTGTTAATGTTAATAAAACATAAAACATGTTAACATGTTTTTTATGAGGTGTTAGTGCAGTATACAGGCCCGTGGCACAGCCTAAACTTTTATCCTTAATGCTTTTCCCCCCCTCACGTTACTTTTACTTTTATACTTTAAGTAATTTTGAAACCAGTACTTTTACACTTTTACTTGAGTAAAAAGCTTGAGTTGATACTTCAACTTCTAAAGAAGTCTTTTTAAACCCTAGTATCTATACTTCTACTCAAGTAATGAATGTGAATACTTTTGACACCACTGAAAGTGAGTAGAACTGAGCCGTTTCGTGTCGTACTATGCAGTGGAAAAGCACCATTAGAAACAGCCAGAGAAGGATCGCACGCACCTTTTTGTATTAACCGTCGGCCTCTTTTGAAACAAACTCCTTCGTCTCGCTGTTAAAAACATCCACATGCCGAGAATGAAGAACACCATGCCGTCGATATGCTCCATTGTTGTGTGTTTGTTTGTGGCGCGTTTACGATGACGTCACGGCAGTAGCGGCGCCGCGCGCGTGAGTAATCCCGCCAACGCTAAAGTGTTGTAGAGGCCTGTATTAGACAAGAATGGGAGAGCATTCCTATTTCTTAACTTGAGAAACTGGTCTCCTCAGTCCCCAGACGTCTGTTGAGTGTTGTAAGAAGAAGGGGAGATGCCACACAGTGTTGAAAATGGCCTTGTCCCAACTTTTTTGGGATTTGTTGACACCATGACATTTTGATTCACCATATTTTTCCCTTAAAATGATACATTTTCTCAGTTTAAACTTTTGTTCTGTGATTTATGTTCTATTCTGAATAAAATATTGACATTTGCCATCTCCACATCATTGCATTCAGTTTTTATTCACAATTTGTTTAGTGTCCTAACTTTTTTGGAATCCGGTTTGTAAAGAAAACACATTGAATGAGTGAAGGTGTGTCCCAACTTTTGGCCTGTACTGTATGTGGAGGTTTGAGGGCCACTAAAAGTCAACGAGATTATTACGATCTCAATCACAGAAACTTCTTGTTGTTCCTCTGTCTAAGATGAGGTCTAGAGGGGATCACACTTTTGCGGTCGCCGCCCCTAACTTATGGAACAGTTTGCCTTCATATATTAGGGACTTGCCTACGCTTGGCCAGTTTAAAAGCCATTTGAAGACATATTTTTTTATGATAGCGTTCGATCAAAGGTAAGTGTGAAGGGCACTAGTGTCATGTATTTATTTTTTAAACTCTATTTTAGATATCCCTATATTCTGTCTTTTATCTGTCTTTTGCTGTTTATTGTGTTATTGTCTGTAAAGCACTATGGTCAACATTGTTGTTTTATTCAGTGCTTTAGAAATAAATTTGAACATTGACTTTGAACCACGGCTGGGTTGCCACACACGTGTGTGTGTGTGTGTGTGTGTGTGTGTGTGTGTGTGTGTGTGTGTGTGTGTGTGTGTGTGTGTGTGTGTGTGTGTGACAATCGTCACATCTATGTAGTACACAGTACACAAAAAGGTAAGATTCTGAATTACATTCATAACATTTCATCAACTAAGCCTGGCTATAGGATATACCTATGTAATACCAGCAGATATTTAGTACATTGTAGGAAAAACCAGAACAGAACAAATGTTCTACTTTTCAAGCATTATAACAGTTATATTATTATAACAGTTATATTAAAATACTTAAAACTGAGAAAATATGCTGAGATTGCGAAAATAATGAATGTAGTATTTTAATGAAAAGATGCATGCCTTTATTTACTTAATATGTCATTTTTTGTTTAATTAAATCATAGTATTTCAACTTTTTCACATTACGATTTTAAGATTTCTGTTCTTTCATATTATAGCAAAAAAAAAGAAAGAAAAAGTTAAGAAAACAAACCCAGACAGAAACTTATCATTGTAACTAAATAAATAATACATAACTTTTCTGAGTATACAGTAGTATTAGTATTATTAATATTAGTAGTAGACTTAAGTATTCTTAAGTCTATGTCTTAGGAATACTTCAAAACCTTATGTAACCCTTTAGTCCATCTGTCATTTGGTTTAGGTCTAAGCCTGAACTGTGTTTGGTTGCCCAATTCTAAATCTTTATTTCCTTTGCTAAATCTAAATCGCTATAACATCTAAGATGAATAGCAGTCAATGGGGTATGGAACTAGCTTTTAAAGAGGCAAAACCGTGGTTTATTTACTCATTCTGCTTCGGTAGAAACATGTGCATCTCAAGGGACATCTACAGCATGCCTCCTTATCATATCTTAATCGATATCTCTCACAGAGTGTTAACACAAAGCAACAAAGCACATACTATAGTTCATCTTCTCAACTTTACACCCATACACACACACACACACACTGTGAAGTCTCATTCCTGTATGCTAAAGGCAATATTTGCTAGACCAGATTTCCTGCTTAAATATAATTTGCTTGTGGTTTCTCCATACTGTATATGTGAGGAACATTCTAGACTGTAAACTCAATTTCTCACTCGCTTTCTAGTTTCCGAACCAGTGTGGGGGAGATGGAGATTTCTATCCGAAGCTTATTTAATATGATTATACAGTGGTATGGCAGTGACCTACAGTAGTTCTGCAAATAGGAGAACACAGTCGAATAAGTCACCTTCCAGCTGTATAATTACCTCCATTCATCCTACACTGGCATTAGCCTTATGATAAAGACAGTGAAACTGCCTGTCTCCATCTGAATGACTCTGCAGATGCACAGCTGTGACAGTCAATTAAAAATGAAAGATAAAGCACTATTCTCAGTGTGCTCTGAATGGAGAGTTTAGGGCCCTTTCAGTTATGTAAATCTGAGGCAGGTTTTTGAAAGGTGATTTAACATGTATTTTCTCCCCTATTTTATTTCCCACCATATGCAAAATGCCATAAACTCTGAATGTTTACCTGCTATCTGCCGTATCTGAGCTCCAGCACCTCCTAGCCACATCACACCACATTAAGAATTCCTGAGGGATCCATTCCTATATATGCCTCCATAAAAAAGAGAGAGGGAGAGAGTGTTTTATAACGGCCGTTTACTGTGCTTGGAGATGCTGCTCCAAACTGCATTTTAAATGATGTGTCTCTCCATTACTGTGCTGAAGTAAACATTTAAATAGCCTTTAATTAGGGTGTCCTTTCTGTTTGTCGATAGGCTTGTGCTATCCACTCAGCATCTTAACGAGCCTTAATTAAATTGGTTCAGGCGGAAGCCGGCAGAAAAGAGTCTGTCATTTGTAAATAGATAAATACAAATGGATTTTGGGTCTTTGGCATTGGTGAAATGATTGCATGTTCGATATTGTGAGGTAGTAGGCAAGGCAATGTGATTATTCTGTGACAAAGCCAAGGGAGAATATTTTACCCGCCGCTATTTTATCTGTCAGTTATTTTACAACCGTTAAGAGTTTAGTTTCACAAGTTATAAACCTTCAGCTGATAATATCTTCAAACCATTAGTTTAAAACAGGTAAAAACACATTGCTTGGAACAAGCAAAAACATTTACTGATCTTTATATACCTGATCAGTGATCCCAGCATGCCTTCACTTTAATCTTGTTCTTGTTTCTAATGGTTGTTTTATATGAAATATTGAATTAAGTCAAATGAAATTAAAGGTTGTTCCTATTTTCTTCTATACTATACTGTATATAAAACAAAAATCAGTACAGTTTATTATCAGTAGGTATGACGTGTTAGGAAGTTCATGAGAAGTAAAAGAAAAGGTGGGGTTTTTTTTTGGACCTTCTTAATTACAGTACTTAAAAAGCCAACTAGTAATACTGTATGTAAACTCGGTGTCAGGAAAAAAAAAACTTAGTTTCAAATATTTTTTTTAACCATTACTTTGATCAGTATCTACTGCTGCACCTCATTTTTATAGACTTATCTTGTTTTTCAGCCCAGTCAGAAAAGGACACATTAATTATTGCGGCTAATTTAAATAATACTGTGCATTAGACTGGATCTGAACTGATGTATAGCATTTCCATGTATGACATTTCCATCTGCAGCAGAGGGCCAGAGTTCCATTTCCAGTTTAATGGAGGCATAGAAAGCTCAAATGTAACTACTGTTCAGAAAGACAAAATGCAATTAGATTTAAAAAAAAAAAAAAAAAAAAAAAAAATCTCAACAATGAAACTTAATATCCTGGTTCCTTTGGCCTGTGTCGCCAGCTGCACTGAAACTTTTAGTCCTAATTATACATTTCTGCCTGTCTGTCTCTCATCTTCTCTCTCTCTCTCTCTCTCTCTCTCATTATGTCTTCTTTTTCTTATTCAGCTTCACATAGATACATTAGCACAGGTGGGGTCTGATCATAGACATGTGAAATGGAACAATGACAAGTGAGGATAGGCAAGAGAGTACTAATAAAGAGTGAAGAAAGTAAAAAGAAGTGGTGACAAAAAAAAGTTAATAGCAAAACAGTAAGAAGAGTGTGATGTACCAGTCATACCTGGTCATGGACATGGACTGCTTTATAGTGAGAGGTCTGCATTATGCACATAGCTTGTGAGGCGGTGTAAACTAAGCTTTTATTTTACACGTGTTAGAAGTAGCATGTACAATGTCAAAAGTGTATGAGAAGGACCTAATTATTGTAAAGCTATTTATTATTAAATTATTTAAACAGAGATATCACAGGTCTTATGTACTTTCACAAATGTAAATTTTCAGTAGCAAAGGCTAATGAGTCAAAGGGCATATCTTCATGTGTTGTACTAGAGATAGATTCTGGCCATTTCTTTGCACTGACATTACAATCGTCCTTATTAGAGTCCTGTAGGAACAGCCTATCTAACCATAGCTCTACTGACGAGTGACAAAAGAACTGCTATCATTGCAGACTCATGCGTGTGTTCATATGTGTGTCTAAGTGTCTGCCCTGCCTTTTCCTCCCTTTAATTAAAGGCGCTGAGTTCTCTCTTTCTTTGCATACTCGACACAGGGGACATTGCTACTCATTATGCCCAGAGCCCGAACACTGAGACTGTGTCAAAGCTGCATCCATCATGGCACGCCTACATGCAGTCAGCACAAAAAAAAAAACGCTATTCCGCACACTCAGCATGTTGGCCAATTTGCAATTTTCAAGCGTGAGGAAGCTGACATGTTTTTATAGCTGAAGATCACTTTTAAATGTGTACATCATGAATGAAGCCCCTCGTTAGCCTAGCGCTGCTGGCCACTTCTCTAATCAGATTGTTTAAGCTCTAGTCACCTCAGCTAAGGCTAACAGATAGTGGCAGTAATGCAGAGACTAAGTGAAACTTTGCTCTTATTGCTAGCGAGTAAATCTGCTAACATGTGACTAGCTAGGTGTGCTCACTCACTGTGGGTGATGCTAAGATGAGCACTCCTGTACCCTGGTGTGACTGGTGCTAGGTTAGCTGCAGTTAGCTTGGTGTGTATGTGTGTGTGTGTATGTGTGTGTGTGCGGCGTTAAGTGTGTCTGGGCCCATTCGACTCTATTCATTATGTGGCTAAAGCGGTGGCTCTGCTCCCCTTGGAGCTGGGATGAGTGTTATTAAAGGCAGAGTGTTCTGACACCACTCTAATGAAAAATAGGAGCTTCCTGAAGGTTATGTTGCCAGCCAACACTGAAAAGCCTGCTTCATTTCTCTCTCTCGCTCGCTTTCTCTCTGTCTCTCAATGTAATTCCTTCCTCCTGATAGATATTTTCTCTTAAAGGTTTTGTGTGTGTGTATGTGTGTCTGTATGTGTGTGTGTGTGTGTGTGTGTGTGTGTGTAGCCTCATCATAAAAGACCTTTAGCTTTTTCTTTGTTTTGAAGTAGGTTTGTCTCGTAAGTCACACAACATAAAAATATATTTAACTATACATGCTTTCATAAGATTATTGCATGATTTATTAATTAAGCTTAGATACAGCATCGAAAATTCATCCATCTGTTTATTACACACACTTGCACGCCCCATCATACACTATGGGCAACTTGAAAACATCAACCAACCTGCAGCCCCTCAAACCAATAGTCCTGGAGGTGTAATATGATGGTGCTAAACACCAGCATGCCAGTGCATTGGAAATCAGATAATAATAATAATAATAATAATAATAATAATAATAATAATATACATTGAACAATGTATCATAATCATGACATCATCAACATGACATCATCAATAAAAGTGATGCTTAAAAAATTACACACTGCATTTGCAAGTGGCTTAAAGTGATATATACAGTACAGACTTCTGTAGATATCAGACAGACTATATAAACAATTTAACCACGTAAACCCATAGTTTATTAAGCCACTCATCATGAGTTTCTGACTGCTTAAAATGAAAATATTAATGCAGGAGAATGTGAAAAGGAAAATTACTTTTCTGTCATACTCAGCAGTTGGATGAAAAGTAGTTTTTCTTTCTTTCTTTTTTGAAAAGTAGGAGGTCATGCTTTGGGCACCCTCAAGTTCCCACACTGACAACCCACTCTCTGCGCATAAAACAATACAAACACACTCTCACACACAAATACTCCCTCATCGTGGCACGTAGACCCTGGTCATCCACAGAAGAGCCTCCAGGGAGGCCTTGTCATTCACACATACTGCACAGATTACAATTTTACAGTCACTCTGTCTCTCTCTGTCTGTCTCTGTAATGTCTGTCTGTGTCGTTTGTGTTAATGGAAACATTAAGGGATGCCTGTGAGCCCACGTCCCTAATAAAAACTGTGTTTATACGAATGTGTACACACAGCGAACAAACTGAGCCGTGTAGTAACAAGTGCTGATGGAAATAGAGAGTGGGTCTTTCTGTTATGAATTAACAGCTTGACCCATGAAACACAGTAAAGAGGATGATTTATTTTATTCTGTTCTGACAAAATGTTTATATAAAGTCAAACCAGGACTTTTGGTTGTGCAAGTGAATAACAAAACACGGGTTTGTACAGAGTAAAAACTACCTTTATTTCTCTATATAATCCCCAGCTACTCTAATGAACTTTTCCTGCTATTAATGCTTTTCACTAGTTCTTGGATACCATCAAGGTTAAAGGTTTTCTCAGTGCCATGAATAGACTGCTTGCTTCATGTCTGAAATGCTAGTCTCCCAGGAAATCCTTTAATGGCCCAAATATGTGGAAATGGCTTGGAACAAGATTGGGGGACAAGAACTGGTTGGGTTGTGGCAATAACTCACAGCTGTGTTTCCTGTAACATGCAAGTGGTGTTTGTGAATCATTGCAGTTCCCACAGACAGATGTGTCTCTTCTGCAAGTTGGTGACAAGTTATCTGTTGAGTTTCAGTCAACGGGCTTCAAGTGGGCTTCGTGCCATCTCAGCTGGGATTGTCAGTCACAGAAATATGTTCTTTAAAATATTTGCACTATTCAAATGTTTTACATATGAGACAAACTAGCTTTAAACTTCCAACAGAAAGAATAAACATACAATAATCTGTACATTCAGCTTTGAAGATTTAGTTTTCAAAAGTTACATCCCTTTTTTGGAGTAAGCCGTGCCGTGTCTGTGTTTTGTGATGATTTAGACACGTTGTAGATGCATTACGGTAGTTTATGTATATTTATGGTAAACTATCGTGTTGATTGGCTCTGTTCAGTGATGTGTATATTCACGTGCACTTTGAGGGCACAAGTGCTATATTCGCCCAAATTAAAGCATTGGCGTCTGTGACGTAATCTGGCATAAAACTGATCATAACATACCTTCTACTCAACATTTTTATTTCATTTTAGCGCAGATTTGACTTTAGGCCGATACATAAAGTTTCGTTAAATTCTGTTAAGCCAGTTTTGCGTGATGATGTGACAAAATCAGCTGAACAGACATACAGACAGATTTTTTTTTTCTGGTCCTCCAATGTTGTTGTTGTTGTTGGTCTTTCGGCTGCTCCCGGCAAGGGGCCGCACTACAACTTGGCACAGGTTTTACGCCGGATGCCCTTCCTGACGCAACCCTCCCATTTTATCCGGGCTTGGGACCGGCACTGTATCCAGTGGCTGGGGTGTGGGCACTGGCTGGAATCGAACCCGGGCCGTCCGCATGGCAGGCGAAACACCTACCACTGAGCCACCAGTGCCCTAGCTGTATATTTTTCACTTCTGGTCCTCCAATGTATGAAACGTAAAAATATCATTGAAAGAGTGAGTTCTGACCAATGTATAGACAAAACCTTTTATTTATTTAGATGAATAATTATATACAGACAATCATTTCATTTAATAGGCTATTACATTGTGATTCAATTTCAGCTATTTCAAAGTGATACACTTTTTCCTGCAGCCATGACTAAAAAACTTTTTTTCATGTACAGATTTCTCAAAGCTGCAGTGCCTCATATTTTTGGTTAGAGAAAAAAAAGAAAACTCAGATTCCATGTATGCTTTTCTTGCATTTGCATTACTACACGCTATATATATAGCACAGTGTTGCTATTATAAAGTGACTTCTAGCGTATACATTAAAGTACACCTGTCCCAAACATCCTAAACTGTGTGTTTAGATTTTCTTGACTGGGGTGCAACAGAAAGTGTCTGTCGAAACTTACATTAGTGTTCTTGTCTTCTCCAAAAATGAGGGATAATACTATATGTAAAATATACGACTTTTGTAAAATAGACGACTACTAAGGCATTTGATTATACCGGCTTTTCTTTTTACTGTGGTTGAGGCAGCCCATCACGCAGAGAGTAGAAGAAGCATATGATGAGCGTGTTGAGTGCTGAGTATCTCAGTGGGATGCTAAGCTGTGTTTATGATACAGCATTTCACTAATGATGGAGCTAATGTTAGTGCTAAACACTAAAACTCTCTCCTGCTTCTTCATTGGCTACAGTATTAGATACTGGAGTGTATGGTTAGCACCTGGTTAATCTCCCCTAGGCAAGGGTTTGTTTTCTAGTGTGTGCGCGCGCGTGCGTGCGTGTGTGTGAGAGAGAGTGATGGGTGTGTAGTGGGTGAGTGAGTGAGTGAATGTCTTACTGTATGTACCTGAAGAGCTGTGAAAAACATTACAGTCACTTCCTGTGGCATGCACGTCTGTTTTGTGTGTGTGTGTGTGTGTGTATGTGTGTGTGTGTGTGTGTGCATGTGCTTATTTTTTCAGTGTGGGTTGTTAGAGTTGTTTTTGAAGCACAGACTCCACTTGTCAGATTATGCCACATTTCCATTTGACTTTCATAAGCTGTTTACGGCTCACAGATTGCACGGGTAGCTCCTCTCCTGTGCCTGGGCCTTTACATATGTAGTTCCTTTGAAATGACAATGCCGCCCTGCTTAGAGCAATAAAACGAATCCCACTAGGCAGTATTACAATTTCTTTCTCTCTTTTTTGTTTTGTTTTTGATGGAATATAGCAATGAATTCCGAATATGTAGGCGTACATAAATGCAAAACTGCACAGTCTGTTAGGAGGAAATCCCAGAGTGCTCCTGATCTACAAATGCATCACACACACACACACATACACACACACACACACACACACACACGTTAACAACTTTCACTAGCATTTTTATGGTCCATGTTTTACATAAGTCTGTTAATACTGACACTAATGATTACTTCATCTAGGGTAAGTGTGTGTGTCCATGTGTGTATGCATGCATTTAAGTGTTATAAGGTGCTATATGGTGTCCAGATTCTGCTTCCTATTTAGAGGCCAGTGCAGGGCCAGAAGGATAAAAGGAACGCATGGGAAAATACCCAGCGTGAGTCCTGTTCAAAGGCACACAGCTCTCTTCACTGGATTAACATTTATCGAGCAGCTAAGGCAGCTTTTCTCGCTCCAGGACAAAGATACAAACTTTAATTGCTGTGACTGTTCCACCAAATGATCACCAATGTGCCCACCAAAGCCCGGCTAATAGACACTCCATTACGGATTAGAAAGTCTCTATTACCAAACAAATTAAGCATGCTCTGATCTTAACTCTTAACCTATAGGTCAAACGGCATTACAGCAAAGTTTAAGCTGTTAGATGTCTGCAAAACGTATTACGCACTGGCGCTGAGATTGCAGTTTGGTATTGATTTTACGATAGCCTGGTATGATGATTTATGGAGTGCTGGTGTCAGTATAACAAGCTGAAGGACACACAATATCATCTTCAACATCATTAAAATTCAGACGCTTCTCCAACCCAGTGATCAACTGCTCCTCAGCAGCAGAGAGTTTCACAAGGGGAAGGATACACTAAGCCTAAACATACACATAAACACTAATACACATTCTACATACTGGATATATACATATTTTTTTTCATGCAATTAAATGTACACTGTGTGTATGCACACAAGTTCACAAAATGAGCCACTGAAGTACTGACCCTCTTTTGATCATACTAACCCAGAGATGACTGACAGTTTATTATTCTTTTAAATGCTTAATTTTAATGTAATGTTTTTATTAAAGCAATGTTTGTTCAGGTTGCAGCTTTAGGTGTAAATGTACAGGGTCGCACCACTGAGAGCAGCTGTGATTGTGGAGGGCTCTGGTGCTAAATGTGTAGTACACTAGAGCCCCCTGTAGGTACTATGAGGTTCTGCTAGAGTAACACATTGTCAGAAAGGTGGGGGGAAGTACAAATATTTATTTATAAACCATTTTAAAAAGGTATAGAAATTACCTACACATGGCGTCCAATATGTTTAACGTGACAACTACTACTTTGATGTCACCATCTGCATTCACATTATGTTTACACAAACGGTTCCTTCACTAGAACGTGCAGTGTGTGTTTGTGTGTGTGTGTGTGTGAGTGAGTGCACGGTCAAAACTGATTGTAGTTGTTTGTGCTATTCTAATGGAAAGCATCGTGTTGTGTATTTGAGCTTAATTTGATTCGCTTCAATTAACTCATCCAGCTATTTTTCATGGTTAGAGGCTCTTCTTATATTATATTAGGAACAGCAAAAAACAAAAAAAAAACTGTTCCGCATATAGCATTTTAATGTAGAAATGTTAGTGTTTAACATCATAGACACCTCACAGTGGGAAGAAATGGTCCCTGTTCCTTTAATGTGTCTTTAATGTGAGATGGTATGCAAATGAATAGCATGATGACTGAACACCTCTCTCTAATGACTTAACTAGCTATTAATTTACTGTCATGTCATCATTATTAATCACATTAGCGCAGCCGCAACATCTCTTCCAAGGATAAAATGAGGTAGAACATAGTCGTGTCAACGTGGGAATGGAAGAGTGCTTTCAGAAAACAGAGTGATCAAGAAAAATGTTGTCTTAAGAATATTTTCTTATTGTTATCCAACGCACACTCAGGATATGGGGTTATTCAAAGCAAATCTCTCTCTCTCTCTCTCTCTTTCTCTCTCTCTGCCTGTCTCTTGGAATTTTTTAGATCCATCTTCAGGCCATCAGCAGGGTCAAAGCAGCAGGGTAGGGTGTGAGGTCGGCATGCAGAGGTCCATCAGCCTCCTTCATCTTAGAGAAAAGAGGCTAGATGTGTGACTTGGCACAGCCCATTCGACAGCTTGAGTCTTTGGGAGCAGAGCAAAGAGGCTGCCAAAGCATGGCTGAGCAAGAGAGAAAGAGAGCGAGAGAGAGAGAGGAGTGGATAGTAAGGGTCTCTTACCTGCAGCTGGTCACCATCATGAACTGTAATTATGTACATTTACCTCCTGTTTCTCAAGCTCCGGCTAGAACACACATTCAAGCACACATAACCAGTTAATATATCTTTGTATTGGGATGCAGTTCTAAGCACATTCCTTTAGCAATATGTAGCCCACTCCCCTCCAAAAAAAGACAGTTGTGTATCCTGTGTGAGATTTCAGTCTTACTTTAAAAACAAACAAAAAAGGAAAGTCGTCAGGGAGCCCTGAATAACTGTCAGATTTCCATTTGTAAAGATTTATTTACGAATAAACCCTTTTCCTATCGATGACGGTTGTACATTTTTAATCAGGTATCAAATCCCTGATTCAATAAGCATTCATCCTTACAGCAGTCGATCTCTCCACAAGCTGTATGAATTATGAGTACAGCATATGAGGGCATTGATAAAACGGCCTGGTAGGAGTGTGGCTTAAAAGGAAATGTTAAAATACAGTGAAATAATCGTATAAATTATGCATAAGCTCTTCAGATGGAGCAAAATGTTTACCCCCATGAATTATTCATTGTTTATGTGTGTGTATGTGTGTGTGTGTGTGGGGGGGGGTCATTACCATATTTCCTTTTTAGAATGCCTGGAAAACTTTTAGAGACTAGGATAAAGGGCTTGATGGTATTTGGCATGTGTGGTAATATTTTTCCCCTCATTGTGTCAAAAATGTAAAGCTTCCTTTGAAAACTGTTACAAAAGTGAACATAACACCCCCATGCAACTGGTCTTGCGGGAATAATTCAATCCTGAAAATACAGTTCCCATAACTGACTATGGCTGATTGCGATGTGTCATATTCACTCATTAGACATAATGCCAGCCATGTGGTATGAATATGAGATCAGATGTAGTCATTGGTGATTCTGGCCCACTTTCCCTTAGCCATCCCTCCATCGAAGTCTAATCTGGGTCCATCAGCTTGCCTACCTTAACTCAGGGCTGCTGACAGTCGGTCTGCTCTCTGATAAATGATCCTAGCTGAAGCCAGATTTAATATGAGAGGCTCAAGTGTCAATTATGGGAGGCTGAGCTGGTTAATAAGCAGATGTAGTTAAATATCTGAGCTTGCTGCTATTTGTCAGAGAAAGAACTGCACTGCCTTCCGAGACAAGCTTCTGTGTAACTTATAAAAACAGCATCTTTCCTTTCGTAATCACCGTTTATTAGGAAGCTGACATCATGATTAAACTAACACCAAACTATGCACACACATCACACCAGAGACTGGCTGATAGTAAATGAGTAAGACTGAGTTTGGGTTTGGCCCATTAGACAGATGGATGTTATTCTGTAAGAGCAGGTGGAGAGGGGAGTGCAGAGCTTAAGCTGATTTTGGACTTTAAAAAATCCTGGGTGAAATGGGAGAGTTAGCAAAGAGTATAATTTAGCTATTTACTGGATGTTATCTTGGACTGAGCTCATTAAGTCTCTGATCATTTGCACATTGCAGCTAATGTGAGGGGTTTTTAGTCGCTGAGAGAAGTTACACTCTTTGGGATGCTGGGAATCTTTATTTATTTAATCTTCTACTTTTTAATAACTGAAGGCTCTTGCAGCCTTTCTAGTCTCAGCTTAATAAACGCTCAGAATGTTCATGTGGTGTGTGTGTGTGTGTGGGTGGGTGGGGGGGGGGGTGTTTAAACTAGGAGGCTTAATGGTGGAAGTGTGAGGTCCTTCGTTGTTCATGCAGTGCAGCCATGCAGCTATGATGGCCGTCATATGGCTACATTTCTTTTCATTATATGTGACTTAATTACTGTAAGAAAAGAACAATGAGAAATCTCTAGTTATATCAAGAAAATAAACATGTAATAACTATTTAGTAAGCATTATAACTATTTGTCATCCTAGCTCTTATTAATTTTCTAAACAAATACCACTGATATCAACATCTTTCCACCGAATTCTCACATACGTAGAATAAAATAGAGCAGTTATACAAAACCAGAAAAATGCAGTCTTTCCTTGGTTAATGGCAATTAACTTTGTATATATTAATTTCTAATGCACAGGTTAACAATCACATGCAGAAGTGTTTGTATGTGCGCGTGTGTGCGTGCGTGTGTGTGTGTGTGTGTGTGTGTGTGTGTGTGGTGCATTTTCATATCAGAGAAAGACTGGGGGTTGGGAGCATCTGGTGGCAGAAATAAAGCTTTTTCATGCTCATGTTGGGAGGATCATTAGCATAATATCAGTTTCTGTAAGGTGAAAACAGAATAATAATTGGCTTGGCCTTTTCTCTCTGTGTGTTGTAAAACAGTTAGGCATTAATTTGAGGATAACTGTGCAATTATTTTGAAATGCTACCAATCGTCAGGCTGGTGGGGAGTAAAGGAGAAGAAAGGGGGAAAGGAGAGGAGAGGTCACATAGGAAAGAAGGAAATGAGAAAGGCAGTGTGAGGCAGAGTAGTGCAGAAAAGTTAAACATGCCATCTCATTAGTTAATGGCCTTATTTGAAGTGGACCTCTGCTTGTCCTCGGTTTGATTACTGACCAATTAGGATCACACCTCATGCTTATCTGGTAATAATTTTCAGAAAGAGGAGGGAGAAGGGTAAGACTGAACTCAGCATGCACAGAGATAAAACAAAATAGAACAGCAAAAAGAGCAATTATTTTAATATATTTAAAGGCAAGTGGTATTTTACATTTCAATAAATTAGGTTTTACAGAAGCATTGCTATCCTTGTGCTCATTTTGCTCAGCATTTTTTATAATGTTTGCACCAAACGTTTTTTTTTGTCTTAAAACTGGTAAAACTTTGAACATACAGTATTATCTATCTATATTAAACAATCTAACGTTTAAAGTTAGGAATTGTGTTAGACCTTTCTTAAGATTTCACACACACAAAAAAAATTTATTCAACCCCATCACCTTGTTCCAATTCATGAGCAATTTTCCTGCTTTTTTCCCCTGATACTGTGATTGCTTTTTAAGTGTTTTGAGGAACACACATTCCTGCTGATCATTACTTTTGTTCATCACTGTAATCAGTTTGGTCTCATGTACTGTCATGTTGTGGAATTTTTTTGTATTCCCCAGATACGTGTATAAAATGACTGGTATGTAAATTATTGCTGTAGAAACTGTAATTTTACAGTTTTAATATAATTTCCTGAAGATCATTTATTATTAACTTGAGGGTCATTGTGATTTGTTTGCATCACTATAAGGTCTGTATTCCTTCCAAAATCAGGAAGCATACACACTTATGGTTGTGTAGCGAGCCATATGAGAGTTAATGATGTCATCATTTATTACCCTTTACATCCTGCTGTTCTCCTCCCAAGGAAACACAATAGTCACTTAACTACGACACCGTCTCTCTCTCTCTCACGATCGCACACATGCCCACATAACAAATAACATTCACACAAATCCAGACAGGAAGAGGAAAATAAAGGGAGTTATTTGAGTGTTGTTCAGACTGCCCGTTTCCTGACTGTGTGAGAGAGCGTTGCTGACAAGAGAGGAAACACTTGTTTTTGTACACCACCAGGTCCTGTAACAGAAGGACTCCGGGATCATCTTATTCTCAAACATCCTCTACCTGATCTGCTTGACCCTCCATCCTCCGCCATCTAAAGATCTCAAGGTCTTTACATTACAGACGTATTTTCAAATTCCTGCACTGATATTATGTGTCTATTGTGTGTTTGTTTTATTATGGGGGTCAATTCCCTCAAATATTGAGAAAAAAAACATAAGCCGGTAGGGAAATCTTTTCATAAACATAGCAATCTGTTGAATAATGATCCTATTAAATAGCCTAAGATGGGAAAAACTCTTAGAGAAAGAGATCCATCCAGTGGTTCGTGGAAGAGCTAAGCATTCAGTCATAAGGTTTTACATAAAATCTTTAACATTTTGAAAGACATACAACCATCTTTATAATTATTATTTAAATTGCAATGCACTATGCACACAAATTTTAGCACAGTCAGTCCATTTATGAAAGGCGAGTACATTTACAGTATACATTTTATTTTAGACACGGTTAGTTTTAACTGTTCACTGTATTTTTATGTGCTGTAAAATATTGATCTGGATTCACAATTATCCATTTTCATTGGTTAGATTAAATTTATTTATTTATTTATTTATTTTTTATTACATGCTTAAATTTTGAAGGTTTAAACCTTGAAGGTTTATCCAGAAGGGAGAATACATGGTGTTTAAAAACTTTAGATAAGATTCCACACTATTCTGACCAGTAGCAGTGCAGGAATGCTTCAGGAGCAGTCAAAGAAGCGAGGAGGTCAACGTTCTCATGATCATTTAACATCACAACATGAATGTGCTGTGTTTCTTTGTTAGCCTTGCTGAATCTTTTCTTCCTTTCAATCCTGCCGTCTCATATGGGACTCTGCTTTCCTCTAGCTAATACTCTTGTAATCAATGCTAGCTTTCCTCACAAGTAGAGATCAATGTGTCAGGGCTTCTGCTCTGCACGTGCAGTGGCATGGAGGATGCTGAGGTTCTAAACATGTGTGTGTGTGTGTGTGTGTGGGAGAGAGAGAGAGAGAGAAAGAGAGAGAGAGAGAGAGCATTAAGCTTAAGCTATACGTTGAATGTGTGCTTGTGTTTGCAGTGTGTATTTGTGGTGGATCAGAGCCTGCACTTGTCTGTGGATTACCTACAATCCTGCTTTGATCTACGTGTTTGATCAGCCAATTGTTCCAGAGGCAGTGTGATCAGCAGAAGCACTGGAATTTACAGCTCATGTGGATGGAAAAATCCTTTTCCCTCTCACAAATGATGCTGTTAGGGGTGTTTTTGTGGGCTGACTGTGTTAGTGTCTAATATGTTTTATACATTATAATTGTTTTATTATTATATAGTACAGTCATTTATTATTATTATTATTATTATTATTATTATTATTATTATTATTATTATTATTATTATTATTATTTGTAAAAGTGTAGTACTTTAACAAATTAAATTTAGCATATAAATAATTGATTACTATTATTCTATTTGTCATATGTCACTTTAAATAATATTACAAATATTATTCCAAATGATTATATAATGTGAGCGATTATTAACTACTAATAACTAACTTTTATGATTTACAATACTAGTATTTCCTCAGTTCAAAAAACATACAGTATCCCTCCCTGTGAGTGACAAAAAGGAGGTGTCTAGGCATTGTTGTCACATCACCATAGATTGTGAAATGTGAAGTAGAACAAGGATTTCAGGAAATAAAATATCCCTCTTTCATCATCTCCAACTTCGTACACTATTCAGCTTTCAACAGGATGCAGCCACACGGTGAGACATTGCTGTAAATTTGATTGTCTAGGTCCGTGGACCCTCTTATACTCAAGGTGAAATGTCAAAAATTGATTCCAATTGTGGCAGCAATTTGTATTGACATGGTTTGAACCTTTTATGTTATTGCCACATAACCTCCTGCCCTTCTTTGGCCAATGAGATATAATCGTTACATCATAAAACTCTACAAGGTTTTATCTTTGTTTCAGATGAATTCCTCGTTCTTTTTCTTTGCCTTTGAAACCTATCCCATTTTGGGTCTAGATAAAATGCTGTATGTGTTTCTGCAGGTTGGTAGATATATGGCAGACTCTCACTCTGGTCAAGGTTAGAGTTTTTCTCTGTTTAATGACTCTCTCTGTGAACCCAAGGTTAGAGAGGAACGTGCTCTACTGCTTGCGAGAACACCTTTTTCAAAGCTCTAGATTCAAGCTAAGAGTTATGTCTCTTCAGGGAGCACTATTACAATGCATTTACATATGTACATAAACAATATGCTTTGAATTCCTCAGAATGTTTCATTGTTCTTTATACCTGAAAGAGGAGCATGTTTCCTGTTCTTAAGTATGCCACTGGCCCACTTATAACTTAAATGACTAGTTTCGTTAACCTCTCTGCTCAAGTCCAACATATCATTATGGCAGCAACAGAACGCCGCATAATTCCATTGGCATTAAAATCCGTCATCTCCACACTCCAGCTATAAATACAACTGCCAGCTAGTCTACACTTGCTCACTTCACAGGCTGCACATACTCATTTCACTGTGCAAGTGTGAGTCAGGTTGCAGGGGTGAGGCACTCTGATAGTCCAGCAGATGAAATATTTGCTGACTTTCCTCACCTAAGGGACTGCTGTTCTGATGGAGGCACTTATATGTGGCCCCATTAGTCCCGGAGGATTTTCCCTAGCCCACTTTTCACATGATCCATGCCAATTAAGCAACCGAATTATGTATAATAGTGGGAGTGATTCACGTTTGCCAGAGCAGGAATGCATAGGGCTGCATGACAGAAGGAGACTGTTGAATAATTAGAGTGAATTTTCAAAGCCCTGGAAACTCAATCATATTCTGCCATGTGCTAACTATTTTTAACCTAATCTCTCTCTCTCTCTCTCTCTCTCTCTCTCTCTCTCTCTCTCTTTCACTGCAGATACTATTCTGCTTAAAAGAAATTTAGGAGAAGTAACACAGGAGTAAAAAAACTCAACAAGAAGTGTCTGTGTCTCTTACAGAGATTAGATTTACAATCTTATATTTTAAATTAGTTATCCATAAACTATGTTTATCAATTTTATAATGTATTTCATAATGTTTTTTAAAACTTTGAAAGCATCTTTCATTGTCCTAAAAATGTAATTAGAATGAATTAGATGACATTTCATTAATCATCCTTGCGTTTCATCGTGTCACCGTGTGTAATTGCTGCCATTTTGAAGACCAAATAAGGGGCCGACTGTGTCAATGTTATTGTTTCTGTGCTGCAAAAAGAGCATCCATTTTAATCTATACTGATAACCAACTGCCCTAATACATTTTCAAATCAAATTCAAATTTTAATTGTCACATACACAGTCATACACAGTATAATATGCAGTGAAATGCTTTCACGACCGCCAGTGACCTTAAAAATAAAATAAAAGCTTATACGTAAAATAAATATCAATAAAAGGAAATACTAAAGAAATAAACTTAACTAGTAAAATAAACTGTACAAATTAGGGCATAATAAAATATTGCAAAATATAGAAATATAGGGGGGGAGTATATATATATACTATATATATATATATATATATATATATAGGCGCGGTGGTTCGATTCCCCGGCCAGGCTCGATTCCTGTCTCTGTGTGCATGGAGTTTGCATGTTCTCCCCGTGCTTGGTGGGTTTCCTCTGGGTACTCCGGTTTCCTCCCACAGTCCAAAGACATGCAGATTAGGCTAATTGGCGTTCCTAAATTGCCCGTAGTGTGTGATTGGGTGTGTGTGTATGTGTGTGTGCCCTGCGATGGATTGGCACCCTATCCATGGTGTACCCCGCCTAGTGCCCGAAGTCTCCTGGGATAGGCTCCAGGTCCCCCGCGACCCTGAACACAGGATTAAGCGGTATAGAGAATGAATGAATGAATATATATATATATATATATATATATAGAATTTAAAGTGACAATGGTTGTGCAAATATGCATGAAAGGTGACTAATGAAAGTGACATGTGCAATTGTCCAGATGTATAAATATTTAATATTTTCTTACATACAATAATCTTCTAAATGCAGCATTGCAGCCAATTCTCTCTGTCATCCTGTCTCGTGTTTGTGTTACTTATCTAGGTAGCTATGGGATAGCTGGGACAATTATCTTAGTGTTGCCAGTGGGAATCTGGGGCTATCATGGGCACAGGTTCACATACTGTAAACTGGACAGTTGAAGATTTAAAAAAAAAACGTGGTTAAAAACAACAGTGGTCTTCTACTGTTGTTACCCGTCCGTTACAAAGCTTGATCAGCATTCTGAGCTTATATCATGATTGTAAAGGTGGATTTAGTGAGCTAGCCTAGCCTCTTTGTTAGCATGAACTAGTCCATTATCTTCTAATATCACTTATCAATAAGGAATTTTACAAACAGAATAGTCACTTGTTGGATTTTTTTTCAGCATTCTGAGGAAACTATATGAACTAGTCGGATGTTTAAGAAATGTACAATTTATTCAAATAGACAAATATTTCTCACACATTCACTCATCGTCTATACTGCTTCATCCAGTATAAAGGGTCACAGGGGGCCTGGAGCCAATCAATTTCAGGGAACACACACTCACAACAAGCAATTTAAGCCATTGGCCTAATCTGCATGTCTTTGGGAAGAAACTGGAAGAAACCCACCAAGTAGCATGCCAAGCATGGGGAAAACATGCAAACTCCATGACCTGAAGCAGGAATCAAACCCTCGACCATGGAGGTGCAAGGCGACAGTGCTAACCACTATGCCACTGTGCCGCCACAAAGTATTTATAAGTAATTTTATTTTTTACTGCAGCAACAAAAAAAAAACATGTGCATTAACTAGAGGAATTAGACAGGTAGACAAAATTGATTTTTTTTAAAGTAAGAAAAAAAAACTGTTTCCTTACATAAACATGCCCATCAACATGGATACTGTACGACACACCACACTGATAAACACCAAATGAATCTGCTTTACTAGGCTACAGCTGATTGAACCATCTGTGCGTAAAATAAAGTTTAGTGAGGCCAAGTGGAGGGTGAAAAAGAGAGAGAGAGAGAGTGAGAGAGAGTCCCCAGGCTCCAGCTCCTTCTGATCAGCCTCTCATCAGCTCTATTGCTGCCTTCCATCGTCTACACTTTAATAATTCATGCTGTTCTGATGCTGCGTGTTTATTTTTAGTGATGAGAAGATTGATGAGCCATTCATATCACTTTTAACCACCAGTTAATTAGCTAATTAGCAGGTCTAAATGAAGCCACACAGTAGATATCACAGCTGTAACTGCACTAACACTGCAGATCAGCCTTGACACTGTATACACCGCTTTAGAACAGAAGCAGAAATTATACATTTCATTTTTGGTGACTCTTTGAGTGGACATGTTAGAATCTTCTTTTGACCAGAATCACTGATTAAAATGATATGTTCCATAGCAGCAATTAAACTGATGGTTAATACAAGTGTTATACGTATAAAATAACATTGTTTTAAATGTTCACTGTGGTATGATATATCACAGGAACTGCTTACACTTTCACTATAACACTGCAGAAGCATTTATTTCACTATTATTTGCAGAAAAAAGTAAATGCCGGTTATAATAAAAAGTACCAGAACCTTCAGTGCACCAAAGCCTGCAATGTATGGTGCCCAGCAGGCAAAGAGTCCAAATCCAGCAACCTAGCCTCCAAACTCCCCAGATCCCAATCTGATCAAGCCTCCATGGTGTCTGGTCCAAAGAGTCTCCACCCCGCAACCCACAGCACCCGAAGGATCCACTGCCAACATCCTAGTGCCAGACACCACAACACAACCCCAGAGCCACCACATGACTAAAGGGGGACCCAAAACCTAGGTAGTTATAATGTTAATGTTCTTAATTAATTGGCTGATCGGTATAGATGCATGTTCTCAGAAAGAAAATAGCCAAATCAACCCCAAAAGCAACCCCAAGGCATGAAACGACCAGCAATATGCCTAATTTCAGTAATGGTATTTCCTGGGTGCTGGGCTGAATCTGGTTCGCAACAAACATAATGCTTCGGCTTCAGATCAAATGGCATAACTTTAGTCTGATTAAACCACAGAATCTTTCCCCCAAACTTTCAGTTTTTCTAACATGACTTTTCTCAGTGAAAACAGATCAGTGTTGAGGTGATGATACTCTTGAGGTTTTTTTCCTTCCTCAGCCAGTGAGCTCTGGAAACTCCTTAATTGTTGTAGCTGAACATTTTAACACTCCCCTGACAATTGCTCTTTTTACTGGAACACTCAGTTTTGGCTGATCTTTGTAGTGTCTGCTAACACCTGAAGATGGTTTAAAAAGGATGTTTTTAATCTTTTCTCAATTCTCAATTTTCCTCCTAAAAACCTCAGCCCAAAGATTCATGAGCAGTTTTTATATCTTCATGACAGCAGGGTTGATTTGGCCAATGGGTTTAGCTGCATGTGAGACCTCCTAAAGCCTGATACATTTACTGTTCAAGTTTAATGGTGGGATAAAAAATTAAAACAGGTTTATCTGAGTGTGAGCACTCATTCAGTGAGATGGATAAATATAATCAATAATGCAGTATTTTACTCTCATTCTTTATAATTCTCTTGACATCTAAATGGTTTATTTTATTTCTATGGAAAAGAATCACAAATAAATATCCTAATCTAATATGCAATCAATATATACAGGTCCTTCTAAAAAAATTTGCATATTGTGATAAAGTTCATTATTTTCTGTAATGTACTGATAAACTTTAGACTTTCATATATTTTAGATTCATTACACACAACTGAAGTAGTTCAAGCCTTTTATTCTTTTAATATTGATGATTGTGGCATACAGCTCATGAAAACCCAAAATCCCTATCTCAAAAAATTAGCATATCATGAAAAGGTTCTCTAAACGAGCTATTAACCTAATCATCTGAATCAACTAATTAACTCTAAACACCTGCAAAAGATTCCTGAGGCTTTTAAAAACTCCCAGCCTGGTTCATTACTCAAAACCGCAATCATGGGTAAGACTGCCGACCTGACTGCTGTCCTGACTATTGTCCTGTACAATACACATACATACAGTGGTGGCCAAAAGTACTGAACCAAAAGTGAAATTCAGTGTTTTAATTACTTTTTTTTTTCTTTTCAGTTTTTAAAATAACAACTATTTTGATAATAAGAATAATTTGTTATTTTATGCAAAAAAGTTTCTATACAACAATCAACATTTAGTATGAAATAATTTATTCTTCAATGCCTGCTAGATCCGACTGGACAAGAAGACCACCACTGTACATACATAGGGTGGCAAGGTTTCATAGTGGTTAGCGCTGTGGCCTCACACCTCCCGAGTCGAGAGTTCAACTTCTGCCTTGGGTCTGTGTCCGTGGTGTTTGCATGTTCTTCCTATGATTGGTGGGTTTCCTCCGGGCACTTCGGTTTCCTCCCACAGTCCAAAGACATGCAGATGAGGCTAACTGGTGTTTCCATTTTTTTTTTTCACAAACTTTTATTTGTTAGGTGTGAATAAGTGTGTGCTTATGTGCCCTTCAATGGACTCGCATGCTGTCCAGGGTGTACCCTGCAAAACTGAACAGGATAAGCAGTATATAAAATGTGTGTGAGTGAGGATATACAGCACATACATACATGCATTCTATAGGGCACTGGTGGCTCAGTGGTAGGTGTTTCGCCTGCCATGCGGAAGGCCCGGGTTCGATTCCAGCCAGTGCCCACACCCCAGCCACTGGATGCAGTGCCGGTCCCAAGCCCGGATAAAATGGGAGGGTTGCGTCAGGAAGGGCATCCGTAAAACCTGTGCCAAGTTGTAGTGCGGACTGGATATTCCGCTGTGGCGACCCCTTGTCGGGAGCAGCCGAAAGACCAACAACAACATACATGCATTCTATAAAAAACAATTCTATACAACACACACACACACACGAACATACATCCTGTAGTTTGTAATTATACTGGTACTGGGACTATTATATCTCTTATGTAATTGCACCTTGTCTTTGTCAATACATCTTGTCAGAGTTTGATGACAGAATGATTGTCTGCTTCTGCACTCAACATCATTGAAGAGAGCATTTATCAGTACACTGTCTCCGGCTCCCTTCTCCTAACTGACCCTCCTGGCCTGTTAAATGATTCAAAAACTCTTAAACTCCTATCAAACCTCTGTCACTGGCTGACTTTGACCTTCTGCTCTGTGAGATAAAAGACTGCATGTCCTTGTTACAAAATATGTATTGTGCCATGTTCTAATTACTGGTTTAACACTGACATTATACCCTTGCTTTTCCCCTTCCTCCTTCTCATCAAGAGCACTGATATTGGTAGCCTTGCCCACATCATTTTTGCCTTCTCCCTGTACACTTATTACCTGTAGAGGTTGTAGTAATGAGAATGTCAGCCCACTATGAATTCTAATTTAGCACAAGCCGGTCTATGCCAGGTATTTGGACCATTCTCTAGGAGCCGCAGCTCGCTGCAGCAGCTCTGCTGATTATGACTGAATTACCTGTTTTCTCCTCACTCTTGCTATTTGCAGCACTGTGACACCAACATTAGTAGGCAGAATCCCATGTGGCTTCTACATCCTAAAACTTAATAATCATTTTAATTAATGTTTGTTGCATGCACCGAACACAAACTCTGAAGGATCACTGCCTAAATGAATAGCATCAATTAGCTTGAACATTAGGCTGCGCTTTAAGTGCAGAACAGAAAACTGCAGAAACTGAAAGCACTGTGGTGCATCATAAAAATCAGTTAGTAGAGTTGTTACTAGAGGTTTTAGAAACGTGTTTCCACATCTACACCAGAGGTAGCTGTGAAATGTGCAGTCCCACTGGAGTGAGCCACTCCAGCTGGTCCCGCTCGAACCCAGTGCTGTGTGCAATATGATCACTCCATCAGTGCTCGCTCATATCAACATTCATCATGCTGTTTTATCAATATCCACACGCTTAACAATTAGATATGCTACAGGGGAAACAAAACCGTGAGCCAAGGTATAAATGCCAGACGTGCACTTTAATCACTGACACAGTTAATCAATGAAATTCCTTCATAACTTTTAATTAAAGTTTTATTAGAGAAAACGTATTAGGATGTTCGTTTGCTGCTGGTTCTCTATTAATGGCGACGGGAGAGGTTTGGGAATGGCAGTGGCAGATGCTGCTGGTCAGTCACACCGGGGCTCATCATGTCTGTAATTGCATTTTCTCACCTACAGAGGGTGGTGAGGAACCCTGTTATAGCCAAGTCTCTGCCTAGCAATTATTGTCAAGCAAATTACTAGGTAGGCAATATATAAGCTGTCAGGGGAGGTTAGCAAGAAAAAGTGTAAGGAAATGGACCATTCAGCCATTCATCATGGCTTTAGGCAGTGTGACCAAATTGAAAAAAAATGCCATTCTATCTGCTGGAATTAGAGGATGTTACAGCTTATCACAGTCGGCTGAAGATGAGGACGAAACTGCATTAAGAACACTTCTTCTTCTCCCCTCAATACCAGTCTATCACTGATCAATTTAAACCTAAATGTAATTTTCTACTCCACGGTCTACTGAAATTATATGCAATTATGTACACAGTACATGGCCACTTACAGTAAAACACAGTCGAGGCATCCTTCAATAGCTTTCCTGTGTATATTAATGGAAAATAATTTTGTACTCACGTGAAAGTTCTATTCTACCATCTGTTTGCTTCTATGCCTTCTCCACACATGCACACGTAATCACTACACGAGACCAAATAGGAAAAAAAAATCTCATCAGAACACATGCATGCTCACGCACGTTTTTTGTTCACCATCCTGTCAGTTTACGCCTGAAAAAAATGATTAAGCAGCAAAATTCAGTCAGAATTTTAAGTTTTAGAAAGATTAGATAGTTGATTAAAAAACTATTAAAAGCTTAAACTCAATAAAGAAACGGTTAGGAATACAAATTGCCAAAATAAACCACCGCAACTAACTCATAATAATCTGACTTATAATATAACTTAGAAATGAACTTTCTAGACCTTTACTTCTTTTTAGTGATTTGTGCTTCTTTTTTATGACTAAATGACTTCCATGAATAAATTAGGAGAAAGTGTTTATTTAACCAGAATATTGATTAGGTCTTGTTTGGTACATAGATAACAGGTTAATTGTGGTGAAAAGAAATGGTAGAAGAGTAAATTTGCTTCTTAAGAAGTATACTTGCAGTAAACTTGTACTGAAATAAAGCAAATAAAGCTTATTTACTTGTGTCGGTGATAATTCTACGACCGAGTTCTGGCCAAGTAATCTGATTGGAGGCATACCACAAATGGTGATAATAGATGGTAACAGCACCTGGACGTTTATGTGTCACAGGCAGAGGTGTCAAGTAACGAAGCACAAATACTTCGTTACCTTACTTAATTAAAAATTTTGGGTATCTATACTTTACTGGAGTAATTATTTTTCAGGCGACTTTTTACTTCTACTCCTTACATTTTTAAGCAATTATCTGTACTTTCTACTCCCTTACATTTTAAAAATAGCCTCGTTACTCTATTTTTATGATCAGACCGCGCAACCCCCCCCTCCCCCCGGGTGCATGATAAGAACGCGCACAACGCAAAGAAAAAAGCTGCATCGTCTGTGGTGTGGAATTGGTTTGGGTATAAGAAAAGTGATACGAATATGAGACGAACGTGATTTGTAAGGTGCACTGTTTTAACAAGTGGTGGAAACACGTCAAACCTTTTCTATCATCTGAAATCCAAACATCCAATCGAATATGGCCAAAGTAAAAAAAATGCGACAAACCTCAGCAATTCCCAGTTTAAATAAAATTACTTTATGTAAAACAGTTTCTTTGTGTTTGAATTTTTATTTATGTATTTTCAGATACAAATTGCTATATTGTGATATAGCAATTGTGATTGTGATCGTTATCGAGGTAGAAAATTGCTTCTACCGTGATAGAAGATTTTGGTTATATCGCCCACCCCTAATGAAGACTATCTTGAGCTTGGATTCATGGTGGTGATGGTGGGGGCAGAGGAGAGACCCGTGTGTGTTTTGTGTCTTATACCGCTGGCAGCAGACCGCATGAGACCCAACAAATTAGGAAGACACTTAGAGACAACACACTCCAGTCACGTTAATAAGCCACTAGACTTCTTTCAAAGAAAGCTGGCAGAATACAGACAGCAGCAGAATCGCATGGTAACATCTGAATCAGTGGACAGCAAAGCACAAATGGCTTCATTCAAAGTTGCATACAGAATTGGCCAGTGCAAAAATACTACAAACGATTGTTGAGCAGCTAATAAACATGGGGTCAATTATGCAAAGATAAGTGACAACGTAAGCCTGGTATAACAATTGCACGTGTATTTTATCTGTTTTTAACTTGGTGTTGTTTGATCTTATTGGTTTAGAAATTGATATTTCAATTAACAGTAAACTTGGCCTATTTCGTTATTATTTTCACTTCCTTAAGTGGGGAATGACAGAAAAAGTTTGAGAACCACTGGGTTAACCAAACATTTACATTTACATTGAGGCAGTTGGAAGATGCTTTTACCCAGAGCGAATTACAAAAGTGCTTTGAAGTTTTCGTTATTGGATAGATCTTTGGATAGAACACTGGTTATTAGTTTTATAACTAAGTACCATGAGTCAACCACTGTTGGAAATGTTTTCCTATGGGAGGGGGGACGATAAACAAATCATAATTATAATATATCCTGTTTTTGTATAATGTGATGCCTTCAATATTCGGTCTGCACCGAGTAGTTCATGCCTATGGTAGCATTACGGACGTGCTGATATCAAGCAGAACAGCACTCCCCCTGGTGTGATATTGCTTAAATTTATAATCATCGCTGACTAGAATTTAATAAAGAAAATTTAATAATATCACTATTGTAAAAATATAATTAAAGAAAATCAAAGAACCATAATACATCACAGTAAATTTGCGTATGGTTAGCTTGTTTTACCCAGCTTAATCAGACCATCTAACAACCTGTGATGATGCATAAGTTCAGAAGCAGTAATTTAGTAACTGTTTCCTTCTACTAGCTTGATCTCAGAACAATTTTGGCAGCAAATAACTGGATTGAATTCTGACATATTACACAATAAAATGTGTCATAATGTGGTTTAACCTTGCTAAGGCTAAAGGCAGCAGATCCTTCCTAATGTCTGTGTCCTCTCAGACCCAAAATCATGCAAAACATTATATATACGTTACATGCTTTTATTCTTCTGCTATCACAATTTGTTATTCACACGCTGTCCTGCCAGAGCTCCATTGTATTATGTTTTCTTTCTGTTATGAGTGCATTTTTTGTCATGTAATGGCGGCTTATCACGCACTGCTGCTGAAATTGTGCTCAGGGGAGCAGAGCGAGGCACGGCTGGATTAAGCAGCCTCTGTTCAATTAGGATCCACCGTAACTTACAGCTCTCCCTGCCATCATGAAACACGACTTACACTGCCCAGTCAATCTCAGCAGCCCTTTTATTCTTAAATAATTGCATCTCTGATTTCTTCCACTGAAAACAAAGTTGTGTTGTTGCAATACTGACAAAACCACATACAAATTAATAGTATCATAATAGTAGGCAACATCAAATCTGGTACAGTAAAACTCCATCTATGTCTAAAAGCTGAAAATAATAGTATATTGTTATTAATAACAATATACTAAAAAAATACAAAATCTGCAGCAATTTCTAGCTACAATTTAAAACTATTACTGGCCATGTACTCTTGCAAATAGTGCGCTTCAAACTGGTACACCATGGTTAAATATGCATAAATGTGCTGTAAATGTGGACAGAGGCTGAGAGAGGCAAAGGATGGAGGGGATGATTTCTAGGAGCAGCAGCTTGCTGCTGCCATCAATTAGGGCGTGATTCAGACCAGCACGCCCATATTTCCACATCTAATAAATTATGCTGCATATCAGAAATGGTGCGGCGGATACCTATTTAAAAAGAAACGGGATTGTGCTGAGGCGGGCCGTAAATATGAAATATGAAAGGCAACAAATTGAGATGGTCAATAAAGTGTGAGATTTGTTAGAGGGCTAAATGCTGCACAGGGAAAGGTGAGGCTCGCTATAAGGAATTATGATGATAGAAATGGACTTTGATTGGTGTTTAATTTTTGCGCTTTACCCCAGGCAGGAATTGGTTTGGAAATCAGCAGACAGCTTCTATTTACTGCAGCCTATGACTAATAATGGTGCTACAGCAATTCTGCGAAATGCACACATTACTCCTAATTTCATTTTTTTTTTCAGTAAAATCACCATTTTCCTACATTGTGATTGCATTCATTTATTTCATATTATTGCCTAAACACTCCCTCCTGGTTTTAATTTAAAGCAGGAAAAATGTATTCTCGTTGTTTTCAATTTTTTATGTAACAAATGGTGATATTATAGTGTGTGTGTCTGTGGAAGGCTTCTTGTTATTCAGAATAATCTCTGAATCACCTCATTAATTTGCAGCAGTTCCTTAGTTCTCAGCATTATTGCTGTGCTTGGAGTTTTCTTTTAAGCCTTCTTTCTTTGAATCCTGCAATATCTTTGTGTTTTTCTGTGTTTTAACCTCACAACATCCTGACCCCCCAAACACCTTAATGGCTCATTATATAAATCTGTCCTGAAAGCCAGGAATAAAAGCATTTATTGGCCACTCACCTGAACTCATGAAAGGCCTGCAGGCTGACGCTGAAACAATCCAGGCAAGGCACATTTGTTTGGAATTAGCATGGCCATTTCTCTGTGCACATGAATGGATGCAAGTGACCCAGAGAACAGGTAGTTGATCACAGAGTGAGTGATTTCTCTGCTGGTGGCTGATGGCAAGGCTTTTAGCAGGTGAAACCTACCGCCATGAAGAACAAAGCATCCCTGCTTGTTCTCACGCACAGGGTCATGGAGGTCACCAACGCCGCAGGTCCTGACACCATGACAGATTAAGGGTGTAGAGCTGAGATGGAGTAGAGAACCTAGAGTCTGCAATACTTCATTCTGCATTAGCGTTACTCGTGCCCGTACAGGGCTGGGTAAGGTGGGTGGTGTGTGTGTGACAGACTCGTAAAACTTCATGATGGATTCAGACTGATCCACACCAGATTGGCTTCAAGTGTGGACTGAGTGGAATGAGATTAAGCAGGTTTCTCTAGGAATGGCACTCATTTTACACAGGGATGCTACAATAAAATATAGCTGCACCTTTCCTCCTTCTTTGGTCTGTTACAAAAATACAGTATAGTGACCCTGTGTGTACTACTTTGCATGTTGGAAATCCTTTGTACTGTAAATTTCAGATAATTCTTTTGATTGTGTAAAGCTGTTTTGAGACAATGTCAATTGTTAAAAGTGCTATACAAATAAAACTGAATTGAATTGAATTGAATTAAATTTCCAGTTATATCTTGACTGTCATTCTTTTTTTATACACAATATCTGAAATTGTTTTCACTATTTAGTTGCTTAATCCTTGTGTGATTAATTTTCTATCCTGTATTTCAAAATGTTTATCTAAAGGATTCTTTGTGCTGTATGTGCTATATGTATGTGCTGCTTTCCTGACTCTTTGCCCTCAGGGTGAGTCTTTATAGAGGACCTGGGCTCCTCATAATTTGTTTATGAGCTTGTCAAGGTTGCCACTCACTTCTTTTCAGGATAATATAACTTAGAATGGCAATGGCTAAATGGCTTTTTAGCAGCCTTGATAATAGGTCATTTTGATCAGATTCATTAGCACTTCATAAAAGTCTTTTCTTTTACTTGATTGTTTAAAATAAAAGCTTCAAATATGCCTGCTCTCCAAATTGTTTTACATGATCATTTCCTGTTCATTTCTTTATAATGTTTTGAATTCTAGTGTGTTAGACATGCACATTTTCAGCCTTGTTTATTTTCACTGATATCAGAGCTCCAGCTGTTAGAAGAACCAGCATGCTCTTACTAACAGAGCTGACTCTCCGCAAACTTCTGTTTAGGAAAAGATGTGTTCTGTGTTTATGGGTAGGAGCTGCATTACAGTATGTCAGTCAGTATTATTCACATACTGTACATATCATAAAGTACTACAGTAATACCATGCTTAAACTGTAGATTCTAATAAAATACTGACACTTTTTTATTGTAGTTTATAAATTAGGTTTAAACTATTGATTGAAGTCACTTAAACTATATAAGTCATTTATTGCTGCTGTGCTACAGTCAGGCTCAGACAGAAAACACAGAATACAAACAGTATTCACTCGTGCATAGATCAGGTGATAAGATGGAAAAATACAGTATGTCCAATCTGATATGATACCGAGTCTGCATTTCAGGGCAGTGTCGGACACAATAGGGGTATTTGATATCGGTTTGGTACACATCCCTGCAAGTATTTATGCATAAGAGTCCGTTCAGAGAGACCAGTCTTTTGTAGAGTTATGCAGAGCAGCCTGGCTCCATTCAGCTGGCTCATATCTGGGGAGAAAAAATTAATGCGTATTAATGGAGCCTATAAAACCGACTAATTGAGCATTCCGGAACTCGCTGAGTTGGGCATCTGCTACTGACATCCTAAAGCTCCCGGCCTGCAGCACAGTCTCTCTCTCTCTCTCTCTCGCTCTCTCTCTCTTTCACACTTGCTCACACACTCACTTGCTTTCTTTCCCCTCCTTTCACTATGGCACATGATCAGGCTAATAAAATCAGGACAGCCTAGCAGGGACATTATGGTGACAGCCACATTAATGACACCTGATCCTTTAAATGAGCCCCTAGAACCCATAAATGGGTGATCTCCACACTCTGCTGTTTGTTCTGCTGCTTTTTAAGTGCCAAGGAATGCTGCTGTAGTTTAGAAAGAATGGCAATATGCACACCATATGTGATGTATTCTGTTTAAATCTTACTATATGTATGAGAGACTTCAAATACAGAGATAGACAGACAATCATCCTGCATACTACCATGTGCAGTGCTGCTTTACTGAACATTCCTATTACACGTCCTGGCTGTCTTTCTCATCTGCCCAGATGTCTTTGAAAACATATCTGAATGTGTGTGGAGGGGGTTATGTGCATGTACACGTGTATGCGTGTGCATGTCTGTCTGCATGTGCATGTGCATGTCAAGTGTTGATGTGTTCATGTGCCCCGAAGTGAAGAACGGAAAGGTCAGACATCTTCCATTATGGAAGTATTTTAATCAGCTTGCACCAGGCAGAGATTAAACAGTTATAAGCATGACTATGAGAGTGTAAATCCAGCTGACCTTGGAGACAAGAGAGGAAGCACACATCTGTAAACCAATCATCGCTCTGCTACCCCCGTCATCTATGCTCCTGCACCCGTACACTACTGCCTCCAGGCTTGCAGTCACACTTATGAAGACTGCCACAAAACTGCCACTTTTGATGGTGAGCAGAAGAGCAGAAAAACTGAGAAAGGAGGTAGATGGCAGCTTGTATTTTTATGAGACCCAAGTCACGTGCTGGTGTTTGCTTTTAACCTCACAATGCATTTGATTCCATTTGCATCTAATAGAAGTAAAAAAATGGATGGCAACCAATTTTTCAGCAAATTATGTCACTTCGACCTATATATATATACGTACATGCTTGTCAAATGACATCTTAACTGTCGGCTTTGTTTTCTGTCTATATCTACTCTATGAGTTTAAATTTAATGGACGTATCGCATAGATTGGTTTGATGATTCACTTTGTGATGTGGCTATTATTATGCCTGAGTATTTCCAGTTTGCAGTTAAAGACGTTTTATAGCTCCTGAGGGGCTGGTTTATGTCGATATGCGAGAATAGGCTCTCTCCGCCCTCCCCACCCTCAAACACAGAGGTGTGAAGACTCATTTAGAAAATGACTGGAGTGTCTGCTGGCAATAACCCACTTTACTAAGGCAGATTGCATTGATGCATAATTGTTTTGCATTAAAGAAAAAAACATAAACTCGTTAATGCACAGACAAGAAGGTTTTGCAGGTGAGCTGCTGTATACTGTGGTAGTTGCTACTTATTGGGAATAACGACTGTTGGAAGCAGATGAAGATGTAAGCATTCCACAGCTCACTTCTTTTTGTGGTGAAATTTATGTGGAGTGCATCCAAACACAATCTGTGAATATGACCTTTTGGCCCTATTTTATTATTTTGTCATAAACATACATCAGTAGGACGTATGTTCACTGCTGTAGGCAACTACGTAGCAGTACACTGCAGTTTTACTGCTTTGCCTCTTAGCCTGGGACTTACAAAACACTGGATAATTGCTGGAACAACAAAATCAGAATCAGCTTTCATTAAGGGAACATAAAGTAGCTATGGCACATATTATTTTATTAGCGTATTCTGATTCTCAACATCGCATTTAGCAACATGCAGACAGGAAATTATATTGCTAAATTATTTTTATGTTTAATAGATTTTTTAGTTTTTGGTATATTCACACACTACGGACAATTTGGGAACGCCAATTAGCCTAACCTGCATGTCTTTGTCCTGTGGGAGGAAAACAGAGTACCTGAAGGTAATCCACCAAGCAAGGGGAGAACATGCACTTTATGTGCACACAGACCCAAGTTGGGAACCGAACCCCAAACCTGGAGGTGCAAGGTGATGGTGTTAACCACTAAGCCACCATGTCACCCATCTTTAATAGATAGGCTAGTAAAATCAAGTAAATTACTGTATTGGTGCATGAAACCAATAATTCTGGCTTCTCAACCTCCTTAATTATTGTATTTAATGTTAGATATTTGAGTCGTTTATCCTTTTAATCTTCCATCTAAAACTGTGTTTAAAGCTAGCAGACTACTTCTACAAATTCTAGGTAGTTAACTAGCAGTTACCTCTCCTGCTAGCTAATTTCCTCAAGGTTAATGATATTTAGATATATTTGGCATGTCGGGAAGATATGCGGGATTAACTAATTGCATTTTTCAGCGTATTTTAATTTTTACTTTAGAACTAAACACTACCCTGTTTATTATTCTACATGATTTATTTATAATACATTAGGTTAGAATACCACATTGATTATATATAAAACGCAGTCCGTAGTTTGGGCACATATATGTGCAGCACTCTTTACCAGAGCAAAGTGAAAAGTGAGAATTAACATAATTCTGCTCATCTCAGCATTTCTTAAGTCTCTCTCCGAGACGGTAAACATCAGGGTTTTTATAGATCAGTCCAGAAAATCAATGCTGTGAATGCTAATGACTTCTAAATATGTGAATGCCCACAAAGCAGCAACACACAACTATTATGTCTTAATAAGTCAAAAGTTGGAGAGCAGAGCCTGCTGGATTTCATAAAAGCTGCCTTTATACATTGTGATGAAACCCAGCTGCCTAATTCATACTCTCATCTTATTTATTACAAAACATTAGGGAAAAAGCAGAATAAATTGTTTGTTCATGCCAAATAAATTGTCTGTAATTACACATTGAATGTGCAGCAAATTAGGAATGAGAAAGAACTTTACGGCTGCTTATAGGCTTTACTTACTTATAAACTTAAGCATTTAAATATTATGCATTTCAAAATTAATGTGCCTGAATTCAAATATTAATGAGCATTTAAATAGTTATGAGTCTATAATTTTTATGCTGCTGTAGCCTTACTCATAGTATTGCATGACAACACAAAGTGTCTCTTCATGGAGCACCAGAAATCACAAGGAAAAAAGGCATTTTATACATTTTAAGTTATCAATAAATTTTTTACCTATGACGATGGTTTAAGATCCACCAAAAATCCTTGTCTTTAGATTGTATTATTCATCAGAGCCTCTACATTAAATGCCAAATAGATTTTGCAAACTATAGATGCTCACTACAAGAGGGTGTATGTTTACGGTATTGTGCAGTATTAAAAAAATTTGTTAATGGATGACTGAAAAGTGCCTTTTAGAGAAAGTGTTAACTATCTATTTCTACCATCACTATTGGTGACATTTCTTTAGTTTATATAACAAGTTTATATCACTTGGGAAACATATTCCATAACAGTTTCCTTGGAGGGCACTCTGGATCTTTAGCACTTGTGGATTTGTGTGTGTGTGTGTGTGTGTGTGTGTGTGTGTGTGTGTGTGTGTGTGTGTGTGTGTTTATGCTGCATACTGGAGGCTTCAGTGTTGCTGTAGCCTCACTCCTGGCCGTGCTGTCAGAATGCAGAAAGCCTATTCACAGCTTGTCAACAGTGTCCGCAAGTGCCTGTAAAAACCTTTTCCTCTTTTTCTAACAACTGCACAGCACACAAACACACAGTAGTGCTCTTTCCTTTACTCTCACGCATACACACATACACACACACACACCTCACAGCACCGTGGGTGCCCACTCTTCTGACAGGATGTGTTGCTGGCACAAATTGTAATTCATAAAGGTTAAGGGGGTCAATGCCTTTTATTACCAGTCTGAGTGCATCCAGCTTGATGGGGGCCGCATGCAAATGCAATGTCTCAAGATGTTCACTGAGGAGCAGGGGGGGTGGGGGTGGATTAAAACCTGGGAAAAGTATGAACCTGTGAAAAGGAGCCTGGATGCACCTGTTACTATAGAGCTGATTTGATCTCTAGGTTCCTTATTAACTAACCATTCACATACCCGCTCATTCTGAACCAATGCAGACAATCCCGATCATCTTTGCAGGTGGCATTACATTTGTGAAAGTCTTAACCCTTTAAAGTTTAAATTAAGCAGCATGTCAAATAAAGCTTTGATATCTGCAAAATCTTTATTATTATTATTATTCATTTATTTGGTGGCATTGGAGGCATAGTGGTTAGTACCTACAGGGTCGAGGGTTTGATTCCCACCACGTGTGTGTGTGCTTGTGTTTATTCTAGGTACTCCAGTTGCCTCTCACAGTCCAATGAAATGAAGATTAGGTTAACTGACGTTCACAAATTGCCCATTGTGTGTGTGTGTGTGTGTGTGTGTGTGCGTGTGCCCTGTGATGAATTGGCATGATAAGCAGTATTTAAAAAAAAATGAATGAATTAATTTATTTTATTTTTGTTGAGCCATGGTTCAAATGGCGAGCTGCCCAGGCATCTCAATTTCTGTCTGCCCTGTACTGGATCATTCTTTTTTTGACATTGGTGAACATCCCTTTTCCCTGTGATACTTATATCAGCACCACATAGCCTCAATCACGTGAGACATCTCTGCTCATTATTATTATTATTATTATTATTAAGGTTGTTGTTGTTATTTATTTATTTATTTATTATGCACCATCTGTCCTCCTTATCCTGTGTAGGGTCATGGGCCTGGATCTTATCCTCAGGCCACAAGACAAGGCACACCTTGGATGGAGTGCCAACACCCCAATCTTACATGATGGGCAGATTGGAAACACCAATCAGTCTACACTCCATGTATTTTGAATGTGGAAGAAAACCTGAGTACCCAGAGTAAAACCAACAAGCTTGAGGAGAACTTGCAAACTCCAGGCACATAGACCAAAGGTGAGATTGGAACCCCTGCATGCAATTATTTTTATTATTATTATTTTTTTTTTTATCTGGTGAAGGCAGTGGAGGATTGTGAATCAATCTATCAAATGCCTTGTTTAGGCACAGAGCCTAGAGACCTCATAAGCAGTTTAAATTCTTAAGGCACATTAAACTCTTTGACCCCCTCTGGTGGTCAAGGAGCTCATGGATCATATATCATCTTTAGGTCTGACCAGCAAGTAAGTAAAACACCACCCACTCGTCTGTTGTAAAATCATGTAACAAAATTTTTTTTGCTCTGTTTAAAGCAGTGCAAGTAAGAGGCTGTTAATGAGAGCAACAAGAAAACAGTTGGCTCCAAAATGGCACAACTGTATTAACAGAATTTGCCAAAATACATAGTTCACAATAATTATTTCAATTAACATTGTGTGATTTACTTGAGTATTTCTTGTAGAAGCAGAATATTCAGAGATGGAACATTAAGTAAGAACTGGTGATTTACTTCAAATGTCTTACCTACCAAGCCATTTTCCACTACTAAATGTGTGACCTAAACAACATTCTGTGTTCCTCAGTTGAATAAACAATATCCAATACAGAAGTCATTTGAGGAATGACCAGTTAAGATCACAGCTAGATAGTTTTGCATTGAGGCATTTATTTTCGGCCATCTATTGTTTTTTCCCTGTAGGAATTAGAAGTAACCAAGTGAGGTATTAAATAATACTGTAAAGGAAAACTATAAACCTTCATTCCATTTTCAGCTGGAGAGATTCCACCTGTAGAAGCAGTAAGGGATTTTATTACTGATGACAGAAGCAGAACACAATGAGGCCCACAGCACTCGTCAGCCCTATAACCAGTGGCTCTGGCAAGCCATTCATCATCCACACCTGCACAGATACTACTGCTGAAGAGCAAAAGACAAGTTGTGTGTACTCACAATTCTAAACTTAGAAAGAAAGGTTTAATCTTTAATTATATTCCTGCTTTTATGTGACAAGGGATGAGGTAGACCCCAGGACACTGAGTACAAAGCTGGAGTAGATCCTAAAGGGGATGGTAATCTATCATAGGACATCAAAAACTCCATTTTAGCTACGAGTTGCCAAAACACAGGCCAAGCTGGTCAAACTAATAATTAACTAATAAACTAACGAATTCATTTATCAATGAATATTGGAGATTTTCTGATAGACTTTCTGTTGTGTTATTTCCTTTAAATAATTATGATGTTAACTATGGGCATTGATGCTCAGTTTTCCGCTCAGTTTTCCAGTTTTCATTGGTGGCTCAGGTTTCCGCTCTGCAGAAGGTCTGGGTTTGATTCCCAGCCACTGGATGCCATGCTGGTCCCAAGCCCAGATAAAATGGGAGAGTTGCATCAGGAAAGGCATCCGGCATAAAATCTGTGCCAAGTTGCAGTGTGGCTTGGATGGTCTGCTGTGGCGACCCCTTGATGGAAGCAGCCAAAAGACCAACAACAAATGTTACATAATGTTATGTAAGTAGTGATAATTCATAAAATGTTTTCACCACCTGCACCTATTGCTGGTCACTATGCTCCACCTTAATCAGCCTGGTGACTTGGCAACTGGGTAATCCAGCAGAGCAGCCATTTGCAATTCAATTTTATTTATACAGCACTTTTAAAAATGGTCACTGTGGCAAAGCAGCTTTATAGAATCAAAAAGAAATCTGAGTAATGTGTTTGAAAAGTGTGAGAAAATATGTGTAAATCAAAAAATCTGTTTGTCCCTCATGAGCAGAGGTGTCAAGTAACGAAGTACAAATACTTCGTTACCTTACTTAAGTAGAAATTTTGGGTATTTATACTTTACTTGAGTAATTATTTTTCAGCCGACTTTTTACTTCTACTTTTCCTTATGATGTATTAATCCGCGTGCTCTGTTTGTTCATATTGTTCCCTCATGACCCCTGGGGGGCTCCGTAATTAATCGGAACAGACGGTGGTATTATTCTGCGCGCAAGGTTTATTAATCCGCACGCACGGATATTTTATTCCGTGCGCTCGGTTTATTATTCCGAGGGCATGATTTATTAATCCGAGCACATGATGTATTAATCCGCGTGCTCTGTTTGTTCATATTTTTCCCTCATGATCCCTGGGGGGCACCGTACCTTTTCACGCAATTATCTGTACTTTCTACTCCTTACATGTTAAAAATAGCCTCGTTACTGCTATTTAATTTCAGCTTGTCATTCAAAAAACAAACAAACAAACAAAAAAAACATCTGGATAAATCGTGCCATCCGGATGGAGCGAATTTGATTGTGGTTGGATGATGTAGTGTTTGCATGTAGTTCTGTTCCAAGTTTTCTGTTCAGTATCCTGACTCTGACGGGGTAGCTAAGCGTGTGTAATCTGTCACTGGGCATGCGCATGAGAGAACAAAAAAGTAAACGGCACATTCGCTAACAACTCCGTTTGTCTATTTGATCTTTATTTTCTTCTATACCGAAGGACGTTACAGATGAGAAGTATAAACATACCATTCCGACACCCTGTTGGTTGGTACGCGATCCATCGCACCTGCACATGACGTTACGTCACACACTCCAGCAAGGACGTTTGAATAAATTAGTATTTTCGGTTGATAAGGGTGTGATAAGTAGACGAAGATGTCCGTGATAGAGATTCAAGATTTAAGCGAAATGTCACAACCAAACACCAGCGAGGAAGGTGACAGTACCAGTAGGGTAACAAGAATATACTGTATATACACACACACACACACACACATACATATATATATATATATATATATTGGCGGCGCGGTGGTGTAGTGGTTAGCACTGTCGCCTTGCACCTCCAGGGTCTGGGTTCGATTCCCCGGCCAGGCTCGATTCCCGTCTCTGTGTGCATGGAGTTTGCATGTTCTCCCCGTGCTTGGTGGGTTTCCTCCGGGGTTCTCCGGTTTCCTCCCACAGTCCAAAGATATGCAGGTTAGGCTAATTGGCGTTCCTAAATTGCCTGTAGTGTGTGTATGTGTGTGCCCTGCGATGGATTGGCACCCTGTCCAGGGTGTACCCCGCCTAGTGCCCGAAGTCTCCTGGGATAGGCTCCAGGTCCCCCGCGACCCTGAACACAGGATTAAGCGGTATAGAAAATGAATGAATGAATGAATGAATATATATATATATATATATATATATATATTATTATTTTTTTTTTTTTATTAATCACTTGGATTAATCATTCATTCTGCCAGCACTAATGTTTATTGTAGACAGCCATACAAGGGTAATTGTTACTAAGCCTGCCCTGGGTACACTAATTTTCTTGTATGTTGCCCTCACAGATTCCTGCAGCTAAGCTTGGATGTACATTTACATTCCAATAAAGGTTACTGATGACATGCCAATAAAGGTTACTGATGACTTTTTGCACCATTAAAATACTTATAAGCAACTAGTTATCATATCTTCTTCTCCATAAAACATGTTAATGCTCAGTAGTACACATACATGGTTCTTTAATGTATTTGCATTGTACTAAAATGCATTATTTTTCAATTGCCATATACAGTATCCCAAATCACTATGGCCGTTAAAAAATACAACAAAAAAAACAACACATTTTTCTTTTATTTTTTTTTTTAATTTTTTTTATGAGGTGTTAGTGTACAGTAGTATATAGGCCCGTGGCACAGCCTAAGCTTTTATCCTTAATGCTTTTTTCCCCCTCACGTTACTTTTACTTTTATACTTTAAGTAGTTTTGAAACCAGTACTTTAACACTTTTACTTGAGTAAAAAGCTTGAGTTGATACTTCAACTTCTAAAGAAGTCTTTTTAAACCCGAGTATCTATACTTCTACTCAAGTAATGAATGTGAATACTTTTGACACTGCTCATGAGCAGTGATGGGACCAAGGGTGATGGTGCAAGGGAAAACTCCTTGAGATGGCGATAAGAAGAAACCTTGATAGGACCCAGACTCAACAGGAAACCCATCCTTAGCAGGAAATGATCTTCAGATATACTGTGTGTTGGAAGGCTATAAGTTCAGTATAACATGAGAGGTGTTTAAGTTCATATGAGTCCTAAACTAATCTGTTTGTAGGGATTTTCAGTCCCGAACTATTGAGTGACTGTAGTCACAAGACATTGGAGAACAGTTGCCTGCATCAGCCAAGTCAAAGACCATGATCAAGTGGAAACATGAACACATGGAGAACATGTGCCACTTAACAGATTTGATACTTGAGCTGTGAGGGACCAATACCACCCACTGTACCAAACCATTAAGTTATAGAGTGGATGAATTCAACAATAAGTAAAGCTGAGCACGTCACTCACTCATAGTCTATACTGCTTTATCCCGTATAAAGGGTCACGAGGGGCCTGGAGCCTATCCCAGGTGCCAATCCATCACAGGCACACACATACTACGGGCAAATTATGGAATCAAATTAGCCTCATTTGCATGCCCTTGGACTGTGGGAGGAAACCCAACAAGAATTGGGAGAACATGCAAACTCCACACACACACACACACACACACACACAGAACCCAAGATGGAACTTGAACCCTGAACGCTGGAAGTGCAAGGCGACAGTGCTAACCAAAGTCATCTCAAACCAATCATATTAAACATATAGTACACAAACATTCAGATTTTTTTTATAGTGCCATACTTATGACTTTAAATTTATTGTCCTAAAGGATTTTTTGTCCAAGTTTAATAAAGTTTGAAAGAAACGACCTTGTGTGACGTCATTGATTCATCCGGGTCTTTTCTCAGAGACGCTCGTGCGCATGCGCAGCGCTTCCCGTGTTTCGACCTCTGCCTTTGGTGAGTATTGAAATTCTGCAGGGAAGGAAAAAAATACAATCCTCCTTCATCTTCGCTTTACAGTGTCTCTTAGTCGGTGTTGTTACTTAGATAGTTGTTAATAACATCATATGTGATTTTAGGACGGTGTAGTTTTGAATGAAGGTATAAAGTTGGTATTGACCTTATTCCCTCTTGCCTTACAGACAGTCCCCGGCTGCTGCAATCCTAAAAGGATTAAAAACCCTTAAATTCCACAATGTACGCCTGTGCGAAATTCGTCTCCACACCTGCCCTGGTGAGTAATTTAACACCAGCCATTTGTGGTGTTTTATATTATTGTCTTATGTTTTAATGTATTTTGGGGCCTTCCGCTGAACTGCCGGTTGCTAACGCGCTCGCGAGTTCATTCATTCTGTCATTCATTCATGTGTTCACAGCTGTTGAGTGAGAAGCAGATCAAGTCCAGATTATTGTAGATTAGCGTGTGTTGTGGATTTGAAACCGACCCTTGTTTAGAAGGTTGGCAAAGTTTGAGGTCAACATTTAGCTAGTTCCCGGGTTAGCAGGCTAATCGCTAAGCTAGCTGCACACTGAGGTTTGCTCACTTGCATAGAGTGATTCTTAGGCTTGTTTAACGTGGCTGTTGTTGTACATCTTGTCTTATGAGTGGGGACATTTTATAGCTATCAAACCTTTAAACCTGTCCATGTTTGTTCAGGTTGTGAGACTTAAGCACTAGAGAACTCATTGTTTGGCAAGCAACTAGCTTACACAACCACCCCCCCCCCCAGTCTTTTAACCGCATCTGTTAAAGGTTCTTGTTTTTGCAAGTGTTTGCTTTTTTTTTTTTTTTAAACAAAAGTTCAAACTTACTAAATGACAGCATCAGTGTGCAGCTTTCTAGTATTATCCACTACAGAGATGCAAGTTATGTGCTTAGTCACGTGATAAACTTTGAACTCCTGTGCTTTATCGTGCCATGTTCCTACAGACGTGCCCTTCAAAAGTCTCTTGCATTCAGTACTTTTGATTGTGTTGCCTCACTGATATTCAATGTGTTTCAGGTCCGCTCTGGATCCCGGGCTTTGTACAGACCCTTGTCTGCTGCAGTACTGTCTCGGCCAGAGGTCAAAACAGAGGTGAGTTTAAAAGACTGAGCTGCCATCTTTTTACGATGCCCTTACAGTGGCTGGAACAGAAGACTTTCCTGTCACAAGTATTACTTGAGTTTTCACAAGGTCATGAGGGGCAGCGTTTGACTGCTTCTCACCCCATTAGAAGAATAATAGACCTTCCATCAAGATATATATTTTTACAGGGTTTTAAAAGTATTTACCTGAACCACAGGACTACTATTGAATTAGAATTTGGCAGCATTTCTGATAAAGTTTAAATATCAGAAATACTGAAAACTTAAATATCTAAATTAATTAAAAAAAATGTAACAAGATCTAAAAAGTAGGGGGCGATGGAACGGATTGAATCAGGATCAGCACCTGGATATTGGCTGGGCCCTGATAATTCCTATCCCTATTTGCTATCTTACCTGTGTTTTAATATTAGTATTTCAAAAGTAATAGGAAATCTGTGCATATTTTAAAGAGAGATTCCAGTGCACTTGTTTGCATTTGTCCAGTCATGATCATGCTATGATTTATCGTGGGTCTCTGAGAAACAGGTTCCTGGCCCAGTCGCTGGAACACACTCTGTCCTGCACATTGTAGAGTTTACACTGCTCATCGCTTGTTTAGCATTACTTCTTGAGTTGACGTTATTGGTAGAACTGTAAAAATAATGAAATGGGCTAGAAGATGGACTTGGGTGATGCAGTGACGTGTTTACAAAGCTTTTTATTAGTTTGCTGCTAATTACTGGGGTTTAAGGTTTTTAACTTTTAAATATTCCATACCCATATTTTATGTTTGATGTACATTATTTACTCATTTAGTTTGCAGACTAGGGCATTTGTTTTTTTTAATCTTTACTTATTAATCTTTTCATTTGTTGAGTTCAGCAGCATGTTCACTAATTTTAGTTTTTCCTTATTTTTAAAGGCGTTCATATTTTTTACCGCTATCCCAAAGGAATTCTGAACAGTTTGTGTGTGGAAAATGCTTTCTAACTTAATTTAAGATGTTATGCCCCAGAATAGATATAAAATAGCTGACAGCATACAGTAAATGTATAAACTTTTACTACATAATCCAGTCCTGATGGGCACACTGTTACCACCAGTTTTGTTTTCACTAAAGTGTCCTTGAGCTCTGGAAAGGCGCTATATAAATAAATATTATTATTAATAAAAAGTCCTTTTAGCTTTCCAGCAAAAGGACTATATCCATATTATATCCATAATATGAAGTTGATGTTAAAAGTTCATTGCTTTCTCTTTCCATAGGCTCCTGCTGCTCTGGTGCCCCAGTCTCCCCTCACCCAGATGTGTCTGCGAAGCTTCCAGACCAGCGCGGTGAGCCGTGACATTGACACTGCTGCCAAGTTCATTGGTGCTGGAGCTGCCACTGTAGGTGTGGCTGGATCTGGTGCTGGAATTGGAACTGTCTTCGGCAGTCTGATCATTGGATATGCCAGGTAAACCCGCTCCCTGCTTTTCACTCAGCCTAATCATTTGTCATGGTTGACAAGTATTTCAAGCAGTTTGTTTATAAATCTGACTCTTGTCTTTTACATTTATTTTTTTTTAAAGGAACCCATCTCTGAAGCAGCAGCTGTTCTCGTATGCCATTCTGGGGTTCGCTTTGTCTGAAGCCATGGGTCTCTTCTGTTTGATGGTTGCTTTCCTTATCCTGTTTGCCATGTAAAAACTTACAGAGAGTGGCAATGTACACTTTAATCAATTGTGAATTCACAGTTGCTACCAAAAGTGTCTGTTCTTAATTGTCCATGTAGAAAGAAATGTTCATTTTCAACAATCACTCTGTCAAAAGAATAACGTATTATGAACTTGTAAGCAATTACAAAATTAAAATGTATTTCAACTGTTTAAAGGACAACTGTAATTTTTGTATTTTGGGAATTCTGTTTTGTCCCCTCTTTGAACTGCAACGGTGCTCACTAAATGTCAACACTGATTCGCCACAAAACCACGGCAGTCTGATAGCACTTTGTACATCACGATTGGAGAAGTGTACTTGTTCTGGGTCCATTTATTCCAGGGGTTGCACCCTGGATGGAAAAAAAGGATGTAGGATGCAGCTGGTTAAGACAGTAAACAGTTGCTTTTGTAAATTGCATTAAATAAATATATACTTGTGTTCAAGGTTGTTGTTTCCTGTTTGCATCCTTATTAAAACAAAAAAATCAAGAATTATACCACATTGCATAAACTGTGACACAATTTGTAGGATCCTATGTCTTCTTGGTGCAGCACGATCTGAAGCCTGTCCTGTGTAACTCCATACAGATCTAATGGGAATAAATGGCGGAAGTGGACGCGATGGGCGTGGCTGTGATGTGTACTGACCCGGGGAATGTGTCCTTCAGATTTACTGCCGGTCTGTTAACTCGTACCGTATTCACGTAGAATCAAACAAGGTTTTTTAAAAGGTTTTAAATTATTCCTCATAATAATATTGGATTTGATGGAAATGCGCTGCTGCTGGTTTCGGGATTCGTAAACGAGAATGAGGTGAAGTCTCGCGAGAACTGAGGGATTCGCGGGGTTTGGCTGTCAGGGTTGTGCCTGTGGGTAAGTAATCGCATCCGTTAGTATCATCTATCGGAGAATAAAAGTACGGAGTATGTTATACAAAATTTTTAACGCGTGCTTTCATGACACGTGTATAGTTTCCCATTAATAGCTTTAGTGCTAATATGGCGACGGCTAGGCTAGCTGACTAGCTTGGTTACAGTAAACAAGGTGGCCTGTATTGTTATCCTCATCAGAACCGATGATCGTTTAATAGGACGTAATTAAAAAATATATTGTTTTTCTTGTTCGGTTTAATTGATTGGGTTATGCACTTGCAATAAATACACAAGTTATACACTGTCCTGTTAAAGATGTGCCATTAATCTAACTGACAATAGACTGTACCTGGTGGCTGAGCTGTGTGCACAGTGATGTCTGATTTATTATTTTTTTTTTAAAGGTTACACATCCAGGTCTTTTTTTTTTTTTTTAGCAACGCAGGACCTGATTACTACTTTTATGCATTAATTGTATTTAATTGCATTAATTGTATAGTTGTTACTCTGTATCTGTTCATGCAGATTGCAGAGTACATCAGCTATTAAAGGACAATTCCACCCTGAAACACACTATGTCTTTATAATGATCTAATTATGTTGAGCTTAGTGATTCTGGACTTAATTTGTTGTCAGGATGATGTATTTTTCGTATTCCTCTGAAAACTTTGCATTGTGCAGATGTCACAGGTGGGACATTGTTCTTGATTGTGCCGTTGCAGAGGAACATTTCAGTCTAGACATAAGTGGTTAGCACTGTCGCGTTGCACCTCCATGTTTCCCGGGTTCAATTCCCGACTCGGGTCTGTGCGTGGAGTTGGCATGCTGTCCCTGTGCTTGATTGGTTTCCTCCCACAGTCTAAAGATATGCAGTTTAGGCTGATTGATGTGAGTGTATGTGCCCTGCGATGGATTTGCACCCTGTCTAGGATTTACCCCGCTTTATGCCCTTTATCCTGGTTACCCCGTATCCAGGATAACGCAGTACAGATGATGAGTGAATGAGTGATTCACTGTTGTCCTCAAGCATGAAAAGTAGGTTTAATGTCCTGCAGATACTATTACCACAACCTTCATCACTTCGTATTGTTCACTTCCTCTCAGATTCATGCAGCCTTAATAAAAAAAAAATTATTTCAGTGCTTGCCTGGAGAATAAAGAAATTAAAAACACTTGACATTGATTATTAGCTACATGAAAAAAAAAGCAATTCAGTTATATATGTGATTTAAAATAGAATAAAAAAAATTATACTGTATATACAGTATTTGCATTTGGGGTGGAAGAAAAGTTACGGTTCCTTTATAATCATACAGGTGGTGCACTCTAATCTATTCACACTTTTGCAGGCAGCACAACATCCTGTGGCGCAAACTATTTGTTTAAGTTTAGAATTGTAACGTTCACTCAGTGATCGTCTTTACCGCTTAATCCTGTATACGGGGTTGTGGGGGGCCTGGAGCCTATCCCAGGAGACTTAGGGCACGAGGCGTGGTACACCCTGGACAGGGTGCCAATCCACTGCAGGGAACACACACATATACAGTACATACTCACACAAACGCGATAGTGCTCCTTGGTTATGCCCATTCCTGTGGAGTATAGCAAAAGGTTTGTTTTCATGGTTAAGGTGAAACCTTCAGTAGGCTTAATTTAAAAGTTGACAATCCTTATAACTTGTTTTAATTGACCTTCCCACAACAATACATCCCTGTAATGTGAAATGTACCCTTTCACTGGTGCTGTGTTTAGGAAGTGAAGAAGGTCATGTATGCGCAGTCATGCGCGAAAATACCAGCTTGTCTGAGTTGCTGAAATAAAACAGAATATCATGAACCATCACAACTTATTCTGCTTCACATTTTACTTGTGAGATTTTGCAACAAACATCTGCCTGCCAAAACGCCACAGTACTGGATATCATTCAGCGGCAGTGCGTAGGAGGAAGCTTGCTTTCCCTTTAACTAGCCGTAATGAAAGATTGAAATGCAATATGGTCGATTTGGAACAACTTAGAAGCAGTATTAGAAGTGTTGTTTAGGATGCCATAACATAAGCTGAAATGTTTTTTTTTGCTGAAAGTGTTACTGTGACTGGTTTTAAGTGTGGGTTTTGGAAAACAGTTGCTCTTCACTCTTTCCAGGTCTGCGTGCCACCTTTAAATCTTCTAGTTGTATGCGGTACCAGACCGGACTGCCTTGCATTCTGCTTTTCTTAGGAGTAGTGGAAAGAGCAAACACTGGAAAAAGCTCCAAAATGCAATGCAGCTATAGGATGCGCAAGATATGAAACTCGAATGTGCTAATTAATGGACTACGAGAACGTTTTTGAAATCTGACCAGTTTGATCAGAGAATACAGATGAGTACAAGAAAGAGCTGGATACATTAAAGGCGTAAAGCACTGCTGCATCTTTACTGTACACAGAGACTAACCAAAGGCTAATTCCCACTGGCACTGGTATTGGGGACAATTCAGTAACATAGTGGGTCATGCACTAGAAAAGTGCAAGTAGACCAATGTGTGATAAGTTTTGACAAAGAAGTTAACTCTTGTGCACAATTGATCACAGCTTCATTATAAACATGATTATGCAAATCTATCGGGGTGTAAATCTCCTTTAAACACACTTGCCACTTGTATGTATAAACAAAACATTATCAAGATAATCATATATTGTCAAGGCGGGATCTGGAATCGGTTGTCCATGCTTTTATAACCTCTCGTCTTGACTACTGTAATGCTTTATTCTTCGGAATCAACCATACCACTATGGCTCGCCTACAGTTGGTGCAAAATGCCACAGCTCGTTTTTTAACTGGTACAGGCAGACGAGAGCATATTACCCCAATCTTGGCTTCCCTTCACTGGCTTCCAGTGTATTTTAGGATCCGTTTTAAAATTCTTTTATTTGTATTTAAGTGTTTAAATGGTCTTGCCCCTGCCTATCTGGTGGAATTGCTGCACCCATATGTTCCATCTCGCTCCCTCAGGTCTACTGACAAGCTGCTTCTCCAAATTCCAAAATCCCGATGCAAACTTCGAGGTGATCGAGCCTTTTCAGTAGCTGCTCCTCATCTATGGAATGAGTTACCCCTACTCATTCGACAAGCTCCCTCAGTGGCTGTTTTTAAATCTCGTTTAAAAACTCATTTCTACTCTCTGGCCTTCAACCCAGTGTGAAGTATTTTTATTGAGATGTTTTATGTTTTATTTCTTGCTGCTACTTTTATTATCATTATTTTTTATTATCATTAGAAGTATGTTATTTGGTTCGCTATGTTCTTAGTTGCTTCTTTTCTTGTTACCATCATTTAAATTTTAAAATTTAAATTTTTTAATTTATTTTTACTTTTATTTATTTTTATTATTTTATATTATCGATTTACCCTGCTGTTTTTTGGCCTAAATGTTGACTTTTGTACAGCACTTTGGTCAGCTTTGTTGTTGTTTTAAAGTGCTTTAGAAATAAAGTGGTATGGTATGGTATGGTATATAAGCATGTACAGTAAACACTCCATGCATGTATGTTTATTGTTTCAATTTGAAAAGACAGTAATGTTTGCTCTTTGTCTTTTCTGTTAGGAGACGGCATAGAGAAACTCTGAATATGAGTGATGAAAAACCGTTCCTCTGCACTGCTCCTGGCTGTGGTCAGGTTTGTATTTACATCTCAGTGAAAATCACTATTAAACTATTGCTGTGATTACTGCAGAATTGTTTTTAAAACTTCAATGCTGTTCAGAGAATATACAAACTCTAGTTAAAACTAGACGGGGACATTTTCTGGAGAAAATGTGGTGCTTGGTGTGGCAAAACTTACAGGATCAGTTGGTAAGGTGCTCTGAAGTAGTTGCTAGGGTATGGCTTGACAGCTTCACAATGATCCTGAGAGACTGATTGGTTGCCTGAGTAAAATTAGCCCATCCCATTTATCTGTGACAATGCGATCGACAGTTGGGTTCAGTTTAAAGTTCCTATGGAACTTACCTTAGCAGGGAATGCAACTGTGAGCACTTTCTGTTTTAATGGGGAATACCTTCGCCATAATATTTTAGTCGGGCAAACTTGGGCACATCCTCTTCCACCAACAACTTATTCCCTCTTGCGGGGTATGTTCTTACACAGCTTGCAAGCCTCTTCAAATGTGGTCTATTTTATATTTCTATAAAATTCTTGCTCTGCGCTAGAAATGGTCAAAATAGATCTCAATGTTAAGTCTGTGGGATTTATTTTTTTGTGGAGTAAATTGATTGAATTGCCATAGCACCCCATTCCCGAATAAGCCTCACAATTTGACAGCTTTTCCATGACAATAGTTGTTTGTACGGGAAAAGAATGATGATAAAAAAAAAAAAAAGTCTGCAAGATAATACAAGTGATGCACCAATAATGATTATTTTCTGTGATGTTAAAAAAAAACATAGATATGCCACTGAACCCTGTAAAGTCAATAATCAACGAGTACAGGTTGCTCAGATTCTTCACAGGTTTGGGGTATGGAGTAGGTTGGTATTTTTAAGAAAAAAACATAACATCCAGTCTCCCAAAAACGTTGTAGAATAATGTGTTGTGGTCATATTTATGGATGCAGTGAGAGAGGACATGAAGTTAGTGGGTGTGAGAGAAGAGGATGCAGAGGATAGGGTTAGATGGAGGCAGATGATTCGCTGTGGCGACCCCTGAAAGGGAACAGCCGAAAGACGAAGAAGAAGAAGAGGTCACATTTTGGGTTGGGTCAGAGGTAGCTCAGTGGTTAAGGCATTGGACTCCGGTTCAGGAGATCCCACAAAAAAAGAGGAAAGCGTGGTTTAGTTATGCAGTATACTGATTCCTCACCTTCTTTTAATTTTGGAGCAGCAAAAGTCAGCTTTTGTCAGTCAACAAGTCAGGACTCCGCAGCAGTGACAGGAGTCCTGACTTGTTCCCAAGTCGTCCCTTTCTCAAATTTTAATTTACATGAGTTTGTTTGGGGTTGATGACAGATTTTTCTCCAGGACTGTACTTGGGAGTACTGTACTATCACTCGTGTTACTCTGCCCCGGAGCACCAATTTAATGAGGGTGAAAGATATGTTTTAAGGAAGCACCTTGCAAAATGGACCCAAAATACAGAGTGACATAGAGACGGCATTAGAAGTAAATCCCTTGAATCCTTTTCTCTATTTATAAGTGATACACACACACACATATCTGTAATCTAAAGTTTTTCTGTCCAGAGGTGTCTGGTTTCAGCTGATGACCATGATCATATAAAGTTGCTTATTGCACTGTGTGTTTTTGTCACATGTAAAAAACACTAGATTTACGTGAGAACAAGTACATGGCATTTTGACTTGTGTTCAAATAACAAAATTCTGTTTATGGTGATCTCTAGGTCATCAACATAAGTTCACTATGTCAAGAATATTCCTTATTAGCAGAAGTTTCTATTGAAACAGGTGAAGGCCTGCAGATTAAAGGGACAGGAACCATCTGGTAGAACAGTGGGAAACTCCATTCCTGGATGGTCTATGTTAAGGAACCATTATTAGTTTTCTAATAATTCTGTGTGAATACAATTTCTGGGTTAAATTAAGCTTTCTCTTTTTGCATGTATGTAAGGACCTTTCCCTGAAAGGAAATGAAAGATTTATTTCTTAGTATGTATTCTTGAAGTGTTTGATAATGGATGTCTCATGCATGCTTATGCTGCAGGTATGGATTTACTGTATGACACATGTGATCGATTTTGTATGTTTATTATCTATTTGTGCTATCAATATTTGTTAAAAAGGAAGGAGACGTTAAGGACTATTTTATACTGTACGTTTAAATTTTTGTAATGTAAACAAAGTTGTCACTTTGCACTTGTTCTTACGTAAATCTAATGCGTGACATACATATAATCAGTGCAGTAAGCAACTTTGTACAAGGTACAAAAACAAGGTACTCTTTTTCTATTAATGCAGTGTCTTTACTCAGAATTTCCACAACATATGATGAGATAAAAGGGGAACATTTTGGAGATAATATCAAAAGATATGTTTGTCGCCAAAACACAGCACATTTTCAAAGTCCCATGATCACAATCCCAATGATGAAGCATGGTGGTGGCAGCATAATGGCTAAAGACCTGTTGCACAGATGAATTGAAAGAGTTAGGATGCTATCTCAAGGATGATTTTTTTTTAAATATTGCAAAGTGTGCACCCCTTGGCAAAAAGGGTTGATTGCATGATAAAATCTAAAGGTGTTTCAAACTAAAGTAAATGATAATTTATGCAACCAGTTTAATGCACAGTTTTGTAATGGTTCTCGTTATTTGTCACTTAAATTTGTATGTTGCAGTTTCACAATAAAGTTAGAATACAGTGGTGTGAAAAACTATTTGCCCCCTTCCTGATTTCTTATTCTTTTGCATGTTTGTCACACTTAAATGTTTCTGCTCATCAAAAACCGTTAACTATTAGTCAAAGATAACATAATTGAACACAAAATGCAGTTTTTAAATGAAGGTTTACGTTATTAAGGGAGAAAAAAAAACTCCAAATCTACATGGCCCTGTGTGAAAAAGTGATTGCCCCCCTTGTTAAAAAATAACTTAACTGTGGTTTATCACACCTGAGTTCAATTTCTGTAGTCACCCCCAGGCCTGATTACTGCCACACCTGTTTCAATCAAGAAATCACTTAAATAGGAGCTACCTGACACAGAGAAGTAGACCAAAAGCACCTCAAAAGCTAGACATCATGCCAAGATCCAAAGAAATTCAGGAACAAATGAGAACAAAAGTAATTGAGATCTATCAGTCTGGTAAAGGTTATAAAGTCATTTCTAAAGCTTTGGGACTCCAGCGAACCACAGTGAGAGCCATTATCCACAAATGGCAAAAACATGGAACAGTGGTGAACCTTCCCAGGAGTGGCCGGCCGACCAAAATTACCCCAAGAGCGCAGAGACAACTCATCCGAGAGGCCGCAAAAGACCCCAGGACAACATCTAAAGAACTGCAGGCCTCACTTGCCTCAATTAAGGTCAGTGTTCACGACTCCACCATAAGAAAGAGACTGGACAAAAACGGCCTGCATGGCAGATTTCCAAGGCGCAAACCACTTTTAAGCAAAAAGAACATTAAGGCTCGTCTCAATTTTGCTAAAAAACATCTCAATGATTGCCAAGACTTTTGGGAAAATACCTTGTGGACCGACGAGACAAAAGTTGAACTTTTTGGAAGGTGTGTGTCCCGTTACATCTGGCATAAAAGTAACACAGCATTTCAGAAAAAGAACATCATACCAACAGTAAAATATGGTGGTGGTAGTGTGATGGTCTGGGGTTGTTTTGCTGCTTCAGGACCTGGAAGGCTTGCTGTGATAGATGGAACCATGAATTCTACTGTCTACCAAAAAATCCTGTAGGAGAATGTCTGGCCATCTGTTCGTCAACTCAAGCTGAAGCGATCTTGGGTGCTGCAGCAGGACAATGACCCAAAACACACCAGCAAATCCACCTCTGAATGGCTGAAAAAAAACAAAATGAAGACTTTGGAGTGGCCTAGTCAAAGTCCTGACCTGAATCCTATTGAGATGTTGTGGCATGACCTTAAAAAGGCGGTTCATGCTAGAAAACCCTCAAATAAAGCTGAATTACAACAATTCTGCAAAGATGAGTGGGCCAACATTCCTCCAGAGCACTGTAAAAGACTCGCTGCAAGTTATCGCAAACGCTTGATTGCAGTTATTGCTGCTAAGGGTGGCCCAACCAGGTATTAGGTTCAGGGGGCAATTACTTTTTCACACAGGGCCATGTAGGTTTGGATTTTTTTTCTCTCTAAATAATAAAACCCCTCATTTAAAAACTGCATTTTGTGTTTACTTGTGTTATCTTTGACTAATAGTTAAATGTGTTTGATGATCAGAAACATTTTGTGTGACAAACATGCAAAAGAATAAGAAATCAGGAGGGGGGCAAATAGTTTTTCACACCACTGTAGGTTCTGACATGATTCATCTTGGTTTTAATATTTGTACATCACAGACACCTGAGTGGCATTAAGAAAATGTGAGTTTGACTCCCAGGTGATGCAACAGACATCTGTAGGTGGGAGTACAGAGAGCAGATTGGCCGTGTTCTCTTAAGGGAGTGGCATACCAGCACTCTCAATTCAATCATAGCAATCCCTGCCAATGCTGGGCATCTGTGAGCTCACACAAGAGGAAGGGGTGAATAATGCTTTCTTCCAAGAGTGCCCTGCTGTACTCAACCTCGCATGAGCACCAGTTGGAGAAGTTGGAAGGGAAGCATATGATAGTCTTTGCTCTCCTTGTTTGGGAGATTAGATTTTGTGCAAAGTCTGACCCAGAACCCCCTCCCCAACCCCACACAAAAAGGTACTATTTTAAAAGGGTGTGCTGAGCTTTTCTATGTGTTCTACCTGTATTTGCCAGTATGATTTTTTTAAAAGTGAGATTCTGATTCGTAGTGGAAACTCATTTGTAACACACATTTGTAGATTTAAAATATATTTTTTGTTCCCAGGTCAAACATATTTCATGTGACAGCTAACAGTGTGTATTTGTGCGTTACTGCTTTATATCCACAGCGATTTACAAATGAAGATCATTTGGCAGTCCATAAACATAAGCATGAGATGACACTCAGGTTTGGACCAGCGCGCAGTGACAGTGTCATCATTGCTGGTGAGTGTGTCATAAATTTCCGTTCCTCGATGGAGGTCGTTAGTAAAGGTAATAAATAGTTGTTTGTATAATTGGTTGTTCTTTGCAGACCAAACACCCACACCCACACGCTTTCTAAAGAACTGTGAGGAGGTTGGACTGTTCAACGAGCTCGCTAGTCCCTTTGAACATGACTTCAAAAAGGCCACAGAGGAGGATATTAAAAAGGTACCTACACATAAACTTCAGTGTTGTCATAAAATGTAATATCATTTACTCTGAAACATTTTACTGCATTTGGCAGACAACTTTTAGCGACTAAAAGTTTTATCTCATTATACACCTGAGAGTTTTAAGGGCCTTTCTCAAGGACTCAACAGTGGCAACTTGGTAGGACTTGGAGGGGTTTGAACCTGGGATATATATATATATGTTAGAAAAACATCGAAAAACTCAGAACCATGCAAGTTGTGAAGCACATGGTTAGCTCTGTTGCCACACACCTCCAGGTTGATGGTTTGAATCATGCCTCCAGTCCACATGTGTAAATTTGGTGCTTTTGTCATATTTTGAAATGAAATTCTGAGCTGACGTTTTGTGTATTGCCTACATTACTCACAATGTGCTTGACTATACAGAGGTGGTGGTGTCAGTGAGTATTTATTTCTACCTAAAGAGAGAAGTGCAGCAGTACTTTAGTCCTTCAGTTTCTCCACCTTTTCACATGTTTCGCTTTCTTAAACAGATAAGATCCCGAAGCCCTCAGCTTTCATGTTAATGCCACCATCAACAAGACCTCCTCATCATAGCGCAACTGTGTAATGTACCTACAGTATATTGCTTTTGGTACTTTGAGTCCAGCATTTGCTAATAATTCTACTTATGATATTTTATTGATATGACCATGAATGCCACTAGGAAATTTTGAGTGAAAAAATAAGCTCTTGTCTTTTTTGATTTTATTTTGTTTTTAGGATGTAGTGACGAAACCTGACTGCTAAGCCTCTTAATTCAGATGTAAAAAAGTAGAAAATATAACCATCATTGTTAGCGAACTAGCCACGCGCTACTGTGACATCAGAATACTGATTCGTCATGCGAACAACGAAAATAGCACCAACCAAAATTAAGCATACTTGTAGTGTGTCTCAGGGCAGAGATTTCCTTTAACAACAGAATTTATCTAACCAACTTAAACCTATTTATAGCTAATTTATTAATGAATAACTGAATGAGCAGGTGTCTTAGACATCTCATGTGAGCCAAAATACTTTTCCTTTGGTTATATATACTAGCACCTTCTCAAACATCTTAGACCATGCTTTTACTAAATATTTGTCATGTATCAGCAATAACAAGTAAAAAGTGAAGATCCATGTCAAATACATTTAGCAGATGCCCATATCTACAGCAACTTACATTTTTACCTTATTATACATCTGAGCAGTTGAGGGTTAAGGGCTTTGCTCAAGGGCCCAATAAGGACAACTTGGCGGTCATGGGATTTGAACCTGGGACCTTCCGAACCATAGTCCAAATGCCTTAACCACTGAGCTACCCCTGACCTACATAAAGTCCATCAGTGTGTCATGTCAGATGGGACAACAGTCTATAATTATAATAGTCTATAATTATAATTTTATAATTATAATTATAAAATTATAAAATTTTTCAAAAGTGCAAGACCTTCTGATAATTTTCTATTTTAAACTAAACAAATATCCCAGAGTATGGTCTCCATCCTTTAGGCCAGTGGTTCTCAAACATTTTCTGTCATTCCCCACTTAAGGGAGTGGGCGAATTTTTAAGCCCCACTTGTCAACAAACTATTTATTGAAATATCAATATCTAAACCAATAAGATCAAATAACACCAAGTTCAAAACAGATCAAATACACGTGCAATTCTTATAACAGGCTTACTTCGTCACTTATCTAGAGCTTACTTTCAAAGAAGTCGAGTGGCTTATTAATGTGACTGGGATGTTTTTGTTGTCTCTAAGTGTCTTTCTACTTTGTTGGGTCTCATGCGGTCTGCTGCCAGCGGTTTAAGACACAGAACACACACAGGACTCTCCTCTGCCCCCACCATCATCACCATGAATCCAAACGCAACATAGGCTTCATCATGTTTTCCTTTCGGCTGGCTTTTTGGTTGATTAGACTGATAGTGCTGAATCGCCTGCTTTTTTGTGGTCCATGTAACAAATGTATCCAATGACGTTATTATGCCCACGACATACAGTTCACTACTGACCCGGTTTGTGTCCGTGGTAAAGTTAGTTTCATATTCGCATCTCCGAATTCAATACCTGCGTAAATAAACCCGCAAATAAGATACCCACGTTCCTTTTTATATTGTCTTTAAGCTACATCCGCCTTAAATTATACATGTTTAAAAGCATAAACATCGTTGTTCTCTACAGCGCAACGAATGATTTAGGGATCATTGCAAAATGCCGCACACCAACAAAAAGCGTAGAACAATATTGATCTTCCCTTCTGTTCAGCGCATGAAGGATCAAAAAGCTACTTTGTTGCCACACCGGAAACTAGAAATGCCAGACTAGTACTGCCTGATAAAATATAAATTTTTAACAAAAATACAGAAACATCAGCATACACATTGAAATAAATGAAATTACTGTACATATATAATACCGAATGTTTCCTTATATAGTGTTCCATTGCAATTAACATGCCGATAAAAAAAATCTTTATTGTTGCACTATGGTTCCACTTTATCTCTGATGTTATTTTAATTTACAGTACTTGCATTAAAGATCCATTTCTTTGCGTGTGATAGTTTAGTTTCGAGTGTCCGATCTTCATTATCAATAAAGAAAAGCATGAATTAGAATAGTTACTTTCCTATTATTTTCCACTAATTTCCTCCCGTTCATTGCGCCCCACCTGTCATGTCTGTATTCCCCACTAGTGGGGCCGTCCCACACTTTGAGAACCACGGCGTTAGGCTATGTGTCTTAAAGACTGAGACCTTTAGTGTATGTTGAGAATTAAAATAATTTTACCAGATAGAGTTAATACTACTATAGAACACTGAAAATTATTAAGTTGTATGGCGGAAAGCCTTTCTGTTATGCATGATGCTTATGTATGCTGGGAACGTAAGAGGTTTCATCTGATTTGTTTTCAGGGCAGAGGATGAGCCTCCTTTCAGTGATGTACTTTTTAAAACCTCGTTTTAGATGATCAGCCGTCTTTCTTTGTAGCTGATTTTATTTAGACAGGTGCACTGAAGTGTGCTCATTTGCAGCTGCAATGCTCAAGAGACTTAATTGTGGACTTTGCTATTGAGGTCTGCCAGTGTCTGACAAAATGACAGCTAATGATGTTTCCATGCATTTTCCTTTGAGTACCAGTGAAGTACCTGTAATAATTAGATTAAAATAAGGAAAAAGCAGAGGAAGCAAAAGCATTTATGCTGTATATGAAAGAACAAAAATAACCCTAAGCACTCTGTCACATTGCAGTTGGAAATGTTTTAAGGTTGTTGTTACAGTATGTAAAAGTAAGCAAGGTGAATGGACTTCATTATGTAAAACCGTATAGCTTATCCATGATATCTAGGAAACACTTTAAGAGCCATTCAAAAATGTAAACATTAAAATTTTTAATATTTTTTTTCTTATGAGTGATTTTATAAATAATAATTATTAATAATTTTAAAACATAGTACTGTAGTATGGAAAACATCTAATGGCTATGCATATCTTTAAATCTATCTTTAAAATGGACTTTGAAAGCTTTACTGATTGAGGGAAATCAGGATCATGCAGGTTCTGCAACGCTGTCACTGAAAGTTCTTATAGCAATCACTGTGGAGATTTTTTTTATGGCTTCCTTTTATTTAATTTATTTAATTTCATAAAAAAATTAAAACAGATTGAAGGAAAACCAAAAAAACATGTGAGATTGCAGCTCAGCACAAAGTTTCTCAGCTTTCTTCTATGTTGAAACATTTCTATCATGTTAAGAGTGGTCTCTCCGGCCCTGATTCTGCCTCATCCATAAGGCACGAGCGCTCATGGAAGGGTATAAGGTGTGTGAAAGGCATCGTACGCTATGGATTTGACGGTCAACAGATTGCAACCATATTAAACATCTGTGGGAGATTTGAGTGCGATGTGTGAGCTAGCACTCTATACCATTATCATCATTCAAAACAGGAGATATAATTTGAATCAATGGTGTTCATTAATCCAGTAATGTTTCAGAGATTTGTGGAAGCAGGGGCAAGAAACATTGAAAGTGTACTTGTTACTCAGAATGGCTTTACACTTACACATTATACTTCTTTTTTTTTTTCATTTACATTTGAGGCTTTAGCAGATATTATTTGGCAAAGTGATTTACATTTTTGTAAAATCACGCATATGAACAGTTGAGGGTCAAGGGCTTTCTCAAGGGCCCAACATTGCCAGCTTGCTAGTCCTGGGGTTTAAACCGGTGACCGTCTGATAAATAGTCCAACACCTTAATTACTGAGCACGTTTGTCACCTGTATGTATTTACGGACCTGAATTTGATTTGTTTTTGTAGAGTGTGCTTAAAAATTGATCTTCTATTTTCGTATTTGGTGTTTTAGTTACCTTTGGACTTGTCTCCTCTTGCAACTCCTATTGTGCGAAACAAAATTGAGGAACAGGCATACATGGAATCACATAGAGACAGCCCACTTCCCCACCCTGAATCTACAACCAACGATGACAAGGTTAGTGCTGGTTTAAATCATTTTCTTACTTCTTAAACACTTACTATAGCGCTTCATTAAATGCCACGCCTCTGATTTATTTACTTACTGCTCTGTTTTTTAGTGCAGGATTATGTGCATAAATTTCAGAATTGTGAATGTAGCATCCCGAATTAAATAAACACTATCCTGAGAGGGTGTGTACTCCAGTTTATTTCCCTCCCAGTCTGCAATATACATCTTGTGGTGTTGTCTAGCATTATCTCACCTGGCCAGTTATCTTTTGATATAGAATTCATGTAGTAAACTTTACTGTAGTTAGTAGCCTTGGAATATAATTCTAAAAGACTTTTTAAATGGTTGATGCACCTTCGGTTTCATATGGTATTTTCAGGACGTTTCTTTGCAGCCGACCTCACTGCCTACATCCGCTATAGTCCGTCCTGCCTCCCTCCAAGTTCCCAATGTACTTCTGGCCAGTACTGACGCTAGTGTTGTTATTCAGCAAGCCCTTCCATCTCCAACGTCTAGTTCTGTTATAACTCAAGTCCCATCCTCTAATAGGCCAATAGTGTAAGTAGCTCCAAAACGTTCCTTGCTACTTAAGAACCTTTAATTTGCACATCATCGCTTTTTTCGTACTGTTTTTTTTTTATTATTTTTTTTTTATTATTATTTTAGTCATTTATTATTTAGTAGATTTCATACTTTTCTTCATAGGTGGTAAGATTTTTCTGAGTTACTCTGTCACCATTTTTAAGCCTCATTCTCATTTGAATGTTTCCTTTAAATATACACATGCACATTTAATTTGGTGTTAAAATGTAGCAATAAGAGAATATGCATATATTTACATTACTATGCACATCTGCCTCTCTGCTCTGTCTCCAGTCCCGTGTCTGGCACATTCCCAGTGATTCTTCAGCTGCCAAATGGACAGACCATGCCCGTCGCCATCCCAGCCACCATCGCCAGCTCTAGCGTACACATCCCCACTGCCATACCTGTATGTTTACACAGGTTTTATTTATTTTATTCCAAATATGTTTATTCCTTCCCTAGATGTAATAACTTATTCTCGAAGAGATGAGAGATTTTTCTGTCTAATTAAAGAGTAGTCACACTGCACAGCTTAAAAGCATGTTATCCATCTGCCATTCCACGGGGGAATGTTGAGAGCGAATGTTTCCTGCAAAATTTCTTCCCAACTTTGAAGATAATTGTATTAGTACTACTTTCTGTTAACTAAATTTTCCTCCACACATGCAGATGCAAATTGTTTATCTACTGTACAGTCAAAACTCTTGGAGGACTGTTTGTTCCCTTGCCAGGCGATTAAACATTTGAAAGTGACTCCCTTCCAGAAGAGTGGCGCAGTGTATTCATATCATGAGTGACGTAGGTGTGATTTGTCAGTGACACGTTTCAGCGTGGCACAGAGGACAGGCCGGTATTTATTATTCCGACATCGCCTGTGTAGCTTGGAGAGGGAGAATGAGAGAACTAATGGGCCTTAGAAAAGGGCAGTTGTATGTCACAGCAATAAAATGAGAGCGGGTGGAAGAGAAAAAGACACAGCGAGAGGACACTTCAACCATAATGGGTTCTCTGACATGTTCACTGTCCTTGTATGGGCTAGTAGTCAGATCAAAGCTGTATGATCTGCATATTCACGTTTCATGTGTGCAAGGATGCTGCGAGGACAAACATGCCTATGTCATGTGTATATATGTGGGATGTTGTGTATCTCCACATATTCAGTGTATGTCTTTCTACTCTGTCTGTTCTCTCTCTCTCTCTCTAGTGTGCTTGTCTTTACATTACATCTTTCTTTGGTTGTGCTGCTTGCAAATACCATGCAGTCAGCCTAATGAGTGTGAGCTATGGGGTTAGCTTGTATGCATGCTGCTCGCTTCATGTGTGTGTGTGGGGGGGTGTTTTTGTGTGAGATTAGGGTGGACACTTAGCAGGTTGAGGTGTGAAAACGTCTTCAGAGAGACTAATTATGTCAATCCATCTCCTTTCCCCATGTTCTCCATATGTTTCCTGTCTTAGCTGGTAAGACCAGTCACCGTAGTGCCTAACGTCCCTGGAATCCCCGGCCCCTCCTCTCCACAACCCGTCCAATCAGAAGCAAAGATGGTAATCCCCTTTTTTTTTTTTGTACTTATTTACATATTTACTTATCGGTTTGATCTCATGTCTTCGTGTGTCTATCTGTGCCTGTCATTACCTCTAAATGTACTTCATTCATTTATGCGCTAGAGGGCTCCACTTAAAAAAAGTCATTGTATAGCTGGGAGAATTCGAACGTAATTGTGATTCATTGATAAATCTGTTGTTTTGTAAATAAAACAGGATCTTTTTCATCCCTGGTTATTTAAAGCAGTAAAGTCGAAGTTATCCATAGCATTGTTCTGACACTAGAAATATAGTCTGAGTGAACACTAAAATGTTGCAGTATGCATTCATTTTTGTTTGTGTGTGCCGTGATCTGGTGTTTACTACACTGCATTATAATGTACTTGGTGTATAAGTGTGTGTAGAGAATTTACGTGTGGGCCTTTGGTGTAGTGATGAAGTGTTGATCACTCTGCTGTAAATGTTCACAGCATGCTGCTCCTCCAGATATTAGCATGTAAACTCGCTCTAGGGGACAAGGGCGAGCGGTGTAGGGATAGAGGCCTGTCTGTCGCAGGGGTGTATCTGGATGTATGTGTACGTGTTCGAGATGACAAACGCGCAAACAGCGCTGCGCTCAGCAGGTTGTCATCGGGGGCAACCGGAATGGGGAGGGAAGTTGGCACGCGCTCAGAAAGGCGCATTTCTGTTCCTCACCCTGCATGGAACCTTTTGTTCAGCAGAATCTAACCTGACCCTGTACACAATCTCTCTCTCTCTCTCTTACACACATTCATACATACATAACAGAAATCCACACGTGCATACAGGGGCTTGAAACATCAGAGCTATGTACATACTCTTTCAATGACATGCCATCTCACACACACACACGTACACACACAACACAACACCTAATGAGCTCACATCAGGAAAACAGACCCCTCTCTGAGACCGCCCCTCCTCCTGCCATCCACCCCTCCATGCCTTTATCCCTCTCTTTTTCTTCTCTCCTCCCCAGACACAGACACGGCACTTTACAAGGACTGATGATGCTGCAAAGACCACAATAATGATAATTAACTTGCTGAATTTAGAAGATTATGCTGTTAATTAGTTGAAAAATAAAGATAAGTAATATAGTAGCAGATGGTTGGATAACACCCCAGAGATGGAGGGTTATTGCACTGATGAGGTTCCTGTGGCAGATATGAAATATGATTCAGTTTCCTCTCTCTCTCTTTCTCTCTTGCTCCGCGTCTCTTTCTCTCTATCTTTCCAGGGAGTTCTGGAGGGTTGTTATACTATAAACTAATTTGCTAGATAGATAGGTCTGGCAGAGGTAGCTGTTAAAAGAATGTCCCCTCTTGTTTTTTCCATGTTAATGAATCTCTCTTCTCTCTCTTAGCCCTCAGTTGCCTTGTTCACCTGCTGTGGGTGCATTTGTTACCTGATGCCTTTGACTTTTTTTTTTTTTTTTTCATCATTGTTGCTTTTGCTCCTCTTCTTTTTCAGGGAGAGCCTTTAGATTAGTGATGTATACGGTACAGCTCTTTATGTCTGTGATACATATCGCAGCGAATGGCCATATGAAGACGGACGCGATGCAGTATGGCTGGATGCTTCGAGCGCATGTGGATGTCATTCATTCAGCGTGTAAGAGTTGACATTATTGTTAGGCAGCTGTGGGGAATGTGACAGGCTCAGTGGGAGGCAGAGTTAGGAAAGGGGTGCTTAGCGCTGAGGTCGCTATGCTATGCGAGCTACGGCTCGCCCGGGAGAGAAAGATTTCCCTGACAGGAGAGAATCACGGCCGTCTCGAGGGAATAGGAAATTAGCTACGACAGCTATTACTCCTCTGGAACAGGATGCAGGGAAGCATCTGTTTTTAGTGGTGATGAATATGTTGTTTTAATCCTTGCCTCCCGCTTTCTCTGGAAGTTAATTACTCTAATCTCCTGTACCTGCCTCTCTCTAATGCGGTTTAGCTCTCTGACTTATGAGAGGTGCTGTTGGAGCAGCAGTTTTGCCAAAAGAAAAAGAAAGCTTTATAAATACAGACTGTAGAATGAAGAGCAACATTTAGCTCCGTGTATAATTTCCTGTGCTGCTGGAGAACGTAGATAACTGAACAAGCTATTGAGTTGCTGCATAATTAGACACCTGACCACAAGTCATTGTTGCACTACAGCTAAAATCCAGGTTCTTGTTTAGTACCGAACACAGTTTATCCGTGTGAAAGTGGATGACAGCATTGCAGAGACTTGCAGAGTTCGGAACGTTCTATCTGTGTGAGTGCTGCGCTTTATTGTATGCAGCGTTGTGTTAGGAATGAATATAAGAATCATTAATTTAACTGTGGAGTCCATGAAAAGTTCATTTTCATTATCCCAATTTTAATGTCCTATTTTATGTAAAATGAAAACGAATAAAATTTAGCTGGTTGAAAAATTTCACATGTAATTAAATTGCATGAGTAGATTTTTAATTATGCTTTAGGTTTCATTTAAATAAAATATATGCTCATAAAACTTATTTTCTTTGAAACCGGTGGAATTAAAATGCTTTTTTCTATACTGGAGCTTACTGACCTCTTCTTATCGGACTTTGTCTTGACACAGAAGCTGAAGGCAGCTCTCAGTCAACAGCTTCCTCAGGTTACCAATGGAGACACGGAGCAAAGTCGGGCCGCCAGCCAGACTCCGCCCCCAGTGCCACCCCTGGTCCCACCCCCAGTCCCACCAGCAGTCCCACCACCACCAGCTGAGGAGACACGTCCACAATCACTACAACAACCAGCAACGTCAACCACGGAAACACCTGTGCGTAATAGTTCTGCATGTGCATATTAAAGACAGCTACATTTACGTTTACATTTAGGCATTTGGCAGACGCTCTTATCCAGAGCGACTTGCAGAAAGAGCTCAGCTAAGCTGTCACGCAAATTAACCTTACCAAGGTGTTTACTTAAACAAGGTGTTAAGCTTTAATTATTAATTAAACATTAACAGCAACACTATCTCGTGTATTTTCCTCTCAACTTTTACAAGTTTTTATCTTTGAGTTTTGGAAAATTGCTGTTTAAATAAACAAGGATTCGTTTGTGCATATTGACATCTGTATATAGGCTTCACCAGCCCCGCCCGCTCAGCACACTCCCAGTACAGGTGGGCGGCGGCGGCGGTCAACCAACGAAGACCCAGACGAAAAGAGACGAAAGTTTTTGGAGAGAAACAGAGCAGCAGCGTCACGTTGCAGACAGAAGAGGAAAGTGTGGGTGCAGAGTCTGGAGAAAAAAGCTGAAGACCTGGGCTCTATGAACACACAGCTACAGGTACACCTTACACTACAGTTTCACATCAAAGTGGTTTAATGAGAGAATAGCAATGTCCAGACGTTTTTCGCTAAGTGGTCGATATTTTATCTTTTTTCATATCTGCCATGTACATGGAAAAATATATCACATTGAATTACAATGTTTATGTTTGCTGAGGGTTGCAATGCTGAAATACTGTTGTCTTGTTATGAATTAGAAAAAAGCTGTTCAGGTTAAATTTTTCTATATAACCCCTAGCTACACTATACACTTATCCGAGCTTTTCACTAATGCTCGAACGCCTTTAATGTAAAATGTTTTTTTGTATGCTGGAGCCATGATTGTACTGCCGCCTTCACATCTGAAACACTAGCCTCCCAGGAACTCCTATAATGGCCCAAATTTGTTTAAATGACTTGGATCAAGGTCAGGACTGTACAGCCAATGTGACAATAACTCAGCCGATTTCCTGTCATTTGTACAGTAAGTGGTGTTTCTGAATGATTGTGTGTACAGTTCACACATACGGATGCAGTGGTAGCTCAGAGGTTTAAAGCACTAAGTTACTGATCGGAAGATTGGCAGTTCAAGCCCCAGCTCCCACAGGTTGTTGGGCCCTTGAACAAGGTCCTTTATCCTATAATCTCCTGGGGTGCCAGATCATGGCTGACTCTGCACTCTGACCCCATCTACACTGGTAAAAGAATTTCACTGTGCAGTAGTGTATATGTGCAAATAAACGTTCAAGTTAAAAGTTGGTGGGATTGTCACTCACAGACACCCAGCCTTCTTTAAAACATTTGCACTATTAAAATATTTTACTGCGTCTCACTACTGCACTACGCTTGAAGTCTTCTGTAAATGTCAGTCTGTTTTTACATCTTCATTTATGAAAAAAAAAATGTCTTTTTAGTCCCAGTCCAAGTTCGAATGCTCTTCGTGCTTCTACATTTAAATGACTTTTAAACACACACACTGGACCTGTGACATTGCGATTTTCAATTCAAAAGCACTACCTCAAAAGCACTGATTTGCTTCAAACACCTACAGTATATTTCTTCAGGACATAAAGTATAAAAAAACTACTAAAAGTACAGTATCTAAGACACATAAAATGCTGTGTGATGTGTGGTGTCAGTTTTATTTTAATTTTTTTTATGTCATACCTCGTGCAAATATTTCTTTCCTTCTGCGCCACATTACGCTCCAGTAGTTGGCAGTATTGCACCAGCCGCCCATAAACTCAAATCAGTACAAGTGTTACTGTCATAGTTGTGGAAGAAGGAAGCAATTTCTATTTTCTGCAGAAAAAGAACGTGCTAAATGTTTGAGGAATTTCATGTTCCATCTTGCTGAGGTGTTCAAAAAATATGTCTGCACACATTTGCACTTTTATCTATAGGTCCTTCTCAAAAAATTTGCATATTGTGATAAAGTTCATTATTTTCTGTAATGTACTGATAAACATTAGATTTTCATATATTTTAGATTCATTACACACAACTGAAGTAGTTCAAGCCTTTTATTGTTTTAATATTGATGATTGTGGCATACAGCTCATGAAAACCCAAAATCCCCATCTCAAAAAATTAGCATATCATGAAAAGGTTCTCTAAACGAGCTATTAACCTAATCATCTGAATCAACTAATTAACTCTAAACACCTGCAAAAGATTCCTGAGGCTTTTAAAAACTCAAAAAATTTGCATATTTCATCCGACCAATAAAAGAAAAGTGTTTTTAATACAAAAAAAGTCAACCTTCAAATAATTATGTTCAGTTATGCACTCAATACTTGGTCGGGAATCCTTCTGCAGATTCTTGTGTCTCTCAACTTTCTCTTCACAATATCCCACAGATTCTCTATGGGGTTCAGGTCAGGAGAGTTGGCAGGCCAATTGAGCACAGTTATACCATGGTCAGTAAACCATTTACCAGTGGTTTTGGCACTGTGAGCAGGTGCCAAGTCGTGCTGAAAAATGAAATCTTCATCTCCATAAAGCTTTTCAGCAGATGGAAGCATGAAGTGCTCCAAAATCTCCTGATAGCTAGCTGCATTGACCCTGCCCTTGATAAAACACAGTGGACCAACACCAGCAGCTGACATGGCACCCCAGACCATCACTGACTGTGGGTACTTGACACTGGACTTCAGGCATTTTAGCATTTCCCTCTCCCCAGTCTTCCTCCAGACTCTGGCACCTTGATTTCCGAATGACATGCAAAATTTGCAACCTGTAGCCCATTTCCTGCACACGCCTGTACACGGTGGCTCTGGATGTTTCTACTCCAGACTCAGTCCACTGCTTCCGCAGGTCCCCCAAGGTCTGGAATCGGTCCTTCTCCACAATCTTCCTCAGGGCCCGGTCACCTCTTCTCGTTGTGCAGCGTTTTCTGCCACACTTTTTCCTTCCCACAGACTTCCCACTGAGGTGCCTTGATACAGCACTCTGGGAACAGCCTATTCGTTCAGAAATGTCTTTGTGTCTTACCCTCTTGCTTGAGGGTGTCAAGCCTCAGGAATCTTTTGCAGGTGTTTAGAGTTAATTAGTTGATTCAGATGATTAGGTTAAAAGCTCGTTTAGAGAACCTTTTCATGATATGCTAATTTTTGGGGTTTTCATGAGCTGTATGCCACAATCATCAATATTAAAACAATAAAAGGCTTGAACTACTTCAGTTGTGTGTAATGAATCTAAAATATCTGAAAGTCTAATGTTTATCAGTACATTACAGAAAATAATGAACTTCATCACAATATGCTAATTTTTTGAGAAGGACCTGTAAGTAAATTATAAGATGTGTCAATTCTGAATTGAAAACTGACTCATTGATTCAGTTAATTGAATTGATCAACAAAAGGTTGATTCAATCTCATAGCAGAATTAAAGGACAATTTAGGCACCAGAACATTTAAAAAAAAAAAAACCTTTCTTTTATTATTTTATGTTATGTATTAAGAAAAACAATTAATAAACTGTCAAATAATTAGATTTGTCCAGCTCAAACATCAAAGGTACCCTTTTTATTAGATATTATATTTGTTGTGTGCTTGGCGCAACCCTGTTACAAGTACTCAGGAATGTATACACACACACACACACACACACACACACACACACATATATATATATATATATATATATATATATATATATATATATATATATATAAAAGACAGAAAAGTATCATGATTGTAATATAAAACAATAGCTCATTAAATTTGTAAAGCTAGATGGTGTTTTAAAAAGTCTCCAGTTCTTTTAGAATATTTTCAATTATATTAACGTTAACCTTATACTACATGTTTTTTATGAAATCATGCTGATACAGTGGGCCAGCACTGTAATATTGCAGTCAGCATATAAGGTGGCAAACTCCATAATGCACATTTACAGTTACAGCCATTTTATTTGAAATAAAATGAATAAAGAAATATTATAAATACACACCATGTGTTTGTTGAAGTGTCACAGCGCTATTATTTAATTTGAAAAGTATCTGTGTGGCATAATAACCTTTTTATTTTATCATTTTTATTGACTGGTTAAAATTAACATTTGGCAATATTGGTTCAAAATGTAAATCATGTGTATATAGAATGTAAATAGGATTTAGATAAACAGTGGTGATTTAAATGTAACACTCATAGTAGGTACTGTACAATAATGTCGAGATGGCATGATGAAATTGTGAGTATCAGCTGATACCCCTCCTTTTTTGTCTTCTGTATTTTATTACTGTTTTATTATTATAGTTTTCCTTCAATATTGTTTTTTTTTTTCATCTACAAAACTTTAATTTTTTTTATTCTAAATCGTTTGACAGTTAAACATTTATTTGACCTGTTTTTGGACATCGCAACCATATTAAGCATAATAAAGAATTTATAATAATGAATAAATAATGAATAAATATAAAAATATAGAAGAAATATAGAAATACAATATGGAATAAAAGAAAAGAAAAGGTCAAATTGTGGAAAGTCAAATATGTAAACAGTTCCAAAAATAATGTTTCTTTACCCAAATCCAGTTCAATCCAATTTTTATTGGGGTTAGGTTTAACTGTAACTTTAAATAACTGCACTTATAGTTATGTCAATAGAATAACCTTGTTAGTGTGTGTTTATTATGTTCATACCCTGACTAAAGGCATTTATTTCCCTGACACAGTGATGAAATCATTAATGGTGATTAAGAAGTGTTTTGTTCTGACAGCTACGGTGAATGTGTGCGCCTGTGAATATGTGTGTGTTAGTTGTGTCTAAGCATCCTGCATTGATACTTCCCTGTCAATAAAGACATTTCCTCCAGATGTCATCGGCACACAAGCGTGTCGTCTCTTCTGTCTGCGCGTTTAAGAGCTGGCCCTGGAACTCTCCCAGGGAAACCCGTCTCTTTGAACCACCATTTTGCGGCAGGCAATTAGGATTCGCTCCTGACAAGTTCGAAACAGTTCACGTAACTGTTGTCTCTGCTGATAGGGACACGCTAGGCTATGAGGCGACGTGTTCCAGACAATTTAATGAGATGTGCCGCTGTTTATTTGCATGCTGTCTGTCCTGTTTGTCCATTAAGGGGTGGGGGCTCCAAGAGTGGGGGGCGGGGGGGGAGGAGAAAACGAGAGTGATTAATTTGTGATGGAGAGACAGGCGGGGGTGCTGATGAGATTGTTGTAACTCTGCTTAGGGTTAAATGAACACAGGAAGATGAAGCGTGGTAAGGGGAGCATGGAGGGAAAGAGGGGTATTAAGACAGTAACCGGAACTGTAGAGAGCAGTGCAGAGCTTTCGTACCGAAATTAAACATAGACCATTAGAGTGTATCTTTTTTATGCGGTATGTTAATCAGTGCCATTAGAGAGTTGTAATGTTCTCTGTCTGTCCCATTGGTTTTGCTGATCAGCACAGAGAGCTCTAATGATGTACGATTACTTTGACATCATCCTTAACGGGCTCTTTAACGAGGAGTCGGCGCCAGCCGGGCAGCATGCTGCATGAGATCTGCGTGTTACACCAAAAATATTATTACCGCACAGTAAACGGTGCATTGAGGTTTTGAATTTATTAGTAATTCTGGGATGATCTGTAAAAACACGTATGATACTGTGGAAGCACTGAATTTCATGTGCTCGCAGATTTTCAGGTTGGCGATTTGGCTCCTAAAGTGCTTTGTCACGCACCAATTGCCAACACGCCTGCTGTTGTCCTCTCGGCTCAATTCCGCTTTTTAGGTTTCTCAATGGGATTCGCATTTTTACTCTAATAACCATCCACTTCCTGTCAGAGACCTGTGCGCCTATATTTAGTTAGTAATTATCTGCGTGATGCCTCCAGTTCTCCCATATTACCAGTTGCATTGTAAAGTATAAAGAGTTTACATGGATCCATCAGTGCTTTATGGGCAGAAAGGACAGAGGGATGGATAGAAAAAGTAAATGGGAGGTTGAGGCGAATAAGCAGGCTACGGTACGAGTGCGAGAGCTGCAGTGCTGGTCGTAATGGGATGTTGCTGTGCGTGTGGTGAGGAGATCCACGGCTCCACCAGCTGTGTTTAAATCTGTTCCTCTATAGCCTCGCCTTGCCAACACCGCCAAGTCCTAACAGATGGAATCAACTAAATTGGCCGCTTTTTACCCGAATAGATTAAAGCAGAAGCTATGTTTCAGAGGAGAGAAGAAAGCACTTAAATCTGCCATGTAGTAGTCTGCCCTGCTCACATGCCCATGTTCCTCTAAATCCCCTTAAAGTCACCTTCACTGGTAAACGGGCCCATCTTTGACACGCGCATCACGGCATCCCGCGGGAGCAGTAAGAGGAGAGTAAATCTTGGCAGAATGGGGTGCAGAGTTCTGCTGACGGAGGGGATAGCACTCTCTCCTTCTGTCTTTCCCTCATCTCATTTTCTCCACTTTCCTTTTTGAGGGTAATGGCACAATAATTCACTTTGTTGATAAAGGATAAACCAAATTGAGCCTTAAAACCCCAGAGTTTACTCATGCAAGAATGGTTTTCAGAATTGATTGTTTAACTTCGCAATAATGTGTTTAACTTTTGTGCTGGTTTTAAAATGCACTGCAATTCTCTTAAAGATTCTGTATCAGTGCACAGACTCTGATATTGCGATCTGTACACTGATTTTAAAAGATGTATTTTTCACCTTTATCTTAAGAGTTTTAGATAATTTTGTGCTTACAAAAAAAAAAACCCTTCATGAACACATAATCCTACATGAGCTAGGAAGAAAATGGAGACTTTTGATTTTTTAGGAGACTTAATAGGAACATGGAGTTTGTGACATACCGCATGGGCCAAAAGTCTCCATACAGTACATGAAAGAAATTTTAATAATTCAACAAAATACATAATCCCAGGCATTAACATAGTGAGTGGGAGAGAAGACCTTGTGTGTGTGTGTTCACAAAGAATGGCAATTATGTAAAGTTACATTAATATATAATTAATACATTAATACATACATTAATATTATGTTGTTAATAATAATTAAACAACAATATATTAAAAAGCCCTGTGGATTAAGAATTAAAAATGTTCTTACAGTCTTTACACTGGCTGAAAATACAATACCATTTCATACACTTTTTTTTAATGATGCTATTATATAAGGTAATGCGATTTTATTAATCCTAGTTTTTATTATTATTATTATTATTATTATTATTATCAGTGAGAATATAAGTTTAAAAGCAAATAGTCATACTTAAGACCATTAGAATTTGATAAAAAAATTACACAAAGTTTTAGAATTGCATTTTGTCACCCAGGAATTCATAATTTTTTTTATTCTGTCATTTTCTTACTCAGGTCTCTATTTTCAGGATCACATTTACATAGCCATATATATGATTTCTATTGACATGGCCTGACCTCTATTAAAAACAGACCAAGCTACAATCCTTGCTGAGAATGTATATGTATACTTGCTGGTTCATTCTCCCTATTACTACGTCAACTTGTGGTGCATCTTATGTTATTTTTAGTTTTTGCCTGTATATACAATCATCATGCACGTGTACATAGAAACAGTATATTCGTATTATTTGACCCTTTCTTACCTCATTAATGTACTTTGTGTTTGGTACCATTTATGCTTAAAACTGTGTAGCTTTTATTTCATTTTATTTGAACTTTACCTTTTTTGCTTGTTGCTTTCTTGTTGTATAATGTGCGAACTGGCTGCTGTAATGATACAATTTGCCTTTGGGATTAATAAATAAATGTATATACTCTGTCTGTCTGTCTGTCTATCCATCCATCCATCTTCTCCATTTATTTCGGCATGTCATTGAAGTAGGTTATTTGTTCTTGTCCGAACATGAATCTGATTTCAGCTGGATGTGTCTCTCATCCTCTGTCTCTGCAGAATGAGGTGACTTTGTTACGAAACGAGGTGGCCCAGCTGAAGCAGCTCCTGCTAGCTCATAAGGACTGCCCAGTGACGCTCATGCAGAAGAAATCTGGCTACCACTGTAAGTACTGAGGTTTGAGTGAGCATCGCAGTTCAGACACAAGCACATTTTTTTTTCATTTGACAGAACACTGTGCTTGGAGCAAACTAAAATCCAAGCTTTCTCACAGTGTAAATGCGAAGCCTGCAGTCAAAAATGACCTTTCTCCCCTTGTTAGCTCATGGCCTTCTTGAGTGCAGCGGTATTTTCCTGCCTCTAAACATGCTTTGACTTTTGCTTATGGTACTGTGTTTGTCATAGAGGGAACGAAAAAAAAACAAGAAAAACTAAAAGCAATCAACAAGGTCATGTAGAGATGACCATTTTGAATAAGCCAGTCAAATCCTGATGCATGAAACCAGCCACGCCTAATCAAAGATGTGGTTTCCCCTAGAAGACATGTCGCTCTTCAAAACGTTCACATTGGCCATAAATCTAATTGTGCATTTCTTTAACAAGCTCCTGAACATTATCCCAACAGGCCCCTTTACAGAATGTTGTATTTAGCTTAAACAGTGTGTAAAAGTGTTTTGCTGAAACAGCTCTTGGCATTTCAAAGATTTCTCCATGATGTCATTACTGTGCGGTATGTTTCCTCCTTCACTCTCATGCTGCTTTTAGACCACCAGTATGCCCTGCAGAAGCCATGCTTGCTTAACAGGCTGTTAAAACCTCATATTCGGTTTTTCATTCTTTCTTTCTTTTTATTTGTCTTTGCCGTAATTGCTATGTTGGGTACTTGATGAAATGTGAAGACTAGAATATGAACCGACGTCGAGTTTGGTAGTATAACAGCCACACAGATTTACGCTTAGCTACTCGGGACTTGGTGTTCTTTAATGATCTTCTTTGTATATGAATCATGGATATGTAGGGTTTTTTTTTTAATTAGCAATGTTGCGTTCATGTTTCTTCTCTTCCAAACTGGTGCCTTTTTCGCTTTAAAGGTAAATGAGCGAGTCTGAGACGGAGGGGCATATGTGATTCAGGCACATCTTTAGCCGTTATGCTCTAATGACATCTTATGAAATGAGCAGATCTGTAGCTTGTCTCCCATATGCAGCCACTTCATATCAATTTGCTGTTGTCAGTGGAATGAAGGAGCACTCGTGGAAGGCTGCAGCGGATCCTCAGACTCGCTGCAAGTACCGGAACTTAATGGTTGCCTTTGTGCAAGCGTTTTCTGGAAGGCTCTCGGCTACAGCATTTCTTCAACTTTATTATTTTTTACTTTTTTTTTTTTTTTTTTAATGACTCCCAGATCTTTGGTCTTGTGTGTGTATATGTTTTGTTAGAAAAAGAGGTTACGATTGAGAGAGATTGAGAGCATTGCTTCGCCTCAGGTCTGTCTCCAGAGCTCGTTGAGAGAGCCGCACAGACGTATTGACAATGATTGCCTCCGAAATGAGTGTATTATAGCGGCGAGGCTGTCCTGCTGCAGACATGCCACCTCGCCGCCACGCCGTTCATTATCCAACGCCATTGTTAAAGCAGCAGGACTGACACATCTCATGCATATTATTGGAGCGATGGTGGCCGGGCGGGATGAGGTTGTCAGGGAGTGAACTCATTTGCGGGTGTCTGGTTGGTGCGTTCGGAGGAGCCGAGCGAGGGCTGTGGTAATGGATGAGGCCATCCTTCACTCGTGTTTGTGGTGGAGTGCCGTATGAGGGGTCATATATTAGCCGCAAGCTGAAATAAGATGGAGGTTGGAATATCACTTTGTCTTTTTATTTTAGTAAACAACTAGATGAGGTTCTCCTCCATTTATTGCTGGCATTGCAACAGCAGATGGTCATGTCTTCTGTCAGGAAGTTCTCTAGTGTAATGAAGGACCAATTTTCTGTGTTTAATATATTAACTGAGTTGAATTATGGATATGAAGTAGGCCAGGTCAATCTCTTTGGTCCAACATTAGTAGCCAGGCCTGTGAGGTCCACACGCTTCTGCATCTCTATCTGTTAGTACTGTTGATCATGGCTCCACAGTGGCAGGTGTGGGGGGAATTACCCAGGCTGCCCCACAAACATGGCAGGCCATGCCTTGGCTCGGCACCACGCATAACCCATCTGCTCGTGGCAGCTAGATGATCAGAAACAAATGTGAGCGAGAAAGCGAGGCAGAGAGAAAGGCAGTTTCAGGAACCAGAAGTGCTGCATATGATAATATATCTCACCCTGTGCTCTTCTGTATAATGCCATTAGGAGTAATTATAGGAGCCTGAATGTGGCGCAAAAACGAGAGAGCAAAAAATAAATAAATAAATGCTTGTCTCGTCGATTTACGTCGAGTGCAACCTTATTCAGAGCTGTCAAGAGTATTTATGGCCTACATCGTGAGCGTATGTTTGGCACAGCCACCTGATTAGAACCTGGTCTTTCACATTTCTGCGAGTGTTTAAAACAGTCACCCTGCATGTCTTCAACGCCTAAATAAGAAGTGTGCAAACAAATACACACACATATGAGATAGCAACCCCCCATGTTAATTATCAAGTGCCATTTCAGCAGACTTTTGCATCATTAGCTGTATTAATTATCATAGTAGTCTGCATTTCTTTACGAGACAGAGAGAGTTTTTTTTCCTCTCCTCCCTCATCAGGATCCAATTAATTCATTGCGATTGTGGAGCAGCTGGTGGCATTTGGACTGCAAGTCTCTGCCTCTCTCCAGTGTGAGCATCATTAAAATCAGGTGCTGTAATCATCTGTCGCTGCAGTAGTTGGCAAGGTAGCAAGAAACAAATGAGAACGCTGGGAGGGGTGCGAGGGCTCAGCCACACGCCACTGCCTATAATACACCCTTATGATGTTGGTTTAAAATGACATTGTAACTTTAATTAAAGGTTACAAAGCAAGCATGGGGAATAATAAAATGCAAAGCACGGATCAGGCTCAGAAACTGCGTTTAATAGCAATTACGCATCAAATCGACTGAATAGACGCTAGCTTGTTTTGCATGCTGTGTTCACAGGGTCAGAACTGTGGCATTGCGGTGTTACTTTTATTAACGTACCTTCAAGAAACAGTGCCATTGCCTCTTGAGAATATTCACATTATGTGGTTGTTGTTGTTTTTTTCTTGCGATCTCGGTTGTATGGCTGCATGAAAGCCATACAACCATGAAAGCCACCAGGCAGTGATTCCAGGAATTTCGTTTAATTTCATGCTATTAACTTTTTTCTTGCCAACAATTTCATCCTTACCGTTTTCCCTGCGCGATATAAATACCAGTCAGGCCAGGTACACACTTTTTCCCTTGTGAATGGGGCTAACCGTTTTCAGATGACAAGCCATGAGCTTGTCAGAGCTCTTGGAAGACAATGCTAAGCGCTGTATTTTTTTAATGTGAACATGCAGACTCCTGCTTGTTAGCTGTTCCCATAACAATACTAGAGACACTGCAGTCTTTTGCTTCCAAGGACAGCACGGCCAACTGAGTCCTTGGGGACGCCCAGACAGAGCGGCTGAGTGTTCACTTTGAATCGTCACTGTACGATGCTCTTCTTCACAGTCAAGCATTGCTTATACTTGATAATGAACCAGTACTGATGGCATGCATGGGCTGTCTACTAGTCCTCTTAGTGTTCCAGATGTCTTGAGAATATCTGCACTTCTTTGCACTGCGACTTTTCGTGCAATGTGTTGAATTACTATCTCTGGTATTTTCATTAGATCCACAGTCTGGCTTTAGCATTCAGGTTTTCATGAAGACACATTAAAACCGGAGAGGAACAGAAATCACCTTTTAGACTTTTAGTACATTTCACAATTTGTCACTGATTAAAATGGTGTTATTGTACATTTGATGATATTGCAATGCCTTTTTAAAATGGTGGCTTTTTTTTTTAAAAGATAAGACCAGTTTGGTTTTGTACAATCCACCATTTGGAATTCTAATAAAATTCCTTAAAATAAAGAATCCTTTACACCACCAGAAACACATTAGTTAACATGATCATTAGCACTAATCCACTATAAGTAACATTAACACTGAATTTTAAGTCACTAAAACTTGTATTATTTTTTTAAATAATGTACACTTAGTGATTGTTTCTTTAATAAGCAAGATGTCAATGAGCAAAGAACAATTCATAGTTTACACCTGAAAAGTTTAAAAAAAATAAATCAAACATCTGTTGATACACATTAACTTACCTTGATACTTTCTTACTATTGCATATACTGTAGGTCATGAATTATGGGAATATTCGTAATGTTAAATATTAAGGAACCTTAATGATGTAAATTGCTAATCCATATTACAGCATTTTTTTTTTTCTTTTCATTTTTTGTTTTACCTCATGTTGCTTTTCTGTTTCAGTGCTCGATAAGGAGGACAGCAGTGAGGAGATGTCCGTCCCCAGCAGCCCTCATAACGAGGCTATCCAGCACAGTTCTGTCAGCACATCCAATGGTGTGAGCTCCTCTACAGCATCCGGCTCTGCCAGTGGACCAACCACAGACCAGAGCACAGAGGGGGAGGAGTCGAACGCGGCCTCGGCCACTCGCACCCAGCCGGCTAAGAGCTGATCAGGATTCTCTGTGATTACTTTTGTTCCTGGCAGCCATGTTGATGTGAGGTGGGAAAAGATCCCTCACGTTTCTTCAGTCTGGAGAATACTCATCAAGTTCATTTAATTTGCGATCAAACACATTTTATCAAAACGTAATAAAGATGCAAGAGATGGCACTTTACAAACTATGAGTTATTATGATTGTACCGATTGTCTAATTTCTCCTCTCCATCTCTTTTGCCATGTTTCCATGTTTATTTATTACATGAACATGATCATGACTTGTGTGACATTGGACCTCTGAAGTAATGACTGACTCATGAAGTGTGTTTTATATAAGAATCAAATGCCAAAGTGTGTCATGGCTCATTGTAATGGGAAATTGATTTTCTCCAGCACTATTGCAGGCCTACAGAGATACGGAGTAGCCATGTTTGTTTCTTTACGCCTTTTCCATTTTGCACATGAGGAGAGACAGGTGATTTATTTTTATCTAGTGTTTGTTAAAATGGCCAGTTCTTGCAGCTTCTAGGAAGAGAATTGAATGTGCGCGTCGTTTCAAATCTTCAATGAATGAGCAAAGTTTTAAAAAGATTTTTTAATTATTATTATTAATTTATTTATTTTTTGGGAGGTGAGTGAATGTTGGTATGTGCATAAGTGGTATGATGTGTCCAGAATGTTTTAAGTAATGTTAGGCCGTTTAATGATTTTTGGTTAGCGTTACGTCTTTTAAAAGCAGAGCTTTGATCAACATTCCATGAGTAGTTTGTTCCAGTTCGGTAACTATAGGACTAGAGTGCATATTTCACCACACAGACATGTCTTTGATGTTGATTTAGGCGTGTGTCGTTTTTTAAGAAATGTATTAGTTACAGATATTGATTCGTAACTGACGAATACAGGCAGGCGAGTGAATAACAGTAGGTTGTGTTCTCAGATCGCAAAGGCTTTCATGTACATAATGTGGAGTCTGAGGCAGAATGATTTTTTATAAATGTTCTTTGCCACTTGCTGGCAAAAGGACGGATTCTGAATCTCTAGTGTTCGACTTTTCAAAATACTCTTGGGTAAAATAAGACTTTTGCTGTTGTTTATTCACCTCAGTTGATTATCAAATACTGCATTTTAGGAAACACTGTAAATGTCATTATTGATGACGATAACATTGTATATGATATCAGCAAAACTTTCGTGCATCGTTTATGTTAGGGTCTTATAGGCCTTCATTCCTTAAGGATAATAAGAATGTTTCGTTAAAAAAACTTTTAAACACTTTCCACACTTGAACTGTGGAGGAGTCTTTTCCCTCAAAACTAAAAAAAGTAGCAACACGTAAATCATAATAATACTACAACTTTTGAATTGTTAATATTATAATCAGCAGGTTATTTCCAAAAATAAGGAAAATGTTTATGTACTTTATTTAAGTTAAATTATTTAATTGCAATTGAGCTTAGTGATAATTACTGAGTAACTCCTAGAATCATCAGTTTGGCTCAAATTGTCTTATCTCTTAAAATGTATTGGCTTACTACTGTGTAGTTTTATTGATGCATTATTATTATTATTATTATTATTATTTAATTTTTATTTATTTTTGCTTTTCTACATGTCATCTATTTAAGAATGATTTTGTTTTACAGGTAAATTAGTATGGTCACTGTTATGTGCTTACTTGCATGAAGGACTGATTCTCCAAGAGAATTAGACTGGTATTTTAAACATATCTTAGTTGGATTATTGCTGTAGAAAATGTTAAACTTTGATTCTCAGTCAGGAGGTGGCAGGTTGACTTTCTCCTGTTTGTTAAACTTTGGCCACACTGCAGAAAAAAAGAATGTTACTGTTATTGTGTTGGCAGTAAACTTGTACTTTCGTGAAAGTTATGTATAAAGCACCATAAATTAATACACTGTTGTAATAAATCTTTTAATATCTCTTTAAATCTATTTCAGGAGTGTATTTTTTTTTTACTTTTCAGCTGATATTATCATCACCTCTAAAGGTCAGATTTGTTAGATTTCTAATGACTTGTTTTGGTTTAGTCTGCCATCTTGTGGCCAAACGTTTAAAAAATGTGATCCCAGTCTCAAGCACTTGGTATAAACTTGTGCAATTTACAGCAACTCAGTAAATCAATTCAGTAACAGTATATGTGTATATATGCTTGTAAAAATATATAGTAAGCATATTCATCTTCAAATGTCCTAAACGTCTGTGCTGAGATTTAATACGCAACCTAATAGTACCTGATGGGTATAAAATGTTCATACAGTGTCAATTAATGAGGAAATCAAAGTGTCATTTCTATCCAGATACAGAAATGTGTTAGACAGTGTGTTTATTCATTCATTCATTCATTCATTCATTCATCTTCTATACCGCTTAATCCTGTGTTCAGGGTCGCGGGGGACCTGGAGCCTATCCCAGGAGACTTCGGGCACTAGGCAGGTACACCCTGGACAGGGTGACAATCCATCGCAGGGCACACACACATACACACACTCACACACCCAATCACACACTACAGGCAATTTAGGAACGCCAATTAGCCTAACCTGCATATCTTTGGACTGTGGGAGGAAACCGGAGTACCCGGAGGAAACCCACCAAGCACGGGGAGAACATGCAAACTCCATGCACACAGAGAAGGGAATCGAGCCTGGCCGGGGAATCGAACCCAGACCCTGGAGGTGCAAGGCGACAGTGCTGTGTTTATTCATGTGGGAGCTAATATCTTCCTAATGTGGAATTGCGAAGATTAACATATCTTGCTCTTTGGTGAACAAGATGTGATGATCTACAAAAAGCATAGTTCAAGCATATTTAATCATCAACTAACCAGTTAGTTTTTTAAAGTTTGCTGATGATTCATGGCCCCAGTCACCATTTTAGCAGCACACTGGATCTTGTTGAAACATCTTTAAATTTGAGCTCTAATAAAAATTGAGTATTTAGATATTGAGGAAACCGTTAACGAATGAGGTTTCCGACAAAATCCAGTGCACAGCTTGTTTCCTTTAGAGAAGTTTAGAAGACAAAAAAAATTATCATTTTGGTGCATAGTTCATTCAGCACTTTGCTCAGCTAAGGCAGACCAGCTGCTGAACTGAAGGGTCTTCCACAAATCACCCAGGCTCTAAACTTTGGAAGAAATAATAAAAACAGTTGTTTATTTTGTATTTTGTTAGTACTTGTTATAAGTACTTTTCAATAATTAACATACTCCTCATGTTCTATATAGGTTTATGAAAAAGTTTCATTCATATATTCCTCTTCTATACCACTTATCCTGTATACAAGGGCTTAGAGATTATCCCAAGAGACTTAGGACATGAGGCTGGTTACACCCTGGACATGGGGCCAATCTATCGCGCACACTATGGGCAATTTGGAAATGGCAAATAACCTAATCTGCAGGACTTTGGACTGTGGGAGGAAACTGGAGAAGGAAACCCATTAAGCACGTGGAGAACATGCAAACTCCATGCACACAGACCCAAGGCAGGAATCGAACCCTTGACACTGGAGGTGTGAGGCCCCAATGCTAGCCACTACGTCACCGTGGCTTATTTTTATTATTATTATTAGTAGTAGTAGTAGTAGTAGTAGTATTACCAACTATAAAATTTTAAGCAAAAAAGTGAAAACTGAATGAATTAGTTTGGACATACGTAGTATAGTTTGAGAAGTTCCCAGGTTCTGGGTAGTTTGTGGATATTTCTCACATGTCTTTGATGCACAAGTCAGAATACTCAAGAGGAGAAAAGTGATCATCATGTATCAGGCTCCACCTCTGACATTCTTTGCATTCTATCTTTAAACATATCTACCATGGATTCAGTTAATACAGAAATTAGAGCATAAAAATAACCACTGGCTTTCAGTTTTAAATGGTTTAGTTTTATATGTTGCTATAAGATCCTCTAGTATTAATTCTTGCATTCTGATATCAGATAACACAATGGTTCCTCAGAACATCAACATGAGCAAATAGGGCCAGACTCATAAAGCCTGAGTACTCTGAGTACAAGTACATCTGTTCATGTTTTATCCATGATACCCAAATAATATGAACACACCAATCATATTTTCTCATCATACACACTCTTAATACAGTCAACTAACCAACATTTTTTGAAGAGGTCTGCAGGTGACACAAATTGCACACAGTAGAGTGAGTAGAATTTGTTGTGCGTGACTCTGAAATACAAGACCCTGCATGTCTCTTTCTGCCAGACTCCAGTTTAAGTGCACAAAACTGAAAGTTACTGTCACAGCAGAGATATGGAGAATGACCATCTGGCTGTAAGAGCATGCATCATTGATCTTTCCTTCATTCTTGGCAGTTTGTCTGATTGGGTTAGAACATCTAGCAACTAGTGCAGCTGGGGTTTCATTTCTAAGGAGACAAGACTACCCCTGCTGGCTGGTTCTGGTATTATGTTACCTTCAGAGCGCTTCCTTTCTCTGTATGCTTGATCATAAGCTGTATCGCGTTCCTGCTCACCCTTTTCTGAGTGTGGTATCTGTCACCATGATGGGAGGTTTGTCTGGTGGCCCGTGAGCCATTGCCTGAGTGGGTTGGTTTTGATTGAACATGGCTCTGCGCTCTGCTGCACTGCTTGTCAGCACCATGGATCACTGGACTGCTGATAGCATGGAGGTACTGACCTTTCAGAGTTTCTGGGTGAGCGCACCTCAGTGTGATAGGAAACTCTCTCTGACTCTAGCCACCTCTCCAGGCTGAGTAATCTACAGTCACATTTCCACACATCGCCTCTCAAGTCCAACGAGTGGAACTGTTGGGTCCAAACACCTGTGGATTTAAGTAAAAGTGCCTGATGTTGTTCAGCCTCAACAGCTTCAGATGGGCCAGACTAAAATGGTTTTGTCATTGGCGTGCATTCTAAAAGGTTAAAATTGGAATGATCATTTCTTTCCTAAATATGTGATTTTGATTCAATTTCAGGGCCTCCAGTTTGTCCAGCAGAAGAATGCGGAAGAATACAACCTGCAAGGTTTAGGCAATGCTGAGATGTCTTGAACAAATCTGTCTAAGGATGAATTCATGCCATATTCATGCAAAACACTCTCTCAGACACACTGTCACAGATTACCCAAGGAATTTATTCATTCATTCATTTTCTGTACCGCTTTATCCTTATATACAGGGTCGCGGGGGCCTGGAGCCTATCCCAGGAAATGTAGGGCACAAGGCGGGGTACACCCTGGACAGGGTGCAAATCCATCGCAGGGCACACACACATACTCACATACACACACTCATTCACACACTACAGGCAATTTGGAATGTCAATTAACCTAACCTACATGTCTTTGGACTGTGGGAGGAAACCGGAGTACCCGGAGGAAACCCACCAAGCACGGGGAGAACATGCAAACTCCATGCACACAGAGACGGGAATCGAGCCTGGCAAGGGAATCGAACCCAGACCCTGGCGGTGCAAGGCGACAGTGCTAACCACTACACCACCGTGCCGCCTCCCAAGGAATTTAATTAAACAAAATAAATGTAAATTCTTTCCATTTTTAATGCCTGTATCTAGTTGCTTGTGAACACTGGTAATGGAAACTTAAAACCTAAACTACACTGTTGTCATTGCTTATGCACTAAGCATTTCCTTCTTTGAGTGAAGATTTTTTTTTCACACTCTTGTGCATGGCTGAAGAAGGATTTTTCTGCTGTGGTTTCTGCAGTAAGCTGTTTAAATTCCACAGAGAACAACTGATCCTTTGAATAAATCAAATCTACATCATAGTAACCTTATTTCAACAAAAGCACACCATTACGATGTCCTGCATGTATCCACATGAATGCAATGCATATAAAATGCAAATTTTTAGCTTCAACCTTACAATATATAATACAATAAAGTGCTTCCAGGAATGTATCCAAGTTATGACATCATATGAATTTCATGGAAGGCTTTCACTGCTGCTCTGGCCACCGATAGCGTATTGTTAAAAAGGGGAAATGAACATTCACCAAAATTATGTTGTAGTGAGATTCTTGTAGTATCAGTCTAAACGCACGCAGCCTGTTGGACTGCTATTGTCTAAACTTCCTGTTAGCGTGCACACCCGCTTATGTTTCTGTCATTGCAGGATGTCCATGTTGGGGGGGTGGCTTGGGCTCGGGGAGTCAAACACAGAGGTGACAGGAGAGAAAGATTTGTATTTGGGGAATGAATAGCAGTTATAATGATCAACAATATGCAGAAAAAGAAGAAGAAGAAGAAGAAGAAGAACTGTATATATTTTGAACACATGGATTTAGTAGGTAATTAAACCAAATAACACCCAAGGATAGAAACATATCTCACACAATGACAACACCTAATAATCTACAAAAAAAATGCTAATCATTACAGTATAAAGATTCAGGATGAATAACAATGAAATCAAAGAAAAAAGGAAGGGTTAGATCTGGACATTTGACTGAAGCTGGACTTGAGATTGTGAGGCAGACTCAAAGGCTCTATGGTTCCTTCCTGTGACCTGGAAGTTTAGTTGTAGTTCAGTGCCAGGAGACAGAAGCACATGGCCAGGAACGTAGATCATTCTGAAGCAAAAAGAAATTAGATATTTAAGGGCAATATGTAGCAGTACTATATACAGTATAATGTATAAAAGACAATAATAATAATAATAATACTGTACAATGACAATACATATTGTCAATGTATTATGGTTAGAAAAAGACCTGTAAAAACAATAGTGTAACCTATACCTGTAAAAAAAAATGTGTTCACTTACTCGTTCGTTCATTCATTCATTCATTCACAGGTTATTTATATTGTTTCTGTAATGCAGCTACTGCTGACTTCAGTCTGAACAAATCACACTCCTGAACAGACCTACATGTCCATAAACACTAGCTTGTTTATAGATTGAGGGAAGAATATATAATCAGATGTAAATGATGATCATATGTTAATAATAGTTGTTTTCTAGCAAGCTGCAATATAGCGGAAATATCATTAGGATAAATGTTATTAAACTCAATTTATTAGTTAATGGTAGATGATTATAAACTATTCTCACTCTTGGACAATGATGAAATGCTTTTTACATTTCATAGAGGTGTTAAAGAAGCTGTTTCTTTTTTTATTATTTTTATTATTCGAATTAGACTATCACACTGAGACTTAAAATGACATTGGCAACTTATTGTGTGACCATGCTTCACTGTAAGGTGCTCATTTAGCTCCATCAATGATTATTTTTGACAGACTAATATTTGCAAGATTGCATCACAGGCCAGTGTGCATAGAGCTATCTACCCTCTTCGGTATAAATGAGATCACACTCCTCTATGATTGGCTAGTGTCACTGTGATTGAAAAGGAGAGAGAGAATGCCACACTCCCCACCTCCTACCTATTCATAACTCTAACTAGTGAAATCTAAATTTCAATAGCTTGCACCAGAGGCATGGGGTAAATTTGAAGTATTGTTGCAATGCCTATTCACTGAGGGTTCACGAAGCACATACAGAGAGCAGCTTCACCTCTAACATTTTTTTAAACTGTTAACTGTAAACCATTTTTCTTTCTCACCCTTTACAGTGGATCTGATTTAGATTGGAATTGCTTCTACTGCTATCTGGCATTCACCCAAAATGTAAGAGCACATAGCGCTTAACAATTTAATTATACACGTCATGCTGTGATTTTATTAATTATAATTTCTTATCCACTCTGAAGCTGATTCCTGGCTGTGCCACTGATACAGAAATTAATTTTGTTTAAATCAATTTACCGAACAGCCCCTTATACTGTGAATACACAGACATGCAAGAGCTAAATAGGCACCAACTGCTTTATGATAAAAATGCATGGATGAATTAGTTTTTTTGACCATTATTATGTCTACTATTTGTTCCTCTATAGACTATATATAGACTCATCCTTAATCATGCCTAATTCAGTTCAATTCAATTTTATTTATATAGCGCTTTTAACAATTTTCATTGTCTCAAAGCAGCTTCACAAAAATGAAAGAAATTTTTAAAAAGAAAATTTATCGAAGTCTGTATGTGTGAGAAAAATGTGTCTAGATAGTAATGAGATGAATGAATGAATGATGAATGAAATGTCTCTGATGAGCAAGTCAAGGGTGATGGCGACAGTGGCAAGAAAAAAAAGAACATTCCAAAGAATTGTCTGATTTTCAAAGAGGCCAAATTGCCGGTCAATTTGACGGTGGACTGTCCTACTGATAAACAGCTAGGAATCTTATAATAACCTTTTCTACCATTTAGAAAATTAGCTTAGTTCGGGGTGTCAAACTGTATCGAGAAAGGTGACACCCGTATTACAGTTTTATCTGAGGTAAAGTTTCCTGACATACTGGTAGCACCTTGTGAAATGTTTTTTAACTTTATCAGAATAAAATCCCTATCACTTTAACACTGGTACGACTTTCTAACATGTGGATTTAACGTTATCCATTAATCCACTAGTTGTCTGTTAAATGAATAATGTAAATAAAATATACAATGTCACAGAAACAATAAAAAACTATAAAATAATATAAGCATGGCGGCACGGTGGTGTAGTGGTTAGCACTGTCGCCTTGCACCTCCAGGGTCTGGGTTCGATTCCCGTCTTTGTGTGCACCGAGTTTGCATATTTGCAGAAGATGAGTGGCTGAGTGAGTGTATAGTAAGCATGGGTTGGACAGACTGATTGAGTACAATGAATTTATAGAACATCTATTGTGGGTGCGTGCTTTTATTCCACCTTAGCAGAAGTCACACCTGGTAGTCTGTTAAAAGACAAGATTGACTAATTTAACCTGTTTTATCTGTTCTGACTTCTGCGTGGTTGGAATGAAAGCCTTCACACATGCCTGCCCTTTCTTAATCCAGTTCGACATCTCTTGCTTAGGTTAAAGATCAAAGTTCATCCTGGGCCTTTTGAAAGATGTGGTTTGACGAACTGTTGAGAATAACTATTTCTTTCTACTTCTAGGCGAGATGTTGCTCCTAAACACAAGTTCTATCCATCAATCCATCTAGGAACCTCTGTAGTCCAACTAGGGACGGTGGAGGACAATGTTGACCACTGTATCTAGTCAGCATTCACACACTATGGAAAATTTTGGAACACCAACTGGCCTAATCTGCATGTCTTTGAAATGTGTGAGAGAGAATTGGAGGACCTGGAGGAAACCCACCAAGCACGAGGAGGACATGCAAACCTCACGCACACACAGACCTGTGAATCGAGTCCTGGAGGTGCGAGGTGACCATGCTAACCGCTACATACCTCAACATAGATTATCATATAAAACACATAATACCAGCCTCTTCAAGGCGGGTTACCATGGAAAGACCCTGAAAGTTTGAACCTGTTGATCATGCAGACCACAAATGCAGCATCATGCCCGTGACCTCATCCTGCTGCTTAGGCAGGGCGTCTCCATGGTAACGCGCCATGAGGAGGCTGCAGTCCTTGAGGATAGACTAAGCTTTGGGTCACGTGGCCTCACAACATGGCGGCTTCAGTGCAGGGATTCAGAGTGTGTCGGAGCGTTCGGTGCCGCGCATCGCCAGTAAACCGGTTTTGAAAAGGAAAGAAAGAAAGAGAAGGAAAATGAAACGACCGCGGTTGGATAATAGAGACGATCCGTGATTAGAGAAGCCACCGGAGTGGAGAGAGAGAGAGAGAGAGGCGCTTGATTGATGAGGTTGGATAAGACTCAGTGGGGTTTAAAGTTTAGCTCCGTAGAGCCTGTAGTGAGAGAAATTATATATATTTAAATATATGTGATATAATTATATAATAATAACAATACAGCTTGTTCGGTGAGGGAACGTTTCCTTGGCGGAATATTTCTGAATGAGAGAGAGAGAGAGAGAGAGAGGCGGCGTGAAAGAGGGAGGGAAGGAACTTGCCGCTGCAGCGCTCAGCTTTGTCCTTCGGAATTAACATGGCTATCCTCGTTTTTGGTAAGTTACACCAGCCGGTTGCGATTAAATTTTATACTTAAATGTTGTATGAATACGTTTGCGTTATGGTCATTTATTTTAAGACCGCGTGTTGCACAATGCCCTGCAGGGTGTGTAGGGTTTTAGCGGCGTGGCTCCTCTGTTGCTAATCAACAATAGACTGGCCATGTGAAGCTAACAGGCTCCCAACCACAACCAACAGGTTCTCCTCGTTTTTTTTAGCTCACAACTTGCGCTTTATTTGTTGTTTCCTGCAGGTGTTTCGGGAATATACTGTCGCTTTGATAGCCTTTCCCTGATATGTTTAAAAGCACAAGAGAATCATTCCTTCTCCCTTCCTTTTCCCTAGGGACTCTGTCTCCAGTTCAGCTGTTTTGTTCAGCACCACTGAGAGAACAACTGATGTTGTTATACTATACTGTACTATACTTATCTTCAAGGGTTAGCTGAATAAATCCCTCAGTATTACTTACAGCACTTAGCGAGCCTGAGAGGACAAGCAGCGATGCTTGACAGACACAGGAATACAATGAGGCGAAACCTGAGCACCTCAGACACTTGTTGGCAGAATGACTAGTCATGGGAGGAAGTGCTCTTCCTTCCCTGCAGCGCTTATCTCTGGATAAAGCAGCAGCCATTTTCTATCAATATTTAATGCTGAATCATAAGGAGGAGCACGATGATGGAAGGAAGGACACCTCCTAATTTGGCATGAAACAACATCTCCACGGTATAACAACAGTGTCTGGAGCCACAGTGTCTTCCTTCCTTCTCCAGCTAACTGTTTCTAAATTCAGGACAATTTTGTGCTTTTGTACTTTGTTCAAACATTCCTCGTACAATATCTCCGAGCATGATAGCGAGAGCCGGATTCTACTACTGAAAGTTTATTATAGTATTTTAGATCCATCTCTGGGATTGTGCCCTTTTTTTTGTTTTAAGGGAAGCAGATATGAAAGACATAGTTTGGCTGTCACACTTATAATGATCAAAGATATATATATATATATATATATATATATATATATATATATATATATTCCTTGCAGGTACTGCATCATTTATGAATTGATTGGCTTAGAATTGGGCAGTTTTCATTTTGCACGTGTTGTAAATAAAACGGAGGAAGCTGTCGCCTCTCAGGAAATTCCCTTTCTCTTCCTGAGATAGAGACAGAAACAAAGCTGTAGTGTAGTGAAGAAGGGCTAGGTTTTTCAGAGTCCTTGCGACATCTCACCGAAAGCCTCTTTCCTCCAGAGATGCATTGTCTTGAGTGCTTACACTAAGAGGGTTTTGTGGAGTTTCCTGCCTGAGGGCCATCATTTAGTCTGTAAAGCACCAGCAGGTATCCTTATTAAGCATATGAAAAGCTCTTTTTATCTTCATTCTCTCTCCTGCATCACAAAAGTTTGAATGAATATTGAACTCCTGTTTAAGGGCCCCCTTTTCATACAGCTGCATACTGTGTTCAGTATTCTTTATGACAATAAGCTGTGTAAAATGATTAACACATGCCGAAACAGTTTCTCACCAGACTAATTTTTCACTGGTAACACTTGTCCATCTTAATAAGAAATATTAAAAACACCAGCACAAAAGTTAGGCACATCACCTATATCTGCATGCAGCACAGCAAATTGATATTTTTTTCAGCTGAAATGTATTAATGATAAATGCTTTTTTAAAATAAATACACAGAATAACACATGTTATATTATGTTAATTTGACGTGCAATAGATCACAAATCTCACAGCAAAAAAAGAGGAGATAGAGATAATTTTTCTTTTCATGTGTTCATTATAAAAACTACAGTAAATCTATAAATTAAGGAACTGTTGCCCATTGTCTTAAAAAAATCCACATTTAAAATGTCCAATGTTCAAATAAAATCTTAATATGTTCAATACATATGTTTTTAAGTGAAATATGAGCCTTTTTTTAGAGGCTTGTCAGAGGCTGTTTTTTTCATTCACTATTGTTTAAACGAAGAACTGAACATTTTTCTTTGAACAATAATGAATGAAAAAGTAGGCTTTTGTTGACATTTTTTGTCTGATGTTTCACTTTAATTTAACATTTATTTATTATCTTGTGCTGGAAACTAGTAATTTTGGTGGGTATTTAAAAATATAAGTTACTTTTAAAGAAACAAAGTATGTGCATATGTAATTCAGCTTCATTATAAGTTCTAATCCTGATACTATTTGGGCTGGGTTTTAAAAAATCTTTTTAATCAGAATAGGCAGGGTTTCAGCACTGCATATGCAGGATGTGTGATCTGGCAACATTGATGAGCACAGAGCAAGCCTGTGAGACTGAGCAAATATACTGTAATGTTACACAGTGGCAGTGAAACTTACATTCTTCCAATGACGAGCCTTGTGTTAGCTCTACACTCTAATCACCCTTGATCTCGCTCTCACACACTTCAGTTTTTGCTTCCTTCTGGTGTTTCACACATTATATGATGTTGGGGAGCCTAATGGTGGGAACATTTGCAAGTCTCACTGGTGTGCCTAACTATAAAATTTAGTAAAAATTGTAACTAAAATCAAGAGTCAAATAGTCACAGAGTGACTTGAAATGTTCAGACGTAGTCTTTTCCGCTTACTGGAGTGAAAAATAGCGCAATGGCAACTTCATGACCAAAAAATTCCAAAAAAAAAGCAATAGACCATTTTACTCTTAATTCAGGCAAAAAGGTTGTGAACTGCAACATTTGCAAATCTGACCTTGTCTGGCATGTGAGTACACAAATCTCACAGCAAACAACAGTTATGCTGGAGCATCTGACCAGGAGGCATGTTTCTGCAGGATCAAGTCTCATCTTAAGTTAGTAGTAATGGGGAAAAAAACTCTCATGTACCAGCATGGTGACTCCAAAATAAATTTTTAAATGCTTAATTACTTATAATCGGTCAGATTGTGACATAACCCATAACCATAACCAATCTCATTGGACATACGTGTTCCTGGCCTTTTTCTCCAAACTCTGTGAGCGAAACTCACACGTTGCACATACTTTGAACAGTCTCAAAACATCACATGCCCTAATTAGTCTTAAAACAGGCACGTTACAAAGTGCACACGCCTGCATTCAACAGCTGCTCAATAGTCGCTAAAGACTATGGAGGCATTTGTTTCTTTATAGTCCTACAGGGAGTGCACTCTAAACTAGTCCCTCACTGACATAATGTGTGGTAGGAGTGAACTATTTACTTTGTTTAGAAATAATAATTATGGAGGATGACAGAGATATATGTGCTTCTCAGTAAAAATTTTGTTTTTGTTTAATTCCATTTAAACTCTTGTATAGGAAGTTAGTTTGTATTGTTTAAATATTGTCCTTGACTTTTAACTGAGTGAATAAAGCTAAGGTATAAAAGTTTCAATGATTACGATTCTGCCAATTGCTTGTACTTGGTTTTAGATATTGACAGAAAAAATGGAAATCGTATTTTTGTATGAGCAAGAAAGATCAATAAAAGGTATTTCTGAATTATGTCTACATTTGTATTGTTTTTATTAGATAACATATGGCTAAAACAACTTCAAGTTAAATGTAAAAGTTGATAAATGAATAAAAGTCATTAAAATCTTGCTCAATTCATAAACCGATTAGATGATTATTCAGTTTAGTAATGGATTATTCAACTACCAGAATAGTCATTAGTTGCAACCCTATTTGGTACAAACAAAGTGTAGACTAACATGTAGACAACAGCTGCTGTAATCATTGAGACTGTACTGTGTTAATCCTAGATTTTGTCTAAATATATTCGCGCATCCTTTCGACACTCTTGTCTTTACAGTATACAGCTGTACCAGGGTAAGAATTTATAATTCTACTATCCATTAAAAAGCCTGGTTCCACTGGAGGTTTCTTCCTCTTTTATTAAAGATGTACTGCAGTGTGCAAAAGTCTTGAGCCACCCTTCATTTCTTCATATTTTGCTTGCAAAGAACCAGACTTTCTGGTATTTTAAATGTAGTCTAGAGGAACAGTTCTCCAGCCTTCCTGAAGGGGTTTTGTCTCTCACTTTCTGTCCAATCCCTGTACCTCACTTTATTTAACATGAACAAATGAGGGGGATCAAGACTTTTGCAGGTACTTTAAATCTATTGCTGGTTGATGCCATGTGCCTGCATGTTAATATATCACAATTAAAACAAATAATTAAATAGTGGTGAAGGTTTGCCAAGTGGTAAGTCTAAGTGACAGATTGAATGTTATGATTGTTAAAACGGATGCTCTTTAAAAGTCTTTCTGGAAAACCAGATTTCAATTGAAAAATTTGTGTGCTGTGGTTTAACTGGAAATGTCCAAGTCCTCACCTCAATAAGTATTAACAACCAAACAGTAATTGTCCTTTACAGCAAATCATTTTTTTGTTGTTGTTTTTGTTATTTTTTAAAGATGTTAATTTGCCACAAAGTGATGGTTGTTCAAAGGTAAAGGCTGGTCATTAGGAAAGCGGGTGAATTGAATTATAAAATCAATACTGTTCTCTATTCCACACACCCTAGCAGATAATTAGCCTAACATTTTTAGGTAGTAAGCATTTTATTTATTTATTTATTTTAGGTTTGTTTGTTTGGTTTTGTTTTAGTGCACAAAATCAAATACTTTTCATTGACCACTGTTCATGCTAAAAGAATCAAAGGATTCACACTCTTATTCCTAGCTTAAAATCTCTGATTCCTTAGTAGACATTTCTACTGATTGGTAAAGAGATTAAGATTTAACTTTGATGCTTAATGATCTCTTTGTAATAAGATGAATATGGCCCCAGGGCTGTAAGATTATTCCCCTGACATAATCATAACAGATGTAGCAGAGTGGACGCTGAAAGCACTGAAGTGCTTTATATTGACTGAAATCTGACACCTAGCTTTAGTGTAATTTAAATTATATTTCCTATGTTGTAGGTGAAAAAAAAAACTTTCTTAATCCATCCTACCATGGGAAAATAGAGAGATGAGGATATGGTATATATGAGAAGCTGTGCATAATGCTGATATTGTTGATTAATCCTTGGTTATACAGTACATTGAGGTATATGTATGCAATGCTCCACTAGAGGGTGCACTTTTTTAACCATACATTTGTCAGAAATTGTTTTGTGAATTTTCACTTATTCAGGTTGCAGTCAGTTTTTAACCAGGAATTAAATTCTACCAGGGGCATTCAAGGCAAACCAGGTCTTGCGATGAAATTGGCTGCAGTAAAACATTTTAATGGTGCAAACATTTTAAAGAAGGTTTAGAAGAAGGTTAATGAATGATTATTCTAGGCGATTTGGCTCAGGGCCCACTAGTAGTCTTGTGAACTTGTGAACGCCGGATCCTTGAAAATCAAAAGACAACTTGTAGCTAACTTGAAGTGACGCACCTGTCTGTGGGAACTGTACAGACAGTCATTCAAGAACACGTCTTGTACATTACAGGAACTCAGCTTATGGTTAGTGCCACATCCCCCACACAGTCCTGACCTCCAAGCTTTTCCACATGTTTGGGCCATTAATGGAGTTCCTGGGAGACCAGTGTTTTAAAAGTGAAGTGTGCAGTCCGATCGCGGCTCCAGCATACTGAGAAAACTTTCTACTTCAATGGTATTCAAGCAGTAGTGAAATGGCTGGGATACGTGCATTAGTGTAGCTCTGGATTATACAGGAATAAAGGTAGTTTTTACTCTCATAACTGTGTTCTGTTATTCTGCACAGTCAAAAGTCCCAATGTCACTTGAACACTGCTTGTATTTAAAAATGTAAAACTTTAATATTGTCTATTACAGATAAGTCGATATTGATATCTGTACTTGGGTTATCTTGGGTGACAGCACTGTGTTAAATTTAATCATCATCTCTAACATTATCTTGAATTTCTTTCTGACAGATAACGATGAATACAGACCACCAGTGTGGAAGTCTTACTGTGAGTAAAGCACTACATTTGGCTGATTAGCTTGAGTTGATACTGATACTAAAATTAAGTGTTTTTTTTTTTTTTTTTTTTTAAAGAAGAATTTATGATTTCTAATGATAGAAATACAGTAACACATGCACTTTATTCCTTAATATTAGCTTTAAATATGCAATTTTAATTTCCAGTTGATTAAAATCCATCTCATTACCTAAACATATCTGCTTTTTGGCTAGTCCATAAAAATACACACATTTTTTAAAATACAAATTATATATCTTATAAATATTTTTTTCTGCATAATTTTGTAGTTTCCTACAAAAAAAAATGTTACTGACAAATGTTGACACAGACCAATTTTCATCCAAAAAAAACCTAATTAAGGCTCTCAGGTTTGACCTGCACACTAGGGCTGCACGATATATCGAAAAAATATCGTTATCGCGATAATGGCATTGGCGATAACCATATCGCAAGGAGTTGCGATAAATACTTTATTTGCCAAGCATTTGTGTGTCCAAATTTGACCAATCAGATGGCCCCTTAATATGTTTATACCCGCTTATATCTTTATATATATATATAATATTATTTATATCTTTATACTTCATTCTGTTGCGAACTAACCCCGGATGATCAGAAGATTTAGCGATTAGCCGTTAGCCGCGATTAGCTGTTAGCCGCGATTAGCCGTTAGCCCTTTATAGACGGTAAACCCAAACGCGGAAGCAAGCGAGTAGGCAGGATAACCACGCGAATTAGTTTAAGGACTCTCACAGAAGGGGAGCAAGGGAAAAACACACATTTAACCCGCGTCCTATAAACACACACTCGAATCTGAACCGACATGGCGAACTCAGTGACTAAGCCGTATGCACTAGTTTGTTTACTCCTCTTATACTTCCGGGTTCGCGCCCGCATTACTTCCGGGTCCTAGTGCCGGTCGCGGAGTGTGTGTGTGTGTGTGTGTGCGTGCGTGCGTGCGCACGCGTGTGTGTGTGTGACAAATAGTATTTTTTTAATTTAATTTTTGTTTAATAATATTTATTATTATTTTTTTTTTAAAAAGCAGAAAGCCAAAGAGAATATTTAGTTTAAAAGATGCTCTTGTTTTAAGACACTATTGATGAGTGTATGGTTACACGTAAATAAAAAGTCATGTTTGAAAGTAATTCATATTGTGTTGGCAGGTTTATAGTAACAGCAAACCAGAAGTCAGAATATCTGCTGAGGGGTTTTAAGTCATTCATAGTGTTTTGAAGTCTAAATATTTGCAACTTCCTTGACATATAGTTTCTTTTTAGCCTGAATTAGATTTAATTACATCAGACGAATATCTATTACCTGTTTATTTTAGTATGATCATTACATATAAATAAATAATAAAAAAAAAATAGGCAATAATAATAATAAAAAAATGCATTTCTCTAGGGAAATGTTATATCGCAAGAAATATCGTTATCGCAGTATTCAACAACAATATCGCATATTTTCCTAATATCGTGCAGCCCTACTGCACACCCAATGCGACTAATATTCAGATTCTCAGATTTTCTTAAATGAAACTGCAAATATTGTATTCAGTCATTCTGATGTCTAAATTTTGCTTTGTCAATCGTTACTTTTCTCACTGCTATTTTTAGTATATTTTTAATGAAGAACATGTTGAATGTTAATATTTTTGAAGACACGATTGCTTTATTCCATTTCTTGACACATGCCTTTAGTACTGTAGCACAGCTACATTTGAAAATGTGTATATATTTACTATTCAAAAACTGTATGCCACAAAGAATGATAATAAATGTGTTTTGTATTATTTGAATTATTTCCTCACAAATTGAATAGCTAACATACTTGTTTGATCATATCTGATCTTTGATATACTTTATGATTTCTAGTTTATTTACAAATAGTGTTCTTAAAGTACCATATAGAAGTAAAGAATTTATGATTTGTGTAAAATCTAATGTGAAATTGTTTTTTACTCTGGTGGTGTTTTAGTGTATCAGCTCCAGCAGGAGGCGCCACATCCTCGGCGAGTCACATGCGTTTGTGAGGTGAGAAATAAACCAGCACAAAATCTTCCAATCATTTTTGCTAATAATAGAATTCATTAATTAAAAAACACAAACCACATGGTCTTATTCTCATTCTCTGAAGCACAAGAAAAATATTCTCACATCTTTCCACATGTGTCTAGAAACGCTTCATTAGCCTTTACGAGTGGCTCTATTTTTAATTTCATTTCTTTTGATTAAACAACTTAAAATCCATGTGATTATTCATAACTAGGCCAGCGGTTGCTATCGGATTACCCATTCTTGTTTTAATTGCTTGAAAGTCTAGACAGAATTTTCCCCCCTGAGTCTAGCTGGAATATAAACAGTGTGTTACTGAAAATATCGCTCATGCTCAGTGTTTAACACAACACAGACTCGCTCCTCGTTCCCACCCATCCAGCAGAACCAGATTAGTCGTGCGGATAGGAGTGTTAATTAGAGGAAGAGCAGGGTAATGCTTTTGAATTATTCATCTTTATTGTCATTATAGCATCTGAGAGGGTCTGTAGGCTGGAGTAGATAGCTAGAAGTGCTGCACTTGGTAATGGGTTTAGAGACGAGCAGAAATGCAACCAGGCCAAGAGCTTTCATTCAGAAATTGCACTTGTGAATAGTCATTATAGGATATTGATCAAATCAGAATGTTGGCGCATTGATAGCATGTCATATTTTTTAACCATTTATTTATTTACAGGTACAAACAACTACAGTACACAAACCTGAACATCTGGTACTCTGCGTATTAAAAATCAAACATACTAGCAAAAATCAGAGAAAACTCTTCAAACATTTTTCTTTTCTCACTAAAACAGTTAATAGTTGTATTGCCTTTGAAGCTTCTGTTCATTAAAAATGTGGCTTAAACATAGTGTAATACATAAACAAACAGTATTGGAGTGTGATTATCACAGAAGACAAAAAGGCAAAAGAGAGCGACCATTTGAGGCGAGACTGAGGTGCTGAATGATGGGCTTTATCTGTTATTGTTGTCATTCACCTAGTTTCTCTCTCTCACAGCCACACACACACACACGGGCGCGCGCACACACAGCCATACACATGTCAGCAATATGGACGCACAATTATTCATTAACATACAAGTGTTAGCATTTTTTTTCTTCCACCAGAGGTCATTAAGTTTTCATTTCGGGACTGTTTTTGTGCTATAGGCTTGTACATCAAAGCCAGCTATTGAAAAGCACATTTTCCCCTGGGCAGAGGCATTGTGTGTATGTGGCAAGAGATTTAACCCTGTGCAATCCTCACAAACGGAGTCCCAAAAACCTGATTTACATCTCATTCAGAATATGCTAATACGTATGCAGTTTCCCCAAGCAAGCCCTCCACAGGAGCAGAGGACTCTCTCACAGTGTTTTAAGCATTACACATCATCCACCGTCTGTCCTGCGTCTCAAATGGGATATTATGCAAACATTTTCAAAGGCAGTCTTTAAGGCTACTAAAGCAATATTTGCTGTCAGTTTTAGAGGAATTGGCTGCTATTACTGTTGTATTTATTTTCTTTACTGAATCCAGTGACTGAGCCTCATTTGTCACGCATGATCTGCCTTGTGGTTCTGCATATATTTAACAGTACCAGCTTAAAAGAATCACTAAACAGGTCCTGGTACTCATTCAACAAGGGGAGGAATGGGGGTGGGTGGCTGGCCTGATTTCCATCTGAGAGAAATGGCATATAATGCTTGATTATATTTTAAGATGTTTTACTACAGCTAGTTTAGGTCTTTGATGCAAATTCTGTTTTTGTTTTAAAGCATGAGGCTAAATTGATGTGGAGCAAAGAAATGTTCATCATTCTTGAGCTTCCTTTCTTACCCTGACTTGCCCAACACTCTTGAATAGGGTCAATCTGAACTCATCAGACCACGTGACTTTTTTTTAAATTATTTTTTTTCAACTTCTCCAAAGTCTAATCTTTATGCTCCCTAGGAAACTGAAGACTTTTTTTCTGATTAGCCTCAATAACAAGTGGCTTCCTTCTTAGCCACACCACTGTTACTTTAAGTCCCAATCCTGTGAATTATCATCACATTGTGTATATGAAACTGTTCTTATTTCACTATTAAACATAGCTATGAATTCTACTGTCATTTTTTTAACATTGTGTAAAAAACAAACCAAAAAAAAAAACAGTGTTTAGATAATCTGTGATTAATTATTGATTTTTTCTGCCTGCATTTATTTCACCAAATTCTCCAGTTTTATTAACATGTTGCATAGTTATAAACTAATTGTAGTCATTTGAAAAGTCCCATATTTACTATTCTGTAAATAATTAACATGGGTCTCACAGGTACCCCCAAAGTCTGTGTTAAAGCTCCAGCTGTAAAAACTCTCAGATAATGAATTTTTATGCCTCAAATTTCTTTATTGTACTTATCCACCAAACTCACTACTTCAGTGTCTATGGGAATGAGCTGCTAGTGGGCAATGCAGCACTGGGCAACAAGTCATGGGAGGGGAGAGTCTTATAGGCTTGTTTAAGCCCTGGGTAGTACAAACTTTTTTTTTTTCTCTCTCTCTCCCAACGTTTTTGTTTGTACATGCAAACTGGAGACCCATCTGAACAGTTAAAGGGTCCTCTTCAATATTTACCTGGCTAGATGAATCGCAATAGTCTGACCCTTCTTAAATGGTTTATGTTTACTGTTCACAATCAAACACCCTTAAATAGGTGGGTAAAATAAATCTATGATTCTGAGTCCCTGAAATTGTCCCTGGATGCTTTTGTGAGCACCCAATGCAGAATATAGGACAGTCCAGTAATAAACAAGTGTGAAAATATCAGTGAAATATCTGTGTAAATCCATTTAAAACCAGTTCAATGCAGAGTTGATCCTGTTGTCAGCCGCTCCTGAAGATCTGTGTTTATATCATCATGGCTACTCTTCTCTGTATTTCTCAGTGAGAATGCCTATGTTCTTTGGCATTATCATTTGTCCAAATCCACAAGTACTTAAGTTGACTTGATTAGGAGCTCCAATTAGTGCAGATGCCCGTGATGACTAGGCAGTTCTTTGTAATCTCACATTGTAAAGCCGCAGGCAGGGTGTAAGTCTACAGGTTTTGTTTATCCTGATTAAATTGTTTCTTCAAATTCTAGCAGAAGCAGAATTATTACAAAACAGAAACATATACTAATGCTGCAGTAGAATATAGTAGTCATGTTAGTAGAGATAGAAGAAAATTTTATTTATTGCATCACCACACTGATTACAAAGTCATTATTATTTTTATTATTATTTATATCCAGTCAAAAATAATCTATTCTATTGATCTATTTTATTTTTTCCCAATACTGGATTTTTTCAAAACTATGAAATAATACATATGACATAAGGTAATTAACCAATAACAACAGTCAGTTGTTATTTTAAGACATGAAGTTCGGCTGTTCTGCAATATTTCTTGCAAGCACAGCACCATCAAGTGCAATTGCAAAACCCATTAAGCACCATTATGAAACTGGCTCTCATGAAGACCATCCCAGGAAAGCAAGACCAAAACTTCCCTTTGCTGCAGAAAATCACCAGTTGGGGCCCCTGAGTGGCATAGTGATAAAGTGCTCGACCTATTATCTGGAGTTTGCTAGGGTTCGGTTTCCAGATGATGCTGTAGTCTTCTGTCGCCAGAGAGAGCTGATTGGCTGAGCTCTCTCAGCAGGGTGGGATGGCATTTAGTGCTCTCACATGAATCACAGCTCTACAGCCAATCAGGGGCATCTGTGAGCTCAGGCAAGCGGAAGAAGCGGATAGCATTGTCCTCCGAGTGCGTTATGCCGCGTGAGGAGTGTGAGCAAGCCGTTCGAAAATATGGGAACTGGAATACAACTAAATACGATACAGTGGGAACTGGAGAAAATAACGGGAAAATCCAAGGTAAAAACTAAATCACCAGTTAACAGCACCTCAGATTAGAGCCATTATTAAGGCTTTACGGTGTATAAGTAGCATACACATCTCAATATTAACTGTTCAAATGAGATTATTGCATATTTTTGAATGCCTTCACCATCATTTTACAAAGTAAAAACTTAGAAATACCATGGAATTACATGCTGAGACATTTGATTGGTTTTGTGTACGTTTGCAATTAAGTTAGCAAAACATTCCCATTCCTCTGTAGTCCTACAGGTGGCATGGTCTACAGCAGGGGTACTCACATATAAATTTGAAAGGTCCACTTACCAAATTTCTATTCAGTCCGAGGTCTGGAAAAATTACTGTCCAATTTCAAATAGAGAACTACAAAAATAGTCAAAGAGATTAAGCACATTGGTTTTCTGCTTCCCACGGGGAGCACAAATGTATTTTTTTCTGTCCACTCATTCTTAAATTCGCTGTTTTCAAAATCAACTTATATCAATGGCCAGCTTTGAGCATGCCATTAGGATATTAAGCACATATTATAGTAAACAGAATGAGTAACAAAGGACCGAACAAATTGGGACTTGACGATTCGTTGAGAACCGTTCAATACATATCCTATGGAGGTTTTGCTATGATTTGCGCATGTGCGGCCAGTAGAAAATGAACGAATCACTCTCGGAGACGACTCGTTCTTCTGACTCACGTTAAAGATTTGTTCAAAATGAACGAATCGTTCATGAACGACCCATCACTAGACTCAAAGATGTATCGTACGGAAACACAGTTGCGCACTTCATTGAGAACTCATTTGGATTATGATTAAATTTGCATGTTTGTTTTGGTGTCGGTCCAGATGTAACCGTATTTAGGTCCGGATGCGGACCAGAGTCCGCCTATTGAGTACCCCGGGTCTAAAGTATTCCCATATTGTCAGGCAGCAGTATTCTGTGTGGTAGCAGCAAAGTATTTGCTGTTTGTTTAGAATTTATAACAAAATGAAAGTAATAGAAATATAGAAACTGGTTACTTACAATCGTAACATGATATTTACAGAATCGTGATGCAAATCTAATCAGCACGTAGGTATTGTGATATTGTATGGGGAGATCCCTGGGGTTTCCCATCCCTACATAATAGCATTTAATTTGTTGCATAATTTAGATGTTTACAGCATTGCTCTGTAGTGTGTACTTTGCTTTTTTTTAAACCTGATTCTCATCATGAAGTGTTTACTATGCTAATGTGTTAAATTAAATGTGTGTGTTGGGTGGGGGGGGGTGAGGGCGAGAGGGAGAGAGACCTGGGCCCTATCATTTCCCATCATCTTATTGTTAAGCATTTTCGAAGCACTTTCCAGTAACCTTCTGCAATCTGTAAGATCTCTTAATTAATGCTGTTTACACTGAGCCTCTGTTTATTCCCGCATCACAGGAAACAGAGCTACAGTTAGAATGAATTACCGGCATTACCACAAGTTACATTTAATGTTTTTCTGCAACTGTACGCCTGTATGCTGAGTATGATTGTTTTCGATGTGGGCAGTGGTGGAGGGTTGTAAGAGTCTCAGCGCCGTGCAGCTGAAATTAGTTTCTTGAAAGGCCAGCGCAGCGGCATTGCAGCACATCAGGCTCCAGTGTTCAGGGACAGACTGTCCCCGTGACGTAATCCAGGAGGTTTGTTCATTTTTAATCAGCGCTATGGGCTGTGGCTGTGCTGAGCTCATCACATGGTCCACTAAGCATTCAGGTTAGTGCTGCATTGCCTTTGTACCACCAGCAAACACAGCTGTTAAATCAGATTACAATTGGTTAGGGTGCGTGCAAGATGATTTGCTTCTTCGCAACGTCGTGCCTGTTTTCATCTAATAGCGAGGGCGAATTCAGCTCTTCCCCTGAGTGAGTCATCACAGTTTGACTCTTTTTAGTGAAACCTTCAGTCTTAACTTCTCCTCCATCCCTCTGCATATACAGCAGATTTTTGCTCACACGTACAGTCTGTTCCTACAGCAATTTCCATTGCATACCTTTTATCTTCAATACGGTTTTAACGGCATATTCCCAACAATTTAACCCAATGTAGGTTAAATTGCCCATGTGGAGAACAGTGTAATGTACTCCACATGGGCAAACTTGCAATAATGAATTTTGCTTTTTTTTTTTTTTTTTTAAGTCTGGTTCTCTTTAAAAACCTAAACATGTAACACGTGTAGCTTTCTGTTTTTAAAGAGAAGCAGAAAGCTATCCCACAAATCAGTATACACCCTTCTGCCTCTGCATGCCATCTGTATGCCTGCCCACATAGTTTCATCCTATTTCTACTTGATGGCTTCTTAAGCATTTGTGATTGTCTCATTAACTCCTCTCCTCCTTCTTATTTTCACTATAATAAAGGACAGAATTGGGCAATCCCAAACTGATTTATTTAGTGACATGTTGTCTTGTCAGTGTATTACACCCAGCATTCCCCCTGCGCTGTGAATTTCATTATGCAAAGCAGAAAAGGTTATACTATTGAACACAGAATATAGATGATGCACAGCTCATGGATGACATTGTTTGTCTGGAATTATTGATACAGTTTCTTATTTTTTTAATTCTTGTTTAGCCAAATTTCCCTAGAGATTTGGAAAACGAAAATGAATACCACTCCTTTAGCTTGTTCTTTTTTCCTCTCTCTTTCTCTCGCTCTTTCTCTCTTTGTCTCTTTAACACTATTACTATTCGACTGCCGCTTAAGGTAAGCATGTGCATTGCTGGCGAAGCAAATGTAGAGTGTGACATGAAGACAGAAATGGAAGTTGATGTGTCTACAAACAAGCCGATATTGTAATCTGCATGAGATCCATTTGCGTGTCTTTTCAGATGATTGCTGTCTCACAGTCCTTTCAAGGTTAAACAGCTGGGCGTGCTGTTTGTGGGTTTATTATGCTAATATAAGCATTGCAATAACCTATTTCCAACAGATCCTTGCTCTCTGAATACCCATCATACATTATAAATCATCCCACTGTGATGTCCCGGTGCATTTCAGAAATCGCTTATGCTGTGCTCTAAAATTACTTCTTCTAAACGTCACTGAGTTTAAAGTTTGACAGAATCAGGGAACCCCCTCCTGTGCCAACAATTTGGTACACTCAAAATCCTCAGGAAAAAAAAACAACATATCAGAAACATAAATTCTTGAACAGTAATTTGGTGTGTAAACAGCCCTTGAGAAATATCTTTCTAAACATAAGACTGTCACTTTTTTCTTTTTTTTAACCTAGATTACGTCTTGACTTTTTCTTCTTTTTGTCTCACAGGTTGAAAACAGGCCGAAATACTACGGTCGAGAGTGAGTTTCAGAACTGTTTTTCTATCTTGTATTTCTGTATGTTATTAATAGATTGGAAGTAATTAAGAATGCATCTTTTATCCTCAGGTACCATGGCATGATCTCCAGAGAGGAAGCAGATCAGCTGCTCAGTGTGGCAGAAGGAAGTTACCTCATACGAGAGAGCCAGAGGCAACCTGGCACTTATACTTTAGCCTTACGGTCTGTGAGCTTTTCTCTTTAAATATAAATATGAATTTTTATTTTATACCTTTTTATGATTAATGTTAGCTTTTAACCCCATTCATTCTTTTAGTCTTTCTTTCCTTTTCATTGCATTAACTTGAACATGTATTATGTAAAGCTATTTAATTCTTCCTGGCTGCAGTCCTGAGGGAAAACAGTTACTGCAGTCCCAGTCATCTAATTCTGTCCTTGGTACTGTGGTAAATTTAGCTGATGTAATGACCCCTGTGGATGATCTTTCTTTAATCATTAGCACACATTAGATCTCAGTATGTCCTAGCTTGTACACTACACATTATAAACTGTTTTATTGTGGCAAAAGGAATAATATATGCACTCTTCAAGCACTGTTAAATCATTTTCAGATAACTTTCTATTATCTTTAGTATATCAGGAGTATGTACAGTACCACAACCTGCAAATGAAATGACATTGTTTTTTTCCTTTTTTCTCATTTTGGAGATTTTTTGATATTTACATTTACAGCATTTCGCAGAAGCTCTTATCCAGAGCGACTTAAACATATACTTTCATCAATAATGATATCCTAACACTTTTTTGTAAAACCATGCAGTAATTGGGACCTCAAACCTGACCTCAAATCCCCCTGCCTTCATGAGCTCTGCTTTTATAGCAAACACAGAAACTAAAGAGCTCTCTTTAGCTAGTTTTGGGCTTAAGTATTAGGAAAACTCTAATTATTTTTAAGCATTTTATATACAGTAATAATGCATAAGGTTTTGTAAAGATTGGGGGGGTGGGATTGATATGCCATGTATTGTGATTCTTTTATATGGCAAATTCATGTATCACCACATTGACTTATTTTTTACACATCTTATTTTTTAATTATTTTTTAATTTATATCTGTTTGCATTTGAGATGCGAAAAGATTGCCATTCCTCTATAATCCTACAGGGGGTGGGTTTACTCTAAACTATGCCACGTGGTAGGAGAAATGTATTTGCGATGCTTGTTTAAAATTTTTACAAAATCTAAAAAAAATTTTTTAAAAAGATGGAATATTTACAAAATCATGGTACATAAAGAATCTCAGTAGAGATTGAGTTGACACTTGGGTATCTTGATAATATTGTTTCAGGTGATTCCTATCACTAGTATTCTGTGTAGCAATGATTTTTATCTCTAACTATGTTTTTTTTTTTTTTGTTCATGGATTAAGGAATAAGAATTTACACAGTGGATGTACTTGAGATAAAGATGATCTCCCAAATGCAAGCATCATAAATTCTGTTATTAACAGAAGATCATAGCAGAGTTCATATGATCTTTCCAAGCGTTAACAGCAAAACTGGGTAAATGGTTCATTAGCTTTATACAGTTAATAATTAGTAATAGAAAGTTAAACGTGCGGATAGTACGGTGTTTTTGTTTTGTTTGTGTTTGTTTTTTCGAACAGGTTCTGGGTTCATGTTATAGGTTGAGGTGCTATGCTATGTTAATCAGTATCGCATTTTAACATAGCTGTTAAGGAGAAAGTAACAGAAGTGTGCACAAGCTATAGTATTGTATGCAAGCAGAAATGAGCCCTAGTATAACACTTTAAAAGTGCTACATTAATTTAAGAAACCGTGCATTCAATTTGTACTTGCAAAAGTAAAATCTACCACCGGTCCATTATTCTCAATAACCAGTTTTACTGCTACTTTAAAGCTAATACTGTATCCATCACTGATGCTTATTTGTGATTAAAAAAAAAAGAGAAGTAAAGAACAAAAAAAAAAAAATCATGGTTTTTATTTGCTTTTACTCTCATATGTTTGTTGATCCTACTGTACCATCAGGATATGATTATTAAATGCCATCTTCAGTATCACAAGTATTTGTAACATTATAAATCATGTTGACAAGGGTTTTCAGTTTCTGTGTGTTGTGCAGTGAGCTGCAGTGAAGAAAGTGATGTGGAGAAGGCAGCTAATTTACATATGGCTATGTTTGATTGAGTTGGTATTAGTAAATTAATTAGCCAAATTTATCATTTGCCAGTTAATACTTCAAATTATTCCCTGTGAGGTTTATGTTGTTTTGTGTGAGATAGGAGATTTTACTTGGATTTAATGGCATGCAAAATAAAGAGGATTATTTGTTTTTAACATGTATTTGTGTAAATAATTCCCAGATTTTACAGCCTCTGGTTACAGATGATGTCTCCATAATAAGAGGGTTACAGTTTGACAGTAACAGGATTAGGGAAAGGGTCTGCTTAGTGCCTCAAATACTTTGGGTGTAATAATACTGTATAGTGGTATGAAAAAAAAATGTAACATTTATTTAACATAAAAAAAATCTTAAAGTATCCATGAAAATTGTGATTTTTGGCGAACATGTGCGAAACCTATTAAGTTTTATCTATATGTTGTGACATTAGATCCTAATCAATTTATCACATTAGCTTGAGTGTGTCTGTGGAGATAATGGAGTATCGGTTTTCTCCAGATAGGAAGCCGGAAACCAGATCTCGCACAAAACTAGTTTGCGTATAGAGCCGAAGCTCCCTGCAGTCCTATATTCCTGTGTGCGTCAGAGTTCACCCTCACTGGGGCTGTAACTGAACTCGCACAGGAAATGCAGCCGGGACCCAGGAGCAGCCAGATCATATTAAGAAGTCTGAACACTGTATTAAGTACAGTGCTTTTGTTTAGCATAAAGTCTGCACGCAACAACACACATTTCTTTTGAAGTTCATATTATTTGTTTTGCACTGGATATTTTCCAATGAATTTGTTTTTCTGGGGGGGAAAAACTTATTTATTTCTTTATATATTTTTAATAAAAAAGTGAGATGGTCAAATCTGCTATCTGCAACTCCTTCTAAACCATTGAGAATGAGAATTTAACCAAACGTGCACAGTACCTTTTTTAGAAAGCATAGATATGCATTAGTTGTTTCTTTCTCACGTTCTTCTACTGTAAATGGTATTTTCAAAATCTAATACCATCAGTTATACTGTAACAGTCAGAGGTTTAGTTATGTAGCTACATGGTAATACGAAATAACTTCCTTTTTGTTTTGGTAGGCTAGAGCTGAATATGGTAAAAAATTAAAAATGGCAAGTAGTTTTGGCTATCTCGCTGGACCTTTCCTCCTCTGCAATGAGCAGCGCACAGTGTGATTGCTATATTCTGCAGTTTATTTGCTAACTATGAATGTCGTATCGTGGAGAACTGGCTTGGATAGCTTATGATTAATACTGTAGATATGCACTAGCTGTTTCATTGTGTCGCCTGCAATAGTGACACATAGGGATCGCTATCCATCATCTTGCGCCAGCACCATCATCGTCTGTCATCCATCGTCATAACACCTTTCCTCTATCCGTTTATGGGAATTTAACCAAACTTGTACAGTACCTTTTTTCAGAACGCATAGATGTGCACTAGTAGTTTAACTTTCTTCAAAATTGTATTTTTAAACTCCCAATATCATCTGGTATACTGTAACAGTCAGAGATTCAGTAATGACGCTACACATACCAAATAACTTTTTTTTGCAGCTTGCCTCTGCATCATTATCGTCCGTCATCTGTCGTCATCACACTTTTCCACTATCCACATCTCCTTCTAGGCCATTTATGGGAATTTAACCAAATCTTTGCAGTGCATTTATTAGGAATCATTGATGTGCACTTTCTATTTAATTTTTAAAAGTACATTCAACAACACATTAAGTGGGCAGACGATGCCTGTCTTCCTTGAAAGACTCAAAATATGCGTCCACTTTTATTGGAAATGGTATCATTATTTTTGCTTCTAAATTGGTACAGTATATTAGTGTATTTCTATATAATGTTGCAATTTCATTTTTGTACTGTATATCGTCCACCTTTGCATTTCTGATTGATGAACTGGTGGAGTTTAATGTTTTATATAATTAAGCATTTAATAGGTATTTACAGCTATAGTACTGTAGTCATACTTTATTAGTGTATAAAGTTTATAATGGTTATTAACTGTCTAACATTTTAACTTGCTGTGTTCTGGTGTTCTTGTGCAAGTGTACTTTTGACTTTGGCTCATCAATATTTAATTTCCTGATCAGTTTCACTGAATGACATTGACTGTGTGTGTTGAACTTGGCTAATGCAGGTTTAAGCTAATGTATAATTAATCATTAGGGAAGTTACTACTTTTCCTTCTACAATCGCAGCTTTGATAGCAGATATCTTTAGTTGAAGTACATAAGCTCGGTCACTACTGACATGCTAGGATTTGCATGCATGTATGAAGTTTGTGTGTGTGCTAAAAGAGTTCTGTTTGGCAGTAATGTTTTGAAAGGTGGACTGCTCCTAATCCACTTATTGATTTAAGAACTGGCTCCTTCATGACTCCCAAGTGCTTTAGTTCTGAAGGATGATCAGGTTATCACAGTTTACTCTATATACAGTGTGTATGTCTGTGTGTGTATAAGCTGAGCAAAGTTAAGGATTGTTATCTCAGCTGTGGAATAAAGGATCACTTTGTCATTTTTTTAGTGGTCAGTGACCATTTGGCTAGAAAGAATTTCTCTCTCTCCATCCATCATTCTGTCTATTTTCACCTGCCAATTATTTCTCTTCCTTTCCAGTCAGCTTTTTTTTTTACCAGCACTTTTATTTTTTTCTCTTTCCCCCATCAGTTTCGGGAACCAGACCCGCAATTTCCGCCTCTATTACGATGGCAAGCACTTTGTGGGAGAGAAGCGGTTCGAGTCAATCCACGACTTGGTCACAGATGGCCTGATCACACTGTATATCGAGACCAAAGCAGCTGAGTACATCTCTAAAATGACCATTAACCCCATTTATGAACACGTGGGATACACCACACTGAACCTAGAGCCAGCACTGAAGAAACCCGCACCCGTCAGCACAGACACACCTGACTGTAAGGAGCCACCTGGAGAGGAAAGTGGCCTTGAAGTGAGGGTAAGTCTGTCTTTATTTCCCACCTATACTGTGTGGATTTTAAACTGATAAAGACTGATGTACTGTACTGTATTAAAGGAACATGGAAAATTATAGATTTCACATTAGAAGGTTCCTCATACCTTTCCCAGTATTTTATTTACAGTTTATACTGTACATTACATATACAGTCACTCATAAATTTCAGAGAAGTATGTTAGAGTGGTACAGGACATGTATGAGAGTGCTAAGACAGTGATAAGATGTGCTGTAGGTGTGACAGAAGAGTTCAAGGTGGAGGTGAGTCTGCATCAAGGATCGGCTCTGAGCCCCTTTTTGTTTGCTCTGGTGATGGACAGGATGACAGATGAGGTTAGACAGGAGTCTTCATGGACTATGATGTTTGCAGATGACATTGTGCTTCGTAGCGAGAGGAGGGAACAGGTGGAAGAAAATTTGGAGAGGTGGAGGTATGCTCTGGAAAGCAGAGGAATGAAGGTTAGCCGCAGCAAGACGGAATACATGTGTGTAAATGAGAGGAACCGTGAGGATACAAGGAGCAGAGGTAAAGAAGGTGCAGGATTTTAAGTACTTAGGGTCAACGGTCCAGAGCAACGGAGAGTGTGGAAAAAGGAGGTGAAGAGGCGGGTACAGGCAGGTTGGAATGGGTGGAGAAAAGTTTCAGGTGTGTTGTGCGATAAAAGAGTATCGGCGAGAATGAAAGGAAAGGTGTACAGGACAGTGGTGAGACCCGCGATGCTCTACGGCTTAGAGACAGTGGCACTAAAGAAACGACAGGAGGCAGCAGAGCTGACGATGTTGAGGTTCTCCTTGGGAGTGACAAGGATGGATAGGATCAAGAATGAGTTCATCAGAGGGACAACCAATGTGAGATGTTTTGGAGATAAAGTCAGAGAGGCCAGATTGAGGTGGTTTGGACATGTTCAGAGGAGAGATTGTGAATATATCGGTAGAAGGATGCTGAGGTTGGAACTGCCAGGCAGGAGGTCTAGAGGAAGACCAAAGAGGAGATTTATGGATGCAGTGAAAGAGGACATGAAGTTAGTTGGTGTGAGAGAAGAGGATGCAGAGGACAGGGTTAGATGGAGGCAGATGATTCGCTGTGGCGACCCCTGAAAGGGAACAGCCGAAAGACAAAGAAGAAGACAATACACATATTCTAGAATAATATGTGATGGCTAATAGAGTAAGTAGCTAATATGATCGCTAGATCAGGTGGCTAGTAGAATAAAACAAAGAAATAAATATATGGATTCCAGGAGGATGCACCACTGTGTATCCATAGTCCGTTATACTATGTTGATAAAGGTTTTGAAGGAGCAGCCTCCAATTTTGGAGAAAAGCCACCAATTTCAGCTCAATGTTCTGTCGTGTACTCTTTAGACACAAAAACATAGTTTGAAACTGGAAAATGTATTCATTTTAATGTAGTCATATGTTTAAAATGCAAAGTGATGTATTGTGTACATATTGCTAGCAGGGTTGCGTGTCAGATTTGTTCTGTCACCTGTGCCCACAGACTAATCAGCCTAGAAACCAAAAAGTTCAATCCTTAGAAAAATTGTGCCATACACTCTCTTAGTGCAGCAGGAGGTACTTATTAGATACTTATGAGGTACTTTAAAATGAGTCAACATCTGGGCAGTCACAGATGGTACCACATGACATTCAGTATTAAGCCTTATTGTACTTAGCTGACCAGAGGTGGAACCTGATGTTCAACTACCTCAGAATTTGATGTGTTGTTCATTCTGAGATGCTTTTCCACTCACAATGGTTGTAAAGTGTGTTTATTTACTATAGAGATACTATAGACCTCAACAAGCCATCTTAACCCATAGAATCCTCATTATACTTCTGAGGAGATGAGAGTTAAGAGCCTGACCTTCTGGACCACAGTCTAACACCTTAACCATTGAGCTACCTCTGCCCCGATGATTGCCTTAATAAGAAGTACAGTAGTGTTCAAAAGTCTTGCACCGCCCCTCATTTCCTCTTACATTTAAATCTTGGATTGCGGAAGCATGCTTATATATCAAAGCAAATTTCCCCATAATCAGTAATTGAAATATTCATACATTAAATATTAATAAAAAATAATTAATACAAAATATAAAGTAAAACAAATTAACCTGCACTTTACCTTTGAAAAGAATCGTGGCTGAAGTAAGATGAGAGACTAGAGTGTACTACTCATATGTCAAGACCTCGTTCGTTTATTAAGTTAAAATTTGTTTAAATATCTTGCTCGTCTTGCTGGATCGCAGACCATGTTACTCACAATCCAAGGCTTGACTGAAAAACATTAATTTAGATTAAAAGACAGATATAGGAACTAATGCTTTACTGTGACAAACTGCAAAGTGTCTAAACATTTTTAAAAACTGCTTAATTATGTAAATCACTCAGCATCATTAACACGATAACTACTGTATGTACCGATTCAGTTTGTATTGCGATTGTAAGATTTTATAAAGAAAATGTGCAAAGGATGCTGTGCTGCCTGCCAATGTGTGAATAGTTTTGTAGATTTAAAGAGGAGCTTTAACATTTCTCAAGATGAAATGGGAAAAAATATATAAATTTAAAAAAATATATGAAATCCATTTTGGATTCATGAATTGACATCCAAAAGAAATGCGGTATGTAAATTATTTTTTTCCCATTTGTAATCAGCAGTATACTAATCACCGGCCTGATCATCTGCATCTGTTTCTCAAAGGTTCATGCAGTAAATTAAATGGTGTTTATGCTTGAATTATTCATTGGTCACTGTGTGGCTTAACAAACAAACAAAAAGAAAACATTCCTCTGTAACTGGTCAGGTACTAAGAACGGACTGAAAATGAGAACAAAATATTTGGAAAACTATGAAGAAATAAGAATTAGTGGTGGCTCAAGACTTTTAAACTGTTTAGAAAAAGTAAATGGAAAATGTGTTTTATTTACTTTTTCTCGTTGTTCAGGCTACTTTCTCCACCAGGCAACTGCATATAAAATGTAGTAATGGATGTTCCACAGAGTCAGTTTTGTCCTTCCTTATTATTAATATCAACTAGCACAACAGATGCACTCAAAAAGAAGCATTGAAGAAGTGATTTTGATTTTCAGATTAGTTGCACAATAAACATACTGTAATTGCTCATCACGATCTTGGCCTTTAAAAATACTGTTATTGCAGAAGACTCGAACATGCAGGTGAGACCTTATCAGAACACTAGTTATTTGTTTGCGTAATGTGAACATTTTGTTCTGTCTCACTTGTTGCTAATGAGCACTTATGTGGGTGTTTAGATGAGTCACAACACTCACACAATCCAAAAACCAAGCAAATAATGATCTGTGTTATTGACCATTTCTTACATAATCGAGATGAACTACAAAAAATAGCATGTTTTTGTTTAGAAAATTATACCTTTTCTAGTAGGTGATAATGTTAGGTATCCATGTTCCTAAAACGGTTCTTTTCATCTGTTTATCTGACATATTTGTGGATTGTTTTGTTTGTTTTCGGGAGATATGATTATAATGTCATTATTCTAAGTCTTGTGCACTACACTTTTCTCAAAAATTGTCAGATTAATTATTAGTTGATCATGCCTGGAAATGTAATTTATCTGCAGGACATTGACATGTACTGTATTTGCTCGACTGTTTCTGATGAGTTAAGTCTTGCAGTGCTGACTCGTTTAGCTTGAAAAGTCAAGCCATGTGGATGTGTTGGAGGAGTTTGGAGTTGTTTACATGTTATAGTCTGGGTTTCACTATGGCGCAGACAGCATGAGCTGTTCCTGCTTGGAGAAATGACATGGTGTGTTTACATCTGTCACACTTGTGTTCTTCCCATAAGCTCCTTCTGCATTTCATTTTTTTTTGTGCCAGGTGATGATGGTGACATTTCCCACACTTGTCTGTGACTCAGCTATTGACTTTGGAATATTTCTCTACTAAGAAGAGGAAAAATCCATGTGAGTCATGACTGGGTCCACTCTTTCCATTTATATTAAGAAACAACAATAAGCCCCTTGACACGGGAAACAGCCTGACATGAACTTGCTTACTGGAAGTGTAAATATGAGTGTCAAAACTGAATTTCTACTCTTAATTTAAAAAAAATTCTGTTCATTGACCCATGCTTTGATATGGTGTTAATGTATTCCGTACTTCTCTCTGGGTCATGCTAACTGCTTTGAGCTCATCAGGATCTGTACGAAGCCGCACCGCAGCTGCATCATGGTGCAAAACACACAATCGGCTCAGCCGCACAATTAAGCAGCAAGCTGAAGAGCAAATTAGCCATGTTTTAAACATGCGCTAATTACACACAGTCATCATTCGAACTCTTAGCCGGAATTATTAGGGAGGACGAGATTTTAATCATGAGAAACGCATTTTATCCAGCTACAATGCCTTAATTGCTGTTTTGCCTTTTGGAACATTTTAATTTGAGCCTTTTTGTTAATCTCACTAAACACGATTCCAGACGATCCTTTAGATAGTGCCTTTCTTTTGTGATGCTAATGTATGATTTATAATTCTCTGAGAAGCAACAAGAAGTCCGACATAGGGAGGGACACACTAGACAGAAATGTCCCAGCATGTCTGGTGCAAAGAAAAGTTAATAAAAATGTATTACAGGTTGTGCTGACGGTGCTGTGTCCTGGACTGTTGTGTAAATTGCATCGTGTCTCCCAGGGTTTGTTTTTAATAAAGAGGTGTTCTCCCTTGAAGAAGAAGTCAGAAAGTCTCAGCCTTGTCTTTGTTACATCAGCCATGTGATACCTGTAATATTACTTCAGCTACTGAGCCAGTAGCTTATAATTAAATAAATAAATATATATATATATTTACATATCTATCCATCTATATATCTATCTATCTATCTATCTATAAAATGTGTGTATTCAAATATTTTTGTATTTATTTTTGGCATATTTTATTCTTGTGCATATAAAAACTTCAGTGTCACAAAAAAAAATTTTTTTCTTTATGCATAGTTTATTGGAACCCTGCCTTGATATCAGGGCTTTGTATTTCTGGTAATTCAGCTTATGTACTGTAAGACTCATTAGAGACGAGTGTCTAGTCATGTGCTTGTCTACGCGTTCGCTTATATAAAGCATATTCTGACGAAGCAATACGAGTCCTTTTTTTAGTAAAGTGCTTCCGGAAAATGGGCCCTTTGCTTCTGGAAAATGTCACTGACCTCATTGTTCTTGAACATTGTGCGTGTGTCTGAGTCTCAAAGCTCATGGCTTTGCCTTGCCTTGTAAGCTATTAGTGAACAGTCATTATTTTCACAGAATTTACTTTCAGGAGATATAACGACTGGTGACACGCAGATTGATGTTTGCATTGTGTAACGGAGTATCTAAAAATGGCACTAGACGTTGTGGCCTTAAGAGCTTTGATAATAATATTATAAAAATTGTATTACATATTGGACATTTATTCTATAGTGAAGATAATTAAAGTTCGCAGGTTATTCCTTAATTTGCCTGTTTGATAGTTATTAGTTTTTTTTCCCCCTGAAATACATTCTACAAATGTAGAATGTATTTCATTAGACATTCAATCCAAAAAAGTGGCTTTGCAGTGATACTGCAAAAGAGACATGTGATCAGATCTTGTGATCAGATCTCCTCCGCCTCGAAGGAGAAAACTGTCACAGAGAAGCAGGCCATTCAGCCCGGTTGTTGTGGTTATTTTTGTTACTGTTTCTGCTGCTGAACTATTCGGTACCATTTGTTTGGTAAAATGAAAAACTGAATCTGATGGTGACGGATAATAAATACATGCAACCAGGACAGCATTGCTGATTTTCTTTAAAACCTTTTGAAAGAGCATTCACATTTTATTTCATGTAACATAACGGCTGGTTATTAACCCGCTATCTTTGCTAGTTTCTAGCTTTAAAAAATGTAAACTTGTTTAAATGCAATGTTTTATAATTTGTCATTGTTTAATAAAGATTTACTGTATTTTTGTTAGGTGTTCTGAAAGATAAACAACAATTATACACTAAAAATCTGGAATGAAGAACATCTGTATATATCTATTAAACCAATCAGAAAAGAAAAAAAATGGTGATTAAACAGTTTAAAGAGTGAAAACATGCTTATAAAGCACAAAAATATGGTAACTATAACCGTGTAAACAAACATTTCCGCATTAAAGGGAGCCAGGGTTGAATAATATATTTAATTATTTAAATAACTTGTATGAAACATTTTGTATTTTGTGTCCACCACTTATTTCTTCCTTTTTGTTATAGGTCCAAATATCAAAAAACACATCAAATTCCTTCAGCTCTACAATTTATCAGATAAAAATATTACTTATAACCCAATCCACGTCTTGTTCAATTCCAGCCTAAAGAAAAGCACTGAGGGGGGAAAACAACCAGTGTTTGATTCAAACAGATGAAATGCTGCATATGTGACTGGAGATATTTTTTCCTCTTATGTGCATATGTTTATGTACATAAACAATAGGTTCTGCATCATATATTACTATAAAGCATCTAATGTGGGAGGATTTTCTGTGGTGTAGGAGTGTTTAGATCTGTGTATCAAATCAATGTGGGTGTAAGACGGATGAATAATTGAGGAAGCCAGCAGTGCCTTTTAAAGAATTTACCGTGCGCATTTCAACAAACAGGATAATCACTGATCCTACACACCGGAAGCACACTTGAGCTGTTCCTATGGAAACCGGGCTCCTTCCAGAAAATGCCGGTAGACCCACGCACATTCAGTGCGCAAACAATTTTGATGTTTTCATCTCATGAAGCCTGAGTAGTTCTAAAAGTCTTTGATAAGGATAGACATTTATGGTTCTTTTCCCTCTCCAGAGAAAAGGAAATTAACACTCGTTTCTTGTAAAGTTACATGTATCAGTTGTTTTATTATTTTTAATATTCAGTCTTTTCAAGAAATATAAAACATACACTTTTTTTTTTAATAGCTAAAATTGAGTAAAATGTTTTCTTTAAGTCAAGTTTATGTAAATGGTATCTCTTCTCCTCTCCAGGTTTTGACCATCCTAAGCACCATCTAGTGATTTTCCATCTCATGTGTCAGTGCAGTAATTATGAAACATTCACCTCAATAGCTGAAATGCTACAGTGCATACAGTCTCAATATGTACGGTGTCCTAATTTGGCTGCTACTTAAATAGAAACTATCTTAATTAGTCCACGGCAATTACTTGTGCTTTCATCTCCTTCAAGCTAATGATGATGTTATTTCAGGTCAGTTATTTCAGGTTTTTGTACAGGGTGCAGTTTAGAGTTTCACTGCAATGCTGCATTTCTGCCTGAATGTGAGAAAGTGTGCTGTTTATGTAGTTGTATAGTTTTTCTCTCATCATGTGGTGAGAACTAGTTTATATAACATGGAGAGGAGATACAGCCTGTAGCTTAGGGGTGGTGATTGACCCTTATGTCTACAGTGAATACAAAGAAGGGAAGCGTGTCTTACCATGCTGCATTAAGCTGTCCAGGATAGGCACTAAAAGCAACATCAGCTATTTAAAGTATTTTTCTAGTGGACACTGTACTGTATATATTATAGTAATTGAAATAAGACACATGTAATTATGCCTGTAATCAACAAGAATAATGATGGAGCTTCTAATATATGGTCATTATCCTGGCATTCAATCTGAAAAGCAGCATCTTAAGGGTAAAAATAATAAGTCCCATTCAGAAGAAAACAGCTGTCTCATAAATTTTCTTAGTTTAGTTATATTTGAAGGAGGCCTCATGCTTTTCCTCAGTTAAGGCAATTTACTGCATCATCTTTGCTGCAATTAAGGGAAAATGTTTATTGTGGGTTATGTAACAAAATACTTATTTTCATCTCTTAAAAATTCCTAAATACTAAATCATTATTTAACATTTGAAAATTTCTATTTCAATCAGCATCTGCTGTCAGGCCATTTCTTTAAAATTTACAAATAAAAAATATATTTTACAATATACATGATAGAAAAGGATATTGTGAATAGCTAATAATTTGATTGTTATATCAAAATCTACAGTGTATAATCTAGCTCTAGATGTTTTACAATTGAGCAATATCAAACAAAAGTAAGTGATGTTAAACTACATATCTGTGATGCAGATGTGCAGTGTCGTAGACAAAGCCTGATCTATTGGTTTGGATTACCACAGTTATAATTGTAAGGCAAAGTAGTAATGCACTTTTTCATAATGTTGCCTTTTATGCAAAATAGTTTTGTAGAAATGACTGCAATTTAAACTATATTAACAGATTAAAGTACAGAAAGGTCTACATCCTTGTAGTAAACCAATGAAAAGCTATAAAATACAGCTCATGATAAAAGTATTAAATATTCATGTACATAGAGCTGAGCCATGCTTTACATTAACCTGTAGAAATGGCACACACACACTCGCACTCTAATGGATTTCTGGTCTATTCAATGATATGGAGTAATTATTCGTTCTTATTGGTTCATGTATCATGTACAGAATGTGTGACCTTGGTGTGTGTTTGTGTGTGTGGGTATACGCATGCGCTCAATATGTGATAGTCACACCTCATTTATCATTGTCCAAGGCCCAGACACAGCCTGGTAATCTGTTTATCTGGTCAAAAAAGCATGGTTATTTTTTTCTTTAGCTTCTTGCCGAGTCAGTAAAAATGAAAAGACAAAAAAAAAAAATATATATATATATATATATATAAAACGAGTAAATGTTTTGCTGTACAATCCAATTTTCCAGGTCAGGCAGTTTTTAGATTTTTTTTTTTTTTAATGTTAACTAATACCTAATAATAATAATCAACATAATACAGAAAATAATGCATTGTTGGTTTTGTTTTTTCAGATGTTTTCTATTTTGGGCACAAAAACGTTTTTGGGTGATACAAAGCTATACAATGGGTGAGTGGTTCAGGTGACTTATGGCGCTTTTCCACTGCATAGTACAGCACGACACGGTTCAGTACAGCTCACTTTTGGGGGGTTTTCCACTGGGAACAGTACCTGGTACCTGGTCCTTTTTTTAGTACCACCTCAGTCGAGGTTCCAAACGCGCCGAACCGTTACCAAAATGTGACGTGTAAACTCTGCTGGTTACTGATTGGCTGGAGAAAATCGTCATTACTGCATCACTGAACTTGCGACACGAGACACAACAGAACCGCTATATTTAGAACAGCCAGAGAAGGATCGGACGCACCTTTTTGTATTAACCCAAAATTTTCTTTGGCTGCCATCAGCCTCTTTTGAAACAGACTCCTTCGTCTCGCTGTTAAAAACATCCACATGCCGAGAATGAAGAACACCATTCCGTCGATATGCTCCATTGTTGTGTGTTTGTTTGTGGCGCGTTTACGATGATGTCACGGCAGTAGAGGCGCCGCAACTAAAACGACACGTGAATAATCCCGCCCACTCTAAAGCCGTACTACACTGCAGTGGAAGTGCGAACTGAGCCGAACCAAAGTGAGCTGTACTGAACCGTGCTGTGCCGTACTATGCAGTGGAAAATGCCATAACACTCTAGGTTGCTGATTGCGGAATCTGAGGATCCGCTCTGGCGGATCCAGCTCGCCCTTTGACGGATGCAGCCAAAGAATGTTATTATTATTATTATTTTTTTTTTTTTAATAAAAAAAATGCTGTTTCCAACGCTGGTTAAAGTGATAATGTAGATTATTGCTCCATGGATGGACTTCCCGTGGATATTCAATCAGATTGAGATCTTAGAAATTTTAAGGCGGATCAACCACCTCAAGCTCTTTACATTCTAACCCACATACACAGCAGACTGTGATGCACTGGGTGTTCTGTTACCTTTCTGCCACAACGGTTTGTGCTGCATTGACTTTTCTGTGGGATCAGACCAGACGGGCTGGCCTTTGATCCTCATGGGCATTGTTGAACCGTGGGTCACCAGGACACTGCTGTATAATTGATAATTATTTCATTCTGTTATTCAATTCACCTGGCGGTGGTGTTAATATCATGGCTGATCGTGTATACATTTTTGGGAAAAGATTTATGAATGAATAAGAGATTTTTAAAGATAAAATTTCATCTGATGTATTTCCTCATGTCAATTGTAATTATTGATCAATATACCCGTCTGTTTAACAAGTGCAGCTTGGTTTAATTTATTTAAATACATTCTTTAGTTTACTTTTGTTAACTGTTTGATCTATACGTATATGAACAAGGATAAAATTTCCATATTTTGCCTTCTGTACACCACCACAATGCTTGTTTTAGAGTCTTTCTGCTTTTAGTTTTTTAAGGTGACTGCTCCTGCCCATTAAGTACATACTGTTTTTGTGGTATGTATTGGGACATTATCTGTTAAGTACTGTCCTATCAATTTTTCAGCATTTGACTGAATCTGAGCAACTATTATTGCGCTATAAATTACAAAATTCATGTTACTGAGTGTTCCTTCTATTAGCAGTCGCATCATCAATAATCTCCCATGACCCAGTTCCATGTGTAACTATACATACCCATGCCATAACACTGCCTGTACCATGTTTGACAGATGATGTGTATGATTTGCAACATAAGCTTTACTTTTCCAGTCATTCTGGGTCTAGTTAATCTTGTATCAGAACTGGGCAGGCTTTGTCTTTTTTTTTTTTTTTTTTTTTTTTTTTTTTTTTTACGTTTGGTTGTTCTGTTTTTACGTTTTTGTGGTTTCGATCTCTGTATTTATATTGTGGGCGACGTCTCTTGATTTAGTCTTTGAAGACGATACCTGTCGTACTGTGCAGAAGTACAGTAATAAGCACTTGCAAATTGCTAAAACTTTTGCACAGTACGGTACACATCCAGTAGTCTTGACCTGACTAGATGTTGTGAAAAGGTTTTTCTTCACCAACTAATTGAGATCATCTACTTTAGTTGTCTTCTGTGGTCATCAAGGTCTTCTGTTTTTACTGAGCATATCAGTGGATTCCTTCTTTTTAGGAATGGACCAGGTTGTTGATTTGGCCATTTCGAGTTTCTGCTGTCTCTGTTAGGTCTGTTTTCTTTTTGTTGTCGTTGTTGTTTCAGCTTGATAATTGCCGTCTTCACTCGCCTTTGCACCACATATTGAGAGTTCCCATGAACAGCTTCCAAATGAAAATTGAACACTTGGAATCGATTCCAGAACTTTTCGTTTCTTCATTTGAACTAACGGACTATTAGAGTGCTTATTAGTCAATAGTTCAATTACTTATAACCATGGGAAAATTAAGTGAACTTGTAAAAATGGCTGTATTTTCTATACAGTAATAGTATGTTTTTATTAAACTCCTTGAATTAAAGCTGAAATTCTACACTTCACTCCTGTCAATTACTTAAGTTCAAATCTGTTGGCTAACTTTAGGTAAACAGAGGCAAGTGTACAAAGATGTGGCCCTGCCCTAATATTTATGGACCCAACTCTGACTGTATGAAACTCTCTGTACTTCTCTGAGTGTCTTACATAATCACAGGCCCTCAGGCTCTGTTCGTTATATAGAGCGCTGCTATAGTAACAGTTTCTCCAGCCCACTGTGGCACTTCTGCACTGTTCTCAGCTTGTCTTCTCAGTGTTCAGCTGTGAATTTGAGGAGGAGGATAATGATGAAGATTTGTGTGTGGGTCCAGCCTGTATCTCAGCTATGCACTCTAAGTGCTAGAAAAAGTAGAAGTAAGTGCAGAACAGGTGTTTGGATCTTTCCGAGAACACTGAGAACGAAAATCCTAGTTCAACGATGACGAATCACGGACGCAGGTTATATAACGTTACGTAACTTCTGACTCAGGCCCAATCGGTATTGTCTGATGAAAGAAGAATTTTAAACATCATGTTGTTGGAATTATAGTCAAACATATTCATATAAATGTTTTTAAAGAAAACGGAACAAGATGACTTCTGTACTTTCGAGTCATTTTGGCTTTTCTTCTCAAGCCAAAGAGTAGGTACTGAGAGCTTAGTGTTTGTGTAAGTGAGTGGAGGAGTGAAAGTCGGGCTACGCTGATGGTACTTTAAAGACTTCACTTACTCACAACAGATCAGCAGTGCATCTTACATAACAGCGCTGTTGCCTACTCAGAAGTTTAGCTCCCTCTTTCATACTGTAGTTTTCTTTCTCGATCTTTTCCTTTTAAATACATTGCCATTTGAAAGGGATAGAAAATGGTTAGGATTTGAAATACTATTTTCTTTATTCATGATTGAATTGTCCATTCAAATTCATTTGCGAAACTTTGTATAGCTTATGTAGTTGATGTTGCTTGTACAGTATTTGAGTACATTTACCCCCTCATCATGACGGTCAATATGGCAGATGTGTGGAGCTAATCGGCATCCAGGTTATGTGCCTCTAAAAGCATCAGACTGCTGTTAAACCATCAGGTGTTTTAAGTCAACAGACAAATGAGTAATTACACGGCCAGATGGACTTGTGCTTTCTCTCACTTTTAGTAAAGGCTGAAAATTGTGTCGGGTTAGCAGCACTTTGCCTCCATCCATTTTACGAGTGCAGTTCGGGTCCGGGTGCTGTTTGAGAAACGGGCAGATCAATCAGTGTCAATTAGTGGAGTGGCTATAAGCGGCCCCATCCTGAGATCCAGACGCCAGCACTGCACTGAGCAGCAGGCAGCGCTATTAAACTCCAAAGAGGCTGAACACGCAGCAGGCCGCACTATTACACTAACACAGCAGCAGCGTGAGGGGAGGTGAATATGAAACTCGCAGGGCTGCTGTGCCGAGCCACATGGCGCAGGTTTCTGTCAGTGGGTGAGCATGTCCCTGGGCATACAGCAGCAGCGGCTCCATTGGAGTCCTGCATTTGCTGCCTTTTATCTCGACTCCAGCAGTTACAGCCAGTCGGCCTGCGTTCGGCTCATTGATCTGGAAAGCAGCAGGCAGGAAGTTCTCTCTTATCTCAGGCACAATTTTGGCTCTGAACTGGTAGAGGCTAGCGTTAGTGAACTCTTCTGCTATTGATTAGAGGGAACCACACTGAGGGAGTGTTTGAGTGCGTGTGTATAGGCAGAGCACTCTCACTGCTTTCGACTTCAGACAAAACAGGAGGTCAAGTTGGAGAAAATCCATAATCATACAAGGATGAGAGAAAATGTCACTATGAAAGAAAGGATGGGAAATGACAGGTAAGGTGGAGCCTGTGCTCGTGTCTAGGTGAGGCGTTGGTCTTCACTCACTTCGCTCAAAGCCTCAGCAAGAAACCAGTCTTTTATCAAGATATCTCCAAAGTCATGTCAAGAAATTTCCAGTCCTTCATTTCCTTCATCAGCTTTAATCTTTAAGTAAAAGTTGGGTAAAAACTTGCAGAGTGTCAGAAAGCCCCCACTTTCACAACAGTTTCAAAATGATGACTTGCTGTGAATCTGACTTTGTGGTATGAAATCCTGTCAGAGCCACAAATTAGAACTATAAACAAATGATTTGGCTGAAAATTATCAATCCCACTGTTTCTTAACTTGTGTTTTTTGTACTTATTTTACCAAGAACTACTTATCCCAGTTATCAACAAAAATTACAGACAAAATGTTCAACTTCTTAAAAAAGTCCAACTACTAGTGATACAGTACCATCCTAGCACCTAAACCTCCTCGCTGTCCCACGATAGTGCAGTGCTACGGCTGCCTACAGCTGATTACAGATGGCCCCCAGATAATCCTCCAGAAACATACGGTGAAAATCTGCTATGGCTTTTATGACCCGTAGTTCTGACAGATTTTTTTTGAGCATGTTAAAAAAATAAAAATAAATGAATTTTAGACCCATTCTGGCAAGCTGCGCTTCGCTTTGAGGTCACGCCAGCACCGCCGGGTAAGTCCTGTTTTTAGTGTCCGACTACCCAAGGCTCATCAAGATTTGTGAATAAATAGAATAGATAATAGAAAAAGGATAATAAAAGACAGTATTGGGCTTGAAAATTCAGTTGGTTACAAAGCTTGCCAGAAAGTTTACAGGGAATCGGGTTGATGCTACAGGTGTAGTAGGACTATGTCCCATTCAATAAACATGCATATTTATTTGTTTATTGGTTTGTTTGTTTGTTTATTGAACTTTTAGTTAGTTACATAGGAAGCCTGTAGGCAAAACAAAGGAAAAATAACATGCTGTTGTATTTATAACATTTATTTATTCATATTTAGTAACATCAGCGACACAGTGATTTACTATAGGCTACTAGATTGTTTTACATTTTGGGAACTAGAGCCAAATAAATTTAGTGGAAAATATCACTGTTAGATGGTAAAAAATATTTATTTTAAAGCAAGCTTCCAGCGAGGTAGAGAAACTTTCTGAGCTGATTGTTCTGATAGTGCTGATATTATCACTCGCAATTGTGCTCCTTTTCAAAAGTGTGGATGGGTTTAGTATTTTTATAAAAAAAAGTTTAGTCCTCGCCCACTTCAGGTTTAAACTCAAATACATATAGCGGTAGTTGGAGCGCTAAGCGAATATAGCATTGCATAAGGAGCTGAAGGTCTTTGTACAATAATTTAAACCGGTTCATATAGAAATTTAGTTAATTTTCTTGATGCACGTGCACAACATTATTTTGATTTGAATTATGTATATTTTTAATCATATGCTTAGATTTGGTTGCATCGATTACTACTCGAACATGTTTGTTCCTGAGACTATTTATTACTTAAAGTTTATTGCTTATTTTCAAACTGGATTTTTTTATTTTTTATTTTTTTTGCCCTTGAGTTTACAGAAATGATCATTAGCAGTCTAATGTGCAGTGTGTGTGAGTGTTACGTGATGGAGAGCAAAGCACCGCCTCTCATTAACTGAACACTTTAATTGGGTTTAGTGTTGGAAGCCAGGAAGCTGTGTGACAGGTGCTGCATTGTGTTGAAGCAGATTTAATTACACTGCAATAAGCACATCAAACTGGAGCGTCTCTGAGATCTGTATCTGATTTTCAAGCTGCTTGGATTCAGAAGAAAATTTTTTAAAGATTGTTGTGTGATTGTGTGCTGTCAAAGCACTGAGCTGAAAAAGTGACCACTTTCTATCGATGAAAATTTCCCAAATTCCCCTAAATGTTACTTTTTTTTAATCTGGCCACTTGAGTATTTTTCTTTGAGCCTCTTTGTAAGCTAATGGGTTTCGGGGAATTAATGTGCTTGGAAATGACCATGTGACGCTATTAGCCAAGTGTTCGCGCTTAGCTCAGAGGTGATGGATGACTCACTCGCAGGCCGTTACGGGGCCCACGCTTGTTCTCCGGTTCCTCCACGCTTCTGTGCCTGCTACTGTCGCTTTCCCCTCCCACACACATGCTTACGCACAGCTCTGGTGAACGGCCGAGCGGGAGGAGGAAGCTGAGTTATCACGATGATAAAACCCCGGCCTGCCCTTCTCTGATTGGTGGATTAAAGCTGTGTAATCAGTGCCACTGTCACTGAATCCCTCCCCCACTTCTCTCCTCCACTCCCACCTCCCCTCGCTCTCTGAGGCAGTGTTCCAGAGAGGATATCTGCTGCTCGCAGAGAGGAGAGGATTAACTCAACCACTCATCTCATCTGCATATAGATGCTCAGACAGACGGATTCACGGGCTACACACACACACAATCACACTTACCTGCTTTTCTATTCCATTCCCTCATTGAGGAGTTGATGCTCTTATTTTAGGCTTACTTTCCCCTCTGTTGGAGTTGAGCTCGTAGGGAAGTGGTTTGTTTTGTTAATGGTCGGCTCTCAGAACCCTCATTACAGCCATGCAGGACTTTCTCAGCGTGACTAGAAACCTCTGAGTGCCAGGAGCTTTATTTTCATCTCTGCGTGTTAGAGAGGCAGTCATTCTCCCCCGTGTAAAAGCGTTTGGCGAGTGTGCGAGTATGCCGTCGCGGGAGTCCTACACTGTCAATAAGGCAGAGAAGTCCCTAGTGCACAAGACTAAACAGGAAGGGAAGGAGCAGGAGCTGCTCGCAGCAGCGCTAGCCATGAGGATGCGTCCTCAGAAACCTCCAGCTACCCTCTGGCAGCCTCTCAAACTGTTTGCTTATTCACAGCTCAGCTCGCTGGTGCGCCGGGCCACACTGAAGGACAACGACCGCGTCCCCAAGTATGAGAAAGTCCACAACTTTAAGGTAAGACCTTTTTTTGGTTGCTGTATCGGCATATTACTACTCTTACTACAGCTACTGCATGTGTGATTGTGGTGAAGGTGTTTATTACTTTGTCTTATTATTCTGTTATTATACTGTAATGTTATCCTTTGGTTTGTTTCTTCCCAGAACATGAGTAGTGTTGATTTTGTGTCTAGTGTAGATGAGATAATTGTGAAATAAAGGTTATCTAAATGCTGCCATTATAGCAATATAGGTGTGTGTGTGTGTGTGTGTGTGGGAGAACCCCTTGCTTCAGGGTGACAGATGGACATATTAAGGATTGATAGGCATCACGAGCAGAGCGGTGTATTCCCATTGGGCTTCTATCAGCAGAAGCGGCCTCCCTCTCTGTCCACCTTGTTTATTTCCTAAATTATCCTGTTTATTTCCTATATCTTTCTTTTTTCTTCCTGTTCCCCATTATCTTTAGATCCTCCTTTGAATATTTATTTTTTATATATTTATTTATCCATCTATTTTTTAAAAAACGTATTAAATGTATTTGTTTATTCATTCACTCATTCATTCTTTTGTTTATTTATTTTTCTTGTGTATTTTCTCTGTAGTCACGCTGTAGTCTCACCCTCTCCCTCACACTCACTCTCTCTATCTCTTTCCGATACTCGGCCCCTCTGTTTACATCCCTCTCCCTTTGCAGTTTCATCGTTCTCTCACCATCACTTTTTTTCTCTCTCTCCCTCCCTCCCTCTCACCCAACTCTCTCCTTTTCACCATTTCTCTCTCTCCCTCTCTGCCTCTTGTTTATTTTTCACTTCATATTTTTTCCCATCCTACAGCGTTTGTTGTGTGTAATGTGACTCTAGAGGCTGTGATATCACACAAGCAGTGAAATTGCTGATTCTTTTTTTCCCCTCTGTGTGTCTGCTGCTCGTCTTCTCAGTCTCAGGGCATCATTCTCTCTCTCTCTCTCTCTCTCTCTCTCTCTCTCTCACACTCACTCACTCACACACACACACACACACACACACACATAAACACACTGCTCTATTGCACCTTTGGCTAGAGCAAAAGCTCGACAAACAAATTAGGTTGAAATTGAACCGTCACAGATTTTGCATGACATTGCATTCCTAAACACACAAAACATTTTAATATCATCAATGATCTTTATTAGTAATATGTATCTTTATATTATGTAGGTCTTGTTCTGTAAAAATAAAAATAAAAAATGCTTCAGGGGTAACACTTTGGCTATTTTTTATTTAAAATTTCTGTTTCTTTCACGTGCTGGTGCGTATAAAAGAAACAGTTGAGTTGTAGGATTTCGCTGAGCATTCTTCGAGGCCAGGGTTTGTTTCCAGCGGTCAGTCCCCCGCTAGTGCTCTCTGGAGAGAGCGAGACCTCATGATTGGATGAGCTGTTACCTGGCGCAGAGGGGAGCGACAGCCATGATGGCTCTGCTTTCTGCCTCAGAGAGCCTTTCCTTCATGCTCAAGGCCCCTCTTTCTGTTGTTCTTTCTGTGGTTCTCTTTGTTCTTTTCTCTTTGTGGCGTCCACAGCTTTTCTCCCTGTGAGCTCCTGATTAATCGTCAGAGTGGATTGAAAAGGACCATCGGATTTGACCTCACTGTAGTAGCCCTTGTAGCCAGATCATGAAAAATCCTCCAACTTTGCTATTGTAGATGGGCCTGTCATATAGAAGAGCAAGGGAGCTGTGTGTGTGTGTGTATGTATGTGTTTGAGAGTGTTTGTGCATGTCTGCGCTGTTCCGGTTCTTTTAACATCCCTGCTTTGTCTCTCTTTCCTCTGTAGGTACACACGTTCAGAGGGCCGCACTGGTGCGAGTACTGTGCCAACTTTATGTGGGGGCTCATTGCTCAGGGGGTCAAATGTGCAGGTGATTAACACATGCACACACACACACACACACACACACACACACACACAGGTTCTACTTATTTTTATACTAAAAGATTCCTATTACACATTTACAGATACAATGCAGTTAAATGATGATGTAATAATAGTGCTGTTTAATCACATAACAATTTTTAACCATCACGTCACTCCTTTGCATTAATCCTGTTACATTAAAATCACACTCGTATCCATTTCACTGAAACACTGAAATGTGTGCCAATTGCAGTTAAAATGCTACAATACATTTTTTAATAACTGTATAATAGCCAAGATATAGGAATATTTTCTACCTGTAGCTCACAATGTGTGATTTTAATAAATATTTGAATGTAGAATCTTCATAAGCATAATTAATAAACTCTGCACTGAATGTATTATGTGTGTTCACCAGTAGGTGTAGCTGTAGTTCATCCTTCCAGTTAACAGCATGGTGTGTTTGTAATCTTTAGGCTTGTGTATCAGGAATGAGATTGAAATACTGATTAATATCTTATCTTGACTTTACTCAAGGCTGTCAAATAGTTCAAGCTCACGTATGAATGAAACGAGTTTATTTTTAATTCATTTGGAGAAGTTGACTTCATAGGTTTCTCCTAGCTTTTGACATAGCTGCTTAATTTTTAACATGCTACACAATAATTTATTTATTTATTTCTTTGCTTGTTTATTTATTTAGCTTATTTCATCTGGGTTAATTCTTTACATTTATTAGCTTCCCGTTTTCCCCAATTAAAAGCAGGATTCTTTATTTCACGTGTTGGTCATTTAGTGGAAATCAGCTATGTGTATGTTTCCATTTTTTAATGTTTTATTTACAGAACAAAGTGAGCTACCTATATGGTTTCAGGGAACGTTATGAATAAAACATGAATTGGTTTTGAAAGCAGCTTGAGTTCAAAGGCATTATTTTGAGCTCCTCTTCTCTCTCTCATGCTCCCTCACTGTCTCTCATTCCCTCATTCCTGTTCTCGTTTTATAAGTGATGCTACTAGGAACTAGGACAGCAAAGTCGCATTTGATGTCGAAATTTGCATTCCCTGAGCACCCCCACCCCTTGTGTGTGAGCGCTTGTGTATGTATGTATGTGTGCGTGCGCGCGCATGTGCATGTTGTGCCACATTGCTTCATCGGGGTACAGCCTCCCTCCTTCTGAAACCCCTTCCATCATGGCCGAGCTCAAAACAAAGCTGGCACGTCTTCATAACGGGGTTCAGGCGGCTGAGAGCTCAGGGGGACACACATTGAAATTCAGTCCCCAGAACCTAATCCGGGCAACTCTCCCTGTCCTTTTTGCGAGATGGGAAATTCCTTGTGTACCGACTGTCTGCGAGTAATAAGTAGAGCAGGGATTTTGCCAAATATTACTGATCCAGCACAGGACACCAGCCATCATATCAGCCCAGGAGACATTTGGCTTTAGGAGTTCTTCCTGCTCTATTGAGAGAACAGTATCTGTATATGTTTATGCAGACAGTGTCTAAGAGTTTGTAGCTCATGTCTCATTCGCGGATAAACAAACACGCGTACACAAATCAATTTTTAAGTATGTAGGTTTAGTGCTGGGTGTGTGTCTGTGTGTACGTGCAGGTTAAGAGCCTATCTGTGTTGTCGCCCCCCACCTGAGGGCGTGAGGGTCATCTAGCTCTAGTATTCTGTACACGGGATCAGCAGACCTTAGAGGATAAAGCGAATCTATTAACTGGTGCCCTCTATTACTGCGCCTGTCTCCCGCTCTTAAGAGATCCTTCGCTCTCTTTCATACAGTAATTACATTTCTCCATCAATGAATTTAAATGAAGGCAGCAATACACAAGGGACCATTTTCAATCTTTAATGTTGAGTCTTTGAATTGGTATCACTCTTGCCATATTCAGTACTTTAATTTTGAATAAGGGTGTACTATAATGCTTAATGTGATTACAGGAGGTAATGGGGAAAATTGTTTTCTCGGTCAGTTTAAGAAGATCGCAGTCAGCAAGAGAGAGAATTGAGTGTCTAAGGGCTCGGGGTAATCGTGTTATTTGTGTCTAGGTGGTGAAGGTGCTGTGGCCATAGCGAGCAGGTTTTCAGCACCAGGACACTAAATGTGCTTTTCAATTATTACGTTGTTCAGTCCAGAATGAAAGTGGTGATGTCTGCTGCTATTTATCATGCCAATATTATCATATACATAATGTGGATTAAAGAAATGGTGTGGGTTTTTGCGGTCAAACCTAAAAGCTGGCCTCTAAAATTTGACTCGGACAGACAGAGCGCGGAGGAGCGCTTTGAGATTCTGTCCTATTTGGAGCTGGAAATGAGGTCTAGTGTAGCCTGCAGCACAGAGCTGCTTGATTGTGTGTGTGTGTGTGTGTGTGTGTGTGTGTGTGTGTGTGTGTGTGTGTGTGTGTGTGTGTGTGTGTGTGTGTGTGCGTGCGCGCACACGCGGGGTTAGAGGCAATTGGTGTGCACTGCTCTCTCTCTCTCTCTTTCCTTTCTTTCATCCTTCGGGCCACATTGTTTTCAACATAGCTCTAATTCCCTAAGTCTCCCAGAGAGCTCTGCTCACACAAAGCAGCATCGGTTGAGCGTCTGCCCCAGCTCTGCCTTTCATTTCATTCAGCTCTTCTTTATCTTCTGGGTTTCTTTTTTCTTTTGCCCCCTCTGCCCACATGGTACCTGCTCCAGAGCAGCTGGCCTGTTTTAATGCCGTGCATTATATATTAATGAAGTAATTTGCCTAGATTTGCATGTCTCCTAGTACTGTCTGCATTTCAGGGTGCAGGGAAGCGCTTCATGCCTGCATGTCTGTGACTTTTTATTAATACTGATTAATGACAGGATTTATTGACTGTTGATGATTTTTTATATTTTGTTTGGGGCATGATTTTCTTTTACTTAATATTTTATTTGCAATATTTCACCTTGTTCCTTTCAAATTAACGATCTTCAATTCAGATGTTTTTCTATGGACTACTGCACACCTACGCACAACTCATAACCATATTTTCTTGTATTGTAGCCCATAAATTGGGTGGCGTAGCTTATGTATTTTTCATGAGATGCCATTTGAAGGCCTAGCAGGTTCCCCTATTGCATACCTATGAACTAATCAGTAAGTGATGACATCAGAGTTCGGGTCTCACTGACATTTTGGACAGATATTGATTCATGGGAGTGAAACCTCAGCACGCTTGGTTGAAAAATTAACTCAATCTGCTCTAGGTAAAGGATGTAGGCGATCAATAAAGATATTAGTCTCGAATTGCTGTGCTTTGCAGGCAGCACAGCACGGTTCTCTTTCAGTATGTGGTGCTGGAGATTTTCAGTTGCACATATGAGGCATGTCTGTGTGTTTTTGCACGTTTCCTGAAAATCTGTTGTGATTATGATTTTCTTCTGTTTGATAATCTTCTGTTGGACACTTTCTTTCTTTTTTGTTGTTGTAGACTGTGGCTTGAATGTTCATAAGCAGTGCTCGAAGATGGTTCCCAATGACTGCAAGCCAGACCTGAAACATGTGAAGAAAGTGTACAGCTGTGATCTGACCACTCTGGTAAAAGCTCATAATTCCAAACGCCCCATGGTGGTGGATATGTGCATACGCGAGATCGAATCCCGAGGTGAGCGCTCCACATTTAAAGTCAGTCACACTTACTGTATGATTAATCGAGATTCAATATTAAACCAATATTAAACTTAAGGAGAGCTATAAACTTTTTTTTTATTTATTTTTTTTTTATGTATTTGTGTTCATACTGTATACCAGTATCTTGACACTAATACAGTATCACTGGCAACACCTATGTTCATGTAACAGAACATGGGTTTGTCTATAATTGTTTATTTTTTCCCCATAGCTTTCATTATTGCAATTCATTTTTTTTCTAGTGGCAGTTTAGCAGCACGCTGGATTAATGAATGTCATTAAACAGATGGTTAATTGTTTGAATGGCTTTGGTTTACACTTTAAAAGACTTGCTCTGTTAGACACACCATATGTTAAGTAATGTACAGTTTTGTCTGATGTGAATCAGATGACTGGAAAAAAAAACAGTAATTTTTTTTTACAATATTTAAATAAAACCTTTCCCTTAAACTCTGTTTCAGGTCTGAAATCAGAAGGTCTCTACAGAGTGTCTGGCTTCAGTGATTTAATTGAAGATGTCAAGCTGTCCTTCGACAGAGGTATGCTTCCCATTATGCACATTGAACATATTCAAAACATTCGTCTGTTTCATGCCTCCGCAATTCACTCCACTTGCTTTTGATGAAATACAGTAATTTTATATGAAAACAACTGCGTGCCTGTACACAGCTCCCTGTGCATAATCCTGCTAAAAGTTAAAGGCACGCATGCATTCCCAGTGCAGCTTTTTAGGTAATTCTTTGTCTAGGAGTGGGAACGCTGTGTGTTTTGGCAGTTTGGATGTGTTCTCAGGAGGCCCAGGTTCTGGCAATAAATACTCACACTCAGGACAAATGGACAATGTCAGAGACGGCTTAGCCTCGATAGAGAGAATGAGAGAGCAAGCTGAGTTCATGATGAAAGGCTACTGGGGAGAGATTTGAATAGGAGGTGGAAAATAAATGCTTTTGTGATGCTTTTCAAGTGGGGAGAACTATAGGGTTATGGTCTAGAGTGTCAGAGATAGAAAAAAGCAACAGTGAGAGAATGAAACGAGACAGATGGATAGAAATAGACATGAAAAGACCAGAGTGTGTGAGAGAGAGAATCAGGTTAGCGAAATATGAAAGCAAGCAGGTTATAACCCACTGCCGAATCAGCACGGCTTCGAGCGTTGTGATGAGAGACCAGAAATCAAGTGGCAGAAAGCCTTGAAATCAAGTTACCACACACCAACGCTGTCCAGTCGCAGCCAAGGTCATGTGACTGCATATAAAGCTATGCATGACAAATATCCCTCTATCCTGCATGGTGCTTGGCTTCCTCTTATCTCCTCAGCCATATTTATGGAAAAGCACTTCTTCTTCAGTGAAGCATACATCACCAGTCTCTTTCCTGCTTTGTGTGTAGACGGAGAGAAGGCTGACATCTCAGTGAACACGTATGAAGATATTAACATCATCACTGGTGCTCTTAAGCTCTACTTCAGGGAATTGCCCATTCCTGTTATTACCTACGACGCATACCCACGCTTCATCGAGGCAGCCAGTAAGTCTTTGTCTTTTCAGGTACACACACAAACACACACACATGCGTTCACAGCTAAAAGTAACATCTCAGTCGTTGCTCATTGATGTCTTCGTGTTCTGTGGATGAATGCACATATTTTGAGATGTATTTCAGTGTAACTCAATGAGCATCACCTCAATTTTCTTAGCACTTTGTATTCAGCTAGCAATTCATATTTATTTGGAGCTTATCTATTTTACAGACTATGGAAAAATAGAGGCTGGAAAACATTATATGTAGTATTATGAGCTAGCGTGTCAGCCTCCGTGTTGAGACATTCATTAATCACGATCAGAGTCGTATAGAAGGCTTGTTTCCGTTTTGTTTCTGTCTGTGTGCATCTCTTTACTGATTTGTTTGTGTGATACAGTATGAATGTGTAACAGAGCTTGTGTTTGTTTGTGGTCTCAGAGCTGACAGACCCAGACGAGCGTCTGGAGGCTCTTCACGAAGCCCTGAAGCAGCTGCCTCCTGCTCACTGTGAAACTCTGAGGTATCTGATGGGTCACTTAAAAAGGTGAGGAACAAAGCCGGCATGTTTGATTTCTTTGCCAAAGCTACATTACGTAATTCTGCCAGAATATAAATATCTTATTTCAAGTAATTCTGGAGCATCATGTAATGGTGTGCGTGTGCTTACAGGGTGACGCAGAATGAGAAGGATAACCTGATGAATGCAGAGAATTTGGGAATTGTATTTGGACCCACACTTATGCGCGCTCCGGATCTTGACGCCATGACCGCACTGAATGACATTCGCTACCAGAGACAGGTGGTAGAGTCTCTAATAAAGAACGAAGACATCCTCTTCTAGCCTGTCTGCTGTTCCACTTCTTATATGAAAGAACTTTTTTTTTTTAAATCATGGACTACAGCTTGTGCTGTTTCTTTTTGTGCAAAGACTTGAAACTGAATATGACGGACCATTGTATAATAGTCCGTTCTTTCCACATCTGGTGGACCAGCTCTAAATGGTTATAACCTCTGTTTTTTTTTTTTTTGTTTTTTTATGGGCGTGGCTTATGTACCTTAAATTTGCATGTCTTCCTCCCCATTTTTGTCGGGGTTTACGGTTATTGACCAGTTAGACTAGAGTCAGACAGCCAGAGTTGTTTATTTTGTAAAAGTTTAAACTATCCTCAGCCTCCTTCTGCAGCATGTGATGAAGCTCGTGAAATGTGACGCGTTGTGACTGTACTTTAATTTATCCCATGTGTGTACACTAGTTCATACTTTGCCAAACGGGTTTTGTGAGGAACTGTAAATGTGATATTTCCCAGTGATTTTGTTTTTCATTATTATTATTATTATTATTATTATTATTATTATTGACACTTTACTTGAAAAGTTCAAAGTTGAAGCTGTTTTAGAACGCAGTCATAGACAAGAAACTTGTGGAAACTCATTGTGAGCTTTATAGTTAACAAGTATAGTACAAATAACAGCATGTATTATATATGATTTGCTTATACAGTATATAAGCTTATGGTATGAGTTAAATATTAGCTCAACATTTTCCGGTTTTAAATCACCTAAATGTCATTTTACCACCATTTATCAGTAGCTCTTCAAGTAAAGTGTCACTGTGGATTTTTTTTAAAACTGTGATTCTTTTTATTTTATCCTTTGTCTCTGCCTACAATCTGCCTTTTTCATGCAGTACCTCTTCAGATGACTCTCCAGAGACTCTTCAGCTCTACTGATGAAGGACATTACAATCCATTTACTACTCAGTGTCTATAATAGTAGTCTGGCCTTTACAAAATATCTTGCACTCTCAGCAAAACTGGCTAGTGTTTTTCAGTTGTAATGTTTTTGTATTTGATTTGCTCATGGATTAATTTATTAAACCCTTTTAGGAATACAGAGTTTGGATTTTTTTTTTAATATGATGCAAGCTTTTCACAAAAAAAGAATAATATTGTATGGCGTGCATATATATATATTTTTTATCTAATTTTTATTTTAAAGCCATGATTTGCCTGCTCACTTGGTAACCAAAAAAACAACAACATTGTTTAGGTTCCCATTGTGCCACTAAATTAGCCCCGATCCATCAGTGTGCGCCATAACACCTCTGATGGGATGCTGTTCTGTCTGGCACCAAAATGATAACAGCAGATCATCATGTACAGTAAATAGGAGTGTACTGACTTGTCTAGCACATCCTACAGATGCCAAATCAGGATGAAAGCTGGGGAGTTTGTAGGATAAGTTAACATGATAAACCCTTGATCTTATGTTTCTCAAACAATTCCTGACCAAGTTTTGCGGTGTGGCATGGCTGATTATTACTCGAAAAAGGCTCCTGCCTCATGGAATACTGTTGCCATGAAGGGGTGTACTTGGTCTGCAGCAATGTTTAGGTAAGTGGCAGTACAATCCATTATTGTACATCGGCCCTGCCCCTGGTAGAGCGCCTTTTTATCTTAGAGCCTTGTCTTAAACCACTGGTAAACAACACCACCTCCACAACTTGTTTGCATGATGTACAAAAGAAAATGTTTCATCAGACCAGGCCACCTTCTTCTATTGCTCTCTGGTCTATTTCAAATGCTCAAGTGCTTTCAGTGGTGTACACGGGTCAGCATGTACAGTAGTACAGTAACTCGTCTATAGGATTGCACCAGATGGGCCCCCGCCCCCCCCCCCCAACACTCACCAATAGCCTTGGGTGCCCATTTGCTGTTTTACTGGTTGTCCTTCCTTGGTCCACATTTGGTAGGTACTAACCAGTGCATACCAGTAACACCCCACATCACCTGCTTTTTTGGGAATTATCTTGATCAGTCGCCTAGCCTTCACAACTTGGCCCTTGTCAGCGCCACTCAGATTCTTACACTTGCCCACTTTTTCCCTTCTTTCAACATATCAACTTCACGAACTGACTGTTCTCTTACTGACTAATATATCCCACTCTTTGACAGGTATCATTGTAACAAGAAAATCATGCTGTTTACCAGTCAGTGGTTTTCATATGGTTACTGATCATTATATGTATGATGTTTGCATGTTTACAATGACATCTGACATTCTTTGTGCTTTCATCCAGTAATCCCTCTGGTCTGTCATCAATCACACTGATTAGCATAGATGCAAGAACACCTCGGGCAGCATCCATCCCCCAAATCACTGCAGTTGCTGGATGCATATGCAAACCACATGAGGGAGGATTCACATGTTTCATTTTTAATTACTGCTGATGGGTTGCCCTGCCTGCAGCATTCATAATACTGTAATGACTTCTCACACTCAAGTCAGTGCTGGTCTGTTTTCAGACATCTTGCTTCTGTGCTGTTATAATGCATATTTTGCTGATTTTGGACATTACAAAAAAGAACGACCTCATCAGTGGTCCCAGACTGTGTGACGTGATTGTGATCCTGGGTTAGAGAGGAGTCACACAATTTAATCCTGTCCTGTTCTATGCTGTTCATTTTCTATAAAATCTCATTAAATTGCTCCATATTGTTCTGTCAGTTACCCATGAAAGCAGCAGTCTAGGTTAGCTTATTAAAAGTCTTGAAGCGTTACAAGCCCTGACCTGTACCCTTATTTACTGGCTCCGTGTCTGCTTACTCTGTCTGCCGCTCTGTGAGGTCTGATTCCGAACCTCTGAGACTGATCGATATGAATGGTATTTTTGCTCTGATCACTTCTTGATTAACATATTGATTCTCAGATTGTCCAGTGTCTGTCCCAATCATTCATTCATTCATTTTCTATACCGCTTAATCCTATGTTCAGGGTCATGGGGGACCTGGAGCCTATACCAGGAGACTTCGGGCACTAGGCGGGGTACACCCTGGACAGGGTGCCAATCCATCGCAGGGCACACACACACACACTCACACACCCAATCACACACTACGGGCAATTTTTGGGAACGCCAATTAGCCTAACCTGCATGTCTTTGGACTGTGGGAGGAAACCGGAGTACCCGGAGGAAACCCACCAAGCACGGGGAGAACATGCAAACTCCATGCACACAGAGACGGGCCGGGGAATCGAACCCAGACCCTGGAGGTGCAAGGCGACAGTGCTCACCACTACATCACCGCGCCGCCTGTCCCAATCACATTTAGGTATTATTTATATGCTGTAATATAAAAATGTGCACTCTAAGATTTTGTTCAACTGCTTTTAGTTTTGATCATGATGCACAATGTGGTGGCCAGTTCATTCCTAGAATATGCTTATGCTTCAGATAGAAAAAAAGTGCTGGGATAACCTGGTCATTCAGTACATTCAGGTAATCAGTTGACTTTCTTTTATTGCAACATAATGTGCTGAGCCTAGACCTGACCAACTGGAGCAACCCCAGATCACAACACTGCTTCCAAGGGCTTATACTGTAGAGTGTGCACTAGGCGTGATATGTCCATTGCTTCATGGGATTCCCTCCTGTTCACCAAATGTTCAGTCAAGGAAGTTCTCATCACATGGTCTGTGTTTGGGTTGCTCTTATTTTCTATATTAAACATAGCTATGATTTCTATAGCAGATTTTAATATATCATGCTACTGTCCCTCACCAAGCGTTTACGTGATCCATAAGCGTTTACGAGAATCTATTCATGATGTTCTGATATTTCTTCCACAAATTATTAAACAGTAATTGGCCAGGTAGTGCACATCATTTGCTTTAAACCTGTGTGCATCAGTTGAGATTTTCTTAACCAACACCTTAGAAAGGAATCAAAAAATGTTTTTAACGATCAGGATAATAATTAAATATCAGTCATAATACAATCCCTTTCCCCGGGACATTGACGACCAGTGACGTTATTTTTGATTTTCCACTTTCCTCCTCGTCCTGTGTTAATATACCCCCTGGAGCTTTCTTCCTGCACTCCATTGACTCCTGAGTGAAGGCTGACGCTTATGGGGGGAAAAAAAATCGCAGCAGTCTCATTTCTGAGCGAATGATTTATTGTTACTGTGCATCAGTAATCCATCTGCGTTAATACAGGGCACCACCAAAGCTAAACGCCCATTTCACCCAGCCTGCCACTGTGTTAATGCCACGGCAACTGAACACTCATCAACACACATCTAATAACACACCAAATTAATTATGGGTCTGCTGTGCCTTTTCACACTAATGAATTGGGATCCTGTGTGAAGGCTGGTGTAAATGGTCTTTCCCTGTCTAGGACGTATGGAATTTCTATGCATGGAGACCTGCACTAGTGGCAATATGGACTGAGAGAGACAAAAGGGTTGAAATGCTAAAAGACCTTTACATCATGTATTCTTGACCTCCTTTTTCATCCATTATGTATTAATGAGATATCTCAGCATTTCTCTTCCCAATCTCTATCCATTTACTCATTAGCATTTTCCCTACACTGAAAAAAAAAAGAACTGAAAACCTACTAGCATAAAACTGAGATTGTGTAAGGAGCTTTGTTGAAAAATGTGATTTAAGGTTTTAAAATAGATCACTACAGTATATAATGCAAGTTCATAATGACATTGGCAATAAATAATATCTTAGATATCTTAAAATCTTATATCTTTACACCAGCACAATATGGGTTAGTGGCAGTGTGTTTGGAATGAACGCTACAGGTTTTGTGCTGCATGAAGCTGAGATAGAGCAGGATTGGGACTCCGGCAGTGTCGTGCTGGCTGCACATACTCTTAGCATGGCTGGACTTTCCGAATGGAGTGCTCATCTAGCTCTGCTCTTACTGTCAAGGGCAAACAGGTTTAATCCTGCCAGGAGGGACACATGTGGGACTGAGATTCAGGTGGCAGTGTTTGTGTGTGTCTGTGTGGATTGGGCAGTGGGTGTGTGGGATACTGATCTCTCTTAATTCTGCACTTGCCAGATCTGCCACTCTGTCTCTAAATAAGATGAATGATTCAGTGCTGTGAGTAAAGGAGTGAAGGGGGAGGGAGGCAGGGGGAAATGGAGTCTGCTGGAGCATGGAGGGGCGTCTCTGTGTGGGGAAATTATTCCTGTCTGTAGACTGGGAGGTTGTGTCAGGACAGAGGCTGTGGATCAGGAAGGGCAGGGAATGTTCAGACGGGGCTAACAATTTAATCCGGCCAATCATACACACGACACAGAATGTGTGTGTGCTTGAAGACGGTTCACAAAATAAATAGATAAAGTATGTTAAATCCTTCAGGAGGCATCAGAATTGCTAGAAGGGATGAGGCATTGAATTTGCGAATAAGGCATGTGTGAAACCGAGAAAAGGCATAGCAATGTCAGGCTCAGCCATCTGGAAAAGTCAAATGCAAGGCTGTGGCCTCTCTGTGAAAGTGATGGAGTAGGTCATGATGTAATATTATAACCTCATGCTGACTGGACCTTTTGGTTCTAGTGTGAATCTAAAAAAAAAAACTATAAAAAAATTCTTAGTTTTATGTTGGATTAATAGGACTGAAATGATTCTGCAGATACAAGTAGTGCAAAAAGAAAAATTCTAGCAGATTGTTAACACATAAAAATTGGTGTGGTTGGATGTAACCTCATGAGACCCCGCTGAGGACATCCTCTGACAGTTACATATAGAGTAATCTACTTTTATATAGTATTTTTTATTAAAAGAAAATGTATATATATATTGAGATTTTATATATATATATATATATATAAAAAATTTTTCCAGTAAAATCTTTCTAGCTTATCTTACCATTCTTTGGTCACTCAGTCATAAAAGCGTTTAAATGAATATCATGCTGTGTATGTGTGTACATAAATAAAATGAGTTTGGAATTTGACATCCTTTTGAGTTCTTCCTGTTTAAATACACTGATCAATTTCAATTGTTTTCAGGGACTAAGAAACAGAAACACTGAGGAGAAATAACAAGCTTCACAACTTTGGAGGTTCACAGAAGTCAGGAGAAAATAGACACTGACACACAGTGTGCATATATAGTATGTGCTATGGTATGAGTTACACATGAGAGACAGATTGGAAGTGTTTGTCTCTGGTTTCATGTACTACACAGCAGATGAGACTGACCTTGCAGTAGCATAAAGCAGAGCAGAGAGCTTAGTGAGAAATGAGGAGAGACAGAGACATAGGCACCGGACTTGAATATTAAACCCTCTGGACCAGATATGTAAAAAAAAAAAAAAAAAAGGCTTGAACAGAGTATCCTGGTGTTTTTATTTTTGAGCAGAGAGGGCAAGCTTTTTTTTATCTTCATATCAGCGACATGAAGTGGTTTCATTTGGTTTCTCTGCTCCTCTTTGTTGCTACAGGTATGTGTTTCTCTGTTAAATTTAAACGGAATGTGCTGAGATTTATTTTGATGATTGATTGCATTTAAGTGTTTATAATGGTGGTAACTGGTGTTCTAGACTCATTTTTAGTTGTTTATTTATGACTAATAAACACCCAAGGATGTCAAATTTAACAAAATGCATCAATAAGCATGAAATGTGACTGACAAAATAATTTGATGTATTAAGTTGTGTTCTAAACGTTTTTCACAAGCTTGACCTTTTCATCATATATTTCACATAACAATAACAGCTGTAGGTATTTACTGATCTTGTAACAAAGTATTTATCTATTTCTGATGATGAATCCAAAGGTTATACATATAACCCGAGAACCTTCATATTTAAAGTGTAAGAGATGTGTAATGTCGGTTCGCCAAAAACAAAAGGTGGAATATCACTGTTTTTGGCATGGGCGACACATTAGTTTGATTGACAGCTTCAGATGTTCAAGTTACTTTAAGCAACTTATTTACTGTAACTGCCGTCGTGAAGATTATTTCAAGTCTCCAGACTGTTGTGACTGGTTTACTGTATATGAATGAACAGAGCTCTTGATTAAAGGACTGGTGATTAACAATAATTGAATCATTTGTGCCTAATAATTATTATGCTACTATATTTTCCATATAATTTATTGAAATAATAACCTTATGTAAATGTATTAAAAATAAGGTAATTGTTTAAATGCTACACTCGTCCCTGATCTAGTTAAAGAATTGAAATATAAACATTAATGGAATGTTCAGGCTGGGTATTGCTGACATGAGATACCAGTTGAAACTCAGAGAGCATTTCCGGTAATTCGAGACCTAATGGAATTTTGCACGTTTGTTTCGGGCTTGTCTCCAGCAGCGTGAGAAATCACTTGGCCAACATATCCTAAACCTTCAACTTTGCTTTCACTTCACTTTCTTTACAGTGGTCCTGTTAGCACTGACTAATGTTATCAGAACAATCATTTAACACATCACTTGCAATTGTATATGTATAACATTTTTAAGAGTACAGTAGTCAGGGTTAGTTTTGTCTGTTTCAGCTCTTACTAAAACTTAGAATTCTCTTTATTAGGTGCTACTCTACACATGGACATGTCAGCCAGTGGTTATAAAGTGTTGGTGTGTTTTGTGTTAAGCAGGATTGGTGTACTGCACAGAGGATGAGACACGTCTAGTAAAAAAACTCTTCACTGGCTATAATAAAGTGGTTAGACCTGTCAAACACTTTAAAGATGCTGTGGTGGTCACTGTTGGACTGCAGCTAATCCAACTCATTAGTGTGGTATGTTTATTGTTGTCACAATTACAGTTATTTCAATTTCCAGTTTCCTACATATTTTTATTATTATTTATAATACCCTTTACAAACCACATTGATTTTAATTTTAAAAACCACTATAATAAAGTACATTACATTCTGTAAATCCGCTTTTAAAGCCGTTATATGGAAATAAACAATAAACAGTACTGACTTTTCTCTGACAGGATGAGGTTAACCAAATTGTCACAACCAACGTGCGTCTGAAACAGGTACCTGTGTGTAGATTTTTACGTTTAATTTTAAGATAATTTCATAAATGCTTTCTTCTTGGAAGTTTATGATGTGTCTGGTTCATGATAATTAAGCAATCATTTCACTTTCCTTTAGCAATGGATTGACCTGAACTTGCAATGGAACCCAGAGGAGTACGGAGGAATAAAAAAGATCCGAATTCCATGCACGGATGTCTGGAGACCTGACTTAGTCCTCTATAACAAGTATGACATGGGATCTGATTAAATTCAGTCTTCTCTATTTAAACACACAAACCAATGTGTGAGTCTGAGTTTCATGATTATCGCTCTGGCATAGACTTGTGGATGTGTTTCTGTGCATGCAGTCTGTTTTGATGTACTGGATGGGACGGAATGAAGGAAGGAGCTCTCATGGAGCAACAGACTAAATTTAGATGGTTAATTTTACACCAGTTGGCAGAAACCATTCTTCAGGACAACTTAACAGAAGTGTTTTTTGCATCTGTCACATGCTCCGGGTAGTTCAAATAGGTCAGGACTTAAGAGTACCATCAGCATCATTAGAAGGTTTGTGTAGATTTATCCATTGTGCAACACACAGGCAAAAACATTATACACACTTCAGGAAAAGAAAAACTTTTCCTACTTAAACTTGTATTTAATGCTAAATATACTGTATGTATTGTATTGATATATATGCTATTTATGATAATAATATATCATTTACATATATGTGATATATTATTATTATAATATATAGAGTAAATATCAATTATATAACATATAACAATAAATGTAGTATTAAATGCTATATATATATATATATATATATATATATATATATATATATATATATACTGCACTGTGTAATAAGCCCTTGCTTCTAGATTCCTAATTCTTACTAGTGATTGCTGTTGATGTAACCTTCACTCTTTTTGTTGTTCCATAGTGCTGACGGTGATTTTGCCATTGTACATGAGACCAAAGTTCTGCTAGAATATACTGGAATGATCACCTGGAACCCACCTGCCATCTTTAAGAGCTACTGCGAGATCACTGTACTTCACTTCCCTTTTGACTTGCAGAACTGCACCATGAAACTTGGGACATGGACATATGATGGAAATCTTGTCGTCATCAACCCAGTAATAATATCACCTAAAATCTTATTGAGATTTTGCAAGTGCAGATTGTTTACTTACTTAATTTGTTACAGTGGAAGTCAAGTCTCCAGACTGTTGCGACTTTTGAAAAACATAGTATAGAATTATTGATAATGATAAATCACTTGAAAGACTTTAAAGCCAATTTGTATGAATTATGACATACTGATGTATAAACATCAACAATATAAATCAGCGTTTATTGGAAGCATTGCTGTGATAACCTGGTCATTCAGTACATTCAGGTCGTCAGCTGACTTAATTTTACTTGCTGAGCCTAGACCTGACCAACTGAAGCAACCCCAGATCATAACACTGCCTCCACAGACTTGATGTGATCATCCATCATGCATCACTTCCTGTGCTTCCCTTATTACCCTGATGCACACATAACTTTGGAATACGGCCAGTCTGGATGTATCAAACCAAATTTAGACTTTTTTCTGAATGGTCTCAGTTATCTAAGTTATCACGCTACAAGTGTAAATGCTTTTACTTTCACTTTTAAACCGTACAGTAGCTGTAATTTCTACTGTCAATTAATTTGTGATGCAATTACAGATTTTTCATAAAGTTTACGGATCACCACTTTTCTTCCAGGTTTTATTAATTTCAACCATTTCTGGAATCTAGTTAATTTCTTTGCTTTAGGCAGACCAATAATTTAACTTTTCTGAAATGTGACTTTTTTGTGGGAGTGTATATACAGCTTTTGCATGAAGATGTTGCTATCTGACTGAATCATTCTGAATTACAATGACAATTTACGTTACTCAGCTAAGTCAACCTTAATTAAATCTGAGTTGATCGAATTCTCTGTTCACACCATGACAGTTCACTGCCTCATGAATTGAATTACCTTGTCCGAGGAGGCTTTAATATGATCGATCGTCACCTCTGTCTCTTAGGACAGCGATCGGCCAGACCTGAGTAACTTCATGGAGAGTGGCGAGTGGGTGATGAAGGACTACAGAAGCTTGAAGCACTGGGTTGATTATGCTTGTTGCCCAGACAATGTATACTTGGATATCACCTACCACTTCCTTTTGCTGAGACTGCCGCTCTACTTTATCGTCAATGTCATCATCCCATGCATCCTCTTCTCTTTCCTGACTGGCCTGGTCTTCTATCTGCCCACAGACTCAGGTATGAAATTTCACAAAGATGGGTGGATTGATAAATAAATAAAGAAGGTGTTAGTCTAACGATGGAACTGGTTGGTTTGATGAATACAAGGTTGACTGAAAGAATATAATTGGCTGCCTTACTGATGACAAAAACAGCTATATATATATCATATATCTGTGGCATCTGTGTAGTGATGCTCTGAGTCTCATAACACCTTCCAGTCTGACACTGCTGTAATGCATTAAACATCACACATCGCTTTTCATCTTCATCATTTGGGAAATGCTTTGCTAGTTGACTGAGGCTTTTAATTTAGTAGATCATCAGATTAAGCTTGAGTCAGTAATCAGTTATGTGATCCTATCCTTTTTTTCTTAGTGCTCCATCTGTCATAGTCTTAATGCATGGTTATGTGGTTACGTATTGTTATGTGGATTCATTTTAGAGGTGTTCCCGATCAGCAATAACTGTTTCAGTGACTTATTCAGGGGCTTTGAAAGGGAACAACACACACACACACACACACACGCGCGCGCACAAATGCACACACACACACACACACACACACACACACACACACACGTTAGTGTCAGTGTTGATTCATCAGCTTAACTAGCAGTCTCCTTGCTCAGTGGACCATAATAAAGGCAATAGTGCAATCTCCATAATCAGTCCACAGTCCTTTCTGTGTAATAGCTCATGCTTGGGGAATCCTAAAGAGCTGGCCAGGGTGAAATGAACCTCTTGCTGTACTCCCAGGACTCACTGGCTCCTGCACGCTCGCATTCCTTAATATTAATGACTGCAACCTTTCTTATGAGAATCCCTGCAGTCACTTAATAATTCATAATAGTTAAGATGCATCACTGAATAATAAATCGAATTTTAAAAAGGACTTAAATCCAGGTCAATTAGCATCAAATATACTTCATTTTATTAACAATCCAAATCAGCAGACAAATTCAGGTACAAAAATAAAAACAGTGAAGTGAAACAGTGGGCAAATGTGGGGCAATCAAATGAAAATTGTAAAAAAAAAATAGTGGAAGTGAAAAGACACTCATTAGGAATGCACACTGGAATGACAACACATCAAAAGGCTACACAGAAGGAAATGAGGGTTAAAAGAAAGTAGATCAGTTTAATAGACATATGACCTAGAACGGGCAAGTGTCTGGAGGGATTATATTATTCTGTCAGATGTGACAACACTATGAATGATGAGATGGTAAAGTTACAAAAAACTGTTTTTTTAGTGTCTCTAAGTACGCTTCACAGAATGTCAGTATGTTACTAACACCCTGCAAAGACATGGATTGTATGGTTTAATTACTGTCAGGGATGTGTATCACTGAGCCAGTTGAGTTAGGAATGAATTCGATTCTTCAATTACATACATCAACCAGAGGTACTCTTACATTCTCCCCTTGATGCACACCTTAACAAACACAATTGGTACGCTATCTCCTTTAAGTGTTTAGTCTTGTAAGTGGCTTTTGACCTGTCTATATTTTTGCATATCATCAGCATGCATTTAGTCAACAGCAATGTCTCGATCCAATCTAATATTTTTCTTTTTTTAGTTCAGACCTAAATTTAATTAAAAAAAGATTAAATAGAACCAGACCTAAAAGCACTCAGGTTTTTGTATGAAGTTATTAGTATATCAGAATGATCTCAGAACAATAGAAGCACTAAAGGAGGAAATCATCTCTGCATTTAATAACATCAGTTCTGATACATTAATAATGTTGAACATTCTCATATTCAACGTATACATTTGTTGTAATTTATACTTTTGGGTTTTTGGATACTTGCTTTTGGGATACCTTGTATACAGTATATAAGGCACTACAAAGCCAATGCCAAATGTTCACTGGCCTTCACCCTGACCTTGAGGCTTAGTACATTGTGTGAACACATTAAAATATTATAAATAGATCACTGTCACTGTGAGGCACCAATGGAGTTCACAAGCCTCTTGTATATATTTAGCCCGACTCATGGGCACTCTGCTGGTAATAGTAATGGCCAGGACAGCTGAAAAATATGCTGACCTGCATAGCTGTGCTTCTCTATCTGACATGCCCACACAAGTGGTAAAACATTTCATTAAAAACAGCAAATGATTTGTGTTCTATGTGTCTAGGTGAGAAGATGACCCTCAGTATCTCAGTCCTGTTGTCTCTCACTGTGTTCTTGCTGGTGATTGTGGAGCTCATTCCTTCTACCTCGAGTGCTGTTCCTCTCATTGGAAAATACATGCTGTTCACTATGATCTTCGTCATCGCCTCTATCATCATCACCGTCGTTGTTATCAATACACACCATCGCTCACCTAGTACACACACCATGCCTGCCTGGGTTCGCAAGGTGGGTACAAGGCAGTATATATTTGTGTGTGCTCATGATGCTTCTATTCTGTGATGTACATTTGAGATTTAAATGAACACTCGAGTGTGTACTCCTCTAGCCTTCATTCACAGTGCACTGAGAAAATAAAGCTGAGCGAGAAGGCCATTAAAAAAGGGAAGCTTGAAAGGAATGGTGCTTTTATGGAAACTTTTTTCAGTGCCAAAGCCAATTATAAAATTCCAAACATAAACATTATGATTGAGAAATTTGCTCAGCTAAAAGTTCTTCAGGGCCAGGGTCGTTTTCTTTGAAGCCAGGTTCCCTTGTAACTAAAATAAATTCAAGGACGCCTTTCAACCACAATTCAATAATTCAAATATTTTTTGATTTTATATTTTGAAGCCATGATACATTTTATTTCTAAACTTTCCACAAAGCACGCATTTGATACAAGTTTATTTATTATTTATTTTAATTAATAGGCTGACGTTTTTTCAAATCTAAGGGCAGAAAAAAAACATTCAAGGTAACAATCAAGCAGTATAGTATACCTCCCTGACTACTGCATAGTAGATTTAAAACACATTTAGATTATTCATATATTCAGAGGTATGGAATATAAATAAAATACAACAAAGTTATAACTCATCAGAATTTACTAATATGACATTCTAACTTTGAAGAATTTTTCTTAGGTTGTCACTACGGAAGTGTTATTGAATGCTTATTGGATCCCTTCTACTGCATGACTCTTATAATGTGTACACCACACAATATTACAATAATTGCAAGATACACAAGCTGATGTGTGTTCATGTTTCTACTATGGGACAGCTGTTATATACTGTACATTATATTTTCTTACTCAGTGCTGCCACCTAGTGATTTAAGAAGTGTTCTTTCTGAGATACACACAAGCTGACTTTATCTAAATTACTTTACCAAACAATCAATGCACTGTACAGCAGATTTAGACATTTTGATCATCAAGAAGACATACAAGCTGTGTTTAAGATGTCTGGAAAGCTGGATTTGAAATTCTCATGAACTTAAGCAGTGGTGGCTCAACACCTAAAGCTGTCTTAGAAAAAGAAAGAGTCATGGTTTCAAGCCTCAATACTGACAAGCTGTCACTACAGGGCCCTTGAGCAGTGGTGTCAAAAGTATTCACATTCATTACTTGAGTAGAAGTATAGATACTAGGGTTCAAAAATATTTTTTTAGAAGTTGAAGTATCAACCCAAGCTTTTTACTTAAGTAAAAGTTTAAAAGTACTGGTTTCAAAACTACTTAAAGTAAAAAAGTAAAAGTACCGTGAAGGGCGACAAAAGCATTAAGGTCTTGCTTTCTGATCATGGGGGGGGGGGGGTTGTGCGCGTTCATATCATGCGACCGGGGGGAGGGGGGGGGGGGTTGCGCATTCTGATCATAAAAATAGAGTAACGAGGCTATTTTTAAAATGTAAGGAGTAGAAAGTACAGATAATTGCTTAAAAATGTAAGGAGTAGAAGTAAAAAGTCGGCTGAAAAATAATTACTCCAGTAAAGTATAGATACCCAAAATTTCTACTTAAGTAAGGTAACGAAGTATTTGTACTTCGTTACTTGACACCTCTGCCCTTGAGCAAGCCCCTTAATCCCCACTGCTGTTTTATTTCTGACTACAGCTATCTTACAAGCTGGGATATGCCAAAAAGTGTTACAAATGTGACAAATAAGGGCTTCTTCTTCTTTTCCCCTCAATTTGTTGGTTCCCTAATTACAACTTCAGTTCATAGGCCTGAAGGCATCCTAGGATTCAAGTTTTACATTAATTATTAACAATAAACGTATTTTTGCTCAGAATGTGACAGTAATTCAATTCACGTTTTGGAATATTCTTCCTTTCGAACACTTGAAATGACAGATCTGTCCTTTGACAGTAGTGTGTTGTCAACTGCTCATTCAAATGAAGAGAAATGTGAGGGAAATGTGCTGTACATAGAGAAAAAAAACTGTTAGCTAGTTAATCATTACTTGCATGGTCGAAGAATACAAAAAACCCATTCAGAGAGTATTAAACTCATAACTATTCATAACTATTCATAACTGTATAATAATCAGACGTTTAAACAGTACAAACCCCCCAAAATTATCTGGTTGTTACTGTTGTTACTAACTACTTTCAAATTAGATCTAGTCTTTCCTCTTTAATTCTGGTTTTCAGAAAAAGTAGACCAAATATATACGGTTTACCTCAGTTTTAGTTTATCTTCCAGCAAGGAAATTTAGTTCACCACAGTCTGGTAAAGTAACATTTAATGAAAAAGGATGTTGTAGACTAATATCCACTCATTTTAAGCACTTATCAAGCATTTATTGTGTTAAACAGAATCACTATTTATTCCATATGTGAGTTGGTCACTTTTCTTCTTCTCCCTGATCTAGATTTTTATTGACACCATCCCTAATTGGATGTTCTTCTCTGCTATGAAGAGGCCCAATGGTGAAAAACACACTAAAAACATTTTCGCTCCTGATCTGGATATCTCTGATATCTCTGGGAAGCCGATGCCCACTGCTGTGCCCTTCCAGTCGCCCATAGTCAAGAACCCAGATGTACGCAGTGCTATAGAAGGAGTCAAATACATCGCAGAGACCATGAAATCGGATGAGGAGTCGAACAATGTAAGAACATTAAGTGTGATGAAATGTTCAACAGTACTTTAAAAAAATTTTTATTCTTTATCTTTATGACCCATCTCCCCCTCTCTCTCTCCCTCCCTCCCTCCCTCTCTCTCGCCCCCTCCCTCCCTCTCTCTCTCTATCTCTTTTTCGCTTTTCCTGACAAGGCCTGTGACGAGTGGAAGTTTGTCGCAATGGTGCTGGACCACATTTTGCTCTGTGTGTTCATGACAGTGTGTATAATTGGAACATTGGCTGTCTTTGCTGGGAGGCTCATTGAGCTCAGTCTTTTATAAAATGGTTATAATATTTTATTAATAAGTATAATGTAAGTTTCCTTTGGAAGGATAAATATGCAAGTAAATTCACAATGTGTGTAGTGTGCCATATATACCTTATATGTATCATATATTTATATATTACACACTTTTAAATCACAGTATGCAGAGCCGTGCCTTAATATTGGTTGATTTATATTCATTAACAGTATAGACTTTTCTTAAATGATGCATACTGCTTTGGTATGAATTAAAGCATATCCTTTTGTCTCAAATACAATTGCTTGGTTTTATTAAATCACACATAAGTTAATTTCATAAGTTTTCAGCTTTCAATAAGATCTATGCAATATTTAAATGATCAGATCTCTATTCCTCTTCACATATGTCCTAATTTAAAACTTGCTAGGGTTCCTTCCTCATACTGCAGTTGAGTCATTCTGCTTGTAGATCAGTATGAAGTAAACAAGGTTAGACTTACTCATTACAAAAGGCTTATTGAAAAGAGGAAGCGGTCTTCTTCAATTCGCTTTTCTTTCCTTTAGGTTTGATTCAATAGCAAAGCAGCTGTCATGTAAATGCGATTGCTCTCTTATAATCTGGAAATCTAATCTTCACAAAAATCTGCTCTTGTGTAGCCTTAAAATACCATTTCACTAATGCCTGGCCCATAGAGAATGCATTTTCTGTGCACAATTGAATGAACCTCTATCAGTTACAAATCAGTATCAAAGTACTGCTGAAGATAGCAGTACAATGCAAAGAACTCACTCACTCTCACTCATCTTCTATACCGCTTTATACTGTATTCAGGGTCACGGGGACCTGGAGCCTATCTCAGGAGACTTAGGGCACTAGGTGGGGTACACACTGGACAGGGTGCCAATCCATCGCAGGGCGCACACATACAGTACATTCACACACTACGGTCAATTATTTGGGAATGCCAATTAGCCTAACCTGCATATCTTTGGACTGTGGGAGGAAACCGGAGTACCAGGAGGAAACCCACCAAGCACGGGGAGAACATGCAAACTCCATGCACACAGAGACGGGAATCGAGCCTGGCCGGGAATCGAACCCAGACCCTGGAGGTGCAAGGCGACAGTGCTAGCCACTACATCACCATGCAAAGAACTGAAAAGATTTATATTTCCCATAAATCCTGGTTTATGTTTTGACATCTTATCTCTGCTTATATTACCCACTTTGTTCCTCTTTTTATAAGTGTAATGAGATCACCTGCTACTTACTGTTCACTTACTCATACAGAATGAAGAGCTGAGGAAATGTGTCTGCTGTGGTGGCGTTCATTTGCATGCCCCAGTCTTTGTGCGAAGGACTGCTCTCACACACTCACACACACACGCACACACACACACACACATACATAGACTTAGTAAAAACATTTACTGATTGGTTGGCTGAATCAGGGACAGGAAGTGCAATGAAACAGGGTGCACGGCAGTGATACTTACTTCTCTACAACTTCAACTTCGGGTGAGTCCAACTTTCCCATGAATAGATTGAGGGAGAAACTTGGGAGAGGGCAGGGTGGATAGGGAAGATGTAGATTACACTGGGCGCATCCCTGCCTGTCAAAGATTAGTGTGTTTTTTCTGTAGAGGTGCCTGCATTGTTTGTTGGACTCTGCTGCAGAGGAAACTCAGAGGAGGAAATATGAATTCTCACAAAGCTACTGAAGCAGAAGGGTGGCTGTTGGGTTGTTGCAGGTTAACCAAACTGAATGTTCATTTTCTTTCTATTTAGGGGAATTGCTCGCAAATCTAAAAAACACACTTCTTAGAAAACTTAGAGATCTGAAGAAGTACAGTATGTGTGAGGTGAAATTATAAAAATATTGTAGAATGTATTGGTGAAATATACATATATTTTTGTAAAAACATTTAGGCATCATTGGTGCAATAAAACTGTCATTAGCATTGCATTGCAACATTATTTTACTGCTCATGTTACTCTCTTGTGTAAACCGATGACATTCTGGCAGAAAAAATCAGGAAGGTATAAAAGAAATATATAGGTCTTAACCTATTTTTGCATTCACACCCAACACCTGCACATTTGTGTGGTAAATAAAATTTTGTTTTTGTGCCCCTGTTTTTGTCTGATGAGAAGCAGCTCTGTTTCTTCACCAGTTATACTTGTCGTTCATTTAGTATTTTGAGTTAAATAAAAGTTATTCAGTCATTTACATTCCTTAACATATTAACATATTGTATTTTTCTTGTGGCTGTTTTAGTTCCACTTTTTTTTTTTTTAAAGAAACTTTAAAACCAACAAGTTCCTGTCTTGCTCCTTACAACTAAGTAATAAATTCAGCAAAAATCACAGATATTATCATATATTATTAAAAAGCATATCGTCTTAGCATATATGGGCTGAACCAACAATTGTGTATCACATTCTTACATTCACACGTTTGCTCTGAGGCTGGGTGTTCTAACTGCAGAGGAAATGAAGAGGCCTGTATTAGACACTCTTATTAGTAGCGTACTGTATGTATCAGGAAATTGCTGTCAACCCTGCTCAGCAAAGCATAAAGATCCCACTGAGAAAGATAATTCTGCTTAAATCATATTATACTAAAGATATCTGTTTGATAAATTAAATCCTATGAGAAATGAAACCAGCCCTAACTCAGAAAGTCCAAAGTAACAGGTTATAATATCCACATATCTGCCAGAAGCATAGAAACTCAGAATGAATGCAGTGCTTTTATATTATAAATAAATAAATAAATAAGAAATAACTGTGGAAATGAGTGTTACGGTTTCCTGCTATCTCTGCGAGGGAACGATTTATGCAGAGCTTAAGCTACACTAAGCTGGCTTCAGTCCCACATCAGTTTCCTTATGAGAAAATGCCAGAATCTGCATAGATTTCCATTTTTTTTTTCCATTTAAAATCAGATGGCCAGAGTATGTTGTTTGCAAGAAAATGCAACAAGATTATAATTGACCTGGACTTGCTAATCCACAATACACAGAGACCTTAATTAAGTCAAAAGTTGTGCTTCTGAGAAGAATTGTAAGAGTTTTTACACTAGATGGGTTTATGATGCAATAAAACCAAAACTCTTAGAACATTTTATAAAACAGAGTGGTTGCCCTACTTAACTGTCACAGGGTGCAATGTGGGTGTTTTTCCTTCCCTGGTTCTGGTGTTCTGGGATAGATTGAGTGAATATGTTGGTGAGAAATGTAAGCATTCCCCCAGGCCTTGGGATCATTCATGGCCAGTGTGGGTGACATTCTATTAAATCTGATTTATTTATTAATTTTTTTTTTTATATATCTTTATTGCTATTAAGATGAATGATTGAATTCAGTCCTAAGATCTATATACAGTACTGTAAGCACAACTGTCATTTAAAGAAAGAAGAAACATAACAATAGACAATCTAACTAAATACTTGCTTTGAGAAATAAGCTTAAGTTTATAATTTAGTATATAATATAATTAATATACATATAACACAATTAGTAAGCTTTAATTCATGCTTGTCTGTTTTTGTAAGTTTCTATGTTCACTTGTGGTCACGTGTGGTTTATGTCTATATTTTCTCGTCTACTTTCCAATCCTTGGGGTCATGCATTGACACCTCCGCACAAGACCGGTATAAACATCTTCTCTTATTGTACCCGGGTTCTAAGAGTCTCCTGATTCCTTCATTATCTAATTATCTAGTTATATCCAGAAGGATTGACAATAGTGTTTACTTAGTTGAAAGTTCTTTGCATCTTGTGACTCTTTTTTCATCCACCGGATGAATGAGTGTGAACAGTGGCAGGGGTGTGAAGTTAAAAATGGTTTACTGCTAGAGGTTCTAGTCCATTACTAGGTCTCTCCCTTTTTTGTATAGGTGTGTGTGTGGATATTCAAGTATAGTGTGAGTGAGTGAACACGCTGGACAGAATATGCCTGGTCCTCCACCCCCACCAGCACCTCCTCCTCCAACCTTTGCTTTGGTAAGAAACTTCACAGCTTTCTACACTGATCTCTCGTCTTTATAAATAGATGCTATAATGGTGAAGATATCCTTTTTAGAAAAGTGTAACACATAACCATCTCTGAACAACAATTGAATAAATGTGAAACTTATTTCCTTTTTAGCCAGTTGTTTCCCTTTGTTCCCACCACATTAGCAAGTGATTTCTAATGTAAACCTGAATATAAAGTAATATAACTAAATAAATACTACTAATAATAACCTGTGCATTATTTACCTTAAGTGAAAAAAGTTCAAACAAACACTGCTTACTGTCAAATCTTTATTTTCACCTTGATACAAACAGTTGTTGCTGCCTTTTTTTTTTCTTTCCATAATCACTACTCAGTAAGACTAGCATCAAGCATTTCTTATTGTAGAGCACCACCTAGAGGTGGTTGTGTTGTTAGTTACTTTTGAAACTAATTTCTTTTTCTAACAGGCAAATACTGAGAAACCATCCCTGTCTAGAAATGAGCAACAAGGGAGAAATGCTTTACTCTCAGATATTGGTAAAGGTGCTCGTCTGAAAAAAACTGTCACCAATGACCGCAGTGCTCCAGTATTCGATAGTAAGTAACTTCAATTTCAAAACACATCTCTTTCGCTATCCTTCAACAATAACTATTGTATAGCTCACTAGTATATTAAAAGCAATAACAGAATGGGTTTTTCAACAATTATAAAACTGTTTTACAGAGCCCAAAGGGGGTGGTGGTGGTGGTGGTGGTGGAGGAGGAGGAGGAGGAGGAGGAGGTGGACTTGGTGGCCTGTTCCAGGGTGGGATGCCAAGACTAAAATCTGGAGGAGGTGGCACTGGTAATTTTATATATACACACATATACGTACGTATAAGTAATAACTGTATCAAAATGTGTCAAATGATGACTTCTTAACATGAACATGTCTTTGAACAGCGAGGCCACCTATGCCACCCACTGGAGGGAGATCCCCAGCATCTAGTGGGGGGACGACTCCTCGTCCTCCTGACACTCCTTCTGGGCGACCAAACATGAACAGGGGCCATGCTCCACCCATGCCTTCCTCTAATCCTACCCCTCCACGCGGTTCACACACTGGTGGACCTCCACCTATACCAGGAAGTCGATTTCCAAGCTCACCTTCTACACCACCAACAATGCCAGGTCGGCGCCCCAGCAATCCTCCAAATCCCCCCCCTGGCCGCCAAGCATCTTTTCCACCACCACCTGTTCCCTCTAGTGGCAGACCACCTACAAACGCATTTTCCTCTGGATCCTCAAATGATTTCCCCCCTCCACCACCAGCAGTCGGAGGAAACAGGTCAGCATTACCGCCTGTTCCAGCTAGTGCGCGGCCCCCTTTTTGCACAGGCGCCACAGATGACTTCCCCCCTCCTCCACCAGCCGTAGGAGGACATCGGTCATCTTTATCATTACCTCCAGTTCCCCCTAGTAACCATGCTCCGCTTCCTCCACCTCCTGAATTAGATGATTTTCCTCCACCACCACCATCTGTAGGAGGAAGTAGACAATCATTTTCTGGTGATGGGTCTTCACTGCCACCACCACCCCCATCTGGAAGTAAACCAGGACAAAGATCTATGGGGAGTGCCCCCCCACCACTTCCTTCTGGAAGAGGAGACTTGCCACCGCTACCCCCAACACCAGCAAGGGAGCCGCCCAGTGCACTTCCTCATAGAAATTCCATTAGTGCCCAACCACCTGTCCCACGTCCTGGGGGGGCTGCGCCACCACCTCCACCCAGTTCAAGACCACCTCAAGCAAGAAAACCCCCAACTATACGATCTAGTATGGACTTGGTCAAGTTATTTATTTATTTATGCTTTACCATGTGGTTCAACACATGACATTTGGATTTCTTGTTATAGGTCCTCTTCCACCTCCCCCTGCAGGAGACAGCAGAGGAGGTCCTCTTCCACCTCCCCCTGCAGGAGACAGCAGAGGAGGTCCACCACCTCCTCCTAATCACCCTGGTGGTAGTCGAGGAGGCCGACCTCCTCTTCCTCCAGATAGGCCTGGGGCAGGAGGGTTCCCTCCCCCTCCCCCTTCTGTGGACAATGGCTACCAGAGTTCACCTAAAAGCAACACTGGTATGGATTTGTTCATACTGTAGAATGTTTAAAGGTATAGTCAGTGCATTTGAATAATTAGTTGTAAACCATGTAACATGTTGGATTGTCTTGAACATCTGAATGCTGAAACAAGAGAAGAGAAACTCCGGAAAACTCCTCCTTGGTTCAAGTCATTAGATGTTGAAGTTAACATAATTAGTTTTTACTCCTGTTTAAAGAGCATGGGTTGCTAAATTGACTAGTTTATTTTAAATTATACACATACACATTGATAGCTACTGTGCCAACCTGTGGGGGAAAAAAGTTGTTCCTGCTTTTAAAGAAAGTCATATTTATAAGCACAGTGAAGCTTAGCAAAGAGTAATGTATTAATACACCATATATATATATATTTTTTTTTTTCTTTCCAATTTTCTCCCCAAATTAGTTGTGGCCAATTCCTCCCCGTCGCTAGGGGGGCTTCCACATTAAGGCTGCCACTACCATTCAGTCGGGAGGGCGAAGACTATCACATGTTTCCCCTGAACCGCGTGATGTCAGCCGACCGCATCTTTTCGAACTGCTTGCTCAAGCACCATTAGGGGCGGAGTAACACACTCGGAGGAAAGCGCTAGCCGCTCCTTCCGCGTGCGCGAGCTCACAGACGCCCCTGATTGGCTGTAGAGCCGTGATTAATGTGGGAGCGCAATTACCTCTCATCCCTCCCCACTGAGAGAGCTCGGCCAATCAGCTCTCTCTATGCCTCCAGCTGTGAGAGGAAAACAGCATCACCCGGGGTTCGAACCAGCGATCTCTGTATGATAGGGCGAGCGCTTTACCACTGCGCCACTCGGAGGCATTAATACACCATTTTAGCCAATGATAAACCACAGTTGCATAGCTCTCATTATATATGGATATTGATGATGACTGTACTGGAAGTCTCTTTCATTTTGTAAACCACAGCGAGTCAGAAAGCCTTTAAATCACTGAATACAATGGAAGGCTCAATCTGTTGCACCATACAAGCCAGTGGATTTACTGTATTTTCTGTGTTGGTGTACAGTGTTTTTGTTGTTGCTCAGTTTTTCGGTAAGCAATGGCCTAAAAGTCAGTTGTATGAACAGACTTGCTAAGTTCCTGGTCTAAATTACACAATAACTGTACAGTCAGAATTGCACTTTATGTTACCACCCATAGGATTAAACCTAACCTTAATTATTGCCTATTATGATTATGATTGTGATGCTAAACAAGAGTGGCATGTTTAGACACTAATTGGATGTGCCACAGACAGGACATTTCCTCAAGTTTGACAGACCTAAAAGCTAACTACATGAGCACAAACTTTACAACACGGTTTGTTTTTAGAAGTCACCAGTCTTATCCAGAAAGGGTTTTTGAAATAAAAGCATATTGAAATAGTTGATCTGATCATCTTTGGAATAATGTTAATTTGCCCGAATACAAAAGCATCAACCCCATTCTTATATTGATGATAACACTGGTGACCCCTGGGTAGTATGATGAGTTGGTAAGATTTGGCCCTGCTTATAAAGTTATCTTTTTTTTTTTTTTTTAGATGAATGGGGGATGAGATTTCCCTTCCATGCAATTTCTGAGCTACCCCCACCTGACCCATATATTTCCGGCCCTAAGACATACCCCAGCAAGTCTGGTAAGACTGATGGCAAAGGTGAGGAATATTATATATGTATATCGGTTTATCATGTGAATGTTGGCATTTCCATTAAAAATACATGTGCATTTGGAAGCAATAACTATGAAATCTTATATTTTCCCTGCAGGAACATTACCAAGGGAAAGAGGAGCTCCTCCACTACCTCCACTACCCAGATAAAGAAAAACAAAATTTGAGTTATGCCACTGCTGTTTATTATTCATTTCCTCAAATTTAATTTTATGGATGTTGCTAAGAGCTTTGAATTCCATATGTGAGGTGAGGTGAGGTGCTCTTTCTCACTCTCTCTCTCGCTTGCTCATTTGCTCACACACACTCACACACACACACACACACACACACACACACACACACACACACACACACACACACACACACACACACACACACACACACACAAATGTATTACACATAATTAATATGTAATGTATAGACATTTATTTCTTTATAATACTGATTAGGTATTACAAAGGTGTATCACAGTGCAATGTATTCAAATTATATTTTGTATGGTAGTTATGTGGTGGCATTTTCCCCCTTTTTTAATCTACTGCTTTTTTAATAAAGACAAACGAATATGGAAATAATGTTTTATGTTCTACTGTTATTGCTGAGAAAGCTAAAAAGCACCTTTTATAAGACAAGTTGGATAAACAGTGCAGTAAGTGAAATTAAAATAAAGTACATCTAAGCACTTTGAATTCTGAAGCATAAGAGTATCACAACAAACTTTACATAGCAGAACTTATTGTGTCAGGGATTATGAGGTAATTATGGCATTCAAGGTTTGCATTGCATTTGTCATCTGGTCAGAAACTCAACCAAGTCTTGCACAGTGTTTAGTTCTGGGTTGGAAGTCACTCTCCTACAGTATAAACTCTGCTCCATATCTTTAACATGATATAGAGTATCATCTGATGAGTTTATCGTGATCAAACTCCACATGTTTAATTAAAACTATATTTGACATATCATACAAAGTACACATATGTCAAACAAACTATGTAAAACATAAAAAATCATAAGCTTCATGATTTTAAACTTTTGGGTTCCCAACTTTTTCCTCATAGGGTAAAATGTTCAACGGTTCACTATTAATCAGCTCTTATCTTGGAATCAACAACAAGCAAGCTTCCTAAATGTTCTAAACAAAAGCTATTATGTACAAACTCAAAATAGCAAAATCACATATGCATGACTTTTCATATCCCCTCATTTGGCAAATATTAAGGAAAGAAATTTGTTAGAATCCTGGAAACTTAAATGTAACTGTAAGGGGAAAAAATGAACACTGGCACATTTAACCCCTATTGCAGTTTGGTCATTTTACCTTTAGGCCTGTGCATAGCAAGTATTTATCTGGTCCAACAACATGACTGCCAAAGCACTTTCACTTTCATTTAATATGCAAATTGACTCAGTTATGCAATAGATGATAGGCTGTAAAACTCTTTCCCTAACATTTTCATAATGATGTGTGTTTATGAGGATATCACCCTAGGATCAAGATTCTTCTCACACAGGTCAATCAAATATAATGCATATGCAACATTCCTCTGTCTTGCTGCCTGTAAGGTTTGCTACATGATGAAATAGAGAATAATCAACTCATTCATTCATTCATTTTCTATACCGCTTAATCCTGTGTTCAGGGTCGCGGGGGACCTGGAGCCTATCCCAGGAGACTTCGGGCACGAGGCGGGGTACACCCTGGACAGGGTGCCAATCCATCGCAGGGCACACACACACACACACACACACTCACACCCAATCACACACTACGGGCAATTTAGGAACGCCAATTAGCCTAACCTGCATATCTTTGGACTGTGGGGGATAATCAACTGATGGCAGTATATTAGGCAGTATTATAGGAAAGGAAACAATGGGTGGGCCAGTATAGCCCACTTTCCCCATAACAAGACTACTATATAGTTGTAGAAGAGTAATAATTTGTACTTCACTGTCACTCAAAATAGGAAAAGTGCATTTAATGTCTGGTTCCTTTCTATATCATTATCATACCAGCAAGTCAAACTCCACAACACCAAATTGAATTTTGCTCATGAACAGGAGACGATATATAAAAATATAAAAATATTGTGTTATAAATATACTTATATGTTGTAAATCCCAAACATTTTGAGAAATAAACTTATAGCGTCTGATATTAGGAGAGGAACATGAGTTCTTCTGGTAACTTTGTCACACTCGCTTTTTATCTATTTTTATGAAATCCCAGCAACGTACAGTACATTAGGTTTTTTTTTTTGTTTCCATCTGAAAAATGTCTTGTACTATACACTGCAAATTATCTGACACTTGCCATGATTTAAAATCTGACTTTCAGACATGATAGATAATTTGCCTTGTTTTAAAAATTACTTACTTGTTTTTAATACTTGATTTTATATCATAATCTTAAACTGAGCATGAGTATATCATTTTGTCTTTATTAGTCCAGAAATCCTAAATTGGATAGAATAGCTCTTAAAATAAGCTAAATTAGTTATTTCACCAGACGTCTCACAAAATAAAACTTCTTTTAAGATTCTTTGACAAATTCAAAGATTTGTTTGCTCAGTTTGCTTGATTTAAAAATCTTATTTCAAGATTTCTTACCAAGTAAAATTTACTTGCTGCATGGACAGATAATTTCACTAGTTTTAGGTAATTTTTTTTATCAAATGTAGTAATTGTTTCTTATTTTTAGACTAACAATTTTTGCAGTGTATACATACTGTATATATTTTTACAGCCAAGTAATGTAATTTATTTATGTGTTTTTAAGTTGTATATGGAAATATTGAATGATTTTGTACATAATTATGCAGACATTGTAAACATATATAACAAAATTGGTACAGCATATAATATGGTGCCCAAGACTTTTGCACAATATTGTGTATATACTGTATATATATTGACCTTAAAGCTCCAGTCCACAATCAAAAGGACTTTTACTGAAGCTCCACGAACCTACAGTTCCGGTGCGTATTTCCATATCCCCGCCCCCCTCACTGTGATTGGCTGAAGTATATGTCGGGCGGTTGATAAAGTACGCTGTGTGTGACAGGAGAGCTCGATATGGAAGGTTCTACAATGTATATACACATATTTATATTTTCGCTCTGCTATGGAAAGTTTCCTGCTGATATTAATGACCTCTCGCATTGAACTGTGTCACAACCGGGGCGAAACGAGTTAAAACTAGTTTTGTTTTCTTCATCTGCTCGCCATGTGAGGCTCCAGTTCTCCAGTTTCATGACCGTGACACCGGCAAAGTCCAGCACTACACTACACTACATTCAGGTAACAAGTCTTAGTGGTGGATTTCAGCTTTATCAGGGTCTTTAAATTATGTCATAAAGGAACTGTTTGGGTTCATTTGACTATGTAGTGCTACTATAATGTGTATGCCATAGCCATACTGACAAGCTAATCCAATGTTGATTTCCCCCCCACAATGTTATATCAAAAGTGCCACAAATCTGTAAGCATAAAAAAAAAAACAACAACAGGTCATTCCTTATTATTAGATGTACTGTAATGCCCTCATAAAATCCCAGTCACTGATTTCTTTGGTTAAACAACTCATACTGGTTTTGCATTTATAGAAGTTCCATCCACAGGCTTCAGATCACCAACAGGATGGATGTACTTTCAAACAGCATCTCCATGTCCAATTACATACCTGGAGAGGTCCCCTCATCTGTCCCTCCTCCTCCCCCCATGTCTATCGAGAAACTCTTGCCTGCTCTCCTTGAGTGTTTTGGGATCATATTGTGTGGCTACATTGCTGGTCGGGCCAATATCATCACCCCCACCCAAGCCAAAGGTCTGGGGAACTTTGTGTCAAAATTTGCACTACCAGCTTTGCTGTTTAAGAATATGGTGCTATTGGACTTTGGCAATGTCATCTGGTCATTTCTTTGGAGCATCTTAGTGGCCAAATTGACTGTGTTTTTTGTTGTGTGTGTACTGACGTTGGTGGTGGCCAACAAGGACAGCCGTTATGCCAAAGCCGGACTTTTTTCTATATTTGCCACCCAAAGTAATGACTTTGCTCTTGGATACCCTATAGGTAAGTCACTTTATTTTCCAACCATATATTTTGTTGGCTTTTATTTTAATGATAAAAGTTAATTAACATATTATATATTATATTGATACGCTTGACCTACTTTTGCCAATCAAGCCAACGTTCTGTTCAAGTTATGCAAAAGTGCATTACCAGTGGGGTTTAAGACATGATGTGGGTGCTCTGTTCATGTAAGAGTCATCACATCACACATTTTCAAGGCATAAAATAGGCTTCAGTTCTTCATTAAGCATCTCGCTGTAACAAGCACTGTTGATAATTTAACCTTTTTCTAATAATGTTCCAATACTGGCCCTTCAGAATCCCAGAAATCTTGTAAGCAACAATTTTCCAGCTGTTGGTTGACTTCTGAATTTTCTTTTTGGTCAGTGATTGAGGATGTTTCCGTTCCATACTCTGCCATTTAATCTCAGGCACATATTCCTGTATCGGTCCAAATTTTGTTTGCATGTCCAGATGCTTTTGTTTATGCTTTTGCATGAGTTGTTTCAGCACCAGGTACACCCTCAGACCACAAAAAAAACAAATCACAGCTCACTCCTCTTCTTTCCTGTAAATCTATTTTTGCATCTATTTTTTCCTCTAATTGCATTTACAAATGAACTGATGTAATATGTTCACATGTGCACAGCAGTGACTGGAGAGACAGTAGCCTTGAACAGAAAGTGCTGATAAGCTTTAAGTTATAACATAAACATAGTTTAGATAATTTATGACTGACATCAAAGAGTAAAAATTGAGTATCAAAAATCTGAATCAGCATTTCATATCAATTTTAGCTCCAATATTACATCCTTATTATACAGCGATTGTTGAAATTCTCTTCTGATTTTTGATACGGTTCATATTTCTGTAAATGTTATTTACTGGTTTGTCAAGTGTTTTTCTATTATTCTTTTAACACAGTTTTTATTGGTAAGTTCATTGTTATTTTAGTATACTTGTAACATGTGCAATGCAGAAATTCCTCATACTTTAAGCTGTTATATCTGATGTTGAGACATACTTTTGGGGGGATTTTTTTTGTCTCATGTCAGTGTGACTGTGGTTTGCAAATCCACTGGTGAGAATCCAATGATGCACCAGTTTCACTTGGTTACAGTGCTTTTTAAAATATTCCTCCAGTTTTATGGTAATTTCCCCCAAGATAATAAAGTAGGATGTTCAACTGAAATATTTTGCAACAATCATGTCCAGTATGTACAGTGGTGTGAAAAACTATTTGCCCCCTTCCTGATTTCTTATTCTTTTGCATGTTTGTCACACTTAAATGTTTCTGCTCATCAAAAACCGTTAACTATTAGTCAAAGATAACATAATTGAACACAAAATGCAGTTTTTAAATGAAGGTTTATGTTATTAAGGGAGAAAAAAACTCCAAATCTACATAGCCCTGTGTGAAAAAGTGATTGCCCCCCTTGTTAAAAAATAACTTAACTGTAGTTTATCACACCTGAGTTCAATTTCTGTAGTCACCCCCAGGCCTGATTACTGCCACACCTGTTTCAATCAAGAAATCACTTAAATAGGAGCTACCTGACACAGAGAAGTAGACCAAAAGCACCTCAAAAGCTTGACATCATGCCAAGATCCAAAGAAATTCAGGAACAAATGAGAACAAAAGTAATTGAGATCTATCAGTCTGGTAAAGGTTATAAAGCCATTTCTAAAGCTTTGCGACTCCAGCGAACCACAGTGAGAGCCATTATCCACAAATGGCAAAAACATGGAACAGTGGTGAACCTTCGCAGGAGTGGCCGGCCGACCAAAATTACCCCAAGAGCGCAGAGACAACTCATCCGAGAGGCCACAAAAGACCCCAGGACAACATCTAAAGAACTGCAGGCCTCACTTGCCTCAATTAAGGTCAGTGTTCACGACTCCACCATAAGAAAGACACTGGGCAAAAACGGCCTGCATGGCAGATTTCCAAGGCGCAAACCACTTTTAAGCAAAAAGAACATTAAGGCTCGTCTCAATTTTGCTAAAAACATCTCAATGATTGCCAAGACTTTTGGGAAAATACCTTGTGGACCGACGAGACAAAAGTTGAACTTTTTGGAAGGTGCGTGTCCCGTTACATCTGGCGTAAAAGTAACACAGCATTTCAGAAAAAGAACATCATACCAACAGTAAAATATGGTGGTGGTAGTGTGATGGTCTGGGGTTGTTTTGCTGCTGCAGGACCTGGAAGGCTTGCTGTGATAGATGGAACCATGAATTCTACTGTCTACCAAAAAATCCTGAAGGAGAATGTCCGGCCATCTGTTCGTCAACTCAAGCTGAAGCGATCTTGGGTGCTGCAGCAGGACAATGACCCAAAACACACCAGCAAATCCACCTCTGAATGGCTGAAGAAAAACAAAATGAAGACTTTGGAGTGGCCTAGTCAAAGTCCTGACCTGAATCCTATTGAGATGTTGTGGCATGACCTTAAAAAGGCGGTTCATGCTAGAAAACCCTCAAATAAAGCTGAATTACCACAATTCTGCAAAGATGAGTGGGCCAAAATTCCTCCAGAGCGCTGTAAAAGACTCGTTGCAAGTTATCGCAAATGCTTGATTGCAGTTATTGCTGCTAAGGGTGGCCCAACCAGTTATTAGGTTCAGGGGGCAATTACTTTTTCACACAGGGCCATGTAGGTTTGGATTTTTTTTCTCCCTAAATAATAAAAGCTCTCATTTAAAAACTGCATTTTGTGTTCAATTATGTTATCTTTGACTAATAGTTAAATGTGTTTGATGATCAGAAACATTTTGTGTGACAAACATGCAAAAGAATAAGAAATCAGGAGGGGGGCAAATAGTTTTTCACACCACTGTATATGACATTTTCAGTTTTACTTCACTTCCTTTTCACACTAACTGATCTGTAAAAACTTCCTCCACAGTTGAAGCTCTATACAGAAACACCCATCCAGAGTACCTTCAGTACATTTACCTGGTGGCACCCATCTCCCTCATGGTGCTCAATCCTATTGGGTTTGCATTCTGTGAGATACAAAAAAGGAGTCATGAGCAACGGCCGCAGCAGAATAAGCTGCATGTGGTTGGGATGGTCTTACTTCATGTGCTCAAGAATCCTATTGTCTTTATGGTGGTAATTGGGATTGCAGCACACTTTGTCCTGGGTCCAAAGATCCCAGAGTTCATGCAGGAGTTTGTGGATGGTTTGGCCAACTCTTTTGGAGGAGCAGCTCTGTTTTATCTGGGTCTGAGCATGGTGGGGCAGCTGAAGAAACTAACCAGGTCCACTGTGGTGGCTCTCATACTTCTCATCACTGCTAAACTGTAAGTGAACTGTAGAGTGTAGGCCTACTGGTAAATATCAAATGCCCAACATCTGACCTGATTTTGGATATGGCCCATAACCATTTTACCTTTTTTGCAGAATAACATTATTGTGAAATAACAACATTGTCTTTCAGTACATGCACAATGCAGCTAAGTGTATTGTTTAGCATTATTAAAAATATTCTTTGGCTAATATTTTGTTATGGATTACGTTTGTGTGCTTTGGCGAGGATGTTCAAGCTGTGGGTTTAGGGGCAAGTTTAGGCCTGTATGAAAAATGCACAACTGCTCCTGTCTACAAACATACTTTGCCTGATCTTACTGATCTGTGATTCAAGCCAAGGTAAATCTTAGAGCTTAATGAAACCGGTAACCAAAATTGTTTATTAGTATTCTGTTGCATTTAAGTACTTACTGAAGGGTTACGAAGAAGTAACCCTGATTGTTGAGGATTGATCTACCAAAATCTTTACAAAATATTTATTAACCATTTAACATATTGTAGATTTGGATTTTTCAACTTTAATTAAACAGTTCAATTGGAGAAGCAACATCAACAGTATGTCTATCTAACCAACCAAATATAACCTACAACAGAAACTCTGCACTGGCCTTTATTTATATAGTTTTATGTTCATATTATTTATTTTTGAAACTTCATATTAACATTTTGCTATTTTGCATGTCACAATGGTTATTTTCAGTTTATTTGATTATGCATGCAACACGCAGATTTACTTAGAACTGAGCGTGATTATATGCTAATAAAGAGTGATTATACTGTAAGCCAAGAATCTACATAAAATTAGTTTGTAACACTGGTGGCAAACTATATTATATGCAAACACACATTTGCACACATGTAGGCTAATTGACTTATCAGTTGACCACTATTCTAGTTAATTAAGACAGTTTTTCAGGGTTTCTGTAGATTGTGGTGCTCCATAATATGTGATATTTACAGATATACAGTACCAGTCAAACGTTTGGACACACCTTCTAATTCAATGTTTTTTGTTTAATGATTTATTTTCTACATTCCAGAACAATACTGGAGATTTCAAGTAAGGAGTTGCGTAATTAAGTAACAACAGTAACAAAAACAGTCAGTTGTTATTTTAAGACAAGAGGTCAGCTGTTCTGGCATAGTTCTTGCAAGATCAGTATTGTCAAGTGCATTTGCAAAAACCCATGAAGCACCATGATGAAACTGACTTCCCAGAATAGCAAGATTAAAACTTACCTCTGCTGTGCTGCAGAGGCGAAATTCATTTAGAGTTATCAGCTTCAGAAATCGCCAATTAACAGCACCTCACTTTAGAGCCGTTATTAGTTATGTTTTACAGAGCATAAGTAGCAGACGTGTGTGTGTGTGTGTGTGTGTGTGTTGCCCTTAGGCTGGTGATGCCACTGATTTGTAGAGGAATGGTGGAGGTTTTGGACAGAGGGAATATTGCCTCCCAAAACCAGAGCAGTCTCTCTAACTATGCTTTCCTGTATGGCGTCTTCCCTACTGCACCAAGTGTGGCTATTTATGCCAGTCACTACAACATGGAACTGCAGGTGGTAAGTGCATGTGTTTCTTGTAATGCTTTACAAGAGTGAATTGTCTAACTAAGTCATGCTTTGTGCATATAGAGATAAAGATTAAAGCTATGGTCTATACTAAATGATGTCACCAAATAATGCATTTATGAGATTATATGATGGGATGAGATGTTCGGGCTAACTTTAGGTCACTGTGACGTTTTTTTTGTGAATTATAATAATAATGTAAGTTTGTACTGTCTGCTTTGAATTTGTCTAGTCATCCTTAAATGTACCCAGACCTTTATTTTTCCAGATGACCTCAGGGATGGTGATCAGCACATTCCTCTCTGCTCCTATAATGTACGTCTCTGCATGGCTGCTGACTATTCCCTGGATGGATCCCAAACCGCTAGAATCAGCACTAAAGAACATTAGTTTTAACATCAGCATTGTCAGCTTTGTCGCACTAGTGAGTAGTCTGCTTATACACAAAGTGCACACTGTTCTTTTTTTTTTTTTTTTGTTCCTTTTGTTTCTCCGTTGCTTTCGATTCTTTTTCTTTTGCAAGCCAAATTGACACTCTGGTTTTGAGCTCTGCAGTCCAGAGTAATAGTGGAGGATTCCATTAAACCAGCTTAATGATAACTGCAGGGACATAAACAACATGGTCTAAACTTAATTTATATAATTACACTCTGACCTTATGGACTATGTGTGTGTGTGCTGTTAAAGTGTATGCTGTATAACAGTAAAGAGTTTCTAATCAGGGGGATTTTGTGTGCTTAACCACAGGGGGCCTACACTTCCTTCCTCTTTATACTACACTCTGAAGCTAACTTCACACACATTTTGGAAACAGAAATGGACTAATAACAAATAGATGAATGTGTTTGAACAGATTTCCACCCTATGTGGGATAGATTGTTACATGAAAATTCATTATTTAAATGTTTGAGTCTGTTTATGTACTTTCACAATCCGTGTTACATCATTATAGGATTTTGGATGTTTTGCATGATATTGAAACTTGTTGTTCAAACCAATAATGAGTTCAGAAAAAAGAAACCTGAAATACCTGTATCTTCTCCAGTGGTGCATGGTTCTAAACATACTATAGTTCAGCAGTTATGGTAGAGTAACTGGGTGTGTTTGTGTGTGCATGCACAGGTGTGGTGTGTTGCTGTCAGCATAATGAGTAAGAAGTTTCGCAGACGACCTCACATGTTTACCATCAATCTGTTCGTGGCTCAGGTGAGGCAAGAAGATCTTTAATCTGAACTATTACTATGTTTGCAAATCAATGACATAATGGTGTGTTGACACTCACAGGATTATAAGCTAGTACTACTGCAGCACTGTTGCAGTATACATTTACATTTAGGCATTTGGCAGACGCTCTTATCCAGAGCAACTTACATTTTTTTAATCTCATTACACATCTGAGCAGTTGAGGGTTAAGGGCCTTGCTCAAGGGCCCAACAGTGGCAACTTGGTGGTTGTGGGGTTTGAACCTGGGATCTTCCGAACTGTAGTCCAATGCCTTAACCACTGAGCTACCCCTGACCCCTAGTATGCAGTCTGTAACACCATTCTACGGATGTTCTATGAAACCGTTGTCACGAGTGTCATTCTTTTTACGCTGTGGTCTGTTGGGGTGGTAACATTAAGGTGTCTGATAAGAACAAATTGGACAAGTCAATTAAAAAGGCTGGATCTGTGCTACGCATGGAGCTTGACTCTGTGGATGTAGTAGCGAAGAGGAGGATTCTATCCAAAGTACATTCTATTTTGAACAATCCTTCTCACCCGCTATACAGTGTTTTCGCTGAACGGAGGAGCCGTTTCAGCCAGAGACTGATTACTATCAAGTGTTCCACAGAGCGCCACAGGAGATCCTTTCTCCCAACGGCCATAAAAGTTTACAACTCTTCTCTGTAACTCATACACACGTGTATGTGGATTTTTCACTGACTGATTTTTCACTGACTGACAGGACATTACAGTTTTTCTCATTTGCTAAGACACGCTCAGTGAAACTGGGATTCACTTGCTCTTCATCATCACATTCTTAGCACAGAAGTCTTCTCTTTCAAATGCCTTAACACTTTTTCATTTGTTTCACACATTTTTCACACCCTTTGTCAAAACAGTCACCTCAGATCTCATTGAAAGATCCCAAACTCCATTGGATTCACTGTGTTGAACAAAAGGAAAACATCTACAGTATTAACAGCTGATAGAAAGTACTTGCATAATTATGAATATCCAATGCACCTGTGTGAAACTTGTTTGCACAACTCTTCAATCAGCAATCAATCCTCATCCCTCTACAAAAGATGCCACCTCGGATGGAGAGTAATAGGCCATGGCAGAGGGGCCCGAGCAAGAGGAGTTCTTATGCGAAGTGAAGGAGCTGCAGCAGCAAGAGGACAAAATCGAGCTCAATTTCCAAATAAAATTCGGGCAACAATTATTGACCATGTCATCAATCATGGTTTGTCCTTTAGAGAGGCTGGACAAAGGGTCCAGCCCATTCTGAGTCGGAGCACTGTGGCATCTATTTTCTGGCTTTTTAGCAATGAGAACAGGTAATTCACAGTGTTAGGCCTTGTTCACACGGGCGTTAAATTTTTGGATAGACGAACGAGCCCAGGACGTCCTATACGTTGATGTTGCGTTTTGTAGTGCCGCTCGATTGATTTCTACACTGGCGTTCGTTTGTCTCTGTCTAACGACAGCCTGCAGCCCAAATTGTAGTTTGTGTGTTTAACCTGTGGGGGCAGTGTGTCGGGAACTGGATATGAAAGCCCTTGTCATTTTATTTGAGGTGCCTCCTTTTAATATGGACCATTTTGCAATATTAGACATTAATCTTATTGTTAATTTATTTAAATAAAATTATTATATTTAAATAATATATAAAATATTTTTTTAAATAATACGGCGACGTAGGGAGAAAAAAACGCTGCCACTACTGGGTTCACCCTCTGACTGCACAACGTCGGATTAAAGGAAGTTTTTTGTGGTTTATGAAGAAATGCGAACATTTCCGCGCAAGTTTTATTTTTTAAGCATTTTATTTTTGCCCTTTTTCCGCATTTCCCTCTGTATAGCATGTAGGATCATGGGATATATCCGGTCCTCCGAAGCGTAAAATGGACGCGGAGAAAACGAACTAGACACGGTTTCCTTGCGTTCGTTGGGATTTGAACGGCAAGAAAAGGCTGCATACAACGTTTTTTTAACACCGTATAAACGCGCAGTCGGACAAACGCACGTCACCAAAGCCCGTGTGAACACCGTCATTGACTCCTACAGTATGTGTAGAAAACCCTCTGCGCTTCATCCGCGATCACCGGATGCTACGAACAGCAGAAAAACGGTCGATTTTAACGCCCGTGTGAACAAGGCCTTACTGTAATGTATACCACTGTGTATTTCAACTACATTGCCCAGTTAGCAGAACAAACTGTGTCTACAGTAATGCAGATGTTTTATCAGTCCTATTTATGTGACTGTCATACAGTAATGTCAATTTTGACATGATTTTTGCTTTTACATTATATAATCCACACATTGCCACACACATTTCTTGATGCATTGAAAGAAATACTGATTCCACCCGGAGAGAGAGGGCTGTTGAGGCCTGGCATGACCCTGTATGTCATAATTTGGGACAATGTGGCTTTCCACCACTCGCGCCTTGTGAATGAATGGTTTGCAGCACAGCCTCGTATTATGATGCAATTCCTGCCTGCATATATATATATATACATATATTTCTTTTTTTAAAGGTATTTCCACCCATAAGTTTTCTTTGGTAGTTTTTTTTTTTTCAGTATCCATTTGAGTTTGTAAAGTATTATATTGCATATTGATGGCTGTATTTTGTTATCCATCGTGTAATGATTGATTGAAAGAATAAATTAATTTGACCACAAGTTGTGGAGTTTGATGGAAATATTTGCTTATATTGCATGTTTTTAATGTTTTGTGAGTGTTAGAGCATTTTGCTAACAAAAGGAGTCATTTTGGCCATTGAGCTTCAGTTTATTCCTGTGTTAACTGTTTTGAAAATGTGATGTCAGAGTGGGCAAATGTGTTTAAGCAATCGAGAAAAACTGTAATATTTACCCATATAATATGGTAACTGCAATACTACTTCCCAATAAAATATGTAATACAAGATTACATATAATATTACATACATATACTAGATTACTGTGCAATACTTACAAGTGGTTGTGGGTCATATTTTGTTGGTACTTACTGTTTGAGGAACTTTTTTTTTTTTTTTTTTTTTTTTGGAGATTATTATTTATTACATTTATTACCTTTCCTTTGATAACAACTGTGAGCACCTGTAACCGAACATAAGCAATTTCCCTCTGGGATTAATAAAGTTCTTGAATAAAGAATCTTGAATACCGTACCTGACACAAGAGGCAAAACAACTTTTGCCCCATGAGTCCATTTCCCAGTTTTTAGAGAACCTAAACTCCAAATATAATCCCTTTTATAAAGCTTTATCTAATATCCTTCTGAATCCACAAATGGTTTCTATTGTAAAAGAGCAAAGCAAACATTGATTGTTTTAAATCTGTGAGTTCACCGTACACATTACTTATAAACTGAGAAATTTTGCATGTTGTTGTAGGCCTTTGAAATGTCAATAGTTTTAGCCTTTAATCTCTGTCAGAGGCGGCATCGTGGCTTAGTGCGTAGCACTGTCACCTCGGGTCTTAAGGGTTGTTGGTTTGAGTCTTGCCTCTGGTCTGAGTGTGTGGAATTTGTGTGTTCTTCCTGTGCTTGTTGGGAATCCTCCACATACATAGTTACATTGGCTTTTCCAAATTGTTCGTTGTGTATGATTACTTGTGCTCTGCAAAGGGTTAACACCATATACTGTATAAAAAAAATTTACTGTACAAAGCCTCTGTGATGTCAGCCATATGTTTTCTAAAGAGCAGTTTTGATGTTCAACTATGGGCAGCCTCATTGTCGCCATCTTGCCATTCAGCTAAACCCCAGTTACTCCGTAAATGGCCATATGGATAGAATAAATGGAACCTAGCTGTTGGCTGGAACATGCATACTTAACTACACACTAGTTTAGCTTGAGTTTAGCTTAAATGCCAAGATGACTTTTCAGTTGTTGTGAATAGGAAATATAGCTATTTAACCAAAGCCAGCCTGCAAACCTGTTTATTTCTGTTGTAAAGTCATTTTAACATGGGGCTCTAAAGCGATTGACTTACGTTTTGAGCCAGCTAGTAGTTATTTGTGAACTGCATGTTTTGGCACTTCCAGTTGGACTAAATTTTTACATATGAGTTTGCCCCTTGACTGACACTCCATCCAGGGGGTATACTGAATAAAACACTATGTAACATGCTTTTATTGAAAAATAATCCACTATAGGGTGTAACTGGACCTCCTGGTTGTCACTGATTGTTCTACCATACCAGCAAGTTTAAACTGTTTTTGTTATTTTAGTTTTTTTAAACTTAAATGCTTATATTTTTATGCTTTTTATGTTTTTGCCCCAAATATGAAGCTGGGGGTGTGTATAGGTATGATTGCTTGGAATTTTGTGGCAGTTAAGGACAACTTCATTGGTCAAGTTTTGTCTTTTACTCTACTCTATGGCTCACTCTACAGCACTTACATTTGGCCAGGTAAGACAGAAATTGTGCACACACACATACACACTTCTTACACTCACTAACTGTCTTCTTACCATCATCCCAACAATATGCCTGAATTTTCCACAGTTGATATTATTGATGTTCATTCTGTTTTCTAAGGTCTTATAGCTCTCTCTCTGTTCCTACTGAGGCGGGATGAGGAGCTGAAAGTGCGGCCTGCTGTTTTAATGCTAATAGGTTGGGGGTGAGTTGTTCTTGTTGTTGTTGAGTTTTGTTGTTGTTGTGTTTTTAGAGCTTGTACAGTTAGTTTTGATATTTATTGGCACATAAAGAGCATGTGAAGAATTATCTGTTTCATTGTGAGAGCAGGCAGCTGAAACTCCTGCTACATATTTAAAAAATACCAGTGGAATTTGATTGACTAAAAGCAGTCATAGCTACAAGCTTATAAGCAGTCTACTGATCATTCATAGTCAGTATAGCAACCAAAACAGGATCAGCAGGATCATAGATGTATTGTAGTTGTATCACACCAAAGTATTTGCATGTGTATTGTTGGGCTTTCTGTTCATTCTGCATCAGGCAGCTGCACGTGCCTTTATGTTTGGTATGGCACCAAAAACTATATCCATCTTAAACTGGTGTAGTGTGTGTGTTATTCAACCCCCACAGATAATATAAACGCCTTCTTAATTCTACTGGAGCCTGTAATATTTCAGTGCACAATATGTTTGCTCTTGGTTGAACAGTCACAAATAGTAATATTAGAATGAATAAAAACCACCACATCAACATTTTGATGGAAATTTGACTTTTATTTTTTCGGTTTAAATGTTACTGCCTGCTTTAACAACTTCAACCAACAGCTAAAGACTCAACATGTAAATACATTTTCACATACCTGTTCAGACTTGGTGTCTTTTGACATCCCAGCAATTTACTATGGTGCAGTATGTGTTGTAAAACGGATGTGTTTTTGTGTGATCCATTTAAGAAGAAAAATGTACGGTACAAAGTGTTGTATGTCTCCCGTATACAGAGTGCCATGTGTAGCAATGAGTATTCTGCTTATTGTGGGAGATAAGATGCCAGACACCATTGACTCTGCCTTCTTTTTTGGTCGATCACAGGTAAAATATTCTATCTTGAATAATGCAAAAAAATTTGTCAAAAAGCAGAACAATATAACTTTTGCTTATGGCCAGTTTCAATTCACCATATAGAAGCTTGGACTGTCTTTAAATAACTGTTCAAGAAATGTACTAGCATGATCCATAGATACAAGCTTAACCTGGAATATACTGTACTACGTACATGTGTTTTAAACAGATCACAGGAGCTTTTGTGATTCCACTCCACTTAAAAAGCTTTAATTCCAATTTCTTTATCTCTCCCATTGTACATGCAGGTTGTGTGTACAATGATCGTGTTAGGTGTAGGTATAGCTGTAGCTGGAATCTCCCTCATGCTGCTCAGCAGAGGCACACATGAATATCAAACCCTTGAACACGCTTCACTAAATGGCACTACAGAGGATCTCAGGACTGACAACAATACACAAGCACAAAGCACTCCTAAGGAGTTCAGCATAGAAGATGGTAATTGGAGAGGTAATGCACATACCACCGTCTAAATAAATCTAAATCACTTCAGAGGAAGTGGTGGACTTTTAGATTTAGTAAAGACATTTATTTATGTTAGAGTGGTGCAGGACATGTATGAGAGCTGTAACACAGTGGTGAGATGTGCTGTAGGTGTGACAGAAGAGTTCAAGGTAGAGGTGGGTCTGCATCAAGGATCGGCTCTAAGCCCCTTTTTGTTTGCTCTAGTGATGGACAGGATGACAGATGAAGTTAGACAGGAGTCTCCTTGGTCTATGATGTTTGCAGATGACATTGTGTGTTGTAGCGAGAGCACGGAACAGGTAGAGGAAAATTTGGAAAGGTAGAGGTACGCTCTGGAAAGCAGAGGAATGAAGGTTAGCCGCAGCAAGACGGAATACATGTGTGTGAATGAGAGGGACCCAAGAGGAACAGTGAGGCTACAGGGAGCAGAGGTAAAGAAGGTGCAGGATTTTAAGTACTTAGGGTCAACGGTCGAGAGCAACGGAGAGTGTTCAAAGGAGGTGAAGAGACGAGTACAGGCAGGTTGGAATGGGTGGAGAAAAGTGTCAGGTGTGTTGTGCGATAAAAGAGCATCAGCGAGAATGAAAGGAAAGGTGTACAGGACAGTGGTGAGACCAGCAATGCTCTACAGCTTAGAGACAGTGGCACTGAAGAAAAGACAGGAGGCAGAGCTAGAGGTAGCAGAGCTGAAGATGTTGAGGTTCTCTTTGGGAGTGACAAGGATGGATAGGATCAAGAATCAGTTCATCAGAGGGACAACCCATGTGAGATGTTTTGGAGATAAAGTCAGAGAGGCCAGATTGAGGTGATTTGGACATGTTCAGAGGAGAGATTGTGAATATATCGGTAGAAGGATGCTGAGGTTGGAACTGCCAGGCAGGAGGTCTAGAGGAAGACCAAAGAGGAGATTTATGGATGCAGTGAGAGAGGACATGAAGTTAGTTGGTGTGAGAGAAGAGGATGCAGAGGATAGGGTTAGATGGAGGCAGATGATTCGCTGTGGCGACTCCTGAAAGGGAACAGCCAAAAGACAAAGAAGAAGAAGAAGATTTATTTATTTTGCTGCAAGAGTACTTCTTTACATATTTCTTTGTGTTTTTTTTCCCTCCTTTTTTTCCCCCTTCTTCCTTGCAGGTTGTGAGGGATGCGAGTGTAGGTGTTCTTCAGATCAGGCTGTACCGAATAATATTTGCAACAACAGTGTGAAGAACACAGCATCAATACAGCCAGGTAAATTATCACTGCTTTGTTACCAGGACTTGGAATTATCTTTGTAACTCAGCAGTCAGTTTTTCAACTGTGTAATAAAGTTTATTATTATATCATTATTTATGCAACTCTTTGAATTTGGGTTCAAAGTGTTATCTGTTCTGTTATGCAATTCCAATTGTATGTCAATGTGTTTGTCCTTGATAAAATGACCTGAGTGAGATTAGATACATTTATATCCTGTATCTGCATATGAGATCTTTTGCATCTTTTGCATTTTCATTACCAACATCTAAAAACAAACATGTAATTTTAGGCGACGCCCTAAAAAAAAAGATCATCAACATTCCCAATATGCAACAACAACATTCACAATTTGTAACTATACCAGCATAACCAGCTGATAGCTGAGCAACATGCAGAACCACCTTTAGCCACAAGTAACGATTTGAAGTAAACATTTATCAGTTTCTCACATTGTTTTTGAAAAAAAGATTTCCCACTCTTGTGCTTGGATACCATCAAGGTCGAAAGCTTTCTCAGTAGCTTGGAGCCATGATCGGACTTTCCTGCTTCATGTCTCAACCACTGCATCGGCTTTAATGGCCCAAATATTGGGAAATCACAAATGTGGTCAGGACTGTGTGCGCGCGTGTGCAGTTCCTACAGACAGATGCATCTCAGATGCAGTTATTCAGTAATCACCGGGGATAATCATTCACGGGCGTGTGACCTTATTCAAGATTCAAGATTCAAAGAACTTTATTAATCCCAAAGGGAAATTGCTTATGCTCGGTTACAGGTGCTCACAGTTGTTAACTAAGGAAGGTGGGAAAAAAAAAAAAAAAAAAAAAAAAAAAAAAAAAAAATGGGTAAGTATTAGTGTCCTGTTGTATACCAGTCAGTGAAAAAATCCACATACATGTGTGTATGAGTTACAGCGAAGAGTTGTAAAGTTTTATGGCCGTTGGGAGAAAGGATTTCCTGTGACGCTCAGTGGAACACTTGATAGTAATCAGTCTCTGGCTGAAACTGCTCCTCTGTTCAGCCAAAACACTGTATAGCGGGTGAGAAGGATTGTTCACAGTGGATTGTACTTTGGACAGAATCCTCCTCTTTGCTACTACATCCACCGAGTCAAGCTCCATGCCTAGCACAGATCCGGCCTTTTTAATTGACTTGTCCAGTTTGTTCTTATCAGACACCTTAATGTTACCACCCCAACAGACCACAGCGTAAAAAATGACACTCGCCACAACGGTCTCATAGAACATCTGTAGAATGGTATTACAGACGTTAAAAGACCTGAGCCTTCGAAGAAAGTACAATCGACTCTGACCTTTCTTGTAGAGTGCCGTTGTGTTGAGTGACCAGTCAAGTTTGTTGTCCAGATAAACTCCCAGATATTTGTAATCGGAGACAATGTCCACTATCTCCCCCTTGACAGATATAGGAGTCACAGGGGTCTTGTTTCTCCTAAAGTCTACCACCATCTCCTTTGTTTTCCTGATGTTGAGTTGTAGGTGATTACGCTCACACCAGGAAACGAAGTCATCCACAACAGACTGGTACTCCGAGGTGTCACCCTCCTCTATACACCCAACAACCACAGAGTCGTCAGAGAACTTCTGCAGGTGGCATGACTCTGAGTTATATCTAAAGTCAGATGTATAGAGGGTGAAAAGAAACGGAGACAGTACCGTCCCCTGGGGAGCTCCAGTGCTGCAGATCAAAGTCTCTGACACACAGTTCTTTAGTCGGACATACTGGGGGCGACAGGTCAGGTAGTCCATGATCCAGGAAACCAAGCGGGTGTCAATGTTTATGTTCCTTAATTTCTCCCCCAGTACTGCTGGTTGGATGGTGTTGAAGGCACTGGAGAAGTCAAAGAACATCATCCTTACGGAGGTCCTAGGCTTGTCAAGGTGAGAGTAGGTGCGATGTAGCAGGTGTATTATGGCGTCATCAACACCCATGAACGGCTGATAGGCAAACTGAAGAGGGTCCAGAGAGGACTTCACCAGGGGACGAAGTGTATCCAGGATCAGTCTCTCAAACACCTTCATAATATGCGATGTTAAAGCCACCGGCCTGTAGTCGTTCTGGGCACAGGGACGTGGTGTTTTGGGTACCGGCACAATGCATGATGTTTTCCACAGTGCCGGGACTTTCTGAAGAGACAGACTCAGGCTAAAGAGGTACTGGAGGACACCACATAGTTGGGGAGCACAGGATTTCAGGACTCTCGGATTGATCTTATCCGGACCTACAGCTTTTGTAGGGCTGATCTTACTCAGGCCATGTTTAACCTGATCCACTGAGATGTTGATTGCTGGGAGTGCAGGAGTAGTGACTGTGACTGTTCTCTGTGTAGGGGAGGACATAGGAGCAGGAATGTGTGGATTTGGGTTGAAGTCGGGGGGAGTGTGAGACATAGGGACATCAAATCTATTGAAGAAAGTGTTGAGGTCGTTTGCACGCTCCCTATTCCCCTCAATAGCCTGGCCGCTTGTCTTATAGCCAGTGATACTCTTCATGCCCCTCCACACCTCTCTCGTGTTGTTTTGCTTCAGCCTTTGTTCTAGTTTTCTCCTGTATGCCTCTTTCCCCTCCTTGATTTTCCCGGTTAGCATTTTTTGAGCCTTCTTCACTGCTTCCTTATCACCAGACCTAAAGGCACTTTTTTTTTCATTTAAACACGCTTTAATGTCTTTGGTGACCCAGGGTTTGTTGTTGGGGAAACAGCGAATATCTCTCACCGGTACACAGGTGTCAACACAGAAGTTAATGTACTCCGTGATGCAGTCCGTCATTCCATCAATGTCCTCTCCATATGATGCACTGAGAACCTCCCAGTCTGTAGCCTCGAAACAATCCTGTAACGTAGCAGTGGCACCTTCTGTCCATCTTCTTACACTCCTCACATTAGCAGGCTGTCTCTGAACTAGTGGTTTGTATGTGGGCATGAGGTGGACTAGGTTGTGATCCGACCTCCCCAGGGGGGGAAGTGCTGCAGCACTGTAAGCACCTTTGACATTAGCATACAGCAGGTCTAGTGTCCTCTCCCCCCTAGTGTGACAATCCACGTACTGGGTGAAAGTGGGAATAGTCTTGTTCAGTGATGTGTGATTGAAATCACCGGAGATCAGGAGAAAGGCATCAGGGTGTCGAGTCTGGAGTTTGGCAGTTACAGAGTGAATGACGTCACACGCGGCAGCGGCATTCGCGGATGGAGGAATGTACACAGCAGTTATTATCACATGTGAGAATTCTCTTGGTAAATAATATGGGCGAAGTCCGACAGCCAACAGTTCAATATCTGGACTACAAACGCGCTCCTTAACAGTCACATGACCGGGGTTACACCACGTGTTGTTGATGTAAACAGCCAGCCCCCCTCCTTTCCTCTTACCGCTCTCTCTCCTCGTCCTGTCGCTCCGTATCGCGCTGAAGCCGTCCAGTGTAATATTAGAGTCAGGCACATCACTATGTAACCAAGTCTCAGTAAAACACATCAGACTGCACTCGCGGAAGATGTTTTCAGTCTTTAACAAAGCTAAACCAAAGCTTATTTAGACCATTTTCACCATTTAAATGTTTTACTGTGGCTAAGAGGCTCACCACCATACTGTGCTTGAAGTCTTCTGTAAATGTCAATCAGTTTTATGCCTTCATTCACACTACAATTTAATTCCCAGTTTGACCTGATCACTTGAATATTTTTTTCAAATAATTTTCTACATAATTTTGAGTTTAACAAATTTATTTTAACAATAAAATCATATAATGCGATGATACGTTAAAGACATGTAATACATTTGGAAGGCATCTTTAGTGTCAGGACTTGTGTGTCAGAAATGTCTTAAGTTTCTTAGGTTACTGGATACTGCTTTTTGTTTTCTTTGTAACAGAACAAGCATTTTTGTTCTGTGAACTTTAAGAGAGAAGCAATCCCATGCCAACAACATTAATAGGGATGACTCCATGATTAAGAAATCTAGTCCTTCTGTCCTTGTAACTAATTTGTACTCTTAAATATAGACTTTTGGTTAAAGAAAACTTTAGAAGAAGAAAAATAAACAGTTCCAGATATACTTTAAGTATCTATTGTATTAGGTAACTATAGTCAGGTTTGTGTATGGTGACCTTTTTTGCTTAGAGAAAAATACAGATTTAAGATCATGGTAGTAAAGGGCGGATCACATTCTCTAAAAGAACATTACTCAGTATTGATTTTGGGGAAAAAAATCACATCATATATATGACTCTAAGCAAGGCATGTTGTTGGTCCTTGACATGGTTAGTGTGTGAGATGTGACTGTGTTTACAGGTCAGTGTGACAACTGCTGTGATTCCTCTCATTGTTTGCTGGTGGAAGAGGAACAGAAGCAGCAGACTGCAGATAGACAGGTGGCCAGACACATACTGCTCTGTCTGCTACTCACTGTCAGTCTCGTGGCTGTAAGTATAATGTTATATCTGTTCCACTTATTGCACATTCTGCAAATTAAAACCAGAACAGTAAATTGGTGTTTTACTGTGTAACCATAATAAGGAAGACAGTCATGGAAGGACATGGAGATGGTGGATTCTCTGTCAAAAACAATGAGCGGGATAGAAATTTATAGGAAGTAAATTTGTGGAATAGTGAAACCCCGTGCTTACTCCCAAACTTCAGTTATTGCATAATTACACTTTTTGTTTATATAAATGTTTTTTTTTTGTATATGCCGAGTAAGCTGGTTGTGGCTTCATCATTTCGTCATTGATTTGAAAAAAAAAAAATAATAAAAAATAAATAAATAAATTGGCAGCACAGTTTTGAATAGACTCTCAGTCCTGTAAGAGATAGAAACACAGATACAATTCATCAAATGGTCAATTTATAGTAACTGAGTGAATGGTAATAAACAACAACATTTGAGATGAGTGGAAATATAAATAAATAAATGAAAAGCAAATAAAACTCCAAGTGATAAGATATTTGTTATACAATAAACCAAATCCACCAAATGTAAAAATAAGAATCGCTAGTCTAATGTGGTGTGTGCTACTCATTACTTATTGCCCTGTAATGCTGGGTCATTAACAGATCCGAGTGAACATATTTCCAATTTCAATCCTAATTGACCTACAGTATTTTATGTCCCTATGTGTATGCATGTGGTGTTGCTTGACAACAGAGCATTTACATGTGAACACACAATGTCTCCTTCCTGTTCATCCCTCTGTATTGTACAATACAAGCTTTTAGACTTATCTGGGTTTACTAGGAAATTTTCCAGACTGGATCAGTATCAGATATTGACCTGTGCTCAGAACTCTGAAATGAGTCTGTACATAGAACCATTCAAACATTTTAAACAATGCTTACACTATTTTACCTATATTTCTTTTTTACCCTCTTTACATAGGGCATTCTATGTAAATGGAGGCCTGGAGCATTTTTATACATGTCCTTGTTGCATTTGAGAAAATGTGACCTTAGGATATTTTTGATGCAACTGATAAAAAATACTTTTGTGTGAAAACAGGGTCTGAAAGAGTACTATAAAGGAATGCTGCTATGGTTAATGAATTGTAAACGTGTGGTTAGGAAACTAAAACCTTTTACTAAAGACTTAAATTCCAAATATCAAAGCCAAATAAAAACAAGTACTAGTCATCCATCCATTCATCCATCCCTGTACTCTAGGGACCTTGGAGGCCAGTGGTGACTATTGTATTTATTCCAATTTTTACGACCATGGTAGGACCCCTGGTCAACGTTCACACAGGCATTCACGCACTACATGCAATTCAGGAATGCCAGTTAGTCTAATCTGCATGTCTTTGGACTGTGGGAGGAAACTGGAGTACCTGGACGTGCAAGGCACCAGTGCAAACCACTAAGCCGTCTTGCCACCAAGTACTAGTAATACAGAATTACTTCAGAATTACTTCATCCTTTGGATAGAATTAAAGGATGGTGTTGAAACCCTTTTGGTTGTGTTTGTGTGTTTTTAGAATATCTCCAGCTATCTCTGGTGGCTCTTCAGTCCTGTTCCAGGCAGACTCTACTTAGAGCTGCAATTCTTCTGTGCTGTGATCAACTTCGGACAGGTAATCATGTACAATTTTAACGTTTTAGTTGTCCATAGTTAATTGCCAATAACTTTTAATAGTTAACACTATATCTACCTCTCTCCCCATAGGGTTTTATATCATTTGGCATTTTTGGTCTCGACAAACATTTAATTATTATACCATTTAAAAAGAGGTATGTACATTTACATGCACATGTGCACACATGGTCTGTGTCTTTTGTGTTGGTTATTTTTATTGTCTGTTATTTCTGTAGGTTAGCACGTCTGATGCAGACTCAGGGACAGGAGGCAGACGGTTCGTCTAATGTGTCTGAGGAGATCCGAATCACCTGCAGTCAATTTCTCAAGTACCATAAAGAACAATGTGTCCATGACATCGTCCAGACAAAGAGGTATGTATTCAATATAGAATTCAGTTAAATCTAAAAGGATATTTTTATTTTATTACTTTATTATAGTAGTCAATTAGCTTACCACAGTGCTGCTGAAATCTAATTGGTCAGAAGGTGCTGAGTGATTTTTAATAACATATTATAGGTTTCTTAACAACAAAACATGTCTATGACAAGCTGTGTGACCTGTCTTACACATGCTCCATGCCATTAAAGGTATCTGTAACCCTTTGCAAATTAAACATTGTTTGGCAGATTTTCGGTAGATTACCATGGTATAAGAGGAATAAAATATTGTGGCCTGCTGTTATAAGAAAAATTATGTCTATTATAAATATGGTTATTTATTGTTATGAGTCACCCCCCCCCTCCAAGACATGTTTCACAATATTATTTTTGTATCCATGGTGCAAACCTCTTTACATGCTTCCTCATTTTTAGTTTCCGTTCTGCATTGCACTAGTTTGAATCATTGTATTCTAGTTCCTAACTCCATCCGTGTGCATGTGTGTTGTGCAGGTGTGGGGAGCACAGTGTAGCGCACACATTTCTCGGCAGTGACATGGTGCAATGGCTTCAGACAGTTGGATTAGCCAGTGACCAGGGGGAGGCACTGCTCTACGGCTCTCGCCTACTGGAAGGCGGAGTCATCCGCCACATTACTCATGACTACAGTTTCCAAGATGACAACCTGCATTACTGTTTCACACAGGGCTCTGTGGTTCATCACTAAAGCTTGACGAATATTATACCCATTAACCCACAACTGTCAGTTCAACTCAACTTTGCCTGTTGAACATAACCACTGACTTAACATTTGGTGTGTATTACACTTGGTGTAAACTGACTTGTTCAGGATGAAAAGGGATGCAACGAAACATGTGCTGCTTTGAGGAGTAAACTACACAGGGTGACCCAAAAGTCTGGATCCATAGGAAAGCAAGCAAATGCTGTAAAAAATCAGCAGCAATATGTGTGAAGAAGCACGTCTTGCATACATTTACATTTAGGCATTTGACAGACTTATCCAGAGCGACTTACATTTTTTATCTTATTACACATCTGAGCAGTTGAGGGTTAAGGGCCTTGCTCAAGGGCCCAACAGTGGCAACTTGGTGGTTGTGGGGTTTGAACCTCGGATCTTCCGAACCATAGTCCAATGCCTTAACCACTGAGCTACCTCTGGCATACATAAGCGTGAGTTTCATGCATGCATAAGGCTTCTCTTGTAATTTCAAAACCATATTGGTCTGGAATAGAAAGAAAAATATAAAATTTCATGTAAGGAATCCAGACTCTTTGGTTAATCAGTGTGTGTGCATAAATAATGGTACAGTAAGTTGCACAAGCCTACAGTCCACTAAATACTTTAAATACAATGTAAAACCGTCAGAGCGTTAGGCAATCCACTGGATATCTTTTATTATGCATCTTCGAATATATGAAGCATCACTTCTGCTAAATTTTTCTTAATAATAGTTGAGTCTTCCATTAAGCACTTTTCAGATGGTCTTTTCCTGTTACAGGTCTTCCAGGAGATTACTAGTATACATGGGCATTTCCCTTAAGACTTTTAATATTTGGACTATTGATGCACATTTTATTATATGAGGGGTGTTCAAGTCAAACTGGGACTTTCAATTGCGCAGAACAACAGTTATAAGAGTTAAAAACTTGCTTTATATCTTCTTCTTTGTCTTTCGGCTGTTCCCTTTCAGGGGTCGCCATAGCGAATCATCTGCCTCCATCTAACCCTGTCCTCTGCATCCTCTTCTCTCACACCAACTAACTTCATGTCGTCTCTCACTGCATCCATAAATCTCCTCTTTGGTCTTCCTCTAGACCTCCTGCCTGGCGGTTCCAACATCAGCATCCTTCTACCGATATATTCACACTCCACCTCAATCTGGCCTCTCTGACTTTATCTCCAAAACATCTCACATGGGTTGTCCCTCTGATGAACTGATTCTTGATCCTATCCATCCTTGTCACTCCCAAAGAGAACCTCAACATCTTCAGCTCTGCTACCTCTAGCTCTGCCTCATGTCTTTTCTTCAGTGCCACTGTCTCTAAGCTGTAGAGCATCGCTGGTCTCACCACTGTCCTGTACACCTTTCCTTTCATTCTTGCCGATACTCTTTTATCGCACAACACACCTGACACTTTTCTCCACCCATTCCAACCTGCCTGTACCCGCCTCTTCACCTCCTTTGAACACTCTCCGTTGCTCTCGACTGTTGACCCCAAGTACTTAAAATCCTGCACCTTCTTTACCTCTGCTCCCTGTAGCCTCACTGTTCCTCTTGGGTCCCTTTCATTCACACACATGTATTCCGTCTTGCTGCGGGCTAACCTTCATTCCTCTGCTTTCCAGAGCGTACCTCCACCTCTCCAAAATTTCCTCCACCTGTTCCCTGCTCTCGCTACAAAGCACAATGTCATCTGCAAACATCATTGTCCATGGAGACTCCTGTCTAACGTCATCCTGTCCATCACTAGAGCAAACAAAAATGGGCTTAGAGCCGATCCTTGATGCAGACCCACATCCACCTTGAACTCTTCTGGCACACCTACAGCACATCTTACCACTGTCTTACAGCTCTCATACATGTCCTGCACCACTCTAACATACTTCTCGGCCACTCCAGACTTCCTCATACAACACCACAGCTCCTCTCTCGGGAGCCAATTTATTTCTCTCTATATATACTGTATATAAAATTACACAAAAATATATGGTGGCACACTGGTGTAGTGGTTAGCAATGTGGCCTTGTACCTCCAGGATCGAGGATTCGATTCCCACCTCAAGTCTATGTGCATGGAGATTGCATGTTGGGTTTTGCTTGGTTTGCTTGGTGGGTTTTACTCTGGTTACCTCCCACAGTCCAAGACATGCAGATTAGGTTAATTGGTGTCATGACCAGGTCATCCCGGTTGTTCCTAAGGATGCTTTGTGCTGTTTGAAGATCTGTTGAGAACATCCCGCTCATTCTGTTCATGGGCGAGTTGCTACTGTTGTTGGATTTTATCAGTAATTTATTAATAGCATAAGCTTACTTGCTCTTGCAAAAACAGAACACCTTTGGTGTTCCTACAACGCATTGTTGTTGTTTTTTTACAATAAAGGAAAGGGCCCATAAAGGAGTTGAGGGAGGGTAGCATTTCAGCAGTGGTAATTGAGAAAACTAGTGTAGTAGAGGATTATATAAAGGTAGTTTTCACTCTCATAACTGTGGTGTTCTCCTGAACAAACAAAAGTCCTGCTTTGACTCGAACAGCCTTCATATATGTGTATACCAGTGAAGCAATTCTGAGGTCTCTTACAAAGATCAATTAATAAATATTTATACAGAAACACTCAGGGGAAAATGTTTTTATTTATAGTAGTCATTATTATTACTGATTTTGGAGTTTATGTTGGGATACGTAGACGTTTATCCCATTATCCAGTTTAATGAGTTTAATGAGTTTAAAACACATTTAACTACATGTCTCTAATATAGTATACTGTATGTAACAGATTGTGTGAGTGTGCCATACTAGTGCTCAAGGCTGAGGAAGACTTTTTTTTGGTATAATTTAAATTACCCCCTCTTAAACAATCAAACCTGAACATTGATTTCAGGGATTCTGTCAGCATTTTAGTTGTCTAATGATAGCACTGTGTATAAAACCCCAGCACTGCAAGTATCATACATGTCCACTAATATTTTTGGCATTTAATTTATTAGAGATACATGTTTTCATGTTTACATTGGACACCACTAATATACAGTATGGGTATCAAATGAACTATTTGCACTTTGTATCATTTATATATGCAACTTATAGAGGGGATTAAAAGCATCTAAAACACTTAAACCTTGTAATTGAGCTAGAAAGTCTTGCAGATATTTGTATATGTCTTTCTTAATTACTCATATGGCATATTATCACCATGCTACACACACCTGCAAGAAGTAAATGCGTCTATACTGTAGTTTTATGATGAAATGTATGCAATGAAATTTGCTGCCTTATTATGATTAATGTTTGTTTCTTTTTTCTTTTTTTTTTGGAGTTTGGAATATAATCATGTTTAAGCGTGTATAGAATAAAAATTTTCAAAGAAGAGTCCAGGTCATGCCGGTCCTTTCTAAGGATGCTTTGTGCGGTTGGATAAATCTCTCTTATTCTATGCCTAGGCGAGTTGCTACTCTTAAAGCTGCTAAATAAAAGCCAACGACTTAGCAATAGTGTATTAATGGCTATAATATTCATAGCTTGGCCATGCTCACTCAAAAAATGTAAAAACATTTTGGTGCATTTTCTCATAAAACTATAAGTGCCGATTTTCTTTCTTGCATGTCTGAGTATTTGTACTGTCAGAGTAATTTAACACCTAAAGAAATGGCTATACAGGTACATCGAATATTGTGCAATTTATGCGCATTTAAACTGTTAAGTACATTTCCTAATTTCTGTTTCCGTTCAGCAGTTAATCGTTTTAATTATATAACAAGGTCTCTTCAGGCTTTGCTGTAAACACTCAGCTCTTCCTCTACTGTATCTGAGAATAGATGAACCAGCATAGTTGAGTCCTCCACACCTGTGGTTAAGTATTTCTCCATTTCTGCCATTTTTTGCTTCTCCAGTTCTTGCATTTTCTGCATGATCCTCTGACCTTTCTCCTAGTGAAACAAGGAAGAGGGAAGCCTTTGGATTATGTTAGCGTAAAGTACATGACAATGGAGGACTTCATTAATGGAGATAATGTTAGTTGGGTTTTAATCTACATTTAAAAGACATTATCCATTTCTGTCTAATGACAATAACAGCAAAAAAGCCAGTAAGCAACAATTTAAATAATTGAATATGCTTAAAAAATACCCCAAAGTATTTTACCCCAAACTTTAGACAACTTATTACTATACCCTTTATACATTTGTTTGATGGGAGTTTACTTAAAACAGTTTAACAATTAACATTTTTCTACTGTTGAATGTTTCCCCAGAACATTCAACAAAACAGTGTACATGAAATCTGTAACTGATTTTAATTCCAGTGTGGAGTGCTACCTCTTTCTGCTAATCTTCATCACATCTATATTCATCACAGAGGTTTTTATAACAGTTCATATAAAATACTTTATATTAACTACTCACCCTAGTGCTGTCAATTATAGCAGCCACCACATCATGCTTTATGAACAGCGGGTGTTTACGGTCAGGCTTGGTCTGAAAGCGAGGTTTCTTCTTCACTGGATCATCCTCTCCAAAACATGGAGAACATGTATGTTTCAATGGCTTGATGTCTGCTACAAAGATAAATGGCTTGAAAACAGACCTGACAAAAAAAAAAAAAAAAAAACAAGCGCTTGGGTTAAAAAAAAAAAAAAAAAGTGAGTCAGGTTATTAAAAAAACTGTCTTTGAAAAAATATTTATACAAAAATATTAAGGACAAAGGGTTTTTCCAAAGATTAAAATAAACAGCTTAAGTACTTCTAGTGCATTTAAATAATTAGGAAGCTTTTTGTGGTGTACAAAGTCGACACCAACGGCATTGAGGGGATACATCCTTCACAAAGTCTAAACTTGCTAGAAATTTGTACGCTTTAAATGCTCTTCAAATAAATGCATTTAAACTGACTGAAAGGATGACTATTGAAGAAAAACTATTTCAGAAATTAGACCTTGTTTAAAGCAATTCCACAATTCATCTGCTTATTACTAAGATAACCGCATGTACATCCTACAAACATTCGACCAATTTTTGAGTTATTATGGTAACATGAATTTTGGAGGAAAGGACGGATTCGTGGAAGTATGGACGCCCCAAAAACAATGTTTTGAGCCTGTGGAATGAGGCAGCACTAGTTTGAACCTACCTTTCTGGGTCAGGGGTTGCAGTGAAGTAGTGAACTCCAGGTAGTGACTGGTCCTTCGGGAGCACAGATACCATGCTTCCTGTTGTCATGAACATACCTTCCATATTAATGCCACTCTCTTTGTCTCTCAGTATGTTCATCATTGTTTCAGCTGTGATGTGTCCTGAAAAATGGAACACAAAATGCTCTTCCATAGAACGCGCTCATGTACACTCAGTGGAAATTTTATGCAGTTTCTTTTGTCTTTATGCAACAGCGTATACAGTATATTCAGTATACAAATATTACTACAAGTATTCTAGTATTCTTTCTTTAAAGAATTTCTGTATAACAGAGTAATTAGGTTTTTTTCTGCATTAAGTGTCTTTAAAGCTCAGACTTGAATCCTCTGCATTTGTTTATTGATTATTTCGTGAAGGTTTATTGAGGTATATTATCAGGTTTAATAATAATTTAAACTAGAGCTATGAATCTGGTAGACTGTCCAGTTGATTCAATTAGATTCTTTTGGGCATTGTGAGTTTTCATTTGATTGTCTGACTTGTCTCTAACAGCTATATGTCTTACAGGCTTTGAACTATTAAAACCTACTAAAAAGACTAAATAATCATTGAAATTCTGAGCAGGTTGTGTCTATGATTGGTTGTTTAAATGCCACGTCTTGTGGTGAGCTTTTCCCCCCTGCCCATATTCTGTTCCACAACAGTCCAGTAGGTGGTGGTGTTGCACCAACTTCCCATAATCTTCAAGGAAGAAGAAGAAGCAGCAAAACTTTTACAAAATACAAGTATTTGTTTTGTTTGTTGCTTTGACACAAGCATTTTCCAACCAGAATTTTCTTTCTGCAAAAGATGTGGTATCTTTTTTGGTAGAAATTTGTACATTTTAGACAATATAATTTGTAAATAATTTGTAAAAAAAAAAAAAAAATTTTTATAATTGTGTGAATTGATTTTGAATTGAAAAAGTATTCATGATTAATTTACCAGAATTGACCAACAAAATATCAATTAAACTACAGAATCGATAAAATTCTCTCATTTCCATATTCTGATTGGACAGTATTTGTGATCAAAAAGTGTTTATTATTATAGCTGCTGAGAAAATACTCACAGATGTAAGGCAAATCACCGCTTTATATCAGAGCGCTTATATCTTTAATAACAAACATTTTTTGCAATGACAACCAAATTTATTACAAGAGGAATAAAACACTCTTGAACATCCCATCACCAATACACCATTATTATTCTATATATAGTCATGTTTTATTCCTTACTTAAGCTGTCAATTACCTTTGCTTTTCTCCAGCAGCCTGCGTCCTTCACAGTAGCGCCCCCCAGCAGACTCTATGCGTGCAGTAGTCATAAAGGAGTAAACCTCTGCAAAACTGAATGCCACCTTGCCGTCCCACCAGCCTTGTTCCCGTGCATACTCCCGCATCCTTGGGTGTTCCTTGTCGATTTTCGTGGTGATGGAGTACTGATTGGAAATATTACGATATCCATCTGTAATGAAACAAAACAGAGAAGTTGCCAGGATGTAGCATTTATACACTCTACTGCCAAAGGTTTGTGGACACCTGACCATAATATGACGTATATGCTTGTTAAATGTTATGTGTTATAATAACTTTTAATCTCCTGGGAAGGCTTCACACTAGATTTTGGAGTGTGTCTAGAGGTTGTGTGCTGATTCAGCCACAAGAACATTAGCGAGGTTGCGCAATGGTGTTCAGTGGGGTTGAGATCAGGGCTCTGTGAAGCACACTCAAGGTTGTCTACTATGACCTTGGCAGACCATGTGTTCATGGAGCTCGCTTTGTGCACAAGGGCACTGTCATGATACAACTTGTCTCTTACGTTAAGTGAAGCGAAATTGTTATGCTACAAAGACATCTTGTAAAACTGTGTACTTAGGAAATATAGTACTAAGGTGCCATGCTTAGTTGTTCACAAACTTTTGGCTCTGAAAGGCGAGCATTAATTCTGTTTTTGTTTACTTTCTACTCTCTCTGCGGCCCAGTATTTCCCAGAGGTCTCCAGCACCCAGGCCTCAGTGCGGTCACAAATGAGGAAGCTGTTATGGTAGGTAAAAGTGCAGTCATCTTCCATGCAGTTGCCACCCTGCCCATAGTTCTCCAGAAGCTCCACTATCACATTCAGAGCCTCCTCTGCACTGTCTGCTCTCTCCAGGGCCAATCTAAAAAGACCAGATCACATGCAGAATTACTGCCTGTGGGAGATTCAAGAAAATTTTGAATATTTAAAAGAAATTATCACTGGCAAAGAACAGACAGTCTAACCTTTTATTTGAATATACATGCAAAAATATGTGAAGTTTATGATATAGTATTTACAGCTGATTAAATTATTCATCAGATTACTCAGTAGTCAGAAGTTATAGTTTTTAATTAATTCTGTAAAATCCTTCATATACAGTACACTGCCTCGCTAAAAAAGCCACAATTTCAGGAGCATCAAATTGTTGGCATGCAAAGAAGACAGTAAAATTACAGGAATTGGGTTAAGAACTGCCAAACACATTGTGGAATATGGAAGGATAGTGGTGGCTCATCAAATTTGCTGAAGAAATGTTCTTTCATTCATACCGCTTAATCCTGTGTTCAGGGTCGCGGGGGACCTGGAGCCTATCCCAGGAGACTTCGGGCACTAGGCGGGGTACACCCTGGACAGGGTGCCAATCCATCGCAGGGCACACACACATACACACACTCACACACCCAATCACACACTACGGGCAATTTAGGAACGCCAATTAGCCTAACCTGCACATCTTTGGACTGTGGGAGGAAACCGGAGTACCCGGAGGAAACCCACCAAGCACGGGGAGAACATGCAAACTCCATGCACACAGAGACGGGAATCGAGCCTGGCCGGGGAATCGAACCCAGACCCTGGAGGTGCAAGGCGACAGTGCTAACCACTGCACCACCGCGCCGCTCTGAAGAAATGTGATTAGGGGAAAAATAATCATGAATGATCATGAACAGAGGCTCACTTGAAGCCTGCATGAAGTTGCATCGAAATAAAACAACAGCAGAAATCATGCTGTTTAATCTTAATCTTGTAAGTTTTTGTCATTATTGTGTATGGGCTTAAGAAAGCCACTTGTTAGCGAGGCTTAAAAAAGGCTTCAATTTGCAAAGGAGCAAAAAGATTGGAAAATGTGGTCTGATTAGTCCAGACTGATCCGATTGCTAAGAGATGGGCATGTCGGAAAGAATCATGTACAAGCTCTGGAAGCAGGGATATGATCTGGAGTTGCTGCAGTTGGTCAGGTCTTGAGCTGATGACCTGAATGGTATCACATCAAGGGAGTTTTTCTTCCCTGATGGTACATGCATATTTCAATTGCGAACGATTTTGAATTATTTTTTTACATATGAATTGTCCAACACATTTTACACTATGATCAATCAAAATCTTACACTGTGCAACATTTTTTGGGCCAGGCAATTTAATGTTGCGAGAATAAAAACATTAGTATTTTTTTGTTTTGTTTTGTTTTTTAATTCAGTGATCACCTCACTAGATCCATGCCCAGTAAAGCCTCTTCACTGTCAGCACTTTCTCTCCCCCACACAGCCTCATTTCCAATGCAGACTTGGTGTTCATTTGCTCCCATTTCAGCTCCCCAGAGCCATGCTGGTCTACTCAACACTACAGCATGAGTATGGGCAGCCTGGTCTATTTCGATGTAAGTGCACTGTCCAGTAGACAAGAAAAAGGCAACAGAAAAACAAAAAGTCATTAGTATGCATATTGTCTCATCTTGAAAGTGTCATAACACCTGCCATGTCACCTCTTCCCCCTCTGAAACCACAAAATCAAACACATTGGAAGGATTTTTCTAACCATATGTTTTCCCTGACTTTGATCATGTTGGTTACTTTTCTTTAAAATGTTTTTTTTTTTTTTTAATAATCAAAATGTAGAATACCTCAGCATGCCATTCAAGTAGATAAATAGTGTTATGTTCCTTTAAAGTCTATTGATTACATTTTTATAAAGGATAATTATTATAATAATTGAATAATCATATAACTGCAGTACCTCAACTTTTTCTCCCGGACTGTAATCTTTGGAGGCGAAGTAGACCACCTCTTGCACCTCATCGCAGGGTCTGTCCGAGTTCTTGCCAAAGATGATACGCTCCCCCTCTGAGGCTGGAGGGAGAGCTACGAATGTGTCACAAGAGGATGGGGTCATCATCCTGCGCGCTGAAAATACATCAACACGGCCCAATATCACATTTTAGGGATAACTGAATAATCCATGTACCTTCCATTCATATGTTTTTTTAATATAGAAACAAAAATTAAACAAACAATAAACCACTTGTGTGGCATGGTGGCCTTGCACCGTCAGGATCCAAGTTCGATTCCCACGTCAGGTTTGTGTGTGTGGAGTTTGCATGTTCTATCTGTGGTGGCTTATCTCAGAGTACTCAGGTTTCCTCCCACAGTCCAAATACATGCAGATTAGGCTAACTGGCATACCCAAATCAGTTCCAAAATAATGTGTGTGTCCTACGATGCATTGGAACCCCATCCAGGGTGTACCCCGCCTCGTGCCCTAAGTCTTTCCCCCTGTGACCTTGTATACAAGATAAGCTGTATAGAAGATGAATGAATGAATTTCCGGTTGTGTGCTCAAAAAAAAATAAAAAAATAAGATAACGAGCGCTCACTTTCGATTTTTTGTATTCGTATTTATTATCTTTGGTATTATAAAAAATCACAAGAAAAGGTTTAAAGGACATTTTCTTGTCACATTTGCCCTTGCATTTAAGGGAAACGAGAACGACATGAGCCTGCGTAGGGTTCGAGAGAGATTTTTTATTTTTTTTACTTGTACTCTTCGCCAGATTCCTCTCAAACTGTCTTTTACGTCACTTTGTGCATGAGTACAGTATTCACCAAGGTTCACATTTTTAAAAAGATATATAATGCTTTTGGAAAATAGTTGACGCTACTGTCCAAAAGCTAGGCTGCATGGTTAGCTTTGTCGCCTTGCTCCTCCAGGATCCAGGTTCGATTCCCACCTTGGGTCTGTGTGCATGGAGTTTGCATGTTCTCCCCTGTGCTTGGTGGGTTTCCTCTGGGTACTCCGGCTTCCTCCCACAGTCCAAAAGCATGCAGATTAGGCTAACTGATGCTTCCAAATCACCTGTAGTGTGTTAATGTGCATGTGTGTGTGTGTATCCTGTGATGGACTGGCACCCCGTCCAGGGTGAACGACTCCTTGTGACATAGGTCTTCTGAGAAAATTGCCATGCACCTCAGGTAAAAATGTATTCATTCATTTATTCATTAAAAAGTTATCCTTCACAACATGTTAAGAAACAAGTAACCTCCAGGTCACACAAAAACAAAAAAGACCGTCTGCTCTCATTATCAATTATTTCCATTTTTATTAAAAGACACATTCAGAAATTGAGCTACCCATTAGTGGTACACACTCATTATGTGTCGAGGCTTCCCACCCAATAGATTCACCAAAAGGTTCATTTCATGAAGCTTCCAGTATAGAGGAGAGCTCAACTTGCTGACATCTAGTGCACAACTTTAATGTAACACATAGACCATAACATCGCAAGAAGCACAATTAATATGGACGTGTAGTAATATTTCATTCTTCTCCTTCTTCGTTGTTTAACTGAAGTAGGAATCCAGTAAGTTACATTACCGCCAACCAATTTTCCAGTTCAGCCCCACTTTAAAAAAAAATGTCTAATACATCCTTCCCTCATCTAGTCTTGACTTCATCAGTCTGCCTTATCAGGCACTTCCACATACACTTTCTTTTCGACATAAAATTGAAGTTCTGGAGGTCTGCAAGTTGCATCACCGCCACCTATAGATCTCACTCTCCTCTGCTTCCATGTCCTTTAAAAACCAACTTTCCAGTCCAGTCTTCTTCAAAAACAACACTGAATGCTTCATTTCCTGATCAGTGACTCCAGATTCTAAAATACTCTTAACATTGCTTTCTACTCTGCCTAGTTCTTGGAGCTGTGACATCATTTCTAGCCTCTCCTGCATATACTGTATTTACTGTATGAGAGTATAATAATACATGCCATTGAGTGTTTACCTACTATAAATAGAGTGCTATCAGGGTTGCTGTGTCCAATTCTTAGTCTGCTAATTAATACTTCCTTCCCCCCCCCCCATTCACAGCTACTTTATCCTGTATTGATTGCAAATGTCTCTCTTTCAGGTGATTATTCCACTTTTGTTGCCATTATTGTTTTGGAGACACTACAACTTTCCCCTCTGACTTGACAATTTGATATTGACCTTAACATCAACTTTTTTTGGTTACTTCTTTTGCCAACTCATCTGCTCATTTTCTCTGATACCCAAATTGGCTGTGATCTACAAAAAAATAGACATTTTTCCTGTTAGCTAAGAAGATTTCATACACAAGATCCTGGAGGCTCCTGGATGTACTTTACTAATGAATGCAAGTGCTGCTACCAAGTCATTACAAATGACTACATTTCAGTTCCTAATATTGCCAGCTTGTCGTTAATGCATACAGCTCCACAGTATATACAGTTACACAATCGGTTCTTTTGGTAATCTCTAATTTGTAACATTTGTACGTGTTGTAAGTGCAGCTCCAGTTTTCTCTGATTCCTGGACCTTACACCTATCTGCAAAGATTTCTGATCAACATATCTCCACTACTCACTAACCAGGTCAATTCAACGTTTAGTGTTCCTAAAACCCAGAGGGGTATAACAGGCCATTACACCCATACACCATACACACCCATCTCTATTGCCCACTGATCTCCTTTCCTTCTGAGCCCTCTCCTTCTTCCAACACTCCTCCAGCACTCTTTTCATCAGGTGGATTTTTTTCCATGCCAATAATTAACCAATAGCTGTTTTCTACATAGCCACAGTGGCATTTCACTCGATTCAACCTGGAGAACACAGACCGAGGAGGTTCTATCTGCTCCTAAACACATTCTTAGGGCCTGAGCTTGCACGATACCCAGGCCTGACACAGCTGCTGATACTTATCCTATACTGCCATCTTTGATCTTATATTCCATTTATCATTGTATGTGTGTTACAGTAATTGCCTTATTGGGAGAAATTATTTCACACTGTTGCTACATAGTGCTTTTCTCTCTGATTGATCATCCATGACGTCATTGGTTACGTCACACTCAGGGAATCGACACTTCATTAGGAACCGACTCTTCTGCTCCAGGCGTTGGAGCGTCTTAGTCACACATGCAACAGAACTAGCTGTTATTCCTGCCTTCATTTAATCGTGAAAACTAAAATGTGAAGAAGAAAAACACAATGGTTTTGGGTTTATCCCTTTTTTTCGTTTATATTTTGTAAAAAGAATTAACCGAATGTACACGGACCCTGAATGCATTCGCGTCGTGTAATGTTCGTGATTTGAATTGATTCATTTCAGCTTCGTTAATTCTCCTAAATAACGAATAAACAAATTCTTGAACCAAATATATATGATCCGAGCAATGTCACGCAAATCATAATGTCGGGTAAAAGTGTTAATAACGACAAAACACTCACCTAAAGCCGATACCGAAACAGTGATGAGTGCAGGAATAAACTAGTGTAGCAGATGCAGTGAGCGTTGCTCCTTAGGAACAGTGACAGCGGCCACACTTTCTGTTTTCATTTCCAAGCACATGTAGAATAAACAGACTGTCCAATCCCGCAAAGCGACGGTAGAGGATAAGATGATACTGAATCATTTGGATTTCCTACGAGTATATGAATGCATTTCTTCCGGGTGCTGGTTTTGTGCTAGGGATCTGCGAAACGATTTCGCTAAAGGCTAAACGTTACCACCCACTTAACCTGGAAGTAAAATTCGGTCGGCCTATAAACAATAACAACAGGATTTCCGGTGTTCCTTTACAGTGAGCCGAATAATCTGACTCAGAGCTGTTATGTGTTATAGCATTCCCGCCTTACAGTTATGTTATACGTCGTGCCAGTGCTTCAGTTTTATTTATCTTAATAACTAATCACACCCCTTCATATATCTAACACGAACAGCATTTCGCACATCATCAAAGACTCGTATATGTGTCGGCTCTTTATTTTAAAGAGCCGAATGAAATAACCGACTCGTTCGCGAACGAAGCACCAACAAACAGGCCAAGTTGTTGCGTCTTTGCGACTGTTTATTTTTTCCTGTGGCGTTTTCATCCGCGTTCAGTCATGGGGAAGTCGTTTGCCAATTTTATGTGCAAGAAGGATTTTCACCCAGCCTCAAAATCCAACATAAAAAAGGTAATTACATTTCAGTGAAGATTTTGAACGTAACTAGCTAGCTAGCTAAATTAGCTAGTATGCTACATAGGTTGTTCACGCTAGCTTGATGAGCTCATGGTCATGGTACCATACGTCACTTTTACTTATTTAGTAATGATAATTATTTTTCCTTGTACATTAAATTAGCTTGGCTCGCTTAGCTGGTGAGCACTTTTAAACACATTTTAAGCTTACGCGTTAACGTGAGTTTAGGGTTACTTCTAGCAGAAGTTATTTATTGTAGCTTCTTCCCAGGAGAATTCAGTCACCCTATATATACAGTTAGCACTTAATCAGAAAGCCCAATATGGTGATAATGACAATCCTAGCGTTTGAATGTGATGTGTAAGACAGTACAAATTATTGGAACGTCTGTGCGGTAGCTCATTTATTACCCAATCACCCAGTCATGTTTCAGTTACAGAGTGTATACAGTCATGCAGAAGAACTTCAATGTTTACATCAATTACAGTACCTCAATAGTGGAGAAAACATCAGATCTCAGTGACATTCTCTTTGGTGTGAATGTTTGTCCTAGGTGGGTTGTTCTAGTAAACTAGAAACCCAGTGTAAGTATCTATCCAATGACAGAAACTTCAAAGCACTTATTGTACGTTGTCTGGATAAGACCACTTGCCTAAATGTAAAAAAAAAAAAAAAGTAATTTTTGAGTATTTCAGAAACTGCATTTTCTCGCACACCAGTCTATGGAGATTACATACTGTAGAATGCTTTGTTGTTGAGAGTGGGGAGATGAGAATGGGCAAGCTGCTTTGAGCTGGCAGGAAATCTATGGTAACTCAGATAAACACGGCTTGCAAAGTGATGAGCAGAAAAGCATCCCACAAATGCCAAACTTTGAGCCAGGTAAGCTGCAACAGTAGCTGATCACATTGGGTGTCAAAACAGGAATCTGAGTCAATTGCTGACACAGACTACCTGGAACTGTACATTTTAAAGAACGTGATCTTCTTTAATTGTTCAGTTTGGATGAACTGGATTTTGGTGTGCAGTGTTGGCTAGCTGCAGTGTGAAATTCATGAATCAAATATCAGACACCAAACATTTTTCCGCTCATTTCTGGTAAATGGAAGATTGTGTATGTTTTTTTTTTTTTTTTTTTTTTTAATATATATATATATATATAATGATTCTTTCTTGCTCTGCGATTAAATGTGGATGTATTTTTTTAGGTATGGATGGCAGAGCAGAAAATAACCTTCGATAAGAAGAAGCAGGAAGAGCTCATGCAGGCTTATGTGAAAGAGCAGGAGACTTACAACAACAGGTTAGTCAATAGATTTAAATTAATCATTTTACTTATGGCGCACAACCTTATGTTTTTTACAGTAGTTGAATAATTAAAGTGAAAATCTAGCTCAGGTGGACAACTTTAAATGGTGCATACTGTACGTTCATGGTAGTAAAGGTGGATGTTACAGGCAATATGTTAGTGTGTGTGGCAACAGATTGAAGTGTATTGGCTTTAAAAATTTCCTTACCTCTTCATCTTGTGTGAATACATCCTTACTGTTTATTTTGTGATCGACTAATTAGTTCATGTTCATCTTTACATTGTTTACAGAAGGAGTCCTGTACTGCATTTTACTCATCATCTTTTGTTAAATATTAGATGTTGCCTAAAGGTGGCAGTGTTTGTCTTCTTTAGTAGATTTCCTAAATGTTGAAGCCTAATGTATGTTTTAGGCTGCTGATGGGGGATGACCGGGTAAAAAATGGCCTGAATTTCATGTATGAAGCTCCTCCTGGTGCATCCAAAGGTAATTAAAAAATCTGGTAATTGAGATATAGTTGCATGATTTAATCATGTTTTGTATCTTACTCCCTGTCCCCTTTTTTTTTTTTTTTTTAAATGTCTGTCTGATCTTTGAAGAGGAAACCAAAGAGGTAAGTTATGTCATCCTACTGAGTATGTATTTAAGTTCCGATGCAAAAAATTTTTGGAATGCTTTAGATTAAGTGATTTCATGTTGCATAATTCATGAATGATGATCATACTTCTATCTGTTTAGTTAAATTTTATGTTGCACAGCATTCAAACTAAGTAATTTACGGTTATTACTTGCACTGTAAACAATTAGACTTTCGCCACTTATTTTTTTTTTCTTTCTCCGAGTTTACCAATAAAATACTCTGCCTTCTGTTTTGCCGTAAAAGTTACTGTCTGTAACAGAGCACAGTTAGTTCAGTCACCTTCAAATTGCAATGGTACATTTCAAAACCTTACTAAACTATGATCCCTCAGTTGATTATTGTTAGAAATGTACTCACCATCCAGAAATATATCATAAAAGTTGATTATTGTATATCTGTATGCCCCTGTCAAAATAATCACTGGATTTACAGGAAGGAGATGCTGAGTACAAGTTTGAGTGGCAGAAGCTAGCTCCTCGTGAAAAGTAAAGTGGTTTTTTTTTTTTTTTTTTTTTTTTTTTTGTGTAGATATGTTGAAATCAGTAAGATAGCGGAGTACTGATGATTCCATCATTTTGTGCTCATATTTTTCTTTACTTTAGGTATGCAAAAGATGACATGAACATCAGAGATCAGCCCTTTGGGATCCAGGTTAGATTTTATTTTACTGCTTTATTTATCTGCTCTATTGTGATTTATGTAACCATACTTCTGTTATTATTTAGATCCATGTAGGCATTGCAAATGGAGCAGTTGTATATTTGTTTTGTAGGTGCGGAATGTGCGGTGTATTAAGTGTCATAAGTGGGGTCATGTGAACACAGACAGGGAGTGTCCCCTCTTTGGCCTGTCTGGAATCAATGCCAGTTCAGTAGGAAATGAAGAAGCTGGTAAATATTAATTCATCTATTTCTTAATTTATTTATTTCATATGTAATCTTATAAGTTAATTATTACCTGAAATGCTTGTTTGAATTATGTACTCTTTGCTGTATTTCTCAGGCCCTGAAGATGGCAGTGTTGCCATTTTAGTATATATTATTATTTCCTGACCTCTTAATCATTCTGAAAAGGGTGTCATGTAGTATGGAAATTTGTTGACTTTGTAAAAACAATGACTTTAGTTTTAGATATATTTTAGCAAAGCACATATGTGCATGGTAAATCCTAAAACCTTATGTCATAGCAAAATTTGCATCAAGGATTATTGGCATTACTTTAGTCTGGTCTGTCATGATCCAGAGTGTCTTGAATGCCTCTCAGTGCAAGCAGCAGTCGTTGTGTGCGCTGAGGACTGTAATCAGAGCGTATAGCAGTACAGTAATGTGTTTACTCCTCCTGGGTCCAGCGTGACAGTTCTCAGACTGGCCCTCCTCCTGAGCTGCCAGAAAAAATGCAATTATTGTGTATTCTGATTTGCTCTAACCACTGCTTTGGCAGAATAATACAGTGTGATTTGCCCAGTCAGGGGACGAGTGAGTTGATTTGGTGTCCCTTTCTGTTAACAAAGCTGCTGCTGAGCTCCCCTCTGAGGGGGATGCACACAAACATCAATGGGACCATGATGTTGTGTTTTGTGCAAACAGGCCCGTCAATGCACCCCTCCGAGTTAATGGCAGAGATGCGGAACAGTGGGTTTGCGCTGAAGAAATGTGTCCTTGGGAGGAACGCCACTGTTTGTGATCCAGCACAGGTAATCTCCAGGTCCCCCCGACCCCCTCAGGCTCAAATAAGACCAATGATATCCATGCTCAGTCCCAAGCAAGGAGAAGAGAGAGTGTGATTGCAGCAAAACGGCCAATTATCAGAGAGCGGCACAGCGATTCCAGTCACAGCAAGTTTAGTCAAGAGAGCAGGCTTGATGAGACTAACTACCAAAATTATAGGAAAGCAGGGGAGCAGGAACATTTTACAGGCTGATTTTACAGCGTATAGAGTTTGTGCCGCTCAATTTTATTGGCCTTTACATACCCATTCTTTTTGTTGCTTGTTGATGTACATTTGTGTGTGTGTGTGTGTGTGTGTGTGTGTGTGTGTGTGTGTGTGTGTGTGTGTGTGTGTGTGTGTGGCATCATCTAGCTCAGTGTTATAAGTGCTAATGTGATGAATTACTGCACATCTACTACAGGGGTTTGTGGCCAGTGAGGAAGAAGAAGATCCTGAAGTTGAGTTTCTTAAATCTTTAACCACTAAGCAGAAACAGAAGCTTCTCAGGTGTGTTTAAATATTTATAGAACAAAGTATGATTTGTGCAAAAGCATCTGAAGCATGAAATTATTTTTTTCACTTATATTGTTACTTCAGTGAATAATCATGTAGCATAATAAACCTTATTGGAATTTGTAATTGCAAATAGAAATTAAGTATGAGTGTTTCTAATGAAGAATGGTTTTACATTCAGCTGCTTAATTTTCTTAATTTTTAGTTCTCCCAAATACCTTAAACAATTGTTTCCTTTATTTATTTATTTTTTTTTAAGAAAATTGGACCGGATAGAAAAGAAAAAGGACACAAAGAAGAAGAGCAAAAAAGATAAAAAAAAGAAACGTAAACATAAGAAAAAGACGACGGGGAGTTCCTCCAGTAGCACCTCGGACAGCAGTAGCAGCTCTGAGTCTGAAAGGCACAAAGCTAAAAAAGATAAGAAGGGGAAAAAGAAGAGGAGAGACTCATCAAGTGAGAGCAGTTCTGACAGTGAGAGTGAAAGAAGACAAAGAGGAAAAAACAAGGAGCCTTTAAATAGAAACAACAGTCCAAGTCCTGATTCTAAACATAGCCGAGACAAGAATGCTCACACGCTGTCAGAGGAGCAGGACAGAGGACGGATAAAATGTCAGAGGTCACCACATAGGAAAGAAAGCCATCAGGATGAGAGCAAAGAGAGAGAATGGAGAAATAATGCCAGTGAGAGAAGAGGTGGTGAAAGAGAGAGGAGTGAACATAAAACCAGCAAACCCAAGGACCGGGAGAGAAAAAGGAGTGTAAGTAGAGAGGAAGTATGGAAAACGAGGGAGACTGAAAGGGTAAGGGAGAATGAAAATAGTGCCAGACAAAGAAGTGTTAGTAATGATGGCAATTCTGACAAACGAAGAAGTCAAAGCCAGGATAGACAACGAGAGAATGAGGCAAGAAAAAAAGGGAGGAGTGATGGCTTTGAGCGAAGCAGACATGGAAAAGGAATGAGTACGAGTAGGGAAAGAGAAAGAATCAGGAGTGGGGAAAGAACAAGGGGAAGGGTTGGGAGCAGAGAGAGAGTCATGAACAGGAGTAAGGAAACGGTGAGGGTCAGAGAGGACAGGAGCAGAAGTCCTAGTTGGGGCAATATGAAATGAAGAGGGAGAAGCAGACATGCTGGAATTGTCTTTTCTTATTTGGTCTAATGTGTAATTTGTATTTTAATGGAAAACTGTATTGTGCATACAATGACCTTTACTGTGGTTACTTCTTTATTTTGAGTTTTGCCTCTATTTAGTTTTTAGAGTGTGTATGTGGTGTAAATTAGAATTGGGATCTAATTAAACCTTTCCTTTTATTCCATGGGTAAAGCATTGTATTTTTTTCTCACCAGAAGAGGGCGCCAAAATACTGTAGGACAAACAACGAAAACAATCAAAGTCTCAACAGTCGTTGTTATAAAGTATTTTAGTTTGTTCACAATGTTTTACTTTTCTTATCTGAGCACGAGCCAGTATCCAACTCAGTATTCAGACACAATATAGTTTTCGGCAGCAGTAAAAAGTATTCGCGTTCAGCTTAGGCGGGGTTTTTTTTCCCGGGAAGAATGGGGAATTCCTACATCAATCATTCAACGATTTATCCTTTGATGTTCATTGATTTAATCGCAGGTGTTTTATAGAGAGCTGCTTTACTTGTACAGTGGCTCTTACAGCACATTAGATGGTATCCATTAATTATAATAGACTGAAATATTTCAAGAAAAATTACACGAATGACCGTAATAACCACGTCCATGTTTGCATTCACCTGCTGTAAAATTAGTTTTATATATATATAGATAACAATTTGTTTATATATTGTTTTATTGTTTACATATAATATTTTTTTATTAAATTAGTTTCTATTTAATGCTCATCAACGGACCAGCGTATTACTGGGAAATTCAAATATGTAAATTGTATTTCTCTTGGAAGTTTTAACATCTACCCTAATTTCCAGCTAAGACACTTTAAACAACAATTTTAGAATTTAATTTTTTTAAATACTCAATTAAAACAACAACACTATCACCAGTCATCAGTGCAGTGTTTGAAATAAGCTGCAGGTGATTTGCACTTTCTCATGACCTTCTTGTTGCGGACTGAGCTCTGCAGCGCTGGAAATCAGTTCCACTTTACCTCTGGCCTCGGAAGAAAACGTGGATCGCTGAGAAGGCTGAGAGCTTCTCAATACGATGATGTGCACTTCTACACTTGTTCACAAAAAATATTATCTAAAAGACTATGCTCTCTATATTTTACTGCATAATCATTTTACCTTCGTCTTATCTGTATTGGCCATTGTTCACAGTTGTTCTTCCACTTTAATCAGGAAACCCACACAAGAGCTTTAAAACTGCATCAAGACAGTCAAGTGCAAATGTCTTTGCTGAAAGAAATAACTTCCTATTCAGATCAATAACGCTGGTTATTAAGGAAGTGACATGTTGAACGTATTTTGAAGATAATGTACCTGTATTGAAACAAACCCAGGGATGGCACTCAGCTAAAAGGTTGTTGCTCAGTTGCTTTCTAAGAGTTATGATCTTGAGGTGTGGAAATCTTATTGGGAGGAAACACAGTATGTAACTGGGAAACAAGCCGGAGTGTAGATCCGTTTACGAAGGTTATTATTATTATTATTATCATCTGACAAGTTATTATTATTTGATGAGTTATTATTATTATTTGGTGAATTACTATTTGCATTATTAGAAATTAGGTATTTGATTGTTTTTCTAAGGTATCCGTCAGTGATGGACACATTCTTTTGAGCCTGGACTGGTGTGGACAGCGGTATGAGCTCCTTGATCAGTGATATGGCGCTCATCTTGCTTGTATCCCGCACAGATTGCGGCTCTTTGATCTGTCTTTATTGTGGTGCGCAAACAAAGCTTGACTTTTTGCCTCTCTCCCAGCAAGAGTGCATTCCGCCAGAGCGGAACAAAGCGCTGAGTGACGGCGCTCAGTGTCCAGAATCGCAGGCGAGCCGCCACCTCTCAAAGCTTCATTCTCGTCCGGCTCTGCTCTCCCGTTTGTAAATCTTAATGAGACCATATAATTGTAAAGTGTGCTTATGAATGCCTTCACGCCCAAACAACGCTCGTTTCCGCAGCACATTTCGGAGTGTCTGCAATAAAATCGCAATAGGCTGTCCAATATTAAATTTTAAAAGGCTGAAAGTCAAATTCAGACACCTGGTGTTTGTTAAAACTAGAATAAGCGCTTCTCATATAATTTACAAGACAACTATTTTTGCTGTTGTTTATTAACTACAGCGCAACATTACTAGAGAATTTGAATTAAATGCCAAATGCATGTTAGACTTTTTTATTCCTTTATTACAGCCTGTTTTTTCCTGCAGAATTTCAAATTATCTGATAATGGAACAATTTATTTTTTGTTTATTTTGCCTTCGGTATTGCTTTTACTACCAAGCGTAGCCCACAATAGGAAATGAAAATAATTTTCGTCTATTGCCTTCTGGTCAATTTAGCTTCCTCCCCACAAGTCGCTGTTCCTGGCTGAGACGTGTAGCCCTCCCGGGTTCCCAGGCTGAGCCGCAGCCTCATTATACCGCCGCTTCTTTCTTTCAGATCGGACGCTGCACTGGATAAACACAAAGGAGTCAGAGAGCATCCTTGAACCCTTTCAGTACGCGGCCACTGATATTCAAATAACACCCAGCGACCATTTGACTGCACCGCAACAAGAGCATTTTAAAATCACAATTTGCATATGGCTTTTCCCATTTTCCTTCTCAAAAGTGGCATCCAGAAAAAGGGGGAAAACTGTTCCCATAACACCAATCAAGTGCTGCGCTTATAAAGGCTAAAAGCAGCTTTATACCATAGCCTCCTCTTAAATGGACATTTTCCATTTGACATGCAAATGTAAGCAGTTAATTCGACCGATTAAAATAAATATTCAGAGCCCCTTTTGTCATCGAGCCCCCTCGGAAAAGCGCTGATAAAGAGCGCGTGAACAAATGATGTCTCGGAGATTAATTAGATATTTGATAAGACACGAATCCCTAATCGCGGATACAAGACACATGGGGCTGCGATGTGCTCCAAGTCATAATTAATACTATTTAACAAGATTTTCATTTGGGCGTAAAATGCCTGTTCCATTAACTATTGATTTATTCCATTGGGAAACTCTGTCGATTTGCGTTAGCGCGTATGAGAACTGCATTATTGTTCTGGCATTTACAAACGTACACACGTTATTTCATGTTCTGGAAAATGTTGGAGAGAAACAAATATCTTAATCGTTCAGTGGAGCTGAGTAACTGCTTAAGACACTTTGGGAATGTATAAATTATCCTCTCACTAAATAATCACTAACCTGAATAATAATAATAATAATAATAATATCACAGTTTTAGAGTCCAGCAAAACAACAACACAATTGCGTTTGATTTTAAATACCTTTAATTACAAAATGAAAGCCTTATACGCGAGACTTTACAATTAAACATTTATATATTTTTTTAGCAAGGTAAAGAAAGGAGTAACTGAATTTTAAATAGCTGTGTTACATACATAATGACATCCACAAAGTGCGTCGAAAGTAAAGAAAACTCCCTGAATTTCAGGATCCACCACGAAACAGTAATAAGGAACATTTACAGGAAAATATCATGTTATTTTGTCAATATATCTACACAGTTAGTTAAACTCATTTCCAGCCGTGTTTTGTTGGATTGACTTTTACTTGCTCACTGATCAAAATTATATATCACCTTCCAGCAGATATTTCGGCAATCTCCCGAAACGTGAAATAGGCCTAATCATTTTTGTTTGTTTTATAATAATCATATCCCAATTGAAGGGTCTTAATAAAAAGCCTTGTTTTCTTATCTCAAAAAGCCTAAAGTGTCACCAAAACAGTTCCTCCAACTCCTGACCCGTGTCTTTATCCTTTAATTATAACCTACCAGTTTTTTCTTTTCTTTTTTGAAGAGAAGTTTTTTGTATCGTTAGCATTTTAATGTCATTCGCTTGGTGGCCGGATCAGGCCGCTCAGGACTCATGATGAGGAGACTGCTCTTTGACAGTGACCCTCGGGTTTACACCCTCCAAAATCAGTTCCGGGGACTCGGACCTGGGGGTCTCCAGGTTACTTGTGTCGGTGTCACTATCGCTTCCTTTTTTGCCCCCACCTCCGGCGGTGTGCGTTTTGATGTGCTTGCTCAGGTGGTCGCTCCTCATAAAGCGCTTGTTGCACACCGGGCATGCAAACCTTTTCTCCCCTGTGTGGGTGCGAAGGTGCCTCTGGAGCTCGTCAGATCTGGTGAAGCGTTTTCCGCAAAAAAGCCAGTTGCACACGAAGGGCCTTTCTCCAGTGTGCCATCTGAGATGTGCTTTGAGGTGAGATGTTTTGCCGTAGACTTTGCCACAGCCGGGTATGTGGCAACTGTGGAGTCCTTTTCTGCGCAGACTGGCACCGGCAGGCCCGAGCCTTTCTGCCTCCTGGCAGTTCGGACAGTCGCACGTCGCCCTGCCCGAGTATCTCCTGGAGGATCTAGACGAGCTCCCGATTCCTGAACTTGCACCTGATATCATGGCATTGGCCGCCGAAGTGTCTGTGTACGTAGGAATGACGGTTTTAAAACCGTCCTGCGTCAACAGGTGCTGGCTGGTGGACAGGAGGTGGGACGCCGTTGGGCTGATGCCAGTCGAACTGAAAGCCGAATGTGTGAGACTCGTGAAGTCGGGGTTGTAGCCGCCGAGCTGAGAGTGGATGGCCTGCGGCGTGCCCGAATGCAGCGAGCTCTGCAGCGTGCCAGCTGGATTTTGAACCTCGAGCCACGATCCCGGGTTTGTGTGCACGTCCCACCACGAGGACGCGCCGTTTGCCACCTCGCCTGAGATCGTGGAGTGAAAGCCGGACTTGTACCATGACTCGTATGGGTGTGCCATACCCACTCGTGGGTACAAAGTCTCGGCCGACGTGTGCACTTTGGAAATGAACGCCGACTGTCCGGAGTCTTGTGAGGTAACGCTCGCCGAGTTGGAAAACAAGCTGCTGTACTCAGTGGAGAAAGCGGAGGAAGTTGGCGAGGTGGACGCCAGGCAAAATGCGCTGTTGCTCGTGCCTGTTGTGGTTGTTAGTCCAGATGTGCTGCGACTTGTCGCCACGCTGAATCCCGGCAAACTGGAGCCCAAGTTGCAACTGGACGAGGATCTTTTCCACGGATGAAATCCTCCTTTGGAAAACGCGCTGGAATCAGGTAAAGTGGTCAGAGGACTTGTGTTGCCAATTTTATTACAGGTCGCAGCCAGCATAGCCAGAGGGGTAGTTCCGAACCGCGGCTCTTCCTGTGGAAAAAAGCAAAGTTTGTTCCTAACTGTGCAAGAATATTTAAATATATGGGGGGAAAAAAATAAATAAATAAATATATATATATATATATATATATATATATATATATATATATATATATATATATATACCACTGCCTTGATGGAATCCATCAAGGCTGTTATGGAATCCAAATAAAAGTATCTAACTTCACGTCGATATTTTTAGGACTTTTCTTAAGACGTTTAATCAAATTAATCGTAACTATACTAATAAATGCATATCTACTATTTAAACGTTTTTTAAAAATGTTAGTTTAACTTACATTAAAATGCATATCAGATCACGTAAATGGTGTGTCTAATAATTGACACGCAACGAAAACAGCACAAAGTTACAGGGAACTTAATGTTAAGTCTAAAGGGAAAAATGTAATAAGCAAGCTTTCGGTAAAAACCTGTCGACTTACCCCAAGTATAGAAGTAGCCATAACCGGTGCCTTCTGTTGAACTTTTCAGGACTACAGTGTTTTTATGTTCCAGTTTGATTCGAACAGGACGCGTTTTGCTGAGGTCTCCACTCGGGTCGCTCGTCCCTTGGCTGAGGCTTCACTCTCTACCTAGTTGTAGAGAGCGCCTTCTTTGAAGTACAGCTGCCTGGGACACTCGACCAATCTGCACAGCGGATACTTAAACGACGAGTCGAGTTCAGCCAATAAGAGACGTGTCCATGACAGAAATACTAAAGTAGCATGTCAATCAATAACCGAGGTAGCGATCCCACTGTCAGGCGTCAAGCGATCTGGTATTTTTAAGGTTTTTTTTATATGTAGGGTATATGGCCGTCAAGGCGCAGTCACTACACTTATAATAGAGCAGAGCTCATATTGGTGTATAATAATCCTGCGCTCCTGTGGTAAGCGACTGATTTGTTTTTTTGTTTTGGTCTGGTTTTGTTGTTTTTCTTTTTGTGCATGATGCTTGATGTTTAATGCGGTTTCTGACGTTCACCTTTGACAGCCTACAGCCTATATGACAGGAAAAGATTTATAGGTGATAAACCTTTTTAATATTATCACTGAAAATATTAATATAATTACAGAACATATTGTTTTATATTGTTTTACGTTTTAACCGAATGTCCTAAATGTAAAATCGTTCAAACGTTTTGTTTGCATATTACATAGTTATGTTAGCTGTGGTAATTTTGAGTTTATAGACTATTTATTTTTATCAATATTTACGACAGGCTCAAATATCTGTATTCTGATCGTACTTTTTGTAATTTGCAGTCACCTCAGGACAAGCCTGGAGGAGGAAATCAGAGGGGGAATTACTAATCTCACAACAGGTGTGAAGATCAGGGGTTTTGTGTGTGTGTGTGTGTCTGTGTCAGTGTGTGTGTATGGCTGAATACGCCCACCGCAGCGCTTAGTTTAAATGCCTTTGGAAAAGCAGCGCGCGCGTGTCCTACAGAATGCGACTTTAAATCGGACGCATATTGTACACTGACGTTTTACATCATTTAAAGTAATGAATTATTTATAAAAATCTATATACTATGAAGAAAGATTTAGAAAGGGCGGTAATCGTGACAATATAGAAAATAATTATTACGCATGTTCAGTATTCAGGATTTTTCATTGTCGTTTAAAATGCAAAGATAAATTAAAACAGGTATCGTTTCACTTCTCTTTCTTATTTTTTACCTTTATATGATTCATCGTCTTTTATATGAAGATCAATGCATCTGACCAATGTGTGTGTTTTTTTTACTTGTTAAAACATTTAAGGGTAATGGCATAATTTAACAATGGTCTGCTTTAGAGTGAATCATCATCCTTTTAAAAGTTAAAGCAATTTTCTTGAAAATGGCCTCGCCGAAAGCTGTGCATTACAGTATTCAAAATTGCCAAATAATGCTCCATTATAGAGGCTGAGCGGTGCCAGGCAGCCCGGCCGCAATTTGCTCCAAAGCGCTTCGCTTTAAATCCCTCCTATGGAGAGGGGAATCTAAAAAGTTTATTCAAATTCGCATGACGGAGCCTCGAAAATTACTTCATTTCTGCAATTACAGTAAATTGTCAGGCAAACAATTAACGCCATTAAATATCTGTTTAAAAAAATAAACGCATTTGGCTGCAGTTAAAGTCTCCCTTTCGTGTGCATGTGCAACTTTCTCATTTGCACTTTATATTACAGTTGATTGTTTTATTTGTCTGTAATCAATTCAAACATATTCATATAGATTTCCACAAATAATGCATTCTAGCATTTTATATTGCAGTTTTGGTATAAAGATGATGCTATGTTATCTGATCTGAAATAATCATATTTGTCTGCATTCAGTTATATGCGTAGTTGTGAATTAAACAGGACAATCGGAATATACTGTAAATAAATTAGGCTTCTTTTGTCATTTAAAGAGAGGTTATTTTTCGGGATATTTACAAAATGTCAAAGGCAGGGGTGAAAAAAGGAAACAAACAAAGAACGTGGCCAATAATTAAACAATGTAGTACAGTAATGTATTATGCATGTTGTGAACACACACAACATATTGAATTTATTTAAATTGACATTTCTATAGTTTGGAATTACAATTATTTCACTGATGTTATTACCGCTGGTATTTTCCTATCTAAATATTTAAAATACATCTCTTTTATAAAGACTGTATGGTTCATGATTTGAAACACCAGGACTGTCAGCTGGTCTACCTGGCGAGCAGATCTCTGTGCCAATTAGAAGCCTATTACAAGTCATTAGACTGATCAATGTACCTTAAACAATGCGGGTGATTTATTTGGCAAGAACAAAACGTTGTGCATCTATTGTGGTGAGGCTGAGTGACGGTCCACATCCATCACTGCCGTAAGCATCTAAAGATAAATGATTAATCCGGACCTATTCGTTAAGGTCTCTTACAAAAGGTCTCGTTCTCGCGCTAGAGCTGGATCATTTTAGCTCGCTGTGTGTGTGAAGATGGTTGGTGGGGGGGGGGGGTTTCAGACAAACTAGTTGTGTGTTTTTAGTGTGTTGCCACTGGCAGTGATGTGTCCCCACCCTTAAGAGGAAAAGCGCATTTGTGGATAATTAACTAATCTGCGCGGGACTTAAATCCTTGTTATCAGGTCCTTCTGTGCATCACCTCACACCCACCTGCTTGTTCCTCCTCCTATAACGCACAACAGAAAAACAGCATAAATCTGAAAAATCACTTCGGATCAACCCGTATTTCTTTATTTAATTGTTTACTTGTTTTCCATTTTTTTTATACAAAATGTTTGTCGTAAATAATGAAATCCATGAAATATTCGTGCGCTTGTTTATTCTGAGTCAGATTTGGCTCCCAGTTGCGTCACCGCGATGCGCAGATCTAATGAAACTCTTGATTGCTATGATGATCTATTTCGTCATCTGTGTGCACCAGATCACGAGTCTAGGAATGTGGGAAATCTTTAGTGTTTACAAACAACAGAAACTCTTTTGCTAATACATGCGCACAATGGGGGAAATTCTGCCACATTCCGTTTAAAAAAAAAAAGTGAGTCGTGAGTTTATCCAAATCAATACAGTTCGCCCGGCTTTCATCTCATGAAATGTCGATACTATATTTTTAATGCATATATCTGAAAATGCAAGCGCTTATCAAGGGCCCGAAATGAGAGCTTTACGCGCTACCAAGTGGATGTGCACGCTCCTGATCTCCAGTGTATGCGTGTAGGTGTGTTTATATTCTTAAAAATGTTTGCCACATCGGTATAAATAATATTTTCATACGGAATTAACGAGTTTTAGGCATGGCGTATACAGTATGTCATAGTTTTCTATAATGTGCATTAACTAACCTGTCAAGTGGCTTTCTGCCTATACTGTACGTTTAAAGTACTAATTAAAATATGTAACTAAAACGTTTTAGTACTAACTAGTACTAATACAACGTACACAGCACAGACTGTACATGACAGTGGCAGAGTATTTATACAATTTAAATGGTTGTCACTGGACTACAGGTGTTCTGCACTCATAAAGACGGGAAAGGGAGGAAAACTGATTAAAAAGGTTCTTCCAGAGTTTAAGAGTTCATTGCATAAATAAGAGTTCCCAACTTCCAGGAAGGATTTAACTTGGACCCTGCAATGGTACGGAAAATCTTTTGATTTTTAAGGATTCACTCAGAGAGAAACCTAGATAGTTGTTTAAATATTCTGTTCTGACATTCATGTGCAGCCTTCATTACATTGTTTACATGGTGTGCTTAATTAAGTGTTTGTTAAAACTTCAAAGAACTAGTTTACTTTTAAACTGAAATGTTACATAAACTCTGTTTGATATGTGTGTAAGTTGATGTTAAAAGGTGTGAGGCATGTAAAGACTCTTAGTCACGCTATAGTTTAGTTTTTAAGGTTGAGTCATGCTTTTGAGCATCTGTTACTGTAGGTCTGGTCAGGATGAGACTCTGCCAGTTCCATATTCACGCCTGGCATGATTTCTTGAAGAACGCAGCACTGGTTTCAATGTTGGTGCTTTACACTACATTCGTTTGCATCAGTGTGACTCAACAAAACTTGTCACTAGTCTGTTGAGAATCATAACTTTGAGGTCCATCACTGAAACTATGATGATATTTGATTCCAAATTTGAATTCCAGCTGACTGAGTTAATTTGTTTGTTTATATGTCTATTGCCCTAAACTGTATGTACTAGGTAAGCACTTCTTTTCTACATTTATAGAATACTCAATATTGCATATATTTCAGGAAGAAATTTTGGATGTCTGGAAGCACACAGAGGCACAGCTTATTCTCAAATGAAACAGATTAACAGTGTGACTTGAAAAGATCAATAGCTTTGAAAGGCAACCGTTTGAGGTTGAATGTTGAAAATGAAAGCGATTGTTTAGCTGCCGATAAAGTGATCTAAGAACACAATTATATATGGCATGTGCTTGATATGCTCCTAACTGCATTTCTTTTATCTTCATTAAGGGAGTGACATTTGCAGTAAGTTAAAGACAAACAGTTTGCCTGTGTCTTATTATGGCCACTAACTGCAGACTGTCATTTGGCATCAGCAAAACAGCTCTTGGCAAAGCAGAATGCTTATCACATGTCATCTGTGCATGGCAGCGCAGAAATTACATGAAGCTCCTGCTCCACTCCCAGCTCCTTTGTACTCTCGACATTCTCTTTGTCTTACACAATTAAGGTGTTACACGGTAGAATAATTTAAATTGCCAGCTCTAAAATGGAGACCAGGGCTCTTTTTAAAAATAGCAGAATTTGTTTACTGATTGTATGCGGCTATTGACTTTCCCATTACACGAGAAGAGCTCTGATTAGTGGCTGTGCAATGTTCTGAGAGTGAGGCAGAGCGGGCAGGGTTACAATACCAAGCATTTATTCTTATTGTTCTATGGACCTCTCTACCCAGGATTAATGCTGGACACAGTAATGAGGGTGTCACGGCAGGTCTGAAGCCATTTTCCAATAGTTGCCAAGCTCCATGTGACAGACAGCATCTGTGACTCCTGAAGTCTTCGCAGACTTTGATGAGGCTCCCTACCTCTGTGACATTTCCATATGTTGTAGGGGAGCATGGAAGGGCATTTGTTTCATGTTTTCTTTGGCTCCAGGTGAAGGCCATTATTATGGTGCTGTTTGTAAGACAGAGCTTGGGCATGAAGGAAATGTTTTCCCTAGAGTAATATACATGCACTAGAACTGGTAGAGGCAGACATGCTGAATGATTGTCCAAATCCAAGAAATAATTCACAAGAGGAATGTTCTTGATTTCTTACCATTTATTTGATTGCTGTGTGTGTGTGTGTGTGTGTGGCAAAAATTGTTTTTTTGTCTATATCGTGATGCTGTTAGTAGAAATGAGTCCTGAATAAATCTGCACCTTTCTATTATAAACACTTCTTATGAATACCAGCACATAAAACATACTTTTTCCTCATGAATTTACAGCTCCCTGTCTTGACCTGCCATTGTTTTCCTAAAATGGATTCCATTGAGAATAAGTGGTTGCTCCAACACTTAACCATTAACCATTTCTATCCTTGTTTTGTAATTATAGAAATGTTTTATCTGGTGTCACATCCAGGGAATTTCTTTTATTTCGTCTGATTACATAGTAGTGGGAACACGTGTTTTTTTTTTTCCTTCAAATGTTTGCCAAAATGTGTGGAGACTGTTACAAAGAACAGAGAAATGACTTATAGCTCAGTTCCACTTGTGTGAATTGCATGTTTTGGCAGTGCATTAATTCCTACCACAGTGGGGTTTTGCTTTTATTGGTTTTTGAAACCAGCATCTCATCTGCTTTTTTTCCTTGCTTGATTTTGATCTTAAGCTTGATTTAAAGAATATTTTCATGATGTTAAAAGCACAGTACACTCTGAATCCATAACCATTTTATTAGGAACACCTGTTCATGTGCACATTCATGCAGTTAACTAATCAGCCACATGGCAGCAACATAATGCATAAAATCATGCAGATACAGATCGAAGACTTCAGTTAGTGTTCACATCAAACATTAGAATGAAAAAAATATTTTGATCTCTGTGACTTTGATCATGGCTGCTGATTGCCTGGAATATTAATACATAACATCTTTAGAGTTAACACAGAACGTGTGAAAAGCAAAAACCATCATGCAGAGGGTCTGCAGGCTGAAACATTTTACTTATAATAAAGATCAGGGGAGAATGAGCAGACAGCTGATATAAAAACATTCAGTAACTGAGATGCACAATGTATGTTGTAGTGGATGGATTACATCAACAGAAGCCGACAGAAAGTTACACTTCTGTCAGCCAAGAACAAGAATCTGAGACTATCATTGCACATCCTGACCAAAATGGGAAGATTAAGAGATGGAAAAAGACCATCTGATTTGTTTTTTGTTCTAATCTTCAACTGCCTCATTTGGGTCAGACTGTTCTTGACTTACAAATGTATTTGTTGAAACTGCTAGGTTTCATGCTTTATGCATGCTGAGATGCTTTTCTGCTCACCATGGTTGTACAGAGAGATTATATGAGTCACTATATCCTTCCTAGCAGTTAAAGCAGTTTATTTTCCTCTAACCTCTCTTATCAACAAGGTATTCCATCCACAGAACTGTCACTCACTCAATGTTTTTTTTGTTTTTTTGGTGTTTTTTCCACACTATCTATCTCGTGTAAATTCTAGAGATTGTTGTGGTAAAATAGGCAGTTTCAAAAGTTTGCAAACAAGTTCATCTTGTACCAACAATATTACCATGAATAAAGTCACAGAGATCATGCCTTTTCCTTTTTTTTTAGTCTGATCAGTTAACTTTTGTATAATCTGTATTTTGACCTGTATCTGCATTATTTTTTGCCTTATGCTGCCCCATGATTAGTTGCTTAGAACCTAAAAAAGAATCTGAATATATTGGACAGTAAGTGTATAGTCTTGTATAATATGGTTTTCAGTTGCATATCTTTACTGGCAAAGAGAATGGCTAAAACATTAATAATTAAAAAGACTGGAGGTGCCTGGCAAACAGTATGTCTTTGTAGAGAACTCTGAGTTATTTTACATGGCTGTATATCCAGATTTTCAGAGACAGCCAGCAGACAGGATCAGCAGTCTGACTGAAGCCAGGCAGCAGTTGAACTAGATCTGCAGCTTCACGCTCAGCTGTTTGAAGTCAGAGAATCTTGGGTTGCTCAACAGTCCTGTGATTGCCTTATAGACATTTTTCGACCATCTAATGACTGAAAAGCTGTGTAAATAGTAGATTTACTTTCAGAGGAAGCTTCCAAAAACTATAAGAGAAGATGCTGAAAGCATATGCCACATGTTTAATGTTATAAGAGGGGAAGTTTTCTGTATAGAGGCTTGTGTGTGTGAGGGTCTGTAGATATACATGATATGAGGTACAACATAGTTAAGTCAAGCCTTTATTTGTCACATATACATTACTGCACAGTCAAATTCTTTCTTCACATATCCCAGAGTAACTTGGGTCAGAGCGCTGGGTCAGCCATGATACAGCGCCCCTGGAGCAGACAGGTTTAAGGGCTTTGCTCAAGGGCCCAACAATGGCAACCTGGTGGAGCTGGGGCTTGAACCAGTGATCTTGGCAAATCAAATTGAATACAATCGATTACATATGTATTCGAACAGAATCAAATACATATGTAATGGAAGACATAAGGTAGGATAAATGTACTGTATCTTGCTTCTGTGGGCAGTGGTCAGTAACTGTCAGTAACTGAGTGCCTTAGCTCTCTGAGCTACCACTGCCCACAGAAGCAAGATACAGTACATTTATCCTACCTTATGTCTTCCATTACGTATGTATTTGATTCTGTTCGAATACATATGTAATCGATTGTATTCAATTTGATTTGCCCTTCTATTCTATTCTACATACCAAACTTGTCACTTAATTTGTTAGTTTTTCTCTCAGTGATGATGAGGATTGCATTTTGCCCCATTCCCTTGCTTCATCTGTATTTCTCCTCCATTCCCAGCTGCCTCAGTCTGGTATACATTTACACTTTCTTTTCATCCCAACTTGTTATTCTTGCTCAATATCTGGAGCAACCAAAATGTCCCAGCACAGCACATTTATATCATGGCCTGGATGTGGTCGATCATTTGAACCTCTACTGTTATACTTGGCTTCTCTGAACCCTCCTACTTACTAATCGCTAGTGACACAGGCACCTGTGTGAGGCTGTTGAGAGTAAGAGGCATGTGGAATAGTTGTTGCAAAATAGCTTAGCCTAACAGAGCCAGGTTGTTATTTTACAACACCATATCCCTGATAAAGCTGCAGAAATGTTGTTAGACAATTAGGAAAATCAGGTAAATCCTGCCATGTTTACTCAGGGAATAGAAATAAAAATTATATACTGTATCGAGATGCTTCGCTGTCATTGGTTATAAGCATAACCACAACGTCTTGAATTACACTAAGTAGCACTTCTAAATTGTCAGAGGTGGCCGAGATATTTTTCCTCTATTGTGGCTATAGAAATATTATCATGCATTTTATATTCCTGGCAGGATTTTAGGATCGGTTTCCATATATTTCTTTGTGCAGCCTGCAACAATTCTGTGGTCATCTGTTTATTGTGGAGAGACTATTTATTGTGGTTTACAACGAAGGTTAACAAGTGGACTGTGTTGCGTGTCATGAAAAGTGTTGTCGAGCTGCAATCCTAGTTTTCACTTTAGACTTATCGAGTGCTCATCAACTTGACTACCTAAGTGAATTGTCACTTGGCTTCATTCTGAAACACCGTTCAGCACTTCAAGGCACCAGAGACTGTTGAGAGATGTCGTCTTGCATAATGTGTCAAGTAGTAAAAAAATAAAATAAAAAATGTAGCAGTATGCAATATTAAACAATGTTGTATGAAGAAATTGCTAAATTGGGCAGAAAATACAGGCAAAGAAGGTATCCAGTATACTGTAGCATTGTTTTTTTATGTGCTCTGTGCTGCCATGGATATTAGTTTTATGAGTTTAGTGTTATCCAGGGAGCAGACAGAGGCCTTGGACAGTGAGTTAGATGTACAACCACATAGAAAATCTGTCCAATTTACAGTACACAAAGATGCATTTACCCTCTCCGCAGTCATAATGTGAAATGTGATTATAGTCACTGAGCAAATCTACTGTATTTTAGGATCCATTTGCAGACAGACAGAGACAGAGGAGGGGGTCCGAATCCAGCGCTGTGTGTTTGCGCTTTGTGTTGAGATAGTTAGTGTTTAAAAAGAGCATTTTGATTCGCCTCCGATCGAGTAGGCTCTGTCTGCCTCCACTCATCCTGGGTGATTAGACTAAAACATTTGCTCGTCTTGACTGGAGATCGAAGCAGCTTCACATAACGCTGCTTGATTGAAGGTCGAAATATTTTGAATTCTAATGGAGACTGTGTACATGAATTGCCTGAAATAGACTGTAGAATTTCAGCACTTCCTCCCCCTCAGACAACCCCCCTCAAACCCACCCACCCCTCACTCTTCTCCTCTGTGGCCGCTCGGAAAAGAACGGTTGGGAATGGCTGTGGCTGATGATCATAGAATTACTGGATGGTGATTCTAAACCCCTCAAAGAGGAGTTGCTATGGAGATCTCGTTCCAAACTGTGAAATGATTCCTCGTCTGAAAGGCTGGGGAGAAGAGGGCTGAACACATCATTGTTCAGGTGGTGGTTGGTTAGGAAATTGCCGGTGCCTGAGCAATCAGTGCTGCTGCTATAGTTAAGGTTCTAAAACGGTTTGTTCTCTGAATGATGTGGGGCAACAGTGATGTGCATATGATGGTTCCTTTCAATCAGGCTCCACTCAGACTCATGGGGTTGGGAGAAATGACAGAAAGAGTGGGCTCGAATGAAAGAGGAATGAAAACCATTATTGTCTCTCAAAGCTAATGAAATCTAGGCTTGTCTTGATCTATCTATTCTTCGCCTGCATAAATCTTGATGCTAGTTTGAAAGGTTATGTTCCCTATCAATGTCTAACCAATTCCCACTGTATTCCATAATAGGATGTTAATTATGCATTACAGAAATTGACCTTGGTAATCTTTGTAGATTAATTTGTATTTTTATATTATATTTTATAAAGATATGTCTGTCAGCAATAGATGAGACATTCAATAGTTATAAATGGACACCGTATTATATACACACGGTTAAATTGAACTAATTTTCTCTTTATATCTCGCGCCTCCAAAGTTGCATGACATCAATTCATTTCATTTTAAATATCAAATCCTCTTGTAACTACAGCACAAGCAAAGTTAGTCCACTATAGTTGTTTATTATATGATTATTTTTTTCTGCTCTGAAGACACAGCTGAATTGCTTTTACTGACAGACTCATAAAGTAGCTTTTATGGCTGTGAATACCAAGGCAATTGCAGCCGTGTATTTGTGGAGAACCTCTTAAAAGCGAGCCAAGGAATGCTAGTGATATAGATGTTCTCTTCCTTTTTTACGTGTGAATACTTGCAAAGGAAGTCGACTGCCATGGAACACTGTAATTTGAGTGAATGATGTTGATCACGTGATCTTCTAGCCATCATAAACAGACGATAGGAACATTTTCTGCATCCGTCGTAAATTTGTTGTTTATCAATTTTTGCCACAAAACAGGATTCATGTTTTATTTGTTGGTTTAATGTTTTGGTAATTTTTTAAATATTGAATGTGACAGATTTGATAATTATTAACTTCTTATTCCACTTGCTCCATGTAGTATACGCAATTAATTGATTTATTCATTCATTGATTTATTTATTACTTGTTCATTATTATTCCAACTATTCTAGAAAACCTACTTCTAGCAAATTTACTTAAAAAAAAAATTTAAGTCTTTTAATTTCACAGAAAATTTGTTAATCTAAGAGCATTTGTGAGTGTGTTTTTGGGTGCGTTTACACAATATACACATGCATCAAAGTCTGTGAGTGAGAAGGCAAGGTGTGTTTGTGTGTGTGTGTGTGCGTGTGTGTGCGTGTGTGTGTGTACTTGTACTCACTTCCCAGAAGCCCTGTTTTCATTGAGAAATGATCCAGTCAGACTGACTCTTTTAAACATAAAGGCCTTTGTTAGGTCAAATAGTAAAGACACACCTGCTAATGGGCTCTCCAAACATACAGTAAGTAATACACAGCAGTAAAATGTTAAGTGCCAGATAGACTTGACTTCTGAAGCTCCCCCTACCTCTCTTACTTGCTTTTACAGTCTTACTTGTGGCTTGTCGTGGCGCCGCAGCCTCGTAAGAGCGGTCTTTACAGAAGTCTATTCAGTCCTGTTGTTAAAGGATTTTCCCTTTGCTTCTGTGTCCTCTTTGCCTGCTATATCTGTATGTCCTGAGGAAATACAAGGTCCTGACATGTCGTAACTGATGTCTGGTAAGATATATATAATAAAAGGGTATGACACAGGATGGTTGAAGTTTTAGAAAATCTGAATGGTTTTATTACCTAATTGAAATGAAAAGTGTGAATAGCTTTTAAATATTATGTGTTTGTTACATTCTCAATACTAAAAAAAATTACTTGTATATGTCCGTCTGGGGGCTGGTGCTGTAATAGAGCTTCTGTTTAAAAAAAAAAAAAAGGACACAGAAGAAGGTTTGACACTAAGCACAATTACAGGAAGCAGCAGGAACACCTTTCTGTGGCTGTATTTATTCATGGATCAGTAGTTGGTTCAACTTTTATAGACACTACCAACACAAGCAAAGGTTTAAGGCAAACACCATCCACTCACTGTTCACAAAAAATGCAGGTCTCTAAACAAGACATGTTATGAAACAGCTCCATTTGTCTTGCACAAAATATTGGCAAATACAGCATACCAACTAAGCTAGCATTTGTTATATGTGTTTTTGTTATCTGCTTTGCTATCCTGCAGAAGACTGAAGGAAAGCTGCTACAACTGAATCTGCTCAGCAGCTGAGGATGCTAGGATTTTCACCAGGTTTTCTCACACGTATTAGTAAGTCTGTTGTATTTACATTACATCTGTAAAGTAGTCTTTGCTAGTGAACTTCTGTGAGAAATAAGTATTCTTTTACCATTCCACAGGTTGTATAACCAGCTTTTTTTTTTTTATAAGAGTAACAGCACCATAATTACAATATGTGACCAAACACACACACATATGGATGTTAGTGCCAGCCAGGCAAGTCTGGGTATTTCCCAAACTGCTGATCTACTGGGATTTTCATGCACAACAATCTATAGGGTTTACAGACAATGGTCAGAAAAAGAGAAAATTTCCAGCAGTTAACAGCAGTTATTTGAGCAGAAATGCCTAGTTGATGCCAGAGGTCACAGGATAATGACCAGACTGGTTCAAGCTGATAGAAAGGTGACAGTAACTTAAATAACATCTTGTTACAACATAAGTTAGAGAAGCCGAAGAGCATCTCTGAATACACAAGACGATAAACCTTGAAGCAGATGGGCTATAGCAGCACAATACTGAGTCAGTACTCCTGTCAGTTAACTACAAGAAACAGAGTCTGTAAGTTGCATGGATCCACCATAATCGTACAAGAGAAGATTTGTGAAATATCTGATGAGTCTCTATTTATAGTTTGAAACATGGCTCCTTTCTACCTTGTATCAATGGTTCAGGGTGGTGGTGGTGGTGCAACATTTTTTTTTTGGCACATTTTGGGCCCCTTAGTACTTGGGTATGTTTGCTGTCATCCCTTTATGACCACAGTGTAGATCTTCTGATGGCTACTTTCAGCATAATAATGCTCCATGTTGTTGTTGTTGTTAGTCTTTTGGCTGCTCCCGTCGAGGAGTTGCCACCGTGGACCATCAGATCTGCACATAACTTGGCACAGGATTTACTCTGGATGCCTTTCCTGACAGGTTCTCTGGAACCCTTCCATTTTATCTGGGCTTGAAACTGTCCCTGCATACAGTGGCTGGGGTTTGGGCATTGGGTGGGAATTGAACCAGGCCTGAAGCGTTGCAGGCGAGAAACCCTATGAGCCACCAATGCCCTAATAATGCTCCAAGTCGCTGGTTTCTTGAACATGACAATGAGTTCGCTGTACTTAATTGGCCCCCAACAATTACCATATCTCAATCCAGTAGAGGAAATTTGGCATGTGATGGAACAGGAGATACTGACAATTCTGCAAAAACTCTCTCTATCTCTAAGCTTATGCAACATGACATCACAACATTTATTTCCATCCAGAGTCACATTAATTTATCTCCAAAATTTTGTACTGAAGATAAGAGAGTCAGAACACTGTGTAAAGTCTTCGCCAACACATCCCAAAAATTCTCAGTGGGTTAAGGTCTGGAATCTGTGGTGGCCAATACATGCATGAAGATGTCTCATGCTTCCACTTTTTCACAATTTGAGCCAGATGTATCTTGGCATTGTTGTCTTGGAATATGCATTGATTGAAAAACTTGATCATCCAGTATATTCAGGTCAGCTGACCTCCTTTCTTTGGGGTCATAACTTTGCTGAACCTAGAACTGACCAACAGAAGCAACTCAGACCATAGCACTACCTCCACAGGTTTATACGGTGGGCATTCTACATGATGGGTGCATCACTTCATTTGCCTTCATTCTTACCCTGATGAGCCCATCCTTTTACAACAGGGTGAATCTGGACTCATCAGGCCGTATGACCTTTTACAAGGCCCCACAGTCCATTCTTTATGCTGCCTAGCAAACTGAATGTTTTTATATTAGCCTCACCAATAAGGGGTTTAGTTTAGTTCCAATCCCTTGAGTTCTCTTTGCATTGTGAGCTCTCTTTCCACTATCCTTCACCTTTTATAATTTTCAACAAATTCTAGTGGCTTCAGCAATGTCCTTAGTTGTTTTCTTTGCTTGAAGCATGGAAATTATTTGACCCATCTGAAACAGAGTGCCATCTTTGCCACAACCACAGGACTCACTGAACAAGTTAGGGTTAAATAATTGGTTGCCAGTTAAAACATACTAAGCACTCCAGTAATTATGCAATGGAAGACTCCATTACCTATTTGCTTATTTAAATCAGGTGCTGAATTTTTTTGGCCAGGCTGTGTATTTCCAGCATAATTAACTAGTAATAAGGACACTGAATAAGTTTTAACTTCTTATTATCAGGGCAGATTTTAATTTCACTTGACACTTCTGCTATGTTTATACTTTTAAGCCATTTGATAATTTTTGCAAGAGAATGGTCTATTGTTCTATTAGTTTTTTTGTTTTGTTTTTTGTTTTAATGCTTTAGCTTTTAAGTCTGTAAGATTTGTATTGTGTTTACCACCTTTGCTCCTAATATTGATACGGCATGCTTTTCCCTACCATGGTATTTGCTTTATGGCCATGAAAGCTGATCACTTTGACATGGTCTGTTCCACACCCGAGCTCACTTGAAGCAAACACTAGACCACAGTTTTTAAGCTCAGTTCTCAGAACTGCTCATGTTCAAAAACAACTTTTACACTTGACCAAACACACCCAAATGGTTCAAAATGGCCTATCATCCAAAAAAAGGTGCAAGTGTGAAAACATCCCAAGCCTGACAGTTTCCACAGACTATCCACGTAACACTCAGCTATCCCTGAATTCTCCAGGATCTCATCCAGCTACTTTGTAATTCTAGCTCTCTGGTAGAAACTGATGCAGCTTCATACCAGCAGGCAGACCCAATGTGAAAACTTTTGCAGACTTATCATCTGTGTTCACACCATCCATAATTATTAGAGCTGTCCAAGCATAATATTAACCTTGTCTTAGTCTCTCTCTCTCTTTTCAGTCCAGGTAATAAAATACATAACTATGTTACTCCACCTGTAAATCTCCTTTCAGCCATGCAGAGGAGAGACCCTACAGGCCTTTTATATTGGATCCCTCGCTCATAGCATTTTTCCATCATTGTCTGCATCCTTGTAAAACAACCCCTTCTTATACTGTAGTTCCGTAGATGAGAATGTTTTTTCTCACAGATGTGTTCTCAGAAGCATGCTTCCTGCCTCTTATTTATTTCCTGTTTGTATCCATTTTTAAACCTTGAGTATGTTTCTTCTACTTTCAATTCATTTCTTCATCCCTTTGCCTTTTTTCTTTCCTGTTGCATTTTTAAATGCGCCTCATTCACGTGCCCTATTAGTCTTCGTCTTTGCTTGAATTATTAGTTGCAAAGAAAGACAATTCTCCATAGTAAAAAAAAATGCAATGCAACTCAAATTCTGTGTTATTCTTTTTAATTCATACGTCTCTTATCATCCAGGAGTGATTCACATAGCATTATTTTCACTTGAAGTTCAAGCATGAACAGGGCACACAATAGCACATTTTCATCCCAATCAGTGCCGAACTCGTAGCTGGCAAATTGGAGCAGCAAAACAATAATTCCCTTGATTAGCCCCTTTCTGTGTGCAGTAAGTGAACTGTTTATACTGTGGAGTACCTCAGAGAGACGAGAGCAACCAAAACAGGCTGATTAGGCACTGAATAATTGGATAACGTCATTTCGGCAGGACAACCAAGAGCCTGATGACAGCTCCTTCCAGAAAGCTCAGCCTTGGATGACATATAAGGAACAGGGCACTTTGACGTGAAACTCAATGCTTTTTATTGGTTGTGTGTTGTGTTTTGGTTTACTGTATATGTTTTATTATGGGTGTTAAAGGTCATCCACTTTATGATATCATGAGTGAGAAGCACTTCCATTGTTTGTATTAATTTTTTGATCTGGGAGAAATTTGAAAGTAGATGAGAAGTGGTGAGATTTTATTCCACAACTGGGCCCACTACTGTGACTCATTACTTGTGTGCTACTTGTGGTTTCATGAATGAGCGCTCTAATCCGAAATAAAAGCTTGCTACAATGTTACAATGCTACAATGTTATAATAACATTCTTATTACAATATTAAATTGTTGTTATAATAGAATTCAAATATGTTGGTGTATGTGAGTATTTGTGTGTTGGCATACATGTGAATAACTGGACATAAAGATTAGAACTTTTGGGGGAAGTATCGAGGGTTGCTTGTAGTCCTGAATCATTAGATTTTTTCAGTCTCGGTTATTATTAATGAATGGATTTATTTATTCATTCATTCATTTTAAAGTACCTTTTGCAAAATTTTGGTAAATAGCTCAGTTTCAACTAGTTTCATTCAACTCTTCCCTGCCTGTCTGCCATCTTTAGTCATATAGCATTAGCATGAATCATCAAGAGTTTCTCAATGAAACATTGCTGAAACTTGTTTGCCAACTTTATCATGGTTCCTGTGATGAATGATTGATATATATAGTATGTAGAAAGTTTGAAGTCACAGTAAACTGCCAGAAGGAAAGTAAGTAACAGATGTGACGCAGGAATAAGCACATGCCATACATACTGGCTCATGTCTTTCAATTCTGTACATCTAAACATCTGTAGTAAGTTAAATATAATTATTAAATTTTTCTAGTAAAACATTATATCAATGGCATTTTTAAGTCTCTTTTTTACTTTAGGTTATATTAATGCTTAATTAGCGGAAAAAGCTGAAATTTTTCAATTGTGCCTATGGAAGATACTAAATTGGATTTTGTACATTTGTGGCAAGAGTGTGTTTTGTAATGCAGTTTGATAAATAGCTTACTGCATTAAAGTATAATTAGAAATGTTTCCTTTTCAGTAACACATTTACTATAAAAACTGATGAATTTTACTCTTTTTTTAACTGTTTAATGTTTCTCTTGACATTATAAATAATTGTTATTATAACAAATCTTAGTGAACTATAATTAAAATAAGCATGTTATTAAATATGATCTGGACGTTGATGTGTAATTAATATACATTCAGTGCAGATTTCCAAGCCTAAAGAGTTGAGGACAAAAGCAAAATTCTGCCAACTGCCTTACTCCTTAGTAAAAATGGTGTGTTCAGAAACACATTTGTTTTTTGAGTTGCCCGACTTGCATATATATTTATTCTCTCTTTCTTGATAACAGATGCAGGCAATGATATTATTCCTGCAACTTACTTTTATTAAAAAATCTTCCATTGATACATATTTTCTAAATCTGAGATGTTGTATTTACTCATTTTAATAAACACTTTTAACCATAAGAACAGTCACTAAATATTACAAACATTTTCTGTTGAAGAAAAGAAGTCCATGTGCAAATTGAGAGCAGAACGAGGTGACTCTTATTTCTGAAATGTGCCAGAATTCCCATCATTACTTATTAGTCCCTACCCCAGACTCTGAGGCCTTTGATTCTCACAAAATCAGAAGCATAGGCGACTCTGTTTCCTTGCTGTTTGCACATGCAAACACATGTAGCTTTTGCTCACAGCTCTAGAGAATGAGATCTTAAGTGTTTAAGAGCTCCATTATCTAATCACTTCCCTGATTAGAACACTTTACCATTTACTCAGTTAATCTATTGCACAAAATTCAGATAGAGGTGATAAAAGTGGTACAATTAATTGACTTTGTGTTTTATATTACAGGATGTGCATGAACTAATGATACATTGTTGGTCCTTCTGATTAATCATATCCGTATCAAGTGAATAGTGCTTTAAATAGTGGAGACTGACACAAAGCAGCTTTTTTCAAAAATCTAGGTAGAAATTTTTACTAATTTATCCCCATTGATAACATTATCAAAGGTGCAACAGTGGCAAGGAAAAACTCCCTGAGGCAACAAGAGGATGAAGCCTTGAGACTCAAAAGGGAACCCATCCTCATCTCGATGGCACCGGATAGCATGATCACTTTAAATCACTCCGCTGCTATAACTGCATATAATAAAGCATGCATGTGACTCATCTAAACAGCACAGTTTACCAAAACCCTCTATGTAGGTGAATCCTTGGATCACGGGTATATGTAAGGCAGAGACGCTGGTAGTGCCGGTAATTATCATTTATTATATTTTTGCTGTTGAGTAAGCGCAGTACACAAGGTGGAAAAGGATTCTGCAGATTAGATTTAAGCAACATCTGGGTTATTGATTCCTGTGTACTGTAATTTGTTCATCAGAACATTTTTTAACCATAGGACCCAATCAACTTTCCAATTATTTGGCCCAGTTTAGTGTCCTTGATTTTCCCTTGTCATCACTGGAAGATATTAAGTGGAGTTTGGTGGATAATGCCAATGTAGGTCACAGGAACCAAAAAGACTTGTTTACCTGATGCAATTTCTCCTAAGCACAGAAGATAGAAATAGAAAAACAACACACTATACTATACAATAAAGGGAGTTCAAAAACATAACATTTGAATATTTATGAATTTCAAAACATATTTAAGTGTAAACAGTGTCTTAAAAACACATCGCAGCTTATGTACACTAGCATGTGTGTGCATGTGTGGTTGGTTGTGTGTGTGTGTGTCTAGGTGGGTGTTTATAAAAGCATTATTCTGGGTATTTAGAAAGTTTTTTAATATGCTTGATACAGTAGCTAATTTGTACAGCAGTTAATTAGCTAGCAGAACTGACTCATATAGTTGAAATGAAGTTGGCCATACAAACTATGATAGAACTTAGCAAGGATTTGATCAAAAGATACAAATAGATGACTTCTGATCATTACGTGCTTTTGACATTTTGATTTTGTTTATAACTTATTAAGAAAGTATTATTATTAGTAGTAGTATTATTATTATTATTAGTATTATTATTATTATTAGAAGTATTATTATTATTATTATTATTATTTTACAAGTATCACTTTTGTTATTTGTGACTTTGCACCCCCCCCCCCACACACACACACACACAATTGATCAATTGAACAATGCTGTGAGGCAATCTGTGGCAGTACAGCACATCTTGCAACTATAATGTTCCCACCAAAAATGTTGGAAATGTTAAAAACAATCTGAAAACACATTGAAAACATCAAATCTATATTTTAACCTTGTAGAATGATGTTCCCTAAACATTTTGCTAAGCTGCACTGCTCTAATCAGATTTTTTTAAAAATGTATGTATTATCTTCTCTCCTCTCCTCATCTCCTTCTCCTCCCCTGCACTCCTCCTCCCCCTGGCCCATTTCTCTCTGTTTCTGTAGAGAGTGAAAGTACTGGAGGGTCAGGGGGTTTCCTGCCGCAGAATTCATTAATAAAGAGATACTTAATCAGAAGCTGAACCCGGGTCACCACGCTGCACTAATGAAAGTGTTTCCACCAGCAGCTTTTCATCTGAAGTAATACTCAAATCATAGCACTACATACGCTCAGTGCGGCTCCCACACAGCACACAGCATGGCATTGTGGGAAAGGGCTGTTCAATGGCTGACCCACAATCCCACAGTAGATATGGATACAGTAAATGTTTAGAATGTGCTTCAGTAGAGATCAGCTCATGTGTGTTTCTTCCTTCCTTCCTTCAATTCTATTTCTTTCCTATTTTTTCTTCCCTTCATTTCTACCTTTCTCTCTTCCTTCCTTCCTTGTTTCCCTCCTTCCTGCCTTTCTTGCTTTTTCCTTCTTTCCTTTCTTTCTCCTTCGTTCCTTTCACTCTACAGCGTGGTAGTTTTATTATAGCCAATTATATGTGTCACTGTCACAGTAGCACAGACATTGTGTGTGTAATGAAGCAGTACAAGCTTCTCCAGGTGCCTGCATCTTAGTCTGTTTGTGTTCAGATGGTTTGTCTCTCACATCTTTAAATGCAGAGATAAAAACCCCAGTCTGTGTTAGGTCGTGTGCTGGCCATGTTGAGGGCAGCGTCTGCTGTGACCCCGTTTGTAGATGGTAGCGGAGAGCGTGTGCGAGTGGGGGCTGGGAGAGCTAATCCTGCTTTTCAGCCACCCTATTTGAGGCCGGGCACACGCAAACCCTGACCGCTCATTATCCTAACAAGAAGGCCATTTCACCTGCGACTGGGGGCCCTGCTTGGCCCCTGTTAGTGTAATCTTCCTCACACACACACACACACACACACACACATACACACACATAAGCACTCATTCTCACACACGCACACCCACACCCACACACACACAACTCCGCCAGACCCGACGCCATTCAGGACAAGCAGGTGGCCACTGACGCACATAATTGCAGACAATTTGAGGCAATGAATAAAAATGATCTACATTACTTCTTGCCGAATGTTGTATGTGCTTGGTGCCAATAGAAATCTATGGAAGGGCCTCTTTTAGATGCTGAAGAAAAGAGCCTATCAAAGGCAGTTCAGGAGGAAAGGGGGAGTAGGAGTGATTAATTTCTTAAAGAGTGAAAGAGAGATTTAGTACATTCAGCTGACTGGCATCTAGTGAAGAAATGAAAAAGCCTGAAACAGAGAACATCTTTCATACTGTTTCCTCTATATAATCTTCAAACTCTATGCATTGCTCCTTCTACAGACTTTGCACAGCTTTCCATAATGTAAAGAGGCTTCATCAATCGTTACTAATCTTGTGAGTGTTCATAAATGATGATCTCAGAGTATGCAACTTTTTTTTTTTTCTGGACATATTTCAGCAACTTTTTCTACTGGACAGATGTGCATGGCTATAATTAATGTATTAGTGTATGCTCTATGTGTGTATACAGCTTCACATCAGCTAAAGCCTCTGTGAAGTTGATTGAAAAGTGTGACGTGCCTGGTGTCAGAGCTGATTGTGTGCGATGAGGCATGAGCAGATTCGTTAATCACTGACCTGAATGCGCTGATAATGCATTCACAGCTATTTATTATAATACGTCCAATTACAGCACCATACAAAGCTTCTGTATTCAAAGTCAAATTAGAGGGTATTTGTGTTGGTCACGCTAGTCCATTAGAGATAACATGAAGGGAGAAATAAAATACAAAAAATTCTTGTATCGGAGCTGCCGTCCACTGAGAGGTGATGGCTCAGTCCACGGCAAACAATAAAACATCATAAATGCCTTCAGAATTCCCAACTTCCTGGTTGCACGTGAGTGGATTTGTGTGTTTGTTCATCAGCGTATGCATGTGTGAGGATGTGTGTCTTTTATTAACACCTGCCTAGCGGAGCGGTGCTGCTCTGTGTCGGTTAGCTGATGAGCGCAACCTGGCACGGGTTCAGCCTGTGTCACCGCCAGTTTGCTGTTTCCATTTCACACATGATTAATTTTTCTGAGAGGGAGAGGGAGAAAGGGAGAGAGAGCAATAGAAAAGACATAGAGGGGAGCTAGTTTGCAGTGAGAAAGGGAGAGAGACAGAAGGAGGGAAGACGAGAGAGCAAGAGAGAGAGAGAGAGAGAGAGAGAGAGAGAGGGTGGCCCATGTTCGGCCCACGTGGCTAAAAGTCTTTTAGAATTCCTGCAGAGAGGGCTGAGGGAAGAGTGAATGCAGCCAGCCGGGGATCACTGAGCCTTTGTGTAATTGAGGCAGCAGCAGCCTTCCTTTCCTCTTCATTTCAAAAGGAGCAAGGGATTGTGAAGTGCAGGGAAGGGCTGAGGGGAGAAGGGGAGGATGGAGGAGGGGAAGAAGGGAGGGAGAGGGCTGTTTCAGGGGCTGGAGGAGGGCTCTCTTTTTTTACGAAGGGGGAGGTTAAGTTGACAGGAACAAAAAGAATGTGTTCCGCTAATTTCTGCAGAGCTGCATCAACAATAATAGGCTCAATTTCTTTATTGCAAATTTTATAACTGGCTCCCTCCCCTATTTCCCACCCATTCCTGCTTCCAAGGCCTTTCACGGCTCACATACGCCTGTGGTCTTAACCCACAACAGCTCCGAGCAGCACTGTGTAGGTCTGAGACCTGCTTCTACAGGACTGTTAATTAATACCTTACTGTAGTATATAGTCTGTCTGACAGTACACTGCAGAGAACCAGGGGGGAACTGAAGCCTTAACAATAACTTACAGTCCTCCTTAATCCTTTTATTCAACGCCTCTTATTCAAACCAAGTTAACATTTAAAGAGTATTAGTACATGTATTGAATGTGTAGAGGTATATATTTTCAGATTTAACAAATGCATAAGTCACTCTCTCTCTCTCTCGCTCTCTCTCTCTCTCGCTCTCTCTTGCTCTCTCTCTCCTTTTCACTCTAGGTGAGTGTCTATATATGTAGACACATGGGCACATTAGCTGTTTACGTACATGTGTATTTTGTTGTGTGTGTGTATGAGTGTGTGTCATTTCTTTTATGCTCCTGGCCCCTCTCTGCTGTATGCAGCCAAGTGAGAAGCATTGTTCAGCACTGCATCAGCATGCCGTGCATTTAGGAAATAATTACCCAGGATCCTGCTGTTTTTATATTCTGTTTCATCTTCTTTAATGGCTGCTTCTTCATTCACCTCTAATCCCAAACAGGACATAATGTGCAGAATCAAGCACTGGCCTTCGGATAAAAAGGAACATGTTCGCCACTGTCCCCAGCAGAACAGAAAGGAGGTAGGCCTTTAATCTTTACTTAAATGTGTTCATGGTCCCGTGTCTTGTCGTATCACTGGGGCTTGAAGCAAAATCTCCAGTTTGGAGCAAAGCCCCTGCTCTGTACATCACAACCAGCTCAAGTGCATGGTGAGCTTTTAGGAATATTTTCTGTATTATTTTTGAGCAAACTAATGACATCTGTGCTGATACTGATCTGAAGGGTTTATAGGCACTCCCGCCGAGCCGAGACAACATTTTCTTTTGGCTTGGCCTTGATTTTTCTCCCAGCATGACCCCATGGGGGGGAGGGAGGGAGGGGCTGTTTGGTTTGGTTGAGGGTTTGAAAAGTCCTTCATCATCTCTGCAAACTGCTCTTCTCTATTTCTCTAACAGATCTTAACGTTTGTAGCTTAACACACATTTCCTTATACAAACCAACATCTCACTTCATAAAAATACAGTACTGCAGCTTGGATTTGATCATTATGTCACATCATTATATATGACATAATGTAGTTATTAATTCATGTTTCATGTTTTTACTTCTCTAAGTCATTTGATAAAAATAATTAATTCGGACATTTATGAAATTACAGAAGTACAGAAATAGTTCTTCTTTTAAAAAATAAGGTGGTGCATAAATGCATTCTCTCACTGCTCTCATTAGCTTAATGTCATTATATTAAAGTAGAGCTATGTATGGCCCGGAGCTGTACCACATATTATAGAGTTTCTCTTGTATAGTTGCCTTACGAGTGACTCTGTCTTGCCGCACTGAACCATCCCTGCCAGATATTCTGTCCTTCGTTATGGTTCAGCAGCCACATGTTTCCTATTCCCCATTAAAATGCCTAATTTTCTTATGATATCAGAGACCATAACAATTTATATTTGTAGACTGAAAGTCAACATGGTAACTGAAATCACATGGCAAATGTCAGTTAAAGGAAATGCCTTTTAAAGTATTATGACAGCAAGGACAGGCATCCATTCACAGGTAAGACATTTTGTTTTCAATTCTTGTGTCATGTCTGAGTGACAGCTTCACAGCCCTGAAGGCTTATGGGTGAGAAGATTTACTTCCATTGTCTTTGTTGTTGTTGCACATTATTTAACCAGGATGAATACATAATTGTGTCTCTTTTTTTTCTTCACAGGTATCGGATACATTGTGCGGAAAATATTACAAATATTACAAATGTTACACAAAACATTACAGATTTGATTGAAAACATTAGACACAAGTCTGCAACCTTAAGACACAACATTTTTTTTCTTTTTAAGTTCACAGCTGAAGGCTGGATATGCCCTGGCATGATGTCTATCAGATGCTTACAGTATAACTATATACCTGACTGTGATTGGCTCATCTGTGTCTCATCACCACCAGGAAACGAGTTCACTTCCTATAATAATGACTTCATACAGAATTATGTGCCGCCACAGAGTCTCCGTGTTTTATGGTGTTCCTCTAGTGTAAATGGTCCAGTTTATTCCGATGTCACCAACACACACACACACACACACACACACACACACATAAATACATAAACACAAATGTGACTATATATTGTAAGACAGACTACTAGGCTCAAAAGAATCTCCCTATGTCTGGACTAATCTTCTGTAATGTAACAAAAAAACTGATAGAAATGTAATTAAATGCAATTGTGTAATGCATTGTTTCACTTAAATTATATTTATAATTCAAGAATGCATAGTTTTAAAAAGAAGCACAGATTGCATCTCCGTAGTCCTAGCTCACATTATGCACTCTTGATATTCAGTCATTGTCTGCTGTTCTATGTTATGCTTTGAAAATAAGAAGAACCATTTCTGTTTAAATCCTTAACAATGGCCTTATAATATATCATATTTTGTTTGTTAAATAGAATGTAATACATAAAAATTGAGTTAAATAGAGTTAATAAAAATTATTTAGTAATATCGGGGCCGATCTATTGCACACTGTTATTGTGAAGTGAGTAACCCTCCCTGCTCTCTGTGTTTACAAGCTAGCGCCGTGCTTTTCTGTCTGTTAGCAATGTCAGTCGGAGGAAGTTGTTTCTGTATGACTCCTCAGGCCACTCCTCAGAGCCTCTCTGTCTCTGTCATCCACCGCAACATAAATCAGGTGATTCATGACTGCTAGATGATCAGTCACCAATGAAAAAGCCTCTCCTCCATGTAGCGTGCATGTGAGCATTTGTGAGTCTGTGTGCTTCAAGTTGTATGACGGGCAATAAATCTCTTTCTCTAGTGTTTGGAGCTCATGAGTGTGTCTCGGAGCCGGAGTGGCCCGAGGCATTCTCGCTGCAACAATGCCGAGATCAAAGCGCTGAGCTCTGACAGCCAATGAGTAGCTTCCTGTGGCCGAAGTAGCAGAGCGAGGCTCACACCTGTACCAGGTGATTACAGGTAGATCTGCCTGCCTCTAATTGGACAATAAATGCAGCTCTCGGCTCACTAATAGAGGCAGTCTGCCTCACAGACGCCATGCTGCCATTTGGCCGTCGCCAACCCTACCTGATCCTCTCTCTCTCTCTCTCTCTCTCTCTCTCTCTCTCTCTCTCTCTCTCTCTCACACAGTACAGGTGATGACATAGTGACAGACCATGCAGAACAAACAACAAGATAAATTACAATCCAAGTCTTTAATGTGAACAGGACTGACAGATACACAGAGGGGCATGCCTTTAGCTGTGCTTTTGGAATTTACTGGAAGGATTTTTTTTTTTTGTCATGCTAAAACTGTAAATAACATTTGATAAACAACTCTTTTTCTATGTTGAGCAAAAACTATGGTTTACACCCCTACCAGTGTGATTATCACACATCCCCTGCACTGTGCACAAAGTTTGCTATGAAATATTTTCTGTTATCTAATTCAACTCAAAAAAGAAGACCTTACTTCTGCATGAGACCTTCTGGATGCCTGTCAGAATCCTGCTTCATGTAGAGCAATGAAAAAGTCGTTCTGTCCTTCAGATTGCTCGATTGCTCAAGTTCTGACATTTCTTTTTTCATTTTTCTTTTTTTTAACTTACATGTTTCTCACTGTTGTCCCTTTATTTAGCTTTTGTCCTTTTTAACTGTATAGAGCATTGTGAATAGCTGACATGGAAAAGCTGATGCAGACAAATAAATCTGTTCGATCCAGTCTAAATAAAATTATTTAAGACAAACATGCTCTGTCATTGCTTTGCTAATTTGATAAATAGAAAGGAGGAAAAATATTATTACTCAACTGAAAAAATAAGTACATTTTGTCAGGATTTTGTACATATGCTTGTCGATCTCTTTTCATATTTGAAACTTCTTGTCTGTTTAAGATGCTCCCTAATCATGGGTTCTGTTGATCCAGATAAAGAGTGCTGACAGGAAGTCAGGGGTTTGCCATCAGCTGCTGCTCTAAACATTCACTAGTGCATCAATTAACCACAACACACCCCACTGACCCCCTACTCCAATGAGGAAGTACACAAAAAGATATACATACATACATACATACATACACACACACATACATGTATATGCACAAATTTATTAATGCATGGATCAGCTCAGGAATATAGCTGCCTTTCATTTCCATATTCTCATGCTCTGCTGGATATATGTGTGTGTGTGTGTGTGTGTGTGTGTGCACGCGCACGTGCGTGCGTGTGTGGTAGTACAGTAGAGGGCATGTGTGTGAGAATATGTACATGTGCATGTTTGAAGTCTGTTGGTGTGGCGACTGGATGCTCGTTTAGATGTTAATGTAATTGCGGTGGGGAGATCAAAGCCTGGCAGGACAAGTGATGTTTTAGAGGTAGTCCTTAACTATTTCTCTCTCTCTCTCTCTCTCTCTGTCTTGCTCCCTTGCTCGCTTTCCCTCCAGTCCCCTGGCTGCCCCCCTGCACATCTCTGCTTGTAAAAAATGATTAAGGACATGTTTGTCATGCCTTTATGGCATTGCGTGATAGGGAAGAGCATGTAGTTGACTCTGCCATGAGCTCTTGTCCGACTTCATGGCCTTGTACAAATTACCTGCTCCACATTAAGCTTCCACAAGCCACCACTCTCCAGTTAATTACACCACAACCATCTCTTAATCCCTTAACCAAACTAATATATTTATTTAGCTATTCATTCTCCTCATTTGCGTAACTTGTTTTTGTTTGTTTTTTTCATATTAATGACTCTTTTATATATATATATATATATATATATATATATATATATATATATATATATATATATATATATTGTGTTCATTATGAATGGACGTAATGTAATAGCTGGTCATGGATTTTAGTGTCAATTGTTAAGAATCATTCTTTTTAGAAGCAGTTTTATAATGCGCTCTTAAGTCAACTGGAGCCTCTTGTGTAGGTGTGTTGACCTTTAAGAGAAAGAAAGCATGACTGCTCTGAGTGAGTCGAGCAGAATGCCAGAGTGCTAATGCCACTTAGCAAGCATCTTGGAACGATGCTTTTCCTAAGTATGTGAGCGCTTATTTTTATTTATTTATTTTTACCTTGGTGGGGAGTAAATGTCGCCACAATAATGAGAATATCTGACCAATTGTCAGAGACATCTGTATTGGTGAGACATTTGGCTGGACTGCTCAAAGAAAAAAAATTTGACCAAAGCTTTTGTGTGTTTGCTTGCTTGCTTGGCCAGCCTATTCATTTTATATTATTATTATTATTATTATTATTATTATTATTATTTAATTATCGATATTATTAAGAATTGTGTATGTGTGTGTGTTTCCTTGCCTCTCCAGAATAGCCCCCAGAAGGCTATTGCATTTCGATTCCAAAGAATTTGTTAAAATCTGTTTGCTTTTTGAAAAAAATAAGTAATTTTACAATTTAAGCCAAAGCATTTTATAAGATTGTAGTAGGGCTATCAGCGTTATTGCTGGTAATTAAATAAGAATTCTTAAAGTGGTCGTTAAAATGATTTAACACAAATAAAAATTTCAAACATCCTCAGTGTGACACTAGGCCGTACTGATTGGACAAATGTACTAATCAGATGCTCCTTGTGTTCGACTGAAGAAGTACAGGCCCACTAATGTCCCACACAACCTGCATCAAGAACTACAATCATACAGTAAGTAGTGGGGTCCATGCTTCATAATGCATTCAAATGCATGCTTAGTCTATGAAAACTGATACGTATCAATTTGTTCGCATTAACTGTTGAAAATAAAAGAAACCAATGTGCTCATTGACATCTTAATTGGACAATATCACAGATATTAAGACATAAAAAAAACTGTCAACTGACAGCCCTCATTTGTACACATACTGTAATTTGACTAAATAGTCTAGACTGCTATAATATAATGACTATTCCAAAGTAAATGAATGATAAAAGTGAGACAGGAAATATGAAGTGGAATGTTACTGACTCATAAGGCTTGAACCTGAGCTTAGGTTGCTGTCTGTGTGCCAATGTCGGAGCTTCATCTGGGTTCTCCAGCTAAATTACCCCTAGGAGTAATGTGTGCGTGTGTGTGTGACTGGTGCCGCATCCAGGGTGTTTTCCCGCCTCACACAGTGTTCCAGAGAGACACCGTGGATCCACTACACCCTGACCAGGAAAGAAAAGTTACAGATGATGTATTCATGAGTGAATGAAGGAGTACTTTTAATCAAATAAAAGAGAATTTTGTGATGAATTAGTTTATGCTACCCATAAAACATACAGCACCTTCAGTGGACATTTTGGAGGAAAGACACATGATCATATAGAAAGTGAATTCCGGATGTTATGGCACAGTTCGGTCAAACCGAGAGTTTATGGAGTGCAAAACCACCCGCTGCATTCAATGCTTTCGGAGCTGCTGGCATTTAATCAATGTTTGGAAATTTCAAAGAGATTCTAAAATGATGTATAAGGCTTGAGTTTCCATAATGTCCTACACAAGAATGTCTCTCTCAGCCTCCACCTCTAGGGAGCTGTGGCATTTTGATGAAAAAAAAAAAAACTTTTCCACAAGCAGAGTTCCTGTTGCTGTTGGACCCTGTAGCTAAAAGCTTAGTAATGAGTGAGAAAGAATCAAGTGAGACTGCAGAGTTTAAACAGAAGCAGATGCTACTAATGAAGTTCTCTCTCTCTCTCTCTCTCTCTCTCTCTCTGTATTAATGTGTGTTCTTAAAGACTTCCTATTGTCAGTAGGTATCTGTAAGATCATGTCAAAAAAAGATTGTGTGTGTTTGTTTTGTCCATCTGAAAGTGTTTGTACCAGCATTATCAATAATGAGATCTTAACTAAGACCGTCAGACCTGCTGTCTTCCCCCAGATACTCGTTTGATGAGCAATGGTACTGGAGGCCCTGTTGTTGTTCTGAGAAATGCTCCGTCTATGGGATAGAAACACTGATAAATCCAGTGTGCTGCTCGTGTATTACCTGCACTACCACAGGAGATAGTGATCAGAGGTTAAAGACATTCAATGGGATCAAACACAACCCATTAAATGCTTGTCCTCACAATGATCTTTGTTAAGAATCTCTTTCAGCTCTTTAACTCTTAATGGCTCTACCTGTCAACGAGATCACAGCATTCTTTTCGTTTCATTTGGAAATGGAGACTTCTTGTTGTAAGGTGCATTCGTGACCCGCTGGGAAGAATTCTCCGAAAAACAATGTTGATGAAGGTTTACAAAGGCAGTCAGAAACGCTGTAAATTAGATTTCAAAAAAGCCAATCTAGCAACTTGGCCTATGGCAAAACAGATGCTCTAATATCTGGAATTTTTGGGTTAACCATTATCTCTGTGACTCACCTTCTTTCTTAATTTCTTTTTTTTTTTTTTTTTTGAAAGTCTGATCGTACTGCTTACCGTCATTCCCATGCTCTTGTTTTTGATATGAAGATTCCATGTGTTTTTAGTCAGGCTAATGATAGCGTGCAATCGCCAGCACTGTGGTGAGCGGCTTTGTTTATTAGCTTGGTGATAAGGGTTATAACAAAATACACATGTCACAGCCTGAGTCCTGCGGCCTGCCAGCCCTAATGAGATAAATAAATGAATTTAGCACCGCCACATAACGCTCCTGAAAGCTTGTTATCAGAGCAAGAGCTGCGCGCTAGAGCACAGGGCTGGGAGGGCGACGGAAGGCCTGATGTACACATGTCCTTGATTACCGTTCATTCCTCTGCCTTTATTCTAATAAGTGACATTCTTTATACTCCGTCGGACGACTCGACAGTCTGACAGTGGATGAGAATAAATATTGCATGTGGTTCACATTAAGCTGTCAGCGCCGGGGCCGGGCGAGAGACGGAGAAATGCGTGCTGCAACACTTTCCCTGCTCTTGTCACAATTGTCACATCTTGATGATTCCCCTCCTCTCTCCTGCTCTCACTGCCTCACACTACACCCCCACCCCCCCATCCTGCCACCCCCAACTCTTTTCTTTCCTGCAGTCACTTCTGCTGAGTGACAGCACGGTTGCCCTGGGTACAGAATTATTTTGGGAGAGGTATTCTTGAAAGGGTTATTGTTTTATTTCTTTTTTTTTTTTTTTATATCCCCAGTTCATTTTTGTCACAAATTGCGAACAAGTCACACTCGGGCTATGATAATGTGGCTCTGGACGTTTAGAGGACAACGTTTTACAACACCTCACTTCAGTGTGTGTGTGTGTGTGTGTGTGTGTGCGCGTGTGTGTGTGTGTGTGTGTGTATGTGTGTGTGTGTGTGTGTGCGTGCATGCGAGTGTATGTGTATGTGTGTTGTTGTGTGTGCGCGTGTGACTGGCCATACACTTACATGTTCAAATCCAATCAGAGTGTGTTCTATATTTAGATTTAGAACACAAAGCTGCCAAAGCTTCAAGACAGCGATGAGAACATTATCCTAAAAAATGACAGAAAATCTCAACATTGATAGCAACAGGAATAACAATAATAACATTGGTAATAACAGTGGCCAGAATTATAACAATAGTAAGAATGTCAACTCTTAATGGTCAGTAACATAATTAAGGAGATTGTGTGGGGTGGGGTGAGATAGAGGAGGTCAGGGAGTAACTAGAAATAGGGACATCATATACTGTTTTCAGACAGTTTGTTACGTATCTTGAAACGAATGATGCTGTATGACCATTCCCCAGGGTGCTCAGAATTGGAGACATGAAGTCAATTAGACACTAAAACTTGATCGTGAGTCAGGATCTGTCTCTGTTTTGTTAAGGAGACACTCCAACAAAGGGGTCTTTTAACACTTCTGGCTTTTGCTCCTAGTTAACACTGCCTTGCCTTGATAACTGTGAATGAATTCGTCCATACTGCTTTTTATACAGAATAGCTTAACCTTGAGATCCTTTATACTGAGTGTTCTGTAAAAGGTCTGGACTAAGATGTGTTAACAAATCTATCAATTGCAAGCAGGGTGAGTTCTATCAATCAACCAATTAACCAATCAACCAATTAAGTATTTATCCTTTTATTATATGTATATGAAATCCTAGTTTTAGGATAATGAATCCATTCATATTCTCTCATTAGGGTCTAATAACACCATGATCCAGCTCACATATGCAGGTAGTGTTCCAGACATTTTGTGGACCTGATTTGTGCTTATATTGGACTGTAAAGCGGCGTTGATCTGTGCTCTCGGGTCTGGCTTCTTGCCAGTTCCAGGCTCAAAGAGTTTCAGAACCACCTGACATCCTTTGGGGTTGTAATGCTTTAAAATGTAGAGTTTCTTCCAGACTTGTCTTGAAGTGCAACCAAAAAGTAACGTTCAGTCTTGAATATCATTAGTAGGACTTCGCTCTCTCTTTATGCTTAATTTTCTCTTCTTTTTTTGATGCCTTTTATGAGGTGAGTATGTGTTTAAATGTGTTTGGGGAATGTGTGTTGTGGAGGTTTGCGTTGTGTGTCTTTTTTTCTGATCTTTATTTTCAAGGTCTTTTGGTCGTTCTCTTAAAAAAAATCCCTTGCAGCGCTGGAAGTTTTATGATTAAAAGCTGTGTGTGTGTGTGTGTGTGTGTGCGTGTGTGTGTGTGAGGATGCAGATAACACAGATAATGAGCTGTCTTTCTGAACTTCATCAGTTTCTTTTAGTCTCTTTTTCTGGTACTTGATCAGCTGCTGGACTGAAAAGGAAATGTGTAGAATGCAGAGAGAGAGAAAGAGAGAGAGAGTGACAAATACACTGACAGACTGAAAACGCCATAAAAGGGACAGAGAGAGTACAAACCATTTCTGCTTACCACTCAGGGCAGAGTTGGCTTGTCTGCAGCCTGCGTGTGCGTGTGTGTTCTTGTGGGTGCATTTGTGTTCGTGTGTATGCGTGTGTATATGTATGTATTCACAGGGTGCAGCAAGCATCTGCTCTTGTGTCCTTGCAGCCACTCACTGCTGTGAGGATGAAAGGAGTCCCACTGTGCCCTCTACAGACCTGCTCACACTCCTCCATCAGCTCATCCCCTCGTCCTCTCCTTCCGCCATCCCTCTGCTGGTCCAGGGGGGCTTACACGCTCACCTCATACACCTGGAAAAACCCCGAGTGGATTTCCAAATATATTTAAAAAGAGAATCAAGAGGCAGTTTTAATATGACTATGAAGGAGTTCAGCTGGGTGTGACGTGGAAAAAAAGGGGGAAGAAAGGAATAGTTGCGGTTTTGCTGATGAGCTGGTGACTAGCACGCATGCAGGCCAGCTAATGCTCCAAAATAACATGCTATGGTGCATCTAAAGAAAAGGAGAATTTGGAAGGAAAGGAACAGCACTGAAGATGTAGTGGAAGCATGTCTGGTAATGACAAGTCCCACCAATCTCATCATCAGCTGCTGTGTTCATCGGTTACATCATCGGTGCCTCCGAAAAAATCAAAAGCAAGAAATGGTCAAGAAAGCTCAAAGTTTTCAGCCTTGGCTCATGATGTTTGCTAATTTCTTTTTGCATCAATATGACTAAGCTCCCAACTTACATTCTGAACTCACATTAGCATAGCTAGGGTAGTTTCTTTGACATCCTAAAGAGCTTTCCAATATAATGCAATGATAAACCAAAGGAACTGATCCTCATATAGATGGTTCATTTTAAAATATTACAACATTTTTAATATTATTTTAAAATAAGACTTTTTCAAATCTGTCATGCTAAGTACTCTTGGGACATTATATTTTCCACAAGTGCAGGACACATAGGTTGTCCTTAGGGGTTCTTTAAAAAGATAAGTGATCTTACTGTAGCTTCCTGAAATGGTTCTTCTTGCAAACTGTTCTGATAATAAATTCTCCAGATGTTCCAGTTGTTCAACGAACAGCCTTTAAGGATTCTGAAGAAGGATAACCAGAGGTAAGAACATTATTGCATGACTCATCATAGATGTTGAACTTTTAAATGTACACTACATGGCTAAAAAAGAAAAAAAAAAGAGCACATGTCAATATTTCATTGACTCCCTCTACCTTTGATTAGGTGGAAACTTAATGTTGAAAAATGATTCCTCATGTTCCCAGAACCATTCTTTCACAATTTAAATCTTGGAATATGTTTGATATGTGTCATGGATGTGATAATCTGGTCATTCACTACATGCAGATATAGGTTCAGATACGTTCAGATAAGTTCATCAGCTTTATTACCACATAACATTGCCGAGCCTAGTCGCTGCGTCGAGAGGATTGTAGAGTGGGCACTGTACATAATGCATGCATCACTTCATGTGTTTCTCTTTTTATCCTGGCACATCCATCACTCTGGTATAGTGTCAGTCTGGACTCATCAGACCACATGACCTTTTTCTATTGCTCTGAAGTCCAAGATTCTTTTTTTTTCTGATTAGTCTCACTAACAAGTGGTTTCTTATGGCCTTACAACTGCTTAGTCCCAATCCTGTGAGTACTCATCACATTGTGCATGTAAAAACTTTTACTATTAAACATACCTGTGTGTTCTACTGTAATTTCTTTTTCATGAGCACCGGAACTCTTTAACACCAGACCGATCATGTGCAGTTCTTTTCATAACAATTCACTTGTGTGAATTTGTCTAAATGTAATTCTCATGCATGAGGCCATGTCCTGTATCTGAGGTGCTTTTGATTCTCTGTCCAGCTCTGACAGGGAGTGTAATAAAGTTATGGGGGGTGTAGATAGGGATTTAGCCTATCTTGTCAGCATTCAGTGTGAGAATGGAAGCTTTAGAGGCTTCAGCGTTGCCGTTCTTTGTCCACTCTGGTCCTGTGGGAGCTTTGCCTGCTTGAGCCTTTGGGAATTAAGCTGTTCGACTCCATACAGTCACTCAAAAGGGCAGGACACAGGTTCAGGTAGCAGCACCTGTACTCCAGGCTTTTCCCTCCCTCCCATTTGCTCCCCCCTCTCCCTTCCTCTCTCCTTTGCTCTGTTGTCGGTGTCATTTAAGCAGATCAAAGCAGAGCTGAAGCCTGAGGCCACCTCTGTCAAAAAATGCTAAAATTAGCCTAGCTACATGAGCACACAAGCACACATGCTGAACACTACCACTATTAAGTATTTGCATTGCTATTAAGAAGCCCACCTTCTGAGTCAGTCAGGCAGCAAAGATTTAAGAGACTCACATATTAACACTAATTGTCTGCTTAAACACTATTTGCTCTCTCTTAAAGCATTTTTTAAAAACAACACAATGTGAGTGTTTATTAATTTGATGTATTTTTTATAATACAGTGTATTTTCCAAGTAGAAAAGGCTTTACTTGAAAAAAAAAAAAAAGCATGTGAGTGTAATCCTAAACAGTGGTAAAGTGTGTCTAACAGCGCAGACAGAGGCTGGCATGTACTGCAGCCGTGTTTGAGCTTTTCAGTTTCTGAGTGATTAGCAGAAATAATGTCTCTGTCAGCCTTAATCACATTAAAACATGGTTAACATTTAATTTTTCCCACTTGATATGCAAAAAATTTCCACTAGATTTGCAGCGAAGGCTATTGAAATTCCATTATAAAAAGAATAAAAATTTCAGGCATCATTTGTTCAGATAGAAAGACACAGGGCAGAAAGTGCTGAATCTTCCTATTAGCAGTGATTTGAGAAATGAGCCACTCACCACAGGGTGTTAGGACAGGGATTAGACTCCCGTACCGCTCATTCAGTCTCTCTCTCTCTCCCTCTCTCTCTCTCTCTCTCTCTCTCTCTCTCTCTGTGTTTCTCCTATTAGAGCATGCAGAATTTCATGTGCTTATTTTTTTCATACAGAAACAACATCATTATATATATTATGTTTACTTTTGTTATTCCTATAGGAAAATGTAGTATTTACATAAGCAAAAATACATCAGTAGTAATATTCTGTTTAAATATAATGAATATGTTTTATTCTTTGTTTGCTCCTTTACATTTTGCTCCTTTATACTTTACATACAAATACAATTTTGTCTTATCAGATTTGTGTGTGTGTGTGTGTGTGTGTGTGTGTGTGTGTGTGTGTGTGTGTGTGTGTTTTCATTCATTCATTCATTCATCTTCTATACCGCTTTATCCTGTATTAGGGTGGCGGGGACCTGGAGCCTATCCCAGGAGACTCTGGGCACAAGGTAGGGTACACCCTGGACAGCGTGCCAATCCATCGCAGAGCACACACACACACACACACACACACTTTGTGTGTTTTATGTGGATAAAATAGATAATGAGCTTCGTCAGTCTCTTTTAGCCTCCTTTCTGGTAGTTGATCAGCTGCTGGACTGTAAAGGAAATATGTAGGAGGACACAGACTTGCGGAGGAGGGGGGGGGGTGTTAACAAAGACACATAGTCTGATTGAAAGCCACAGACAAATGAATTGAGGGAGGTACTGTGATTAAAAATATTACTAATATATTATGTCATTATTTATTTAATTTAAATGTGTATTTTACTTCATTTCCTTTGTCTTGTCACATCATTTAAGATCCTTTCTCTCGCTTTCCCATATATACATATATAGTCAACTTTAGCTTACTGGCTTAACACCTGGCAACATGACACTTCTACAAGCCATTATTTTCACAACATAATCATATTCATGTCCAAATATGGAAAATTGGCTTGGCAAAAAAAAAGAAAGAAAGAAAAACTTGATGCTTTGACATTAACATTTTTTTTTTCAGTTCATTTGTCAGGTTGTTTGTTCATGGACAAATAATTGGGAGCGACTTTTGATAGAGTAAAATTATGAAAGTTACTTCAAATTGGTCGTGAAAGCAGTGTTGACAGAGCATCAAATCTCTTAATTGACGCTGCTATGTGTGTGTAGTCAAAGCAGGCTGTGTGTTTTGCAGCCCTCAGAGAGACCGTGTTACTGGTCGCATGTCACTCAGTGCCAGGACCCCGAGACCTCTGTGCTCATTTAGCATCTCTGTGCCAACATTATGAAAATCATCCCTCAGCGTTGGCGGAAGAGCTTCTTTGTTATACTGCTGCCGACTCTCTGCCCTGTCAAACCTTCACCAATTACAGTCGCAGGTACAATGGACTATTCACAGGATCGCAGCCCTTGACTAGTGTAGCAGGAATGATTTGTGAATCATTACTCCGGAGCTTGAAGAGAATGTGATACCTGAGGGATGCAAATAACGTGCCACACGGCAGTGGATGGTCACAGGGCTAGGAGTGAAAAATCTGCCTGTTATTGATAACTTGCTATTATCCAGGATTGGATTTTCTCTCTCTTTTAAAACCATCCCTCTTTCAGGTCATGTAGTTTTCAAGGTCTTAAATAAATGTAAATTTCTTCTTTCGAAAAATGGCAGCCAGGAAAGATTTTAAGGGGTGTTCAGATGCTGAGAGATGTTCAGTGATGTAGCCGTAGGTATTGATGGACCTGGATGGTAGAGAAATGTAGAGAAGTTTCTCTCCAACACAGCAGTAATTTCATGCTACTGGTCAGAATTTATAAACTTGTTGTGGGGTTGCAGGAATAGTTCTGAGGACATGTGGCTCTTTTGGACAGAACAAGCAGAAAGTCGTGGTTGTGAATAATGACGGGCGGATCCAGCCACTGAAAGCTCTTGTGAACGGGATCAGCATGAGGAAGTGGCTCTCCGATTCTATTCTTTGACTCAAGTCCAGCTGAAAGCACGTGGGCTTAATCTCATAATTGCTCCTCAACTCAACCCCCCTAAACCCAGACCCAGGCCCAGACACACACACACACACACACACACATTGTCCTGATGAGGAGGCACTGCTTTGTCCCATACTGTCAGGTGTCCCACTGGTTATGAAAAAAGGGGAAATACACTTAAAAGCGCAGTAGAATAAGTGATTGACAAAGAAGGGTTTTTTTTGGCAGACTTTCAAGCATTTTTCATTTTGAGCGGTAAAATGCAGGCATGAAACATTAAAGTCATTCACACACACACACACACACACACACACACACACTAAAAAAAGATTTAAAGGTGAAAGAGGTTTTGTCAAGAACTTATTTGCTAGTCACTCGTTTTACTTTACTTGATGAGGTACATGAAGTCATTTCTTACAAAAAGAATACTATTGAAATTCTTGTCAGAAACATTTCAGCCATCATGATCACAGTTTCTTGTGGCTTCAGTTACTTTTAATGTAAATAAAATGAAAAAAAAAAAAAGACCATTAACATGTGTAACTTTTTAAGAAAAATAAAACATAAGTATTTTACTCACGGGTCCCTTAAATTATAAATTCTCGTTTTAATTTGTTACTTTTGTATATTATTATTATTATTATTATTATTATTATTATTATTATTATTTAAATCATATCACTGATTATCTTTTTACAACAATAATAATAATAATAATAGTAATAATAATAATAATAATATTGGCTTTTGGAATACTAGCCAAAGCAACTTAAATTCATTAAATGTTTTTAGTCTACTGGGCAGTTATAGGTTAAGGTCCTTGCTCAAGGACCCAGCAAGGCCACTTTAGCATATCAGGATTTGGTTTCACAGTCTTCTGATTAGCAGTGTAACATTTTAACCATGAGGCTACCATTGCCCTACCCTTAATGTAAAGTTGTTTTAGCAAGTGATTTAGCAGCGTCTTTGGCTCCGGCAGCTAACTGTGGCACTGGTGGTCAGGCTGCTTAGTGTTACCATCTGACTGAGTTAAAGCACCAAGCGCTGGAGTTCAGAGGAACAGAAGTGGAGGGGTGAAGCAGCACAGACTGTGAGAGAGGAGCAGCCATCTCTAAGGTTAATTAGCATTCACTCTCCCCACACTTTATTATCAACTGTGTCCTCAGCGCACTCGTTTAATTGCGTGCGCTGATAGAATAATAAATGGCAGAGTAATTACCATTATAAAGCAAGGATCCCTCTCTTTACGGAACAACTCAGTCAAAGGAATTTTTATTCTAAATTAAGTTTTTAACTGTCATCTGTCATCGCAGGTATAATTATAACTTAGACATTTTGGGTTCATTGTTCTCACAATGTGAAATTCTCGGCGGAGAGAAAAGAAATTGTGACAGCAGATTTTTCGGAGCATGGAAAATGATGTTGGGAAGAATTTTGAATGTGTCTAAATGAGACAGCAAGTATGCTAATTAATCAAATGTCCTCATACCGGAATAATATATTCAAAATTCAGATGTCTTATTTTATTTATTTAATCAATTTATATATTGCTAGCAATACATACAGGGGAGGATCACTATAAAAAAAAAGAATCATTGCTGAAAATACTCTCTATGTAGGTTTTTGAAAAAGTGTTACAAGTGATCCTCATTAATTTCTCTGAGTTGTTTTTACTGAGTAACAGTGTTTATTCTTAGTATGATATGAATGCGTCTTTAACTTCTTCTGACACTATTTCTTCCCAGACCGGATAAGTTAAGGAATGATCACCCAGGTGAGTCGTGCTCACTTTTCCCCGCACTATGATTCAAGCATGTGGCTATTTATCATCTGTCTTCAGCCTGGTCGCATGGCCACCTCATGCCACCATCACAGGCCGCAGAGAATTGCAGTAACATGGGAAGCTGCTGAGCAGCAAGCAAGGTGCCGCATTGATTGAGGAGGGCAACAATTGATTTTGTCCATTACGTGGTGAGAATGTTTCCATCCTGCGCAGATCAGGCTGCCCTCCTCCTGCCGCTAGAGATAAGGCCCTGCTGCATTGTGGCTGCCTAATCTGTGTGACGGCACTTGTCTGGGTTGAAATTGATGTGGCTTTTCACAGGCCCGTTTTTGTGGGCCTGTACAGGGGGGTTCCGCCCCCTGCGCTTCTGTCTCAGTTTCGCCATAGGACCGCGGAGAGTTGAGCACATCAACAAACATAAGAGGGATTTGCATCAATACAGATGTTTGGCTTTGCATTCATTCGTGCAAATGTTTGTAAAGAGGATAAAAGGATTTGGAAGTCCTGTAATGAAGTCTTGCGACTTGTTGAATTACATTTCGCTGCTGCAACAGCATGTTCGCTAAACAAAGTGCATTTACTAAAGCATAAATCATTTAAACAAGGAATTTCTACAAATTTTTACAAACTGTTAATAGGCCAAAAAAAGTTACTTTTCACATGTAGTTTGCATTGAGAGTGGTCAGATGTTGATTAATCCAGTGCTTGTCAGTGCGAACTCTGTCCATGCACTTGCCTGGGTACAAACAAGAAAGAGCTCTTTCCAACTAGGGTCATCAACAGGGGTTTAAAAGAATTATAATTTCCAAAAACAGACAGGAAGATAACCGATTGCAGCCTGCCTTGATCTATAATGAAGGGCATTTTGTCAGGTAAGCATCAGTGAGTAACTATATTAACCCAATACATCTTACACTGTAAAAACTACACTCTGTAACATAGCGCATGCTTTATTAGGCAGCCTCGAGGTGAGCATTATCTATCAGGCAGCTCCCTATAGCTGTCTCATGTGCTGCGTGTCACCCCCAACAGCAGTCCGGCGCAAAGCAAATCACAGACTCATCTATTTCTCTCCACACAGACAAACCCTGATGCTGATTAATGGTAATTAAACTTACAGGCACTCTGTCAGTAAGATTACACACGGAAGGTAATGTATTGGAGTCATTAAATACACATCATTCTCCTGGCATGAAATATGTTGACCCCAACCTTATTATATACATAATTAAAAGTGCTCAACAGTTTCCCAGCCGTGCTCCATGGAGCAGTGCGCGGATGTGATGCAGCTCACCAGCAGACTCAAGTTATATTGATGTAGAGCAGGAATGTCATTTGTTTGGCTCATTTGTCACTCTTCTTCCAGCTCATCTCAGCATATAAATGGTCTTTTATTTACGGCAGGCAGTTTATGTGGAAAAAGGGTTTTAAAGCAGTTTTATTGTGTTTATCCATTTACCTATAGGTGTCTATATTTGTTGCAGACCCTTAGTCGAATGTGATTTTTTTTAATATACATTTATTGAATTTACTCATCATTTGTCTATTTTCACATTTTATATAGGACATGTGGTTTAATTTTTTCAAGTATAATAATAATAATAATAATAATTATTATTATTATTATAATAATGATAATAATAAAATTTCCCCATGCCACATATTATTTACAGGAATTACATATAAGCAACTCATGATCAAATGTGATGTATGTTAATTTTATATAACTGTGACAAAATATGATGGACATACTTACAAAATATCTTTACTTAGACCATAAATTCCCTTGAAATGAAAGATAATTTTTATAGTCTGTATAAGCAGAGGTTGAATTGTTTGCATTGCATTGCAACAATATTTTACACTTACAAGCTACTGTCAGAAATTGATCCTAAAATGACTGCCAGTAACTATCATGCAGGTCCCGCAGTGAAAAGGCCAGAGGCCTGTCATGTTCTCTGTCACAGTGAGCCATGATCACCACTGCACAGATCAATAGCAGGTGTGGATGTGGATCATCTGTGTAGCTGGAAGGCATTGATAGCAGCTAGCTCTGAGGCTTTATCAGACTTAGCGGTGTTTAAAGGCCAGAGTTCAGCACAGTGACATCCTCAAAATAATCTATTATTGGGGATGCGCATCACCTCCCAGCTCCCTTCACCCCTCACCTATTCAGATGACCTAAAACCTCTTAAATACCTTAAATCCTCAGAACACCCAGTCAAGCAAGATCTACACCACTATATCGCATATCTGGACAGTACCTCACTATAAGTCATCTTAACAACATATTCATCTTTCTCCTACACTTTCTGCTTCCTCCGTCCATCCTTTACTGTCATTCCTAATCACTGTAATTTTCTCTTCTTCCTTCACTAAAGCAGGAAGCAGCTTAGACTCTGCAGGTATTCCAAAGTGAGCCATGCACTCTTGGAGAAGGGCTTCATTATACCCAGAGTAATGAAATTCGGGCATCGCGAAGAGGCAGCCGAGGGAGCGCTGTCACATTGTGGACGAGGGAACTCTCCAGTGATCAGGAAGAACTGGCAGTCCCACAGCATATAACAGCTCACCTCTACATTTCCACAGGGAGAGAAATTACTGCACAGTCCTGACAAGCTTATTGATCGCTGCTCTAAACAATGCTGTTCTCCACCTGCTGCATATCCCCAGTACCTGCTTTACCAACATTTTCCCTCTGTCTGTCTTTATCAGAGAAGATTTTGTTGGCAACTGTGGGTTTCTCCATCAGGAGCGTACTCTATTCATTGTCGGCGGCCCCAGATGCTGTTGTTACACTGATAGCGTCAGACAAGTTAAATAATGTGTGAAATTCTTTACATAAGGACTGTTACACGGATGATGAGAGCACGGATAGAGGCCTGCATATCTTCTTTCATGGCTGACGACGTGTTGTGACCTTTTAACTGAGCTGGCCTGCTTTGATATGGCTGTGGTTTGTTCGTATAGAGTGCGGATTTAATTTCTTAGAGCGTTTCAGGTAGCTGAGAGCCAGAGCATCAGAGCGTGTACTCAAAAGAATGTAAAAGAATCACCACAGAGTTATCCACTGTTCCTAATATGGTTAGTAATAGTAATAAAAAGGCATAGATGGTGCATTTGTAAAGGCAAAAGCAGTGTGATTAAAGAGGGCAAACACTTTTTATGGTCAGTGTGGTTTTCACTTAGATGGAGCATTAATATCCATGGATATTAAGTCTAGGCAGTTCATCAAAGGGCACTGCGTACACTCACACAGTCATTCATGTAATAATGCAATAATGTATAGCTACACCTAACCTTATTAACTAGAAGGAAAAAATTTTTTTTTTAAAACACTCTTCTTACCGAAGACCACAGTTATGACAAACCTGTTCAGTTTCTCTATTATTATGGAAGTGTTCAGGGGCATCCATAAATAAAACACACATACATTGTTTACAGTAACAACTTCATTGCACGGTTAAAATGAGCTTGATGCACATTTGAAATAAAATGTGATGAGTGGCTTACAAACATATGTTGTTTTGATACAGGCTACCCTTAACTAAAGTCTAACTACAGCTTTTAGAAGTTTCTCAGGCCCTAATTGGTCTGTGCAGATGTGTGTCTTCGTCCCGAGGGTATATGTGAGACATTTGTCTTAACTGCTGTTCGTCTCATCTGGTAGAAGCATTGCTGTTGTGACACATCGTTTTGACTTTCACGGGAAGTGCCTGGGGCATTTCAGCATTTCCCAGCACACCATGCCACTTGTGTGTGTGTGTGTGTGTGTGTGTGTGTGTGTGTGTGTGTGTGTGTGTGTGTGTGTGTGTGTGTGTGTGTGTGTGTGTGTGTGTGTGTGTGTGATGGAAGCTTCTCCTGGCACAACAACAACCAGTTGACTGATATAGGTGTCTAAGCTGCTCCTGATGTACTGCAGGTATTTCTAATACGGCTACAATGAACACATCCTACAGAATTTGTTGCACATTGTAAACATGTTTTAACATGCTAGGATTTACATGCTTATTTTAGCCCAGACAGAAAAAACACAAAAGCAAACTAATATTTGATCCCCTAGTTCCCCCTAGCTCCTTAAATCAGAACCCAGTTATTAGACGTACTTAGTTAAAGTATAACTGATGGTTGCATTAACAGGATAGCAGCGGTAGGACATTGTAATGCATGTGTAGCCTATTCAGGTCAGTCCCTGAGGGAACGCATGCCCTGCAGGTATTTGCACTACAACACCTGTTCATGCTAATTTGCTCTTGTTCCCACATAGCACTGTAACGAGGTTGTTTAATTGGGTGTTGGATGGTGTTAAGTGGGAGCAAACATATGAATACAGGCATCAAATTGAAAAGCCTAAAATTAAATCCTAATTAATATGTGCAGGACCCAATTAATACTTAGTGTCACTGATATGAAAATTAAAGTCAGGTGAAAACACAAACAGATTGCTGTGAAACTGTAACTGATTTAATCACATGAAATTATTGGTAAGATAATGCAAGCAGTCAGAAAAGTCAGATGTTTACTATCTATCTATCTATCTATCTATCTATCTATCTATCTATCTATCTATCTATCTATATTAAAACAAAAATAAATACATTTTCTTTTGTCACTGTGTTCTTGTAACACTATTTTATTAATGAATATTAGAGGAAGCAATTTGAGATTTGGAATAAAATTTTATCATGATAGAATTAGGGATAAACTGATAGTACAGAGCAGTTTAGGCCTTAGAAATGAGTGTTTAGCAGTAATCCTAAACAGTGTGTGTGTGTGTGTGTGTGTACGCATGCATACATTTGTGTGTGTGTGTGCATGATGTATGTATAATTGAGACAGCCCTTTAACCCTGATCAGGTTCAGCTCACGGGATGTGACACATTAGTCCCCTACAACAACCCACATAAACCAATAACCTGCTTTTATTTTTCAAATATAATAGCAACCATGTCAAAGAGAGGTTTGTTCATATAAACCCGGCACAGACTTTTTAATAATTATTGTATTTTCTTAGGCCAAAAACCATGTTTTTCTTTTTTAAGAGACCTCAAGCAGCATGTTAAGATCATATTTGGTTCAGTTTCCTGTTTTACGTAGTGATACATATATTTCTCTCTCTCTCTCTCTCTGTCTCTCTATTTCTTACTGTGTGTGTGTGTGTGTGTGTGTGTGCGTGTGTGTGTGTGTGTTTCTATGACTGACTTCTCCCAAGGCAGAAACCAATGCTTTTTAATTTCAGCAGTGGGAATTGGGCGTTTGAATAGGCTAGTGTACGGGTATATCACATTATTAGTAATCATATCTGCTTAAGCCAAGCTTGCTGCTCCAGATGGCTGCTTTCAAGTGCAAATGAAGCAGCGAGACGAGGCTGTCTTTAATACATACTCACGATTCACAAATAGCCATTGATTTTTTTTCTGTCTCCCTCTCCATCCAGCCAGTCTGGGTATTGAGCTTGGATTAAATGGTCTCCTGAGTCTTTAAAAGGAACATCGATTCTTCTAATTAATTGTGCGCTGTTCAGAACCAGAATGCATAAACTTATCCATATTTGCACTTCAAGTCAATTATTTTGAGTTTGGCCGGAAGGGGAACAAACGGACCTAATGTATACCGAGGCAGTTATTTTGTTTTTTTTTGAGAAGTGTGAATACTCTCAAATGAAAGAGAGTTATTTCCATTTTAGTTGTAGGTTTGAATAGGAATTGACAGAGAAAGAAGTAAAGTCACCCAGTGGGATTCTGGATGGTCTATGAATAAAACATTGTCTTTTGTGTGTGTGTGTGTGTGTGTGTGTGTGTGTGTGTTAAACGTCTAGTAGTGTCTTACTTTACTATAAAGAAAATAGTTTGTGTGATTGGCTCGATTTAAAGCATTAACCACTTCTCACTTTTTCTGCATTATGATCTTAAATGTTGAGTAAACATGAATGGGGGAAACAACTGCAAACAGATGATTTTCTCCTTCACAAACTGTGCACCAATGGAATTAGTTTAGCGCAAATGAGTCAGGAGATTTTGATAGCTACCTGCCAGGACGTGTCCGTCCCCTCTCTACCTGCCTGCTGGTGCATTATCTGTGTCTGGTTTTCTCTGAGAGCACTGTACTCCACGTTGCCAAAAGCAAAAGGTCCTCTCACCACTGACAGCTTTGCTATTTAAGACTGGGATGGCCCTCTACTCCAGATTGTAAGAGCGCTTGAAGAAGCGCATTACTCTCCTGATACTTCATTAATCTCCATCAAACGTTGAGACTCTGCCACAGCTGACAGCGGGGACAAAGCTGGCCGCTGCTCTCCTCCCCGCAAAGATAATGCATGTTTTACAGTAGCCCAGATGTCCACACTCAATAAAACATTGGATAGAAGCAGGCACTGTGTATTTGGGGATGTCTGTATTGACTGGCTGCAGTGTGGGGACGGTGATATGGGGACCTGCTGTCCTCTGATTACAGAATTAAAAGACCGGGCTGACAGAGGGACAAGGAGAATAGTAACTATGGAGGGACTCAGTGGAGGGATTCAGTTTCAGCAGTGCATGCTGTCCTGATTGTCTGCTGCAGGAGAAGCATGGTTTGGGAAATCACACTGGCATTCATCTTTTTATGTCACAAGGTGTATTGAAAGGAATTTGTGTGTTTCTTAGAATGCAGATTGAACATAGGCTTGTCTTCATCTTTTTAAAACATGATGATTTCATTGTTTTTAAACTTCCAGTAGTACTTCTTATCTTTTCTTAAATCTAATGAGAGTCATGTGATCCTCTGATACTTTGTAGTAGAGGTGCTGAGGACGCTGCAGTGATCGAAATAATAATAATTATTATTATTATAATATTAGTGATAATACACATCAAACGGATTTATTAATTTCCACCACTCCAATATGAAATGCCTCCCAAGTTGTATAACGTATACAGTATAACCAGTCAAATACAGGACAAACTCATAAAGATAGGAAAATGTGGCAGTCTTCACCTTTGTTTTAACAAATTCTTTTGTATAAAATAATATAACCAAAGAAGGTCAGAGATTACTTGGGTTACGGTTATGACTAGATTTCAATGTAACATAGTGGTAATTACATTAATAACAAGATAAATTAAAAAGGTAAACGTATATATATATATATATATATATATATATATATATATATATATATATATATATATATATATATATATATATGCATGGCAATGGCTGCAAGGCGAGATTGTGTTCTCGGCAGGAGTTCGAATAGAGAGACGATCACTCCTCTTCTCATAACACTTCTCCCCAAGACACAACAAATCACTCCTCTCACTCTGACTAGAAATTGAATAAAAATTGTCATCTTTACTTGTATTTACAAGGGAAAAAAGTATGTGTTGATTCTGTCTAGTGTAGTGTTCACTGCCGAAATTGCACTCTAAGGTATTGGAAATGAAATGACTTTTTCATTCCTGCTGCAGTACTTCAGGATGTGATAGGCTGGAAAATATGAATGATAAAATGTAAGAGCTGATAGAATATTAGAAATTGTAGTGATTTGCATGTTTTGATTGTGGGTCATTTTGAGAGATATCTATATTTACTCCCTGGGAAGTCCAGCCGTCCATGCATAGAGAATGTGTTCTTTTCATGCCTTCCAACACGCACCATATGTATCATCCAGTGATTTCAACAGTCCAGCAAATGTTGTGTATTGTGGAATAAAATGGGAATAGTGTGTTCACTGTGTGGGTAGAGATACAAGCTTAATATTCTCTGGTCAGAAAGACAATTTTTTACAAGAATACTTTTTTTACAGCCTTTTTTAAAAAATGAAACATGTAAAAAAAAAAAAAAGAACAAGTAGACATAGTGAAAAGGCACAAATGTCTAAATAAAAGGCAGTACTTATATTTACATAACAAAATAAATTTTTGATTGTTTTTTGGATAAAAATATATACAGTATATTCTTTCCCTGCATAAAGTGTCTCGAAGGATAGGTAGAGCTTTAAACTTCATTTCTCACTTACTGTATATTGGCTAATCCTTGAGGCCCTTTTTGAGGGATCTTCATGAGATTTTCAGGGACTGAGACTGTTGATGTTTTCTGTGTTTTGGCTTGTTTTGAAAGTTCTTTAAACTACACAGATTGACCTAAATGAGCCCCATCAAACCTAAGGGTGCAAAAATGTTCATAGGCAAGCTCAATGCTCAGAATCTAGAGCTGGAGATATGTATTTACTAAAGTAGAATCATGCAGAAGTCACTAGAGAGGAATTAATTAAATAAGTGTATAGCCAGAATTATAAAACAAAAAAAAGTAGAGAATATTACAGGATGATTAGTTGCTGGTTTTAGAAACTATGTGTCTCTTATACAATTGCAGTGGCAGAATCATCAATCAAGTGGTGCCACTCGTCCCAGAGACAAACCACAATGGCATACTTGGATACCCGTGACATGCTTGAAAGAATATGTTGACTTTTTCATATTGAAATTGGTGGTGGATGGAAATAAACAGTGACATTATTGTGGGTTTTTTTAAATGAAGAAATAAACATGTTCAGAATGAATGTGATGTATATAAAGAGAAAAAAGGCAACCGTGTAATATAAAGTAATATGCGTGTAATATAAGCTAAAAGAAAACATCGCTTCTGCCTTGTTCATGAGCAATCAAGTGTAGGCTCTGTGTAGGCTAATAATATATAATAGCTCTGGCTGAATTCGGAAAATAGTGCAGACATACTGTATATACCTGTAAGAATAATTAAAAGTAAATTTAAGTATTACATTTACTTGGTCCTATAGTAGTACACAAGGATTAAAAAAGTATATACTGTAGTGGCCAAAAGTATTAAGACATCATATGCCATGTATTATAGTTCTCCCTGTGCACAAAACTAATTAGGTTTTGTCTATCTAATTCAAGAATTGTGCTAATTAGAATGAGCTGGCTTATTTATTGTATGGAACAAATTTGTGGCAGAGCATTTACCCCCTGAAATTGTCCACCTCTGCACAAAAATAAATAAAACAATGGAATTCTCAAGTGAATTGCTTCTTCTGTGACAAATATCTGTGCATGATCTTCAGAAAGCAACCATTCAGGGATGAATTGAGCCAGTGACACCTCAAGTACTGCAGACTTCTTTTTGATCCAGCATGTCTTGAAGAATAAAGGACCTTATACACAAGTAATAATTTATTCTTATTATCTTGTCATTATTTATTTTTAAAAATGAAAATGTAAAACACTGAATTTCACTTTTGTTTTAATACTGTACATAGTGGTCTCTGTACTTCAAGAGCATCCTCATTATGGTCTTTTCACTGGCATGACATTGAGACATATTTTATATTCTGGCCACATGTTTCCCTGCAGTAGCCTTCTGTTTGGAAACCTCCCAGTGAGGCATCATTTCCCCAGATCTACAGGAATCTCCAACCAGAGCAGCTATCTCCATGTGGTCCACACCATCACACACTGGGCGCAGCTAGTACCTCTGTCAATATGTTAATGTGACACTTTGACAGACCACTCGCATTTACCTTGGTCAGCAGACCCTGCTATTTTCACCATGGTTTGAGCATGCAATACCTTTCAACCTAAAAATGACTTACTTTCCTATCCAACCAAAACATGGAGATTGAGGTTTCCAATGTTATCAGCAAAGGGCCGGTGTGGCTGCAAATTTTCAGTCCAATCAATTGAATGAAGGCCAAAATCACCCAGTGGAATCAAGTGTGGCTTGGCAAATAAGATTTATGTAGAATACAGATATAAATTCTTTAAATTTGATGGCTTCAGTTCTTTTCTGTTGGTTTAAGTGTGTGCAATGTTGACTCATCACAGGAACCAATATTATAAACCAATGCATAAAGCAATCATTTCTCATGTCCTGTCTTTGCTGCCTGCAGGTTGACTCATGTCATTCACAGCTGGAGTTATTGGGGCTAAATCAGTCAATAACACCAATACAATTTCATGTTCTATGTTTCTGCTGTGATTGCCTGATGATTGTAGATGACTTGGGTCATCAAGTCAGTTCATCAACTTTAGAATACATGCACTCACATACAAAAGCAAGATCATGATAGTTAAGTTTTTGTATGTACCCAAATATATAAGATGAGCACAGCTGCGTTTTGCCTTTCCATTTGAGCATGGGGTCTTTGTGTGGAAGATTGCTGAGCAAAGCTAAGGTGAGCGAGACACAGCTGTGAAGCACTCTAAAGGCTCCGTCTGCCAGCCTGTGTTTACCTGACACTTGGACTGACAGCAGAGTGATTGGAAATATCCACCATTCACTGGCGCGAGCCCCTGAGTGCAACGAAAGTGCCTTTGTAGTCTTGCTGTAATGGTTCAAGTTTGAATTGAAGGTTGAGGGAAAATGCTGCACTCTGGCCACTCTCAGGGAGGAGCTGACATAGTGGAAATGATGCAGGAACAGTCTCAGAGCAGGAGCGCACTGAACCTTTCTGAGCTGTTATCTCAGTGCACTCTTACTAATGTTTTAGCAGTTATAGGAGCAACAGCACCTCTGTGGACACCATTCTACCACACATTTCCCCCATTCCTTTCTTTTAGACCCCCATCAAACACATACATTGAAAAATAACATATGGATGCTTTTTATGTGTGTGTATGGTATAACCTGGGAAAACAATAAAGATCACCTTGAACATTAGGACAAATTACTCAAAGAATATTTCTTTGTAAGTGTAGGGTATTCGTTTCCATATGCATTCACTACACTGAACATACAAGCTTCTCAGCTATCCATTCTATCTTAAACACTATTTTACGTTATGTGTTAAAAAGCTTCTGAACTATTGTTCAACAATAAAAATACTTTTTTAAATCATAAAACCTCTTCTTTTTCTCAGATACACTGTTTAGAATAGTTATGTAGGCATGTAGTATCCAGGTGTTTGCCTGATTAAGATTAACTACCTAAATCTGAGAGTTTTTGAAGTATACAGAGATGAAAACAGGTGAAAAAGTTGAAGCAGCATGTCTGAATAGAGAAAACCTCCCACAGGGGTTGAGGTGCAGACTCCCCCTGGGGGAAAAATGAATTAAATTCCCTCTACATGATCATTTCTTATTATTACAAATATATTTGCAATTACCTAAAAACATTTATAATTGACATTTATATATATCAAAAGGCATTTATATACATCAGCCATAACATTAAAATGATTAACATTAAAACCATCTATAGTGCCATGCAAACATATTCCTGTCCTTTGAACTTTTCCACATTTTGTCACATTACAACCTGAGACATTAATGTATTTTCTTGTTGTTTTATGTGATAGACCAACACAAAGTGGCACATCATTTTGAAGTGGAAGGAAAATGATAAATGATTTTTAGAAGTCTTTTGAAATAATAGTCTGTGGCGTGAATATGTACAGTATTCAGGCCCCTTTAACTAAAATCCAGTGGAACCAGAAGTCATTTAATTAGTGAGTAGAGTCCACCTATTAGAGTGTGTATTTTAATCTCGGTATACTATAAATAGAGTTGTTTAGTGGAGACCCCAAAGGTTTGTTAGAGAACATTGGTAAACAAACAGCATAATGAAGCCAAAGGAACACCCCTAACAGGCAAGGGGAGCATTAATCAGAGAAGCAGCCAAAAAGCCCATGGTAACTCTGGAGGAGCTTCAGAGATCCACAGCTCAGGTGGAAGAGTCTGTCCACAGGACAACTATTAGTTATGCACCCCAAAAAAATGTCTGGCCTTTCTTCTGGCAAGAAGAAATCCATTGTTGAAAGAAAGCCATAAGTCTTGTTTGCAATTTGTGACAAGCTGTGTGGAAACAGCAAACATATGGATGAAGGTGATCTGGTCAGATGAAAACTGGAACTGGTTCAAAATGGAACTTTTTGGCAAAATGTGATGTGTGGCTGAAAACTAACACTGCATATTGGGACAGGGAAGCTGGTCAGAGTTGATGGGGAAAATGGATGAAGTCAAATACAAGGCAATCGTAGAAGAAAACCTGTTTGACGACTTGAGACGACCCTAAACATACAAACAGACCTACAATGGAATGGTTTCAAAGCATATTAATGTGATAGAAGGGTCCAGTCAAAGTCCAGACCTAAATACTGGACCTAAATAAGAATCTGTGGCAAAACTTGAAAATTGCTGTTCACAGATGCTCTCCATCCAATCTGACTGAGCTTGAGCTATTTTACAAAAAAGAATGGGAAAAATGTTCACTCTTCACTAGATGTGCAAAGCTGGTACACACTTGCAGTTGTAATTGCAGTGAAAGGTGGCTAAATACAAATGCAAGTCACACTTTTCAGATATTTTTTAGTATTTTCCTTCCACTTCACAATTATGTGCCACTTTATGTTGGTCTATCACATTTGTGATTGTAACATAAAAAAATGTGGAAAAGTTCAGAATATGTTTTGCAAGGCACCGTATAATTTGTGTTCTCCATGTGCCACCGGAGTAGCTTTGGCTCGTCGGGGCATGGCTCTGCATGGTCTCTGGGGTGTGCTGTGGTGTCTCGATGTTGGCAGTGGATATTTTTGGATCCCTTTGGTTGGGCTCTGTGGTGCAATGAGTGTTCTGGCGGCCAGCATTGATCTTTTTTAGCGATTTCTGCTGCATTGGTCTTTCTGTGGAATCAGACCGGATGGGCTGGCCTTTGGTCTTATTTGCTGGTGCATAGTTGGTGATCAATGTTATTCTGTTCACCTAGCTGTGGTGTTGATGTTATGGCTGATCAGTTTTATATTGTGCTTTTGGTAACACCAAACTGGCTATCTTTTACTAAAAATTACAGAATATAAATCTGAGGGGAAAAAAGGTTTATTGGACACTGACACTACACATAATTAAAAGAAGTTAATTAAATGAAGACAATGTTCTCTTTACTGATTAACAGATTACATAGCTTGTCAAAAACTAGCAAGCAAACTAATTTAGGTACGTACACTCACTACACCAACAATACATTTCCCTGCTGATCAAATATTTCTAACTATTATTGTTATCACCCATCCCTTATATCTTTAAAAAAAAAAAACATCCTAGCTACAGTTGGATAGCAATCTTAAGCTATCTACCTACCTAGTTAAACCAGCTACAGTGGTTAGCAAACAGTTGTCATTCTTTAATTCAACATTAATAATCATTTTGGACTACTAGTTAGTAGCATTTCCTCTGTTTGGATACTTTCTGAGGCCTTTTTGGTTGTCTGATTAGCTAGCACTCAGTGCTTTTTATGTTTAGGAGTGAGATGGGTAATGTAACAGCCAGTCAGTACAATTGCAGTCCACAGAAAAGGTAAGCAAGTGCAAAAAAACCTTATGTTAACAATTAAATGTGGGTACATCCAGTAATTAGTTAATAACAAGGAAATTGTGGTATAAAAAACTAAAAAATTATATAAGCTAAAATTAACATTAAAAAAGATATTTTAAAAAATACTCAGATGGTGTCTGTGCCATTATTTGCTTTCAACTGACAACTCTAAAATAATCACATTACCAGCAACAATGAGGAAGCCAGTGATAAGGGCTATCACTGATTCCACTGTGCTTAAGAGTAGTCGCATGAGTAGGATGGTTTGTCTGTCTTTCCTCATGGTTACTTTATTTGTCAAAAATACTTAATGCTATCACATGCTACTTTTTAGTCCAAAAATCATTGTCTAAGCATCTGAGTTTAATCAGATTTTTTTCTCATGTAAACTGATGTCATGTGTTTTTCGATGATTTCGAAGAACTGTTGTACGCAACCCTGTAATATACCAAGTAACTAAACAATCGATTCTGTTACAGCTCAGCAAGCACAGGCAAGATAAAGCACCTAAATATTTCCATGAAACTGCATGACTAACCGTAATTTTAGTTGAAAGGGATATATTTGTATTTGGTTTAATAGTTACAGATTCTATATTAACAATGTAACTCTCCACAACAAAAGATTGGGGGGAAAAATTACAAAGGGTTTTTTTCCTGTTTAATTGGTGATTTAAGAAGGAATCTATGGTCTCTGTGTTATTTTAAGGGATAAATATATCATTTAAAACTGGCTGAAAATCTATATTTATGAATTTTCATTTTATCAGGAAAATTTTTTGTAACTTTAAGAGGAATCGGGAAAAAAATGACATTTGAGGGAATAACTGCTTCTATAACTGTTAACTTGTTTCACAGACATCTCATAATATTAATCATAATTGTCAATGGTAACTATAAATTGTAACTTTGTTATAGCTAACTTTAAACACCCTTTAATTAATAAATATTGTAATCATTATCAACATTATGTGGTTCCAGCCTTTTGTTGATTAGTTTCCTTCCATGGTCAAGGGTTTGATTTTCGCCTTGAGTCTGTGTGCATGGGGTTTGCCTGTTTTCCATGTGTTCGGTGGGTTTCCTCCCACAGTCCAAATGCATGCAGATCAGATTGATAGGCGTTCCCGATTTGCCCAGTGTGTGAATGAGCGTGAGTGCATGTGCCCTCCGATGGATTTGCACCCCATCCAGGATGTACCCCGCCTCATACCCCAAGACTCCGGATAGGCTCCAGGCCCACTGCAACCCTCTACACGGAATAAAGCGGGTATAGACAATGGGAGAAAGAGATTCCCAATAACAGCATGTCTTGCTGTGGTTTATTACTCATATCTGTGTGCTGAAAAGGAGGAGAACAGGACATCATAACACTTTCCCTTCAACAACTGGTCATCAGTTTCTCAAAACTTTATTTGTACAAGATTGTAATTTGCACAGATGATGCCAGACAGCATTGGTAATCATTAATTAAAGGTTTGCGGGTAGTTACAACGTTACCTGCTTAACTGACAGCTTTTTATTGTGAGTATTCAGTGTTAAACGCCTGACCACGACCAAACAAAAAGCTGTGCTACACAACGTTAGCTTTCTACAAATGTATTTATACAATAAACACTCTGGGAGATAATTCATATCTAATTATCATAACGCTTTTGTAAGCCAATAATCCGATAACTCAGTCCAAATACTTAAATGTACATTTAACATTAACGTTCAGACACAAACAGTAACTCAATTTCTTCATCATCGGTTAACGTTTTCAATGCACGAGACTAGGAACGGGAAGTTGCGCGATTCAAACCGATTGATATGTCTTACGACCAATCGAATCACAAAATCTGAACTAAGGCAGCCAATAGCGGGAGAGAAGAACGGCGGGACATCCTGTCCGTGACGCAAATTTTCACAGTCAACATCGGAAGCTCCACCTTTTGTGTTTCCCGCACCGTCAATCAAAATAGAAAAAATAGACTCGATTCAGCGATCGCTGCCCGCCTCCGAATAATATAATCATGCTTGGCGTGTAATTAAATCGAGATTTTTTTCTATTAAAGTAATTCAAGTAATGACTGGTATGTAAGACTCAATACATTTGCGTTAGACGCATTCCGCAGCCCTGTCCTAGCTAAGCTAATGCTAATGCTGGCTAAGTGTTGTGTAGGTTTGGTTAGCTAATCTCTTTGCAGTTGTGCTAACTGTTAACATTAGCCAGTTAGCTTAGCCACTTCTGATTTTTTCCCGGTTTCTGTGCAGATAGCGGATCTATTTGTGCTCGGTTTGTCGAAGTATTCTTTGTTGTGGTCGGAGAGTTGAGCTGGCAGTACGTCCGACTGAGCTGTTGTGCTTCGTGTCCGCGCACCGTGCCTGTGTACAGCGCCCAAACAGCCGGGGAGACAAGAGGAAATGGCTGCCTTAGACGTGGACAGCAGTCAAAGCGAGTTTCTGCAGCAAGATGGTAGCAGGGGAGATCAGGTACTCTTTTCCGTTCCGTCTTTCTCCTTCTTCTGGTAAGGCTTTTTGTTGCCGTAGCTGGACGCATGGTGCTTTTGTGAAGTTCACACGTTTTTAAATTTGTTGTTTAAAAAAATGGTACTTCCTGTGTGGCTCCGGACTAACGGCCACCCCCTTTTCTCCTGTTTGAACCCGCCCATTGTGGGTAGGCCAGTCCGCCGTCGCCGCTCGCTCTGCTGGCGGCCACCTGCAGCGAGCTCGGCTCGCCCTCCTCCCGGGGGGAGAACAGGGCTGCCGCTGCCGGGGTAAGTCCCTCACACACCGCCTACCAACCCCTCATCCTACCGCCTGCCATCTAACCCCATCTGTAACTCAGCCTGAGGAGGGAAGGCACAATTCCTCATGATCGGCTTGACCTAAATGGGCAGTGGGTGTTTTGTTATGGTAAAATAATGAAAAGTGCTTCGTGTTTTTCTTCTAATTTCCTTTTGTTTGTTTGTTTTTTTTATTCCGTTCTCATTTTGGTTTGTAACCAAACGAACTGAGGTCGTGCTCTGACCTTTCGAGGCCAGTGCTGGGCTTTGATTGCCACAAATCCACCGTGTGAACCAAAGAAACACCATGCTTTATTTATTTATTTATTTATTTATTTATTTTTGTATTCATTTATGTATTTTTGCATCAAAGTGGTTGCCATGCACTAATTGTTAATTTCACTCTAAGCACTAAACATACATTGCATTTGCACTAGAACAAAACCCTAACAGACGGCATCATTACTGTCACAGTGGTAATCTGGGATGTGACGAGTAGGATGACTCTTTATGTAACAACCTAAGGTTTAACTCCAGCAAGCTGAAAATGAGAGTCCAGGTTTTTATGTACCTGTACGACGCACAGCCGTAATGTCAGTATAAATATACAAGTGACAGATTAAAAGAGTTGCCTCCAACGATTCCTTGGACTAATCCTGTCCCACATGAGCTCCAACATTTCCTCAGTTCCCCACACAGTTTTACTTCCTACCTGTAGTTAGTTATATGTTCAATATATCTTACTGTGCTTGTTTTAAGTTATATTATGATTTGTGGGTTTTATGCAACTTTTATCCATTTTATGTGGATCACTCTGTGACTGGTATTTGTGAAAGGTGCTATATAAACAAACATTACCTAAAATTTCCTACTATTTCGTGTTTGACATGTGAAAAATGGAGTTGATAGTCACACTTTCAACTTATCCTATCCTATATCACACCACATTAAACATGTACTGTATAGAGACATTCCAAAGATAAAGTTTGAAAGGATGTGGTGATGGTTATTTGCTCTGTTATGTTTATGTAGTTGATAGTTAGTTTACTTTGCTAATCTGTGACTTTAGCTTGCGACACACTAGTGCAAAGTTTCAAAGGATGTGGAGACACACTAGTGTAAAGTTTGAAAGGATGTGGAGACACACTAGTGTAAAGTTTGAAAGGATGTGGAGACACACTAGTGTAAAGTTTGAAAGGATGTGGAGATGGTTATTCGCTCTGTTACAGTATGTTTATGTATTTGATTCTTAGTTTACTTTGCTAATCTGTGACTTTAGCTTGTACACAGTTAAGAACAGGTTTTCACATGGATTGATGCATTATTTATTATGTTAGCTTCAGATGTTTTATATAGCTACTACCTTTAAAAAAAACAATATTTCAGAATCAGTCACTAAGAGACAGGCTTGTGCTTGCTAGAGTGAACAATCGATTCTGTTGGTATCAGTTTTGTCACGTTGATGCATTCTCTGAAGAATATCTAAGTAGTTACTCTGACAAATTAATCTGAAAAATTTTCATGTTAACTGCAGCCTTATCAATGCTATAATTTCAGTATAGTGCTTCTTAGGTAACAGGATAATCTTCTTTTTCACAGACTGCGGATTCAGGATCAGTGCAGCTAACAAGTTCGTCAGAAAGATGGGATGGCATCAAGGATGACTCAAGCATTGTGCAGCTGCCCACCGGGGGCATAGTCACCTCCAATGGGCAGTATGTTCTTCCCATTCAGGGCCTTCAGGGCCTCCAGAGCCAGCCCATTTTGCTAACGTCAGGGACAGACTCCTCCAACAGTGCCATGCCTAACATCCAGTACCAGGTTATCCCTCAGATCCAGACTACTGATGGGCAGCTTGGATTCTCTACTTCAACAGTAGATGGTGCCTCACTGGCTCAGGATGCCTCAGGGCAGATCCAGATCCTCCCTGATGGCTCTCAGGCTATCAGTGTAGCTGGAAATGGCTCGAACCTCATGGCTCAGACTGGCCAAGTGCAGCAAATCCAGGGAGTCACTTTGGGAAGCTCAGCCTTTAACAGTCAGGGGCAGGTGGTTGCTAATGTTCCTATGGGTTTGCCTGGGAATATTACCTTTGTGCCCATTAACAGTGTAGATCTGGACTCACTAGGGCTCTCCGGGGCACAGACGATAGCCACGGGGTTGACTGCTGATGGACAGCTAATTATTACTAATCAGTCAGTGGAAAACACAGAAGGTTCAGAGAAAACAAGAGAACAGCTATCACAGCAAACACTAGTGGTCAACAACACTAATGCAGCAGCAGAGATGTTTGTGCCTACCACATCGACCTCATCATCATCGTCGTCATCATCATCACAGTTGCCCGCCAGCACAATCGATGGTACAGGTGTGCTAACACAGGGCACGGCTGAGCAGACTGAAGGATTCCTCGCTCAGAGCCAGGTGCAAGTGTCCACAGGGCAGCAGGTGATCCAGCTGCAGCAGGTGCCACTCCAGAGCAGTGATGGGCAGCAACAGATAAGTGCCCAAGGTCAGCAGCCTCTTCAGAACGTCCAGCTCATCAACCCAGGGACCTTTATCATTCAGGCACAGACTGTCACACCATCAGGCCAGATACAGTGGCAGACCTTCCAGGTAGGTATTCAGGGTGGGTGTGCTACTATATAGTTTGTAAAAGAAATGTGAAAAGGATAAGACTTTGTTTTGGTTGGCATCCTCCCTAAAGCCTAGTACAAGATATTTAAAACAGGTCAGCCTACGTTTTCAAGAGCAAACATGCCATGTGCATGCCGGTATCATTAGCCCTCTTTTTTTTTTTTTTTTTTATAAACCTCTGAAGTCTAAGAACAATTTTGCCTACTGAAGTTTTATTTAACCAGACAACTGCAAGACACAATTGAAGGTTTAGTTTATGAAAGCTGGTACGTATGCAGTATGTATGAGCTAAGAAATAGTTGTGACTGATTATGCAGTGTTTTTTATTATTATTATTTATTTATTTGATATATAATTTCTTTTTTTTTTTCCATTCCTTGCTACTAAAATTAATATTATTATTATAACAAGGTCATAATTTTAGCTCCTATTGTTGAAAATTAACTGTAATATTTTTGCATTCTTTTTTTTTTTCCAGGTTCAGGGTATTCAGAACCTCCAGAACCTGCAGCTCCAGACAGCCCCAGCCCAACAGATAACATTAGCCCCAGTGCAGACCCTCTCTTTAGGTCAGGGAACTACACTTAGTACCACTCCTGTTAGCATCAGCTCTGGGCAGATTCCCAACCTGCAGACAGTCACGGTTAATTCGGTGGATCACTCGGGGCTCCATCTCCAGACTGACGACACAGACAGCCCTGGAGGTAATGCTGTTGCTGCATCATAAGTGTGAGGATGTTGTTGTGCAACAGACTTGTCTTAAATTTAAGATGTTTATAACAGGAGTGGCAGCCCTGTGAGGTTATACAAACGAATAGTCTTCTGTGGTTGGCTTAAAATTTTGTGCAAGCAGTCTGTTGACAAGGTATTTATACAAAAGCTGATTTTATATATTTTTTTGTATACACCGATCAGTCATAGCATTAAAACCACCTCCTTAATATTGAGTAGGTCCTGCAGCAGTTCTGATGGTGGGTTTGTTCCAGTATGAAGTGGTTAGTACCTACTTTTGACTGGTGACACCCAAGGCTCACTGAGATGCGTGAGCAAAAGCCAGCCTGTCTAGTCCAGTTCCACAGAAAAGGTGCTGTAGCATGGGTTGACCCGGTCCACACATCAAAACTGGACCATGGAGCTGTGGAAGAAGGTGACCTGGTTCGTGAACTACGTTTTATAGTAGTTCAGTATAGGGCTGCACGATATTAGGAAAATATGCGATATTGTTGTTGAATATTGTGATAACGATATTTCTTGCGATATTAGCTTTATATCACCTACTTGGGAGGCGAGTATAAAGATAGTAAGGGCCCATCTGATTGGTTAAATTTTAATTAAATTTATCTCAACTCTTTGTGATACAGATATTGCCATTATCGCGATAATGATAATTTTTCGATATATTGTGCAGCACTAGTTCAGTAGATATTGTCTGAACAGCTGGGTGTATGTGAATCACTTACCTAAGGAAGTGGAGACACCAGGATGCAGTATGGGTAGAAGGCAAACCAGCAAAGGCAAGGTGATGCTCTGGACAGTGTTCTACTGGAATTCATGTGGATGTTGTATTGGCAAGTACCAACATAACAGTACCAACACCATGTATACCCCTAAGAGTAACATAAGTCACTAATGGCAGTGGCATCTTTCAGCAGGATTATAATCTGTCCTGCCTCTGCAAAAATTGTTCTGGAAAGGTTTGATCGAGCATATGTGAGATGTGCTGGATAAACAAGTACCATTTATGAATGTGCCATTTTGCGACCTGCAGGACTCAAAGGAACTATTGTTAACTTCTTGGTGCCATATTTTACAGCATACCTTCAAAAGTCTTGTGAAGTAGTCCATGCCTCGGTGTGTCAGAGCTGTTTTGTGCTTGTGGCAAAAAGGAGGGGAACCTACACAGTAAGAGTCGTGGTTTTAATGTTATGGCTGATCTGCCTTTGTGTGTGCTCCTTTATTTAATGATGGAATGGAATGAAATGTGGACAACTGAAATAGATGACCCAAGATGATTTTTCGTGAAAATTGCTAGTTCCATAATGGCAGAAAAAAGATTTTTCTTTCTCTGATTAGATATTCGGATAAAGGAGGAGCCAGACTCAGAAGAGTGGTCTCTTGCTGGTGACTCCACTCTGAATACTAATGACCTGTCTCACCTGCGTGTGCGCTTAGTAGAAGACGAGATGGAGGGTCTGGGCCAGGAGGGCAAACGGCTGCGCAGGGTCGCCTGTACCTGCCCCAACTGCAAAGAGGGAGGAGGAAGGTAACACCTACAACCTGTTTTCTTTAGCTATGACAAAAGCACTGTTGATGCATAAGGGGGCATGTTATGTAAAGCCAAGAGACATTTCAGGCATATAAATTCTTAGTCTTGTACTTGTTAAGATTCTATCCTCATCAAACCTCATTTCTCATGACAAATACCAGTCCCTTCAGGGTATAATGCAGTTGATTGTTGATAACCCACTGGTTACATCAATTAAAAAAGAAACAAAAAATTTGAAGTCAATTTAATTAAAATTGTAGCCGTTTAGTATTGCATTTAGATCACATCTAGTTCATTTGTTTGATATTTCTAATGAGCTCACCAATTGAGTTCAGCTCTTTTTATTAAGTCCCTGACTGTGACAGCTCAACAAACCTAAGACCACCCTTATCATCTCATATTAATATTTCTAACCATGTATAATATATGTATACTGAGAGGTCTGAATAATGTATACATGGCACTTCTTCCCCTATAACATTGCGTCTCTGCTCTGTGCTCTAGGGGCGCCAACATGGGGAAGAAAAAGCAGCATGTCTGTCATATAGCAGGCTGTGGGAAGGTGTATGGGAAGACGTCTCACCTGCGAGCTCACCTGCGCTGGCACTCAGGAGAGAGACCTTTTGTCTGCAACTGGATGTTCTGCGGCAAGAGATTTACACGCAGCGACGAGTTGCAGAGACATCGGAGAACACATACAGGTACCCATGACATATGGTGTTCTTTTCTTTGCCCTTTCTTTCTTTCTGTAAACAGCATCTAGGGCTTGTTTGCTATATAGGGCTAACTTGCAGTACAGTGTAACACAGAGAGATAAGTTGGTTCCTCTGTGGTGGTGTCTGATAACATTATCAACACAGGACCTGCTACTCATCTTTACCCATGCGCACCAGTGAAATTCATGTAACAGCTCACTGGATCAGCTGTTGATCAATAGATTGTGAGAGCTAATGCTGCATCCTTTTTCTGCTCGGCTAAGTTGTATATATCACTTAAGTGAAAAGAATTTGGCAAATAAATAAAAATAAACGTGTGCATTTTTTTAAGGAATAATTTTATTTAAACAGCGATAATAACAATACATCTTATAGTAATTGCATTTTTTTCTCCAGAAATTACATTTTAACATTCTGATTGAGGCTAATTTAATTTTGAAATATTTAATTAATTTACATGCCAGAAATGCAAGTCTTCTGATTTACTCTTTTTATGGATCTTTATATGGATCCATTCTTTAAATGTATGCAGTAATGTTTTTTTTTCTGTATTGAAGTCACATGGCTTCATATATCTAGTAATTATCAGACTAGGTCCAAGGTGACAATTTTATAGGCACTTATTATTGTTATTGTTATTGTTAATTGAATTGAATTTTTTATTACAATTAGAATTAAGTCCATTCAAGTCAAGGGACAAGTCCTAAACTATCCTATCCTCTTCATTTTAACTCGGTAAACCTCGACAATGGATTTAAAATGTGCTTTTAGCTTTAATTAATGAGGTTAAACAAAAATTTTTGAAAACAAATATTTAGAAATTACAGACATCTTTTTACAAACTAACTTCATTTTCACAGGTTCAAAGGTAATTGCACAAACTAATGGCGCTTTTCCACTGCATAGTACGACACGACACGGCTCAGTTCTACTCACTTTTGGGGGGTTTTCCACTGGGACCAGTACATAGTACCTGGTCCTTTTTTCAGTACCACCTCGGCCGAGGTTCCAAGCGCGCCGAACCGTTACCAAAACGCAGAGGTGGAAAGTAACGAATTACATTTACTCGCGTTACTGTAATTGAGTAGCTTTTTTTGTGTATTTCTACTTTTTAAAGTAGTTTTAAAAATCTGTAATTTTACTTAAGTACGTTTTGCTTGAAGTATTGTAATTCGCTACATTTTAAATCATATTCGCTACTGAGTAAAAAATAAATGAATGAAAACGATAAAATAATACAAATATTATGCTTTGTATAAATGCTCCGTTGCGCCGCGTGTGTGTATCATGTTCTGGTCGCGCGCCGCTCCAGACTCCACTCCAGGTTTTCTGACATCGGCATCACCTGACCTTCCACACGGTCGCTTCCGCCCTGAGTGACGTCATCGACTAGCACGAACATATATAAACCGGAGAGAGACGCGGGAAAGATGAAAGAGGTTGTGATTTTGGTGTTTTGATATTTGGTTGTGTATTCCGGGTTTGACTTTTTGCCTCCAATTGACTTTGATTATTGCTTTGTCCCTTTGGTTTGGTTGGTCTTTGTATATATTTGTAGATAATTTCATTGTTTTTGGTTTAGGGAGTCCGGGAAGGTACCTGTATTTTTGTTTGTGTGTGTTTTTTTTTTTTTTTGCAGGTAATCTAGCTACTAAATATGAATACCATTTTGTTTATTATTTTGGCCTGGGTCCATCCTGAATCTGATCCTCCTCCTGGTGTGTGTGTGTGTGTGCGCGTGTATACAAACCTCATTATTTCATCAGTTAATGATTGGATCTAGTTCTTTCTGCCATATACCACCATTTCCATACAGTTATATATATATTGTAGCGTTTTTTGACGCTAGCAGGGATCTTGGAGTACGAGTGAGCTTACTTGCTACCCAATGCAAATGGCTGGGGAGTAGTTTATTACTCTCAGCACAAGCACACATACACAGGTCAAGCATAAACACGCGCAACTTGGCCGAAGCCACTAACCCAAACACCCCTCTCTCTCATGGTAGAGACAGAGAAAACCCCCGCAAAGCATGACAGTCGTCAGCCGCCGGCCCGCCCACGCCGCAATATTATAAACAGAACCCTGAAACATTCTTTTGCTGTATGACCCTAGACTGGGACGTAACACCATATTTAAGTGACCACTTTGATTTTCAAGCACAAGAAAGACAACAGCTTTATTATGCAAAGGTGTTCCTTCAGTTAAAAACAACTAGTTTGAGATTTATATCTGCTCATCTTTTTTGAACTACGCTAGAATGCCTCATCCCACCCCCGCTGTGTGTGGTTTTTTTTTTTTTGATATTTAAAAAAAAAAAAAAAAAAAAAGCAGAGCCAGATCAATATACAATAATCTGTTAATATAAGAGTGAACATGGAAACACCCAAGGGCAAAACAATTCAGCAAAAGAATCACCCCCGCTGTTAAAAAAATTAAAATAAAAAAGTAACTCGGTAACTTTTACTCTGAGTACATTTTTTAATGAGCTACTTTTTACTTTTACTTGAGTAGATTTTTATAAGGGTAACTTTACTTGTACTTAAGTAAAATTTCACTGAAGTAACAGTACTTGTACTTGAGTACAAAATTTTATTACTCTTTCCACCTCTGCCAAAACGTGACGTGTAAACACGCTGGTCACTGATTAGCCGGAGAAAATCGTCATTACTGCGTCACCGAACTTGCGACACGAGACACAACAGAACCGATATATTTAGAAACAGCCAGAGAAGAATCGCACGCACCTTTTTGTATTAACCATCGGCCACTTTTGAAACAAACTCCTTCGTCTCGCTGTTAAAAACATCCACATGCCGAGAATGAAGAACACCATGCCGTCGATATGCTCCATTGTTGTGTGTTTGTTTGTGGCGTGTTTACGATGACGTCGCGGCAGTAGCGGCGCCTCGCGCGTGAGTAATCCCGCCCACGCTAAAGTGTTACTACACTGCAGTGGAAGCGCAAACCAACCCAAACTGCGCCGAACCGAAGTGAGTTGAACTGAACCGTGTCGTGCCGTTCTATGCAGTGGAAAAGAGGCATAACGTTTTTTCAGCTCCTCCTGTCAAGGTCCACAAAGATGCATCCAATCTGCACACAACTTGATACAGTTTTTATGAAAAATGTCCTTCCTGATGCAGTCCTCCCATTCTATCCAGGCTTAGGACTAGTGCTAGGGATGCCCTGCACCAGTGGCTTTATTTGGACCTTAGCTGGGAATCAAATGAGGGCCGTCCTCATCGCAGACGCCTACCATTGAGCCACCAATCCCCAACTACAGTAGATAAATATAATCACCAATTTCTTTGTTATTATTTGTGATGTTTGAATGCAAAAACTTCACCACGTTCCTGAAGCCTGGAACCCAAATGCTGAGCCTTGAGCAGCTTTGCCAGGCCTTAACACACCTGCCTTCAGTTGCTACTTTTGTAGCTCTTTATGCTTTGGTTTTGTCTTCAGAAAGTGAAAAGGTTTTTGAAAGGTTTTGCAGCATGTGGCTGTATCTGAGCAGAAAGTATAGCTCTGTACACTTTAGAATAACAAATAGCTGTACATGCCTGTGCCATTACACTTCATCTACCATATTTGATTTGGAAAATGAGTCCTTCTTTTCCTTTACAATATTCTTCTAATCTAGTCATTCTGGTTTTAGAAGACTAGCAAAGTCTAGTCTACTTATACTTTTTCCCTAGTAGTTCGCATTTTGAGGTAAACCGTCTGTGTGTATACATGAAGGTGTCTCTGGATTGTAGACTTTGACAATGGTCCTTCTACATCATCCAGGATGTTCTTGGCCAGATGTTTTGAAACGTTTTTTCTTCTCCGAGTAAATAATTCAAAGAAATCATCCACTTTTGTTGTCTTCTGTGGTTGTCTTTTGGTGTGGTTGAGCATGCCAGTGGATATTCTTCTTTTGAAGAATATACCAGATTGTTAATTTGGCCACCCCTAAAGTTTCCTCTGTCTCCTACATAAGTCTGTTTTCAGCCTAATGATGGCCTCATACCGTATACTCAAAGTGGCTATGAATAGCTACCAAATGCAAAATTAACACGTGGAATCAATGCTGTACAGGAACAGGGCACAACTATCTATCAAAGTGCTTATCTGTTGATTACTTCTTTGTCTGTTGAGCCTGTAAAAATAAAGGGATTTATCAAAATAGCTGTAATTCTTAAGCATTTAATGTAATATTTTTGTTTAACTCCGAATTAATGATGTTATACATTTTAATACCATCTTTATTACATAATTGTAAATCTACTGTGTACAAAGACAAAAATATCAAAATTGTGTCCCTGTCCAAATATTTATGGCCTTGGTTGTAATAATAAAAAAAAAATTCCCTGGTAACTGCTTTTAAAAAAATTGCAGCTCTTTTGGTTATGCCTCAGAGGCCCCTGGGGGTCCACGGATACTATAATGAGGAGTGCCCGCAAAGTCTCTTAATTGCCACCTGAGCATGAAGCAGTTTAAGAGCATGACAGCTCCCATTCAAATGTTTTCAATTTTTTATTAATAGATATTTTGTGTTTATGTGATATAATATTTACCCATAATTATATCCTTTGCTTCTCTGGCAGGTGAGAAGAAGTTCGTGTGTCCCGAGTGCTCAAAACGCTTCATGCGAAGCGACCACCTGGCCAAGCACATAAAGACGCATCAGAAGAAGGGCAGCGGTGGTGCAGTGGTGGCAAGCGTGGACCCCTCCGCCTCCTCCGATAGCCTCATCACCTCAGGAGCTACCACACTCATCCTCACCAACATCCAGCCAGGTGCCGTGCAGGGCCTTGCTACCGTTAACGCTACTGTTAACACATCCACCTCGCAGGAGCTGCTCACTACAACAGAGATCCCGCTGCAGCTAGTCACCGTCGCAGCCAGTGAAGCTGCAGAGTGACACGTACACACAGGAGCTAAGCGACTAACACAGAGGACATTCTCAGTTGTCAGGAAAGAGACTGCTTCACAAGGGTTCAAGTAAACGTTTTAAGAGACTGCCAAGGTTGTGTTGCTTTGGGCATAGTGTCATTATTATCTTCTCTTATCTCTTCCTCCTGGATATCAGTTTGACCACAAGACTTCTCTTCCTCGAATTTATCCTGCTTTTTATACCCACACAGATTATTCTCATTTACGTAAATATATTAGTTTACGTAAATGCACATATATAAAAATATATTTTACAAATATAGAATATCGATTTATGTTTGTCTGCAGTTTTTTTATGGCAAGAATGGAACAGAAGAAAAAACGTCAAAAGTGGTTTCCATATTAAAAAAAAAGAAACACTGAAATGCCTTATTTTGTATCATACCCATGTTGTGTACAACAGTAGAGTTGCTGATGAGCTTTAAAGCAACTGTTATGACATGTATGTGTTTGAATGGGAGTAACCTTTATAAAGGAAGCTAGGTCTGGTCAATGGGATTGATGTTAACCTAAAGTCATGGCTAGTTTAGGGTATGTTGTGGCATTAGCTGGCTGCGCTTGTAAGGGATGATGTTCAGGGTAGAACATTAGAATGAAGTGTGCCACTCTGGTGCTGGGCGATATGAAGTTCTTCATGTCCAAATGTGTCTTTAATGTACGTGTTTCTGATGCTTTTCTCTCAACACATGCATATATATTTTCTTTCAACGTGGTCCTTTTATTTTATTTAGTTCAATCAAGGCTCTGCGAAGCTCCTTCACTTTATGCTGAAGCGTTGAGAGGAAAATGATAAAAATGAAAAACAATCAATGTAATTAAAAACCTTTTTTTCTTCTTCTTCAACCTCTTACAGTTGATCAGATGTTATGCATTTGTTAAGTCTTTTTGTGCAAGACAATATTTATATGAGGCTTTGCATAGTAAACTGGTTTTGTGGTGTCTACATCTCTTAAATGAGCTTTTTTTAATTTTTTAAATATGTATAATAATTCCAGTGTGTCATTTTTTTTTTTTTTTTTTTTTTTTTTCCCTAATACTGAACTATCTAAACTGAATCGTTATCAGAAATGTTTGATATGAAATCGGCAGAGTTGTGGTTTGGAAGTTGGTGAAATGTCACTTTCGCATGATTTGTCTGGAGGTGCCTGGAGTTGTATCTCTCTTGGTTGTGTGTGTTTGTAAAACTGTATCACATGGTGATCCATTAGGAATAAGTAATACTCGATTACAGGTATGCTGTGCCGTCGGTGTTAAAGCTGTTTGGACCAAATTCAATCAAATCACTTTTAAATCACAGAAATATTGACTGATTCTCCAAATCACCATGTAATAACAAAAAATTGACAGCCAGTTCTGTACAGGAACACAGAATTTCAACTTGTTTCGAGTTTTATGGTTCTTATGGGTTCTGCAGGAATTTGAATGACTTTGTTCTGATCTGCCATAGCCATGATAGGAGGAAGCTGGGGTACTCCTGATATGAGATCCTGCGCAGAGAGGAAAACAAACGTCCATTTTCATGGGCAAATACACTTGTTTATTCTTGGTATATACTCACAGTTTGATAATGAACTTTTTTATAAAGAGAGCATAACTGTTTTATATACTTCACAGGTTGCTGAAGGACATATTTCTTGCCCTCCGTATGCAGTTTGTTTTTCAAGCGATGGTGTAGGAATATTTCCCTCTGTATCTCCAGGATTGTTTTTGCACTTTCATATGATGGATTATTCCAAGTAATCCAGACATGAAATATGAGTTCAGTTGCCAGTCTGTTTTAGGAGTTTCAGCTATTAAGGGTGAGAAATTTAAACATGCTAATGATGATCCATGCTAAACTACCCAACCTTGCTGAAACAGATAATGTCATTAGTTAAGTGTAATTGATGAAACACTATTTTGTTTTCTGAATATTTTTTTTCTATTTACTTCCTACTATTTGCATTTTTAATATGTTGCCCTAGTTTGTGAGGTCAAATATAATTTTTGTTCACTATAAATAGCATTGTAACGTCTCTTGTATTGTTATTTGGTCTTTTTTTCTGAAAAAGCTTCAAACTATTGTACAATGCCCACTTTTGAGGGCAGCTTTTTATTTCACACTAAAATGACTAAAAAGAAGTCTCTGGTTGTGAGGTCTCCTGTTTTCTCTTTAAGCGAAATTCATAGTTTATATTATGCCTTTTCATTAAATAGCAGGATTTATTACTGAACATGAATTGAAATTCATTCTCTTGCACACACTGTGGGATTTTTCTTTTTTTTTTAGAAAAGCAAATCTTTCCATATGTTTTTTATTATTAGTAGTATTACTACTATTTTTAAACACTTCAATGTACTGAATGATGCTATTTGTGTGTTCCTGAAATTAGGTTTATTATATTTCATTCTGACCTGTGTGTGTGCAATCGTGTGGGTGTGTGAGTGGGTTGGTGGGTGAGATGGAGAGAGACAGAGACACTGGGGGTAGTCCAGCAGATGTCACTACATCCACAGCTGCAGTTGAAGAGGCCAGTTGACCCATCGGCCACATTGTTCCCTCCACTGACCCGAGCTGATGGTCTAAATCATCATCTTTTATAAAAGGTGAGAATATTATTAATATGATGAACACGGTTAGGAAATGGTTCTGGTTAACATGTTAGTGGAGGAGATCAAGCCTACATTCTGAATTACTTTGGGATTATACACATGTTTCTTTCTGGATTATGTTTGATCATGAGCAAAATTAACATTGTACTTGACTCTCTTGATGAGTTATTTTAATGAATAATTAATCTAATATTACAGATGATTTCCCTGGAAATACATGAGAAATTTTTATTGTCTCAAGGGCTCAATATCTGTGTCTTCATTCTTGATAAAGTTTTCATTTTAAATCTGCTCATATTTCAAATTAACATGAGTGTCTGAAGCTGTCACTAATATCCTGTCGCTCAGTGGGTGGTGCGTTCTGTATACTCTGCCTTTCTACAGGATAAAAAGAAAAAACACTCCAGTATGAACAAAGCAGCACAAATGGTTCACATTATCTTTTTCCCTGGAGTGAAGGTTTCCTTGAAAGTATGTGTACTAAAATCTTTTATCTGTTGAATCAAAGTGAAAAGCACACGTTCCTGTTTTCGGGTCAGTTGGTCATGAATGAGATCCAGAGAAAAGCAGGTCTATGAACGTTGAGAAAACGACCCGTCCATTCTCTACCACCTTTCATTTGCATAATTTAATGAATTCAATTCATTGTAATGCAATATGGAGTGCACAACGAACATGGAATGACAGTTTGAGTTAATGAAATGTGTTAACGGTATCATCATTTACTTGTATGTTAATTAGTCCAATTAATTTCCAGTGCACGGTAATCTGAATATTGTAATAGCGCTGTGCAGGCCTGCAGGAAGGGGGGTGGGGGAGCAGCGACGGGCACGGAGATGAAGAAAAGGATTCAGGGTTCATGAATCATAGCCTTACCTTTCCACCGCACGAGCACAACCTTTACTGCAAACTCTTCAAGAGTTTCTTCTAACTACAGTCTTCTATGGATTCAAGAATCAACTGTGCTGAATATACACCAGCTCATGTGGCCTTCACCTGCATTCTGACAGATAAGGCTCTTAACATCCACGCTCAGATAAGTGAGTTTTGTGTTGAGTGCTTTTTTTTTTTGCCTTGTGTGTTGTATAGCACTTGCCTTTTCTTTTCCTGATAGAGGGATGAGGGGCAGAATGCTGTATGTATACCTCAATAAAGGCAGCACCTGCAGTGCGAGGAGATCGATTTCGGCCCTGCGTGGAGCCCTGACCATACAGCCATACTGATAAAGTGGAATTGCACCGGTGTGGATTGAGGAGTACAGGGAAGAGTTTCTGCTGGACTGGCCAGATAAAGGTTAGCAAGTGAGGTAGGTAGGGTGAAGTGGTGGAAAACATCCTCAACAAGTATGGTATATGGGTTTCTGTAAATCTCACAACTGGAAGTAGTGTGTTGCTCATTGACAACGCAATATAGTACAGAATGATTGCAAAATAGAAAAAGAAAGTACTGAAAACGATTGTTCCTGTACAATTATTTAGTCCTGAGGTTTGAGCCTTATCAAATCTTTCACATACCACTATTTCCTTTAGGACACAACAAGCCCTTTCTCGAACCTTGTTAAGATGTTAACACTGGTGTTGTACAGTGTTTGTATAATACAGAAAAAAAATGCTGCTCAACAGATCTGAGTATGGGCCAGTGGAAGAAAATAGCAGGTTTTAATTTAAAAGTAAAAAAAAAAAAAAGATTCAGCACCTTCAATTTTAGGTGTGATTTGGGATAGAGGGCTATAATTCCAATGGCCCACTTATATATTTGAGACGTTATGGGGTTTGTGGTGGTAAATGGCTTTTGCATCGTCCTCATTCGCTAGCCCACTCTCCTTGAATTGCAGAGTAATTGCACAGCCTCATACTTTTTTCATTCAATATACATGCAATATAAATAAGATAACTAGCATGATTCCACGAGCTGAGCAGAGACATCCTAGTATAATAGCATAAAGGCGTTTTTGGCTGCTGTTTTTATAACACAGTTTGCTGTTTCTCAGAAAGGGGGGCTTTACCCCACATTTGTAATGGGAGCACTTGAGGTGTGGGGGAAAGTTTTATTTTTATTATCTTTTGTATTTGGCCCAATTTAAAAACCTCGTGTATTTCACATTTAATCTAATGGCATCACTCTTTCAGTCCCTCTGCAATTTACTAAGATGACCAGTATTCAATCAGAGTGAAAGAGCCAACAGTTTAAGGAATCATTGCTGTATTTTTGCATTTTTATCATTTGAACAGAATCTTATTCAAAAACATTCTGGAATGGCAATTCAGTTGATTGTAACATGCTATTCTAATCTATTCACTCAAGGTCTGTGGTTTGTATGCAGTCATGATGCAATTGAACAAAAAAAAATTATAAAGCTTAACCCATGTTTTATTGTGTAATTACAATAAATGTAATACATTTTCGTAAAACAGTTTGTTTTAGTTTAAGTTGTTTAATGAATCATTAAGTTTGCACAGAAAAGTTTATTAATTTAAAATGTGAGTAATTTAGGAAAGTATTTTTAGGTTGTTGAGTGGCCCGGTTGCTTGGTGGTTAGTACTGTGGCCTCCAGGGTTGGTGGTTTGTGTGTGGAGTCTATGCATTGTAGACTGATTGGCATTTTGCCCATAGTGTATGATTGTGTGTGTGTGTGTGTGTGTGTGTGTGTGTGTGTGTGTGTGTGTGTGTGTGTGTGTGTGTGTGTGTGTGTGTATGCTTGTGCCCTACACTAGATTGGCACCCATGCATGGTGTGCCTCGTGTTCCCTGGAATAGGCTTCAGGCTTTCCCCCTTGTGACCCTGCACAGGATAAGAGGTATAGTCCATAAAAGGGTAGATTTTAAATGTTTTTGCTTTTTATAATTTTTGTAAGTGTAAAATATTTACAATTTAAAATTATTTAAATATTTTTATTTTAAATTTACTTTAGTAAATTATATGGTATAATAACTTCAGCTCAATATTGATTATACTCTGTATATTTTAATGTACTGTTTAACGTAGTTTGCATTTATTGGAAGTTTACTTTGTATTTATTGTAAGTTCACCACTCATCCTGTAAAGGGTTATGGGAGGCCTGAAGCCTATCCCAAGGGACTTGGTGAATGAGGCGTGGTACACCAACCTACTGCATGGCACAGGTACTTGCACACCTCTGGTTGGGGTGCCAGTCCATCACAGGACATACAAGCACACACTCACTCACAGTACAGGCAATTTGCTCACCCTGCATGTCTTTGGACTGTGGGAGGAAACTGGCGTACCCAGAGGAAACCCTTTGTTAGTCAGAGGAAACAGTTTAATATGGTTAAATTGGATTTATCCTCTTAATATCAAATTAACACAATGATTTGGTACAGCACTGACATACACTTTTGTTATTCAAACTTATTTGGCTCTCACAGAGCGCTTGATTTCTAGAAGTTACACTGTCAGTTTGACACATTGATGGCGCCGGAGCTGAAAGTTTCTCAGCCGTGCTCCTCCGTCTCCTCTATCTGTCTTTAGAAAGTGAAAGCTCTAGGCGTGTCTCCTACCCACTCGCTATGCATTCACAGAACAATCTTGCCCTTGATCAACTGCAGAACACATGCACAAACACACACACAAAGAACTAGATCATTTTCCATGGGTAAAGACAACTCAGCATGGATCAACTCAATAATCTGATATTCCCCCACTGCTGAATATGACCAATTTTGCAGCAGGTCAGTAATTTTTCCCCCCTATTTTTTCAAAGTAGAGACAATTTTGTGACCTCCTCTACACTACCAGCAGGACTCAAGGAGGTGTGTGTGTATGTTTGAAAATAGTGAAGCAGAGATATTGGAGGGTGAGAAAATAGATTTAGATAGAAGAGCATAGTGACATTGTGGTCGGGGCATTCGTTTCAGGGGGTGTGCTACCTGAATGAGATAAGCGGGATGTCTATGCAAATAATTCCCTCCAAATACAGAGCACATTGCTTTGGATTGTTTTCTTTTAAAACTTTTCACCTGTTATTTGTCATCAGCATTTGACTGAGGTGCCTTAGTGGGTACAAGCTGGGGAGTAGACGAGATATAGAAAGCACCCTAAGCTGCAATAGTTTGATGTGTTTTCTCTGGCCAGTAGAGAGGTGTGTGATGCTCACAGGGTCTAATTAGGTGCTTTCTTGTTTCAAGGGAAATTAAAGGTTTTCATTTCTTTGCTCGTCCAAGTAGGAACAATATTTTAATAATTGTATTCGGCATTTTTTATTTTTTATTAAGAGTTTTAAAATGACATTTGATCGGCATATTTACCCTTTTTCAGATGCGTTGCTCTGTTTCTTGTTAACCATTCAAAATGAACAAAGTAATTACTAAAGTGTTTTTAGATCTATTTTCGTAATGATCTTTGTGTATGTAGAACTCATCAGTTGTTTAAATGTATTATACACTCTATCATATAATACTGCTGTCCCAAACTGACTACAGTCAGTGTATTTTCCTATTAACTTGCAGCTACATTATGCTTTTTCATTTACATTTGCTTACCCTGTATTACTTTCACCCTTCCTCACTGCAATCCTGTGAGCTGCCATTCACTGTAAGAGTTCAGACTTCGGTACTGATGAAAAAAGTATTGTCTGTTTTGGAGAAATATACATTAAACAGTATGTGCTACTAAATCGAGGGACGGCAACAGCAGGTCCCCTTAGTGACAGTTGCCCACCCTCCCAACCCCCTGGAATGGCAGGTGTCTGATAGCTCTTCTTCTCTCCTATCATGCTTTTGTCAGGTCTGACACAGGTAAAATGCAGTGGGGTGCCATCCCATCCATAGCACAGGTGATGTACATATCATTTTCCTGGCTGACTGATTGAAGACTGTAATCTGGGTAGGACTGTCTCCCTGATTACAGCCATTCGTCTGCGGCAGGAAAAACACAGAGGCAGTGCTGCAGCTGGGTACTGTGCTGTACGTAACGCTGCCAATGTAGTCTCTTTCTCCACATCCCTGAGAGTGCACTGCCCTGAAGGCCGTCACAATCTCCGTCCCATTTTTCTCTGCTTATGTGTGTTGATGAGACACACCGTGCGCTCAGTGGTCAAACACTGGCTGTCTGCAGGCATCTAACTCATACATCCATCTGACTTCCAAGGTCACTACACTCCCTGGTGAGAAAACACAAAATCTTCTGCAAAAGAAAAGGAAACTTCTCGTAATGCCTCGTTTTTTTTTTTGTTGTGTTTCACTATTTTCTCTGACTAGCCATGATTACAGGCTAGGCCTCTTTATAGGAGTGACCCCTGCTGCAGTCTACACCGAGCTCACAGATTGCTGCAAAGGCCAGTGAGTAAGTGGCTGGAAGAATAGGTGTTTTACATGAAGGAACACTTTTCTTTTGAAAGCCTGTCACATGCACACAATTGTCCCTCCTCACACATATGCACACTCTTTGAAAGAGTGCCTTGAATCTATTTTGTCAGGAATGTTTCCCACAAAGGTGCACTGCCATCCCCGTAACCTTGTCTTTCACATTAGTCTTGTCTGTAAATGAGGGAAATTTCAGTTTTGACAGTAGGTCGCTGCTCAGCAGGCGATATGTAACACATTAGCGCATGTGCCGTAGCGCATTAGCATGGTTTCCCGTGGGAGAGGTGATGTGTTCGGGGCGATTGCTCCTGACACGCGTTACTGCACTTACACTGCGTTAGAACTGCCATCATTACCACATCCTGCCCGTTCTCATGGCAACTCATGGTCATGCGGAGCAGCATTAGCAGGTATCGCCATGTTGAAATAAATACCATCAGTCTGCTGAAAGAAGGCTCTCCTCATTATCTAATTGGGTGCCTTTAAGGCAATAAGACGGATTATACAGAATTAGTTATACAGAAAGTTTAGGCCTGAGTTATTTATTTATTTATTGATAGAAATTCCTTGTTCTAACCATTGTCAGGGATTATACTGTATATAAAATTTAGACCAAGATTGATGTTAAAACTTTTGAATTGAGTAAAATTATGTCTGACCTTGCATAATTTTTGTGAATGATATTTTTTTTTACTTGCCTTTCATTTTTATTTTTTTACCCAACCAGGACCAATGATACAGCATGTCTCTCTTTGTTTTAGTTGACAGACATCTATCAAGTTATCATACAAATATCTGGCACATATATTTGACAAAGTATCTGCTGAAACTATTTATTCTTGTAAAGTAAGCATCAAATTAGTTTTTGACTCATGTTGTCCCGTCCACCCCTTCTTCCCCACCCCACCAAACTCCCCCCTCTTCAGAGTTTCTCGTCAAATTGTCTCCTCCACCCACTCTTGTCTCTCTCCTTGTTTTTGCCGTCCAAATGAGCGGCTTGGGAAATAAAGGAGAGGAACTTTACATTGTGCTGGAAAAGGAAGGAAAATTACGGGCAGTGTCAGATAATTGAGCTTGTCTTAAGAGACGCGCTAATAACAGGCGGAGACACGGAAGACGTGTCAGTCGGCGCGCGCGCTGACAGTCTCTCTCTCTCTCTCTCTCGGGCGCTGATGAGCTGTTTAGAGGGAAATTGTTCCACACAAACAGCGTCGTCGTTACGAGCTGGCAAGGCGCTCGCGCGTGTGTGTGTACCCAGTGCGGTTCGAACTGACAGAATCCAATTGACCGGGGGGGGGGGACGACGACACATTCATGCACTTTTATTTTCTTTATCCTCGCCAACAATGCATATAATTACTGCGGCAAGTAAAACTGAAAATAGAATTTCGCAGCGTGCGGCGCGCGGCAAAAACAATGCGCGCGCTGTCAGCGCAAACCTCCGCGCGCCTGATGAAGCGGCCCGCTCGGTATTTACTCTCAGCTGGGGGGAAATGTTTCAGAATCAGACAGCCTCCCACTCTCTCGCACACACACACACACACACACACACCTTCCTATCACTAGCCAGCAGCACATGCTAGCATTTGCTCACTCGCCCCTGCGCTCACGAGACTGACAAGAGCGGTAATGAAGAAGTAACGTTGTTAAGACGCAGCGTCCAAACTGCTCCTTTTCCATTTGCTCTGCTGTGTGTGTGTGTGTGTGTGTGTGTTTCTCTGTCTTTCTGACAGAGAAACACTTGCTTATCTGAAAAGTTATTATTTTCTTATCGAATGTTGGTTTCAGAGTAATCTCTCTGTCCACCCCCTGCCGATCCTTTAAGGGTGTGACCTTTGACCTGGCCTCCCTAGTGTTGAGAAAGAAACATTGTTTTCTTGCTTTCAAATGGGAATTCAATTTCAGTTTCATTTTATTTCTATAACATGTTTGTCAGCAACCTTACAGAACTCTGGATATAGACCTCGATCCCTAATGAGGAAACCAGAGCTGATAGGAGTCTCAAAAGGAAGCTCATCTACAGTGTCACTGATTAATGCTCATCGTCACACTTATTGTCCATTCCGATTTATCCTGTATACAGGGTCGCGGGGGCCTGGAACCTATCCCAGGAGACTTGGCACATTATCCTGTAGTCATTTAAATGATGCTCAATTGGTATTAAGGGGCCCAAAGTGTGCCAGGAAAATCTAGCCCCCACCAATACACCACTACCAACATCCTGATAGATCCATGCTATTGTGTTGTTTATTCTAAATTCTGACCAGACCATCTAAATGTCACATCAGAATTCGAGACTCAGGGCCTCCGAATGGCGCAGTGGTAAAGTGCTCGCCCTATCATCCAGAGATTGCTGGTTCGGTTCCCAGGTGATGCTGTTACCTCTCACAGCCGGAGGTCTAGAGAGATCTGATTGGCCGAGCTCTCTCAGGGGGGAGGGATGAGAGGTACTTCGTGCTCCCACATTAATCACAGTTCTACAGCCAATCAGGGGCGTCTGTGAGTTCGCGCAAATGGAAGGAGTGGATAGCGTTGTCCTCCGAGTGTGTTACGCCGCCCCCAACGGTGCGAGCAGTTCGAAAAAGATACGGTCGGATGGCCTCACATGCTTCGGAGGAACACGAGATAGTCTTCGGCCCTCCCAACTGAGTGGTAGTAGTAGCTTTAATGTGGGAGCCCCCTAGTGAGGTGGAGGAATTGGACACGACTAAATTAGGGAGAAAAATCGGGAGAAAAAATTTAAGTAATAATAGAATTGAAGACTCATTGGACCAGGCAATAATTTATAAGGTTCTATTATCTAGTTTTGGTGAGCCCATGCGAATTATAGCCGAGTTCTTAGCTGCCGAGAGAGGACGCGTGGTCTTTAGCTGTTATAGACCACCAGCTTCATGGTTTAACTTGTTGTGCATTCAGAGATGTTCTCTGGCATACCTCGGTTGTAACGAGATGATACTTGATCTGGCCATTCTTCTCTGACCTCTGGCACCAATAAGGCATGTTCACACAGAGACCTGCCACACACAAATTTTCTGTAAACCCTAGAGATGGTTGTGTGAAAATCCCAGTAGGTAAGCAGTTTCGGAGATACTCAAACCAAAATGTCTGGCACCAACAACCATGCCATGTTAAAAGTCAATTCAATTACCTTTCTTCCCCATTCTGTTGCTTGGTTTAAACTTCAGCAGACTGTCTCTTTATCATGTCAGTTGCTGTCATGTGATTGGCTAATTAAATATTTACATTAATGAACAGCTGAACAGGTGTACCTAATGAAGGGGATGGTGAGTGTATTTTAAAATATTATCAATGTTATGGTATTACATAGATGAATTATTTTTAAATGTTACACATTACAATGTTTTTATGCATAGCTTTTGTGGAATATATGTTCTAAAACAGGGAAAAACATTGTGCTCACTCTGTATATAGTTTAGTACAAAGATTAGTTCTGATGATGTACAGTATAAGGATCTGGGGCCTCATGTACAAAGACTTGCGTTGAATTCATACTAAAACATTGCGTACGGACAAAGCCGTAAATGTGCGTACGCAGTAAAAAAAATCTGATGTATGAAACACTGCGTACGCGGAATCCCACGCATATTCTCTTTGTACATCCGAATTAATGTGAAATTGAGCGCACGTGCACAAGCGCAAAACCCCTCCCTGCCTCCTCCCCCGTATAAATATGGTAATGACTCCACTTTGGCAAAACCAAATGAAAAAGCAATGGCAAAAGCAAGCAAGTAGAGAAACTTCACAGAATGTGAATTGGAGGTGCTCCTATCGGAGGTAAACCGGAGAAAAACTGTGTTATTTGCAAGTTTGTCCTCCAGAATTAATAACAAAAAAAAAAAAAACTTAGCTGGAATAATATCTTTAAATACATCACTCACCAAGAAGCCACCCATCGCGCACCCTGCCACCTTGGAGCCCCATCCCAACCATGCTGTTTGTGAGGATGAATGAATCATGGGTTGACCCAGGCCACCTTGCCACAATATTTGTTAGGCGCATTTGAGCAGGGCCGGCATTTCAGCGCATAACACCGGCCCTGTTTGAGCATCACATATTATTTGGCCATTTATTGAATGGAAATGTTTCCGATTCACGCATGCAAATTCGTCTTCAGATGGCGCCTTTATAGCAATGTGCGTGCAGTCGATGGCTCCGATTACATTAGGAAAACCGGCGATCGCTGCAAATTGCGCTTTAATGTTTGGCTGGTCAACTGCATGGTATGGAAACCTTATACTGAACCTGCTAGACATGCGGGTGATCCCGTCCCATACAGCTGGCATTGCAGGCCTCAAAGACGACTGGCTTAACCCCGACCGGTCTGCCAGATCCCTTTGGAAAGAACCAGTTGCCAGGAAGCCAAGCGTTGTCAACACCTGTAAGGGAACGGGTAAAGAGGATAGCTCTTGGAAATCTGAAACGGCTAATAAGTCAGTCATCATCATGGGCCAGAAAATCACTGTGATCCCTAAAAACGCGTTCCCTTCGGATTCGGCCATTGACAATGTCCTCTAATAAGGCCAACACGGCCATTGCCATAGACTAAGGGTTGTATACGTAGAAAAATATTGTGTCAATTAACCCATTTTATCAATTATAAATTAATAGCATTGTTTTTCACATGTGTTGGTGCGATACTTTGTAGTTTGCAATTTAACATAATTGCCTCTAGGAGTCGTCAACGGAAATAAAAGAAACACACACAAGAAATACACGTACGCCAGACAGGAAGTTGGCGTGGAAGAACGCACATTCTCACGTTAATTTCACTGTTAGTAAATCCGAACGTGAGCGTGAAAACTGGCGTAAGCAAAGTTTTTGTGCGTACGCAGCGTTGATACATGAGGCCCTTGGTCCTTTATGATCACAGCACTCTAAAAGTACTCACAGAATTCTAAAAGTACTACAGTCTACAAAGTATACAGTATCTGATAGATTGTATCCTCTGAAGAATGGGAAAATCTTGGGTGTAGACTCTTATATGGTTTCCATGAGTCCACTCACTATTGACTCACTGCAGCAGTCTTGGTACAGTTTAGTACCAATAGTGCTATATCTTCTGCTATATCTTCATTGGATCCTGGATTCTTTCTTACATCCTGCAGATCCACTACCCTACATCGTAAAGTTTTTTTTTTCCTTCCAAGGAAGGATTGTTACAGAATCTCCATTTGCTCCATCAAATCACCAATAATCCACAGCCTATTACCTTAAAGTCACCATCAGAGACCACCATATTCTTCAATAACATCTCATCACATTAGAAAACAATCAAACCTGTCTTTGAATCTGTCACAGATCACCAGTTAAAATATTAGTGCCCTTATATTGCATTATATATTATTATATAGTTATAAACCTATATGAGAAACACAAAATGTCTAACCGTTATGAGTCATTACAAAATCACCAGACGTAACATAAGCATGCAAGAGAAGACGTAAGAGAATTGCTCTTTTTGCACATGCTTGGCCTCTATCTCTTTCTCAGCATTCGATAGTTAGCTCCTTAAATCTGGTCAATTCAGTTTGATTGTCATCTCATAAATGCACACTTAGAGTCAAAATACAATACAGTCCAGAATCATATCATCTTTTTCATAAGTAATGCAACACAAGTACACAAGAGGATAAGTCAGTCCACAGAACAAGAGCACTATCAGCGTAAACTGTACAGTGTAGTTGTGTTCCTTCTTGTCTTTCCAAGGCCTATTCAAGGATCAATTTCTTTCACACAGTTTCTTTTAACAATTTCATAGTGAGTTGCTTGAGCATCTAGCTCAGTGAGTATGTGAGAAGTGTGTGCATGTGTGCAAGAGGGCTTGTTGTCCTCCACCGTCACCCTACAAGTTGACCGTTATCAAAAACGGAAATGTGTCTAGCCAGAAGGATAAGTGCTGCTTTCTGCTTTCTCTCTCTCTCTCTCTCTCTCTCGCTCTCTCTATTTCTCTCTCTCTATTTCTCTCTCTTTGCTTTGTAGCTCTAACAAGCCCTGCTCAGGCTCCAGCGAAGCGAGAAATTATAACCTCTCAGAGAGGCCTGGTGTAGATAAGGCTGTAGTGTGTGTGGTTCTCCCACTCACAGAGGGATCAGATAAGCACGAGTCCCGCAGAAGGCCGCCACTGCTCAGACCTGCTTCTCTAAGGAGAGCGGTGTCTAATCCCCACGCCTTTTTATTCACTTGCAAATCCTTCTGTTAACATAAATATTTATTAGAACATCCCCAGACAGTGCTCCATAACTGCTATATACATTTGACTAGATCTGGGCTTTTCTCACTCATTTTCATCATTGTGTCATCTGGTGTGATCCCCAGGAAAGCACATAAAGAATTTTTTGCAGTCACACAGATTGTGACTGGTGGCTACGTTTTCTTGAGTGTTTTGCCTTGTTCAGCTAGACTTTGTTAATGTCCATAAACCTGAACAAAGGTGTAAGTGATATTTACACACACACACAATAAAAATATCTTATTTTATATAGTATATCTACTTTATTTGAGCTCATCTGTTAGTCTCGGCTGATGTGAATCATGTGAATCATATTTAGATTTTAGTATGTTAATAATTACCAAAATGCAATTAAACAGGTCATTACATCTACCAGTGTCCCCAGAGAGTATTTAAGTGCATGGTGTGTTTACCCTGAATGCTGGATCTTACTTTTTATGAGCTGGAAATCCACATATAATGGCTATAATCCTTCAAACGCTGCAGGATTCATACATCCCACCAAGGTAGTGAGCTTACTTTGTACACTTATAAATCTTACCAGTGCCAGCAGTGCGGCTGATAATCCCAGTGCTGCCACCAGGCTCTCTCTCTCAGCTTGTTCTGCCTCTTTTTTTTCTTTTTGGGAGATGAGCCCAAATCAAGCTGTCAATTTCAGCAGTTTGTTTATGGAAATTACATGTTTGTTAACATGTGAGGGAAATGTGCTCTATGCTCAAGAGGCACAAGAGCCCAGAACAAGCTCTCTCTTACAAATCACCTCTCTGACGAGGCAGTAGGTGAGAACACAAAACTAGGAGGGCCCTTTAATGCACAATTGTTTTAAAATATAGAGAGAAACGAAGAGCCTAAAACAAGAAAGCCTGTCCTGCTGCTTTAATTATGAGTAAGTATATAATGAGCAGGTAAATATTTAATGCACCTAAAATACTATGCACTTTTGTTTGCAATATGATTATAATTGTTGTAATAATAATAATAATAATAATAATAATAATAATAATAATACATAAAATATATATAATACCTTTTCTGTTATAACAGCTGGGAAAAATATATTTAGTTTTTTTTAAATACAATACACAGATCACACAAATAGGAAATGATAGTTATTCTTAGGGGGAAAATCACATTGTAATTATTCTGACACCTAATGTAATTGTGATGTAACTGTGATATTTAACTATATAGTGTATTCAAATGTATTTATCTAGGCTAAAACCAATGAATTGAACAAATTATTTCATTAAAAGGAAGTTTGCAAATATTTATCACTTATTTTAATTTTACAATTATCATTATTTAAAAAATACTTATTTTAAAATATAAACAAATTCTAAAATTATTGTAAAACTCTACATAAATTCCTGATTATGCATATATAACCTGTATTATTCTTGTATTATATGTATACTTATTTCGGTTTTTCATGTGATTCATTGTGCAGCGCTAGTAAAAATATAATAAACTATGAATGTATTGTTAACCTTTGGTATGATCTTTGTGAATTCTATAAAAACAAAATGAGATTTTTAAGAATAAATCATGTATATTTTGAATTGTTTGTTAAAATATAACCCAGAACATGATCAGTCAGATAGTAAGAAATTCATGTTACAAATGGCCATCATATTGTACATATCTATATTTGTAAAAAAAAAAAATCTGAAATAATACATAGGGGCCAAAAAATGCCCTTTTCTAAACCTCAAATTGAATCATGGCAGCAATGTGTAGTATTATGTGTTCTCTAAAGATGTCGGTAGTCGCACCACCCTTAATGCTGTCATGTGACCATGAACGTCAGAAGAGAGGCATATATTTTTTTGATGTTGAAGTGTGTATGCATTTTTGGGCCCATTTGTACATGAAATATCTATGAAGAAAGGTTTCATAAATAAAACTAGATGAAAGTTGTAAGAATAAAAAATAAACACAAATATTATGATATTAATTATAAGAAGATGAAGAGCATACATACATCCAGTGAATGTTATTTGGTCATTTTATTTGGTAACATACCTTATATATGTTACAAACGGACATAATGTTACGAACATTACAAATGAAGTTATTCATTCTTTCTTCTACAGCATGAATATTGTAGATATAAGCCATCTTAAGGATCACAGGAGCAGCTGGTAATCTTCGTACCTCACATTTCTACCCTGGTTACACTCTGTGCAGAGCTGCATGTTACAGTATATTCATGTTTACGTGAGGTTTTATCCAGCTTCTTAACAAACAAATAGAGAGAGACTGAAAGAGATATGAAAGTTGTTTTATCCAGGGTATGTTCCTGATTTGCCCCCAGGGTTTCTATGATTCCATCTCTAACCTCAATAGGATAAGTGAAAAGCAAGCACATGTTTTGCAACGCTTCGTGGATTTCTATTATAACAAATCATACTTTTATTAAATCAAGGTGTTTTGTCATTATTAATACAAGCCTAGGGGTTATTTGGGGGTTTGACAGGCAGAAATGTTCAGGTGTTTTTTTTTTTGCCAGGCTAAACCTTAGATTGGGTTAACTAATGTGTTGGTATAATTATATACTCTAGATAAATCCAAGGGAAAACACATTACTTGTAGGTTTTAAAAAAACATTTTGTGTTTGTAGTGTCATGCTCTGACAGCATGCTTTGAATCAGCAGACATTCTGTGCTTCCGAGTCTGTGTCTGATGCTCGTATTTGCTGTAGGAGCAGCCACTCATTAACATTATTCTGACACCAGAGTTAACTGTTTGCTTGTGGAGTGAACTGCACATGCATGTGTATATGTGTTTTATGCTTGTGCACCCCACTATGTGCAAATCTATTCAAACCTTACTGTTGTCACTGTGACTGTGATTGTACATGTGTGTGTACATGTGGAAAAGTAACGCTGCTGTATCTATGACAGTGTGTGTGACTTTATGAAGAATTGAGCGCCACTGTAAAATAAGGCTGTTTCCCACTGCAGGTGAATCACCTGTCAGAGATGATCACAATACCCTGAAGATCTCTGTGCACTGAAACTGTCATCACACAATTACTCAGCCTATTACAGCTGTACCAAACACGTCTCTCTCTCTCTCATTCTCTCTCTCGCTCTCTCTCTCTATCTCTCTCTCTCTCTTTCTCTCCCTAGCTACACACATTATTTCAACTGCTGCATGTTCACCACTTATATGCCTCATGCTTTCTCTCTGTGTCTCTGCTTTATGAAAAGATAAAGATCTGTGCGATCACGGCTGGGTCTTTGTACTCATGACAGGTTCAATTTTTCCATCTACCTGAACAGATTTCCAGAAACGTTCACCTGCCTTTATATTCAGATTTTTTCTTCCAGCTTTACACATTGAAACTGTTCCCAGATCCGTACATGATGTCCATGGCAGCTATGAATTAAACATCAGGTTTCATTCTTTTTCTTTATAAAATAGCGGAATTCTGCCTCAGCTGAGTTCACACATCTATTCAATATGTCTATTTTTTCATGGACAGATTACATTAATACGTGAATTTTTAAAAAGCTCTATTTTTTCTGTTACACTTTTATATAGTGACAAAAGGTTGTACTCAGTACAATTCAGTTATTTTTTCCACTTTTGCCTAATGAGAAATTCAGTTATCTTGTTTAATTAAACTGAATTCCAAACAGAATAAACTCACATATTGTTTCCTTAAGTAGTGCAACTAGTTTTGACACCCTACAATTAATATTTGGCAAAGTCTCAGCTGTAAATAATAACAGTGCTGAGCCTCTTCCTGTACAGACACCATTTAGAGAGATCTCACAAGCCATAATGCACAACATTTAAAGTTCCTTTTATTCATGAGTTCATCGATTTGTGCAGGTTTTCATTAGGTTTGGAACTCCAGGGAATGAGATAGTCATTGTAATTTAAACTCGGACGCTTTATGTCCTCCTGTCCAATCAGATACTTTAAATGAAGACTCCATGCACAGATAAGGTTCACGTCAGTGGCTCAAACTTTTTGTGGGATCAGATGGAAAGGGTTACTCTCCAATGTCTTTTCTCCTGGTCTGCAATGGTCTCACAGTTAAAACTAGAGTGGACATTTCAGGTTATACCTACAGGTGTTCAATTCCTGCCTCAGTGTCGGTGTGAATGGAGTTTGCATGGAGTGTGCTTGTTGATGGTCGTTAAAATTAGAATTTTCACCATCTGCCTGTACGACTAGTTGGACTACAGAGGGTCAACATTGTTCTTGTATTCCCCAATCATAAATGTATGTTTTTTGTACAATGGGTTGCACACATTTCTAACTACTGAATGTAGTAGTTTTAATAGTAGAAAATCTTTAACGTGTGTTTATTGTTTGTTTATTGAATGTGCAATTAATCTAAATCTAAATATCTAAACTTCATGAGACCTTGGCTCTGGACACTGTGTACTTTTCTTCTCTTCTCTTCACTCCTTCTGATCAATGGCCCATGATAACTTCTAATTTAATGTCATCAAATATGAAGTTTTTTTATATATATATACAGTGTAGCTGTGAGAGATAATAAAAAATGTTGTTGTTGGTCTTTCGGCTGCTCCCGGCAAGGGGTCGCCACAGCGGGGTATCCAGTCCGCACTACAACTTCGCACAGGTTTTACGCCGGATGCCCTTCCTGACGCAACCCTCCCATTATATCCGGGCTTGGGACCGGCACTGTACCCAGTGGCTGGGGTGTGGGCACTGGCTGGGAATCGAATCCGGGCCTTCCACATTGCAGGCGAAACACCTACCACTGAGCCACCAGAGATAATAAAAAATACAAGAAGTTTATGTAAGTAAACAGCAAATGACCCAAATTTAATAACTATGTTGAAGGTTTTTTTTTTTTAATCCATGAAGCCATGATGAATGAAATCTACTAAATTCATCTGTTAGCAACGGAAAAGCTGATCATAACTAATAACTTGTACCCTTCTCAGTGATCAAGATACAGTACTAGTGTGTCAGATACTAAGATACAGTGTGTTAGAAGAAGAGATGTTTCTATTTGCAAATCGAAATGTGTGTATTTCAATATTTTTATGCTTTTGTTATGCATCTGTCAGAACCTTTAAAATGCATTTGATTTTTTCATGAATGAAGATGTTTGTTATTGTTTCACTATTAAAAAAGTGAAACATCAGAGAGGAATATTTCATCATAATTTGTCACTACACAATTTCCATTACCCAGACATTGCTGTCTAAAATGGAATTGAACTTGCTGTGGGAGTTAGGAAAATGATCATAGCGCTCAGACAATTGCAACAGCATCCTACATGTTCTTTCAATCTACCTTCTTGTGAAATTGTTCTGAACTGTGAATGCAACTGATAACACCAGTCACGAACAAAAACCAGTGCAAAAAGTCTCCAAAGCTTTTATTTATTAATTCCCTTAATGTACATTTTCAGGTGCTGGGCAACTTCTCATCATCCCTGTAAGAAAGCTCAATACCCCTACCCCGTTTTCTGGTTTTGGCTTGAGCTCACTGTACAGTACTTTTTTGTTTTGTTCCCAAGGCTCAGATCCATCTGTAGACCATGTTTCCAGCAGTCAATGATGTCTGCTGAAGTTCCGTATGAGATATTTCATCCAGGATGTCTGGCAAATTAGTCATAGTGACCCTTGTGTTCATAGCTATTGAGCACTTCTAAAAGATCATCAGTTTCAACTGAAGAGAAATCATTTAAAATTTGTCTAAGAATTTCCAACTTTGGCCAGCGCACTAACTGAAGAAAACTTGTCTTTGTGTTACGCACACTGCCCCAAATAGAATTTACTGAATAGAATTTGTAGAAAGGGTGGGGCAAGCTTGATTGGCAAGTGTTGGGACATTTTAAATCCTTTTAGAAGAATTCTCCAAATTGCTTTCCATGGAGAAGCACAGAAATCATGCTTGAGAAAATGTACTTTAAAAAAAAAAAAGGTCTTTTAAAAGTGTTTTATGATCATGGTAGTTGTATCTCCCAGGTGTGAGATACTAGAAACCATTAGTAATGCGAGAGGATTGATAACAAGAAATTGATAATTACTATGAACATAAAGGGAGACATCCAGGATCCTGTCTAAAGCTATGTTTCATATGAAGTAGTACTTTGGTTGGCAATATGAATATGAATAAAAGTGTCACCATGCTTTTGTACAACAGTTCTGTGATGAATATTAAATACCTGCCATTTTAGACACAACATGACAAAGTTATTTTGTTTATTTTTTGTCAATTAAATTAGTTAGTTGCACTTATTGCCATGGCAATGCAGACTGATTGACAGCTAACAGAACTGCAAGAGTTTGAGTGTTAAGAACTATCACTAGAATTTAATGTAGAGAACTTCTGTAGACACTAATCATCTCATATATTGACTAATGCTTTCAGCTTTTCAGTTCTTCAGTTTACTATAAAAAATTATGATGTCACTGATACAGCCAGCACCCGACATTGAGTTGTGCTGAACTGAAGGTAAGTTATGACTGGCTGATAAAAAGTGCGTTCACATAAGGATAATTGTCCATCCAACGTGCAGAAGAAAACCAATGAACAATTAATTATTTAAAGACATTTTTTACAATGTAAATACTTCAATTATAATGGATTATTTTGTGTTATCAATGTCTAATTTTTTATGTATTATTAAAGTATTATGTAAATGGATAATGTGTATTACATTAGGCATTCTCACTTTTCCTATGGTTCTTCATTATGTGTGGTTTATCCATTTCTTTTTGGTTTTGACAACAATTAGATAGCTTTTTCAGAATCAGGAAAAACTTCTGTAGTTACATTAAATCACACTAGGACCAGAACATGTCATAGAGTAGATATTCATCTAATAAAAAAAATCAGCACCTGGGGGTGCGTTTGTTTGGTCATTTATTTTTATGGGACTCAAAAGATGTTTCATCTCTCATCCAAACTGCCCAATCTCTTGGGCTACTGGCACTTATCTGTACAGGTAGATCGTGTTGACCAGGCAGGGTCTGAACACTTTTATATGGTTGGACAAAAGTTTATAATCCTGATTTGGGAAAGAAGTGCTCTGTTCTGCTGACAGGCAGTGCAAACTTGAACTTGACAGAACTTTGACAGGAATAAAGTGGGTTACCGGCATAACATAAACATAGATGTGAAGATTGAATGAAAATATGAAGATAAAAGTAACAAATAAAATGGGAATCTAAACATAAAACCAAACAGAAATAATAGGGATTTAATTAGGGACGCAACCAGAATCACCTGAATGAGCAAGATTTGAGAATGAGGACCTGGGTCAAAATAAGTCTCAAAAGCCAACAAAGGTTCCAAAACATGGTCCAGAATAACTGCAGCCATGTGCCCCTCTGGGAAACCCTGACAAACTTGACCTCTCATCTAGCATCTACCCTATAAGCAAATTAAACTGGGACTGACATTAAAACACCTACCAGTGTACTACAAATAAACTCATGTTTCAGTTGTGCAGTTGTTTTTTTCCCTTAATATTATCAACACACCCTGACTTAGACTGTACCTGTGCATGGAGTCCTCATTTAAACCTCATTCATCAGCGTTTTAACGCTGATACCTGACTTCACATGAGAACACCAGCCTCATTTAGAAAAGGGAAAGACTTAAAATGGAACGGGAAAAAAAAAAAAATAATAAAAATGGAAAAGAAGAAACAAGTTAGAGCTCTACTCGGAGCCCACTTTTAGTTTTATTCATGAAACAACTCATTCTTTGGAATATTTGCAATAAACCAAGACAATATATGATATTTTATTATTACTGGAACTCATTCATTCATTCATCTTCTATACCGCTTTATCCTGTATTTAGGGTCGCGGGGACCTGGAGCCTATCCCAGGAGACTCTGGGCACGAGGCAGGGTACACCCTGGACAGCGTGCCAATCCATCGCAGAGCACACACACACTCATTCACACACGGTCAATTTGGGAACGCCAATTAGCCTAATCTGTCTTTGGACTGTGGGAGGAAACCGGAGTACCCGAAGGAAACCCACCAAGCACGGGGAGAACATGCAAACTCCATGCACACAGAGACGGGAATCGAGCCTGGCCGGGAATCGAACCCGGACCCTGGAGGTGCAAGGCGACAGTGCTAACCACTAAACCACCGTGCCGCCTATTACTGGAACTTTTTAATGAAATTTCTTGTGAATCAAGGCATAAAATTGATTGACATTGACAGTATGATCACGATTCTTTAACTGCGGTAAAACATTTCAATGGTGCAAACTAAAAGAAGGCCATTCATCTATGAATGACGGTCCCGACCAAGGTGGCTCGGAGTCCACTGCAGTCATTGCCATGAACATTCGGTGGAGACACTTTTGTCTGTGGGAACTGCACACACAAGCATTCACAAACACCTGTCCTATTATAGAAACTCTATTGGGAGTTATTTCCACATCCCCCGTACAGTCCTGACCTCGCTTTTTCACATGTTTGGGACATTAAGGGTGTTCCTGGGTGACCAGTGTTTTAGACATGAAGCTGGCATTCCAACCATTGCTAGTGAAATACTGCGATATGTGCATTAGAGTAGCAGGGGATTATATGGAGAAATTAAAGGTAGTTTTCATACACTCATAAACTATAAGCATAACTGTGTTCTGTTATTCTGCACAATACAAAGTCCGGGTTTGACTTGAACACCCCTTATAATTGTGTCAGTCCTTTAAGTATTTAATACATTTTGGATCAATTTGCATCTGAACATGTTTCAATGATAAAAGTCTTGTACTCCTGAGACATTTTTTACATTTACGCTCCCACATTTCTCACTGCTGAATGCAGTTATTTCATTAGTAGAATGGCTTTACAAATGTTTCCATCTCACTGTCTTTAATAAAAGTTAAATGTTTTATGTTAAAACTCAGATAATGTGTAATTGGTCATTCTCATCTTCTCTCCCGACTTTCATCATGTTTGGTTTGTTCTTGGGTTTGTAAATATGTCATTTGACTTCTCTTTAGCAATAAATAGTTGATTGTGTATTTGTTCTGTATCTATCAGTTCTATTGATCACAAGAGGTCATAAATACAGTACATGGATTCTCACCTGAGCTCAGGAATGTACCCCAGATGCAGGGGGGAAAAAACTGTGGGAGTCTGACAGATTGAGTTTAACAAGCCAGATGGGTTGTAATTGTCTGCTTAATCCAATGTTTGTGAACTTTTATGCCTTTTATTATGGTTTGTTTTGTCTATGTATTATTCAGGCTGCAGATTCTAGCATCCCTCCCAGGAGAGAGCCTGTGCGCGACCCATGTGCCCACACACACACACACACACTGGCACGCATTCAGGGTGTCACACAAACAGGCCCATGCCTAGTATGCCAGGTGTGTATGTATGGCTCATGCACAATGCCTGCCATGCCAGGCCGGTTTTTAGTGCCCACTCTACAGGACTGAATCCAATGACAACATATGGCTAATGTATTCACCTTCAGATCCTGTCATTATAAGAAAAGTGCAAATAAGCTCATGACATTCAATTATGTCATTGTACATAATGTTGTAACAGACATCTGGTTGCATTTTAATTTACACCAAAAATGTGTACTGGTCAGCGCTGCACTATGTTTTACTGTGCCCACTGAGCTGTTTTAAGGAGTCACTGTACTGTCTAGCAGCGTTTGCACACACTTACACACATGCACAAGATTTTCAATGATACACTGTATTATAGTCCTGTGTAGTCTCAGGTAGTTCTATGTTGTTTTATGTAGCACCATGGTTCAGTGGTTCTTGTTTCACTGTGCCATGACAATAAAAGCTGCTCAACTTTTGTTGCAAAAGTAAACTATATTTATAATGAAAATTCATATAGCTTGCCAGCGGTGATTAGTATTAGTATAGTGGTCTATAAGCTGTGTAGAACAATCATTACATGCATATTTTAAGTGGTTCAGTAGCTTTTATCACACTCTCCTATTTCCGAACTTGTCCTCCAAATTTATTTCCCAGCACTTTTTTTTAGACTCTATTTCACTATGTCCCCTGCAGTAATAACGTACCTTCTAAAATGTCCCCTGTTAAACATAATGACGTCTGAGAAGAACTGACAGCTTAATATGAGCCTAATACTCAGGTATGTGTTTCCTGCCTTTGATATACAGGAAGATTGCTTTGCACTTTAAGGTAAAGGCAAGCACAGCTGTCTGAATGATTGAAATGCAATTCGGCTTGCCATATGTCCTAGTGTGATATATGAAGGATTTTCAAATGATCAGTAGAGTAATTCAAAAGTAGATGTGAACGTGAGTGCATGTTTGATGTTTAAAAGTTCTCTTAGTTTTCTTGGTGTACACAGAGTGAAATAATTTCATGTAAACTATATTTGTTTTTTTGTTTGTTTGTTTTTGGCGGAATTCAGTTAGCCTCTTTAATTAAAATTAATGAGAAATAAAATAATCTTCCATATATTGTGTCCATAAGCTATACAACGAGTCACATCACAGACTGAGCTTCTCCCAGTAACTTTTTGTGTGCGTGTGTGTGGTGCTGATTTGAGGGCAGTTCCTGGAGGCAAAGGACTCTATATTCCCTGCATGCTCAGTGCCATATCTGTTAATGTAAGTGTGGTGGAACTTAATGTACTAGCTTTCAAGTCCACTAAAGTATTTTCCTTTCATTTTACTACATACTGGCTGTCTCTAAGGCTTGATTCACTGACTGGCCCCCTGCAGTAGTGTTAGCTCAGTTACGGTAGTGTAAGTGTGAGTTTGAGAGGAGTGAAGGGGTTAATCCCCCACTCGGAGTCCAACGGCTGGCTTTGTCACTCCACTCTTTATGTGCATAATTGAGTCACTTTAAACCGCACTTTTGTTTCTTTTCTTAGGTGTGTAATGAGTGAGATTGCTCCTCCACGCACCCAATCAGAAATAGCTAATCTGACCATATTGTTTGACAAGTGTGTTCCTTACTGCTCCCAGCTATGGAGATGTAATCTGAAACAATTATCCCAATTCCCCAGGAACAGTATGGTGCAGGTAAGTAGCATGTTTTTAACCTTCTTCAGGTTAAATTCAATGGCCTTTCCATTTCTTCATTTTAAAAGTGAATTTCAAGAGTAAGAAGTTAGTTAAAGTTTCTGTAGCCAAAGTCTGAAAAATATGCAGCTTTTCTTCTGTTTGGCTTCAGCACAGTGCTCCTGAATTGCTGCCTGTTCATGTTTGGCCTACAGTTTCACTTGGATTTTCACATTTAGCCTCCAGACAAGCTATAGACACTATGCTAAATTAAAGGTTACCAATCATAATCCTTATAGCTTCATTTCCTGCTGGTGTTGAAGGTATTGATGCACCAAGAGAGATGTTACATTTGTTGGAAATTAAAGTTCCTGAATGAGATCACAGTTACCTGCACATGAGAAAGTATGTGAGGCATGAAAAGCTTATTATCTAAATACAGTTATCAACATAGTATTATTTAGTACTATATTGTATGAGCTATATCCTTGGGAAGCTTTTCTTTTACACAGCTTGGCAAGCTTTTTTCCTCGTTTCTGCTTATCCACTGGGTGGGGTACAGGGCCGCTTCATCTCTTAATTCCATCCAAGCACTCATGCTATCCTGGGATATAATTCAGGAATTCATCTACACCTTTGCAGAAAGTAGAGTGATGGTGGCTTTAACTGTTCTTTTAACACACATATACACACACAGTGTTAAGTTGAACTCAAGGTTGTGGAGGACTGCTATTCACCCACGGCGGATTTTACTCCCTGTGGAGCCTTCAAATTTTATCACTCCTGGTATTTGTTCTCTATGGCAAATTAACAGCCTTCACTTTGCCATTGGGTTTCCTTTCAAGAGACAAGACTTAAATTCTCAATAACTGCCCCAAATTTACTACTTTTCTATTTTTCACACAGCAGAATCAATACCAGGACTGAAGTAGAAGAGATAAAAATTTATGGTATCTTACAATTTAATGGTTCAAAAGATGCAATTTGAAAGATCATAAATTGTGAAGAAGTGTACGCTCCATTGGGCTTGATTCAGTGCTTGCTGTTAGACCTTGATTTGCGAGTGTCTGCAAAGTGTGATTAACGAGGCGACGAGCCCGGGCCTCTGCTCACCATGCCACCGTTAATGCTCCTCATTAGAATAAATAAAATAAATTGACTGCAGCTCTGTGAAAACTCTGTAATGGTTAAAAATCAAAGAACATCATCTGCCGGCGACGATTTAGCTCTTGGAAGCCTATGGGCACCTCCATCATGTCGGCCATGACAGGACTGAGGGAAGGCTGTGGGGACACACAGGGACGGAAAAAATGCTGGCAGGGAGGAGAGACGATTGTTTAGTTCTGGTAATCATATGTCAGGGTGCTTTGTGCTCTAAAAACGTTTCAAGAAGAAGGGGGAGGCAGTAGGTTCAGTATTAATGCATAAAATTGCATTTCAAGCTGATAATCGGTTTGTGGAAAGGGTTCTGTGTGAAGATTGCTCTGGTGCTGTTGGGTGTTTTTCATAGCTGGGGCCTTGTGCTCTCTAATAGTCTTTTTCATAAGCTTTTAGTTCTCTCTTCAGTGGTACATTTGTTGGAGAAATGCACTTAAAGTAACAGTGTAGACATTCCTGTTCTAAACTGATAATAGACTTGTCTGAGTTGGTGCTTGCATCATAGATTAATGCAAAAATGTGTCTTTTTCAAGAATAGTATAACAAACATGTAGAGGATGAAGGTTAATGGTTGGAATAGTCTTGGTGCCAATAATCCATCTATCTGAAAAAAAAAATCTAAATCAAATCTTTTTTCAGATTCTAATGAGATTAAATTGCCAGTTGGCTTAATTTATGACCACTGTCAATTTTACATGTGCCCTCTATGTAAACATTATGCCGAAACGTACCTTAACCATGGTCTAATTATATCCTATTGTAAGGTGAATATGTCCTCATAGTCATATCTTTCACACAAACCTGATTACTCACAATTGTGTAACAATAGTAAAACCCTTTCTTTAACCTCTCCAAGTTCTGGCATAACCTGATGAACATATTCATCATTTTCTTCTCTTTAATCACTTATATAATCTTTTACTTTTATTCATTTACTTTGTTGACTAGACTACTTTTTATTATGTTTGAATGCTTCTTGATTGGTTTCCTGGATTCATTCATTCATTCATCAAGGTGTCCAGTCTTGCAGTAATATTTTAATTTTTACCTGTTAACAGACTCCTAGTGAATGAAAGATCAGAAGGTCATGTTCACCCTCGAATTTAAGACTGATTGTTATTATACTGTTAATCAGAGATGGATATAGTGTCCTTGAGCTCTGGAAAGGCTCTATATAAATAATAACAATAATAATAATAATAATAATAATTATTATTATTATTATTATTATTATTATTATTATATAATTGTCAGTTTTAAAAAAAGATAAAGTTATAAAAAAAATATTTTTTGCACCATTAAAATTCCATCTAAAAAATATTATTTGTAACTATATACAGTCGTGTGAAAAACTATTTGCCCCCCTCCTGATTTCTTATTCTTTTGCATGTTTGTCACACAAAATGTTTCTGATCATCAAACACATTTAACTATTAGTCAAAGATAACACAAGTAAACACAAAATGCAGTTTTTAAATGAGGGGTTTTATTATTTAGGGAGAAAAAAAATCCAAACCTACATGGTCCTGTGTGAAAAAGTAATTGCCCCCTGAACCTAATAACTGATTGGGCCACCCTTAGCAGCAATAACTGCAATCAAGCGTTTGAGATAACTTGCAACGAGTCTTTTACAGCGCTCTGGAGGAATTTTGGCCCACTCATCTTTGCAGAATTGTTGTAATTCAGCTTTATTTGAGGGTTTTCTAGCATGAACCGCCTTTTTAAGGTCATGCCACAACATCTCAATAGGATTCAGGTCAGGACTTTGACTAGGCCACTCCAAAGTCTTCATTTTGTTTTTCTTCAGCCATTCAGAGGTGGATTTGCTGGTGTGTTTTGGGTCATTGTCCTGCTGCAACACCCAAGATCTCTTCAGCTTGAGTTGACGAACAGATGGCCGGACATTCTCCTTCAGGATTTTTTGGTAGACAGTAGAATTAATTCATGGTTCCATCTATCACAGCAAGCCTTCCAGGTCCTGAAGCAGCAAAACAACCCCGGACCATCACACTACCACCACCATATTTTACTGTTGGTATGATGTTCTTTTTCTGAAATACTGTGTTACTTTTACGCCAGATGTAACGGGACACGCACCTTCCAAAAAGTTCAACTTTTGTCTCGTCGGTCCACAAGGTATTCTCCCAAAAGTTTTGCCAATCATTGAGATGTTTTTTAGCAAAATTGAGACGAGCCTTAATGTTCTTTTTGCTTAAAAGTGGTTTGCGCCTTGGAAATCTGCCATGCAGGCCGTTTTTGCTCAGTCTCTTTCTTATGGTGGAGTCATGAACACTGACCTTAATTGAGGCAACTGAGGCCTGCAGTTCTTTAGATGTTGTCCTGGGGTCTTTTGTGGCCTCTCGGATGAGTTGTCTCTGCGCTCTTGGGGTAATTTTGGTCGGCCGGCCACTCCTGGGAAGGTTCACCACTGTTCCATGTTTTTGCCATTTGTGGATAATGGCTCTCACTGTGGTTCGCTGGAGTCCTAAAACTTTAGAAATGGCTTTATAACCTTTACCAGACTGATAGATCTCAATTACTTTTGTTCTCATTTGTTCCTGAATTTCTTTGGATCTTGGCATGATGTCTAGCTTTTGAGGTGCTTTTGGTCTACTTCTCTGTGTCAGGTAGCTCCTATTTAAGTGATTTCTTGATTGAAACAGGTGTGGCAGTAATCAGGCCTGGGGGTGACTACAGAAATTGAACTCAGGTATGATAAACCACAGGTAAGTTATTTTTTAACAAGGGGGGCAATCACTTTTTCACACAGGGCCATGTAGATTTGGAGTTTTTTTTCTCCCTTAATAACGTAAACCTTCATTTAAAAACTGCATTTTGTGTTCAATTATGTTATCTTTGACTAATAGTTAACGGTTTTTGATGAGCAGAAACATTTAAGTGTGACAAACATGCAAAAGAATAAGAAATCAGGAAGGGGGCAAATAGTTTTTCACACCACTGTATATATAAAAAAGAAAAAGCATTTTAGTCAACTCAGGACAACTTTTTGATCACATATAACACAATGATTGGTCATGTTTAATAGCTAAATGTCTAAGCATGTTTATACCTGAATAATTGAGAACATAAACTTTAAACTTGGTTTGTATTTACTTAGAAATAAGATCTATTAAATTATAATGTTTCCAGCAATGTAATAAGGTTAAGGTTTAAAGTCTGAGAGATGTGAAAATGAAGATGGGTAAAATTTAATTGAAGGAATGTTTTTAAAGAATTGAACAGTGTTGTGGAATAGCTACTACAGATTTATATACTTTTCCTCTTACTTTTAATTCTTTTTTTTACATGACACATCATGTAGTGGGTCTTAGTATTAGGTAAATACAACCTCAGCCAAACAACAAACAACTTTTTGATTTTGCATTTATTAAGCAAAAGATTTTAAATAAATGAATGTGGCCAGTACTAAGTACCCACCATGATTCAATAGCTTGTAGCTCTACAGTACTACATTAGCAGCAATACCTTAAAGTATTTGTTTCCTGCTTGCTTCAGTTCATTAAGGTTTTTGGGCATTCACTTATCCACAGCTCTACTAAGGTCCCACCACAGCATTTCAACTGGCTTGACGTCTGGACTTTGACTAGCCCATTCTAAAACCTTGATTCTTTTATTTTTTTTAGCAAAGTTCAATTTTGCCAAAACTGTCAGACAGATGGCTTCACATTTGCCTCTACGATACTCTGGTATACAGAGGAGTTCATGGTTGACTCAAGATGCCCAAGTAATGTGGCTGCAACAACAAGCAAAATCATCACCTCTCCATCTCTGTGCCAGCCAATTGGTATGTTTCTGCTGAAATGCTGTTTGATTTTCACCACGGTGCTGGGCTTTCAGGCCAAACAACTCCACTTTGGTCCCATCTGTCCATAGGACATTGTTCCATAATTATCATGGTTTGTTTAACTGCAGTTTTGTTAACCTCATTCATACTTCCATGATCTTTATAGGTAGAAGAGGCTTTCTCCTGGTAACTCTTCCAAACCGTACTTGTTCAGTCAGGGGTAGGGCGTTTCATATTTAGCTCCAAAGCTTTGGAATAGCCTTCTAGACAGTGTTCGGGGCTCAGATACAGTTTCCCAGTTGAAAAGTAGACTCAAGACGCACCTATTTAATCTGGCATACACATAACTCATCCTATAACCTCATACTCCAGTACATCTATCCTGAATGTCAACTACGCTACATCTTTCCAACTGTTCTATATTTTTCTACCCATCTCGAGGCATCGGGAGATTGTGCCAGCTTCAGTAGACAAAGGACGACCCTCCGAGGTTCCTGAGGCGTCCAGAGAAGGACCAGCTCCAGCTGAATTCAGCTTTATGATGGTTGCAGCTACACATGCTGCTCCTGTGCTTTCAGTGATGCAGACCCCATCTGCCCTCTGCACCTACTGACTCATCCCTATGCTGAACTGGTCTTCATGTTAATTTAAAGAACTTCTGTTATATTGAACTTTCAGCTGCATAACACACATGATGTTATATAATTTCTATCTGTTATCACCCAAATGAGGATGGGTTCCCTGTTGAGTCTGGTTCCTCTCAAGGTTTCTTCCTAATGCCATCTCAGGGAGTTTTTCCTTGTGACTGTCGCCGTCACCCTTGGCTTGCTCATCAGAGACATTTCATTCATCATTCAATCATTCATCTCATTATTATTTACACACATTTTTCTCACACATACACACTTCCAAAAATGTTCTTTTTAAAAATTTCTTTAATTTTTGTGAAGCTGCTTTGAGACATTGACCATTGTTAAAAGCGCTATATAAATAAAATTGAATGGAATTGAATTGAATTATTCTTCTAATTGTGCTGTCATGGACATTTAACTTGCTTCATGAGGCCTGTAGGGACTGAGATATAGCTTTTAAGGTTTTTTTTGTATTTCCCTGAGCATTGCATAATTTGACCTCGGGTAAATGTGGTGGGACAACGATTTGGTAGCAAACTCCCAAAACTTCTGCTTTTATAGATGTCTGCACACCTGCTGTTGATCAGCTGCACCTGACTGCAACTTCCTTTTGTCTTAATTTTTGTTAAATAAATAATTGCACGGTAAAAGAAATTGGTTTGACTGAGGTTGTATTTTCCAATATCCACTATGATCAGATCATTTTATTATGTTTTTACACAAAAACACATCAACTTAAAAGGGGGGTACTAACTTTTGAACATGACTGATCAGATTCAGATCCTGAATTCTCAGCATGAGATAGAAAAACAGTTGCTGCCTATAGGTGTGCTAGGTCACTAACACCAATTCTGAGATTTAATTCACTAAACCAGGCTTTAATCTCTGACCGCATACATGCTAATAGCAAGTCCACTCCTAACCATGACCACTTATGCATTAAGCACTAAACTGTAGTGAAAACCGTGGTAGAAAACTCAACCTTTCCTATTCCTCAACTTATCTTTTTCTCTTCCTTCATTATCAGAAAAACGACATGTTTCATGTGTATAAAAAAAAAACCCTGTTTTTTTTTATACACATGAGAAGTAAGCTGGCCGGTGGCTTAGTGCTTAGCACTGTTGCCAGGTTTCAAATTCGATTCCCACCTTGGGGTCTGTGTGCATGCCCCCCCACCCCGTGCTTGGTGGGTTTCCTCCAGGTGCACTGGGATTCCAGTCCAAAGGCATGCAGGTTAGGGTAACTGGCATTCCCAAATTGCCATTGTGTGAATGAGCATGTGTGTATGTGTGTGCCCTGCGATGGATTGGCACCCTGTCCAGGGTGCATCCCACCTCATGCCATAAGTCTCCTGGGATATGCTCCAGGCTCCCTGCGACCCTGAATACAGAATAAAACGGTATAGATGATGAGTGATTGAGTAAGAAGTAGGCCTTGTGGAATATAGTACTATGAATGCTTAAAAGATTAACTATTAAATCTATGTTCAGAGCTTTATAGTTACTCAGTACTGGAAGTTTGTTTTCATAAATTCTCTTCATCCCTGATTATAGATGAGGAATGATCAGAATTCTGTCATATACAATATAGATTCTGCAGCAATGCTAATCATAAATGACCACAGACTCAGTGGTAGATATTTTATTTATTAAATGCACTGGTTACATGTCGGTTGTGGCTCTGCACCAAAATCTTTCATAATAATTTGCTGGCATACTGTGAATGTTTACAGAAATATCGTGCTTCTGGGAAGGGAAGGAGGGAGAGACTAGGGAGTTTCAAGGTGTTTATCCTGCTGTATTTTGGTGTATTTCGCTCTCCCACAACACATTTATGTTATAAATCTCAACAATTGTTTCAGAAAAATGTACACAGGAGACTTTCATACCCTGAAGTAATTACAGACTAATTCATTTGGAATGTAGGTGTTTGTGTTTTTGATTATTTCCCCTGATATTTCTTTTCAAAATCTGAACAATGTGCTCAGTGACTCGATTCTTTGTTTACACTTTTTGTCATTAAGCAGGCTGTAAATAAGCCATGTCCATTTACTAATGCCAGGCTGAGACTGAAGAACTGACTCGAGCAAAACAGAAGGGTTAAGACAGTATAACCTTTGCCTGAAATATAGGCTTTATTTTATTTTAAATAAGAGCATGTATTTAATTCCATAGAGCAGAACATTTCTTTAGTTATATACATTTTATACTTGTAGGACACTGTCGCTCAAATTAATTTGTGTGAAAACACTTCTAAGATCCCACTGTCCTTATATAAGCTTAGTACATTCTCCCAGTCTTCTTTTAAATCATATAGTAGTTTGAGTGTCAAGAGAGAGTAATGTAGTTCTATTTTAAATAAGTAATTAGAATTATTCAGCACATGCTCAAGGTGTATGAAGGCATGAATTTACACTAAGTTTAGAGTTTGCTCATATGAATAAATCTAAACTAGCTGGTGTGTAACTTGTTTAAAGAGTTTTGGTTTATGTAATGGAGAAATTTAAAATAAAGCCTGTTTCTGATTCACTGGACTTGGCATATCTTGGAGGTTTGTGGCATTTGGGAGGATATTTGTTGCATATTTAAATATTCAGTTTAATTTAGTTTTTTCAAGGAGCTCAAAATAAAAAAGATAATGAATTATTATTTTCTAATCTGGCACAGGGAATATATATATATATATATATATATATATATATATATATTCCCTGTGCCAGCACTGCAATGTACCAAGGGGTAGAGGGGTGTTTATGTATAGGTAGCAGAAAGTCCTGTGTCCTTATCACGCCTTGCTTCAAACTTTAACCAACATGCTCATGATCGTGGGGAAGTGGCAGGGAGGGAGGGGGTGTACGGGTGGAGTGGGTTTTTTTTAGGGGGGTGCAGGTCAGCAGCGCTGTGAATAGACCTCATCAGCGAGGGCCACAGATCAAATCCTTGTATTACTCATGGCTCAGTCACCTCCGCGACCCCGCCAATATTACACGCCTAACGCAATTATTTGCAATCAGCAAATGTGTGATTCATTATAAAAGATTTCTTACCCTGATATAATTTGCTATTGTTCGCAGGGGGAAAGAGCCACACAAAGGACCTTTTTAAGTGTTATTGTGGAGAGTAGGCGCCTTTGTTTAAGACACTTTCATATTGCCACAGTTAAAGTCTGATTAAAGTTTGAAACGGTGAGATGAAAATGAGCTGGTGTAATGTAGCTGGTCTTGCTGAGAAGGAAATGGCTGGTGTTCTAGTGCGCAGTTTCTATTTTTTTGACAAAAATCACACCATTTTTTGTCACTTCTTTTGACAAGTTATTTTTTTATCTTGATTGTAGTGGATAGGACTGCTGTGATCTAATCATTTCATCTTTACCCTTTGACTGTTAATAACAAAAGCATTCAGTTGTATAAAAGAACAATAAGCTGTAATATAATATTAGCTTGTGCCAAATTTGAGGTCAAAATTTGAGCTAAATCTAAATCCAAGTATAACTACTGCTTCCAAGTTTGTGGCCAACAAAACATTCATGTTCCTGGGATAAAGAACATGATACATCATTACAAACTTAAAGTTAAAGTTTGCAAGCTGCTATCTGTGTTGTTTATGTGTTTCTCATTAAGGAGGAATAAATATCTGCCTCATTAGCATTTCCCAAGCGTTACATACGTCATTCTTCTCGCTCTGCATATTTCTGCCTACCAGATAGTAATGTAATTAACCTAAACATGGTAGAAACTAATTGCATAAGTAGATGCAATTAAGCTGAAATGTTTGCATACAACAACTCTGATTGTATTTATGTCCAACCTCTTGCTATATTTATATTCATTTCTGAGATTGAAGCCATATGACTTTTCTCATGAAATGTTTCCTGTATTAGACAATTTAGTCAAACTTTTCAAAGCATAGAACCTGAAGAATTATCACAATCACTTAACTATTTGCCTGAGTTCATATAATGATTTGGTGACATCATGTTGCACTGGATGTTATTGAATATGTCTGTTCTGTTTTTATCTCATTTAGTCATGAAAATCAGCCGAAGCATCTGATGTATTCATCAGTTCGTTAACTTCCTAAAAGGCTTTCTAACACACACATACCCACACTCTGGTGGAGACATAAACTTGTGGGGACATTAAAACATTAAGTGCCAACATCAATGATCAGTTACACTTAGGCTAAAGACCACATGACAGGAGAAATGACTCTAATTAACCAGCTGCTCTGGTCTTAGATAAGGGTGTGTGTGTGTGTGTGTGTGTGTGTGTGAGAGAGTGAGAGAGAGAGAGAGAGAGAGAGAGAGAGATTCACAGAATACACCCACTGTGGTTGTTGAAAATATCCTTAAATGTCACTTTAACCTATACAACATTTTTGTAAGAAGTGATTATGGTAAGAAGTTTTGATTATTGCACTTTTGTAGGTCTATTACTGAGCATAACTCTTGCAATTCTTGTGTTTGTCAGTCACAGTAACTTGTCCATCACTGCTACAGTCTCTATGTGACTCAAAGTTTGAAAAAACGTCACTCACATAACATCTGTTCTATGGTGTTCTCTTTTGTTGATGGATGGGTTAGAGGGGATACAACAAAGTGTGCTCAGCAACAGATGGGCACAGAGAGTAATTGTATTACAAAGTGCACCTGTATGGTACCTGATATGTGAATGTGTGGATCTCAAAGTAAGAAAGCGAGGAGAAAGATAGAGAAAGATAGAGAGAGTGAGTGTGTGTGTGTGTGTGTGTGTGTGTGTGTGTGTGTGTGTGTGTGTGTGTGTGTGTGTGTGTGTGTGTGTGTGTGTGTGTGCACGTGTCAAGGCCCAGTGATGCCCGCAGTGCCACGAGGACATGAGTGGGTGGGGATTGCCTGTCAGTAGAGCACTGGGAAAGATAACAATAAATGGCTAATAATGACACTTAATGAGCTTGATTAAGTTGATTTGTTATGGAAAAAATGAGAGAGCAAAGGGGCGATGTAGGCAATGTAATAAGAGATTCATTTTAATAGATACAAATTCAGTAGGGTTTTGGAACACAATGGGACTGCATGGAAAATTAGCACCAAGTACAAAGGGACACCAAATTAATTCTTTCACAGACATATTTTTCATAATTGCACCAACGAGGCTCATTACGCTGTATACCTGCCGTCGACGACAGACAGAATTTTGAAAAGGGGGGTTAGCAAGCGAACTCAAGGGTGCAGTTCATGCTTTTGTCATATGAATTTTCTAAGACAAACCACCACCTTCGGTTGAAGACAATGTTGCATGTAATGACATTTTTAATTCTTTGAAGAACACACGTTCAGGCAGTGTCATTTTCACATTGCTAATTGCACTTCCTATGATCACAATGAATAGCTGCAGATCTTTAAAATGTTTGATGGGTATGCGGAAACCGTGATCCACATTTTACATCACCATCAACACTGCGCTTTTAAAAAGCTTCTTACAAACCTTGAAGTCATTTCACAACTTGAAATGATTCCACATTAACTTTCCTCTTTTGTGTGGCATAAAAATTTCATATAAAAAGTTTATTTATTAATTTATTTATTTCCCAGTGAAAGCGAAAGGGTCTCAGCTCTTGGGAAGTTTAATTAAGAAAAAACCTGTTGAGAAAGATTTCTAATCAGCAGGCTGAGAATGAGAGTATTCAGAGCATTCTTCTCCAGGCAATCGTGTCTCTTCACACCAGTGTATTTGTGTGTGGGTGTACGTGTGTATGTGTGTGTGTGTGTCGCCCATCTCCAGAGGGAAGCAGTTTAATTGAATACATTAAAGGAGAGCAGAGCCTGAGGCCTTATTTATTTCCTCTTTCTCTCTCAGACTTGTTTAAATGAGACCTGCCGCTGATACATGTGCCGTGCTGCTGTCCTTAGGGTGCTGTCCTGTGGGTGAGCACTTGCTTTGTTGCTCTGGCGAACTGTGATATGCTTCTTGTTATCCAAAATCTTATTTATGAATGTTGCACCCTTGAGCAGGGAAACTGCAGTCACTCTGGCAGTCATTCAAGTGATAAGGTTTCATAAGAGAGTGTCAGAATGTACAAATAGCAGAATCCAACAGAAATAAACTTGTACACACTGTCACTAGATCCTGTACCTTGGCTGCTTGATCAGGATCTCATCTGAAAAACATGATATTGCAGACCAAGTGATCTTTAAAATCTAATCATTTTTAAATTGATTGGCTATAAAATATTGTTTTAACCATCTTTTAATCTCTAATTAGATCAAGTACTAATCGGGCATTGGTGCTGGGGTTTTTTATGTTATATAAACTGTATAATAATGAACATCCGTGTGCCAATGAAACTACTTTCAAAGTTTATGCAACATGAAAGTGACCTATCTTACTTCCCTAAAGAGTTACTAACTTCAGCCGTTTTGGAGAGATGATTTTATGTGCCCCAAAATGGACATGTTATACTGTCTCGCTTCAAACAATAATAATTTCAAATGCTAATTATTCCTATTTCTTTATGAGTATTGATACTTAAATTGGTGTAAGCTTCTAGAAGCATATGACCTGTAACAATTGTTGCTTCATTTAAGGATTTCTCTTAAAAATCTGTAGTGTCCGTAACCTTGTCAAATTCATGTTGCAATATCTTAACATTTTGCATTTTAGGATAATACACTGAATGACAATTAAAATTTTTGAATTTTAGATTTTAGAAAGTTACGGCCACTACATAAAACGGCATGAAATTGTATTTAACAAATGTGTTTCTTTTTATCTGATAAAATTATAAATGTGTATGCATACTTACAATAATGAAGCATGGATCAGGAGATAAAATGCATTAAGTATTATTTAAAAAATGGTTTTATATGATCCATGGTGATCACTTTTTAGCACCAATACCATGTTTTGGCAAACTGTAAACTCTAAAGTGTAACTTCTTATAGTCCTGGTCTATTAAATCATTCATCTTAAAACATAATTGTGTAACACCTGCAAACTATTCAGTTATTAGAGAATAATTCATAGTTTCAATGGTATACATGATGATATCTATATAGCTTATAACACAGCTGTGGTGTGGAACTGCACACGCTCTTGCACTACAGTACCAGTAATGATATTTGTAAATTCAAGTAATGCTGGTGTGTATGGGTGTGCATGTACTGCTTGATGTCAAATTGGCAGCAGTCATCAGAAGCTCTTATGTAATGGGTTATAATCATCATCAAAAATATATCCTCATGCTAGTTCAAAAGCTCATGGTCTAAGAATACCATCCAGCTAAAATCTCATCAGAGAGAGGTTTGTACAATAAAACCACACAAGTCAAGGTATTTTGTACAACGTATAGTCTTCATTGCAGGACGGCTGATTTCTGTTCAATCGTAAACTCATTACTCATAAGCAACCTCACTGAGTCCTTCTCATTTATCACAACTGAACACAAAACTTATTCACCAAACAACTGTGCATATTAATAAGCCCCTAAACTATTCATCTTACTGCTCTAAATGAATTCATGTCACACTGACTTATGATTCTTTCTCCTCTGTCTAGGTTTTTTTTTTTACCCTTGAAAAACTCAAAACATTGTTTTTTAAAAACTATTGCCAGAGTATTATGTAAAAATGTTAATTTTTATTGCTTAGTTATGAAATAACTTGGTAACATTGTTATTAAAACTATTTATACGTTTATTCATTAAGAGTAATTTATATTTAATTAGATAGTACATAGAATGTTTATAGTACAATTAGTATGCAGCATATGAAGAGCTTTGTAATAACACAGTGGTCTTCAGTCTTAGTTTGTTGATCGTTTCACATCTTGCCTATTTTAACAAAACTGAATCAGCTCATCAGCTAATTATAAAGCCATTCATATCTCGAATCAGTTGTATCAGTGAAGATGGGGAAACAGAAGTAAGGGACTTGAGAGCCACTATAATAATCCCCTCATCTCATTAATGTATTTATTATTCTAATATGATGTGAGAGCTGTGCAAGATGTTATGCTGTAATAATGCCGCTATACTGTGTCCCGGAATCGTGATCAGAGCTTTGGTGTGGTTAATGTGTGTTAACATGCTTAACACGTTCCTAAGACATTTTTTCCAGGATTTATTTTAATTTGCTTTCATGTTTACCAGAAATATTCATGTGGAATTCAGCAGCCCATCTCTTAGCATGTTACAAAGTCCCTTTTCAAACCACTAATGGCCAGTTCAGCATGTCTGTCATCTTAAATAAACTAAAGGCGCAATCAGCCTGCACAAAAACAAACCTGTCTTTCCCTATTTAAAAAGAAGCCTTTGAAAAATCAATCGCAGTGTCACTTCTCAGTTCCTTCTGCAAGTGTGTCTAAAACACTGTCATTTGAAGGTTTTAATCCTTCTTTAGTGTGGTAACAGCGGGCAGTTTTAAAATGAATGCAGTGATTAAGAGCGTATATGTTGAGCATTTGGACAGCCAGGCTGTGGGATAATGAATAAAGATTCATGCTTTAGACCCAAATTTTTATTTTTCTGCCGAATGTGCCTGATCTAGGCAACGTTTAATCACCCCCACTGACAGGACTGAGCGCTTTCATTTAACCTTGACTGAAGATCATGAATTCTAACGCTTTTAATTGGGTACATCATTTAACAGCATGAGTAGGGGAAATTCCTCCAATTCAAAGCTGTGAGATTGACAGACAGGGGCAGTGGGGCCTGGCACAATTAACACACACACACACACACCTATTATGTGAATGTTTGATCCCTGTAACTTTATAGATTTCACCTTGTTTTGAGTATATATATATATATATATATATATATATATATATATATATATATATATATATATATATACATATATATATATATATATATATATATATATATATATATACATACACACACACACACACACACACAGACACACACACCACCTTTGGCCTCCAGGCAGTTACCACGTCTACAAGAATGTGACAGAAGAAAGAACAACAATGGAAGTCTTACACCATTATGTTTATTACTGCTCTGTCACTCCTAATTGAAATGTTACCGAATGGTGTGAATGACAACAGTGTTTTTTGGAGACACTGAAGTCATCGCTGTCTCTGACCTCTTTGGAGACAATTGCCCCTTTTATGAGCAAAGCTGTATCAAGTGGCATGCAGTGAAACGCATTTTAGACACCTAATTGTTTTCTTGCCTCCTACTCCACAGAGAGAGAAAATTAATCTGTGCGTCAGGCGTCTCCTCTGTGACAGAGTCTAACCAACCACAGCATGTTTGGTTAAGGAACTAAGCTCCAGGGTTCAATTTCCTATTTGCCAATTACATTTTTTTCCCGGGACAAAATTTAATGTATTATTTAAATTATCTTAGCTTTGGGATATTTTAGGGTTTTTAAACAATACATTACTTTTGGGATTCGGGGGAATGCAAGGTGGAATTGAACAAGTTCACTGTGTTCATGATTCCATGCAGATTAATTGGTGTGTTAAATAGTGATGCAGTTGAACTTTGAAGATGTTCATGATCACAAGGGCATTATAAGCCTGAATAAAATGCTAGATATTTGTATACTGTATATCACAAACCTTCCTATCAAGCCGTAAGTTCCAGGTTATTTCTATTATGAGATTTAAAAGTATTACTCATTTACTGTATGTAGTAGGTACGCATATAGGTGAGAGCTGTCATTAGAAGTTTTATTATATAATTTTAACAATTTATATGTATATCACAATATCTCTTTAATGCTATTTCTAAGTCATAGAACAACTCAAACTATCATTGTGGTACAAAATTGTGTACATATCTTTAGCGTAAAGTTATAGTTTCAAATAAAAATTCTAAATGACATTTAGGAAAATATGCTTTTGTATTTTAGTATCACTCATGTCAGGCTTGGTGAGGTTAAATACTGAACAGGTACTGTAGAAAAAGGCATCAATCATAGAGGTTAAATTATCATTGCAGTCTAGATAATTCAAGGAAGAACTTGGTGAATTAATTGAGCATAAGCCAAGACTCTTTGCTTGAATAGATGTTGCATTAGCCATACCCGTGTTGTATGTGAAGATGACTGGATCAAAAGCCCATGTTAAACCTTCACACAAAGTAGCACAAATGTCTGAGTTTGAGACCGAATGTGCGAGTAATGAAATCGTTCGCTGGAAGAGGGCATGAAATCATGCACACGTATTTTCATGACTGATTGACATTGCAAGGTTAGATTATGGCATTAAACAAATGGTCCATGGAAGAGGAGGAAGCACTGTAAATGCTGACATCTATTTCAGGGGCCCATACCAGGTAAAAGATATCTTCTTCCTCAGGCTCATCTAAATCAGTAAATCTGCAATGGGCTGTTTAGACATAACATATCCAGTATACTGTGTTCCAAGATGTATTTTGCCTTTCTTCATTAATGAAGTAACTGTTGCAAAGGAGGAAAAATAAGATGATAAAAACATTAATACAAATTAAGTGGGGCTTGCTTTAAGAACAATAATCAACCAAATACATACATAAAGTCCATTTTTGCTTATTATAATAGTATAAATTGTGGACATACAGTTTGGTCCTTGAGTGGCAAACCATACCAGATGCATACAGGCGTTTGTTATTTCCCCCTGTTTCTGATTTGACTGATCGCTAATTACGTTGTCTTTCCTATTAGAAGGACGAGAGCTTATTAGGGAAATCAACTTGTGCTGTGCAGAGCTGGAACAGCAACCTGTACACACTACATCCAATTCAATTTTCTTTCAGCAGGCTATTAAGATATCAGTATCAACATAACACATCTCCTAAGGCTTGTAATTGATGAGAGAAGCTACTGATGTTAGAATATGCTGACACTATTTCCAGGTTGAGCTGAGTTGTTCTTGGAGAATAATAAACTGCTCTGTAACAAATTTGCCAGTCATGTTTCACAAATATGTGGTTAATATATCTCCTATGATTGCAACTAAAGGAGGTGAAAATAAAGTCATGATAGAGTATAATTATTTTATATGATGACATGTACCATAAAAAACAACTGTATTCATCAACTACTGTTTATGGTATGTATGGATTTACTTGTACATATAGACACAGGCATTTGCGTCAAAGGTTTTGACTAAATGTAATTTGTTTGCGTGTCTCTGTAAAACATGAATAAAATTTTGTTATATGAATCAAACCACAATTCTCGTAGTGGGCCCAGTGAAGTTATGAGCGAGCAAATTAATGAGGTAAAAACTAATGAAGCTTATGAGAGCCAGCACATCACAGCTGAGAGACTCTCACACACTCTCCTCATAATGTATCGTCTCAATAAAATGAGTTCATTTCCCCAGTACACTCTTACGGCCAGATTAAATGTACACATTATAGCCTGCTACCTGGATGGGCTACAATTAGCGAACCTACTGACCCCATCACACTCTGGTCAGAATGTGCAAGGTATATCATATGTTCTTTTTCCAGTAGTCCAGAGTGCAATGACCTCTACACACAGAGTTAAGACAGACACTACAGTGCATGTGGCATATGGGGGAGAAAGGTTAAAACATTGTTTCTGGTGATGTCGACATTGTGTGTACAATTTAGAAAAGAAAAGAAAAAATAAAATATTGAGAAAAATACAAAATTTTGTATATTTCAGATTATGTTACACAGAAGACGACACACATTTCATTAAAGTTATATAGAAGACAATGGGGTGGGGAGCAATAAAAAAATAAGAATGGAAATGAAAGGGAAATGAAACAAAAAGAAAGAATAACATATACAGAAAACATGAACAAAGGGGAATGTAAAACTATAATAAAACTGATGAGAAGTTTGATATAAATAAATGATATCTGATAAAAATGACGATGGCTGATTTCCACCATCATTACCCCAATCTACACTTACTGAATCCAGTGCGGAGTTTGTTTTTATGGCTGGTTAGCCAGAATTAACTGATTTATTTAAATATCACTATCAGAATATAACCAATCTCTTAAAGTACCTGAAATGCTTGAAATGTTGTGTGGAAAAAAAAAGCATTAAACAATTATAAGACAAAGCAGTTAAAGTATTTCTCACACAAAGCATGTAGTATTTTGGCCTTTATAATCCATTCAGTGATAGATGCAGCGAGACAGCAGCAGGCTAGGGCTGGAACTTGTTAGGACTAAAGGATAAATGGACAAAACAACATTACAGTATGTATTACAGGAAAAGCTGTTCCTGTTAACTAAACAATGTGTCAACGTCTGAGACAAGTCTAGTGTATTCAAGACATGACAAAAGATTCATTAGAAGAATATGCTGCAAGTAGTAGACTGTCTCTAAGAGTTGACCGAGGAGTGTATGCCAGCTTAATCATGTGTCAAAACAGTTGAACAAAATTTTCACATCATTATATATAAATGTCTGTGACTACACAGAAGGACTAGAACTTGTCTTTCAAAAGATTGTAGGTTTTAATACTATATGCAATTATTACGGTTCTGAAATAAGATGTTTAGGAGTCCCTATATCTCATCTGGTACTTTTAAACCACTGTACATAGGCCGATATAATATGATAAACCACAATTTCCGAGGATACAAGCAAAGATGTTATGATTACAGTGTTCAGTTACACTACCCTTTTTTGCTTACACACCCAAGGGAAAAAAAAAATACACACAAGCTGGACTCCAGCACTGCAAAACTACCCTACTTGCTGTCAAAAATGTTCTCCCCTTAACCTAATCAAAGGTTGATGTCTGAAATAAAGCTCCTAATGGATTTTGCATTATGCTTGAATTGCTGTCATTTTAATAGTGTGCGCCTTTGGTGCGTCCTTGACACTCCAGTCCAGTGTCCATCAATTTAGACAATAAGGCCTTTAAATGGCTGCACCATGTACCCTTACTCTCATTCAGGTACATGTGCGCTCGCTACAACCTCATAGGTTGTCTGTATTAGAGCTCCCTCCTCAGGAACAAAACAGGACTACACCCTACTTCACAAGCAGGAAATTAAGAAGATTAAAAAAAAATGCCAAGACCAAGCGTGTGTGTGAGTGGAAGTAAATAAAATATTAACGTTCCTTCACACTTTACATTTTCAAACTAAAGGGAATAAAATATCTCTCTGTCAAAGCTCGTTTTTACATGTTTTAAAATAGCTGAGAAAAGTTTTTTTTTCACTGATTCCAAATGGGGAAATTAAAATTATAAACAAGCGAACAGTTAGAGTTCACAAACAGAAGTCAGAAATAAACATCTGATATTTAAATGGACTTTCAATACAGGGCTACATTCAAAAATGTTTTGCTAAATAGGGAGGTGAGCCCCAGGCCAAAGGGAGCAAAAACTGAAGTGTAAATAATAAATAAATAAACTAACAAAAATAAAAATAAGTTTACTTGAGGTACCCCCAGCATCCCAAATTGAATTATACAGAATGTGTGTATAAACGGAATTATTTGAAACAGGCAGTTTTGTCCAGGTAGGCCCAACTATCTATTGCATGGCATGTCATATAGTACACTAACTAAAAAAAAAAACGTTTAATAGTGAATAATTTTTCCAATTTTCTTTAAGTGCCACTATGAAATAACGCATAGTAAAGAACAAAATAATAATTAGATGAGTTGTTTTAAAATCCCTGCACGTTCCTGGTATCTTCAAAACAAAGTTTAGGAAGGAGCTTCTCCCAGGAGGCTTTTTCATAAAACATACAAGGATTTGATGTATATGCTGCTTCTAGATAATTCTAGATAAAACTACACTTACAAGGAAAAAAATAATAATCTAATTAAATGCTCAATGTATTAAAACATTTTTGGATTAAGAAACAGTGCAATATCTGCTTATACAGTACTGTACACTGGTCTTAAAAGCCAATTTGGACCAGAAGCGTACTTCTTCACGGCAGTGTGTACAGATTTCAGGCAGGTAGTGTTGGTTAGTAGGAGGTTTTAGATGAAGTTCAGGACTCCGGAGATATAACAGGCTTCAGCAGCACTGTTGCGGTTGTATATGTTATGGTGCCATAAAATCCTACCTTAATCGGCAGGAGCGGCGGGTGGGGTTTGGAGAGCGGAAGACTCGGACCTCCTCCTCTTCCTCCTCACGCAGGTAAGACCGTGCGGACTGCCGCCGCTGCGCGAGCCTCATTTAGCGCTACGCTGCTTTTCTTAATTAGCGCCGCGAGGCCTCATTAAGTCCGCTCTAATGAATAAATATTGTATTTCATAGCCTGATTGCCAGATCGTCTCAATGCTCGAGCGTCGTAAACAATTATTTCCCTAAATATTCATCGCCCTAAAGTGGATGATCGTTTGGTATTTAATGCCAGTATTTTTCAAGTGCATCTTTATTATGCAAATTAAAATAGTTTTTTTGAAGCACTAGTTTGCTACAGAACCCGAGCAATCACACTGGGAAATAAAATTAGACAAAAATAAATTATAATCACACACAAAGGATATTCCTTAAAAAAATGTTGTGGGATCAGTCTGAATGATGCCCACTGACACTGAGGTTCTCAAATCCTGTCCAGGGCTCCAACGTGAATAAACATGAGTGCTGAGAAAATAACGTGCAGTACACTACACGGTTTAAAGCGTTCACACCTACACCGCATTCTTTGTCACATAAAATGGCAATGTTGGGGGGGGGGGGGGGGTGTGTGAGATTATGGGGAGAGGAGACAGCATGCTAGGGAAATGATTTACAGGTATAAAATTTCCCATTAGAGTCTGCTAATTATTTCCACACCATTAGTAGCAGTTCTCTAATGAAGGATCAGAGAAGGCGATGCAGTACATCAGCGCGCTCTAGTAAAAGCAGGACAAGTGGAGAGATGAAGAACTCTGACTGCAAGGGATGTGGAATAAAGCTCATACACTTCCATTATACTTTAAACACTCCGGTAGAGAAAAGAAGGGAGGGGGGGGGGGGAATCCACAAGCTCTGGTTTAAAAAAAATAAAAGCTTTTATTGGTTTGAAAAATTGTGCCATGTTTAACATCAGAAATTATTTTCCCCTAAGCAAGCTACTGATCTGCCCCTTTACCAAGGAATCAGAATCAACAAGGTTTTGAAAATTTCAGCACTCAAACACTTTAGTCATAAAAGGGCTAAAGCTAAAAAGCAACTGCAAGCAAAATTACAGTATAAATTTAAAACAACAAACATTACATTTAAAACAATGTAAATGAACACCATAAGGTAGTCCATTAACAGCTGTCCACTTATAAGGCACAAATTTGCATAAAGTGTACATCCAAAAAGGCAAATTCTATATACATCTGGACAGAAGGTGAACTAAAGGTGAGCAGACAATGGATTAAAAATCAGCAGGGTCAGCATTCCTCACTCTCATCCAACTCCTTCCTCAGGCTGCAGGGAAGAGGAAAGAAAATAAATAACTTAAACTTTAAGAAACACGAGTTGAACTTCAGCACTTTAGTTTATATGAGATCAATACTCAATCCCATCAACCAAACAATTAAATCATTACCTCTTTAGGTATGCATGGACATTGTCATAGCCATGGTATTTAGCTAGGTAAACAAGAACACCTGTAGCACAGCGCCCCTCTCTGGCTCTGCAGAAGCTGCAGTTACAAATGCCTCTGCATGGTGGGCATAGCCACTCCTTAAAAAAAAAATAAATAAATAAAAATTACTATACAGAAACAATTGCATTCGAAATGTTTAAAGAAGCCTTAAAGAAAAACTGAAAGTGTGTACATACCGGGTTCAAAAGTGCATCATGAACTTCCTCTCCATAACGATTTCGCAGACAGGGGCCACAAAACTGACCCCTGACTCCAACACACTCAGGGTTACGGCAATTAGTCTTTGTGTCGATTGTCTTTTGGCGACACTGATGACATGTGCTACCCTGTGGGACAAACAAAATTTCAAAACCCTGTCCTAATATCAAGCCAGTGCCACTACTGACAAGCATGACTGATGTCCTAGTCAAGAATAGGAGAAATGAACTGTGGCACAAGAGTACATGTAATGTATAACGGGCAAGGATGACTCACTGTAGCACGATTGTAGACCTTTTCTCGGACGTTGGTGCAAATATTGTCCAACTCAGACTGGGTGATTTCCTCCACAGGTCTTACCACATGAGGGATGGCAAGAGCGCCGTTGTAGGTACGCCGACGACGTGGCTCCTGAATAAACAATTTTAAAACCAAACCCAGATTAAATTACTGTGCCGGGTAGGCGGATGGAAACATCTACAAATCTGATTATTAGCCTGTATTAAATCTCACCGGCTCATAGTCATCGTCATCATCTTGTCTGTTGCTGCGCACCAGGCTGAACTTGTCCTCAAACTCTTCTTCAGAAGGTGTAAGGGGACCATTCACCAGTGAACGGGAACGTGTGAGAATCCTTGGAAGACTTTCAGGGTGCTGCTTGCGACGGAAAACACGACGGGGCTAAAAGTACAGGAGAAGGGGAAAAAAAGGTTACATACAAATAAAACCAAACACCTCATTAAGTATTCATGGAGTAACTTCTGTAACTTACTGTAAAGTTTGAAGGTGTTGTTTTATTGGGGGAAAATCCAGGGACTTTGTTCAAGTCTGCCATTAGTTTAGCCAGCTACAAAACAAAAGAATGTTTCTTGAAGATTTGTTTTAGAAAATTAAACAATGATTTTGCATCATTGCTAAACAGTTCTCAGTAGTGTCTGCTTCATGTGATCACTTTAAAAGCTCTTGACAAATTAGACATTTCATCTAACACAAAAAGCAAACCAAATTGTTTTTAGTAAAAGTATTCCGCTACTTGTGACTTTATTCAATGCTTACATAATTCTTACCATGGCTTTGTTCTCTTTAATATTAAGTGCTCTCTTTGCAATGAAGTCATCTTCCTCAGTATCTAACTCTGTATGTTTGGGAGCAGGCTCAGGACTTGGAGATTTCTTCAGAGTGACATTCCTGGCGGGGAACTTCATGGCCACCCGAAGAGTGAAAGAGCGGCGAGATTTTTTCGGGGGTTCTGATTCAGAGTCTGAATCCATTTTCTAAGAGAAATACAAAACGGTGAAGGAACGACAAAGTACAAGCGCACAAGAAACGAAAGTTACATACAGAAACTGAAAACACCACTGATGTGCGAGATGAACAGTAAACGTGATTTTATTGCCACTCACCATGGTACTCATCTCATTACTGAAGACGCTTTCCTCAAAACTACTGCAGCCTTCCTCCTCCAACACGGACTTCGCTTCTAAGATTTTTTCCTGACGAGCTGAGCTTCTCGTCTGCCTGAGAGGTCTTTTCTGTGAGGGAAATCTACACGTCAAAGTCCATTCAACTAAACTCCTTATATTACATAAGATCTCTGTTCAATCAAAGAACAATAGTATAATACATTAAATTATTAAAATCCTGTTCAAACTTTTTTTTTTTTTTTTTTTTTTTTTTAGGAGTTTTGTTCAAAGTGAACTCAATGTAAAAACCAAAGCTAGTATGAGGAGTGTTAGTGCCACATCATTTGTAACTCATCACAAACACACTCAAGCGGTTGACTGTAAAAATAGATATGCAAGTTATCTACCATCGGTGCAAAGCCATCAGAAGCGAAGCTGTCACAGCTGTCCTCGGAGGAAGAGGTTTCCATGGGGACCGGTGCCGAGTTCCGGTAACTCCTCAGGTTCATTCTGGTTGAAGGGGGCGGGGCTTGCTGACGCTATGGCGGGAAAGAATCAAAGGGGAGCTGCTAAACACGTGAACCATGGAGTTTGCCCTTTGCAGAAATATACAGACTACAAACTTCGACACAGTTTACCTCCTCGGTACACACACTCAGCCATGCTTTGGCTTAGGAACTACTGATTGAGTAAAACACGTTTATCAGGCAATGATGGTGCTCAAAGCAATCACGACTAGGTTAAAATAATAAAAATGCAGTGATTTCTTAGTTTGTGTTTCAGCTAGAAACAGCCAGGCGACACATTTGCACAAGACTCTAACACTCAAATGTGCATTCGTCCAAACCAAATGGTTTTGCATGCTGAAGTCTGAGCCATTTCTTTAGAAGGATAAAGGCAACTGTTATTTTTATGCATTATTTAAAAACACACACACAGCTGAACAATAAAACCTAAAAACAGTATTAGGATTGCAAAAGAAACAACACTTCGAAATTGGCACAAAAGACAAAAACTTTTACATACCTTGGGACGCATTGTTCTGTTTCTCTACCTAGTAGTTGCTGCCGCTGGTGTGTGTGCACTGAGTAAAAGATGAGAACGAGAGAGTTTGCTATAGGACACACACTGAGGAAGTTCGCGGGAAACCTTTGGAGGCGTGGTCCTGTTCGCGCCACGGCAGAGTCCTGCAAGATGCCTAACAACTTTCTAAAATAACGCCACATGACGACCACACTAAATAGTATTTGTCCATAACCCTGATGTTAAAATACAAGTGTATAACGCAAACACCAAATGTTATTGAAGGAGTATTAAAGATGAAGGAGAAACACAGGCTTACAAGGACATCCTTTCAGGACCCTCCACGGTGGCGCCAAACATCATCAGATTTACATAAGGGGCGTGAAGCGCGCGACCAACGTATTTTACGTATGGTAACACACACACACACACACGACACGTCATTAAAAAACATATTTATTTTGACGGTACAATGTGAATGTACTTGGAAAAAATTATATTAAAATATTCTAACAAACATTGAAACCTGAGGTTATTCATTTAGTTTGGTAGTTGTGTTATAGTGTTAGTAGTATTTAGCATTAATATAATTTAAAAATCCCAAACAATATTAGTACGTAGTTTGGAGTACTACAACATTCATAGTTCTTAAGTGTTGTGTGGAAAAGACCCTTGTCACAAGCTGTCATATATTATATAATATATTAATAAAAATATAAATAGTCCCTTGGTCAGTTTCAAGGTCCAAGGCAGCAAATATATTTCCATCCATGTTCAACTGCAATACACCTGACCTGACTGTTACCTACAGATATACAGTACAATATCTTTAAATACATTTCAGATACAGACACACTTCTATAGTCCATAGTTCATCTTTGGGTTATTTTGCTTAAATTTGTATTAAAAGTTGAACAACAAACATGGAAATTGCTTTACTGGCTCACAAACCCTAGTTATAAAACTACTGGTAAAATTTAGTGTCATCCACAATGTGGAATGTGACTGGATCTGGAAGTGATACATCAAGATTTTTAGTTGGTTTAAGCTCTTGTGCAAGTTTCTTCTTTCCATGTTTAACCTTTTCCATTTTCCTTCTTTTTTGACTGCAATGCCTGCAAATTGTCATCTTGAGTTAACAAAAATCATATTATATGTTTTTTTTCCTTTGGTGTGATCACAGCATAAAAACCTCAGCTCCGGCCACGCCCCCCCCTTCCTCCCTTTCGTTGACGGCCTCTGAGCTGTCTTAGGTCTTGCTGCTTATGGTCCTGTTTGTGAGGCTTCTTGCGTTCTACCTTAATCCACCCTCCTTCTACAGCTTTGGCATCTTCTAGCTCTTCTTTCTGCTTTTCTCCTACTGTTGCTGTTGCCAGTCCTGGAATTACTTGTGATTGGTTCTGTGGTACTACATAGTTGGACCGTTGTCGTCCGCCTCTAGAGCTGCCATGAGACATATGGCTGCCTCCTCTAAAAAATCTCCGTTCTCCTGCTCCAGGCACATTTAGAGAGCTATAGGAACTCTTTCTTTGGTAGTTTGACACATGCTTATTCCTATGAGAGCGGTCTCTCTCTGATGTGCTCTCTGAAGTCGTACTTGAAGGGCTGCTACCCTTTGACCCCAGGTGAAATGAGGAGAGTTTGGTTGAAAGTGTAGGAGAGGAGCTTCGGGAATCTGCCAATTGTGAAAGTGGACTCTGACTAGGTGATCTTCGTAAAGCTGCAGCGTATGATGACTGATTACCAAACGCAGACAGAAACTGTGGGAGGGTCATGCTATCTGAGTGGTTGTTTGGAGTGGCACTGTGTCGTTCCTGGGCTAGGTTCTCTCTGAGTTGTTTTGATCTCAGACTGGAAATCCACTGAGGGTCAACACCTGTGAGATAATTAAAAAAAGTCAATTGAGTGAAAACACTGTGTATTTCACAGAAGTTTATTCATTATCACTATTCGTTATGCCATTATTGTTCATTAATATATAAATATTCTTTAATAACTTATTTTGCTTTTATGACTTTTTTATATCATCTAAACAGTTTTGGGTCAATTAAGCTAAACATACAGCTGTGGTTATGTCTAGAAGTAAATATAGTACCAGTAAAAAATCTTGGACCAAGTTTGGATGTATTTTCTATATTCTAGAACAATATGGATTTGATTTTTACAGAAAAAAAGGAATTAGGTAATTAAGCAACAAGATAATCATCATCAACAGCAACAACAACAGTCAGTTATTTTAAGACGAAAAGGTCAGCTGTTCTGGATCAGTATTGTTACTGTAAGTGCATTTGCAAAACCTACTGTATCAAGCACCATAATGAAACAGGCTCTCATGAAGACCGTCCCAGGAAAGCAAATCTACCCGTCTTAAAAATCACTAATTTACAACATTTCAAATTAGAGCTGTTATGGACGCTTTACAGAGCATAACTTTTCAAAGGAGATGATTGTCATATTTTGAATGTCTCCAGCATTGTTTTACAATCTTTAACAAATGGTGTGGTAGGATTTGGAACATGAATCTTTACTTTCCTTCTCCATATTTGTCTCTTTTGTTTTAACCTGTGCTTTTGGTTCTTGAGTGTTATCACTGATTTGCATCTTGAGATAAACCCTGTGTTTAAATTCATGAGGTCTTCTATTCATTGTAGACTTTAACAATGATATGCCTACTCCCCCCAGAGTGTCCTTGACTTGGCTAAATGCTATGTGGGGGTTTTCACCAAGATAAGAATTCTGCATTCATCCACTCCAGTTATCGTCTTCTAATTTGTCATAAAATTAGAACCGCTAAATAGACCGCAACTATTCATCAAACTGCTCTTCAGTCAGTTGTCTGATTACTTTTAAGCCTTTGAAATTGGAGGAAATGCATAAAAATGGGTGTAATTTCTAAACAGTTAATACAATATTTTTTCTAAACCCCTTGAACTCAATATGAAAGTTTACATGGTAATCGTATCTTGATTGGTTTATTGTAAATGTGTTGTGGTTGTGTACAGAAGCAAAAATATGGAAATTGTGGCAATTCGAAAACTTATGAACTTTCCTATTTTACACTGCATTAGGAAAATTAGGAGTCAGTTTATGACTGCCAAAAACAGATTCAAATTGAATTTGTATTTCCTCAGAAGCTGTATTAATTCTCTTTACTACTTTGAACATTGCAATTCATTCCATACCCTTAACATTACACAAGACCTCTACAGTACTGTATATTAAGAGGATCATTCTCTAATTTTAAACTCCCTACTCACACTGTCCAAAAAAGTAAAAATTCCAATAAGTAAAGATTACTATTACCAGAGTTGGAATTGCTCCTGTAGTTCCCCTCCCCGTTCGTTGGTGTTGTTTCTATGAGCAGCTCTACACCTCTGATTTCATCTGCTCCACTGACCAGGCTCCAGTGCACTGAGTGCACATGCCTTGTGCTCTTTGGAGACCTGACATCACTCTGATAAGACAATAAGCACAGGGTGAGTTATGCACAGGTCCAAACAGGAACCAAGCCCTACAATCTTCTTCTAGTGCCCTACTGCAGATTTGACATGACTAGATAGATATATGGGAGAAAAGTCCACACTACACTCAATGTGGTTGAACAAGCTGTAGGTTTAATGGCTTAAATCAAGCAATCCAAGTGAAGTGTAACGGAAAGACGGATTCTTTTTTTGGGCCAATAGAGGAGAGGCAGGCACTCTCACTTTACTACAAATTCTGCCGTTTTTGAAGTTTTTATCACTGTGTGGAAGAGCAAAAGCCTGAGGATGTTTACAGAGATATGTTATGTTTCTTTTTTTATTAATTAATTAATTAATTACATTACATTTTTGTTTGTTAATTTATAGGTTACCTCATAATTCACAGTGCAGTCAACAGTCTGTTTGTCAGATATTCCAACAATCCATTTCTCCATTACAAATGGTGGCTGCGAAGAGAAAGTACACAATTTCATACATCAGCTCACAACCTATAGTATGTTGTATGTTGCAAAAAAAGGGACACACAGCATGTACCTTGGTCATCTTTGAAACTTCCACATCTGCTCTGTTTGCATTAAATGTGACATCTTTGATATAGGTCAAAGCAACTTCATCTCCATCAAGTTCCAAGTACATTTTCCACTTGCAGTCCTGAAAAAGACAAAGACAAAAGAAGGTATTAAGAAGCTGTGCTCAGTTCTTGGCAAATTATATGCTTTCTTGTGGATTTTTCATTCAGAACTTGTAAACATTAACGCTGTATTTTATAGAAAAGGAAAGATGCTTACTGTATCACTTCCTGTAGGTCATTTTAGTACAATAAACAACAGAGATGTCCAATAGTTTTGCTGGCATAGGCATGATGGATGTTCCGTAAAATAAATGTAAAAATTGTATATAAATGCTAATGTGATCATGTCATATCTAGGTGACATAATAATCTAGAAGGTCTCGAGGATCAACCACTGACTGGACAATCATGGACACATTCATACACACTTGCACTAAATACTCATACATCTGGACAATTGCACATGTCACCTTTCATGCATATTTGCACAACCACTGACACTTTAATACCATATTTCTATATTTTTGCAATATTTTATTATGCCCTTATGCACAGTTAATTTTACAAATTTTACTAGTTAAAATTATTTCTTTAGTATTTCCTTTTTATTGATTATTTATTTTACGTACAAGATTTTATTTTCTTTTTTTTTAAGGTCACTGGCAGTCGTATAAAAGCATTTCACTGCATATTATACTGTGTATGATTGTGTATGTGACTAATAAAATTTGAATTTGAACCATGAGAGTGAGTCTATGAGGAGTTTTCCATGTCTTCCCAGTGTCTTTCCACTTTCCTCCCATTCTCTAGAAACATGCCAGTAGTTGACTAGCTATCTTAAGTTCCCACGGTTTGCACGGTTCCCTGAAACAGATTGGCATCCCATGCTGGCTATATTCCTGCCTCACATCCAGTGTTCCCAAGATGGGTGCATACATCACATATGTCCACGCTCATTATAATTCATAATAATTCACTTGAGAAAATTAGAACATGGGGAAAATCAGGTTAACCAAAGAAAACCAATGACAGAATTTATCAAATTTTATTCTACCAGTATTTATGTTTAAAACAACATAAACAAGCTGCAACAAATACAGTATGCTGCAATAGACTGTAATTAAGTCCCTTAAGGAACAGTAAAGGACCAGTACTTTACTGCCCATTCATTTGTATAAGAAAATCTCCTAATGTCATACACATGCAAGAGTGCAAACATGTACAGTATTGTAGGCATTTGGCAGGGTTAAGGGCATTGATCAATTTCTCAGCAGTGTCAACTTGGTAGTACTGGGACCTTTTCTTGCCCCCTAGGCTTTCCCCCCCTATCTGTAAGTTTCCCCAGGTTCTCTGCTTTCCTTCCATATTCTAAAAATTTGTAAATCAGTGGATTTGCTATGTCAAATTGCCACTTTGTGTGAAAGAATATGTATAGTGCCCTGCTGTGGCCTGGTCTATACACTAGCCATATAATACTGGTGTATTCCCCCCTCATGGCCAGTGTGCCTTGAATAGGGTTCAAATCGACCAGGACCTTGACCAAGACAAAGTAGTTACTTAAGATGAATGAATATACGAGCTATAGGAATATTCTGTCCATATGGAGAGAGACTGACAATAGACATCTTTGTTGGAATTTTCCTGGTCAATTCAGTTACATGCCAACACAAACTTTTTCAGTTTTTGGAAACCAGTTTTTGTTTTTGTTTTTTGTCAGAAAAATATTGTTTTTTGTTTGCATATTTGAATAGTATTAATTTAAACATGCAGATATTTAATTAGAAATGTAAAATCTAATATACATCCAAAAATTTTACATTTAAACAGTTACAGTGTTAATACTTAATAACTAAAACCAAACCAATGACCCATTTTGCTAAAATACTTCTGTAGATCTATATCCTGTATATAGCCTGCAGATTGCATGTGGTTTTCTGCAGGGTATAGCTGCAGATTAACAGTTATGTGAGCAGTATGAGATCTGTACTTGTGGTAGCAGCAGCAGAATATTTGAAGTCTAGAAAGTATTTAATTGGATAAGTACCTATGTACTAATTACATATTTCCAGATTGAGTCCACAAATATTCATAATTTTCCTAGAACATATACACAACTTAATAAAAATGTATAAGATCTACACATTACGTTCTTATTTGCGGTACATTTCCGTTTATAACACCACTGGAACTACAATTCGAAACAGCACTGAAACTACAAGTCTGATTTCAGATTCTGATAATTCTGGATAGCGTTTATTGTACCAGTGACGCTTGGAAATGGGGGTAGATGGTGTTGGGGGGGGGGGGTCAATACCGGCTCTAGCAGTTGAGGCTCTGGATAGCTGATTGAAGGGTCAGAGTTTCAAGCCCCACCACTACCAGGTTGCCATTGCAGGGCACTCGGGGAAGGCTCTTAACACAGTGTCCATATACAGTATAATGCCTAGCCACTAAGATGCAGGGCATTCTCAGTGTCAGTTTCAAGCCTGTAGAAATGGTTGGGTTGGGCAGGAATTTCTTCCTGTGTAATGACTGGGCCAGTTACATCCTATGTGGTGAATTCAAGAAAGGGAGAAAGGTAAAAGCAGCCACTTTGTTTTTCCCCAGGCTTTTTCCCATTTATTTTTCTGACCCCCAAATAATGAAATCAGTGCCATTTGGAAACATAATCATCAAAGTATTAGTCCACTACTATAAATATAAATACAGTTTCACATTCCTGTATTAATCAGTTGTTGTTGATCTTTCGGCTACTCCCGACAAGGGGTCGTCACAGCAGAGTACCCAGTCCGCACCACAACTTCACACAGGGTTTACGCCAGATGCGTTTCCTGACGCAACCCTCCCATTTTATCCGGGCTTGGGACCGGCACTGCATCCAGTGGCTGGGGTTTTGGGCACTGGCTGGGAATCGAACCCGGGCCTTCCGCATGACAGGCGAAACACCTACCACTGAGCCACCAGTGCCCATTCCTTTATTAATCAGTACTACACTTTATAGTATAGCATAGATTTTATTACATAAATGTAATTTTCCTAAATAAAATGGTAAGATTCCCAAACAAAACTCTTAATCTATATACAAATGTTGGGGATTAAATAAAATATTTTGCCCTTTACTATTCTTTTCTGTTTTTCCTTTTCCTCTCCTTTGCTGTGCCACAATTTTTAGCTGTCACTCCTTCATTCACGCAATATTAGTGAATGAGACGAACATCGCATGAACCCACATTTGGCAAATGTACTGTACATGTAAATGTAAATGTAAATGATCAATGCCCTTAACCCTTAACTGCTCAGATGAATAATGAGATAAAATGTAAGTCTCTCTGGATAAAGGCGTCTGCCAAATGCCATAAATGTAAATGTACAGAAACTTCGCACAGACCTTGTGACAAACTTGAGCTTAAAACACATCCAGAGCCACTGGCAGTTACATGACCGAATGTACCACCATTCCATAGCTGTTCCAAATAGAAATCTATCTGGAAGTTAGATGCAATATTAACTGCTAATGTCCAATTGCATTCATGCATTCTCCATGTATGATCTATGGTATACAATGTTGTTTGTCATTATGGATTTTATTTTTCACCCCAAAACTTGATCAAATACTATACAAACACTGAAATGAGTTCAGAGATTGGCATATGGGAATGACCAGTGTATCATCCAACCAAGCATATTGCTCATTATCACCACCTAAATGACTCAACAAGGAATTTTAAATGAATACACAAACAAAGGGACAAAAATCTGAACAAACCATAAAAGAAGCCACGATAAAAGAAAACAAAATGTGCAAGTGAGCTTAAAACATCCACTCTCATTCCCATCATTAATGCAAATGTGCTCCTCATCAGAGGACATGTTATAAAGTGCTGGCTGGCTTTGGACACGGAGCATATGCTGACAGAGCAATAATGATTCCTCCATTCTGCCAGGCGTGAGCGCCATTCACCAGTCATTACTTAAAACACACTGTTCCTGTTGCAAGCCAATCTACTGTGTACTAAGATCAGAGGTGGACACATCACAGGAGAGCCCTAACACACATCTTCAAATCCTCACAAGTGTGTGGTGTGAGTGTTAAAATGAGGAGTGTGCCATGGATGAGCGTGTGTGTTCTGAGGGTGTGTTTTGTGTTTAGCACTGAGTGTGTGTGTTTGCTGGATGGATCTCAAAGCAGCAGTGTCAAAGGTCCTGAGTGTGTGTATGTCAGAAGCCATGTCTTGCTGTAAAGGTGCCAGACTCCTCCTCATTGGAACAGGCTGCTAGCGCCTTGGCCTGGCGCTGTTGGGCCTGGCCTAATCACGCCGGCAGAAACAATGCACCATGATGGCGGCCAGCGCAGCGAGCGTCTAATGACGCCTCATACATAATTCAGCACCTTTCCCTCGACTCAGCGCTGATATCCTCATTAACAGCACACTCGCTGCCTGTCAGATGGCCAGTGCACAATCGCAGGCCCCTCATTTAGTCTTTGAGAAGTGCAGCTGCTACCATGACACCGCCAGATAGAGAGAAAGAGAGAGAGAGAGAGAGAGAGGATGAGAGAAAGAGAAAGAGAGAGAGAGAGGGGGCGGGGGAAGACAGAGAAGGAGAGAGCGGGGAAAAGTGAGCAGAGCGGGTTTGTTTTATTTAGTCCAAAAGAACCTTCCAGTTTGTAAAAACAAGGCTGACACAGAGCCTGACACCAGGCAGGGGAAAATAATTAGCTCTCATTTTCTCAGCCTCCTGTTTCCTTCTCCCTGCTGAGTTTCCTCCCCACTAAACCACCACATGTCAGGAGAAATGGGAGGCAATTAGCGGCCTCGCTTCAGCCCCGCCGCACGCACTGAAAGGGGACTATTTATGATGGGACAATGAACAGCTGAAAGATTAAATAACATTTGCCTTTTAAAAAGAAAATGACTTCTGGCTAAATGGGCCATTTTTGATTAAATTCAAGCAGCAAGTGGAGAAGCGGCCTTTCTCCCCTCTTTGAGACCTGAACAAAGCCTTTGCAAGCAAGAGGGAGTGGATGCTATGTATCACTCTAGATGGAAGATTTATTTATCTTTTTTTGTTTATTTTTTTATAAGGAGGGGATAGAGGGGAAAAAAAATCAGTTTTACAAACAGGAAAAAATGCTTAGCGAGACTGTGGTCAATAGCTGATGGGAGAATAACAGGCGTCTTTACTTAAGGAAATAGCAACTTCAAGGCAAGTGTCGCCATCTTGACATCCTAAAGAGTCTCGGTTCTATACACTGATGACAAGTCGTCACCCAGGGAACAAAAGGCCTCAGTCTTCACCACAGCACAAATAACAATTCAGAATAATGAATGCAAAAACATTATCTACACACGATATCTGGTGGGAAGTGAAAAAAAATAAAGTAAGCCTGTATATGAATCAGCAGTTTGAAAACTTTAATATGAAGGTAGTGGATTTCCGGTTGTAGAAAGTGCCAATATTTATTATTTTTGCATTTATCAAAGTATTATTTTTAAGAGAAGACACAAAAGAAATTCTTAAACATTTGCATAGAGATAATCAAGAATTTCGAATTTCTGTTTAAAGGGTTTATTTTAGTTCAAGTTGTATATTATTTATATTTTTGCACTATAGTGTAACAAATTGAGGCTTAAACCTCTTCTTCTCTGATTTTCAGCAAACATATCTTTGTCAGGTGATCAATCTTTACCAAATAAATTCGTACATATTTTTTATTATTTTCGAAATATATTACGCCGCCAGGTTCTGGGTTCGATTCCCAGTCAGGGTCGATTCCCATCTCTGAGTGCATGGAGTTTGCATGTTCACCCTGTGCTTGGTGGGTTTCCTCCGGGTACTCCGGTTTCCTCAGACAGGCCAAAGACATGTCAATTGGGCTAATTGGCTTCCCAAATTGTTCATAGTGTGTGAATGAGTATGTGTGCCCTGTGATGGGTTGGCACTCTGTCCGGGGTGTACCCCGCCTCGTGCCCTAACTCTCCTGGGATAAGCTGAAGGCCCTCCGCTACCCTGTATACAGGATTAAGCAGTATAGATGATAAGTGAGTGAATAAGTGTATTTCACCATCAAGTGTACAAAATGACTGAAACCAGAAATAAATGTAATTTTAAACCATGTTTACTTATAAACAAGGTTTAAAATGTGATGCAATTGGATCTATGGAAAAAGTTCAGTGTAATTCCTGCTTGCACAAATATGTCATAGTTGCCTTTGAGTCATCTGCCTTACCTGTGGACCTGTTCCTGGTTTCCAGTGATAACCAAACACCAGCTCCAGATTAACAGTCTTCCTCCAGCTTGCCTTCTCCTCTTCTCTGTCCCATTCATCCTGACAGAGGACACAGACATTTCAACAAGCAAAACTCTGTTTACATCATTAACACATTAAAAAATGTGCCATTTTGGTAGAAAGATCCAGGTAAGGCTCACGGTTACACAGAATATGAAACATGTCATAATTAGAAATGTGTGTGAAAGGCATATCTTAATCAAAACTGGCCATACCTTTGTTAATGGTGGGAAATGGAACAGGGCCAAGTAATCGTTTGTTAACTTTTCAATTTCGCCCTGAAAAAGAATGACGTTGTCTCTCATAAAAATCATACATGATACAGTTAGACACAGAAACACTCAGAATATAAAATATCTGAATACTTCTATATTATATAACAGAGAATTTTATATTTGGATGAGAAAAGGCTTTCGACTAAAACACAGAATAGCAATATAAAAGGAATAAAACACTGATTTGTTATACGAACAGAATGAAAGATGGGGAGGTCAAATTTAATACTATTTTTTAAAACTATTACCAATGCAAAGCTGATTCTTTTTCTGAAACTGCATGTGCTGTATGTCTTATTCAACAGACTTTGCAAATGACTTTTTTGTTATTATTCATGAAAAATGTGTAATTAAAAAAAATATATTATTAATAAAAATTATGGATTTTTTGTTAACTTTTTATGTACATATTAATGTTGTGCAGCATTGGAGAAACAAGTGATTTTTCATGATCAGCTATGAACAATTGTTCCCTCACCTTTCTATATAACATCTCACACTTCCTATAACTGCATGCCTCAAAGCTATTACATAACCATACATCGTCAGTAACAGGGAGGTCTGGAGCATATCCCAGGGAATTTAGGGAACAAGCACAGCCAACCACACAAAAACAGGCAATTTGGAAACACCATTCAGCCTAAATCATTTCTTTAGACTGTGGGAGGAAACTGAAGTACACAGAGGAAACCACTTAAATGTGTTTTTTTACATCATGCCATTACAACAAGCAGCTTTTCATACATTGTTCTCATGCAACTGCTTCACTACACTACCTTCAGATGTATGATATGCCCTTTAGAGGAGATGCCCATGTCCCTCATATCTGCCTCAGAGAGGAGAAGCAGCCTGCGTCCAGTGATATGGTTCATTTTAAAGACATCAGCGTAGCCCTGCATTTCACACTCTACAACCATAAACACACACATACAGCATGAAATCATACTCAAACTATATGTAACACCACTTCTCAGATTGGTAAACATGAATATTTCTCAATATAAGAACATCTTACCAGTCCCGAAAATCTGAGACATCCAGAAGTACTGTAAAATGGAGGACCTTTTAGTAAATAAGCCTGTTACAATTCTCAAGTCCTATGTACTGTTGTGTTAAATAATTACATTGATTATTTTGCAATATAATTAAATAAATAATCAATTGAACAATTTATAGAACATGATCATTTTCATAACAACTAAGATCCATCCATAAGATGCTGGGTGAATTGTAAAATGTTGAAGACCATTATGAACACCATGAACAACACTTTTTCCATTTTTTTGACATACACCAGTCTACGTATATTGACCTTTTGTATTAACGAACAAACATGTCAGACATAACACAATACATTTTATTTTGTTCACTGTCATTATTTGATGCTTTTACTCTCAACTGTTTATCAAGTACTTAAACTGTCTCATATTAAACTACTACTGAAATTTTATTACTATTACTGAACCTAATTAAATTAAATATTATAATGCATATTCAACTGATACTGACCACATGTTCCTCTGTCCAGAAATGGATGGCCAGGTTCGGGAGCAGCTACAAAGAAAAAGAGAAAGTGATGCATACAAACAGCGAACTCTTATTTCATAATGGTTTTAAGTTACTCATAAATGCTATAATGAAAGTTAACATAAATTCTGTCAATTTTTTATGAAGCGAAAATGCACACTACACATAATATGCAGCACTTTTGTATGAAATGTCCTAACAAACTCCAGGGGGACATAGGTGTTCAAAGGCAAATGCCAGTCAAAACACAAATCGCATTATTAGCAGGTAGTATTATAGCACAAGAACACTGCTGAGCAAAAAGTTGGCGAGGGAAATCAAAATGATTCAGCAATCTGTTCGGGAAATATGTCAAATCTCTTACATGAAAAAATATGGAGAGGGAAATGGAAAGAGCACAACTGTTGTCTTTTCTCCCTGTGCAGCCAGATAGGCCTTCAATTTCACCATCTACTATACTGTATGTAGGGCTCATATCAGTAGATTATTGTAAATATAATTAGAATTTATACATGTGCCACACGCCAAAGCTCGATGACATACATTTTCCTAATTAGAGTGACATGAGAGTGACATAACAGCCATCTTGTATTTCACACCTGGCATTCACGGTTTTATAAGGATGGAAAGCAGACTGTTGACAAAGAAGAGATGGGAAGAAGGGAGGCGTGGAGACAGTCAGCACAAATGACTCTGTAATTGAAATTCCTTTAAGAGCTCAGCGGAGTTCAGCAGAGTGCAGTGTGCACTCTTGTCCTGCTGGTGTTATACGAGAGAATATGGCTATGAATTGACCTTATGCTCAGTTGACACCACAGGAGCACATCCTCACATCACGTCCAGCGACTACATTGAAAATAGAGATTATTCAAGGGCACTTCAATGCAAACCCAAAAGATTTTTGCCATTTTGGATCTAAAAAAAAAACAAGCAGTTGATGTCTGTGTGTGTGTATGTGTATGTATGTGTGTGTGGATCTGCTGTGTAGTCAGTATTTAAGTAGCGACACCGTTGTCTCCAGAAATCAGGTATCATACACGTACATTTATGGTTAAAACTCCAAAAAATAGAACAAAAAACAAATAGGAGCTTTATATTAGATTCATGCAACGTATAAAAAGTAAATTATTGAAGTAAGAAAGTTTAAGCATAATGTCTGTGACAAAGTTTATTGCAAAAGGCAGAAGGAAAACAGAATATGAATAGTATAATGTTAAAAGAAAACACTAGATCTAAGACAAACTGCAAATACAAATGAAAAACATTATATACCAATCAGCCATAACACTGCAAAGCATGCAGCACTGTGTAGGTTCCCCTTTTGCCACCAGAACACTGGGTGTGTGCTGCAGTGTCTATTACTGGGACGATTGCAGGAGATCTCCTGGGTGCTGTGGGACGAGATCAGTTTGTCTCTCACAACCTTGATGTGTGCTTGATGTGACTGGGATCTGTGGAGTTTGATGGCCCGATCAGTTGCCTTGGTCTCTGCTCGGGCCCATGCATGGATGGTTGTGGTGCACCGAGTGTTGTGGTGCCTTTCTATCATAACCAACAGACAGGTTGGCCTTTTGCCCCTGCTAGCTTGGGTGGCCATGATCCTGTCACCTGGTGGTTTACTGGTCTATAATTGATAATCACTGTGAATGTGTTAATGATTTGTTAATGCTATGGCTGATCGGTGTGTGCATGTGTGTATGTTAAATGTGTGCATTATATGTTGCATGTTTTAATTTCTAAGTTCTAAATTCATTTGCAAACATTATTGAAGTCTGGGTAAAAATAACAATAATAGTAGTTATGTGATACTACAAACAGGGGCACTCCAACTAAAAACATAAAAGGAATAAATATAAGAATGTGAACATTTCATTATGTGTTAATGAACAAAAGCAAAAGTGTGATCTATATGCATGTCTGTGTATAGATCATACCCTTCACCCTGATAAATCATTCTTTTAATTAGACAGTAATTTATACAGATCTACACTTCATCAAATTCATTAAAATATGCAGAAACAAATACTTCTGGCAACATATTTATGTTTAGTTCTTGATCATGTAAATTTTCTAGCCCATCCAATATAATTTTTTTTTTAACAATGCAAGAACACAAAGACAAGTTTGCTCGGTCTTTAGAAACAAAGCTCCATGAAAGTTTTATAGAAGGGACTCACTCTCTCATTCTCTCTCTCTCACACGCTCTTGCCTTTTTGCCTATATGACTATCTACCAGATTCAGTGCTCAAATTGGCCAATCTTAATGTCAGCAAAATGTCACTTCATCATAAAAGCGACGAATCTTCACTAGGTTGTGACGCGGCTCGCTCAGCCCTCAGCACGCTGCTATACGTCCACTTCATTTGCCATAAATGACATCCATAAGGACTGTGTAGGCGTAGGACTGGCAGGGCTAATGCAGTCCATATGTAGGAGTGGAAAACAATTATTACCTTCACCTCTTCGCTTAATCTGACATTTCTCTATATTAATAATGCAAAAAAGTTTGTGTTTTGAAAAAAAAAAAAGAACACAATGTTATTATTAGAAAAATAAACTAAAAAAACGTAGTAAATGCAATATCAGGACTGCATACAGATCTTTCCTACAAATAGATCTAAAACCCTATGGAAAACATTTTTTTAATTATGTGTAATATCATTAATACGTATGTGAACAGTGAGAAAAGCTGGTAAAAGAACACAGTTTTTAAAGCCAGCTAATCAACGCAGAGGAGCTACTCCCAATCGCTGTCACTGTCGTCGGACCAGCTAAAGGCAGCCATGCTGATTTTGTGTCCTTCTCGCATGGAACAGGTCTTGGAGGAATTCTGCGTGGCCTGCATGCTGACCTGCATGTCTGAGTGCAGGACAGGGACAGAGGGGTTGTCCAGGCTGAACACATCCTCGAAGCCTTTCATCACAGCCTGCAGTGCCAAAGCGCCCAGCTCTCCGTTACAGCGGCCCCTTATCTCACACGACAGCTCCGAGCTCTTTGACTCCTCCATCTTAGTCTCAAAAAATGACTCCGAACTTATCTTAGTGGCCAGGGGGGCAAAGAGCTGAGAGGAGGGTGGAAAAGGCAAGGGAGATAGAAAAAGCAGGAAAAAAAAGGAGAAGATGGGAGAAAGGATAAATGAGACAAAATGAGATGGGAAACTAAAAGAGGAAGAGTAAATAAGACAAATAGACATAATGAAATAGTGAAACTCAACCAAACTCAAATACAAGATTGAAAAGAGGAAAATAGTGATTATTTTTTTCTTTACAATGTTGGCCATCAAGAATAGCACCAGGTGAAATGTGAAAGAGGAAAAACAACAAGTTTGTGCCACGAAATGCTTATTACTGTCTCCCTATTTGTGCAGTGCAAGCATTCTGGAGCAGGCCATGTGAACACCGAGCTTAATATCTGTCAGCATGCTGTGCAGAGCAGCAGCACAAACCAAATCAAAGGATGCTTTTCACAACACATTTCCCTCTTGTCTTACATGGAGTGAGTGCACATGTGTGAGAAAGGTGGGAGGTGATGAGTTGAGAGAGTGCAAAAGGACAGGGGACTCACAGGAGTGTTGGATTGCTCTATGAGTTTCTTCTCCCACATTTTGAGGCGGCGCTCTCTCTCCTTCAGCTCCTGCTCCTTAGTGCTAAGGTCCCTCTCCAGCCTCTTCAAGCGATCCAAGGTCGCCTCGATCTCGCGCCTTTACACAGAGAAACATTACACAAACGCCTCAGTCTCAGAGGTGTCACACAGACCGACCCACACAGAAATTCAACTATCACAGACGTATCACAGGTTCCAGAATTCTCTATCATTTCCTGTGTTTCTGTTTTTCATAAAATAAATTCTTCTTGTAAAATATAAATATGATATTTAAAGAAAAACTACTTGTCTTTTATAAAATCCCTTATAAGCAGTGAACTCGTTTAGTTTTTGTCAGTCTCATTTTTTCTATTACTGAGAATAATTTGACTGCTGTGATCACCAGAAGGGCCACCAGAGGGGGCAGTGAGTAGGGTAAAAGTTTTTGACGCAACCCAGACCTCCCACTCAGCGCCCTCCAGGCAGGCTTCCACTCCCACTCCAAACTTCCCATGTAATTGCTTTCCTTGCTTGTCACTTACACGACAATCACACACAGAATTTCACATTCATATGTGCCCTTAGACTACAAAGTTACCAGGCAACATGTTTTCCACTTTCACATTCTCTCCTTCCCTCGGATGGACCTGAAAGACGGGAATCTCTTGTTCTGCTCCGGGGCCTCTTTCAGCCAATCTTAATATAGGTATAACATCACACACCAGGAATCTTCTACAGCTGTCTGTCACAGGACCAAAACACTAAAGCCCTTTCCAGCATTGTGGAAATGCTTCATAATGTTTTATCCCCACCAAATAAACCTACCTTACCCTACAGCTACAATAATGTAACTTTTATGAACGAAATTCTGCTATCGGAATATGCAGTCTACTGAGTAAGTGATTAAACAGAAAAAAAATTAATGGGGACCTAAATATGTAATGGCATAAATAAATATGTTAAATAAAGCTGCTTTTTTTTTTTAGGCATCACAGGATCGCGAGCAGTTTACATTCCATTACTCTGTTACCTGCAGTTTCATGACCATATTCTGCATGTGTGTGTCATGTGTATGTCACACTGTGTGTGGATATAGATAACTTTACCTCCATTCTGCTTTGTTTTGAAGGAAAGAGTTGCATTGATCAGAGAGCTGGCTGTCATTGCACATGGCCTCTAAGATGGACAGGATCTCTTTAAACAAGGGTCTTTTCTATAACAGAGCAAAAACATATATCACTGCATGGTCAAAAATGCATTAGACTTTCACTGCAACATTTCGGAAAGGCCAGGTGAAAATTTACATGCCGCTATTGTATTATCACTTAGAAAGTAAATGTGTTTTGTAGGTCTATTGGTGTATTAGTGACTGGTGACTGTAGTCCTTCTGTAGCTTAGCACAATTTGCTGACCAAATATATATATATATATATATATATATGAATGAAATATAAAATCCTATAGCCCTAACAGGATGAAAGTATGCATGAAAAAACCTTGAAGGGAAAATTATCTTTAGTGTCTAACTGCACACCTACAACAAGGATTTTCAACATATTTAATGCAGCGCATTTAGGCCAGTAAGTATATACTTGTATACTTGTTTGTGCTCATTTTGGCACCCAGTTAATAGTCATACATTACAGCAATGATTCAAAATGGGAGAAAAGTCCATAACTATTAAATGATCCTTTTAATATATCAATACATCATCATTTGGCAGTGAAGATAAATACTTGGCGAATCACATGCAGTATTAATATCCAAGACATGATGAAACAAGTCATCATAAGAAGAAATGGAATATCTGAAGCATTATAACGAATTGAAAAAAAAAATGAAATCATACAGCCTGTAAACAGATTTACACTATTAAAAGTTCACTGTCATTAGTGGGTCCTAAATAAATAATTGTTAAAAACTGGTTCATACTGCTCTTATTGAATGGCGGGATCAGGGCTGAGGTAGTGAATGTCTATTTATCATCCAGACTGAAATGGGTGTGGAAGCGTGTGAGGAGACCAGACATGTGACCTGACAAACTGTAGCCTGATGGAGGGATGACAGAAGCCTCATGGAATTGGTGGAGTTTCCCTTTCATTCAAATGATATGGAACATCAGGTCATGTCTAAATGAGGGCGTATGTGACATATTTATATAATATTAATAGTTAGGATTCAAACTAAAATAAAGGTGATAACTAAACACATGTATTGTGACTTGTTTGCATTCAATTTTATTGAAAGTTTATTGCAGGGCTTTCGTGTAACATCATAAATCATAACATGGATAAATTGTGTTTGCAGAAACAGATACTGTGTTCTGGAGAGCAAACACAATCTTTTTCATGATTAATGACTAAATTCTTACCACTGGATCTGTTTCCCAGCATTTCCTCATCAGGTTTGCAAAGCTAGCAGGACAGCTGCTGGGAATAGTCAATCTCTGCCACACACACACACACACACACACACACACACACACACACACACTCTAGATTAACACACTATCCACTTTAGAACAGCTACAAAGAACTCAGAACACACAAAAGAGCATATCACTCTGCACACGTTTTGATGAGTTGAAACAGGATTTTACATGACCAGTAGCTGAATGTAACCGCTGTAATTCCGATCAGACAAAATCAAAGAGCGCAGCTTTGATCATGTTTATACAGAAACACAGCACCACGTTCTGTAGATTGTGAATGATTAGCTATGGTTTAAGGCAGCACAGTGGTTAGCACTGTTGCCACGCACCTCCAGGTTTGGGGTTTCATGACTCGCTTCTGCAACCCTACAAATGATGAGCATCAGATAATGGATGGAAGGATAGTTATGGTTTACCTCATTCTTCTCCACAACCAGCCAAGCCACTTGCAGCCCCTCTAGCCCTTTGAAAGGAATTTCACGAGTCAGCATCTCCCACAAGACCTAACACACACACAGAAACGGTTATAATTCAGAAATATACAATTTGTCTCAATTATAATTTGCTTCTTTATAAAAGCTGCACAAATGTCTTTGAGTGTTGATTTTGACCAGAACTGATTTTTCTGCCTAAAACATTCTTTGATAACTCCTACTTATAGAAAATATAATTGTTATGTAGATATGGAGTCAGATCAACAATGTCAAAGCTTAACAACTGTAAGGAATAAATATGGGTATAAAAAAAGAACGTTTAATTTATTGCTAATTTATTTTGAACTTGAAATAAAACATATATGGAACTACACTTTTCTTACTTTTTAAGGTAATCAGCTATTAACTGCTAGAGTTTTACATGCAAAAGAGAAAGGTATTTTAGTTCAGAATTATGCATAAGCAAAATTGACCATGAAAAGGGTTTTCCCATATACACATGCAACAGACAAATAGAGAGAGCGAGAGAGAGAGAGAGAGACTCACCACTCCGTAGGAGTATGTATCACATGTTTCAGAAACAGGAAGGCTCTGAATGACCTCCGGTGCCATCCAGGGGAACGTGCCCACCAGAGACATGTGTGTGGTGTGCGAGTGAAACTTTGATGCTCCAAAATCACAGATCTATAATCACATTGACAGATTGATACAAATGTTACAGTACACAGTCTCAGTGCATGCATGATGAAATCCATCCATGAATCAAGAACTAGAGCTTGCAAAATACCTTGAGAACTTTGTCTGCTGTCAAAACCACTAGGAAAAAAAAACAAAAAAAAAAACATCATATATGAGTAAGAAAGCATCCTGTTGTAAATAGCTTCTATTACTTCTGGACAGGTTTTTCAAGTAATAAGGATTTTCTGTAACCAAGTACAGTAACCTCTATTCTAGTCTTACATTCCATGCTTTTTAATTACTGTACATAGTTTCCCAATATCCTATACAAAGCTAAACAATAAAAGAAGTACTGAGTACTGAAACATATAGTGAATTACAAAAAAACACTATTGATAAAAATACCATTTCGTGACTTGAGATCTCTGTGTATAACTTTGACTGGAGCCTCTGCATGTAAATAATGCATTCCTGAGGTAAACAAAAAGAGAAATTTATTAACAACAGTACAGACTTTCATAGTTTTCATTCATGCCGTAAATCAGTACTTATTGAATGTTGGAAATTTCTGGTAATTATCCAAATATATTACTTTACATTGTCTGTTTTTAATAATGCATTCATATACTTTTTGTAAATAGCTTCAGATACTTTCCTGTGCTGTTTGTGCGTACCTTTAGCTATCTCTGTGGCCCAGGTCATGATCTGTCTCATGCTGATTTCTTCACTTGCATCACTTGATAGATACTCGTATAATGACCCTCCACTGGCATACTCTAAAATAAAAGAAATTAATAAAAAATATTTAAATATTGAACCTAATATTTTTAAAACTTAAATCAACTGGATTAATCCATGCCTGTACAAACATACATTATTTGTACAAATAAAATTCTAACCATTCAGACATGACATGGCTGTGTCAAATTCCATGCATACAATATTGCAAAATCTCTCAATGTGTTTGGAGGAGAACACTAATCATTTCAATTTATTATGTCAGTATACAAGCCTTGTTTTCATCTTGTATTTCCATGAAGGTGTGAGAGTGACCCCTACTGTCCAGTACCTTTCCCATGGGAATGTGGCCAGTTTCTTTGTCCAATAGCTTCTACCCTTACATACAGTATATAAACACGGGATAATAAATTATTTGCTGTATGTTATATAACGCCATGTAGCAATAGAGTTCCTCCTCCCCTGAGAGGAAATCATAGTTTGTAATACATCCTCTTTACAAATATCATGTGGAAACTGAAATTTCTTCTATACAGTCAGAACCAGTATGCGGATCCAAAATGTCAACAAGCAAACAGGCAAAACATAAAGAAATGTTAATTAAAATAGACATATACACTCATATGTTTACATGCACATGTTCACACGAGCTGAACATTCAAGTGCTAATAGAATTCAAACATAGGTATTATGAAATGTGCCAAGTACAGTATGTAAAGATACATTTCATTTAATAATAATAATAATAATAATAATAAAAAAACACTGCAAGAAAACCTTAAAGATGAGAAAAGAAATGAACTGGACAGCACTAACTGACATCAGAACAGTTTCCTCTACTTTGGACTTTGGATTCTTTCATGAGACATATCCTGCCTACACTTTATCATGATTTCCTAGAAACATGCCCTACCTATTCCTTTCTGGCATGTGACCAGACTAGTTACAAACATTGCATGTGACTATAATACTAAAGAAACGTCATGACTGTTTCAGATGATTACATATGATAAACATATGAGACATCTCACATGCAGGCCATTTCATATACGTCGATAAATAAAAATGAGATAAATAGCTTCTTCTCCTTCGTTACTCCTTCGTTACTAAAATATGATGGGATGAGAGATTTATAACCCTGATGATGGAACTGGAAACACAAGACGCCAGCCAGGCTGCCTGTAGACATCGTTCCTTCACCTGGTGCTAATTAGTTTTGTCTTTGATAAATAGAAATGGCAGTTTCCTGACAACCCATACCCGATGTACATACTATAGCTTTCCTACTGCGGCACTGATCACATAACAAACCTGTTATTTCATCTTTATTTCATGCTCCACCTATAGCGGTGTAAGGCCAGGTCATTATTTTACAGACAAAGCTAGAGAATGTCATACACAACACAGGACATAAATGCCTGTGGTTTGCTTGCTTGTATGATCTCTTCAGCATATACAGAATAGCTGTAATAAAAAAGTCTTGGTTCAGTAAAATGTCATTATTTCTACCATCTCATGACCAAATACTTTACAACTATAATTAAAAATCACCAATTATCAACATGCATAATGTGTAAACTTCAGAAGTTTGTAGTAATTTTCTAGAATTATTGTATTATCTGATGCAAGCCACTGAATAACACAAATTCAATTTAATATAAATCTGACAGTTTAATACGTTTAATAAACATAAAATTAGAAATATCCAGCATGGTCCCGTGACTGTTTACACAAACCCAACCATGCTGACTAGTAATGAATGTGATAAAATACAATATGATTAACAGTTGTTGACTTAGTGTGGCCATTTCTTGGACAGCATCAATAAAATTTATGAAAAGGTCCGAACAAATATTGACATTCATGCACTCCAGGAGAGTTTATTAAAATATATTCATACTGTATGTTGTCACTGGCTTTTAATTATTCTGATGCAAGCAAGTCATCGCATGAAATGAATGAAATTCGTAATGAACAATCAAAACAGAAAAAGACAGAAGAGTTTAAACAAACCTGTGACAATTCCATAATTTGGGGCCTCGAGAACGGCACCATAAAACTGGATGACATTTCGATGACTGAGGACACTCAAGATCTCCGCCTGTGACAGATGAAGCAAAACAGGACAAAAAATAAGAAACATTATGAGATCATGTGATAGCTGATAGTTTCTTACATGCTAGATTTGTTTACGAGAAAGACAAGCTGTGAGTTGTGCAAGATTTAAAAATTTTATTAAGAAGACAATTTAGGACGGCATGTGCAGCTCGAAATATTTAATACTGCTAATATGTATGAATAACTACAAATCAAACTAATGCTTACTTACATAGTTGTATCAAAGTAAGAGAGTTATTTGCGTAATTGACATGCTCATGGCTTTTTTTCACATTTTCAAAGATTTTTCAACTGAATAACCAGGATCAGAGTGATATAAAAAAACATGACACAGTCTGAGCTAAAATTAAAACGTTAAAGAAATAACTGACAAAATGACAAATCCATCACTTCAAAGTAATTTGAAGCCAAACACAGTTCTCACCTGAGACTAATATGATTTAATTATGTGATAATTTTCCTTTAAAGACACAGTGCATGCATTTCTAAGATCACAAATGAAACCCTCAGCGCTACACACACCCTCTTCAGAGCAAGGGGGAAGCGTATTCGAGGCTGGTGCGTAGCACCAGGCGTTACACGCAGAGAGGCAATTAAAATGATTATCACACTGACAATTAAAACGCGAATATGAAAAGCGCAGGCAATTACGTCGCCCACCTCTTTCTCAATCTTCAGCAGCTTTTTCACCGCCACCTCTTTGTCCTGCGAGATCCAGCGGGCACGGTACACACTGCCAAAGCTCCCGCCGCCACAGTTCTCGTAGAAGTGGATGTCATCGAATTTGATTTGAACGAAGGAGGCGCCCAGAGACGCCATGGCATAATGACACTTTTAAAACACTCCGCTCTCCTGTACAGGCAGTGAGTAGGCAGAAAAAGAGGGGAGAGAAACGGGCAAATTAGAGATGAAGTTGATTTGAGTCCCTGTGCACAGTGACATCTAGGTCTGAGCTGCTCTTGTGTCTGCTTTCGTACCATTGTGGAGTGACACAGATAAAGATATACACTCATCTACCCACCACCTCATACACACTCACTCACACATACTCACACAAACACACGTGGTTAGAGTTACAGGCAGTGTGAGATCACTGTGCACTCAAAGTAGCATGTTTGTCTCTGGTGTCATGGGTGGCCTCAATTGCAGAAGACGTTTGCGCCGGCAATCCAAGGCCAGTGCGGAAAAGTAAACCATGGAAGACATGTTTATGTGACAGCAAATCTAGGTGACTGTTCTTTTGAGAATAAGAGCACCATCAATCGTTATACATATGCATATGATATTCCTCATCCATGCTTAGCACATTACCCCTATGATGACCCCCCGCCACCCCCCATCCAGTAACCCTAAATATATCCTAAATGTGTGAGTCAGTTTCAGTTGTATACCGCACACAGGCACTTGGCAGGAAAGGCCTGAGGTATTCTTGGCATTCAGCCTGTTCCATACTCATGTCAAACACAGTGCACGAATTTCCGAGCTCACCAGTCACCACGGGGAACCCGAGACTGTTCTAGAACATTCCCAACCACTCTAGATCAGCTTTAAATAAAAACACACTCAAGTACATTCATTCTATTTATGTACCTTTTCCTCACAGGTTACATATTGGTAGTATAAAAGTTCCACATAATATAATGATTCAAAGTATCTATCTTTGCTGAATAAAAAAAGTGACTGATAACCTTGCAGATATTGCAGTGATGTAGAAATCTTAAAAATTATAGACTTAAAAATCATGTAATGTAGAAGATAACAGAAAATTGTGAATTAAAAAATGGCCATGCAATGAATCTCACTGATATCTTTGTTTCAGGCTTCTGTTTACATATATCTGGTCCGAAAATAAAAGAACAATGGTGTTCAACTGTGCTCTTTTGCAAACAATTTCTAAGACGACGCTTTCAACATAGATACAGAAGAAGCAACCCTTCAACACGTAGTTCATTTTGAAAAAGCTTTCTTGTTCTCTTGCCTTGCTTCTGTTCCTTATGTAAAGAGTATTTACAGGAAAAGTAAAGCAAGAATAGGTGAACTGACACAAAATAACACATTAAACCATCACTTTGCATATTAATTACTTGGTGCCTCGCTGGATCAACTATCACTGAGCAAGACAGATGTGCATATTATAAACATAACAAGGTGTGACTGCACACTGTATTAGCATCAATCAGGACAGTTTTCTAAATATATTGCAATACAAATGTAATTGAATGGTAGAACAAGCACCACATTACACACACACTATAATCTTATGAGCCTAACTTTACAATGCATTTGGGAGACTCGGTCCTGATCATTACTGCACATGTACTTGCAGGTTTGCAATTATTGCTTTCTGACACCTCCCTTAGCCCTTTTTAAAAACATGAACACTCTATCTGTCTCTCTATCTCTCTCACTCACACACACACACACACACACGCGTGTATATATATATATAATTTTTTTCCTGTTTTCACTTTTTAACCAGATATTGTCAGACACACACAATCAAATGAATGTTATTATTTGTTTAATTAAATAAGTAAGGTTTAAGGTGAAATGCACAGTAATACACAGTGATATCCCCACTGTTGCTTTAATTCTTTCAGGCGTTCATCTGATATTTTTGCACAATTAAGATGAAGTTCAATATAATTCAATCTAATCCAATCCAATCCAATCAAACCGATTTTATTGTAATCTAATTTTCTCTAATCTAACCTAACCTGAACACTGCAGGTGTTAATTCAAAACTGGGAATTTTGCTGTGTATCACTGATTTTCTTTTTGATCCAATACCAAGTCTACCTCTGATACTAATACTCTTTCATCTTGTCATCTTGTGTATCCAAAAAGAGGAATTCTTCGTGAAAACCTAATATGTTTCTTTTTTTCCCTCCCGTTTGGTCCTGTGTGATTCCAGAAATTAGTCTAATAAAGTACATAATCAGCCATAATATTAAAAGCACTTACAGGTGATATGAACAATATTACCACATTATAGTGGCACCTGTCAAGGGGTGGGATATATTAGGCAGCAAGTATACAATCAGGTTTCAAAGTTGATATGTTGCCAGCAGGAAAAATAGGAAAAACACTTAAATTGCAAAGGTTCGACAATTGAGTCAGAGTATGTCTATGTCTATGGAGGCTCCACCTTCCAACTGACAGGAATGAAAGAATCTGCTGCTAATGTCTGGGTGATGGAACAAGCTGGCTTTGATGTTACTACTGATCAGTATGTGTATATATATATATATATATATATATATATTTTATATATATATATATATATATATATATATATAATATCAAGACAATTGTGTAGGTCACATTCTGGCCATCAAAGCCAGCTTGTTCCATCAAGGCATGGACTTCACAAGACCTCTGTATGGTGTGATATGGTATCTGGCACCAAGACATTAGCAGCAGATCCTTTCATTCCTGTCAGTTGGAAGGTGGGGCCTCGATAGACATAGACATTTGCCTATTTTTCCTGCTGGCAACATTCCATACAATCAAACCTGATTGTATACTTGCTGCCTAATATATCCCACCCCTTGACAGGTGCCACTGTAATGAGGTAATATTGTTCACATCACCTGTTAGTGCTTTTATTATTATGGCTGATTATGTACTTTATTAGGCTAATTTCTGGATTCACACAGGACAAAACGGGAGGAAAAAAATTAAACATATTAGGTTTTCACAAAGAATTCCTCTTTTTGGATACACACGATGACAAGATGCAAGAGTATTAGTAACAGAGGTAGACTTGGTATTGGATCAAAAAGAAAATCAGTGATACACAGCAAAATTCCCAGTTTTGAATTAACACCTGCAGTGTTCAGGTTAGGTTAGATTAGAGAAAATTAGATTACAATAAAATCAGTTTGATTGGATTGGACTAGATTAGATTGAATTATATTGAACATCTTAATTATGCAAAGATATCAGATGAACTCCTGAAAGAATTAAAGCAACAGTGGGGATATCACTGTGTATTACTGTGCATTTCACCTTAAACCTTACTTATTTAATTAAACAAATAATAACATTCATTTGATTGTGTGTGTCTGCCAATATCTGGTTAAAAAGTGAAAACAGGGGAAAAAATGAGGCTGGTGAGTTGCTTGCATGTTACACAGCAGTGATGAGGGCATGAGAGTGTTAGTCTCTCTCTCTCTCTTCCAGCAAGTCTATATTTAGCGCTGCATTTCAGCAGCATGGCCTCTCTACATATCCTGCATAAAGGAGAGGACAGAGAGGACAGAGCGGGCATTACACTGTCTCCACTGAACCAATAAACCAGAGGTCAGGGTCAGGGGGAAATCATGCCATAGATACACTGAACATCAAAATATAGCTCATTTATACATTTGACCGTGTCTTGCCTTACTACTGGCGGTTATGTAAGCCCAACACTATGCTCGAAAGTTTTTATTAGGCCAAAAACGTCACCCGAATGCAACGCGCCTGAGCATTAAAGCACGAGGAGGAGACGAGGCCGAGTGAAGGTACAGCTTCGCCGCGAACCAGTGTTACAGGGAGCGCGCATACCAAGCGCAGTCACGTGACAGAATTTGGAAAAAGAAAGTAAAAGCTCCCAATATGGTCCTGATGCTCATGAACCAGAGACCCCAGCGCCGACAGCACACTGAAAGCCTCCAAAGCCCCTGACACACACACACACACACCTTACCATCCTGCATTATTCGTTTCCGTTCGACAAGCTTGGCTTCCAGTACAGCGCAACCGTGTAGTTTGTTCTGCTGTAACCGAGCAGGCCGGCGGTACAGGACATCCAGCAGAAGTGAAGCCCGGGAGAACTGTAAACTACCCTGCTGTTTAACAACACACAGCTTTGATAGACATACATGAGTCATCACACGTATACTTGTAGCTCTAGGGCGGGAATTCATATTTTAATTGTTAATAATGTCCACAGAATGCACAAGTCGTGCATACAATATCATGGGTAAATTAGATCACATGTCACAACCGAGGCTGTGTCCTAATCTACCCATAAAGTTGATATGAAACTATTCGCACGTGCATGTTTAATGCCCTGTGATTAAATGTTTCCCCACATCCTACCGCTTGTGACCGATGGATACAGCGTCACTTCCTGACCAGAAACGCCGAAACATATTAGGGATATTAGTAAGAATCTTATGTTAATAACAGAGGGTCAAACAAACGGTTGCATACCAGGTGTTGTTTCTCCTCACCGTGTCCGCTCTTTAGGCTGGATGGACCCCCGGCTGACGGTTGCTAAAAGCTCGGCACGGAGCTTGTGACACTCGCGACTCGCCTTTCCGCCGGGAATTCACGTGTTGCACAACTACTTTCATCTACCCAAGTCCAGAAACAGCACCCTCTGACACACACACACACACACACACACACACAAAACCACACGTGCCAACAGCGCCACACGGTGGATAGAAACGGAATTGTCAGGTTGTGTGTGTACTCCGTTGATCCAGCATCTTACTACAGTATATTCCCTCCATCTGGGGAAAGACACTATCACAGGACTAATGTAATCAGCAATGACACTGACATGACAATGATATATGTATTCACGTGTATGTCCTGATACAAGTGAATAAGTAGAGCAAAGTTTCTGGGATACATTTAAACACTTGTCTGTTGCTGCTGAGTTGTCAGTTGTCCCTCAGGCAAAAATAAATAAATGAATAAACATGTAAAACTTAAAAAATCTAAAACTCACACTAATAAAAATAATAGGTGACCGTGGTAGGGGCAGTGATAGCTCAGAGCGCTAAGGCATTGAGTTACTGACTGGAAGATTGGTGGTTTAATCGCCAGCTCTGCCACGTTGCCATTGTTGGGCCCTTGAGCAAAGCCCTAAACCCTATCTGCTTCACGCTTCATCATGGTTAACCCTGCGCTCTGACTCCAGTGATGCTGGCATATGCGAAGAAAGAATTTCTCTGTAATGTATATATGACAAATAAAGGCTTAACTTAACTTAACAAGTAACAAGAAACTGTCTGAACTGTTAGAATATGAGCAGATATATATATCTGCCGCCCTGTCTTATCGGAGCCTTCTGTTCAAGTCTACTGTCTCCCCAGTCACTGCTGTTCAAGTGTGAACATGTTACATCAGTTCATTTATAACTGCAGTGCAAGCAAAAATAGATGCCCCACTTGTGATTTGCACAAAATAAGGGCAACGTGTTGTGATTAGTTTTTTTGTGGTCTGAGGATGTACTTGCTGCCAAAACAGCTCACACAAGAGCGTAAAAAGCAAGGGCGTTTGGACGTCTTCAAAAAGATTTTTAACCAGTACTCCGAGAAAGATGAAAGTTTCTTAAAGTGAATAATTTCTATCACACTATCACACTATGCCATTACAGTAAATACAAAAACAAGTTAAAGCTTACAGTTTTACGTTACAATGAGATGCATATTGAATATTTGAAGCCTAAACTTCGGATTAAACACAAGGCATTGTGATCTTACATGACAATGCATGTCCACACACTTCAGCCCACATTTTTTACATGTTAAAGCATTCTCCCTATAAAAAAAAAATAGAATTGAATTAAATAGTCCCGATCTTACTTCATCAGACTTTCACCTGTTTGTTTCCCTGAAAGCAGCCCTAAGAGAATAAAGATTCACTTCTGATGAAGAAGTGAAGACAGCAGTGCCAATTGTAGTTGATTTTGGCAGTGTATTGGGGTCAGTAATTGCCATCTGACCCCTACAGAGCTCCGTGCACAACAAAACTGTGATGCATGTGTCTTCTGACACCTTTCTACTGTTGCCATCATTAACTTTTTCAGAAGTTTGCATTACAATAACTCTTCTAAGAAATCGGTCCAGATGAGCTAGCTTTCACTCCCAATGCACATCAGTCAAATGAGAGTCTTGGACACCCATCACCCTGTCGCCGGTTCACCAATTGTCCTACCTCGGACCACTTTGGTAGGTAATAATTAATGCTGACTCAATACTGAGAGCACTGCACAATACCTGCTATGTTTTGAGTGCTCTGATCCTGGCCTTTGCCCATTATTCCTGCTTTCAATACTTCAATTTTGAGAACTTTGAGAACTGTCTGTTCAGTTGTATGTGTGTGTGTGTGTGTGTGTGTGTGTAAGGAATATTTTTTTTTATCATTGCACAGAACTGAATAAGACTATTCAGATCAGTAAACAGGCCTTCTTTTAATAGACTTCATATATTTACAAAATGCATACATCCCTCAGTAAACACTCCAATTATTTACACAGTGCAGTCCACATATAACAGTTAAAAGTTTGCCCATGGACTTCTAAAATGTGCTTGGGGTCGCTCAATTTAGTGTTGAACTAATTTCATGCTGAGGTGCAAATGAAGTAACACTTAATAGTACATCAGATGCACAACATCAACAAACCTCAATCATTCAAAACAACTTGTGTGCGAAAATAATAGAACACACTTTGTGCAATGTTCATCACAAGGTCATCTGCAATTTAACAAGCTCACTGACACTCCACCAAACAGAACAGTACAAGTAATAAACAGATAGATCTTCCAGATTTCTCCTTAAAACCTTTAAGGTTTTAGTACACAGTCCAGTCTTCTGACATTTTTTGATGGATATGAAAACAAGTGTAGGACAACACCTCAGCATGTCAGAAAAATATACTATGTACATAAAGGTACAAAAAACTGCAAAAGATTGTCTTGGAGTATTTCTTATGCATTAAAATTAAAATAGCATACTACAAATGGCATATATCATTTTAGTGTGGATATGCTCACGATTTTGACTGATCATGGGAGGAAGAGCATTGTACGCTTGTCATATACACTTACTGGGCACTTAAACAGGAATATCTACATGCTGACAGAGTCATGTGGCACCAGTGCAATGAATGCAGTTTATCTGTAGGATTTTATGTATTCTGCTCTGCCTGATTGGCTGATTGAATAATTGTGAATGAGCAGGCGTACAGCCATTCCTATTAAAATGTCCTGTAAGTGTATACAGCTAGCTTATTCACTGGAAGGAGTGAAGCAGCATGGGTAGTTCTTAGATGAGAAGGTCTCAGGGGCGTCGGGGCTCCAGCTTGTGAGATAGTTGGGACAGAGTACGTTGGTTGTCGATCACACTGATCTGTCGCACATAGAGCCGCACATCCTGGTGGTTCTTGGTAGCTTGAGGAGCTTCATGGTCTATAAATAAGATAAAATGATACAATGGAATAAATGCAAGTAATTTTGGGTGCAGTTTGTTCATATGTATGTAATAATTTAACTGCAAACTGGATAAAATGTCAAAAGTCATGTGAGAACACAATTTTATATAATTCTTAAGACAATATAAATATAATTATAAACTTTTACACATTCATTTATAATAGTATTAATACAAACTATAATGTAGCTATGTAATTTAAAACATACTACTGGCTGTCATGTTAAATACATCACATATTGGAGGCCTCCAGCACACACTGCGGTCTACAAGCTTGGCCATAGAGGACCTGATTACTGATCACACCAACCTGAACACAATCGCCTGAACATGGCATAAAAGGACGCCTTTCATAAACACACACCCAAAATCACACTTCATGATGTAAGATGTCATGTGTTATAAACCCTTCCTTTTATGTGCATGGCTATACTGCTTTTTGACTTTTTGTCTCTTCCTGTTTATGACTACTGTCTTGGCCGCTCGATTGATGTTTGGTTGCATACCAGCTATTGTTTCTCTGCATGTTGTCTGCGCTTTAGGCTGTTCATTGCAGTTGGCCTGACCTTTAGCCTATTTACTATACCACGAGTTTTGATTACTGTTGTACTCTGCCTGCTTATTTATTTAAAAAAGTGCCCCAACCTGATTTGCATCTGCTCCAGTTTCCTTTTTTTAAGATACAGGGTTTGAAAATTACAACACATGCCCCTAACCACAAGCTACTAACCCAAATTACAAAGAACAGCATCTGTAAGCATAAAAAAAAAATCACACAACTGACTTGAAACATCTATTTTACATAACCATCTGAATAATCACCTAAACCAGAAATAGATACTGTGTACTTACTGAAGGGCTGACTTCTGCAGTATCTTATTATCCGGACTGTGTTGGCAATCATGCGCTGAAAAATATTGAAACATTGTAATAATCTAATACAGATCCATTTAAATATAATATATAATTAACTCTTTAGCTCGTCTACTTATTACCCAGCAATTTATATTAATGCATATAATTCAGTAACTACTATGGATGTTTTAGGAACTGTAGGGGAGAATATAGGAAAGATACATAATCAGATAGACAAAATCAATTACAGATTTTATAATAAAAAACAACTTACCATTTTCTCAAAGTTCACCAAACTGTCAACAAATGTCTTGTTGCCTTCATGAGTAAAGGTCATATCTAATAGGAATAAAAAATAATAAATAAAATGATAACAATCAGATTTATAGTGCTTTTTATTACCTTAATATCATAATCTACACTCTAGATTGCTATACACAGTTATGTCCCAGTATATGTTCTGTTATACCACCATCATATTATAATCTGCTCTGCTTACTGCAGATTTTGATAAACTAGAAGTAAAAGTGTTTAAAAAGCAAACAAAAAAAAAGACAGACCTAATTTGTCAATTACCCACCTTTAATTAGTAACGGCATGAAGGGGATGATGGGAGGGTCCAGCTTAGCCACAGTGAGGCGGTATGCTCTGTGGTTCCTAGAGGGGTCCTGAAACATCCACAAAAGAGAGAAAATGGGATGAAGGGAATGAGTGATGGAATCTGCTTACTACTCCTGCCATATATACTTTGAATCATGCAAGAGTAAACTCACCATTAAGTTTTCATACTCTGCATAAACTTTCTTAAACTTGCTGGGAAGTTTCTATAAAGAGCACAGATTAATGAGTATGAATTCTTACAAACATGCGCATCTCACAGACATAAAACACACATGAACTGATATTATATACTCTACTGAGGAAGATTACATCTGACCCCTCTATATGATCATTATGATGTAAAATCTTACCTCCCATGTCTGATTGAGTCGGCTGACTGCTGGATTACTCAATCCCATAATAATAGCAAAGAACGAGTTCAGATTCCTAAACTCTTTACAGCTAATAAAGAGCCAGAGAAATATAGACATTATTATATTAGTCATCAAATATGAGGGGTTGTCAAGACAATCAAGGACTTTTGTTTGTGCAGAAAAACACAATACAGTTATGAGATAAAAACTACATTAATTATAACTGTGTTCTGTTTATATTTATTTATTTATCACTCAGGGGGTCTGGGGCTTATCCCACACCCAGGACCTATTAATTAATTAATTAATTAATTAATTAATTTTTCTCTATTAAACTAAAATAAGGTGATTATCCCAGTGTTTCAGTAGTGCTTCGATACCAGGGAGGCATGATCGATCTGCCTGCTTCACATAAAAAATGCTGGCCTCCCAGGAATAGCTTGGAGCGAGATCAGGACTGGACAGGAGATGCAATAAATCCCACCCAAGTCTCTGTAATGTGCAAGTGGTGTTCTTATATGATTGTGTGCATAGTTCCCACAGACAGATCTGTCTCTTCCTTAAGTTGCTGACAAGTTATTCATCGAATTTCAGGGATCAGGTGTTCCACTCACTACATTTACATTTACATTTAGGCATTTGGCAGATGCTCTTATCCAGAGCGACTTACAAAAAGTGCTTTAAAGTTTACATCACTGGATACATACTTACACTGGGTTAACTAGGTTAAAAACTAAGTGCCATTAGTCCAACACAACTGGGAAGAGGGACTTGATTTTTTTTGGGGGAGGGGTAGATGTTTACAGTAGAGACCTTGGCCACGATCATCACTGCCATTTACAATTACATTGTTTACAATGTTTGCACAATCCTAATGTTTTACTATCATCATAGATGTTTTCTGTACATATCAATCATTTATCTTCATTCACAAGAAATCTTATAAGAAAAGTCCCAATTTGACTTGAACAACCGTCATATTTCTAAACCATTTCGAAACAATTTTAGTTCTAAGCAGAATAATTCTGATAAATGACTGTGATATCAATACTGAACAGAATAATTAGCATGCTACTCATTATCATAAAGCCACCCTCAACTGTATGTTTAACTCTTTTAAAATGTTTAACTCATGAAAGTTCCAAGGCTGAGTCTCACTGAGCAGCAATCTTGATGAATTTCTTGAGCAGCTGGACACGTTTGCTGAGAGTGGCGCAAAGGCACACCTCCGTCACTACCCACAGCTGGATCTCATTGAACCGGCGTAGAAAGAGATCTAGATTTGTTGTCGCCTTTTTAAAGTGCTGCCGGCCAAATGTGTGATAAATTAATTCATGCTGAAAGAGAAAAAAGGGAATTTTATCAACTTTGGAAGGAACAGTTTTTACAGTTTCATGTATCAAATATTTTTTGTTTTTGCATTGATGAGTGAGAGACATAGAGACAGAGAGATGTAAAAACATTGCCATTAGTTTGACCCTAAACTCTATCTCATTCATTATATTCTGTGAATAACGACTTTAAGATGCTTTTCTTCCAATTATATTATGAATTTTATAATATATAATCAAGAAAACAGCTCATGTAGAATATGGTATTTGTCATAGCTATATGCTTGAAGTATATTCTGTAAGTCACTCTGGGTTACATATTTTTCAGATAAATAAATATTAATGTGTGCATGTTTACCTCATGCACACAGTTGAAGAGTTCCCACTCATAAAGGGTCATCTGGTAGGCCACCTCTTTGGAGCTCATTAACTCAAGGGTGGACATGGAGCCGGCAGATGGTCCCTCTTGCTCTGGGAGTGGAGTCTGCACTCACAGTAAAGCATAATAATCACTCAGGGTCTACGCACTCCTTGTAACATAGGAATAGGCTTGCACAACTGTACACTTGTAAAAGTTGGTGTTTGTAGACATTCAATTTGTAGAATACAATTACTTGTTTTTTATTGTCGTAGAAGCCCAAGGATGGTGCTGGACTAACTTCCCTGGATCCCCAGCATGTCACTTGTTTTATATTATGTTCTGATTGGTTTATCTATTTAAGTTCCTGGTTGTTGAGTTCATGTTTTCGTAATGGTCACGGTTTAATGCAGCAGGCTACTGGGATGAGCACCACTGGAATTTTTGTCTGCATTTTACTCAATGCAGATTCACTAGCTCTGGTGGCAGGACATCCCAGCCCCAAACAATGGCATTGAAGTTCCACTGGGTAAACTCCTACTCCATTGCTAGTTTCACTGGGACAACTTGACAGATCCCAAACTGTGAGAACGGGAATGGCCATGATTCTTCTTGTCTCTAGGATACTCTGGTATACAGAAAATTTCATAGTCAACTCAACAACTGCAAGTTGCCTAGGTCCTCCTGTGGTTGCAAAAAAGCCAACCAGCCAAAAAAGCCAATAAGGTGTTTCTGCTGAAATACTGTTGGGATTTCACAAAAAATGGCAGTGTGCTGATCAAACAACTCCACCTTGGTCTCATCTCTCCATAGGACATTTTTCCAGAAGCCTTGTGGTTTGTTCAGATGCAGTTTTGCGAACCTCAGTCATGCTTCTCTGTTCTTTATAGACAAAATAGGCTTTCTCATGGCCATCCAAATGTATTTCTCTGTGCATTGCACAGTGCACTCCTGCGAAGACTTACCACTTATTCTTACTGTCGAATTTTAAACTCCAAATTGTCCGGAAACGGTTTTATACACTTTTCCAGATTGATGTGCAAAAACAATTACTTCTCCAAGACCATTGCTTTTGTCTTTCCCTCTTGGCATTGTGCTAACATACACCCAAATGCTCCAGACCAGCAAATTGCTAAAACGTCTGCTTTTATAGAGGTCTGCACACCTGATAATACTGTTGATTAATCAAGGGTTAATGATTTGCAGCACCTGACTGCAACTACCCTCTTAAACCCTGTAGAAGCAGTAAGGGGGCACTTAGTATTGATCACATTACATTTTTTGGGCTTCATTTTTGTTAAATAAACAATGGCACTGTGAAAAAAACAGTTTTATATTGTGTTTTTACACAAAAACACACAGAATTCAAAGAGCGGGTACTAACTTTTGAACATAACCGTGATTTTTTTAAATTGGGGTGAGGGGTGGAGGTGGTCTATAAATGGTGTGTCAGCTTGCATGCTTGCACCAGTGAGCTAGCCCAACTCTCTGTGGACATCAACCTGGCAACCACCACAACCCAAATCCATTTGAATGTCATGGAGGAGACGTCCACAGCCCAGCTCAGACTGGAGGCCGAGGAGGCCTTTAATAAGACATTGGAACATCGGTGCACCATATTTTATGTAGACTAGTAAAGCACTGAAATTATGTCTTCAAGTCATAGTATCTTCAGTGGTAGAAGTGGTTGAATTAATAATTAATAAAAATTATGGTTCAGTGTTGAGTCTTTGAGCTACTGAGGGTTCAAATTCCAGAACTGACAAACTGTCACATTTGAGTTCTTGATCAAAACCATTAATCTTCAACCAGTCAGTCAAGCATGCATATGCAGTTAAAATTAAATTTCTTTACGGCTTTATAGAAAATTCTGCAGCCACTTCATCACTGTCATTCTTATAGGAAATCCTAGGTCTGCCAGACAGCAACAGTGCAAGTTATTCTGAAAAAAAAAAAACATCTGCCAAAGATAGATAAATAAATAAATAAATAAATAATTATATACATGTGTGTGTCTGTGTATGAGTTTTGGGTTTCATTTACCAAAGTGTTAATCTGTTCCCTGGAGCAGACAAACAAACGGCCATTAATACTGAGGGAGGAGAAGATGGACACTTCACTGGGCTTCAGCACCACTTTATCTGAAATAAATAAATAAATAAATAAATAAAAATACAATTGTTGTTGTCTCGTCATCATCTATATCGTTTATCCAGTATTCAGTGTCGTGGGGGGTCCTGGACCAGGAGACCACCATGCTGCCGAAAATGTAATTCATTTAAGTAAAATAATAATAATAATAATAATAATAATGATGATGATGAGAAGAAGAACAAGAAGGAGGAAACATAACAATTTGGCTTACTGTTAATTGATCAAAACCCAGAAATAAAAAAAGTTCAATAGATTTCACACAGCCCCATGTCCACTCAGTGACTACATCCATCATTATCAGTGATGCCAAAAATCCCTGGTCGTGGTTTCGAGGCTAAAAATAGCGTGTTATTATTGTTTTGGACCACTCACACACTTTTCCTGAAGCAGAGCCGAGGAGTGTGTGTACTCTACTCTTGCCTGGTTGCCATAACAGAGTGGTGGCTGTTCTATAATACCCTGAGCTGTCCTCTTTATCGTCCCAAACCTCTGAATATGACAGCTATCAGAAACTCTCCAACAAAAATAATGACCTGTACCATGAGAAAAAGTAGCAAATTTGCAGATCTGCGTGTGTGCGCACACATGTGTGTGTGTGTGTGTGTGTGTGTGTGTGTGTGTCTACGTGTGTGTTTGTGTGTGCTGTGTTTAAGGCCAGCATGAGGTCATAATAGAAAAGCCTGTCTCCTCTCCAGCAGCCACAGTGGTGCGCAGAATTTTATATAATGCAGCGACAGTGATGCTCTGCTGAAAATAAAGCATTCGCATGGCAAGCAGCCAGAAGTCACACACTTAGAGAGCATTAACATAGCCATTCATCAAATACACTTGAAAATTAAAGTAGTATAATGAAGCACTTACAAAGTTTAAATAAACATTTTTTTTCAGAGGTGAGGTGAATCTATTGCCAAAGTGAAAAAAAAAAGAACTAGACTGTGCATAGATTGATGTGGGTGTGTATGTTCTCACCACCAGCTGAGCTGAGGTGAACCAGGAGAAGGTCTTCCTGTGAGCCCAGTTTATCTGATACAGCAGACACAACCTCTCTGACAGAGGCAGACACAGGCACTCGGATGGTGGTGTATGTATGGTCGCTACAGTACACCTTGAACAAAACTGCAAGTAGAAAACATACAGTAGAAGAGGTTAAATGCACGGGCAAGAACGAGTGTGATATTCTGAATATATCGGCTTGATGAGGAGCCAATGATTTGTGTTTAATTACCATCTGCTGTTTGACATTTCTGACTCGATCGAGAGGTTATTGTGAGATTTATGATATGGGACAGTGCTGTTTCTTTCAGTTGCAGCAATAATGTGGGGATGCTAGAATTTGATATTGATGTAATTAAAAAAACTGAGATTTCACGACATTTGTTTCTGAATTTTACTGAATTGACCTAACCAACTGGCTGACCAGATGGAAAATATTTTGTTTTGCTTTCACTGTCAGACTTATTTATATTAAAATAGTGTTGTTGTTTTTTCCTGGACCATATGTACAGTATTAGGCAAACATCTAATGGGCATGTAAGTAAATTTTGTAACGCAAAGATACATCTTAACCAATTAAACTTTTTTAACTCCCAAAAAACTGCTATAAGCAGTAAGCAACAGGGAACAAAACTAGTAAAAACTACTAAAGTAATTTTTTGGTGGGACAATACAAGCATCAATAGTCTCAGGTACATTCAATTGACTGGTAAGATTTTTAAGCATCCCAGATCACAATTCTATCACAATTTGTCTAAAGACATATTAGCTCCCAGTTTCCTGTCATTTCAAATCTCCTTAGTTGTTTTCCTTGCTTGATGCAGGCCAATAACTCTTCTGACACTATTCTAAGTAAACAAAGAATTTATGTTGTTTTTGGTCTTTGGGCTGCTGCCGGCAAGGGGTCACCAGAACAAACTATCCAATCCGCACAAACAAGCTTGGCACAGGTTTTTACGCCAGATGCCTTTCCTGACGTAACCCTCTCTTTTTATCCAGGCTTGGGACCGGCACTGCATCCAGTGGCTGCGGTTTGGGCACCGGGCTGGGAATTGAACCAGGGCCTTCCGCATGGCTGGTGAAACACCTGCCACTCAGCCACCAATAGCCCCAAACAAAAAAATGAATGTAAACCAAAAAAATAATAAATAGCTAACTAATTGCTGGTTTATGGTTTTTAATTATTACATTTATAAATATAATGCAGTAGTTTGCACATTATGTCAATGTAAAACCCGTATAAGCTCAAAATCACAGTGAAACCTGAAAGCTTGAAAAATTAATAAGTTTTGCTTTAATTATCAAAATATCAAATATACACAGCATTTTACTTTTACTTCATGTCTTTCCATTTTTTTAACAAAAGTTATTCCTACTGTATATAAGGCAGGGTAAAACCCCTTCTTCCATGTCAATTTGAAATAAGAATTAAAGCCAGGGGTACTTACTCTCATCTGTGCTTTTAATTGGCTGCCGTTTTTGCAGTTTCTCATCTCCCATGCTGAACTGGCGAAGGAGCACTTTGTGCTGGGAGCAGAGGGATTAAACATAAACTTATTACCTACACTACTAAAACAGCAGGTTACAATGTACATTGTAGTCTGTTCTTTCACAAACATCTGATTGTTCCTTACCTTTTTCTGAGTGGGATTCGCATCATCTGAACTGAAAACCAAAAAGAAAGAATTCTTTCTGATGAGAACTGAATTAATGAGTCTCATCATAGCCATTTAAAAAATATTTAAAACGTGATCAACTAGCAAAAGTATAAATCTCACTTCTGTTTGATGACAGTTTCCAGCTCAGGGATCTGATCTTTGAGTGCAGGAATAAGTTTGGCATCTTCAGATACTGACATGTAAAAATCCTACACCACAAATAAAAATACACCAGTATCATGCAACTATAATTCATTACCAGTCATCTTAAATCTACTGTGTGCAAAGATCTACTGTGAGCCGTGTGGAAAGGTTTGTATTCGGTTTCTGGTTAATCTATTTTGAATTTCTCTGTTCACTGAATTGGAATTGAATTGCTCTTGATTTGAACAAGTTCACTTTTTGAACATAGAATTGTCAGCATGCTTTCTTTAAGTCATATAAGTTCAAACAGGCATACAACTCCAAGCAATTTGCCAAGAGCAGTCAAGTCATTGGAATCAGAAGAACACAGCTTTGACAAGCCCATAAAAGGAAAAACAGACCTTTCAAGGACAAGGAAAGGTGTAAAAAGCTACAACTGTAGAGGAGTCATTATCAGCACTGAAAACTCTAATTCAGAAATGAAGGAGGACACACAGATAAGAGCACTTACAGAGAATGGAAAAAATTAGCTGGTGGATGGGGGGGGGTATGGGGGAGTGCCTAAGAGACTTTTAAAAATCCAAAACAAATAGCATAAGACATTAAAAACCCATTAGTCACAAGTAGTCACATTTTAAATAAAAGGAAATACAATTTTGATTGTTCCACTCTTCATAATTATTCGAACATCAAAATTGCACTCGTGAATACTCATACTTCTGAAAATTACATAAACTTTGGTGGCTTTTATCATATTAAAGTAAGGGTGTGCAAACTTTTGCCCTCAACTATTATAATTATTTTCTATAGAAAAACAGCGGGAAATGGAATGTCATCATATCAAATCCCATATTAAATCTAAATGTTGCACTTAAGTATAATATAGACATATTTACTAAAACCGATGCACAATACTCGATTCAGATTTGTGAGTGTAAACTGAACTGAAGCATTGCCCTTGGTGTCTATGTGTTGAAGGAGACCTGGAGGAAGGCTAGAGAACTCTCCTCCTCCTGCAGGTGGGGGGTGTTAATGGCAGCCCACTGCAGCACCAGACGAATGACTCTGCGCTTGTTATTCAGAGCGTAGTCCAGCCTCTCCTGATCACTGCCCTGAGACGACTGCGCCTGGTAGGTTCACTGAGGTTAAGGACACAATCTACAACACAGCACCGTACCTGGATACGGCTGCTGAGAAACTCTCAGAAATTCAGAGATGTTTAGTTGAAAAGAATGATCCAATACATCCTACAGCACTGACAAGGACAAATAAAGTTATAAAATACATTAGGAGGAATTTCAAAAAGGTACAAAAGCAGTAAAGAAAGAGCAAAAGAGAATAAAAGTTATAAAGGTAAAGGATATTGCGCCATGAGGAGTGGGCACAGTTGCTTATTGGGAATAAATACACAGTGCATTAGCACAAAGTCATCCAGCGGTGGATCTGCAGAGGGATAGAAACAGTAAAAGACATGTTAGAAAGCTCAAAGACAAATGGAAAAACAGTGAGAGCGGAAGAAAAAAAAGATGCCTATCACATTTCAGCATGTCTAATAAATGTCAGGCCAGAGCCCTGAACACTACGCACATGGCGTGGCCTGCATTAGATCAGTGGTTGTGTTTAATACTAAATATAGACATGTCCAATTTGGACTCTCTTACTCATCCATCTCCTAACCACTCTCGTTTGAGTCTCAAAGGAAAAATACTGTGAGATACACAGCAAACAATTTACCTATTAATTGTAACGATGAACCTTTGCTTCATCAGGTACGGATTTGAGATGTTGATTGCTATTGGTCACGATCAAATTTACTAACAGAAATGAGCTAACTTTATTAGAAAATTTAAAGAAGAAAAAAAGAAAATTAATAGTTCATGATTTTTTCCCAATTTCTACTGACTATTTCTATTGAGAGTGGATTATGTCAAACAGGACTTTCTACACAATTCTCTAAATTGACAAAAAGAATTAAAAAGCTGCTGATTCTGATATTCACTTATAATGAATGTTTAAGGGCAGCAATGATCATGTATGCAATTATACTTTAAAACACTTGAGGACAGTTGTTTTATTTGTTGTTTGTTGTTGTTGCTAGATTGGTTCATATTAAAAGCTAGATAAGCCTAGAAAGAGAAAAGCTATTGTAAGACTATATCTCTATCTCTGTCTCATGATCAGACACACAGTCAAGGCTTTTTATTCTTCTATCAGTACTGGGCAACAGAGCCAAATTGTTACAGTATGTGTGATAATTGCACATACAGTATACTCAGTATATGTAATATACAGTAACGGTTGAAATATACTGAAGGATTTTTAAGCTGGCTTTTAATTTTGCTTCTGAAAGTGCATTTGTTTTTCGTTTAAGAAACTGTTAAAACTGCCATAACTGCCATAGACATGCGTAGCTCACTGCATTTTCCGAATGAAAGTTAGTAATAAACTACCCTTTATACTTATGTTGTAGACTTTACTTATACTGTACCACAGCACTCTGGAATTGATTCATTTTCTATAACAACATGACTAAGACAACAGTCTGGCTGAGAGGTTTATGTTATAAACTTATTCCAAAGCATTATGGTTTCTATAATAACAGCTTACAACAACTTTTTTAGTGTATATATACTGTATAACTATTGAATTGACTGGCTTCTGCAAAGACATTCATTTATCATTCATGACAAAGTCTCAAGTGTCAAAAGCATTTTGAATCAGTTTGAGCTCTAACATTATGTTTTCTAACACTGGCAGGGTTTTGGAGTTTCTCGCCATCATGCAAAACTACATTTCTGTCTTATTTACCTCAAGAGGGAAGAAACAAGCAAGATGGGTGAGGAAATGATTGTATAGTCATTATAGTATAAGGGATAATAGGAACATTACTTCTTTGTGGAGTTCCAACTGTTAGGGGGTGTCATGTTCAGCACTGAATTTATTTGCCACAGAAAAGGTAAATAAATCATACAAAAGTAAAACACCAATTTTTAAGTTTCTCCTACTTAGTATTTTTTACCTAGCCTCTTAGGTTTAAAGCTGCTGTGGCTGTTGTAAATGTTTTACATTAAAAAGGTTTTAGTTGTGCTGGTTGTTGTATGTTTGTTGCTATTGTGGAGAAGTGTACATTTTTTGTCCAGCAGGGGGCACACAGCCTACACTTTTCTAAACTAGTGTAAACTAAACACAGTCACAATGCTCTACACACAGAACCTAACAGACTAATTTTATTACAGACTTGTGGTGAAAAAATATTTACTATTTTTATAATTATTACCCAATTATAGATGTATAGGTGTTCTATTACTGTATATGAATGATATAAGAGAAATGTACCTTGCTGTGGTATAAGAAAATCCACTTCACCTCAGGCTACAAAACACCTTTACAACATCCAAAGATTATCTTTCCATAATAGCACATACCATTCAATTCTATTCCTAATTTCTGATTAAAGTACCTGACTCTGTAAACTTGGAATCTAGTTTCATGGTCTCTAGGAAGTGTTCGAGAATCTTCTCTGGAGTTCCGGACATCACAGTGTACCTATAGCACACGATATTAGATAAACGTTTAATATATTCAGAAGGCAAGCACGGAAGATATCCGACAGATAAATAACAGATGCATATGGTGGATGAATGATTAACAAACGAAGAGCAGGAGAAAATCAGAGAGAGAGAGCCTGAGATGAAAAGGAAGTGATGGGGTCGTACTTGAGTGGTGAGGAGCCTGCATGGCTGGAGCATCTGATGTTGCTCTTTTCGAGAACTAAAACATCTGCTTCATGTTCCTTCAAACGCACTGTATTTGCCTCTACATCCTGCAAAAACCAAAAACATACAAACACACACTGGCCTTATTTTAACAATAAAAAAAGGCATTACTGGTTCCTGGCAATATACAGACACAGGAGAAACACACACCCACACACACACACACACACACACACACACACACACATGCACACAGAACGCTGAATAGAGCGGTCAGCAAGCTGGATTAGCAATGATACAAGACAGAAGTGTAGTCAGCAAATTAACTGATCCTGGGATCTACTGCACCAACACACACACACACACACACACGAACACACACACACATACATATGCACACACACATACATATGCACACACACACACTTTTTAGAGTACAAAATTCCTCAACATTATCCATTAAGTTTGATACAATATAGAAATTGTTGCTGCAATATTCAAAATCACCAACAGAGGGCGACCTTATTTGAACAGTCAGTGCATTGTACTGTATTTGTATTTATTTACACACTTATACAAAACACTTGCAATATACACACACACACACACACACACACACACACACACTCTAGCAGACAGTATCCGGTCAGACACTGCTTTGCTTTTCCTGAGCCGAGACTCCTATAGTCTAAACCACGAGAATTTTCCTCTGTCAAAGTCAACAGACTGCAAATGACATGTAAATGGGGAAAGACAGAACCGGAAAAGAAAGATAAAGACATGCACCCAAAAGTGATTATTGAGCGACAGGAACTAATTAAAGTAGCACAGTAAACTAAAGAGTACATTAAATGAACATAAATAATATTCTAATTATGCTCTCACCCTGAGGATCCTGTTAAAATCCTCTTTGTCCACCCTCAGGAAGTGGCAATTATCCTCTCGCAGGACGATGGAGGCTGCACGTGGTGCATCATTAACCAGAGCAAGCTTCCCAAAATCATCCCCCTCATGCAGTGTGCAAACCACACCCTACAAACACATACACACAGTGTGGAGTTACACCCCACCAATATCACCGTCAATGACAAGGCCAAAAGTCATTTCAGGATTTATTAAACATCCACACAAATCAAAACAACAGCTGGTATACAACAATCCAGAAAAATGATAAATGAGTAAAATGGTTAGAAAACAATTAATGTCATCATAACGAAGATTAATCTCACCTTGCCATAAATGACCACATTAACCGAACCCTTTAGGATGATATACCACGAGGTTCCTTCCTCGCCCTGATTAAACACTGACAATGAAAGAAGTATAAATACAAGGAAAAAAACCAAGACGGTTACATAAATATAATTTCAGTATTTAATCACTAAAATAATAAACCAGTAATAATCTAATGAAGGACGCGTATGGAGTTTTGCTTAAACGTGTATTTTAGCTACTCACATACTGTTCCTGCTTTTGCATGGGACTCAAAAATGAGGACACCTGCTAACTCCCGTTTAACCTGAAAAAAAAAAAAAAACATCAAGAAAACATTTTCATAACCTGTATCTACTTATCCATGTCATAATTTCATAAACAATTATTATACATCTCACATTTTTTAAAGCATAAAGTTGTGCAAGTTTATACATATATATTTGTTTTATTAATATTCAATGTGATGCAGTCTGATGACCTCCTTTAAAGGTTATCCTGTATTACTTTGTGACCTGACCGCCCGCTCACAGGGAGACCAGAGACACATTAATGTCATTTTCTTCTGCAGCATGCACACTTACTGTCGTAGAAAGGTGAGATAAGGCTTTAATATGTAGCAGTTCCTCATAAATAATCTCTAAGTCATCTACTGTCCTCTGGCCAGGCCTGGACAAAAGGAGAAAAGTTACTAGAATTAGCATTAAAAAATATCACAAAAGACAGTTTTAAGACTTTTAGGACGGTAGTCCGATTACAAAGAAATAAACAATGAACAATAAAGTTTCATTCCACCACAAGTGTTTTTCCTCTTAATCTTAAAACACCATTTCCTGTAGTGATTTACTGTATGTTACTCAACCCATGTCTAATCAGTACTATTTAAAAGTCTAAGCAGGAAGTTTGCCCAGTCAAGAGTCTGTATTAATGAGTTAAATTTCACAGCAGTTCTATTCATAGCTGTGCCCTTTGGGGAAAGACAATGACAGTACAGCTCTAGAGGTCATTCCTATTTCTGTGGCAGGGACGTACTGTCTTCGGAGGATCATGCGCATGTGGGCATCAGGGCCCATCTGAGACAGGAAAAGGAGGGTGTCCTGCAGTTCCTCTTCACTCTCTTTCTTTTCCTCTTCACTAGGGAGTGGCGCATCATCCTGCTCGTCGTCCAGGAAGCGATAGAAGAGGTACTTATCCTGGAAATTCAGCTCCTGATCAACTGCACCATAATACATAATGGCATTATTGCATATAGAGGCAATAAACAGACAAGCACACACTCACATTCACCAGACAGCACCATAACATATGTCGTGCTCATGATGTGTTCCGCTGATTTACACAAAAAGGAAATAAAGGTTTAATTAGGATTCTTCTCACGCAGCAAGCAAGCCAGTGCTAGCTCTGGACTTGAGCGTGTGCCAAGTGCGTGCCTACAGAGAGCGACAAAGCCTTTAAATTACGCCTGCCTCATTCAGCAAGTGGAACATCAGCTCGGTTCCAGTCATACAGCTCTTTCACACACAAACAAATGTGTGATTAGACTGTAATTACCTGTGATAGTGTATAACAGGATTTGATAGTGGCCAAAAATATAACACAAAGGTATATGATATAATAGAATTCCAAAATGCCAAAAAGGTATTAGTATACATCAAAAACATGCAGAATATTATTAAATATAATGCATCCAGGTGATGAGTGGTAACATTTAAGCTTAAACACATTTTGACATCTTTCTCCCTTGACCAATTTCCACTTTTCAACCTGCTACTCATGCGGCATCACAGGGTGCCGTAACACACTCGGACGAAAGCGTTACGCAGCCTCTTTCACATATATGACAGCCAAGACTGGTAAGTGTTGCTGTGACTGTGTAAGTGGCTAGTGTTACTGACAGGGGAGAGCAGGCCATCTCATCCACCCATACAGCACCAACGACTTTACTTTGCCCAGACACAGATATCTGTTGCAACAACAGGATTAAAAATCTTGATCGCTCCAGCTGTACAGTAACACTCACTAACATTGGATTTAGATACAGCAAATGTTTGGTTTTGAAAAAAAAAAAATGGTTGTAAAATTCCTCATATACCCGCACCCTCCACAATCCTTCAGACAGAATAACATCAGTCTTTATGTAAAGGCTTTAAAGCTGAATATTTCAAGCTTTTGTTAATGCTCAGGTACAGTACAGTACTGTGTAAAATATGAAGAAACGATGGTTGGCTCAGGACTTTTGCATAGTGTTTTGTGGCATAGTGTTATAGGTATAGGATCGTTATCTTGCTATGTACTGAATGTACAACACAGCCTTAACCTCCTGGCACAGTTCACTACATTTCCTGAAAAATCTTGGTCTAACTTCTTCTAATGTTTCACTAGAATACTACATTGAACAAAATACATCTGTTATCCATAACATATTTTACACTGGGTATCAGATGCTGTTTTTTGTGAGAAATCTACCTTTTTCACCAAACCTGTAACTGTTTGTGGCTACAAACACTATCGCACAAAATTTGGTAAGTTACAAGGACAGACAAAAATATAATAGGAATTCTGAGATAAATATTAAAATATATGATGTGCATTGCACACAAGAGTTTTGACACTGTAACTGACCGTGGTTAAGTACTCCCTCCTCCAGCAACACCTGCCACATCCCGACAGCCTGAACCCGCGTGTGCACACAGGAACTCTGCTGCATCTGCCAGTCAACGAGCTCAGTGCCTACACAACACCGCCTGCACACACACACACACACACACACACACACACACACACACAAAGCACCTTTCATAGACTGAGCTGTAACAAAATGCCTCTGTGAATGTGTCAAACAGCATTAGTCTATTAGACAGGAACGTCCCTGCTCCCCAGATGCTTACTTGTAAGTCTTTAGATGGTACTTCCTGTCTCGAATCATGTGAGGTGCTTGTGTCAAGATAGCATTCCTTAGCACTTTACCCGCCCTCATGATCTTCTCAGATGGAACCTACAAATCCATAAATATCTCTATCACCACATGGGTTTATAGTTTTCTTACACAACGGTCAGTCTGGTGAGGGGATGGACTAAGTACCTGTGTCATGGTTTTGGGGTGAAGTTTGGGAATGGTTTCAACAAATGATTTCTGGAAAACAAAATGTAAAGACATGCTGGAAGATACTGATAAAAACATGATGTAGTGAACAGGAAAAAAAATACAGGAAAAGGTTGAAATGGGGGGAAAGATGAAGAAACAACCTGCCATTCGTCACAAACTTAGTGAATATCTGTGCCTTTCCTCCTCACAGTGCACAAAGACTGATATAGTCAGTACACATCATAAATGTCTTTATTATAACAAACATGTCATAATTGTTTTATTTGCTAAATTAGAGGTTTTTATTATGATGATGATGATGGTGATTATTATTATTTTTATTATTATTATTATTATTATTATAGATAAAGCTAATATATAGGTATATGCATTTTTTTTATTTACTAAAATAGAGGTTATTATTATTATTATTATTATTATTATTGTTATAGATAAAGCTAATATATATGTATATGTATCAATTATTTTATTTACTAGAGTTTATTATTATTATTATTATTATAGATAAAGCTAATATATAGGTATATGCAATGATTTTTTTCAACAAGAGATAACATTCATTTGGCATAGCACATACTAGTCATAGCACATTTTTAGCAATTGTGTCCACCTAAAAAGTAAATGAAAAAGAAAAGTATAAAATAAGGTAATAAAAACATGAAAAATGTAACTCCATTAACTATAATTAGTACATGTATGATTGTGTGTGTATGGACTTTGCAGATTTATTTACTACATGTATAGCACAGTCTTCCTTTATGGGCAGTATGAATATCGTCACCCCTTGCCTAGCCTGGTTGCAGCCTCAGGTGGATCCAGACAAGAGTCACCTGCCTCACAACAACCTCAAAAGCTTTCACAAGTGTACCAAAGGCAGCTCCACTTAAAGAAATAGCTCTGTCTTGTCCTGCTTAACAAGCAGGGTAGGGGCGGTCCATATCACAGGGGTGAGTGGTCGGTCATCCTCCTCCATCTCCTTGTCCAGGTTTGTCCATGCCTCCTTTATTGTGATTATACTCCAGTATGATGGCTGACACCTTGACCTCACGATCATTCAGGCATCTCAGACATTATTTTACCCTTTGGTGGGTAAGAAACTAGAGCGGTGGTGGCGGTGAAGGCAAACATTCATGAGAAGGCACTTTCTCCTTTGATGCAAGGAGTGTAGAGAGGCTTGTTCTTTAAAACCGTACCAACCATTGTGATCTCCCACTTTGGCAACTAGTTGCAAGTTAATAAGATATAAAGAAACTGTCATATGTGACAAACACACTAGATGTGCCTCTACTCAGGACACTGAGTTTTGCTACCCTACCCTACATAGGCCTACAGGAAATTCTGTTTTCTGTTCATATTGATAACATTAATAGATGGATCCATTCTTTTCTAGTTTCCTCTGGTTTTCTCTTCAGTTTTTTTGAGTTCTTCATATACATATACATAGACATATACATTTCAACTTCAAATCTATTGATACCCGAGACCATATTGAAGTGATAAACAGTCTTATTAGGTTATACAGTATATTACAGATTATAGTACAAACTAAGAGCTACAATCTGAAAATCACAATTACTTTTAGAAACATAGTCATAGTAAACTTTTTGTTGTCTGAATGCTGCTCAGTTCTGTCCTTTAAAAAGAGAAAAGTCCTGATTTTAATGGAAGGGGGCATAATGTACATAAACTATAATCCACAACACAGACAAAGTACTTTGATTACAATTATTCACCGCATTAGTACATTACAATGTGTACTGATTTTAATTATGTTTTAATAGGCTGTTATTCAGCAGTTACAGTGATTGTGTGAGTATAATCCATTAGAAACATTGTTCAAAAACAAGTGCATTTCTGAGCTCAATCAAGCATTGCAATGTTTTGTGGGGTAAATAAATAATAAGTAACCAGGTACCAAATAATTAAGCAGTAAGTGCCCCCCTAGAAGCCTGGTCCTTTAGCGGATTATCGGATGTTCTGATAGGGAAACACTCTGTTGTATGATTCTACAGAAAATCCAGTAACAAAAATATAAGGGCTCAGGGTTACAGAGCTGACCTTTTTCTCTAAGTGTTGATGTATTTGTCATATATTGACAAATTTGTAAAAAACTAGGGTTAAAATATGATCAGTATGATATCATTCTAAAATGCTGAATTTGAAAAGTAAAGATAATCTGCAGAACTTCTCCATTTGGATTTTATGAAGTAAAAGTGACACTAAGTTTTTGATCTTTATGAAAATTTATACTGGCTCATTGCATGAGCTTCACTGTTGTGTTTACTGGTAATGTGCACATGTGTCGAAGGTTCTCTTTCAAGCATACGTTTCGGTGTCTCACTATGGGATACGCCCCTTCCGCGTATTCTTCAGAAGCCCTATTACATTACGCCAGCCCCAATTGGCTGGCAGATGTGACGTCGTGTCCTGGCGTGGCCTTCCCCCCCCCCGTATAAAGGGGGCAGCACGACGTCACTTCGCTATTCAAAAACCTCTTCTCGCTTCACACCAGAAGCCTATCTATATAACATGGCTGCAGCAATGCAGACGGCTACGGCTAGGGAAGGAGGAGACGCGCGACTCTGCGTTTGCGGGAACAAAATATCGGGCAAGGACTCACACCAGGTCTGCTCGGCCTGTCTCGGGCTGAAACACGCCCAACTGGCGGTCGACAACCCCGGTGCCTGCGAGCACTGCGCGCGCTTCACGAAGAAGAGTCTTCGGCGCAGGCTAGCGCGCCAAGCTAGCCTGTCAGGCCTCGACCCGCTTCTTTCGCCTAGCCCTACTCCAGCTACCACCCCACAGGTATCCATCCCTGTAGAGCTGCCCACCACGGCAGCTTTATCGTGGGGTGAACAGCTCGACGCCTGCGCTCCTCTGCCCGGTGTGCTCAGCACTGACGAGGAGGAAGGCGAGCTCGAGTTTGAGGAAGACGGCCAGTCCGACTTTCTCCTATCGGAGGAGGAGGAGGAGTTCGAGGACTCCCCCTTCCTCCCACCTGTACACTCGGAGCAACTTCTTGCCACGACGGGAGCCGCTGGAGCTACGGACGGGGCTCCATCCCCGATCCTTAGCGTCGATTTACAGGACGTGTGCAAACGCGCCGCGGAGAAGCTCGACATCCAGTGGCCGAACGTGGTAGCGGAGACTGCAAAGTCTCGCTATGAGGGCAAGAGGCTGCCGAGAGCGAAACGGGCGGCACGGCAGCTCCTTCCAGTCTTCCCGGAGCTCCTGGAGGAGCTCGCGGTGACATGGAAGGATAAACCTTTCACCAGCAAGGTGCCAGTGCAGGGAGGCTCTGCGCTGGACGTGGAAGGGATGGAAAAGGCAGGACTTTTTAGAATGCCGCCCATGGAACAGCTAGTGGCTGCGCACCTGCTCCCGAGACACGCGGCGGCTGCAAATCCGTCGCTGCCATCGAAAGCAGAGCGGTTTCAGTCAAGCATGACTGAACGCGCATACAAGGCAGTCGCGCTCTGTGCCAGAGCCCTGAATGCAACCTCCTTGCTGACCGCTTACCAGGCGGAGCTGCAGGACGAAGCCTCGACCACACCAGGTCAGACACATTGGGAGGAGATCTGTGTCGTTACGGATCTCTCCCTGAGGCTTCAGAGGTGTGCGGTGCAAGCCGCGGGGAAGGCTATGGCCACTATGGTGGTCCAGGAACGAGGACGGTGGCTTAACCTGACAAATCTCTCTGACAGAGAGAAAGAGTCAATCCTGGACGCACCGGTGGTGACAGACGGCATCTTCGGCTCGGCTTTAAGCCGCATGCAGAAGAGATGCGAAGAGAAGAAGCGGGATGACGAAGCGCTACAGCTCTGCATGCCCAGGAAGGCGCAAACGGCACCCCCCCCGCCGTTTCGACAGTCCTTTGCGCAGGTCGCAGCCCGCCCTCCCCCCAGCTATCGCATTCCAAAACGGCAGAGACCGACTACGAGTGCAGCTGGCCAAAGCGGAGTCGTGGAGCAGAGAGCTCCCTGGCAGAGAAGGAGCTATCAGCCAGCGGCAGCTCAGACGACCCAGCCTGCGTCTCAGCCTCATCCTCAACCCCAACTTCAGGGAGTGAGGAGGAAGAAGAAGGCCGTTTGACGGGGTTTTTCGTCAGGGAGGGAACCAACAGCCCCACAGTTCGCTAGTTCCCGACCCTCACAATGTTCAAAGGACGAGTTCCAGAGTCCGCAACTGTTCTGTGTGGCGGGGAGAGCCCGACAGGGCCAGGGGAAGAGTGACAGTGAAGAGAAAATGGGACGGTGCAGCGTTGTGCACGCAGAAATGTGTCACAAGCACATGTTACATGCAAACCCCAATAAAGCTTCACTATACCCCCCAAATAAAAATATCACAAAAAATACCTCCCCAAAAAATGTTGAAAAACATGTCAATAAAGCACAATATGACATCGCCTCGGGGAGCTCTCGCTCTCACAGAGGCGATGGGGCACACAGACACTGTCACAGCGCTAAGTGCTCGCGCATGCGCAGTACAGGCCACGGAACAGTTCAAGATTCAGCCGCACGATGGCGCCAAAACACTGCAGATAAGCAGTTGGCGCAAATGCACACAGTCCCGCTGGGTATTGAAAACAATACAATTCGGGTACAGACTGCAATTCGCGTTTTCCCCCCCAGCCTTCAGAGGGATAATTCATTCCCAGGTGCGAGGGGAACTGAAACAGGTCCTTCAAGAGGAAATTTCCTCTCTGTTGAACAAAAGGGCAATAAGAGTGGTTCCACCAGAAGAGAGCCACAGCGGGTTCTACTCGAGATACTTTCTCGTTCCAAAGAAAGGGACTCAAACCCTCCGCCCGATACTAGATCTGCGCGCGCTGAATGTATACCTAAAGAAATACAAGTTCAGAATGCTCACTCACTCTACACTCCTGAAAATAGTGCGCCAGGGAGATTGGTTTACATCGATCGACCTGAAGGACGCATATTTTCACATAAACATATACCCACCCCACAGGAAGTTTCTGAGATTTGCCTTCCTTGGTGTGGTATACGAATATCTGGTGCTACCATTCGGCTTGTCCCTCAGTCCCAGAGTATTTGTGAAATGCACAGAAGCGGCACTGACTCCGCTCAGAGAAAAAGGCATTCGTCTCGCTACTTACATAGACGACTGGCTCGTGACAGCCAGCTCGGAACAAGAAGCGAGAGAACACACAGCTATGCTTATGGAACACATACAGGAGCTGGGGCTAAGATTAAACACAGAAAAGAGTGTTTTAATTCCCACACAATCCATAACGTATCTGGGACTGGCGCTGGACTCAGTGAAGTTCAGAGCGCGACTCTCCACAGACAGGGTGAAAAGATTCACCTCCTGCATGACACAATTTCAGAGAGAACACAAAGTTTGCTTTCGCACATGCCTCAGATTACTAGGACTGATGGCTTCAGCCCTGATGGTTATTCCCCTGGGCAGACTGCATATGAGGGAATTTCAACGCTGGGTGGCGTCTCAGGGGCTGGACCCAGCACGTCACTCACGGAGAAGGGTAAGAGTGACGTCAGAGGCGGTTCTAGCACTACGCCAGTGGAGACACCCGAATTTCCTGATCGAAGGGGTTGCCATGGGCGTGGTCCGACACAGAAAGATGATAACAACGGATGCGTCGTTATCCGGTTGGGGGGGCATTCACGAGGGCAGAATAGTGAATGGGAGATGGGGTCAGCACATGACCAATCTTCACATAAACTATCTGGAAATGCTAGCTGTCTTTCTGACACTAAAACATTTTCTTCCTTTTCTGAGAGGAAATCATGTTCTTGTGAGAACGGACAACACTACAGTTGTAGCGTACATAAATCGTCAGGGGGGCCTCAGATCGCTTCTGCTGCACACGCTAGCACGCAGACTGATCTTATGGGGCAGTGTCAACCTTTTATCCCTGAGAGCGACACACGTACAGGGTGTGATGAATCGGGGCGCAGATCTGCTGTCCAGGGGAAATCCCTCCTATGGGGAGTGGAAACTGAACAGCGAAGTGATCGAACAGATCTGGAGCATATATGGCAGAGCGACAGTGGATCTGTTCGCGTCCAAAGACAACGCCCAATGTCACCTGTTTTTTTCCCTGAAGGACCGGAGCGCGCCTCTGGGGACAGATGCGCTAGCACACGAGTGGCCTCGCACTCTCCTATACGCGTTCCCGCCAATAGCGCTGATAGCACCAACTCTCTGCAGAGTAAGAGAGGAAGGTCTGAAAATAATACTAATAGCTCCGAGATGGCCAGGGAAACACTGGCTTGCGGAGATCATGCATATGCTAGACGGCGAACCGTGGTCTCTCCCGCAGCGCAGAGACCTCCTGTCACAGGAGGGGGGGGAGATCTTCCACCCTCACCCGGAACGACTGGCACTATGGGCCTGGCCTGTGAGTGGTCCAATTTAAGTAAGACTGGCCTGCCTGACAGTGTCATCAAGACTATACAGAACGCCAGAGCAGCATCGACTAGGTCTCTCTATGACTGCAAATGGAATGTGTTTGAGCGCTGGTGCACAGCTAGACACGAGATTCCCTTTCAGTGTTCAGTGGCAGTGATTCTCTCATTTCTGCAGGAAATGATAGAGAAAGGCAGAGCGTTCTCAACCATAAAAGTGTTTCTGGCTGCTATATCTGCGTGCCACATCGGTTGGGATAATAAAACGGTGGGCCAACATCCTTTGATATGCAGATTCATGAAGGGCGCGCGCCGCGCCCTGCCGGTGTCAAAACCACTTACCCCATCATGGGACCTGGGATTGGTGCTTGATGCATTATCCACGCCCCCATTTGAACCGATAGACAAGATTGATTTCAAGGCACTGTCCTTCAAGACTGCGCTATTGATTGCCTTGGTCTCAGCGAAGCGCGTGAGTGAGATTCATGCGTTTTCTGTGCATCCAGCATGTTTACAATTCATGTCTGGGGATGCAGGAGTAGTTATGAAACCTAATCCCGCATTCATGCCTAAGGTCATTAATGCGATAAGCCCTCTTGAGCTGAGGGCCTTCCATCCTCCCCCTTTTGCATCATCAGAGCAGCAAAAGTTGAATACACTGTGCCCAGTGCGCGCTTTACGCATCTATACAGAGCGAACCAGAGGTTTAAGGGAGAGCGATCAGCTGTTCGTTTCTTGGGTGAAACCTCGCACGGGGAAGCCGATCACTAAGCAACGTTTATCGCATTGGATAGTGGAGGCTATTTCGCTGGCATACTCCAGTAAGGGTCTCGAACCCCCAACTGGTTTGCGCGCGCACTCAACAAGGGGAATGTCAAGTTCATGGGCTCTATTTAAAGGAGTCACATTACAGGATATCTGTGAAGCGGCGAACTGGTCATCGCCGCACACATTCGCCAGATTTTATAAATTAGATGTTACAGCTCAGACTCTAGCTCACGCAGTACTGAGTGTAAGCACGGAATCTACAAACTAAATTCGTTCAGCCCTGAATGTGTTGGTTATGGTTGGCAGACTTCAAGACAGGCTATCTGACAATACGGGAGTTAGGATATCCCATAGTGAGACACCGAAACGTATGCTTGAAAGAGAACAATAGGTTACTTGCGTAACCCCGGTTCTCTGATAGCATTAAGTGAGGTGTCTCACCAGATCACCCTCCTTGCTGTGTGAAGCGAGGAAGAGGTTGCTTGTTTTTGAATAGCGAAGTGACGTCGTGCTGCCCCCTTTATACGGGGGGGGGGAAGGCCACGCCAGGACACGACGTCACATCTGCCAGCCAATTGGGGCTGGCGTAATGTAATAGGGCTTCTGAAGAATACGCGGAAGGGGCGTATCCCATAGTGAGACACCTCACTTAATGCTATCAGAGAACCGGGGTTACGCAAGTAACCTATTGTTTTCCCATTCAGGAAAAGGTTGCATTTCGCCTGTAACAGCGGGAACAGAGGCTCTGCAGGCACTATCAGCAGGGGCTGAGCTGCAGGAGATTCCCTTCTGTCTCTGGGAGCTAAAGAGGAACTGTTTCTCCCCCATAGCCATGTCCTGTTCACATGCCAGCACACTACATTTTTAACACTCTGCCATCTTCAATTATGCATTATGCATTATGTACAAAGCTTCTCTCCAATTTTTTTCAGGGATGCATCATATAAGGGTGTATCGATATAGTCTATCATATTGTATCGTACAATGAGACGCTCCTGATTCGAGATGTCTGCGCACTGCATTATTTACAAGCTGGCAAATATTTTAAAAATCAAATATTTCACAAGAATGAAGAATGACTCTGCTTCCAAGTGATTATATATTTAATTGTAATTTGTTTTAACTCATTATTTATTTGAACGTATTAAGTTCTGAACTTATGTATGTATGTACATACCTTATTCAGGTGTCTGGTCATTGATCCAAGAGAGTTACCCAGATTCTCTTTATCAGGCATTCCTAAACAGATAAAAAGCAACTGAACTTACAAAAGGCATAAAGAAAATTCACTTATACAACAACCATATCACCTACACAGCCACATTGATTCCTCACTACTTTTAACTGTCCATCACAACAGCCGAAAAAGGACTGAGACTGGAAAAAAGAAATAAGACTAGCAACAATGTAAAGGACAACTCTTTAATACGTCATGACAAAGAAGCAGCTGCTGGGAATTCATGGTGAGAGTGTGTGTGTGTGTGTGTGTGTGTGTGTGTGTGTGTGTGTGTGTGTGTGTGTGTGTGTGTGTGTGTGTGTGTGTGTGTGAGGATGTGTGTAATCTGTAGAGGCACATCCTGAGGGAGGTCAGGAAAAGAGATTTCACTTAAGGTTACAACGGTAAGCACCACTCCTTCAGGACAAACAGTCCATTTAGAGCATCCGTCCCTCTAATACTCTTATCTTTCACAAAGCACAACCTTTCTCTTAGAAGAGACATAGCTCTTTATGTAGACTATCTAAAGTATTTCTGTGGGCAAGATAATACAGCACCATGTCCACCTTTTATTCTGGTCATCTTTTATTTGAGGCAAGAATTGCACCCCTTGCCAGAGGATTTTTCTTTTGTTAATGTTTTCTTTGATTTTCTGGCAAACCAGAGGGGATGGCATGTATCTGCCAAACGCTGTAGTAGCCATGCTGGTTAAGTGTGCCCTCAATTTGAACTTTCACCATTTTAAGTGTCATCACCAAAGCACCCCCACAGTATTACTGTACATCTCCTCCACCATTCTTCACAGTGGGAACCACAAATTCAGGAACCGTCCATTTCCTCTCTCTATATCTAACAAAGATTTGACAAATTTGGAATCATCAGACCAAAGGACAGTTTTACACTGATCTATATTCCATTTCTTGTGTTTTTTGGGCCAGGCAAGTGTCTTGTTTTCCAAAGTAATGGCTTCTTTCCTGCGATTGGACCATGATGGCCTGACTCACACAGTCTCCTCTGAACAATGCATGTTGAAGTATGTCTGCCGCTTGAACTCCAAGAAGCATTCATGTGCTTTTACATTAGCATTTACTTTATTCTGAGTGGCTGTAAATCGGTGGTTTCTGAGACAGGTCATTCTAATAAGCTGCATCAGAGTTAGGTCTCGGTCTTCATTACCTGGGCCAGTCCTCATGAGAGCCAGTTTCATCATAGCGTTTGACGGTTTTGGCAACTCCACATGGGGATACATTAAGAGTTCTTGAGATTTGTCTGATTGACTGACCTTCATTTCTAAAAGTAATGATGCACTGTCACTCTATTTACGTAAATGATTGTTTCTTGCCATAATATGGATTTGTACAGTAGTCGTACAGTAGTAGCACTGGTTCCCACCTTCCCCTGAATAATACAAGTGATGGTCTAATGCACATTATGAAGGCAAGAAATGTTAACCAAATTAAACCTTGACAAGGCACGCCTGCGAATTAACAACCATTCCAGGTGACGACCTCAAGAAATAAGTGAATTCCATGAGTGTGTCAAGCTGTCATCAAAGCTAAATGTAGCTACTTTGGACAGCTACTAAAATGTAATACATATTTAATAAAAGATCTACTACGAGTAGCCACAACTGAATACAAGCTAGACTTAAAAAAGATTGTGGAAACCAAGTGTTTCACTGAGTCAAATAAAAGGAGGTAGGCTGATTAAAATCCATGAGAACCGCGGAGTTAGGCACAGTGAGCCGCCGTGATTACCCGCCGATGTTCCGCTGTCGCTCCGTGAAGTTCTGTAAGGACCTCCGCGACTACTGGCAAAGAAATGAAACGTTTAATTTTTTGCACGGAAAGATAGAAACGTACTCACAGCGCCAAAAAATCGCGGTGAACCGTACTTACGGTCACCGCGCGAAACCGCACAGGTGAGATAGGGGTATTATGTAATTAAGTGTATAAGTTGTGGTTCTGTTGTTTTCACATCTGTTGTGTGGCTCTTTGCAGTGATAAAGGCAAACAGGTTCGCCACTCCTGCTATATACTGTATATATATATACAGAAAGAGAGTACAAATAATAAAACCATTATTTTTTTTTATCAATATCAAAATCAAAATGTATTATTTCTAAAAGAGAGAGCAGACTTACTGTCAGCACTGGCCCCGCTCTCCATAGCACCATAAGGAGGGGCCAGGAGACCAGCCATGCACTGGCGATACTTCTGAGGACACAAACAACACGCAACAGGGAAAAGAAGAGAAAGTAATGCGTGAGCCATGACCATGCAATTACATCTTCATAATAACATTCATGCAATAAAAAGAGATGTCAATTTTTAGGTTGAAAATTCCATCTTGCTCCTTAGCATAGAGATTAATGTATACTAAAACAAACACACACACACACACACACACTTTAGTCCACTATAAACTGCACACTGCACACTTCCTGCATAAATATTTATAAGTGCTACTAGTTTGGGAGGGTGTGCTAACAGGTCTTCAATTGTAACAGAAATCACTAAAGTGGAACACGTTCTTTGCCAGTTTGTCAGTTCTCTGTCTGCTCTTACAGAAAGCATAACCCTTGATGACTACAGTACATGACAGTAGATCCATCCTAGATTTCATCCTGCTACATTTTCAGAAGCAGTGTGCAGGTGTGTGCTGTGTTTGTCACTTAGCGCTGGTCAGAGGCTTAGAGGAGCAAGAAGAGAAGATGTACAGTATCTGTGTAATGTAACCAAGGACTGCGGTCCCTCAATGCTTATAATCTCTCTAATCTGGTTTATCTGAGAGTCAGAGAGAATTACAGAGGATAACGAATTGAAAAGACCACAAAATCAAAACCAACTACAATCAGGAAACAAATGAATGAAAATCATCTCAGTTGAGGCATTATCGTTTTGTCATGTATTGTACAGAACATCTCTACATGGAGGAAAGCACTCTCTCTGTGACTATATTGAGCCATTATCAGAGGCTGAAAGCTGGAGTCAGTGGCAGCAGAGTGGTGATGTAATTGTTTACGCTTAGGTTAATGAAAATGACATTACTATCTGCATGAAATCATTCATTACTACAAGATGAATTCATATGAAGATATTAAAATGAATGAGGTTTAAGACGTGTAGCAAAATAAACCAAAGAAGTAAAAAAAAAAAAAAAAAAGCAATACAGGAAGAGTGTTAATGTATTTATTTGTCATGAGTGTTTTTCAGAATAACTATGCTTGAAAAGTTCCAAACCATGCTCATCTGCTAGCTTGCATCTCTATATCTTATCCTGGCCTGTTTTTATTCAGTAGCCTTCATTTGAGGCATTCATTTGCATTTCAGAGAAAATACAGCATAGTGTCAGGATTGATCGCTGTCTAAAAGCATTCTAAAAAGAAATCAAGCAGATATAAGTAAGTGAATATCTGTTATCTGTAAGCTGTTCTATAGTTTACCATTCATAAGCATGGTGAGTAATGACATACACTGCTGGGCCATTAGTCAATACAGACACCTGGGACGTTACCGCAGGCTTAATTCTTCTCCCCTCTGGAGCCGTGGCTCTAACGAGAGTCAGACTGTGTGACTGTGGGGTTTGGGTGAGGCAACTCGCACAATAATACTAAAAGCAAAATAATTGGTTTTAAAGCATTACATGAGGTCATCTTTCAGAAAAATGTGGAATATGATGATGATTGTTAGTAATGGTTATCCAATATCGCAGGAAGTGATCCTGTGCTAAATTTCTTCAAATTTCATTAAAAATGTCACACTTCTGCTAGTTATTTATCTTCAACATCAACATCTGTCTCTACTTTTATGTCCATTTCGATGTTTAATATGCTTCTTGCATAGTTATATATTTCATTAAAGAGGATAACTTTCAACAGATATTAGGTTTAATAATGCTAGAGGCCATTATGCTATTAGATTCCGCACACTCTTCACCCATTATAATTCGTGCAGATGAACCTGTACACTTCATAAATCCATTTGAAGCCTACGTATTCTTTCACTGACTCACTAACACTATATAAATTGCAGACCGAATAAGAAATTGCTGTGCAAACCTGTAACTTTTTAACCTGTAACTAAGGAGTTTTATAACATTTTTAACTCCTAAATATATGATTGCTTTAATATACTGATTGCTCAAAAATGATTATATTAGCCTCATATCATATCATATATTGTAATTAATTGCAATGCATTGTACTACTCTTTATTTATTCCTATCATGTGCGTTTAAAGGATGTAAGTAATTTAACCCTCTGTAATGTCAAAGTGCATTTTGTGTGCACAGGCAATATTGTAACGCTTGCAAATAATGTATTCATATTCTAACCTTGATCTCAAAATGGCAAAAATCAATAATAATATTCTTAGGATGTTAAAATTAATGTAACACCTCCCTAATCCATAAAAACACATTGCAGTTTCAGTATTCAGCTTGAGTATAAATGATGCAGACGTGTGATTGTGGCACGCAACGGCATTAATGATTTCACACCAAATAAAATATGCTATGTGATGTCCTGCCTCACTGCAAGTAATCGCAAACTGCATTAATGGTGTCTAAAACATGTATATTTAACTCATCCAATTAACCTATAATGGAAAAATAAAATAAACTGTCATCTTTTACTTTCCAACAATTACTATGCTTTTCATAGAGCCATATATACACCGATTAGCCATAACATTAAACCCACTTACAAGTGAAGTGAATGACATTGACTACCTGGTTACACTGGCACTGATCATGGAGAGGGATTTAATAGGTAGCAAATGAGTTCTAAGTTCATCTGTTAAAAGCATGAAAACTGTGCAAGTGTGAGGATCTGAGTGATGCTGGTGAGGGTCAAATTGTGATGGCTAAAACACCCCCAAAATAGCAAGTCTTGTGGGGTATTCTCAATATGCATTGGTTAATATATACCAAAAATGGTCCAGGGAAGGACAACTAGTAAACCAGCTAAAGTAATGAGTGATCAAGGCTCACTGATGCATGCAGGGAGCGAAGGCTACATGTGGAAAAAGTGCCTACGACAAAACTGGACCAAGATTGAGACACCAAGATGCACTTTGGGAAGAAAGCAATCTGGGGTGTACGGGGGTGTGATGCAGTGTGATGCTCTGGGCAATGTTCTGTTGGGAAACCATGGGTCCTGGAATTCATGCTGACACATATTATCCTGCATTAACACACCGTCTATTTAAAAATGGTTGCAGACCAAGTACAACTCTTCATGGTGGCATTCCCTTAAGTGACTGACTCTTTCAGCAGGATAATGGTTTGAGGAACATGACCATGACCACAAGAGTTCAAGGTGCTGACCTCAGAATTCTTTAGATCTCAATCTCATTGAGCATTTGTGGGATGTGTTGAACAAACAGCTTCAATACATGGTAGCCCCACCTCACCACTTACAGGATCCTCCTGTAAGAATGTTTTATTGCCAAATACCACAGCAAACCTTCGGATGTCTTGTGACGTCCATGCCTCGATGGGTCAGAGATGCAGTGTTGCCCCAATGCGACTTACAGTAGCATGCAAAAGTCTTGACCACCACTCATTTCTTTATATTAAATTAAATTATTTAGATAGAATTAAAGAAATAGGAACAAATGTTTTACTGCGACAGGTCGAGACGTGCCTAAAGATACACTTTAAAATTGTTTTTAACCCCAGCAGCAACCTCATTTCCCCTCCTGTCTGTCCCAACTAATCAGCATTCAGCCTCACCAAGATACTAATAACTGGCCTGATCATGTCATCATCTGCACCTGTTTCTCACTGAATCAGCCACAAGTTATGTTTTTTTTTCATGCTTGAATGATTCACAAGTCACCGCATGATTTAGCAACAAAAATATTCCTTTAAAACTGGTCAGTTATAAGGACTGGACTGAAAATGAGAGCTTAAAAACTATAAAATATAAAGGACAAAGAGTCTTTTAGGAAGCGTGAGAACTTTAGGAGAAATTTTGGCTTGTTGGAAGCAAAATATTAAGAAATGCTGGATGGCTCAAGACTTTTGCATAGTACTGTACAGGATAACGGGCAAGTGGTGTTACTGTTATGGCTGATCTGTGTATATAAAATCTGTGTTCATCATCAGTGAATATACGAGTATTGAAAGATGCAAAAGACATTTTTTGTCTCTTCCACAAGCTCATCCCTTCTGTCTAAAAGATTTATTAGTCAATAAGAGACGTCTGTTCTATGTAAATACTGTCATTTGTCTGCATGCTTAACTTGTGCTTAGCTACAGCAAATACATTTATATAATTACTGATTGTCATTCTTTAGTGTCACTTAAATTGCTTTTGTTTGTATTAATCATTAATAAGTAATTCTTTAGTAATTCTTCATGCTGAAACATAACGTCAGGAAAAAGAATAATACAGCTTTTATCTTTTTTTAAACATAAAAACAGATTTAAACGCAAATCATTAGAGGTTGTACTGAAATAAGACACGTAATTATTTTAAAATTGAGATGTGCTCTTCTGCTCTAAAGGCTACACAGATGGACGTAAACCATCTGGCAAATAAAAACAACACCAGAAGAAGAAACATAAATTAAGGATAGGAGTCCACATCTCCATGACAACCAGAGCCCTCTGCAGAGATACAGCAAAAACTCTGCCAGGTCCTGCACATTAGCATCACAGTTTTTTCTATGTGTTGGAAAGTAAAGCTGAAAGGAAGAACTTCAGGCAGGTTGAACCAAAGGGCTGAAGGAGCAGTCAGTCAAGCACAGGCGAAGCGAATTCATTTAAGTCGGCTGACGATGACCTGCTAATTTGTTCGTCAAACTCAAGTGTAAGTCTGTCCTCTAAATAATAAAAGCTTTCGGTCCAGAACACAATGCATGATGTGATTCAGGCGAAACTATAATTACTGATTACCTTCTAAGTGATATGTCAAAAATAGTTGCATGATTTGAATCATCATGTGTCATAAGTTCTTGCGTAATGATAACCTGTGCCTCAAGAAGTCAGTTGCGATACATTTCATATGCAAATACTCGGGTTCTTATTGAGGACAAAAAACCCGAGTTCCTGTATACATTCACAGCTCATCAGCATGCTCCTCTTCAGCAGTTGATCTGTTCATTCAGATTAACAAAATGTACTTTTTTTCCCTTCTTGTCACACATGCCTGATCTATAGTCAATCCCAGTTTAAGAGCTGTTAGTTACTCTAAAGAACAACAAATGAATCACTGTACTAGTAATATACTGTAACAGAGAAAGAAACTAATCTGACATACAGAGCTGTTTTCGTAATCCCAATCACAAATACCACCCAGCTTTTTGCTCCAACTATTCGCATGTATACAACATAACACATACAGAATGTGTTTGCAACTTTTGCATCACAGTATCATCAGTAACTAATATCAACTGTTTAACAACAATATATACACATATATATAGACCATAAAGAAATACAGGTATAGACATTGCGACAGGTTCGCCTTTAACAACATGCAATTTGCACAAAATTAAATGAACAAAATTACCATCATCATCGTCATTCATGAAATTACTTTTTACACTCCAAAGGTAAAAATATGTTGTAAATCTAAATATGAAACCCTCAGGATCGGCAGAGGTAGACAGACACAGAGGCCGAGCAGAAACTTACCTACAATAGAGTAAACCCCATAAGGGCAGGGATTCGGAGACGTTGCCGGCTGTTGCGCTCTCTCTGCATCCTTTTCAGCACTCAGGTTCAATCACAAAGTAAACCCTTGCATTATAGCACTGGTTCTCTCTGCTTTTTTCTGGCACTGAGAGAGCTTCTAAGGGTGGATGTGTAGCAACCAGACAACAGGATGTGTGTGTGCGCATGTATACGTGTGTGTGTTTCTATGTGTGCATGTGCTTGAGAGAGAGAGAGAGAGAGAGAGAGAGAAAGAGAGAGAGAGTGTGCCCAGAGTCCTGGCTTTTGCTCCAAGGTCCCACAGAGTACCAAGCTGACTGCAGTGCATGTGTGTGAGTGTGTGTATGTGCTCCTCTTTAGAGAATGAGCCCTCATCTGAGCATGATGATGATTGGAGTACTCTAATTGCCTAGCAACCACTCCCGGGTCTTGGGGAGGGGTCAGTTACTGGCCCATACCAACATCACACACACACATAATCATACTTTGGACGTTGTAAAATCGGCACTCCTAGGCTACACACAAATCTTATTACACTGAAGTATCAAACATAGAATACCATTGTTAAACTGGCAAAATTATAATGTTTAAAAAAATCTGATGATGATTATCAGTTCTGAGGGGTGATGCAATCATTATAGAGTTAGTCTGAGACATAGTCACAGCACGGTATGGGAATTAATGCAATAGCAATAGAGACCACAGGTTGGACAACTCTGCTAATTTGTCACAGTTGTGCTGCTGTGATTAACAGGGATGACCATGCATAGCTATGATTCAAACTCTTGCCAACATGGCTATAATGGTGCACTATTTAGGATTTTGCTCTTTGGATTGCCATTAGGAATTGGAAAGATCTCCCAGTCTGCAACTATGTGGGACACTTTAATAAAATCTCACTCCTGGTATTGAAATACTTGGGCCAGATTGCAGATAATGTAGGTTTTATAGATAGTTCTGTGCCTTTCGGATTTCATACCCTCATATGTTGAACAGAGCCGTAAATTAAAGCATAGACCTTGCTATTCAGGAAAAGGAGTTCTACATACCTCCTACTTCACAAAAAAAAAACGATTGTGTTTGTTGTCCAAATTTAGATTAGAAAGAGCTGAGCTGTTTCCTAAAAGCCCTCCAGTTTCAGCCATCAGATTATTCCGTTATTTATGTTGTCACACGACTGGTTCATGTCAGCATATCTACACTGATGCTTTTTGAGGATTTTCTTCCAAGGGCAGGCATTCCAATTCAAAAAGTCCTATGGCCACGTTTACACTGCAGGTCTCGATGCCTAATTCCGATTTGTTGCCTATATCTGATTTTTTTTGACGGTCTGTTTACACGTTCTTTTAACTATGACTCATATCCGATTCACGTGTTTACACTCGCCATACCATCTGAAACATCGCGCATACTTAAAGGGAGGTTCTTGCGCTACACACTGGCCAAGAAAGATGAAGGTGAAATATGCTTAACGCTATCTCTGCTATATATGCAAAGTTCGCGCACCATGGTTTTAAATCGGGGGAGGAGAAAAAAACGCCATAATTGCAACCTGTGCATATGCTTTATTCAAAAAATACTGATTTCTTAATGTTATTTAGCCCAAATAAGCATTAACACAAGGCGTCACCTGCGATGTTATCATTCCACACGCGCTTCCATCGGAGAATAACATTACGTCATTAAACCGCGAAGAAGTGGCTGTTTTAATGACGTACAGAACACAATGCCTCAGGAAATCCGATCTGTCTGTTTACACGACAATCACATTAGCACATATCTGATTTATATCCGATTTATTTCCACATATGAAGGGCCACGTTTACACTGCCAGGTCTCGATGCTTAATTCCGATTTGCTGCCTATATCAGATTTTTTTGACCGTCTGTTTACACGTTCTTTTAACTATGACTCATATCCGATTCACGTGTTTACACTTGCCATACCATCTGAAACATCGCGCATACTTAAAGGGAGGTTTTTGCGCTACACACTAGCCAAGAAAGATGAAGGTGAAATATGCTTAACGCTATCTCTGCTATATATGCAAAGTTCGCGCACCATGGTTTTAAAACGGAGGAGGCGGAAAAAACGCCATAATTGCAGCCTGCACATATGCTTCATTCATCAAATACTGATTTAATGTTATTTAGCCCAAATATTCATTAACACAAGGCGTGTGTGTTGGAGGGGGGGGCGTTGTTCTTTTCCTCTTACATGTCACGTGCAATGTTGTAATTCAACATGTGCTTCCACCGGAGAATAATATTACGTCATTAAACCGCGAAGAAGTCGCAGTTTTAATGACGTACAGAACACAATGCCTCAGGAAATCCGATCTGTCTGTTTACACGGCAATCACATTAGCACATATCTGATTTATATCCGATTTATTTCCACATATGAAGGAGGCCTGAAACCGATCTCAAAATATCGGAATGCATGCGTTTTTTTCCTGTTTACACGGACACAGAACATATCCGATATGTGTCACATATGAGCAAAAAATCGGAATTGGGTCACATTTACCTGGCAGTGTAAACGTAGCACCGTGGGTGTTCTCAAGATGTATGAACACAGTCCTGTCGCATCTGATGACCAGAGACATAAGATACTACCATACAGTATGTAGATGACTGATTCCTATGCACCCCTATAAAGGAATAGGCCATCTGGTACATGTCCACCCTCTTTGAACATATTCCGGTGCTCCGTCTCATAGTGAATTTGTTTTAAAAAATCTAAATAAATAAAAGGGGAGTAATATGAAAACAGACTTTATAATTTATTGTTTGATTTGGTAATAATTGAGGACACTAGCCACTCTGTAGGGGCGTAACGGTGGTGTAGTGGTTAGCAGTGTCGCCTTGCACCTCCAGGGTCCGGGTTCGATTCCCATTGCTTGGTGGGTTTCCTCCGGGTACTCCGGTTTCCTCTCACATTCCAAACACATGTAGAATAGGTTAACTGACGTTCCCAAATTGGCCGAAGTGTGTGAATGAGTGTGTGTGTGTGTGTATGTGTGTGTGCCATTCGATGGATCAGTTCAGGGTGTATCCCGCCTCGTGTCTCCTGGGATAGGCGCCGGGCCCCCTGCGCCCCTGAATACAGGATAGACGATGAGTGAGTGAGAGAGAGCCACTCTGTAACCCCAACATGAGCAGATGTTATCCTGCACTTAGAGTGGTGTGTCTGGCTCTAAAATATGTCTTACTAGCTCTGAGGTATAGCTCTGTGCTGGCCAGTTTCTACAACATTGTAACAGATAAACCAATTACTGGGACAACACAAGGTGGCATGCTGGTCTCTGCCTTGCACAATCCCTCCATGGATGGTCCCATAGTAATGTGCTGCCAAGACAGTGACAACACGGATTGTGGACTTTATTAAATTAACCGAAGAATTCGTAAGCAAAGTGGGCATAAGCTGAATTGCCTCTTACAAGACAAGACAAGAGTAAGGAGATTTGTTGATTCATCAACAAGAAGGGGTGCTGTCTTACAATGTGTATGGGTTTAAACCAAGCATTATGCTCAGGTTTGGCTTAAAATGCAGATGATTCTAAAAGAAAAGTCATAGCAACAACTTTCCAGTTAACAAACAGATAATCATGTAAATAAATTACTTGTGAAGACATATCTGAATGTGAATGTAGTCTGAGTGTGAATGGCAGTCAACTGTAATACATGCGTAATGCTCAGTGTCTCAATTTGAATAATTAAAGCACAAGGTCTGGTCATGAACACAAAAAGACAAGTGGTGTTTGTTTGGAGATTCTGGTCATCATGGTTGCATTAGAGTAAAAGTGAGATGGGTCGCACATAGCAAGCACACTGTCCATTTCCTCACATTAAAGCCTCACTTTACCTCTATAAAGGTTTTATGGCTGACAGAGCCATGCGGCTTCAAAAGGAAGAGCTTGCATTCAAAGGCAACACAATAACCAATCAGACGCCGCCGGCTTTGAAATAGAAATTAGTTATTTGACATACAAACAGGTGCTGCTTCCGATTTTTTTTTTTTTAGTCAAAGCCTTTCTTTTGCTAGATGAGGAGCATGTTGCTCATGCGTGTCTCTGTGGCTCTTTAACTGAATGAGAAAGTGTGTGTGTGTCCTCTGTATGATCAGTAGAGTATGTCCAATTATAAATGTGCATTGATCATAGCGGGACCTTCTGCCTGGAGGTTCTGTCAGAATTACACTCATTATACTGTATAACTCTTGGATGGATGAATGCTTGAACAGAAATGTTTGTGTATTTGAGTGTATGCTAACATGACTATATTCCATTTGCTTTCCAAAACACGCATGACACAATTTCAAAATGCGTACATAAACAATATAGAATCAGATAAGGTATCACTTGAAAGAAAAAGCACTGTGAAATAAAAGAGCTTACTTTATACAAAATGAGCATGAGTGCAATGCGCAAGAAAGTACTTAAGGACGGTATAGGATTCATTTTTAAAAAATGAAAAGAAAAAAAAACTTGTCTGTTATATTAAGATTTCTGTGGCACAACCACATAGTGTGCACCACCTTTCAAAGGAAATAAAATTGACCTTAATATTCTTTATTGTATCTTACGAATAAAGGAAAATAGATAATGCACCTTAATTTAGACTCGAAAAGACTAATATCCTTCTTTGAAAAGAAACTCAAGGCTGCTAATAAATCATAAGTAATATATCTTTGCATTAGGATAATTAGCTATATTTTCTTTTGTCTTAGTCACACGTTTCTTTAAACACTTTTAACTATCTTTAAGTTTAAGATTTTAAAATCTTTTCACACTAGTATCCAACATACTGAATGCAGTAACGTACATTTTTGTGCCAAAACATAAAATATTGAAAACAAAACCTATACCGGCCCTTCAAACTAATAATGATTAAAAAATGAATGGGCGATGAATTAAAAAATTGTCGAAATTTATGATTTTCTTTATATTGAAGAGGAAAATACAGTATGAAGATATTTTGTTACGTGTCTTGTTTTGGTGAATTCCTTTTTTTACTTAAGGCCTGTTGTTAAGCATTGTGTGTGTATCTGTATATATACACTGATGTCAAATTATGTGAGAAGAAGGGTTTGAGAAGAAAAAATGTAAAACAATGTAACATTCACCTGGATCATTTCTTGCCTCTTTTTAAACTAGATGATGGATGATGTGGGAAGATCAGAGGGACACATCCTGATCACTCCCACACCAGCAGATCTTAATTTATATTGTGTGTCTAGTGCTGGCTTGCTGATAGAAGAAGACATAATGAAGACAAGGCCTTATAGTAATCGTGTGTGTGTGTGTGTGTGTGTGTGTGTGTGTGTGTGCGTGTGTGTGTGTGCGTGTGTGTGTGCGTGTGTGTGTATGTTGTTATAAGGATGTCTGTGTGTGCATATGCAGTTGTGTGGGTGGTACAGGGATTGTGCTATGACTGCACTACCCAAGCCTACAGTCATTGCATCCACATATAAACACAGAGTGTCTCTTCCACTTCCTATATTAGTCAGCTTGCTCTGAACTCTGGCTATAATAATCAGACTACAAAACCAGACATGTGAATACCAAAACTGACTGTAGTCAGTATATATATCCATAACACCCACAGACAAGCTACTGTAAGAATGAAGACACACTCATAGTTAACAAATAACCAAAGCATAATTAGTTTTCTTGCCAAATCTTTAAATAAATAATACAGAAGAGTTTTGTAACACCCTGTGATTCTGCAATCTTGTAATAAACCACACTGCCATGCAAGCCTTTTTTTTTTACACCTTGTATGTGTAAAAACTTGCAAATAATTACTCTTCCAGACAAAAGTTGTAAACATCTATAATAAAGTAAGAAATGTATCATCATTAAAAGCTTAGTGAATTCAATATCTAATTGGAAGGGAATTATTTTATATAAAAGAAGTCAATTCTACTATCTTGCACTCTTCTGCATAGATCTGATATTAACTTGTTAAATCGTCCATGCTGCTATCTTCCTGTTTCCTCTTCTGTCTGTTCTTAAGGTGCTAACGCTCTCACGCTCACTTTCTCAATCTCTCTTTATGTCTCTCTCTCTCTCTCTCTTTCCTCCTCTCCCCCTAACTTGAGCCAACACCTCCTGGTTCGTCTCTGGATGAACACCTGTCTAACTTCCACTCTTTTGTTCTTCAGGATTTCACCAGGACATTTCACAGTGGTTTATGGCAGATGTCGACGGCACAGGCGTTTGGTCAAACATATGAAAACTCTATCTTTTGCTGTTAATAAACAGAAACCTTTCTGACAGAATGTGTGTGTGTGTGTGTGTGTGTGTTTGACTGTGTCTCTCCTGGCGCCAGAAAAACTTATCAAAGCTCAGCGGACAGACCGAGCGACTCTCATATTCAACTACGCAACTTTAAAACTTTACACTAATCCAATCTCATAAAAATCCAAAGACTTTATCACTCTAATTAGACACTCGATAAACAACACTTATTTATGTTATACATTCAAGATTAGCAGTGTATTCGATTCTTTTATCTACAGGCATATCTTTAGGATTTAACATTTTACATTTATACATAATCAGGTACTGGGAGGTTAATATTTATTTTTTAACTTATCAATCAGTATCCGTTACTTTTAGTTTCTTTAGTAAAAGCCAGTGCAGCACCTACTGTAACGGCCATGTGCATGGTTGTGATTGTTGGTTAAATTTCTTTCACTAGGTTAACGTTAATCCTGCTCGGGATATTATCTGTGCTTTATCTATAAACAGGTTCAGCAATGGCAGCGCGGTGTTGTAGTGGTTAGCACTGTCACCTTGCACCTCCAGGGTCTGGGTTCAATTCCCCGGCCAGGCTCGATTCCCGTCTCTGTGTGAATGGAGTTTGCATGTTCTCCCCGTGCTTGGTGGGTTTCCTCCGGGTTCTCCAGTTTCCTCCCACAGTTCAAAGATATGCAGGTTAGGCTAATTGGCGTTCCTAAATTGCCCGTAGTGTGTGATTGGGTGTGTGTATGTGTGTGTGCTCTGCGATGGATTGGCACCCTGTCCAGGGTGTACCCCGCCTAGTGCCTGAAGTCTCCTGGGATAGGCTCCAGGTACCCCACGACTCTGAACACAGGATTAAGCGGTATAGAAAATGAATGTATGAAAGGTTCAGCAATTTAAAATTTTACTATATTTTCATATATCCATCAAGTATCTATACTGCTTACACTGGGTCGGGTGACGGGTCCCTAGAGTTCGTCCAAGGAATTAGTTGGAAGTCCAACCTATTGCAAGGCATAAGCACACACACAATCACATACTACCGGCAATTTGGAAATGCCAATCAACCTACTGTATGGTATGGTATGTCTCTGGAAACTGGAGCACCCAGATGATTGTTACCAAGCACTTTGAGAACATGCAGGAGATGAGACTGAACCCCAACCCTGGAGGTGTAAAGCCACCAGGCTGCCTACCTGTAGATGTTAGTATGAATATGTTTATATAGTGTTATTATGAAGAGCATTTTCCCATCTTTGTGGTCTTTAATGAGCTCAATCATAAGCATCAAAACACTAACGCTCTGCATCACTTCATCTAACTCACTCCAGAATTTCTCCTTCTCTTCTAACACACATCCTACCTGTGGAGCATAACCACTAACAACATTGAACATCACACCATCAATTTCCAGCTTCAGACGCATCACCCTATCTGATACTCTCTTCACCTCTACAACATTCCTTACAAACTCCTCTTTCAGGATAACTCCTACTCCATTTCTTTTCCTATCCACACCATGGTAAAACAACTTGAACCCTGATCCTAAGCTTCTAGCTTTGCTACCTTTCCACCTGGTCTCCTGGACACACAGTATATCCACCTTCCTTCTCTGCATCATATCAACCAACTCTCTTGCCTTCCCTGTCATGGTCCCAACATTCAAGGTCCCTACTATCACTCCTAAACTCTTGCCTTTCCTCTTCTCTCTCTGCTTTCGAACACGCCTTCCTCCTCTCCTTCTTCGACCAACAGTAGCCCAATTTCCACCGGAACCCTGTAAGTCAACAGCACCAGTGGCGGTCGTTGTTAACCCGGGCCGCGAACGATCCGGTATGGAAATGATATTTCTGATTCGCATCATTGATTTGGCAAATGTTTTACGTCGGATGCCCTTCCTGACACAACCCTCTGCATTTATCCAGACTTGGGACTGGCACAAGAACACACTGGATTGCGCCCCCCCATGGTTGCATTCATCAAAACATTAACACAAACACAAAAATTCACTCATTTACCAAAGATTAAATCTGACAAACATTGACTTTGGCGGCGCGGTGGTGTAGTGGTTAGCACTGCCGCCTTGCACCTCCAGGGTCCGGGTTCGATTCCCGGCCAGGCTCGATTCCCGTCTCTGTGTGCATGGAGTTTGCATGTTCTCCCCGTGCTTGGTGGGTTTCCTCCGGGTTCTCCGGTTTCCTCCCACAGATATGCAGGTTAGGCTAATTGGCGTTCCCAAATTGCCCGTAGTGTGTGAATGGGTGAGTATGTGTGTGTGCCCTGCAATGGATTGGCACTCTGTCCAGGGTGTACCCTGCCTTGTGCCCAAAGCCTCCTGGGATAGGCTCTAGGCCCCCCGCGACCCTGATCATAGGATAAAGCGGTATAGAAGATGAATGAATGAATGAAAAAAATTGACTTTCTAGTAACGCCTTTCCTAAACTGAAATCCTAAAGCTGTTGGTTCCTCATTTCTAAGAGTGATTTAATTAAAACAAAAATCCGAGGTTTAGTTAAAGAAAGACTCTAAAATAACAGTCAACTGCACTAGTGAATACTAGCCTCATAATTAGACTCAGCCTCAGATGCTTCGCCCACGGACCGTCTGATGGCCTCAACTATCTGGCCACAACGAACATAGTCTTGCCATGTCACTGTCTGTCAGCACCTCTGAGTGTACACACTTCTGCAGCCCATATGTTGTGCAAACAATAAGATTCATTTAGAAAGAAATGGGAGATTCACACTGGCTCTTCATAAAACATTATAAGTTAGTGATAAACCATTCCTCAAACACCACTAAGCCACTCATTGTGTTTGGTTCTTTTTATATAACAATGAAAGAAACTTCAAATTTTCAGACATTACATACTTTCCAAAATCAGACTGTCCCTTTATAACACACCCATTCTGATGTCCAAGCTCATGAGTACACAACTGAACCCCATACTGTACATTAAGAGTTTAAATAGCATACCGTTGATACTGTAGGTCTGTGTTTCAGCTCACACTCAGCACTGAGTGCTATTGGAAAGCCTCATAATTTACTTTTTCTCTTGTTCATCAAATTATAAAGCAAAGATCCAAAACAACCCACAATCTGACAAATAACCAAGAGTGTGTCGCAGTCTCTTTAGAGAGACGCTTCCTGTCCCAGAGGAAGCAAAGTGATGGACAAACTCTCTCAAATCTCAGTCACAGCACTTCCCTCCAGGCGCATATCCAGCTTTAGACCTGGCATAAAGCTTTAGGAAACATTCCCAGGGACACTGTTTTATTCATATTATTGTGTCTGTGAGACAGAAAGTTCTTATGGTCTTATTTTCAGTTGTAATTTTCAACAACCTCAAACAAACTTTTAAGCTTTGGGGAAAGTCAGTGGTGCATATAAGAAAAGTTTATGCAGTTCCTTGTTTTAATCAAGACACTGTGGAAGGAGCTGATCACACTACCTGCAAGCAAGACAGAGAGCGGTGTCTAACCAGTGCCACAAACCTCTGGCATATGCAGCAAGAAGCACTAATGTCTCTTATAAGTGCCTTTAGATGCTTTGTTCATCTATACATTGTGCATAGGACATTATGGAAGTCTTTTTTTTTTTTTAATATTAAGATATTAACCCCTCTATGCTGTTTCTAGCAGAAATTTTTGCTTGTTAAAAGATTGTGGGACTGTTGATCTGGCAATATTACAGATGCTGGAACACTATTAGGCTTTTTTTGGAAAGTTAGAATTACTTTGGGGCGGCATGGTGGAGTAGTGGTTAGCACTGTCGCCTTGCACCTCCATGGTCTGGGTTCGATTCCCGGCCAGGCTCGATTCCTGCCTCTGTGTGCGTGGAGTTTGCATTTTCTCCCCATGCTTGGCGGGTTTCCTCCGGGTACACCTGTTTCCTCCCACAGTCCAAAGACATGCAGATTTGGCTAATTGGCGTTCCCAAATTGCCTGCAGTGTATGTGTATGTGCCATGCAATGTATTAGCACCCTGTCCAGGGTGTACCCTGCCCTAAGTCCTCTGGGTTAGGCTCCAGGCCCCCCACAACCCTGAATACAGGATAAAGCGGTATAGACGGTGAGTGAGTGAGTGAGTGAGTGAATGAGTGAGTGAGTGAGTGAGTGAGTGAGTGAGTGAGAGAGATGGCATGACATTGGATCGACATTGGACGTGATCCCATTTGGACGTAGTGTGAACACCATATTAAAATACAATACTATAAAAACACACTAGATGCAATACTGAAGTGTAGCTGCAGTGTAAAAGTGTGACATGTAGATCATGAGCAATATCATTCACTGATCATCATGCACCTCCAGACTCCAGAGGGGGTACGACTCTCGCCCCTGGTCTGTGTGTCTGGAGTTTGTATTTTGTCCTTGTTGCTGGGTCCTGTAGCAATTGAAAGGCATGAAATGTACTGTAGGCTGATTGGCCTCTCTGCAACGATATACAAGCTAAGCAGAATGGAAAATAGATATATGATGTATTTCCCATCTTTGTGGTCTTTAATAATCTTTCGTTTTCCTTCCCAATCAAAACTTTTTTCATTTGCCTCTTGCTGCTGTGATCACTAGGGTGCTATTTATTTATTTATTTATTGAAACATTCATTCAACATTGTCCGAACGTCATTGCATTAAAATAATTCAAACCTTTAAATGAATGTTTTTCTAATGCTGTTCTTTGAATAGACATGATGAACATCACAACCTAATAATAAATATATGATAACGTCATACAATGCTACTGGGTTCATATTGTAACGCTCAGTTTAATCTGCTTTTGTGCATTCTGTTGCCATATTACTTTCTTTTTTAATGTGTGGGTTTAATAACAACTACATTCATGTGTAACCGTATTTTCCAGTTTATGAGTCATTTCCAATAAGTTGTTAATTTAACATGTCTGTTAACTGGATTTACAAGTAAATGTTTATTTACAGTTTAATAAACAGGACACCAGCATCCTCATTATGTTCGGGAGATTTTGTTGTTTTTCATTATACTAATATGTACATGTGAGTTCATAGGGTTTTTTCATAATGTACCTGGCAGCATTTTAATTATTTAAAAGCCTTAGTAAAGATGTTCGTTTATTTGTGTACCCCTTTGAAAGATACGTGTGAAAATACATTTCGACATGTTCGGTCATTTTTCTAACCACTTATATGCCTGTACAGTTATATACTGTATACACTTAACAGGGCCTGTTGTACTAGTGCGCAACATTTATTAGCACTGGAAGGAGCCACGAGAACGAACGAGTGAAAGAAAGTTAGAGTATGAAGGATATGACAAAGTGTTTCCTTTACAGAACACTCCCCTCTGCTGGTCAGCGGGACGACAGACAGAGCAAAGCATCTATGCAATCCTGCAGGAATTATCCCTTTGATCCAAAACACATTATTTTCTTGGCTATTTGTTTTCAATTGAAGAGTTTTTTAATTCTTGTACTGTTCAATCAAAAACGAATCAGATCCAAGCTGACTTTATTTATAGACTTCTATTACAAATTGAAATTGATAAATACAAAAACTGAATAACAAAGATGTATAATAGCTTTTATATTTATGGTGTGCTGTGATTCCCAGGCCTGTGATGGAATAAACAAACTGCAGACCTCGGGTTATGCTTAATGGACCCTTGGGGGTCCCAGGAGCCCTCTTTGAGAACCAGTGATGTAGATTATCTTATACTGTATCTGAACAACATCACAGAATGTATTTTCATAGCAGTGTAATCTGCGAGGTCTTTCTTACCTCCCACAGGCTTCTGAACTCCCTCTGCTCGATGCGCAGCAGCTCACTGAACTCTCGGGTTACAATCGTGGCATGACGCGGTGTATTGTCCAGAACAGACTCCCCAAATGCTGTGCCGATGCCCAGTGTGCAAATGGTAACTGCATCCTTAAAGGGATGTAGAGCAGGAAGGAACACAGCCTGCATGAGTAAACACTTAAAGGCCATCAGAAAAAAAGTCTGGCTCCAGCCTCCGTTCCAGGCAGAAGGCACTGATCTCTTAAATCACTGTACTGACCTACGTTAAGATTAAAAAGGTTAAAGTGCAGCTCAAACCGAAATGAGGGGCGAATGTGCGCGCACGCGAGAGAGAGAGAGAGAGAGAGAGAGAGAGAGAGAGAGAGAAATGGAAAAGTGTAGTTTTACTTGGAGAAAACATGAAGGCATTAATTATTTATGGTTGGAAGTATCAATACAGTTTGCATTTTCTCTCCGGAATAGAGCTCTATCTGTTTCTGTGATTGCTTTTACTGTAAAACTCGTGTGGGTTAAATGTCAATAATTTTCTAAATGTATATTTTTATACACGAGACAAAGAGCAGCTTGCAGGGCCATAGATCGGAGATATGGATTAGCATTCACATTTCATTGGGTTTGAGAGACACAAAGGCTATTTTACAAACCAAATGCTGTATGTTACAGTAAAACATGCTTCCAATCTTATAGTATGCTCAGCAAACTGTCAATAAATATTAGATTCACTATGTAATGTCTAACATACCAGAACAGGACACTGATTATTGTTTGTCTGCATGGATAATCATACTTCTGAGATAATGTTTAATACTACTACTACTAATAATCATCATCATCATCATTATTGATACTGATCATTATATGGTAATAATTATACTGATATAACGTGATTGGCTTTTTCATTTCAAATACAAGATCAGCAAATATAATTCAGAATTATATACATGCAGGATATTTTAAAGAATGTGTAGTTCTTATAAAGCAGGAAAAAAAAGATTCACGCATTATATGTAAAATAGGTCTAAGTGGAGGGTTATTCCCCTTCAAGAGCAGAAAATGTGTCTGTTTTACCTGATGGTTGGCAGTTTCGGAGACTTTAACATCAAGCGAGCCGGAGAGGACGGCGTACCAACTAGTGCCGATATCACCCTGCCGGTACACTAAAGCACAGAATGCAAAGTGAATAGACAACAGAGTTTAGAGACGTGGTAGTCAAGACAAGCATCTTCTTGTTTCTTTTCTTTTGCTTGTAACTTCCAGTAGAATAGAAGCATTTTTGCAGCGTGGTTGCATGTGCATAAGTATGTGCTGATGTTTGCTATGACTAAATGCATGGCATGACCTACATGTGATGCCTTTTTCCAGGCACTCATAGTAGCCACATAGACAGATCTGCTGAAGCATGCTGGGGTGGAATTTCTCAAAAGCTTTCACACGTTTCAGACGGGCCATGATAATGTCCACATCTTCCCCAGAACGCTCCTCTGGCCTATACAATAAGAAAAAACACAATATCATTAATCATTTCTTAATATCATACCAAAAATAATGCAGTATACCACTAATAATATATATATATATATATATATATATACAGTGGTGTGAAAAACTATTTGCCCCCTTCCTGATTTCTTATTCTTTTGCATGTTTGTCACACTTAAATGTTTCTGCTCATCAAAAACCGTTAACTATTAGTCAAAGATAACATAATTGAACACAAAATGCAGTTTTTAAATGTAGGTTTACGTTATTAAGGGAGAAAAAAACTCCAAATCTACGTGGCCCTGTGTGAAAAAGTGATTGCCCCCCTTGTTAAAAAATAACTTAACTGTGGTTTATCACACCTGAGTTCAATTTCTGTAGTCACCCCCAGGCCTGATTACTGCCACACCTGTTTCAATCAAGAAATCACTTAAATAGGAGCTACCTGACACAGAGAAGTAGACCAAAAGCACCTCAAAAGCTAGACATCATGCCAAGATCCAAAGAAATTCAGGAACAAATGAGAATAAAAGTAATTGAGATCTATCAGTCTGGTAAAGGTTATAAAGCCATTTCTAAAGCTTTGGGACTCCAGCGAACAGTGGAACAGTGGTGAACCTTCCCAGGAGTGGCCGGCCGACCAAAATTACCCCAAGAGCGCAGAGACCCCACAAAAGACCCCAGGACAACATCTAAAGAACTGCAGGCCTCACTTGCCTCAATTAAGGTCAGTGTTCACGACTCCACCATAAGAAAGAGACTGGGCAAAAATGGCCTGCATGGCAGATTTCCAAGGCGCAAACCACTTTTAAGCAAAAAGAACATTAAGGTTCGTCTCAATTTTGCTAAAAAACATCTCAATGATTGCCAAGACTTTTGGGAAAATACCTTGTGGACCGATGAGACAAAAGTTGAACTTTTTGGAAGGTGCGTGTTCCGTTACATCTGGTGTAAAAGTAACGCAGCATTTCAGAAAAAGAACATCATACCAACAGTAAAATATGGTGGTGGTAGTGTGATGGTCTGGGGTTGTTTTGCTGCTTCAGGACCTGGAAGGCTTGCTGTGATAGATGGAAGCATGAATTCTACTGTCTACCAAAAAATCCTGAAGGAGAATGTCCGGCCATCTGTTCGTCAACTCAAGCTGAAGCGATCTTGGGTGCTGCAGCAGGACAATGACCCAAAACACACCAGCAAATCCACCTCTGAATGGCTGAAGAAAAACAAAATGAAGACTTTGGAGTGGCCTAGTCAAAGTCCTGACCTGAATCCTATTGAGATGTTGTGGCATGACCTTAAAAAGGCGGTTCATGCTAGAAAACCCTCAAATAAAGCTGAATTACAACAATTCTGCAAAGATGAGTGGGCCAAAATTCCTCCAGAGCGCTGTAAAAGCCTTGTTGCAAGTTATCGCAAACGCTTGATTGCAGTTATTGCTGCTAAGGGTGGCCCAACCAGTTATTAGGTTCAGGGGGCAATTACTTTTTCACACAGGGCTATGTAGGTTTGGATTTTTTTTTTCTCCCTAAATAATAAAACCCCTCATTTAAAAACTGCATTTTGTGTTTACTTGTGTTATCTTTGACTAATAGTTAAATGTGTTTGATGATCAGAAACATTTAAGTGTGACAAACATGCAAAAGAATAAGAAATCAGGAAGGGGGCAAATAGTTTTTCACACCACTGTATATATATATATATATATATATATATATATATATATATATACACACAGTGGCTTGCAAAAGTATTAGGCCCCCTTGAACTTTTCCACATTTTGTCACATTACACGTGAAAGACCAATACAAAGTGGTGTACACGTGAGAAGTGGAACGAAAATCATACATGATTCCAAACATTTTTTACAAATACATAACTGCAAAGTAGGGTGTGCGTAATTATTCAGCCCCCTTTGGTCTGAGTGCAGTCAGTTGCCCATAGACATTGCCTGATGAGTGCTAATGACTAAATAGAGTGCACCTGTGTGTAATCTAATGTCAGTACAAATACAGCTGCTCTGTGACGGCCTCAGAGGTTGTCTAAGAGAATATTGGGAGCAACAACACCATGAAGTCCAAAAAACACACCAGACAGGTCAGGGATAAAGTTATTGAGAAATTTAAAGCAGGCTTAGGCTACAAAAAGATTTCCAAAGCCTTGAACATCCCACGGAGCACTGTTCAAGCAATTGAACAGTGAAAATGGAAGAAATGGAAATGGAAAATTCAGAAATGGAAGGAGTATGGCACACCTGTAAACCTACCAAGACAAGGCCGTCCCACCTAAACTCACTGGCCGAACAAGGAGAGCGCTGATCAGAAATGCAGCCAAGAGGCCCATGGTGACTCTGGACAAGCTGCAGAGATCTACAGCTCAGGTGGGGCCTTTATGGAAGAGGGGCAAGAAGAAGAAAGCCATTGTTAACAGAAAGCCATAAGAAGTCCCGTTTGCAGTTTGCCACAAGCCATGTGGGGGACACAGCAAACATGAGGAAGAAGGTGCTCTGGTCAGATGAGACCAAAATGGAACTTTTTGTCCAAAATGCAAAACGCTATGTGTGGCGGAAAAATAACACTGCACATCACTCTGAACACACCATCCCCACTGTCAAATATGGTGGTGGCAGCATCATGCTCTGGGGGTGCTTCTCTTCAGCAGGGACAGGGAAGCTGGTCAGAGTTGATGGGAAGGTGGATGGAGCCAAATACAGGGCAATCTTGGAAGAAAACCTCTTGGAGTCTGCAAAAGACTTGAGACTGGGGCGGAGGTTCACCTTCCAGCAGGACAATGACCCTAAACATAAAGCCAGGGCAACAATGGAATGGTTTAAAACAAAACATATCCATGTGTTAGAATGGCCTAGTCAAAGTCCAGATCTAAATCCAATCGAGAATCTGTGGCAAGATCTGAAAACTGCTGTCCATCTAATCTGACTGAGGTGGAGCTGTTTTGCAAAGAAGAATGGACAAGGATTTCAGTCTCTAGATGTGCAAAGCTGGTAGAGACATACCCTAAAAGACTGGCAGCTGTAATTGAAGCAAAAGGTGATTCTACAAAGTATTGACTCAGGGGGCTGAATAATTACGCACACCCCACTTTTCAGTTATTTATTTATAAAAAATGTTTGGAATGTATGATTTTCGTTCCACTTCTCAAGTGTACACCACTTTGTATTGGTCTTTCACGTGGAATTCCAATGAAACTGTTTCATGTTTGTGGCTGTAAAGTTCAAGGGGGCCTAATACTTTTGCAAGCCACTGTATATATATATTATTAGTGGTATATATTATTAGTGGTATATTATATATATATATATATATATATATATATATATATTCATTCATTCATTCATTTTCTATACCGCTTAATCCTGTGTTCAGGGTCGCGGGGGACCTGGAGCCTATCCCAGGAGACTTCGGGCACTAGGCGGGGTACACCCTGGACAGGGTGCCAATCCATCGCAGGGCACACACACATACACATACACACACTCACACACACCCAATATATATATATATATATGCTTGGTGGGTTTCCTCTGGGTACTCCGGTTTCCTCCCACAGTCCAAAGATATGCAGGTTAGGCTAATTGGCGTTCCCAAATTGCCTGTAGTGTGTGATTGGGTGTGTGAGTGTGTGTATGTTTGTGTGCCCTGCGATGGATTGGCACCCTGTCCAGGGTGTACCCCCCCTAGTGTCTCCTGAGATAGGCTCCAGGTCCCCCGCGACCCTGAACACAGGATTAAGCGGTATAGAAAATGAATGAATGAATATATATATATATATATATATATATATATATATATATATATATATATATATATATATATATATATATATAATATACCACTAATAATATATACCACTAATAATATATATATACAGTGGCTTGCAAAAGTATTAGGCCCCCTTGAACTTTACAGCCACAAACATGAAGTTTAGTTCCCAGGCTAAATCATCCTAAGACCCAACACGTACATAAAAGCAGTATATCTTCTTATACATACATGAGCTCACAGATGCTCACAATTGGCTAGTGTGATCGCTAGTGTCTTCGAGAGTACGGCCAATTTCACTCTTCTCGCTCCCAGCCATGGATGGCTGTGGCATTATTGTGATTCGAACATATGATCTTCTGACAGCTGGTTGAACCCCTTAGATGTGCTCGTCTAAGTAATATTTTTCATAGCTATAAATTAAGTAATGTTAATAATACGGTAATAATGTTTTTTTTTTATTTCATAAATATTTATGTGGCTTTTTTTGCTTCCATGATCATGAATCAGAAAACACTAATAAAGATCATCTGCCATATGAATCAGCAGTTTGCTGCTCTGAGAAATACTTTCAGAAAAAAATCTAAATACAGTACATGGCTTATGATGTTCTTTATGCTCATAGCACTAGAGGTGCAAGACAAGATTATAAATATATTTAAGATTTATAAAAAATATTTGATTGACCTCAAACCGATGACTCATTGGTCACTTAACTTATGGGAATCCATTCCAATATCTTGAATACAAAATATGGGTGTTCAAGTCAAACCAAGATAAAATTTCCCAGCTGTAAAACATTTTAGTGAGTGAACCGCCTGATCCTTAAAAAAAATCGACGGATAACTTGTCACCAAGAGACGCATCTGTCTGTGGGAACTGTACATATAATCATTCACCAACACCACTTGCACTATACAGGAACTCGTCTGGAAGTTATTGCCACATTCCCCCTACAGTACTGACCTCACTCAAAGCCATTTCCACATGTTTGGGCCATTAAAGGAGTTCCTGGGAGGCCCGCATTTCAGACGTGAAGCCTGATCATTATTGGTGTTCAGAGAAAACTTTCTACTATGTCGGTATCCTAGTGCCAGTTGTCACGCCCGAGCCTCCTCAGTCCCGGAGAGAAAGATCCGGCTCGCCAGATTACTGAGCCGTGGCTTTGTCTCCCCCTAGTGTGTCTACGTATGTCAATACTCACCATGATTAACTAATACAGATCACCTGTGCACACCTCACTTGTATCCCTATTTAACCCAGCCGAACCCACACCACGCTGTCTGGTCACCGTTGTATTATCACCCACTAACATATGTGTCTCTTCCTTCTCCTCTCCAGGTTTGAAGCGGTATCTGCAGGCGAAGTCAGGCGAAGCGAGACAGCTTCGCCGTCCAAGTAATATCCTCTGAGGACACAGAGAGGTTTTGTTTTTTGTGTTATGTTTTGTGAAATGACATTCTTCGTTTGAGTAATAGTTTTTGAGTGGAACCGCCTGCAGACCGCGCCTGGTAATCGGCGTAGTGAACGCCTGGTTAATTAAAGTATCTGTGAAGAGTCTAAAAGACGGTTTCTTTTGAGTGAAACGCGAAATAAAGACTGTACTTTCCTGCACTTGCGTTGACGTGTGTGTGCTTCATACATAGAGAGAGAGAGTGAAACATGACAGATGACCAGACCGATCATCGAAACGCAGCAGGAACGCCCCTACCGAGAGACACGGTGCCGATGATGGATTACATCCGCAGGCAGCAGGGGCAGATGGACAGCCTGGCCCGAGCTATTAACGACCTGGCTCACAGTGTCCGGGACATCGCCACCGGACAGTCACCCCTCCCTGCGGGGTCCCCGCGTCGCGCACGATCCCCGCCACGAGCGGCGCCACCGGAAAGATACGCGGGGGACCCCGAAGGCTGCAAAAAATTCCTCCTCGCCTGCGAGCTCTATTTTGTGGATTATCCTGACCTGGGTGATCAAGGAAAGGTCAGATTCGTCACCCAACGGCTCACAGGGCCAGCCATGGACTGGGCCACGGCTATGTGGAGCGCGGGTGGCCGGGAGACGTGCGACTATGGGCGGTTCCTACGGGCTTTCCGCGCGGTGTTTGACCACCCTGATCAGGGGAGGAGTGGAGAACAACGACTGATGAAAATAAGACAAGGACAAGCCACCGTTGTGGAATATGCGGTCCAGTTCAAAATCTTGGCCGAAGAAAGCGAGTGGTGTGAGAAGAGCCTGCTCGCCCGTTTTCGAGATGGACTGAAGCCGGAAATCCAGCTGGAACTCGCCTGCAGAGATGCAGAGATGGACCTAGATGAAAGTATCCAGCTCGCCATCAAACTTGACCAACACCTCCGGAATCAAAAACGGCAGCCCTCGACACGGACGGCAGGGGGCAGGCTCGAGCCGCGCCACCGCTCCAACCGCCCTAGGAGCCCTACAGAGCCGCACGACAAAGCACCCGCAGAGCCCATGGACGTGGGCACATCCCGGCTGTCCGCGCAGGAGAGACGCCGCCGATTCTCGACAGGCTTGTGCCTGTACTGCGGAGGAGGAGGACACCTAATAAAAGACTGTCCCATACTAAAAGTAACCCCATGCACACCCGCGCGCACCACTCAGTCATTTTGTGTTGATGCCACTTTGTCATATAATGATCATGTTGTGTCTGTTTCCCCCCTAATAGATTCCGGGTCGGCTGGGAACTTTATCTCATTTTCTCTTCTTTCCTCGCTACACGCTCCAGTGTCGAAGCTTCCAACCCCGATCGAGATTAAAGCTCTGGATGGCAAGCCCTTAAATCAATCGCCAGTTAATATGCTATCCGTGCCCCTACGATTAACTTTCCCCGGCCATACGGAGGAGTTAAAATTCTATGTTCTCCCCCAAGTGAGTCAGTCCGTCGTGCTGGGCCTCCCATGGCCTCTGCGCCCATAACCCTAATTTTGATTGGGCAGCATCTCGCATCATCTCCTGGTCCCCTCGATGTGCAACATTATGTATACCATCACCATTGATGGTCCAAACCACCACAGTTGAAAGTCCTCGCGCCCTAGTGTCTACCCTAGTGCCATCCGAGTACGCTACATTTTCAGACGTGTTTAGTGTTAGGGCAGCTGCACGACTTCCCCCTCATCGCCCGTGGGACTGCGCTATTGACCTCCTGCCGGGGAAAGCACCGCCCTGCTCTCGTGTTTACCCGTTGTCCCTGACCGAGACCAGGGCAATGGAGGAATACGTGAGTGAGGCTCTCCAGCAGGGACTCATTAGTCGCTCCACGTCACCCGCATCGGCCGGTTTCTTTTTCATCGAAAAGAGAGGCGGGGGCCTTAGACCCTGCATTGATTATAGGGGACTCAATGCCATCACAATAAAGTATAAGCACCCACTACCTCTGGTACCGGCCGCGATCGACCTGCTCCGCGGCGCGTCCATCTTCACAAAACTGGACCTCCGCAGCGCTTATAACCTCGTTCGTGTTCGCAAGGGAGACGAGTGGAAGACTGCGTTTAGCACGACATCAGGACATTACCAATATAATGTAATGGCTTATGGACTGGTAAACGCACCTGCGGTGTTTCAGGGGTTCATGAACGACGTGTTCCGACATATGTTAAACCGTTTTGTCATAGTGTATCTAGATGATATCTTGATATACTCGCGGTCATATCACGAGCACGTTGGTCACGTGACCGCCGTCCTCCGTCGCCTAAGGGAACATGGGCTCTATGCGAAGGCAGAGAAGTGTGAGTTTCACCAAAAGGAGGTCGCATTTCTCGGCTACCGCATAGGGCCACTGGGGGTTCAGATGGACGCCGCCAAAGTCAGTTCAGTTCTACAATGGCCGGAACCCACCTCAGTGAAGGCGCTACAAAGTTTCCTTGGGTTTGCCAATTTTTACAGGCGCTTTATTAGGGGCTATAGTACGTTGGCAGCACCGCTCACTAATTTGTTAAAAGGGAAACCAAAGGGCTTAACTACCTTCACGCTGGAAGCGCGCCACGCATTCCAGCGTCTAAAACAAGCCTTTACATCAGCACCCATATTAAAGCTTCCCGATCCTAGTAAGCCCTTCGTAGTGGAGGTCGACGCGTCGGAGGTAGGACTAGGGGCGGTGCTGTCACAGCGTCATGGCCACCCAGAGAAACTATTCCCCTGTGCTTTCTTTTCGAGGAAATTGACACCTGCCGAGTGCAATTATGATATCGGTAATCGCGAACTGCTAGCAATCAAAGCGGCGTTAGAGGAGTGGCGACATTGGTTGGAGGGAGCAGAACATCCTTTCACGGTACTCACGGATCACCGGAACCTGGAGTACCTCCAACAAGCTAAGAGACTAAACCCTCGTCAAGCCCGCTGGGCGCTGTTTTTCACTCGTTTCGATTTCAGTATTACATATCGCCCCGGTTCGAAAAATCTAAAAGCGGACGCTCTCTCCCGCTGTTTTGCGTCGCCGGACCGACCATCGGTGCCGGAGCCCATTCTGCCCCCGTCACTCGTGGTGGCTCCGATCACTTGGGACTTCGACACGGAGATAGCCCGAGTGGCACGGTCCAACCCCGTGCCGCCGGGCTGCCCTCCGGGTCGAACCTATGTGCCGGACGCACTACGAGAACGAGTGACAGTGGACGCCCACATCAATCTCTCATCTGGACACCCCGGCGAAGCTAAAACATTAAAACTGCTGGAACCAAAGTTCTGGTGGCCAAATATGCGCGAAACAGTGAAAACAGTCGTTTCGTCTTGTGCCATTTGTGCAGCCACTAAAAGTCCCCGAGGGTTGCCAGTTGGGAAATTAATGCCCTTGCCAACACCTAATAGACCGTGGTCCCACCTAGCGGTGGACTTTGTCACGGATTTACCAGTGTCAAAAGGGTACACGATAGTCTTGGTAGTAGTGGATCGCTTCTCGAAAGGCTTTCGCTTTATTCCGTTCTGCTCTCTCCCTACCGCCGCCCAGGTGACTGATGCTTTATTCAATACAGTGTTTCGTTACTACGGTATTCCGGAGGACATTGTTTCAGATCGGGGTCCCCAATTCATCGCTAAGTTCTGGAAGGCTTTTTTCCAGAAATTGGGGACTACTGTTAGTCTAACTTCAGGCTATCACCCCGAGTCTAATGGACAGGCAGAGCGGACTGTTCAAGACCTCGGGAGGTTCCTTCGCGCATATTGTAGTAGTCGACAACACGAGTGGGCAGACTGTTTATTCTGGGCGGAATATGCGCGAAATTCTTTAAGACACTCTTCCACCGGCCTAACGCCGTTCCAATGTGTGCTCGGATATCAGCCGCCGCTCTGTCCATGGGATGCCACTCCCACCAATATCCCCATGGTGGACAAGTGGTTCAAAAAAGCGGAAAAAGTATGGGAGGGGGCCCACACCCACATCTCCCAAGCAGTTCGGCGGTTCAAACAATTCGCCGATAGGCGGCGAAGGGAAAGTCCTCCGCTCCAGGTAGGAGATCGGGTTTGGCTCTCGACAAAGGACCTCTCTCTCAACCTCCCCTGTCGTAAGCTCTCCCCTCGATTCATAGGTCCCTTCCCCATCATAGCCCAAGTCAACCCTGTGTCCTTCAAACTACAATTACCCACACACATGCGCATTAACCCCGTGTTTCATGTTTCTCTTCTCAGGCCAGTGATACGGGGGCCGCTGTAGAGATTGAGGGCGCTCCAGCGTTCAGAGTCCAGCAGCTATTGGACTCCCGAAGGCGGGGGGGCTCCCTCCAATATCTAGTGGAATGGGAGGGGTACGGACCGGAGGAGCGCAGCTGGGTGCCAGCAAAGGACATCCTAAGCCCCGATCTCATTTCCGAGTTTCACCGGGCTCGGCCGGATCGTCCCGCACCACGCCCCCCGGGTCGACCCGCCCGCCGGCAATACCATCAGGCCGGTGGGTCTCTACCCCCTTTGGTATCGCGAGGGAAGCGCCCACCTCCCCTTTAGGTAGCCGGTCCTGGGGGGGGGGGGGTGTCACGCCCGAGCCTCCTCAGTCCCGGAGAGAAAGATCCGGCTCGCCAGATTACTGAGCCGTGGCTTTGTCTCCCCCTAGTGTGTCTACGTATGTCAATACTCACCATGATTAACTAATACAGATCACCTGTGCACACCTCACTTGTATCCCTATTTAACCCAGCCGAACCCACACCACGCTGTCTGGTCACCGTTGTATTATCACCCACTAACATATGTGTGTCTTCCTTCTCCTCTCCAGGTTTGAAGCGGTATCTGCAGGCGAAGTCAGGCGAAGCGAGACAGCTTCGCCGTCCAAGTAATATCCTCTGAGGACACAGAGAGGTTTTGTTTTTTGTGTTATGTTTTGTGAAATGACATTCTTCGTTTGAGTAATAGTTTTTGAGTGGAACCGCCTGCAGACCGCGCCTGGCAATCGGCGTAGTGAACGCCTGGTTAATTAAAGTATCTGTGAAGAGTCTAAAAGACGTTTTCTTTTGAGTGAAACGCGAAATAAAGACTGTACTTTCCTGCACTTGCGTTGACGTGTGTGTGCTTCATACATAGAGAGAGAGAGTGAAACATGACACTAGTTTGACAAGTTAGTCCTGGTTTGATTTGAAGGCCCATCGTTGTTTTGCTTTATGAAACAACAATATGGGTTTATAATGTAGCAGATTTTTTAAATATGGGTTGTAAGTCATGAAGCATGAGACAGTGCTTGCTTTTACAGTTAAATTAGTGATCACTGTGTGTGTGTGTGTGTGTGTGTGTGTGTGTGTGTGTGTGTGTGTGTGTGTGTGTGTGTGTGTGTGTGTATGTGTGTGTATGTGTGTGTGTATGCCTGTGTGTACTGAAGTGTAGTGTATGAGACTTTGAGCTCAATGAGCTGATTGTGTTGGACAGTTGCCCTGTGGGTCTGGACCTGAATAGAGGCAAGCTCTGAAATAGAGTAAAACCAGGGTCAGTAATGTCGAGTCATCCAATCATAACTTCCAAGATCCTAGGACACACACAAAGATGAATGATGAATGTAGCTAAAGAGGAAAATCATTTAGGAATGCACAGTTTCCCATTTTACAATCCATATCTGGTATATTAAAAGTCATGATTCATTATTTAGTTAAAGACCGGTTCACAAAAAAGAACACATGCACACATATAGAAAGTGTAATGGGATTACAAATGATCTTTAAATCTAATGTGCTGATAGAAATCCGCACTCTGACCTTCACCAGAAAAGGACTATAGAGGATATATTACAGGGCTGCTCAACCAGCCATTTACTGAAATATCAAATAAGATCTTCGACCAAATCAATTGATAGGAAGGGATGAGAAAAAGATGCAAACTAACTACCTACATAGGTGCATGGTGCAAGCAGTAGACAAATCAGTCTGGGCATAGTGGAAGTAAAAACATGGCAGCAAGTAGTTAAGTGCTCCTCTTAACGGCTTCCTACTGTAGCCCATGTATGATCTCAGAGCAAGATTTAGGTGATCAATACCTATTTATACTCTCTCCCTTAGCGTTACAGCTACACAAACAATATACTACGATTTCAACAGTTTAGGAAAAAACAGTGTGCAAATGTCAGCAGTCTTGACACTGAACAAATCTTGTGCTTTTAATGAGGAGCTTACATGTGAATTACACCTGAGCAAACTGGCATCAATTCATCTGTGTACGCAAGTGTGTTTGTTAAAGCGGAACCAAACTCCCATTTACTATGCAAACACATCTGGCGCAGTGCGTCATGTTACCATGAACACCACATTGTAACCCTGATCCCAGACCAGCTTTCCAGACGTGTAACATGAATATATCATTAATTGTTTCGGGACTCTTTAAGAAATGGCAACGATTTTACCCTATTTCTTGCCTTCTATCGAAGACTTCAGTCATGTCAGATCAGTTGTGCTTTAAATCAACGCCTTCACCAACATGATCACAATCAGTAACTGGACACAGAAATGTTGGAATGTTTAATGTTAATGATCTCAAATACAAATAGTGTTCGAGTAGCTACATTGGAACCAGTGTATGTGTTCTCAGAAACATTCAAATAGAAATAGAAAAAAGATATCGTTGTCATAGGGGAGGCTGTCTACGTTTAACTGGTTTCATGTGCATCCATATTACTGTAAGTAAAGCATTTTTGACATGTTTCTTCCAAGGGAGGAAAATGTTGAACATGTCGAAGAATTACATGGGTAATGTAAATGCATTTATACAATTTTTTTCCTCTTTTATCCAAATTTTTCCGATTTTCTCCCCTATTTTAATTCCTCCCAGTCGTTGGAGGCTCCCACATTAAGCTTCCACCGCCGCTCAGTCGAGAGGGCCACAGACCGACCCACGTGGCGTCACCGACCATTTTTTTCGAACTGCTCACTCACGCACCGTTGGGGGCGGCGTAACACACTCGGAGGAACAGCGCTATCCGCTCCCTTCGCCTGCGCGAGCTCACAGACGCCCCTGATTGGCTTGTAGAGCCGTCATTAATGTGGGAGCACTAAGTACCTCTCCTCCCTCCCCCAAGCTCAGCCAATTAGCTCTCTCTAGGCCTCCGGCTGTGAGAGGTAACAGCGTCACCCGGGGTTCGAACCAGAGATCTCTAGATGATAGGGCGAGCGCTTTACCACTGCGCCACTCGGAGACCCGCATTTATACAATTTTTAAGCAAAGTTGAATTACTTGATAGTACAGTAAGTTCTCCTTTGCAGTAGGTAATGCACTGATACTGTACATGAATGTAAAAGGCCTTTTTGATTAAAATATGTTGGTCAAAAATATAGGTTGTGTGCCTTGGGGATTATCCATAGCAGGCTGCTGCTCACATTACATTCTTCTATAATTGTCACGTAACGGTGTTACGGGCTGTTCTTATCGCCGTGGGCATATTAATGGCAGGCATAAACGCAGGGGGGTTGGATTAACAAAAAATGTCTTTATTCACAAACACTCATAACCAAAATAAAACACTGGCTCTGAAAGCATACCATCACACATACCAGGAATTCAGGATCAAAACCCCCACAGGGGGGACACGGAACAAAACCCATTCAAGGGAAAACGAAACAAAACACACTTAATGATAAGAGAACTTAAACACACTCAAGGGGCACCAGAAACATAACACACTCGGACTCTGGGAGCTGGTACACATAATCTCCGTCTATGGTGAGATACCATCTCTAACATGTAGGCTCTAATACCTGAAACATACAACAACATACAGTGACAAGAGCTCAGTGTTGTGACACTGGCTCGGACATACAGGCTCTAATACCTGAAACATAGTGACATACAATGACAAGAGCTCAGTGTTGTGACACAGGCTCGGACATACAGGCTCTAATACCTGAAACATATAGTGACCAGAGCTCTGTTGTAACACAGGCTCTGGGATACAGGCTCTAATACCTGAAACATATAGTGACCAGAGCTCTGTGTTGTGACACAGGCTCTGGTATCCAGACTCTAATACCTGGAACATATAGTGACCAGAGCTCTGTGTTGTGACACAGGCTCTAGTATCCAGACTCTAATACCTGGAACATATAGTGACATATAACAAACAGTAACAGACTCAAGACATACATAGACGGTATAACCCAAGCTCGGTTAGGTGGTAACTAAAGCACGGCTCTACGAGCGGCACCCACATTCGCCATAGCGCATCACGCATGCACGCTCCTATGAGTGACCAACACTCCATCCTAGGAGCTACCCATCCACACGCTCACCTGGATGAGCGGCACTCTCTCCCACACGTATAGCTAACACCTGGAAAACATACACACCCATACTCACCTACTCCAATCATACGCACAAACAAAAGCCCACTAGACATTAACAATGCTCGACCCAGTTTCCCAGAGCTAATAGCTTTTTATACAAGTTCTAATGAGCCACCTCAGCACAGGTGAAACTTTGTCATCACCTGACCGAGGTGCCTTCTGGGAAACTGGGTCTTCTAACAAAAAACTACAGAAACCAAAATTCAGCCACAGTGCCCTCTAGGGGTAGTCCCTTACAATAATGTACTACTTTTTTGCTCATTTGGCCAGTACTACAACGTGCAGAGCATAGGGTTTTTGTGATTTTTGTCATGAAAGAAAGAAAATGTTGTCACCCAGTCAATTTGATAAGAACCTCTTGTTGGGGCATTTCTTAGTTTCTTAAGCTGTTTTGGCAGAAACCTGGGATAGACTACAGTATGTCACTATTTATCACCCATATAATGTGAGAGTTTGTTTTTTCATGCACTTTCCGTCCGCTCATTGGCGACAGATAATCCTCACCCTGGAGATATATCCATAGTTTTAGTGGCAGTTACTCAAGGGGTCGGGTTGCCAGCTCGACGCCCGATTATCATTCACACACTATTGGGAACGCCAATTAGCCTAACTCACATGTCTTTGGACTGTGGGAGCAAACTGGAGTACCAGGAGGAAACCCACCAAGCATGGGGAGAACATGCAAACTCCACGTGCACAGACCTGAGGCAGGACTCAAACACCAACCGATAGTGCTAACTACAGTACTAAGCCACCGAGCCACCGTAATGTGAGAGTAGTCACTACTTTTGATGTTATCACTAGTTGTCATATAATTTCTTGTGTAAGTCTTGTCTAAAATAAAAATATATAATAGGATTTCATACTGGATGTATGTCCCTGTATTTTGCTCAAAAACATCAATCAAACATCTACCACTTTAGCCTCCATACAGGGTCACAATGGAATGATACAGTATCCTAGGAGACTTAGGGCATGATGCAGGGTACACCTTGAAAGGGATGACAATTTATCGCAGAGCACGCTCACAGGCTCATTCACACACTATGCACAATTTGGGAACATCAATATGCCTAATCTGCATGCCTTTGTACTGTGGGAGGAAACCTGAGTAGCCGGATTAAACACACCAAGCACGGGGAAAAAAATGAAAACTTCATGCACACAGACCCAAGGCGGGAATAGAACCTGGACCCTAAAGAGGGGCGAGGCGACAGTTGTATCCTCTACACCACTATGCGGCTGTTAATGTCAATTCAACTTAGGCAAAAATATTTTTGAAGAAAACTGTTGTATGTTTTTAATTTAAACATGATAAAAAAACTGAGATGTCACAAAAAGTGAATGGTGATGTGGGATGTGGGAGTTTTTTGGGACTGTGCCCATCTGAGGAAAGGGGTGAGGACATCTGAGGCGTGGCTCGGCTTTATTCTCAGCATCCTTCAGTACAACTGCGCATACAGTATATTGATTTGCTCGGGGATTATACACCTATTAAAGCTGATGGATCAGAGCTCATTAAGATGGCAAAATGAGTGCTGCGTGTGCCATAAGCACATTAGGAAAGCTACAGTAGTCGATTGGCGTGTAATAAAAAATACAGTGCTGTATCTCAGGAATATATGATGTGCAGCCAGCTCGTGTGGAGATAAAGTTTAAATGACACAGCTCATACTGAGAAATAAACATGAACCCACAGCTTTATGAGAGGAAAAAGCAACCTGGGTGAATGTAAAAAAAAACAAAAAACAAACAAAAGAGCACCTTGCTTTTACAGGAACATGAATGAGTCTGCATTATTACTGTCCTCGCCTTCTGCCTCAGGTTATATACATGCCCCTGTAAACCACTATCACTTCCTGGTTTGTACTACTCTTAACAATATCCTAAACGCGAATATATATATTATTTAAAATAATGAATATATATATATATATATATATATATATATATATATATATATATATATAATGGTAGCAGTAAAATGGGACTAAGGCAGGCTACATCATGACTGGTTAAGGTGTGCGACATCGAGAGGTGTGAGCTTTAGTGTAACAGACTACACACTGCATCCTATAACCGACCAGCCATTGTTCTAAAACCACGCTTCCTCTCACACAAATATGGTTTTACGGTCAGATATTAGCAGGTCAGTTCCATTCTTGTTTCTTATTAACACCGAACGGGCTAGCAGAGTAACGATAGCTGTTTATTACGCCTCGCGCGAGCGCGCGCACACACACACGCGCGCATACACGCACGCACGCACACGGTCGACCTCCGTGACAAACCGCGACGCACATGGAATAACCGCCGTGCAAAAAAAAAAAACAATAACCCTGCGAACGCAGCTTACCGCTTGTCCAGACAGGCGATCCATTCTGCACATGCGGAGGAATGAGCAGAGGTGTGAGCTGCTACCATCTTTGGAGAGATCATGGAGAGACCGTTGGCGCCGTGTACCGACTCGGTAACGGTTCACTCTGTAGGCATTGCTTCACTGCTGCACTGTCCTCCCTCACTCACATCTGGGCAGGAGGAACTCACTGCTAGTCACTCAGCTTCATTGTAGATACGCCCATAAACCATTTCAGCAGCTTCACCCACCACATGTCTTAATATAACTCAATGTATAGACATGTACTGCTATATTGCAGCAGGTGGCTTTGTGGTTAGAACTGTTGCTTTGCACCTCCAGGGTCCAGATTCGATTCCCGCCACAGGTCTGTACAGTATGCATGGAATTTGCATCTGCTCCCTGTGCTTGGTGGGTTTCTTCCACAGACTCTGGTTTTCTCCCATTCAGATTAGGTTAATTGGCATTCCCAAATCACCCCCTGTGTGTAAATGAGCGTGTGAGAGTGTGCATGAATTGCCGCCTTGTCCAGGGTGTGCCCCACATCATGTGCTGGCATCATGTCCAGGCCCCCCACGACCCGGTATACAAGAAAAGAGCAGTATAAATGGCGATGATCCTTCTCAGGTACATGTATTACTGGTATAAGTGCCATCCTGTGGTCGGAAACTGACTGCTGATATCTTAATAGATGATTACCATGTAATCCGGTACATCTTCAGCAACTGTTTTATCCTGGTCAGAGTGACAGTAAACCTGGAGCCTACAGTATACGAGGAGCAATGGGTGTCAAGTGGGAATACACCATACATGAAAGTCCCCTGCAGGGCATCATGCACACATTTACAGAGCCATTTCCATATAGGTCCATTTCAAGTTGCTAGTGTACCTACTGGCATGTTTTAGTGGTAGGAGAAAACCAAAGAACCTGGAGGAAACCTTCACAGAAATCCACTGCACCATAGATTGATTTTACTTTAAATTATATTTAAGACAATTGTATCCCTAACACAGTTTTCCAACAACAAGGGCATGTTGACTAATCTAAGAATACTCAAAAATAAATAAAGCTGTTATATCAGCAAGGCGGCACGGTGGTTTAGTGGTTAGCATTGTCACCTTGCACCTCCAGGTTCCAGGTTGATTTCAGCCTCTGGAATGTGTGCATGGAGTTTGACTGTTCTCCTCGTGCGTGGTTCGTTACCTACGGGAACTCTGGTTTCTTATGACAGTCCAAAGACATGCAGCTTAGGCTAATTGGCATTTCCAAATATGCCAAAGCATGTGAATGTGTGTATATATGTGTGCCCTGTGATGAATTTGTACCTGCATCATGCCCCAAGTCTCCTGGGATAGGCTCCAGGCACCCCCCCACCCCTGTGTTCCTGTATACTGGGTAAAGCAGTATAAATGATGAGAGAGTGAGTGAGTCATACCAGCACTCTATTTCTATATCAGTGCCACAGTTGTCAGAGTAATTCACCACCCAGACCGGTGGTCCAGTCATGGTCCTTTTTTACTGATGCTTTGGGTAGAGGTGACAAACAATTCTGCACTGAAACAGTTCACACAAAGTGAACTTATATATGATTTATATATATGTGTTTCATGATTGCATGGCCAGGCAGTGCAGGAAAATGGGTTTAGGGATATAATCAATGAACAGTCCTTCAGTGCTGACTCACACGAGTTTCATTTTTCCCAACATGTCACAGTTGAATGAATCTATCTAAATGTGACCGCTGGCAGACTACAGCCACAACTCAGACTTGATTAGGTCATATTCCTGGTGTGATATTAAAAACGCTGCATGGTATAAGAGGACCAGGGAAAGACTTATATTTCAGGTATAAAATATAATATAATGGTTGTACTGAAAAATTGGAAAAGGTTGCAAGTAACAGTTACATAACATCTAATAGGATGTACTGTGCTGTTTGGGTGCTGTTTAGTTTGCCGTTGTACAGTAGTATAGTGCATTTGAGCAGGGTATTGAGGAGCTATATTGCTAGAGGCAAGGAAATTGTTGCCGTCTGCCTGATAAGGCGTGGATGCTCTGATGAATAGTCCATGGGTGTGGTGGGAGGGGTCATCTGCAGTGCTAGTGGCTTTGCAGATGCAGCATATTAAGTGTCATAGACAAAAGCAACAATCAGTCAGGAGTGACACTGTTGACTTTTTCACTACACTGGCCTGGAGATGTCTTTAATGCTTCAGCAAGGTACAATACAGTATGGTGTCAATCATACAGGGGATTGTGTATTTCAGATGTAATTTCTCACATACTAATTCTTCTCTGAATCATATACTATGTAGAAGTCTTTATTTTGTAGTCTGTGATAGAATACCTGTGGCTAGAATCATGTGTATCACATACAGAATGCATCTTTAGTGACTATGAAGTGAATTATTTAGCTTAAATCTAATTACCATTGGTAGCACAGGTAGGTAGGTTAGGTAGGTAAAGTCCTTCCTGAGCCATGTGGGCAGCGCTGACCTCTGTATTCATAGCCCTCAACCAGAGAGCTAGTGTATCGTGCAACATGCCTGTTTACCTTCAAGCGATGCAGCTGGCACCAAATTACACTGTTTGGTGACAGAGGCGACTGTGTGTAAACAACTTGCCCGAAGTTGTAAACACGTACTAATAAACAGTTTTTCATCACTACCATTTCATTACTTAAAGGGCTGATTATATCATTATTATATCATCACTATACATTATCCAGAATTTGACTACTGTATATGCTAAATAATGTACAATAGTCATCGATTAATATTATATAATAGAGCAACAAATGTAGCTTAATAAAAAAGGTGAGATTTAAAGTGTTAAATAAAGGACATGTGTGTAGAGTTTGCATGTTCTCCTCATACTTGGGTGGGTTTCCTCCGCATACTTCAGTTTCCTTCCACAATCCAAAGACATGCAGATTAAGCTAATTGGCAAGCAAAAAGCAAGTTGTGAGTGAGTGTGTGTTTTGTACCATGCTTCGAGACCCGAGTTTCCTGGGATAGGCTCCAGGCAACCAGCAACCGTGTACAGGATAAGCAGTATAGAGAATGAGTGACTGAGTGAGTGAGAGCCATTTCTGTGGTATAAAACATTTTCCTGTTATTGTTGGCTGCATAACAACATTCTATAGTTTTTCCATCTTTTTTTCTATGACAACATGCCTCGTACCTCAAGGGTAATGATTCGATTCCTGCCTCGGGTCTGTGCCTATGGAGTTTGCATCTTCTTCTTATGCATGGTGGGTTTTCTCTAGCAGTCCAAAAGACATGCAGATTTGGTTGTTTGGCCTTCTCAGTAGTGTATTTGTGCAACAACATACTGCCACCCAATGCAGGGTGTACCCCACCTTGTGCTTGAAGTCTTCTTGGATAGACTCCAGACTCCATGGGCAGAGAAAACATGCCCCAGTGTTCCTTATTCTTTACATCCATCCATATATCTAGGAACCTCTGTAGTCCAACTAGGGACCTTAGAGGCCAATTGTGATTGTTGTGTTTATTCCCATTTTGTACAACCGTGGTAGGACCTCCAGTAAACATTCACACACATATTCACATACAGTACTACAGGCAATTTGGAAATGCCAGTTAGCCTAATCTATATGTCTTTGGACTTTAGGAGGAAGCCAGAGAACACAGAGGAAATCCACCAGGCACGGAGAGCACATTACACACAGACGCAGTGCAGGAATCAAACCCAGGACGTGGAGATGTGCTAACCACTAAGCCACCATCTCTTACTGTACATATTTATAATATAAGGACAAGTTATCACTCTAAATAGTATTATAATAAAATAATAATAATAAAAAAGATAGGAAAAGACAATATATGATTGTCAGAATTGTGTAAGGATTTTTTTTTACTTTGGGAAACTGGTCATATTTGTGGTAGATACTGCAGCAGTCATGTGTGCTGGCTCAGATCAGAGGAGAACTGCTTTGTTCTGTGTCAGCTTCAGACATTTAGATGCTGAGCACTGATGTCACCGAGTCCTATTATTAATGTGTCCACTTAGCAACTCTGCGGTATTCATTTCTACAGAGAAAAATGAAGTACAGACAGAAAGTGAGAGAGAAAGGAGGCGATGCTTCCTGCTGACTTTGAACTTCCTACTAAAGCTTCATCGGTCATCTGCAAAAAAGCAAAACCAAACAATGCATCCCACATATATCTCATTTAGCACAGCTTTCTAGCAACTCATAAAATTTCCTTCTGGTGAGGATAAAGATAAATGGCTTCTGAGTACCGGTGCCTTTGTTTTGATTATTTCTCACTTAGTGCTTACTGAAGGCCAGATGCATTATGGAGATTCTGTGGGAACTGGCTGGAAAAAAAACACAGTCAGAGGCAAAGTTTGAGAGGTACATCCCTTGTCTCCTAGGCAACTAAGAATAAAGACTCAACTAAGTTATTGTCCATGACAGTTCAGTACAGCTACTGCACTAGGTATACCTGCTTTCTCCACACCATTTCACATTTAGGATAAAGTGAAATGATATATTATTATTCATTCATTCATCTTCTATACCGCTTAATCCTGTGTTCAGGGTCGCGGGGGACCTGGAGCCTATCCCAGGAGACTTCGGGCACTAGGCGGGGTACACCCTGGACAGGGTGCCAATCCATCGCAGGGCACACACACATACACACACTCACACACCCAATCACACACTACGGGCAATTTAGGAACGCCAATTAGCCTAACCTGCATGTCTTTGGACTGTGGGAGGAAACCGGAGTACCCGGAGGAAACCCACCAAGCACGGGGAGAACATGCAAACTCCATGCACACAGAGACGGGAATCGAGCCTGGCCGGGGAATCGAACCCAGACCCTGGAGGTGCAAGGCGACAGTGCTAACCACTACACCACCGCGCCGCCATATATTATTATATTATTTTTATTTGTGTTTCATGAACTGAACACTGTCGATATAGTTATTAGTAGTAGTGGTAGTGGTATATGTTTGTGTGGGTATATTTCTTTTCTTTTCCTTTCTTTTATTACTTTTATTTTCATTCCAGTGGCTTCTGTAGTTATTTTCTGATTCATGCTCAAAGTCTATATCTGAGCTTTGGCAATACAAATGCCCTTATTAGTCATGCCAATAAAGGACCTTTTTAATCTTGAATCTTGTACCAGATATAGTTTGTCCAGTAGGTGGCGGCATTTATGTGGATTAACCCAACAGTGCAAAGCGAATGATGGATGATAATTCATATTCTTTTTTTAAATATTTTTTATAATCTATTATCTACACCACTTATCCTGTATAGGGTTGCGGGATACCTGTGTCTGTCCAATGGAACTTGGGGCGCAAGGCGGGGTACACACTGAATGGGTGCCAAGTCATAGCAGGGCATAAGCACTCACACACCTAATTACACATTACAGACAATTTGGAAATATCAGTCAACCTAGAGCACATGCCTTTGGACTATAGAAAAAAAAACTGAGTACCCACCAAGAACAGGGAGAAGATGCAAACTCACACACCCACACAGATCTGAGCCGAAATTTCAGAACGCCAACCTGAAGGTGCGAGGCCACCGTGCTAACCACTAAATCACTGTGCCACAATTATTTATCATCATTTATATTATTTATATCTTATTTATAATAATGACAAATAGACCTACAACACCATTTAATCAACAGTTCAGTTGTTGGTACTGTTTAAGTTAATAATAATGCTATTATTTCTCACATGTGCATTACAGTACTGCTTTGTTCACATTTCCCAGCTTGTTATAGAGCTTTTGTCAGAGATCATACAGTGGCCCTGGAGTAACCCCAACCTTCCTGCTAAAGTATTTTCTTGTAAAAGCAAACCAAATGTTACAAAATGACAAATAAATGAATAAAACACATCACAAAGTGTCTTTGTATGGTATTGAGGCAATAAAACCACTTTAGTAACCTTGGCATAAATTATATCAGTGTCTGTTACAGTACTCAAAGAATGAATACAGTTTTTCCACAAGATTGGTGTATTTATGGTGAGGATGGTGGAGAGCACTGTCTAACACATCAAAATGTCCTAAAAGTGTTCAATTGATTTGACATCTGGTGACTGTAAAGGCCACAGCATATAATTTACATACTTTACATAAAAGTAAAATAATTGTACCCACTTGAAACTACTCAATCTTTCAGGAATTATATTGTTTCCTTTAAGCATGTATGAGTGTTAGTAAATTTCTTTACCCATCATCATCATGGCAGAAAGGGCTTTCAGCACACACCAGTGATGGTTGTTGGTCTGCATAAATCAGGTACTGAATATTTGAAAACATGCATTTAAAATATTACTTAGCATTACCAGAGTTAGGATAAAACAAAAAAATTAGTTAAAAATCTGGAACTGCCTGGAATCATTAAATTATCACGTATAGGTAAGGAGAGTTACATTATTAACACTGATTTGATCCGAAATTCTCAAAATTATTAAAAGAGTCTGTAAACAGAACCTTTAGTAAAGTGAGTCTCATATGTAAGGGGTTTAATTGCGTTAAACTTTATAACACAAAAAATAGAACCACAAATTACTAAATTACTGAACACCTAAGACGTAAAATCCTTTCACTTTCCTAATGTCAAATGTGGGTCTAAATTATTTTGAAGATTAACATAGGTTTTCTGTCAGATTAAACCAGTTTGCCCATTCTGTGTGATCTCTAATACCCACTGCACAATGTTCCTTTTTTTCAGTCTAGAGACTAAATTATGAAACGTTCAAGCAATCCCATTTAGCACCAACAATCTTGCCATCATCAAAGTGCTCTTGACCTGTATCTGCATGAATTTCTGCACTGTGCAACTGCCACATGAATGACTGATTTAATAACTGTATAAAAGCAGGGGGACAGGTGTTCCAGTTAAAATGGCCAGTTTGTATACCTGTCTTGTTTGTATTTAAAGCTTTTTTTTTTTTAAGAAAAAGGATTTAAAAAACATTTCTAATAACAGGTTGAGTCCACATTTTCACACAGAGGTGAGTGTATGAGAGTAAATGAAAGGTTATGTTAGTGACTAGGAAAAAAAGAGTGTACATTGATGAGTGTATTCTTCAAAGTGAGAGAGTGGATTTCTGACTCACTAATCCAGTCCTTCAGTGCCTTTGAGAAAGCAGATACATGGTAATGGTCTATTTCTGTCTTATGCATGTCTTGACCAGATTGCTTTGCCAGCACTTTATCTTGCCCTGCTTTGGTACCTTTCTCTTGCTTGACTGATCAGGCTGAAAGGTTGATCTTATCCATTACATGACAGTAAGTATACCTATTGCCCCCCCCCCTCTCTCTCTCTCTCTCCCTCTCTCTCTTTCTTCCGTTCTTCCTTTCTGTCGGGCTATAACACTCCTGAGTCACTAGTGATCCTGATTCCTTGTTTAACCTGGTTTGATCCATCCTGGCACACCTTCTTGTCAAAGTTCTCATTATTTAAGGTTCCACTTAATAACATCTATGATGGCTTATGACTGCAATAGTTTAAAAGATAAAATTTGCTACCAACAGTAAAAAAAAAAAAAAAAACACTAAACGGGTGGTGACCTCAACAAAGTGTACTTTATATCAACTAAACTCATTTCCTGTTATACAATTACACTTTTGATCTCAGAACACACAGTTATAAAAGGCATTTAGTTATGATTGTACTATCTGGTATCACCTACATAAATGAGGATGGGTTGTCTTTTGAGTCTGGTTCCTCACAAGGTCTCTTCCACATGTTTGTCTCAGGGAGTTTTTCCTTGCTACTATGGACCTTGGCCAACTCATAAGGGATGCATATAAACCATTTTAAATTTATATCCAAAATTTTTATTCATGTAAAGCTGCTTTGTGACCATATTTATTTTTAAAATCACTATACAAATAGACTTGAATTGAATTTGAATTTGAGTCTCATTAAAGCTCTAACATTAATCCATAATGATTCATGTGCTTGTCCGAGAGAAAAAGATGAGACTTTGGAGTAGTAGAGGACATATTTTATAAAGGAAGTGCTTGTAGGGAAGATCTTCTTGTCTGGCTGTAGTTATAAGATAAATTCCATTTAGGAGAAAATAACTGAGACCTAAACTGGAGGCTGTGAGTTTGTGAGAGGAAGAAGTGAATATTTCACATGGATGATTGTAATCTAAAAGTTCTGGGTAGCTTATTATTTCATTGAAAGACATACTCTATTACTTTGCGATACCTTGTACCTCAGTACAAAAGGTTATGACTCTACTCCAGTGACAAAGAAAAGTACAGTTTGCTACCTTTATTTCTGAGACCTCATCAATGCAGTAATCACGTCACACTCATACTGTATAGAAAATCACAAAGTGTACTGTTCTGTTCCATTTCTTGTTCTAAAGAAGGGGACTGAAGAAACCCTCTGCTCACCCAGAACCTTTGCCTGACTTTTGTAAGCTTCAGAGTCACAGATTGAGTATACAGAGGGGGCAGGGGTTGGCCTGACAACAGTGCGCTTAACAAAACAGTTGTACTCCCGGGAAATGAGGGCAGAGGAAGGTCTGCCATTAATAATTGTCTGTCTGAATTTCAGACTGTAGTGTTACTAGGAGATGTGTAGGAGGCATGTAGGCCTGAATAACTTGAGCCATCCATGCGTGAAGTTATCCAGACTCTAGAGCTAAAGGTTTGCCTTTTATGCTACAGTGATCAGGTTTGCATTGACATCTTTATGAAAAACAAGCGGAAAACAATACAAGCTACACCAAGACCTACAGATAATCTTAATACTATAAATGCATTTGATATGCATTTATCATTTTACATATGTTGTTTACACAGTGCATAGTAAAGTATGTTGTCAATTGTTTACAGGTCTGTAATGTGCCTCAAGCAAGTCATAAATAAATTGACACTTCTAACTAAAGTCATATACACAATAAATGCCATCATCTCCTAACTCTTGACACAACACTTAGGAAATATGCCTATAATTCTGTTGTGCCTTAAGCAATGAGATCATTATATCAGTTGTGTACTTGAGGAAGTCTGAACGGTTGTGTGAATGGTTGGGAACTCATCAGATAACTCTGTGCCCAGTTAACCCGGGATGAAAGACTAACTATCTGCCGGAAATGCCACAAGGCCCAAACTTGATCTACGGAAAGTGGTTGTATGCTGCACATGCACAATTCCCACGATGTATTAGAATGAACTGAAATACATACTGTACAAAATACATCTATTACAAATGTTTTTATTTTAAATTAGGAAATAACTCTTTTGAGGCAGTGCTTCCAAATTATGTTTAATTTTGAGCCTACAGTAAGGTGTGTTTGTAGTAAATCATTAGATTCTTTTTAAATCTGTTTTTCAAATGTTCAGTCCATTTACTTCATGTTAATATCAGTTTTTTTGGTGATAATTAAATTTTTTTTTAAATAAACATGTATATTATATTCTTGGCATGGTGAAAAAACACTGAAAGGGCAGGGCAAGCATTTGTAAAATAGATCACCATCTGCTGCAGCATTATCTGCCAAGTTGTGCTTTGAGAAAAAAACTCGGTTAAAGAGAAGAACAGTATGTTTTTTATGTTTTCTATTTGTTACTATAATTAACATCCATATCCTTATGTGTCAGGTTAAAATATATTCATGTATTAAGTACAGATAGGTTTGTTACCTCTCTAATAACATATTTTTGGCTAAGTTCTGAATGATGGTATAGTGTGTTTTACATAGCATTTTACAAACCCTAAAATCTGGGTATTGTGTTTTTCATGTTTGTAGGTCTCTGGTTTCCTCCCACCTGGAATTTGTGTGCCCTGGTACCCGATCAACAGTGTATGCTGACACATCAAGGTCCTGACCTCAAATGCAGATAAATGCCTGATACACTGATTAGCCATAACATTAAAACCAATATACCAAATCATGTGCAAGGTTTGCCTTGCAAGGTTTGTGACTCCACAAGACCTTTGAATGTGTATTATGGTCTCTAGCAACAGGTTCTTCAGGGATCAACAGTATGTTGTGGGATGAGGCCTGCATGGATCAAACTTTTTTGTCCAGTGGTGAATTTGATTGTTAGATGAAGAACCTTGAACCTCTATGCTAGGAAACACAGCAAGTTATTATGCACTTGGTGTTCTGATGCCTTTCTGTTGTGGCCAGGTTCAACTATTTTTTCAGCAATTTGTGCTACATTATTTTTTCTGTGGGATCTGACCAAACAGGCTGGGCTTTGCTCCCCTCAGGCATAAATGAGCCTTGGATGCCCATGATCCTGTCACCAGTTTACGGGTATATAAATTATAATCAGTGTTAATCTTATGTGGTTTTAATGTTATGGCTGATCGGTATATATTGTCTGTACAGTAGCAGCCATACACCAAACATATTAACTGCTATACATCAGTGAAACATTTAATTAGATACATTTTATGAGCAGCACCGGAGTATTTGGAAAGAGATGTATTGTGAACCTGAAAAATGTGACTCCAAAGCTGATGCATGATGTACAGATATCGTAAAATAGAATGATTATCCAACCACAGTTTACACACTCTTCTCTCTAAGCTTAATTGGGTCTGAACGTATAGCATTTGAAAGCGTGAAATATTTGTGTTTCACGTTTTGCTTAACACACTAGATATAAAAGCTGCAACATAAGCAGTTCATACATATTTAATTGATTTAATATGCTGAGGCACTTGCCAATGTTGAGATCTGTTAGGAATAAAAGTCAGACATGTGGGAATGCAGGGCTAGAGTTTGCTGAACACTCCAACTGCCACGTCACCCCTGCAACTGTGACCCACCTGCTTTTGAAATACTGAGATACTGGGATCTCTCTCTCTCTCTGATCGCATTTACCAATAAATCTTTGTATTAAAGTTCTATTTTACTGAGTGTCTTTGTCTAGCGTCTGTTGTTGTCAGGTGTTAACTGTTCAGAATAAGTTTAAATCATGTTTCTTGTTCATGTTCCTCTTCCATATTGGTCATCTGTTTGTGTTCCATGTGTTAATTTAGTAAAAGGTTGCACCTGCGTTTGCTCTGCCTTTTCATCTTCTTGACAAGATGTTTCCTTCAAATAAATGAGGAAGTCTGTCAAAAACCTCTCTGTCTCTGCACTCCTTGGATCTGCTCTCCCCATCCCCTCAATTAAATTAATCAATAATTCAGTTATTAGGCATACCTTGAGAGTATGGACTCGGTTCAGAAAGCACAGCGGTCTTCTGGGCTTTTCTCTGTCCAGTCCTATCGTCTCTAATCATCTCTTCCAACCTTCTTTACATGATTCAGTGTTTCAGGAATGGTACAATAAGGGCATCAAGCTTTGCAAATATCTGTCTGTTGACCATAAGTTTGCATCATTTGAACAGCTTTCTGAAAGGTTTAACCTACTCAATTCTAATTTTTTCAGATACCTGCAAGTAAGACACTTCATTCGCTCTTTAATACCAAATTTCCCTGAGGCTCCTGCTGCAAACATTCTAGATAACCTCCTCTGTTTGCCCCCGCTGCGTAAAGGCCTAATATCCACTATTTATGGTGGATTGGTGGGTTCGAGTCACACGCCTTTAAGTAAAATTAAAACTGCTTAGGAGAAAGATTTAAATTTGTCACTATCAGCTGATACTTGGAATTCAATTCTTAAACTTGTCAACTCTACCTCCTTATGTGCCCGCCATTCTTTATTACAGTTTAAGGTTGCACACAGGGCTCATTTCTCCAAACTTAAACTTTCCCGTTTTTACCCAGACATTGATCCTTACAACCACACTTTGTTGTAATAAATGTAAAAGCGGAGAGGCGTCTCTTATTCATATGTACTGGACATGCCCGAATTTGGAAAAATTCTGGAGGGATGTCTTTAAAACCTTGTCGTATATATTGAAATGCAACCTTGAACCAGATCCTCTGATTGCTCTTTTTGGTATCACTGGAGAGGAAGACAAGCGTCTAACTCCAGCTAAACAGCGTTTGGTATCGTTTGCGACACTCCTGGCCAGGTGTTCTCTTTTATTCAAGTGGAAGGATGCCACGTCACCCACTCACGCCCAGTGGCTCAGAGATATCATGTCCTGTTTGTCCCTAGAGAAGATCCACTACTCAATCCGTTATTCAGACTTACAATTTCAACTGGTGTGGGGGCCCTTCCTTCGCTTTTTTCATATACATTTATAGTTTGATAGCCTTTTTATTTTTATTGCCTTTTTATTGTTTGTTTGTTTTCTTTTCCTTTTTTTTTATACGCAAAACCAAAAATCTTCCAGCTCCAGGTTCTTTTTTCTTTTTCTTTTTTCGTTTCTCTCCTTTTTTGTTGTGCCTGGCGTCTAGCCTTTTCTTATACCTGTACATGTAAAGCTGGCTTAGAGTTAGGGAGGGGTGGGGTGGGTGCTTTAGAGATTTATAAGGAGGTTATAAATTCTGTATTGAAACATTCCATGGCTACCCTGTAATATCCCGGATTAAAATCAATAAAAATATTGTTGTGAAAATAAATGAGGAAGACAAATATGATTCTTAAAAATTGCTTCTTGACTTTTTCATTTCCCTCCAAATCCGACGTAACTTTGGACAATGGTAGCGTGTCGCAGACTTAATTTTCCTTTCACAATATACTGCTACTTTGTGAAGTCATTTACCAAGTCTAACTTTTAACATGAATTAAATCCCTATCGACATAGTTGAAAATTATAGTTATGTAAAATACAGTCATCATGATAAGGGGTCACACTCTATAACCCACCTCTATTGCTAAACAGGAGCAGGATTTGATTGTTTTTGTTGAAAGCAGGCAAGTTCATATGAATCAATCTCTTATATGAATTCATTTCACCCTATATACAATAATAAGAAAAACTGTCTCCCATGTATAGATTAAATAAATTCCCTGATGCTTCAGAACTGTTGGTGGCACAGTGATGCCTTAGGTTACTCTTTTTTGTGTGGGTTCATTCTGGGGTATCTGGTTTACTTCCACCCCAAAACCATTTAGGTAAGTTGGTTAGTTATGCTAAATTACTATGAATGGGTGTGTAAATATGTGTGAGAGTGAGTTCTAAGATACCTGGTTGTTAAATTAGTCTATTGTTGAGTAAAATGGTGGCTGTTTCTGTACATTTCAAATAAAATGCTTCAATAAATACACCTGATATACAGTATATAGTGCAGATAAAACTAACACAGCATTTAATAAAAACAACATCATACCAGCAGTCAAATATGGTGGTGGTAGTGTGATGGTCTGGTGCTCCTCCAGAACCTGGATACTTGTTATAATTGATGAATTCTGCTCTATACCAGAAAATCCTGGCCCTCAGTTTGTGAACTCAAGCTCAAGCACACTCGGATTATGCAGCAGGATAATGATCTGAAACACTTAAAAAAAAAAAAAAAAGGTTTTGGAGTGGCCTAGCTACTTAAATCTGTTTGAGATGCTGTGGCATGAACTTAAACAGGTTAAACCCTCCAAATGTAGCTGGATTAAAACAAGTCTGCATGGAGGAATGGGCCAAAATTCCTCAACGGCGATGAGTCTTTCTTATCGCAAATGCTTAATTGCAGTTGTTGCCGCCAAGGGTGGCACAACCAGTTATTAGATTTAGGGGAAGGACATAGAGCCCAACAGTATTATCTTCGTGCAAAATTAAAACTGGTTTGATGATCTGAATCATTAAAGTGTGACAAACATATACAAAAAAACAGGAAGAGGGCAAATACTTTTGCACTGCATTGTATATATATATGAATGAATGAATATGAAAGTACAGTATAAAGCAACCATAAAGGCAATATAATAATTTACTTTTGTGGCTATTCATTCAAGAACCAAACCAGGTATAAGCAGGAGATGCCACTCCTTAATAACTTCTTGACTTCTTGAATCTATACACAATGTAGAAACGCTGCATATGATCACACCGCTTCCGCTCTCCCGCCGCGCGCTCGAGGAGGGGGAGGGGGAGGGGGGGGGTGTGGGGGTTGGGAATTTTACAAGTTCTCCTGGAATGCGATCGTGCACGCGCACACGCGCGCCCGCGTCCCACCATGATGCGCGCGCGCCGCACACGAGCACAAGCGGCGGCAGAGCTGCGACAGGTCTGGAGTTTTCAAAGAGGGAAAAAGGCAGGAGCGAGGAGGAAGGAGTAACGATGGCGGGGAAGGAATGACAAGTTTGAAAGTGTGTGTTACACCGGGAAGGGTAAAGTCGACCGAGACTGTATAGTAAGGCACGTTAACTGAAGGTAAGTATGTGTGAGTGCGCGCACGAGGCCCGTGGAATTATTATATATATATTTTTTTTGAGATCTCCGGCTTGTGGCTTTTCCTGCGACTCGACTTCAGAAAAACTTGTGGCGCTTCGCCGCCGCTGCGGAAGAGCTTCACACTGAGACTTTAGAAACGCTATTGTTCGCAGAGTTTAACTGCTCAGCCGTATGTTTGTGTAAGTTAGAGCCAGGCCTTTTGTGTAAACATAAATAAGAAACACGTTAGCAAACATGTAAACAATGACAACAAGTAGTTGTTGTGCTAAAAATAACAATAATAATAATAATAACGATGCGCTGAGGTTAAATATGAACGTGACTCGGTTGTTGTTGTTGATAATGTCGCTAGCCTAGCTAGACTGTGTTAACAATGGACTACAAAAGTGACTTCGAGCCAGGAGTTAGCACACGAGTTATGTGACACTGTTCCTCCATCTACAGGGAATTTTTCCTTGTTTTTCTGCAGATGTCCGCCGCCGGCTCGATGAAACAATGTTCCGGAGAAACTCAGCACCTTATGGCTTCATGCAAGTAGAAATAAAACACATCAGCTACAGATACTAATCCGAATTTGGATCCGCGTTTCACTGCATTAGATCACAAGGGTGTGTGTGTGTGTGTGTGTGTGTGTAAAATGATCAAAACTGAGAGTAAAGGCGAGAGGACTCTCAGGAGCGCGTCTCCTCACAGAAACGCGTACAAGGCGGACTTCCACGCCATCAAGTGCTCCTTTGACGGAACCAAGTCCGACATCCCGTCTAAGTCCTGCGCTAACGGCGCCTCCGGTGAGACCCGCGAGGACCCAGCCAGAGGACGCAACTTTGGCAACCGGGTCAACAAGATCAAGAATATTTTTCTACAGCTGGACAGCCAGCAACTGCAGGAGAACCAGGATGGAAAAGCCGCAGCGAAGGCAGATGCGTCTCAAATCTCCTCACCCCCGAAATTCCCAGTTAGTGCCGCGCACAAAACCAGCCCGACCAGCCCGGATCTTCAAAGTGACCGAACCCCGAAAGGAGAGGACCCTGAGATCGACAAAGCGGCCTTGGCGGAGAAGTTTTCCGTGACTAGGAAACTGTTCGAGAGAGGTATAAAGGACCAGCCGACAGTAGATCGGCAGACCCCGGGCAGGGCCTCTGGACGCCTTTCACAGGGGAATGTGTGTGAAGAAAGGAGAGCAACCAGGAAACCTGTAGGAGCTTCTGAAAATAGCAGCAACAACATTAGTAAAGCAGATGACAGCCCTGCTTCACCAGGGACCAAGGATACTGAGGACGCAAAGCAGGTCAATCGATTATTAAATGCAGGACCTATATCGAGAAGACTTGAAAACTTCATGGCGGATAGCGATAATGAAGAATTAGCAAGATCATCAGCTAAAACACCAGAGAAAGTGTGTAGCCCTACGTCTCCTGTACGAGACGTCACACACAAACCGGCGTCACCTTTGAGTGACCACTTCCAGACACCATTCTCCCCCACTCATTCCAAACCAGTGCGCTCACTGACATCACCAACCAGTTGCTCTTCATCCTCTCAAGCATCTTCTAAACCCACTTCCCCTACCACAAAAGACAGTGATGAGATCTGTGTCCCCACTTCGAGACATCCATCCTCCTTAGCTGATGGTTTTAATAATTCTCGCAAAGGCACAGAGGAAATCAAACCCACACCTGTTTCTCCTAGAGATCAAACGTCTTCAGCTTCTAGCAGCAGTTTTTACAACAAAGTCAAGGGTCCAGAGGTGGCTAAGCATGAGTCTGTGACATCGCGGAGTTCCTCTGGAGAGACTTTACCTCAGTCCACACCAAGTTTAGATCCTACTGGGGCAGGAATGGTTCGTGCAGAGCTAGTTAGAGTCCAGAATGAATCTTCAGAAAGCGAGGAGAATGAGGAGGACAGTGTATTTGAAGAGCTGACGCTCAAAAGGGAGCTGAGCCCTGACCCACTGAGAGGAGGTCTGGACAGAGGAGTTCCATCATCTCAAGATGACCTTCAAAAGGGCACGGAGGTCAAGCAGTTGGAAAAGGTAGTTTTTCAATCAGAGGAGGGTCAGCTAGAGGATCATGGAGCCGAAGTGGCAAAGGAGGAGACTGATGAACAGTGTGATGAAGAAGAGGACGATGAAGAGAGTGAACAGGATGAATCTGGAAATACCTCACCAGTGTTTTATAGTTTTGAAAATGCTGCATTTGTGGATGATAAGGAGACAGGTCCTTCTGAGAAGGAGGAAGAAGAAGAAGAAGAGGAAGAAGAAGAGAATGATGATCAGGACTATGACTATGAGTATGATGAAATTATTGGTCTCTCAGAGGATGAAGACTGTTCACCCAGGAGGGCGATACGCTTCTCTAACGCACCAATACAGGTATGCAAGGATGTTTTTAGACATTTAAACAAAAACTGGAAATGCTTATTTGATTTGTATGGCAGTATAGTATTAAAAAGCACAGCTTGCCATAAAATATGGGTGTATTTTTTAATAACAGGTGTTGTTGAACCAAATGATTGGCCAAAGTTCCATATTGTTTTGGAGCATTAAAAAGCTTAGTAAAACGTTGAATCTTTTGAAAATGATTTCTCCTCCATTTTTGCTGACAGTTGTTTGCAAACCTGCAATCTAATACTCATCGTGAAGTGTAGAGCTTTGTATAGTAAATTTTTTTTTTCATGTTGCCTACCATTACATTTAGTGGAAATGTTTGTCTGTCCATTATGGGTGATTGAGGGAATGCTTGTGTGTCGGTGTATTGCGATGAAGTGTCTAGAGGTATCACAAATTATTATTTGTTGATTATTGATCAATACATTCATTATCCCTTTATTTCTGTTTTCCTACCTTTCTCAAAGGGCTCTTAAACATAAAGTGCACTGTTATAAACCAGTTTCTTCAAAATGAAGCACATGGAGGATTCACTCCACCACACCTCCTGTTGATATAAAGCCCAGCATTGTACTTCTCCTTTCCTGATGGAATTTTCCTGTCTGTTTCTCTGTTACAACTGAACAACTCTCTTCTTGCTCACATTCCATGGTAGTGCAAGGTTTTTTTTTTTTTACACTTTGGCTGTTAATGATCAACTCTGGTTTCCATTTGTTCCTGATGGCTAAAAGAATTAGTAAAGGCAGCAATGGGTATGTGATGCCAAACTACAAGCAGGTACCTGCACCTGAAGCAAGCATTCCACACTACAAGCAGGCGTGGCTAACATGTTTGTGTGTCTCTTTGTGTTGTGTGTATGGTAGGACTTGGCAGATGTGCCTCACGTATCTTTCATTCTCATCTCTACTGCGACAGAAGTATGAAAAACACCATTATCTGGGTTTGCTGCTGTAAACAGGTTGTGCGTAGGAATGGGCAGTATCGCAAAAAAATTCATTTGAGACCACCTTCTTAATCTGGTTATGAGTTAAGGGATTTAGCTTGGCTCAAAATTTCAGTGCCTTAATAGTCAGTGTAAAAGTACTGCAAAGTCATATCTTATGTGGTGCCATTTATTGCAATATTGATATTATATCGAAGCTATAATAAAATTCTCATCTTGGTCTGAAGGTTGATTTAGTTTTCTTAAACAACACTTGTAATAGAAGAAATGTACAGATATTAATGCACTTAATGTTCTAATGTGTTAGCGTTTCCATAATGACCGCTCACACCCAGGGAGTTTTTCACATGAGTGGATGTTTCACATGAGCTAAGGTTAAATTGTGGTGAAACTCCCTGTAAGACAATGTTTACTGAGCGTTTATGGATACAGTCTCCATTGTCATCACACTGTAAAGGAAAGGCTTTAAGATGGTGGAGTTTTGCTTTTTGTAATTGTTGAGTTTTATAAAAGAACGGATCCATTCAGATCAAAACCTTTCTGTTGACATTACAGTTGGGTTCTCTATAATTCAGATGTACTTGTACAAACTGTACTTCAGAGGCAGCTGGATATAAAATCTGCATCCTTTTTCAAGCAAAGTAAGTTAATACATTAGTGTTCTTCTCACAGGCGTGATGTCCTGAGGTCAGCTTAAACCCCTCGGAGCTAAAGTGTTTACGACATCACAGTGTGGTAATAGGATGGGATTTAAGGACTGTTCCACTTTACTCCCCCATAAAGCACATCATCATAGTCGTCTCCTTACACGGCTGATGAAATGCTGATCTTCTGCATTTAATTTGTTCTGTCCGGTATTGTGAAACAGGCAGAGGTCTTGTCCCAACATGAGAGCTGTTTTTTGTGCGTCATCCCACATGGCTGCTTCTCAGTGTCTTAGTTTGATGGACTGTAAACAGTTTCATCATAAGTATATATAATCTGGACAGATTTAGTAGGATTTGACATCCGTACAGTCTAAACAGCATGATGCTAGTATACGTTCTGATACATGCTCGCTGCATATGTAAGTTGCCTGGGATGATGTTTGGTTGTACTTTTTAGATATTTATATAATGTTTCAGGAGGTTGAAGGTCCAGATAATGTCTCAAATAATGTCTTTAAAACCTCAGCAGTTCTGGTGTTGGCCGACAGCTAAGATAAAGAGTACTGAACTCCTAAGTGCTCTACCGGGTCCAGGAATTTCATAAAAGTTCATAATGGTCATATTCCGGTTTCTTTCACACTAGGCAAAATTGTTGTGCTGTTCCCACGTCCCATTGCATCCCTCTGCCTTCTCCCCTGCTGGCCAGCTTTCACATTAATAGTACTGTATATGATTGCTTTATACCGGAGTACACTTGCGCATTTACATGCCAGTGGTCTTGAATAAACACGAGAAGAAGAGCACAAAACAGTGAACCTTCTCTCTATGCCTTATATTATTAATATAATAAGAGCCGACACACTTGATGTCTTCCTATCAGCTGTGGCTGTGTAGTTCAGAGTATAAAGATCTGCACATGCTGCGTGCGTGCACATGGAGATTTTGGGGCAGACAGATGTGTTAACGACTCCTCATTCTAAACAGCAGTCTACTTCCACCTTTAGTTACGGTTAACTTTTGTTTTGCTGCACTGTACTTGAGATCAGCATTTCAAGTGCACTCAAGTACAGTATGCTGATCTGTGTCCTTGACCGTGCACAATATGGAGTGTTCAAATTACTCAAAGGTATTAAACTTTGCATACAATGTACTGGGATGCATGCCTGAGACTATAGTTTGAAAGCAGCCAAAGAGAACTCTCAGGAAGAAAAAAAACTACGAACAGAAAAATAAAAATGCAAGTCTTTTATAAAGTGCCCAAGGCCTAAAAAGTTTTTTGAAAGACAAAGACAGACACCTTGCAGGGAGATTTGAATGCTTTAAAAAGAAATTGAGTTGTACTCATTTGAAAATACAGCACATGCGTATCTATAGAAATGCTGTAATAATTTAAATACAACTAACCAGCACTAACGCATGGTGGCCATAGTATAACAGGAAAACATACAAAATATAATTAAAATTTAAATTACATGCATTACACCAGATGTGATAACAGACCATAAATAGTTGGAAATAAAACCGTGTTCACAAATTAGTAATGAATAGAGATGGTGATGAAGTTATGCATCCTGTTTACTTTGTGTGGCAATCCATGTATCAAAAAATCCCTTATGTTGAATCAGGATATTTATAAAATTGTGGTACTTACAGAATCCCAATATAATTTAAATTGTCACCTAGGTATCGTGATGTATTCGATCAGGTGATTTCTGTGCCTATTAATTAGTAAAGGCACTGTCGGGTATTTCTACATATGCATTTACTTGTAATGGACACCAGGTTTACTGTCAGATCAGGCAGTTACCTTTTTCACCAATCTAAGACTGTGTTGATGTGTGGAACTATAATGAGAGGCTTGGACTTGTTGATAAGGTCTACATGGCTGGGAGTCATTTAAAGGGATTGTACTGTATATAATGAAAGGCAAATATTTATTATTACTGAATGAAACTGATGTTTCTGTATTTTTCTTCAAGCCACCATGTGTGTCTGAGACGGATTTATTGAGAATACTTGCTTCCTGGTCCTAGAATGATTCATGATTTGTGCTTGATAAATGTTGAAAGTCTGATGATACAGAGCTACAGTAGAACGTAAGAACCATAATGAGAGACTTCAGTCTTAGCTGGTGTGGTTAACACTATGCATTCTGTTGATGTAATGTAAGTGAGATTTAACATACTGATTTATATTCTTAGACTGACAGACCGGAGAAAGAAGTACAGCATCTAGATAACGTGTGTAGCGAAAAGGGTAGACTGGCTGTCAGTATTCAGGGGCCGTGTTAGGAATGTGTCTGTTTATCTGACTGGATCTATGAGCTTGTGGTTGTGATGCACCGCTCCCAGTTAAAAAGATATGGAATGGAACAAGGTAGTGTGTGGGTGTGTGTGGGGTGGGGGTGTAGTTGGGTGTTGTTGTGTAACCCCACTGCAATGTATTATTTTCCCTAAAACGGCATCCACACCTCCATTTGTTCCTCTGTGCAACAATTTATTATTATTATAAATTTTTTTCTTATTATTTTTGCATTACAGAACATTCAACCAATCAGAATTGAGAATTCAACAACACTGTGGTAGAAGCTATTGTAAGTGTCTAAAACCTGATACTGACTTATTGTAACCAGACCTGCTCAGAGAAGTGATTCAAGATCTGTGTTTCATTCGTCAGTATACATACACCGATCACATTTTTGTGTCACCTCCCTGCGCATAGCGAGAGGCGACACATTGGGATTGCTATCTGTTGGCTCACGTCAGCACGTTGTTCGTAACGTCATCCGGCATCACACTTTTTTCTATGGGCAACTTCTTTAAAGACATTCATTTTCTGATGACATAATTTTTTACCTGTACACCATTAAAAGAATCTGTATGCTAAGCAGGACACTGACACTTGTACTATACGGGCATTGTTTCAGTAATCAAGCAAACCATGTACAACGCAACCCATTAGACGCATAGTGGCAGTGTCCTTTAAGATGATTTCTGTTGTGTCCATCCCCTGTTTGTGTTGACTCGGTCACTACTGCAAAACCTGAAATATGTAATTGAATACCTGTCTACTGTAGCTTTTCAGTCCTTAGTTAGCACTAATGTACACTCCTATGTCAGAGAATGAATTTATAAAAAAATGTATAATATTCATTCATTTTCTATACTGCTTAATCCTGTGTTCAGGGTCGCGGGGGACCTGGAGCCTATCCCAGGAGACTTCGGGCACTAGGCGGGGTACACCCTGGACAGGGTGCCAATCCATCGCAGGGCACACACACATACACACACTCATACACCCAATCACACACTACGGGCAATTTGGGAACGCCAATTAGCCTAACCTGCATATCTTTGGACTGTGGGAGGAAACCGGAGTACCCGGAGGAAACCCACCAAGCACGGGGAGAACATGCAAACTCCATGCACACAGAGACGGGAATCGAGCCTGGCCGGGGAATCGAACCCAGACCCTGGAGGTGCAAGGCGACAGTGCTAACCACTACACCACCGATGTATAATATAGCAATTATTAATAATTCTTCATTTATTTGGCTTTGATCTATGACTGAGATATACAAAGTGCTCTCACACGCACACACACCCAAATATAGCAGCAGCCAGCTCAATTTCAGAATTTCCTCTTAGTGAGATAAAGAAAAGTGTTTTTGTGTCAGCAGGGTTTTATATTTTGGTGTGGAAGCAACAAAATTTGTTAAAACTTTGCCATAAGAACGATTATTTTTCCTTTTAGTCCCTCGCTCCGAGAGTTTCGTTGGTATTATGCCTCAAGACTGAGTGGTTAAATGTTTGTAGGCGTTACATGATATTATAAAATCATAACCAGGAGATGGACTGATTAGACTTTGTAACTGATCCAAAAAGCTTCTTTTATGTTTGCTGTACAGTACTTTGCAAAGATCTTGAGCCACCCTCATTTCTTTATATTAAATGAAATGATGTAGATTAAGTAAAAGAAATGGGAAAAATTGGTTTACTGTGACAGGCTGCAAATGCCTAAAGACACAATTTAAAAATTGGTTGTTTACGAATCAACAGGCGGCACTGTGGCGTAGTTGTTTGCACTATGGCCTTGTGCTTCCACGGTCGAGGGTTTGATTCCTGCCTAGGCTGTGTGTGTGTGTAGAGTTCACATGTTCTTCTTATTCTTGGTGGGTTTCCTCTAGGTTCTCCAGTTTCCTCATACAGTGCCAGTTTTCTTCAGTGCCACTTCAAAAACGTTACACCTCTTGTATGTGTGTGTACTGTATCATGTTTATTATTGTAAAGCTCACAATGTCAGAACTATGCCTGATCTATACTTGGCTACAGTATGCCCGTTCTATCCACTAATGGAAATTTGATGGGTCTGCCCTAAAATCATCTAAAAGCCTGGACTTGAGCACACAGTAGGTGCCCACAGCTAAGAATACAAACTTTTGGACCAGCTGTTTAGAAATGAGGTGGCTGTGTTAGTGCTTCAGTGGCACTGCATGACACGAACACACGCGGTAGACTTGCGGTAGAACAGACAGGCGTAGTGTGTGTGTGTGTGTGTGTGTGTGTGTATTGTGTATTGTGTCTATACTGTCCCTGTGAATATGTACTCAACTGCGCTTTTGGGGAGTGTTTTTTTTCCCTTCATGGATTTGTTAGATTTTCAGCTAATTATTTCTCTTCTATCTCTGCCTCCACCCTCTGAGAGTGAGAGAGAGGAAACAGAAGTGAGGCACTTGTTTAGATTTTTCCACTTTTCCACTGTGGCTCGCTTATGTTGTCTTTTCCATTTTCCCATTTCCCTATCTCTGCTCCATCCTGTGGAATGTGGCTTAGCCCTCCTCTCTCTCTCTCTCTCTCTCTCTCTCTCTCTCTCTCTCTCTCTCTCTCTCACTCACTCTGTTCAGTTCAGAAGAGCTTTATTGAATGTTAAAAATATTATTTTGTTGCCAAAGCAATTATAAAACATTAATTACATTATAAATATCAATCTGATTTTATAAACCTATATAAAAATATTAGATATGAAAGGATATCATATTAGGTACATACAAACAAAACAAATGCCAAAAAATATATAAATGAATAAAAAATAAAATAAATATATAACATCAATAACAACAACTATCTGAACAGTAGTGATATTAAATGTCTCATTCTCCCTGTCTCTGTGTGGTCACATTATCAAAGCAGATAATGCAGGTTGATTACACTAAACAATACATAAATAAACACACATATCTGCATTTATACATTACACATAACCTAAACAAAACATAAAAGCAAACAACTGAAATAAACCAGTAATAAAATAAACCAGTAATTATCTGAGAATTAGTTAATTAATTTAATGATAATTTATAGTTGGGTATATTGTGGGTGTGTGCAGGACACTGGGTGTCTCCCTGTTCTTCGGGCTCTGTGTTCTGTAAAGGTGTTGCTATTTATTTATTTTTTTAATACAGTGGATAAGGAAGTGCAGCTCTTTCTTGACCTCATCACTCATACAGTCAGCACACACGCTCAGTTCTCCCGTGTCAGCCCTTCTTCACAACCACACTGGGCTTACTCAGTCTGTACTCGGTCAGGTCTCTGCTTTATGTCTCTGATGGTGAAGACTGAGGACTGCCAGTTCTTAGTCTCTGTTTAGGACACGATTACAGTGTAATCTGAACTGGGTTTGGGTCGGACTGTATTTGTGCTCCAGATACATTTTCTTCATCTGTCTAGACTTCAGTAAGAAGTGCTGGTTTGAGACTGTCGTGTGTTGGGGTTAGTGTGTTGTTCGTTCTCTCTCTCTCTCTCTCTCTCTCTACCCGTCTGAACACCTGGACTAGTGGCTCAGAAGCCACCAGTATGAATACTAATTGATCTTTCCTTGTTCTTCTCTTGCTGTTTAATTCTCGCCTCTGTTTTGAATGCTTTCCTCTCTTACACACAGCAGTATCTTATCGCAGGTTTACCAGTTATGCACTTGTCTTTATATTCTTTGTCTTTGCAGTCTCTCTTGCATTGCTTTCTTACACAATTTCAGGTGTGTTCCTTCAGTATTAACAAGGATTTACTCACAGGTGTGTACAGTGGCATAGGGCTGGTTTCAAGGGTGGAGTGGGCACTTCTGGCTTGATCACAACAAGTTGTCTTAACTGTCGGAGGAAATGAAAACTTCCAAAATGAGCCTGAAAGTGACAGAGAATTTGTCTGCTCGATGGCATGACTACGACTTTATGGTATTTTTTTGGACGCAGGTGCTGGGGGCATGCAACTAAGCAGAAGTCATGACTCAGGAAGCACAAATTAATGCTTCAAAACCTTGCCAGAAGCAGCATGGCTCACACAGAGCAAACATTCTCACATGAAGATTTGGGTTAATCACTTATTTAGCAAAAATAAATATATGTAACTGTTCCTTTATTCAAATCAAGCTAAATCTTTATCAAATACTCAATGCATTAATTGCCCTCTTCCACCTACACAAGGTCTCAGATGCCCACGATTGATTAATGTTGTTCTGATTGACAGAGACGGGCTAATCCCACCTCTCTTGCCCAGATAACACAGCCGGTTGACATTGTAAAGATTTAATGTTATGATCTAGCACTCTTCAGATTCTTCCTTAACATGACAGTCAAAACCTGGATATTAGGAAAGTATGTAGCGCCTTTCCTTTTACAGCTGTACACGTCTGCTTTATACGTGGAGGATTATCAGTATAGCCTGTAGCTAGATCACGCTTGCTGTAATAAGCCTTGACACAATCTCCTGACAGCAAAAATGAATTTAAACACAGAAGCCTAGTCGTACGTCTCCTCAAGATTTAGTGCTAGCAGGACGTCCGTCACACTCTATAGCGTGACCAGGCTGGTGTTTCAAAAGATGCCGCGATAGGCTCTACACATTTCACTTAGACTGTCTCACACATTGCTGTAGCCTCAGACTCAGCAGTGCTGTGAGCAACATAAGGGTGAAGTTCTTAGGAAGCATTCAGGAAAACAAGCAGACATTTATTGTATTATCTGTCTAATCTTTTAAGTTGAACAGACACAAGAATGTTTAATTCCATACGCCACAGTATATTACTAATGTGTGTGTGTGTGTGTGTGTGAGACTCCCTCACTGTGTGTTTGAGTTGGTGATGTGGCTGTGTGCACTGTAAACAAACACGTGTAGAGAGCTGCAGGGCTCAGATCATTCAATTACATGTGCATACTTATTTAACACCCTTTTGGTAATGCTTTGTTGAAATGTTTGCAACCAGAAATTGGAAAGTCTGCTTCTTTGGAAATTCTTTGGAATTCTCGTCTGTATATTAATGAATGGCATTACTTTCAATTGCTGTAGCTTGAGACATTCCAGAATTCCAAAATTGGGAGGATTTCTTTAACCTAACTGAATACATGGTGATTAGATATTCCAACTTGACAGTATACATGGACGCTGATCTGATCCACTGATCTGACAAAAGATTTAATCAGAACATGTGCAGAGTCATAATGAAACATTTAATCTGCTGGAAATATATCAGAAATATTTCTCCCCAGTTTTTCCAATAAATTCTGCCTTTTCAATTCCATTTTATTTATATAGCGCTCTTAACAATGGTCATTGTCTCAAAGCAACTTCACAAAAATTAAAGAAATTTTGAAAAGGAAAATTTATGGAAGTGTGTATGTGTGAGAAAAATGTGTCTAGATATTAATTGAGATGAATGAATGAATGATGAATGAAATGTGTCTGATGACAAGCCAAGGGTGACGGCGACAGTGGCAAGAAAAACTCCTTGAGATGGCATTAGGAAGAAACCTTGAGAGGAACCAGACTCAATCAGGGAACCCATCCACATTTGGGTGATAACAGATAGAAATGATATAACATCTTGTGTGTTATGCAGCTGAAAGTTCAATATAACAGAAATTATTTAAATTGACATGAAGACCAGTTCAGCATAGGGACGAGTCAGTAGGTGCAGAGGGCAGATGAGGTCTGCATCACTGGAAGCACAGGAGCAGCATGTGTAGCTCCAACCATCATAAAGCTGAATTCAGCTGGAGCTGGTCCTTCTCTGGATGCCTCAGGAACTTCGCAGGGTCGGCCTTTGTCTACTGAAGCTGGCACAATCTCCCGATGCCCCAGGATGGATAGAAAAATACAGAACAGATGGAGAGAATTAGCGTAGTTGCCATTCAGGATAGATGTACTGGAGTATGAGGTTATGGGATGAGTATGCCAGATTAAAGAGATGCGTCTTGTGTCTACTTTGTGTCTGAGCCCCGAACACTGTCTGGAAGACTATTCAAAAGCTTTGGAGCTAAATATGAAAATGCCCTATTACCTTTTGTAGATTTTGAAATTCTGGGAACTACCAGTCCCGAGTTTTGTGATCTTAAGGAACGTGGTGGATTGTAGCGTATCAGAAGACTGGTTAGGTATGTGGGAGCTAAACCATTTAATGCCTTGTATGTAAGTAATACATCGTTTTTGTTTATATATATATATATATATATATATATATATATATATATATATATATATAGATATGTTAATCTTTTGTAATTAATTTTAAACTGAACAGGTAGCCAGTGCAGGGATGATAATATTGGGGTTATATGATCATATTTTCTGGATCTAGTGAGAATCCTGGCGGCTGCATTTTGGACTAACTGAAGCTTGTTTATTGAGGATGCAGGACAACCACCTAGTAATGCTTTACAATAGTCCAGTCTGGAGGTCATGAATGCATGAACTAGCTTTTCTGCATCAGATACGGATAAGATGCTCCTGGGCCTCTGGGTGGCGCAGTGGTAAAGTGCTCGCCCTATCATCCGGAGATTGCTGGTTCGATCCCCGGGTGATGCTGTTACCTCTCGCAGCCGGAGGTCTAGAGAGAGCTGATTGACCAAGCTCTCTCAGAGGGACGGGATGAGCGGTACTTTGTGCTCCCACATTAATCACGGCTCTACAGCCGACGCCTGTGAGCTCACGCAAGCGGAAGGAGCGGATAGTGCTGTCCTCGGAGCGTGGTTCGGAGGAAACGTGATAGTCTTCGACCCTCCCGACTGAGTGGTAGTAGTAGCCCTAATGTGGGAGCCCTCTAATGATGGGGAGGAATTGGACACGACTAAATTAGGGAGAAAATCGGGAAAAATACAAAAAAATAAAATAAGATGCTGGAAAAAGGGAAGTTACTGTCTAATATTACGCCCAGGTCATTTACTGTCGAGCTGGTAGTACTGTAACAGTACATCCTTCTAAACGCAGGCTGAATTGTGAAAGCTGTTGTGTACTGGTTTTTGGGCCAATAAGTAATATCTCTGTCTTATCTGAATTTTGTAAATTTAGTTATTCTGTGCAATGATTGGTTACAAGAATTCAGACTTGTCTATCATTGGTTAGAGCTTTATATGTGCACAATTGGAAGCCAATAAGTTCCTGTTCCTCAGAATTTATAGTTCAGCAATGGAAGCTAAATTTCCGGTATCACCTAAAGTTACTCATGCACAGAAAGAACATATTTATTAAAACGAGAGAAATGAACATACTCCAGTTTCCTCCCACAGTCCAAAGACATGTAGATTAGGTTGATTGCTGTTCCCAAATTGCCTGTAGTGTGTGAATGTGTGTGTGTGCGTATGTGTGCGCCCTGCGATGGATTGGCACCCTGTCCAGGGTTTACCCCGCCTTGTGCCCTAAGCCTCCTGAGATCCAGGTCCCCGTGACCCTGAATACAGGATAAAGCGTATAGAAGATGAGTGAGTGAGAGGAGAAATGAACAGATTGAGAGGTATTTACACAGCTAATATTAACCTATTGATTGGGTTATCAATGATGTTTAGAGCACTCCTCTTATTCCCATTGAAAATTCATTCTGATCAGGTTAGACTATTCTGACTGAGGTGTTTTCATGATGCATTTTTATTCTGATTCAGCCATTATTCTTATTATTAGTAGAAAATAAGGTCCGCGTAATTGTACCTATTGAAATGTCCCAGGTGTACTGTAATAAATCTAAGCACAAACTAAATTTTGATAAACAACTTTCATCTCTGTCTCTGAAGTGTTACACAGCATTAAAAGATAACTTCAGCATCATGTCACACAGAAACAACTTAAAAGCCAGCTTTCTTCCTGGTATAAAAAATTATACAGTTTTCTGAATATCCATTTCCTCCTGTGGGTGGAACATTTTTGACTCTTCCAGTAATATCAGTTTTGCTGTGTGTGCATGCTGCCTCTGCTCAGAGTTACCATTTGCACACTCCTATATTAAAACTTAAAATTTAATGATCTTATTTGTCTTAAAATGGAGCTGTTGGCTTTCGATCTTTAATTTTCTACATTTAACATAAAACAAAAAAACATTCACACGAAACAGTGGCATTAGGTAATATTAACATTGTGTAAAGAAAATGAGCAATTTTCAAAAATAAAATAAATAACTAAATGGAACTGTTCCTTTAATTTTTTTTTTATGAAATAAATAAGCAATTATTATTTTTATTAATTGTTTCAAACTGCAAATTATGATCCCAGATTATCTCTTAGAGTAGAATACAAATGTTTTGTGGAATTTACAGATTTTTCTTGGAGGAAAAAAAAAAAATTCTCATGAGTGCTCATGGAAACAATTTACAAATAAACTCCGTATTCAGTTTGATAACTTTTGCTTTTGAAGCAAAATGTTACTATTTATTAGAATGTTGAATTAACTTTGCTTAAAGTTTTGACTTGGCGTTCCCCAAGAGCTCATGGCGACTTGGGAGCTTTCGCATGAAGAATTTCTGTTGAACCATAGCTGTTGTGCAGTTCCACATTAATGCTATGCATGCAGGTTTACAAAGTGGTACGTGCTAGATTCATCCATTTGCTTTGTTTTTCTTTACCATTCCTTCAGCAAAGAGAAGCAGTGTTTAGATGCATGAGATCGGGCAAGAATACCTGCAAGTGGACGTGATCGTGTGTGAAGTGCTGAGAGTGCTCATCTTCCACACCAAAATCGCAATTAAAGGTGCACAAATTGTTAGGTGTATTACATTTCATGGCATATTCTGGCATGCCACTGCAGTTAACATTTATTTTAAAATGCTCATGAATTTACAGTTGGTTGGCAGCCTGACTTTAACTACATCCCAAAACTTTAGCATCCACTGGAAAAGGCAATCAGAATGTACAACTGTGTGTGTGTCTGTCTGTGTGCGCGCCTGTGCCTGTCTGTGTGCGCGCCTGTGCCTGTCTGTGTGCGCGCCTGTGCCTGTCTGTGTGCGCGCCTGTGCCTGTCTGTGTGCGCGCCTGTGCCTGTCTGTGTGCGCGCCTGTGCCTGTCTGTGTGCGCGTGTCTATGAAAGACGCACCAAACACAGAGATTGGGACTTGGAACCGGTTGAGACCGAGATCAAGACAGAGAAAGAGAGACCATGATTGAGACATATAAAGGTCATGAGTAAACACAGACTGTGTAACTGTGATCAGGAGAGCATGATCATAACCGAGACAGCGATTGAGACTGATCAAAGGAGAGTGAAAGAATGTGGTTGAGGCACAGAGATTGTGCAAGACTGAAAATTAGACACAGGAAGAGGGCGATTGAGACGTAGAGTGTGATTAACACAGAGAGAGACTGTGATCATGACAGAGATTGAGACACTGGGAGTGTAAGTGAAAGACACAGGGAGAGAGAGGTATTAAGAAGGAGAAGGACCGTGTAAAAGAGAGAGCAAAACCGTGAGACTGTGATCAAGAGACGCATGCATTGGAATGAGAGATTATGATGGAAGGAGACAGAGAGAGGGATGCACACACAGAGAGAGAGAGAGAGAACGCAAATGGAGCAAGCAGTGTAGTATAGTATAGCTCTTAGGGTTTTTTTTTTTTTTTTTTGCTCAGGTTTCAGCTGCTTGTTTTTGTGGCACTTCTAATGCTGGGTCTACTTTGTGTGTGTGTGTGGAACACATTTGTTTTGCATGGGAGTGAGTGTGTAACAGTTCTTGTAGTAATAGATGAACAGTAATGAGTAATGTTGACTTACAGGGAGTGGAACCGTTGGAGGGGGGATTTTGTTGGAATTGTACAGTGGCTGTAGATCTAAACCAGATGGAGCTGTGGGCTTTTCAGCCACATCATAAATTTGCATGGACGGTTAGAATTCAAGGATCAAGCGACCAATTAAAGAGTCACGGTGGGGGTTTTCTCCACTGTATTCTATACTGGCCTTATGAAGCTCTGTGATACAGCTGAGTCACCACCACACCATGGTCACGTCACTGAGGGTTTGTGCTTCTGTGGTCCTTAGAAGTTCTGAATTCAACATAATTTTGCTGAGCCACTGTATTTCAACTGTCATTGGTTGTTTAATTAAGTGTCTCTATGCAATAGACCACTTATTACTATTCATCCCGAAACTTTGGACGGTCCCACGCCGGAGAGCTTTGGCCCGACGGCCACGTATGATACACACCATCGCGTCCGGCTCGATCGGGAGAACTTATGGAACCTCGGCTCCCGAAGCGATCCGACGCACCGTTTTCCCGCAATTCCCAAAAAAGTGATTTCGAAAATGAAAAATGTATTTATTATTCTTTTTATGTACATCACAATATAGCAATTTGTATCTGAAAATCCATAAATAAAAATTCAAACACAAAGAAACTGTTTTACATAATGTAATTTTATTTAAACTGGGCATTGCTGAGGTTTGCCGCATTTTTTTACTTTGGCCATATTTGATTGGATGTGTAACAGACCTAATTTGATTTAGTTATATTGTGCTAATGTTAGATGTACATACAGGCGCTCGTGAGGTGCATATGTGTGTGTGAGGTTTTAGCAACCGAATAAACGAGTTGTTCCGTGCAGCAATGGATGTACTGCTTCAAATTGGATCTACATATTTGTGTGAGCAGTATTTTTCCGCTGTTACATATAAAAAATAAATACAGCTCACGTCATGATGACGAAGATGATATGAGGGTAGCTGTATCCACCATCAGGCCACGAATGAAGCTTTTGTGCTGCCAAAAACAAATACACCCTTCCCATTGAAAGGTAAGCCAAAATTATTTTGATTTATAGTAAATGTAGTCAAAATACTGTGAACAGCTTATGTTTATTGCTTGTTTTTGATATTGGGGGTCGCAAGATCTTGCCGATCTTCAATTAGGGGTCGCTGGCTTGAAAGTTTGGGAACCACTGCTCTAGAGTGTCGCGTGTGTTGGAGTTTCAGTTTGTTTTTGTGAAGAAAGGAGAATAAACAGTTGATAAGGATTTTGTGTGCTCTCGTTTTTATTGTTTTTACACCCGATTGAACCAAATATCTGCGCGGCCCGGTGGACAGCGCAGCACCGACTATCTGGATAGCGCAGAGATGATCTGGTTTATTTGCGCAGCCCGGTGGATCGCGCAGCGCGGACCAACATGAGCAGCGCCGCTCGAATCACAAACCTGCGCGACCCACTGTTTTTTACTTAAAAACTATTTATTTAAAATGTCAGGACTGTTTAATATTGTTTCCGCCTTGCCATGCCTGGTTAGTACGTGCGCATCCCAGCGGGGTAAAATGTATTTTGATGGTCGGCGCGGTCTATTTCTATCAGCGGGTTTGTGATTCGAGCAGTGCTGCTCAAGTTACATATTTGTTCTGCCCACGCCAGCTCAATCGGGTGCCGCGGTTTCGTCCCACTTTTGATGTGTTTGGCTTCCCATAGAAGTGAATGTGTATTGCGTGGTTACGTAACGTGCAACATCACATGATCTCAACCGCGATTAAGACGATAGACCAAAATCTCTACTGGTTGACAAATTTCTACCGGTTAACCATGTATACCACCCACCCCTATGTGACCCTGTGCTCCACTGACTGGAATATTCTGTTTCACTGTGCTATAAAGTGTATGTGACAAATGATTGAATCTTAGTCTAATCCAGTGGTTCTCAGACTGTGGGGCGCGCCCCACTAGTGGGGAATACAGACATGACAGGTGGGGCGCAATGAACGAGAGGAAAAACAGGAAAGTACCTATTCTAATTCATGCTTTTCTTTATTGATAATGAAGAGCGTACGCTCAAAACTAAACAATCACACACAAATAAATGGATCATTAATACAAGTAAATTTAAAATAACATCAGTTGTGGGCCGGGAGAAAAAGTGGAACCATAGTGGAACAATAACGGTTTAACGTCGGACAAACTTGAGCAGCTGCTCGAATCACAAACCTGCGCGACCCACTGGGCAGCACTGCGCGACTCTGACAGAAATAAACCGCGCGGACCATCAAAATATATTTTACCCCGCTGGGATGCGCACGTACAATCCAGGCATGGCAAGGCGGAAACAATATTAAACAGTCCTGACATTTTAAATGAATTGTTTTTAAATAAAACACAGTGGGTCGCGCAGGTTTGTGATTCGAGCGGCGCTGCGTGATCCACCGGGCTGCGCAAATAAACAATAGGTTACTTGCGTAACCCCGGTTCTCTGATAGCATTAAGTGAGGTGTCTCACTATGGGATACGCCCCTTCCGCGTATTCTTCAGAAGCCCTATTACATTACGCCAGCCCCAATTGGCTGGCAGATGTGACGTCGTGTCCTGGCGTGGCCTTCCCCCCCCCCGTATAAAGGGGGCAGCACGACGTCACTTCGCTATTCAAAACAAGCAACCTCTTCCTCGCTTCACACAGCAAGGAGGGTGATCTGGTGAGACACCTCACTTAATGCTATCAGAGAACCGGGGTTACGCAAGTAACCTATTGTTCTCTTTCAAGCATACGTTTCGGTGTCTCACTATGGGATATCCTAACTCCCGTATTGTCAGATAGCCTGTCTTGAAGTCTGCCAACCATAACCAACACATTCAGGGCTGAACGAATTTAGTTTGTAGATTCTGTGCTTACACTCAGTACTGCGTGAGCTAGAGTCTGAGCTGTAACATCTAATTTATAAAATCTGGCGAATGTGTGCGGCGATGACCAGTTCGCCGCTTCACAGATATCCTGTAATGTGACTCCTTTAAATAGAGCCCATGAACTTGACATTCCCCTTGTTGAGTGCGCGCGCAAACCAGTTGGGGGTTCGAGACCCTTACTGGAGTATGCCAGCGAAATAGCCTCCACTATCCAATGCGATAAACGTTGCTTAGTGATCGGCTTCCCCGTGCGAGGTTTCACCCAAGAAACGAACAGCTGATCGCTCTCCCTTAAACCTCTGGTTCGCTCTGTATAGATGCGTAAAGCGCGCACTGGGCACAGTGTATTCAACTTTTGCTGCTCTGATGATGCAAAAGGGGGAGGATGGAAGGCCCTCAGCTCAAGAGGGCTTATCGCATTAATGACCTTAGGCATGAATGCGGGATTAGGTTTCATAACTACTCCTGCATCTCCAGACATGAACTGTAAACATGCTGGATGCACAGAAAACGCATGAATCTCACTCACGCGCTTCGCTGAGACCAAGGCAATCAATAGCGCAGTCTTGAAGGACAGTGCCTTGAAATCAATCTTGTCTATCGGTTCAAATGGGGGCGTGGATAATGCATCAAGCACCAATCCCAGGTCCCATGATGGGGTAAGTGGTTTTGACACCGGCAGGGCGCGGCGCGCGCCCTTCATGAATCTGCATATCAAAGGATGTTGGCCCACCGTTTTATTATCCCAACCGATGTGGCACGCAGATATAGCAGCCAGAAACACTTTTATGGTTGAGAACGCTCTGCCTTTCTCTATCATTTCCTGCAGAAATGAGAGAATCACTGCCACTGAACACTGAAAGGGAATCTCGTGTCTAGCTGTGCACCAGCGCTCAAACACATTCCATTTGCAGTCATAGAGAGACCTAGTCGATGCTGCTCTGGCGTTCTGTATAGTCTTGATGACACTGTCAGGCAGGCCAGTCTTACTTAAATTGGACCACTCACAGGCCAGGCCCATAGTGCCAGTCGTTCCGGGTGAGGGTGGAAGATCTCCCCCCCCCTCCTGTGACAGGAGGTCTCTGCGCTGCGGGAGAGACCACGGTTCGCCGTCTAGCATATGCATGATCTCCGCAAGCCAGTGTTTCCCTGGCCATCTCGGAGCTATTAGTATTATTTTCAGACCTTCCTCTCTTACTCTGCAGAGAGTTGGTGCTATCAGCGCTATTGGCGGGAACGCGTATAGGAGAGTGCGAGGCCACTCGTGTGCTAGCGCATCTGTCCCCAGAGGCGCGCTCCGGTCCTTCAGGGAAAAAAACAGGTGACATTGGGCGTTGTCTTTGGACGCGAACAGATCCACTGTCGCTCTGCCATATATGCTCCAGATCTGTTCGATCACTTCGCTGTTCAGTTTCCACTCCCCATAGGAGGGATTTCCCCTGGACAGCAGATCTGCGCCCCGATTCATCACACCCTGTACGTGTGTCGCTCTCAGGGATAAAAGGTTGACACTGCCCCATAAGATCAGTCTGCGTGCTAGCGTGTGCAGCAGAAGCGATCTGAGGCCCCCCTGACGATTTATGTACGCTACAACTGTAGTGTTGTCCGTTCTCACAAGAACATGATTTCCTCTCAGAAAAGGAAGAAAATGTTTTAGTGTCAGAAAGACAGCTAGCATTTCCAGATAGTTTATGTGAAGATTGGTCATGTGCTGACCCCATCTCCCATTCACTATTCTGCCCTCGTGAATGCCCCCCCAACCGGATAACGACGCATCCGTTGTTATCATCTTTCTGTGTCGGACCACGCCCATGGCAACCCCTTCGATCAGGAAATTCGGGTGTCTCCACTGGCGTAGTGCTAGAACCGCCTCTGACGTCACTCTTACCCTTCTCCGTGAGTGACGTGCTGGGTCCAGCCCCTGAGACGCCACCCAGCGTTGAAATTCCCTCATATGCAGTCTGCCTAGGGGAATAACCATCAGGGCTGATGCCATCAGTCCTAGTAATCTGAGGCATGTGCGAAAGCAAACTTTGTGTTCTCTCTGAAATTGTGTCATGCAGGAGGTGAATCTTTTCACCCTGTCTGTGGAGAGTCGCGCTCTGAACTTCTGAACTTTGAGTCCAGCGCCAGTCCCAGATACGTTATGGATTGTGTGGGAATTAAAACACTCTTTTCTGTGTTTAATCTTAGCCCCAGCTCCTGTATGTGTTCCATAAGCATAGCTGTGTGTTCTCTCGCTTCTTGTTCCGAGCTGGCTGTCACGAGCCAGTCGTCTATGTAAGTAGCGAGACGAATGCCTTTTTCTCTGAGCGGAGTCAGTGCCGCTTCTGTGCATTTCACAAATACTCTGGGACTGAGGGACAAGCCGAATGGTAGCACCAGATATTCGTATACCACACCAAGGAAGGCAAATCTCAGAAACTTCCTGTGGGGTGGGTATATGTTTATGTGAAAATATGCGTCCTTCAGGTCGATCGATGTAAACCAATCTCCCTGGCGCACTATTTTCAGGAGTGTAGAGTGAGTGAGCATTCTGAACTTGTATTTCTTTAGGTATACATTCAGCGCGCGCAGATCTAGTATCGGGCGGAGGGTTTGAGTCCCTTTCTTTGGAACGAGAAAGTATCTCGAGTAGAACCCGCTGTGGCTCTCTTCTGGTGGAACCACTCTTATTGCCCTTTTGTTCAACAGAGAGGAAATTTCCTCTTGAAGGACCTGTTTCAGTTCCCCTCGCACCTGGGAATGAATTATCCCTCTGAAGGCTGGGGGGGAAAACGCGAATTGCAGTCTGTACCCGAATTGTATTGTTTTCAATACCCAGCGGGACTGTGTGCATTTGCGCCAACTGCTTATCTGCAGTATTTTGGCGCCATCGTGCGGCTGAATCTTGAACTGTTCCGTGGCCTGTACTGCGCATGCGCGAGCACTTAGCGCTGTGACAGTGTCTGTGCACCCCATCGCCTCTGTGAGAGCGAGAGCTCCCCGAGGCGATGTTATATTGTGCTTTATTGATATGTTTTTCAACATTTTTTGGGGAGATATTTTTTGGAACATATTGTTTGGGGGGTACAGTGAAAACTTTATTAGGTTTTGAGTGTAGCCTGTGCTTGTGACACATTGCTGCGTGCACACCGCTGCACTGTCCCATTTCCTCTTCACTGCCACTCTTCCCTTTGCCCTGCCGGGCTCTCCCCGCCACACAGAACAATTGCGGACTCTGGAACTCGTCCTTAGAACTTTGTGAGGGTCGGGAACTAGCGAACTGTGGTGCTGTTGGTTCCCTCCCTGACGAAGGACCCCGTCAAACGGCCTTCTTCTTCCTCCTCACTCCCTGAAGTTGGGGTTGAGGGTGAGGCTGAGGCGCAGGCTGGGTCGTTTGAGCTGCCGCTGGCTGATAGCTCTTTCTCTGCCAGGGAGCTCTCTGCTCCACGACCCCGGTTTGGCCAGCTGCACTCGTCGTCGGTCTCTGCCGTTTTGGAATGCGATAGCTGGGGGGAGGGCGGGCTGTGACCTGCGCAAAGGACTGACGAAACGGCGGGGGGGGTGCTGCTTGCGTCTTCCTGGGCATGCAGAGCTGTAGCGCTTCGTCATCCCGCTTCTTCTCCTCGCATCTCTTCTGCATGCGGCTTAAAGCCGAGCCGAAGATGCCTTCTGCCACCACCGGTGCATCCAGGATTGACTCTTTCTCTCTGTCAGAGAGATTCGTCAGGTTGAGCCACCTTCCTCGTTCCTGGATGACCATAGTGGCCATAGCCTTCCCCGCGGCTTGCACCGCACACCTCTGAAGCCTCAGGGAGAGATCCGTAACGACACAGATCTCCTCCCAATGTGTCTGACCTGGTGTGGTCGAGGCTTCGTCCTGCAGCTCCGCCTGGTAAGCGGTCAGCAGCGAGGTCGCATTTAGGGCTCTGGCACAGAGCGCGACTGCCTTGTATGCGCGTTCAGTCATGCTTGACTGAAAGCGCTCTGCCTTCGATGGCAGCGACGGATTTGCAGCCGCCGCGTGTCTCGGGAGCAGGTGCGCAGCCACTAGCTGTTCCATGGGGGGCATCCTGAAAAGTCCTGCCTTTTCCATCCCGTCCACGTCCAATGCAGACCCTCCCTGCACTGGCACCTTGCTAGTGAAGGGTTTATCCTTCCACGTCACCGCGAGCTCCTCCAAGAGCTCTGGGAAGACTGGAAGGAGCTGCCGTGCCGCCCGTTTCGCTCTCGGCAGCCTCTTGCCCTCGTAGCGAGACTTTGCAGTCTCCGCTACCACGTTTGGCCACTGGATGTCGAGCTTCTCCGCGGCGCGTTTGCACACGTCTTGTAGGTCGACGCTAAGGACCGGGGATGGTGCCCCGTCCATAGCTCCAGCGGCTCCCGTCGTGGCAAGAAGTTGCTCCGAGTGCGCGGGTGGGAGGAAAGGGGAGTCCTCGAACTCCTCCTCCTCCTCCGATAGGAGAAAGTCGGACTGGCCGTCTTCCTCAAACTCGAGCTCGCCTTCCTCCTCGTCAGTGCTGAGCACACCGGGCAGAGGAGCGCAGGCGTCGAGCTGTTCGCCCCACGATAAAGCTGCCGTGGTGGGCAGCTCTACAGGGATGGATACCTGTGGGGTGGTAGCTGGAGTAGGGCTAGGCGAAAGAAGCGGGTCGAGGCCTGACAGGCTAGCTTGGCGTGCCAGCCTGCGACGAAGACTCTTCTTGGTGAAGCGCGCGCAGTGCTCGCAGGCACCGGGGTTGTCGACCGCCAGTTGGGCGTGTTTCAGCCCGAGACAAGCTGAGCAGACCTGGTGTGAGTCCTTGCCCGAGATTTTGTTCCCGCAAACGCAGAGTCGCGCGTCTCCTCCTTCCCTAGCCGTAGCCGTCTGCATTGCTGCAGCCATAGTATAGATAGGCTTCTGGTGTGAAGCGAGAAGAGGTTTTTGAATAGCGAAGTGACGTCGTGCTGCCCCCTTTATACGGGGGGGGGGAAGGCCACGCCAGGACACGACGTCACATCTGCCAGCCAATTGGGGCTGGCGTAATGTAATAGGGCTTCTGAAGAATACGCGGAAGGGGCGTATCCCATAGTGAGACACCGAAACGTATGCTTGAAAGAGAACCAGATCATCACTGCGCTATCCAGATTTTTTGCGCATTTGCGCAGATATTCGGTTCAATCGGGTGCCGCGGTTTCGTCCCACTTTTGATGTGTTTGGCTTCACATAGACTTCGACAATGGAAGAAGACGCTGCAGCAGCAGTGAGTTTGCTTACATGTGACGAAACCAACAACGAGGAGATTGTAAAGAAAAAAAGCTGCCTCGTCTGTGTTGTGGAATTGGTTTGGGTATAAGAAAAGTGAAACGAATGAGATGAATGTGATTTGGAAGGTACACAAGTGCACTGTTTTAACAAGTGGTGGAAACACGTCAAACCTTTTCTATCATCTGAAATACAAATCGAATATGGCCAAAGTAAAAAATGCGGCAAACCTCAGCAATTCACAGTTTAAATAAAATTACATAAAAAAATTACATTATGTAAAACTATTTCTTTGTGTTTTCATTTTTATTTATGCATTTTCAGATACAAATCGCTATATTGTGATATATATCGTTATTGAGTTAGAAAATAGCTTCTACCATGATAGAAGATTTTGGTTATATCGCCCACCACTAATGAAGCCTATCTTCAGCTTGGATTCATGGTGGTGATGGTGGGGGCAGAAGAGAGACCCGTGTGTGTTTTGTGTCTTAAACTGCTGGCAGCAGACCGCATGAGACCCAACAAATTAGGAAGACACTTGGAGACAACACACTCCAGTCACGTTAATAAACCACTGGACATCTTTGAAAGAAAGCTGGCAGAATACAGACAGCAGGAGAATCACATGGTAAAATCTGAATCAGTGGACAGCAAAGCACAAATGGCTTCATTCAAAGTTGCATACAGAATTGGCCAGTGCAAAAAAAACTACAAACGATTGCTGAGCAGCTAATAAACATGGGGTCGATTATGCAAAGATAAGTGACAACGTAAGCCTTTTATAACAATTGCACGTGTATTTGATCTTTTTTTTTAACTTGGTGGTGTTTGATCGTATTGGTTTAGGAATTGATATTTCAATAAACAGTAAACTTGGCCGATTTCGTTATTATTTTGTTGACAAGTGGGGCTTGAAAATTCGCTCACCCCCTTAAGTGGGGAATGACAGAAAAAGTTTGAGAACCACTGGTCTAATCATAATCTTTGGACTGTGGGAGGAAATCAGAGGAAAGCCACAAAGTATATGCAAAACCTCATGCGTAGGAAGCGGACATGAGATAAAATCCCCCAACCGTAGAGTTTTGCAAGTTGACCGTGCTAAACTTTAAGCCACTCATACTGCACATTTTGCGTACTTGTACTGAAGTGTACTGGTTTTTCCCAATGTCTAGTAATACTGTACATTCCTATCTATCCAGGCCATCAAATCAGAGTGCATTCTTTTAGGGTCAAGAGTTGGTGAAATCACAAGTCTGGGACCCCAGGACAGGCAGATTTTGTGTCTACGCTGTTAGTTTGTTTGCCTTTTTTTGTTAGTGGTTGCCTGGGGGACAAGTGGGTATAACCTGTTTTATTTGGGTCGTATGATTTAATCCCACTCTGGGGTTCCGGGATCCTGCTGCATGCTTCACTACTAAAGCAAACACACACACAGTTCAGGCACAATGCAGATCTTACTGGTATGTTTATTTATTCACTTCCATGATGATAATGTTTTTAGGATTAGAAATATTCTCTTTGCAAGTGTAGCATGAAGCTGGTGTTAAATGGATTCACCTTGCAGTAACACATGTTAAGGAAGGAGAACTAGTCATACTCATTTATTTTAGACACAAAGACATAACCTCACATCTCATACCTGAAGCTCTGCACAATGACTTGCTGACTTTGTATCTACTTTGTGCGCTACTTCATGATGCCATCATCTTATTCTGTCAGTGACGTCCTCTTCCTAGGATTTACCCAATCGTTTTCCTTAGTCCCTTTTAATGCTCTTAACTAGCTAATTACCTCCCATGTTATTAAATCACGCTATGGGCCAAAAATATCTAGACACCTGACCAACGTACCCACCTGTAGTTGTTGCCACAAAGGTTCAAGTGCACAGCTGTGTAGGATTTCTTTCTGTCACTAGCATTTCAGTTTCCCTTCACTGGGGCAAAGTTGCCTAAACCTGTTCCAGTGCTTCTGTGCACAAAGCATGCATGTTGTGCAAGCACTTTTTACAGAAGTGTATAATCTAAAAAGTCTAGACTTGCTCAGAGGGGGCCTCCGATTGGCACAGTGGTAAAGTGCTCGCCCTATCATCCGGAGATCGCTGGTTCGATTCCTGGGTCATGCTGTAACCTCTCTCAGCCGGAGGTCTAGAGAGAGCTGATTGGTCGAGCTCCCACATCACGCTCCCACATTAATCACGGCTCTACAGCCAATCAGGGCCGTCTGTGAGCTCACGCATGCGGAAGGAGTGTTACGCCGCCCCCAACGGTGCGTGAGTGAGCAGTTCGAAAAGATGCGGACGGCAGGCGTCATTTGGTTCGGAGGAAACACATGATAGTCTTCGGCCCTCCCAACTGAGTGGTAGTAGTAGCCGTAATGTGGGAGCCCACTAGTGACGGAGAGGAATTGAACATGACTAAATTAGGGAGAAAAATTATTTGGATTTATTTATCCAAATAAAAAGAAAAAAAGAGGAAGATTTGCTCAGAGAATGCACGGGTCAGTTGCTAAGTCCAGAAATAATTGATGTTCTGTAACGTACTTATCTTATCAAATTACGACTGGATGATGTACACATTTTATATTTAATATATTTATATATTTAAAGTTACTTGATGAAGCTATGAAGAGGTGGTAATATTCTTAAAATCTAATATTCTCTAATACTATTCTTAAAATCAAATTAAAATTTTCTTATACCACAGCTTAATTCAATACTTATAAATATGACTGGCTGTTACATGAATGATGCACTCATTCTAATATGTTATTGTTTCTATAGTAACAGCTCATGTACAGGGACTTGATCAGAATGATGCTCTGTATAATTTAAGATTAATAATAAATCGCTAGACAATCAGCTACCAGTCGGGAGGGAAGTATGGTGTGCAGAACATGTGGAATCCTCTGGATCAAAATGAATAGTAGCAAGTTATAAGATTTTATTATTTCTTTTAATTCTCCGGTATGGTCAGGCACATAAGCTCATTATTGCACATGAAACACATACAGTGCGAAAGTCTTCCTTTTGAACTGTGCAACACACACACACACACACACACACACACAGAGGGAAGAAGGAAGCCAGGGTCTAGGGATGTGCAGAATCAAAGGAGAGTTTTCCCTCAAAGGTAACTAGAGCTAGAGATAACCTGCCTCTCTCTCTCTTTCTCTCTGATTTTTCTTTTACGCACTCAGTCTTGTCTAAAGGGATGCATTTCTTTCTGTGAACACACAGTCTCAGCGATTAGGTTACCAAAAAGAAAAGGACATTGTTCCAATTTACTGAAGTATTCAATGGGAAGTCAGAGAAGAGGGGGGGAAAAAGGAAAGAAATGAAAGAAAGCGTGAGTGTAGAGGGGAAGAGTGAGTCCAAGCCTAACCACTGTGCTACTGAGAGTTCAGCCAAGGCCTGGGAATCACAAAACAGAGCCTGGCGCTCATATTCACAGCTCTTTATTCATTCTACTGTTTAAGCTGTTGTAACTGTACCAGGCTCTGTTTTCATCAGGTAAAAAATTCCAACCAATCACAAAACCTTTCAAAACAGCTGATGACCTCTCTGTCTGTCAACTATTGTGTGAAACAAGTGACACGCTACAGCAAGGTTAATTGAGAGATAAACCGAGGGTTACAGTGGAGTTATTGGTACATCTTACTTGAGCCGTGGTATTTAATGGGAAACTGAATCGGAAAACTTGGCACATTTTTATTCTCTATTTTACAATGAAACATTAAGAGGAAAAAAAATATTGGCACTGAATGATGTGACACAGGAGCATTTTATTATTATTTTTTTTTCCTGATTTTCTCTCTAATTTAGTCGTGTCCATTTACTCCCGGTCACTAGGGGGCTCCACATTAAGGCTACTACTACCACTCACTCAAGACCATCACGTGTTTCCTCCGAACCGCGTGACGCCAGCCAACCGCATCTTTTCTAACTGCTCACTCTTCAAACTTGGGGACGGTGTAACACACTCGGAGGACTATCCGCTCCTTCCGCTTGCGTAAGCTCACAGACGCCCCTGATTGGCTGTAGAGCCGTGATCAATGGATAAGAGCGTCTGCCAAATGTCTAAATGTGATCAATGTGGGAGCATTAAGTACCGATCATCCGTCCCCTCTGAGAGAGCTCGGCCAATCAGCTCTCTCTAGACCTCCGGCTGCGAGAGGTTACAGCATCACCTGGAAAGCACTTTACCACTGCGCCACTTGGAAGCCAACATATGAGCATTTTAAAAGAAGGAATTTTACCCAAGTGCTTGTTTTTATTTAAAGAAAAAAAGAAATCTTTTTTCGATTTCTGGTTTGTCTTAAAGACATTTCCCATTACCCTTTTCTAGTCCGAGGCTGGAGCCAGACTAAGTGAACCAGTATTAAAAGCCATAAACCCAACTGCTTTCCTCTTGCTGTTCCTGGTCTCTCTCCTTCTTTCTCATTCTGAACCAGTGTGTTCATTCTTCCTTTTACATGGTTTAAAGTTCAGTATTGTAAATGGCAGCTGATCTAGGACCAGTTCCACCCCTAGTTAGTTCAGTGGAACGATGTTAGGCCTCATCTTTAACAAGCAAATTATTCAGCATGGCCTGCTTTTGGACAAAAATGCTCTTGGATCAGCAGCCAAATGGGTTGGACATAGACAGAGCAGTGTGTGAGCTGCTCTCTGCCTTAAACATGGCTGCCTTTGTCAGTGTGGGCTTCGATTGTTCACTATGGGAGGATTAGTAGGCAGGTGAAAGGTGCTCTTGCAGACTGGTCTAGAGTCAGTTTCTCTAAATGCTTAAGTCATTGCGAGCATTAGAACCACATGGGTAGATGGGCGTCAGATCCGCAGGTAAGCTCTGAAGAATAAAGGGTGTGGATGAGGAGGGTTGACATCAAGCCTCGACATGCTCAAGGAACTCTCCCTCAGAATCAGAAGGAAAATTTTTACCGCATTACATCATTACTGAGAAACATTCCAAATGCCTCAAGTGCTCCTAATTCTATTTCTTTAGTATTTGAATTTCATTCCCTTTCTTTCACACAGTTTTTCTTGCCCTTGTATTCTTTGAAATGCATCGTTGCTTTTATTTTTCTATTCCTATAAATAAAACCATTCCTAGATTGTTTTATTTTCCTAAGCAGAGATTATCGAACAACTCCATGGCAATTGAAATCTTATCAGATAGAGTGTGTAAAAGAGCGGTAGGGATCTGGGCTTTGGTTTGGTTTATAGACTTGGGTTCATAAAGCCTTCATAAGCTTTAAAGGAAACCGCCACCTTTGAACAGAATACATCAGTTTATAGTTTGTATTCTGGCATCACAAGGGGACACTGCTGGTTTGAATGTTGGATGCTTATTATGCCATTAAAAGAAGAAAAATGATTTCCTAAATGATCTCGGTCATAAGTGATGTTTTGACTGTTGGCTTAAAAATACAAGGACCAAAGATTTTTTTCCCTTACTCATCATTTCCAGTGGCACTGTATGTCATATTAGTAAGGATTTTAGTGTAAAAATAGTTAAGTTGATCTCCAAGTTTTAGAATGCGTAGCAGTTATTTGTGCCCCATTTAAGACAAGACGGTCCGCTAGTCGGCGATGACCAGCATGATGATGGTATAGTAGCATGAAAGTTGAAGCTCTGTGGCTTAATCTATGGTAGAGGTGGCTCAAAAGCTAAGACCCTGGGCAGAAGGTTGTAGGGTCAGACCTCAGTACTGTCAAGCTGCCCTTGAGCCGCACTCTTAACCCTTTCTGCTCCTGGGACACTGTATCATGGTGAACCTTGTGCTCTGATCTTAACCTCCTAACAAGCTGGTCATAAAATAAATTATTTTTTTGTGCTTAAATGTAATGTGATGAATACATGCTTCTTTTTCTTGTCTATTTAAGCAGAGTACAGTATATAGATTAGGAGATGAGAGAGCTGGACTAAAAGACTAAAGTGCTGCTGCAACACTCTCTTTAGGAAAAGATTAAGCAAATTTGTTCTGGCATGACTCTGTGGTTTAATGATATATGGGTCAAATCCTAAGACTGTATGCAGTATATACAGTAAAGTTGCCATAGTAGAGATTCAAAAGTGAAATGTCCAGCCTGCCCATTCTCACTTTAGTAAATTGGACAGATGGCTGTATTTCATTTGAATGCGGGTCTGTCCCATTTACAAGACCTTGCTGTCTCCCTTAGAATTGTTCCTTTATTATAAATACATTTTATAGGGGTTGTTTGATGATGACTATAAGGGCACAGTAAGTGAGATGATTGACTCGTGAGTGAACGAAGTGAGCTATAACTAGATAAATGTAATATTAATCTACATGTTCCTGTAAGAACATTTTAAAACTTTAAGATATTGGTATTGGTAGCTAAGATAGGTAGCTACTGTAGCTGCTGCTTTATAAACAAACTGCACTGACACCATCACTATATTAAAAAAACTAATCAGTTAAGTGTGGATCTTGACTCACTGTTTAGCAGTATTTCTCAGTTAGTACCTTACATTAGCTACAAATACGTACCATACTGTAGTGGAAAGTGCCTGCTTGCTACTGTAGCAGATGGTAGCCCAGATATCATTAAGTCAATGCTCTAAAATATTTTCCCAAATATACAGTACTTCCCAAAGTTATGTCACAATCGACCATTTCCCATATTTTTTAATAACTCTGTACTTGGAATCACTTGCATGCTCCCTCACTCTGATTCTGGCTTCAGATTTGAATATAAGCACACTTGATACACTGCTTGATCTATAAGACCAGTGGACAGAACTCACTGCTGTGTAAGTACAGTAATTGTATTGCATTATGTCCAGTCAGATATTGTGTTAAGGTGACATGACATAAAGTAGACCTAGACGCATGAATAGTAGACATTGGTGGGAAAATGTATATATTTATAAAAAAAAATGTGTTGGTGCGTTCGTGTGTGAGAATTTGGTTTCATCAGTCCAAAGAATCTGATTTTTATGGCAAAGTCTAATCTGGCCTTTCTGTTCTTGAGCGTTACCAGTGGTTTGTACCTTGTTGTAAAGCACCTGTATAAAGCCTCTTTTGACTGTAGACATGGACAATTCTACCTCCTCAGTAACTGACTTTGGTTACATGTTGTAACATGGTATTTCTTTACCACGAACAGATTTCTGCTTAGTTGTCTTCTGTGGTTTTCCTGTCCTTTTTCTGTTGCTAAGATTGTAAGTTAATTACTTCCTTTTAAGAATGTCCCAAATTGTTATATTGGCCATTCTTACTGATTTTGCTCTCTTTCTCTGATGGATTTTTATCATGGTCTCCCTTTATTTACATAGACAACTCATGTTGAGAGTTCGAGTGAATAGCTACTGTACCAAATGCCAATGCAACACTCAAAACCACTTCCAGCCCTTTTATCTGCTTGATTAGTCATGGAGTAATGAGGGAACAGTCCACACCTGGCCATGCACCTGCTTGTCAGCTTTGATTGTTCCATTATTTATGAGCCCCCACAATGTGTGTGTGTGCCACACTTTTCTAAAACCACTTAAATTAAAGCTGAAAATCTTGACTTCAGCCGCATCTTGAGTGTTTCATTTCAAATTCAATGATATAAACAGGCCAAATGCAAAAAAAAAAACTCCTTAGTTCCAAGATTTATAGACCTGATTGTACACCTTCTAAACCTTCTAAAACCGTCTAAATTGCGTGTGGCAGTGATGGAATTAGGAAAATATTTAATGATGGAGAGAGATCAGGTCTCCCATGTTTACACCTTTACTCAGTAGCACAGATCAGCTTTTACTATGTCCAAACTTCCATGCTCCAGTAGCTAATCTCCTATAAGTGATATAAGACTTTTGCCTTGTCGTGATGTGGAGAACTGTACTGTAGAGGACAGGCGATCATACAATTAAGTGAAACTGAGCTGAATTTAAAGTCTTGAGTTTAATGATTAGTTTTAGCTTTAAGATTTTTGTGGGGCCTTTTTTACACACATTATGTGGCAATCATTGTTAATATTTAAAAGGTCACCTACGTTCATGCTTATAAGTTGGACTTAAATGAGTGCCTAGTTTTCATGATATTAAAGTGAGTCAGCAAATGTGTCTTTACCCCTAAGATAACAGAGAGAATTGTTTTTGTGGCAGGTTAGTATTCTGTAAATGGATCTTCGTGTTACTGTGTGTCTGCTATAGGTTTTTACCACGTACTCAAATGAAGATTATGACCGACGCAACGATGAGGTGGATCCCGTGGCAGCCTCTGCTGAGTATGAGCTGGAGAAGCGTGTGGAGAAGATGGATGTATTTCCAGTGGAGATGGAGAAAGGTAGTTTACTTCCATAGCTCGACTTATTGAATGATATAAATGCTCCTTCTTATTCTAGTTAAGGAGAAGAACTGATGTATTTTTTCCCTCTCTTTGTTGCAGGTGATAATGGGCTAGGTATCAGCATCATAGGAATGGGGGTGGGAGCTGATCAGGGGCTGGAAAAACTCGGCATCTTCGTGAAGACCATCACAGAAGGAGGAGCGGCCGAGAGAGATGGAAGGTAAGACGAGTGTAATGGATTGTGGGAGGGTTCGGGTTGCTATATTTGACCGTTTATATCTTAACGCGATGGAGGTAAGTTGTTACCATAACACGTTTTACACATGTGGATCCAAGTTTTTGATATTTTTATCTTTTTGGGCTTAAATACATTCTTTACTTAAATGAATTCATTAATGAAAAATGTCATGCTTTTTAATAACTTTTAATTTTACATTATTTAATTTTAATTAAAACATTTAATGTTTTGGGATAGAGGAATCTCCTATAACTTTTCTGTGGAAAAAAAAAGTGTGTATATATACACAGTGGGGGAAATAAGTATTTGATCCCCTACAGATTTTCTAAGTTTGCCCACTTACAAAGAAATTAAGGATCTATAATTTTTATCATAGGTTTATGGTAAAGGATTGAGACAGAATATCAACCAATAATCCAGAAAGAATACATGATACAAATATTATGAATTAAGTTTCATTTCAATGAGGGAAATAAGCATTTGATCCCGAAGGAAAACATGACTTAGTACTTGGTAGAGAAACCCTTGCCGGAAAGCACAGTGGGAAGACGTTTCTTGTAGTTGTTTACCAGATTTGCACACATCTTGGGATGCATTTTGATCCACTATTCTTTACAGATTTTCTCTAAATGTTTAAGGTTTCTTGCTTGTTGCTTGGCAACTCGAAGTTACAGCTCTCTCTGTGAATTTTCTATTGGATTAAGGTCTGAAGACTGGCTAGACCACTCCATGACCTTAACGTGCTTATTCTTGAGCCACTCCTTAGTTGCTTTGCCAGTATGTTTGGGGTCATTTTCATGCTGGAAGACCCATCCACAACCCATCTTCAGGAGGTTCTTATCCAAAATTTTACAACACATGGCCTCATCCATTGGCCCCTCAGTGCAGCAAAGTCACTCTGTACCTTTAGCAGAGAAACAGCCCCAAAACATAATGTTTTCACCTCCGTGCTTGACTGTAGGGACTGTGGTGTTCTTGGTGTCATAGTCAGCATTTTTCTTCCTCCGAAAACAGCAAGTCGACTTGATGACAAAGAGCTAAATTTTGGTCTCATCTGACCACAGGAGTTTATTCCAATCTTTCTCTGTTCATTGGCAAACCTCAGACGGGTCTGTACATGTGTCTTCTTGAGGAGGGGAATCCTTGCTGCGCTGAAGGATTTCAATCCATGCAGGCGTATTGTGTTACCAATGGTTTGTTTGGTGTCTGTGCTCCCAACTGCCTTGAGATCATTCACAAGCTCCTCTCGTGTAGTCCTGGGCTGGTCCCTCATTTTTCTCATGATTATTCTTCTCCATCAGGTGAAATCTTGCATATAGGGCCATTAATGGTTACTTTGTATTTCTTCCATTTGTAAATAATCGCTCCAGCAGTTGTCTCCTTCTCACCAAGCTTCTAGCTGATGGTCCTGTAGCCCATTCCAGCCTTGTGCAGGTCTAAAATCTTGTTCCTGACTTGCTTTGACAGCTCTTTATCTTCCATTCAAACCTCACCACCATCGGCAAGACAAAAGAGCTGTCAAAGCAAGTCAGGAACAAGATTTTAGTAAATTTTGTGTAAATTATTCGTTCTACAGCCCAAAAAAATAAATACATAAAAATAATTAACACAAAATATACAGTAAAAATAAAACAAATTATTTTGTTTGTGCATGCAGGCGCTGTGTGCGCGTGTATGCACATTATACACACACACACACACACACACACACAGCGCCTGCGTGCACAAACGGAAACACTTCGGCATTTATTTTTAAGTTTTTTAAAGGTAAAGTGCAGGTTAATACATTTTTTTTTTTACTGTATATTTTGTGTTAATTATTTTTATGTTTTTTTTTTTTGGGCTGTAGAACGAATAATTTGGGTTTCCATTATTTCTTCTTCTTTGTCTTTCGGCTGTTCCCTTTCAGGGGTCGCCACAGCGAATCATCTGCCTCCATCTAACCCTATCCTCTGCATCCTCTTCTCTCACACAACTAACTTCATGTCCTCTCTCACTGCATCCATAAATCTCCTCTTTGGTCTTCCTCTAGACCTCCTGCCTGGCAGTTCCAACCTCAGCATCCTTCTACCGATATATTCACACTCTCTCCTCTGAACATGTCCAAACCACCTCAATCTGGCCTCTCTGACTTTATCTCCAAAACATCTCACATGGGTTGTCCCTCTGATGAACTCATTCTTGATCCTATCCATCCTTGTCACTCCCAAAGAGAACCTCAACATCTTCAGCTCTGCTACCTCTAGCTCTGCCTCCTGTCTTTTCTTCAGTGCCACTGTCTCTAAGCCGTAGAGCATCGCGGGTCTCACCACTGTCCTTTACACTTTTCCCTTCATTCTTGCTCATACTCTTTCATCGCACAACACACCTGAAACTTTTCTCCACCCATTACAACCTGCCTGTACCCGCCTCTTCACCTCCTTTCCACACTCTCCGTTGCTCTGGAGCGTTGACCCTAAGTACTTAAAATCCTGCACCTTCTTTACCTCTGCTCCCTGTAGCCTCACCATTCCTCTTGGGTTCCTCTCATTTACACACACACATTCTGTCTTGCTGCGTCTAACCTTCATTCCTCTGCTTTCCAGAGCATACCTCCACCTCTCCAAATCTTCTTCCACCTGTTCCCTGCTCTCGCTACAAAGCACAATGTCATCTGTAAACATCATGGTCCATGGAGACTCCTGTCTAACCTCATCTGTCATCCTGTCCATCACCAGAGCCGATCCTTGATGCAGACCCACATCCACCTTGAACTCTTCTGTCACACCTACAGCACATCTCACCACTGTCTTACAAATCTCATACATGTCCTGCACCACTCTAACATACTTCTATGCCACTCCAGACTTCCTCATACAACACCACAGCTCCTCTTTCGGCACCCTGTTGTACGCCTTTTCTAAATCTACAAAGACACAATGCAACTCTTTATTACCTTCTCTGTACTTCTCCACCAGCATCCTCAAAGCAAATACTGCATCTGATGTACTCTTTCTAGGCATGAAACCATATTGCTGCTCACAAATGCTCACCTCTGCCCTTAACCACTACTCTTTCCCACAGCTTCATTGTATGGCTCATTAGCTTTATACCTCTGTAATTGCCACAGCTCTGCACATCTCCCTTTTTCTTAAAAATCGGCACCAATACACTTCTCCTCCATTCCTCTGGAATCCTTTCACTCTCCAAGATCTTGTTAAACAAACTAGTCAGAAACTCTACTGCCACCTCTCCTAAGCACTTCCATACCTCCACAGGTATGTCATCAGGACCAACAGCCTTTCCACTCTTCATCCTCTTCAATGCCCTTCTCACCTCACTTTTACTAATATTTGCTACTTCCTGCTCCACAACAGTCACCTCTTCTACTCTTTGTTCTCTTTCGTTTTCCTCATTCATCAACTCCTCAAATTACTTCTTCCATCTTCCCATCACCCTCCTGGCAGCTGTCAGTACATTTCCATCTCTATTTTTAATCACTCTAACCTGCTGCACATCCTTCCTATCTCTATCTCTCTGCCTCGGCAACCTGTACAGATCCACCTTTCCCTCCTTACTGTCCAGACTAGCATACAAGTCCTCATATGCTCTTTGTTTGGCCTTTGCCACCTCTACCTTCACCTTACGCTGCATCTCCCTGTACTCCTGTCTACTCTCTTCAGTCCTCTCAGAGTCCCACTTCTTCTTAGCTAACCTCTTTTCCTGTACACCTTCAAAAACTCCTGGACTTCCTCGTTCCACCACCAAGTCTCCTTGTCCACTTTTCCCTTGCCTGATGATACACCAAGTACCCTCTTACCTGTTTCCCTGATCACATTGGCTGTAGTTGTCCAGTCTACTGAAAGCACCTCCTGACCTGTCTCAACTCCACGCTAAAGACTACACAACATTCTTCCTTTCTCAGCTTCCACCACTTTGTCCTCTGCTCTGCCTTTGTCCTCTTCACCTTCCTCATCACCAGGGTTAGAAAGTATTTACTACTGCCATTTCCATCCTCTTTGCAATGTCAACCACCATCTGTCCTTCTACATTCCTGTCCTGAAGAGCAAACCTGCCCATCACGTTTTCATCCCCTCTGTTCCCTTCCCCAACATGTCCATTGAAGTCTGCACCAATCACCACTCTCTCACCTCTGGGGATGCTCTGCATCACTTCATCTAACTCACTCCAGAATGTCTCCTTCTCTTCTAACTCACATCCTACCTGTGGGGCATAGCAACTAACAACATTGAACATCACCCCTTCAATATCCAGCTTTAGACTCATCACCCTATCTGATACTCTCTTCACCTCTAGAACATTCCTAACAAACTCCTCTTTCAGGATAACTCCTACTCCATTTCTTTTCCTATTCACACCATGGTAAAGCAATTTGAACCCTGATCCTAAGCTTCTGGCCTTGCTACCTTTCCACCTTGTCTCCTGGACACACAGTATATCCACCTTCCTTCTCTGCATCATATCAACCAACTCTCTTGCCTCCTTCCGGCGGATTTCCGGAATCACTCGCCATTCAGCCTTTTTACTAGCCACAATTTTGTTACCAGAAAATCGCAGTTTTTTCTTCACCATGATACGTTAATGTTTGTTAGATCTAGATTTACTTATAAATGACAGCATACACTGTATCACTATAGTAGTAGTCAAGTATTCAGTACTGTTAAGATAGCTCCTAATATAAAAACATGCAAACATGAACAGTATATTCTGCTTATTGAACTTAAATTCAAGCCTCTTACCACATGAAATTGAAAAATAACAGATTCAGTAAAACTGAACTCATTCTGATATTAAAAATACAGCAACTCAGAACATTTATCATTTTAGTGTTATTATGTGTACTATTATCAGGTATTATTATTCACTATGTATTATTATATCAGATTTCTGAGTTAAGACAATAGACTATCTTGTAGTGTTGACTCTTTATAGTGTGAGGTAATTCAATCATTCAACATGAAATCTAAATAGATTTTTAATAGAGATTACTTTTTTTATATAATCTGTAAATAACCTATGCGAAAGGGGCAAACATTCTCATCCTGTTGAGAAGTAATAGCCCTTTTAAGCAAATGATACACCAAACAGGAAGTAAAAGTGTGTGTGCGCGCGCAATGCATGTGTGAAGATGTGTAGAGAGAGGTATTAAATGTCATTACATTCATGCGCGTTTTATGCGCGTAATATTATGTTGCAATGCGTTTATTATATCGGATGACTTTAGAGAAAACTACAACAAAAATATATTGTCATACCAAAGAATAAACTACCCACCAAAGTGGCTAGTGAGACTAAAGTTATTACCCGCCACAGCAGAATTTTACCCACATTTGGCGGGTGGGCAGGTGCCAATGTTAAACCCTGGTGTGTGTGTGTGTGTGTGTGTGTGTGTGTGTGTGTGTGTGTGTGTGTGTGTGTGTGTGTGTGTGTGTGTGTGTGTGTGTGTGTATATATATATATATATATATATATATATATATATATATATATATATATATATATATATATATATATTACAGAGAGCTCTGGGGACCTGAAGCAAGCATCTTCTTATAGAATACTTCATTACCCCAATTAATTATCAACATTTTAATTGCTACACTTTTTATATAAACAGTATTATTATTTAAAGTGTATTATCCAAAAACACATTTTTATTTAAAAAAAAAACTATTCTCTGGTATTTTAGCAGATTCAGTCTTAGTATGTACCCATGTAATGAGCAAGGAATTGATGAGCCATTCAGTTTTATTTTTATCCTGACAGAGTGACCGACATCAAGCAGAAGCATTTTGTACCACCCTGGAGGAATTTATTTTGGTTATGACTGGTTGAATCTGAATTATTTAACGACTGCATGGCTTTGTTCCTATAAAATTATATTTTTTATGACTCACAGAATCCAAATATTTTGTTGTTAAAACATAGCAGATAATTACCCTTTAAAAGTACATGAGGCTTCAAAGCTTAACAAATGTCATCCAAGCACCAACCTGTGTAATCAGAAATGGCCATTCAGGAGCACATTTAACATCTTATTTAAAAATAGAATTTTAAGTGTTGGAAGCTTGTCTATGAATTCTTACACAACCATTGCACTCATTACATTGGTGTACATTTTATCCATGTTGCACAATGGATATGTTTAGTGATTGTGGTTTTTATTCAGGATCCAGGTGAACGATCAGATCGTAGAAGTCGACAGCATCAGTCTGGTGGGAGTGACACAACTTTTTGCTGCTACAGTCCTCAAGAACACAAAGGGAACAGTTCGGTGAGTGCTATCCTCACCCTCGGTGAGACCGCAACAGACACCTTGTACGAGTTTGAGCTTGACCCACACATACAGGGAAAATGACGTGTAACTCAGTAACTGCCTCGGAGGCAGACAGGTGGGGCTAGCAGAGACACTTTACATACTGATTACCTTATATAATTATAGTTTACCTTAATGGAATTGCTGGGCTGTTCAGTCACCCCCGCACTGGACTCAGTAATCCGTTGAGCTGAGCTTGGTATGATAATGGTTGACCACAGGCAAATGAAGGACACTCGCACATAGTCTAGCCACCTATAATGAACAAGGCAGCTTTGTTTGCACCATTACAACATGCTAAGCTGCTGTCACTATCCAGCATCATAGACCTGCAACAAAGTCCACAACCTCACGCAGAAACGTGTGACGTTACATGGGGGGTCACTAATACACCTTATAGTGATGAGTAGGTTACACCTACCTACTTCCTTTCTGCTAACCTATCAGTCATGCCATGTGCAGCTTCCTGATAGGTCGAGAGAAACCAGGGACCCAGAGCGAAGTGGCCCGGCTGATCAGTGAGACGCTGGAGCAGGAGAGACACCAGCAGCAGCAGAGACTGGAGGATCCATATGAACAGTCCACAGAGGAGGTGTGTTAATTAAATAGGTTTGAAATTTAAATTTAACAGATAGAGTTTAAGTTTCTTGTTTCACCAAACTTTGGGTCATACAGGCAAAACAGACTCAAAAATGTAACATCCGTTCTTCCTCATGGTAAAAGTAGTAAGTTTTTTTTTCCTTCTTCTTAATGATTGTTGTTAGTAAGGTTACTGTTGCTATTGGCTTTATGCATTTTTTAAATTATTTCTAAAAGTCCTTGTTTAGAGTGGATGTGGTTGTTGCCTTGTAGGTTTCATTCAAAAGTGGGGAAGCAAGACTTTTGCATACTGTGTATTTGAATGGGGAGTGACTGGTTGAGGTGAAGTTGGTTTCTGTTGTGTGAATATGTTTGTACAGTGATGGCTGTGCGCGCTGTAATCATTTGGAATATGCAAAGCACAAGGGCAGGAATGTATGTTGTTATCTTTCCTTGAGTTGACACTTAAGCTCACTGTTCCAGATAACTTAAAAAAAACATTAAAACACAACGTACATATAGTGACAAGGAAAGGAAGTTATCAGTCATCTCTTGTTTAGGACTTATCACTGGGAATTCTGCATTTCCCGGTATGTTCCTGCTTACTAGTCATTGCTTTGGAGAGTGAGTCACTCTGTGATGCCGAATGCACTTGTTTTAGGATGAACACTACGAGGAGGATGAAGGAGAGGAAGATGGGATTGTAAGCTCAAGTTTCGGCAGGAGGTCCGTAGAGCTGTATGATTTACCCGAGAATGAAAGGATGTTCTTGCCATCAAATATGGATGCTGCTCAGCTTAGCTTCAAATTTAAGGAGGTAATAAAGGACTAATCCAGCCATTTAAAAATCCAGATCTAATACATATTACATTTAGGAAATTATTTACAATGTTATGGTCACCCTAAGATATTGTTTATATTATGTTTTTTTTTTGTAGTTTAGCTTGTCTGCGTATTTAAAATGAGTGCACATTGAACTATTTTGAAATGGAAGTTTTTACTTACTGAGTTTTAAGTAAGATTTTCTATCTTCTATCATGCAGCTCCAGATAAAGCACAGCATAGCCGAGGCAGAAGTCAATCAACTGAAAGAAAAGGTACAGTACATCCATGAAATTCTTACTATCAGTTACTTCTGTTTTTATTTTAAAAATCCACATTTTTGTAGAGTACATCATGCATGGGAAGTTTAGTTTGGCATTTAGTTTGTCTGGAATTTAGAGACATGATTTGCATTCCAGGCTATACGATTATGCACATACATGGTAGTGAATCTTTATACAAACTGGACATGAAACATGGATATAACAGCATTTTATACTTTTGTAAAAATAAATGAATGGTTGCTGTTTAGCTGAAGGAGTCCGAGAAGGAAAGAAACGCATGGGAGCAACGTCAAGAGCACCTGGAGAAATGTATTGTGGAGAATTCCGAAAGAATCAACTACATGGAGAAGAACTGGCTGGATGCTCAGGCTCTCTGCAAAGCTCTTAATGAGCAACTCACAGACTCTCAGAATCAGCTTGAAGCTTTGGACAAGAAATACAGTAAATCCAGGAAGCAGCTCAAGGAGTACCAGCAAAAGTAAGTAGGATTGACCAGAGACGAATGTGAAGAACAGTTTCAGATTTTTTGTGACATTTCAATTATTCTATCCTGCAGAGAACTGGACTTTGTGAGTAGGGAAGAGGAACTGAAGAAGATTATGGAGGAAAAGGAAAGCTGTTACAAAGCCCAGATAGAAGACTTGCAGAAGAAAGTAAGTATAGATGAGGTCTATTCTGGTACTAAAGTATTCCTCCCACCTCTTCTCTCAACCATGTTTTCTCTCTAAATATTAACATAGGTTGAGGATTTGGAATCTGGTCCCAAGCCTCAGGACAATACAGCTGAAAACTGCACGGAAGAGTCTTTGGATGTAGACGGCAAACCAGAAGACGCACTTCTACAAGGTAAATACGAATTTGTCAAATGTTGCAGTAGGGATCAGTTTTTGCTATTTGTACTGCATTAGTTGTTACTCAGCATGTAACACATAAAAGTAATAACTAACATTTTTTCAGTACAAAAACAAAATAATTCAGAGCATTATTTCTTTAATTTGTTGATTATCAAAATGAGATGATGAATGATTTTGTGCATTCTATAATTGGCTGGATTTATTTGTAATGGATTTGCAATTAAAAGTTTTAAAAGAATGTTTTCACTGCTGAGCAGCAGAACCTATTCCCATATGAAAATGTGGCTTGATACTTGATGCATAAATTACTTTTTATGGTTATATGGTTCCATTATAAACAATAGTCACTCAGCAGAAATTGGAAGAATTTGTAATGTAATTTTCTATTTGAAACATCACCACATACATTTGTTAAACTAGTTATTCTGCTGCCACAGAAAATGTGTAGTAATGAGTAACGTAGCAGCGGAGACAGTTAGCATGCTTTTAAGATGTTATAATTCATTCGAAGCAGTTTTACTGTCCCACAGACTTAATCGTATCTGTGAAATGCTATGGTATGCTGTAAGTAACTTTGCAGTTCATATTTTACAATGTACTTTTCAGATACTGACTTTAGTGAAGTTGTGCCGGAGACTAAGCTTTTGGACTCTAGTGCCCATCGGGCCAAAGGCCTTCTAGCACAAAAGTCCAGACGGCAGCCACCATCTCGCATTAAACTCAGAGACACTAGCAACTCTCCTGCTTGCCTTCCTCAGGTCTGCAACATATACACTAATAATTATGACTCAAGTGCTATAATGCAATCCCATTCATACATGGCAGAATATTTTATATGTTTTTTTTTTTTTTTTTTTTTTTACAATACAGAGCATGTTATTTAACAGTGTTTTGACAGAGGCTGTGTCCTCCCTTTCTCTAGGACGATGAGGAAGAGTCTCTGGGTCGTCCACATCGTAGGAGGTCACTACAGGATAGTCTGTCCCTGCCAGTGTCCATCTCATCAGCTACGGGCCAGAAGGAGGAACCTGGCCATGCACATCTTTTGGGCACCTCCAGGAGCACCACAGAGCTCTCCTCCCCTCTGTCTTCCCCAGGAACCAGTACAGAGTGTTCCCCCATTTCCCCATCAAAAGACTCTTCTTCCCCCACTGGCTTTCTCCGAAATGTCAAGAAGCGAGAGTCCAAAGGAAAAGGCAAAGAGGTCAAAGGTAACACGCTGCAAGGATGCATACACTGTGATTTTCGGCATGTGTGAATTGATGCACTGTATTGAACCACACATTGGAATACTGTCTAGTATATTAAATTTATGACTTTGTGTAATCTAATTCTCACATGCACCATTAATCACATCTTTATTATTTATACTTTTTATTTTAGAAGACCCCAGTGATGGAGCAGGAAAATCTAAAAGGCGATTCCCTGATTTTGGGTAAGAAACTTTCTGAGAAAGTTTTCATCAGTCTCTAGTGTAATCAGCAGTGAGTAATGGGTTTCCTGTGAATCTGTACTTTATTCTTCTCTAGTGGTCTCAGGAAGTCAGGTGGGAAAGGCAAGAAACATGACAAAGACTCAATGAGAGCATCGTTGGACAGCAGGTACAGTAGACCCTAGGCATATCTCTGCATTATATCAGACGACTTTTTAGAATGATTTTCTCGATTTTCATTTTTATATTGCTGAACATGTAACTCAAAATGCCAACAGTAATCTCACAGTGATATACAGCAAGTTTTCAAGAGTCGCTGGACTTCATGTTAACTTAAACACCATTCTGTAAAGCTACTTTGTGACAATGAACACTGTTAAAAGTGCTGTATAAATAAAATTTAATTGAAACACAGAATGCATGCATTATTCTATACTTAACTTAATCTATACTTTTTTTTCCCTTTATGTAATATATCCACCACTTTTGTTCACGATTTGTTTCCTCATTTTGCTCATGTCCAGAGGTTCAGCGGAGTTGCTGGAAGAGACAAGCCCAAATGTTTCACCCTCCGGGTCCTTGGCATCCAACCCGACTTGCATGCCTTTCTCTTGGTTCGGTGATAAGGACAAAGAAAAAGACAGAGAGCCGTCATCTTCTACCAGCAGTCTCCCTCAAACAGCAGCAGAATCCGGTGAACAGCAGGATCGCAAGAGCAAGGTGCAGGCAAATTCTTTTGCTGTCGTTCACTGATTTTACTAAAGGGAGCTTTGTTAGCATACAGTATGTGAATGCATTACGCTAACACTGTAGTTTTATTATTATGATGATGATGAATGCAATATACTTGTAGTAATTACTACAAAGCCTTAATCAAAATAAACCTCTGGAACAACCAACAGCATGTCGGCTTTGGGAGGACAAAAAACTGGTGTCTGTGATTCAGTGTGAGGTACCCATGACAATTTCTTGGAATGCATCAAACAGCTTGGCTTTGATTTGATTAAGGAAAGAAAAACTCATCAATATCAGTAGGGATATATTTATAGAATCATACCTGAACTGCATTTATTGCTCCAGTGTTCAGTTGTTTACTTTTACACAATGTACTGTACAAGTAAAAAAAGGATTTGCACACATCTGCAATGCTACTAGAATGCCACTGGAATTTAATAGTTAAAAGTAAATATCTTTAAGTATATTTATGTAGTACAAAGATATACACACTAAACCAGACATTATAGTAATTTTGTCCTACTCCGTACACTAATAATATCCTCATCATTATATATACACATGTGTATAGTACAATGGAATTCTACTTAATGCAGTGTGACACAATTCTTCATCACCCCGCTGGGGTTTCTACAGTTAATGTTAGCATCTAAATTTGGGTAAAAATCCTTATTTATAACGGAATGCGAGATGGGTTGCTTTGTGTTTATCCCTGACTTCCTCAGTCTCCAGTTAGCGTCATAGCCAAAATAGGAAACAGGAATTCCACATTTCTGTCAGTATGTGGCCAAGGTCAGGTTAGATAAATGCATAAGAGAGACAGTGTGGCTGAGAATGGGGCTGATAAGTAATGGAGAAGGATGTGTCATGCATCAAACTTTACTGACCAGAAAGAACTATGACAAAGGAGAAGAAAAAAAGGTGACGCGTGAGAAGAAAAAGATTGATAAAGGGGTAGAGGGTCTGAGAGATGATGATAATAAAGGCAAGAGAAAGCGGAGGCTGGAAGAGAAGGAGGTCGGTTGGCAGAAGATAGGAGGTTTAATAAAATCAAGAGACAGAGGAGCTGGGTTTTCTCACACAATCAGCCATGTTGAGCTCAGATTCTGTGTCCAAGATCGAGTCCCTAAAATCTTTCTCTGGGAACATTTTTTTGCTTTTCACAAATACATGAGAAACTGTCTGGCCATGATTGTAGCTGAGGTCACTGACTAACATCCCTTTTTCCAAACAGACAAATCTTTCCTGGTCCTCTCTGTTCAGTCGTTCCTTAGATTTGGTACAGTATATTTCACCTTGACTTCTAGATGAGATTCATTAATTCTATCTACAAGCTAACCTCATAGTCACTGTAGATGAGCTGATTTATTATTCTCTACTGTATGAATTAGAATAGTATAGTAGAAATGGTTAGAATAGTTAGAATAGTAGAAATAGTTTGTGTTGGGCTGTAAGTAGTGCATGCATGCAGCTAGGGCTGTGTTATCCTTTAGGTCATGTCCAGTAAAAGCTGGTTAACAGTAGGTCTGCGCTTTAGTGGGCTTCAGCTCATTTTAATAGTTTTACTCTGACGAACATGTCTGCTACAATGTGTTAGTGTTTGGTAGTTGTAGTGTTAGAGTAGTTGTAGATTTCTTGATGGAACCAAGAGTACTTTTCTCTATGCATGCTGGTTGGTCTTGATGAACATTGCCCTCTATGGATAGCATTGGTTGAACAGTTTACTGAACAGAAAACTCATGAGTAAAATATTCTATTACTGTTTTCATGAGTTAAAAGTAAATTTGACTCAAATGTATGACACAAGTCTAAAGGTTCTGTCTGCTGTGTTGCAGTACGTCAGCCGGGCCAGCATGTTTTTATAGTTTGAGCATTTTCACTCCTGTCACGCTGAGTCAGTGTTAAAATCAGTTCCACACTGACTGAATAAAAACATCTGCTATTTTTGCATTTCAATCATTAGCTTAGCCATTATATTTGTCTTGTGTTTTCCCCACTCATTTCAGAGCATAACAGTGCTAGATGATTCAAAACCATGCAGTCCGTGTTCAGAGTTAGCAGGGCTAGTGGCAGAGCCCAACCTGTCAGGCCGAGCTCACACTTTAACCTTCTCTTCCAGTGAGGTGAGTGGCGTGCTGTGATCCCGCACACTAAACGCTGTGTGTTTCTGTTGTATCAGGTCTGTCGCACACAAAATTATCGTGCAGGCCAACAGTTGTCTTCGGAGAGGAAGTCGCTTCCCATAATGACATCTGCTTATGGATCTTTAAAACATGTGAATGAAGTGGAATGCTGCATGTGTGAACTATTGGGCTGGATCAATGTTGCTTCTGTTATTTATTTTAACTGATCTGATGTGCAGTGAAAATCTGTCTGGTTGATATTGCTCATGTCCTAATATAGTAATTTTATATGGATTCACTTTATGGCCTTCATGTTGTTTAAGTCTTGTGTGTTTTCATGTTGCTAAATGTTGCATGCCATGGAGGCTTATAATATTTGAAATGTGTGCGCATGATTCATTTGGAAAAGTTTTGTTTGCGCCACGTATCTGTAGAGAGAATCTGTTGCTGTAGCTGCAACAATATTGTGCATTGTTTTGTGATTATCAGGAAATGTGTAAAAAAAAAATTTAATACATTTTTTTTGGCATGTGTAATTAAAATGCTTAATATTCTTACTGAAATTGTTTTAGAGAAAATCTGGAATGATGACACTTTTAGGTGAGAAGTGGTTCCTTTGGGAGCTCAATGGTTCTAGGATTCCAATGGAAACCTGGATGGAACCTCATTTCCTAAAAGTGCAGCTGAAATTGGAAAGTATGTTAATTGCTGTGTGTGGGCACACGTGTTTATCCTTGTAGACGCTGGATAATGAGCCTTGCTCTGTGGGGAAGGACTACCAGTGGCAAAACCGCCCAGTCTCAGAGTGGACAACTCAGCAAGTGTGCCATTGGCTGATGGGCATGAACATGGATCAGCACACTTCTGAGTTCACTCAGCAGGGTGTGGATGGACTCCAGTTGATGAATTTAGACAGTGACCGACTGAAAGTGGGTGAAATTCTTAAACTGTATTAAATTCAATAAGTGTAAACACCTGTGACAGCATCACAATAATTGGACTTGTATTAAACCAATACATCCTTTAGACTTAAGCCATTGTGCTGTCTGTATAACATTCTTATTTTTGCCCTTTACTTTGATCATTAAGCAAAGTCTACTGTTAAGAAGTTATGTTGCATCCCGGAAGAAGTTTTACTTGTGAACATTATGAACAAATAAATGAATAATAAATACTGTAATCTGTATTAGTTCATAGACATTACATTTTCATGACTGAGATTTTATCCTTGGATAGCAAGTTTAATGCCTGCTTAGGAAAGGCTCATTGCTTTAGTTCAATATTTCAGTTTGGATTAGTAGTCAACATTTTTAGATCTGTTCATCACAGATCTCCCTTTTATTAATTCTGTGATTAGAATATTATGATTTAGAAAGCACAAAGAAAATGCAAAAGCTAAATTTTGTCCTTTTTTTTTATTTTTTTTATTGTATCTACCTTTTTGCTTCAGGTGCTTGGAGTCTCTAGCCAAACTGACCGTGCCTTGATTAAGAAGAAGCTTAAGGACATGAAAAAAGCCCAGGAGAAATTGGAAAAACAGCGTGAGAAGCGTGACAAAGAAGCCAGGCGAAGTGGAAGACTTCCAGGCAACAATGACTCTATCTGTTGAGGGCACCCTAATCTCTTTATAGGTCTCTTGATCCATTTTCCTTTTTATTTCTACTTCTCTGAAGCACTGATGCACTCTGGTGTGTGTGTTTGTGTGTGAAGCAGGCAGCTGATGTCCATATGCTGTTTAATTTAACAGTTATCTGCAGGTTAGACATGTTAACAAGGCAATGTCAAATCTATTCATAGGAACTAAAGAGCAGAGCACGTACTGTACATATTAGATCTGTGTGTAGCTTGATCCTAATACACAAGTACGGTTCATATCAGATTTAAGCATTACAACACTGTCAAATTCTTCAACTGATTATTTGAACCTAATGGGCTCTGCTTTTTTTTGTTTGTTTTTGCCAAAATGTTAGTTTAACTTACTGACACAACTGAGACCAATAGTAAGGCTTTGGCCTTCTTACAGGAATGTGTTACAGCCAGTGTGGACCAAATAGATGATTGAGAGTTCTCTTTGCTACCTTCATGAGACCAAACTGATTGAACTTTATTTTATATGCACAAAAAAATTGAGAACAAGTTGACATTTAAATGCCACTTATTTTGTAATGAATAATGATTTTACATCTTTCTATCACTTTTTTTATTATTTTTTTTTTATTTTTAAATAGTACAAACATCTTTGTCACCTTCTTTGCTGGAACTTTGTACAGTCCTTAAGTGAAAGCACTATATTTGTCTTATGAGGCAAACAGTGACATGGTTTTTAAATGTACAAATGAAATATTTTATACGTTTATTAACTTCAGAAGAAAAAACATTATTGATTAAACTTTTGAACACATTTTCTACTGAGTAGAATAGCTCATAGTGTAAGACCATTTTGCAATTTATAAACGGCAAAAAGTGAAATTATTTAGGTGTTGCTGCAGTTTGTTTAACTGTGCTGTTTATGGTAATACTTTTTATATCTTAATTGACGATCTACTAAAGATCCTATATAGCATACCGCTGATTTAGGATTGAAGCAGGGTACTGAGTTGAGTTAAAAGACTTTAGATTTCAGTTAATTTCTTTTTTAAAAATGGAGATTAGATTTTTTTTTTTTTTTTTTTGGTTTTAATCCCACCTGCTATGATGTGTACTAAATATTAGTTATACAATTGGCTGAGCCCCAATAAAGTTCCTGTATAAATGGATTTTAATTGTTTCATTACACCTTTTTATCAGACCATGAGGAAAGACTAATATCCAGTGATTTCTCTGGTACGACTAAACAAACTGCACCAATAAATTTATTTTCACGTTTGTGTGCGTGTTAATTTTAGTAGTCAGTAAAGTTCCAGACATTGTACAGGAATTAACTACTGACATCATTATTCCAGTCAGCAACAGACCGTGAAAGCTACAATTACTCATACTGATCAGCCACAACATTAACACCCAATACGTCAATAATCAAAACATGTATTTATTTCAGTCATTCAATTCAAAAAGTGAAACTTGTACAGATTCAATACACACAGACTGATCTATTTTGTGTTTCTTTTAATTTTGATGATTATGGTTTACAGCTAATGAAAACCTAAAATTCAGTTTCTCAGAAAATTAGAATATTTTTTATGAAAAAGTTGTTTAGATTGGTGTTGCACTATAATCAGCTAATTAACTCAAAACACCTCCAAAGGTTTTCTGAGCCTTTAAATGGTCTGTCTAGTGCAGTAGGCTATAATCATGGTGGGTTGGGGAAACTGCAGAACTGACAAGCTGGCTGTTTACAGGTTGCTGTATCCAAGCACGTTAATGGAAAGTTGAATGGAAGGGAAAATGTGGTGAAAATGGCACACAAGCAACAGGGATAATTGTAGTCTTGACAAGATTGTGAAATGAAGCCCATTCAAGAATTTGGGGGAGATTCACAAGGAGTGGACTGCAGCTGGAGACGGTGCTGTAAGAGCCACCACTCACAGATGTATCCAGAGCATCGGCTACAACTCTTGAATCAGAGACTGCTGCTCTGTGGGGAAGTCATCTTTTCAGATGAAAGTAAATGTTGCATTTCATTTGAAAATCAAGCTCCCAGACTGGAGAAAAAGAGGAGAGGCACAGAATCCAAGTTGCTTGAGGTCCTGTGTAAAGTTTGCACAGTCAGTGGTGGTTTGGGGAGCCATGTCATCTGAGTTACATCAGGTCCAAAGTCAGCACAGCCATATACCAGGAAGTTTTAGAGCACTTCATGCTTTCCCTCTGCTGGCCAGCTTTTTGGCAATGCTGATTTCAATTTCCAGCAGCACACTGCCAAAAGAACTAATACCTGGTTTAAGGAACGTGGTAGCCCTGTGCTTAATTGGCCAGCAAACTCACGAAGAGGAAGATAAGAGAGAACAGTTCCAACAACAAAGAAGAGCTGAAGGGCACCATAAGAGCAACCTAAGCGTCCATAACACCTTAGCAGTGCCACAGACTGATCACCTCCATGCCATGCCGCAGTGTCACAGTATTTCATGCAAAGGGAGCCTCGACCAAGTATTGAGTGCTGTACATGTTCATACTTTTTGTAGTCCTTTATTTTAAAAATCTTTTTTTTTTTTTTTTTTATTGGTCTAAAGTAATATTTTTTTGAGACACTGAATTTTGGATTTTCATTAGCTGATTTTTAAAATTAAATCAAAATTAAAATAAACACTTGAAATATCAGTTTGCACATAATGAATTTATATAATACAAGTTTAACTTTTTGCATTGAATTACTGAAATAAACTTTTCGATAATATTCTGATTTATTGAGATGAACCTGTATATACAAGTATACTGGTGACAGGATCATGGACAACCAAGGCTCATTTATACCTTTAAGGACCAAAGGATTGCCTGTCGAGTCAGATCACACAGAAAAGCCATTGCAACACAAATTATTGAAAAAAAGTTAATGCTAGCCATCATGGCTTTCTATCAGAAAGCCAATCTAACAGCTGCCCCATGGAACAAAGGAACTTATGAAGACAAGAACTTATTAAAAACAAAATGATGAAAAAAAAAAAAAAGGAAAATGCATCCAAACACTGAGATGTAGTCAGATTAATACAGGCTCTCACATTGAGATTTATGACAATAGAAACAAAAACCTACTCGAGCTCAATTTCCAGTGCAATAAATTCAATATAAGTGAAAAAAAAAACATTAATTTAATAGTGATTTTCATTCTTACTTACGTAAATGATTCTAATTTATATTAACACTAACAATCTCAAAATGAACTGTGCGCTCTGCCTTTAGTGCAAAAGCTCTACATGCTGCGGAAGGTGCTCAAGTCTTTGGGCTCTTTGCTTGGCACACACCAGTCATCTGCCTCATGGATGGTCTTGTAGTGTTTCCATGCTGATTTGTTATATACTGGAAGCCTTTCAATGGACTCTGTAGAAAGTGCCTTTAAAAAGAAGAGTATGACTTTAATCCACACCAGAATACAACAATGTGTTTCTATTAACCAAACATACACAGCAGATACCTTACTGGTGTTTTGTCCTATGTTCCCACATAATGTAACATTAATTATGTACATTTCTGCTCTTACTCTGATATATATGACTGCATCAGTGCCATGGCCCTCCATTGAGTAAAGCTGCAGTTCCCCCTGGAAATACCTGGCATACAGTCTGGAAATGGGCAGGCCATAGCCATAACCAGCCTAGGGGCAGATTGGTGTGATTTAATGTTATACTTACATGCACTTTATTGAAAGAGGTACAAACATTTTCAAATCAGTCACCAGGACAGTGACAGATTAAACTCACCAGTGGTGCAGCACGGGATGTGTCCATTTGAGGCCGTGGGGCCGTGGAGTATGTGTATGTGAACAACCTGTCAATCTTCCTGAGTGGTACCCCACCTCCTAGGTCACTGACCTATGAGAGCAAGGAATTTATACATTTTATTTAAAAAAAATATTTAAACTAAATAACTGGAATGAATAAAAACATTAAAAAAAGTAAAATCCTGCTCATCATAACATTTCAACATTTTGTAGTGTTAGAACCTGAGTATAAAATAGACTAAATTGGTATTACATGGGCGGCACTGTCGCCTTGCACCACCAGGGTCTGGGTTTGATCCCCGGCTCTGTTTGCATGGAGTTTGCATGTTCTCCCTGTACTTGGTGGGTTTCCTCTGGGTACTCCGGTTTGCTCCCACAGTCCAAAGACATGCAGATTAGGCTAATTGGCATTTCCAAATTGCCAATAGTGTGTGAGTGCGTGTGCGTGTATGTGTGCCCTGTGATGGATTGGCAACCTGTTCAGGGTGTACCCCGCCTCGTGCCCTGTATACAGGATTAAGCGGTATAGACGATGACTGAGTGAGAATGAATGAGTGGTATTACATGTAATAAAACTACATCTGTATTAATACATCTGGCCGTGGAAGGCCCTAGAATTTAGAGAATCCACAGAAAGTCACTGACAGTGTAAACGGGTCATTAGACCGAAGCTAACGTTCTCCTTACCCAAGTCATTTAGGGTAGACTCACCACATCAGTGCAGTTCAGTTCCAGATTGTTACAGTTCCAAAGGGGGTGAATACATTTGAATAACATTATGATAAATAAAACTGTTGTACAGAGATGAATAAAAGAAAAAAAAAAGGACAGATCTGTGACACACTACACTCTATCTGAGTATGTGTGTGTACCTTCACAGTGAGATCTTCATGACCCAGGATGACCTTAACATGAACTGGAGGGTACTCCACATCGTCACCATACAGCTCCATGGTGGCTCGCATGGCATTCTAAAAGGAGTCACAAGGTATATTATTAGATCAGAACCCTTTTCAGCTGACTAATCGACTGACCTCTAAGACACAATGCAAGCTTTCAGTTATTGCTCTGTACTTACTTCTGTTTGACTTATAATTAAGTTAATTAAGTTGTCTTTAAGTGCTGCATAATGAGCCAGTGACTTCACACAGTACCTTAAATAATTCGAACACCATGTGATATAAATGAGATGGCACATAAACCACAGTTATGGGCTTGTTGAGTTCGTTACCTGCACAAAGAATTTTAGAAATTAAAAGTTTATACAAGTCAAGCTCTCTCGTTTTACGGCAGACAATAATATATATTTCTACCTTACCATTGAATTCTTCCAGTTTTAATTCTGGTGAGTTCATGTAGTATCGGTCACATAAGTTTCGTGCATTTTCGTACGCATCTGCAGGGGAAAAAAAATAAGTTCTGTGAAGACATTTTTAAACTAGAGTAGCTAAACAAGGCAGGGATGATGTCGGTCTCAAATGCGGCTGACTTCACCTATTGTCACAGTGTCAAATCCTCTGAGACTCCTACCTTTAACCACATCACTGACATGGCAGTTGGGATCGATACTGCCTATTTGTTTCGGATGAGCTGGGTTCGTCTGTACCTTCCGTCCAAACAGTAGACCTGCAATAAACAGCATCAAACAAATGAAAAAAAAGGATTAAGCAAATAATGCAGAAAATAATTAGATTGAAGCAGACCTGTTTTAGGTGTAATAAAACTTAAGTAAGCCACACAAGAATGCTGTGAGAACGATCTTACTGTGCTGATTGAGGAGCATTCTGATGGAAATTCTGCTCATGTAGAAGCGGTTCAGGAAGTACTGCATGTTCTGGCTGGTAATAGGGTCAGTACCATATGCCTCCTTGTACTCTACCACTCCCTGTGCCATTGTGGGAACCACATCATTATGTCTATTCAGGATCTTGATCACTGCGTCTGTAAAACTAAAAGCATAATTAAATGTTCAGACGCGTTCAGTTAAGAAACAGACACGTACAAATATTTTTAAAAACCTACTCAGAATTGACGTTTCCGCTGTCTGCGTTTTTCTCCTTGAACGATAATATATCCTGGAGACTCTGAATGTACCTGCCAACAAAAGGCACATGTGATGCACAAAGAATAAAACATACAGTATATACCTGGTTTTATTCCTCTATCACCACAATTTCCAAATTATTTCTATAAATTAAAATGACCCCTACTTTTTAATGTTTACAGTTTACAGCATTTATGTTACTATAGACATGTATTTCTATAAACAGTTACAACGCACTGACATTCTTGGGCATGCCAAAAGTCACAATGAGTACCCGACTCCTCACTGAAAACCTTAAACCTTGCTTTGTGAGAAACTGATTACAGTTAAACTTATTAAAACAAGATAATTAAGGTTAACCTTGCAGCTGAATTATGTCTTAGCCATAATGTTATGGAAAATGAATCAACACCTTCTAACCAATTAGAACAGATCTTTCATATTTTTCAGTAGGTACACCTGTTCAACTGCTTCTTAATGAAAATATCTAATCAGCCATGTGATCATATGGCTGCAACACAATGCATTTAGCCATAAAGTTAATCAAATTTTGGAAGAAGGGTGATTTAAGTGCCAGACGAGCTGGTTAAGATGGGTGCCACATTGGGTCTCTGTAAACTTCATAAAATGCTGATTGCAAAACAATCTCTAGGGTTTACAGAGAATGAAATGAAAAAGATAAAATATCCAGTAAGCAGCAGTTTTCTGGGTCAAAGTGCCTTTTTCATGCCAGGGGTCAGGGGAGAATGGTCAGACTGGCTCTAAAAGGCAACAGTAACTCAATTAACACCTTGTTACAACCAATGTATGATGAAGAGGATCTCTGAATGCACAAGTTAAACATTGAAGCAGATGGGCTACAGCAGTAGAAGACCACACCGGTCACACTTCTGTCAGCTAGGAACAGGAAACTGAGGTGGCAATTTGCATGGACTTATAAAATCCTTTTTTTTTTTTTTTGCTTTGGCATTCAGATGGTAGGATCAGAATTTGGAGTAAACATCTACAATATCTTGGATGCTATCAATTCTTCAGGCTGGTGGGGGTGTAATCGAGAGCCCCTATTGAGCATCATTTCAATGCCTTAGGCTACTTGATTGTTGTTGCTGCCCATGTCCTTCCTTTTATGACCAGAAGGATAATATACCATGTCACAAAGCTAAAATCATCCCCAACTGAATTGATGAATTGCTGCTTATAACAGAGAATCTAAAACAGTTGTGTACATTCAAATAATTTCAATAAGTATATATATAAATATGATTACATCTTGTTTTTCATTGATTTCATGCTGCGTGGTAAGGAAATGTATGAATCTGCATATGATCCGCAGTGCTATAAGAGCAGAGTTTAATTTATTATTCTCAACACTGTCGGCTGTGTCACTGTTACAAAGCTGCATCTTCGCTGTTACTAAAAAACAGTATCAGTCACCTGTGGAGATAGCATACGAGATGTTCGTTATTAGACCAGTTAAACACCACACACAATAAAAAACATAAATAAAACAAATAATTATATATACTTATTTTGTATATTCCATTTTTGTCCAACTGTCTTTTATATGAGCTACGTCAACGTTACTAAAACGTTTCTCCTCCACACGTCTCTGCCTGAACACCATTTCTTTGCTACTCCTGACCAGTTAGGACACCTCTGGAGCTCTTCTACTGTACATCTTGGTGGAGATTTCCTATTCTAAGAATTTTGATAAATAGCTCTTATTCCTACTCCTGGAAATGATGTCAATCTGAGAATCTTGGGCCACTTAGAAGTGATTTCCTACTCTGAGACGCTGGTCTGCAGTGGACTCAGGACCTACTAAAAGCGGTCTAAGGAAGAAAAAACGGTGAACTGGCGACAGGGTCATGGGTGGCCAAGGCTCACTGATGCGTGTGGGGCGTGAAAGGAGCTACTGTAGCTCAAATTGCTGAAAAGGTTAACGCTGGTTACCATAAAAAGGAGTCAGAACACAGAGCATTAGTGTTTTGGTGGCAAAATGGATACAGTATGGTCATAATGTTATGGCCAATCTATGTACAGTATCAAATACAATAAAGCACACAGTCTTGTTTGTATATGTTTCTTTTGCAAATTTGTGCAAAACATCACTGGCATCATGATGTTGAGCTTCAAGATGAGCTTTATGTGCAAAGGCTGTTGTTTTACGCCAGTCAACGTCGCATTCACATTTTTATGTCATGGATCAGTGGATTGCTTTGAAAAACCCGTCAAAGCGAATATGAGATTAAGAAATGGGATACTGCGTCCTACCCGGACACTCATTGTGACTGTGCAGTCAGTCAAGTGCTCACAGCACTCCACCCCTGATTCCCATCGAGAGTGTGTACAGTGTGTGTGTACAGTGTGTGTGTGTGTGTGAGGAGCTCTGCACTCACCAGCTCTGCACCAGGCGCACTGAGGGCGTCCTCAGTAAGTTATCAGGCAGCAGGTTTATCTCCTTCATAATGTTGGCCAACCTGACTGGCAGCTCCTCTCTCAGGAACTTGAACGAGGTTTTCTCACACGCGTTCTCTGAACCTGGGCAGAAACAGACAGGAAGAAAAATGAAACCGGAAACTGCGAGCAGTGTTTAAGGCGTTTAATTGTGTGTTCTGTGTTTTTAAAAGAAGCAGAATCTTACCGAAATCTATGAACTGTTTCATGGAGAGGGGAGAGGGGGAAAACCTGGAGTAATGATCCACAAGCTTCCCGATGGATGTGTTGCTCATTAAAGCCCTTAAAATCCTCATTTTTCTCAGTTTTTGGTTTCTCAAGCTAAGGTTTATTTAATATCTGAACGCTTAGTAGAAGCTAATAATTGCACGGCGTACAGTTAGCCTGTATTCGCACAGCTTAGCTTGCTATTCCTCAGCGTCCTGAACTTGTAACAAGGTTATTTGTTTGTTTTCTTATTTCAATGCCACATGAGGCGCCTCTACACTAGTTGTGAGATAACAGTTCGGCGTGTCAGACACCGGCCACAACAGCTGTCACTACACATGGTCCGAGCTACACAAACCAAACACTCACCCTCCAAATCCTCAGTGCGCCTCATAACACATAAAACTGTCACTTATCTCCGAGCATTAAACCAGCTACATCACCAGCAACGCGGGGAAATATCCGTCATCGTATACATCCGGCTTCAGTATAAAACAGTGTCGCAGGAATTCTCACTAGTATACTAATGTACTGGACATAATCTATCACACAACTCCTGTAGGGTCATTCCGGTTTACTATACAGGACGCTAGGGGGCAGTGTTACACCCAGTCTAGTGCCTGTGCGTCATCACAGTAAGCCCGATAAAATGCCTGAAAGCAAAAGTCATTTTACATATATTTACTTTATACAATGAGCACACGTTCACTATTTACGAATGTTGTGTTTCTAGTTCCTGCGCTAGATATTTGATGATGATGATGAGATTAAATAGCACTATATATTGCTATTCCATCCATATCCATGAACCTCTGTAGATCAACTGGGACCAGTGTTGACCATTGTATTTATTCCCATTTGTACAACCAGGTCTGGACTGGGACCAAAAAACGGCCCAGGCATTCAGTACAGAGCAACGGGCCGTTGGGGGGGGGGGGGGGGGGGGGGATGCGTTGCGCGCGGCCCAAAAATGTGCGTCGGCCCACCGGGCATTGCCCTATGGTCAGTCCAGGCCTGTGTACAACCGTAGTAGGGCCTCTATTCACACTCACGTTAACACACTATGGGCAATTTGGAAACGCCAGTTAGCCTGATCTGCATGTCTTTGGACTTGTGGGATGAAACATGGTAACCAGGAGGAAACCCACCAACTTGTGCATGATGATCGTCGGAAAATAACCCACACTATTGCTGCCATTGTCGGAGTGTCATACCAGGCAATCCTCACGTATGATTTACACATGCACTGTGGTGCTACCAAGTTTGTCTCCAGACTGCTGACCCAGGGGCAGAAGCACCATTTGCAGCTTTTGCAGGCAGGTCCGCATTAGTGGCATTATATGTTGTGAATTCGTCTCCGGATGCCAGACCATCAATAGGGAATTCTACTGCCAGGTTTTGAGGCACCTGAGAGAGGACATATGGCGAAAGCAACCAGATCCTTGGTGTGCAAATCTCGAAACTTTTTGATACTGCCTCAAATTTATCATGTCACGATTGTTCTTCTCTATCTAATGCACCCTATACTGCATTCAGCTGCTGTTTTTACCTCCAGTGTAATGTCAATTGCAATTTAAATTAAATACATTTAAATAAATGTAGTGCATTTATAACTAAATTATAACTATAAATAATTATAACAATTACCATTCCAACAATCACATTAAATTTTTTTCCTAATATTTGTACTGTACATTAGTGGGAATATTTTTTATACTAGAATGGTACGGTGTTGTGCTTTCTGAGATGTGTGCGGAATGCATTGTGTAAACACAGTAACACTATTAGGTGAATAAAAGAATTCAGATTTAGGAATACGATATTGGGAGGTTGATTAAAAGACTTATCACACAATGTTTCAGCATTTTGAGGCCACTTTGACCAAGTTATGTAAAATATAATACTGTAATATTTTCTTTATTGACCAATAGCATGCAATCATAATTGATAAATGAGAAGTGAGCAAGTATTGGGTTAGCATCCTTTAGTATCTAATAATATTTACTAAGAAGGTTAGGATTTTTTTTTAAGCTTTTAAACCCACAAAGTATTTATCACTTTGCACCTTCAGGGCCCGGGTTCTATTCCCACTTCTGATCTGTGTGCATAGAGTTGTCACTTTCTCCCTGTGCTTGTTGGGTTTCCTTTGTGTACTCCGGTTTCCTCCCACAGTCCAAATACATGCAGATTAGGCTAATTGGCACTCCCAAATCTCCTGTGTTTTGCAAGAGTGTGTGTGTATGCGTGTGTCCTGGGATGGACTGGCAGCCTGTCATGGGTATCCTGGGTGTATACCCTGAATGCCTGTGTCCTAAGTCTCCTGTGATACGCTTATGGCCCCCCCGTGACCCTGTATACAGGATAAAGCGGTATAGTAAATGAGTGAGTGAGTGAATGATAAATAAATAAATCGACTCGTTTTATTAACACTTTCCACGCTTACCAGCAGAGGGAGCTATTTGAACACAAGTCGAGGTGGCTAAAACATGCGCGTTGTCCTGTCACAACTAATAGCAACAACTGAACTGAAGTTAACAACTAAACGCTAATATGAGAAACCCTAAATAAAATGTATCCCCATATTGAAGTACCTTATGTTCTATCATCTGTTATACAGTATTTAACCGGCTCAATTTTCCCATGAAACTTTAAAGACCCCTGAAAAAACGTTGTTATGACGGTGTAATTTGCTCAATTTGATAATTTTGGAATTCAGAAGTGTCCTCAAAATCTATCTATCTATCTATCTATCTATCTATCTATCTATCTATCTATCTATCTATCTATCTATCTATCTATCTATCTATCTATCTAATTGCACGTTGTAGTGTAGCGCGTTACTGTAACGCGGTTTGAACCTTCTCGGTTTCCGTTATTCCTCAGCACTCCCCCGAGGACCCGGAAGCTGTTCTGTGGACGGTGCCAACAATAACCAATAACACCGCTTTCTGGAGATAAATCAAAGAAGATAAGCTAACGGGTCAGTCTCTGTTTATTATAACATCATTGTATTTATTTAAATTAAACTATCTTGCCATCACTGCTGCTTTCCTCCCTCGCTGTGTGCACTGTTACAGCGTGAGTAAGCTTTATGTGTCCTGTTCCCGATATGATTGGCAGCTCGGTTTGGGCTGCTAACGTTGTGAGCAGTGTAGACTGCAGTGAGCGCTCAGGCCAACACTGACGAGCTGTGAGTTACATATATGTGGTGTATATTAGATGTTCAGTGAAATCTGTAAACTAGCCTAAGCATGCGATCTGCTCTACGCCTCGGGTGTGTTATTAGTGTTACACAGAGCTCGAGTGGTCAGTTGACTTTGCTAACTCGGTGCCGCCCATGCTAGTGAGTTAGCTGTGGACATTAATACCCAGTGAGCTGAAGAGGTTTCTCAGGGCATGCAGGAACAAATGCGTGGAGAGGGCTTGAGAAGGCAGAGAAGGGCTTGGAGCGCATCATACTGTATATGTGCAGTTTTTTTCTTTGCTTTTTACAATCATATTAAGGTTATTATTATTATTATTATTAGAAGTAGTTTCTGTTTGTGTTATTATAAATACTGTTAACAGTGATGCGTTTGTATAAATAGAAAGAAAAATGTTTTTTTTTTGGTTGTTGGAAATAGCTGTTTATGGAGACGGAATGAATTTTCGATAAATTTCTAAACTTCAACCTCGCAGTGCATGAAGAACAGAGCTTACTTTATATCCCAAATCTCCCAGAGGATCATGAGGTGAAATGTGATCAGAAGAAAATGAATAACCCTGATGTTGCTGTACGGAGTGTGAAATAAAGGACCTCCAATTCAATATTTTTATATTAGAGCTGTTAAGAGCCGAGAGCTGTTTACATGAGATAAAAGATCTAGTCTTTAAGATTTGTTTAATCTCAAGTTGTTGTTTGTTGTCCTTCAGCTGCTCCCATAGAGGGGTTGCTACAGCAGACCACCCGGTACATTGTTTATGCCGGATGGCTTTCCTGACGCAACCCTCTAAGTTTATCCGGGTTTGAGACTGCCACTCCTGTAACTGGGGTTTGAGTATTGGTTGGGAATTGAACCCAAGCCTTCCGCATGGCAGGCGAGAAACCTACCACTGAGCCACCAATTTAATCTTAAGTAATGAAAATATTCACTGTGATACATCACTGAACAGGGTTGGACTTGTTCCTAAATAATAACCTTAATGTTTGCTATTTATAAACATCAGCAGATATTTATTTCCCTAAATATCATTCTTCGCATGGAATTTTACCAGGATTAGCAATTACTGTATATTGCTGTAACCTGCAGGCAAAAAATTGATGTATGATTATTTTTGTCCTTTAGACACAAGTTTAGTGCAATGTTTGAGTGCACGCAGTAACACTACAGTTGTTTTCTGGTCACAGCATCATGTCGGATAAGAGTGAGCTGAAGGCAGAGTTAGAGAGGAAGAAACAGCGCCTCGCACAAATAAGGGAAGAAAAGAAGAGAAAAGAAGAAGAACGCAAGAAAAAAGAGGTGAGAACATATCTCCAACACGTTTTTGTATGTGTTGATGCTAGCATACACAAGAAACAAGGCATTCTATGTAATGTATTTGTTTTTACTAGAACACATCTTATTTAAAATTATTATGTTTCAAAGAAATATTATAATAGCTGAAAAAGTGTTAAATGCAAATATGTCTTTTCAGTTTATAATTCTACAGGACGAGCTGTTATACCATGTGATTCATTTTATTTGATTAGATTTATTTTTTTCAATGAATACAGCTTCCAGCTATCTCAAAATATTAGAATATGTCCTAAGATCAATCAAGCCAATTTCTGGTCCTTAACTTCTGAAAAGTATATTTGTTTATGCTCTCAGTACAGGAGGTCAGGCCTCCTTTAGCACAATTTCCTGCATTAATGCGGCATGGCATGGAGGCGATCAGCCTGTGGAAGTACGGAGATAAGATAGAGATAAAGAGACTTTATTACCATTGTAGTGATGCAACAGAATTTGTTTGGTAGCTCTCAGAGACCAGCAGCAATAAGAAAATGTAAGAACAAACAATGTAATATATGTGAAGTGAGATTTGGATTAAATAGTAGAGTGCAAACATGATTGTCAGAAATAAGAAAATACATATTATACAACACAAGTTATACTTATGATAATAAGAATTAAACAGTCCTGAGTGTAAAGTGCAGTAAAGTGTTTGGTGCATTAGCAGCAACATGGGGAAGAAGGGCAAACAATTGGTTTGTTATATCCGCCTTCAGTTCTCTGCAGCTACATGTGTGTGTGTTTCTGGTGGGGGTGTAATGCAGGCTACAGCTCTGGGGTAGAAGCTGTTCCTCGGTCTGTTAGTGTGTGTCCTGATGGTCCTGTATCTTTTACCCGATGTAAGGGGCACAAACAACCTCTATGTCGAGGTTGGGGAGCTTGGTTCCCATAATTCTCTGCGCAGTCTTTACTAACCTACTAGACATTATTGGAAACCAGGTTGCTTTGATGGCTGTCTGTATTGTCTTCAGCTTGTCTGTATTGTCTGGTCAGGTGTTTCTCATCTTCCTCTTGACAGCAAACCAGTTAGTGGTAGTTTTGCATCAATGCCGCATTCATCAAGTGCTGGAAAAAGAAATTGCCATCTCCATTAAACTTATGATCAGATGGAAGCATGAAGTGCTCTTAAATCTCCTAGTAGATGCCTGAAAAACATATCCAATTCAGTCCAAAACACATTTGCTAAAACACAGTGGACCAACACCAGCAGATGACATGGCACAACCAAATCATCACTGCCTGTGGAAACTTCACACTGGACGAAATGAAATGCAAAATTAACGTTTATCCGAAAAGAGGACTTTGGACTAGGGCTGCACGATATTAGGAAAATATGCGATATGCGATATTGTTGTTGAATACTGCAATAACGATATTTCTTGCGATATAACATTTCCCTAGAGAAATGCATTTTTTAAATTATTATTATTGCCTATTTTTAAATTATTTATTTATATGTAATGATCATACTAAAATAAACAGGTAATAGATATTCGTCTGATGTAATTAAATCTAATTCAGGCTAAAAAGAAACTATATGTCAAGGAAGTTGCAAATATTTAGACTTCAAAACACTATGAATGACTTAAACCCCTCAGCAGATATTCTGACTTCTGGTTTGCTGCTACTATAAACTATTACTTTCAAACATTACTTTTTATTTACGTGTAACCATACACTCATCAATAGTGTCTTAAAACAAGAGCATCTTTTAAACTAAATATTCTCTTTGGCTTGCCTGTTTTTTTTTTAATGAAAAGAAATATTATTAAACCAAAAAAAAAAATAAAAATACTGTTTGTCACACACACGCTCGCACGCACGCACGCACACACACACTCGCTCCGCGACCGGCACTAGGACCCGGAAGTATAAGAGGAGTAAACAAACCATTGCATACAGCTTAGTCACCGTTCTGTGAGAGTCCTTAAACTAATTCGCGTGGTTATCCTGCCGGCTCGCTTGCTTCCGCGTTTTGGTTTACCGTCCACGCTACAAAGGGCTAACGGCTAATCGCTAAGTCTTCTGGTCATCCGGGGTTAGTTCGCGACAGAATGAAGTATAAAGATATAAATTATATAAAATATATATAAAAAAAAGATATAAGCGGGTATAAACATAGTAAGGGCCCAACTGATTGGTCAAATTTGGACACACAAATGCTGGGCAAATAAAGTATTTATCGTAACTCTTTGCGATATGGTTATCGCACATGCCATTATCGCGATAACGATATTTTTCCGATATATCGTGCAGCCCTACTTTGGACCACTGAGACTTTGGAGCCGTTGTCTCAGGTTCAGGAGTGGCTTAATATTAGGAATACAGCAGTTGTAGCCCATTCCAGAAGACTTCTGTGTCTGGTGTCTCTTGATGCACTGACTCCAACCTCACTCCTTAGGAAGCTCTTCCCTTCTTAAGATTGCAGTATTTCCTGTTACTTGTGCATCTTTTTCTGCCACATCCTGTGACCGACCAACACCCTGACCAGGAAAACTTGATGATGGCTGAATAAATGGGTAGGGGCCAGGGGTAGCTCAGTGGTTAAGGCATAAGATAAGAGCGTCTGCCAAATGCCTAAATGTAAATGAATGGACTAACATTTGTAACTGAATATGTTGATATTTAAAGAAGAATACTTGACAAACTCTACTATTACCACAGCACCCCACATGGCTTCTCGATCATGAGGCTAAAGATGTGCTTGGTGTTTTAAATTTTTATGGGAAATGTAAAATACACTGTAAGACAAATAGTCTGCGTTTTTATCTCCACATATTTCCCTTACCTCTCCAGGTTACACTCAGCAAACATTCTTCAGTTGCATTTTTTTATTTCTCCATAGAGCTTATTCATGATGGCTGTTAGGATTGAGTGCTCACAGCAGGAGCCAACACTGATTGTTTACTGTATTTGCATTATGATTACTGAGTATTGAAGCAACAGAAATGGATAAACTTGGAAATGGATAAACACAATGATGCAAAGTTGTAAACACTTTCAGATGCATATGATTCCATCAGCTTTGCACATCTAATATTTTTTGCCCATTAATTTTAGCTAAATTGCTTAAGATCTAAAGAAGACTGTTAATAAACAGCAATATTTTTTATAGTACAACATTTTTCTGATTTGGGTCTTGGCCTGTTCATGCTCTTGGTTTTGAACCACTGTTATTGGTTTAATATTAACCTTAGGATGAAACCCCATAAAACTCTTGTCAAGCCTCTTGGAGACAGGAACAGTTTTTGTTTTTAAAGCATACCTCTGTATTCCTCTGTCAGGCAGAGCAGCAGAAAGAACCTGTTGTGGTGCAGGATGACTCTGATCTGGAGAAGAAGAGGAGAGAGGCTGAAGCGCTGCTTCAGAGCATGGGAATCGCACCAGATGTGCACCCAGGTAAGTCACACTTCACACTCTCTTACTAAGTCAGCAGTACTCGACAGCAATGGCTACCATTCTTTGGATTTGTTGGTCACGTGGGTACATGGATTGTTTGGATGAAATGGATCAAAAGTGTATATATTTTTGCCAGTTTTGTAAGCCGCTGTTGGACTTCTCACCATGAAAACAAGTCTGTATGAAAAAACAAGGTTAGATTAAATAATACATTTGTGCCAACGGAGACTTACTCAATTCATTTGTGAGCAACACGTTGGAATCGTCACAGTATTAATAAGAGGAATTTATTTTGGCAAATTCGGACAATGCATTTTTTAGGTAATATGTATTGCTATTGTGCTTGGGTAGAAAAGCAAAACGAAACACAAGCCTTTATTAAAAATCTTTCCTAGTTTTAGGATGATTTAGGATCGTATGAGGACCAAGATTCCAACTAATGTGTTATTTAATTACAATTTATTTGTATAGCTCCTTTAACAGTGGATATATCCTCGCAAGACAGCTTCACAGAAATAAAAATTCGGCTTATAAATTAAAAAAATGTATACAGTATATTTGTCCCTAATGAGCAAGCTGGAGGTGACAACGGCAAAGAGAACCGATCCTCATTCATCCTGGTGAAATTTGTTGAGTCGGAAACAAATATATTGCCTATAAAAATACATTGTATTGTATTTTGTAATGTGTTTTCATTTCACCTGTTTTGTACAAACCTTCATATGCTACACACTGATTTCGGAGCAGACAAACAAAACATCTCTAATGTGCAAAACATGCAGTTTATAAAGTAAGGATATCTAGGTCTATTAGTACATAATGCTCTATAAAACATTTTTCATAGGTTTTTTAATGTCCTCTTCTCTGTATTGGCTTTGATCAATTAGGATTGAAAATAAAATAAAATCAACCTTGGTGAGACGCATGAGTTGGCCAGGAGACAAAAAAGAAATTTTAGCGCTTCATTAGTCAGTTGTTGTTTAGTGGATCATGATTTTGAGTCCACATATCTGCCCTTTCAATCAACACAGCAGCGTGTAATTATCTCAATTAATTTAAACCCAGCTATTTTAATCATTTATGCAATGCAGTCAGAGTACACTAACCTGGTTTGGGACGGTCAGTTTATCTTGTATTTTTTCAGGCATGTGTCCAGATGAGGGAGATGGGCGTGAATAAATCATTAAACTAGGGGAGATGTACAGACAACATAGTCTTTAACTTCCTCTTAAGATCTATAGTGTTACTTAAAGTGGAGTTAAACTAAACTAATCTCAATATTAACTAAATCTAGAAGATTTTCAGATAATCTTATTAAACATCTATTAAATGTTAATCTATTAAACAACACAAATGCAAGTCTTTTGACAGAGTGTGTTTGTGTTAAAAACCTGTCAGCAGTAATCCCATTAAAGGCATGTCCACTTTCTGATGGTAATTGGACGTTACATGTAGCTCTTGTTCACTGGATTTTATACAGCAGACACAAGGGGGCAGAAGTGCTCCAGGCTGAGGGCACGAGCGCAACGCTGGTAGTAACTGCAACGTTTAACTGTTGCATTGTTTAATATCACTTCATGAATTGTGAGCAGTAAAGCATATTTTTTTCTAATGTGATCGAGAAACATTAAAATACCACTTACTTGTTCATGTCACTCTGGTTCTGTACCTTTGACGCTTGTGTGTAAATATCAACAGATCAAGTGAGTCAAATGATCATATTCCTGTTTTGGAATTATATAAGAACTAGTTCTCTACATTTTTATAAATATATAGCCGTATTTATGATTATTAACATTTACAATTCAGTACGCATTAACGTAAGACGTTTTCTGTGCTATTGAACAAACATCTGAAATGTATTTTGAATGTCTTTGCATTTCCCTATTTTATTATCTATTCACACACAAACTAATATGTGCTTAAAATATAAGACTTAAAACATTTAACATAAACTTTTTAAACTTCAAACATTATGAACATGCTAAACTATTAAATTATCTATTATAAAATTTATTTATAATAGATTTATCTATTTTGTGATTTTTTTTTTGTTTTTAGATGTATTGATGTATTTTAAAAAAATACGAACTTACTCTTTTGTTCAGTTTTTAAATTGCCTTTATTAGCATTCCAGTCAGATATACCTGCATGCTTAGGTGTACACAAAACCTCTGTCTACATTGTCCTACAGCTCCCGGGCCCTTGTCTCCCACGATCAAATCTACAGGCACCCCAAGTGAGGCAGGTAGCCAGGATTCAGGCGACGGCACCACAGGACCCAGGTATAATCACCACCGGCGTTCTCCCTCTCTCTTTCTCACTTTCTCTCTCTTTATGTAATTGATAGTGCTGAAGACGTCTGTGATTGTGGGATTGTATGAGCGACAGTCTGTCTGTGCACCAAAGGCACAGTTAAATGTTTATGTTGTTTAAAGGCTTTGTGTGCGGTTTAGTGTACAGGTTCGAACAGGTGAAAACGTTTGTCCTCGCTGTTCCATGCTATTACTTGCTTTTTCTTCTGCCTCAAAAGGAAACTGTGCCACGTAGGAAAACCTTTGGTGCAAAGATTAAATATTTGTTGTCAGGGAACGTCTATAGTTTCTCACGTCAGTTTCACAGATTGTTACATAGTAACCCTTTTTTTTTTCAACAGTATTGTACTGTATTTTAGAACGTTTCCATGACCACCGTTAAAAAGCTAAAACACGTTCAACATGCATTCAGAAACAAATTCACATTTAGCATAATAAAGATCCAGTTAAGCAAGCAATTTGTCTGGGTGACACCAGTGACACGGAGGAGTAATGTTTATTTGTGAATGTTCAGAAATAGAAGTCTGTGTGCCATTTATAGTTAAAGTACAAATAGCTGAAGTAACAATCTGATTGGTTGTGAGCTGCTTGAGGGACTCTTTAACCCCTGATTTAATTTTGGGACTCTAAACAGAAGTTTTGAAACTCTAACCCTCTTCTCACACACACACACACACACACACACACACACACACACACACACACACACACACACACACACACGTGTGAAGGCAGCCCTGGAGGGGGTACTTTCCAGCCCGAGGCCCTCCGTGTCCACTCATTTCCCTCTGCTGCACTACCGCTTCCTACACACATGGAGGTCATTTTTGTAACTACATACACACTCGCACGTCGCACAAGGCCTCATGTACATCCTCCTGGGCCACACGCTGCCGCAGACTACCCCCCCAACCCCAACACACACACTCGTAGGTAGATCTGCTACTCAGATGTGAGTCATGGCCGGCTCTGTGACACAGCTGGCTGGTAGATATGTTGCTTCAGGTGTTGGGAGGCAGGATGAACATCTTTCTTGCTAAGAATGATTCACTCAGATTTGTTTTTATAAGTTTATTAACTGATTTCAGTGACAAACCTGAACATGATGCATCCATGACCTTTGTAATTAATGCTAACAGAGTTAATATAACTATATTTAGGATCTATTTAAAAGAATGTAAAGATGTGTTAATAATTGGTGTGAAATGTTTTTTTTTTCTAACCATGCTAATAAATCTTTTGTAAATATTCTCTCTGTCATTAACACTGGGCCGTTGCTGTGGTACTAACAGGACTCTCCACTGGGACTCTGATCCTTCTACATTATTACTTCACTCCGAGCTGGGGTACTGCATTCTCCTTTTTTCCACATCATCTCTTTTCCGCTCGCTTTTACTAATCAGACTAATTTATATACAGTATGGCCATATACTGTTGGTGTATGTGTGTGTGTGTGTGTGTGTATATATATATATATATATATATATATATATATAAGTTTGTGCAACATGGAAGTGATTGTGCTTCACTAAGAAATTCAAGTTACTAACTTTTTTGAAGAGATTATTTTATATGAACACCCAAAAATGTGTTTAGCATTATCCTGTGTTGCTTCAAACAGTAATAATTAGAAATGCTAATTATTCATATTTCTTAACAAGTATTGATACTAAAATTGGTATAAGCTTCTTGAAGCATATGACCTATAAAAATTATTGCTTAAAATGTTTTTTTTTTTTTTTTTTTTTTAGCTTAAAATGAAAAAAATCTGTATTGTCGGTAACCATGTCAAATTCATCTCGCAATATCCTAACAGTTTTGCATAGTGGAATAATAAAATTTTTCATGTTTATATCTTTTTATGTGAAATCTAAATTGGCCAAGTTTCATTTCAATGACACAGATGATTGAAAGATATTACATAAACGAGTAAGAAATTGTATTTAGCAAATGTGTTTCATTTTATCTGATGAAAATATAAATGTTTGTGCGTCTTTACCTAAAACGAAGCATTGATCGGGAGATAAGAAGCACTGACTATTATTAAAAAAAAAAAAAGACTGGAAAAAAAAAACTTTCCACCTAGGTGAGACACTTTTTAGTTCCGACACCATGTTTTGGCTGATCGGTTCTATTAGTGCAATGGGACCTGGTTGGTCACGTGGTTGACCATTTCCTACATCATCCTGTCCTGAATAAGCCGCTTGATTGGTTTCTAATTCTAGTCTTGTTTAGTCGAGAGACCGAGTCCTTCTTTGAGCACATGTGTTTCTCGGTATTCCCATGTGTTGCTGATAAAACATAAGAGATGTTTCCCGAAAGAACAAGTAAGGCAGTAGTGCCATTTTGTGATGGTTGTGTGAATGTTTGGTTTTGGCGCTGCGCTCTTACTCATTTTTCGACCAACTGCTTTCTCATTTCGTTCATTTGGGTTTGTCTGCCTTTCTGTTTGTTTGTTTGGTTCCCTGTCCGCCCACCCCCAGACGAGGCCCGGCCAAGCTGAGCATTGCGAAGGTGACTCAGGTGGACTTCCCTCCCAAAGAGGTGGTGTCTTACACCAAGGAGACTCAGACTCCCAGCATGAGCGAGCAGAAAGAGGGTGAGTTCTGACCGTGAAAAACACTCACCGGCAGATGTGTCCTTGCTGCAGATGTGTCTGCTTTGAGGACGGCACGTTTTCTTACGTCTTTAGTGCCGTACCGTTGCTCAACATTCTGATGGTATTGATTTAAAACACTTTAAATGTCCGTCCTGATTTCACAGTCAAAGCATCCAATGTTCTATACCCTAATAATCACATGTCACACAACACACATTGTTCCACTCTCTTTCTCTCTCACACATAACTGAAAACTGCAAGCCTCAGCACCATGTGTTTTCCATACTCCTGTTTTGTCTAGTCATTCTGGTAGTGCCAGAGGTAACTTGTGATGATGCCACTCACAGGTGACAAGTGATCGGAATGCAAGACCCCAAACCTCTCCGATCAGACAAAATGTGTCTTCTGTATGTGTGTCTGCCTGAATCTGTGTGTCTGTGTCCATCTGTTTGAGTGTATCTGTGTGTCTCTGCTTGTGAGTGTAATTTTCTGTATGTGCGCCACTCAGGGTCTGTGTGTCCTGTATGCATTTGTGCGTCCCTGAATGTTTCTGTATGCGTGTTGCTTGTCTGTGTGTGTGTGCGTCTGTGCGAAATAAAAAAGTTTCTTTGGAAATTATCTGAGCCGAGTGAGCATAGAGATGAAAGCCAAAGGAAAATTGCAGAGTCTCGAGAAACATAAGAAGCCAAGGAAAGATTAAACTCGCTGATGCATCTAAGCTCATATGCATGCGCGCACACACACACACACACACACACACACACACACACACAGCACTCTTATGCATGCCTTACATCTGTCTTACTGAGCACAAGGCCAATTTGCATTTTGGATAGGAAAAACAGGCATGACATGAAGGAGAATGGTACAGCAGGAGTGAGGGGGTGGGAGAAGGAGAGCAGGAGACTGAAGGATGATATGATGAAGTGTGCCATGGCTTGCTAAAGCATCTGATGAATGTCAATATGGATGTAATTGCAGCTTGTAGCTTTTATAAGGGGGTTGTGCAAAAAAAAAAAAAAAAAAAAAAGCTGTATTCACTGGTTGGCTTGTCATGATCTTTAGGTTTGTCCTCGCCTCATGGACATGCTGGAAGGTGGCGGTGCGGGGGTAATGAATGCTCTGTGGGTGTTAACAGTTGCACGTATAGCATTGCTTGGTGATTGTTACAGTCTGTGTAACGTGACATTTCGGGTCGTGCAAGAGTGTCTAGATTATCCTAAAGAGAGATGCACCAGTGTTAAATTGGGATCAAACTGGAGTTGGGTTTCCAGAGAGAGAGAGAGAGATGTATTTTTCACTAACTCTGTTATTATAATGGGGTCAAAGAACCATCAGTGAGTTTTTGAAAATAAACATACTAACAGTCTATTCCACTTCTTACTATTTACCCTCTTTATACCCCCCCCCCCCCTTTTATCCTTGTTAAAATGTATAGAGGCTTTCCGTGGCATCGTAAAAGTGTGTTTAACAGTGCCAATATCTGCAGACAACACCACACCACCATCCCCCCCATCCCTGCTTCCATCTTTTCCTCCTGCACCGTGTAATCATTTCATCAACTCTTTTGCTTGCCAATGCAGGCACATAACTAAACGCATTGGGTGACATTGAGAGGCTTTCACGCCTCTTGTCCCTGCCACTCAGAGAGATGTCTCTCTCTCTCTCTCTCTCTCTCTCTCTCTGTCATTCTCTCCTTGCTGATTGAGTGATTTGTCTTGGGCTGTAGAGTTACTGAAGGTCTGCTCTCTGAAGGTCAGCGGGTGGTACACCACAGAATCAGAGGACACAGAATCTCCAGCGCCACATGCACAGACTTGCTGCTTGTAGCTCAGGTTGACACACACGTGCTGATTAAGGCTCTTGATTTGCACCGTTCAGTTCATATTCAATGTCCTTAAAAAAAACTACAAATCTCAGTCTGCATGAGATCTTACTGTGCTTCTGTCGTTTTGAAGAACAACCTATTGATTTGAGGGGAAACAGGCGTTCTAAGAGACAGAAAAAAAAGGTCAAGTATTATCTTCATGGCAAGAAGTTTTCTAAGAAAATACATACCGTACTGTGCTGAAGTCTTGAGCCACCCCCAATTTCTTCATATCTTGCTTCCAGAGAGCCAGAATTACTTGAATATTTTCTATTAATTTAGTCTTGAGCAATAGTTCTCCAGGCTTCCTAAAAGACCTTTTGGCTCAAATATTTGGCAAGTATTTGGTTCTCATTTTCAATCCAGTCTCTGTACTTGGCCACTTTCAGAGGAATGTTTTTGTTCATTAAGCCACACTGTGACCTGTGAATCATTTTATGCAAAAAATAAATAAATAAAAAAATCTAACTTAAGGCACAAAACAGTGAGAATCAGTTTGCAAATGATGCAGCCGGTGGTGTACTCATGTTTAGTATACTGGTATATATGCTGAGTGGTTGGAACAGACGAGAGGGGAAACGAGATCGCTGCTGAGGCTGTTAGATAAACAAACAATATTTTTTTCCCCATTTTTTTCCCCATCGTTCCCATTTCTTTAATATAATCAACATTTTTTTTATGTCAAATGCCCATGACTTATAAAGCAGCCAGTGATTTAGAGATTGTCGTTTCAAATCAAGGTTTCTCAGCATTGTGCTGCATCAAGACAGTAGTTGCTGAGTGTCATGTGATCACACAGTCCAATTGCTAAACAGAGCTCTGTTCTAGGATGAGAGAGCTGCATGTTTCACAAAGCTTTAGAACCATCTGAGGTTGTGAAACGTTTTCTCTCTGAATGTGAACTTTAATTAAAGGTGATTGTTTTAATCATGCTCTCTCTACAGGAGGAGTACTACTCTATTTTAATCACCGGGGCATATAAGAGGCCTCTCTTATCGAGGGCCTCTCTTAAAACTCAGGCACCCTTAACCCAGCACTCTACTGCCAACCACAAAACGGCCTGCTTTTCAAAATTAAACTTATTGTCTGAGCTCGAATTTATCATTTACATGAGCATTATCCTCCTTAAAGACATGTATTTAATCAATCATGGAAAAAAATGAATAATGTGTGGGATGCACCCTTCAGCGCATAATATCTAGGTACATAAAAAAATCATGACTAATAAGTGCCAATCTTTTTGTCAGCATGTAAAATATGCAGGAAAGTTTTTTGAATTTATTCTTTAAGTCTGGTAGGATTGAGCCTGAATTCAAACTCACGTTCTTGTATGCCTGCTATAGTTATCCATATGGACCCATTTCCGATTTTTCCTTTTATTTTGCACTTTTTTTTATACATATATATGTTTTATGTACTTTTATACTGGGCATTCTTGCAAAAGTGTTGTAAAAGTCAAAATACACATATTCCACATCCCGGGGTAAGTAAATTTCTTAGAGGATATTTTAGTGGTCACTATTTGTGAGGAACTGTGTTTTCATGACTTACAATGGTCCAGAAGTGTTCACAGCCCACTTCTTTGTGCCGCTGTTCAATAGTAAAACCCATTCCACATGAGCCCTGAGCAATTTCTCATCCCACTATAATCAGAAATCCTGAAAGTGTGATTCAGGAAGCCAAGCGCAGAGAGCTGAGGTTTGTTTGCTAAATCCTCTGTGGTATATAGAAATGTGGAAGTCAGGTTTATAGAGTCCTCTGTGTGTGTGTCTGTGTTTCACTCAGACCCCATGCACCTGCACTGCAGATCAAAGGGCATTAGTCTTGTACTCGAACAGCCTCTGGACCCATGGCGCGTTTGCATTAATATATTGTCCATTCACAAAAGCTGGTGATTACTCCCCCAGTCCCTCTGCCTTCCCCCCTCCACTCCTCCCCAAAGCTTTTATTCCTTAAATGATACAAAAGCGATAATTGGGTTGCTTTGAGATGAGGTGTCGATGGGGAAGGGGATCTGCCATCAGGGTGAATTCTGTTAAACGGTTCTGTTTCCCCCCGCCTCTCTATCCCCGATCTCTCATTTTCTTTGTACCACTGTTCTCCCTCTTACCCGTGTGGGGTCACCAGGATCACTAGCTTTTCTCCAAATGGCCATTTCGCCTGGCAGGTGCATTATACTTTTTATTTCCAGATTGTCTTAACGTTGCTAATGCCTGGCAGGTTGATTGCTTGGGCCTGGCTGGCAGAGAAAGGGCTGCGGCATGCGCTTGGGCCCTGGACTGAAAGACACTGATTACTGTTTTCGTCTGAGCCTGATTGAGGCCCTTGAAAGGAAAGATTTTATCCTTCTGTGCTCTATCCTTGCCTGACTAAGGGCCCAATGCATTGAGATGGCCTGTGTCATCAGCGTGACTCTGTAAACTCATCAGAACAATCCCTTTCCTTCCCTCCCCTTTTTCTTCATTCCTGGTCGTCTCCCTCCCTCTCCTTTCCTCCCTTTACTTAGAACCCTGTTTGAAAGAGAGGTATGAAGACATCCCTAATGGAAGATCTGACAGATGACATTATGAATTTGATTTTTCTCAGAAAAGGCCAGTCGTACCCTCTGCATCAGACTCTTTATAATATCTCGCACAAAATGTGGCTAATTTATCTTCCTTTTGAGTTCTGCTGTATTCAGCATATGTTAACATTTCCCCCCTTGCATTTACAATAAGCGACGGATTTGTTTCAGATGATTAGAATGCGTGTATATGCACATTTGTGTGTTTGAGAAAGGCTTGACCTTTTGTTTGAACACTGTGTGTCTTGCCAGCTGGTCAGGGCCACAAGCTGTATTTTGTTGCACATCCTCGCTGTTTGAATGGAAGTTGTCGGACCCCCTGTCGTGTTGGTAATTGCACAGGCTTGTGTTTCCGGAGAGAGTCTTGAGAAGGGGCAGTCAGGCAGAAAAAAACTCAGTGCCATCTCTATGCCACCTCGCTCTCGCACACAATCCCAGCAGAGCCATCTGCCTCGCGCACTCCACCAGTCAGCTGGCGCGGCCAATGGGAGAGGCTTGGGGCACCTGCTGCCCGCCCTCCTGCTCTGCGTGTGTGGGATGTGTATATGCATGTGTTACTGTGTCTGTCCATGTATTCGAAAGGCAGAGAGGGATAACGCTGCTAACAAGTGTCCTCCCTGTACAATGGTGTATCTCGTTAACTAAGGGGCTGAGGGGGAAGAAGAACCCTGACTGTGTTCTAACATGGTCTTGTTCCCAATGAAAAGAGGAGCAACTATAGGCGCGGTGACATTGTGATGGGAGCGTGGTTAACCGAGGCATTTGTCTAGGCTTTGTTCCTTTTCTTACCTAGTGATTTCACAGTAAAACTTGGAAACAGTGAAATGCTGTGTCCAGATAAGGGCTCGTGTTTCTTATCAACGGCTCTTCCATACAATATTTTTCGGTAACTCAAAGTTATGGTCTGTGTTCATGTTTCTCTGTCTGGTGGACCCAAGTTTGTGGGTAATTTACCAAAACATTTCAAGAACATTTTAATACTTATGATGTTTTGTATGATTTCTTTTTTTTACCCCACTGCCTCGCTTTTACTCTTGCGAATTTCAAATAATCAATAGTTTTCATTGATAACTATACCATGTTTAGAAGTTAGCATACATGAAGAGTAGGCCATATCACCTAGCAGTAATGTTATGATTTCATCCACATAAATGGAGTGTCCTTTTATTATTTGTCGTTTAATATCAGTTATGCTCTACTTTTTTCATAACTTCAATTTATAGTGATTTTATGGTTATCTTGTTTGTATTGTGTGATTTATTTTTTTTGCCCCAAAGTCTCATTATGGTAGACTCATAAGTTTCCTCAACAGAGGAAGAGGAGGAGGAAGAGCTGGCTCCTGCAGAAGCAGTGCCAGTAGTGGAGAAGGAGACATCGGTGCAGGAACAAGTAGTAGAAGGTAGGTCTGAATGGATATAAACACACGCTGTGGTTCCCTTTGTTGTTTTACCATCATGCACAGTTTTTAAGTTGGTTTGTAACAGAAAAGACCACTATGAACTTGGATCTCTGATCAGCAATCTTGAGGCACTACTGGCAAAGAGAAACTCCTTTAAGTTGTTAGCCACTGTAGAGTGGATAAAATAGAGGGTAATATACTGAGACTTTCTGATTTTAGCTTGAATCACTGACGCAATCTAAAGTAGGGCTTCATAATTCAAAATGATTATTTTGATCAATATTAAGATCACAATTATTTATCAAGATTATTCATTGATTTTAGTAACAAAAATGTTTTTTTTGCTAACACCTGCTAATATACAAATCTTTTCAAAATAAAATGATAATGGTAGAATAATGCCAAAATCAGTGAGCACTGATGAGATACACCTCAGAGGATTTGTATTCTTCTTCTTCTTCTTCTTATTATTATTATTATTATTAACATTTTTAGAATTGAAATTCTAAGTAACTGCAGACTTTTTGTACCACACATACTGTAGATCATAAACCCTTGAATAAACATTAGTTTGAGAAATGTGAACATTGTGTTTCATTCAGAAAAATCACAGCTCCACCGTATAATCATATTTGCCTACAGGCCAGTCTTGTGGTGTCTAGGTATCGATGTTTATGGTGGAGGCCGACTAATCAAAGGAGCGATGACATCAGCCACTGTCTCCACTTCCAAACTCATTATTTAGTTTTAATTAGCTTTTTCACTCACACAGTGTGCTTTTGCTCTCATGCAACTTTTAATCACATTCATTCAACACATTGACTGTCCGTTGTACAAGTTAACAAAACTCAAAGTAGGTTAAAAAGTATGTGGACACCTGACCCTCGCCATATGTGGCCCTTCCCCAGAGTTTTCAGTTTATAGCTTAGCAACTGCTACGTAAAGGCATATTGGTGTTTTGTGTAACTAGATGTGTAACCTTTAAATACATTCTCAGAATTTCCTGGAAAAAAAAAGTTAATTCATTGTTGTTGCGTACTGGTAGTTTTTGTGCTTTGGCGGTGCTCTTATTCATAGTTTGCATAAGCTCTCATTAGTGCTATGTTTTCAACTGGATGCAGGAATGTAATATTTTGTCATCTTCTAGCCAGCACAGCAGGAAGAACTGTATCTTTTTTAACTCCTCTATCTCTAGCGGCCCCTCATGAGCTGACCGAGGAGGAGAAGCTACAGATCCTGCACTCGGAGGAGTTTATGGACTTCTTTGACCACAGCACACGCATCATCGAGAGAGCTTTGTCTGAACACATTGATGTTTTCTTCGACTACAGCGGCCGTGACCCTGAGGATAAGGAGGGGTAACAAGCTAAGATTGTTGAAATAATAGGGTCAAGGCAGTTTTTTAATGATTAAAAAATTGTGTGTGTGTGTGGAAGAAAGAATACAGTGTACTGCCGAAGGAGTCAAAGTTTCTCCTTATTGCCAGAGATGCTGTGATTTTCTGATACAGAAAACCTACTGTCCATGTGTGTGTGTTGTAGTGAGATGCAGGCTGGAGCAAAGCTGTCTTTGAACAGACAGTTCACAGATGAGCACTGGTCCAAACACAGGGTGGTCACCTGCCTGGACTGGTCCCCACAGGTAAACCTGAATTTACTGGTGACAAACAAAATACTATCAGATCTGTTCAGTTTGATCCCCTTCATATCAATGGATATTTAATTCTGCTTTTCTAAATAATGTTATTGAGGAATGTTTCTTGATTCTTGAAAACAATTTTTGGTATTTTCCAAATGTTAACAAATGTCCATGCCAAGGTACAAGCAGGGAAGGATCACTTTTTTTACATACTAGAACAATACTGGATTGTTATTTAGTGGATCATTTATTCTTTTACCCTGGATCAGTTGTCATTTTACTGTTCTGCAACAGTTCTTGTAAGAGACGGTATTGTCAAGTGCACCATGATGAACCTGGCTCTCATAAGGACCATCCCAGGCAAGAAAGACCAAAACTTCTCTCTTGCTGCAGAGAAGTTCATTTAGAGTTACCAGCCTCAGAAATCACAGATTAACAGATCCTTAGATTAGAGCCGTTATGAAGGCTTTACAGAGCATCAGTAGCAGACACAATATCAGTTGTTTAGAGGAGATCATTGCATATGTATTTTGGATACCTTCAGAATTGTTTTACAATGTAGAAAGAACTAAAAATCAGAAAAGAGCATGAAAGTTTTCCAAAGTTGTGTCCAATCCTTTGACTGGCACTTTACATCCCTGTTCAAATGTTGAACAATGTGTGACAATAGCAAAAAACATGCTCATTCGCTGCTTGTACCATGACACAGTATGGACTTTTGTTAACTGGAAAAAAATACCAAATATTGTTTTCAAGAATCAAAGAAACATGACATGATTAGCACATGTTACACTCAAATACAAATTTGAACTAAAATTATAATTTGCTCATTTTGCATTAATTAGGAGTGTAGAAATGGGGACGCATCTTCTCCAAACTCAGACCTGTGCACAAGCAGCAGACATGCACACAGTGTCTCCTCATCTCTCTCACCGTCTCTATCTCCCTGTCTCTCTCTCTTTATGTCTTTGTAAACGTTTTAAAACTGGACAGTGTAGAAATTTGAGGTCACATCTTTAGGGTTGTTTTGGACCACCCCAGTTCTGTGCTTTTGTTCAGCCTCAATAATTCACTGATATTTTAAAGCTGAATATCAGTAATATCTCCCAGACACTGTGATTTTGTGCCACTATGCATTATTCAGCCTTTAGTCAAATCTTTTCAGAATTTGTATGAAGGTGTAAGTATCTCCAGAAAGACGTTCTTCTTCACCATATTGTATGAAGCTTAATGCGCGGTTCCCACAGGTCATGTTTGGGTTTATGTTGTTTTTTTCAGGTTACAGATTTGACCTTAAGTATAAACGTCGCATACTATTTACTGACTATACAGAACAATGCAAATTGCTTCTGGGCTTTCAACGTGAAAAGCTTGATCAGAAGCTCGGAGGCACTGCATGTAGTTATGAGCAAATCGCCTCAATGTGTGCTCTCCTGCTTTCTCAATTTCATTTCCTCTAGTAAATGTGTACAATCTAAACAGACATGGATTATTGTTTTAGCTGCTGTGGTTTCTCCAGAGGCCTAAATCTGTGTTTTAGCAAACGGTGGTTGAGGTGGCATGATTAAGTTCCCGCATGTACCGCGCTGCTGTGTGATACGCAGGGTGTAAATGACTCCTGGCACTAGATGTGTATCCGAAACTATTTCTCACCGCACACATTTGCTTTGTCATTTTTTAAAATGTATTTATTTAAAAGAAAATTTTGGTGCTAATGTATTCCAGACCAAACCGAATCTTTTCATTTACATTAGCGGAGACGGTAGTTAAGCGTTCGTTTCATTTGTGGCGAAAAAGATTGACTTCTGCAGGGAATTTACAAGTCTCGGTGCGTTTTGAATGTGAAGCAGGTCTAAGCAGTAGCCTGAGGCAGTGCATCTCTGGAGCAGCTCATTTAGTGGTCTGCAGTCTGCTGCTGCTGCATGTTGGCCTTTATTTACCGTCACCGCTGCTGAGGAAAAGTTTCCCTGTAATAAATCTTGTTGAAGCAGTGACGCGTTCTGGCTGGCATCCACATCCACACATACACACACGCATACACTCCGCAGTGGGAGGGAAGAGGAAAAGAGCCTGAGGGAACGAGTGTGTGCACTACAAGTCATGTTTTTTTTTTCTGTGTGTGCAGTATCCTGAGCTGCTGGTTGCCTCCTATAACAACAACGAGGAGGCACCGCATGAGCCTGATGGAGTGGCGCTGGTCTGGAACATGAAGTATAAGAAAACTACGCCCGAGTATGTCTTTCACTGCCAGGTAAGAGAGGAAACACCACCCTCTCAAATCAGCACCCCACAAATATCCACATACAAACAAGCCGCCTGAAATAACATCTAACACGCACACATACACGAACACACCCTCTGAACCCCCTTCTTCATCAATCACACACACACACACACATACACACACACAGGTAGCTGTTTCTCTGACCAACATGATCCGCTGCCAATTTTCCTGGCATCCACTCTTCCTCTTCTCTCATCCCTCCTCACAATTCTGTGATTTCATCATGCTGGTATTCTCTCATTCTCTCTCTCTCTGTTAACACAAACCCAGTGTTCCACGTTATGATTGCAGGACATCTATACATTAAAAAAACTCTGATAAACTTGTGATTTGTTCCCTGAACATTGACTTGCAGGAAAAAACATTTCATACACAAAAAACGTTCCTCCGTTGTGTACGGTTAGAAAGCTTGCAGATTGTTTTGTTAAAATAATTTTTGTGCAAAAACAGTGATTGTGTTGAAGAATAGCACCTGTACATTATACTATAACTGCTCCGAGTTCAGTCTTTACTAAAGTATACTGATAAGAATCAGCTTGAGCAATGAGAAGTCACAGTGTAGATACAGAGACCGGTAAAGTGTTTCAGGAAGCTGAGAATAATCCAAAAACTGAATAATGAGAGAGTCTTTAAATAAAAAGAGAAGTTGATGTGATTTGAAATTTAGAGAGCTGTAGAACTCAAGCTTAAAAATTTCCACTGGATTTAGCAAGCATGTTTTACTTCTAGTTTTAGGTGTGTGCGTGCGTGCGTGTGTTTGTGTGTGTGTACGCCCTGAGGTAGTATTCTGAGGACATGCTGAGTAGAACCACATGTGCTGGCCTTCAGAGCGGATACATGCCTCACACACACACATACACACACAATCAGGAAACTCCATACATACATACATAAGTGTGAACTTGTTTTTCTCCACCTGTGTGTGTGTATGTGTGTGACCAAGAGTATGAAAATGGATTTTTCGCCGTTCTCTGAAAGCTTAAAAGGAACGTTTTCCCTCTTCAGTTAGGGAAAATTCCTCTGAGGTTATAAAGGGAGCGTTTGATTAGATGGTGCCGGATTATATTGGATACAGTAGGGGGTTGGATCTGGCTGAACCAGTCACTCGCTGAAATCTCAGGGGTGCTGGTGGACCATTTCCAGTTTAAAGAACAGCTCTATCTCCTATTCACTCACGCATGCACTTACCCAGCCACTCATCCATTCACTCTGGAAAATGAGCGCGCCTCAAATGCAAATGATGCTCTTGCCGTCGACGTATAGTTCATCACAAAGTATCACACGGTCGGTATTAGGATGTGTTCTGCACGATTGAGTTACAGCATCAGAAAGATTTCAGCTCAGCGTTCGCTTTTAGTAGAAATGCTCTAAACACGTTCCATGAAGGTTCTGTTAATGGACATTATGTTGTGTGTTAGGTGTCATTGAATACACCGGGTCTGTCAGTATTAATACATTTTAAGTAACATTAACAAGTAAGTATAAGTATTCTGTGCTTATATTAATAGATTTTTTTTTAAATAATAACAAGCAAGACCTATATTATAAACTTATTCCACCTGAATGATGGAATGGCCTTAATTTTGAGAGGTGTTCGAGTCAAACCCGGACTGTTGATTGTGCAGAATAAAAGAACACAGTTAAGAGAGTAAAAACTACCTATTTCTAAATACAGTCCCCTGCTACACTAATGCACTTATCCCAGCGTTTCACTAGTGCTCGGCTACCATCAAGGCAGGTTTTTGCAGTCTCGGACTGCCTACTTCCTGTCTAAAACTCTGGCCTCCCAAGAACTCCTTCAATGGCCCAAACATGTAAAACATCACTTGGAGAGATGGAGGTCAGGACTATCCCGGATATGTGCCAGTAACGCCCAGCTGAGTTCCTGTAATGTGCAAGTGGTGATGTGTACAGTTTCCACAGACAGATACGTCTCTTCTGCAAGTTGGCAACATGTCATCCGTTTGTTTTTAAGGCTTTACCCTCACTGCATGTGCACAGGAGCGACTGCAATGGGCTCTGAGACACCTCAGCCGGGATCGTCATTCACGGTCAAGTCCCCGTTTGACTTGAACACCTCTCGTGGAATGATTATGTTAAACTAGCTGAACTCTGAAGTGAAGATAAATTGCTAATTATTTTACACAGAGAAGGAATCAGTAATTGAGTAACATTTGGTAATATGGTGGTGTTGGTGTTTTATGCAGAGTAAATGCATTTGTTAAGTGAAAAAATATAGTTGTGTTTAAAACAAATGTTTAAACAAATGTCAAGTATTAAGTGTCGATTAAAGCGCTGCTGATTGCTTGAATCTGATTGTTCAGAAGGTCTTCAGCCACATTTTATATCTGATCGTAGTTCTGGCTGTAATTCAATTACATCAATGCACTAATTCTGCATTATCTAGCACTTGTACCACCAAACCTAAGGCTAATAGTTCATATAAAAACATAAAAGTGTGTTATTTAAATGTAAATATATATGCCTGTTGTATATGGTGAAGAGTTCTGAAAGGAGACCTTTCCTAACTTTGAGAGACAGAAAGAAATACGAATGTTCTGTTATAGGAAATTAATCGTTTTTTTGCTGTTGGTATGAGTAATTTCACTTTGTAGCAGGTCACATCACACCACCATTTCATGGAACTCTTTCCTAAAGAAAAAGCCCACACCATTTTTCTTCTTCCTTTTTTTAAACACTACTTATAATTTATTAATGCCAAAATCAATCAGCTAATACAGTAAATGATCTTAGTTCATTTAATATAATTTAAGATCAAGAGAAACGGAATGTAAAGCATTACCCACAGAGTGCAAATCTAAATGAAATCGTAATCAAGTTTGACTTGAAAAATAGGGCTGTGTTACATTCACATAATTCTAATGCACTGAAACAGGCCTGTGGTCTCATTCCATCCATCTTGCTATTCAAACACATCACCGTTTCCCATTTCCTCTCTCTCTCTCTCTCTCTCTCTCTCTCTAGTCCGCAGTGATGTCAGCTGCCTTTGTCAAGTTTCACCCTAACCTGGTAGTAGGTGGAACGTATTCAGGACAGATCGTGCTATGGGACAATAGGAGTAACAAGCGAACCCCAGTGCAGAGGACCCCGCTTTCTGCCGCAGCTCACACGGTAATGCTACCCACGCCATCTAGAGCCCTGTGAACCACGAGAGTGTATTCATGTTGATTACAACAGTAGCTGAAACATGAATCACTCATACAGAATGTAATTTAAGCCATATGTTCCATGTAATCAGGGATCGGGTTCAATACAGTGCGCTTTGTTACTGAGCCATACAAATCATTAAAACTACAAAAAAGCGGCACTAGGACATTTCTAACATGTATGTGCTATGTATGTTAAATGGGATCATTTCGATAGGATACATTTCACCTCTTCCTGTTAAACTGCAAGAATTCCAGAAGTGATTAAAAAAAAAAAATGATAATTATTCATACAGTAAGTTATAATTAAACCGTTTTTGCTTTTGTCTGTCCTCCGAAGTATATATTCCATATTTCTGTCTCTCTCTTTCTTCTGTAGCATCCTGTGTACTGTGTGAATGTCGTCGGCACTCAAAATGCTCACAACCTGATCAGCATCTCCACCGACGGTAAAATGTGCTCATGGAGTCTGGACATGTTGTCCCAGCCTCAGGTACCCAAGTTCCTCTTCTCTTTCACTGCATTACGCATAGCTCGGGGGGGAAAAATTGATATGCATTTCTCTCAGAAGTCACTCTCCTATCCCTTATTACTGAATATGGCCATGTAAATCATTCTTGCAAGTTTGAGTCAGAGAACTGCGGTAATTGTGTAGGAAAGAGCCTTAGTGTAGAATCAGGGTCTAAGGGATGCACTCAAGGGGAAATGGTTTGGAAATGCGTTTGGACTTGGCAGGCAGTTTGCTCCGCTCTTTAAAGACTCAGCATTTTTTTTTTGAGGGCTAAATGGCTGTTCGCGTGTCTTATATATTTAAAGTGTGAATAACGTTACTTTCGTCATTCCATAAAGTTTGCCAAACCACAAGGTCAGATGTGAAGCATTTATGAAGTGCTAGGTGTATTGACATCATTCACCACGAAAGCGCCAAGAGAGGTTGTTTACTAGAGATATTTACAATGCTGTGTGATGTATGTTTGATGTGTTTGTCTTACAGGACAGTATGGAGTTGGTCTTTAAGCAGTCCAAGTCTGTAGCAGTCACTTCCATGTCTTTTCCCCTGGGCGACGTTAATAACTTTGTGGTAGGCAGCGAGGACGGATCAGTCTATACATCCTGTCGACACGGCAGGTAAATCACACACTTCGGTTAGGGGGTCTGATTATCATCTTTTTCTAATGGAATGGAAACATTGGAAATAACCACACACACACATCTGCGAACACGCCTAGTGGAAACAACTAATCCCACTTCACTATTTCTTGTGGGTTTTCAGTTGAAGTGTGAAATGTTTGTGGAAAACTCAAGATCTCATAATTCATGAAGGAATTAACAAGTCATTAGAACAGAAGAGGAAAAGCAGTAGTGTTCCTGTTCACAGGGATTTCTCGCAATCCTCCGTATGGCGAGCGCTTCAGGTTTCTTGTGCGTCCATGGGACTGGATATGGAGCCAGCGAGAGCAGTTCAGTCAGTCGGTGAGATGTTCATCTGCGTGTTTGTGCTCAGCAGTGATTTTGAGAGCTGCAGTGTTTCCACTCCATTTATGATGCTATGATTATGATATTCCCATCTCAACCCAGCTAATAAGACAGAAGCACCTCTCACACTGGCTATTTACCTCTCAGAGTAATGAGTACACACACACAGCCTCTGTTTGTGTACTGGAGCTTTTTTTGTGCAGAATTAGCTCATAACCTTAATATGGCGAAAAGTGTTTATGATCATGAGATAGCTGGTGGCTAATTCTCTTAAAACAATTGGTTTTATTTTATTACATTTTTTTTAATACCGGGTTGTATTTTTAGGTTTACGTGATATAATAAAAACGTATTTAAAGAAATAAAGTGTTTAAAGTTTTTGTTTTTAATGCAAAAAGCTGTATAGAATACTTGCTTTAAAGCATAAAATAGAGAAACGGTTTCCAAATAGGTTTAAGATATAGAAAAAGAACAGATCTGCTGTTGGGTAAGATCGCATTCAGTACCAGGTTTAAACATGCTGAAATTAGGAACTGTACTTTTCCTCCAGCATAACGATGTCCAGAGCTGTCGAGCACACTGCCGCACGCATAGGGAAGACTCTCTTTAGAACAGACCCATTGATTCATGCGTCAGTATCTCCTATTGGCATCTCTCTGTCACAAATGCAGTTTTATATGAGCCGACACAGAGCAACCTGCCCAATAGTAAGTCTAGACAGCCAGGCTTTTTTCCATGTTTACTCCTCACATTGGAACCTTGTGTTTGGGTGTTTATTTGCCTCATCCTCACTGATGGAAACACACCTAATTCACATTCCTCGTCGTGCATCAGAAACATGTGATTGTGGAATTTACCGGCAGTGCAACTGCCAAATAATCATACTTGGCTCGAGTAATCATGACCAGGCGATCGTGCCACAAGTACAACAGGCCGGTGTGCATTTTTCCATTCGAGATGTTTTAAATGTCCACTTCTTCTAATAATCGTTTGATGTTAGCAAATGATTATCGATCCAGAAGATGGAGAATTGTGATGAATGTTTTTTCCTGTCTTGTGTGTGTTTGGGAGCAGTAAGGCAGGTATCAGCGAGATGTTTGAAGGCCACCACGGTCCGATTACAGGAATCCACTGCCACACAGCGGCTGGTTCTGTTGACTTCTCCCATCTCTTTCTCACCTCTTCCTTTGACTGGACCGTCAAACTCTGGAGCACTAAGGTACCCCAATTTAAGTGAAAAGGGTGCTTTCGCAGTCGCTTCACAACTTGAGTACAAGGCGTTGGCAGGCAAAATGAGCCTTGCCAGTATGCTAATAATTAATTGTTGCAATCTCATTAACAATAATACATTTAGATATGATTTGACATCCTACAGTAACTTAAACTGTATAGCCAGAATACACAGGCAGTGCTGCTTCTCTGCTTTTCTACATCTACTGTTACAATGAAGGTTAACAAAAACTAATGTTAGTTCTTAAAATAATAAATCTAAAACGGTCAGTAAGAGTCAGTTAGCTGACACTAAGACTGGTTAAGAGTCTTCTTATGTGTCAGTGTGAGACACTTTTTCTCACATAAACACAAAAGTTATTTGACTAGTGACCTTTCTGTTCAAAAATGTTGTATGAAAGCAGCCTAAGTTTAGTCTCCGTGAACGCCTGGAAACAAAGAGGGTAATCGCAGCAGTGGAAAAGTGATTTTGGTTCCATTCAGTGTGTTTGTTCAAGCCAGTGACTCTGCTTCTCTGCTGTTTTTGTGTCCTATAGAATAATAAACCACTCTACTCTTTTGAGGATAACTCCGACTATGTGTATGATGTTATGTGGTCACCTATTCACCCTGCCCTCTTCGCCTGTGTGGATGGAGTTGGTCATTTAGACCTGTGGAACCTCAACAATGACACAGAGGTCTCTGGAGCACACTTGCACACATGTAGTGACCATGGTTTGGTTACTAACTTTGTATTTGCTTCAGTATTGCTAATGTTTTTTTTTGTCTCTGTGTGTGTGTGTGTGTGTGTGTGTGTGTGTGTGTGTGTGTTATATAGGTTCCCACTGCCAGTGTTACAGTTCAAGGGAGTCCTGCTCTCAATAGGCTGAGGTGGGCACAGACGGGCAGAGAGATCGCAGTCGGAGACTCTGAAGGACAGGTTCTCATTTATGATGTTGGAGAGGTGAGAAGATTAAAAAAGGCTTCATTGCAGTAACTGGATTTGTTTCTGTAATATCTTGGGTTTTAGACTATTAGGAATTTAAGTAGGATTGAGGCAAAGGTATGATTTTTACTTGGTCTGGTTTCTGCACTTAGCAGTAACAAAAACTCTCCATATCTTTACATGATATCTTTATCCACGCCCTGTGATTGTCTCATGGATGCCAACTACATCACAAACTGCAAGTTTTTATTCAAAATACGCTGCCTGGCCAAAAAAAAAAGTTGCACAATTTGGACTCCCCTTTGATTATCGACTGTATTCGCCATGACATTGTTTTGACAACATTATACAACGTCATAACATTAATTTCTGTCAAAAGTTGCGTAACTTTTTGGCCAGGATCTTGTATTTATTACGGAAGGGTCAAACATCTCTCCAAATCGTCTCCAGCAAATCCCCATGACTTTAACCGTGGTTAAGGTCAGCAGTCTGTGGTGGCCGGTTTCCAGAATCACTCATGGTCAAAAACATCATGACATAACGTCATGGAAGAAAACAGCCATTGATGGGATAACCTGCTCATCAGCTGACTTCATTTTATTGCCACATCGCTAAGCCTAGACCTGACCAAATGAAGCAACTTCAGATCATAACAGATAATAAACTTCCAGTGGCTCATACAGTAGGCTATATGCATGTTGGGTGCATATTTTCTTGCACTTTCCTTCTTACACAGACTGATCCGCCCATCGCTATGGAATAGGCTCAATCTGAACTCATCAGGTCACATGACCTTTCTAACATCTTTTCTAAGCCCACATGATGTGTCTTGGTTGTTTTAAGAATTTTTAAACATCTGATTGCATTAAATAGGGTTACAAGTCTTGTTGCCTGCTGGAACATATTAATTTCTGCCATAATTGTCGGATTAAAGGCTCTTGAGTATTTTCTTATTTAAATCTAAATGCCAACTTTTTTTGGTCCTGGAAGTGTATTACACCACTCTATAAAATCGAAAGGTGAAACTATATTGACATAGCGTTTAGTTCGGTATTATGTGACTAGGGACTACAACTCGCTAAACAGTCGAATCAACACTCAAGCAATTCAACAACATAGCTTGTGTGTGCATTTTTCTTGATTATTCTTAATGCTCAGTCGACTACTGTTAATATACAAGACTATAATCATATCACTCGAAACTCCTCATGGTTAAATATTTCTCTCATGCTTATATTCTGTATTATTTAGGCCAGCTGTATTTCAGAACTAATGTCCACTGATGAGCATGAAAGAACACTGGGGTCTATTTATGCATGACTAATAGGCATTACCAAAACCGCTTTGGAAAGACAAAGAAATCCATTCTACAACAATCAATAAAAGTAATAAATAAATTCTGTAAACAAACTGAAATCAATTTGAACTGTTTCCTAGACATTCAAGAGTAATAAAAAAAAAAAATTACAAATAGATTGTAAGACAGAGTTTCTGCAGAATTCTGCAAGGGATACTATATGGTCCGAAGTTTGTGGATGCTGAACTATCACAATCATATGTGCTTCTTGAACATCCCATCACACTGCCACTATAATAACCCCTAGTATACTATACCATAAGCCACAAGAACATTTTTGAAGTCAGGTTATGATGTCCAACAACTGAGACCAACTTCAGTCACTAGACTCCTCCTGTGTGAACTTGGACAGATAACATAATGCTGCATTTTTGCATTTCTGTCTTTCACATTACAGCAGATCGCCGTGCCACGGACTGATGAGTGGACCCGCTTCGTCAGGACGCTTACAGAGATTAATGAAAACCGCGAGGATGCTGAAGAGCTCGTGGCTCAGCGCATCCCGTCATAATTACTACACATCCAGTGCCATTCCATAAATGAGCTACAGGTTTCCATTCAAAAGTAAAATAAATAAAAATTCAAAGCATGTGCTTTCACACAAGGCATGATGACAGCGGTAATGATTATGAAGACTATCCGAAAACTTTGATTTACAACTTTTGCCTTTTCTTTTGAGTTTGAGTGAAGAATGTGGTCAGAGTGATGGGAATGACAATGAAGTTCAGCAACCAGCAGTTTTCTATTCTCTTCCAGTACCTCAAGCCTTAAAATTGTCAGGTAGAAATCCATCAGAAACACAGTTTAAAGTTCCATTCCTGCTGGTATTTACACCTGAGCTCTTTATCCCATCTGAAAGGGTCTAAAACTTCAATCAATTGTAAAGTATGCCACAGAGCCTGCTTTTTTTTCCTTCTCATTTCTCTTGCTGACTGGAGTCTGAGTGCATTCATAAATTCACTGCTGTGATTTGAAAATGAAAGCATTATTGTGATAAAGGTTTGTAAATTTAAAACCCTCATTGCACTTATTTCCTGTCTAGAAAGTTGTCCAAGTGCCACAGTTTCTAAAGCTGAGCATTATAACAGTCTGCATGAGAAACCAAAGAATTTTAGGACAGTAACACTTTTCACCCACATTATTAATGCGTGATATAATTAACTTTACAAAAAGAACCAGGCATTTTTGTGTTTGTCATTCTATCTTTGTCAATTCAAGTTTTTGGCATTTGAGGAGCGCTGCTGAATTCATGAATGTACTTGTTTTTTGAATGTGATTTGTTTAGTATTGTGGGGCAGCTATCAAGATTCCCTCGCTGTCAAACGCTAGTCCTGCTTCTACTTAATCTCTGACTCACTAAATTATGGGTACTGATTAAAGACCCTGTCTTCATGCTCAAACAAATATCCTGTATTATTAATCACTGAGATGCTGTGCGATTGTCAACAACTTGCTGAGCATTTTTAAGCCATTTTTTTTCTCAAAACTGGATCCTGTTCTTCCAATTTTACAGTTTAATTTGTATGACTGTACCTTTTCTTCAGCTGATCTTTGAATGTCTTTGTACAACTCTATAAATGTCTCTTTCTGAACCCAAACTGTTTCATGTGTTGATTCAAAACTCCTCATCTTGCTAGCTAAATCATACCTGTTAATGAGACGTTAAAATATTAAGCAGGTAAAATTCTGTTAAAATGGTATTTTGTCTTTAAATTGTAAAGCATGTCTCCACTGTACAAGATTAAAATAAATCATTACATTTAATTTCAATAAAATACATAAAATGCATTTTTTCCCCAAACAATGTTCCTGATTTCCATACGAATTCAAATACATTGTTAGAATTTCTAGTAAGAGTAAGTACATCCCTCTGTTTTGATTACAGCAACAGTTCCAAGTTCCGCACTAACATTTGCCGTGTTGCATGCTTGAACACTTACGCAAGCCACACAGGGGGTCATAAATAGAGTAATAAATATTCATGCAGGAGGCTTGGGAATCAGAACTTTTGTTGATGAAATGAAGAAGAGTCATGTGTCTACATGGCATGGTTTGAGTTTAGATAAAGAATGCACAAACAGAAAGCTATTTGAATGTCAAATACACCTATTGGTTAAGCTGGATGCGGGTCTACGAGGCTGCAGCTGGCTGAACTGTAGGATCTGTCTTTACTGTAACAGCACCTGATGAGGTGAATTTAGGGAGGTGTAAACCAAACTTGCTTTCTACACCTGCAAACGTAGCAGCGGCTAATCGATAACCTCCGATGTGATCTGCACTCACAGGGGGAAGCTCTGAGATGCGGGACTTCGGTGTCGGCTCTGATCCTGCGGGACGGCTGCTCGGAGAACAAGCACAATGGAATTATTAAATACAAAATGTAAAACAAAACATTATTTTGAAATAAAGGTGAACGTGGTACTGTACATACTGTCCGCCAAAGTCAACGTAGAACCATCTCTGTAGGAGCTCATAAGTGACCAGTGTAACACCAAACTGAGGGGAGGACCTGCACACACGCGCTGAGAAGAAAATGGAAAAGCTGCATGACCACACACACGGGTATCTGACTTAAAAAGTGCATTTACAGGAGCCAGGGTGTTCTTCATTGCACAGTCATGAAACCTCTCATTTCGTTGCTGCATGCATCTGCCATGTGTGTTATGTACCTCCTGCTCCCTTCCAAAATGCTTTGAAGCCCTCTTCTCTGAGAATTTTCTTCGAGCAGTCGATCACGCCGTTGTATGTGGTCTGGCCTGCGCGGGCTGCCACCTGCAGACGCGTTTTGATCACATCAGCAGGAGTCACCAGAGAGGCAGCAGGAACGCCTACACAAGACATCTTCAGTTATCCACAATACATTCGCAATGAACCATAATGCAAAGGTGTGGAGACCTGATCTGAATTTCTGACCTTTCGTCCAACCCAGGAACAACAGAAAACACAAAACATTTCAAATGGATCTGCAAGTAACCTCAGTTGTTTGAGCATTTCTATCAGTTTTACCAGCTCACTGGAACAAATGATTTATGATGAAGGTGAGGGCTGTTATCCACCTGCAATAGCTCCAGCAATGAGAAGCTGTAATGCTCCCAGTCTGCCTTCCTCATCAGCTAGCGCTGTCTTGGCATGAGCATACACAGGGAAGTAGATGGCAGAGAAAGGAATGTCTCTCAGGAAACAGGCCTTCGCTCCCTGCAACCAGACATACAGAAGGGTTATTTTTTTATGACCAACACAATATTCTGGGGAAATTTTTCAAAGGCTCTACCACAGGCTGGGTTCACACTATGCTATTTTATAGCTGATTTTAATATCAGACAAATAATAAACACATCATAAACTACGATTTGGGATTATTTTTTTATTTGTGCAGAATAACTGAACATAGTTATGACAGTAAAAACTCTAAAAACTATTTCTCTATATAATCGCCTGTTAATGCACACAAATGCACTTATCACAGTGTTTCTCTAGTGCTTGAATACCATCAAGATAAAAAGTTTTTCAGTACGCCAGAGCCATGATTGGAGTATCTGCTTCACGTCTGAAATAAGACTCCCAAGAAGCTTCTTTAATGGCCCAGACATGTGGAAATGGATTGGCGAGCGGTTAGGCATCTGTAATGTGCAAGTGGTGTTCTTGAATAATTGTGTGTACAGTTCCCACAGACATACATCTCTCTTCCACAAGTTATCTGTCAATACAGCCACCTCGGCTGGGATCGTCATTCAAAAAAGGTAATGACCTTCTTTAAAATATTAGCACCATTCAAATGTTTTACTGCAGCTTGGAGTCTTAATATGCTTTAATTCATCTTTAAATGCCAGTCAGTTTCATGCCTTCATTCACAAGAAATTACAAGTCCCAGTTTGACTGAAACACCCCTTGTAACTTTTGATAATGAGTTGAGATCGGTGGTCTCTGGCACCTGATTTAGTGACTAAGGACAACCATCTCTTGCAGTGTCATGAACTTTTTGTTAAAATATCTGTATGTGACTGCTGCTCCAATACTCTTCTTAAAGCTATGACGTGAAACTTGCTACAAAGAAGGTGGTAATGGTAATGAAGAAACATGCTAAATAAAACATGCTAATGAATAGAACTTATTGAACTCCAAGTGGTGACTTCTGCCAGGGAGGGTCTATATTAGAACAAGTGCATTTATATAAGATGATATTATAACATATGTACATTTTAGTCTTCATTTTTGTCTATTTTGTCTGCTACAATAAAAAAAACTGCAAAAGCACTTGGTCACGAACATGGCTGAAGCAGACATGTCTGGTTTTGTTGGCATTTGTTCAATCTTTAAGAGCTCAGTGAGCCCAGTTTTACGGCATGTGACATTTGGACTTTGAAGCTTTATATCTGAGAATTAATTTGCATCCCTTTTAATGTAAACTCTTCAGCTCAAAACAAATACTGAAAATTTCATATAATCATTTAAACCCCCCTTTTTTTAATCAGAGTTATGGATTTGACATTAAATGGACAAATTACAGGTTTTCCGTAAACTCTGTGAATTTTAAAGGCAACTACAGAAAGTATTATAGATGTACCATGAAAGACACTTAAATAAACACAAAAAGTGAAAAATAATGTTTCGGAATAAATAATTGTCTCAGTTAAACTATATAAAAACATATTATAAAGTACATTTCAACATGAATCATTTGAAATAGTAATTATGAATAAACTATGAAATTACTAAACCATCAATAACTGACTTTTTTTTCTTGTCCTTTTCTCTCTCTTTCTACTTCCTTTCTATTTCTTTGGAATTTTCATAATTTTTGTGCCTCTTTGTGGTTTTTGATGGTTTTTAAAAGTTTATTTTAAAAAAAAGTAGATGTAGTATTTTTAGTGTATGTGTATGGTTACGTAGGAACCTTATGAATTATGCCTACTTTCTTTTCCCATTGTAAGGCTGAATCATTTTCTTTTGAATTGACTGTAGTGTCACTTTGATAAATGAATAAGCGAGATGTAGAGCAAACCAAAAAAAACAAGCTGCAGATTTAAAAAAAAACAAAACAAAAAAAAAAACACACACAGTGGCATGATAAAAATGCAAAAAAAAAACATTAACGCAGGTAAACACAGTCTCACTCTCCAACACTCCCACATAAAGCACAATAGACATCTCTCATTCGCCACCACATCCACAAGCTGGAGGCACTCTGACTCAGGCACGGTTTGAGCACAAATAGCTTGTGTTTGCGTCTTTTCATGCAGAGAAGAAGAAGTAGGCGTGTTCACATTTTAACAAGCTGCACATTGTCTGCTCCTCATTAGAATATGGCATATGAGAACGCTCCTGGAGATCTAAGGCAAAAGCCACAGGAACTTGGAGAGCACCAGCAGCACAATCTTTCCAGCTGCTTTAGTGTTGAATACTGACTACAGGAAAAACCTGTATGTGTGTACTTGTCTACATCCATGTGCCTCTGTGTGCGTGAGTGACAAAGACACTGTAGTACTCGTACATTTTAATAGGAATAATATGATTGGCGAGGCAAACAGCCCTAGCGTGTTTTCAGCTGTTCATCGTTAGGCCACTGATTATGCAAACACACAGCATCTCCATTCCTGTGGTGTGTGTGTAGATCACCCACACCAATCAGTGCAAACACTCTGCTGTCTGGCAAATCAGGGCTTGGAGCATTATTTATGAATGTTTGTGTAAAATTAGATTTTCATTTCGAGGGATATTATTTTATGTTAAAAATTAAACATTACTGATGATTTGTAAAATCTGAAACTGAACATAAAAATATTCGGAATCAAACAAATTTAAAATGTAGATCCACCAACTTATCCAGGAAAATTATCCAATCCAATGTTGATATTAAAAGTTTAAGTAAAACAGACAACAGATTTTAAAAATGCAGTACATTAGAGGATGAGTGTTAAAGATGAGTTATAGTTAAAGAACAAAAAATTTTATAATAAAATGAGAAACCAGGTTAAAAAGCAATCAATGAATGAGTAAGGCATGGATGTAGAGCACCTGACTATGTAGAGCACTTCAGTAACTGATGATTACACAATAGGGCTGCACGATATATCGAGAAATTATCGTTATCGCGATAATGGTATATGAAATATCTGTATCGCAAAGAGTTGGGATAAATTTAATTTAATTAATGTGCCAAGCATTTATGTGTCCAAATTTGACCAATCAAATGAGCCCTTACTATCTTTATACCCGACCTCCCAAGTAGGTGATATAATACTAATATCGCAAGAAATATCGTTATCGCAATATTCAACAACAATATCGCATATCGCATATTTTCCTAATATCGTGCAGCCCATTACACACAGAACATGATTTTCAAAATCAGTGAGATCTTCACAGTCATGATGAGTGACTTGCAAGTAACTGCGTACTGAGAACAGGAAAGTCCTGAAAAAGTCATTTTGCACCATTTTAACAGGAAGTCACCACGAAAACTGGCAACTAGTATGATGAAGTGGAGTGATTGTGCTTGTTTATGGCACAGGTACTTAGGGACAAATTCTTAGGGACAAATTTTCTGCATATGCACATTTAATTAAAAAATTATTAGAATCATTGGTAATAATAATTATATAATACCATTAGGGAGTAGCAAACAGTTATATTACTGTATGTGTGTGTGTTTTATTAACATTTTATTCATTTTTCCCCCTCAAAACAGAGAGGGTAAAATCATTTATTTGTGGTTACTGATGTCTGGATAGGGTTATGTTTAGGTCTAAAAATATATAATTATTACTTCTAGCTAGTTCATATAGTATAGTACATTATACATTTCTCACACACACACACACACACACACACACACACACACACACACACACACACACACACACACACACACAGTTGGTGAGCCAAAAACAGCACCCATCAGCCCCTGCATGTCCCTAATTCGTACCACCTAAGTCACACTTCTAGGTAAATGAACACCACTGTACTGTACTGTACTGTATATAGCAGCCTTTGTACAGTGAACTTATCTAACACTTGTCCTACAAGAGCCTCAGTCTCGTTCATTTCCTAGACGTTTCTTGCTTTTCTTGCTTTCATGGGCTTAATGCTATGTTTTTAGATGATATTAATTAGTCCGATTAATTATAAACCCATGACCTATTATGTTCCGTGTCATATGATGTGTGTCACAGCATTCAAAAATTGTCTCAATGTTACTATACATCTATTAACAACGTGATTTATCTCACTCAGCTCACCTTGTAGAGTCCAAAGAATCCGAGATCTCGCATCACAGTAAGTGCACTGACGCGTGGTCCGGTTGTGATCTCACCTGCCACCTGCAGACGGATCTTCACTATCTCCAAAGGGTTGGTGAAGATCACCTGAGAGCCTCCGGCCTGTAAAACACGTAAATGTCATTCATGCTTTAAAAGCTCAAGAGCTCCACTTATGAATGTGATATATACCAGCTGTGTGGCTAATAATTGAGATTATACTAAGGTACAACATGATAAGTTCATAACGTCATGCTTAGAGTTGCAACTGGGTTTGTTGTAAGTTGAGGAATCTTAGCTCCTATGAGGTGATCAGATATGACGCCACTTAAGATTGACAGTCTGTCCTCCAATTTTTGTCACATCAGCATTCTCCTCCCAGTAAGCACTTCTAAATTAGCTACATAAACTCTAAAACAAGGCTCTCTTTAAGTAAGGGTAGTCTCCATGTCGGCACAACTACACTGGTGTCCATTCACAGTAGAAATTTGGGGTCATGTCAGAGCAGCATTGGTGCTAGACAGAGCCTAGCAGCTCTGACCCTAGCACCAGGGCTGTCTCCCCTCTCTGGCCTAGCCTCAAGGCTGCAGGCCCCCCCAATCCACTGCATCCTTGTCTCCATCACACTCCACACACACGTACACACTCATCAGCCTCCCCTTCTCCTCCCGGGGGACGATTCGCTCAGAGTGGGGACAGCCTCAGGCTTTAAGCCCTCTGACTCTGGAGCATCTATCACCTCTCTGGAGCCTAATCAGGGCCGGGGGTGACACCCGGGGTCGAAGCTGATTCTGTAAACATCCGAAATGCTTCATTTAAAATCACAAAGATGGTTCATCATGATCAAAACAGTAAAGATATCTGATTCTCTCTCTGTATCTCTAACTTTTCCTAACATTATATAGGTATAAACCCAGGTAATAGAAGTTAGGGGAAAAAAATTAAAAAGTCATTTTATAAAGAAACCTGTCCTGAAGACTTTTAAAACTTACTGACAAAGTGCTGACACTTCAGGCTCCTTCAATAAATATTAGATTAAAATCTCCTTGCAGAAACTTAAACTACATTTTATTAGCCTTAATGTAGACAAACTGTCCCCTGTTAGAGATGTTACTATAGAAATGATGATGTATTAGAATAATCTAAACTAATCATTTGAATTCTAGCTGAAAATACTGTCATTGCTGCTATAATGGAAAAATTAACAACACCTTCAGCTGTCAGAATGTTATAAAAAATCCTTTTAAAAGCTTTGTACTGAAACTTTTTATAATTCAGGGTTTCAAATTGTATTGTTCCATTGGAAGATAATGTTGTGTATATTAAGTATGAATGTTATACACATATATAGTTTCTAGGATAATGAAAAACTATCAACAGAATATCATGCTTGAAAGTGCGTGTGGGGGGGGGTGGTGGTGGTGGTTATATGTTATATACAATTTGTCTTAATATCCTTATATCGGTTTGATCTCATAATGAGACAATAAACTTACCGGTTTCGCAACATAAGGTTAATTTTTCTTTGCAGTTTAACCATATTCAACAAGTTTATATCAAAATATTTTCTTTACCCCATTGACATGAAGAGGTAGTACTGTACATTTTTGCTATTGGAGACGTGACATAAACGGCGTATCCTCTCATAAAAACCTTCATAGTCTTTTATTTTAAGGTCACGAGCATTTCACTGCATATCGTACTGTGTATGACTGTGTATGTGACAAATAAAATTTGAATTTGAATTTAAATTGTGAAATATAAAAGTTGCAAAAGTCTCAAGTGTTAAATGTAGACAGTAAGCCAATATAATGACTAATCAGACAATGATATTCTGACAAGGCCTGATTCTACACTGTAAGATTTCTACGCTTGTGCCCAAAACATACAGTGGGCCAAAGCAAAAGTCTGCTATTTACTTGGAAAGATGTCATAAACACGTGCTCGTCTGCATGTTGGCTGTTCTCCATGCCCAAGGCTGAGGAGGCCACAGGTATGCATGCGGCTGTCAAACTTAATAAGATCGAGCTCCACACAGTTTTAGCCACAGTCCTCCAGGGCATCTTCACCAATTAGGCCCTGACAGGGGTCACAACCTCTGAGGCCTGACCCTCTTTGTCCAGCTACAGTCTTCACTTCTCTCCTCTATCCGGCCAGCCTGGTCTCTGTCACCAGGACTCATTACACTCATCAGACATCGCCCTATCCACATCCTCCACAGCCAGGCGATGCCAGTGTGTGCGAGATTATAGCACTGGTTAAAAATAGTGCGCTCACACTCGAGCATCATTTTTCAGATTGTGGTCAATTAATGGGTTCAGAGGAAGAGTGGCTAGAACAGGCCAGAGGCCCTGTACAAGCCCTGATGATGGTTCAATAACAGCCACAAGTCACTCACTCCCCAAGAGGCAAATTATGGGGGGGAAAAAATCACTTATGACATTATCATTTCTAAGCATATAATTGTAGCTTTACATCTGTCAGAAAGTTTCCTTGAAGGAGAAAGAAATCACAATCCCCTAGAGTTTTCAATTAGCTCTCTGGTGTTTTTTCTCTCTTTCCATCCTTGTTCGAAGCTCACCATTTTTTCATTTGCAAGCATAAATATTCAGTAAAATGGAACAGGAAAATCAGGCATAACGCTTGAGTTGAAGAAACAGCGCTTTTGACGTCCACCACATCAGAACCAATTATAAGCCGAGTGCAGAGAGGAAAGCAGCTGCCTCTCTCAGACCTGCTTAACGTGAGGGACAAGAGCTCTTTCAGCTGAGTACTGGCACCACACACACACACACACACACACACACACAAAGCCAGGCAGCATCACCATCAGGAACACACTCATAAACCCTATACTTACATTCCTCATACAGACACACTCTCTCAGTAAACTCCACACATACACATGTACAACATGAAGTGTGTGCAGACACTCGCATACTCACACAGCCTCCTGCCAGCACTTCTGCAACCAATGGAATGGTGTCATCTTTATCGGTGAATTTATCCCTTACAAAGTCATTGACCTGCAAAACAGTCAGTCACGTGACAGCCAGAACAAGAGACAAGTCCATCTTACTGCTGTCATTCTATCATACAAAACTATTCACCATCCGTATGATATAAAAAAAAAAAAAAAAAAACAGGATGTGTGTTTCATTTATATGTTATAAAACAAAACGCTGGGTATAACAAGAACAGATAAGGCTTAAGGAAGATTAAATATGGATGCAATAATAACTTGCAGTGAGTTTGATAGCCTTTTCAGGAGCCACTCCGATCAGCTGTGGTAACAGACCTGCAGGGGCGAGAACACACACAGAAACATAATACGTTATGCTGAACTTAAACAGAGCTGACAGAAATGCATTACATCATTCACAACCTTCTGAAAGGGTAAGTATGGAATAAAATAGGACAGGGCATGCTGTTAAGTGAAAGTAATGACTTTGTGTTCCTGTTTCACCACAGCAATTTGTTAACGCTAACAAGCTTTTATTTATTAATGAATAAAATGTCATACTTTTGATCTGGATATAGCTACATCCAGAATTATGGAAAATCCGTGAAACAAGTTAATTCCTTATAACTTACATTATATCAGCTTTAAACAGTCAGTTCATCACTAACATCTCCATTATAGTAACATACAGACTGGAAAGTCTTCTGTCCTGAAGATTTCTAAGTTTGTGTCTTTTATGCTGGTTATGTTGTATTGCTTTCCAAACTGGTATTAGTTTGCGATCTCTAGCTATATGAGACCTCATTGAAATTTAAGCACAACTAGCAAAGTCTCATTGGTTCTCCGAAAAGGAGCTGGTGTGTACAGGACAAACAAACCAAAAAAGAAAAAAACATGAGGAGCCGCAACAATTCAATGCTTTGTATAAGTTGTGACTATAAAACCTTATATATATATATATATATATATATATAAAGACTTGGTAGAAACCTGTGATTTCCAGACATCTCTATTGCACGAGCTGCTGTTACAGTAAATGAATCAATGTTTTCTGCTTGTTTAGATTTGAGAATTCAACACCATTGTGGAACAAATCATAATCAAAACCAAGCTCGTAATTAAACATTATGAATATCAAGAATAAAAATATCTTTATTCCCATAACTGAACATCTTTTCATAGATCTGCTCTGAATAAAACCGTTAACAAGTGACCATTCAAACAAACAAGATAAAATGTGAGGAAACATTTTGGAGCATTTGACAGCTGTTGGCTGATGGCGGTATGCGGAACGGAGAACAGAAGCAAACTGTCTGTGTGCGTGCAAAAAAGGCAGACAGGCTTAAGAGAGCCATTTCAGTGGATCTCAGTCAGCTGCTTTGATAAAGCACTGCTGACTTTGTGTGTGTGTGTGTGTGTGTGTGTGTGTGTGTGTGTGTGTGTGTGTGTGTGTGTGTGTGTGTGTTTATATGCCTGTGCGTATGTGTGCGTCTGCTGAGGTCCTTCAGTGTGTGTGTGTAACCCTCTGTCAGCCAGTATGATACCGTCTGAGGTCAATGCTGAGTGAGTGGACAAAATGGCAATCTGCCAGCATATAGACCAGTCAGTCTAGCTATTCCACATAACAATAGACAGAGAAAGAGAGAGAGAGAGAGGAAAGCAGGAGGCATTAGGGAAAAAGACTAAATGAGTGAGGGAACAACCAGATAGAATGTGTGAACAGAGAAGAGGAGGTAGAGAAGCAGGATGGAATAAATAAAGGTTGCAATGTCAAAAGCAGCAGCAGATGGCAGTCTTGGACTCCCTCGCTGTCTATGATGCCTTTTTTTTTTTTTTTTTGCACAAGGTGTGGACAAGCAACATCTACATTGGATTAGTCGACTGTGGGAAGCTGCTGCACTAGTTCTGGTAAATCTCTTTTGCTGTCTGAGTTCTCCAGACGCACAGGCCTCAGGGGTTTAATTCCATTACAAGGCAGTCACTACAGGACAGAGCTTCATTCCACATCCCAGTGGCACCCATTTTCTTTGTTTAAACTGCATATTTAACTAGCTAAACCGAACCGCCAGGATCCTTTAGGCTGGAACAGACACCGTTCTAAAAATCTGATATTTCTACTTCTAATGTTCACAGAGTCACCTCATCCTAGATGTCAAAGCTGTTCTTAAAAAATGTGTCTGTTATGGCAATCCTGGTGCATTATTTAAGTTGTTTGGTGAGTCTTTTCTTTATTTAGTAACCATTCAGTGTTGTATCAACCACTAAAGCACTACAGCTATGTGCTTTGGTATTAACTTTTGTAGGACCAAACATGTCAGTGACGCAGTACACAGTGAATAATAATCCTGGATAAACAGAAATATCTTCACTCGAGATTCTCCTCTGGTGCATTTGGGTTTAGCGGATAACACTCTAAATCAGGTGAACAGCAACAAGCATATCATTTTGTCATGGTGGAAAGTTGTACCTCTGTAGAAACCAAAGAATCCTTCATATCGGAGCACTTTCTTGGCACAGTCGAAGCTGTTCTTATACATGAGCTCTCCCACAAAGGAGCCGGTGGATCTCTGGTTCTGCATTCGTGTCTTTACCAGATCGATGGGGTATACCGCTGTGGCTCCCGTGGCTGGAAGAGTGCAAATGACTTAATTAGCCTAATTTCTCACACATAAAATATAATACACACAAACACACTGCATCTGCATTGATGTGTACATGTTATTCACAATCAAAGTGTATAACTGTATGACCGACACAAATACACACAATGTACTAAATCCTTGGCTTTGCCTGCTAAACCACACAGACCAAGTACAAATAGATTAATCTACCTGCATCGACCTTTCAGTTCCCGATTTACCCACCATGTTTTGGTGTTTCCTTTCTCCATGCTAAAGATGCCTGAATAAACGGTACATGCAGAAAACAGTCATTAGGCTCAGACTGAGTCCTTACTTTGTGCTGTGTGCCTGTGGGAACTTCCAATTCTCACACAGAGTTTTTGTACCTGTGTGTTTATTCAAGCTTGTGAGCATGAGAAGGCATGTGCAGGGGGAATGATCTGTATGTGTACAAACGTATTCATGAATTTGGGTTGTTTAGGATATGTACTGTATATGCACACATATGTGCATGTGTGAGAGTTTGGAGGCTGTGAAAATGTGTGTGCATGTATTATGTTGTGTGTGTGTGTGTGTGTGGTGTCAGTTTAGCAGCAGGTTGCCATAAATGCCTCTCTCAGCCTCAAAAGCTTGTCATGTCTTGTCTTGACTTCAAAGCATGTGTAACAACTGTGCCTCTGAAACATGTAGGGAGTGTGAGAGAGAGAGTGCGAGAAAAAACAGCCAGCGAGAAAAGGTTTTCTAACGCTTCCTACCTGTACACAGGTCTTGTGGAAATCTGTCTTTTTGCTGTTATCCCCCCCCCACCCCACCCCAATACTCGTAAAACTCTGATCTCAGACTGATCTCTAGCTACAGTACCATATTTGTAACCTTTGTATGATTCATCAAGCTCACTTGGAACCCTTTGGGCATTTCATTAATTTGGTTGTAATGCAGAAACCTTGGAACTATAGTATGGTCCTTAATGATGTTTTCTAGGATGAGACTAATATTAACAAATGTTGCAAACCTTTGGATGTAGCTCCTTCCACACTCTGAAAGAAGTAATGTAACATACATTTAAAGCTTAACTTTTTAAAAGACATTTCATGTAAATAATTCAATTAAACTACCTTTTACGGACTTTTAACATTAAAAAATGTTTTAGAAATGTCTTATGGTGCTGATCTGTTAAACAGAAAACACCTTTTATATTCCATTAATTACACCTGAACTACCATGTGTGCAGTGTAACAAAAGTTTCGCCTAGAAATATATTTCTTTATTATTTCCATAATAACTCTTAAACAATTGTAGATGTTGGTTGAGGTTTAAAAAGCAGATAAAACCCTGAATTCTACAAAATGTGTAGAACCCCCTCATAAAACTGCTCAACACTTGACAGCGTTCAAGTCAGCAAATAACATCCACACCAGATACTGCTTTAATTTTACACTCACACGGTTTATTTTCACCGCATTATATTTTGTTAAAGTAACTTCACTACATAAATTATTACTGCCGAGTTACTGAGATACAATATTGTATTTAGACGCTGACATCACACACCATCACCTTAAGAGACACAATTGTTGTTTTAAATGCTAAATAAATATTGCTCACTATCTTGGTGATGGATATGACATCAGTTTTGGAAGTGGCATTTCAGGCAAGGAGTTATGATCACTTATTCTAATTGGTGTCACAGTTTAACAGTTGTCTTCATCATAATGTTAACTTCAGAAGATGCTGATCTGAAGCATTAGCAGCATAAGCCCAACTGAATGGTTGTGTTTCTACCCAGAGATAATGCGTTTCTTTCAAAACCCTTACAATCCTGCATGTGAAGTCCATTGTATGCATGTGAATGAGTGTGTGTATGCATTTCTGCACGTGTGTGTATGTGTGTGTAATTTTGTCAGTGGTCTCCTTGTATCAGTTCCTTCTTGGTAATTATTCTGAGATTCCACCACAATACCGGAAGATTTGTGTCATTCCGGAACTGCGGCCTCCAAAGACAGCCTGGAGCCATGGATCAGCCTCTCTCTCTCTCTCTCTCTCTCTCTCTCTATCCATGGGACAATAACAAGCCCTGGGGCCTCCCTATATGTCAGTCTGGCCAGCTCAGGTTACTCCTCAGCCAGCGGAGCTCGGACGTCACTCACCTCCCGCGATGGAGCCCAGAGTGAAGCGGTACGCAGACTCAGCAGCCTGGAGCCAGACCGGCCTCGAGATGTCTGCATGCTACAGCAAAAAAGACAGAAGGAGAGCAGGAGACAGAGAATAAAACACTGAGCAAGACTGGAGGGAGGGGATGAATGAATTGAGCTTTATAAAACTATCGCCAACCAGATACTGTGCGGACAGAGTGCTATAGAGCAGTTGACAGGAGAGGAAAGATGTGGAATGTGCTGTAGGCGCCTTGCATCTTACCCTCCTATTTTCCCACTCTTATTTATGTGAAGATGAAGTCCTGTCTGTAGATGGTTAAGATTACTTCCAAAAATTCCGGAGTAATAAAATTGCTTACAGTATGGCAATTATCCGATTTTTACCTTATCACCCGAAGCAGAACCTTCTAGCTATCGAGCTGTACCGCTTTCTCCACCACGACGCAATGGAGATGATTATTCCTGCGAAATGTTTAGGGATTTGATAAGCATCTACATGAGTTACAAAAGTGTGTTCGCATACTTATGAGTAGTCTATGTCTCTCTGTCATGCGCACTCTCTCTCTTTGTGTGTCTCTGCACAGCTGTTTTTACTGTAGGGCAGAATGCTAATGAGGCTGCACTCTGATCAAAGGAGTTTGTGCAATTACCCCAACTTCCACCCAAGGAGGCCTGAGAACGCCACAAATGTCTGTGTGTGTATGTGTGTGTGTGTGTGTGTGTGTGTGTGTGTGTGCGCGCCAGCGTGTTCCCAGTATGCTCCAGACCTCCAGCAGTGAAGGCAGAGACCACAGCCCTGACTAGATTAGGCCTACAGACACACCCTCAGGTAAACTCCCACCATGTCACTAATGCTCTCCGTCTCACTCCTTCTTTTTCTTGTCTTTTTACTGATTCTCTGATTATGTTTTGTCTGCCTCGTTTGCTTTCTCCATCACTCTCTCTCTCCCTGTGACTTTTAGACAAAACAGACCTTGCTTCAGGATCTTCACACAATGAGGCTTCAGAAAGCCCTGCCCGGAGAAAAGCACCTATTAAAGACTCTCAGATGTCAGTGTGCATGTGTCTAGGTCCCTGTGTGTGTGTGTGTGTGTGTGTGTGTGTGTGTTGAGGGCTATGTTTGTGATGTATGTATCTGTGCAGAGGTGACAAGCTTTTACTGAGGGAAATTGTGGATAATGTTCTGTCCAATTAGTTTTACATAATGCAGGATCACAAAGAAGAAACCATTGCCCTACTAATTCTATTATGGAGAGAGCATGTGTAATTTCACTGTAATAAGAGCGTGGTTATGTTATTACCCAGCAAAAAGGAGATTAAAGCATGTACTCAGGCTGCATCCAGGGAGAGAAAAGAGAGAAATCTGTGGAGGTGAGATGGACCTTACCTGCTTCTGCACTTCAGCTAGGTGAGAAGGCAGAGCGCCTTCTTCCAGAGGAGCTATCCTCTCAATATCAGTCAGGTTCAGCCATCTACACACACCACAACACAGACAGACAATGTGCATTCACGTGTGTGAGAGGCCGTAAAGATCGAGTGAGCAGTAAAGACAGATGTGCACTGAGAAACAGACAAGGAAAAGAGAAAGATAACAGAAGACTCTAAAAAGAGAAAGAGAGACACACAGCAGCGAGGGTTAGAATGAGATGCCAGGAAAGCTTCACTTCATTGAAGTTAGAACACCAAACGCGCTGTATCCCTCCCAGCAGCATGAAGTCACATTTTCCATAAGCTTTTTTTTACAGTGCCGTAACACCAAGTTACTGTGTGCTTATACACACAGACAGGTAAACAAAGCTGGATACGAGCCTGCAACACACACACACAGATACACACACGCAGAGTGAGACTCCCTCAGAGAGCCAAAGAGACTCACACAGTGCTCTATACTACATGCCGCAGGCATTCTTATGGCTCCCTCATGCTCTCTTTCCCTATAAATCAACTGGCTGGAGCCACTGTTGTTACAGAAAACAGGCAATAACACTAAATTTACAAGCTACAAACCATGCTGTAATGTTTTAATGGCATTTATAGATTCATTCAACAGAGGCTGTTTGTGAGAAATGCGTAGAATTAGGTAAGAGCACGAGGTTGAACGATAATGCCAATGTTCACGTGAAACACTATATCAGCTGAACAAGTCGCATTCAGGGTCAAATCAAGAACAAAATCAGTGGTTTAGAAAATCTGATCGAACAAAATGAACTGAAATCACTTTTCCTACACTGATTAAGCCTAAAAACACAACATGAGGATATGATTAGTGTTAAAAACCAGGACTTTTGGTTAAATGGTAAATGAATATACAGTAGGTATAACAATAAAAGACACCATATTTTGAATATGTGACAGCTTAAGAAATGTTCGTTTCAATTTGCACAGAGAAAGATCTTAGTTTATATGGTGTTTACCCTGAATGGGTGTGAAGACCGGAGAGCTGGTACAGGATGTCTACCTCCATCGGGGTGATCTGACCAAATTTATTGGCAGCATTAACAAACTCCTCTGGGGAAAAAGTGATGGAAAATCATGTTAACGACACTAATACCACTACTACTGGTATAAATGATAAGATAGGTAACATTTATTACTTTGACATTTAAAGAATATAATCAGCTAAAAAACATCCTCTTGATGTAGGAAGCTCAAAATATTTGGGAATAAGCCTAAGTATGTGTATAGTAGAAGGGGAGCTGTGCTTGGTAAAAGCAAATCCATACAAAAAAACTGAAATGTCAGATAGAATGTACAATAAAAAAAGCTATACAGTTCTTGTAATATGACAAGAGGAGAACATCATCATCAATCAGGCACATTTTAACTGCTGTGTCTATTGAAACTCTCTACAGTCAAGTGTAGCGTCTTTTGCCATTTTGGATTTTTTTGGATGTTTCTAGTATGATGCAGAACCTGGCTGTAATAGAACATTACCTAACATAACCTAGCATTGTGTAGGCCATGAAAGCAGCTCTGACCCGGCGAGACATGCACCGAACAAGACCTCTGAAGGCATGATGTGGTCTCTGGCACCAAGATGTTAGCAGCAGATCATTTAAGACCTGTAAATGGTGAGGTGAGGTTGAAATGGATTGGACTTGTTCGTCCAGCACATTCCACAGATGGTTGATCAGATTGCGATCTGGGGAATTTGTAGGCCACGTCGATATCCATTATATCTTATGTTCCTTAAACCATTCTGTGACCATTTTTGCACTCTGGCAGGACACATTATTGTAAGAGGTTACTGCCCTTAGGGGATACCATCACCATGAAGATGCTTGGTCTGCAGAAATATTTAGGTAGGTGGTGTGTGTTAAAATAACACCCACATGGATTTACCCAAACTTTCCCAGCTAAACACTTCCTCTTGTTGTTTGCGTTCTTTCCATTGTGTGCCATGTCTTCACCAGGGAAGCAACCATCCCCTGAAGCAAAAAAAAATGTGACACACCAGTCTGCTTTCTTCCATTGCTCTCTTGTCTGATTCTGATCCTCAACCATTGTAGACTCTTTCAGCAGTGGACAGGGGTTAGGTGGTGTGTTCTGACACCTTTCAGAAATTTGTGCTACAGGAACTTTTAGCCAGGAGATGTGTGTTTTTTAATTGAGATACAATAGTCAAAATCATAACCCACCAATTAAAAAGTAATTATAAAATTCTCATAATTATTAGTCTGCTTCACTGTAGCTTACTTAACTGGAAGCTCAAATCAAAACATAAAAAACTCATAATGAAATCACAGGCCTAATAATGTTCTGGCAGGGGAAAGTTCAGAAATCAAAAGCTATATGGTGTGAATAAATAGATAAACATTATTTTCTACATTTAAACAATAGTATAAAATTGTAAAGAAATAATCAAATATACAGTATCTATTCAGAGGGAGTCCCTGGAATTAATTTCATTTAATAGGGGTCACCGCTTACAAGAACGATGTACAGTATAGAACCTTACAGTGACAATGAAAGCTTTTGTACAGTATGGTGTTTATTACTTTGCGATAACATCGCATTACTGTTTAGAGGTTTGAGGCTTGCCTTGTGACCAGCAGCAACTGAATATTCTACCAAATTCATCATGAAATGGTTACTTAGAGTTACGTAATCTGTAATCTTACTCATTCTGACCTTCCTGAGCATTAAAGAAGTGAGCAAGACAAAGTGTGGTAGGTACCTTTAGTGACGAGTGTGTCCTTGCGTGTGCCGGCTAATGTGCTGTAGATTTTCCGAATGATCTCCATATTGTTCAGGAGGGAGTTGAACGCATTAAAGAAGGAGAAGCTCACCATATGTGTAGTGCCTCCTCCCACGACCTGCAAACCAGCAAGCCAACAGAGAATTCATTAAAATATAGTAATGTTAATTAATATAGCATTAATTAATATAATGAATCATCCAGATCTTCCCATAAAAACTTTAAAAAAATATATAGATTTTTAATTATGACTTTTCTTTCTTTCTGAGAGAAATCTACGTAGAATATCAAATGGTTTTCTGAGCACAAAATCTTCCGCTCTTTGGTCACACACTAAGATTAATCTGATTCTCCAGGGGGTTCATTCCCAGACACAGATTAAAAAAGAACCAAATTAATAAACAGTAAATTCAGTTCTTTAAAGTAATGCTTTCTTTATTTAAGACCAGAACTTGTATCATACACATGACGGGTCACACTGATTACTCACCGAGACAAGGTTCTCCTCGACAAATGGGGTAAGCATGTGATGTCGGATGGTGGACATGATGTCACTGAAGTCTAAGGCTGAAATCATCCCGCTCTTCCCCCTGTCCTTCATAGCAAAGGCCTGCCGGGCATGTTCCAACTGTAGCTCCTACAATATGAACAGGACGAGCGAATACGTGAGGTCCATATATCAGTATGTTTTAACAGACAAAAAAAGACAATATTTTTCATTTGACATTGGAGATAACCACATCAGTGACAATCCTGTTTCGTTTCTGATAGATGTTTCATGTAAACTTAGTTAACTACTTAATAAACCTCATGTTGCTGTCTTTTAATAAATAGCTTATATTCTTCACTCTAGCATTTCCAGAGAAACCGTGAGCCTGTGTTGTAATGTCAGAATGAGTCAGAGTTTTTCTCAGTCATTTTGGGAACAACAGAACCTGTAGTTTGCCTGATGACTACAACAACTTTGTGCTTTATGTGTATGTCTGTGTTTTCCTGTGTGTCCACATCTTGCGTGTATGTGTGTGTGGGAGTGTGTCTGTGTGTGTGCGTGCATGTGCATGAGCTTAATGAAAAACACATCAGGTGTAGTCTGATCCTGTGCTGCATGCCCTGGAGAGGAGGCAGGTGTTTCCGGAGCATGGAGCTGTGATTTAGCCGGACAGGCCTGCAATCAGACACATGAGCTGGACGAGAGAGAGCGGGAGGAGGGGGTCGCACTGGGAGTCAACGCTGCTGTCAAAACTGATCAGATACTACCAGCCCCTCTGATCTCAATAACTCAACATGCCATCAACTAAAACGGCAGCCATCTCTCCCACTCTCATCTCTTTAGAAAGCAGCATATCTGATGGACAGCAAGATCACCTGCATCCTAATTTGTATTCTCACACAAAGTGTAGTTTGACTTTTTTATTTTTGGCTTGACTCCTTACATTATTATTAATAAAGTAAAAGTACAACAGAGGTCCTACAGACTACATGAATGCTATACTAGCTTATTTAACGTGTTTTAAACCAAGAAAAAATACAAGTAAATGCAGTGTCCCAGAAGCATGCCTATTTTGTTATGGCTGCATTAGTGTGAGACATTTCCTTTTAAAAAACAAGTATATGTTAAAGGTTTTGTGCTCTTGTCTTCACAGATTTCATGTGGAGATATTTCAGCCACAAGATGGCAGAGTGAAAACAAACTCCTAGGATCAGGTTAGTGAGGGTTGGAAGCTGGAGGTTTCCCACCTGTAGAAACTGGGTGAACTCTAAGTAGCTGAGGTGCTTTTTGAGGTCCTGTCCGAAGTGCAGGTGGATAAATTCACAGTCCCATTTAAAGGGGATATGATGGTGAACAGTCGTCTGGCTGAAGATGTCTCGTACATTTTCTACAGAACACACACAGCTTAGATTAACAAATCTAATTACTAATAAAATTTGCATAATTATCTTATATTGTTGTAATATAAAACTCATTTCATTTATAATTCATATTCACACCTATTATATTTTAAGATGAAATAGTATACAGATCAGTAAGCACAGCAGTACAAACAGAAATTTAAGAGTGATTAAAATCAATTGTATATGAAGTTTATATAACTTCAACAAACAAGTTCAAAGGTTCCTAGCACCAACATACCAAAAGATATATCGCCAGTTCCAGTCTTGTCAAATAACTGAAAGGCAACGAGGAAGAGAGCATCGGGCACACAGAGCGCTGACTCAAAGGCAAGAAACTCTTGGAAAGAGATCAGTCTGTTGGGACAAAAAAAATTGAATGTTACCTGAAACACAAATATACAACCTGGAAATCTTTATTTACTTTATATCTATATTGTGCAAAAGTTTTAGCAGGTGTGGGAAAAATGCTGTAAAGTACAGTGAGAATGCTTTGAAAAAAATAGAAGCATTAATAGTTTTTTTAATCAATTAACAAAATGGAAAGTAAATGTACAGTAGAAAAATCCAGATCAAATCAGTATTTGGAGTGACCACCCTTGCAAAACCATCCTGCAAAACAGCATAAATTTTTCTAGGTACACTTGCACACCATTTTTAAAGGAACTTGGCAGGTGGTTTGTTCCGGATATCTTAGTACTTAGTACTTAGAACTTAGTACAGCTCTTCCGGGGATGTAGGCTGCCTCAAATGCTTCTGTCTCTCCATGCAATCCCAGGCAGACTTGATGATGTTGAGATCAGAGCTCTGTAGGGGCCAAACCATCACTCCCAGGACATCTTGTTGATCTCGACACTGAAGACAGTTCTAATGACATTGTCTGTACTGGGGTCGTTGTTCTGCTTCAGAATAAATTTGGGACCAACCAGACGCCTCCCTGATGATATTGCATGATAGATAAGTATCTGCCTATATTTCTCAGCATTAGGGACACAAATCTCCAACTCCAATGCAGCTCCAAACAAGCTAGAAACCACCTCCATGCTTCACAGTTGCAGACACTCATTACTGCAACACAACCCGCCTCCTGCAACAGCCAAATATTTCACATGTTGACTCATCAGTCCAGAGCACCTGCTGTCATTTTTTCGCACCCCAGTTCCTACTGTATGTTTTCATGCATAGTTGAGTTGCTAAGCACTGTTTCCACATTGAAGGTATGGCTTTTGAGCCACAATTCCTCCATGAAGACCACATCTGGTTTCTGACAGTTCTTTGCTGATGGCATTGTTGGACAGCTTCCGATGTTGAAGGGAAGTAAGCATGAGATGTCTTTCATCTGCTGCATTAAGACTCCTGGGCAGATCACTGTGTCTACAGTCCTCAACATTGTCCGTTTCTTTGTGCTTCTTCAAAATAGCTTAAACAACACATCGTGAAACTCCAGTCTTCTTTGAAATCACTGTCTGCTAGTGACCTTGCTAATGCAGTATAACTACCTTTTATCTTTTTACTGTGCTCAGTCCTGCCATGGTGTATGACCTGTGACATGAAATTGTCCTCAACAATCTCACCATAGTAGCAGAGTTTGGCTGTTACTCACCCAGTTTTAAACCCCCTCCACAGCTGTTTCTGTTTCAGTTAATGACTGTGTTTCAACCTACATATGAAATTGATCATCATTAGCACCTGCTTGGTGTAATTGTTTAATCATACACCTGACTCTGATTCCACAAAATCCCTGACTTTGTGCAAGTGTTTAAGTGTAAGTGTATTTACTCACACACACACACACACACACACACACACAGAGGTCAGCAATAATATTGAAGTCACCTTTCTAATAATGAGCAGGTTTCCCATATGCCACCAAAACAGTATTGACCCATCAATGCCCAAGCTACATAAGCTGTTGTAACTGGCACAATTACTTACAGTAGATTTTTTTTTAATCTTATAAGTTGTGAGATTCCATGGTTATGACTTAACTGTCTAGCACATCCCACAGATGCTTGATCATGCCAACATCTGCGGAACATTGAGCTCAAGTCAAGAACTTGAAACCTTTATCTTATTTTCCTCAAAACCTTCCTGAACAGTGTTTGTGCAGTGGCAGGGCTGGTTATTATACAGCTGAAAGAGGCCACCGTCATTAGGCAATACTGCTGTCATGAAGGTATTCAGTCTGCAAAAATGTTTAGGTAGGTGACACGTTAAATTAATTTTTGCATGGATTCCAGAACCCCAGGTTTTACAGCAGAACATTTCCCAGAGCATCACATTACTGCTGCTGCACCTTTTTGATATAGTGCCTCCTGGTGCCACCTCTTAGGCAGGTAAAAATGAACACTCACCCAGTGGTCCACATCATGTAATAGAAAATGTGATTAATCAAGCAAAACCATCAGCATACATGCTCTGACCAGTCTACAGATTAAAACCCCAGACAGAGCAAGTTGTGATGAAGTGTGTGTTCTCACACCTTTCTATTGTAGCCAGAACTAACTTAGTTGCTAGCTAGCCTTTGCTTCCTAACTGCTGGAATACTAGTTGTCCGTCCTTGAATGAGTTTAGGTAATTATTAACCACTGCATAGTGAGAACATCCCACAAGACCTGTTATTTTGGAGATGCTCTGGAGATGTTTGCATGCTGCCTAATATACCCCATTTCCCAACAGATTTAAATATAAGGAAAAAAATCGAATGTTTATTCTTTCCGCCTGTCATTGGTTTTTATGTTATGGTTGATCAGTTAGCATACACTCACAAACCCCCATATATGTGTATCTACATAAATAAAAGAAAGGTTTTGTTTGAACATTTGTCAAAACTTTTAAGGATATTTATGTTTTAAGACAAAATCCTCAGATGGATATTGAAACAGAATTTTTGACGACGAAAGAACTACAACTAAGCACAAACAAGGCGTAAGGTACTCAACCCTAAAAAATTTTATTTCTTTGTATTAATATGTTAGGCAGGGGGGTGCAGTGGTAACGTGCTCGCCCTATCATCCGGAGATTGCTGGTTTGATCCCCGGGTGATGCAGTAACCTCTCGCAGCTGGAATTCTAAAGAAAGGGGGAGGGATGAGAGGTACATAGTGCTCCCACATTAATCACGGAAGGAGCGGATAGCGCTGTCCTCCGAGTGTGTTATTCTGTCCCCAACGGTGCATGAGCGAGCAGTTCGAAAAGATTGGCTGACGTCACGTGGTTCGGAGGAAACACATGATAGCCCTCCCAACTGAGTGGTACTGTAGTAGTAGTAGTAATATCACTGATAACGTTAAAGCTGACCAGCTTATTTTTAGCTTTAACCTTTAAAGATTGACACAGACCATACATGGTTCTCCAAATTTATGTGTAATAATGTATGTTAAAAGGAAGGGAAAAAATAAAGACACTATAGCAAATACAATGTGTTGTATAAACATTGAAATAATTGAACATAGACAAAACTGTTCTTGTGAACACGCCCATCTTTTGCAGGTACTAATGAATATTAATGAGTATGCAAATGAAACAGTCACATGACAAGGTGAAAAAAAACATATTTTGGAAACCCAAGCAAGTGAAGATATTTCTTGGCACTTTCCATAAAAAGTTTGCATCTTTTTTTGCGAGTTGACTCTGTGTCTGCCATAATGGTTGTTTTGAACAAAATTTATAATGAGGTCTCAGGTCATGGGATCTCTGCGCCATGGAAGAGAGGTTGAGCCTAATTAGCATACTAAAAGTACAGGCTGCACAAAACAATTAAAAAAAAAATAAATTTTATAGATAGATGTGCAAGCCCAAGACTTGCTTTTTTATACAGTTTTATGAATATTCGTGTATACTGTATATCTTAAATGTTCTGTTCCGTTCATCCGTGAGATTGCGTTTATTAAGTAGATTTCAATTGCACACTCATAAGCGCGTATTTAAAAATGTACAGCGCCATCTGTTCAATTTTGAGATTAACTAATGATTATTTTAAAGTCAACTGTTTATGATATAAAGGCATTTTCCATTTAAATTTCAAAGTAGTATATATTCTCAAATACACCTGTAAAGACTGCATTAAAATTTATTCAGTAGGTTTTAATTGATGCCTGCACAAACAAACAGACTTCTGAAAAACCATCCTGATGTGTTCTATTACTCATTTTGTGTGTCCCGCAATAAATTTTTTTGCAAATATGTTCAATGTACAGACAAACCAACTTTACAGTTTTACTTTAAGTATAGATTACATATGTATATTTATATTACTTATTTGTTATGTACTTGTATAGCCTGAATTTATCTATAACTATTTCTAAAAACTCTTTTCCCATAAACTACGGGAACTTATGCTAGTGAATAATATTCTACAATCTAATACAACTGATTAAAAAATCCTTACGTACTGCATGACAGCTATTCACTAAAACTGTACATTATATCCCACATTCACCTTTTACAGTTATTAACGCATCAGCTTTAGACCTCTACATATATGATTGAGCCGTCAGGGAGCCCTAACTCATATTTCAATTTATTTTAGCTTTCAGAATTACAATATAAAGTAGTGTTCACACAGAGTAGACACTTTCACTGAGGATTTATAACTAGGAAAATAACTGACTGCTGTACTGTAGGTCCAATAAGCTCTTAAAATGTTGTAAAGTATTAAGCCCAGACAGGACAACTGGAACCTCAAAACTGAAAATTATTTAAATAAATAGAGACATGAATCATTATAAATCTTAATCTTAAGGCATAAGAATCCTAACACATAAGAAAATATTTTCTAAATTTCACTTGCTAATATTCCTCAATTTGAAACAATTGAACAATTCAAACATGGTAGTTCTGAATCTCATTTTTATATCATTATTATCAGTCTTATAATAGCATAACTTTGTTAACTCTTACCCATCTTTAGTAGTGTCTGCAACCCCAGCAAGGAGCTGTACAGTTTTTTTATTGTGGTTAGGTTGAGTGTGGAGTCCCAGGTAATTCTGCACAAAGTCTTTAGGAGTCATGTAATGCTCCCCATCCTTATCCACCACACTTGCATACTGTGGGAAAATACATTTAAAAATAGAGAGAGAGAGAGAGAGAGAGAGAGAGAGAGAGAAACATAATTACATTTAGATATAGCTACAAATACAGCTTATTTAGTTATATTACGTTTTTTAAACAATACCATTCTGTTAAGCAGATTATTGCTTTCTACATAAAAAGTTGCATAATGAAAATTATTATTGCTTAACATTAAAAGATACCTATAGAAATACATAAGCTTTTTTTATTCTCCTAAAATAATAATACATCCTGTGCTCTGACAGTATTAGGAAATTAAATGATCTACAGACATTTGTTTACTCTCTTTATCATGCTTCAGAGAAAGATGATGTAAAATCAGCAGCAATCTGTCCTTTGTATCAATGTTCTCACTCCTATTATATGACCACTTTATTCCTCATTACAACAGTAATTGCTCCAAGCTGAAACTGCTTTTCAACAGTGTTTCTCTCTCTGTGAGAACATCAATGTCATTGATTGATGCTTCTCTTTGCAAACCGAGTGTACACTCTGTCTGAAATACATCAATAATTTCACCTTATTCATAGATTCCATTGACAGCTGATGAGTTCAAAGTACACAGCCATAAAGAAAGAAAGCAAGAAAGCAAGCAAGAAAGCAAGCAAGCAAGCAAGCAAGAAAGAAAGAAAGAAAAGGGGTCTTTGCTTTGGTCTTACAGCTGTTAAATGTGCAAAGGGTTGGCGACTTCTGTGATAATATAACGGGAAATCCCAGAAAACTTGTTGGACTTGGTGTAAAGCTCAAGTAGTAAAACACTTGGGGTCATTATGTCATGAAGCAAACAATTTAATAAAATCAGATTAACAACAGACATTTTATGTCGTTTTCATTTCTTTCTCCCATTTACATAGTCTTTCTATCATTTACTTTGTTGTAAAGTTTTACCATTTTTATTATTGCTGCAAATTAAAGAGTAATAGTAAAAAAAAAGATCCTGTTTTGATGCAATACATACCCTCTCTCTTTTTCTGTCTCTCGCTCGCTCCCTCCCTCTCTCTTTCTCTCAAACACACACACACATGCACACAAACACACTCTACAGCTAATGCTTGTGGGGAAAGCATTAATTCCAATCAATTTATTAACAGCTTCACCATATAATTGAGCGCAAGTTCAGCCATGGTAAGCCTAGAGTACTTCATCATCAAATCAAGCACGTAGTCAGCACTGAGTGAAATAGTACTCTTGCTTTCAGTGGCTCCTTTACACATTATAGCAGACTTCATTTCTGAGAGCTACTTAATTATTTCATGCGACGAGGGTGGTATTAAAATCATAGCTCCGTCAATTATAGATTTGATCACTGTCGGGCAAGGTTAACTGTGCAGTGATGTGTGGTGAGAGAGTGAGCAGCTTTTAAAATGTTGCTAGGTTAAAACGCGAGCCACTCTTTTTGAGAGTTATCGAAGTGCTTTCAATAACTAGCAACTGAGAGTGTAATACATCATCAGCTACTGTGACTGCTCCACTGTGCTGTCACAGATTCACCAACAAGCCTGTCATGTTATCACGAGAAACTTAGCGCGCAAGATCCAAAAAACAGCAAACAATTTCCTGTGTTGCGGTTTGCATGCATGTTAACTAACTGCACTGCTGAGACTACATGAGACTGAAATAAATGTCAGAGGTTGGGAGGAGTCCAGAAAGGGCAGATACCAGGGTGAAGGAAAGAGACAGAATTAGTCCAAGCATGTGTGTGACCTTTTCTGTAAAGGCTTGGACCTCCGCCAACACTTGACACACATTCTAAAAGACCAGTTTATCCACACATAGGTATAGATCAGTGTGCAACAGTAGACTGGATGTTTCTGTTTTTAAAACAAGATTTTTAATAACTATTGTAATCAAACAGAGATGCTAGAGTTATAATATTTTCATATCATAAAACTGTCCTGTGGATATTTGTGGCTCTCTACAGTATGTTCCTTCTTCAATGCTTCACTTGTGTCTGGCAAATTTTTGGAAGCTTACATTATTGAAAATTATTTTATTTATAGCACTTTAACACACTTTAAATAAAAGCATTTGCTAATAAATTTGTGTCGATATAACAACTATGCCCTTTTTGAACACTCATGTTCCATGCAGTGGTTATTGCCACCTCATGCATTTTGCTGCTATGATTTGGTTCCACTTAGAGGGATTTCCACTTGGAGGATGTTATTCTTAAATATCACCTTACCTTACCTAATGAAGAAACATGTATATCCTGATAGGAGTGGTATCTTTCAGGATTATAATACCTCTAACCACAGATCATAAAGAATTGTTCTGAATGAAAGTTCTGGTGTCTGGGTGTCAGCCCAAGTGAGCACCTCTGAGAGATTTTGAACCGGTGCGGTCTCCACCACTAAAATCAACACACCATTGATTAAATATCTTTAGAAATAATGATATTTCCCAAGTACAGCTCCAGGGATTTGTAGAATCTATGCCATGGTACAATGAAGCTTTTGTGACAGCTTGTTTTAGCCCAACACCTTACAAAACCACCTTATGCTACTTATTAATTCATCTTCTGGACAATATTCTGGACAGAATCAAGGTTATACTGGGAACACTTACCAAGAAGCAGGACTACACCCAGGATGGGACACCATCTTTTACAAAGTACCACACACACACACACACACACACAGATACAGAGACACATACTTTCACAACTAGAGTAAAGGAAATTTAGCATTCCTAGTTTGTTTTTGGGAAATGTGGGGAAACCAGAAAACCTAGATGAAACCCACACAGACAATGGGAAAAACCCTAGAGCTGTGAGAAATTACTCCTACCTGCATGACCATGCCACCTAACTGATGTTATTTTTTTCCCTTCCATTTGGTACCTCTCTGTAGTCTGTTTTAATTGTCTGGCGATGGTTAATTTGCTAGGAATGGTATGCAGAGCTGCTCAGATGAACGTGTGGATTGAAAATACTTTTACCGACAAATCAGGAGAAAATACTGTATGCTGTGCGACTTCCTCAATTTACAGTAATCTCATTTATGGAAAGCTCACACAATTATGTATAAGAACTTGACATATGCCCTTAGCAAAGTGATTTACAATAGCTATGCCGGAATCCCAGTTTTACCAGCTTAAACTCCGCTCTATAACGGCACTCAGCCTCCTTTTCACCAGACGTTCAACAGCTTGGATGATAGGAACCCCAAGGTAATCTTGGCATAGTTGGAAAGTTCTTTCCATGCACTTTTTATTGATTTAATGGGAAATGAGCAGTTTAAATCTTACATAACATATGTGATAGTAATAACATAGCTACTTACAAAAGTGCTTTGAAATCACTACCAATAACTAAACCTGATGATGGTTTGGTAAATCATGGATAAATGTCTACAAGTCTAAAAGAAAACATTTGCACAGAGGGTAATATAGTATAGAAACTACGTATATTCGTACCTTCAGGAATATATCTTTAAGTTCATTTGGGTTGGCTCGTTTAGTGGACTGCACCTGCAGAAACAGTGAAATCACTGAGCTCAACTTGAAGACTTTCACTTTGACATAAGGTTATGCATGTTAGTAAGATTTTACCAGAACAAGTGTTATAGTTCACCTCATAGGACACGAAAACAACAATAAAAAAGCCAAACTGTGCTGCAATAATAATAATAATAATAATAATAATAATAACAACAACAACAACAACAACAGTGCATAAGCAGTTTGTGTATCTTTATGAACAAGATATAATGTTAAACGAATGACCGACTAGGTGAACGTCAGCGTAAACATCTTTAAACATGCAACTTCTATTTCTAAGATTATAAATTACTTTTCACAACCAGCGTTTGTTACATATATATTTAATTACAAACTAAAGGATACACTCTTTCTTAGGACACTCTGGAAGAGGCTCAACCGCAGAAGTCACTCGACAAGCGGCGCAGAGACCAGCCACAGGCGTGTGTATTCATATAACAGGTTATAAACTCACAAACAGAACAAACAATGGTTAGAAGTTAGTATTTTGACAAGCATAAATATTGACAGAGTCACCTTGACCGCCATGCTGGGTGTGACGTCACTGTTCCTCGCGCACGCTTCTGTGAGCGCTGCAGCTCTCCGGCTGTGTGCTGAAGTGAGGGATTCCTCCTCCACCGGGGTGGCATTTGTGTCCAGCTGACACACCATGTAGAACAATGTGTGCATATAAAGGGTAAAAGATATTTAAAAAATATGTCAAATTAAATCCCTGCACGCATGTCTGAGATAATGTAAAACTATTGTTTTTAAGTTCACAGTAGCTACAATTCACAAGGGAATATAAACATTAAAATACTTTAATATATGTTTTTTAATTAATTAATTTTTACGACTATATAGTATAGGGCATATGGCGGCATGGTTTAGTGGTTAGCACTGTGGCCTTGAGTTCTGCTTTTGGGTCTGCGTACATGGATTTGCCATTTTCTTCCTGTGCTGATCGAGTTTCTTCCGAGTTCTCCGGTTTCCTCCCATAGTCAAAAGACATGCAGATTAAGCTAATTGGTGTGTCTACATTGTGCGTGTGTGCATGCGTTCTTGTGCTCTGAGATGGACTGGCACCTCGTCCATGGTGTACCCCACCTACTGTATAGTGCCCTGAGTGCCCTGGGATAGGCACCAGGCTTCCCATGACCCTGAACAAGATAATTGGTATAGAAAATGCATGAGTAAGTAATTGTATGGGGCATGATGGCTCAGCAGTTAACAATTTTGCTTCGCATCTTTTGGCTGGTGGTTTGAATATCACCTTCTTGTGCATGTGAGGTTTGCGTGTTGTCCTCATGCTGTTGAGTTTGTCTCCAGTTTTCCCTCCACAGTCCAGAGACAGGAACTGTATGATAATTGGTGTTTGCATATTGTCTGTATATGATTGGGAATAATGGTTTTACTATGGAAATCAACTTTTAAGTGAGCATATTGCTTACTATTCAAATAATAAAAAAACATAGTTATATGACTATAGCCATTATAGTACAGTTTTATCCACTAACCTAACTATAGTTAGGTTCATAGTCCTTGTGGTCCAATTAATAATTACACTCTTAACTTAATACAAAACAGACAATTATGAAAAACGCTTAAAAGAAATCGAAAACTAAAATAATTAATTCAAATGTAACTATTTGGATGATTACCATTTCTCCATTTCTTAAATATTTTTTTTTTTATTGAGTATTTTTGTATGAACACTTTATGCCATACCAAGCAACATGATGGATGCTAGGTGAAACATTTTTCACAAGACTGTAGCCTATATATGTCACTAAAACACAGACCATTTAGATTGCTGCCAAATCAACCTCCCAGTGTTACTGCTATTCTCAAGTTTCAGTGAAATCTAAAAATTATAAGGCAACCACACCATAGTATTTATTTTAACTTTGAACACAATTAATTTAATTTTTGCAATTTTGTGTCAAATCAGGTCCAATGTTATCATATATATATATATATATATATATATATATATATATATATATATATATATATATATATATATATATATATTATGGTAAGACTGATAGGACTTTATTCCCTTCTTCACAGAGGTTCTTAGAGGTACAGGTGGTACTTAGCCTGGGTAGCAGGTATTGTTACCCCAATTGCCCCGTTTCTGACCTTAAATAACCTCTCTTTGTTGTCTGTTATTCTTAGAATTTAACCAGGCTTCATGAACAATATCCAGCTCTGGTTAATTTATATATATTTTATGGTTATATTATTGTTATATTTTCAGGGTTCGGTTATTATATGAGAAACAACTCAAATGCACATGTAGCCTTTCCTTATAAGTATTTGGGCGGTGCCACTACCTCTTTGCCATCCCACGTCTAAAAACTAAGAAATGCCACTGTTGACTGGGTTGGTATTTCTTTGTTTATTCCTGGAGACCATCACTACAATCCACAGTGGCATTTCTTCTCCACCCAGACATGTGAGAACTGCAGCAGATACAAAAATGATGCTGAATCTACATTCTTGTATTCATCATCATCAAAAGAATTGATTTAGCATCAAGCACCAACGTCAGTCCACACAAGTCCACGCACTGATTGCTTGAGTGTGAACGAGCATTGATTAATCTAAAAAATGTACAATCAAGAAATAATACATTGATTTTCAGGTGATGTTTACTGTTGATTTAATATTGAGCAGTAATACATGATTATCCATAACATCTCTAAAATACACCAATAAGAACAGCCTACAGAAAGCTATAATGCCATTTCTTTTATGATTATACTGGGTATATGCCACTGCCTGCATTTTATTTTTTTTAATGAAAGTTTAATTTTAATTTGGAGGAATTATGTTATTAAATAAATGTATAAGAAAAATATATAATACAATTGATGGATTTAATTACCTTTTGCATATGAACTGGACTATATTTCAGAATGTGGGAATCACATAAAACACAAATATCTGTTATGTCAATACTTAGGGGCACTATTTTTTGTCATTGAAAAGACAGTGTATATTTTTCTATTTACAGCACAGTGTTTTTGATGGTTTCCTATAGCCTAATTTTTTTCATACAATATTTTTTTCAATTTGTATTTTTGTGCAGCAGGCGTTCACAAGTATGTATATTCTGTTTAATGAGACCGTGGGAACTGCGTTATGCGTTCTGTTGCTCAAAACCATCAGAAAAAAATTATATTAATTCCACATACAACATAAAGTATGCACTTTAGCGTACCCTGATTTCTTGCATTGTTTTTCAAAGGTGTTATGATTCTTCTTGAAATTATTAATGCAAAGTACACATCTAAGAAAGCTGCATAATGTTTATTTAAAAAAAAACGTATTCTTGCATCCTAATTGTAATTCATAATAGTATTAATCTACATACTTCTAGATCGTAGAAGGGTATTTGTACGGTATACAGCAGATTTTCTTATAGATGAGTCAATGCAGCAAATATCTAATCAACAATAATAATCAAACAATTATTGTTTGATTTTTATATTATATTATTGTAGGTTAATGAGTTGAGCTGAAACTGTAATTTTCTCACAAATATGCAATCAAATTAATGTAAAAACATAAAACACCCATAACTTTATAACAGAAATCATTAAGCCCAGTATTGTGTAGGTTCCCCTTGTGGCATGATTCCACAACACCCCCTGGGAGTGTGTTGCGGTGTGTGGCACCAGGACATTAGCGGCAGATCCTTTGGGTGCTGTGGGTTGTGTGTTGGAGCCTCAGTGGATCTGATTAGCTTATGCAGCACATTCCATGGATACTCAGTTGTAGTGGGATCTGATGGCTCAGCAGCATTGGGCTCTTTGCCTGCTGGGCCCAGTGCGGGGTGCGCTGTGATGCACTGGGTGCTCTGATGCATTTCTGCCACGGCCAAGATTGATGTTTTTTTGGCAAGTTGTGCTGCATTGGCTTTTCTGTAAATGATACTTGGCTGCCCATGATCCTGTCACCAGTTTACTGGCGCATTATTGATAATCATTGTTTATGTGTTAAAGTTTATAAATTTGTATTCATTAAAAATTGGAATGAGAAATTATGTATTATAAGTTCTGATGTAATTTCCTTTCAACAATTCTCACAACTGTGCGCGTATGGGACATGTCTAGTGTATCTGCTTAATACGTACCGGGGAAAGTCTTACGTCATCACAGCACTATCCAATCAGGTTTGAGAATGGAAGCACGTGAGTAAACAGGAAGTAGTTTTGCATTTCGCGGGTTATGTGGTGAAGCGTGCTCGGTGGAAATGGCGGGTAAGAACGTATTTTATATGACGTGATTTTTTTTGCAGACATCGATATATTGAGTGAAAGATTTCATGAACACGTTGTTAATAGTGCAGAAGGTAGCAATGCTGGTTAGCGAGTTTATTGGCTAAAGTTGTAAACAGCCGTCAGTTAGCTAGTTAGCTACCTGACAGCTAACTAGCTACGCACCTGAATAACTTGCCTGGGTATAATTGAGTTATGAGTCCCTAATGGTAAAATGTAGTGGAGTAGTTTTTGCGGGATATGTTAATGATAAATAAGGTGTAAGAGAGGGCAAAATACCGAAACTGAGAGAGAGAGAGAGAGGTTCGAACGCCGTATTTCACTAGTTAGCCGGGTGAGTGTTATAATTTAGCTTAAACACAGACACACACATATATACACATATACACTGTATACAGTAGCAGTACCCAAAGTACCTTCTATATTTTTGGACACTTAAAGTGGACACTAACGAATTAAAGAAAATAAACACCGCTCGCCGTCTTGTCCTTAAGCTCGTGTCATGGATTTAGCTGCGCTAGATGTTGTTTAACAGTCAGTGTAAACAGGTGTTTCTTCATTTATTAATCTTTAGTAAGAGTTTAATTCTGGTCAGGGTCGTGGTGGATGCTGTACCGTTAATGCTGAGGCGGGAATTCACACTCATTCCTCAGACACACACCTACACCTAGGGCTACATTTTAAAGACATATTTCCCAGAGATTTAACCAGCATGTGGTAACATTCACTTTTTGTTCCTTGAATGTCTTCCAACCATAATGATCACTGTTTGTTTATTTGTTTGTTGTCTGATTTGTTTTCTGTTTCTCCTTCAGATATGAATGCAATGGAGAAGAAACTGGCAGAATACAAGTGTGACACCAATGAAGCAATTAGTTTAAAATTAGGTAAATAATACACATGTTTATAATGTTCACATATTTCCTTGAACATTTGCAGAGAGCGTCTCTGGGATTTTCTTAAGGCAGTAGTGACTTAAATGGTTAAAGTTCTGGGCAACTGATCAGAAAGTTCAAGCACCGTCACCACCAAGTTGCCACTGTTGAGGAGGGTCCTTAACCCTATCTGCTCTGCCTAACTATCCTGGCTGACCCAGTACTCTAATTCAAGCTTCCCAACTGGGATATGTAAAAAAAAAAAAAAAAGTGCTATAAGGTACATGTTACAAATTATTTAGACACCTGCTTGAAGACATCTGATTCACTTCACTGGTTACAAGACTTTTTCCAATGTTTTTTTTTTTTGTGTTTTTGTTTGTTTGTTTTTAGTAGGAATGGGGTAATTATTATCCTGTACAAAGACATGTTGATAAAGATTCCGTTACAATCTATGGGAAATTTAGTTTTTTTCCTTTTTCTTTGGTATGAAGACCCTCTAGGACAGGGGTACTCAAATATAAATTTGAAAGGTCCACTTGCCAAATTTCTATTCAGCCCGAGGTCCGGAAAAATTACAGTCCAATTTCAACTGCAAAAAAAGTCAAACCCCAGTTTTTCGAACAATACCCAAAAATGACATGGTAGTCCTTTTAGTGTGAAAAGTGACATCATCTTTGTGCCACCAGTTGTTTGAACTTGGGCATAAAAGGTGTTAGGACCAGGTGGAGGCACTGATGTAAATGTTCATTGGTGATGGTGCTGCGATATGTGTTTTTCACCATGCTCATAGTCGAAACGGCAGATTCACAACAGTACGTTGAGGAAAACATTGAGAATTTGAAGGGCCATTTTCTGCAGGACAGGAACACCTGCTGCAGTAACCATCTTTGTCCAGAAGGTGAGAAGGTGACCACTTTTGATTGCTAGATTAAGCACATTGGTTTTCTGCTTCCCACAGGGAGCACAAATGCATATTTTTCTGCCCACTCACTCTTAAATTCGCTGTTTTCAAAATCAACTTATATCAATGGCCAGCTTTGTGCATGACATTAGGATATTAAGGACTTATTATAATAAACAGAATGAGTAGCTCACCTCTTATAATGTATCTTCCAGTCTGAGTCGTTCGTTCTTTTTAATATACTGCACCGCATAGCGTCTATGGGAGTCATGTAACAAAGGAACGAACAACTCAGGACTTGATGATTCGTTGAGAACCGTCCAATTTTGGTCCTGTGCATAGCCTACGGAGGTTTTGCGATGCTTTGCGCATGCGCACCCAGTAGAAAATGAGCGCATCACTCTCGGAGATGACTCGTTCTTCTGAGTCACGTTAAAGATTTGTTCAAAAAGAACAAATCGTTCATGAACGACCCATCACTAGAAGACTCAAAGATATATTGCGCGGAAACACAGTTGCGCACTTCATTGAGAACTCATTTGGATTATAATTAAACTAGCATGTTTGTTTTGGTGTCGGTCCAGATTTAACCGTATTTGGGTCCCGATGCGGACGGGAGTCTGCCTATTGAGTACCCCGGCTCTAGGAAATGATCTTTTCTGATGTCAGCAAAACCAAAATGAGAACTGGTTGAGTTTCTGATAACAATAAACACTTTTGAGGTATATAGTTATAAAAAAAAACTTTATTTATACAATAAAGTTATTTTGAGAGAAATTAAACCTCTGAGGGTTTATGTAAGTTACTGATTTTCTAGCCATATGCATGTTATGATCATTCAACCTCCTAATAATCAATTACAATTTGTACTCTAAAGTAAGTGTTTATAATAAAGGTCAAATCAGTTTGTATAAAAGTGAGGTGGAAATTTGAACTGCATGGGAACCATGAATACATGGTAACAGCATTCCCATTTCTGGGATTCATACAGAAAATGCTTATCCATTGTCGTAATTGCTACAGATATTAAAATTTCGACAGATGTACCAATACTTGACAAAAATATGATAGAAATAACATTTCATCAAATAGTTCTTTAGTTGGTGTGTCATAGCAGGGTAATTACCAAACTCTTCTGAGCTCTGACTCATCAGGGATGGAGCTGATATACCTGTAAGTGTACCTGTGAGGTTATTGAGGTTGTTTCCTTTTTTTAAGGTTTGTTCATATGTACAAATTATAATAATTTTTGTAATAATGCATTTCTTTCTTTATCTCATGCAGTACGTTTCCCAGAGGACATAGTTGATGAAAGTACAACGTTCCACCCTGAGTTCAGTCATCAGCTGTATGGTGATGAGTAAGTACTTGCAAGATTTATAGATATTAAAATGAGGGTATTTTTTATGTATTATTTTTCATTACAAAATTAGTTTGCAGAGTAATTATACATTAATAGGCTAATAAACATTAATCACATATTCTTGAAGTATGGGCGCAGTCTAAAACCTCGGTAGTTAGTTGTTTTGAATCGCAGTACTGCATGTTTCAGTGATCTTTAGCTAAATAATTCATTCGTTATTTTACTGTTACTTTTTTAAATTATGTATGATGGTTTGAGAGAAAATCACAGCAAATAATGACAGCCTGTACAATCAGGGTGTCATTTTTACAAAGAAAAGATGTACAAACTACTATAAATAGTTTTTATTTGTAAAGATATTTCAACACATAACCACCCAGGGTAACAGCAATGCCATAGACACCCTGTGATTTGTGGCCCATTTAGGAGACATGTCCTATTAGAATGTGGTGTAATAGTCTACAACTTGGCATTATGCCTTTAATACCAGACTACTTTCTTTTGCCTTTATATGCATGTTATAGTAATCCATTGATGTTTATTTTCCACTCACAGTTTATCATGGTTGATCAAAGAACTGTGCGTTGTCAAACAGATGAATGCCGTTTTACAACTTTTTTTCAACTTAATTTCAAATTAGTGAAGTGGCGTTTGGATACAAAGGTCTGCAGATTCAGCTTTACTACACAGCTGGCAACCTGAGCACGCTGTTCAAAGTGAAGTACACTTCCAGGGTTACCGAGACATTTGACTGTGTGCAGGTAGGCTAATAAATTTTCTGTTGGAAAACTTACCGAATTATGTAAATGTAAAGATTAAAGCTAGCATTAAATTTTTTTTGTATATTTATTTGTGGGAAATGTAGGTCATTGGCTAGTTCTTCTCTCATGCAGAATAAATTAGATAACTCCCTGGTCTCTTGTATAGAAATATAAGATTTTTTATTCATATAGAGCTGTTTGCATGTAGTTCTTAAATAATGCCATTTTCTCCTTTACAGGCTTAACTTGTCATTTTAATATAAACACTTATTGAATTGAATTAAGTTCATTGTCATGTCCATGTTAAAAACACCAGTTTATACAATACTACGGAATTCTTACTTTGCCCGGTTTCCTGATGCACATACACAAAACACATGAAGACGTATACAAAAAACGTATATAAAAAAATATGAGAAAGTATTTAAGGATTTTAAGGTATTCCTATTAGAAGACTAATGGCTTGTGGATAAAAACTGTTTTTGTTCATGACTTCACACATCTTTATCGAAGTGTAAATAGATTGTGGTGTGGCTGTGTATAATTATAATAATAATAATAATAAATAAAGATAATAATGTGATGAGACCTGGTGTTGTAACTGTCCTGTAGTACGGGAATGACTACGACTGTGCAGTTTTAATTATCCGCTGGAAAGCTTTAGTTTCCTGAGCAGTGGAATTCCCAAATCACACTGTAATTGAGCTGTTGATTAAACTTTTGACTGTACGTCTGTAGAAATCTCTAAGGACTTTGGTTAGATTGCTTCAACCTCCTTAAGAAGGACAGACATTGATGGGATTTCTTCAGAAGCTACTGAGTATTCTGGCACCATGTGGGGTCCTCGTTGATGTTAATTCCTTGTTAAAACAAGGAAATGTAAAGGTTTTTTCTCTCTCCACCTCAGTCCCGCCAATGTAAGTTAGGCTATGTGGCTTCTTTCTCCTCCTCTTAGGATCAATAATCAACTTCTTGGTCTTGTGTAAATTTAAGTAGAGATTGTTTTACTGGCACCAGTCCCTCAGGCCATCAGTATTACAGAAAATTGTTCAATTAAGTTCTTCTTTGTTGTTTGACTGCCACCTTTTCCCTAATTTTCATTTTATGTATTTATTTTTTGAGAATTTTACAGTTTGTTAAACAGTGACCATTTAAATGTTCTGTCATGAATGGCAAAAGTGTTTTTAAAAAAAACTGAAACGCCACATATGGAATTAAGTAATCACGTATCAACAAAAGCAGTCAGTTTACACACACAACCAGTCAAAAGTTTGTACACAACTTTTTTTTTTTTTTTTCCAACCTTGTACGTTAATACCAAAGACATCCACACTATTAAGGAACTCCTATGGAATTATGTAGTAAAGAAATGTGTTTAAGAACGCAGAATTATTATATTTTAGACTGTCCAAAGTAGCTACATTTACCTTTGATGACAGCTTGGCCCACTTGACATCATACTGAGTGACATCATAGTGTAATGCCTTTTTCCAGCATCTGTGGCTTTGTGGAGGTTTTAACATAAAATTCCCTCTATTCTACGACACTCGCACATCACAAATGTTAACACTCATACATTCAATTCTCTCACACACCCACACATGTAAACACAAAAACATAAGTCACATGTCTCAAACATACACATCACAAATGTTAACACACAGACTGACACGCCCACATTCTCACATTCACATGTCTCACACACACTTTCTCCTATACACACACACTAATGCACTCACTTGACTCATACAAGAACACTAACACACCCAGGTCATCCAGACTAAAAAAAAAAACACAGTTCAAAGGTTTAGATTATGCTTTATTGACATGACAACTATTTAGGGCCCAAGCTGACATCAACTCTGTTACATCATAGTGTGTGAAGTCTGCAAGTTGTGTGGTGCACCCGGGCGGCGATGGCTTTTTGGCGATAAGCATCACATTTTGTGACATCAAAGTGTGTGTTTTTTTTTTTTTTTTTTTTTTTTGGGTTTTGTTTTGGGCTTTTTTCAGCATTTGGTACATTTTGAAGGTCTAGACATAAAATTCCTCTGTTTCTAAAACTATGTCATAATAGTATTGGTACATCACCTTTAAATGCATATGCTCAGTGTGCCTACTGTCTTTTTGGTGCGCCCAGGTGGCGATGGCCCTGCTCATCGTTGCTTGCAACTATTATTATTATTTTAATTGCAAAACACAAGTGGCAGCGATGCTTGGGCCTGCTCCTTGTTGCTTGCAACTATATCTATTATTTTTTATTTATATAGCTGCATAAAACTTTCTCCAGCACATCACAAAGAATCTCAATGGGGTTACGGTCTGGATCCTGTGGTGGCTAATACATGTGTGAAAATGATGTCTCATGATCTCTAAACTACTCACACTTTGAAGCCTGGCATTAGCATCTCGGGATATGCCAATGCTGTCAGCTGTAAACTGTAATTTCTGTGTTTGCTTCCCTTTTTATTAGCTTTCATTTTGATTACTATTTATACCCAGGTGTATTAAACAACATGTAACATGAATTCTTTTGTTTAAACCCTTTAGACCCAGGCCCTGTTAGATCTATTGTTTCATTAGTTATTAGCTCCGAATGTCCATTCTCAGTTTGAGCTCTGTATTTCATCTGTAAAGACTGCATTTGTTTTTTTTAAAAGGATAAACCAACTTGAGACCAGAGAGCTGCCAGGGACCTGCAGAGAGAGAAAGACGTTTTTAATATGAGAAAAGAGGAAAGAAATCAGAGGCACTGCACACGTATTGGGTATAGCCAATACAACAACTTTGAATGTTCTGAATAAAGACGAAACCACTGGTGTATAACCAGACATGGAAACGGATGGCCAAGGAAAACAACAGTAGTGACATTGTGAGTCCTTTGACAAAATCGCAGTCAGGTTCATCACCATGGTTTGTACAGAGCAATTGTGAATGTTTCACATGTTTAAATAAGCGGAAATATAGAGGGCTTACCACGAGATCCAATCCAGCAGCAAGAACTGGAAGGGCAGAGTAAAATTTGAAAAGAAATACTGAGGTGAGCCTCAAGTTTTTAAACCAAGATTAACCTCAACCAGAGTGATGGAAAAGAAGCCAGAGTGTGAAGAAAGAAATGACCTGCCTCCTAACAATCTAAGGCGTACAAGCTTGTCAGTTAAGCATGATGTCAAAATGGCATGGGTGCTTCTGGAACAGGCTCAGTAATATTTGCTGTAGCTCATTATAGTATCGTCAGAATTAAACATTCTGTTCGCCTGTGTAATAGGGAGAAACTTCATGCAGCAGGACAACACACTGCCAAAATAACAAAGGACTTCATCAGAGGAATAAGTTTTCAGTCTGACCAGGTTGGTCCGCTTAAAACTAACTGAACTGTTATGCTGAGCGCAAACCAACTGAATGCATTTTACCTGAGATTGAAGGGAGATAATGGCTAACAATTGAAAGATGTGTTCCAAGCCTGGAAAAGCATCATAAAAGAAGAATTGCAGCAGTTTGATGATGTCAGTGGGTTGCAAGCAAGGGGCATGCAACCAGTTATTAAGTTAAATTGACCTTATCTGCACAAACATTGACCACTAACCATTTCATAAGTGTACCACAGTTTATAATAAAGTGGTGTACAAACACCCAGACATAAAATAGGTTTGCAGAGGAAAACAGCAGCAGTTTATGACACAAGCATTGTCGTCATTGCAGCATAATTAATCACAATATTGGTGAAAAATCATGTAGCCCTGACCTAGTTCCACAGTCATCCAGATTTCATCGCTGCTGTTGTGTGTAGTGCAGCAGGTGGTGGGATTTAGAATTAATATTATCTGCTCTTGTTATAGCTTCAAAGGTTGTCACACCACCGTGAAATTGTCCACTACTGTATAACCAATCAAAACAGCTTGGATCTTTAGATATGTTTGTGAATTTGTATGATTTTCTTCAGGTTGCACTTTCTTAATCTGTTTCTTTATAACCGTACCTAAAGGTTATGTATGGTGCATTATCAGGTAAGGCTACATACAGTTTAGACCATATAGTAGTAATTCTCTGCAGTAAATATGTACACAGTTCTTCAATCAGATTAAATTGCTGTGCATATTAAGGTACTTTATTCCTCCTTTTTAGATACAGAACAAGATGCTCTTTAATTAAAATGAAACCTTTTATGTAAGAATTAGATCCTACACTGGCATTTACCTTTGTTGAGCTTTCATCTGAAAAGATGATGTATTCCCGAATAGACTAAAAGCTTTGAAGAAGCACAGTTAGTTAATATAGTGACCTAACAATGCACTCTTTATACAGAAGATTGTGCAATTTGTAAATGTTGTATAGAAGAGAGCAGGGACAATCTGACTTGTTTGTCCTTTGCCTTTTATGTGCATTCCCTGATTCTCTTATTCGTCAGAAATCCAGTTCAGCGGTAACAATAGTGAAGTGTTTCTCAGACGCAGGTGCATTGCTTCCTGGCTGATATTAGCTGATGTCTGAAAGAGCAGGAATTAGCGCCATGTTGCATTAGCCTTTTGTTGCGCATTTTGTCCTTGTCCTTCTTCATTTCCCTGTTTTGAATGTGGAGCAGCGAGAGGCCTGCTACAGAACTAATGCCTATCACGCGTCTAAATGGTGCCAAAGGCCCTGCTTAGCAACTTAATACAAAGTGTTCTCATGTCAATCCGCATGGAAATGGATACAATGCAAACATCGCAGCTGAAGCCACTGCGCATTCTGCTGAGTAAAAAAATCCCAAAGAGGGCAAAGGGGGGTCTTTTGTCTGCCCGGGAGCCACTGAATGGCAGGGGCAAACTTGTTTGATTGAGTTCACTCGCCAGGCTTAGAGGAGAGGAGCCTATTATGGATGCCTGTTTTTTTCTTTTTTGTGTTAAGGTTGAGATCAATTCATTAAATTTTATTGCCCTGTGAGAAGCAGAGATGCATTATTGTGGGGGGACTTCATCAAATATTCATGGTTTAAGATAAGTAGTAAATGTATTCAATTAAGTGGTCTTTCAGAGCGGATTGGGGAGAGGGGGGCCGAAGGCCTACTCAGCTGACAGGACTAATTGCCTAATGGTTCTCTTTTTTTGTTCGACAAAAATATGTATTCTTTCTTTTTTCGTTTCACGTGTTCTGTGTCAATCAAGGCTGAAGTATAGCCTAATGACAGAACAATAGGGGTTTATTCTGTTGTGGCTCTAGCAGGGTTGCATGTAAGGTCGGAGAGCACTGGGAAAAACATGATGTGTATCAGTGTGCTTTTAACTTGCTGTATGCAATCCTAAGAAAAATAAATCGGTCTTTTAAGCAGTAGGTTCAGTTGCTTAGCAATCATATACAGTACGGTATAAAATACACATAATATAAATGTGGCAAAATTGTACTAATGTTTCTGCCTCTTCTGTTTGCCTTCAGCCTGATGATGTGGAAGGGAAGATCAGAGAGATCATTCCTCAAGGCTTTATCTCCAACACTGATGACTTTATCTCTCTTTTGGAAAAGGAGGCTAACTTCAAGCCATTTGGCAGCCTCTTGCACACCTACAAAGTTCACAATGAAGAAGAGGGAGCAGACCTTACTTATCTGATCCACAAGGTATTGCCAGATGTTGTTTGGGGATTGTAGCTGGTGTTGTCTGTAAAACAGTTTAATCCAATTTATTGGTTTCTTTTAAACCCATGTTATTTCCCCTACATATTCACCACCGGCTCAGTTTTGTCATCCACATGTGATTATTGTTTAATTGCTTTTACTTTCCTGTAAATACTGTGTACAGTATGTCTGAGACTTCCGTAAGAATAATCATTGTACAAATCACAAATAACTGTCTTGATATTGATTTGAATCTCTCTTTGGTTTGATGGTTATGATGTCGTCATATCAATCTCTTCCATTTTGTATTTTTGCGCTGTAGGCAGATGTCTCATGTCCCGGATTCAGAGAATACCACGAGCGGCTTCAGACATTCCTTATGTGGTTCATCGAAACAGCCAGCTTTATTGATATAGACGATGACCGCTGGGACTTCTTCCTTGTGTACGTCTTTAGCTGTAATTTCCTTAATACACCTAGCTACCCCAGGACCTGGGTCTACGTTTGTTACTACTTACATGGGTTGCCAAACACTTTCTTGCTTTCTGCCCTATACAGAAACAATAGCCCCATCACATGTAACTCTAACTCTTATAATATCAAGAAAGTTTGACCAAGGTGAGAAATTAGAGCAAATGTGACTGCATGATCCATTTTCAAGCCTCTGTTTTGAAGCATTAACCTTTGTGTCAAGTTTGAATTTGGAAGAGAACTGGAAAGAACACACTTAGGATTACTATGTGTACAGACCATGACCATGCTTTTGGTAAAATGTTCGTTCCTCTCATAGTCAGGTGCATGTGTGTATACACACACATTTGCAAGTACACAACTACCACTCATTGTAGTGCTTGCAACCAATTACCAAGCCTGTTTAATTATATTTCACCCTTGTATAGAGGTGAACTGTTCATCTCATAAGAGTTTCCTTTTGTGGTGTTTGTCTCTTTTCTTTGCTGTCCTTATTTTTTGGCAGAGCAAGAACTGAATGCTGTTGTCTTTTGAAACAGTGAATGGAATCTCTAGCAGCCGAAAAGGAGACTCTGCTAGTGTTTTCTTTAGTTTGGCACCTATTAAAGCTGACAATAGGCAAATGGACTGGAGAGATTTGAAGAGGCTAGATGCCTCCCTCTCTCCTCTCCTCTGTTCTCTAAGTTGCAGTGCACCAATTAAGTGCATAATGCATTCACTCTCTACAGCAGGTGCACAGACTGCAACTGCTCCGCTCTCTGCTCCAGCATGCTCACACTGACAGGCGGCCAGAGCGAGAAAACAAGCAACATGAGAGAGTGTGTGCCTTGGGAGTGGGGGGTGGATGGTCAAAGTCGAGAAAGAGAGAAGAGTTGAAAGAGTGCTACAAGGACCGGTGCATGGGAGCGTGCCTATGATTGACCTGCTTGCCTTTGTGTTCTCTTTTTCTGTACAGATTTGATAAATACAATAAGGACGGGGAGACTCTCTACGCTACGGTTGGCTACATGACAGTGTATAATTACTACGTATACCCAGACAAAACCAGACCACGTGTTAGGTAATTACCAGGGAAGCACGTGCCTTCTCTCTCTTTTATTCTTTGAAAAAAGGGAAAAGAAAATTATACATCTCTGGCTCTCTTGTCCCAAAGTGCCCCAAATTACTGGCTTATATATCCTATAAGCCAATCCCCATTTGCTTATTATAAGGATGGCAAAATCAGCAGCCCCCATCAGAAAGCCCATTTTGAAAATCAGTGTAATATATTGATTGGCACAACATAGTAACATTTCATTATGTTGGCCAAGTGAATGAACAAAAATAATCTTTTGGTAGAGATTATATCAAGTTGTTATACTGGAGAAAAGAACGCTGTCTGGACATGAAGAGTGTGTATTGAATAAAACATATTGTCATATCTGTATCAGGTCATCATCATGATCATAATGTCCATTGTATTAAGGAAAGCTGAATAGGACAAGGAGATATAGGGAGGGCATCGTGTATTAGCTGCCACTACCAGATGCGCAAGGAACAATATTTAATATTTTATTTTGGCCTGTACGTTAATATGCTTAAAACTAAGATGATCTTCCAGTGATCTTGTGTGTTTGTGTGTTGCAGCCTTTTGTGCTGTTGTCTCATTTTTTTAATTAATTTATTTATTTTTATCTCCTTACATCTCAGTCAGATGCTGATCCTGCCAACATTTCAGGGTGAAGGGCATGGAGCCCAGTTGTTAGAGACAGTGCACCGGTTCTACTGCAATTTACCCAAAGTTCAGGATATCACAGGTATACTGGGATGAAAACTGTATAGAATCTGTACATTGTGTCTAAGACATGAGTAATATTAATATAAAATACTTGTATTAGCACTTAATTTAAACAAATTGTGTAGATTTTTTAGACTGATGATATTAGTTATAAGCTAGTGAAGAAGTATGAGGATGTAGTTATTGATGGAGACTTAAAAGCACTCCAGTAAGTCACTCTGGATAATGGCATCTGCCAGATGACGTAAATGTCAATATTAATAATGCACACTGGTGGCTGGATTGTGTCATTGGTTCGCAGGTTTTACTTCAATAACAGGTGCTCAGATGAGCCAAGGACTTTCACTAAAGTGCATGTACACTGTTAAGATTGCCGAATGCATGTCACATTTTTCTTTTTTCCCTTTGAAAATGGAATAAAGTACTTTTTGGGTAGTTCCTTAAAACTTTAAGTGTATGAGTGAAGAATGAACAGAGCCTCCTTATCAAGGGTAGCTGTTGGCTGAATTTAAATACCTCTCTGCCACGGCTGTGTATGGAGCTCTCTGGTCCAACATGTGGCAAGGTGGGAGGGATGTATGTAAATTGCAGGCAGTTTGCAGCTGAAATGTGCTGGCCACATGCTGCTGCTCAGGCTCTCTCACACAATGGCATAATTATTGAGCTGTGTGGGGAGAGAGAGATTAGCTTTCATTCAAACTGAATGCGCAGCTCCACTCTACTACGACAGACCTGCAGCCACCATTCGTACAGCTTTTGTTTGTTCCTTTTTCTATTTTTATCACTTTTCCCTTTTTGTAGTGTTTCTCTCTCTGTCTCTGTCTACTCGTAATGTTATGCCACATGTTCGAAAGTGAAAGTTGTCTTTTACCTGCCTCTGTAGCATCTCTGTCTCTTTTGATCATTTAATCTATAGGGGACACCCACACTACAGCTTTGCTATTTTTGGTGTTTAGGTATTGTACTTCAGAGTCTCCATTTGAATAGAAATCTTGAAAACGAGGTTGTTTCTAGATGTGACTTTGTTTATAGACTATTTATGTATAGGGTATATAGGAATTTTTGTTTTGTTTCAGGCCCAGTAGTCAAAAAGGCATGTCTAGAGTAACGACACCGTAACATTATCATTAACATTTAAGAAAACATTTTGTTATTGAACGAAATGACATTTGCTGCTGCCAGATTCCAGGTTATTTCTTAGTTGCTCAGCCATTTGTGCGTTGATTTTTCCTAGCGGAAGACCCATCTGACAATTATGTGAAATTGAGGGACTTTGTGCTGGTCAAGCTGTGTATGGATCTGCCTTCTTTCTCCACTGAAAAACTGGCCCTGGGCTTCAGTGAAGAAATGGCCACTGAAGCTCGCGAGAAACTCAAAATCAACAAGGTTTGTGCTACATACTTAATACAACACATGATGCTTCGTGTTCAGTAGAAGCTGATTCTGTGCCTTACATTTTTGATACTTAATCTGCAGCTGTTTTTTTTTCTTTATATATATTTTTTCCTTTTCAAAATGACAAATATGAATTATGAAGATTGAATAATATAATTAACTCTCCATCTCAGTTCTGAGCTACATGAAAGTATTTTTTTCCCTGTTTGTAATTCCTAATGGCCTTTCTCTACACCCACGTCCACACACCCAACTGGAAGCTGGCCATTAGTGAATGGGTGGGAGTTCACCTCAGTGTGCCCCCTGTATGACTTCTTTCTCTCTGCACTTAGGCCACTATTTAACTGTGCTGATTACATCCCACTATCTTTTATTTTCTTTCTGGCCATGTTGTTTGTGAGTGATTATCACAGTCTGGTGCCTGTGCCATGACGACGGCCTTCTAGTAAAGTCTGTCCACTCAGCGGCCGGTTTGCCAATGCTTCCGGGCAATTATTTTCACTCGTACAAGATGACACACATGTATACCACAAATAGATTGACACTGTGACTTCAAACAAGGAATTGAAATGGCTTTTAAAATCTGACAAAATTGGGTAAATAATGTGTGATCTTTGGCACAAATAGCATGGGGGGGGCATAATTGTTTTGTTTGTTTCAGCTCCTACTCATGCATGATTCGCTATTACTGCAGTGGAAGGCACCCTCTATGTGCTCATGTGTCAGTAAAGGAATCTAATAAGTTAAGTGTGTTTGTGCCTTGACCACCTCTGAAGTGAATGAATTACAGTGTGACTACAATAGGCATATGACCTGATTTCACTTGCACTCAGCATTGTCCACTTGTGAGCCGTTTTTTCTCAAGATGTGTGTTAATACTAGGTCTAAATCGTGTCTTTATACATCTCCGAACTGTAGTTCCTCGACAGGAACTTGTTGCAGCCCTTGAAATGCTTCATGTCTGTTCACCCCCACCCTACATACTGTTGAGAGCATAAAGCTCATGATACCACCACAATCGATTTGAAATGCAAATCCAAGTCAGCAAATATAAGCAGTCAAAATGAGATTGATTGCATAGATTTGTAGCCTTAAAGAAAAATATAGGGTGAGGAAAGGAAGAGCTTATATGATCCAAAGCAATACAGCGTTACAGAATCTTCCAAACATGATGGAACTAAAGGCAGCTTAAGGGAGGAAACTCAACGTTTGATTATGTCCATGGGTTCTAAGCTTTAGACAGATAATTAGCTCTAATATTTTGGGTCCAGATATTTATAAATTATCCCAATCTTTTTGATAAAGTCTACTGTTCAATGACTTCTTGATTATTTTTATTCCAAATCCATTTTGGTGGAAAATATACAAATCAATGTGTCCTTGCCCTAATACTTCTGAACCTGACCATTTTTTGGAAATCAGTGGAATAAGACAACAACTATTTTTGAATACCATGATTTTTAGGCGTATCTTGCCATTTTACTTGCAGAAGCATGCCAGGCGGGTGTACGAGATTCTCCGTCTCAGGAACACAGACATGAGCGATGAACAAAAGGCCAAAGACTTTCGGCTAGAGGTGAAGAAGAGACTCTTTGGGCCTTACAGAGTAAGTGTTTTCATTTTTGTGAACTTTTGTGAAGTTTCTATGAATTATTTTATTATAACATTTAGCCAAACATTCACTGACACCCTCTGCTATGGCAATTGTCTTTAAGATATTCTGTGGGAAATTGTTACATATTGCCATTTCTTTGTGCGCCAATTCATGTATTGGCACAGTGACTCCAAAATCAATATTAATATTTGTGCATTTGTGAAATCAAAATATTGCTGTTCCTCTATAATGCTGTTCCTGTTGGCAGGCCCCATAGCGTCATGCGTGGTAGGAGCAAATTATTTGCTAAAATTATTTTTAAATGAAAAACATTCTGAGAAAAAATTATATTAAGTTGGGAAATTTATAAATTCATGCTATTTACAGAATCGTAAAATCAAATCAGCACCTAAGTATTTGACAACATGTGGACCATGTGCACCCATGACCAACATGTGGACCATGGTGATTTGTATCCCTAGTATTTAGAGTTTCACAATTAATAAATAAAATGGCATATTTAATAAGAAACAACTATGCCAGCAATTTGCATGCATGTTTTTTTATTCTACTCCTTAACATCAAATGTAAATAATGCATATTCTCATAGCAACATTTTCAAAGCAATTATTACCTAGGGGTTGGAGTTGTTCATAGGAGGAAATCTTAAGCATAACATATGACAAGGACACAACCATAAATAAAAAAAATCCATATACATAAATACCATAATGTGAGCCAAGAAAAAAGCCCAGTAATTTACTAGCATTTGTTTCTTCTTCCTCTTACCAATAATGATGCGAAGATAGATAGATAGATAGATAGATAGATAGATAGATAGATAGATATTTTACTGATCCCTAAGGAAATTTTCAACATCCAGTAGCTAGGATATTAGCATAATAGTCGATTAATATGTATTAGCATTTACAGATCGTCCATCATGTATGAAAAAAAGAGCATTATAATATTAGAACAGAAATCATAGTAATCATATTAAGGACTTGCATAAAAGTATAGAATAGAAATGTATAGAATAATTAAGTGTAGAAGCACATTTTCTTATTTCTAAGAATTATGCTCATTAAATGTAACCCTGAATATGGAACCTTTTTATGGCCAGCATTGAGGATTTGTATCCTATTAAAGTCTTATTTAACAAACAAAACAAGAGGAGTATATAGTGGTGGTGTGCAGTGTCAGAAATTTAGTCATATGATACTGATGACATTTTATAGTACATAATCTGATTCGCAATATATAGGTTTACTAGTGGTATGTTGCATTTTTCAGCATACCTGTTCAGGATTTTGTGTAAAAAAAAAAGACTACAATAAAAAATTATGTAATACGGAAAGAAGAGAAAATAAAATTAGCCTTAGTACACAGTGTTTGAATTCATTTGTCTCCACTCTCACACACACACTTTCCTTTATTCATGATGCCGTTTACTTGCTCGCCTGCCCTCTCACTCAATTGCAGCAGTTCTTTTTAAATTTTAATGAGCCTACTGAGTAACCCTTCAAACATTTAATTATGATACATAGTCAATATTTTCATGAACATTGATACATTTATATCCCAGTTGCAGTTCTAATTTAACAGTCTGTTAACAGCGGTTATTAATCGCTAAATATCAGTTTTTATTTATAATATTTTTTCTTGGTACATGTCAGGGTTTTATTTTCAGAAAGGTGGTGTATTTGATGTGACATTAGGTTGGGTGCCCTGTTTCTTGTAAGATAAAGGTTTCAGTTCCATGTTTACATTTAGGAGTAAAACTAGATTATTCGTGTAAATCATGCATCACTCATACCCATCAGTATACAGGTTCCCACTTAACATTTGAAGAGCTGAAAGTATTCATACTAAGATCTGCAAAAGTTTAAAGAAAGTAAAATGTTTTTGGTTTTTTAAAATTCTTATAAACACACACACACACATATATATATATATATATATATATATATATATATATATATATATATATATGTGTATGTGTGTGTGTGTGTATATATGCATGCTATTTTTTAAAATATATATTTTTTTTAAATCCACACATCTTATTCCGTTTTATTTGTATAGCGCTTTTAACAATTGTCATTGTCGCAAAGCAGCTTTACACAGCCACGTTTGAATTCACATGTCTTGTTCGACAAGTATTTACAAAGTGATACTGTTGGCTCAAATACTTTGTAAAAAAAACATTTAATAATGCTTAGAGCAGATGAAGAGAATACCGGATGATATTCCGGAACACAACCCACCATCAGAAGTTCCTCATACAGAAAAACACCGCATTTTCAAAGCAATAAATTGATTGCTGCTGAACAGTGCTTACAGTCCTCCCTGAACATCAGCCAAACTGAAGAGTATGATTAATAGATTAATATTGTAATTTTCAGAAAATACCTTATTTTGAAAACGGGATCCCAGCTTTTGACAATCATGCTTACATAGTTATACTTCAATAACAATGTAATATCTCTGATGTAGAATTCTTGGACATTTGCATTTTTCTAATCCGACACGTACTTTTGAAATAAACTTGCCTGGGCCTATTTTGTGGCTGTCCTTAATATCAAACCCTGTAACATTAATCTATGTATCATAGGTTGTTCTACAGTGAGACAGGTGTCAGACAGTGGACTTTGGAACTGTGCACTGTGGTGACATCAAAGTGCATTACAACCCAATAGAATGCTTTATATCTAAACATATAAAACCATTATAAACCAGATAAAACTTTTTATTTTTGCTGATGTCAGAAGGAAGTACTGTTTCTGGCTATAGGTAGTAAGGTACTATCATCTAGTTGGGAATCTAATTTTTTACTGGACATCTATAAATGAAAAACAAGATCAAGAGAGGCTTGCTGTTTATAGTGAATAGAATATTCATTTAACTGGTCAACATTAGCTACACTGAGATAAAAGGTTCTCCAAACAATATAATACAAAGGTCCTCAGAAACTGGATCATCTAAATACAAAAGCATATTACTCGTGTAAACGTGATTATCTGCGTTTCCCAGTCATACCAGAGGTGTTTATTTTAGATCAGATCCATTCAACTTGCAGTTGTATAACTACTGTGAACAGCAATTGAGAATGGTTGACAGCTTTGTCTACAGACTGCGCTCTGAGTTAAACATTTGCCAGAAATATAGGATCAGTGAAGACTGCTGGATCATGGTTCCCTAACCTCTCACTGTGATGTTATCCAGAATAGCGACTCCTGACAGAAAAAAAAACAAGGGACATAGAAGAGAGTGAAAAAAAAAACATAAGATTGAAAAGGAAATGTGAATTCCTTACTACAAGAGAATTGAGGAATCTGGAGACCAGATGCTCTCTCTCTCTCTCCTGATCCCCTGTTCTCCTGATCCCCTGTTCTCCCTCCCTTTCTCACACACACACACTCACTCAGCTTCCCTCAGGGGCAGAAGGGGAGTGTTAGGGTGTATATGTTTTTTGCACACAGGTGGGAATGGTGTTTATAGTTATGCATGGGCTACAATGCATGGTACTGTTTGCATATGAGTCTGGGGGGTGTTTGAGTATGTGCATGCTAAAGAGAAAGTACATGCTTGTGTGCATTTTTATTTTTGTGTGCTTCAAATTAGTGAAAAAATGTCTTAGTTTAATGCCATATCATCGATTACATTTGGTTAAAGATTAGCTTTCACTTATATTTCCATTGTGAGATTAACACGATTAAACCAACAAAAATGAATAAAAGCAAACAAACAAATATGGGCATCCATGTATTTAGCACTTAGTACATTAGTTGTTTGCTGGTCAGTTAGATGCTTTTGAAAATAGGTGCACATGTCAAATACTGAGCATGCCATGGACTACTCATTTAACCACTGGAACGGCCAGGGTCGCAAGTTCCCCTTTGTTGGGCGCATAGTATGACACTAGGCATCTGTCCTTGAGGTAGCAACGATAACTAGGATGATGACGGAGGAAAAACAGCCACCCAGAGGTCTACCCTTACTTCAGGATGACCTAATGACCTACACCAACCAGTTATAACATTACAACACAAAACATTATGCCCAGTATTGTTCTCCTTGTGTCACTTGGGCAGCTCTAAGCCCACAGGCATGACTCCACAGGACATCTTGGGAGTGCTGTGATGTCTGGCACCAGGATTTTAGCAGCGGATCCTTTGGCTGCTCTGGTTTGCAGGGTCTTGCATGGATTGGACTTTCTTTCCTGGGCCATATCATGGGTGCTCGGATGGATGGGGAGCTGGGGAGTTTGAAGGCTGGGTCGGGTTTTCTGTGGCTCTTGCACAGTGGGCTGTGATGCCTTTCTATCGTGGCCAGCATTGACATTTTTGGTTTTTGGAGCAACACCTCAGAATGAATACAGAATCTCTTAAAAGGACTTTGGTCTTTCCACCTTTATCTTACCCTACAGATGACTGGGATGGCAATGTCCAAAGCTTGACGTAATACATTTTGAGACTTTATCACTTCAAAATATTCCACCATACACTTATTTCCTCTTCCAAGCTGCTTAGTTTTTCTTATTTAAGAGGGGATGTGAGTATTCTGTGGTGTGTATTTTCCAAAGCCTAAATGGCTTTAATGACATGGGTAGTTTTGTGTTTGGTTTATTGAGTTATCTGATTAAACTTGTATGTTTCATTTTATGTAATGACAAAAACCAGTGCATTAACTATTGGTGTTTGCCACATCTTACATTAGACTATATTGTCATTTGTTTCCTGCGCAGAAGAACCAGCGTGAGCTGACAAAGATGCACAAGTGCTTACGTCCCGAGGAACTGGCATCCCACATCAGTCAGATTGACACAAACCTGCAACATGAAGAATTGGAGAAAAGCTACCAGGATGTTCTGGCAGACTATCGCAGAGTGCTCGAAAGACTGGCCCAGGCATGAGTACATCTGGGGTTGGGGGGGTTAGATTACTGTAGTAAGGGCTAGATGAGTGCTCAGCTGTAACATGGATGCACACATTTAACAACAATCCCACTCCTACCTTTTTATTTTAAAGCACCATAACTTTGTAAATGGTGTTAAACATCACTGAAAAGAACTGATTTCATTTCATTCACTTTTGATCACTTGTTCCTGATGTTCAAGAGAAGACTTCATGTTTTGGTCAGCTTTTTTTCTTTTTTTTTAAAGTAAATTTTCTTGTATTTGTGTCAAACTGAAATGTCCGATTAAATAGGTTTTGATGCCCTTCTGGTAAAAGAAATAAATGTTTTGTATATTGATCAACTGTGTTCTGTTTTTGTTTAAAAAATAACAGATATGCTACCGCTTGTTTTTTTTTTTTTTTTTTTTTTTTTTAATATGGTTCCTCAGTTACTCGTGTTGAATTTTGTTTTATCCCACACATAGTCTCAGTCATTGCTTTTTATCTGGCAGGTAATAAATATAGGGAGTATTATTATGCATAAATATCCTTATCATAGTTTCCTTATTGGAGTGGAGGATGCACAAGAAGAAATGTTTGATTTCTCCTAATACTGTATCTATTTGTGTGTATGTGTGTGTGTATGTGTGTGTGTATGTGTGTGTGTATTGGGATATAGAGCAAATACTTTTGGTTTTCAATCTACTCTCGTGTTCCACAAAAATATTTTTTAGTCACAGTTTTCTGGATTTTGTGGAAACCTTTCACGGTCAGCACACCTGGTGTTTAGAATTACTGTATATTCAGGTTCATCTCTACTTGATTAGCTGGAGTATTAGCGGAATTTTTTGCCATTCAAAGGGTGAGGGTAATGTCCATGGAACTAGGTTAATTGCATTTGATCTCCGAGCTCATAAATAAGATCCTGATTCACACTTTTAACTCTGATGTTGTATAAAACAATGTGCATTTGTATTAAATTTCTACATTACTGTAGCAGTCTGTTGAACATTTTTCTAGTGGATGTTTCAGTGTCACTGAATTTTGAATTGCTTGTTAATTCTCGAATTTGTATTCGTCCCCCCCCCCCCCCCAGTTACATCATGAATTAACTGTGATTAGCCACAGGAAGCTAAGTTACAGTAAATTTCACTTGCCACACCCAGGCCTGATTACTGGCAGACATGTTGAATCAAGAAATTACTTAAATAGAACCTGTCTAACAAAAGGGAAGCATGCTAAAAGATCTCATATCATTCCACAATCTAAAGAAATTCACGAACAGATGAGAAATAAAGTAATTCAAATGTATCATTCTTTACATGGTTACAAAGCCATTTCTAAGTCTTTTGGGCTCAAGCAAACCATGATGAGAGCCATTATCTATAAATGGAGAAACTACCATGAGCACAACAACTTATCCAGGAGCTCATAAAATAACCCAGAACAACATGTAAAGAATTGCAGACCTCACTTGCCTCAGTTAAGGTCAGTGTTCATGATTTAACAATAAGAAAGAGACTGGACAAAATAGCATCCATGGGGGAGTTCCAAGGAAAAAGCCAAAAGAATTACAAAGGCTCGTCTCTCATTTGGCCAAAAATATCTTAATTAACCCCGACGTTTCGCCAAATATTTTGTGGACTCATTAAACAAATCCTGATAAACCTGGCATAAAAATAACAGCATTTCATTTAAAAAAAACATCATACCAACAGTCAAAAGTGGTGGTGGTAGAGTGATAGTCATTGTGATGTGCATTGCAACTTCAGGAACTGGATGACTTGTCATAATTGATGGAACCATGAATTCTGCGCTTTACCAGAAAATCCTGAAGGATTAGTTTGCCATCAGTTTTCTTTACCATCATTTTGTGACCTTGAGCTATGCACTCTCGGGTTATGCAGCAGGTCCACCACTGAATGGCACATGAAATACCAAGTTAAGGTTTTGGAGTGGCTTAGTCAAAGTTTGAAATGAAATCCAATTGAGATCCTTAAACAGGCTGTTCTTGCTCAAAAACTCCGATTTGGCTGAATTTAAGCAATTCCGAGTGGGCCAAAATTCCTCCACAACGATGTGAAAAAGTCATTGCCAGTTATTGCAAACACTTGATTGCAGTTATTGCTGCCAAGGGTTGCACAACCAGTTATTAGGTGTAGGGGCAATTAATTTTTCACATAGTCAGGTTTGGACAGCTTTTTTCCTTTAATAAATTAAATTGTTTAAAAACTGCATTTTGTATATACTTGGATTTCTTGTGTAATATTAAAATTTGGTGATGATCTGAATCTTTTAAGTGTGGCAAATATGCAAAAAAAAGAAAGATCAGGAAGGGGTAAATACTTTTTACGACACTGTACTTTATTTACTCACTCACCTTCTATACCGCTTTATCCTGTATTCAGAGTCGCGGGGGCCTGGAATCTATCCCAATCAGCCTAATCTGCATGTCTTTGGACTGTGGGAGGAAGCTGGAGTACCTGGAGGAAATCCACCAAGCATGTGGAGAACATGCAAACTCCACGCACACAGAGACGGGAATCAAACTCGGACCCTGGGGGTGCAAAGCACAGTGCTAATCACCCACTGTATATTCAAATGCTTTTGAAAAAAATCCCAATTTCTATATTTCAGAGTGCCGATCCATCACAGTGCATAGACACCTTCACAAACCCATAATGTTGGCAATGAGACTAATTCTTTGGTCAGTCTTTGGGAAAAAAAACAGAGTACATGAAGTAAACCCACCAACTATGGGGAGAGCATGCAAACTCCACCACACAGACCCGAGGTGGGATTTGAACCCTCAACCTTGGAGGTGTGAGGCAACTGAGCCAAATTAATTGAAAAGAATTGAACTGAGAAACAAATTTACACAACTTGTGCAACAATTATTTAATACTTTAATTGTAAAGTAAAGAGTAACTCAAATTTTACTTCTTGTATTATGCACATCTAGTTCATTGTATTGCGTTAGTGTTTCCTGCATCATAAAAGTTTTGTAATTAATTAGAGAGAATAAAGGTAAAAGTATAGCTTTTACATTATTATACATCCTGTATATCACCTTCCCTATTTAATGATCATGAACTTAGGTCATTTATTCCATGTGGCATGTTAAGCCAAATCAATTCATGGCATAATCTCCACCTAATTTCATAACTGATTGTGTGTGGTATTGTTTCCCTAATGATGGTTATGCCTATCAATTTAAAACCTCTTACCCATTGTGCTGCCACTTATGCAGATCATGCTGATGAATAACCATCTATAAAAAAAAAAATTACACACTGGGTTAATTTTCATTTGTTCCTCCCCTTCAGGTAATAAGTAATGCTCTCAAGCATGTAGAGATATTACTTGGGCCCACTTAGCTTGTGCAGCTTTCCTGGCAGCTGCAGACTGAGCTTTGCTGCTGCTCTAAGTTTTCTTAGCTTTACCTAAAAGAGATTTAAAAAAATTTTTTCCTTTCACAGTGTTGTGTGTTATTCATATCGGAACCCATACAGATTTTCTGATTAAATTGTTTGTTGAAGAAATTCACTGGAATAGATGAATGTTGCAATCCCACTGCATGAATTAGTGTATTTCTTTCCCACATCCTCCAAGCAGGGTTTGAAGAGGTTAGACTTAAGTGAATAAACCATCTGTGTTAGAATTTTGCTTCGGGCTTTGTACACTCTGAGAATCTTAACTCTACACACCTGTACTTTTCTACATGCTTATTTTTACAGCTGAAATATTGTAAAGCAGGTGTGAGTGAGGGATGGAAAATAACCATGTTTTGGGAAGGACTCATTCAGAGGGCTGCGTAAACTGTAATATTCCTGGTCATCTATTGTCAGGGTCTCGCCTACTACAATCATTCTGACAGTGGAGCTCCCAAGACTGAGTGAAGTGGTGGAGCATAGTGTGGCATAACCGGACCTGCTCGATACTTATCAGAGATCAGAGCCTTTCCTTTTTCATTCTATAAGAACAGTGGTCTCCGTCATCTCTCCATCACGTTAAGTCTGAACATTATAGAAATGCAGAAGGTTAAGTTACAGAGTCTTCTGTGCATTTATTTTCTTTCTAATGTCATAGATGGGACAACTGTAAATGATCCTTAGTGCATTTATGTGTTCTAAAGACTTACAAGATCCATGTACAAGGACCTGTCAGTATCTTATGATGCTTTCTCTGCAGTAAATCCAGGTTTGGCTTTTGATAAACCTTGTTTTGAATATTATGAAATATTCTCAATTTGGTTTAAAAAATTTTTAACGCTGGCCATGTTCCTAAAGTTAGTAAGGTCGACTTTGCCTGTAAAGTTTGTATGTGTGCACATGGGTTACGTTGTGGTTTGGCACTGTGAGATGGGTATAATGCTTTGCACTGTGCTGTGTGTGTGTGTGTGTGTGTGTGTGTGGGTGAGTATAGTACATTGATTAGTTTTTTTATACTGTTGGAGAAGAATATATTGTACCACTTCCAAACAGGAAACGTTTTTTCCTCTCATCTCTCATGATGAATGTGACTAGAAGCTTTAAGTTTGGAAATTTAAATCTCTGGTTTCACTCGTCAAATTCGGCAATCCTCCGCCTCTTGTTACCTGCTGGCGCCTATGCAGTTCTGCCTTGAGACAGAGGCACCTCTTGGAACACGTCCCAACCACAGTTTGGAAAGCCACGAACCTGATACAGCTTCCCTGGAATCTCGGTGTCTTAAAGAATTCTCAGGAGAGAAAGACAGACAGCAAGGCCGTGCTCCACACCAACACCCCCCTCCTCCCTAAACCCTGCACCGTTCCTGATCAGATTCCCAAAGCATTGTCCACTTTCTGCTCTATCACATAGCTGATCCTCCTCATGCTCAGTTAACCAGACCTTTCCTTTTCTCTCTTAAATGAGGCCTCCTTTAGATACCGTTTAACGTGCTGACAAGCTGAACCTAAACACCGTAAAAAGAAACCACGTTTGACATCTTTTAATTGCAGGAGACTGATCCTGAGTTCGGGAGGGAGGAATGGGGTGAGATCAGATGGAGCGATAGGGTGGCCTAGTAAACTTGAGCAGGGAGGTATGGAGAGTGTGAATGTGTTGACAGTAGAAAAGGACCTCTCTGGGGACTGGTGGTTATGCTTCACAGTGTGTAAACATTTCACTTTACTTAATCCAGGTGTTTTACTCTGTTCAAATTACTGTTGAGATATGAACACCTTGCAAGCGGAGATAAAAGGAATATCCAATGGATTAAAAAAAAAAAAAAAAAAGATTAGCGCTTCCAGGCTTTCATTATAATATCTGCAATCTCCTGCTTCTATTATTTCTGTTAAAGTAATCAGTTTCTTTATTCTGTTATTTTCTTAAATGAATAAATTTGATAGCTTATAAACAGATGAAAGTCCACGGCAGAACATTTTAGCTGTTGCTTTTGACCTAAGAAACTCATTAACCCATTTTTGCCTAAAGACCTAAAATGACGAGAAAATTTAATTAATCACTCAAAGGTATGATCTATGTAAAGTTGAACTTTTTGGGGGAAACTTTTGAGCTCTCATATCCCAAGATTAGTCATTTACCAACATACGCTGGTTTAGGATTATCTTAACACCCCAAAAAGTTAAGTTCTAAATACTGACTTTGTAGCCAAGCTGTTGTGCTAAAAAGTAAGAACTGCTTACTACCAGCATAAATAGGTCAAAAGAAACACTTTGTAAAATAGATGAGATGGTTCACCATCATATTCATACCTAACTGTACAATTCATATATCTTTATATCTTTACTTATTTAGTGGCTATTACTGTCTCTATAATGAAGTTACATTCATTCATTCATCTTCTATACCGCTTTATCCTGTATTTAGGGTCGCGGGGACCTGGAGCCTATCCCAGGAGACTCTGGGCACGAGGCAGGGTACACCCTGGACAGCGTGCCAATCCATATGAAGTTACATATATTTGCATAATTTGTACATTCTAACAGGTCACAAAAATACAAAAAAAATGTATAAGCTTGTTTGTGTCTTAATTAAAGTGGTACATAACATTGGGCTTGTGTCATGAAAGAAATCTACTAGTACATTTACATTATTTATCCCTTCAGTTATTGATCTAGTTGCATTTTATTCATTAACTGCAGTAACTAGTATGAACTAATATAAAAGCCATGCAATTACAAAAGTAAGGAATGTTTTAAGAGGCTCACAGCCGAATATAAGGTTTTAGTTACGATTTAGTTACATGATTTGAAAATTATATGCCAACAATGATGACATTTTAATTCATTTGTATGTTTGTTGTATTGTAACAACCACTTGCTCACTTTGTATCTGGTTGGACTGATTGATGCTGATAAAACACTTCCACTGCTTTGCTTGTTGTTTCTTGTCACATGTGATGAATGTATGCAGTGCTGAAAATGCAAACAAGTCCATCCTGAATTCTAGCTCCATTTTGTGACATGGGTTGTGTATATACATGTCGTGTAATGACATGAAATATTTAGGTTTTGTTAGTACACCAATGAGTTTGCTTGAACATGATTAGGATGTAGTCGCACTTTGAGATTGAGGTATAAGCTATACTCCAGCAGGATCTGTATATGGAATGAAATATTATATACTTTAAGTATATTACCATCTAGTTTAAAGGACAGAAAGTAGACATCAATCTTTTCCATCTATGGCTGGAAAAATGCAATGTTCTGGTGCAGTGTAATTAACCCAGTAGCATCGGACTAATGATTGATCTGGGGTAAAAAGAAGAAACAATATGGCCAAAGAAAAGTTTTGCTATGGTAGGAAGAGGATGATTGGGAAGACAGAAGGAGGGACAGTCTTCTAGCTAGAGATAGCATCTCTGCAGGCAGACAGGATGTCTGTGTGATGTTGTCAGGTGAAGGATCTCTACCAGCCTTCCTTCTGCTTATTTAGGCCAAACATCAATCAGATTTATCCAGCACTGATGGTGAGCCTTAATCTGAAGTCAGTCATAGGGCCATATGGTGACTCACATACTGGATCACATATGAATTCATTAAAATGCTTATAAGGAATATTAGAAAGACGTCTCTAGATGCCATATTTGGAATCTCACAAATCCATATACTTTTGTAGCTTTTGTATAATTACGCTCTGAAGCAGCTTTCATTATTAAAAAAGAAAACAGTGAAACCTATTGAGTTAAAAAAGAGACCGTGGAATCAATGGGTCACTTTATAGATAGTTTAAGTTGCATAATTTATTACAATTATGAAGCGTAAGCAGACAAGTTACAAGTTACAAAAAAACTAAATGAGAAATAGCACGCAGACGCAGAGGCTTTGGTAATATGTGCACTGACCTCAGAAAAATGTTAGTTTGCTGGTTTGGAGAGAAGCCCAACATGAGATGCACTGCACTAATCTCTTCCATGTGGCTCTGATGAGGGTTATGAGTGTATGATGTTGTAGTAACGTTTTTTTTTGTCCAGTTTGTCTTTATGTAGCCCCACTGTATCAGATTTATTTTCCCCAACAACATCTATTTAATCATTGGTGGTTTGTATATTAAACAAATTCTAAAATTAATGGTGGTTAATTAATTACTTTAATTATAAAGTAGTAAACAAAATAGCTTGTTAAAAGTGTCTTGTCAGTGGAGCGGTGGTGTTTAACATCTTTAATAGTGGTCACCAAATACTCTCTAATAATCTTACCAGTGATTCCTTAAATACCACAGGAGGCCCAGGAGATCATGACCCGATTCATATACGTCTGGTCAAAATCTGATCCTGTACGCAGTTTAATACCAGATGTAAATGGGGTTTCAATGTACAGTAAATGGTTTGAGGTTAGTAAGTAAATAAGAATGTTGCTTTTGCAAAAAGGAGACAGTCTGACATTTCCCAGATGCAGGGAGCTAATTAGCCATGAGTATTCCCTTGATACTATGTGTGTGTGAACCTAGTTAAGTGTGTATGTGAAATAGAGAGAGAGAGAGAGAGAGAGAGAGAGAGAGAGAGACTAACCACCAGTGCACCATACTGCTCCAACTTTTTGGACCTGCCTCAGAGCAGGGCTGCAGTGTTTATAAAACCCAACAGTGTTATTCCAGGGAGACAAGAAAAGGGGGTCTGATTCCTCATTCGTTTTCTGATGAACAGATTTAAAACTGCAATCTGATTCATGTGTGTCGGCACGCGCATGTGAGAATTATCACTACCTAGACATGTCTTCATGGTTCTCTTTTTTTTCTGATGTGCTTGGGAATTTCTAGAAGAAAGTCATGTGATTATTCTCACTCTGTCCCGGCAGGAAGTCTTCAACCTGCCATTTTCAGAACCTACAGTATCTCAGTGTGACTGACTCTGTTCTTTTTTTTTTGGTCCTGCTATAGTCAGTGCATTATAACTGCTGTCTGTGTTTCCAGTACTCTACACTGTAATTAAGAGTTCATTCTGCTGTTCATTTTGACATACATACATCGCTTTATCTTTATCTTTATCTTTATTTCCTGCTCCAACTATCCTTTCCTCTCTCCCAGTCTTCACCTCCTTGATGGGATTTTCTAAATATTTGCTGTTTGTAGGCTAGGTTGTAATTCGTCAGAATTTCAAGTTTAGCACAAATCTCTATCTCGTCTTCATGTCTGATTATCACAAAAAAATTATATTGAAAAGTAACAAGAAAAGACGAACCCATTTACCCCAAACTGCATTACAATGGTAGTATAAAGGCGGCTGTTGAATTCTGTCAATAAAAAAAAAATAATAATAAGTGGAACATATTTCTTTAGAACAATTTTGAAAAGTCATTTGAACATTAATTTCTAAATTTGTATGATACATCATTTCAGAGGTGGAACTGCGTTTTAAGAGGCAATCATTGGTGGTTGTGCTTTGCCACTATGGATCAGTGTCTCTTTATAGCACTAAATTTTATTACTTTCTACTGCATTGTAGTTTTGAATTTGTATTTGCATAATATAGATATGTATTTTGCCCTTATATTTCCTTACTGTATATTGCCTATCTCTATTATAAGTGATTTTCATTGTTGGAGGATTTTTCTGTGTCTCTGTCTCAGTACACAAAAATGGGACAAAATCCTTAGACACCTGAAGTAGAAAAATGTTGAATTATTCCTATATAATTGGATAATAATATAATTATAAAAACTCAGCAAAAAAAGAAACGCCCCTTTTTCAGGACTGTGTATTTCAACAATAATGTTGTAAAAATCTAAATAACTTTACAGATCTTCATTGTAAAGGGTTTAAACAATGTTTTCCATGCATGTTCAATTAACCATTATCAATTAATTAACATGCACCTGTGGAATGGTCGTTAAGACCTTAACAGCTTACAGAAAGTAGGCATTTAAGGTCACAGTTCTAAAAACGCAGGACACTAAAGAGACTTGTCTACCGACTGTGAAAAACACCCAAAGAAAGATGCCCAGGGTCCCTGCTCATCTGCGTGAACGTGCATTAGGCATGCTGCAGGGAGGCATGAGGACTGCTGATGTGGCTAGGGCAATAAATTGCACTGTGAGACGCCTAAGACAGCGCTACAGGGAGACAGGAAGGACAGCTGATCATCCTCGCAGTGGAAGACCACGTGTAACAACACCTGCACAGGATGGGTACATCCGAATCACACCTGCGTGACAGGTACAGGATGGCCACAACAACTGCCCGAGTCACACCAGGAACACACAATCCCTCCATCTCACAGCAAGAACTGACAAATCTGGTCCAGTCCATGAGGAGGAGATGCACTGCAGTACTTCAAGCAGCTGGTGGCCACACCACATACTGACTGGTACTGACTGATTTTGAGCCTCCCTTCATTCAGGGACACACTGTGAAACATTTTTAGTTTATGTCTTATGGTGTTGACTCTTTTAGTGTTCATACAAATATTTACACATTAAGTTTACTGAAAGTAAAAACAGTTGAAAATCAGAGAGTCACTTTTTTTGCTGAGTATATATATAAATTATATAATTATAATATAATTATAATGTATATATATATAAATTATAAATTATATAATTATATATTCCTATGTAATTGGATAACATAATATAATTATTAAAATATAATAATGCTGTCAGTTACATTTAAATTGCTTCTGCATATTGCAACTGTCTGTTCTAAGCTACTGAAAGTAGTGTCTGTTATTAATTTCTTTCTGTAAGTCTTGTAGTAGCAGAAGGTTAATTATACTTGAATTATTTTAAACAGTCTTTAAAAGGCAGCCCAAAATATTTCTTGAACCTCAGCTTTTCTCCATGTCTCATTCAATCACTTATTTCTGCTATTGACTTCTTGTAAAAATGGTTTAAGTTAAAAATGGTCTTGTTAAGCATCCAGGTAACTCTTACTCTTAACTCTTAAGATCATCCATTATCTACCTGTCATTGAAATCCAGAAGCTGACTGAAATAACTCACTTCGTGCACAGGGACATTGCCATGTTGCAACATTTGGACATGTTACAGTGAATGGATCTGGTGGATCCAAATACTTTTGGTCACAGTGTAAGATCAATCAGTGCAGGAGAGCAAATCATTGAGACTGAGGATTCCTGGACACAGGCAAGTCGGCTTAGGCCACCAGTTCATCTTCTGATCCTAGTGTCTTAGTGCAGATTTTACTGTATTTACTCAGGCACTTGCTATATTACATTTCTGGCACACAATTTTATTTACACAGGAAAACCTGCAATCACTGAATGAGGAAATATAAACACCTCTTGTACCTCTTAAACTCCCAGAACTCGCTGGTGGGTCCAGATTTAAATTCCTTGCTCTTGTAACTGCATAAATTTCTAATTACGTTCACTGAGAAAAAAAATATTCTTGTAGTAATATAATTCAATATAAAAGCAAATTTTCCGCTAAATGTAAAATATGTAATTTTAACAAAAATAAATAAAAAGTTACAATATTTAATTAATTAAATAGAATTAAGTACATTAACAAACTTTTTTTTTTTTTTTTTTTACATACAATTGACATAATATTCATATGGAAAAGCCACAAGGCTAAAAAATTTTTTTAGTGTAGTTGCTGAATAATTAATAGAAGTTAAAAAATACGCTTTAAGGTAAATAACCAAAGTCATCTGCAGGATCTGGAGGAAGTGATCTGTACCCTGTATTCTGCAGCCCTGCGGCCTACAATCTCTCTCTCTCTCTCTCTCTCTCTCTCTGCCTATTTTTCACAAACATAAAAATATGCAATCCCTTGCTGGGTCTGTGCACTGGCTCTTGTCCAGACATCAGTGCTGTGATGTGAGGTCAGAGGAGGGCAGGAGTGACCTGGTTTCTGCATGCTGAATGTTGTTATTATTAGAGTGTTGTGCCCCCTGGCCAGGCTGTCGTCTATGTGAGAGGAGGAAGCACAGAGGGCCCTTGGATCCTGGTGCTGGCCAACAGCTGTGCAGTTTTACAGATCTAGAAAGCCTCCATCCCATAACACTTCCAGGGTGAAGCTAGAACCTCTACACCATTCCGAGTATAACAGTTGGGGCATATTCATTAGCTCTTGATAATCTTATTATGCATTCTTAATTATAGAATGTGTGTCTACGCTAAAGATCAAATATTCAGAAGTATGTTTAAAGCAGTGAGAGAGGACATGAAGTTAGTTGGTGTGAGAGAAGAGGATGCAGAGGATAGGGTTAGATGGAGGCAGATGATTCGCTGTGGCGACCCCTGAAAGGGAACAGCCGAAAGACAAAGAAGAAGATGTTTAAAGCATTACAACTTTATTTTTATATATTTATATATATATTTTTTATATAAAAGGTTTTATACAGTGGACACCACCTTAATCATGCTACGCTCAGATCATTCTGTTAAAGGCAGGGTAAGGTGGGGGGTTGAAGGGAGGCCCTTCACGACTGTGTAAATAGGCCTGGAAATTGCGCATGCCCTTTGACTGAAGCTGTAATTGCATGCTTCTTGGAGTATTTTGCTTGGCTGTAGGGGAGGTTAACCCCTGAAGTCTGTAGGCTCACTCAAACTGCTCTAGGTCTCATCAAAACCCCTCAAAGCGCTTCTTGTTCTATGGTCCTCTGCAGTGAAACGGCTCAGGTTGTTCCCTGTTCTCCGACAGCTTAGTCAACGAGTTGCTTCTTGATTTTGTGTTCAGCTGAATGCGAGTGGATGTCCTCACATGAAGCACCGAATTCAAGCCTGCACCATGGGGATATAATTGGACCATGTGAAAAGAGACTCCCATAAGGCTTTGCGTTCAGCCTGCCAGGGTCAAGACTGTCTCTCCCATTACTGTATGTGTGAGAGAGAACAATGCTCTTAGCCTAGAAAGGGGCATAGCAAAAACATCACTTCTCATACACTACTAAAGCTTCCTTAGTCGACCTGAACCTTTTATCTTTAGCTGAAGTGCTTTACTGATCATGTCCTCTCTTTTCCCATGTTTTGCATTAAACCTTGTTTTCATTGCCCTTTGGGGGGTTGCTAGTTTACATGCAGAACTGCAGTTTATTTTGCGTTAAAAAGGAAATGTCTTTATAGGACATTATAACAAAATACTTTCTCGCAGTGATTACAAATAATGGCCTGAACACATGTGTTCTTTCCATTTGTGTTGCTGAATGGATGTCTAGGATTCAGTAGTTTTTCTGGTATTTTAGTGTAGACTAATGTTACTTCTTGTCTACATGCAGTATGATGAGTATTATTTCTTGGATCAGATGTCAGTGGTGTAAATGTAATACAGTTCAGAAGTCCAAAGGGGAGGTCCTGTGCTCCAATATGATTGATGGTGTAGACTTATGCAATTGCCTGTGAAGATGACGCTTATTCTGGGGCAGCAGTGTTGAGTTCCTGCTTCATATTCCCATATTATTCTCTCCCACTGTTCCCATGGGTCAGCAAACTAATGAACAAAATGTCTCTTCCTCTTCTGTCTATTCAATGCATAATTCTTGGATGAAATAACCTGGAAGACTTGAAAACCACTCTCTAACTTCAACCCTGAAGTTGCATGGCAGTCTGAGTCTATTTTGTAGTATTTGTCTCTTTGGAAACTGCTAAATACAAACATTATCTAGTATTCCTTCCTTGCAGGATGGTAGACTAAACATGGGATTGATTAATGCATTGCTTGGAACACATGACTTGTTCATGAGTCAGGCTAACATCATATGTTACTACATCTGTACCATTAATACCACACCCTACTTTTCTTCTGTTGACTATGCATGTAAAATGAAGTTGTTTAAAAAATGTATTCTGAAGCATCACTTTTTCACAACTACCAGACATTTTTAAACAATCCTAAATAAGCATCAACATGCCCCCCACCTGTCTGTGCCTCTCTACTGCTTTACCATCTGGCCAATGTACAGGTTTGTGCACAACTAGCTTGTTCCCCAGAGCTCTGCCCCAGCTGAACTTTGTTTCCCACCACCACCAATATATCCTAGCACTAACCAGTCCCACCCACCCCCACTGGCAGTGGTTGCACTTGGACCCAACCCTGAACCTTGAGGCCTCTCATCACCCTTACTCATGATTGCCCCAGGCCCTCAACCCCAACACCATATCCCGGTGCTGCTTTGACCGGCACATCTGGCATTGTATCTTCATTCAACACAGCATGAGGAATGGAACTTACTGTATCTTTATTGTATTGTATTATGAATATCCTTAAAGGAGAAGCGTGGCAGTTATGTCTCAGTGGTTATAATTCTAGGCCCTTGCAGAGGACCCACAACCCCTTACCTTCTTTGGATGTGGTTTTGAATAAAAGCATCTGGTAAATTATAAAATTATAATCACAACAATGTTACATTAAAATAAAGTATCAATTACAATACTTTAATCAATTAATTAGCTAAGCCATATGACTGGTGGGATTGTCATTAAATTATTTCACCAGCTAGTTATTCAAGGTGTGAGTATTTAAAACCGTTTGCTTAGAACATTTTCCAACTACAGAATTTTGAAGTTAACCATTATATCAGTAAATATTAGCCTGGTTAGATTATATAAACTTAGGGAAGTTATTATTTTTAATAACAGCATTGTTTAATTCTTCTTATATGACAGTAATTTGGCAAATGTAAAAATTTCCATTAATTAAAAACAAAACATTGCATTTTTCTTAATTTACACATGCCTGCTGTGTAGCATTTCCAAACCCAGTTTGTTGGTGTTATCACATACATTACGGGAGCTGTAAATAGATTTCTCACATTTTTTGAAAGAAAAAATGTGACTTGAAAAACACAACATCAAACTTTAGACCTCCTTGTGGCAGAAATCTTAAAAGAACAGATTTGCCTAAATGGAAACTCCTACCATATGTGGAAGGAATCCCAATATTACTTTTCCATACACACATACTATATTGGGGTTCCGAAATAACTCTTCCACAGCCGCAAAATTTGTAATCAGGTGTCCAATCTTAGACATGTTTGAGTAACGCAGTTTCCTTCTTTTTCATCAACCCAATGTGTGTTTCTGAAGAGAAAGGAAGAAAGGGATTATGCATATATGGTGAATACCTGAATATTGATAATCTATTGCAGGGGATGCTTTGAAACTAATCAGTATAATGTAGAAATGCACACAGATCCATACATTTACATTTAGACATTTGGCAGACGCTCTTATCCAGAACGACTTACATTTCTATCTTATTACACATCTGAGCACTTTAGGGTTAAGGGCCTTGCTCAAGGGCCCAACAGTGGCAACTTGCTGGTTGTGGGGTTTGAACCTGGGATCTTCCGAACCGTAGTCCAATGCCTTAACCACTGAGCTACCCCTGGCATACTATTATCCAGGATGCCCTTGTTATTAATCATCTTTGTATGCGGCTCATCAGCGAAGACAAAATCAGACCACTGGTGAACTGCCTTGTCAACTAGACAGGGAAATCTGTGTCCCTGATCCAAAAGCACCTCTCATCATCGATTCTGTAGGCTGCCTGATGTGAGTAAAGCCCACTAGAGATCTGAGAAGTGGCATCCCTCTGTGCGGGTGTGTGAATGTATTAAGAGAGGCTTCCTCCCTATATGAGTGCACTATAGCTAGTCTGAAGTGAGAGATCCTGCTGTTACCTGTGTGTGTGAGAGAGAGTGGGAAAGAGGGAATCTGCTTAGAGATGTGTAAATATGAGCATGCTGTTAGAGAGTCTTTTGATGACTTTCTTGAAATCTGTGTGAGTGTATTCAGGAATCCTGCTGTGAAGGGCTCTGCTGTGTGGTTCTCAGGTGCTAAGTATGTGGAGAGTAAAGAGTTAAGCAGAAGACTTGGTCTTGTTGGTGGGGCAGTCTTAGCCCCTCAGGGCTCCTCTCTCAACCTGATTGCGATTCTGTGAGATCACAGAGCCCCCCATCCCCCCCCCCCCGCCCAATCCCCCTCTCTAAACCTTCCTGCTGTCATAGAGATGCATTCACATACACAAGCCATCAACATACCTACAGTGATTACTGCTTCAGCAATAGCTAGGTCCTGGTGGGCGCATGTTCATGTGTGTGTGTGTGTGTGTGTGTGTGTGTGTGTGTGTGTGCGTGCATGTTCATGTGTGTGTGTGTGTGTGTGTGTGTGTGTTGTCTCAGGGTGTTTTGTTTGTTCTGAGATTGGAGCAGGATTTTATATGGAGAATTCTAATTATCAGCCCAGAGTTATACAAGAGTTTAATTGTTACATTTAAGTTTACTAGATTGCATTTTTCTTGGAAACATTCTTCCTCTATTGAGAATTTTATTGCACCAGGCCAGTTATTCTCATCTTTAAATAAAGATTGAAGTATTTTTCTCTTTTTCCTTACATTACTAGTTTTAATGTTTTCAATATGCACATTTCAACGTTTATTTTCTGTAATGTGTTGATTTAATTTCCGAGACATTTGTCAACTGCTGTATGATGTAATTTGAAAAGTTCAAAAGCAAGAACTGCCAAAAAAGGTTTTCTTTTTGTTCTTCTAGTGGAAATATTTAATAGGGGAAACAGCTGAGTTTTATAGTCCCAGTGGGGTGCTATTCATAAGAAGAGAAAATGCAGTTTTGTAATGAAAAACATTGAAGAGTAAGAGACTGTAACAGCTGAATTGTAATAGTGTATATACCGTTGTGGGAAGGAACTCTATAGTGGGTGGTTCTAGTAATTCCGGCCTGTCAACAACTGTATTGTTACACCATATCTTTATGCTAAAAGGGGCTAGTCAACACTTCCAACCTACAGAAGCAAAATGACATTACCCTAAAGACTATTAGGTGTCTAAATGAATGAAAGTTTGTGGGAAGTGGTATATCTAAATAAACGTTGATGGCTAGTTGAATTATATTACTGTACTGGTAATGTTGTAAATAGCCCATCCGAAATAAATCGTTGTAGTCACTCCATTCATGGTATCTATGCAATATATCGCTAGTCACTCAATCTAATTCATGTGTGGTTGATGTGAAGGGCTTAGTAGGCGTCGATGTTCTGATTGTCCCCAGGGCAACAGTGCTTTCCTGGGGTAAGACTGAAAGATAGACAGGCCTGCGGCCACTGAGCCTGAAAGTCTCAGCTCACTAAATGAGGGCATTGTGAGAGCCGACCTGGTCTCATCTTCATGTACAATCTCCTTTTCTGTCCACTCTCAGCATATTACAACCCCAGACTATGTGACGACAACCATTGTGTCACTGTGATGAGACGGACAGACACACACACAGTATGGAAAAGACTGGAATCAGATTTTGGTGTCACGGAGGAATTGCTAGACAGAATAAGAAAAAGAAAATATGGGAAATTGCCCTTTTCTCTGCTTCTGTGTGTAATATATGAGGTCACTTTACTCAAATGTTTGGACAGTCCATTTCTTTAAACTACAAATTAATGTTAATCAATTGTTCTTAATAATATGTTACAGATAATGATATACTTGTGGAGATAATTATATTATGCAGGATTTTCTAGGTGATATGCCATACTTAGAGACTGGATGGAAAAATAAACTGTCATTGTAATGTCTCATTCTCTCAAAATGATACTTAAATGTCCAGTTAAATGTACAGTGGTTATTCATAGGAGCTCTTAACATAGCTAGCATTCAGACGAGCACATTCTCAGAAGCAGCAGTGAAGAAATCCCACATGCATGGTCAAGTCCATTTGCTGAAGTGGGAGGATAATTGTCTGAAAGGCCATTCGAATCTCAGTGTCATCAGTACATTTCTCACATATAGAGCTTGGACACATAACATCAGAAAAGTATGCTCAAATTATGCTTCTGACAAATGTTCTACAGAGATTCATGTCTAAATGAGAGAATTAGAGTTTAAATGCGCATCTTGGATTTATTCCACACTCTGTTTTGGCTGTCTTTTTTATTTCTTTGCCTATCTCTCTGCAGTTTGGCATGACAACAGATAATGCAGGCAGCATTGCTCAGGCAATCAGAAACATAACCCATCAGCCACATCTTCACTGTCTTGGCTTTCCACAATCAATCTTGCTCTGGCTAAACAATGTCATGTCACCGTACACCTGACAGGTATTCAGGGCTGCTTCTCCTCTTGGCTTGGCTTGGCACTGGGAATTCCCTCTCCTCCTGATTAACACCCTATACGGTTCATAAAAGCAGTCAGTATGGAGAAAACTCCTGAAGCCATAGGGACTTGGGTTGTCAGGGTTTCGGCTTGTCTGTTCTGCAGGAGAAACATTGCATTTAGTAATTCTGGAGAAAAGTGTTAAGAGTGTAAACATGACAGAGGACAGGTAAAGGTTGTAGAACAATAAAAAGTATTTTGATGTCGTGTCTCATGATGAAAATTACATAGGGAAATGCAAAGATTTGTGTTAAAAATATTTATTTAGAAATCACTTATTCTAGTTGAATGTGTATTAAACTTCAATTTATATAGTTTTGTTTTTAAACAATGTATTGTATAGATGCTATTGTTATTAGATACAGTATTAGTATATTTAATAGGGGTGCAAACCTCAGACTTAAGTTTGTTTTGATAGGGCAAAATGTTATATTTTTGTATAATCTGCAGTGATCTAATTTGAATCAGTAGCCTCTAACTGGCATGTGATGAACTTTGCTCATAATCTGGAATATGGCAATTAATCATTTGCAAACAATGACTTTGAAAATATTTTAATGGATTTGAGTTATGGGCAAATAACCTTGCTAGGCTAAATGCAATTTATAACTTTTTACACATTAATTCTTTGTTCTTTTTTTGGCAATAATCTGTTTATAGTCTCTTATACTTGATGACAGTTTATGAAATTTGCTGTTGGAATATTTAAAAACATCTACAGATCGAGACTGGTTTATTTTTACCTTGCTGTTAAACCTCTGACCATATAATTATTCATTCATTAATTTATTCATGTTCTATATCACTTATCCTTAACAGGGTAGCAGGAGGGAACTCTCTCAGAAGACTTTGGGCACAAGGTGGGGTATACCCTGGATAGGTTGGCAATCCATTGCAGGGAAAACACACATATTATGTGCAATTTGGGAATCAAACCTCGACTCTGAAGGTGCGAGGCCGCAGTGCTAACTACTATGCAACCATACCGCCTCCATATCATTATGTAAAAGTCTAATTATTTTGTACTGCAAAAATCTTTAATGGAAATGTGATGTTGCAAGGAAAAGCTGCCTGTAAAACATAACTTGATACACCCCACTGTTTCAATAAGCACTGTGTGATTTTAGCAAAGAAAATCACACAGAACAAAATCTTATGATCTTGTGAGTTTCACTTGGCCTTTTCATACAGATATTAAATAGGGGACAAAATAAGAGTATCACGTAGAAGCAATTAGACCTACCAGATTTAATCTGCTGTTCCATCCAGGGTGTATTCCTTCCACATGCCAACTGCAGATTAGAAATGAACAAAATAATTATGCACTTTTATACCAACCAAAATTATACTGTATTTATGGTAAATAAAGATTGACATTCATATGCTGTAAATGTATATGATTTTTGTATATGACTGTGGAATTTGAGTAATAATCAGCTCTTTGTGTTAATGTTTTAGAAAGGCTTCTTGTTTGCATCAGCTCTGCTTATTTTTATTCAGGCTTCTGGTAAATGAAGAGATCTGCAGATTAACTCTCGTCCCAAAGGACAATTAAACAGAAATTAACTCAAATTGCTGCTAATTTTATGTTGTCTGCTATTTTTTCTTGTGTTTTTATCTTTGGCAAGCTTTCTTAGAGACACACTCTTTTCAAATTGCTACCAATGTTTTTGTTTGTTATGGCTCTCGAGTTACAGCAGTTCCTCTTCAGGAGAAACATCTTATCGATTCTGATCTCAATATGAGTATTTCTCTCACAAACAGATCTCATAAATAAGCCCTCAAATGCCATGTATATGTAAATGCTGCCTAGACTGGCGGGCGAGGTTTTTGATGTGCTTTGATAGGCTTTTTTTTTTTTTGCATGGCCAGTAGCACAGGAAAAACAGTAGATTGAGAAAGTGGAATGCTGTTTATTTGTGCTCCGGATGCTGGCTAGTTACTCCCTCCCTCACTTTATTTCAACTCTGTTCCCTCTGCCTTTTCTCTGGTGCTTTTCAATTTGTACTGAACTCCAGGTGCCCTTGGACCAGGCTGTGAGATGGAATATTGTGCTCTGAGATCAGTGCTGCAGAGAAAGCCTGAGACAGACAGAGGTAGAAAGAGAGAGAGAGAGAGAGAGAGTGAGGATGTCAGCAGAGATCCACAGCGTATCACCCTAACATGGAGTGGTAATGGCTATTGATCTGTGGTGTTTTTAATGTAAAGCTGGTCAGACGCTGCATGGGCCTCAAAAAGAGTGGCAGCAGCAAGACAGGGAGAGACAGGGAGCAAAGCTAACATAGAGCAAGAGTGTAATAGAAAATCACACTGCCATGTCTACCCCTCCCTCTCTTCTCCTCCTCCTCTTCCATCCCTTCGTCTCTGGCTGCAGATTGATCTTCCTGTTCCCGCTGCTAGGGAGCGGGCTCTGTCATTACCTTGCTCTGTCATTAGAGAGGAGCCATCGGCACTGCTGGCCTGCCTGTGTCACTCTACAGAGACAGCTACACTTTTCTCTCACACTGCTCCCTGTATTTATTAAAGCCACTGACAGCCCGCTGCCTCACAGACACATTAGGAACCCTTTAACCCCTGAATGGAGCTGGGAATGCTGGGTTACAGAAATGCTCAGGCCATTGGAGATCATCTGAATGGCCTTTTCTTGCTGGTCCAGGTTATCCTCTGGATTTCTGTATATAAAGTGACTGGATACTGCGTATATATATGTTTAAATTGATCAGACACACACACACACACACACACGCACACACACACACACATATATGTGTGTGTGTGTGTGTGTGTGTGTGTGTGTGTGTGTGTGTGTGTGTGTGTGATCAAACTATCATTTTACAGCTTTTGTAGCATCTATATAGATATTATTTAAGTGGTACTCTTTATGTATCCCAAAAAATATGTTAAAAGGCTTTATTTGATTTGCCCTTTAGTGATACTTATGTACTTACATGAGCTATTCACTTATCTTTGTGAAATTAAAATGACTAAAAGCTAGTTGCTCTATTACTGAGCTGGTGGCTGGTTTACAAGTTTAGCTTTTGATTTTGAATGTTGCATTAGGGTTTTATATAATCTCTTGACAAAAAAGTTGAATGCCACTGACAATAAATTAATTAGAGTATAAACATATTTAAATGTATTTATAATTAACTTCAAATAATAGAATTACCAGATTTAATGCAACAATGGTCTCGTTTTTTGTTCATGAAGCTCACATTTATGATTCGTTTTCAATTCTAATGTAACTGAAACAAATTAATTAAGAACTTAACGGAAATATTTAAATTAATTTAGAATGTAACTCCTTCAAAACCACATCAAATACAGTATCTTAGCGTATCATCTACACGTGGTTGCAAATATTTTTTGGAGATTGAAAATCTTTTTTTCCTTTTAATAAATTTAAGTATAATTGGTTTATACTCCAACTGATTTATTTTATTGTCATACTTTAGCTTTGTGTGGTTTTCCTTTTAATATTATTTTCTGTGGTGTTTAGGTCATTATAAATTATTTCCACATAGTAACTGATAATGAGCTAAACATCTTGGTGAGTTCTCTGAGCATTAGTTGTTTTATAATGTTGGTGCATGTGGTTGGATTTTTGGGTTTCATGTAGCATATTTTTGTATTATATGGTAGGAATTATGGGCTATAATTGTCCTGGAAAAAGTCAGTTCGGCCTGGCAGTAGGGCAGAATGTTATCATCTGGCCATCAACCTAACCACTGTTGGCTATTAGTCAGTGACTGATGCTTGTTTGAGGTCTGGCTGTGATTTTTGCTTTGGATTCTTCTCAGACTCTGCTGTTGCACCTTTTGTGTCATATTGAGCTCCATACCTGGTGCCATTCAACAATCTCACAAACATTTCAGCCTCTCAGTTGTTTTGGAAAGCAGAGCTTATGACTGATAGACATTTTGTAAGTACAACACAGATAAGATTTTGTGGCACTTTGTTCCTTAGAGAAGGATACTCAGTCAGAGGCATTTAGAGGTTCTCAGGGTGTCTGTCCAGTGGAGCAGAAGAGATGGGGCTCTGGTATGTAACTGATGACATGGTAGCCAACAGTGAGCCATCATGTGAGTCTGATCTGAGTATTTGTGCTGCCAGGCTGTGATATGGTTGTCTCAGCCTGGACAGATTTAGCCAGATTGCTGTGCTCTGAGGGGGTCACACCTCATACATGTGGGAACAGTTTAAGGTTTGGGGGGGGCAGGGGGGCTTCAGAGCAGGAAGAAAAGTGGGTATGAAGAAACTGTTTGTGGCATTTGAAACCACTCTTCCTTTGCTTTAAATCTGACATCTTATGTGCCCAGGTGCAATAATAGTTAAGACTTGTGAAGAAATCTGTCACTTGTCATTGATGATTCAATGGCTGATCTAACAACATAAACAATATAATGTATAACAATCTTTTGGAACAAGGAGTGTTACTGAGCAAAACAATTTTCTCACCTTGTGAATATGTATAATTTATTCAGATTAATAATTACATTAGTTGTAGGTTAGTATGCCTGATGTGTCATAGGCTCTATATCATGTTTGACAATTTTATCATTATTACCAAAATCCATATATTCGTTTTAAATCTATCTATAAATTACTATTTAATTAACCAAATATTTACAACAACAATTCATGTCATAGAAATTTAGTAAACCACAGATGAACTAAGTATAGGTAAGTAGGTATTAGAATTGATTTATTTGCATTGCAAAAAAATAATATACATACATAAAACATCCAATTATACATGCAAAAAGAAATGTCAAATATGTAATAAAGTACATAGGTATGAATGATTATAAATATCCAGCATGTATACTGGAACCCAAGACATTTAATCTTTCCATGAGAGATTGTATTTGTAGACTTGGTACTTTTTAGCCAAGAGGAATCCAGAATGTTGTTCGTGTTGTGAGGAAAATCCAACTCCCGCTGCGAAATAGAAACTAATGCATATCTCACTGGCACTGCTGTCTGCAGGGAGAATGGAAGAGACATTTTAATGCATTTAAGAGTTTTTTTTTTCCGAGGTAGCGGTTGATAGACAGAGGAACCTTATATTTGCGAACACCTAGGGTTTAATGCACTCAGAGGTGCTCTCTGCCTTGTCTTCCGCCCAACAAAACATGTTCTGCAGAATAAAGGAAAAAGCAAAGCACAAAATTATTCCTTCTGCCTTCTATCAAGCCCCTGCATTCACGGCAGCGTCTTAAGGGCGCGTCAGTCCGCCTGCCTCTCTTGGAGACGTAATTATCCTTTTTCCTGTCACAGGGCTCCAAATGATCTCTAACCACTGGGGTGCTTTTGCAGGAGCTCAGCTTTGTCAATAGGAAGGAGAAAGAGGTTTAATTTTCAGACAGCTGCACATCTACTTTTATCATACTATTATTTGCTCTCTGGACATCTATCTCATCTGTGTGTGTGTGTGTGTGTGTGTTTATTCGCGCTTCTGTTTGCGTGCTTTGGCTGCACATATGTATGGCCCACCTACATTAACATATTTATTTATAGTCTTACACTTTTCTTGCAGTCGTTTTTAGTGTGTACCGTTCTCTACACTCAATATTGTCCGTGTAATTTCCCTTTCAGCGTTTCTCTGTTTTTCCCCCTTTCCTTCCCTTTCAGAAAGGGCTGTGAATGGAAGGAAAATTATCACAATTACTCATATAATTGAGTCGTCTTTGTAGCAAGTGAAGCTCTAGTAGCCTTTTTTTTCCATCAGATAAAATGGTTTCATTATAGAGGTTTTCATATTCCCTGACACAGGGCATCGGGAGAGGAGAGGAGCCGCTGAGGGCCTGGAGCCGAGCGGCTGGGCGCGTGCAGGAGACGCAGGCCGAACACGAAGGATCATTAAGGTCACAGTGGGGATAATTATCCCAGTGATGGAAAGAGCATCCAAGCACCTTTTTCCCCCTCATGCCACAAATGCTCTGTCCCTGGCTTTTAGGCAAAAAAGAACTTTGTAATAAATGGAGCTTCCACCTACTACTTATACAAAAGAGAGAAGAGAGGAAGAGAGCGTGTGCTAGAGAGGGGTAGAAAGGGAGAGAGACATCAACATGACAATTTTCCATCATTAAGGCTAATGACAGGCTGGCTGAAGGGATCAAGGGGAAGAGAAAAGAGGGAGAGCATTCAGGTGTCGCTGAGGACTGACCTCTTTCTGTCTTTGTTCAAGGCTTTACCTCTTAACAAAGCCTGAAAAGGGCCATGCCACCGCAGCCCCCGCAGCTGAACATCTCGCACCATCCTCAGACACAGCAAATTATTTAATTGGAAAATTTGCATGTTTCCTCATTTACGAGGCCATTAATTGGACAAAGAGATGCTTCTTTTTGGCCATGCAATCAAACCTTGTTTTAATATGAATCAGAGAAAAGACTAAACAAATAGTTTAGCTAGTCATGTTATGGTGTATATTTTCCGCACCCGGTCTGAGCTCTGTGCCCAGTCCCAGTTGGTTAAATGCAAGGGTAGGACAGAGCTACACTGCATACCAGACCAAATGGTTTTGCTTTAACAGGGGATGATTTTTCGTGGATTTTAATTTACTGCCTAGTTTGAAGATTTGATCACTGGCTGTCTCAGCCCTTTGGCCTGTGGACACAACAAGGAAATACAAGTGACAATTTTATAGTCGTTTCATTTTGCCGTTGTTGATGCATTAAGTAGCCACCATCTATTGGGCCATGTTTTTTTTTTTTTTTTTTTTTACTACCAGTCACACCCAACTTAGGTAATTGCTCATTTTGGAGGGCAATTTTGGCGCAGGTAGGAGGCTGAGCAGGTTCCTCTGACCCCTGCTGCTATGATAATGGTAAAGGCTGTTGGGCTGTCACTGACATGTCTGTGGTGTGTACATTGTATGTGTAGTGCTGGACAGTCTCTGTTTACTCCATGCTGAGCTTACCTAGCCTGACTTGGATTCAGGGTTCAAGCATGTAAGTGATAGATGAAGAATGAAGAAGATAATTATAGAAGATAGGAGACAGATAGATTACTCTGATCACCTCTGTCACCTGTCATTTTAACTCCATCATCCATAAACTATCACTAAACCATACGTTTGATTACTGATAATTGTTTATCCTGTCCAATTCTCAATTTTCACATGATTTCAAGCATTTTAGGTGGACAAATATATATATTTTTGATGATTTCTTTAAGAAAGCATTTTTCAAGAAAGCAGAATATCAAGAGTTGCTTAAAATTGTATTACTATTGTACTGTTTTAATAAACTGATCATTGTTGTTATAGGATAGGATATAACAGTGAAAGAGCAACACAGAATTGTCCTTGTTGAAGATCTTTGGGACAACAGGATAGTGTCATCAAAAAACAAAAATAACTGTTAATCATGTTAGAGTTATATTAAAACCAATTTAATTTCTATTGAATTATATAGATTATTCTGCATTCTTCAATAATTTTGGCATAAATATGTTGTGCAACAAAGTAGTAATAATAAACTAAATGCATATGCTCCTGTTGCTGGTCTCACTCTTCAGCAGAATCTCAGAGGGTGCATACAGTATAATCTGTCTGGCACTGGGAGATGTCTATTTTGTGTGTGTGTGTGTGTGTGTGTTTGTTTCTGATCTGTTTCTGTTTGCAGGTGTGAACCACTGGCCAGGTCTGGAGACAATTATTCCTGTCTGCTCTCCCAGAGGACCCATGAGGTAGGGCTCCCCTTTAACTCTCTCCCACTGTGGCCTGAGTGTGTGCAGCTGGGCAAGGGAACACAGCAGTGATGGGCAAATGAGGCCCAGAACTGTTCATTAATCCATCTCCATTTATATGGCCTATGCATACACTCCAGTTGTGTAAATATTGATCAATTTATATAGAGTAATTATTTATCAAAATTTTATTTGTAATAGTGGAATAACCATTCATTTTAAAATAAAAATTTCTATTAGTAATGTCAGGTACTTTAGTACTTTGATCTTTTAGTAGCTTATTTTATGTTTTAAAGTATGTCATCATAAATTGTAATTTGCTGGGGAAGAAAATTTTAGCTGGTTTCACTTATTGCAATGGGCAGCTAATAACTTGTAACTTGTTTGAATTAATTTTAAAACCCACACATACATATACAGACGTTTTTATTGATTGATATACTGACTGATATACTGATAACTTATTAATACATTTTTATTTGTTAATTAGTTTTTTTAAGCACACTTATCTTTCATTTAAGTAAAACTTTATTTGAAATCACAACTGTTTGTCAATATAATAAAACCTATTAAAATAAATAGCCCATGTGCAAGTAACATTTAACATGGCTTAATCATTCTGTATCGATTGGCAGGTTTTGTTGTGTTACACCTTTTTTGTTCCTTCTCTGAGAAATTGTTCTGAATCTGAATGAGCACATCTACACTGCCTCCTCTCTCTGTTTACGAGAACTCAGTGGAGCAGAAAATTGAAGGTATGCCCTTCTTAAACCATCCAATAGAGATCCAGTATTACCTGGTCCAGTAAAGCACTATTCCATCCTGCATGGTTGATTAAATATACTGAATTTGGATCATTACATCTGATCGGTTTTTATCCCTTTTTGGGCTTAATGCCATAGAGACAGGAATGAATCCATATTAGCAAGTGTGTAAATAAGGTGTAATTGCAAATCTCTGGCTAAATACTGGGCCACATGTCCAAACGGACAGACTGCCTGTTATTCACTCAGCTGAGCTGTTTATGTTAATGTGAAGTTAATGCTTTTTTAAACTGCAACACTTATGGTCAATTTGTTTAATCCAAACATGTGAAGAAGCACAATCCATTTGAGAGTTTTTCTTTATACCCACTATCATTCATTATGTGTGTATCTCAGTGAACAACTTGTGTTCATGTTTTGTGTGTGTGTGTGTGTGTGTGTGTGTTTACAGTGATTTCAAGTACTCAACATATATAGTATAAACGAGCAACTTTATTTTAACAAAAGGGGAAAATGTTTTTGTAATATTTATATTAATACACAAAACTGAGATATAATATGCCAAGACATCAGTTTAATGTAAGAAGATTTAATGTAGCAGTTTACATAAATAATGTAGCAAAATGTAGCAATTTAAATGAGAAATTGGCATTAATCTTATTCTGACATGATTGATTTTCAGAATAAAGTTTAGCCTGTAGTTTAAAACGTTAATTTACTATGGTGGAATATATTCTATTTTTCTACAATTATGTTACTTTAACTAAAGGTGCCAACGGTACTTGTACCACTTCATCAAAAAAGCCTATTTCTCCTGAAGTGTATATTAAGTTATTGTCTATATTGTCAAGCGCATTTTATCACATGGACATCTCACAGGTCAGCCAGACCTTCATACTGAAGCAATTAAATCTTCCAGCCAATCTTGTGCCACCAACAACAGAAACTAATCAGAGACTTTGCTTTAAATTTTCTCTGGCCCACAAGTCGGAAGTCCCTGTACAGTCGGATCGAGTTATACTGAAAGGACGGATGTCTGCGCTTGATTTCATGCCGGAGACGAAGCAATAACTTAACTGTCTGTTGCTGAAACGGAGTTTTGTCAGGGAGGTATTTCCCCATCTGAGAGTGGAGATAGTATTTGTCTCTAACCTAAGGACACCCCCCCCCAGCGCACACATACACACCGGGTTTTAAAGTACAAGATAGCAGATGTTTAAAATAACGCGAGGATGTCTTTTTTCTTGAATGTCGGTTTCATTGTCTTCCACCTCAAGGTTTGGTGTAGCGCTTTATTTTGAGTGTCTTTAAAAAGAAAAAAGCTGGGTGATTGTAAAATGGAGCACGTGGGTTTCCCTCAGTTTATTATAATTAATGAGACACTGTAAAAAGCAGCTTCTCTGATTTATTTTCTACACAAAAATATTTGGATAAAGTCACGGCTGTGCAGTAAAAGTGAACTTTGGACATTATTTTTCCCTTTGCAGTTTAACGATGGTCATAATGAATCCTTTAGTATACGTTTTCTTGGCCTATTACACAGGATTACACTGGATTGGGTATGTAGATTTCGCCCTAAAACACACCACTGGATAGTTTCGTGATTATGGCTGCGTAAACTGCAAAATTTTATGACTTTATAGATTTTTATTTTACAGAAAGAATATATAAAAATAATGTACAGTGTATTCAGAAATACATAATGTGCCAGATATATTGGATATCTTAATGTGTATATACTTACATATTTACTTACGAAACTTACGTTTGGATTGACCTATATATTGAAAAACAATTTTGCCTTGACAATGTTTTAATTTTACCCTGTTAATATTAATTTTGCAGTGTTGTGTTGTTTTAGTTGCTGTCTTTGAGATCATTATTTTAATTTCATTCCTTTTTTTTTTTGTTGAGTCAGGATTATTAGAGTCAGTACTGAATTATGTTTTCCCCTTTTGTTTGTAAAATTATCTGCAGTCGAGATCTGTCACCTATAATAAAATAGGGTGCATATGTAGACTACACCTCAATTTCAGTCTTAGATCCCATAACCAAGTGCAATAATCACAGTTATCAGTCTGAGCCACGCTCCATGTAAAAATCTTCCCTCAGCACTGAATGATGATAATTGTTGGTTGTAATGCCGTTATTATTTTTGCCATTGATGAAAAAAATCTTTGCGAGGTAGTTTGTGAATGTAATTTCAAATACAAATTGCTTTAAATTGGACAATTTTCGGAGCCGATTTTGGGGGGGATATCACACAAAAATTGCTGAATGTGACCGTCAGTACAGAGGACTGCATGCTTGGGGCGTGTGCGTCGCTCTGCACTGCCTTGCTCTGCTCTGCTCTGCTCTGCTCGCCCGGTGGGAATTTGGAAAGTAACGGAATTTCGCCGCGGTTAATTTAAAGCACATTGAGATTTGGAAGGAGCGCTGCCTGAGGGTTCAACTACAAGAGAATGACAGTGAAAACTAAAAATCAAGCTGTGATCCGGGAAGGACCGCACCGGTATGGCCGTCTTTCTTTGTCACCTGTTTAGGTTAAGATACTCTTAAACCTTAATTCAAAACAATCAGACATGAGTAGAATAAAGGTTCATTGAACGTATTATCGAAAATCTATATTCATATATCCGTTTTAGCTTGCCATGTTACAAACTCGACACCTTTGTTTGGTAGCACATATATAAATATGCAGCTGGGCAGATGTGTTTACCTTAACCCTGTCGACTGCGTCACATCCAAATCCCAAGTGGCTTCAGTCTAACTGGGACCTCCTGCAAGGTTTCCAAATGATGCATGTCCGTTGTGGGTTAACTAGGACTTGTAGGTTAGACGTAACAAACCAGCTCTAAGCCCATAGAATATAAAAATCAATTAAGATTCTGACACAATTAGTAGAGGGGACTGGGATTTTATGAGATTATTTAATTTGATGTTTACAGTGATTGGAGCCTTCACTTTCCTCTTTTCGATAGCTTTTTTTTCAAGTGATTTTATTTGTTTACGTATTTATTTGTTTATTTATTTCTTTATTTAGATAGCTCAAAAGATTAGCGTTCATATGGAAACGTGTTTTAATGACATGAACTCGTGGCTTCATGGCAAATTCCAAAGAGTATATATTATTACAATATCTAAACACTTGCTTGCATCGTCTATTCATTATTGTTTAACATGGAACCGAATGCCTGTTGCATTTTTTTTTTTTACTTTAGTTATCTGCTCGATTTTCTTGAGGTCTTTGTGATTTAGGGTCATGACCCAGGCCACCACCAGATATAAATAGCGCCTAGTTATTTAACCTGTCACATTTAAACCAAACGCCTAAAAAATCCACATGTGAAAAATGTTTCATAGTCAGTAATGATTCAGGTATCAGGGGAAAATCTCAGAAATTAGGATTCCGTCGTTTTTAATTGTCAATTCGTATACTCGTTGCTGTGAGTAACATGTCTGTGCAAACGTAAAATAAATACTCAGACTATAGACATAAATTATTCTATTGCATATTCTATCGTTTATCAATGACACTGAAAAACTGTAATTATTTGGGCGCAATATTTTCACTGAAATGCAGAATTTAGTCCAGGTGCGTTTACAGTCGCTTAGGGGTTCGAAGTGATTTGAATCTGCATGCCAGTGGAAGTGTTAAATATATGGCTAATTATGCGTATGAAAATTAAACAACAGTGTTATGCAAATTTAACTGGTTTCAGCTGTGCCTTCAGCACTTGAGACTAGCATTTAATCAAATGAAGCTAGTAATACATCTGTCCCTGAAACAATAAGGGCACAGACAAAAGCGACAGACCATTTATTATTAATCATATTTGTGTAGTGCTTCGAGCGTAGAAAGCAATGATAAAAGTGTGTCCCAAAACAAGTGTTTTATTGTTATTTTGAAATGTTACACATAATTTATAACGATAAAAATAAAGACTATTGCAAAACGTATTAATAATAATAATAATAAAAAAAAATAGTAATAATAATAATAATAATAATAATAATAATAATAATAATAATAATAATCCCATACGTAAATTTAGGCTAAACTTTTGTGTGTCTTCTTACACTGGAGTAGTTTTTTATTTAATCTTACTGCTTTGTTATTTTATTTGGTTCACAAAAAAATAGCTGCTTATTACTACTCCAAGTCAGCCGTTAACTAAATCTAGTTGCAGTCAGACATTAGAAATGTGATCATTGAGCATGTTTCATGCAACAAAATATTACCAATGTCTTATGTCAGTTATTTGTTTCTCGGTTTAGGCGATTTGTTTTAATAAACGAGAGATAAAAAAAAATCTCAGTGACCCACCCCTGAATTTCCCTTTTAGCATTGAAAATTTGGCTCTCATGTTTGTCTTATTTCTTGTGTTATCATATTCCTCGGACCCTACTCCGAGATCTCCAATCCCCGCCACTCTTGGAGCGGGTGGACCAATCAGAAAGCACCTTGGATAAATATTCATGATTCCCTGATTCAAACGTTTGAGCGAGTTTGTGTAGATCCGCCGCATCACACCTAGACTTTTCACAGAGACAAACTACATTTTCTTATGAATGGAAAGTGAAAAAATCAGTTGAGCTTAAATTGGGATCCATCCTTCACTGAGATAGAAGAAAACAAAAAGGCAGGAGAAGGGAGATTCGCACTGAAGACATGACAATGACCACAATCCCAGAGAGTCTAAACAGCCCCGTCTCAGGAAAGAGCGTTTTCATGGAATTTGGGCCACCAAGTCAACAAATGTCGCCTTCATCTATGTCTCACGGACATTATTCAATGCACTGTTTACATTCAACCGGTCATCCTCAGCACGACAGCTCGTACAGTCCCGCTCCGTCTTTCCCCAGATCGCTGGCTTACCCATACGTCAACTCGGTCGGTAGCCATTCTTCAAGTCCATATCTCAGTAGTGTTCAGACTTACCAAAACAGCACGGCGTTAACGCAGACGCGGTTAGAAGACGCAGGTAAGAATGGCTTTATTCCTTTCTTCATATCTAACTTAATCGTGCCTTTGTTTTTTCGGCTCACAGTGAGAATGCTGGACTGAAGTAGTCCAGATGTGGGGGTATTAGGCTTGGTAATTATTTATTGCGTAATGCTATAAACAATGTATGCAATTAACGCTAATTATACCTAAACTGCAGGCTGGAGCTAAAACTAGCATAGTGATGCGCGGCGCGCTGCAAGCGTCTCTGAGACTTTAACTCTCATCATGAGCGCGTTTCCTTTTTCCTTTTTCTTGCAGCACCAGAAACGGAGAAAAGCACGGTAGTGGAAGGAGGGGAGGTTCGCTTCAACGGGAAGGGAAAAAAGATACGCAAACCTCGGACAATATATTCCAGCCTTCAGCTGCAGGCGTTGAACCGCAGATTTCAGCAGACGCAGTATCTGGCGCTGCCGGAGAGAGCAGAGCTGGCCGCCTCTCTGGGGCTCACACAAACCCAGGTGAGGACGCGTCTTACATAAATGTTCATTTGGGAATTAACCATTCTAACTGGATAACTTGGATAATTTATAATCCAATATTAACATTTTAGTTTTAAACATTAGGCCTTTTATGACCGAAGCATTTGGACAATTTGCATTATATATTTTGAGACTTTTTGTAGGTGCACATTTGTTGTCCCTAATTATACATTTATGTTTGTATTTGAAACATAAAAACATAATTCAAATGTCGGCTATTATTCACTTGATTAGTGGATGTTATAGCCTACATTCTAATCTAGTTGCCTATGTTTTCCTTACACAACGCAACAAGTCCTGTCTTATTTATGATTTATTCTTTAATTGAAAATCCATGAATGTTGGTCTTTTTAAACGTGTTCGTCGTTTTGCTGACATGAATCTCACTTTGCAGGTCAAAATCTGGTTCCAGAACAAACGATCCAAGTTCAAGAAGTTAATGAAGCAAGGCGGAGGAAGCATAGACACAAGCGCACTGGCCAATGGCCGCGGACTTAGCGCCGGCTCGCCCCCCGTAGCGCCCGTATGGAACTCATCCGCTAACGTTAAAACCTCCGTCGGTACACCGAGCTCGTACATCCCGAGCTACACCTCCTGGTATCCCACCACGCACCAGGACTCTATGCAGCAGCCACAGCTCATGTGAAGGCAGCGCTTGGCGGACCCCGCCCCTCTTCCTTCGCGGAGGACCCGGATGAGGGGAGCACGCGACCCTGCCGCCCGGCTCTCCGGCCCTCAGACCATACAGTACACACTGCGATCACACCGGAGCACACTGCACAAGCACACCGACATACTGGCAACAACAGCCCGCAGGCCGAGACACTGAGAAAGAAGCGTCTGCTGCGGAGGAATACGCTTTCCTCCTTTACTATCAGAGCGGATATCCTAGACAGTTGGGTCAAATGAAGCTGCTCCTGATATTTCTTTTTTTTAACCTGACAGTTTACTGTGTGTAAAACGTTATATAAAGATGTTACAAGTGAAAGAAAATAATTTTTCAGACTGTCATTTTTGCCTGGAAAATGGAACAAATGCGTTTATTTGGCATGGTTTAGCTACCTAAAAGCAACACTCTGCCTTTTTACAGCCGTCAGTTGTTGATATCTAAACACACAAAAACATATCTTGCATAGACTATATTTTCTACAGAGAAGGGTGAATGGGTTGTGCTGTGCCAGGATCTGAGCATTTCAAATAGTATAGGGTCAAATCATGCGAAGAGCCTGGTTTTCCTGATTCCAAAGAGCAAATCTTTATAGGGTAACTTAAGTCATTTTGGCTGTGTGGAGCTTCTTTGTGTGTTTATTTAAAGTAACTTATTTAGATTTCGATTATGTCCGTTTGTATGTTTATTTAAAATGAATGTTTTTTTTTTAAGATATGGCTGCACTAAAGTGAGCAACACTCCACTTTAATTCGAGATGAATTTGTTAAGCCGAGTGCTTGTCGGTGCTGTAAGAGCATCCCCCGCGGACACAAAGCAACACAAGTGTTTAGAGATCATGTACAGAAAAAGCCATGTTTAAGATTGTGCTGTTAATTATGTGAAAAGGATTTCGACCCGAGTATGTTTATTACAAATTAATGTGTTTAGCGTTCTACATGGCGAAATAGTTTTATATTGGTCAAATTAATTTATTGTTTTTGTTTGTTTGTTTGTTTTATGGATTTGTGTATAATGTGTGTACAAACTCTGACAGTAAAGTTCACACTTTAAAATATATTTTACAATGTCGTCATTGCAACAATCATGAAAACAATTAATAGGCTTAGCTGGCAAAAATTACAAGAGTCTAAGTTAACTATATAAACATTTACAATATTTTAAATATCTAAATAGACAGTTTTAGTTCACTGTCTTCTTGGTATGTATGCACGTACGTATGTATTTCCCGCATTGGGGTGATTACATGTCCCTTTGCTAGACTTCTCATTTCATGATGAATCGCCGATTAATCCTGTGCTGGTTTCTATAACACAGCAAATCCTCCTTACAATAAGAGTGCTTGTTCCTCTTCTCCTTCATTTAGCCGCTATAAGCTCCTTTCCGCTCTTGTGCCGCTGGAACAAACCTCGGGCGCGGGTGAATAGCACGCGTATGTGTTAAGTGAATAATTGAGCGCGAAACAGGTGCCTGCAGAAAGGAGCAGGAGGATGGAGGGACCGGTAAGGGTCGGTGGGGGGACTACGGACAAACCCAAAAGACCACTTGGTTGTCGTGGATAGTTTAACTGCGCTTTTTACGGAATAATCCGAATCACACAGAGCACATTTAAATAATCGTTTACGAAAATGGAAAATTCATTAAGTATACTTATATCGGTTCTACAGTTTTCGTATGCTCACTGTAAATCTGGTTGCATCTGAAAATTCATAATTTTTATTTTTATTTAATAAAAAATGGTTATTTGTTTTAAAAAGAAAAAATGAACATACATTTTAAAACAATAACTAGAAAATAATCGGGGCACAATTTAAGATGCATCTAAACAGTCTTGCTGGATCAGTTATCATTTACATACTTCACTGCTTAATCTAGACAGCACCTAACAGGCTACAACTGTGTGTGTGTGTGTGTGTGTGTGGAGTGCAGAGGGTGCAGTAATTATTCTGACAAATTTTGACGTTCTTCATGTGGGGCCTGCAAAAATGGCCACAGCATGTTCCACAGGGCCAAGTGGCCAAAAGAAGACCACAGCTATAGACCACGGGACTTATATCTATAGAACATGTCTAATTTTCTCTTTTAAATATTTATTTTAAAATCTCTTTTATGGATATATTAAGGATAATATATTTTGTCTGCTGGTATTTTGTTTTATTTGGATCAGTTATTGGCAAAATATATAAAATCGAATCGAATAAATTTTTTATTAAAAGCTACGACCAGCAACAACGAAACTAACATTACAGCGCGTGATCATGCTCTTTCAGTTCCTGTGCCACTGCTGTTGCTGCTACTATACTACTATTGCTGCTACTACTACTGCTACTGCTACTACTGCTACTACTGCTACTAATAATATAATTCAATTTTAATAATAATAATAATAATAATAATAATAATAATAATAATAATAAAATTATTATTATTATTATTATTATTATTATTATTATTATTGACGGATTCTGTTTCCCTTTGCTATCCTAAGGTTAAACCACATGTGTGATAATATTCTTGTAAATAGTAATAAATATATAATATCAAGAATAAAAGCTGTTTTTAAATGATTAAAAAAATATTTTAATTATCCTGTCGCATGGTCACAGGCTATTAAGCCAAGATTTATTCATTGTCTATGCACAAAAATGCAGTGATTAATGAAACATACATTGTATAACAAAATTGCACGATTAATTATAGTACACAGTCCACTGACTATACCCTAAATCTAGACAATAGCCAGATAAAATATATAACAAGTAAAAATGTATTTTCCTTTTTTGCCACATGGCTTGGGTATGCAGCTGTGGAGCGGAGAGGGTCAGCGTTATTTCACTATATTCTCCTCTTGATTACGAGCCGAGCCCATCAAACCAGACATAATTACAGTCATTGCGCCCTTATTTATTCTAATGCAGTTTCCCATCTACAGGATAATTATGAGCAATTTTTTTTCGCACGTGGAATCTTTTGTTAACAAAGGAGATAGCGCACTGAAAGAAAATTTGCTGTGCGATGAAAAAAGAGCGACTTAGGTGCGCGACAGCCCCCCTCGCTGAGGCTCGCTTATAAGTAAGCCTGGCAAATTGCTTGCAGGTGTATACCGAGGGATTGTCAATAGGAAGAGCGCACAAAATTAGCAATAGCACAATGTTGGAATAATTAAAGCTGCCGTGAAATTATGGAACAAGGGCTGCCTTATTTTGTCCTACAAATGACAGAAAGGCTAGCTTTAAAAAAAAATCAACAGAGAATCAGTTCCGTCATTTTTTAGAGTAAAAAATAATAAATTATGTTCGTGTAACTATAGCAATGTACCTTTACTCTTACATATTTGCATTGGGTGGTATTTTCTGTAATATTCGTTAAGCCCAAGGAATAAATCGTAAACAGGTATAAAAAAAATGAAACAAAGAATTGTTTAAAGCAATCAATTTATTTGAATTAACCTGTAGATTAATGCAATGCAAATATGGTTATTTATAACAGGTATTTTAATCAGATGATGTCATTTGTGTCGGTCTCAAATTCAACTATAGATGAGTTTTTGAAAAAGTAGAGAAATATCCCTGTTTCCGTTGATATCTAATGTATATTGAACATATTATGATGTCTTGTTGGAATATAGAGCGAAAAACAATAGAAAGAAATTAACAATGACAAGCGTTAGGAACAGATAAGCTTTATACTTACCTTTTGTAAGATAAATGAGTATGCAGATCTGCCGTATATTCATATATGAGTCATTGTTTAGTATCCAGTGGTCACTGGTTGGGTTGGACGCTTCGGGTCCCTGCAAGAGCATCGTGTAAGCAGGGCTAGGAGCTTTAGCAGCACGCGCGCTGAACAAGACTGAAAAATTCCAGCTTTATTTTCCCTCTTTATAGCTGTTGGGGGAAAAATTGCAGATTATTAGCATAAATGTTTACTCCTCATTACGCTGATGACATTGTGCACTCGAGATCTTGGTAATCTTTGGGAAAATTATGAGTAATTTTTAAAAATTTAAAGCAGCAGTTACCACGCAATTCAGGCTAATTTTGCGTAGGCTCCAAACGGATATAATTATAGCCGAGTCAAGATGTTATGCTAAAAACTATGCATATATATTCCCATTTATTATGTACATGCAACTTTGACAATGTTGATGCTTGAAATAGCTGGAAATTGTCTTGCGCAAAAATTACAGTCCATATTAGGACATCTAAAATTGCGAAGAATTATACAGTAATTGCAGGCTTTCGGATCCGAGAGCCAGAATGCTCAAACTGGAGCAATTGTGGATAAAATTACAGATCAGAGTATAAATTAGGGAAGGGGTATGGCATTTTTCAAGTTGTCTCCAGGATTCCGGAAGTGTCTAGCGCCGCATCATCGCTGATCCTTTAGGAAGAGAGAGGGCGGCGTGCAGACCACGCATTGCTCTAATAGTTCTTTATAGCCCACCATTTGTTTTCATTTGTAATACAGGCACATTTACCTTCTTTGTTTATGTTCTGAAGCATTTAAATTTTACTTTGATAATCATATATTCTAATTTCTCCTAATGGAATGATGGAAGTGGCACATGTAGTCCATTATAACATAATAATGGGTGTTAACCATTGTGCAAAGTTCTAGCTCTTCTGATCCACACTTCATAGTTTTGACCAGGTGATTGTGCGATAATATGACGTAATTACTCTAGGTTAAAATCCCCAATGAAGCCAGCATTTAAAATGTTTCTATTACAAAAATCTGAGCACTATTATTGTGCACTATTGTCCTATAATAATACAAGCCCCAGGGCGACATATAGCATATGTAATATGGTCATCTCAGACAAAGTATGTCCCGATTACATACTCGTCTGTATAGCTTTGATTCTTCAACTGTAGAAATTATAAATAGATCAAAAATTCAGTGTGTTCCCTATTTGGTTATGTTCTTTGTTTCTTGGTCAGTATTGTATACCTTACAAATAATATAGCTTAATCTAGACCTGTAGGATGTTTGACCAATGTGTACACATGTAAAACATGCTAGAATCTACATTACATATAACAGTTACGCACTAACCAAATTATTTTTATAAAGCTCCAACTGAGTGTGTGGTGCCCACATCTGGCAGCATGGGCTGACAGTAAATATTGTTTTTTCGTGTGTTTTTATTTTGTTTAGTTGGAGGCATTTTTATGCTAAGACTCGAATTCTTCTCATCTGATGAACTCATCTTCTTATCTCCACCTCATGTCAATCTCTCTCTCTCTCTTCGTCAGTATTAAATCTAGGGTATCATATTTTAAATATGTTTCTAAGTCATATCTGTCATGTTGGTGGACAAAAGGTGAATTTGTGAGTTTTGTCTGAGACGTTTACAAGCATCACGCCTTCAGCCAGACTTATTACAGGCCGAGAGGCTCGTCTGGCGCCAGAGCAGCGGGAGGAGGCGTGGCCGGAGAGAGAGGAAAACATCTGAAACATTTCAGCAGTGAGCTACAAGCCCTATAGCACAAAAAGCGCTCAGAGAAGAAAAAACTCAACCATCCACATCAGAAACACTGGATTTGAAATCGCAAAGCAACGTTAAATTCACATGAAACATTTTTATTTAAATACGCATTTAGCACGGCAAAACCGTTCATTCAGCATAAGACATAAAAAATAAATTAAACAAAAGCAAGTTATTTCTGAGAAACGTGTTACATGTGAATTTTTGTTTAGGGAAAATGATTAGCCTTTGAGCTCTCAATGATAGGCTAATGTTTCCCATTAATATATCCAAAAACCCGAAAACCCTACCTTATAACCTACAAGACTATAATGATGGCAATGTCTCAGAGAGACGCGGTGAAACATACAAGTATAGAGACAAGTTTCTCCTGCTAACCTTATGTACAACTTAGAACGCAAACAAAAACTCATTTATGACAACGATGGGCACATTTAAAATACATTATGATGGACAAATGAAAGTGAGGTCATTTCTGAAGGCACGATACAGCTTGAACTTGTGCTACATAATCTGACGTTAACACATCCAGCTATAAAGTTCACTCCGGCGTCAACAGCCTTTTAGAGCATAGCTTTGGATCTTAGTGGTTGAGTAACAATGCATTATGTTATCCTTTAATTTTCCACCTCCAAGAGACAAAATAAATAAATACAAAAATAATTGCATTGTCTTTTATTCTTCCGCGTCTGTCTGATGACGACATTGTGTATAAGGAAAAAGAAAAACAATATTACACGCAGCAAGAAACATGGGAGGCCTACATCTCTGTCCATGAGTCGCGGCAGAAAAACGAACTTTTCTCAGAAAACGAGGTCTTTAAGTCACATCAAGCTCTCGTTTTTCTCTTTCTATCTGTTTCCACCGCAAAATTAATTTTCCAGTTTTTAAAGTCATTTTCGCTGTTGTCAAAATATCGTTCCTGCGCTCACGGCTGTGTTGTGGTGGTGCGGTGCCAGCGCGTTTGCTTGGAGATGCGCGCTTGAGTTCGTGGATGAGTACCAGGAGTAGTTGGTGAGAAATGAAGGCGCCGTGGTGCTGGGAGAGCCGCTGCTCGGGGCTAAAGCCGAGCTCACACTGGTCATCCTCTGATTTTGTGGAAAGTCCCAGACGCTGTTGACGGGAGGCGAATGGCACGTCGGAGACTCGCTGGAAGCCACGTGTTGCTCCGGCGGTATTTCTCCATTCTTCCACAACTTCTTGAACTTTGAGCGGCGGTTTTGGAACCAGATTTTCACCTGAAATAGTAAATAAAGATGAAGCTTGATCGAAATAAATTCATAAATTCCAATTACACATTACTAAATCTCGAAGAAGTTTTAAAAAGACATAGATAGTGATCTGAATATGACCAATAGCCTTTATTTTGCATCCAAAAATTAATCAAAATATCGGGATTGTAGTAGTATAGGAACATAAATAACTTTATATTTAGAGGCTGATACAGGATATGCTGCTGGACATTGATAGCCAGAAAACCGCTTCTCATGCGATCTTTCAGAAGAAGTTAAATATATTTTGCTGATTACGATTGCATGAAGAGTGCATTGGAATAGCTTTACTTCTTTTAGATGTGATCAGTGAACCCTCACCTGGGTCTGTGTGAGGCCCAGAGAAGCGGCGAGCTCGGCTCTCTCCGGCAGCGCCAGGTACTGTGTCTTCTGGAAGCGCCTCTGCAGCGCGGCGAGCTGGAAACTTGAGTAAATAGTTCTCGGCTTCCGCACTTTCTTTGGCTTTCCGTTCACCATACGAATTTCAGGTTCGTTCTCCTCCTTTTCTGTTAGCAAATAAGAACATTTGGTTCTCATTGAAATAGGAGCATTTTAACGAAACAATAACATTTTATGTTTGGACAAGATACATTAATAATTTGGTAAACGAATAAGATGGGATGCAAAGCCATTTTAATCGTCTAATGACTACACTACACAGTGCTATAATGAGATTTATTTAAAGTCTGCACGTGTTGTTTGCTGTAAGAGTTGTCACAAACTGGTGGTTGGTTTACCTGCGTCAGTAGGAGTAGGCGATGCGCTCGATCCGTATGTGCTGTACGTACTGAAGGAACTGTTGAAGCCCAGCTCATAAGACTTGGCGTTGTACTGAACGCTGCTCATGCCGTTGTTGTGGTACGGATAAGTACCGAGCTGGCCGTAAGGAGAGCCTGCACAGTGACTCGGTTGCTGACCGTTGTAGTAGCTACTGTCCGTTGCGGTAGAGACCGGTAGAGTCGGGGATTCCTGAGACTTGTGCAAGCTGTGGTAACCACTCGAGGTAATCTGGTTGGAATGCATATCTGCGCTGAGACTGTCAAACACCCCAGTCATGGTTAATGCTCAATCAAAAAAAACGACGTACAAATAATGGACAGGCACTCATCCAGTAATGAAAGCACGCATGGAAAAGCAGAAATAAAATTCACGATCTGTTACTAATTTGTTTTCGTAGTAGCTGTCATTCCTGTGAGGTTTAGAGAAGAGACCGTGCTGACTCCCTGGTCGAGGAGCGTGATTGTCTGCAGCTCAGGAGTGCAACGGGCGGCATTTATCGCGCGTCACGTGGGAGGCCGAACCTGCGCGCCACCAACAGCCAATTATGGCAGGCTTGAGGAAAACACAACGATCTGTACAGACCTGCACATAAATCAAGTTTTAGTGTATTAATGCTTGCAACAAACATACACATGAGCAAACATTTAAACATACACTAAAAAATAAAACCTTAGATTAAAACTTTTTTCAAAGTTTTTGCAGCATTTTTGTTTATTTCGACTAAAGATAAATAAATCTGGTGTAAATCTGGTGTAAAAGTTTAGAACAATTTTAACATGACGACGTGTTTTTTTTTTTTTTTTTACTAATTCAAGCTTTTTTTTTAGTATAAATACTAACAATCATTGAATTCTACATACATACATACATATATGCATACATAATTACGTATGCAAAATAAATTAAATAAATAGAAAAAAACAAATTAATGATATGAACAAACATGAAGCAAAACATGATGATGATGATTTTTATTATTATTTTACCTTTATTATACATTTATTTGTACCTTTAACGATCAGATTTATTCATTAAAAATGTAAATCTTTTCATAAAGATTTTCCTGTTTAACTTTGAAAAGTCAATGAAATTGGAAATTGTAATTTACCTACTGTTTCTGGTTCCTTTAATTTTTACCTAATGATACTTTAGACAGACCGCACATCAGTACACAATGCAAAATTTCTCGCCCTGTTGCGACATCTGTTGGCATAATCATCACTAAGAGTAAGAACAGTGGCTTATCAAAAGATTGATCAAGCAGATCTTGTTAGCAGAACATTTGATATTCCATGCTAGAAATACATTATAAACATTAGATCCGCTTTAAATTAGTTATTTTGCATAGTCCAGATTATATAGCCTTTTTATATTACAATAGACTCTACAATTCATCAGGTTATAAAAAATTTATTTCTTAGAAAAAGTTATATATAATTTATTAATATAATAAATGTATAATCTATATATATATTTTTTACAGTTTTAAATGTTCTAATTAAATTCAACACAGACGCTGCAGTTCAATCTAAAATAATACTACATGTAAATACTACAGCTGCTGTCAACTTTATTAGGAACATCTGCATAGCAGTTATAATCAGCCAATCACGTTGCAGCATCAAAATTCATATACAGGTCAGGAGCTTTATTTAATGTTAAGATCAAACATCGGAATTTAGAAAAGGTATGGTCTCGTGAATTTAACCGTGAAATGGTTGTTTCTGGCAGATGGGCTAGTTTGAGAATTTCAGAAACTGCTCATGTCCAGGGAATTTCATACACAGCACTCTATAATGTTTACATAGAATGGTGGGGGGAAACATGTGAGCATAGATCTGCATGGCGAAACACCTTGATAAGTGATATCAAAGGGGACAAACCAGGCTGGTCTGAACTGACAGAAAGCCTTTAGTAACTGGAATAAGTCTTTACATTCGCGGTGAGCAGAACAGCATGCACAACAAATCAAACCTTGAGGTGGATTGGCTACAACAAAAGAAGACCATGTCAGTTTCCACTCACCACAGCCAAGATAAAGAATCTGAGGCTATCGTGGGCACAGACCAACACGGGACAGTTTAATAATGGAAAAAGTCCGGTTGATTTTCTTCTGATCCTCGTTTTGATGAGCCAGTGCCCATGCTATGCTCAGATTTCTGTTCATGCTTACAAGAGTGAAACTCGATGTGGTCTTCTGCTGTAGCCCATCCACCACGAGGTTAAATTTTTTTTGTGCATGCCGAGATGCTTTTCTCCTCACCGTGGTCGTATAGAGATTATATGAATTACTATAGACTTCCTGTCACCTTAGATAGGTCTGGCCATTTCCCTCAGGGGTGTCAAACATACGGCCCACTAAGGCGTCCAGTACGGCCCGCGGGATAATTTGAACAATAATATTAAATATCAAATATTTTTTATTATCATTATTATTATTAATAGTAGTATTAAATAAAGTCTAAAAGTGTGTTAATGAACAGTCTCTGAGGACTTGTTAAATGCAGTTTTAAAGAATACAGTGTATTTGTTGTAATTTGATGCACTATGATTAAAAAAAATAAACAAATTCGGCACATGGTCACATTTCTTCTCATCCGGCCCTCACCCTAAAATGAGTTTGACACCCCTGCTCTAAGCTCAATTATCAACAATGCGTTTTTGCTCAGCACGGTGGTGTAGTGGTTAACACTGTCGCCTTGCACCTCCATGGTCTGGGTTCGATTCCCTAATCTACAGTACAGTCCAAAGACATGTAGATTAGGTTTATTGGCGTTCCCAAATTGCCCGTAGTGTATATGTGTGTGTGCCCTGCGATGGATTGGCACCCTGTCCAGGGTGTACCCCGCCTCGTGCCCTAAGCCTCCTGGGATAGGCTCCAGGTCCCCGTGACCCTGAATACAGGATAAAGCAGTATAGACGATGAGTGAGAGTGAGTGAGTGTTTTTACACACAAAATTGTTGCTCATTCTTTGTAGGTTTTACAGTAGTTTGCACCATTCTGTGTGATCTTCGCCTCTGTGAGAAATTCCCTGGACAGCAGACAGTTTTCAACCAGTCCATCTGGCACCAACAGTCATGTCACGATCAAAGTCACACTAATCACACGTTTTCTTTATTGAGGTGTTGGATGTGAGCATTAATTGAAGCACTTGACCTGTATCAACCCGAGTTTATGCATTATGTTGCTACAAAATGATTTGAAGATTGAATTTTGAATTTTCATTGAATTTTGAATTGCTAAAATGTTATTGGATGATTGGATAATTGCAAAAATGTGCAGGGGGTAAACGTGTTCCTAATAAAGTGGACGTCAGTGTGTGCATAGCTATTATTTGTAATACGTGTGTTAGAGTAGTGGTCAAAATAAAACCTTGAGTCCCTCTCTGGTGTGAAGTGGTATTGCTGCGATTACTGGTACAGGTAATATACACGGCAGACCGAAAGGGGGCAGTGCAGCACAAGCAGTACATGGCAGTGACTCAAGTGCCTCACTGTCATGCATGATAAACCATCCATCCATCAACCTCTGTAGTTCTCTGCAGACCACTGGTGATCATTGTATTTATTCCCATTTTTAATACCTTCGGTCAATATTCACACTCGCATTTTGGGAACATCGATTAGCCTTCCCCATCTTTTCTGGTTTCTGTTCTTAGTCTCTAAATATCTTTCACTCTTCTGTACCTCATTGTCTACAGATGAGTGCACTCTGACCAAGTAGAGGCACTCTGTGCACTCTGACCAAGTAGAGGAGTGCATAACCAAGAAGCAAGATACAGTGCTATAACAGAGTAGAGGAATTTCCTGCATCAGTAAAATCCTTGACATCTTGCTGCTTTTTGAACCTGTTGATGTTGAGTGTTGTGATATAACCACCCTGTTTTGCTTAGAGCAATGCACACTACCATTATTGAAAGATTACATATACTGTACAGTATGCAAGAGGACAATATTTCTGGCTCAGCATGTGACTGTATTCAACAGTGCTCATCATCGAATGTTCATCAAGGTTTTCTTTTTTATCCGTACAAGTGAATTTGGGAGTCATTAAAAACCACAACAAAAGTATCTGGTTCAGCAGAATCATGTGGGTATCTGTGTAAATCTTTGAATTCTAATGTGATAACTGTGCAGTTAAGCACAAAGAAGGTTTTTAATGTAGTTCTTCAAAGTCAGCAAGCTGAGTGAAGTAATACACTTTATAATGTTTACAGTCTGCTTGCTCCTAGAGATTGTATTTATGTTTCGCAAGTTTTTATTTTTATTTTATTTTTAGTAAAAATAAAACTCCTGATCCACAACACTTGGCTTGGAAGCTTATTACATAGCACCATAATAAATGAAATTATCTTCAATTAAGTTTTAGTTGCATAGCAATTTTAACAGCATATATTGTTGTTGTATATTGACGTAGCTCCCTATTGAGTTAGGGATGTGACAGTGACAAGAACAAACACCCAGAGATCATATGACAAATAAACCTTGAGAAAACACAGACTTGAAGGAGATCCTCATCTGAGTGACATCTGGATGTGGAATTATACTTTAATAAATATGTACCATAAAATTAAACAGTATTAAGAGTTCTGAAAGAATGTTCATTAGACTTATTGTGAATATCTTGTGATGAGCACAGTACTACCTTAATGATTAAAATAGCAGTTAATTTGCACAAGTCTACTACAGTATCCAAGTGAGATCATTCAGATCATTCAAAATGATAGAGACTAAACTGTTTTTTGGATGTAAATCCTAAGGGTATCCATGTGGGATGACTCACAACAGCAGGAAATGATTCACAAGTGCAGGATCATAGCATCAGGGTGAATCAGGCAGGCTCAGACGGCCAGAGGAGCCAAACGGTAGAATGATGTTAACAGCATCATGACAGTAGGCAGCAGGTGGTCTTTCATCTGCCCATCTGTAATCATATGACAACAGACTATGTACAGTTTGACCTCATCTTTAGGTTTAATACCATGTAATACTGGCATTTCCTGTGAGTGCAAGTGTTTTTTTGTTTTGTTTTTTTACTTATGAAATGCTTTGGGGTAGTAAAAAAAAGATTTCTGAAATATATTTGAAAGCACTGTTTTACATTAATGTCTTTTCAGAACAGGCTAAAAGCTAGTACAGCAAATGAGGCAAATATTTTAATAAATTATTTTCAAAGAGGCTTCTACTACTTCTTTCATCATAAGGTGAAACAAAAACACAGGAAGGAACTAACTGCTTGAAGTGAGAGCACTGAAGAAACTAATTTCTGATATCCATTGTGAGTTAGACGCTTGAAAGGTTGGCATCATAAATAATGGGATATCATCCAAATGGCATAACCTCATTCTGAATCATTGATTTTTTCATTAAAATTACTATGCATTATTCATTGTTATACTTTATAATGTTTCTGAACTCTCATACCCTCCTCCCAGAATCTCAGAAGAGAAATATTTTATAATATTTACTGTTACCGGTGTCATGAATTTTTCTGTAGCCATAATAACAGACAAGCGACCTTGTCTATTACAGTATTTGCTTATCTCTCATCTGTCGGTGACCTTGTCTATTATTTGCTCATTCTCTCTCTCTCTCTCTCTCTCTCTCTCTCTCTCTCTCTCTCTCTCTTGCTCTCTCTCTCTCTCTCTCTCTCTCTCTCACACACACACACACACACACAATCATACCCATGTTCTGACCTTGCACAAACATATCAGTGTAACTTTGAGGTTATAAAAAAATAAAGATTGTGCTATTAATTTAAGCCACAAAATGTATTTTCGACAGATACATTCTATTAATTGTAACATCAAACATACCATGTACTTGGAAAGTATTTGGAAAAAGAAAAAAAATTTACAAAACTAAATAGCTTCACTAGCTATCCTGTTAGCTAGCCTTTAGCATTAGTATTTTTAATCCAGCTAACTAAAAAGGGCTTGAGAAACTTGTGATTTTTCTTTCTTCTTTATTTATTCTTCCCCTGTACTTCCCACTAAAATCAGGGTTGATAGGACCACATCTGTCATGACAGAGCAGTAAGAAATGTGTCACATAGCATTACAATAGCAACCGAAACTCTTTACAAAATGTGATCCTCAGACAATTGGACACCAGTGTTTACACACCTGCCATATTGCCATCACTTGCTGTAAAAATGCCATTGACTATTTATTTAACTTGCTGTGACATGCTTGATGGATTTGTGAAAGGCTGACAAACTGAAAAAATATATATTAAAAAGCCCAGTTTTTGTGTGGTCTGCGTTTTCATAGTAAATATAACCCATCAAGCTGTAGATAAGGTGTGACAAAACATGTAGGAAAATTATATACGAAAATATGTGCTACATACATACTGTAAGTGAATGCATATTTAAAGTAAAAACATTGTATCAAATTTGAACAATAGAAATAAAAGTTTATTTCTAAGCATCTAGTCGTGACAAAAGTATGAAGCTCACTCCGTCACTCGCAGTATTTGCTTAATGTGACAGAATTCTTTTTCTTCTTTTTTTGCACTGGTTTGCCATCATGCAAGCAACCTATTTCATCCATTGCTTTTAAAGGTATCTGTGTTAAACTGTGCCTGAACTGTTCCTGGATCAATCGGAGAAAGAATGGTGAATAATAGGTACTGTAAGTGCTGTTATTTCACCAGGGACAATTACATTTCAGTAATGGATATGCAGGGTTCACTTTGATCTATAAATCACTTATAGCACTACTTTCTACCACATAAGGGTAGACCTCATAGTTCTGAGAATTTCCATGCATAAGAGAGAAATTCTGTTGAATGTGCAGTTGGCAGAGATTGTTGCATTACTTTGGCTACTGAGTTATGATTTATTAAAATTCAGCTAATATCTTAAAAGTAAATGGATGATACACTTAGCCAAGGATAGGGAGCACAATTGCTGCATTGGTATACTATAGGATGAATTTCCTTAACACTTAAGCTTTCTGGATTTTATATGCATACATTGTACTAGGCTGCAAAAATTCACTTCTGATGTTAATATGTGAGGCTATTTAAAATATTTTAAGTGATCATGAAGACTGAATAAAAATTTAATAAAAACATAATTCTGTCAAACTTACACTCGTACTTGTAGAGCATGGATTGTGACAATTATGTAGTAATTTCTGATTTGTTTTCTACTTATATATTTACAGTATATTCTTATAGATATAGTTACACCTGTAGTTGCACTTTATTTTTTTTTGGTTTAGTACTTTTACGTTCATAAGTTTCATGTTAAAGTAATTCTGCTTTTAGAAGTGAAAAATGTTCTAAAACATGAATAGATCATGTGAGTACAGTGTCTTGTTATGTGTTATGTAGCTGCCATGTTAAGACTGAACACACATCCTCTACTAAGAAGAGAAGCATCACCAAACAGTATACAGTATAGGTAATATTAGATAATGAGTGTTTGCACTGGGTCCACAACAAAAACACTCAAGATGTTTTGATTTAATATGATACATTTTAATATGATACTTAGATTCAAGATACGTTCTACATGTTAAATAATATGAACGCCCAATGCATTGAATGTGGCATTTGTCTCTGCCAAATTTTACATTTTCTTGTTTGCCTATGGATCCAGATTTTCAGGCCACCCTATATGTGTGTGTGTGTGTGTGTGTGTGTGTGTGTGTGTGTGTGTGTGTGTGTGTGTGTGTGTGTGTGTATAGTGCCCTGCGTTGGCTTGGCACACTGTCCAGAGCGTACCCCGCTTTGTGCCCTGAGTCACACACACACACACACACATGCACACACACACACACACACACACACACACATACACAACAGGAAATTTTATTCTACCGATTAACCTCATCTAAGTGGCAATGGAACCCTCAAACCTGAAGATGCAAGGCCACAGTGCTAGCCATGTGTCATCATGCCAGCAATTGACATCATTTAATTTCTGAGAAAATAACCCTTGAAGTCTGCTTCATTGACCCTGGATTTATCAGTGAAAGGAGGCATGGATACAAACAACTGCTAACTTTAGCATGCTACATTTTTTTTCAAGAAAAAAAAGTGTCTTCCATCCTGCCAGATCTTTAATGTTTCACAATAATTGGTGTAAATTTACTGATCAATAACTGGCTACTGATCAAAAACCGGTAATATGACACTACTAGCTTGAATTGATAACACATGTAACAACACAGTGTTATGGTACACCTGGATTCTCAAAAATGTATACTCACGGTCATTATTTTTAATTATGTTTTTCACTACCAGCTTAGTTACTTTGTCTATTCAGTGAGTATTGAGTGTATTTGAGGGAGGTGGGGGAGGAGAAAGTGAAGGATATGACTTCTATTGTGTTAGTAATCAGCTGTGAACTAGCCTGCTGAGGAGAACTCTTCCAGTGCTGCCCTATACAGAAGTGCTCATCTTTACAGAAGTACTTTCTTTTACAAATAAACAATAATCCATGTTTTGCACAATATGTCAAAAGTTATGTTTTTATCCAGGGGTTTAAAGTAATTGTTTAACATTAAGCAATTAGTTGGGCAATTATTGAATATTAGCCTATTTTGGCAAATGTCCTTATAGTAAAATGACTACTTACAGGCAAAAGTGAGTGTAGGCTATTTACCACCTTAGTTACCATAGCCCCCTCAGAAATTTGTTGATAATCCTAGAACTTTAGCCAAACACACAGACCCTGGGAGAACAGGACAAATTAAAAAGCGCATAAGTTAATGTTTGTTTACCTCCATGTGAATACCCTGAGTGTGGATTCAGTTGAGTGGAGTTCACAACACTTTACAGAATATCTGGAAACAACAGGGCATGTAAACCTGCAGTAGCATGTGGAGTATTACACAGCTTTTGCTGATATGCAGTTTATGTCAATTTAGCTGTGTTCCCCATGAGTGGTAATTATAATTACTATATTTATAATTATAATAACTTTTTTTTTTACTTTCATAAAAACCAAGGTCTAAAAAAGACCATACCTACTTCATCAAAAAAAACTTAAAAAAAAAAGTTTTAAAAAGTGTATACTATGGAATACTGCTATAGGTATAACTACACCATGTTAGGATCTTTACTAACATAGTATTCAGGAGCTCAGTCAGAAATCATGCACTGGTGTCCAAGTGTCCTGACATCCTCATTGTTCACAGGGCAGTCCTCCCCCCGCTTCTCTCACTCGTAAAAAGGGAGCGGGGCATTTGTGAGGAGAGAGTTGGCTAGATTTACTGCGCTTCGTGTTGCACAAAGGAGCCTGTGCTGTAACAACACGGACAGATGTGCTGCTTGGTGTGGTTTAAACAGCACTTTTTATGCAGCCACTCATGCAAGGCATGATGGGTTTAGAGTTCAGGATTTACCATTAATTGCCATCATACAGGACTACAGCAAACATGACAACCAGGAGGACATGATATAAGATTTTCAGTGTTTTTTCATCTTGTCCCTGAGGGGAGACCCTTTTTAGTTACAAGTATGACCTTAGCATAGAGGTTATAAAAACACTCCTTGGCTACCAGGACACTTCACACTGGATGGTTAGCTAGTAGAATTTGTGTTCATTAATATTTAAACTAGGTTTAAATACTCTAACCCTGGCTGCCTTTAGTTTAGTGTATCCCCTATTCTATTAGAGCTAGTTGACCTCACTGGCTATTTTTTCCTTATATCAGGTCATTAATATAAATTAGCTAATATATATTAAAGGTTATATTTATATGTTTAAAAACATATGGCTTGAAATGGACTCCTATATTTTTATGTCAATTCAGATTGGACAGTAATAAATAAGAGCATGAATTCCTAAATGTCTTCTTTTGTGCTCTGTGTTGGAATAAGGTAACAGCATATTAGTAAATCGGAATGTACAGATGCTTGAAGGAATTAAGCATATCTCAAAATGTTTGCGTCTGTGTGGTTGCACCTGGAATGGTCTTTTAAGAAACACTATTTCTCAGGTTACCTCCTTTCAAGGAGGTAGAATTTGAGTGGTCTCTTTCTATCTCATGTTACTTGGCCACCCAGGATCTGTTTTTGCTGTTGGTAAATGGTTAACAAAATATGGATCATGTGGATAATGCTTGTTTAACCATTCTAAAAAATATTTCTTGACCAATATCAATAATTTCTTTAACCATCTGACGGGTTTTTCGATCATCTCTTTAAAGGAACCTTTAAAAGTTTAGGTAGAACCATAAATAAGAGAACCCTAAAATGACATGGTTTTTTAATAGTTTCTTCTGTACCATAACCTCTGTTCTATGATGGCTTGTGACTTAGCTGACAAGCCACCATAGCTTCGGAATTACAACAAAGAACTATTCCAAGAAATATCAATATTTCTAACAGTATGACAGCTATTGATTATTAGTGTCTTTATTGTCTGCACAGCCCCCTACTGTCAGAACCAAAATGTCATGTCTGCATTTTGTCAGTCACTGTCACCTTTTGTTATTCAGTAGCCAAGAAACTCTGTACCCAGCAAACATCTGTCTTCTCAAATCTTCAGACATGTAAATGCCTTAGCTATGACCATCACAATGACATAATAGGTCTTTGTGGTAATTGTAAAGCTTAATGCCCTTCACTCTGCTAGTATAGAAACTTGGTGAAGGCCACATAAATGTTCCTTACCTTATTAACATTAATGAAAAGAGTCCTATTTACTTTATTGTTTTGAACTTTGACTAGCCTTACATCTACATTTGGGAATTCCATTTATAGTTAGGGTTAATAATAAAGATTACTAAAAAGGATCTACTTGTAACTCTGTACTCTGTATCTGTTATTGATGAATTGAAGGTTACCAAGAAGAACCAAAGAAACAAAATGAAGACTTAAGGATCCTAAAATTAGCCAAATACATATTAATCATATTACAGTATATTATACAATTTATTTGATAGCTAGCACAGGTATAATATTTAATTGGCTCAGTGACTTTCTTATTTGTTATGCTGGAAGAATGTCTGTGCCCACACACTGTCATTCACTGATGCACAATGTGACAAAGTGTGGGCAGCAAGGGAAGATGAACATGAAACATTCTGAAGTTGCAAAGCCTTCTCAGTCTATGAATGCATGGTTTATAGTCTCTGAAGATTCACATATATACACAGTGTTGAAGAACACAATATCTTATTCCAGTTGTGTTGTAGCTGACTTCGGAAACATTAACTAACAAGTTGTGCCTATTTTATGTTTTCTTGTTGTAATTTTGATTAATATGTTATGTCATTTGTAAGTGCATTATAAAACTTTCATAAACTTTGCATCTCGTCCACCCTTAATATATCAGTCCAAATTACTTGTTTAAACTATTCCCTTGTGTACAGATATCCATTGTTAAATTCATTACACTTGCTCTATAGAGGACTTAAGTAAACAATTATTGATCAATAGTAATATATTTGATGTAGCAATGAATAGAAATATAAGCATCATGTTTGAATGGGTATGCATGGATGATTCAGAGACATTGTTTTCAACCAGGTTAACTGCACAGTTCCCACAGTTTTAAGTTGTTTAAAGTCCAGCGGTGTGGCTTAAAGCAGGTGGTCAGGATTCATGCCCTCTTTTGGTGCACTTTGTGTCCGGGATTTGTGGTTTATGTGTCCAATTGATTAGCTTCACAGTTGACTGCCTGCCATCTGTGACCCAGGTTAATATTGCTAATAATACAAAAAACTAAAGACATACCAAACAAAACAGGTGATGAGCTAAGATGTAAGCCATTTTTTCAGTACAGTTACTAAGCATGGTATGTGATGCAGGTTTAACTTTAAAGTTTGAAGTCTTTCAGTGAAAAGTAATTGGACTGTAATTACCCCAGTAGAAAAGACTAGCTGGACACATTAGATGTTAAATCATGAGAATTGGTGTTACTTCAGTTTGAGGGGACGCACTCAGGGAGCTGTGCTTGAATAAAGGGATGGGGGATGGGGGTTTGGGACCGAGCCTGAGGAGGGGCTTTCTCACTAAACTTGTCAGTACTGAAGCGAAGCATTAAGAGCAGTGCGCTCGTCTGGAAAAAAGAGCGCACAGATTGATTTCCCCCCCATTGCGCACACATCAACATCATGGAGATTTCTGAACTGGGGATTTCTCTTAATGTGCGGGTTTTGCTGCTTTTGCTCCTATGGGCAGGTGCACGCGCATTTAACTTGGATACAAAAGACGTGTTGAGGAAGAACGGGGATCGTGGCAGCCTCTTCGGCTTCTCTCTCGCACTGCACCGGCAGCTCCATCCGGTGGATAAGAGAATGTGAGTAGTCCTGATTGTTATTTGTTAAAGTGAAGACAATGAAGCTTATAAAACCTATAAGAAAGCCGCGATGGACACGTCGGTGATCCGCGGAGCGCGCGCGCCATCAGTGCACCTGCTTTCCGCTCGCTTGCTGCGTCTATGGTTCTTTACTCCAAACTGTGTTGTTTTTGGCTGACTTCAAAAGATGTACATAAACATTTGCTGTGCTTCATGAAATGCACTGGATTTGTGTTCTGTTTTGCAAGAAGTTTCCTAGACTGGGCCATGTGCCCTATGGAGGGAAGAGCTCTCGTTGTGTGAATGAATGGAGAGCAGCCTGTAGAAGTCGCCCTGGTCCTGGCCCTTTCTTCTGCCTCACTGATTTTTCCACCTTTTCTGTAGAATGCAAAAATGACATAATATGGTACTGATGAGCAGGCTTATCAAATGTCTGATGTGAAAAATTCCACTTTATATTTTTATTGTGTTGATTAAGACTTGTCCATTGAAATCCTAACTGCTTTCACATGGTACATTTGAATGCTTCATCAGCTTGCACATGCTTAGGCTCAAAAGTATTGGTTTTAGGGTCTGGATGTGGTGCCTCTAAACTGCATGGTGCTCTTCCTGATGACTGTGACGTATCAGGGGGAGCGGACCTGACTGAATGACTGTATGAGGGGTAAAAGAGGACCGAGGGCCACCCAGAACATGTTACGTTGGGGTGGGGTTTGGGTAAATAGACAAACACAGACGTGTATACATTAACACTTTAACTATAACCTCTGAACTTTAACAAAAAGTCGCAGTCTCAGTCATCATGCACCTGGAATGTGTTTTGGTTTTGGTGATGAGCTGAGCGCTAGACTGTATGTTTATGTGTGTATTTGAGAAAGATATTATTACGCTATGGTACTTTTAAAATAAAATATAATGATATATAATAATAATAATAATATTAATAATAATAATGTAATCCTATATAATAGGAGTTTTTTTTTCAATATGTGATCAAGTAAGATGACAATGTTCCACACAACTGATTTGAGAATATATAATCAGAATATGTATACTTCTGAATAACTGAACTGATTGACTTTGACTGAACAGTAGATCATACTGAATTACTAGAACTCATGATATTTACTGGTTTTGTGGAGACTTGGAATTCATCTACTGTCTCGTGACTTTACCAAAGACAAGAACAATAGAAAAAAAGGAGGGAAAAAATGGCAAGTAAAGGAGAGGGCAAATTGATGAGTGTATAACTGAGTGTACTTGATTAATAGCAAAAAAAACAACAACAAACAATTAAATCGCTGATTAGTTAGGTTGATAAATGATAATGAATTTGGGTATTTGGTTGGGTTTGTACCATATGTGGGAATAAAATATGCAATCCAGAGGAGTGGAATGCACAACCTTCAGAGGATCAGTACATTGTGTGAACAAGCATCGTGTAACTGTATCTCCAGGACCCATTCAGAATGTGGGCTAGATTTCACATCTACTTTCTGCAATGTAACCTGTCTTCTTTCTACTGGGTTAAACAGCTACAGTATCATACACCATTAAAAAGAATGTTTAGTCATCTTTTCTGCTGTCAAATGTTTTCAGGTTGGTTTATTTGTTTAGAGTGAACTCTGAAAAAAGACATTGTGCTAATGTTACACCAACATCTGTGCAAATGTAACAGGATAGACCGATAGCCAGAAGCACGCTTTTTAATTCTGTAAGTTCATGGTGACACCATTAGCACTTCATAATACAAGCCAGTGATGTGTATTGTTATTTGTTATCCTTTTAGTTGTACAGTAGTCTAGGGCATACTGAAACACAAAAGTGAAGTTTTAGTAAATTACTGATTTCTGTTTAAATTCCAGATATATTTATGTTTTTCTAGAACTGCAGAAATGTAATATTTTTACATAGGCACATATCTACTAAATGTTTAGGACTATAAGCTTGTACAGCCTAAACAGCTGCTGTTTTTTGTGGTCTTTAGGATTGGCATGTGTGGACTGCAGCTGTTTACTAGTGAACATTTGCAGTGTTTGTGGCTATAAAGAAGTCTTTAAAAACTTAACTAGCTTGACCAATAGCAGCGTCGGTTACGATTACAAGCCATTAAATGTCAATAAAGTTTCAGTGACAACTATAAATGTAGGATCCATTCATTTCAATAAGAGCTCTGTGGTATGAGCTTAGTGACAACTGATGACAATTGCTTAATTGCCAGTTGTTATAAATTTGCCTTGTAGTAACACAGGAATGCAGAATTAATGTAGTTTACGGTGAACAGATATTTAAAAATTAGTTTTTGGTAATTGCGATAAACTTATTCTTTTGGTAAAATGTTAATATTAATGAAGTAGTAGAGACCTGTAAATGGGAAAAGTGATATGCTTCAGCCAGCTGCTGCGGACCATCTGGCTTTGTGAAAACAGCTGCATACAGTTTAGGAAAAGCAAACAGAAAGAGACACACACAATTTAACAAATAAGATAGTTATTATTCAAACACGTTTTACCTACCAACTGTAGCCCAAGTTAAGAAATTTGATCATATTTCTGATATAGTTGGAAAAGAAAAGTTAAACAAACAAAGAGCTCAATTTACTTTTGATTAAACTGTGAGGACGCAGCTGTGTACAGTATCACCAGCTGTTACAAACCAGCTATTATCAGTCTAATGTAGCTAAAGGTAAAGTTTTTGGGCAATAATGCATTACATCACTGCATTAGAATTAATACAATTTAAAACAGCGTTACAGTGACACTTGTCCTGTATGTTATGCTGGTTGGATTCATCAGTATGCATTAGTAATTTGCAGCTGCTCTCTATTTAAGCTTTCTCTATAAACCAAGTAACTAAGGCTTGGTTACAAATAAGCAGTGTACTAGGATGAATTGACTTTGTTTAGGGTTTTTTTAACAAAATTTTTTGAATGAAATATTAATTTTGATGCCAAACCCATGGACCCACAAATATCTGGGTGGGTTTGGGAATAGGGATGTGGTTTGCTGGAGTAGTAAATTCTTAGCATTCACACTGGATTAAATTCATATTCATTAACTAGATAACTTAACTGGATATAACTTATGAAATTATATTACAATGTGGTAATTCTAAAATCATGTTGATGGAACATTTCTCTTGATTTACAGTATATCGAGTGATTGCTTTAGTATCTAATTTTTTTTTCTGTTTAGTGAGTGAATAAGAGAGTTAGGGTCTATGGCGGGGAACAAGACTTGGCCAGGCTGAGTCTATATGGAAAAAGGTGGACAATGATGATAATCCTTTGATCAGCATGAAGTCCCTCATTCATCCTTAAAACTGAGTGGCCCAGTCAATCCTGTGTAACATTCTGTGGTTCCCACAGCTTAGCTGTCCGCTCATCTGAATGAACACATGCAGCAAAGCAGATTAGGGGGCTCTGAGTTCATAGATGAAAAGAGGAGATTTCTCTCCACTATAATGACTGGCCTGTTTCCAGTGCGTTGAGATATTTGGTAGACCTAAGTTCGCAATCCACAGCAAGTAAATGCCAATGTTGTCCCTCAGTGACATGCTAAATTCGACAACTGTTTATAAGGGCTGAGCAATAGTGTGTGCGCTTTTCTAACCAACTTCTTCTCCCTGGAAATAAACAAAAGCAGATATAAATAGAATGTATGAAAAAAAATAATGATTGTTTTAAAGTGTTGAATTCTTTATTCACATAGCGTGGTAGAAATATTTCTTTCACATCCTTTTGCTGTTCTTTCAGTAATTCAGATGGAATTTTAACACCACAGAAGCAGACATAACAGTTTAAGATTTTCTTAATAGGTTCTAATAGGTCTTAAATACACTTTGGTCAGTTGGTATCGGGTATAGATATGTAAACAGGATCATGGGAACTCGAGGCTCATTTATGCCTGCGGGGGTAACCCACCCGGTCTGATTCCACAGAAAAGCCAATGTAGCACAAATTGTATTCTGCTATGATAGAAAGTCAGAACACCCAGTGCATTTAAGGTTGCTGTGTACTGTATGGGGCTTTAAGGTCCCATACAGTACTTTAAGGTTGTTGATCCCGCCTCGAAATTTCCCAGGTCTCAATCTAATTGAGCATCCATGGGATATACTGGGCAAAAATTCAGATCCATGGAGGCCCTACCCTGCAACTTATGAGTTGAGAGCACAATGAGAGCCTACACAGTATTTGGCTAAATGTTATTTTAACATTTAATTTTAATGTTATACAGTATATAGTTATATACAGAATGTTTAATTATGTTTATTTCGGTTACCAATAGTTCCATGCAGTGAATAACAGTTTGTTCCCTTATTTTCCCCATGCAACAGTATGGAAGGTTATCCTTTAGGTGCTCTGTATAATATCTTTTTAACAGTAGCTCTTTCAAAATCCGGGATTATTTTGAACTTTTGCTTTCTTTCCACTCGTCTCGTGTGCTTAGGTGTTCTTTTTCTGTGCTCTAGTGTACAGAGCCTTGCCTGGAAAAAGTGAGCCTGTAGGCACTTTTTTTGTCATCATTTGTTCCCTGTGCAACTTGCTTCATACAGTGACTCAATAAGAGTTTGCTTTGCCAGTGGCCTTAGTGGAAATGTTTTGTTAGAACAAGTCAATCTGCCTTTATAATGAGTTATGTGTTAAGCTGGGCTAAGTGGGCCTACATGCCAGTGGGTCATTAGTAAAATGTTGCCACTCTGCCTCACTACCACGGTTTTAAAAAGGACTTATGCAGACAAAATGCTGCACATTCCCCTGCCTGAAAAGATACCTTCAAAGAAGTATGTGTCTGATCTGTTGTTTCTTTGTATTAGGAAGTTAGATCATTATTAAAGGAAGGGCTTAAATAGGTGTAAATTGCTGTGTTGCTTAATTTCTAGTTAGTGCTCTGTGTATTGAATCCCAGTGTGAAGACAGGGGGGTGTATAAATTATTAACCCAGCCCATCTGCTTGAAGTGGGCAGGAGGCAGACAGCTGGTGCTAATGTAAGCTGTCATCTATCCTGATCATCACACACTAACCTTTCCTTTTCCCTAATGCTAATATTGGGAAATGTTTTGAACACGGATCACTATTCTCATAGTGATCTTTAGGCACAGAGGTGCTGTGCATGCAAAAGGAAATATATGATATATTATATCTATAGTCTATTTAGCATTTATTACAGGCAATATCGTTAAGTAAATAATGTATCATTAATATTTTATATGCTTTTTTTTATAGACTTCTTATTGGAGCTCCCAGGGCCAAAGCTTTACCCAATCAGCTTGCAAACATCACTGGGGGTTTGTACAACTGTGACATCACCACTCATATGGATGACTGCAATCGTATTGAATTCGACAACGATGGTTAGTTTTGCAGGTTTTCTGTTATTGATTCACACAGTTTCGCCAAAAAATATTATCAATACATCATTAAATTACAAATACGTGCATCAGTTCATTTTTAAACTTGTTTCTTTTTAATTGGGAAATAGTGACAAATTACAGAATAAATAAACATAGAATATTAAGCATTATACTGTTTGACAGTACAAATTGAATCAGTTGCAAAAATTGTGTTTTTAATACTCTGTTATTAGCTGATATGCGTGTGGAGAGTAAAGAGAATCAGTGGATGGGGGTGACGGTGCAGAGTCAGGGGCCAGGAGGAAAGATTGTGGTAAGTCGCACTGTCACAATAACCCTATAACATTTTGCCCTGTTTATATTATTAATAACACATATCTGCAACTAGTGTGTGTATTGTCTGTACGAAAGGGTTTGTGCTCTCCGTTTCTCTGGCAGACTTGTGCCCACCGGTATCAACGGCGGCTGTTTGTGAACACACCACAGGAGTCACGGGACATTACTGGCCGTTGCTACGTTCTTAGTCAGGATTTTAGTATTGATGGCCAGTCAGATGAAGATGGTGGCAACTGGAAATTTTGTGAAGGTCGTGCCAGGGGTCACGAGAGGTTTGGTGCCTGTCAGCAAGGTTTGGCTGCAACTTTCACCAAAGACTACCATTACGTCATATTTGGAGCCCCAGGAGCTTATAACTGGAAAGGTATAGGTGTTTATTCTAGGAGTGAGCATGGTTTAGGATGATTTGGTATGATCTGGTAGATTTATTTGGTTTTCACTAAACAGTTTGTGAACGAAGATGCATAGCAACAGTTCTTAGTTTCTCTCCGGAGGGATCATGACATTGGGCCACGAGGCAAGACAATTCACTTTTGAATAAAGTGAAAATTAGAAAAAGGAAGCCAGGACATCCTTATAGTTTTCAGTTACACAGAATCACTCAGTTTTACTCAAATTAAGTACTAATACTATTTTTTCCCACATTTTACTTTATATCAAGGCCACATGTGATGCACTCATCCATAATGTTTTTATTTAGCAACTGGGTTGTGCATGTCCTTATTGTCTGAGAGGAGAGATTTTGGCTTAATTTGGTTTTTGCACCTTCCAGCCCTGATCTCATTTCCTTTCCTGTCCTTATACTCACAGGTATAGTCCGAGTAGAGCAGAAAAACAACACTCTCCTGGAAATGGGTTTTTATGATGATGGCCCATATGAGGTTGGAGATGAAAGCCGTTTGGATCCAGAACTCGTGCCTGTCCCTGCTAACAGTTACCTAGGTGAGTTTAAACTTTACTTGTGTTTGTACATTATATGTCTAACTTGTATTGGTTAGTGTGCATTTTCAAGTCATTTCAAGTCAACCATCAACATGGAGAGAGCAGTAGATGTATTGCACAGGACTTTTTGTGTTTATATAGTTATAAGTATAGGATTCGTAAGGATTATCTTATGTATCTTTAACCCTTAATAAGAAAATATTATGAACATTGTGTCAGTATTATATTTTTATAGTTTAATTCATATTCTGATGTAGGATTTCTCACAAATATTAAGTTGCAGATAAATTATATGTTTATAACATTAAAAAAATTAATGAATGCCAGGTTTAACCATTATTCCAAGACTTTGAATTAGAGGGAACCATGCCAATGCAGTGAATGTGCATTCATTACTTTAATTAACTAATTAACATTATTGAACAAACTACTTTAACAGACTAAAAAAAACTTTTTTTGTCGACGCTTCTGCATGCTGAATAGATAACTATATGAAGTTCTATTTTAAGAAGCAATGATGTCATGAGGCCAGCAGTTATTCATGCCTCTGACTTGACTTTATTTATGTTATCAGAAAGTAAAAAATATGCCATAAAATCTCTTTAAAACATTTGACATTTTTGTCCCAAGGTTTCTCTCTGGATTCTGGCCACAGCATTACTGAGAAGGGCAAACTGATTGTGGTGTCTGGAGCACCGAGAGCCAATCACAGTGGTGCAGTGGTGCTGCTGAGGAAGGAGGGGGAGGTGTCCACCATGCTGTCGCCTGAGCATGTCCTAGAAGGACCTGGACTTGCCTCTTCATTTGGATATGATGTGGCAGTTGTGGATCTTAATGGAGATGGGTATGGCACAAATCCAGCTGGAATTGTTTAAAAAAGACCATCCCATACTCTCAAGACAACGAAGTATTGCAAAGTCATCACAACCTAAAATTGCTACATAGAAATCTCTTCTCACTTCCGTATGGCTTTCTATTTGATCTGATGTGTTCTGACCCTGGGGGGAATGGTGGTGCAGCGGGTAGAGCTACCACCTAACATATTGTTCTCTAATTTGATCTTGAGCTTGAATAACTTTTTTTGCATTCAGGGTGTGTTCTCACTTCACACATAGGGTTACCATGATTCTGAATCTACAATGACTCTGATCAGCATATAGCAGTTACTGAAGCTGAATAAATGAATATTTTTACTTTGAACAAATGTATTTTTGTCAAAAAAAAATTATTTCGTTCACACAAGAACTGTCCACACTAGGACGATCATAGAGGGATAGGGAGGATAAAAAAACATAGGGCATGTAAAAATCTTTCATTGATCAGTCACAGCCTCAGCTAAATTTAATTATGTTTTTACTTGGGCTGTCAGTATTAACGCATTAATGCATGTTATTAATCTAGGCATTTTAACTCATTCCTTTTTTCTAATGTAAATTAATCATACAATCAAGCTTGACCCTCATGGCTTCCCATAATAGCAGCGTGGTTACCCGACTCTGTGTGATAATGGCACGTTTTGTGTAGATTATAAGAGGACTGAGGAAACGTCACCAGGTGTGCTAAACGACAAGTTTTATTATAAAAAAAACTTCTAGATGGAAGTTTGGAACTATTTTGGATGGAACTATTTTTAGTAAAAGCATACATTAAATGTAAGTGTGGGAATGGTGGCTTAGGCGGCTAAGGCTCTAGGTTGTTGATTTTTGGATCTGGACGGGGTGGCAATCCATTGCAGGGCAGACACACATTCAAACACTATGGGGCAAATTGGGAACACCAATTAGCCTAATCTGCATGTCTTTAAACTGTGGGTGGAAACCGGAGCACCCGGAGGAAACCCTCCAAGCACGGAGAGAACATGCAAATTCTTAGCGCACAGACCCAAGGCAGGAATTAAACCCGGATTCTGGAAGTGCAAGACGACAGTGTTAACCACTAAGCCACCGTGCTATCTGTTAAAAGCCGTGGTACCTCAACATACAAATGTATTTCGTTCTAGAGTTCTTAAAGCGAAATTTCGTATTGTGAAATGCATTTACCAAGAGGAAATAATCCGTTCCAGCCAGCCACAAATATTAACAATTTCCAATACTATAATGATACTTTTTTAAATATATAAACAATCAAAACATTTAGATAACACATGTAAATGAAGTAAACTATGAAATAAATAGACATTAATCCTCACATAACTTCAATTTATGATAAATTTTTACAGCAGTTGTTTTAAAAACGAAACTGAAAGTAGCTCTGTTTTCCTCTTTTAACCCTCCTTGATAACATCTAACGCAGGCACATAATGGGTTTTTATAAAGCTGCCGATTATTTTTTGTATGGCGTTGTATACATTATAATCAGTTATCATATGATGTGTTTTGTCCAATCTGTTGTTTTGGTCCTGGGGTTTTACATCTTGCGAGACTTGCGAAGAGGTCAGCTGATCATGCTTAAAGGGAAAGCGCAAGGCTATTGTTTAAGTGCATATGACCAGTTTACAGTAAGACTGTAAATCCTACTATCTCTTTGCGGGTGGCGAAACAAAATCCACACAAAATTTTGCTTAGTAAATTTGAAATTCTCAGGTTGGAGTGTTTGTATGCCGAGGGTCCATTGTTTTAATGTTTGAGATAGTATAAAACTGCTTAAACTGTTTGCCCTAACCAGTTTCTCATTTCACGTTTATAATGAAAATTTTTTGAACAGTCATGAATAATTACAGACTATGACTGTGATGAACTAGATGAACATTTTTAATCGATTGACAGCACTAGTGGACACTAGTTGTTACTCTGCAGTTTTCTTAGTAATGTCCTTAGAGAAGCTGTTTTCCTCTCCACATGACTGTGATTACTGTGTTCACATCTGCCCAAACAAAGTGCAAGAAGCAAACGAACCAGGGTTCAATTCAAACAGACTACTTACTGCTAAATGTGAAATCAGCCATAGACATGACAGGTTTCACTGTTTATTGATCACATGTCATCCTGTGTGTGTGTGTGTGTGTGTGTGTGTGAATGTTCCTCCAGATGGCAGGACATTGTGGTGGGAGCGCCTCAGTTCTTCCAGAAAGATGGTGAGGTAGGAGGAGCAGTATATGTTTACATCAACAAGGCTGGAAAGTGGAATGGCGTCGTCCCCACCCGCCTCAATGGAACTAAAGACTCAATGTTTGGATTGGCAGTGGAGAATATTGGGGACATCAATCTGGATTCCTATGAAGGTGGGAGTATTTCAGGCTTATAGATATCTTTGGGCGATGATGATATACAGGACCTATCCATATGTAGTACAGTATGTTGGCATATACACCAATCAGCTATAACATTAAAACTATTATAACATTAAATCCACTTTGGTTTTATGTTTACCTTATGTGCTGGGGTATGGCCTCAGAGTATGGCTATACCGGATCTTTGGCACTGGGATGTTAGGCCTCTAAGGATCAGACTTGTTGTGCGGCACGTCTCATGGATGGATGCTTAATTGGATTGAGATCTGGGGAATTTTCCTCAGAAAATAGCTTTTTTCTGTCATGGTCAGCGTTGCCTTTTTTGGTGGTTTGTGGTGCATTGGCACTGCTGTGGAATCAGACCGTATAGTCTGGGAGACATTTACACACGTACACACATTTATATTAATACACCTGTACTAATATTTTATAATTTCTATAGTATAACGTGCCTCATTGAAGCTTCACATAATCTTAGATTAACAAACAGATAAAAATGTGTTGTTACTTGACAAAAAAAATAGGGTCATCATTTGATATTATGAAGCTTTCTGTAAGGAGATGTTTATTTATCATTTATGGAAGGAGTCTCAGTTGTCAGCACTTTGTAATGGCCACTAATGACAAAGGAGTTGTTCTTTCCTGTTTTTGGTAACATGACACACATCATTGATTATTTACCAAAACAGCATGCACACGTTATGTTCTCTTTCTTACATATTTTAGAAGGTAAGATTGTGACTATAAGTCAGCAAAGTCAAAATAACAATTTATATTGTTATTTTTATTTATGTTCTACATGATATCAATATACAGTATATATATGCTTGGGTTTATTAAACTGTGTCTGTAATCAAGTGAATTTTTTTTGGTGTAATGACTGACACTCATAATTGTCCCTCGACTTTACCAGATATTGCAGTGGGTGCTCCTTATGCCGATGCAGGCTCTGGTAGAGTGTACATCTATCATGGAGCAACTTATGGCATTAACACCAAACCAGCTCAGGTCAAGAGTTATTTCCCTCTCTCGTTTTCATTTTCTGAATCTCTGCCCACTTCCTCTCTCTGTATTGCTGTATATGTGCTTCCATAATGTGAATGATCTGTGAGAGCAAAACACCATTACTATAATAAAGAACAGGACGATGGACAATCTTGAGCAATTTTGTACAATTTTGTAATAACCTTCAAAGATTTGCACCATAATTTTTCCAATTTTATGTTGTTTTTTTATAGTAAATATAGCATTGGCACTCACTACATGGCAACCACAACAGCACCTCAGTGAAATATCTTTTTACCTATAACAGATCCTGGAAGGTAGACCTCATGGCATAAACATGTTTGGCTATTCATTGGCTGGAAACATGGACTTGGATGACAACTTCTACACAGATCTTGCTGTTGGCTCTCTGTCTGATGCTGTGTTTGTATACAGGTATTGATATATTCTTCACAAGTTATCATTCACTGACATCCTTTCACTAGAAAACCTAAACGTAATCACAATTTATCAAATATAGGGCCAGACCTGTCATCAGTATGAAAATGGACATCAAGGTTACACCAAAGGAAATTGACCTGACAAAGAAAACGTGTGGAAACAGTATTTGGTGAGATGCGTAACTGTTACTTGTTGGAAATAATAAATGGAGTGCTGTATTAGTTAAGAGTGATTTCTCATGTGTATTTATTATTAGTAATAATGCAATTTCCTGTTTGCAGCTTAAATGTTGACATCTGCTTTACCTATAAAGCAAATCCTGCTACTTACAACCCCAAACTGAGTAAGTCTGAGACTGTTACTTAGAGTTGCAATGTAATTGCTGATACTTACCAAGTGCTTTAAATCTTCACCATGCTGCACTAACTGTAAAAGGTTTATGGTGTCTAAATTTGGACATTTCATGTTTTTCCAAAATGTATGAACTAAAGCACATGTTCTGTGTATGTCAATGCAGCCATTTCCTACGTGCTTGAGACAGAGTCACAACGCAGGAAGCAGGGGTTGCACTCTAGGGTGTCCGTCCTGGACAAAAAGCCAAATGATCAAGATTTCCAGTCTACAGGCATGCTAGAGCTAAGAGGGCAAAACAAAAAGACTTGTCACAAAGTCAAACTCCGACTGCAGGTACTTCACCCACAAGTCAAGCATGCTTTCCTTAAAGGATATATTTAATTCCGTATTCTCTGGTATATTTTACTCTTGTTTTCTAATTTTGTATCAGGAATTGCTTTTGATGTCAGCCACTCTCAGATCACTAATTAAAGAAATAAAAATGACAAGACATTGCAGAAAAATAATTTCCAAAAAAAAGTGCTGCCTAATCCAATGCTGTTACCACAAAAAGGGGGTTATTTTACACCTAGGTCCTAAAATGTTCTATTGATCTTACAGCAGTTGACTAATGATTGCCATTTCCTGCAGGGAACTTAACTGTTGTACACAGCACTGACACTGGAGACTACACTGCTGCACAATCCTACCCCATTTCAGAAAGGATATATTTAATTACATGTTTCTTAAATTTCTTTATGAGGGAAATTAGCTGTGTAAGTTGCAAATTTTACTATAGAAACCACAACATAATAGATCAATGCCGTTAATATAACCCTTAATGTCAGAGCTGAGGACATTAAGGAATAGGAAATTAATCAGCACCTGGTCACCAGTAATAACTAAATCTTCAACAGTTCTGTGGTATAATTAAGCAATATTACATGAGATTTTTTTTACATGACTTAATTTTCTGAACATCAACATTAAGTCAACCTTGTGAAATTAGTTTAGATTCTGGCCAGTAATGTGTAGTTAAAAGCCATGAAAAAATAAACCGCAGGGTGGAAAGTCCTGTAAATCTTGTAAGTTTTTCTTTACATCTTCACTTATTACACTTCAGAATAGCCTCACCTGTTCCGGTTTTTGAATCCCAAATAGCGTAAAATTTAAAGCTGGCGTGCTATGTAGGGTGTAAAGTCCTTGTCCCACACACCAAGTAGCGCACTTGTTCACTTGGGTAATGATTATTAAAATACCATTCACATGGAGTGATACATACAGTGGTGTGAAAAACTATTTGCCCCCCTCCTGATTTCTTATTCTTTTGCATGTTTGTCACACAAAATGTTTCTGATCATCAAACACATTTAACTATTAGTCAAATATAACACAAGTAAACACAAAATGCAGTTTTTAAATGGGGGGTTTTATTATTTAGGGAGAAAAAAAATCCAAACCTACATGGCCCTGTGTGAAAAAGTAATTGCCCCCTGAACCTAATAACTGGTTGGGCCACCCTTAGCAGCAATAACTGCAATCAAGCGTTTGCGATAACTTGCAACGAGTCTTTTACAGCGCTCTGGAGGAATTTTGGCCCACTCATCTTTGCAGAATTGTTGTAATTCAGCTTTATTTGAGGGTTTTCTAGCATGAACCGCCTTTTTAAGGTCATGCCACAACATCTCAATAGGATTCAGGTCAGGACTTTGACTAGGCCACTCCAAAGTCTTCATTTTGTTTTTCTTCAGCCATTCAGAGGTGGATTTGCTGGTGTGTTTTGGGTCATTGTCCTGCTGCAGCACCCAAGATCGCTTCAGCTTGAGTTGACGAACAGATGGCCGGACATTCTCCTTCAGGATTTTTTGGTAGACAGTAGAATTCATGGTTCCATCTATCACAGCAAGCCTTCCAGGTCCTGAAGCAGCAAAACAACCCCAGACCATCACACTACCACCACCATATTTTACTGTTGGTATGATGTTCTTTTTCTGAAATGCTGTGTTACTTTTACGCCAGATGTAACGGGACACACACCTTCCAAAAAGTTCAACTTTTGTCTCGTCGGTCCACAAGGTATTTTCCCAAAAGTCTTGGCAATCATTGAGATGTTTTTTAGCAAAATTGAGACGAGCCTTAATGTTCTTTTTGCTTAAAAGTGGTTTGCGCCTTGGAAATCTGCCATGCAGGCCGTTTTTGCCCAGTCTCTTTCTTATGGTGGAGTCGTGAACACTGACCTTAATTGAGGCAAGTGAGGCCTGCAGTTCTTTAGATGTTGTCCTGGGGTCTTTTGTGGCCTCTCGGATGAGTTGTCTCTGCGCTCTTGGGGTAATTTCGGTCGGCCGGCCACTCCTGGGAAGGTTCACCACTGTTCCATGTTTTTGCCATTTGTGGATAATGGCTCTCACTGTGGTTCGCTGGAGTCCCAAAGCTTTAGAAATGGCTTTATAACCTTTACCAGACTGATAGATCTCAATTACTTTTGTTCTCATTTGTTCCTGAATTTCTTTGGATCTTGGCATGATGTCTAGCTTTTGAGGTGCTTTTGGTCTACTTCTCTGTGTCAGGTAGCTCCTATTTAAGTGATTTCTTGATTGAAACAGGTGTGGCAGTAATCAGGCCTGGGGGTGACTACAGAAATTGAACTCAGGTGTGATAAACCACAGTTAAGTTATTTTTTAACAAGGGGGGCAATCACTTTTTCACACAGGGCCATGTAGATTTGGAGTTTTTTTTCTCCCTTAATAACGTAAACCTTCATTTAAAAACTGCATTTTGTGTTCAATTATGTTATCTTTGACTAATAGTTAATGGTTTTTGATGAGCAGAAACATTTAAGTGTGACAAACGTGTAAAAGAATAAGAAATCAGGAAGGGGGCAAATAGTTTTTCACACCACTGTATACTTCATCATTCCAGTGCTGTTATACTCTATATCAGTGGTTCTCAAACTTTCCAACCAGCAACCCCTAATTGAAGATCGACAAGATCTCGCGACCCCCACTATCATAAACAAGCAATAAACATAACAAGCTGTTCACAGTATTTTACTATACATCAAAATAATTTTGGCTCAATGGGAAGGGTGTACTTGTTTTTGGCAGCACAAAAGCCTCATTCGTGGCCTGATGGTGGATACAGCTATCTGTAGACCATCTTCAACATCAAGACATGATCGGTATTTTTTTTTTATATATGTAACAGCGGAAAAGACTGCTCACACAAATATGTAGATCCAAATTGAAGCAGTACATCCATTGCTGCACAGGACAACTCTGTGTATTCGTCGGCTACTGCAATCCAAAACTCAGGCAGTGTGGAATTGGAAAATAATGTTTTTAATGTTCGATCACTGGACAGCTTCAGCAAAGCATCATCCAGATTTGTGGGGAGATGAGTAATAGATTCAGAAAATGGTTACCGTATTCAGTCATACAGTTCCTGTTGCGTCACTTTTGAATTGTTCCTAAAAGCTGCGGAGATCACCAGTGATGAGTTCCTTCTGGTGGATGAGGCTCAGTCCATTTTCCTCCAGATGCTCCTCAAGCTCAGGAAACATCTCCACATTTCATTGTTCAATTCGCTCATCCCATCTTTGTCATTCATTGTCAGAATGATTGTATTTGGCTATTGTAATTACAGATGAAGCATGTTAAGCTTTTCGAATATACATGCCAAATACGCAAGTTTTGACAACCAAGCTGGATCTTTCAGGCAAGATTTTATGTGATTTACGTTTCATTTCAAAACACTGATAAATTCGGAATCGAGTGCTTTGCTAGCAAGAGACTCGCGTTGTATGATGCAGTGTATGAACTTCATGTGAGGTGCCACTTCTAAAACCTTTGCCTTGAGTCCCTTGTTTTCATTTTCTATTTTCTCATCATGCATGGCCCGACACGTAGGCACAGCAGCGGGCTTTATCAGGGTTTCCCCGATTGTGTGTGGTTTTATGTTCTGCGCAATAAAGTATGCCACCTAATAAGATGCCTCCAGAGTATTAGAAGAAATTTTTGCTTGTTGAAGAATCATGTGTTTTTGACCCTGTAATTCCTTCTCTTTTCGGTGGAACAAGTCTACAGACTTTTCAATAAACAAAGGATGTTTCGTCTCCAAATGCCTTTGCTTTTTCCCGGGCTTCATACTTTCATTAGCAAGCACTTCTGAACAGATTACACATTGAGGGAAATCTACGTTGTCCACAGTAGAGCAAGTGAATCCATACTTTATGAATTCTTCCTGATATTTCTGACGTTTCCTACTTTGGTCTGACGGGGTCTTGCTCTTATGCTTGGTCGATGTACATGGTTCATATATATGTACACACAGTATGCCTTTTATCCAATCAAATTATTTGGTCATAACCAATTATGGTATAAAGACCTTTTAAAAATAATAGTTTGTACTTTGTAAAAAAATAAAACAAACAAACATTATTTGATATAGACTATCACCCACAAATTTTGGGGTGTACTTACATGTATATAGTAAAAATTCCAGTGTTGATTTTACACTTTCAGAACGCATATGAATCCATCTATACCCACACACTGTACGGCATTAATTTCACAATTGTAGTGTTTTTTTTTTCTGTGTATGCTTAGAGACATATCATTTTACCAATTAAAGAATGTGTATAGCTACCAGTATACAGTAGTATTATATAGGCAGCCAGCCTAACCCATGGCTTATTTGGTGTACTGTAAGTGAGAAAGAAATATATGCAAGGTTCATTTTAGGCTGAACTACTTGTTTAATCAGATCTACTTTGTATAACGACTGTTGAAAACATCATTCTCAGGAGAACATCAAGGATAAACTGAGAGCAATACCCATTGAGGTGTCCTGTGCCATCGAGAGTGCTAAGAGAGGGAAAGGTTCGATTTCATTACCAGACCTGGTGCCTGTATTGGACTCAAATATACCAAACAAGACCAGCACTGAAGTAAGTGTGCAGAGAAAATTCTAAAGATTGGTAATTCAACAGCTTGTAGAATGGACTATTATTATACAAATAGTTACTTACTGAGGTTGACGTTGACCTTCAGCTAGAGACGTAAGTAAATTACTATAGGCGTAAGATTCATGTTTATGCTACAAAAGTGAAATGCAACAGCAGCTTACCAAAGATACAGTAAATGATAAATGACTGATTTGTCAAATTACAATGGGAGAAAGCCGTTATAATGTCTTACCAGTAGTTTAAAACATGGATGAAAGGTGTGTACAGTCATACCATGTTTACTTCCTATCTCAGGTGAACTTCCTGAAGGAGGGCTGTGGTTCTGACAACATATGTCAGAGTAATCTGCAGCTTCAGTACAGATTCTGTTACAGAGAATCCAACCAGGACATATTTCCTCCATTACCTATGTAAGTAATAATGTTTAAGCAATCAATCAACAAACTCTACTCATTACTACCGCTGCCTGTAAGTGATATTCAAGACTTGAATATTATGCTCTGTTGAACAGGAAGAATGATATTGCAGTGGTATCATTGAGTGACCAAAAAGACATTGCTCTGGAGGTAACAGTGAGGAATAGAAATGGAGATGATGCTCATGAAGCCAAACTAACAGGATGGTTTGGTGATTCGCTTTCATATTCTGGATTCAGATCTCAGAAAACTACAGTGAGTACTGTAGCAAACACACAGGGCTCCATTCAGTGAACTTTTTTGGGGAGGTGAAAAATAAATGAGATTTCTTTTCTAAATTAACAATATACACAATAACTAAAATTCTTCCTTTACTTAGGAAAAGCATGTGATCTGTGCAGCCAATCAGAATGGCTCACAAGTGGACTGTGAACTGGGGAACCCATTCAAACGAGATTCCGAAGTAAGATATTTAACTCAGGAGTGTAGAATAAGAATATTGTAAATAAGAGAAAATAGTTTCTTCCTTCCTATTTCATTCTTACTAAACAACGAGCTGCTGATGTTTAGGTTACTTTTTACATTATCCTGAGCACTGCGAAGATTTCACTGCATACCACTGAGGTTGAGGTTGACCTCAAGCTAGAGACGTGAGTAGTTTACTATAGGTTTAAGATTCACGTTTTTATAGTTTTTTCATTTTTATTATTTTTGAATCTTGTTTTTTTTCTTCAAAAGGACAAGTCTGCAGGGGGGATTAGAGAGGGTGAGGGCTAAAGCCAAAGTCATGATTGAACTGCTGCTATCAGTGCAAGGGTAATGTATCACTGTCATCGTTTATGTTCTGTTCTATTAAATACAACATATAGTGGATTTTTGCTTTTACGGTCTAGTGTAAAAGTTAACATTCCCATGGTTATTGAATGGAAGCAGGGCGACATCAACCTCGGGTTGACCCTGTCAACCTCTAAATTTGTTTGTTTGTTTGATAGATAGATAGATAGATAGATAGATAGATAGATAGATAGATAGATAGATAGATAGATAGATAGATAGATAGATAGATATTTGATTGATCCCGATGAAACATATAAAAAATGGTGAGGCACACAGGCAGAGATTAAAGAGGAATTACAATGATTTACACTTGGTGTGAGAAGATTTACAGATAAAGTCAGTGATCAATGCAAAGTGGCATTAAACATTATTAGATAATATTTGTGTCAAGTTGTTTTCAGAAATGAATTACATGAATATGTACTAGTATAACATAAATCTTATTGTTATGAACTAAATTTCATCATCAGGGTACACATTTAACATTTTTAAATAACTTTAAAATTGTTTGTGATTGATGGATTAGGGTTGCCAAGCCCTCACAGGTGTATTTTGGTGGGAATATCAGAGGAGAAAGCGCTATGAGGTCAGAGGAAGAAGTTGGGAGTTTGATTGAATATGAATTTAGGGTAAGTAACCTGATAATAAACTTCAAAGGCTGCTTATACTCATTTTTAAAGGAAACAATATAACATAAAAGGACATGAAGTATGTAAACAACTGTAAAAGATTGTAATGTTTGGTTGCAGGTAATGAATTTAGGCAAGCCACTGAAATCATATGGTACAGCCTACATCAATATCCAGTGGCCTAAAGAAAGTGCGGTTGGAAAATGGCTTCTGTATCTGGTGAAGATCACATCAAAGGGGCTGGAAAAGATCAACTGCTCACCAGAGAATGAGATCAACCCAAACAGCCTGATTGAAGTACAGCACTATTCTTCTATGTGGTTATATATTTCTCACATGTAGAGACTTTTACTGAAATGAATATATGTCTAAGTAACCCTGTACTAATCCCCGTTTACTCTTATATTCATGTAGTCATCTTATTTGACCCTTATTTAAAAAAAAACTTTTTTACACTAAACTAATAAATTAGTTTCACTGAATCTTACTGAATGAGTGTGTGTGTGTGTGTGTGTGTGTGTGTGCTCTGCGATGAATTGGCATGCTGTCCAGGGTGTACCCTGCTTCGTGCCCAGAGTCTCCTGGGATAGGCTCCAGGTCCCCGCGACCCTAAATACAGGATAAAGCGGTATAGAAGATGAATGAATGAATGAATGAATCTTACTGTATATTTTATACTAAGTATTTTATCTGCTTTTTCAGGGATCCACATTCTCAAGAAAGAAGCGTCAGACAGAGCCAAGCAGGACATCTGAAGGGACCAAAATATCTCTCTTCACAGATAAAAGAAAACACAAAACACTGGTAAATAACTTTTTTTTATTTTTTTATTATAATTATTATTGTAGGAAAAGGACTATGGTTGAAGATCCCTAATTGTATTTCATTCATTGTCAGTCATGTGCTGGGGATGCGAAATGTGTGGACATCAAATGCCCTCTACAGGGACTGGACAGTAGTGCACACATTGTACTGAGGTCTCGCCTTTGGAACACAACGTTCCTTGAAGTAAGTTAAAAAAAACATTAACACACACACACATATATATATATATATATATATATATATATATATATATATATATATATATATATATATATATATAATTATTTGTGGTAAATGTACAATGTTCATTATGTTAAACGTTATTTTTTTATTCTTTAACAGGACTATGCCTCATATAATTATCTCGAATTGATAGTGAAAGCCTCTATCAGTCTTGATGTTTCAGCTAAGAACATAGTGCTGAAAAATCCTGAGACACAGGTATAATGGCCACTATTTATAGGGTGGTACCCTTTAGAACGACTTAAAATCTATTCTACTTCTATCACACCTTGAAAAAAGCTTTGACATATTGTACTAAATCAAAAGTCGGTATCATGAGTAATTGGTTATTTTCTCTTCTCTGAAAGGTGAGATTGACTATCTTTCCTGAAAATACGGTGGCTCACTATGGTGGAGTGCCATGGTGGATAATACTAGTGGCTGTATTAGTGGGAATACTGATGCTTTCTCTGCTAGTGCTTCTACTCTGGAAGGTAAGCTTAGATAATTAACCAGATTGCATTTTTATGCTGGTTTTGATGTTTATCATTTAGCTAAAACGTTAATACCTACAAAATATTTTTGTTTAATACTGATAAAAAAAACTAATGATACTGATGAAAAAAAATATTTTTGTTGGATACTGATGTCGTTTGGGGTCAACTATATCTGTTAATTATGTTGCTTTTTCAACAAACATATTCAAGGCTTTCAGTAGTTAAAATTATATAAGTGGTAACAAGGCAGTCAGGTTTAAATCTATTATACCAAGTGTTTTGTGAAAAACACACACTTTACCATCACTTGCTTGTAGTGATCAATCACCTTGCTCCCTCTGTAGTGTGGTTTCTTCAAGCGTGCCCAAAAAGAACAATATGATGCAGCGTATCATAAAGCTGAGATCCATGCTCAGCCCTCAGACACAGACAAGCTCTCCACTGAGGCCTAGAGGCCTTCGCCTGGGTAAAATATACGAGGCCACCGTAATGGCCCAGCGTGCTGTGGCACACAACTTTAACACTTTAATCACTAACGCTTTTCTGCATTGCCAAAAGAAGGAAAGGAAAATCTAAGTGCTTCCTTGTGAACAGAGTTCCTTACTGTTTAATGATATGTGAAGTTTGGATGCTGGAATAATTATTTCTTTCACCCTTTCACTAGTAGTGGTTAGCACTGTCGCCTTGCACCTCCAGGGTCCGGGTTCGATTCCCGGCCAGGCTCGATTCCCATCTCTGTGTGCATGGAGTTTGCATGTTCTCCCCATGCTTGGTGGGTTTCCTCCGGGTACTCCGGTTTCCTCCCACAGTCTAAAGATATGCCGGTTAGGCTAATTGGCCTTTCCAAATTGCCCATAGTGTGTGAATGGGTGTGTACTGTAAGTGTGTGTGCCCTGTGATGGATTGGAACCCTGTCCAGGGTGTACCCTGCCTTGTGCCCTAAGCCTCCTGGGATAGGCTCCAGGTCCCTGCGACCCTGAATACAGGATAAAGCGGTATAGAAGATGAGTGAGTGAGTGAGTGAGTGAGTGACCCTTTCACTAGCTGCTTTGTTGAATTTCCTCTGTCTGTAGCAGACATCTAACATTTCTTTTATTACTTCGTTACAATTTCGTTTCAAAGATGTCTCTTTTTTTCAGTGTGACTTGCTGGATGGCCTGTTCTAATTGCTATACACACTTGTCAAGCATGCTCTTTCAATAACTCTCACTCTTGAGACTCCAGTTAAACCTTCAAGCCTCTAAAAGTATAACTGATGTTACACTGACATTTAGAGCTGTATCTTTTTCTTTGCATTCTGTCCATCAGTGTGGATTTTTCAAACGTTCCAAGTACGATGACAGCATTCCGAAGTACCATGCGGTAAGGATTCGTAAGGAGACTCGCCACTTTTCAGATGAAAGCATGATGTTCGATCCATTTGAGAAGAAGCAATGGATGACTACATGGAGTGAGAATGAAAGTTACTCCTGAGACTTTTGTATTGCTAATGTGAGAGACGATAGGACTTCTGGTTTCCATTAAATACAATGGAACTTGGACTCAGGACACAAAACAAAAGACTCCTTTCATGCACTGGTTTTGTAACACAGCAATGGTGTCAGCCTTAAAACACTCAGCAAATGACTGAAGTGTAATGATGTGTAGTTAGGGAATATTTTTCTTTTGATTTTGGTATACAGAGTAAGGAGCAGTCTTAAAAATACACACATTTGTACAATCCTGGATGATTACTGGACTACTGTAACTGATTTTAAATTTGTAAATATTGAACTGTACTTGCATAGTGCTTATTTATTTATTTTCGTCTTATTTGATCAGCCAAAGGTTTTTTTTCTGAAACTGTGAAATAAGAAATCAAGCAGATTATAGGGATAAAATAACCTGATATGCACAATGGATGAAAGCAGTCTAGCGCACTGTATGGCAGGGTTTTTATATTTGAACAGCACAATATATTTGACCTTATACTGTCTGTGAGTTTTGCTGCTGAGTAGGTGTTAGATTAGAAATAAATGAACAGATGTGTCTATGAACAGCACAGATAAACTACATTTTGGTACAAAGAAGACATCATACAAAACAAGTGCGAAGTACTTATCCAGGAATGCAGGTGACTTCTGTGAGCTTCAGTGCTCGTAGGTGTGTTTTTCAAAAAAAAGACCATTTGATTTTACTTAAGAATAATTCAGCAGGTTTACTTAACAGGAGCTCAAAGTTAAGTACATATGAATTGACTGAATATAATTGAAAAGGAAATTATATGTATATGTTGCATATTTTTGGTCTTCCTTCTTAATTGGGTTGCTCTGTTGTGTGATCTGAAGCAGTAAATCTGTAGTTTGTTCTCAGCAAGGGCGTAACTTTGGGTTCAAAATTGGGATGGTTGAGATCTCCACCCATGTAGGGGGTGTCTGGGGACAATGAGCGCCTGTTTCACATACCGGAACAACGTGCTCTACAACTACTGCAGTTGAACAGTGGTAAAATAATTCACCACATAGCATACCTCGTGATGGGAAAAGATTTTTCTTTTTTATTTCTGTGGATTTAGTCATTGGATGGTCTTTTATGCTTCCTGTTTTCATTGTGTATGTGCTTCTATTGCTTGTGCCTGCAGTTACAGCTTAATGGACAAAACACACAGGGGTGGGGGGTAGGGGCTGGGGAACGTTATGTCCATTACATTGGATCGGGAAAGCAAATCATTTTATCATGTTTTTTAACATTCAGTAATTCTAATTCTATGATTATTATATGATATGATATTTAGGGGGGATTGTACTGGCCAGTTTTGATTATTTGGGAGTTCCAATCCCCCATCCACCCCCAGTAAATTACGCCAATGACTCATTGTCCATGTTATACAGTAGATGCACCTACTGTCGTCAAGACCAATAAGCCATAAAAAGCAAAATAGGTCTTGCTGTTTTAGGAAAATAGTCAATGAATTGGTGGTGTGATGCCATTACCAACTATAACACAGCAGGTACTAAATCACCCCCCTCCTTTTTAGACCACTGATTGCAGATTTATTAACTAATGTAAAACACATCATAATGTCTGTCGCTTTATTGTTACATATCATGTTGTTTTATTTATCAGAGAGACTGCATAATCTGTCCTCTGTCCTAAAGTCTTTCCTGTGGTAGAAAGCATGATTCTTTTGTTCAGCTTTAGCTTTGACTGACACTGGAGACTCCTTCCAAACATGTTAAATACATGTATCCTCACCGAAAAATACCATGGCCCGGTATCTAGGGTTAGTCACATTATGAAATAGGCTAATTAAAAGTCACTCTACTAGTTCTGATATCAAATAAAATAACATTCTTAAACAGGTCTACAGTATATTCCATCATTAATACGACTTTGATAACGTGCCATAATGTGTTTGCATACACCGCTGATTTATAAAGACTGCTGCTCAGTGGTGGCGACTAGCGTCTTGAGCTGAAACTACGCTAAGAATGAGTTAAGGTTGGTCCAGATCAACCTTACGAACGTGTGACTTAGCTAAGAGATACTTAGCGTAAGAACGTTTCGGGAAATGCACCATAAAGTTAAAAGAGAGGTTAAGGTACAACTTAACTACTTAGAGATAAGAAGCTTTCGAGAAACCGGGCCCATATAGTTTGCAATTACTGTTGGGCATTTTAGCACTAATATTTAATATAGAAATAAAACAGTTGCAGGGCATGTTCACTTTTCCAGCAACCTTTCTTGTGGTTTACCAAAACATGGGTATTAGCTGGATGCTAATATGCACGCTTAAAATTATTTTAATTCGTATTATGTAATCATTTCTAAACACAAAGTAGGGGCTTTATTATGTATCTTTAATATGAAAGTACATGTTCATTTATTATGCAGAGTTTGTGGTAGTTCAATACAGATTATAAAGCAAAGTCAGATGTTAAGAACTTTTTTTTTTTTCATTTTATATTACACATTTAAATTCAGGTCATGTAAAATGCATACCAATAAATGGTTAAAAAAAAAAAATATTTCTCCAAAAATATATCGCCATTACTTACCAGATGGCATGCACGTGCTAATAAATGGAATACACTGTGCATTTGACTCATGGAGGCTGGACTGTGTTGCACTGCACCAGACAAGACTGAACAATTTACAAAATTTGCTCTACGTTCATAGATATTATAATAAAAACATCCTTGCACATATGACAATATCAGGTGTCAGTTGCATTGACGTATTAGAGCATATTTCCTGTGATACACTATTAAAGGTCAAATGGGTGATTTTGATATTTTCAACACTTATTTGGTCAAAAATAATGAATCTCTTAAAAATTACATGGAATCATTGCAGACATTACTCCTTTGACTATAATGGCGTTTCTGCAGTGGGCACACACTGGTTCAGAAAAAACTACCTCTGTCACTTTCCCCTAACGTGCTTGCAATTTCGCGTACATTCCCCAAAATTTATATCAACATTAAGAGCCAGGTACCCTTATTTAAAGAGTAAATCAAAAAAGATTGTTCAAATGTTTTTGCAGCTATCGAAGCTTGCAGTTTGGTGTCGGGTTACATTCTCAGTTGAGACATCCAGCTACAGTTGTTGCTAAGACAGGCTCCCCCTGCCCCCAGAGAAGTGAGGGGATGGGATGGGATGGATTCCGTAAGGGAAATTATAGTGTTCCAACAGCAGCATGTTACAGAAACAGTAGTTGGGGGGGCGGGGGGGTTGGGATGGATCATGTAGTAGGTGGGATGGGATGTAGCGCACTGGTTGGTCCTCCAGCCCAATCTGCAGTTCAAGTACATGTAGTTGTTCACAACCTCCTCACTAATGATGGTAACAGGTTTAATCACAGTTTTGCACTTCCCTTTTTACCCTGACTGGCACATCTCTCTGGAATTTGGTAAATTTTAACTCATCAGATGACTTTTTTCCATTTCTTCAAAGTCCAATCTTTATGCTCCCTAGCAAACTGAAGTCTTTTGTTTCCAATTAGTCTCAGTAACAAGTGGTTTTCTCATGCCCACACAGCAGTTTGGTCCCAATCCTGAGAGTTCTCATTACATTACAATTGCATATAACATTTTGTCCTATGTAGCCCCTCTGTGGTAAGGTATGGTATCAGTAAAGGTACAAGAGTGACTACCTGTGCGCTTATGATCTTGTGATCTGCAGACTTGGAATAAATATACACCGAGCACATCACTGACTGCTGAGTTCTAATTCAGATTTCCAGCATATTTGGCATCCCTCTGTGGGTTCCAATATCTCAGCGAGCAGCCATAAGGAGGAAGAACCAAAAAGGGAACAACACTGAAAATTGGAGGGATTTATCTTGACTATGAGGCACTTTCCTAATACCTACGGATGTTCACTGGGTGACAGACACACAAGTGAGATGGATGTATTGGATGTATTGTTGTTAGTCTTAAAGATAGAAAAATCACAGTCAGTGTGTGTGTTTGTGAGTGAATGACTAAATGCGATTCATGTCCCAACACTCTATTTCATCTCATCAAGCAGAAAGGAAGAAAGAAAGCAAAATAGAACAAATAAAACAACACTACCGTATCATGAATACTCGCAAGCTCATATTTGATAAATAAAGTGAAATAAGGCAAATGTTACTCATGATAAAAATTACTGGAAGCAGACTAGCCTACATTTTGACAGCTGGAATTACACAGATGTCCACAATAACTTCAGCTTTTGACAGGACAAATAACCTGGTTTTGGCCTGCTGAAAAAGTGGCTTAAAAATCACTTGAGCCTAAAAGCAAAAAAGTAATCATTAGGTTCTAATTGAAGTGATTGCTTATTGGACTTTTTAAATTTTTTTTATTAATGTTGTTAAATGCAACAATCACCAGCATCCCTTGGTGATATCAATAACTGAGTAAGAATCCTGGTTCAGTTTTCAATTGGATGACAAAATGCAGTATAAAGTAGTGTTCTTTTAATGTTATTTGAAGTTAACTTTGAGCAGAACCCCATAAATTTCTCATATGTACAAGGACATCAGCTGACAAATATATGTTGAAGAACACTTAGATTTCTCTGTAAAGTAACACATATAAACAATTCAGTTTTTAACATACTGTATTGCTGATTGAAGAAGCTGACTGATGTTGCTGTATTTTATTTAATTGACCTGTTCTAGCCTTTTGCTTAAGCTCCAAATCTTTTGTAAACTATACAAAAAGTCTCACTACAGGATAATGAACTGAAAAGTAAGATATACATGATCTTTAGGTATTAAACATTCATTCATTCATTCATCTTCTATACCGCTTAATCCTGTGTTTAGGGTCGCGGAGAAACCTGGAGTCTATCCCAGGAGACTTCGGGCACTAGGCGGGGTACACCCTGGACAGGGTGCCAATCCATCGCAGGGCACACACACATACACACACTCACACACCCAATCACACACTACAGGCAATTTAGGAACGCCAATTAGCCTAACCTGCATATCTTTGGACTGTGGGAGGAAACCGGAGTACCCGGAGGAAACCCACCAAGCACGGGGAGAACATGCAAACTCCATGCACACAGAGACGGGAATCGAGCCTGGGGTATTAAACATATTGTAACTATTGCATAATGATACAGATTACCAAATGACTACAAGCGGAACAGAGAATAACCTAAAAAGGAAACTATTATTCTGAATTATTCTGAAAGTCAGTAACTCATTCGATAATAGTTTCAGTTCAGTTTGAAGAGACATATTAAGGAGTTCACTGCAAATTCATGATAACAGTGAAATCTTACTTGTTATGTACTATAATCCCATTTACAAAAATAGCTATGAGATATGTAAAACCTCTTGTAAAAAATACTTTTCTTTATATTGGCAACAGTGCACCAAATCTCTTAGAACACAGAAACAGAAAATGTCCAAGCTTATCTATGAAGAGATGTTTTGCCTGCTCTGGAATGATAATCTCAACGAAAAAAGATGAGTTCTTCTCTTACACTGGTCCTTACTCCTCCATTTTGCCATTTCTTCTGCGGGCCTCACTGTTAGACTCTGGGTCTGGTCTCTCAGACTCTGTGGTGTTTGTTTTGGTGCCTACTGATGCCGGATCATTGTTGGGGAGGGAATGCAGTTGCTGCTCACACGGTCTCTTCCAGGAGGGTCGAGTAGCGATCCAGAGTACGAGTGCCCCAAACACGGTTATCAGCAACCCAAGCACATTTACAAAACTAGCCTCTGGAGGAGAATCTTTGTATTTGGGATCTTTCCTGTGTATGATTGTAAAACATAACATTCAGTAAGACATTCTGTAATAAAAGGGAAAAAAACATTGAAGCTGTCACTGAGATGTTTCCTATAGGACTGCCACCTTTATGTGTGATCACTATGGTTTTGTGCAAACAAGCAGGACACAAGCCAAGGGATATTAGTAATTACACACTTGAGGCAACCTGCTTGTATGATTTAGCCTTCTAAGCAGATAAATGTCATCTAATTTTCCATACACAGTACAGAGATTTGTTCAGTAATGTATGGTGATGTAACATACTTACAGGCCAAATATGAGCTTTTCAGTGATGCCCATAAGTGCAGTAGCAATAACAGTGGTAAAGATGAACAGACCACTAAAGACATGTATAGGCATAAATGCAGCTCGCAAATATCCTGGGCTTTGAGGCAGAAGGAAGATGCAGACTCCAAGCACAATCTGTTAAATTACACATGAATAATAAACATATATTTTCTGCAATAAAAATGTAAATATGTATATATGAGTGTATCTGATTACAGAACTTAAATATCTGAGGAAAACCTATAAGAATGTTACCTGCAGTGAGAAGAGTATAACTGCAGCTAATCCCACCCAGCTGTGCAAGCTGTACATATTTGGGATATTCTGCATGTTGTGGAAGTCAAACACTGCTACCAGAGAGATGACGGCCAGGATGAAGGCCAGAACATTCAGGCCAGCATGAATGAACTTCATCATCAGCTTACTGCATTTCCATGTCCATGGAAGTCTGTACACAACAATTGCTGAAGGGGGGAAAAACAGGCACTTAATCTTTACCAAAATGTAATGCTTCTTCCCAGTGTACACCATATTTTTGCTCTCCGTTCTCTGGAACATTTTGTATTTACCCTCTCCGATACAGCAGGTGACAGGATGTACCTACTAGGTTTGTGAACTGGCATTAATTACAAGGGAATGAGTAAGTTAAAATTTAAGATATGCCTATTATTACTAATATTTAGGGGGAATGACATTTGCATGCTTTCCTACTGTATCAGATATGGCTGTGTAGGTCGAAGAATACAATTGGCGCGTTCTACGCTTCCATATCTGATTTGACACTATGCCGTTCATGAGACCAGCTTATCCAGGAGACTCAATTCGAGGAACGATTATGTTTTCAGGTACCAAAATGAACTAGGCTTTTGGGTCAAGTATTATCGGAAACGATCCCCAGGTCCTAATGTGAACACTCTTAATTCACTTACAACACAATTAAATTATTTATTATATTATATTATTATTTATCATTTTCAGCAACACTATTGCTCATATAATAGTGAATCTATTTATTGTGAAATTTCCAGTTATCTGATAAAAGTTCATCAGGATTAATGTAGTGTTGCTGGCTCCTATAGTCCCTAGTTCATCCCTGAGCTCTGTGTAGACTTTTACATGATCTCCCAGCGTCCATGACTTTATGTTTCTCTGGGTCTTCTGGTTTCTTCCGACCTTCCAAAAACATACTGATACAAGCACGAGTTAGTGTGTGTGTGTGTGTGTGTGTGGGGGGGGGGGGGGTCCTGACCTCACAGCTGGCTAGACTTTGCAGATCAGCTAGATTAGAGCTGCAGTTTCTACAGAAGCAGAACAAACATGGGCTGTGGCCTTGTGAAGACCTTTGCACAAGTTGCACTAGCGCAGAATCTCTGGAAGTTTAGATTACTGTAGATAATCGTCCGCTATATGCGAATCGACTAGAGGAGAGCAGAAACTACTTAGCGCATGGAGAATGTACAGTAACGCTGCTTCACGGCGCTCGACAAACCACGTGACCTGTGTTGCGGATCTAACTGCTGCTTAACTAAACTAAACTTTATGAACACAGCAGAGAAACACAGCGCGTCAAACACTGCGGTCGGTGGAAGAAGACAAAGCAAAGCACGGACTACTTACCGATTCCTTGGAGGAAAATAAAAGCAGTCACAGCCAGAACAGGATGCCAGTTAAATTCTTTGGCTCCTCCATCCCAGGCTAAACCCTCTCTGAAGTGTAAAACCCACCTCAAGACGAACACAACCGCGATAAAACCGACCGCAAAGGCGAAGAACAGCAACACAAGGAATGGCCTGTGGTTCTGCATGTTTGTAATGTCGGGTTTACACGGAGGAACACTGAGGCAGGATGGAGTGTGTAGTGCTGCTCTTACACTCAAGTTTGTTTTTTCACCGTCTTCACTCACAATTCTGTAACTTGCCACATCCACCGATTTTACGTAACGCACAAACGATACAATGACAAATGGATTATAATTAGATCACGAGCCCATCTGGTTCGTAAATAAAATGTTATTAACAAACGGCGCTTAAGAAAAAAAACTTACTCGTTACACTTAACGGCAACACAGTGACGTCACCGCTCCAAGACTTCTTAAAGAGGAATTCACCTATACCTATATATAAAAACATCATGCATTTATAATAAAATTTTAATGCCTGAATGTTCAAATTAATATTAAAACTTCTGAGGGGCCTGCGTAATCACGTGATAAAAAAGGGGGATAAGAGGAAGCTTCTTTTTTTTTATTTGTTTGTATATATCTGTAGCTATTTATTTTTCGGTTGTCTCATTTATTTATTTATCTATCTTCAAAACATATCTTGTGTTGTTCACTGTTGTGCTTATAGCCTTCCTGGCCATGTTGTTTCGGATTGTATGTTGTGCTGTTTTTTTGCAACAAAAATAAATTGAGGAAGAAACATGGCTGGCAGTTGAAAAAGTTACGCAAGCAAATATAAAAAATTTCAATCTGCATAAAATATAAACATAAAATGGCACCACTCACTCTTCATCTATATTGCTTTATCCTGTATTCAGGGTGTGGGGGAGACTTATCCCAGGAGACTTAGGGCATGAGGCGGGGTACACCCTAGACAGGGTGCCAATCCATCGGCAGGGCACACACACTCTCACACTACAGGCAATCTGGGAACGCCAATTAGACAAATTTGCAGATCTTTGGACTGTCGGAGGAAACCGGAGTACCCGGAGGAAACCCACCAAGCACGGGGAGAACATGCAAACTCCATGCACACAGAGACTGGAATCGAACACAGACCCTGGAGGTGCAAGGCGACAGTGCTAACCACTACACTACTATGCCGCCCCTGGCACCGAACACTTTGTAATTAAAATAGAGTTCATATAGTTCTTATATAGCAGTTTGAGACATCATCATAAGACAATCGTGATTTTTATGCACTTTTCACACATCTGCATTAGTGCAAACGCTGCAAATTATGCACATTTTGAAATTCAGTTATTGGTAGTTAGATTAAAAAAAAAATCTAATACATCTTTAAAGTCACCACAAATTATTTTATTTAACATACTTGGCCTGTGGAAAAGCCTTAAGAAAGAGACAGAAAAAAAAAATCCAACTAATACTATAATCAATATTTTTATAGCAGGGTAATTGAATGCAAGCTGTGTATTCTGTGTTCAAGTGTTCTGAGGACAAGTGTTCACACTGTCCTCAGTTTGTCCTTCGTTTTATCTTATAAACATGGCAACAGTAGCTGTTGTTCCTCTCTTGTTTAATGTGAATGATTGTGTCCCTGTCGAAGTAGACTTCATGACTGTAGGTCTGTAACAAAAAGGTACTTAGTTGTAAAATTGGCTCTGGGGAAAGGGGGAGGGGGAGTAAGAATACTGTGTAATACCTACCACATCCCATGGTTCCTCAAGGGCAATACTTTTTAGCAGTGCTCCACTTTTATTGTGATGGAGGCGAACACTGGCTTGTCCCTCATCTTCTGTGTGACCAACCTCCACAATGGCTAACAAGTCCAGCTCGTCCTCATATTTAACCATCTTAAATGTCTAATAATGCCAAAGCAAAAAAAAAAAAAAAAAAAAAAAAAAAACCCAGTAATGAGAAAATTTGTTAGTTTGAAGGGAATGGGGGAAATCCTATATGTTTACAATTGTCTTTAAAAAAAAAAACCTTTTTTTTTTGTAATTGTCTCTATATTCAATGAAACAGGGACAATTCTTCCACACATGTTAAGTCCTGCATGGATTATTTAATTATAATCCGTACAACTGATGATTGCTGATGAGCCTAATGAACAAATCATCTCTGCACCTAATCAATTCTTACTGATAAATCAGAACCCAATTTTAACTGGAATTTAAAAAAAGAAGAAAAAAAAAGTTTTACCCGGTCACCCATTCAGTTAGGAAAAGTTCCTAAACACTATTAGCTAGATGGGATGTTTTTCTTGCTTACATATAAGCATTCAGATGCTAGGAGTGTTTTAGTCCATACTAATGTACCTCCTGCTCAGGATCATCTTCCAGCTGCTGAAATCTTTTCTTTACAATTCGGCCAGAGGAGGTCACTGTCACTTGGGAAGATGCCTGTAGGTAGAAATGAAAAACATTTAAAATCAAACAGACAATAATATTTCATTACTGGGCAAACCTAAAAAGTGGAATTAAAAGCTTGTTTATGGACTACATGCACTATAAGTAAATGGTGTTATTTACAAAGTTAATAAATAGCCAAGATTATTAGACTCAGCACTCGGTTTAATCATTGTAAATCAGAATATTTGATCCCTTTTGATTGACCCCACTATAACATCTGCTTTCATAACACTTCATGAACTCAGATCTGAGGAAAATCAATAATAAAAACCTATACATTTAAAAAGATACTAAACATTATACTAAACATTTAAAAAGACTTACACTGTTTTCTCGGGATGCTTTAATAGAGAAGTCGCAGACCACCTCATACTTTGAATCGACATCTTTTTCTCCTTTAATTTTCAGCACACTATAAAGACATCACCACAATATGCCATATTAACAGCTAAATCCAGTTGTCTTCTTGTTTACTATATTTATTAGCAATGCCCTCAAATTAATCATCAGCCTCACTTTATGGTACTGGGCCCAGCATGGATAATCCTCCTTGAGTCATCCGGGTGGAAGAAGATCCAGTCTGCCTCCAGTGAGTCGCACTTCATATCCTGCACACCATTCTTTGCCTTATAAGTGAATGCCAGTCAGAGGAGCATGGACTTAGATTATACAAAAAATTTAAATTGCAATTTTCTTAAATGATTAGCACCACAACAATAAATATTTAGTAAAACATTAGCCTTTTCCTTTAAGGTTTGAGAAACCTGTAATGGAATCTTCAGCACAAACGTTTTAAATTTCCCTGTATTCTTTGACTTAGACCACATGCCTTCAAATTCGATGAATTCACAAAAGTCACATAATTCTGATTATAAAATATGTTAATGCATAGGAGCATTCAGGTTGACTTCAACTTTCCACTCTCCACAATATGGTTCAACACTGTATGTTACATGGGTTTAGAGACCCATTCCCTTTTTTCAGCAGAAACATAATTGTTGTCTAAGACCCGAAAGATTGAGTTTTACTACAGCATATGATTCAAACTGTATCTCCAATGATGCTTGAGGTTTAACCACTACATTTTGTAGTTTGCTTCCACAAAAAACCTCTTTCACACAGTCCTAAAACAGCTTGTTTATAGGGGTAGCATTTTGAATCTCTAAGAATCAGCTAAATTGAGCAACTCTCTAACTGTGATCTTTGGCATATTTTTTGTCTCTGTACCAATCTCCTCGCCATACCAATCTCCAGCTCCCTAGCTGTTTTTTTTTTGTGAAAATGAACAAATGCTCATGACTCGTCAGTATAAAAAAAAAAAATAAAAAAAAAAGAGCATGTCCAGTCTTGCAGCCTTAAATAGCTGTTTTAACGTTGGTATTATAACTAGGATTAATGACATTTGCACATAACTTGTAGATTATACTGTCTTTTTGGTGCAATTTTGAAGGTCAACAATTCTGGTAAATGATCAAAGTGAATGACAATTTTCTAATCTTATTATCAAGACAGATTTTCACATTCGGTTTTTATAATATATTATTTGTTACTAATATATTACAAATAAATTACCAGGGCACCATCACTGATGGAGCAGATGTGGTGCGTCCCCCTGTGTCTCTTATGGTTGGGTGTGTAGATGTAGTGCCATGGGTGGCCTCCAATCTGGATTCCATTATCCAAGTACGACATCTCGAACAATGCGGGAGGACACTCTGGAATGGCATTTATTTGATCTAAATGAGCCACTGTTTCCATATAAAGTTGAGCGAATATCTTTGGTATGTCTAACCAATGTACAAAGGACATGTTATTCAAAATATTCTCCCAGAATACTTTATTCTTAGTCATTCTGCTGCCACAAAGGCCTTTAGTGGTTATAGATACCAACCATTGATGTGAATGTTGACTGGAATGCCATAGGGAGCGTCTCCCACTATTCCACTAGCACCATATAAATCACACTCCTGTCCTAATATCAGCTTCTTGGTTCTGAACTAGAACAAAACATACAATAAGAACGCGAGACCAGTATGATGAGGTGTAGATGCACCTATTAATCTACATATAAACAACAAAATGATTTACATTTGAAGCTCTCTCTTTTGTGAATTTAAAGCACTTTACCTTTTTTACAATGTCTTCAAAGCTATAAAGCTTTACACACTTTGTACTGTGGGATACAGCCAACACTCCTTGAGACAGGAGAACATCAACTACTGATTTACCAAAGACCTAGAAAATTTTAAGTGAAATGTTATATAATTAAAATTCAAGACCTACTTCTTCTCACTGATAAAAAATTATGTATATTTAATATATATTAAATTAAATATAGTTTACTTTTTTGTTGATCTCCATCAGTCCAATAACATCAAGAGGAAAGACTTTAAATATGGCTAAATGCATGAGGACATTGTTCTCAACACCAGCCTTCGACAGGGAGAGTGAAAGAGAGGAAGCATTCTTACATGAAATACCATTATGTGCAGAATAAATATTCAATTAATCAAAAGAAGAACTGTGAACAATCTCACCTGTCGTGCTAGTGGTGTCTGTTTATGCTGGATGGATTTGACATAAAATGTTTCCTGAGAGACATCCCATCCCAGCGATCTGTCAAGTTACACAGGGTAGTGCACACATTACCACTGCAGAAACTATTTTTTTTAAAAGCTGAAACACTTTAAACACACACACCTGCACATTTTTGGAAATCAAAGTCTCTTCGCAATATCACAACTTGCCTGAAACACCCAAAAAGCTTATTCAGATCTTCCTGATTAAATAACTCTTTTGTTGTTATACAGAAGAAGGGTCATCAAAGTAATTCTACATGTTAATAAAATTAGTTGAAAGAAACACATCAGCTCAAATGTTTATGTCATAACCTCTGAGCATCTTTTGAAATAATTCTTACATCCTTCTTCCAGAATTCTATCCCAACCAAACATTATACACATCCTTCTTCAGATCAGGCCTGGTGACCGAGAGGGTCATACTGTAGTTTCCTGACTGTTGTTCTTTTCAACATGACTTTTCAATTGTTAAGGTTTTATATTGTCTTGTCCCAGGATTCACCCGCCTACAATACATTCTTCACTTTATTTCAATTTGTTGATCAATTGTAAAAGAGATCTCCATTTTCTATTTAAAAAAACAGGTAAATGCAAACCTTTGCACTCAAGTGTGGCTGGTATCATAGGATTACCTGAACTTGACACGAGATGAGAGGTAGACTCTGCGCAGTGTTTGTCCTGTGTCAGCTGTGAGTTGATACAACCAATTATTAGCAGTTAGGGCTATAAGACTGGGTTTCTGCTCCAAAGTCTGTGGAAGCACCTTTTCCTGCAATATACATAATGGTACAATGATTTGTGGTACCACATTATCTTTATCTTTATCTTTAGCAATTGTGCTATTTTTACCCCATAATTCTGTTTTGTTATAATATGTAGCACTTACAAGTGGACACTGGCATAATAAGGAATCCTCAATTTTCTCAGCTTTGGGTCGCACTGGCATCTCATACAAGAGCTGTGGTTGAGGAGTTAAGCTGTAATTCATGAAACACTTTAGTCAGGACACAAAGGTAATTTTAGTACGAGCAACTTCATTTTGATAAATTGGTGAAAAAAAAAACTGATTAGTTAAATCTACTTCACCTGGTGTAGGAGCACCTGTAATTCTCAAAATATATCCTTCCGCTTTCATAAGAAATTATGCTTTTGGAGGATTTGGCCCACACTTTTGTGAATTCTGCACCATCCTTGGGAAACAATATTAATTAAAAATAATAACCAATACCACTGTGAGCGAATGATTGAATTAAACAAATACCTGAAGGATAATATTCTTGAGGATCTTGAGGTTTCCTCCTAGTAGTGTACCAAAGTCATGTGAGGTGACTCCTGCAGACCTGAAGCCTAACAGCACGCAGGCGTTGTTGATTCTCGCCTTGCCCGCTAGAGGGCGAGCAACAGGAGACCGCTCCAGAGACATGGAGGAGGATGTTGAGACCATTACCTCGCTGTAGACTGGAGACCAGCGCGCGCAGGTATGATGGCTGATCTTTTGCGAACTTAAATGGTCTGTTTTAGTAAATCTGCGGCGTCCATATTTTGTCTGGACAAATTAACCTTAAGTTATTACCTGCCTGGTAACGGCAATGCGGCATAACTGGCATCCCTAAGCTAACATTAGTAGACTAGCTATCTGTCTAACCAGAGTTAAATGTTTAATTTATACGTCTCTGGAAGCTGTTTTTTTCTCGAATACGAATTTGACCGATAATAATTCGAGAAACAGCGGTATTTATTTAGGTATGAGTGCTATCAGGTATAGCCAAACGCTATAGTTGTGTAGTTTATTTGTTTTTAGCAAACTAGCTAGCGAACGTTTCTAGCTATTTGGTGCACGCGACCCAGTATCTATGCATGTCACATTGTTCTGCAGCCAAGCTAAGGTAACTGCCTCAGTCCTGCACCTGGGATGAGTCTCAATCACTTCCGCTTTCCACCGCCACTTCCCGCTCAGTAGGAAGAGCTGAAAGACCCGGAAGAAAAATGGCGTCCAAGTAAAAGGGTCACCCGAGTTCAGTTAAAACCCGACATTGCGCCCTGTTTACTGTATAGTGTATATTATTACTACATTAGAGTTTTTACGAAGGTTAATTCGTGTATAAAAGCCATGTTGATTTATATAATAGGAAAGAATGAAATGTACAGTAATTGCAATACATTAGGTTCAAAAGATGTAGCAGGTTCAGAATACCCATAATGCACCAGCACCATGTTTGGATTCAGTCTTTCAGTTGGTGTTGTACATTCTGAAATGGTCAGGGATTGGACCCTTGACTACCGAAGATTTTAAAGATGACGGATTTAGGAAATCATTTAAGGCAATCATTATTGCATGTAATGACAAATTAAATAGTTTAAAAAGTTTCCTCTAAATAAATAAATGACTAGCTGACACTGTGGGCTAGTGGTTAGCACCATGGCCTTGCACTTCCAGGGTCCAAAGACATGCAGGTTAAGTTAATTGGTGTTCCCAAATTGACCGTAGTGTGTGTGCCCCTGCTATCCTGTCCAGCCCCTAAGTCTCCTGGAATAGGCTCCAGGCCCCTGTGATGTTGTATGTGAGACAAGGTGGTGAAAATGAATGAATGAATGAAAAAAAAAAATGGCTATGAGGAACTGCTTTCATGCATGTCATAATTAGTAACTGATTTACTCTGGCTGTGGTTGTTGTGGATCTGGTGTGTGCAAGGTGGATGCCAGTCCACCATAGTTATGAATTAACTGTGAACTATGAACATAAACTATGAAGCGGTGTGCTTCATTTCGGAACAAGCAGACAGTGTTCCTTTGAGGTTAATGTGTTATAAAGGAATGCAGTTATTTTATTTGATTAAACAATATATAATTAAATTATGCACATTTTTTTATTGATTGTATTACTGTTTACTGATAATTTCAGTTTTCATCAAATGAACAATTAAAAATGAGAAGACTGATGAAGATGATTGTGTCAGCTGTGGTCCGTGGTGTTGGATATGTTTCCTTCAGATGTCTCAGTGGACGACCTCCTGCACCACTCGGAGGCAGAATTCTCACCAACCCTAAGGACATCTTCCAGCATAACATGTGGTATGCCTGTGTAGTAATGTTACATCATTGGAATCTAGACAAGGGCAATAGTAAAGTTTACTATACCTGAACTGGGGGACGAAGCACGTTTGTTGAAGTTTAATTTCAACACCTGACTAAATTTAATTAAATACTTTAATATTATTCATGACTAGAGTTATGCTAAAGCACTGATTTCTCAACAAGGGCATTTCTGCTGCTGTGATGTAGGGATCATGTCCAGTGGTCACCAGAGGAGATGGAAAGAGCCATGAAAAAAGCAGAGGAGAACTCCAGAGAACGGATTCCAGTAGAGGAGCAAGGTAAGACAAATATTTTAGACCACTGAATGGAGATATATGTATTGTTTGACTAAAAATATGTGGATACATGACCATCACATCCATGTGTGCTTGCTGAACATGCCAGTGCAGTTTTAGTCTCCTTTGCTGTTATAATAATCTCAAATCTTGGCATGGCTGTGGAGATATTTGCAAATTTAGCCACAAGATTATTGGTGAGATCTTGGGGTTCATTCTAGTTAATTGCAAAGGAGTTTAGCAGGGTTAAGGTCAGTGGTCTGTGCAGCGGTTTATACCATTAGGTCCAGTAAAGGGAAATCTTAATGAGGTGTACAAAGACATGTAGTACAATTGTGGCTTTGTGGCAGCAGTTTGGGGAAGAACCACATATGGGTGTTATGGTCAGGTGGCCACAAACGTTTAGACATAAAGAGAATCTTCAAGACATCTAGTGTTGTGGATAAGCAATTTGTGCAGTTCAAGGCGTTTCTATGCTTTCCAGTCAGGTATGACAGAGACGCTAACAAATATTGGGACAGATTTTACGAAATGCATCAAAGCAAGTTCTTCAAAAATCGGCAGTGGCTTTTCTCTGAATTTCCCGAGCTCTTGCCCCAGGGCTGTTACACAAATCGTACCACAGAAGGTCTGGAAGCTTCAGTGCCAGCATATCCTGAGTTAAGAGAAACTCCACACAGCGGAATGGAAAGCCAGCAGGAAGACTCTCACATTCCCAACCATGATGTACTAAAAGAGAACACTCATCAGCTTTCTGCACTGCACTCTCAAGAAGCTGCTGCTTTCCCAGGGCAACATGCTTCTTTTAGAATACTGGAGGTTATTGACTTTTCATACAGGCTTTTCTTGCAGTCGGCTACGATCAACTACTGTGTGACATGTTGTGTTTTTGCTACAGGTGGGTTGTGGTGCAGGCAACAGTGTGTTCCCTATCATCAATGCCATCAGGTTAGAAAAGCAGCCAATCCATTAATCTTTGTCCGAGATATTGCAAGCTTAAAGAAACGTGTGCTTAAGTCATGCATGCTTGATGGGGCTAAATAAATTACTTGTCAGATCTTCATGTTAAATTGTGCACTTTATGCCATATTTTTAAAGTAGCGTAAGGAAAAAGTCTCAGAATAAACTGCATTCTGTGTATTATTAATCTGAGTTTAATTAATAAGAAAAATACTTTTTATGGGTAGGGTTGCCCTAATGGAGCCAAATATCTTTTACATTTATTGCCATTTAAAAAAAATAAAAACACAGAATCGCCTTCCTCACTGAAGATGTACCTGCATTAACACAATACACAATAATTACACAATAATTGCGTAATTATGCTAATACCTCTATATATAGTGATTTTGGGGACATTCTATAGATTACAATGCTTAAGTTTCACCTGTTAAGATGATCGAGATGTCAAAACAACCCTTCACTTGATAACATTTTTTATTGCTATATTTTATATAACAGCTTTATTTTCAATCGTTGTAGTTTGCTGTGTTCAAACATAAATATCTAGTCTGTTACAATATTTTTCCCCTTTTGTTTAGAGGCAGTGATGTGTTCTTGTACTGCTTTGACTTTTCTTCTAAAGCAATCCAACTTGTCCAGGTGAATAACTTAAAAAAAATGTTTCCTGTAATTACAAACTTACATTACTTAATGTGATAAGCAGATGTAAGTAGACAGACTTTATCAGTGAAATGAAAATTATCATACACTCCAGAAGAAAACGATGGGTCTCCCCAGCCTTCATTTTGTCTTATTTCCAACCACTTTGCCGACAGCAGATCAGTCAAAATGGCTGCCAGGTCGGTGTGTGTATGTGTGTGTGTGTGTGTCGGTGTGTGTTTGAGCGGGAGCCGGCGAATGTGTGCGTGTGTATTGGCCCGGTGGATATTTGATGCTGTCAGAATGCAGTGGCTTTTATCAAATGGAGGCAGGAGGCTGCTAGCACAGTGAAAGCATTAGATTGTGCACACAACCCAAAGAGGAGACACTCACACACTCAACTGTAACAAGGATAAGGAAATACCTCATTTGTTACGGAGACAAAGTTTAAATACAAAACTCTTAGTTTTCTAAATTAATGCCAGTTATGTTAAGAGCTTGTGATCTACAACGCTTTCCCTGTTGTGAGTGTTTTCTGATTATTACATTTCATATTTCTCTGCTTTTAAATCAGGGGAATGTGAAATGTAGAAACATTTTAGAACCATCTGGGGAAAAAACATTAGATGTTTCTGTGCCTAAATTATGGCAAAGAGAGGCAAATGTGGGCAAGTTTTTAGTTTAGTACAACAAATAAATATCAGTTGGTTTGAGGCAATCAATATATTGGTGTTTTCCAGGCTACTGTAAGGGAATCCTTAAACACAGTGTTCTACAATTTTGCTTGATGTAATCAGGTTTTAAAATACTAGAAGTTAATATATAATATATTCCATTTCAAGAAAGCCTGTGGTTTTTCACATTTTTAATAGTAGACAATGTCAAATTTTAAAGAAAAAATCTCAAAATACAAATATTCCATGAATTTAAACTTTTATTATTTATTAATTGATGTCATTATATATTCTTAAAAACCCAGTAAGTACTGTACAAGAAATCTGCAGCTTAATAACAGCATATAGGAAGTATCTAAACATGCTCTGTTTCAAGTCTTAAACAAGTATCAGTATTAAAGCGGTGTGCTACACAGTGTGCTATACAGCTTTAAACTGCATTAATAACTGAATAGTGCGATCTTCTTATTTTTCATTACCCCTTTCTGCTTAATCTGTATATTTTATAAATTAATTTACTTTAATTATTGTTTACATACTCATTTATCTTTAATGCTCAATTTATTTTATTTATTTATTTATTTTTTCTCTGTGTTTTACCCACTGTGCACTTTTGTCTGTCTCATTCCGTCTTTGGAAAACGTGTTGCACATAATGGTTAAAAATGCTATGTAAATTAATAATTATCATTAAACCATTTATTTATTTATTTATTTACTTACATTTAGGATTAATTCTATCGTAATATGCCTTAATGTCTTCATATTCTCTAAAATCTTCTTATTTAGGGGGCTTATATTTGTTATACATTTTTGTTGGTCACCCTACAGGAGCATCCAGCCTACGATCCTGCAGTGTGCCATGCATTTGTGCATGACATTTGTGATGAAGTGTCCATGTTTCCCTTTCCTCATGAGAGTCTTGATGTTATTGTTGTAATCTTTGTGCTCTCCTCCATTCACCCTGAGAGGTATGGTGTCCATGTGTGCCAATTTTCTTTCTTTTTTTTTTTTTCTAAAATTCTGTTTCTGTTCAGTTAACATGAAAAAAGTGTACAAAAGACATTTTGTTGTAATCCAGGGAATGCAAACACTGACCATATAAAGCATGGATAAAATTTAATATGTGTAAATTGCAAACATTTGATTTTTATAGTTTGTCATCCTGAGTTGTGGTTCTAATATTATTCTCATTAAAAATAAATGTTCCCCAGTCTTGTCAGTGTAAAGGCTCAGTGTAAGGGCTTTAGACAGCTGACTCCACTGCTTGAGAGATGTCCTGGAAAATTCTGACCAATGTGAATGTCAGTTTACATATTTTACCACAGCCCTTAGGTATTTATGATTTATTTCTAAGAGAATTAAGTGTAACCAGGCAGGCATTTAGCAGGAAGCTCAAGCAGCCTGCTCTATGTAACTAAATGTGATGGCTTTCTTCATAGAGCAAGCTGCTGTAGATTGCTGTACGTCATATCTGCACTCTGTCCAGATCATGGAAGGAACTCCTCTTAACTGTCTAAACGAATGAGAGCTTAGCTTTCTTTAAAAGAAGATTTGGGCTTCTTTAGTACTCACTTAAACATAAATTTTTCTTATGTCTCAATATTTATAGCATATATTACTGGGCTGTCTGTTCGGGATTTTAAACGACTTCACCTCGGACTGTTGTGGATATGTTTTCTTCAACAACCTGTGTTTTATCTCATAGTGGCTATTCACATTACTGCTTTTTATTAGTATCACGTTTTTGGAACATGTAAGACAAAACTGGTTTTAAACTTCCTATAGGAAGAATAAACATATATTAGTCTGCCCATTCATCTTTGAAGGTTCAGTTTTCGTAGTCTGCTTGTGTTTTGTTTGGAGTAAGCCATGCTGTATCGCATGTATCGCTGTATACCCTGCTACACTAGTGCACTTATCCCATCAAGGTAGAATGTTTTCTCTGTATGCCAGTGGCATGATACTTGCTTCACGTCTGAAATGCTGGCCTCCCAAGTAGTCCTTTAGTGGAGTGAGGTCAGGACCATATGTGGATATGGCTATAACTCCCAGCTGAGTTCCTGTAATGTGCAAGTGGTGTTCATGAATGATTGTGTGTACAGTTCCCATAGACAGCTCTTCGTCAAGTTGGCAGCAAGTTAACTGTTGATTTTCAAGATCAGGCGTTCTACTTGCTGAATGGTCATGGGAAATACTACAGTGGGCTTCAAGCCAAATCATTCACGGATATGTGACATTCTTTAAAACATTGTTTGTTTTCTGCGACTGAGAGTCTCACCATACTGTACTTGAAGTCTTCTTTAAACGTAAATCGTTTTTTTCATATTCATCCACAAGCAATTTCAAGTCTCCGTTTGACATGAACACCCCTCGTAAAAATATGTTCAGTGTGGAGTTTTCTGATAGCAGGTTGCATCCCAGATATTTGTCATTGGTCTATTTATTTAGAAGAGGTGAGGCTAAAGGTGCCATCACGTGGCGCATTTATTGGACACTGTGAATGCCCACAGATGTAGTCATTGACTCCTTCATGTAACTGAATTGTTTTCTGATTTTGTGATTGAATTTAAATCAGGATGAACAATATTGATGTTATCCATCTATCTGATGAGTGGTATGTTTGTTAACTTTCTGCCCCAACAGAATTCAAAGAGTGCTTAATCGTCTGGCAGGCTACCTGAAGCATGGGGGAATCATCCTGTTCCGAGATTATGGCAGATATGATTTGGCTCAACTGCGATTCAAAAAAGGTATATTATGTTAGTCAAGGTCTAGTGGATGTATGCTCTTGAATGTTCACCCTGGCATAAAAACAAAACCTATTTAGCAAATGTTTTGAAGGATATTATTTACAGTATGTTGAGGTGTGTTTTTTGACATTTCATATAAAAATGTGACAAGTCTTTGTATGTTGGACTAATAGATTAGTACTGCAGCTCATAAAAGATGTGTTCATGTTGTTGGAGTAAATGTTGGAAACTTTAAGTGACTCTCATTCTTTTATGTCCTGGAAGAAAACAAATAAAAGGAGAAGCAACTGGTGGAATCCACACCCTGTACATATATAAAATCATAGAAATGTACTCAAAGAATCTTTTTTTTTTTTTTTTTTTTTTAATATACCTATGCATTTTAACACTAAATGTAAGGGGTAAATTGGCATTATAGACTTCTCCATGCAACTGAAATACTTTATAATTTAAGCTTAATTGAAGGCATGAGATAAAATGCATAATACGTTCCTGGCTTATCTATACTTGTATATGAACAGCCCACCCTGCTGAAGATGAACTCCAATTACCATGTTTTCATTTATTAAGGAATAACTCAGCATATTGTTTAACAGTCATAGTTAAATGTATGTTGTGGAACATGTGGAAAAACTTAGTTCCTGTTATCACTTACTGTATAAGGCCAGTAAACAGTTGTTTCCTTGCTTATATTTTTTCTGTTTAAGGTAATAAACTTGTCATGTTACAGAACAGAGGTCATAAGCAAGTCATCTGTCCTGATGGCTGTTCCATAACTGAATGTTACAAAGTGCTAACACTTGAGACCCCTTTCATAAATGCTAATTAAATGTCTCCTAAAAGGAGACTCCACCATATCAACATTTATTTAATGAGATTATCAGTCTGATATTATGTGCATCCTTTACCATACAAGTCACCATGAATGAGTTACTGCAGAAACAAACTTAAAAGAATCAGTGCATTCATATAAGCTTATTATTTTAATTTATTATGCAACTATTGTCAGAGCTACTTTTATAGATGATTAATCCACAAACCCTGTGGATTATTTAAAAAATCTGGAATGGGTTATTCTTTCCCTGTCCACATGCATGGATGACACAACTATGATATCCTGCTTTTCAGGGCAGTGTTTGTCTGAAAATTTCTACACACGACAAGATGGAACCTGTGTATATTTTTTTATGAAAGGTATTTTTTTACACAATATTCCTGCTTTGAAACTTGAACTCTATGTATATAGATAATATTGTTTAACATGTTTTTATTAGACATTTATCCCTCGTGAAGATATGAAATACTGGCTAGATATATACTATATGAAAGAAGAAGGATGACTCCTTTGCTGTTTTGTAGATGAAGTCCATCGGTTGTTCACTAATGCTGGGCTGGAAGAGGTTCAGAACCTGGAAGACAGAAGACTTCAGGTGAACCGAGGAAAGAAAGTGGTAATGAATAGAGTGTGGATGCAAAGCAAGTATCGGAAACCTTCCAGAGCACCAATGTCCTAGATCTTTCAATACCAGGAGATTGACCACTGGGATTAAATATGTGAAAGTATATAAGAATGTATGGACATAAATGATCATGTCATGTTTGAGTTGTATAGAAGGGTGTTTTAAGTAAACAATTGGCCATGAGAGGGACGTCATAACAAGGAATAACTTATTTTTCACAGTAGATACTGTATTTTATTAAATACCTGATTACTGTTATACTTTTCTATTTTATTTATGTGAATAAAGTCAGTGACAAAGACCATTTGTATTTTATGTCCTTTGAAGATTTGAATGTCTTTCTCTTTCATGTTGGGATGCAGAGCTACAGACTGTTTAGTGAAAATCTGCTTTTAGAGCCATAACGTATTTTCAATAAACCTTGACAATGTTGCCTATGGTCATGCTGCAGTAGACTAGATATTGAATACACATTAGTTTTGTGGCTTAGTTTTCGCTATCATTGCAATTGTATAGTTATATTTTGCAAAGGTACAGTAGTACTTTCTTACCACTTCTAGGTCTGATATGTGAAGATTTTATTGATGTTCTTTTTTTTAAGCAGTAATGAAAGTTTTTTTTTTAAATTATTATTATTTTTTAAAACTGGAGTCTTGGAGACCATCTGCCCTGCAGAGTTTGAACATTTCCCCCAACTGCCGACTCAGTGGATTCCAGCTAATCAGCTAATTATCAAGCTCTTCATGAGTCGGATGGCAGTGAGAAAAACTTCAGAACTCAGCAGGGCAATGTTTCCTTAGGACTGGAGTTAAGAATCCTGTGAATCATGTAAATGCAGCACTAAAAATCTTTTCCCCCCTTTTAGGTGAATGATTTTGCATTTTGAACATGTGAATTGTAAAAAGTCTTTAACCATTTTGTTGTTTTGAAAACTGCTACAATTGAACATATCAACAATTGTTGATATGTTCAGAAAATTAAAATTCATAAATATTTTTGAGAATCATTTAATTGAAGAATGCATATTGTGAGAGACCTCTATGTTTTTATGCTGGTTATTGCTCAATTACGTGTAGCTTTAATTTCTTAATTACCATTCTTCAAGTTATGGTAAATTCTGTTAATCTGTCATGGTAACGGAATTTCTGTGGTCAAGACAGTGGCGTTATTAGAGCTGAATCCATCTTTTATGACCTTTGAACAACTACGTTTGACCTCTTGTTCACATTCAAATCTACCTGTATGTAATTAAATGACGTATTATATACATGATTAATTACTTTAGAACAAAATCCTCAATTTATCGTCCTACTGTTGCTTAACATTTTTTAGTAATATTAATTATGGATGCACTAATTTTGCATTTTGTTGGAAACAACCTGGCAAAGCAGGTAGTGTTTCGCACAGCTTCAAAATCTGTGTTAAGTTTTGAACTTCCTGTCCGTGCCAAGTTGTCCCTGTTGTCTATGTGGGTTATCCATGTTTCTCCCACTGCAAAAACTGGAAACTACATTAAACTGCCCTTATATGTGAACTTCCAAGTGTTTGACTGATGGCACTTTGTATCCTAGTAACCAGTGTAAAGATCAGTCCAATTTTTGAGGTTGGGGAAGGGGGTGTTGGAAATTTTTTATTTTATACACAATCAGAAATAAATTATGTAAGATGCACCTTTTCTTGTGACTTGAGCACCACCCTCAAGGGTGTATCTTGTTCATCTTTAATAGGTATCTTTTACATGCAAATGTTTATGGTGTAAAAATGAATCTTTGACTACTTTTTAGTGTCTAGTTTTTAACTATAACCTTTCTAGGGTGAAAGATAAATAGTAATGCTACAACTGTGTTCTGCAACAAGAAATTGTACATTTGGGTATGTTATGACCATATTAAACAATGGCATACATGTTTTCTTTCTGAGGTCTAATAGTACTGACCTCAATACAGAAACCTGGAATGCTTGTGAATAATAAAATACAGGAGTGTGTGCTTCACTTTAAATCATATTAACCTTTTATTGTGTGTAACCCTGCAGATTAATGTTCATTTCTGAATACTTGCTTAATATCTTGAATATTTATTATTTATTTAAATAACCAGTTGGATAAAATTGGTTTGTCCTGTGAAGCTGATTTGGTGGCACTGATGTCTCTCTGTTAGAAATGCAAAGAGCTAATATCTGACCCTGGGACTGATTGAAACAATAGCGTGTTTTGCATATGTTATTTATGGGGCGTGATGTAAGAGATGTTTACGGTGCTACGTAGACGGTCAGACTTTTTTTTTTTCCGTCAGCGGAGTGTGTGTGTGTATAGGATATGCACATCGCCATAGTGTCTCACCGCTGCACACGGGTGACTAGTGACGCTTGTGATTTTCACCTCATTCTCTCCACCAGACGCAGTGCAGAGCCGCGTGAAGGTTTGTGTCCGAAATTAGTCAAATCCAAAAAAAATAAACAACAAATACAATATACATGAATGATGTAGAAATCGTATTTCGTATTTGCCCGGTGTATTTTTGTGCAGAAAGAGTCGTAATTATTGTCGACCATTTGTTTTGTTTGCTTTGTCGTTCCCAAAAGTAGCTTTGATGAGTGTCCAAAGTAAGTGGAAGTGCTGGAAGTTTGGAGGAGGGGACGCCATCTTGGTCCCGGCTCTCCACGTCCCCAACACCACCACGGCTGCCTTCTCAGCAACACGGCGCGACTCTGCTTGAGGCCAAGCAAGGTAACGCGTACACGTTTAATTCTTGAACGTCTGCTCTTTAGTTTGCAGGTGCTATTTTGTTTCTACGTGCTTTCTACGTTTTAAAAATCCCGTCCTGAATCGAGTTGTGCCGAGGCCACGGTCGCTCGCTCGGTCGGCGCTCGCTGGGCTTCTCAACGCTGTGGCTAGCCTGTTAGCATGCTAGCGTGCTACTGTAGTACAGTGCGGAGCTATAAGGTGTCTCTGCTTGGTGTGAAGTAAAAAAAAAAAAACCCATCAACCAACTAGCTTTGGCTATGAACGCCGTTTAGTTTCCAGTCTTCTTAGATAGCCGAATTGTTTAGCACTTGGACGAAAATGGAGCTCAAAATAAAAAAGGTTTTCGGTGTAAGTTTGGAACAAGTGCGAGTTCACGACAGTGAGATTCCCGATAGTTTTGTTCAGCCTGAATGTGCTAGCAAAGATGTCTGGTTATAAAAAAAAAAAAAAAAAAAGGTCAGCTCTTTTGACATCATGGAGGACCTGAGCTTGTTTGGTGAAGACTTTCCCTCCTACGTCTGCGGTGTAACTTTTACTTCGATCGACTTTATTGAAATGATCTTTCACAGTGCTTACCGGCTCACAATCCTTATTTTCCCTTTTATTTTTTATTAAAAAAAATAAATAAAATTTTTTTTGGGGGGGGCAGATGCTTTTTTTTTTTTTTTGTATGATCCTAGACATGCAGTTCATCTCATGGGGACATGAGCAGGGTGTTGCTTTGCACAAACAATTGCACACAAGCCCCTGATCTAGTTCTCCAGCAGAGAGGTGCTGATGATCCTGATGAGCACTGCACTCGTCTGGGTGCACGTCTAATCACACTTGTTTGACTCATTTCCAACTTCTGCCATTTTGACCTGAGACTCTGAACCTTTCACTATGATCAATTTCTTTGCACAAGTGGTTCCCATAAATGGCCTTTAACACGGCTGCTAGTGATGGGACCACTCTTAAGACAAGAACATTGCTCCACTCTTAAGTTATGAGGATGTTGAAGTTCTTGCATCTGTCAGGAGTTGCTTTTACTTTCCATAGTGCTTGTGGTTTAATCATTCTGTTGACTGGTTGACGAAGCACATCTAATATATAACATGTTTTTAACAATCTGTTATAGGACAATTAATCGTATTGAATTTTTCGCATGTGTATATACCTAGGCCAAGTTATCAGTCAGACTGTTTAACAGAATTGACCTTTAATTTCCTGCGAAATCTCGAGCAAAGACTCAAGAGGCTGGTGTTTTTAAATTTAAAAGTCTGAGTGTGCCATAAACAGGTGGATACCCCGATCTGCTGAAGTGCATAGAGAGCTAAAATGACATCCACTGCATTCTAAGGGTTCAACCGCTTCCCTGTGCAGGGGCTTCAAATTGTTGCCTGTGTGTGTGAGCGTGCGCGTGTGCACTGAAAACCTATGCAGAATGTCAAGGAAATGATGCCTCCTAACCAGATGGGGGTGGGGGGAATTACTATTCCTGTACTCCACTCTACACCTACTCTGGGTTGCACTTTTTTCCTCTTCACTGTTATTTAGGAAAGTAATAAACTGTAAATGATCACGTCTTATTGACGATATTGATCTGCATCTTTTATTAGTATTTTATGGTATATTTTGCACCAGTAACTTTCTCCTAATCAGAGTTTTGAGAGGCGATTAAATAATTGATCACACTTGAAGCTTGTTCTCCGTGCTGCATTGTTCTGCTGCGAGCAGTCTTGCCACCTCCTCTGCTATTTCTGCCTTTTACTCTGACACCAACTCTGTGTACCATCTCCAACCTATTTGTCCTCAAGCCTGATAACACGGCTGATCTTTGCACTGCCATTTTGTGTCAGGCTCAGTGTGTTTGGGGCGTCCATGTTGGCTCCTCACACTCCAGAGAGTGTGTGGGCTAAGGGTGGATTAAAGGAGCATTGCCAGCCACACACTGTAGTGGCAGTTTGAGCAGAGTTATGGAGATGCGTCTTAGCTCAGTGGCCTAGCCATTTCCCTTGCTCATAACAAGCAGTTAAATTATTAATTTAATTGAGTTAAGGCCTGATCTCTTTTAAAACATTCCCGCCCCCTTTGCAAATCAACCTATACATCTAAGAAGAGTACAGTATATTCTTCATGTAGATACTTTGCAGTCTTGCTGATCTAATCCATGGTTCAATTCAGAATGGATGTAAAGTTGTACAGATGCTCAACTTGCAACCGATTTCTTTTTTTTTCCCCATAAGCTTTACATTCTTGCATCATCACAAATGTTACACATATTTATGCTTAATGATTGAATTAAGCAATGCCAGTGCATTTATTAGCATAAAGTAATGTTCTGTTCTCCGATTTGCAGCCAAAACAGTGATTCAAAAGCTCATCAAAATGCACTTCAAATTTATCAGTTGCATTTTTAGTAGATTTTTTTTGCATGCTTTTAAAAATTTAAATCATGTTTCTGTTATGCAAACTACTTAATTAGGCAGTGTATATAAGGCACGTGTAGTTACACCATATAGCTTGAACAAATAGCGACTGGAACAAAAAATTTTATTGTATCCTATGGCGGAGACATGATTTTGTGATGTAGGTGTGATTTGTTATTAACATATGAATGGAAAGCCTAGGCCTGTGAGACTAGTGTCAGATAAATAGCATTTTACTCGATGGTAGAACTTTTGAGACGTTCTGATTGAACTAACAACTGAAAGCTACTGGCAAATCAGCAGACAGAACAGGTGGCTCTCACAGAAGAATTATTGAGAAGCTCAGACTCCATAACCTTAGTCATTAAGTCTTCTTTTTTTTTTTTTTTTTCTTTATTATGGTGACCCCCCCCCCCCCCCCCAAAAAAAAAAAGGCTGTTGATAAGGTGTGTGCCTGGTTGTTACAGCACGTTTTTTTACAGCGCCCTTTTTCTGCTCTAACCAGCACAATTTTTTAGACAGGAAACACTCTGGCCATTGAGTACTGGTTGTGGCGAAGCTGCTCTGAGGAGAATAAATTAATTAAAGATGAATGAAATAAAAATAAAAAATGACCCAAAAGATACTTAAAAAAACATGCTGAATAGTTAAAAATGAGATCAAGTTGTAATTTTCACATAGTCTGACACCTTATATATTGAAGCTGTCTCCCTCTGCCTTTGAACCTGTATTTGCTGCTTGAGAAATGCTTTTTTTGGTGTAATTGTGTAGTTCGGTATCTGTCGCTGTAATTTTTTGTGTATACATTTTTGGACAAGATGTTAAGAATTGTGTCCCTAGTTTTGGTGTATAGGTTCTGCATCTCTGTTCCAGGAAACACAAATCAGAAAGACTTTCATTTGCTGATGCTTTGAAATTTTTTTCTAGCACTAGGCTCTGTGTTGTTCTTGCTAGGTTGACGCAGTTGCAGCAGGTTTGTGGATTTAATTATTTTTTTCTTTCCTGTTGCCTGACACCCTTCTGAAAATACTGTATGGTTTGCCTAAATTTGTGCAGATCAATATCAAATTGGATCTGACGGAAAGCAATCCACATGTGACGATGTGGTTAAATAGGTCCAAAAATGCATGCAGATAAAACTATTGTTTTGTGGACAAAGCATGTAGAGGAAGTTGAAGTTGAGGAATCCTCTGCTTGAAGAGCAGTGCTGGTTAATTACTCTCAGCATCTGACAGTAGAATATTGAGCATCATATACCACTACAGCGTTTTACAGACCTGAACTTAGTTTGTGCTGTTTGAACGTATATACAGTGGGGCAAAAAGAATTTAGTCAAATCAAAATTTTATTTGTCACGTACACCATACAATATGCAGTGAAATGTTTGGTCAGCCACCAATTGTGCAACTTCTTCCACTTAAAAAAAAATGAGAGGCCTGTAATTGTCATCATGGGTATACCTCAACTATGAGAGACAAAATAAGAGAGAAAAAATCCAGAAAATCACATTTTTAGGATTTTTAAATAATTTATTTGCAACTTATGGTGGAAAATAAGTATTTGGTCAATAACAAAATTTCATCTCAATACTTTCTATACCCTTTGTTGGCAATGACAGAGGTCAAATGTTTTCTGTAAGTCTTCACAAGGTTTTCACACGCTGTTGCTGGTATTTTGGCTCATTCCTCCATGCAGATCTCCTCTAGAGCAGTTATGTTTTGAGGCTGTCGCTGGGCAACACAGACTTTATACACAATCAAAGATTGTGGAGATACCCTCCAAAGATTTTCTATGGCGTTGAGATCTGGAGACTGGCTAGTCCACTTGACTTCTTGCGAAGCCACTCCGTCGTTGCTCGTGTGTTTGAGATCAGTGTCATGCTGAAAGACTCAGCCACGTTTCATCTTCAATGCACTTGCTGATGGAAGGATTTACTCAAAATCTCATGATACATGGCCACATTAATTTTTTCCTTTAAAGTTAAGTTTTTTCCAAAAAGTTCTAACTGACCATATGAATTTCTCCCAATCTTCTTCTGGATCATCCAAATGATCTCTAGCAAACTTCAGATGGGCCTGGACATGTACTGGATTAAGTAGGGGGGACACGTCTGGCACTGCAGGATTTGAGTCCCTGGCGGCGCAGTGTGTTACTGATGGTAGCCTTTGTTACTTTGGTCCCAGCTCTCTGCAGGTCATTCACTAGGTCCCCCTGTGTGGTTCTGGGATTTTTGCTCACAGTTCTCGTGATCATTTTGACCCCCACAGGGTGAGATCTTGCGTGGAGCCCCAGATTGGGGGAAATTATCAGTGGTCTTGTATGTCTTCCATTTTCCATTTTATAATAATTGCTCCCACAGTTGATTTTATTTATTTTATTTTTTTCACACCAAGCTGCTTACCTTATCTTCCCAGCCTGGTGCAGGTCTATAATTTTGTTTCTGGTGTCTTTGTCAGATCTTTGGTCTTGGCCGTAGTGGAGTTTGGAGTGTGACTGTTTTGAAGTTGTGTACAGGTGTCTTTTATACTGATAACAGATGTCGTTAATACAGGTAACGAGTGGAGGACAGAGGAGCCTCTTAACAAAGTTGTTACAGGTCCAAATACCTATTTTACAGAGTAATTTACCAATTAATTCATTAAAAATCCTACAGTGTGATTTTCTGGATTTTTTTTTAATATACCTATGATGAACAGTACATGCCTCTCATCTTTTAAAGTGGGAGAACTTTCTCATTTGGTGGCTGACTAAATACTTTTTTGCCCCACTGTAATAGTCCATTGTGTTCCTTAGATGCTTCCAAATAAGACATCGTTGGACAACATGCCAACCACTTATTGTGTGTTTTCAAAATGAAGCCTTGCGTCATTTGGCAGAAAGTTATTTACTGGACTACATCATGTGTGTTACATGACATTTCTCAGGTTACCCTGTGCTCTGGTCTGAAATATCCTCTGGCTGCTTCTCCAGCAATTCTGCATGCTATAAGCTATAGCTCACTTTATCAGTAGTACACAGAAATAAGACCTGTAGACATACTGTGGTGTACTCGGGCATAGCATTGATTAAACAGCCATAAACTGTTTTTATTTGCTATTTAATTATTTGCTTAGTTAGTTTTCTGTCAAATTGTTTCTCTAACATGATTACATCATAATAGGATGGGCAACCATTATTTACCGAACGCAGTAGTGATATTAATATGTGGAGCAGTGTACCATTTGAGTCAATATCCCACGTTAATGGTCATATAGAGCTGATTCACGTTGTCTCTAAATGTTTATCGACAGCTTAAGAATCACAACTAGTGTACAGGATCCGCCATCATACCACCCACTACTTTATCATTACTGTATATTGACGTCTCAAACAGCATAGAGTGGCTTATACACTGAGCAGCACATCTATTTCACCCTCTTTCTCCACAAATGAGCCATCTTGGCTGTCTTAGTTCCTTCTCTACTACCTGATCCTGTGTGTCTCAGGGGTATATTCTCTTTTTCTCTCACACACACATGCTCTCTCTCTCCCCTCCTCTCTCACCTTCTCCCTCCCTTTTGCATTCTCTGCCCCTTGTCTTTCCCTACTTTCCCATTCTGGATGCAGAGAGGGTTAGCCTGTTTATTGTATGTGTGTGCGTGTCTCAAATAGCATTTCTGTTCCGGCTGTGTGTCTGTGAGGGAGAACTGCGCATTAAGCTGCTGAATGTACAGAGCTTTATGGGAGCAATCTACAGTAGAGCCAAATGAAGTTAAAGACTAAAGAGGGCTTAATGAAGCTGCCAGCTAAGTAATGTACAAACAAAGAGGAGTGTTTGTAATCATATTCTCTCCTCCGTCTGCACACACTCGCGCCACAACTTTTAACTGTGTGAGTTCTCCTCTTGATTTGCTGGCTGGTCTCTCTTCCCCTCAGCATGTATATCTCAAAGAACACAAACTTTTTTTAATTCAGCTTTTCTTCAGTTTTGAGTGAGTGCCTCACTGTGTTTGTTAAAAATAATAGAAATGTCTTTTTTTGTCTTATTAGTGACCTGAAGTTATGGATGTTTTCACATTTAGTCCCGTTTAAAACGAACCGTAAAGTGCACTTGTAAGGGACCTAGATGAAAGTGACTTTAGTGTATGACAAATCAGGGCTCAAAATGGGTTCTCTTTACAGAACTTTTTTCAGTTCACACCTGACTCGGTGGACCACTGAATTATGGATAATTGGATTCAAAATTGTTACATCACTGGTGTTAACTTTTATTAGCAAAGGACTGGTATGACACCAGATTTTTGTTTCAATCAAGCAGTGCCACACATTTATACTCCCTGTGATGAAAACCTGCAGCCACATGGGACATTTTGCGGGTGGGATTGAACACCCTTGCTTTACGTGATGGTATCATATGGCTGTGGATTTAAAAAAAAAAAAAGGAAATGGAGCAGAATTGAATTGGAAAAAAAAAAAACATGAGCATCTCCAAAAAGGGAAACAATTAGTATATTAAGTTATTAATAAATTGTGCTGTATAGGTAGGGTTGGGTATCGTTTTTTTTTTTTTCGATACCGGTGCCAAATCGATACTTTGAAAACGGTACCGGTGCCAAAACGGTGCCTGAACCGATACTTTTAAGCCACAAAATTATAGTGGATGACTCAAGAATTAATTTTTATTGAACAAAAAATGTTATGCTTAAAATTGAACAATATATTAAAAGTTTAAAGTATATATGAATATGTAAGCTTCAAATTTTAGCAATTCTTTTGCAGAAATGTCACCATATTTGCCTTTTCTGTCAAAATACGACTCCTTTCCTGACTTATTGCCCTGCACAGGACATGCATAGTCTTCTTTGCAATGGTAAATGGGGTCACTGTTGTAGTACTACTAGTACAGGCTGGAAAGCCATAATTATAAACAGAATCCATGTTACATTAGTTTTTTACAAATCGTTTGACTATTTGTTAGCATGAATGCAAGATTTGCATTTTGCTATTAACGTTACATTATCCTACTGCTAACCTGCGGAAAGTCTGCTGACGTCATCATAATCAGTGACTCCTTTTTGCTACGGTTGGTGTGACTGGGACTGAGGGTCGTCCACACTGATAGCGCCAGCTGTTGTCCGCAAGAAAACACGGTGCCTCCGTATGCTTTAAACTTTATTCCGTCTGCCCTCGAATGTTTCAGTAGATTTGATGTTTCCGCCTTTACACGCAACTACTGTGAAACATTCGCTGCCCGTCGCGGTGTTGGAATCCTTTCTTGTGAAATACAGCCACACTTTCGACCGTTTAGTTTTAGGCATTTTAACGAGAGTTGTTTAATTTAGCATGCTAAGCTATCGGTAGTCCGCCTGCTGCCGTCAGAGCGAGTGTAACGTTAGTTACTGTATTCACGCGCATGTCGGATGGTCTCTCATTTCCGGATGATTTGTGCTTTTAATTTCTTTAATTTAACCTAATAAACTATTAATCTACAAAAATATATGAATATAGAGAACAAATATTTCAATCGACAGTTCAGGCATTTAAGTGGCACCGAAATGAGGCACCGAAATTCGCATTCTGTTTCGGTCCGGTACATACCGGTTCTATAGGTACCGGTGCCGTCTTGGCACCGGTGTTCGGTACACAACCCTATGTATAAGCCAAACAAGTCCCAGTGAATTAGTTGTTGGTATACAACAATCATGTGTTAGGATGAGTGCATGACCATAAAGATGAAGATTGAATTGCAGCTTGCAATACTGTCAGAGTTGATCACTTAAAGACAGTTAATCAACACCTTGTGACCAACTAGATTAGAGAATAGTATGAATTATTTTGTGTGTGTGACTTTCAAATATGTGAAGCCAGTCAAATTTTAGGTATAGTAATAAGTTAATATACTCTGTTAACATTACAATAGTGTAGTCTTACTCTGATTGAAATAACTATGTCTTAATAAATATAGATTTAAAGTGTACAATGTGATAGACAAGCCTTTTGTTATACATATCCATTTGGAACAGATTAGATGTTCATTGTTCTTCAGTAAAATTTATGTCACGTTAATTCTTTATGATTTAAGTCTCCACATCTGTCATCATCTCTGTCTGAGTGGTGAGAGAGAGGTTTGTTTTTAGTAGCTTACTACTTCTGGGATCTAAAGCCAGGGGAGTGGGTGGGGGGGGTACTTCCCTGTGGAGAGTGACTTGACTGAGGATATACTAGTAGCTGACCCTCTTTTGTTACTTGACAGTCTGGCTGAGGTCAGGACAGAAGGAATTGTTTTGGTCTTCTTTTATGGTTTAACACTGGCCTCAGCCTGGATAATGATGGACTTGTATTACAGAACGTGTGAGGTTGTGACTGTTTTTCATTTACAGTGCATGATGCACAGTTGCTGTGAAATGTGTTGGTGACAGAAGCAGGAAATAACAGGACATGACCTTTTAGCAGGCAAAGGGATGGTAATAAATATTAGCTTTATTGATGTATATGACACTGATTTGAGCTGCATTTAATGTTGCTTAGCATTCGTCTAATTTGACCCTGGTTATGGTTGTGTGTGATGAGATCTGTATGTGTTGTCGTGGCACTGGCCCTATGTAATCTTGCACTAACCTGCTGCAATTGCTGTAGAGCTGTGATGTCGGCTCATTAGAGAGATACAATGGCAGCAGAGCAGACCCTGAGGAGAGCATCAGCACTCTGTAGCCTGGAGGATCCTCACAGCTACAGCCAGGCCTCTCTGCCTGAGGGGCTGATGGAGCCCACAGTTTCAGCAGGACTCCGAGGGAGAAATGTGGATATTGAAAGAGGGGAACAATCCTACAAAGCAAGAGAGTGAGAGAGTGTGTGCTGTTATTTCTGTTCAAATGTCATTTTTAATGTGCTTGTGTTTTAGTTTGTTGAGAGTGCTGTGCAGGAACACTATATTGCACCATGCTACAAGTCTGCTTCCAATATGCATATTTATAGACTCTCTAGCAATTTCAGTTGACCTCACAAACCTCAGTCTCATGACAGTCCTAAGTTGTTTTAGGTTAAGTTTTGTCTTGCCAATTACACTGTGTAGCACAATGTCTTCCCCTCAGTGGTTCACCACATCCATGAATCTCACTATTTACTATAGTGTCTGTGCCACTTTCCCTGTCCCCAGTGACATGTATTATGAAATGGTTCTTATAAGTGTATGTGCGTACTTTAATGTTCATTTATTTTGAAATAAAAATATGGCATGTGACAAGTACAGCTGCGTTTGGCAGTGTTATGCTTGAGTAATGTACACAGTAATCTCTTGGGGCCAGTTCCTCTGTTGTTATGGGTTTGGTGCAGTCAAGCAATCCCTGTGCTCCCAGCCCTCATGAGTTGTCTGTAAATACCCAGTGCCTTCCAGAATTATTGGTTACCTTCATAAAAATAAAATATGCACAATTTAATAAAACTACATAACAGCGTTTTCTCCGAAATGCATTATGTTTGACACGCATAAGAAGTATTTCAAACTTTAAGCAAAGGACTTGCTTTTATAGCAAAGTTTTATTTTTATTTCCTGTTAGTCAACAGGAAGTCTGGTTCTGTCTCTAGGTGTCTCAAATTCCACTTTCATAACGACAGTGTTTGAAAATGTTACAGAAGGAAACCTATCCTGAAACCACCTCTGAGCACCTGAAGTGCCATGAGAAATGCAGTTTGTGTCATGGCCAGATGAATATCGCAGGGATAACATGCTTTATGGCCCGGTTAAATGTTTTAATTTAAATAGATAAATATGGAGGACATTATAGATTTTTTTTTTTTTTTTTTTTTTGGCTTGTGGTTCTCTGGCTTCTGAGAGGCCTCATTGGCTTCATTTATTCTGCTTAACCAGGATATTTCAAATTCAAATGTCACATACACAGTACGATATGCAGTGAAATGCTTATACGACCACTTATGACCTTAAAATCAAGATCAATACTCTTTTTATCAATATTCTCATTTTAAGCAGCAAATATCTGATAAAAATATTGATAAAATATTGATAAGAGTATTGATCTTGATTTTAAGGTCACAAGTGGTCGTATAAGCATTTCACAAGCTTTTGTATAAATAAATATTTTCGCAACAAACCTGGACACCTCTGCCATTAGTTTCAAACTTCACAATATAGAAAGTGCTTTTAAAGTTGTGAGCCAAACATCGTAATAAAAATCATTGCAGAAATGGTTAAAGAAACAGAAAATCCATGCTTTGCATATACCTCAATATGCCCATTTAAATTGTAGTGAAAATGTGTGGTTTGTTTTGAAGCGTGACATCCACATGCACAAACCAAAAAATATAAAGTGTTCTGCAGTCTGCACAGAGGAGTGGACCAAGATCCCACAACAAGTAAGAAGTGACAAAGAGCTTCAGCAGTTTGTGTCAATTATCTTCAACTAGTTCACATTGGGGGGGAAAAGCGATCACTGGTTTTTAACACACTAAGAAAGAAAAATCCATGGCACACAGGTGGGCGGCGGAGGGAGCCTTTATTATCAGGGCAAAAGCATTAAAAATGCAGACACGAAAACATTTTGGCCTTCATCAGGGTCAGACTCGGATAGAGGCCAAATGGCAAAAACGATGTCTTAAAAGTATCAATTATTTAGATAACCCCTTATTTTCTCCAAGTCCTTGTGTGTCTGTTTTGTTTGTTTATGTGCAGATAAATGTTATATTTTATTATTATTTTTTTAATTCACTGTATGAACTTAAATCACACACACTTCTTAGATTAAATTAGAAAAAATATCATGATTAATAAAACCATACCATTTCCCTGTGTGTGAGCTCAACATGCACATGTTGTTCCCTTTTTTTAATATATAATTTTTTTTTTTTTAACTTCTGTTAAAAAAAGCTTTTGTATGTATCCATTTGGTGTGTGGGTGTGTAAGTAATCTAGGGGATTTGCAGGCAGGAGGGGATTGTGTACTTTCACTGTCTGCTTTCATATAGCGTTAATGTTTTAACATATACATTTTACAAGACTGTTCATGTCTAGATGTGCAACAATGAACCGCTATAGTGTAGCAGTGTAGGAAAATTGTCCTGAAAAACAGACTGCTTCCAGCATGTATATTTTTAGACTCCCTGGCAAAAATGCCAATAAGCACATTTCAGGAAATCCAGGAAGTCTGCTTCCTTGTGGTAGATAGTTAGCCACCCATGACAGCACACCTGATGGTCTTACTGATGCTACAAATGAGGGTTTTATAAATTATTTAAAGCATTGAATTATAGTATCTTATTTCCAGGATTGAAAATTGTTTATGATGACATTCTTCCTGAACATGGTCACCTTTTAATGCATAAAGCGTGTTTTTAATACTTCTACAATATTGTCAGTAAATGAGTGGCGATTATTGTTGTGTTTTTTTCAGGTGCTATGGATGAGCTGCACAGTCTGGATCCGCGCCGGCAGGAGCTCCTGGAGGCACGTTTTATGGGTGGCATCAGCGGCAGCACGGGCAGCACCGGCAGCACCAGTGGAGGAACTAAGGTGAGTGGAAGTATGACCTACAGTCTAAGCTTGATTTTTCTGTCTTAGATAAGCTCTACCTACATTACTGTCACCTCTGTTGTCTTCCGGTAAAATACGTGTGGAAGTGAATAGCCGATGAGCTGGAGAAAGTCTCCGGTTGTAAAAAAAAATTATATGGCCTTTTAAGAGGTTATTTGATCTTGTGAAAGCATCCTCGTTTTGTGACATCTCTGCTCTCTGTCATTAGACTTGATCTGGCTGCTTCATGCTGTTCTGCAGGGGTGTCATTAATTTGTAATCAACACCTGCTGTATTTAGGCAAGGTGTTAAGTCTTACTGTTTCAGTCTCAGCCAGTTTACTGGTCGGTGTCAATATGTGCAAATCTTTGTACGAGTTATGCCATGTTCCTGTTTCAGGCCTTAACAAACAACGAATGTTCGAACCATAGTTTTGGCAGTCTGGGATCTTCCAGCGATAAGGAGTCAGAGGTATGTTCTGATACATTTGTGACCAGCATGTCTATTTTATTTCCTAAACATGTAGTAAATTTTAAAGCATGCTTCTTAGTGAAAGGCAGTAAATTTGCACAATTAATGGTGTTACTGTGGGTTGTTGTGGGTAAGAATGGACATGTTTGATTTGCTGACCAAGTCCAATTTTTTGTCAGACTGTTTTGTTTGCAATATGCTCTGTATTTGACTTTAGTCTGAACAGATCAAACTTCTAATCTGACCTGCATGTGCAAAGAAACGCTGCGTCACTTGTTTCACGCAGCAAAACGGCCATTAATTTGGTTCAAGTCCTAAGTATTTTTCAGGTTTGCTTTTAAACTCCTCTTTGCCACTACAGTCAGGTGCACCAGATATAGCCATGTTCAAACATTTCTTTTGGTATCTCTTTAAACAGTGAGTAGTTGCAGCAAGTGCCTTCTAATTTTTGCTTCACATGTTGTTTCACATCATATACTTATAAGCTGTAATGCTATTTGTTTAAGCACCAGAGCGTCATGACGTTTGCATGCACACAGTGATTGCAAGACCCATAATACCCATGATGTTTTTGCCATTGGTACATTTTTATGTATTTGAAATAAAACTGAAGGGTGTTTTGCTGCCTAAACTTTGTTAATGTTGACTACAGCTGTCCTGCTAATCTACTGGCAACTTCTAAAGAGCAATGTTTTCTGGTAAATGTGGCTGGAGCATTAGTGGATGTAGCATTAGTATATTGGGCCACATCATCTTTCAGCTCTAGAAAATGCATATATTTTCTTAAATCGGTTTAAGAAAATCCTCCCAATGTTTCTAAAGAAATTTAGAAAAGCATCACATAGCAGATACATTTTTAAACCACATGAGCTTTGTCAGATGCATGTAGAATGCGAGCTCATTCTCTCACTTTAGATATGCAGTGAAGGTCATGATCTATAATGTCACGATTGTGCATCCTGTAGTTTGAGTGATGTTTTATATAAAGATAAGATAAAGATACTTTGTCATTGTTTGGTAGCTCTCAGAGACCAGCAGCAATAATAAATATAAGAATAAATTAAAGAATAAAGAAAATATAATGAATAAAGAATAAACACAAGGTAATTGCACTAAAATGTATAAATAGAACAATATATACAATGGAATGTGTGTGAAATGGGACCTGGATCTTAGTGTAAACAGTAAACTAGACGGTAAACAGTAGAGTGCAAACATGATTGTCCGAGGTAAGAAAATATTGCACAAGTTATACTAATAGCTAATACAGTAGTATATATAATGTTATATAATACACGTTACTCCATCTATTAGTATATTATAACATGACCATATTTAAGAATAAACTTGGGGCAGAAAAAGCTCCTCCTTGGATTTAAAAAAGCAAATAATAATTGCTGCAGTGATTGTGTTTCAGCTGGCAACAGTTCTTTTAATCCAAAATAATGCAGTGCTTTGATCTGGGGTTGCTCCAGTTGGTCTTGTCTACGCTCAGCAACGTTATGTGGCAATAAAATTAAGTCAGCTGACGACCTGAATATACTGAATGACCAAGGTATCATGTTAATGGATTATTTCTGCCTTGATCATCCAGGAGCTATTCTCGGAGCATGAAGAATAATTTTCACACATGAATTGGCCACCAGGAGTCCTGACGTTGACCTCAATCAAAATCTTCGGGATATGCTGGAAAGGAATTATAGCAGTTCAACCCTCTCGTAATTAATACACAATCTCGGGAAAACATTACAGCCACTCTGGAGAGAAATAAACGTTGTGGTGTTGCACAAGTTTATCGAAACGGTGCCACGGAAAAGGCAATAAAGCTAACGGCTATTCAGACAAATATTAGTGTGCGAGTAATTTTTTTTTGCCCACACAGTGTATCTCATGGCTAATTTAATATATCAGTAAAGATGATTTCTCAAAACAGTGAAGAACACTCCCATCTGTCATCTTTCTTTTGTGTCAGATGCTTTTTACACCCAGATTTTTAAAAAGCATTTCAGCCCATGAGAGCTTTGTGAGCTGCAAGGCCATGCTCCCATTTTTATATAAATCACTTTAAATAAAGTAAAAATGTATGTCATGTGTCAAGTACTTATAGTATGAAACGTGGTGGTAAATACAACTGGTCCAATGACAACTTCCCTTAAGCCTCAGGCTTCATGGACACTTATTTCATTTTGTAAGGAAGCACTGCTCTACCATGAAACTGTGGTATTATACTATGGATTGATTACATTTTCAAAGTTTATGCAGGTTTTATTAGGCCTCTTCACCTAGAATATGACAATTAAACAAAAATCGTTTTATATGTTGGCTAGTTGCTGTTGCACCGCTGTTTAACTCTTGAACCTAGCCAGTGCTAAGCAGCTGATTTCCAACATACCCAGACAGACATTAAGAACATTGTCTGCAGCCCTCCCCCTCCTGCCCCCTGCCTAGCACACCTGCTTGTGCCATAAATCACACAGGGACAGAAAGGGAGAATTGGAGAGAAAGCGATTGGTAGAGAGGTAGAGAGATAGTGCTGGAGTGAGAGATGGCCAAGGTGGTAATTGGTAATACAGGAGTGAGCAGAGGGGGTGTGCATGTATAGAGCAAAGAGGGAAAGTGAAGGAAAAAAGGAAGCCAGGAACTAAAAGCTTGAAGGAGATTAAAATAGAGAGGGCCAGAAAAACTCGGAGGCGCGAATAAAGCCGCTGTCCAGTCCTGTGGTGTCTTGAGCTGCTGATTGTGCACAGATGCCAGGCACACAGATGCCCCTATACGTCAGCATGCTCTCTAATGATGCAGCAGATCCACTCTCAATCACCACACACACCTGTCACAAACACTCCCACAGACACAGAGCAACCATCAATGCTAACATTGAGTCTAATAATGCTGCACAAGGATCTGAATACACAAATACAGAACTACAAATGCTGCAATTGAAACACAACACAAATAGACAAATCCACTGGATAGTGCAGCTAACTAAATAAATATTGCAGTCTACATCAAACTTGGCAGCGTAGGCAGAAACCTCTAACCAAAATCTGTCATACTGCGCTGCAGTCTCTGTTGTGTTTCCTACGCATGAATGTGCACAAATCTAAAGGCTTGCATGGCACAAAATGTCTGTCACCAGCACCAATTTATCATCATGTACACAATAATACTGTACATCTACACCAAGAAAAATACACACTTGTTAATGCATCTCTGGTGTGCAGATCTTCATTCAGGCTAACCCCTTAAATTTACTTATGCGTTTAGGTTATGGTGTTATAGTATGTTAATATATTATATTATATAATTATTTAATTAACATGGTTTGTTTTGAGTGCTTCCTTTTTTCACAATTACATGCATTCTGCTGTTCATTTTTCTCCATTAATGATGAGCAGTAGTTCATTTGATCACAGCTCAGCACATCTCTTTAGAGGAAAAGGTTAATGATGTACGAAATCGGTAATAAGCCATACAGAATTAAATTATGACCCAACCACAAAAAGCTAATGGTGTCAGCATTTTGCTAATTAAAATAAGTTGCATATATATATATACATATACAGAAACCTAGATAAATGCTGTCCTCTTTGCATATGTAAAATACTTTACTTTATACCATTTATATACCGTTTTACGATTAATCTTTGTGGATATGACGTTGCACAATTACAGTGCATTTTAATAATTGTATTAACATTATGCTGGTTATGGTTTTTAAATAGATTTACATTTTGTGTTTTTATTTTTAAGATTGTTTACTTTTTTTTGGTAGATGCCTCATTAAGCACTACTATATATTTTTTTTTAATTATTATAATTTCTTTTGGCATGAACTTGGCAGCCAGTTAATATTTTTATTTCTATGAGTTGTCTTTTTTTTTTTTTTTTTTTCCTCCTCTCCCCCCCCCCCCCCCCCCTTTGTTTTGATGACTCTGTGCTGGTGGCCACTGTGACCCAAAAATGCCAGCAGGGAGTGTGTGGTGCATCGATAACCAGCCTGCCTTGCTCATTAAGACTGCTGTGACATTCAGTCACTGTCACTAAAGACTAATTATAAACAGAAGCTTTGGTCATGTAGTTTGTTACAATGAACCTGTTTTTCTTTAACATCTTACTTTGCTCTTTTTTTTTTGTTCTCTCTCTCTTACCTGCTTGTTTCCCACCTTGATTCTCCCCAGGGTTCTGATGTAAAAAGAGGCAGTTCTCCTGCATATTCAGTAAGTTATTGTCTGTGGGTTTTTTTTTTTTTGGCTCCCCCCTCTCTCTCTCTCTGTCTTATGACTGTATTGTAGGACTACTTTATTTGCTAGATAATACAACAGCATTTCATTATTTTCAGAGCACTAGTCTGTTATAAGTGTTTAATCAGCACGTACACATTCATAAAAAGCAACAGCACTCTGATCTAGATGCATAAGAACTAAGTGGAATTAGATTGTCAAAGAAATGCATTTTTAGGAGAAGGCTACAAGTATTTTCCAGGCTGAGGCAGTGAGTGAGTGCCTTGGTGATCAGAATGCAAAGATGTACTGGCAGCTAGCCATTCTTTGTCTCTGCTGAGTAGGATTTCTGCATCCGTCTCAGTTCTCCTGTTTGCTGCAGGGTGTAACAATCCATCAGTTCATATCAACATGTGTTAGTGGTATGAATGCAACACAAAATACGTTATTAGTTTATTTATGTTGTTAATCATGTGATGCAGTGCAATGGGGTAAATTTACGTTACGATGCTTATTTCAATCTGTAACTGTGTCCTGATGTCAGAATGGTGATTTAGAAAGACAGTCTAATCACATAGTATATACGTGATGTTGGCTATTACAGCGGCTTACTTTGATCTCATGATCATCACCACCACAACATATCCCAAACCCAATCCTACTATTAAGAGAACAAAAATTAAGGATGCAATTTTGTTTATTAATCAATATGATGATAGTTCCCCAAGCATACCCTTAAATACATTTACCTAGCAAGTCATTATCGTATTTGTCTTTTAAGTTACATTTAACTTTCAAAGGTGTAACCTATCTGTAATTGTGTACTAAAGAAAACTGTTTTATACTGTTCCTTTTTCTTTTCCATTCAACTATATGGAAATACCCTGGCAAATTGCTACAGTGGTTTTGATATGATTTAAAGTGTTTTTTCTGTTTTTTTCTTTTTAACTACATGATAGTGGACATTAGGGCTGCACGATATATCGAAAAAATATCGTTATCGCGATAATGGCATGCGCGATAACCATATCGCAAGGAGTTGCGATAAATACTTTATTTGCCAAGCATTTGTGTGTCCAAATTTGACCAATGTTTATACCCGCTTATATCTTGTGTGTGTGTGTGTGTGTGTGTGTGTATATATATTTTATATATATATATATATATATATATATATATATATATATATCTCTATATCTCTATATATATATATATATCTCTTTATACTTCATTCTGTCGCGAACTAACCCCGGATGATCAGAAGATTTAGCGATTAGCCGTTAGCCCTTTATAGACGGTAAACCCAAACGCGGAAGCAAGCGAGTAGGCAGGAAAAACAAGCGAATTAGTTTAAGGACTCTCACAGAAGGGGAGCAAGGGAAAAACACACATTTAACCCGCGTCCTATAAACACACACTCGAATCTGAACTGACATGGCGAACTCAGTGACTAAGCTGTATGCACTAGTTTGTTTACTCCTCTTATACTTCCGGGTTTGCGCCCACATTACTTCTGGGTTCTAGTGCCGGTCGCGGAGCGTGTGTGTGTGTGTGACAAATAGTAGTTTTTTTTTTTGTTTTTTTTTTTTTGTTTAATAATATTTTTTTTTTATTTAAAAAAAAAACAGGCAAGCCAAAGAGAATATTTTGTTTAAAAGATGCTCTTGTTTTAAGACACTATTGATGAGTGTATGGTTCCACTTAAATAAAAAGTCATGTTTGAAAGTAATTCATATTGTGTTGGCAGGTTTATAGTAACAGCAAACCAGAAGTCAGAATATCTGCTGAGGGGTTTAAGTCATTCATAGTGTTTTGAAGTGTAAATATTTGCAACTTCCTTGACATATAGTTTCTTTTTAGCCTGAATTAGATTTAATTACATCAGACGAATATCTATTACCTGTTTATTTTAGTATGATCATTACATATAAATAAATAAATAATTTTAAAAAATAGGCAATAATAATAAAAAAATGCATTTCTCTAGGGGAATGTTATATCGCAAGAAATATCGTCATCGCAGTATTCAACAACAATATCGCATATTTTCCTAATATCGTGCAGCCCTAGTGGACATGTCCTCTATGCATCAACTCCTTTTTTTATTTGTCCTGTAGACTCCTGAAAAGAAACACTCTGAGTCATCGAGAGGAAGAAAAAGGAAAGCTGAGATTCAATCAGAGAGCAGCCAAGGTAATTTTTAATTTTTTATTTTTTTTTTCTTGCTGGCCCTTTTATTCTTTGTTTGTTTGTTTTCTATCTAGGCCAAGGTACGAGTATTCTTTTGCATATTTATAGTTTCACTGATTTTACTTGCCATGTCCCCCCTCCCTTTTTTTCTTTTCTTTTCTTTTTATTTTTTTTAGGGAAATCAATCGTTCGGGGAACCAAAATTAGCGACTATTTTGATGTAAGTCTCGCATTCATCACCCACTGATTGGAACTGAATGATGTGACATTATGTGAATGCAACAATATGAATCTGCAAGGAAAATGGGTGGATATGTCTGTCACTCTTTTAACTGGAACTGATTAAAAAGAAATCAGTTCAAGTTGCCTGTCATTTTTAGTCATTTTTTCCTTTTGAGGAAAACGATGTGGTGTGGTGCAGACAAATAGAAACACCCCCCATAAAAAGCCTATCCTGGAACAGGGTGATGTTGAAATTAACAGAGGTCACGCCCTCCCTTTCCTGCCTTTCTTTCTTTTTTTTTCTTTTTTTGCTCTCTGTGACTTGCTCTAGATACAGGGTGGTAATGGGTCCAGTCCAGTACGAGGGCTGCCACCAGTTATTCGTTCTCCCCAGAACTCACATTCCCACTCTGCACCTGGATCCAGTGTATGTTTTTGTACACAAACACACATAGAAACACACGGAATGTCAGCTTCTCCCTCTTTAACACTCCTATTGCTTTTCCGGTTCTGTGATTTAGGTCAGGCAAAACAGCTCATCACCCACCAGTCTGACTTTTGGGGACCACATGATGCACCCTAAACAGTTAGCAGTAAAGAGTGTTCAGGTTTGACTACAAAATGTTATTTCTTTGAGATTATTTTAGATGTCATCTTTTCCTTAATGGGATGTAAATGAACTGAACTTATTTGGACCACTTGATTTTGTGTTTTCTAACCTCAGACTGAGCTAACCATGTTGAAGCTGGCTGTTCTGGAGAGCAATAAGAACTTGGACCTGGAGAAAAAGGAGGGTAGGATTGATGACTTGCTAAGGGTGAGTAGAGGACAATGAAGGCAAACACTGCACCCCCCCCCCCCCCCAATATTCTATTATGTTTAATTTAAATTATTTAATCTTTTTCCCTTTATATCAGGCAAACTGTGATCTCAGGAGACAAATAGATGAACAACAGAAACTACTTGAAAAGTACAAGGAACGCTTGAACAAATGCATTAGCATGAGCAAGAAACTCCTCATTGAAAAGGTCAGAAGCAACAATTTCCCTCTTCATCTGGATGCAGGTTCTAAAATCGACTCTGTTGAATTTTAGACATCAGCATTTAAAATGTAAATTCTACACAATTTATAAATACTTAGCTGCTGACCGACTTGGTTTCATTTAGTTTTTTTTTCTGCTCTAGTATGTGTTTAGTGTGATGATCGGTGTGATGTGTGTGTCTTGTGTTTAGAGCACGCAGGAGAAGCAGGCATGTAGGGAGAAGAGCATGCAGGACCGTCTCCGTTTGGGACACTTTACCACTGTAAGACACGGGGCCTCATTTACTGAGCAGTGGACAGACGGATATGCCTTCCAAAACCTTGTTAAGTAAGGGCCTCCCTGCTTAATGTTTTGCAAGAAGACTGAGATATGAAACCTATCTGAACATGATTTTATTCATGCTGCCTGCCATTTTCATAGTAAATTATTTAAAAACCTTTCTTTAAAATTTTTTTTATAAATTCACCTTGATACACACTATTGTTTGAATATCTGTTTTAACATGCATATATGTGTCCTATAGACAGCAGGAGTCTATAAACCAACAGAGGGAGGACATAGAGAGACAAAGAAAGTTGTTAGCCAAGCGGAAGCCTCCTTCAACCAGCAATTCCCAAAGCCCCAGCACCAACTCCGAGCAAAAACAGCGTAAAACCAAGGCTGTTAATGGTGCAGAGACTGACCCCTTCCTTAAACCCAGCTTGCCTCAGCTGTGAGTGGATTTCCGATGCTCTGTAGTGTTTCCTCCATCCTGGAATAGAAACACATTTATTCATGATTATGTATTCCCCCCCCCCCCCCCAATCCTTTAAACAATCCAGCATATTTTTGTATTCCTGTGTGTGTGCAGATTAACTATAGCCGAGTATCACGAGCAGGAGGAAATCTTCAAGCTACGTCTTGGCCATCTGAAAAAGGTAAACAGCTGTATTAAATTCTTCATTTTTTACTTTAACAGAAAATTCAAACCCTCGAACTAGACATTAATATGCAATGTTAGTTTATTCGTCTGAATTAATTGTAGAGGCTTATGAGCTAGTTCTCCTTGTGCTGACTCTACAGCGTGTCTGAATGATTGAGTGATGGTGTCTGTGAATGTTCTTTAGGAGGAGGCAGAGATCCAAGCAGAGTTGGAGCGCTTGGAGAGAGTGCGGAATCTTCACATCCGAGAGCTGAAGAGAATAAACAACGAGGACAGCTCTCAGTGAGTACCGTCACCATGGTGTCACTGTACTGCTTCCCATAGTGCTGTCATTATTTATGCTTCTCAGTGCACTGCCTGCCTTTTTTTCCTTCCCTTTTGATATACCTTTTGTGCTGAAACTTGTATTGAAGAAAAGTTGCAGATTTTATGCTTATGAATTTTAGGTGTTCTGTCTCCACCAACTTAATGACTGAACCTGGAGTATCTAGCAATGTAACTGTAGATGCTATTTGTGACGGTGCTTTTTTGCTCATGGGCTATTTACAGGAAACTGGATTAAGCTAATGCTTTGTAAAATTTCTTATGATCATGCTTTATAGCATATAAGGGAATCTGCATGTCCTTGAAAAAAATCTGATGAATTCAAATCTTTTTGTGCATCATTAGGTTCAAAGACCATCCTACTCTGAATGAGCGCTATTTGTTATTGCATCTGCTTGGAAGAGGTGGCTTCAGTGAAGTCTACAAGGTATTCTACACCTACAGACTAATCCGCATAAACAAAATGAATCGAAGTGTTATGTAAAGCTGGTGTCACATTTTAAAGTGTCTTATTTGCAGCATTTTGTGGTGTTCCTAGGCTTTTGATCTTATCGAACAACGTTACGCAGCTGTGAAAATACATCAACTCAACAAAAACTGGAGAGAGGAGAAGAAGGAGAACTATCACAAGTAATGCATAAATGCCCCTATTCTACTTTGCGATCCCAAAGTGATGGTACTAGCAAGGACAGGTTTTTAGAAGTCTGTGTTCAGGCAGCCTGTCATTAATCACACCATAATTATGATAATATATGAAAATAAAACATGTAGTAATACAGTACTAATGAAAGGTATTGTAATTGTTTCTTCTGTTACATTGTTTATTTGATGCATAATTACTTAAAAAGATCATAGGTTGTTAGAATTGGTAGATCAAAATAGGGGTCAAATATGTGTCTGTTCATGATGGCTACTAAGGTATTTCAGTCTGATTGGTATTCTGTGCTGTAAATGTGTGGAAATCAAGTCACTTTCACCTGAGGTTGACTGCCTGCCTAGGGCTGAACCCCTGTTGCCCATGGTAACCTCTCTCTCTCCCCGTCTCCCCAACCCCCTCCCCCTTGTCTCAATCCCATATGTAGACATGCCTGTAGAGAGTACAGAATACACAAGCAGCTGGATCATCCACGAATAGTGAAACTTTATGACTATTTCTCACTGGACACAGACACGTGAGTACCACAGATGCATCTAGACTGTGTCATATTGGTGAAATGGTGCAGTCACACGACGGTCTACATTGTTGTAGTGGTGCTCAGGTTTAGAACACGTTATGAGGAAAGTGGTTTCTAATAATAGAATTTTCATATTTTGGTCCAGACTCCTGAAGCAGTTTTTTTTAAATAGTCTACTAAACTAGCTATCTTGACTGCATACTTTATTTAAAAAACATTAGTATATTAACTTAGTCCATTTTATTTCCCACTGATGGAACAATAACTTGCTGACGAATCAGTGCCTAATTTTGAACCATATGATATTTTTCACCAGTCTGAGATGTGATGTTAGATGCTTGGGTGCATCCCTACGTAAAGAGATGAAAGCAATAAAACATTTCTTTTAGCTTGTACTTAATCCTGGTCTATGATATTTCTGTAATGGCTGTAAATGCTCTAGGGTTTAATTTGTTTACTTGGATTCATTTATTACAGAAAAGCTCGTTTTAGGTGTTGACAAAATCATTGTTTTATTTCTTTATAGGTTTTGTACAGTCCTGGAATACTGTGAAGGCAATGATTTGGACTTCTACTTGAAACAGCACAAGCTGATGTCTGAAAAAGAAGCTCGTTCAATTGTTATGCAGATTGTTAATGCACTACGATATCTGAATGAGATCAAACCACCTATAATACACTATGACCTTAAACCAGGTATCAGACATGCGCACACAGAGCTGAAAACAGTACTAACCGGGCCAACTACATCTATCTTTTTCATGAATCTCCTTATGTTTTAAGGGAATATACTGCTAGTGGATGGAACTGCATGTGGAGAAATAAAAATCACTGACTTTGGTTTGTCTAAAATAATGGATGATGACAACTACGGAGTGGATGGGATGGACCTCACATCGCAAGGAGCTGGCACATACTGGTAGGAGATTCAAAGTAACCTGCCACAGCTTATCGTATTCTTAGATTTTGAATAATGCTGGGGTTTTTTATGCATAAAGTGTTTTTAGAGATTTGTCATGGTTTTGTATTCAAGGTACTTGCCCCCTGAGTGTTTTGTTGTTGGTAAGGAGCCTCCAAAGATCTCAAACAAGGTGGATGTGTGGTCTGTGGGAGTTATCTTTTTTCAATGTCTATATGGAAGAAAGGTAAGTGTGACCTAGCTGTAAGATGGTGGATGTTTGTATTGAAATTTTATTTATTTTTTAATAAAATTAGGTTAATGGTAAATAACATGGGTTAAACCTTTCCAATGTCCTCCTGGATTATTGACTTGCCATGTTGTAAGCGCAGTAATAATACAATGGTTCCTGTGTTTCAGCCTTTTGGTCATAACCAGTCTCAGCAGGATATCCTGCAGGAGAACACTATTCTCAAAGCCACAGAGGTCCAGTTCCCAGTCAAACCTGTGGCCAGCAATGAGGCCAAGGTCAGTGAGTGTATGTGGTATAGGTTACAGCAACTGCAGTTGAGCCAGAACTTTAAGTTTTTCATTTTATAATCTATGAATGTAGAATGTAACCCTAACATATGTAACTGATGCATCCTTTATGGCAGTTATTAGTCCACAGTTCTTTTTGTCCATCCAAAATGTAAGAAATTGACAAACAATTGAAAAATTGTACAGAAGTACATCAGAGTTTGGTTTGTCATTCATAATAAAATACATGTTAATGATTAAAATTTGCATATGACTAATCCATATATTATATTCCTAAAATAATATTCACAGTAACTGGAGAAGTGTGGCTTTACTTCTGACCTGAAACTTCTCTCTACTTGAGACGTTGTGTAAGATGCAGCCCACATTTGGGGATGTAGTAAATTTTTAGAACAATGAAACGTTTAGTTCTTTTACTTGGAGTCATGTCACAAGGATGCCCTCTAGTGTTATGAATATAGAACTAACGTGTGTGTGTGACTTTGTGATGTTGAATCTCGTTCATCAAAATGAACGAATCTTTTTTTGAGTCATTTCGTTCATTTGATCAGAAATCAATTGAAATGTTACGTTTTCAATAAAAATACCCCCAATACGTCTACATACACAAATTTTGGCTATAGTCCCAGTTATTAAAATATTACAATGCAACTAAGGACATGTTCTAATAAACAGAATGAGTAACTCACCATCATATCTTCCAGTCGTTCGTTCTTTTGAATCTATTGCACTGCATAGCGTCTATGGGAGTCACGTGACAAAAGATCGAACGACTCGAGACCTGAATATAACAGGTTTTGCACATGCGCGCCCAATAGAAAATGACCGAATCACTCTCCGAGATACTCGTTCATCTGAGTCATGTTAGACGTTCAAAAAGAACGAATCGTTCATAAACGACCCGTGTGTGCAGTGCATGTGTGAACATGTGTAGAGAGAGGCATTAAATGTCCTCATTACATTCATACGCGTTTTATTCATGTAATATTACGTTGCAATGCGTTTATTATATCAGATGCCTTTAGAGAAAACTACAACAAAAATATATTGTCATACCAAAGAATAAACTACCTGCTGAAGTGGCTAGTGAGACTAAAGTTATTACCCGCCACAGCCGAATTTTACCCACATTTGGCGGGTGCCAATGTCAAACCCTGATACATACACACACCGTATACGTGTGTAAGAGATTACTGGTATTTAAAACTATTGTTTACAGCTGTTTTACATGCAGTTGAATCACAGGGAGTAAATATACATTTTTAGCAAGGTTTCATAATGTCTAAAAATTTGCCTAACAAGTGTTTTGTATATTTTTGGTTGGCAGGCGTTTATCCGACGATGTCTTGCGTATAGGAAGGAGGACCGGTTTGATGTGCAGCAGCTGGGGAGTGATTCATACCTGCAGCCTCACATGAGACGCTCCAGTTCCTCTGGCAACCTGGCCTCAAGTCCGGCTCCTTCAAGTGTCATCTACTGACAAACTGCATTGATTCACTGACTGAGCATTGTGCTGGCCCATCCCTGCTCTCCCTGCTGCAGGAACAAGACAGGAGCCAAGCAGGCAAGGGACATGAATGTCCTCAGATCATGGAGACTGAAGATTCGGGCTGTTTGACCAATTGAAGTGGGTGGGAAAAGAGCGAACTTTCATTCAGAAAGAGAGTGTTGCATAAACGTTATTGAAGCATAATGGCCTTTTAAAAATTCTATAAAGCACTGCTCCATCTAAGTAACTTGAAATGTGATCAACTTTTTTTTGTGTGTGTGGAGGTTGCTTTGAAGGGATGTTTGAAGACCTGACACCTACCATAAATAAATAAAGGCAGTCTCTGCCAGGTAAAATGATGGCAATGATAAAATATTTTTTTCTGACAGGGATTTGCTAGAGGGACTTGCAAGCAAACAGTAGGTCTCTAAAGGTTTTCCTTATAAACTTGGCAGCGATATTTTGGATTTGGGGAAGTGTTAGCTGTTTTCTGTACAATTAGCTACAAGAATGTAATTAGCATATTCTGTGACATGTAGTGTTGCAATAGGGCCAGGCAGAATACTAATTTTGAATGCACAATATAACCAAATGTAGACAAATGACAATGTACAGAATCCCTATGCAGGACAAAAAGAATCCCTTCTAGAAAGTTCATGTATATTTGTTGTACAGGACCATACTTGCAGATATTAAATTTCAACAAATTAATTCTGTACAAATGTTTTTTTTTTTTTTTTTTTTGCTGTTTTTTTTTCTTGTAAATCTGGTTTCCTGAAGTGTTTGCTGCTTTTATTTTGCTTTTTAAGAATGGCTGTATTGAACTACTTTGGGTACGAAGTGTACAGTTCTGTTGAAATTTAAAATGGTAATAAATGCCAGGTAATTATAATGTTGCCTCAAATTTATATACTGTTCAAATCTTCAACTAAAACTTGTCATGCTTTTGATGTCTAACTGCACCTTCAGTGCCATCTGATGTCAGTTTAAAAATCCAGTTCAGTTTGGGCGATAGTTCTTTATGCACTTGACCAGTAACAGGTTATCTCAAAGATATTTTTATAATATTCATACATTTTCTTGCTTATATATTATGGTCAATATTAATTCCCATCCAAATTGATATTCCAACAAAGTTACAGAAGGACTGGAAAAATTTATTAGAATTAGCGTGGAATTGGGATTTTAATTGAGGTAATTTAATTAAATAATTTAATCTGTCTTTGCAATCACTACAAATTCATCTCAGAAAATAAAATATAATGTGCATTATCCTATTTATATATTATTTACAAACACAAAACTCTATTATTAGTATTGTTCAATTACTATACAGTATAAATAAACTGTTGCCAGCACAATACAATTTTATACTTGGGATGAACAGAGGGTGAGTAGGATGGAAGGATGGATCACAGTTGCAGGTATGCAGATGGAGACAGCAATTTGGGGTCATCAATATTCTGAATGTTTTAGATAGACAGAACTGAAAGTCACCAACCCATTCAAAAGGTGTGCCAGGACAACGATTGCTTTTTTTTTTTTGTCTTTGTTTCTTCTAACCTAATGTAGTGCTGGAAATTACTTTACTGTAAGTTTGACTGGAACTGGTTAGATCTCTTTGTAACAAATGTTGAGTGTTGGCACAAAAAAGAATTGTTATACAGAAAGGAATATAATCCCTACTGTGGTATGCCGAGGGAGCTGTTTTTGTTTTGTTGGCCCTGGAAACCTCTGCAAGATGCAATGCATGGATTCAAGGAGTACAAGAATATTATAAATTAGGATCAGGTTTCCTCTGTCAAGAAGATTTCCAGTAGGATAACAATCTAAAAACCATTCAGTGTGTCTAAATCTACATACAAATGTTTCAGTGACCACCATTACCATCCCAGTTGGTCCACTGACCTAAAGACTCCTGAATACCTGTGAGGTGAGATGAACCTTGAAAGTACACAAGATCAGAATCAGAAAGAGTTTTATTGCCAAGTACGCTTGCACGTACAAGGAATTTGTTTTAGTGACAGAGCTTCCAGAACAAAAAATACAAATGACAAGACAAAAACAGCATGACAAAAAAAAATGAACATTTTTTTTTTAAATGGTTGACATCAAATGGAGTACGGTGTGAGATACTTTTAAATAAGTTACATAAATATCTGAAATCTGTGGTATTATACAGTATATTGCACATATATTTTTGACCGTTAGAATGATGTTTAACTGTTAAGGAGGTAGATTGCCTGGGGGAAAAAACTGTTCTTGTGCCTGACTGTCCTGGTGTTCGGTGCTCTGTAGCGTCGACCCGATGGCAAAAGTTCAAAAAGAAGGTGGCTTGGGTGTGAGGGGTCCAAAGTGATATTCCGTGCCCTTTTCTTCACTCTGGATATATACAGTTCTTGCAGCATGGGCAGGGGAGTGCCAATTCTTTCAGCAGTCCGAACTGTCCTTCGGACCAAGGACAACAGGGGAATGGTTCTTGGATTCCTAGCTTGGCAAGATTCTGTTGTTTGCAAAATGATGGGTGCTATTTTCAATTTTTTTTTTTTTTTTAAGAAATTTACTTTCTGCTCATGCATGTCCAGTGTCAGTAATTCTGGTATTTTTCTCTTTAAAGTAGGTAAGAACAGAAACCTAACTAACATGCAAGCATGGGGGGCGCAATCCAGTTTCTTCTTGTGCCAGTCCCAAGTCTGGATAAATGCAGTAAAACATTTGCCAAATCAATGATGCGAATCAGAAATATCATTTCCGCAACCGGATCGGTTGCGGCCCAGGTTAACAACGACCGCCACTGGTGCTGTTGACCTACAGGGTGCTGGTGGAAATTGGGCTACGAAAGCAGAGAGAGAAAAGGAAAGGCAAGAGTTTAGGAGTGAAAGTAGGGACCTTGAATGATGGGACCATGACAGGGAAGGGAAGAGAGTTGGTTGATATGATGCAGAGAAGGAAGGTGAATATACTGTGTGTCCAGGAGACCAGGTGGAAAGGTAGCAAAGCTAGAAGCTTAGGATCAGGGTTCAAATTGTTTTACCATGGTGTGGATAGGAAAAGAAATGGAGTAGGAGTTATCCTGAAAGAGGAGTTTGTTAGGAATGTTCTAGAGGTGAAGAGAGTATCAGATGAGTGATGAGTCTGAAGCTGGAAATTGATGGTGTGATGTTCAATGCTGTTAGTGGCTATGCCCCACAGGTAGGATGTGTGTTAGAAGAGAAGGAGAAATTCTGGAGTGAGTTAGATGAAGTGATGCAGAGCATCCCCAGAGGTGAGAGAGTGGTGATTGGTGCAGACTTCAATGGACATGTTGGGGAAGGGAACAGAGGGGATGAAAATGTGATGGGCAGGTTTGGTCTTCAGGACAGGAATGTAGAAGGACAGATGGTGGTGGACTTTGCAAAGAGGATGGAAATGGCAGTAGTAAATACTTTCTTCCAGAAGAGGCAGGAACATAGGGTGACATATAAGAGCGGAGGCAGAAGCATTCAGGTGGACTACATCTTGTGTCGACGTTGTAATCTGAAAGAGATCAGTGACTGCAAGGTGTTGGTAGGGGAGAGTGTAGCCAGACAACACAGAATGGTGGTGTGTAAAATAACCCTGGTTGTGAGGAAGGTGAAGAGGACAAAGGCAGAGCAGAGGACAAAGTGGTGGAAGCTGAGAAAGGAAGAATGTTGTGTAGTCTTTAGGGAGGAGTTGAGACAAGCTATGGGTGGTCAGGAGGTGCTTTCAGTTGACTGGACAACTACAGCCAATGTGATCAGGGAGACAGGTAAGAGGGTACTTGGTGTATCATCAGGTAAGGGAAAAGGGGACAAGGAGACTTGGTGGTGGAATGAGGAAGTCCAGGAGTGTATACAGGGAAAGAGGCTGGCTAAGAAAAAGTGGGACACTGAGAGGACTGAAGAGAGTAGACAGGAGTACAGGGAGATACAGCGTAAGGTGAAGGTAGAAGTGGCAAAGGCCAAACAAAGAGAATATGAGGACTTGTATGCTAGGCTGTACAGTAAGGAGGGAGTAGAGATGGGAAGGATGTGCAGCAGGTTAGAGTGATTAAAGATAGAGATGGAAATGTACTGACATCTGCCAGGAGGGTGATGGGAAGATGGAAGGAGTACTTTGAGGAGTTGATGAATGAGGAAAACGAAAGAGAACAAAGAGTAGAAGAGGTGACTGTTGTGGAGCAGGAAGTACCAAATATTAGTAAAAGTGAGGTGAGAAGGGTATTGAAGAGGATGAAGAGTGGAAAGGCTGTTGGTCCTGATGACATACCTGTGGAGGTATGGAAGTGCTTAGGAGAGGTGGCAGTAGAGTTTCTGACTAGTTTGTGAAAGGATTCCAGAGGAATGGAGAAGTGTATTGGTGCCGATTTTTAAGAACAAGGGAGATGTGCAGAGCTGTGGCAATTACAGAGGTTATAAAGCTAATGAGCCATACAATGAAGCTGTGGGAAAGAGTAGTGGAAGCTAGGTTAAGGGCAGAGGTGAGAATTTGTCAGCAGCAATATGGTTTTATGCCTAGAAAGAGTACATCAGATGCAGTATTTGGTTTGAGGATGCTGCTGGAGAAGTACAGAGAAGGTAATAAAGAGTTGCATTGTGTCTTTGTAGATTTAGAGAAAGCGTACGACAGGGTGCCGAGAGAGGAGCTGTGGTGTTGAATGAGGAAGTCTGGAGTGGCAGAGAAGTATGTTAGAGTGGTGCAGGACATGTATGAGAGCTGTAAGACAGTGGTAAGATGTGCTGTAGGTGTGACAGAAGAGTTCAAGGTGAAAGTGGGTCTGCATCAAGGATCGGCTCTAAGCCCCTTTTTGTTTGCTCTAGTGATGGACAAGATATCTCCATGGACTATGATGTTTGCAGATGACATTGTGATTTGTAGCGAGAGCAGGGAACAGGTGGAGGAAAATTTGGAGAGGTGGAGGTATGCTCTGGAAAGCAGAGGAATGAAGGTTAGACGCAGCAAGACAGAATCTGTGTGTGTGAATGAGAGGGACCCAAGAGGAACAGTGAGGCTACAGGGAGCAGAGGTAAAGAAGGTGCAGGATTTTAAGTACTTAGGGTCAACGGTCGAGAGCAACGGAGAGTGTTCAAAGGAGGTAAAGAGACGAGTACAGGCAGGTTGGAATGGGTGGAGAAAAGTGTCAGGTGTGTTGTGCGATAAAAGAGCATCAGCGAGAATGAAAGGAAAGGTGTACAGGACAGTGGTGAGACCAGCGATGCTCTACGGCTTAGAGACAGTGGCACTGAAGAAAAGACAGGAGGCAGAGCTAGAGGTAGCAGAGCTGAAGATGTTGAGGTTCTCTTTGGGAGTGACAAGGATGGATAGGATCAAGAATGAGTTCATCAGAGGGACAACCCATGTTATATATTTTGGAGATAAAGTCAGAGAGGCCAGATTGAGGTGGTTTGGACATGTTCAGAGGAGAGATTGTGAATATATCGGTAGAAGGACGCTGAGGTTGGAACTGCCAGGCAGGAGGTCTAGAGGAAGACCAAAGAGGAGATTTATGAATGCAGTGAGAGAGGACATGAAGTTAGTTGGTATGAGAGAAGAGGATGCAGAGGATAGGGTTAGATGGAGGCAGATGATTCGCTGTGGCGACCCCTGAAAGGGAACAGCCGAAAGACAAAGAAGAAGAAGAACAGAAACGCCAGTCATAGAAGACTATAATTGGTTCAACCATGTTTATTCTTTATTACACATATGATGATTGTGTGCAATGTCACCGCCAAATGACAGCATATTAAATTTTGAAAATGATTGTAAAATTGAAAAATACCCAAATTGTATTCAGTGCTTTGCATTATATACAACTAACAAGCACTGATAATAATGTGAAAGGTCATTTAAATGTGTTTAGACAACACTATATCTGTGTTGTATCAGTGATCACATGATCACAGTGTTCCCATGTAATGCAGTATTCACACTTTGTCAAAGTGGCAGTTATCTGGCTAAGTGCTTAAAGACTATTCTCGCAAGGCCATTAACCACCAATATTTTAGCTTCAACAAGACACCTATTAGTGACGCAGCTGACAGGGATGAAATAAATTGTACTTGAAACCCGATAAATCTTTTTACAGTAAAGTGATCCTGTGCACAGAATCAATATCCATAGAAAACATAGAATATTTTTGAATGCTACCACATTTGTAATTTATCTCATTTTACATAGCTAGTTAGAAACTAGAGATGAGGCAGTAAACATGATAAAGAATCGTGATCAACAAGCAGCAGGTTAGTACTGAGGCCTCAAATGTACATGAAGCAATACAGCTAGATTGACTTACTGTATTGACCAATGCGGTTGATCATTTTGCAATAGTTTATGTGGGTGAATTATGAGAGCACAGACGAGAAACAATGTCTAAAAGATGTACTCTGGCACCAGTCCAGGCTCCTTTCATCAATATCACAATCAACATTTAATTAGAGGAGTCAGGCACGGAAGCACTGTCATCATTTATCAGAGGCCTAATGCAGCAGGTAGTCCCAGGAGGTCAAGTCACATCAGGCCTTCAGGGACCACTGCCCCAGCTCTTTTCCAACGTTTTTCCAAAAACAGGAGAACTGAGCTTGAGCAAGCCAGCCACTGGAGGGAGCTGGAGTGATAGATGTTTAAAAAAAAAAAAAAAAGATTAAGAAGCTGCTGTGATAAGCATAGAAAGACATGCTTATAGTGAAATCAAAATTCCTTTTTTTTTATTTTAGCTTCTCCTATCAAAAGTTGAATCCAGTTATACAAGTGCAAAATCAAAAATTTATTTGATTAAAATGTAATTAAAATAGTTAAAAGTAATATTTTATCTTATTGCAGACAGGGTTGCTTTGATAGCAGCCTTCCACCCGTCTGTATTGTTGGGCAACAAACCAGTTAGTGGTAGTTTTGGCATCGTAGGCAGGTACTACAGTAAGTCCTGCTGGAAAAAGAAGTCAGCATTGACACAAAGCTTGTCAGCACACAGATTCATTCAGAAAATGTGAAAACTTCACACTTGACATCAAGAAAACTGTATTCTGTGTATCTCCACACGTCCTCTAAACTCTGGGACCTTGATTTATAAATAAAATGCAAAATGTACCATCACCTAAAAAAGGTACTGAGTAAGTACGGATCTTTTTCTCCTTAGCCCAGGTAAGATGATTCTGGCATTGTCCCTAGTTCAGGAGTGGCTTGATACTAGAAATGCAACAGTTGTAGTTGATTTCCTGAAGATGTGAGTGCATGTGGTTGCTCGTGATGCACTACCTCCAGCATCACTCCACTCCTTGTGAAGCACTCCCACGTTCTTGAATCAGCTTTACTTGATAACCTTAACTAAATTGAGAGATTCAACTTTTATTATGTACTGTATTAATAATAATAATAATAATAATAATAATAATATGCTCAGACTTGAAATAAAATTAAACAATTTATAGATACTGAATATATTCCACTGATGAGATAACCTGGTCATTCAGTAAATTCAGGTCGTGAGCCACATAATGAGTCTAGACTTCACCAACCAAACCACCCCTAGATCATAACACTGCCTCTAGAGACTTGTACAGTGGGCATAATGCATGATGCAGGCGCATCAGATCACATGTCATTTTTCATTGTTCAGTCTTTATGGTCCCTAGCAAACTGAAACTTTTTTTTTTTATTAATAATTTTTTTTTTGGTCGCACAGCTGTTTTTATCCCAGTCCTATGAGGTCTTGTCATAGTGTGTGTGTGTGTGTGTCTGTGCTTTGTGGAAGCTTTACTTTTAAATATAGCTGATTTCTTGTGTTTGATCTCAGACAATATTTCCATATTTCTTCAACAAAGTTTGAGATTCACTGCTATCCTTACAGGTTTTAATAGTTCGTTAGACAGTTCTTAACCCAATTTCAGTTATTTCAAATGTCCTTGATTTCTTTGATTGTTGCAAGCAAATAATTTGACCATTCTGAAATCGGGTTTTTATTTTTGGTTAGGGTGTGTATTAAATAAGTTTATTAGTAAATAAACATTTACAGTTATATCAAGGCATTCGGAGATGTTATTGGAATGGCCAACATGCAGATAATCCTATATACATTTAGACAGCAGGTACTTCCTGTTAAGTTGTCTGTCTTATTAATAGACCTTGAGAAGAATGGACTTGCAGGGAAAGAAAGAAACATGGCTGAGCTGAGCTTATTATTATTCCCCAAGTCCTGCTAAGGTTAATAATGCTTGTAATTAAAATTGATGGAGAATTTGAGGCTCTGCTAATGCAGTGCAGCTAATGGGAATTGTGTGATTTCTTTTGGCTGTGTGTCAATGAGTTTTATAAAGCACTAACTGAACTTACTCAGTCATTTCATATGACTTGGCAATGATTCCAAGCTCCTTATACAAAGGAGAAATATATGAACACATGCAGACTGCATGATAAGTGACCAAACTGTATTTTATTGTTGAACAGTTTTATTCCAGAGTAAGAAAAAAAACATACAAACAGTATTCTAATTGTGATATTATTTTACATGCCCATGTACTGTACTGTATTGTACATGTACATGTATGTACTGTACTGTATATAACGGTATTACAAAGAATATTGCTTTTTATGTAAGCAGCAATCTAGTACACCGAGCATAGCCTTATGTATTGGGTTAGTGTCTGTGTCCTGGCACAGTATAACAGTGGCACTAAAGACTGGAACAGATTATCCTGTTCTCAGGGCACTCTCTCAGTTTTCATTATGTAGCAATTACCTCCTAAGGCCCGAGACACCTGGCTCCCAATTAACTCTGTAACTATGCATCAATTTAATTAAGCTTAAATAATGTTATCTCCACTAAATATTACCTAGAAGTAGCCACTTATATAGTAGACAAACAATTTTAGGCTGCATTAAAAAGAAAGTGATCAATTCTTATGAAAAGAGCATTCCTGCATACATACTGTATCTAGGTAGTTTAAAAAAATATATTGTTTAGATTATACTTACACACTTTTTACTGCACATATTAACTATTGAGAAAGAGGAAAGAGGGAAATATTATATATGTAAACAATATTTTGTAGTTTATATTACACCAATCCATAAATATAAGATAACAAATGAAAAATACTACCTTCAGATGCAATTTTGAAAAAAAATATATATATACAGTGGTGTGAAAAACTATTTGCCCCCTTCCTGATTTCTTATTCTTTTGCATGTTTGTCACACTTAAATGTTTCTGCTCATCAAAAACCGTTAACTATTAGTCAAAGATAACATAATTGAACACAAAATGCAGTTTTTAAATGAAGGTTTACGTTATTAAGGGCGAAAAAAACTCCAAATCTACATGGCCCTGTGTGAAAAAGTGATTGCCCCCCTTGTTAAAAAATTACTTAACTGTGGTTTATCACACCTGAGTTCAATTTCTGTAGTCACTCCCAGGCCTGATTACTGCCACACCTGTTTCAAATCAAGAAATCACTTAAATAGGAGCTACCTGACACAGAGAAGTAGACCAAAAGCACCTCAAAAGCTAGACATCATGCCAAGATCCAAAGAAATTCAGGAACAAATGAGAACAAAAGTAATTGAGATCTATCAGTCTGGTAAAGGTTATAAAGCCATTTCTAAAGCTTTGGGACTCCAGCGAACCACAGTGAGAGCCATTATCCACAAATGGCAAAAACATGGAACAGTGGTGAACCTTCCCAGGAGTGGCCGGCCGACCAAAATTACCCCAAGAGCGCAGAGACAACTCATCCGAGAGGCCACAAAAGACCCCAGGACAACATCTAAAGAACTGCAGGCCTCACTTGCCTCAATTAAGGTCAGTGTTCACGACTCCACCATAAGAAAGAGACTGGGCAAAAACGGCCTCCATGGCAGATTTCCAATGCGCAAACCATTTAAGCAAAAAGAACATTAAGGCTCGTCTCAATTTTGCTAAAAAACATCTCAATGATTGCCAAGACTTTTGGGAAAATACCTTGTGGACCGACGAGACAAAAGTTGAACTTTTTGGAAGGTGCGTGTCCCGTTACATCTGGCGTAAAAGTAACACAGCATTTCAGAAAAAGAACATCATACCAACAGTAAAATATGGTGGTGGTAGTGTGATGGTCTGGGGTTGTTTTGCTGCTTCAGGACCTGGAAGGCTTGCTGTGATAGATGGAACCATGAATTCTACTGTCTACCAAAAAATCCTGAAGGAGAATGTCCGACCATCTGTTCGTCAACTCAAGCTGAAGCGATCTTGGGTGCTGCAGCAGGACAATGACCCAAAACACACCAGCAAATCCACCTCTGAATGGCTGAAGAAAAACAAAATGAAGACTTTGGAGTGGCCTAGTCAAAGTCCTGACCTGAATCCTATTGAGATGTTGTGGCATGACCTTAAAAAGGTGCTTCATGCTAGAAAACCCTCAAATAAAGCTGAATTACAACAATTCTGCAAAGATGAGTGGGCCAAAATTCCTCCAGAGCGCTGTAAAAGACTCGTTGCAAGTTATCGCAAACGCTTGATTGCAGTTATTGCTGCTAAGGGTGGCCCAACCAGTTATTAGGTTCAGGGGGCAATTACTTTTTCACACAGGGCCATGTAGGTTTGGATTTTTTTTCTCCCTAAATAATAAAACCCCTCATTTAAAAACTGCATTTTGTGTTTACTTGTGTTATCTTTGACTAATAGTTAAATGTGTTTGATGATCAGAAACATTTTGTGTGACAAACATGCAAAAGAATAAGAAATCAGGAGGGGGGCAAATAGTTTTTCACACCACTGTATATATATTTTTTATACTGTTTTTCTTTCTTTCTTTTTTTTTTTTTTTTAACTGTGTCAGGTATCAAACACACAACATTATGTACATTTAGGCATTTGGCAGACGCCCTTATCCAGAGCGACTTACATTTTTATCTCGTTATCTGAGCAGTTGACCTGCACATTTGGTAACATCTGCTATATGTACCAGTGATTCTCGATCCCCTGTCTTCACCCTGCTATTAACCTTGCTCTATAACACATACACAAATTAGTTGATTAGTTAAATCAGGTGTGCTGGAAATTGAGAAAACACTAAAATGTGCAGAGCAAAGGTTCCTCCATGACCAGGGTAGAGAATTTCCGAGGCAGATAATTTACACTCATAAACTTTGCAATCATTTAACTGGTAAAATTGGTGATAATGGAAACTGCTAGAACACCATCATAAAGTGTCCTAGTTACTAATAACCTTGCTTATACTGGACACTGAGTTTGAAATTCAGTATTAGTACTATTATTTAGTCTAGTATCTTGTTAAATAATTAGGTAAGACGCCATGTTAAAGTTTTAAATAATTTCAAACATAAACACCATTTAGAATGTTATATGGAAAATGTAGACTAATTTTCATTATGGATTAATTGTGATGCTCCGTTAGTCATTGCAAAAGTAGGCTTATTTAAAATCGTATTATATATTACATACAATCTAGTGAACATATAAACAGACTTATTTGCTACATGATATAAATAAAATGGTCCAGTTAAGAGAGGGACTGACCTGAAATTCCCTTTCGATATGCTCATATGGCACATCTAAAATGTCTGATGACTTTTATGATAAATGCCTTTAACAGAGTGAATAATGAAGAAAGCTCCAACCCACTGAGGGGGCTAAGAAAGCTCTGCGCTGCAATGATCGCCCTGTAAAACTCCTTCTCTGGGCTATTAATTTGAGATATGGCAAATGACAGTAGAGATAGAAGAGAGTGAAGCAGCGATTTTTGTAAGCGAGCTATAGTCCTTGTCACAAAAAAAAACAGCAAAGCTGTTTTCGGTTAAACCACAAGACCGATGAAGGTGTGAAGCAATCTACCTCAATTTGATGTTTTGGGTTAACTAATGGCCCATTTTGCATTTTGTGGGCGATTGATTCAAGCTTCATATGAATTCACATTCTGGCTAACAGATGAGCCATGTTAAATGTGTTCCATAGAAAATCCATGGTTTGTAATAGCTAATGATTGATGAAGATGTGGGCAAAGCTCTTTGTCTGTTCAAATGTTTGAATTCTATGCAAATTGATTTCTATTCCTCATGGTCAACCAAGTTTATAAGAGGCCTATAGCCTGACCAAACCCCTGTAGAAGTGTCAAAAAAATTGACAGGACAAACTAACACAAAAACATGGAGTAGGTATCCTAATATTGGCATGTGATTAAGAATACTATTAAAATATACACAGCAAAAAAAGAAACGTCCTCTGACTTTCAACTGTTTTTACCAGTCAGTATCTGGTGTGGCCACCAGCTGCTTGAAGTACTGCAGTGCATCTCCTCCACTGGACCAGATTTGTCAATTCTTGCTGTGAGATGGAGGGATTGTGTGTTCCTGGTGTGACTCGGGCAGTTGTTGTGGCCATCCTGTACCTGTCATGCAGGTGTGATATTCGGATGTACCCATCCTGTGCAGGTGTTGTTACACGTGGTCTTCCACTGCGAGGATGATCAGCTGTCCTTCCTGTCTTAGGCGTCTCACAGTGTGGACATGGCGATTTATTGCCCTAGCCACATCAGCAGTCCTCATGCCTCCCTGCAGCATGCCTAATGCACGTTCACGCAGATGAGCAGGGACCCCGGGCATCTTTCTTTGGGTGTTTTTCACAGTCGGTAGACAAGGCTCTTTAGTGTCCTGCGTTTTTAGAACTGTGATCTTAAATGCCTACTTTCTGTAAGCTGTTAAGGTCTTAACGACCATTCCACAGGTGCATGTTAATTAATTGATTATGGTTAATTGAACATGCATGGAAAACATTGTTTAAACCCTTTACAATGAAGATCTGTAAAGTTATTTGGATTTTTACAACATTATTGTTGAAATACACAGTCCTGAAAAAAGGACGTTTCTTTTTTTTTCTGAGTATATAGGTAAAATATTTTTTTCTGATGTAATGATTCTAGGATTAATATAATTCCACCTGAGTTTTTCAGATTTTTGAATGTAGCCAAAATTTTTATATCTGACATTAAATAAAACCTAAATAACATTATATCACAACTGGAGATGTTATGAAAGGATAAAATACTGTTATGAAGGGATAAAAAACATTTGGAAATTACAATAAAAGGAGGAGCAGTTGTTGGTTTCAAGTGTTTTATTTGCAGTATTTAAACATCAGTTCTGCACAAGTTCACTTAGTGTGAATGTAGTTTAAAGTGCCTATCTTCAACCAGCATTTTGTCTGCAAAAACACTGACTGTTAATGCATAATCTCACCTCATACTCACATTAAATACCCAGAGCAAGAAATGTAAGCATGACCTTTGCCTACCTCTAGGAATTGAACCCTTCAGCTCTTTTTATCTGGACACAGACTAAGCCTAGTCCCAGCAACATTGATTCATTTAATTCAACATTTGAATAAAACAAACAAACAAACAAACAAACAAAAAGAAACAAACAAACAAACAAACCACATTCGATAATCACCACAAATGCTAAAACTGGCTTGATCTATAACTGGACACATAGTCCTGTGCTTACTAAGATGTCAGTAAAAATATTGCATAATATGCATAAAGTACATAACACTGTACATGTATTTTAAGGGATACAATTTTGTTGTGCTTCTCTTAAGTAAAGGTACTAGCATTTATAGCTAGAATGCACTGCTCTTTACTGATTTCCATTTCACTTGACTAGAACTAGACAATTTACTTAGAACATTCATTATGTACTTATAACCATAAGTATAGTAATCACAGCTACACCACATTGATTGCACTAAAGTTACAATGTATGTGCTCATGTTAACTTTATGTGACACACCGATCAATTAACCTAGGTCATTGTTTAGTACAGATAAAATTGATTGATAAATGATCACTTCCTTCTAGGTCTTTGGTTAATGATTACGCTAATATTTCTAAAACATTTTAAAACAGTAAGGTTAAGATCCGCTCGAATACAAATAATGGTACCCTACAAATGCACACAAAGACATCTCTTCATACAAATAAAATCTTTAGAAAATATTTTTTTTTTCAATGTTAATCTATTTAAACATGTCAATGTAAAACTATTTATTGTAATACATTACATAGTTCCATGTAAGACATATAGTCACAAAGGCCATATAACTATAATGTACACAATCTACATAAAGTACTTTAGATCCAAGTAAACATATCAATTATTGTGCCTATTATGATAGTGTTTGGCTGCATTATGTCCCTTTAATTTGTGCTACAGAATAGCTAAAATATACACTTAAATTCAGTCACATTGACAACACCATGTACCAACAACTATTAGATTTTTGATTAATTGAATTCTTAAAATCTATATCTGAAATTAATGTGCAACAGTTGATTATATAACATCATTACATACAGTCCACCTAACTGATAGATACAATGAGGACGGAATTAAAAGGTCATGTGAAGAACACTGTGAATAAGCACATGCCACTGAAATATTTTGGAGATTTGCAGATGATGATATCTTTTCTTTTAGGAACACTTATAAATAGTCCCAGATCGCAAGCCCTGATAATGTGACTTCAGCTACACTGATAGCTCTGATATACCAATCCAGGAAACTTTTATTCAGTGTCAATGTAGCGTTCACTCAAAACCTCAGAACTGCCATCATTTTTACTGTTTTAACTAATCAGTTATGAAATTGTGACCTTCGTATGGTTCAACGTTTTTTTCACACAGCATATGCAACACACCGCTAAATGTTTTTAATATTCTGATCGCCAAATACTTTTAGCATATGGCACGTGACTCCAATGTGGTTGAATAAAAATAATTAGAGGGATGGCAACACTGTAACCCCATGCCACAACTGCTTTGCTATCACAACTCTAATGCTTTGTGACATTATTCTGTATTGTACAGAGATATATTTTGTTATTAAATGAACACTGAGCAGCTAAAATATCATTGCACCTTTTATAAATCCTGGCCCAGTCTTTCAATTTCATCAATCAGGAAGTCGATATCTGACCTGGTGGCGGCAGCATTGGAAATTACCATCCTGAAAAAATTGACTTTGTCTCCTTGCGGCTGGTACCCAACCATTGTTGAACCACATTCCATCATCATAGCCTTGATTTTAGGAGCCACCTGGTTTTAGGAGAGAAACCATTGTTTTACAATCAAATTACATTAGACAGGATTTTTTCTGTGTATATCGCATGTGCTGAAAATATTACAATCATGGAAGCTACCTCTGGCCAGTTTGGAAATGGTAGAAGCAGCTGTTACCTTATGGAGCCTCTGCCTCTTCTCCTCTTCATCTGGCATGCCACGCAGGCTCGGTGGAATGTACCAGAAGCACACATTAGTATGCTGAGGCTGAGGGTAGGACAACACAACCCAAACAATAACCCTGTTACACAGTACTGAACATTCAATAACTGCTATCTTCTATAGTTAACCTTCCATACTTATTATCAGTTATATTTCCCTCTGAAAAAGATATACATAAATGATATGAAATAAAAGCTGTAATTTTAGAAATGTTCTTTACACACCTGTCCCTGGAACACCAACTCATAGCCTTCTCTGTTCTTGATCTTAGTATAGAGATACTCCGAGAGGTCCAGACAACGGTCTATATGCTTTTCAAAACCAATGGTACCCTGTCCCAATAAGCATTATATAAATCACCTAACATGTATTTATACTGTACATTTCTCTACATATTGCTTTTATTCCTTTTTAATTCTAATACTAATATTCAATTCACTAAGATGAATAGAATGTTAATTAAAAACCATCAACATAAAAAGAACATTTTAATTAACAATAAAAAAATTTTGCTGCAATTTATTTCTTTGTTTTGTAATTGTGTTCAGACCTTTGCTTTCCACATTAGCCAGAACTTGAAGATGTCCACGTGCCGGCCACACTGTATGGCCTTGTCTCCAGTATCGTAGGAGACATCATACTGTTTATCAGGTTGGAAAAGATAGCCAGCAGACATAGAGTTGCAGCCCTGCAAAAGTCCCTGTAAAACACACACAGAGTAAGAACACACAGACATCCAGACGTTCACATAATGAAATGTCAATGCACAGAGAAAGAGAGTGAGAGTGGGGTGAGGAGAGTGGTTAATGATGCACTTCAGTGAGCACAGCCCCTCACTGATTCTCCTACCCTTTTGTCCTGTTTATCTCTTTTTTTCACTTCCCCACTCAGTCTCCTTCTTTTATTGTTTTTCAAGTACTCTCTCTCTCTGTCTGTTTCTGTCTCTCTGTCCCTGCATCACCCATCCACCCCCAACCACCCCACCCCAATACCATTCTTCTACATAGTCTCAGCCTTACCTTCTCCCTGACCAGAATGGCAGAGCACTGTAGTGGAACACCCATCATCTTGTGAGGATTCCATGTGACAGAATTTGCTCTACAAAAGTAACAAGGCAGATTGAGAACAGGCTCAGACATATTGACAGATGACTAATTAAAGGGGAAAAATGGCTATATTTGGGTCCACTTGTCTACATGAAAGAATGGGTTACTATAAATCAACATTATTAGTTATTCTGACTGATCACATTTATCATATAATGAAACATTTCTATCCTGATGGGAGCGGTCTCCTCCGGAATGGCAATGGCTCCATTCACAGAGCTCACTGAATCGTTTAATGGTTTGTTAATTGTCTTCCTAGTCACCAGATCCTAACTTCATTGAGTTTCTAGGTAAGATTTTAAACTGCAATTTTAGGCAGCCTTCACAACAGTCATCATCAAACCTAACAGAGCAGATATATTTCGGGAAAATTATGTTTATTCCTCCAGAGGATCCAAATCATTGACAATGTCCATGCACATTGCTCTGGTTCAACTTCTTATTAAGACATTTCATGTTTTTTTTTCTTTCTTTAATATGTCACCTGTCTGACTGTGCATACATATGTGTGTGTGTGTGTGTGTGTGTGTGTGTGTGTTTGTATTTATGTGACAAGATAAACTGTAAATTGTACCTCTCAATACCATTAAGTTTGTGTCTGTGCTTCCTGGACATCAACAGTCCACCTCCCCATGCTCCCTGTGGACACACACATAAATGATCTGCTGAGCATTATCTTCAGCAAACATTCCAATGGAATAGTCTGACATTATACTAAGTGTCACTCATAACTATACAGGCAAATATAATGTAACTACTGAGAATGTGCACACTGCTATAGATAGATTACAGAAATACACCAACTTCATATAAGCACATTTTGACAGATGGAAATGTTCTCAGCAAAAACAGGTTTGGAATAATTACATTACAAGTTTTTTTAATTCAAAGACAGACAGGATTTTGACATATGTGAGTATTTACATATGATGTAGCACTGGGTTTTATAAGTAACTTTGCAAAACTCTTTACATTATAATTACTAGTACTTAAACAAGTACAGTATAAGAGTCACTTCAAACCATTAAACCATTTAAATCATTAAACCAATGACACCGACACTTACAACCATTGTTGTGAACTTACATCCACATGGAGCCACATGTTATACTTCTCACAGATATCTGCAATCTCGCTGATGGGATCGAAAGCACCGTAAACTGTAGTCCCGGCTGTGGCACTCACAAAAAATGGAACATAGCCCTGAGAAAGCACAGAGACAGATGAGCCATCACTCTCAATGGACTACTTTCACTGACTGGAAGAAGATAAAAGCAACAGAGCTGAGAAAATTATTTAAACGAATGTTACTCAGATTTAGCATGCCTTATAGAGTCTAAGTAATATCATCCTGTTTTTTTTGTGTGTTTTTATTTTGTGTATGCCAATATCCTTTTACATTGAACTTTTTTTTATTGAAGATAAATACTGTGAATTGTGCTTTTATTAAATCACCAACAACAGATTATATGTTTGCTTGCAATGAAATCTATCAAAAATATTTAGTTATACATTATTGTGCATACTGATTAACAAACAGATGATTTCCAATGTTAAGGAAATGCGTAATTAAGAATGACTCGCAAACAGCTGTGTTGGGCATCTTTTTATTTTTTGTGCAAAGTCTCACCTTACGTTTGGCATCAATAACCTTGGCCTCCAGATCAGCAGGAATGACTCTACCTCTGATAAAGGAGACAAATACACAATCAGCCATAACATTATACTGCTAAACATTAAGCTCAGTATTGTGTTGGATAACCTTCTGCCACTTGGGTGGCTCTTGTCCCTCTGGGCATGACTCTAAAAGACCTCGGAGGGTGTGCTGTGGTGTCTGGCACCAAGACACACACATACATGGGACCTCTGGGTGCTGTGCGTTGAGGGTTTGGGCCTCAGTCGATCCCAAGTCGATTGGATTGGGATCTGTGGAATTTGAAGAACAGCCTTGGGCTCTTTGCCTGCTGGGCCTCATGCATGACGAGCTGGAGTGAACTGTGTGTTTTGATGCCTTTCTATTCTGACCAGCATTCACATATTTGTGCTGCATTGGCTTTTCTGTGGGGTCAGATTGGACAGGCTGGCCTTTGGTACATGTGGGTATGACTGAGACTTGGATGCCCATGACCTTGTCAAAGGGTTTATTGGTATATAATTGATAATTAATATTAATGTGCTGTTATGGCTGATTGGTGAATGTAACACATACATCTCAAACGCACATACATATAAGTTACCTCTCATCGGTACTCAGCAGAATCAGGTTCTCTGTCCCAAAGCCAAGAACTGCACTTGCTTTCTTTATGGAGTAATGACTCTGTAAATAGTATATAAAAACCATACAGATGCCATGTGTCAGAATGTTTGCCTGCAATGAACAATAATTCAAACACATGTCCAACAAATTAAGTAAGAAAAGAAAGTGTATCTGTTCACTCAAAACTTGTATGAGTTGCAGTACATAAATATTTAAAAAAATGGACCTATGAGAAACAAATAAATGTAAATGTGCAGAACACATTTACAGTGTAGCCTCTTGTTGTAGAAAAAAATGTTTCCTGTTTACATATTGCTATAGAAAACAATCATTCATAGCACCTGCAATGCTAATTAGTCTACCATCAGAAATATCTCTATTCATTTTTCAGTAAGACACAATACATACATGCTCAGATGTGAATAGCACAAGTCTGGGGGCTGCAGTCATGCCTTTAGTCTTCACCTCAGGAAAGTGCTTATAGCGAGCTATCATTACACTGTACATGTTGGAGATAGCTCCTCCTGTCAAAACAAAGAATTACATTCTATGGAAAACTGACACAACTGACATCTTAAGGATAACGTGTGAGTAATAACTGAGTTTTTATTGGAATGTTATTAGCATACAAAACAAATTGCATAGTGCTTTACTGTTTAAGTGATTTAGATGTAAAGAGGAAAACAACCTGGGGAGAATATTCCATCTCCTTCTCCATTTGACCAGCCAACAATCTCTCTCATTTTTTTCAGAGTCAGCTGTTCCATCAACACAAATACTGGAGCAATTTCATATGTGAACCTGTGAAAAACATGGTTCAATTCAGTTCAGGATGAAGCTCTGCAGCAGTGCCGAGAAGATCAAACGTGAGTGAATCAGGTGACTACTGAAGTAACAATATTGGGGACGTGATTGATTGATTGATTGATTGATTGATTGATAGATAGATAGATAGATTGATCCTTAATCCTTAATTATTCAGCTTTAATATAGATTGAATACCATCAAATTCAATATTATAGTAATAAATGAATTATTATCTTGTTTATTATTATTATAAAAATAATATATATAATAGAATAGAATAATAATCACATAATAGCGAACAATTTGATCATATAACTGTAATAGGATCCAAGCAGAGGATCGTTTTCACAGTAACGATGGTCAATAAACCATCTAAAACAATTATAACAAATGATGGCTCCAGGTGACCAGAGAAAACAACATATGTGTGATTGCATAACTGCTTTATGCTCCTTGACTGACAAGTCATTATGGATCTTGAAAAGTATTTTTTGGACAGTCTAAACAACTGAAGGGAATAGGGGTTAGTTATCGTACAACTGGAGATCAATAGTGAAATAAATCAACAATGTATGTTTTATTGACCTTTATATGGTTAGGGCATATGCCATAAAAAGACATAATAGAATCACTGACCTCTAAAGGTCACTCTAAACTGGTGTGTTCACCTGGTATTGTTTTAGTCCTACTCCTCTGGTGCAAAATCTAGCATGAGTTACCTTGAAACACCAGGGCACAAGCATCTATTTAGATAATAACAACATAACATTATATTGAATGGAGAGATATACAGTATATTATAGTAATCTGCATTTAATGACAGCTGTTATTTAACCTAATAATCTCATACTGTGTACAATTGATGTTTCCTGGACATTTCCATTTAACTTCCTGGACATTTCCATTTATTTCCATTTTTATTTCCATTTAAATTTGCTATCTTGCCTTTTGTACAGATAAGTTTTTATATTTCTTATATACTGTATATGTTTTTTCTATTTTCTTATGTTTCAGCTAAACCTACTCTTATTTTATTCCACTATTTATTTCTTGTTAATTTTTTTTTTTTTTATGGTCACGGGCGGTCGTATAAGCGTTTCACAGCATATCATACTGTGTATGACTGTGTATGTAACAAATGAAATTTTCATTTGTTTACTCATCCAGGCAAGTGATTATGTGATTGCAATTTGATACCCTTTAAATTGTGTATGTTTGTAAACCATACAATCTGTGACATCATCAAGATGCAAATAAACCTTAACAACCAATTCATTTACAAGCTGAACACTCCTATCTATAGGCTATGTTTCAAACTTGCAGATACACCAGCAGATAAACCAACAGATTAGGCAGAAAAATTAAAACTTACATATTAGTATTTGCAGCTGAGGTGAGCCATTCCCCAGCCAAGCCAATGATGTCCAGCCCAGTAGACAGCTGGTTAAAAAACCTCGGGTGACCTGAGAGGGAAAAAAACATCATCCAAAACAAAGGGAATGGAGTTCACTGACCCAGCACCAAAATGGTGGAATCAAATATAGTCCCTCTAGCACCATCATTTGTAAAGTAACAGCCACATTTTTTTTTAAGCTGTTGAACTGTCCTGTAATGCCTCACCTGTCCTGACGCCATATTTTAGTGTGTCTCTGCAGTCTACTAGGATCTGTTCCAGGCTCTCAGGCTGGTCTGAGAGCTCCAAGTTAAACCCTTCTATACCCTCCAGGAGCTGGTGTGGATGGTGGAAGTCCAGCACTTTTGTGGATCTGTCAAATGTCTTCCGCACATAGTTGGTGAGAATTTCCACCACATCCAGGAGGAACTGGATTGTAGGCTCTTCACCGTTCTTGGCAGGCAGTAAATCTTTAAGGTTAAGACAGTAATAATACTATTCTGTTATCAGTGTGCATATAAAAAGAGGGAATTAAAAGGAACACTCTTTGAAAGCAAAACACAAAGAAATAAAGTGCAAAAATATAATTGTCTTATATTTCTTTTCTGAAAATCAATGTGTTTGAAAAGCAGGAGAACTCTCTCACCCCTTGCATACAAGTTGCTGAAGTCTGTCTCAGTACGCCGGAAGTGTGAGTCCTGTAAACTGAGCTTCTGTGGTGATTGTTCGTTCAGGGAAGCCACAATCCGACTCTTTTCGTCAAGATTATTGTTCTTCTGCAAAAATCCTGAATTGTAACAAAGAGAGGAGGATCGTAATGTGCGACTTGCACGACCCAAGACCTTCTCATATATTCTTACCGGCTGTGAGGAGCATGGAGGATTTCCCCTTCAGTCCCGCTGCATAGGGATTTATGATGGAGCCATAATCGGGGGGAGGTTCGCCCCATGACATCAGTCAAGAAAAAAATTAATGGGCTCCGTTTAGACCGCCTCTAAATCCCCCTGGAGCCGATCAGAGAGACACCGAGACCATCACACACTCCACCGACTACTGACTTACTGAGCTCGCAGCTAATGATGCATGATGCATTCTGCCTCACTGATCCGTAACATTTCAAAATAGCTTTCCCCCAAACCCCAAATCACAATTTATGCAGGCAGAGACAATAATAATAATAATAATAATAATAATAATAATAATAATAATAATAATTATTATTATTATTATTATTATTATTATTATTATTATTAAAGATGATAATTGTTTATTATTGTTACATTATTAATAATTATTATTAAATTATTAATTATTATTATTGTTGTTGTTGTTTTTGCTGTTGTTATTATTGTTTATGCAGCGAAAATAAAGCACACAATTTGTAGTAAATTTAAATCATCTCGTGGCCCAACTCCTCTAAAATTAATTAAATGTTTCTTTTTTTCCTGGATCAAAAATAAAGCACTTACTACACTTACGGCACTAAATTGTATGATGTCGCTGTAGTGGTACTATCGAGTGACAATTTTTACATTTAGCATGAATCTTAAGGGTGCATACAAGATCATATTAATTTCAACCAATTAGGCCTAAAATCTTTTGCTTTAAAGGTGCAATTTATATCCACAAGTGCCCGTGAAACATACAAGCCTACAAAAACTAGTAATGATACAGGTAGCAGTACAGCACAGGTAGCAGCATAATTCAGCAGCTCTTATCCTGATATTGTATATGGTGTTAGCAAATAGCAGAAATATATATTTTAACACGTATTTTTAAACATATATTTCAGCAGTGTGTATCAAAAAAAAAAAAAAAGAAAAACTTCCCACAAAAATACAAGGGCGTTCATTTGAACCTCTAAACAATTTAACAAACAATGCGTTACAATTAGAAATTTGAAATCAGAATAAAAAACACTTAGAATGTTATGTATTTTGAAGAGCTTTAGCGAACCTTTCCTTCCAGGCCATATTTCCGAGCGGGGAAATCTTATCTGATGGAGCGCTAATCTCACAGTAACACCGCAGCCGTCTACAAAGCAGCAGCAGCAGCAGCGCTATCACGGGGAAACACACAGCCTAGCACACAGCGACTGGTTAACAGATAACTGCTGAGCAGAAATCCTCAGGGAACAGGGAACCTTTATCACAGGTCATAATCAGCTATGGGTTTTATTTTGAAATCTGAAATTAGTTTGAGCCGGCAGCAATTAGAATCAAAAACTATATCACGGAATCTGCCTGTTCCAGCCAATCAGCCAGTGTACTAAAGCTAAAAAATCCTGCATGTAGAATGAATATTATTCTGATTAACGTTGTGATGTAATTATGCCCTGTATACAAGCACATTTATGTCGCAAATATAGACTTAGTTCTTTCCTTAGTTTCCACAGTACCATCTCTATTTAACCTTAACATTAATTAGCTGAACTAAAACCTGTCAATTCCCATGTGCAGCTCTGTTGGGGGCGCTAGAGGATCAGACTAGGACGTGGCTATCATCCCATTAACTAAATATGTGGCACATGTAAGGGACCATTCGGCTTCACCAACAATAAAATCATTTAATCCCTGTGCAATCTTGTGAGTACTAACTTTCGGATTCTTGATTTAAGAATAACAACTCTTGCAGGCATATCCAAAAACATCATGCAACCCCTCGCCCCAAATCAGTCCGCATGGACATTTTACACCCGATCTAGGCAGCGACAGCTGACAACGCTTTAAAACGAAGTGTCAGGCAAACCATGACCAATCCATCCGAAACCTTTTGGCTTTTTCCAGTCCCAAATGCGTATACGTTTTACCTGGTGTTTGCGCATAAAAAACGAACAGCATGAACTCACCACATATCTTCATCCCGAGCTTTCTAGTACACCCGTGTGCTACTCCACTCCAGTCATAACCTATAAAGAGGGAGAAAATTAGCAAACGCGTTAGACCTAAATACAATTACATTCTTTTAAAATGCAGTCCAGACGAGTTGCCGTGATTCCATAAAACGCGTTCCATTAAGTGAAACCGTGTGTAACCGTAAGAGAACATTGCTATCATTTGTTGCAGGTATAAACATTACTTGAAAAAAAAAACAAGGCAAAAACATACAGAGCAGCTTTTGGGCCACAGCTAAGCGTGCATGATGGGATAGTGCGAATGTAGGTCATGTGTAAGAAGTACATTGCTTTTCTAAAAACTGGAAATGCTCCGACCCCCCTCAAGCACAAAAAGCTGCAGAGAGCAGCCAGCCATTACGACCAATTTAGTGTCCCCACAATTAGGGCTGCTCTTCACTTAATTAGGCTACACACTGCTTGAAGCCAGGGCCGCTTTTCAGAGAGATGAAAAAGGCTGAGATGTAAGCTAGCTAATAAATACCAAAAACGTTATTATTATTATTATTATTATTAATAATAATGATAATAATAATAATAATACATTGAAATGACAGTAGCGATGAATATGCCCTCTTTCCGTACCCCACTATTATTATTATTATTATTATTATTATTATTATTATTATTATTATTGGTGTTGTAGTAAAAAAAAAAATAAAGAAAACGAAAGCCAAAAAGTCAAAAGCATGACATTTTAAAAGCGATAAAGATAAATGGGTTCTGCGGGTGTCTGTCTACTTTAATCGTCCCCATTTTGTGCTTTTAATTCTGGCAGTGAGTGTGTGTGATTTGCTGCACCTGAGGCGATGACCAATCGGTGCCGTTTCACCCTCATCATTACCCTACCCCTGCATCCCCCCTCTCCAGGAAAAGATTAACGACGGCAGCCACAAAGCAAATAGCCGGGGTGCAATAGCGTTTTATGTGGACGATGCACCTACTTGACGCAGGTGGCCGTAAATTTGTCGTGTTGGGGTTGGGCTCGCCGCCGCAGGAGGAGGAGGAAGGAGCCGTCGGCGCCGCCATCGCTCTAGAGAGACAGGGGTTGAAGACCAAGAACCAAAGCGCGCTGTCACGGCTCTGATTGCAGCTCGGCTGAACAATCACATTCACTGCGAGGAGGACAGAGAGAAAGTTTAGCGTCAGGTGCGCTACAAATTTGTAGGCTTTTTTAACTAAAGGCAGCGAGCTGAAATTTAAGCTCGCCAGTATTCACAGCAGAATTTAGAAAGCATCTTTTAACACAATATATCCAGGCTGAAAAAATGCGATGGGTCCTTGTATGAAGAAAGCACATTGGATAATTTAAGAACAATACGAATATCTGGCTTATTCCAGTCATTGAGGACATCATCTAATGAGAATATTTGTGATTGCAGGGAAAAGTTTATTTCACACAATTGACATGAATAAAAAACGCTCGAAGGCTAACTGGGTACTAGACAGTGGTGCAGCAACATGTATGTCAGCATTTAAATTTTGCTCATGATTGAAAGCATAAAAGTTGTTACTGAATAATAATGAAAAAAAACACAGTACACCATCAACAAACTGGTAATACTTGGAAAAAGTGTCGAGTATAATTATTGGTGGCATATTTGAATGAATAAGCATATTGACGCTTACTAATTTCATTCATTCATTCATTTCCAGTTACTTGTAGCACCGTTTCAATGAAAAAACCCAAAACGGAATGATCATTCAATTACCAAAATAGAGAACACCAGAATCACAATGTAGACTATTGCAATAGACAAGGCACCTGTTAGAGCATTGTTTTCAAGTTGCCCGTTCACATAATATTACAAGCATTTATAGTTACCTTATAAAGCAAATCCAGTGATTGGGAAACACCAAAATATCCAAAATCAAAAGACAGCCAGGTCAAATCAGATGTGTCCTCACTCCTTTCAAAGCTTGGCGCAAATAACAGCTGCCTAAATCCCATCCGCGGTGACCTTTGGAGAGGACACGTGTGATTTGTTGAGATTCAGCGCGCGACTCCACCGTTTTATTCGTTCCCGCGCGCGTGAGTCATACTGTTACCTCCTGTTGTAACGCATCTCAGGCCAAGTAGTCTTTATCAGAAAAAAAGAGAAAAAAACCCATATATATCTCCCAGGACGTATCAAAACTACTTTAAGGACTTGCCCGCAGGTCTTGATAGCGCGACTGGAGGAACAAGTCACGTAAGATTTTGGAAGTCGCACTCACGCACATTAAACACAGGGAGGGAGGGGAGGGGTTTGCAAAATCCTGACCTTGATAAAAAAAAAAAACCGTAGGACGAACGCACCCGTAAGGGAAACGAATATGCTATAAATAGCCTCCGTCCTAATCTCACAATATTATTACATCAGTCATTTTTATCGGTGGAGCAGATTATTCGTAATAATTAGGCTACATTCAGTGGTGTTTCTGCAGGATGTCAATATTTAACCAGAAATACACTTGATGGAACAAATTTCTTTAGGTTGGTATAACGCGATAGTCTCTATAATAGAATAAAATGTAAGAAAACACAAATATTATACTTTGGAATAATATCCACACGGTGGCGTTAAACAACTAATTTAATAAACTTCGATAACCACTTGTCGATTAAAACAGGAAGCTGATAATTCGGATAATTCGTGTGTTGACCCAAATGTTACAGGTAAATGCATAGTAGAAGTGTAGTAAATTCTCTGTCGCTTTGTGGAAACAGATTTATTCAGATTGCCATAAAGCGGCGCTGCGGCTCCGCGTTTCAGGACTTGGACAGCTCCATCTACGTCACATCGCCAAACAGCCAAACACAGGATATTTAGTGCACTAAGTGGGGTGCAATGCTTGTGACCCCATATATATACAGTAGAACCGTGGTGTAGTTACAAAGTGAAGATTAATTTGTAATTAAGATTTGATACCAAAACGCAAAACCACGACCTTTCAGAGTCATAATGTAATGTTCAGGGCGACATCGGGTTTGTATTTACTTATCCCATTATACAAAATATTTGTCCTTTGATATATACTTCACGTTCCGTTATCTTTTTTATAATATATATATATTTAAAAATCTGACAAAAAGAGAAAGAACATGTGCATACATGTCTGTCCTCAAATTACCACAAGATGGCGTTGGAATATAAGAGCTTACAGGTACTGTACTATTAATTTCTTCATCCTCAAAATTAGGTGAACGAAAGAATGTCAGACCTATAGGAGAATCCTTTCTTATTCACAGCTTTTTATATACACAAGCCTTTCAGTCTAGTAATTGCAAATAACTTAACAAATATGTTTCCTTTCAAATAAATACTTTTTTAAATAAATTGCCTTGTATAGCTTTGCAACTGAAAAACTGCATGCTTGCATGGATTTTCAGTCTATACATTACCAGACTAATATACTCCCTACCTATCCAATGCTTGGTCAAAAGAAAAGTTACACACACTAATATTTTAGTGGACTGCCTTTTGCATTGATTATGGCATGCATTTTTAGTGGCATTGTTTCAAAAAAAAACTTTTGCAAACTCAACATAAATTTTTATCCAGTTGTATTAATTTCTCCTTGAGGTCTTCTATTGATGATAGGAGACCACTGCAAAAAGCCTTCTACAGTACATCCCAAAGATTCTCAATGAAGTTAACATCTGGACTCTGTGGTTGCCAATCCATATGTGAAAATGATGTCGTATCCTCCCTGAGCCACTCTTTCACAATTTGAGGCTGATTCATCCTGGCATTGTCATCTTGGAATATACCTGTGGCCATCAGGGAAGAACACTTGGTCATTCAGTATATTTTCTGTTGTTGCTTCTGTTTGTGTGATCTAGGTTCAGCAATGTTATGTATCTAAAAATGAGGTTATCAGCTAAACAGAAGCAACAACATATAACACTTCTCGCACTGGCTTGTATGGAAGGCACTAGGCATGATGAGTGCATCAGGATAAGAAGAGAGGAAGACAAAGTGATGCACATTATTCTTGAGCATGCTATATCTGAACTCAGCAAGACATATGACCTTTTATAATTGCTCCATAGTCTATAATTTATTTATTACTGAGACCTTTTTTGCTTCCTAGCAAACTGAGGCCAAGGAATGGTATAAAAGTTTTAAAAAAACGGTAACCTGTGTGTCTGTGTGTATATATATATATATATATATATATATATATATATATATATATATATATATATATATAAAAACACTGAGAAAACATGCTTGCACATGTTACACACCACTGGACCACAAACTTTACGTTTTACTAGGATAGACACATACGGTTACACATGAAACATTGCACATTTTGCACACTGTGAACTTTAACTTCTTTATATTTCTATCTTTACTATTTTATTTTAATTTTTATTATTCTTATTGAAGTGTGTTATGTAAATTTAAGTTTTTTTTATTCTCTTAATTTTTGTAATATTGAGGTCAACAGCAGTTGCATATATAAGCATTTCACTTCATATCGTACTGTATGACTGTGTATGTGACGAATAGAACTTGAATTAGAATTTCAGACTGATGATCCTCTTATTCAGTATCAGAATGTATTTATTGATAGAGGCTTCAAAGTACTTGAAGTCACTCTTGGTAAAGGTATCTTCCAAATGCCAAACATTTTACCTATGCAGTTACCCAACTGGCTCCAGTTAATATTAGTGATTTATTTTCCTGTTCCAACACCATAACCACTAGTTTCCCTCAGGGGTTGACTTTAGAACTCAATTATTTTTCTATAATTGTCCCCAGGAGACATAATAGACATAAGCATAACATTCTATTTTATTGTTTTGCTGATGGAACCCAAAGGCTAAATTATTGTCCTTTTATTTAGCTATAAAAATATTGGAAAGACCAATATATTTTATAGCTAAATAAAAGCAAATTGGATGTAATTATAAGTTTTGGGGAAAAAAGTTAATTCATAGTTTGTTTGTTTTTTGTAACCCCTAAGTAAACTGCTATAGATGAAACGTCACACTTTGTTATGGATGGTTTTGTCTTTGATTAACACATTGCAGAGTAATATTTACATGTTATCTTAATTCAGATCTTCATTTTGAGAAGCAAAGGAATGTTCCTCAAAACACTCTAGGTTACCTATTCATTCTTGTTTAGATTACTGAAATTTGTTGTATTTTGGGATATTTTCTATGACTATAATTAATCAAAACAAGTGCTACACAGTTATGTATTTTTGCCAAAAAAGACAATGTTATTCCAGTTTTATCCTCCATAAATTTTTGCCTTCTACTGATTCTCTTGACTTCCAGATTTATTGGATTTGTAGGAATGTGTTAAATGTTTTAAACTTTTAAATGGGCATGCTTTTGATAAATTGCCAATTTGGTTTGTCTGGACACTTCTCGCAGATTTCTGACATCTTCTAGCCAGTTCATCTTACTTAGTCCGGAATAATTGTGCTTTTACAGTTGTTACTGAAGAGTTTTTTTTTTAAGTTTTAGTTCATTTTATTGATTAGCCTCTGAGAAGAGCTTTATTATATGGATTTTTACATTTACAGTATGTAGTCTATATGTAAATACTTGACATGTGATCTGTTATAGAGCTCTATTCTTATTGAGAATTCTATTCTTGGCATTGCTGGCAGTTTCACACTATAGCAGGGTGTGAAAGAAAATAATTAAAAATGTATTTGTATAGATTGCTATTTTGACATAATTAGAGCTCTACCTATGAATATGAATATAAACATATAGCATTCAGATATCATTATTAATATGTTGCAAAAATATTGTTTATGAAGCTATTTTGATCATAGTGCTGTCAGCTGCCTGATTGTATTTATGCTGTACAAATACTATGTGCAGCAATAATTTAGAATTTACTAATTTATTTAAAAAAACTGATTTAGAAACAATGATTAAAGGCAGAAAAAATATTTTTTTCAGTGCAAAATTCTCCTTATCTGAATAGTTTTAACTGTCAAAAACAACATTTCCCAAGTCACACTTTAGTCATAGAAGATTAATCAAGGAGATAGTGTTGTAGTTGATATTACCAATCATAATCTTTAAAACATGTTTGACATTAGTTAATAATTAAAGTAGCTTCTTATTATTGTTTTAATTAGATTGCTTACTAAAATCTATATTTATACTATCCACAAGCCTCAGTCTCAGGACTTCATGATAGCTGCTTATCAATGATTTGATACTGAAAAATTCAGTTGTAAATGTCTCAAAGTAAAATTTAGGGAATCTAACTAAAATTAAACTGTATACGGATTTATCATATGATGACTAGGTGGTGCTGTAGTGATGTCAAGAAATGCTTCTTTGGTAATACTAGAAGATAAGGGCACTTGTAATAACAGCATTTTCACCAGTCTGATACACCACTATTTGGTGGAGCTCTATTAATCAACATGTATGTTCTAATGGGCACACAAGTTCTTATGTAACTGTAGAAAAAACACCAAGAACCCTATGGGATTTCCAATGTCCAATGTTGAACAACACAGAGCTTTCCCTATGACAAATTATGAAGTAAACTGGTAAATATACAAAGACAGCATTAAAGAAGTTTCTTTCTCAGAATGTACACCACAAGTCTATCACCCACTTTTGTTTAAAAATTTGCGACATTGGCAGGCTTGTGAAATGGTGAAATTTTCCCATGAAGATCATCCATATTTTTTAGATGAATTCTGCTTACTCTGTACACTAAAGAACAGCATCCAATGTTCTTCTAGCCTATGTCATTACAGTATAATGTTAACTCTTTTCAGGTCTCTATATTGTGACACATGCACACACCATATGCAATTCTGGTACATTACACTTTTCCTAAATTGTCTTTGGTGTCACAAGTTATTAAATGAAGTAAACTAAAAAAAGAAATTATGATAACAACAATAACAATTGTGATTCAGTAAAGGTATTGTGTTTCTTTGATCTATTTACTGTAAACACCAACAAATGGAAAAGCACAACTCTTACTATTTTTTTAAACTTGCACAAACGAATAAAGAGCAATAAAATAAAATAAAAAACTTGATAACACAGCTGGATGATTTTTTGCATTTTGACTACATCTTTACATTGGAACTTAAGCAGTACTTTTTTTGCATCTTTTGCAGTACAAGAAGTGGCCGAATCATTTTAAATATTCTGCAGCACACATACATACACCACAAGAAAATGGGCTTAAGTTATGGGCATCCACATATTTTAGTTATACTGGTTTAAAGCTGTGCCAGCCAGCTTACCCAAATCATCGGGCCTTAAGCTGTGATATGGACACAAATAATAGAAATATTCGGTCCTTAACTGTGATGTAAATGATCAAACAAAGCTGCCATAATACTGTTTTTTTGTTGTTGTTGTTTTTTTAAACTAACCCTTACTATATTGTATCATTTACCTGATGGGCTTGCTCAAACCATCAAGCTGATAAAAAGACCTTAAAGTGTTTTCCCCTCGTTTCCCTGATGTGAAACGTACTACTCATCTTTAAGTGATCTTTAAGGAATTCTTTATTTTTACACAGCAATTCAACAGCTTGTTTTCAATAAAGCATGCTAAAACACCCCACAAGGAGCGAAAACTGACACTTTCCTTCAACAAAAGCTATTAAATATATATATTTACAATCAATGTGAGATCTTCCACCGAAGACAAATATCTTAACACAAGTTCAAAACTTGTTAGTGATATTTGGGCAGCACAGGGATATGAAACACTTTCATAAAGTCCCCATGAGAACTGACAAACTCGAAAATCATATTTACAAGTCCAGAACTGTAGCTTCCAAGGTAGTTCGAATCTCGCGCCTTAAAAAGAAACAGCTTGCATTTCTGTTAAGAAAGTTCCAAGAATTTTCGCAAAGTCCACTTAATATGTACCGGATATTACCCCTGTAGTTGTTCTAGTCCATTTAAATGTGTCTCGTGTCCTCGCGTTTCACGTGTTCGGTGCTCTTTTCGTGGGGTTTGGCTTTCTTGTTCTGATGTGTTTTGACGTGTTTGGCCAAGTGGTCGCTCCTCATGAACCTCTTGCAGCAGTCGGGACAGGCGAAGCGCTTCTCTCCGGTGTGTGTCCTCAGGTGCCTCTGCAGCTCATCGGAGCGTGTGAAACTTTTCCCGCAGAAGAGCCAGTTACACACGAACGGTCTCTCTCCGGAGTGCCAGCGAAGGTGCGCTTTCAGGTGCGACGTCTTGCCGTAAACTTTGCCGCAGCCGGGGACGTGGCACACGTGCTGCTTCTTTTTCCCCGGTTCGTCGCTCGAGCTGGCCGTCTGACAGTTTGGGCAGCGACACCTGCGGCACCGGCGCGCTGCAGCGAGAGGAGATTTCGGGTGCAGCAGAGCAGCGATCTGACTCTGGTACTGCGCCAAGTCCGTGTGGCCGAGCACTAAACCCCTCTGAAGAGGGAAACGGTGAGGCGCCAGGGACGACGGGTGACTTACGGCGTTACTTTGCTGTAAGCTCCACCACGGGATATGTTCCGCCGGATTTGGGGACAACTGTCTCTGCTGTTGGGGTACCAGGCCCGAGTGGCCAGCTACAAAAGCTGGCACGGCAGGTGGCATGGGTGCTGGAGCCGTGTACGTCACAGCGGGGACGTAGGTCGACGGACACGTGGCTTGTAACGACTGCACGGAGCACGGCAGCATCTTGACCGGCGAGAAGTCGTAAGGGTACGAGGGTTCAGCCGGAGGGGTTAATGGCAGCTCATGGGGAGAGCTGTAGGAGCCTTGGAGGTGCGCGGAAAGCGGAGCTTTAGATGATAGTCCGAAGGAGGAACTGTTGGAAAGAGCGGGCTGAGGATTTGCCTCGTTAGTCCACGGATGAAAAATACGCGTTGGCGAACCCAGGGTCGCGTCGTACGGAACTTGGATGAAGTCGCCTGGGTTGGGTGCTTGGTGGTGGTGGTGGTGGTGGTGGTGCCCGATCCGGCTACACGTTGCTGCTAAAAGCGCCAGAGGTGAATGCTTGTTGTTCTCCGGTGAAGAGTTTGGAGTACGGTCCTGGATGATCCAAAAAGAAGAAGACACGTTATTAAGTTAGCATGTGGAAAGACAATGAAAAAAGTCAGACGCAAGTTATTAGAAAAAGATCAAAGTTAAACTAATTTTAATGATTATATATGTGCACCCTATATTAGACAAAAAGCAAGTCAAACAACATGAAACGTAACACAAAATAAAATGATCAAATGTTTCAGTCACTTTACAGGAAATGCATATATTTCTAATAGGGTTGAAAACGTCACACGAACCTGCAGAAACGCCTGTAGACTGTCGTTCCTCAGCACAGCCACCGCTGCCATGGCAAACTTTCTCCCTGCGCTCGGACTCACAGTCTCAGGCGAAGAGTCGGAGCTTCTTGCTGTAGAAAAGTGAAGTCCCTGCGCTTCCTCTCCTCCAGATATCCTTGGACCATCTGAGGGACTGAAGGATCACTTCTTAGGATTTGATAAGGACTTTGGTGGGCCGCCAGCCAGTCAGGAGGAAGATTTATTACTTTGAAGTTTGCCGCTGCCCAATCATCAAAGAATAGCGGCTCTTTGAGAGCGGGAAGCAAATCCTTTGAATCCACAAAGCTCCTATGGTGTGTTTGTTGGTCTGGATAAAAGGGCTGATTATTAGGGGGGATGGGCAGGGTGGAGATAAAGGCGGGACAATTAATGAAGTAATCACTATGTGGGAAATGTATATACACAAATAATTGGATTTTCTTGATCAAAGAGCCCTCTCCGCGCGGGGAGCCCGGTATTGGATAGCGGAGTTACCCGATCCCCCCATGCTGTAATTAAGGATTTGTAGCGCAGCCCGTCGCCACAATGCCCCCGTGTTATCTGCACAGATCTATTGGTACGAGGCTTGTTAGATAGCTTCACGGGGGGAGGCGAAAGAGACGGGATAATGCGATTCAACACAAAGTTAATCAGGATTCGACCCATTTGTTTCAGCTAAGACAAGACATAACAGGGAAAACCCAAAAAAGCAATTCTTGTTAAAACTCTTTAACATAAGCTGTAATGGGAGGGGAAGCTATCCTTCAGTCTTTTTTTTTTAATCCATACCCTCAGAAGTCTTCCAAAATCACCTTAATTTTTTCTAAAACTAACATATTAACTTAAGAAGTGCTCCAACAGTTATTCAGTCACCCCTAATTGAAAGCCACTGTATGGGAATTCTCATGTACAAATGACAAATGATGCCTCAGTAGTCCACTTGTCAAGTGATTAAGGTGTCATAGTTGACTAGCTTTGCTAATTAAAGGTGTCAAAGTGTCAAAAAGCATGACATTTTTCTTTTGGCGTTTCCTTGAAAAGTTGAGCCTGAATCCCAAATGGCTCCCTATTAGACACTTAGCTGTTACCTAGGGTGCAGAAACCTAGTATTTAATAGACTATATTGAAATAATAGACTTGGAATCCAGTTTAAGATCTGAGGGAGGAGATTCAATCTTTAGTGAAAGGAAACAGTTTTCCCATCACCCGCCTACTTCTCCACCTACTTGTCTACACATCAGTTGTCTAAGCAATCTAATCTCAATTATCCAACTGTCTTATTAAGTGCTATTAAACACAGTATAATATTAAACAGTAAATTCGCTTAATTTTATTCCATATAAGATTTACTCATGTTTGCAGGCAATGATATTAATTTGTTATTGTACAGTGAAAGTAATCTACATATATATGCCTTATGGATTTAACCTTAAGGTATCATGCTAAATAAAAATGTGCACCAGTTCCGTCATTGTAAAGTTAAATAACTAAGGAGAATGTAAGGCAAAGTAGTAATCAGTCAACTTAACTTCAAACTAATAATTAGCTCATTTTGCTCTTTTGCAGATTTTTTATTTTTCTTTTCTGCAAGGACTCCTCCTGTCCCTAAAAAGTTTTAGTGATTGATTTGGAACTGGATTGTGTCCTTTGAAGGGATTATTGTGTTCCCAGCTAAGCGGTGAGCTGGGGATTCCCACTGGGCTCAGGGCAACCTAAGCTTTCCAGCAATTGGTGAATAATATTGCAACATTTCTTTGCATTACCCTGTTACCTTTAATAGTATGATGTATAGAACCATAATAATCAGGTGAATCAAGGCTTACTTGTAAAATGTAAACCTTGAATTAAGGTAAAATGTTATGTATAAAAACTTAAATGGCATAATAAGCAGTTATAATTAGCCACCACTTGTTACTTTTAAGAAAGAAACTCTACCAAGAGAATATTTCAGGATATGCATTATAGTTACGGACACCATAGTTAAAATATGAAAGTTCAATTCTAATGCCATAATAGCAATGCATATAACACTAAGGAAGTTGCTCATAAAAGTGGCAAAAAAATTTTTATAAACTCAAAACATTTCACTCCACTGAATATTTTGCTATGAATAGCAACAATCTTTAAGGATCTACTCTTTCATTCACAGTTTCTAAAACACTAAGTTCACTTAGCTCTAAAAGGACCTTTGTTTGAGAATGTCCTTTTCCATAAACCAGAACTTTTACATCCTACACACAACCTAATAGAATCTGCTCAAAGGTTTATTACAATATGTGTATAAAATCTCTTAGATAAAAGATATTTTAATGTTTTTTATCAAAAAGTCAATCTAATCATATATTTCCAATTTGCAATATATATATATTATATTATATATTATGTCTGATTGTATGTGAACACCTTGATCGGTTTTGGTTGAAGCTAAAGGTTGACTGTGCTTTATGTGGACCAGCCTACACCTAAATATCAACAATGCCCCGTCAATTACCATTTTTTCATATTTGCTTTTCTAAAAAAATCCTCTCTGTTTTAGCTTTTGTTATTTGTATTTTCATTATTACTATTTAATCTCTTAACATGATTATTTATTTATTGTCCCCTGTCTGCATTTTTAGTCTTTTATTCCCAATAATGTACAGCACTTGGAAACTCTTGATGCTGAAAATGGCCTCTATAAATAAACTTTACTCATTTACACCTTAACATTACACCTGTTTTGAGTCCTCCCCAAACTGTTGCCACAGTTTGACAGCAGACAGTTGTATTAGATGTCTTTGTACACCATTGCATTACAATATCACTTCACTATAAATAAGAGGCCCAAACCAGTTCCAGCATAACAATGCCCCTGTGAACAAAGTGAGGTCCATGAAGGCTAAGGTTGGAGTGAAAGAACTCAAGTGGTCTGCGCAGAGCCCTGATCTCAACCCCACTGCACAAACACCTTTGGGATGAACTGGAACACCGACTGCACCCCAGACCTCCTTGGACATCATTAATGTCTGAATTCACTAATACTTTTATGGCTGTATGAGCACAAATACCCACACTCCAAAATCTAGTGGAGTCACTTTCCAGAAGAAGGAATGTTATTATAACAGCAAAGCGGAACTAAATATGAAATTGGATTTAAAAAGCAAATACTGTATAGATTTAACAGTTCAGTGTCCACAAATTTTTGACCACACAGAAAAAACTTTCTACTTGTTTTTAATGGGTTGTAATTTGAAAGCCTAGTATTAACATACTAAAGTGCCCACAATGCTTCAGGGGAAATATCTTGTCAAGAAACGTAATGGTCCTGAATATTTGTTAGTAAGCCGTTTATTAATTTTTTTATTGCCAAGGTGGTACAAAACTCAGCTGATGAAAAAGCATGAATATAAACACTGATTTCTGACAATAAGTTGCAATATTAAGACCAAAGTTTTAACTGTATTTTTCATAGTTACTATGCAAAATCGAAGGCAGGACTCATTCAAACATATCTTTTCCACAGGACGATGCAGTACCCCATACCCATTATTCATGATTCTCCATGATGTTACTATTATCATGGCTAAGATAGCCATAATGTAATTGTCAGTGGAGACTTTGGTCACACTCGTTACTTGGGTACCATGCATGCCAGCCAGGAAATATAGTCAGGAGTTAAAAATGGTGATGATCAAACACAGTTGCACAATATGTCTATGACTGAAATAGAAACTCTACTAGCATAAAAAAATCTTAGGTAAGTACTATGTCTGTCTCAAGTTCTATTAAAATGAACTGCTTTTTGACGTGCTTAACTATGTTTCTATAAGAGAAAAATGCAGCAGCGCCACATGCATTATAAGATCAAATGAGAGATGCGTGGACTCAGTTTGAAAATTTGTTTTGATTTAGATCTCAAATGGTATTTTACTTATTATTTCAAACATTTTAACAACAGCCTGGAATACGAACAGTTATGGATTTGCATTTGTGCACTGAGCTGTGGTAAGGCATGTTTGGTTGAGAAGTCCTAAACAAGTAAATGACATGACCCACCCCCCTCACCAGAAAAAAGAAAGAAATAGATTTAGGAAATTAATAAAATATGCAGTCATAAAACACAAGGTAAAATATAAAAAAAAAAAGACATATGAACATAATTTTTTTTTTACAGCAGTTGGCATGAAAAATATTATCATCAAAGTGAAATAGACCAAATCACACAAATACATATGTCTGAAAGTTAAATTGTAAATATATTATCTAATTCTTTATATAAAACATAAAATAAGTAAACACTTTAAGATTTACACTGTAATGCCTTAGCAATGGTCAGGACTTGAAGATGGCAATCTGTGTGTAGAGGCAGAAAGAGAGAGAAAGAGAGATTAATTAGTCATGATGAGTCATGAAAAAAAACACATGGATTTATTTAAAGTACATGAGCTTTTATTTTAACTATCTAAAGTCACACACATATGACTAATAATCACTACTTGTTTATACTTTTTTGATTAAAAGATGACATTCCGTGTCTCCTTATTTGGGTCTCTCCCTAGAAAGGTCCAAGTAAATATATTGTCTTTTTAATGTTCTATGGACAGACTGCAGAAAAAGGAAAAAATTTGTTCCACATCTGTCTCACACACAAAAAAGGGAGCATGGGAAAGAGAGAGCCAGAACAGGAAGGATGGAAAGAGAGGAATGAGAGAAGTGAGAGAGAGAGAGAGAGAGAGAAATGCTTGGGGCTACTGGGTACTTGAGCTGCCATAATGGTGTCTCGTATGAGAAAACATCTGTGAATTTCCTCAGTGATCTACAACAAAGTCTAACTCAGAGCAGTCACTCAGTAAGCCTTTGAAGTTGCTTCCTGACAGAAAGCTGCCATTGTACTCAGGCTCCAGTGCACTGCTCTGCACTCCCGACTCTCCAGCATTTTCCCCTGAAATCTGATACGGCTGGCCCTCTTCAAGCTGCCAGGCAAAAGCTTGGCTGCACGTTTAAAGGTCAAACCCAGACAGACCTGGGGTCATGAGAGGAAGGAGAGGTCACGATCCAAACAGCAGCCAGAGCTCCGTGTGTGGCAACATGACTGTAGGATGCAGAGAGCTGCCAGTGCAGGGTAACTGGTGAGGCCACTTTCAAAGTTGATCACTTTCAAAGTTGTTTCATTAATCTAATTTGTTTAACTTGTGCAGCATCCCCATTATATTGGATAAACATTTTTGAATACAAGAACCTAAACTTACCATAACACATTTCAGATGTCATGCTTGTGTTAGATCTTTTTACATTTAAATTATTTTTTTAAACCCACAAGGCATATCACAGGCTTAATCCAAGTTTTAATTCAACTTATCAAAGTATGTTGTTGTTTGTATGGTCATAGTTAATTTTTCCGCAGCAGGACAGACGGAGACAGGGGACATTGCACCTTGTGGTTTGTTGGTAAATTTACAGGCTGCACTTGTCTTATTAACTTCAAGAGACACACAAAAGAAGAGAGGCTGCAGAGGAAATGACTGCAGCTACAAAGCAGATGACAGGATACAATTTATTTCACAAATGTTCCACAATATTATCCAAAAATGTAACTATAAATGGACAAAAAGCATGAAATTTGTATTTTTAATAAATGTAAAAAAAAAATTTGGTCTGGCTTAAGATGATTAAAAGATGTCGGTCCATGCTGTTACTGGAAAATAAATAAACTTTTTGGTAGTAATGGGCCCGGTGTGAATGAATAAGATTATGATTTCTAGTAGACTGCTTTGGAATCCTTAGTTATGGCCATGCATGATTCAGACAGTAATACTGCTGCTTCTTAAAGCATATTAGAAGGTCCGTCCTCTGAAATACAGATAATGGAAGAGACTACATTTTCAAATATTAATGTTTAGAACTAGAAACACTGCGTGACGGTGTTCCACTGAGTCTGATATGGCAGTCATGCAGGACAGACACAGTCGAGCTGAACCTGGAGAGCTGCTGCTCTAGCTTGAGGTGTTTCTCTAAGGCTTTGCCTCCCGACTGTGAGCGACAGATTTGTTTCTTTGCTTCCTGAATCTAAAAACGGACGAGGCCATATTTGTTGTACATACACAGCTCACATTTACTCAATGGCAGCTGCTCACTCCATCTGGGAGGGCTTCAGCAAGGCCAAACAAAACAGGTTACACCTTCGGCCATGCCAAGTCCAAGAGCCTCCTTCAATCGGTACAAACAACGGGGGCTAATCGCAATTTCACGCTCTGATTTGCTCCACAACTCTCTCCAGACCCCACAGGCCCAGAAATGTTAAATACGCTCATTTTCAGAAGAGACAGGATACATGTTCACCCATATGGCTATATGGATTAATACACTAAAGTCCTACTATAGCAGTATGCACTGATGTCAAGACATCGATAAAGCCTTCTCAAGTGCATGGTGTATTCAAATGTTAGGGGGTAATGATACACATCATTCAAATTTGATTTGTTACAATATGTTGGTACAACTAAAATAATAAGCAATGGTAGAATTTATACATTAGGTTTCTGTTTTTAGCTTGCTATATTAATAAACATTATATGATGGGTGTTCGAGAGAAAATGTCTGAGAATGAGGTGGCTCAAAGCCTGCAGCAGTTGTTCTCGTGAACATTCAATGATCCTTGAAAATCGACAAATAACTTGTTGCCAACTTGTGGAAGAGATGCACCTGTCTATAGAAACTGTACACACATTCATTTACAAACACCACTTGCACATTACAGAAACTCATCTGGGAGTTACTGCCACATCCACATACAGTTCTGGCCTCACTCCAAGACATTTCCACATGTTTAGGCCGTTAAAGGAGCTGATAGGAGGCCAGTGTTTCAGACATGAAGCTGGCAGGCCAATTGTGACTGTAGCATACTGAGAAAATTTTCGATGTTGATGGCATCCAAGAACTAGTTTAGCAGTAATGTAAAAAAAAAAGAATAATAGAAAAATAAAAGAAGTTTTTACTTGGGTTCTGATATTCTGCACAATCAAATATCCCAGTTTGAATAAAATGTTTCTCATACAAGGACAGTAATTGAAAAAGGGAATGATGACACAGGGTTTATGTGAGTCATTCAGACTCTGGGCAGCATATAATTAAAAAATGCAGAAATAAACATGGCTAATTAAGCATTAGCTCTCTGACCAGGCTTTCACTGTTGATCAGAGTTAAACAGTAACATTTCCACAACTGACACTGACCTAAGACATCGCTTCCTAAGTCATCTACCTTAAATAACTTGTTTTTTTTCCAACCACAAACTTTCAACTTTTCCACTACTCACTTGAATCTCATATCAGCTGCTATGAACTTTCTGATGTGAAATCACAGCTGTGATCTCTCTAACCTGAATAGAAATAGCTGTTAGTGTCATCTGATAGAATCAGCACTATGTTGGATGCATGCCTTATAATGCAGTCTGTTAAATGTATTGGATATGTAGATGAAATGATAGCATATGCTAGTCCTATACTGTACTATAGCATCAGCTAGGTAATCAGTTAGCTATTTCTTAAAAGACATGAAGCAGTGCTTAAGTATAAGGTCTCCTAAACTCTTTGGGAATCTTTTTTTTTTTTTTTTTAACATTTCTTTTTGTATTCGCACAGTAGTCATGCAAATGTGGGTAATTCAGTGGTACACAGAAAGCCCTCAACAAATTGCAGGTGTTAGAAAGCAGAAACAAAGGCCACTACAACCCCTAATGGCATCTCCCATCATTAGCAACTCTTTGATGTGAATACTCCACTCTCTCTTTTATCTCCTTCCCCTTCTCTCCCACACTCTCTCTTTCTCTGACTTCATTAATGCAGTCTATAGGGAAGGTGCTTCGACAGAGCACCCCCCCAACTGCCCCCCAAAACATGCACATCTGAACATCTGACATCTGTCCATCTGACACACGTCCCTCACTGGGGCATCAATCATTGCAACACAGGGTTAAAAGTAACTGTACTTTAACTATCTGCTTATTCAGTACTAATGATAGACAGCAGGCATGCTCTGCGTAGGAGCTTTAATGCTAAGTCTTATCATGTGTGTGTGATTACAGTGCGTAGTATTAGCAGGAAGTTTTGTAAAGAATGTATTAACAGCAGCTCTGAGCATATATATCAGTGTGCGTGTTTGTGTGCATGTGTGTCAATAGCAGGTTACCTGCTTTACATCTCAGCAGGTCTAAAAGAAAAGCTTTAGAACCACTGCTATTCAAACTCCCGCTTTGAACTCTGAAGGATATAGAGGCAGGACAATGCAAGTCTATTTGTGTTCATCCTTTGAAGTCGGCCCTCACTATTAATATGAGACAGAGTATCCTGTCTGACAACAAATACTTTTTTTTCTGTCCTCCACTGGAGGATTACAGCTCTGAAATATCTAAAAGGTGGCAATGCTTTTGGTACGATGGAGAAAAAGGAAAGTAATGCAGTTTAGAACAAACAGCTAAAATGGAATAACTTTGGTGGTTCACAACATGAACCACATTAAACGAGTTTGTCTGCAGCTCCAGATGCACACAGCTCTTTAATAGGAAGAAAATAATAGGGTAGTCATGCTTTTATTGAAGGGCATTAACAAAAACAGGTGCAGACCTATGTTGTTTACATCTCTGTAGATCTGTAGAGAAAGATCCAACTATCACTCATATTGAGGAAGGATACAGCTAATGATGATAAAATAATAGTAGAAAGGTACAACTTTTAAATATTATTTATGACTCTAGGATGTATAAGTAAATTGCTAGTTACCCATTGCCTTGTTTGGTCTGTGGTTGGCCAGAACACATGGAGACAAGAGGAAATTAGTAAAGGAGAAACTCCAGCAAGGCACTGTACTTCAGAAGTTCTCAATGAGACAAAACATACACAAGTACTTTTCCCAAATTGATTTCCATTCCAAAATAGGCCCAAAATAAGTAGATCTGTTAACTGACTCCATGTAGTTTGTAGAGACTTGAGGCTCTTAGAGTTATTTATTTCAGCCTGAGTGCTTAGGACAGAATCCTCTCATATAGAAGATAATCCAAACAGAATATGGAAATGATCTCAGGATTCTGAGAGGAAAAACCCTGGACATCTCAGGCGTTAATTTAAGCTAGCTCTAAAATCTCAACAACAACAACAACAACAAAAAACGAGTTCAATACACACTATATTATTAATAAAGTGCACTGGCAACATAAAACAAAAAATCTAACTAAGTTCTTTAGTTAAATTCATGAAATTATTAGGAAATAAACGAGAAGGTTTGTTTTTTTTTTACTAAATTGCTGTGGCATCTCACACATTAACACTCACTCACTCACTCACTCATCATCTACAGTATACCGCTTTATCCTGTATTCAGGGTCACGGGGACCTGGAGCCTATCCCAGGAGGCTTAGGGCACGAGGCAGGTTACACCCTGGACAAGGTGCCAATCCATCACAAGGCACAGACTCATTCACATACTACAGGCAATTTAGGAATGCCAGGGGTAGCTCAGTGGTTAAAGCACTGGACTATGGTTTGGAAGATCCCAGGTTCAAACCCCACAACCACCAAGATGTCACTGTTGGGCCCTTGAGCAAGGCCCTTAACCCTCAACTGCTCAGATGTATAATGAGATAAAAATGTAAGTCGCTCTGGATAAGAGCGTCTGCTAAACGACTAAATGTAAATGTAATTAGCCTAACCTGCATATATTTGGACTGTGGGAGGAAACCAGAGTACCCGGAGGAAAACCACCAAGCACGGGGAGAACATGCAAACTCCATGCACACAGAGACGGGAATCGAGTCCCGTTTTTACAATAAAATCAATATAACATTTGAACAAATAATGAAGAGGTTTTGAATATGTGTTTTTGTGAACAAATGATATAGATCTCTGGCTGTACAATGGCACACCTGTGTAATGTGGAATGCATCACAGACACAGAGTAAGCCGAAACACTACAAACAAAGTGCACACTCAGTTCCGTCACCCTATGAAGATCAAAATTTTTTGCCTGGGCCCTAGGGTGTCGACAAAACCAGATGAAGGATGATATGCAAATTGTAAAAAAAAAAAATAATAAATAAAAATGTATGTGCCCGTATAGTAGAAACAGCACAGAGTGGATGCCACATCTTTAACCAGCACAATAACATTTACGCAGTTTAGGTGTCTTGATAAATATGAGGAATATAAATGAACGTGAACTGCGTTACAATCATGACAACCTTATCTCTTTTTAAGAGCTGCCCCTCTTGGATAGGAGGATCAACAGAGGGAAAGCTAGTTATCTCATTCCTCAAAGAAGCTTCAATTTAAGTATTTTATCATTATTGACTTGATAAGATATTTTTAATGAAAAAAAAAAAAAAGATATCAAAGATCTAAATGAGCGAATAAGCATTGTGGTATTTCCTGGACTTTATAAGTAGATTCCAGGCTTTGAAATAAGGATGTGGATGGTCTGTATTTGATATGGACGCACACAGCCCCAGAGAGGAGCATGGGAGGTCCTGCTCATTGTAAAACTCTAAACCTAGATTCTCTGGTTCTCTCTGTACACTTATTATGTTTGTTCTGGTGTGTCCCTAAAGAACCAAGATTATAGTTTCAACACAGAATGCTCTGTTCTAAAAGAGAAAACATGCGAGTTTGTTGGAAACTAGACTGAAGTCATGTAGTAAGTCCGGTGTCTCTGAGCTTTGAATATGTGAGAATGGAATACCACAGACATTCCATTTATATAACGAACACCATATAGCTTGTTATCACTACGTAATTATTTAGATATCAACTCTCAATGTGCGGGAAATTAATAATCAGAAGAGATAGTTTATATACAAAATAATTTATTGAAACAACTATACAGATGAGGAAAGAGAGGGGAAAAGAACAGAGAGAGAGAGAGAGAGAGAGAGAGAGAGAGAGAGAACATTCTGAGTTATGTTTGTTACGTTTCAGGACTTGCACAAAGTACACAGCACTTTTACTCAGAGCGAAGCAGCAAACTGAAGTACTTAATAGTCACTTTTTCATTTAAATAATTGAATTCCTAAACACAGTTAGTGTTATACCGGGATATGTGTTTCTCTCATACATGTGTGTATGCAATAAATACTATATACTACATACTATGTATGTACTCTGTTAAAGTAGGCACAGTGTTTGTGAATTGAACACTACAGGTGATATGCGTTTAATTGACATATAATGACATTATTGGATAAATAAAATATTACTATATTACTTATAATTATATCATATAGTATATACTCTCCCTGCACAAACCAACTATGGTGAATATTTGGCTGATGCCTGATGAATATTTGAATTTTGTTTGATTTACTTATTAAGTCAATTGTTTATGTCATGTTTAATTAACTCATGTTTATTTATCACAAATCTTCTGTTAGGTATCAGTTTAAATATTTTGTCTGTCATCATGGCTGGGGTATTTTCAATAACTCCCAAAAGCTTAATTTGAGGGATAAAGTCAGTAACATGGTAAACTGAATTTTCTAAAGCCTAAAGTGTAGTGTTTAGAGTACCAAATGCAGAATATAGTATTATAAATAGATTTCATTTTGTGTGTGTGTGTGTGTGTGTGTGTGTGTGTGTGTGTGTGTGTATAGAACACCCTACCCTGCTGTAGACTAGGCCGGGACTCGAGTCGAAGCTCAGTAGCAGTACCGTGTTATTCTTTCAGGTCTGGGTGAGCAGAGCTTCTCTCTTCAACGGGGAAACCGGAGCAGGACGAGAGGGAGGAGGAGGAGGAGGAGGAGGGATAGAAGAAAAATCTTCCTCAGGGACAGACTCTGCCGCCAACAACAATTTATAATACTCATCCTCTCCATCTAGAAGCTTGATCTGGCTAAGGTGTGAAATATGTTGAAGGGAGAAATGAAGAAAGAAACGGAAGCAATACCAAGGCGGGGAAAATAGATAAATGGAATAAAAAATTTTATTTGTAAAGGAATGGCAAGAAAGGAAGGGACATAAAAGAGACAAAAGCATGTAAAAAAGGTTAGAGCACAATCTCATAGACATATTACACTTTATGTTCCTTCAGGGAGAAATAGGTTGTAAAATGTTAATCCGTTTAGTGCCAACCAAGATGAGAGAGTGAGGGAGAGAAAGAGAGAGAGAGAGAGAGAGAGAGAGAGAGAGAGAGAGAGAGAGAGAGAGAGAGAGTGGCCACATACATATTGCACAATTTGCATTCATGTACAATTTCACTTCCCTGCCTAGAATTTAAAGAAAACAGTGAGCTATTTAAATGTGCCTTATTTTGAGATCTAAATTTACATTAGCAGAAAACAAAATCTGTGTCTGGTTCCTCATTTCCACAAAGGCCATGGCCTGTTTAGATCCGGCACTGAACAGAAAGTAGGAAAATGCAACTATTTACCCAAGTTTTCTGGGCTTCCTCTTGCTCCCCTGGTAATCTAGAGCTCTCTGTAGAGACAGCACACACACACACATGTACACACACACACACATACATACACACACGTATACACGTACACACACATGTACACACACACACACGTACACACACACACACGTACACACACACGTACACACACACGTACACACACACAGAAGCAAAAAGTCAGAAAGAGTCAGAAAAGATGAGTAAATGAACGAACGAGCGAGAATCATTAATTTTTAATTCAAAGTGATTTTTGCGTTGAATGCGAACAGATGCTGATAATATCAGAAGTCACAGCATAATTTTTTTGATCAAAGAGAGCTGGAGTGAGCCTGATGAAGCATGCATCTTGCTCGGCTTTGATAAACCACATCAATTATTCACCGTGAAGGCAGACATCCTCACATGAAAGCAACAGATAAAGAGCAGAAGCCCATGCTGGAGACAACAGACCCTGAGTGTGGGGGAGCTGCTGGTTCAGGAGGAGGCCCGTGTGGCTCATGGCTCTGGCACAGGTACATTTAACTCTATTATCATCAGCAAACAAAGTCAGACAAAGGGCTCTATTCTGGCTTTGAACTCACATTGAGCTGGCTGTAGTAAATACTGTCCTCTGGGCTGTTCAGTAGTTTGGGTTGCTGGCCCCGACGCCGAGGGGTGCGCTGTAGCAACTTTACTGCTGGACCTGAGGATGACACACATGCACACCAACACAGAGAGATCAGTCACACTGCAGAGAGTGACAGGCCTCCTGTCGAGCCCCCCACAGAAATCACATTAAAGCAACATTGCAGCAAGAACTGAGATCCCAACACAAGCATATACACACACACACACACACACACACACACACACACACACACACACACACACACACACACACACACACACACACACACACTACAGGAAACACTCAGATGTGTGGAGCATATGCATGTGCTAAAAATGTCACAGTTAAAACACTCGTATTCACAAAATAGATATCTCAGCGCAATACCACCTCATAGCATGAAAAAGCACAAGTCTTACAATATTAATCACACAAGGGCCTACTTTTTTACTTTTCTTCATAATGAAAATGTGTAGAAAAGGCTTAAAATTTCACTTGCATTTTATTTACAGTATAAATCTAATAAAGAACCAATATGGGATACGCTATTATAGAAAAAGAATAATCAACAGGGTGGTGTTTTGTAATTACAGGTTTTACAACTGCTTTTATTCTCCAGCTAATACTAACATTAATAAATTACACTTTTTTTTTTTTTTACAATCTTTTTAAATCTCTTAATAAGTAATGATGTATAACTTTGATAAGGTAATTCCTGCCATGACTTACGTTATACCAGCTATAATAATCGTTCTTTTTTCTTGAAGCGAGAAAAAATTTCACATAGAAACAGGAAAATATAAACGCCCCAAATGCCTCAAAAAGGCATTTCTCATTTCAGCAAACGTACTGACCAGAAAGCTACAAACAGGCTACCCTGACAGTGGAGCCTCCTTCCAGAAATCTTACTTCCTTAAGTCTCCTTAAGGAAGACTTTTTAATCACCATGCCATCAAATGCACACTTTTTTTCTTTGTTTAATAATAGCACATTAAAAAAGTATTCACTCTTTAATTCTGTGGAACATTCACCACATGAGGCCCTGTGAATGAGTTGTTACTATAGCAATCACAATATCATACAATGAGCATATATACAAATCTTCAGCTATTGATTAGGTCAATGCAACTAAATGCACAATATGAATATACATTTTTCTGTCCAAGCACCACACACGAGTTTCACAGAGCATATTAATCAAAAACGTGTTCATACCCGCAGCATGTATTATAACAGGATATCTATGTTCTGAAATCTGTGGATTTACAGTTATTGTAGATCAAACACCATGTCAGCGAAGCTCAGAAACTTGCTCTCTCATGTTCATGTTTCATCTCTTCTTCTCTTTTTAAATTTCTGATCCACAAAAGCGGCAAACTAAAATCCAGGACACCTTTACAAGGCAACATGTATATTTAATGCCTGTTTCAGTTTTATCTTGGAGTCATAGTTTCAAGCTTCTTTGGCTTCTCCAGTTCCTGCTGTTGAGTTGGTGTTCGCTATCCAACAGTTACAGAACTTGACAGAGCAGTATCTTTAAAAACACACTGTCACATCTCAATCCTGTGTACACTTCAAAGCTGAGAGACTTTTCACCTGACCTCTGAATTTTTTTTAATGTAATTTCCATCTGTATGGATTTTACAAATGTTTCATGTCTACTGATGTACTTCAGTTCATGCATGTAATCAAGGCAGTGACTTGTGCAAAAGCGCAAAAACTCCTTCAGTGATGGGCTTCGAACGTTTTTATCCCGAAGTTATGTTTTCCCCCAAATTCATGGCCAAAAGATCAAACACATGAGAATCTGTATAATTAATTAATAATCACTTAGCTGTAGTCTTGCAGTTATTAAAAACATGAAAACATGCTCTTAAAAATGCGCACACACCATTTATATAAACAGTGAATATTAGAAGGGTCTTGTGGGTTTTGAAAACTTTATATTTCCTTACGTATAACAAACCATTCTTTAAATATTTCATTTAAATGTCATTTATTTTTCCACAGCATTAATTTGAAATGTTGACTCACTTTGCACACTCTACAAGAAAAAACAGAGCAACAAAATCCATGCTGCGCACTAAAGGTGTGGAAGGTTAGCACCAAGCTTTTAAAAAAACGTTCAACAGACTAATAAATTAACATACAGCTTGAAGCCTTACAAGCCTTGCCTTGAGGTTTTTCTCTCAAGGATTCTCCAGATTTGTTGGAGTCGTCTCGCCACCCTTTTTCCATTTTTTTTCTTGCCAACCTTTTGAATTTGTGACAAGACGCATCATTAGCTTACACATATTCCCTAGATCTCTCCTGTACAGCTCTGACCTGCTTTTATCATCATTAAAAGACGATCATTACTAAGAATATCGCACAATCAACGCACTGCACTGTGTATGTTAAAAACAATTATGAGGGAAGCTCCATCATCAATAAGTACTGTTCCTGGGAAACAGCTAGAGGATAATAGCTTGGTTAAGGTGGAACACTTAAACATGGAAGTATGTCTGGATTGTGCACTACAAAGTTAAAGGACAAGTGGATGTTAAAAGAGGACATCACTGGCTGAAGGGCAGAGAGACTGAAAGCTTGAATGGGAAAAGAGGAGGAGCAGGAGGGAGGGATAGGGGAGGAAAAAAATATAGTGGTACAATGTAGTGGATTTGCTGACTACCACCACCCCTCGCCGCCCACACACACACACACACACACACACACACACACACACACACACACACACACACACACAATGTTGACCTAGCTAGTGCTGTAATCTGATAACTTCTGTATAATGGAATTTATTGTACATATATTGCACATATTTACAGAAAAACTAATGCAATAACTTGATCAATAAAAAGAAGAAAAAAAAAGAAAACTGAGTAAATAAGAGCTGGATAATAGAGCAAAGGTTAGAAATAATGTACCGCTAACATGAGGAACAGTTATTGATATGCACAAAATGATGAAGAAAGTATTTATATAGAAGTGCGGAAACCCTATAAAACAGCTGCTTTAAAACTGTAAATGATGGAAAATGCATAGCTAAATTACACGACAATACTGAAACACAGAATTATTGCTGCTGTTTGTAAAATATGTCTAGAAAACTTCATCTATATATATATATATATATATATATATATATATATATATATATATATATATATATATATGTATATGTCTAGTGCAATTTGCCAAGATAGAATAATGTATTTATTTCACAAGGACTGAATAGAGGGTCAAGGGTTTGTTTGTGGTACTTGCATGTTCTCCCTGTACTTGGTGTGTTTCCTTTGGGCACTCCTGTTTCCTCTCAGTTCAAAAACATCCAGATAGGGATAAGTGGTGTCTCCAAATTGCCTGGAGTGTGTGCGTGTGTGTGCATGTGTTTGTGTGTGTGTGTGTGTGTGCATGCTTGTGCCCTGCAATGGATTGGCAACCCATTCAGGGTGTACTAGGCTCCAGCAACCATGTACAGGGTAAGCGGTTTAGAGAGTGAGTGTGTGAGTGGATAGAGGCCCTAGACTGTGTGTGCATGTGTGTGTGTGAGAAAGAGAGAGAGAGAGAGAGAGAGAGAGTAATATCTCACAGAGGGTAGTACAGTTCAGCAATCATTTGTTCATACACTATTAATTAATCTTAATAAACAGAGTAAATGAAAAAAGACTAAAGCTTTAATAAACTGCAGTATTGATGATGGTTAAGTCAGTTGTTTTAAAAGCAGTCTTGAATACAGAAGGGCACAAAAATGTATACACACTTCACTAGTGTGTACTATCTTCAACTCGAATTGAATTACAGCAGCAATGTGTGGTATTATTTATCTTCTAAAGATGTCAGTAGTCGTCGCACCATCGTTGATGCCATGATGTGACCATCAGAAGAGTGGCATATACTTTTCAGGTTGAAGTGTGTAAACATTTTTCTGAGGTTAAAAAAAAATAAAAAATTTAAAGACAGTTGGAAATTTTATTATCCAAAGCGGCTTTCGAGGTTCTTAAAACATCTCTTCAGTACGAGTTGTAAAATCCATTGAAAGTCAGAAGCTCCTCAGAAACGTACATACAGTAAAAGAGACGCTAAAAGTGGCTTGAGGATGTAAACAAGGAAGGACTATTGATTCTGTCCTGTTATCACATGTTGTGATTACCTGATGCATTATGGACTAGGGTAGACTGCTGGGGTTTTATTTACTCAGATGCTAAAGCTGAAGTATAAAAAGGCACCATGGTCTATAAGGATAACTCATCAACACATTGCTTTGATCTCTAAATGAAGCATGTGCAGACCAGACCAGAAACATGCTCTCTGTGGCACACACGCAACAACACAAACATAACCAGACCCTTTGGAAGTTGCGTGCGCACACACACACACACACATATACGCATTGACACATACATGCACACACAAAGACAGGCCAGACACTGTTCTTTTTTAGAAAACATACCCCAAATAATGTGAAACTGCAGACTGCTAAAGATTATTTCTGGTTTCTCAGTGATTTATGATCTTGATTGAAACATGCTCAATTAATTAACATGTGTTGTACAGAACGTAGGAACACTCCGACAGGAAATAGCCATAGTATTATGATTAACTCTAGAAAGACCAGAGACAAGTATATGCGTATTGACCAAGAATTTTAAGCAGGAGCCATATGGTGCTCTGACCATGATGTGCTTACTTAAGACATCTACTGCTCAAAGTGGAGGAAAATAAGCAAATAGAGAAGAAGAATGAAGAACATGTCATGATTTGAAGATCTGAGTGGAAAAGACACATGTACACTATACGTATGGCGAAAAGTATATGGACACCTGATCATCAAGGCCCTATGTTCATGTTGGACATTCCATTCCAAACTAAGTGTATTTATTTAGAATGGGTCCCAATCAGACTGCACTCTCTGTTGGGCGTGAAGGTCTAGTCAGTAGTTAAATTTTCATCTCCAAGGTGTTCAGGGGGATTGAGGTCAAGGCACAAGCTATTCAAGGTGTTCTACATCAACTTTCATGATTCTCACTTTGTACACAGGTGCATTGACATGCTGGAACATGTTCAAGCCCTTTAGTTCTAGTCAATGGAAATCAATATCCCATACAATATATCTCAAACATATCTCAAACATTCTAAACAGCTGAATCTGTCCAAATTTATCGACACACTGTGGGGAAGACACACATATGGATGTGATGCTCAGGTGTCCGGACCATATTGTATCACTGTTGTTTACAAAGTAACCATCATACTGAATAAATATACATTTTCTTTAATCTCTAACTGTGATCATTTGTGAAGTTTGATCAAAATATTGAATCCATCAGCTTGTCTTAAAAAAAATAAAAATAGCGGTTTACTTTAGATTTGACACAAACATATTCACATATGCAAACAAAGAAAGAAAGAGAGAGAGAACGAGAGAAGAAGAATTACCTATCAAGTCAGAACAGACAAAGGAGGGCAGCATTAAAAGAGATTTAAAATAAGTTTCTATTAAATACTTGCTGGTAAAGCAACTTGAGAGGAGACTCAAAGTAACTGTACTTCAATCCAACTGAGAAGAAATACATATGATTTATGTATTAAAATCTTATCTTAAAAGGCTAAAACCTATTTATTAATATATAGTTTATGCAAATGACACACTGCAACACTACTAATCAATCATAAGTTCATCTTTAATAAATTGTTAATTTCTAGTAAGCCAGTACACTTCACCCTTCATCTTTCTACAGTTGAAAGTTAACACACAAGCGGGCGTGACAACAAATGTAACTGGTTATCAGTGCTGTATAAGAAAACCCAGCACAAAGACATTAAGAAAAACAGTATGTCTCTATTAACATAAAGATACAGAATAATTAGTTATATTTTAAATAGTAGTATTAAAAAAAATATATATATAGTCTAAGCTGTAGCGGGGTGAAAAAACTTCCAGTTAACTAATCGTATTGACATTAAGAGGCTTAAGAAAGTTTCAGACAACTTTTTTTTTGCCATATTCCCACTAGTAGACCGAGATCTCTTGTTGTGTGCTCTGCCTGTTGAATAGTCTGGTTTAAAGAGCAGGAATAAACTAGGTATTAGATATGCAAGACAGTTGAGGAAGACAGGTACACTGGAGAGCAAAAGAGTAAGAGGCAGCATGAGAAAGAAAATGAAAGTGATAGATAGAGAGAGAAAGGGAGGGAGTTATGCCTGTAGAACACAAAGTGGGTGTATCAGCTGTCAGAAGGCTGTCAGAATGAGCTCCAGATGTGTCCTAAAGATGACTGACGGTGCAATGAGATTCATACTCTGTAGCAAACAAAACCTGTTAACAACCTTTTATATATACATAAGCAGCACACTAATTTTATGTTTAAAATATAATAAAAATAAAAAGGCCAGATTTATGGATCACAATCTGGCTATGCTCATAGTTGTTATTTTTATTGAAGTGAATGCCAACTGTGTTTGCACGGAGTGTCACATGGGTTAGCAAGGTCTGAGAGACTATTAGAAATATTGATTTTGTGATGCATACTAGAATCACTTTGAATCCCCAACCTTGTGTGTGAGCTAACTGGAAGACTATGGTAACTCAAATAACCACTTTTTACAACCAAGATGAACAGTAAGAACAGTAGTAAAGCATTACAGAATGAACAACACATCAATCCTTAAGTCAGGTGGGCTACAAGAGCAGAAGACAATATTGGGTTCCCCTTCACCAGTCAAGTTTGTCCAATCTTTGACTTTTCATTTAGGATTAGCTGTTTTTTTTTTTTTTAATAGTGATGAGTAAATAGGAAAAGATCACATGATATCATCAGTTTAACTGTGCTAGGAAAAGCAATGTGAAGGTCACCATACCTGGGAGAATAGGTTCTGTATAAAGAAAAAAACAGAAAAGACACAAGCATTGAGCCTTGAGGAACACCAACAAAGATTTGACATGAAGCAAATGTAAATCTTCTTCATGTCAGCTGATACAAATGCCCTAACAAGTACAAAAGAAATGTATATCATGTCCAGCCTTTAATGTAATGTCTAGTGGGAATGAATAGCAAGATGTCGTGTAGTGTGTTGATGACTGATACATGAACAAGTCATGCTGGGATCCTGGAGCTGATTTTTACCAAGCACAATCAAAAGCAGACCTCACAATCACACAGATCACATACACAAAAACAAAGCAAAACTAGACCGTACTTGTGTTACTTCACTAGAGCACAGGATACGAACAAGAACCATAAAACATACATGCTCAGTAAATCTTTCTCCTACACATCCTATGACTACCAAACATTTATTTTCTTATTCATCTTTCTCTGTGGAGACTTCAGAGAAGTAGGTTAGTTTCCTCTGTCTCCCTTTCTTCACCGTAATTGCCCTTGTCATTCTTATCACTGTCTAACTCTTGACATGCATATTTACCACCAGCATAATCTTCAAAAAGCATGTTAACTTAAGGAGCTCAGCTTTCATAACCCATAAAGCATGATCCTGTTTACAAGAGAGGAAGAGTGCCGAAGAAGAGTGAAGCCTCTGAATATATCTTTGACAGTGCTCAGAGTTTGCCTGTGTATTTACATGTCTCACAGGGTTCTGCCATAATAAGGTATTACTATATGGGATTAGGCAAGAGGTGTGGATGTGGAGAAGAGTTCAGGTGATTTATGTGCAGTGACACTGAGCTGATCAGCCCTGTGTTTACATTCCCAGCAGGAAAACATGACAACTGCAACTCAGATTAATACTCCGGAGAACAGACATGCGTGTGTGTGTTCATGCGAGTGTCTGAAATTCTCAGGGCAGAAAAGGCCCATCTATGAAGGAACTTGGGTAATGCAGCAGGATACTTTTTGTGTTGAGTCAACACTCAAACATACTTTATGATTAAAAGTTGTAGGATGAGTTTCTGGTCTGTGTTCCTACCATACTGCAAGTCTGTGACTCTTATGCAAACATCAGGAAGTTTGTTAGCTGTTTGCATGAAATATGCATGAATTTCACATCTTGGCATGAACATGACACAAAAAACACATTTCTGTCATCATGGGAGAAAGTAGGCAGAGAAAGTCTAGCACTACATACTACTAAAAGATTTGGTGGTTAAGAGTTTTTATGTGTTGTGCTTTCAGAGATGCTCTTTGGCATACCTCAGTTGTAGCTGTAACAAGATGCTATTTGAGTTATTGTTTCCTTTCCAGCTCAAACAGGTCTGGTCATTCTCCTATGACCTCTGACATCAGCAAGGCATCTTCACTCAGAGAACTGCAGTACACTGGATATATTCTTTTTTTTTTTTCAATGTTCTCTTTACACCTTAGAGATGGTTGTGGGTAAAAATCAATTTTGGAATTACTACCCCATTCTGATACTGTGTTTGAACTTCAGCAGATTGTTTTGACCATATTCACATTTCGTAAACGCATTGAGTTGCTGCCACGTGAATGGCTGTATTGATATTTGCAAGCAGTTAAGACATGTGTACCTAATGAAATGGCCGGTGAGTGTAAATGATTAAAACAAATCAATCAGTGTCATCTAGTGCTGTCTGACATTCCCCATAAGGCACAAGTGTGTCAGCCGTCTCTATTTAATTTTACAATGAAATGTCCTCATGTCCTCTGAAATTAAGCAGAAACAAAAAGATTCCTGGAAACATGCATGGAAGAGGAAATATATTTTTCCCCAAAGTTTCTTGTAGTGGAAAGACACCTTATGAAGATCAGATATGGGTTAAATGGCAGGTAACCATCTCTCTCTCTGTCTCACACACACCTGGTAGGGCACCTAATACCTATCGATGTGATGTGATGTGAATACACACTGTGCTCAGCATAAATGAGTATATCCCCTTTAAAAAGTGTGAATTTAATCAGTAGCTCAATGAACAAAAGAACAATTTCCAAAATTTTCACAAGGCTGAGTTTTATTGAACTCTTGTTGAATTTCACAACATGAAATTAAGGTAAATAATATAAATTAGATCACAAAATCTTCAGTTTTGGTTGAAGCAAAAATAAATACACCCCGCAACAAAAACTACTACATCTAGTATTTTGTATGACGACCATGATTTTTAAGGACAGCACAAAATCTTCTAGGCATGGAATGAACAAGTTGGCGACATACTGTATTGCAAAATCTATCTTTTTCCATTCTTCAAGAATAACATCTTTTAGAGCCTGGATGCTGGATGGAGAGTGATGCTCAACTTGTAGCTTCGGAATTCCCCACAGGTGTTCGATTGGGTTCAGTTCAGGAGACATTTGGCCATTCAATCACCTTCACCCTGTTCTTCTTCAGAAATGCAACAGTAGCTTTACAGTAGATGTGTTTTGGATCATTGTCGTGTTGGAAAAGTGCACGACGACCAAGTGCATGGCAGCATCTTCTCCTTCAGTATAGAGCAGTACATTGTTGAGTTCATGATACCATCAATGAAATGCAGCTCCCCAACACCAGCAGCACTCATGCAGCCCCACATAAGGACACTGCCATCACCATGTTTCACTGTAGGCACCATGCATTTTTCTTTTAAATCCTCACCTTTACGACGCCATACAATTTTGAAACCATTAGTTCCAGAAACAGTGATCTTTGTCTCATCACTCCAGAGTATAGAGTCCCAGTAGTCTTCATCTTTTTCAGCATGGGCCCTAGCAAATTCTAGGCGTGCTTTTTCGTGCATGGGCTTTAGGAGAGGCTTCCTTCGTGGACGATACCCATGCATGCCGTTCCTCTGCAGTGTGCGCCGTATGGTGTCACTGGAAACGGTCACTCCAGTTTGGCTTTCTACTACTTTAGCTAACTGCAGGGAACTTGCATGGCGATTTTCTTCAACCCTTCTCATCAGAAGACGCTCCTGTCGAGATGTTAACTTCAGTGGACGGCCTGAACGTCTCTGTAAGATGGTTGCTCTTTCTTAAATTTTTGGATCACTTTTGCTACAGTATTTTGATAGATATTTAAAGCTTTGCTCATCTTCTTGTAGCCCTCAACTTTTTTGTGTAAAGAAATTATTTCCTTTCTCAGATTTTGTGACATTTCTCCTCCATGTGGAGCCATTGCTGACAGCATGAAATTGGAAGGGCTTTCCTTTTTTAAGTAATGCCCTTTTATAGTCACCTGTCTGCTGGACACCTTCTAATGAGTCATTAGACTCACCTGTGGTTGAATGTCTGTTAATTAGAATTTTGTAGTCTTAAGTGTGGCTTTTCTCCTAAGACTATAATTGGGGTGTACTAATTTTTGCAACATGGGCTGGAATGAATTTGTTAGGAAAATTAATTTTTTGTGTGTGAAAATTAACAAATCTTGTTTGCAATCAATGGCCCACATTTGTGGAAGTATTTTGTAGTATAGAATCTCATAGAAAATGTTGATTCTGAAAGGAAACTAAAGGTTTTCTGATAAAAACATATAGTGGGGTTTACGCATTTATGCTGAGCACTAATATATATATATATATATATATAGCATATAGTGAGAGAGAGAGAGAGAGAGAGAATGTGTGTACTGTGTATATGCCCAGGGGCAACAAGCAAGAGTCAGGAAGACAACTGAGCTCCTGACATCTGGCACTGCAAGCTCCCTGGACTCCTCAAAGCCCCCCCCCCCCACCCCACACCCCTTTTCTCTCTCTTAAGATTCGAAGGTGCTTTATTGGCATGACAAATATTTACATTTGTATTGCCAAAGCTTCTCTCTCTCACACACACACACAGGTCTATTTCCATTAAATCCTGCCCTGACATAATGTACTTACGCATGCACAGAATTCGCAAAGCAGCAAGAGGTGCAAAACATTCCTCAACTTTTGCATTTAACAATGTAATCATAAACAGAATGACTTTTAGTAGCATGCACAATCCAACTACATTTTAAACGTACTATGTGTGCATAAACAAATGGAAAATGGAAAAATCTGCCCTTTGGTGGCCACAAGTGCAATATCTGATATACTGTAAGAGTCTATTAGTATTTGGTTGTTTATCAAATACAGGTTTAGAAAATGTCAGGCAATACATTTATTTATTTTGACTGTCATGTTTGACCAATTAGTTAGGTTTATTATGAAGTTTATTAAGGGTCTTAGAACTTGAATCAGTTCTTGTTCCACTAGATGTAATTTAACAAGTTACTTACAAATGTAATGAACCACAGGGAAAGTCCTGACATACAGCATATGCAATTTTGTAGGATGAAGAATCAGCAAAATCTGATCGATCTCTCTCTCTCTCTCTCTCTCTCTCAGTTCACATATTCAAGGCGGGCTGGTTGAACACTATTAAACAATCTGGCAGTGCTGGAATAGCTTCATACATAGAAACATACTCTTTAATCATAGCCAGAGGACCAGAGGCCAGATTTCTTGTCTGCAATGAAGTCATTACTTTTCTAAATTAGCTCAAAATATCCACACAGTTATCACATCAGGAGAATTGTCATTGCAAGAGACAAAGGTAAAATAAGAGCACATGAATGCGAAAGAGAGAGAGAGAGAGAGAGAGAGAGAGAGAGAGATGAAGAACATGTCAAACAAGCATGAGAGAGGCAGAGATGAGTGGGGTCACCTGGTCTGCCACCTACGGAATTAGCCGGTATCTCAGCGAGGCGTGCCAGAGTGAGCTGACAGTAATCCTGGCGCCCACTGCAGTGCAGTCACTGTGTTACATTATCATAGATAATCCCATAATCCCCAGCATATTGCTAATCTCAATCCCACCCCCTCTCTTCCTTCATACACTAATCATACTAATGATGGACCCCCGTCTCCCCTGGCAACCATCACTATGTGACATCGGTCCCCCCACTCCGCCCTACTCATGTGTGCACACACTCTTCCCAGGAAGCTCTCATTAATGCGATTCATAGCTCAGGGCCAAACAAAAACCAAACATATGTTCAGCAAATGAGTGTGTGCATGTGTGTGTGTGTGTGTGTGTGTGTATGTGTGTGTGTGTGTGTGCGCGTGTGTGTGCGTGTGTGTGTATATGTGTGTGTGGTGTGTATATGTGTGTGTGGTGTGCGGTGTGTGTATATATGTGTGTGTGTGTGTGTGTGTGTGTGTGTGTGTGTGTGTGTGTTATAATTAATATAACTATGTGGGTCTGTTTGGGGTGAAAGTGATTGCTGTGATTTTTAAGCTACAAAGAGACAGAGTTCTCCACACTGGCCTGAGCCGGGTATTAACTGCAGCCCTGGACTTACAGGACGACTTGTGTTTATTATTAATGAAAGAATGCTTGAGGACAGGAGATTTTCTGTTGTAATGATTTTATAAGCTCCACTTTTAAACAAACAAGGGGTTTCAGACTCCGGTACTTACTCAAGTAATTTACCTGCATCTGTTTATCTACTGTAACATGCGTGGTGTATATCCAGCTCTGTGTATGTACATACAGTCTACCAATCTTGGACCAAAATAAATAAATAAAAATCAACTATACATACATATAATTGATTTTGTAGAATTTGCACGTCAACCCCTTCTCTCTATTTTTGTCACATTATGGGGATTTGCTGTTGATGACTCATAATTGGCTGCATCCTGTACTGTTCTGACTGAACCATTCATCCGATTTCATTTTCTGCACTAAAGAGCAAAAGCTCCTTCATTTGTCAAATGCTCCAATATATCGAGGAAATTCTTGTTTTTTCTTTTGTCTACTTCACATTTTCCTCCTGTTGTCACTCCATTGTGCTAGTGTTTTAAACTATTGTACGAATTTACATGTACTGAAGTCATTCTGACAATATATTAACTTCCATTTACACATGGTTTCCAGTTATTGTAGTAAAGCCATACATTGTGTGTGTGTATATATATATATATATATTATATATATATATATATATATATATAGAGAGAGAGAGAGAGAGAACATATACATGAACAAGATCAATGCCTGTTACTGTACATACAGGAGACAAACCACAAGTGACTTGCTAGTGTAAACATTTAGTGAGTCTCATCCTGGGCTATTTGCTGAGTCAATCTTCTTGGTTTCAACTCTGTTCATTTTTACTATTGAGTTGCCACATAAAGGTACATGGCTTGTCTATGTATGTCACTTCAGATTTCCTTTGTGAGTGTCTGTGCGTCATTCTTTTGTGTTTGCCCTGACCTTGTTTGTGATGTGTTGCTTTGTCCCTCTGTCCACCAGTCTTCACTACAGACATGTCAGCTGTGCTTTTTCCTTCACTGTCAACTTCACTCTGTCTGTCACCGCTGACAGAGACAGCCTTAAAAAGGGACATAAAACAAACACAAACATCCACACAGTGTCAGAAAGTAAGGAAATACAACAATGAATTAAAAAAAATAAAGTAACTTTAATGACTCAGTTCACTGTTCAGGCAGAGATATTTATTAGCAGCCATTAGCAATGTGTTTTGCAGCGACAATTGCTAATGCACAGACATCAGATTTCTTTTTTAACTCGAGCACTCTCTCCCTGGGTGAGTATGCTTTCTGTCTCAGTGGCTTAATTGTAATGCTGGAAATAACGAAGGCAGACTTCCTCACATATTTAATTTTTATCTTTGAATAAAAGAGCTATAGGAAAGTATTAATCTGCTTAACATTTCTAAGTACATCCTCCAAAGGATTTTGCTTTTTTAATCTTACATATGCTCAGCAGAGTTACTGGCAAAAACTGTACGTTTTCTTCATCTCATCCTTTCAACATCAAATGGTGAGCAGCAAAAATTGGATCAGACTTCAAAGCCAGGCAATGTGCTCCAAGTCACAGAGTGGCTCCTCTATTTCACATATTGAATTCGAGCAGGATATCAAAGTGCTAGCAAAGAACCTCAGGTCTTTACTAAAAAAAGGGCCCTAACATCTGTAGAGAGAGAAGCGCAAAGACAAATCACCTCGGGGAGAAGCTAGCATTTACTCTCCAGCATGGATTTCCAGCCTTTTGATTCACTCCTTCCCTGTACCTCCCTTTCTCTCACACGCTTTCTCTCTTCCTCTGTGCTGGGATGGGAGTTGAGAATAAGAGAACTTTTTTGTCTTTTGCCTCTGTCTGTCTCTCACAATTCAAAAGGACATCGGTCTTAGATGCTTTGTCCTGTATATGAAGATTGCTGCGTGCTGAACTCAGAGCACTGGCCTGAACAAAAAACAACTCACAATAGTATTAATTTCTCACCTTGTCCTTATGGGGTTGACCATCAGAGCCTCTCCTCTGAGATGTGCTGTCCCTGAGGAGAAAAAAAATATATTGCTAACTGTTAAAATGGTAGCACACAGTTTACTACAAAAGTATTGGATGGCAAGGCCAATTTAATTGTAATTATTATTAATATTTTAAAATTTGCTATAAACTAAAATGTTTGGGTTTAAGATCCTGCTGTTTACATCTGTATGAGCATTTTTTTAACCCACCAATTAACCAGTTGCCAAGTGATCAAAGAAAACCAGAATATGATTGACAGCTTGTTGCTCAGGTGTGCCTTATTAAGACAGATTTAGGCTTCTACGTCATGACTGCACTTTAAACTATGCAAGTGCCCTAAGGCGTTAGAACATTTATATTTTTGTGGTTATTGTGTCTGTGTCTATCTGCAGTTACACCGTAAAATTGCTAGTTGGCGGTTTGGGTTTTTTTATGCCACTGTGCCAAGTCTCTTCGACACTTTCTGGTGGGTAGTTTATTTTTTTTGGTGTACTACAACCAATGCAACTGGTAGGATTTTGTTGGAGTTGTAGCTAACAGACTTTTCCTGAAATTTGGCAACACAGAAACGAGAGAAGATATCGGAAGAAACCAAATAGTTTGTTTACATCAAGATTAGCTATTAGAATAATTTTGCTTGGCCAAAAAATGGATAGTCTACCACCCAAGTTTCCATGTTCTAATTTGTTTAACATATATAAATATCAGAAAGCTCAAATTTTGGTCTATTATCTAATATTTATATTTTGATTTTAAGCTGAAACATCTTAGGGTATGGCAAAATTTTATATATATATATATATATATATATATATATATATATATATATATATATATATATATACACACATACACACACTGTATGCAGTAATCCCCTGTTTTCCCAATATTTTTGGAGGGGCCTGTACTGTATATATGCATGAGACAAAAATTTTTAAGAAAAATCAAAAGCAACATACGGGCATAAAAAAAAATTGGTAAGGTACCAATAATAAGCATGTACGCAAGCTAATGAATCATCCAGAAGGAAAATAGGCAACTGATGTCAAAATAAATCTATATGGATCCTCTTCAGAAATGATTAAACAGAATAATAAAGTTTCACCACTGAGAATTAGGATGTAAACAAGCTCACAAAAATCCCTCCAGAAAAAAAGCATGGACGCATGCAAACACACACATATTCACAGAAGGATATATTATAATTGAGGGAAGGAACTGGTCAAAATAATAAAAATACACACTGGCCATCTGACACCACATTATTCCAAGTTACAAATCTTTTAGTGTTATGGTGCTCTCTTAAATTGTAACTTTCTTCATCTTTCTTCTCTCTGTTCACAAACACAGTCAGTGTGTACGCATTACTCAGCCTGAACAATATCTGTTCAATTTCTGTACCTTGATCCAACTGCTTGTCTCTGGATTTTTATGTGATTATGTGTTTGTTACACATCTGCTGTTGTTGCGCTCTGAACACTAATTTTGATTTTTAAAAAGGTGCCATATGACGAATATTTATTACTAATTGTGCCAAAATGATCTGCTAGTCTTAAAAAATATACAAATGCAACCTCAATAAAATATGACATTTTACACAATATACATATATTTTTTATTGTACTAATTGTAACGTGGACTCTAACATCAACTATGTCCGGTTTCACAACAGTTGCCACATTGTAATGTTAGTTTAGTGTCGGGACATGAGAATTGATGACATGGTGAATATTTTTTTTTCGGTGGGATATTTGTTAATATTTTAAATTCGGACATCCACAAACACTAAAGATGGCTGTGTGAACAATGTTGTAAGAAACTAATACTTTAAACAGGGATTTGCAACACAGACACACAGACACGCCAACACGTACCTGGTTGATTTGGAAACAGACAAAGATTGCTGCTTTCTCTGTCTGTACTCTTGTCTGACTCTGTGTGCTCTGTATGCTGCAACACATTTCAATACTAGTCACTGAAACATGCTGCAGATCTTCAATTTGCTTCCAAGTTTGTTTCATAAAAGCAATTTTATGAAATAAATATTCAAGTTTCAATATTTCATTCAAACAAACAAACATCCCATGCGTACTTGGAAATTCTCAATGGCATAAAAACCCACACCCAAACATGCATGGATGATTATAATCAAATATCAGTAATTACTTTAGTACATAATTACTTTGTGAATTACAAATTAACTGAGGAGAAAAACCTGAAACTGAATACACATGAAAGGGAAGCAGTTGGAGTAAAAATGCAAAAACATTTGTGCATTTTAGTTTAAATGGGGTTCAGCAATTAAAACCGAGTGTGTTCCATTTTAAGCTGAGCAAAGTCTAGTGAGGAATAACTGAGCCAAACACACTCGGTATCAAGAGTTTAAAATGTAGACACACACACATACAAAGAGTGATGGAGGAACTGAGGAGATGTAGTGGAACATACAGGGTGTGATTAGTTCATTAATGTGCTTTGAGCATGCAGTGTTCTTATTCATGTGAAAGGTCTGTGTTAAACAGGCTAAAACAGTCCAAGACAAAGACCTGCATGTAACAATGTGAACATGCTGGAGTGATGTTGCAGGAGTTCAAGGGCCTTGATTTCGAGAACTCCCAACCCCCCACGACGAAACAACACAAACGCACATCAACATGCGCTTAAGCATACAGAGGGACTACATCAACTAGAGCATGTCAGCTGGTTTGTCTCAATGCTAGAGATCTGTTCATCTGGTCTGTTTACAAGTGGCTTTAATATTGGGCACATGGAAGTCTGGGAGAAAGTGAGAAACAGAGAGAGAGAGAGAGAGCGCAAGAGAGAGAGAGCGAGGGAGAGACATAACAGCGTCTGTGCCAAGAAGGAGGTGAGTAGCACTTGAAGAGAGGAGAGCAGAACAATGGCATCTCTCCTCCCTGTCCCTCCCTCTCTCCTGCCTCCCTCGGTACCCTGCTCCCGCCCTCTCCCTCCCTCCACATGTCCTCAAAGGAGTAGTGGAGCGAAGGAGGGGGCACTCCAAGAAGGTTAATATGCCCGCTTTGATCTCTGCCAGGCCACAGTGAGTAAGAATTCATTTACATTTCAGATGAAAAGGTTGACAGTATAAAAAGGCATCTTGTTTCTGGTATGTGAGAGGGCTGTAATAGGCCGGGAATTTGAGAGAGGAAGTGGCAAGGAAACAGAAGGGGATAAACCACCACCTCCTCCCCCTTTCCCCTTCTTCTCTCCTCCACTGCCTACACTGGGAAAGAGATGAAAGGAAAGAAAAGATCTCAATATGCACTGCTCCACTGAAACATGGGGACCAAATGCTGAGGCCCAAACTCTCAAACTTTTCCTCTCTGTTTCATTATTAATTCATTATCTCCATGGGTTTTATTTGTTGAAAAACTTATTTGTGAAAATAGCCTAGTTTTAAGAATTCTTTAAAAAAGATTTGTATGATGCACATCCCTAAGAACAAGGAATGAAATCTGTTGTGAGGTTGTGGCTACTTAGAGTAACTGAGAGTACCTGACTGAATCTGCACCACTGCATTCTCCCGATCCTGCTTAATCTGCTTCACATGTTGACGGCATAAATAACCCTTCCATACTAAGAAGAGAAAGAAAGAAAGAAAGAAAGAAAGAAGATAGGTGAAGAGATTTGGAGGACTTTTCCTCTGGACAATATAGTACAGCACATTAGGTGGACAAATTCAAAACTGCCTTATTTCAGTATCTGTGCCTATTTTTAATTGCATAAATGTACAAAGTAGAAAAAGCGATCTAATTAAAATACTTAAATTAATCACCAACCAATCGATCCAGTTAATCAAGTGGTAAAACCTTTCTATATAAAATAAAGGTCTTACCACTTGAAAAGGAACAGGCCTACACTTTGTTTTACATAATGTTTGAGCCACACTGCTGTTTATCTGTATGTGTTGTATACAAGATCAATTTAATCTGTTACAGCAATCAAAATTCTGGGTGTTTTTTAAGACAAAATTAAAACACAGGAAAAAATATATATGGCTGGATCTTAAATAGTATTTAAAGTATATAGTGAACTTGTTAAGCTCTTTAATATCCTTATTCACCTGTGTAGTGAGGTACACTTATGGTTACTGTGTAGTGAGGAATCCTAGTGCATAAAGTACTATGTAAGATTTGGCTAAATTTTAGTTTGGATTTTAAGAGGGTTACAGAAAGCAAAATCAATCTGGCTAAATTTGCACAAAATAAAAAAAATATTTTGTAATCATACAGTCTGTAATGATTACAGTCTGTAACCATAAGCTGGTTATTTGAAAGTTTTCAGAAAAGTTGCTGATGCTGTTTCATATTGTTAATTAATCTTTGTTAATATTGACAAGGATGGCATGAAAATTCAGGTAATTAGATTTGGATTATTTGTATTAGTAATTGAAAAGAAAAATTACAAAATGTGGTATCATTCTGTATTAAAACAAACAAAAAAGCTCAGAATATAGAGAAGTTGTTGTCAATTAGGACACCACAGTCTATATAGCATTTAAAAAGTAATGTAACATAATGTACAGTGCTGGCAGCTCATTGGACGAGAGACTAGCTACAGAGCTAAAGGCAAAAATGTCCACAGACTTTCAAAGATTTTTTTATTTTATTTACTCTGGTCTGATTAGTGAACCAACAACAGGGTTAATGTTTAAAAATTAATAGACCGAGAAGCACATGTTCATTCTCCTCATGTCAAATTCAAAAGTGATGCTGAGACTCCACAGTGCTAGCAAAACTATTAGTGTGACACACTACTAACAAATGCTGCTTTATGTATAGCTATAAACGAATCATTAATTTTTAAGCAGAATCACACTTCAACTACTGATTTCATTTAATTAAAGTAGGTAACGACTTTTGCACAAAAAGAAATTTGGTGTAACTGGGCATTGACAATTGTTAGTTGAATAACTCTGATGTAAAGCAATACAAGAATAATGTGCAGCTGATCACATGCAATATGGCCGATCACTAATGTAAGGTGAAAAACCTCTGAGAAAACACTTTTCGGGCGAAGAAAGTAGAAATCCAGGCTCCTGTAGCCGTGTTGTACCTGACTGAATGATGATTGCTGCGTGATTGCGTTTTTCTTTCTCCCTGCGGTATCTCCTCACCCCCAGCCAGCCTTTAGTGTAGGCCTGGATCACCACCACCCGAGCCATCACCTCTCTTAACAACAAATTCAGTTGCTCCACATGATAGTACTTCAGAAACACCTGTCACACAAACCCATACACACACACACACACACACACACACACACACACACACACACACACACACACACACATATAAATGCACATAAAATACACATTCATGTGCACAGGGTACCTTCACCTCTCAGAAACAGACACAATGTTTGCAATCAAGGGGCTTATAGGGGAATAGCACTCTTTGAACTTCTTATTTTTTCTCTCTCGTTTTTTCAAAGCTGCAGATGCCAACCATCTGGTCAATTAGAGTCATAGATAACAACCCCTCTCTGCTTAGGGATTTAACTCTTCAGAGAGAAAGAGAGAAAATGAAAGAGGATGAGAATGAAAGATGGAGCAAGAGAATCAAAGAGCTGAGTTTGTTTTGTATGCAATGGATGGGGTGGGAAAAAACAGCACTGTGTTGTATAGAACAGGTATTTCATCACCCGAAGGTTCAGCGAATGATGACTGTACCTTGGTTCTGCCTAGAACCCAGTTGTCCAGCTTGGCTTTTTGTAAAATAATGACAGCATTTTCCTTGCTGCTTGCTGGCATCTGATGGGCACGGAACGCCAGGTAGTAGTACCTGAGGAGACGAGAAAGTTTTATTAATCATGCCAAGAGAATCAGGACATGTAATCATGTAAGAATATACGTAGTAGGTATAGTATAGTATAATATACACAGGTTCAGCACCCTTATCTTCTATTTATTACTTACAGTACTGTAGCTGTCCCATTCTTATTAACTCAACTCAATTTAATTTCCTTAATATCCACTTACAGACTACTTTACTAAAAAGAACAGTGCACGTGTATTTGAAAAAAGGCAATCTGGTCCAAGTGTTTCAGAAAGGGCTCATGGGATTTAACCGGCGGATGAGAGTGTAAAATGACCAGTCTTGTTTGACAGGAAGGCTAGTCACCCCAATAACCAGTGTTTATAACTGTATTGAGCAGAAAAGCATCTCAGAATGCACATCACATTGTACTTTGTGGGAGATGGCCTACAACATACCACATCAGATGCCAAACCTGTTGAACGAGACCAGGAATCTGTGCCTATAAAGGACATAAGTTCATAGAGAACAAACAGCTGAGAATTATCAAACGATTTTTTTGGTTAAAAAAAAAAACAAAACAAAAAAAACACCCATAGTCCATGCAACACTATCTTACTTTATTGTAATAATTTTAATTACATTAATCACGGCTCAAATTTCAAAAAGGCCTGTTCACATTTCTGTAAAACACCAAAGCATTAAAGTCTAAAATAATTTGTTTAAGTAGATAATTTTGGGAAGGTGATTTGTGTGCTTGTGCTTGTGAGAAAAACATGTTCTGCGTTACATAAAACAGCTGAGCATACAGTATATTCAACTGGAGACTATACTATAATATATACTGTGTTCATTGTATGTAACTTTAGAAAGTTGTTTGACTAATAAACAAGAAAACTGAAAGCATTTAACCCTTGGTTTGCTGTATTCACATTATTAACTGTTGTCATGCACTTGAAAGCAGCGTTCACATCAGCAGGACCTCAGGTTCATTGTTCACACACATCAAGGCTCACGACAGGCCAGGTTGATACTGGGTATTTACTTTGCAGAGGAAGATAACTATTGTGTTTTTCAGAGGAAAGTCTCTCTTTGATACACCAGTCCCCACTGCCTTTCAGATTAGTTCATGCTTATACCTGTAATCTCTTTGATGATGGAGTCAAAGTGGACACTTCCATGACTTCACAAAATGCTTTGATAAAGTCATACAAATTTAAGTTAATTTATACAGTATGTAGTTGAGTTGCATATTAGAGCCTGTTCCTTCATTACCTCAATGTTATGTAATGGTTACAAAACAAGATATATGAAGAAATACAAAGTCCTGGGAAAAGCTAAATAACCAGGACAGTTCTCTGATCTGAAAGATAACAAGAAAAGGGAGGGCCGTTTGGAGTTTGTTGTGTCCCTTTTGGAGGAGCGCTAAAGTGTGCGAGATGCTAATGTAGATGACCTACATGTAAATTCTCCTTTCGGGGTGAGAAAAAAAAAGAGTGAGAGAAGTAAATAGCGTGTGGGGGAAGGGATAGTAAAGAATGTGTTCCAAAGCCTTTTAAAAGTTTTTTTATTTTTTTTATTCAGCATTCTTCAAAGTAGTCCATCTACATTAATCAAATACCACAGTTTAAATTAAATCACAAGTTTTCAAAGAGGAAACTAAACATTTGAATGGTGAATTCTAATTGGACATTGTAAGGTGGCTCAGAGACCAATGCAGTCATTCCTGTGAACATTCAGCTAATGGAACGACTGATCCTTGAAAACTGTTTATTTGCTGTACAACTTTGCTGACTTGTCATTGAGATAAGTCTGTTCCTGGGAACTGTGCACACAATCATTCATGAACACCACTTGCACATTACAGGAGCTTGGCTGGGAGTTACTGCCACATCTCCTGTACGGTCCTGACCTCACTCTAATGGCGCTTTTCCACTGCATAGTACGGCACGACACGGTTCAGTTCAACTCACTTTTGGGGGTTTTCCACTGGGAACAGTACCTGGTACCTGGTCCTTTTTTTAGTACCACCTCAGCCGAGGTTCCAGTCAGGGTCCAGGGGTAGCTCAGTGGTTAAGGCATTGGACTACGGTTCGGAAGATCCCAGGTTCAAACCCCACAACCACCAAGTTGCCACTGTTGGGCCCTTGAGCAAGGCCCTTAATCCTCAACTGCTCAGATGTGTAATGAGATAAAAATGTAAGTCGCTCTGGATAAGAGCGTCTGCCAAATGCCTAAATGTAAATGTAAGCGCGCCGAACCGTTACCAAAACGTGACGTGTAAACTCCGCTGGTCACTGATTGGCCGGAGAAAATCGTCATTACTGCGTCACCAAACTTGCGACACGAGACACAACAGAACCGCTATATTTAGAACAGCCAGAGAAGGATCGCACGCACATTTTTGTATTAACCCAAAATTTTCTTTGGCTGCCATCAGCCTCTTTTGAAACAAACTCCTTCGTCTCGCTGTTTAAAAACATCCACATGCCGAGAATGAAGAACACCATGCCGTCGATATGCTCCATTGTTGTGTGTTTGTTTGTGGCGCGTTTACGATGACATCACGGCAGTAGCGGCGCCGCAACTAAAACGACACGTGAGTAATCCCGCCCACGCTAAAGCGTTACTACACTGCAGTGGAAGCGCAAACCGAGCCGAACTGCGCCGAACCGAAGTGAGTTGAACTGAACCGTGTCGTGCCGTACTATGCAGTGGAAAAGAGGCATAAGCCATTTCCATATGTTTGGGCCATTAAAGGAGTTCCTGGGAGGCCAGTGTTTCCAAAGCAAAGCAGGCAGTCAATTATGGCTCTTGCATAGGAGAAAACTTCCTACTTGGTTACTTGACGATATCCAAGCACTAGTGAAACACTGGGATAAGTGCATTATTGTAGCAGGAAATTATATAGAGAAATACTGTTATTCTGCAAAATCAAAAGTCCTGGTTAAAATCTAGAATTGCAAATGAGCGTAATAATTAAGATAAGACAGTAGCAGTCGGAGATTGGCGATAGCCTGTCTAATGCCTATAGAATTGGTACGATGGGGTGCTAAGATCCTAGTCCAAAATAAAGGAAAAATATGTATTGTCACGGCGTGCGCCTGTGATGGGCGTGCCCCCAAATCTATATCGCTCCTCACTCAAGTGTTAGGCGGCCTCCCCCCATTAGCTATCGCGGCTAATGATTCTGGGCTTCTCCCTGCGCTATGAAACACAGCGGGTGTAGCTCGGGGTCTGTCTGTTGGGAAGCTGGACTTTGCGACGCGGTGGATTTTATGAGAGACAGTGGCATGCGAGCAGGGGCGATGTGATGTGCCCCAGAGACTTAAAAAAAAAAAGGAGGGGGGGGCAGAGGTGGAAAGTAACGAATTACATTTACTCGCGTTACTGTAATTGAGTAGCTTTTTTGTGTATTTCTACTTTTTAAAGTAGTTTTCAAAATCTGTAATTTTACTTTTACTTAAGTACGTTTTGTTTGAAGTATTGTAATTCGCTACATTTTAAATCATATTCGCTACTGAGCAAAAAAATTAATGAATGAAAATGCTAAAATAATAAAAATATTATGCTTTGTATAAATGCTCCGTTGCGCCGCGTGTGTGTATCATGTCCTGGTCGCGCGCCGCTCCAGACTCCACTTCAGGTTTTCTGACATCGGCATCACCTGACCTTCCACACGGTCGCTTCCGCCCTAAGAGTGACGTCATCGACTAGCGCGACTATAGATAAACTGGAGAGCGACGCGGGAAAGATGAAAGAGGTTGTGATTTTGGTGTTTTGATATTTGGTTGTGTATTCTGGTTTTGACTTTTTGCCTCCCATTGACTTTGATTATTGCTTTGTCCCTTTGGTTTGGTTAGTCTTTGTATATATTTGTAGATAATTTCACTGTTTTTGGTTTAGGGAGTCCGGGAAGGTACCTGTATTTTTTTATTTTTTTATTTATTTTGCAGGTAATCTAGCTACTAAATATAAATACCATTTTGTTTATTATTTTGGCCTGGGACCATCCTGAATCTGATCCTCCTCCTGTTTTGTGTTTGTGTGTGTGTGTGTGTGTGTGTGTGTGTGTGTATTTTTTTTATATACAAACCTCATTATTTCATCAGTTAATGATTGGATCTAGTTCTTTCTGCCATATGCCACCATTTCCATACAGTTTAAAATAGAACCCTGAACCATTCTTTTGCTGTATGACCCTAGACTGGGACGTAACACCATATTTAAGTGACCACTTTGATTTTCAAGCACAAGAAAGACAACAGCTTTATTATGCAAAGGTGTTCCTTCAGTTAAAAACAACTAGTTTGAGATTTTATATCTGCTAATCTTTTTTGAACTACGCTAGAATGCCCCATCCCACCCCGCTGTTAAAAAAATAAAAATAAAAAAGTAACTCGGTAACTTTTACTCTGAGTAAATTTTTTAATGAGCTACTTTTTACTTTTACTTGAGTAGATTTTTATAATGGTAACTTTACTTGTACTTAAGTAAAATTTCACTGAAGTAACAGTACTTGTACTTGAATACAAAATTTGATTACTCTTTCCACCTCTGAGGGGGGGATACCGCCCTTTTGATCTCCGCGAGCTGCGCGAGCTCCCGCGGCACCTTCACTTCCGCGTCGAGCCCGCCTTTGCATCCCTACCCAGCCGACAGACGTCCAGGAGAGACTCCCGCCTGTGGCCGCGCCCAGAGAGAGCTGGGAGGGGCCAGTCTTGGCTCGCATTCAGCGGGAGGGGTCACCGTCATGGGAGCGTGCAGGAGCGCTACCTCCGCATGCTCCAAAGTCGCCACTCTGCCCACCGTCACCACTCACCAGCCTGTACCCGCATGCCAGCGGGGCAACTGCCAACCAGATCTGCACGTGCATCATCTTCCCTTCCCTTTCTTTCCGTCCTCCCTCCTTTAACCCTTTCCTTCCCCATTTTTTTCTAAATAAATTACCCTTTCTCCTGTAAGACCTCGCCTTGTGTCCCTGTTTCATGATGTAACCCGTGCACATAGAGTCAAACCCGTTACAGTATATAATGTGGACAAACAGACTAAAGTGCACAGTGGCACGTGTGAATTAATGGGAGTCAGAGTGATGAGTGCATCCTAATGACCTTTTTAGTGTTGCTGTAGAGGGGCTTGCCTGGCCACAGCAGTCCGAACTGTTTGTGTTTGGGGTTCAATTAAAAAAAATTATTAATATAAAAAGCATGTAAACTTGGTAAAAGAAACCAAGAAGATTATACAGTATCTAGGTAACTTCGCAGCTGAATTGAGCTAAAGAGCTCTCACCCCGAGCGCTGCTTCTAAACAGTATTACTTTACAGCTGGCACTCACAGCACTCAAGCCTCACTGTCATCTCCTCACATGTCTCATCTTTTTCAATCACTGACAGCAGTGGAAATATATTCCCTAATTACTTCAGTCAGTTCAGTTGATCGAATTTGTTGTTATAAGCTGTTTAATTGAATCGTGTTATATATTATTGTCTGCTTTTCATGGTCCGCTGTCCAGGGGAGATTCTAGGATTTTGTACCCACAAAAGTCTGAAAATCATGTAATATTTTTTCAAAAGGATTTTTAAAAATGTATTCATAAACAACAACTGATAAAGTAACAATTATCTATTTACTGGTTATGTGGTGGCGAGTACTGCTGCTAAATCATCTCTATTCAGCAGTCTGCGGTCAGTCTTGATCAGTCACTCTAAAAAAATCAGAAAAACATGCTACCAGAGCGCTATAATTTTTTTTAATTGACCATAAACAGTGTGACGTATTGTGGTTGAGTCGTAGTGTGCATCTCTCTTCTCCGTTTTGAAAATCGCGGAACGGTGAGACCCCTTCACAGATCAAGCAGTGAGTGATGCTGCTCTAAGCCAATGAGTGAGTAGCAAATCACTGCTCTGTTGGCAAACTTCTTTAACAAGGAACCTCTCTAATCACATTTCTTTTGCTTCCTTTTGAGGATTTCGCAGAAATGTGGCATTGCATTATTATTAAACAGATTCACAATTGTTAAATAGATACTTCACACGGGCCGGTGTTGCAGTATAGTTACTAAAGAACAGTCACTACACTTACAACAAATACACAATAAATAGGACACAATAAAAAAATGCATGTGCACTGACACTGAGCATGGGAGACGATTACCCACAATTCCACAGCGCGAGAGAAAGAAGAACCATTGGCTCATGTGTGATCATGTGACGCTTGGGAGACAAAGCACATGTGTATATCAAGACCTCGCTCGTTTCTCAAGTTTAAAATGTAGGAAAAAACTTTGCTCGTCTTGCAAAACACTTGTAGACCAAGTTACTCGCAATCCAAGGATCCACTTCGTACTGAATTAACCCCTTTCTCTAAAGCACACACCTATCTACCAACTTAATCTGACAGTCTGACATTCACTGTGTGAGAAACATACATAAGGTTTTAGACAGCTTTAGGCTTGCTAATTGCATTTATTATTGAATATGTTTAACTGGCTCCTTAACTAACATGATCTTTGCAGCGAGAAATACAAGACAGGCTTATCTCTTATAATGGAGATTACCAAGTACTTTATCCTGACTGTTAAAGAACAGATTTTGGTTAAATCCTATTTTTCCATTTCCACATGCCATTTTCCAGAAATCAGCCATGGTAACAATCTAATGGGTTTTCTCAGACTGTCAAAAAACTATTTTATTATTACATTTATTTCAAGATGCCCAGCTGTAATTAACACTAAACCAGAAATCATCTTAGACATCCATTTCATTTTTTTGTCCTCATTTAGTAGCTACATTACTCTGAATCTTCTCATCCTTCGCTCGGGGAGAACAGAGTTTTCCCATTTATAACCACGTTACCGAATCTGCCCCACTTATTCTGCCTAATTAACAAGCCATGTTTTGTCTGATCAGGCTTGTTGTACAAGAGCTCCTGAGTGGCTCTGAGCTCTCCTACCTGTTAACAAAGTCATCAAAAGTGATGCGGTGAGAGAAGCCTTGGCGTCGGATGTTGACTGTCTCCAGGATGCCTGTGTATCGTAGCTGCACCAGCACACGCTCTTGACAGAAGCACAGAGCCTGTCGATCATCATTGGGTTTAATGCAACGCACAAAGTGAGGCGTGCCCATTACCATCTTAGACAGCAGATCCATCAAAGAATACTAGAGAAAAGCACACACAGTAAAAAATGGATATGAGATACTGTCTATGAAACAAATACTGTATTTGCAAAAGATTTAAATGCCATTATTACAAAGTATTTATTTTGCTTAAATTAGTTATAATTGAACTACCTCTTAAACAGCATCTAAATGGTCAATGTATACTATTTCCTTTATTTTTTAGAGTACTTAGTCACCCATGTGGGACACCAAATGAGGCCAGATTTTGTGTACACGTACACGGAAGTAAGAAGCCACAGTCTGTCTTCTCATGTTGGTTGTCTCCTCTGGGTGTCTCATCATCTCCATGGTGTCCACCTTTAAAAAAAAAAAATCAGGCCGACTTCAGTTTTAGTCCATCTACATGGCTAAATCTCTTTTTCTTTTAGAAGTGTGAATGCTCTATAACGAAGTGATATGATCTAATAAAATATGATAACAATAAAATCATCTGTGGCTTGCAAGAAACATCATAAGAACAGGATTATTGTGTGAGAATCTTAACGGCATTAAAACTTCAGTGTACTTTTTCTTTCTTTTTTTTTTTATAATTAATCTCGTCATTGCAGACCAACTTCTGCTTTTCAACAGTGTTTTAACAAGAACACAATATGATCTCCTTAACAGCTATCTCCTCTCCTGGATTCATCAGATTTAATGATGTGTTAAATATTTTATGGAACATCTATGCAGCAAAGTGCATTTATTACTACTTCATTTCGTCTGAGCCAAGGAGAAAGGTATGCCTGGAATTTTATTTCACTGGCCCTACATTCCGTAATTGGAGAATTTGACAGTTGACTTTGTCTCTAAGAGAAACAGGGAGTGAGACTGGGTACTGTGTGTCTGATTTAACAAGACTGCCTCCTTTTCAGTATATCTGTCCCACTTTTGGCATTGCTTACATCTTACAGAAGAATTATATCTGCCATTTAATTTAACTGTATAATATTCTTAAAGAATGTCTGCCTGTGTGTCTGTGTAGAAATGAGCATGATATGAAAAGCAATACACAAGTAAGTTCCTGTTATCACCAACCCTCAGTAGACTCTATTCTTTTTATTTCTTGATGTTAATAAAACAGAACACACAACGTGTCCTGACTATAAGAACATGAATGCTACCTAAATGTTTCCTCACAGAAAACTTTAACTTTTAAAATATTTTCCTTTATAAAAAACTACATGATTTTCCTTTTATTCAGCTCCTATAAATAAGATGATACTAAATAAATTCGAATGAATTTGCATTAATACCAGCATTAATACCAGCCAATTATTAGAAATATTGTCAGAGCTGGTCTTTTACAGAAAATTACTCAAACCCACCTGAGCAATCAGATTTGATCATTTAATATCAAAGTTTTTGTTACAAAAGCAAAATAATTTAGCTAACATATTTAATCCTTGCACTATATTGGTCTTTATCACTGGCTCAGCTCAGTGTAACAAAAAAAAAAAAAAAAAAAAAAAAAAAGAACAGCAGGATCCGAAATCAGCAATAAAGCTGATAAAATTAAGCAAAGCTGAATCTACGCTGGAAAATTCACAAAGCTTTAACAAAGGTTTAACAAGCTTACCGTTTTCCGTAATCTAGGAGACTGAGCGTAGAGAGGTACAGTACGTTTGGAACAGAGAAGTAGAAAGAACAGATAGGTCAAGAGTAAGCATTCATACACAAAGTCCAGATACTGGGAGGGTTGAGATAGTGATAGAAGATATTCGGTGTGTCCAGAACAAAAGGCAGCTGTTTTATTGCCTTGCTATGATGTTTAAGCAGATAGTTCTCTTTCAAAGTAGTGTTAAATGCAACAGATCTATAACATGTCACCATGTTAACATCACTGCACAGTGATATTCTTTCTTCGCTTATCCCAGCATAACTGGGGTCAGAGCGCAGCGTCAGCCATGATACAGTGCCCCTGGAGCAGACAGCGTTAAGGGCCTTGCTCAAGGGCCCAACAATGGCAACCTAGTGGAGCTGGGGCTCAAACCGCCAACCTTCTGATCAGTAACTGATCAGTAACCCTCTGAGCTACCACTGCCCCACTGCTGCATAGTTACTAGCACACATGCTGGTAACATTGCAATATGGTGACATGTTATCATGGTTACCAACAGGCATGTACGCCCACACAGCACACACATACACAGGCATGCACACAGATGTGCAAGCACACGCGCGTGCGCTCACACACAAAAAAGTTGCCATTTCAGAAAGGACAAATTATAGGGGCAAAGAAAACAACTAAGGAGGCTGTCAACTTTAGGGCTATGTTTAATACTGAAAGTGAGAGAATTTCCATATGCACACAATGGAAACACAGGATTGTGACTAAAGAGCTGCATGGCCATAAGAAAACCACTTGTTAGTGAGGCTAAACAGAAAAAAAGTCTTGAATTTGCTAGACAGCGTAAAGATTGGACTTTGGAGCAATGGAACAAAAGGTCATGTGATCTGACTGACCCTATACCAGAGTGATGGGTGCATCAGAGTAAGAAGGGAAGCACATACGATGCACCGATCAAGCATAGTGACCACTTTACAAGCCTCTGCAGGCAGTGTTATGATCTGGAATTGCAGTGGGTCAGGTCTAGACTCATCAATCTTACTGTATGTGGCAATAAAGTGAAGTCAGCTGATAACCTGATTGTACTGAATAACCATATCACATCAATGGAGTTTTTCATCAAGGTGAGGAGTAATTATCACAAATGAACTGAACTCCACATTGTGTGCTGTAATCAAAGCTAAAGGTGACAATGAGATCTTAGTTGCACACAGATTTCATTGTCACCTACGTTAGAAAAATGTGAGTTAAAATTGGTATCATACACAGAGTAGAACATTTCAATAAAACATAACAGGACATGGAAAATTAACAACAAAGATATGGGAATATTATTTAATATTTATGAAAGGAAGCTCTATCTAAATCAGTGTTCTACATCGGATATTGTCAGGACAAAAGGCTTTCAAAAGGAGGTCTAATAATAAAAAAAAACTTGTAATCATTAATTCTGGTGAGGTATACCATTACATAATTCTATAATAAATTTTCTTACGTCCCTGCACGTTTTATTCCTTATATGGAACAGAAGCAAAGGTATATCTGTTGCACTTGTACGCACCTTGTTACGTCCTGCGTGGAGCTGAGGAGGCAGAGATCGGGATGCTGCAGTGACTCTGGCTCTGGAGGTGGCCAGGTTACCTGGAAAAGAGCTGGCTTTTACATAACAGTCTAGGAGCTTTTTATAGCAACATGTATAAAGTGTCAATCATTTACAGACACACAGGGTGCAACAATGTTGTCAACAATGTAATATAAATTGTAATCTTGTTCAAAACAAGTTAATTGCATTTATTACTGAATATGTTTAAAGTTTTTCTTGTGACCAGTTGGGATCCAGATACGTATTATGTACAAAGGTTTGGTAATTCAGTACTTCACCTATTATTTATATCTGTTTTTATCTCTTTACATTAGCTTACGTCTCTGACGTACAGTAGAAGTGAGACTTTTACACACACAAATCTGTACTGCTGACATTTAAACCCCTTAACACAATAGACTAGAGAATGGTTTAGACACAAAACACAGCAGTACAGGAAACTTCACTGCAAAGCATCCTCGTTTTTTTCTCTCCTTCTATCACACGCTTGCGTGCACATGCACACACACACACACACACACACACTGTTCTACAGGATATGCAGCCCCGCTGTAGCACATGCACAGCAGTCTGCGTGTTTCAAAACTTTCTGCACAAGATGTCCAAATGTTTTCTCTGGCTGAGTCTTCAGAGGCTAAACTCTGATTAATGGTACTGAAAGCAGCCTTTGAAGCAGGATTGGTGACATCAAAGTGCTAATCCATGGGTGGCAGGAGTTTTATAATGAGTGGGAAGCATTTTAACACATTTCAAAGGCTCGACTGCATGAATAAACAATAGCAGCACAGATGTGCCACACACCTTTAGAAAAATACCCACCGCAGAAATGGAAAGCAGCATTAACCCAGTGAACATGTGTGTGTGCACGCAGTCTAGAAGAATCAGCCATAATATTAACACCACAAAACATTAACACTGATTATTAGTTATATACCAGGAAGCTGGTGACAGAACGATGGGCACCCAAGTCTCCCCCATGCCCATGGGCACCAAAAGCTGTCTGGTCCAATCCTACAGAACAGCCAATGCAGCAGAAATTGCACAAAAAGAGCAATGCTGACCATGATGGAAAGCATGGAGCCTGGCAGGCAAAGAGCCCAAAGCTGATGCAGCCTGAAACCACTCCAGATCCTACTTTGATTAAGCACACATGCAATACTCTGGACAAACAAGTCCAATCCACAGGGGCTCACACCGCAACCCACAGCACCCAAAGGATGTCTTGGTTCCAGACACCATCAGCACACCCGCAGAGGTCTTGTGGTGTCCTGCGCTGAAGCTCCAGAGCTACACAGTCAGCACCAGAGGAGCATACACAACATTGGGCATTGAAATGTTATGGCTGATCGGTAAATAATGTATTATTGTATCTTCACTAACCTCATGGCATTTCTGTGTTTCTGGGAATGATGTGGGTACATAATTTTATGGATCATTCTGAGCAAGGACATTATGTTTACCATTTATCCACAACAATCTTCTTTGTCTTTCGGCTGTTCCATTTCAGGGGTCGCCACAGTGAATCATCTGCCTCCATCTAACCCTATCCTCTGCATCCTCTTCTCTCACACCACAACTATTTATCCACAACAATAAAGAGTGAAATTATTCCTGCATTTACCATTGCATGTCAGATCTAATTAGAGCGCAAAAAGTTATTCATGCTGGCCAGCAAGGTTAAAGGACGATGTCAACTGATGCATCCCCACATCACACCGACACTCGAGACAGACTGGATGAAGAAATTGTTTGGGTATTTTGAACCAATCATTCTGTGTAGAGTAATTCTGTACTGTTACTTTATAAAATAACACTCAGTATGTAAGAACCCAGCATGTGAAGTAGTGCTGTGGGGAATACCAACCACCAACTACCAAACCTCCAACAGACTGATCCAGCTTCACTGTCACAAAGAACGGTTCAGGAAATCATTCCTACCGTTCGCCATCACATTGTACAACGACTCACTTCTGTGTAACAGATGATAATAGTGACTTATATACTGTGCATGTCCCATTATACGCTGTCACTTTACGCACACATTATGGCAATTTGCATATTTAATTTATTTTCTTATTATTTTCTGTTTTTTTATGTAGCATCATGTAGGAAGAGGCGCCCAAATTTGCCCCATTGACATTTAATGGAGAAAAAAATCTCATGGACTTAACATTGAGACCAACTTTGACAGATTGTAGCGCAGAGTAAGTATTTGGTATAAATATCAAATTTACCACATATAAGGAGTTTTGCAAGCTGTGTCAGACCATACCCCGCAAAAGTGTATAAGTTGTACCCCTGGGGCTGCCCAAATTTGCCCCATTGACATATAATGGAGACTTTGGTGCGTAAATAGTCCCGTACAGTTTGTCGTAGAATAATCGTGCGGTTTATTTGGAATTGGGGTGCTATGACTTTTCTAAGGGGTGGGGGTAAATTGCCCCTGGGGCAATTGTAATATTGAGACCCAAGTATTGCCACGGCAAGCACCACTCACATTTTCTTCAGAAACCTCTAGTATAAATAAATTAGAAAAATCACATCCAAACCTTCATTAATTACATTGAATTTTCAATGCAATCTGAGAATAACAAAAATCAGCATCAGTTTAAAATATGATCCAGAACATTTATCTGGCTAAGCTAATGTAGTTTTTGTACCTCACCACACGACGCTTCAACCAGTGCAAGGTCGTGTTCAAGCAAGCCAAGAATAAGTTGAAATACAGTAGCACCGTGACCATCTGCACTTACAGTATCTGGCCTACTTGCATGCAGACATCTACAATATAAACACTGTCACTGCCTACATCAACATCCACAGCTTATAGATTTAAATGAACAGTTGAGTTTCCATCTACACTGTTTAACAATCCCTGTGTCATTTGTTGATCTATATCAATATATCTCTCCATCTTCTACTGTGTCTCTGTAGATAAACCTGTTCTTATTTGTCATGACTCATTAGTAAGACTGGAAGAAGAGACACCACATCGTTGCATTTTCATGCCATGATTTCTGCAGAAATTAAGCATATTTCTGCAGCACACCAACAAGTTTATATGCAACTTGAACTAATCTATTACTATTATAAAAAAAGTTCTATTACTATTATATATTGTTACAGTAATACCTGCATTGCATAGCGTTCAATCATTTATTCCAATTTTTGTATCTATGACGTGCTTCTTAGGAGGTCAAGTTGAATTAAAATCTAGGATCATGTCTTGCTTCTTTACTTTGGTGCAATTTTATTAAAATATCTTATATCGTATGAATATATGTCTAGTGTCCGATTTCTCTAGGAAAAGTTAAACAGCAATCCAGATCTGTGTGTACATGCATGTTGTTTTCATCCACTAGGTCAGTCTGTCTGTTAAGGCTCAATTCTGTGAAAGAGGATGACACTCATCATCTCTACTTCACGTGTGTTGCTTCTGGCAAATGCTGACAACACAAAGAACGAGAGTGAGCGAGTGAGAGAGAGAAAGAAAAAAAAGCCCTTCCTTGGCATCTGTGCATTCACTTTGAAAATTAAGCCCAGCAAGATTCCTATAGAAAAAAAAATCTCAAGCTGGCACTTGTATTGAGTTTCCATTGACAAGAATAGTCAATGTGCCCTGGATTAAAAAGCAATCCCTCGTTCAATATGACACCTCTCTGCTCGCTTTCATCAGGGGCTGTGTGTGCCTTGTACTTCAGAAGGCCAGACTCAGGCTGTCGACACAGGGGACAATCAAAGTTGTCAGACAGCAGCCGTTACAAGCCGCCTTCTGCTGAGGAGAGCTGCTAGATATCACTCTCTTCTCACTCGCTCGAGCATGCTTTCTCTTATACATTGACTCCTGGCCTCGATTGCTCTCAAGCCCCTTCATCGTTTTTAAATAAATATGGACTATTCTTAAAAATCAAGTCAGCAACCAGGCAAATGAGATTATTCCACTGCCTCCTCTCCTCGTCAGTGTCCCATGCGCTGAGGCCAGGGGCATTTTGAACAGCATGTTTCACTGTCAGAGAGCATCAATCAGTGGAGCGAGTGAACACTGTAATGGGCTTTGGATGCTTGACACAGCCTCGCTTTATCAGGACATGCACTGACAGCTGACAAAAATGTGACTGCATTCTCCATATCACAGCAGAAAAGGAACTAAAGATTCAGCGCAGCTGCAACGGACATGAGGGTTAAATGTTTACTTAGCACCTTATTAAGATTATCTTACCAGAATGACCTGCGTACAGGTAAACTTAAGACATTATTTTAGATCAGGGTAAATTTAGCTTGCTGGATAGATTAGATTAGATCAGATTCAACTTTACTGTAATTGTGCAAAGCACTTATACAAAGCCAACATAATGCAGGGAGTCTTTAACCAGAAGTGCACAAGTGGCTGATTTACAAAAAATAATAAATGTTGTAAAATGAGTGTGTGAGAGTGTCTTATGTAACAGTATAACTGTGCAAAACATTGATTGTGCAACGAAGAAGAACTGTCAAGAAGATATACAATATACAAATGTACATGTATAAATGTCTGTATAATACAGTACTGTACATACAGAATAAATATGGGTGAAATATACACTAGTGCAATGATAACATAAATTATGAATGGTGCAATGATGCATAGTGGATGAAGCAGTGCACAGTTGGTAGTAACGATGTTTCGGGAATCTGCTATGCGAGTAAGCCAGAGGATATGCGTTAGGATGGAAACCAGAGTATATGATGAAACCCACCAAGGGTGGGCACACGCACAGACCCGAGGCAGTAATCGAACCACTAGGCTACAGTGCTGCCATGCAAGAACCAAAAAACCTTTGAAAAAACTGCCTCCTTTTGTATTTTATTATAATTATTATTAGCTTTTTTTTTTTTTTTTTATTACTTTGCTTTCTTTAATGTGTCAACTGCCTACTATAGCCATATTACATTTATTAAGGCAGCCAGTTTTCTCTCAATGGCTTTATATGGACTTTATATCTGGGAATAAGATAATGCAACTCAACTCAACAGAACTTCAGTTTGTTCTTTTCAGTCTTCACATGACATAAACCTGACTTTAATGCCTCTAACAACCTTAATATTTGGCTTCTAACGTAGAGCTGTAAATCTATATGTAAATCTATAATATATATATATATATATATATATATATATATATATATATATATATATATATATTCTGTATATACCAATACACACACAGGATGACTGCAAGTCAGGAGAGCTCATCCCACAGAGGGTCTTAGAACTGGGCCAACCCAAACACACCGATCTGCCTGATCCACGGATGTGCTCAGGCTTCAGGGGAATTTGTCCATGCAAATATAATCCATTTCCTGTGACAAAGCCAGGGCACAGGACAGGCCCCAGCCCCAAAGAAAGAAAAAGAATGGACTAAAGCTTGGTTTCATTTCTAAACACTGTAAAAAATGTGTTACAGCAATAGATTCATGATCCCACAATAGATTTTAAATAAAGCAAACCAATTGGGATTACAGTGTAGACTTGCAGCTTTAGTTCAAGGAGTTTACCAAGAACTTTGCATTAAGTGTTTAGGAATTACAACCATTTCTTTTCTTTTTTTTTTTTTTTTTTTTACAAATCCCCAAATTTACAGATTCAAAAACGTATTTAACAAAGTAAAACATCATAAATATTATGATTAATTTTGACTATTGTGTGGAAGAATTTTGCAGTTAAAGACTGGAGCCTGGAACCTATGAACACCATGAACATCACCAAATGCTGAAGTTCCTCCCTTAAGCTGCTTCACAAGGCCTTTAATGCAGCTGCCTTCAGTTGCTGCTTGTTTGAAGGTCTTTCTGACTTCACTTATGTCTTCACTAAGTGAAAAACATGTTTAAAAGGGTTAAGATCATGTGACTGACTTGGCCCTTTAACAACATTCTTCCTCTTTGCTTTAAGCTTGTGTTTCTTTCATGATACATTTTGTGTCATCAAATCATCAATCTGTAATGTGGAGCACAATTTTGCAGTATTTGACTGAATCCCAACAGGAAGGGGGTTCAAGAGTAGTTCAGTGGTTACGGCATTGGACTACAGTTCAGAAGGTCTCCGGTTCAAACCTTGTGACCTCCAAGTTACCACTGTTGGGCCCGCTCAGATGTATAATAAGAAAATGTAAGTCGCTCTGGATAAGGGCATCTGCCAAATGCCTAAACGTAAAGTACAACTCTCTACGCATCAGCGTTCAGACTTAGTGGACACTTAGTAACAGCAATAATAATAAAAATCCTAATACATGAAAAATACTTCAGTTAATATAGTGTTGTTTTTGTGTTAAGTATTGTTATATTTTACTTGAGTGTTACTGAAAAAGAATACTTTCACTCGCATTTATTACATTTAAAATGATTATTAAAAAAGACTTTTTAGACCTTTTACACATATTTCAATTAGTCCTTCAAAGTAATTATTACAACTATAAATGTGGTGTTTTCTCATCCAAGCAGTAATTCAAATAGACTCAGTTTAGCAGACAGTTATTTCAGTTTAGCATCCAAATAATACAGAAAAATCTATCAAGAATCATGCATCACCTGCTGAGACCTTCCTTTATATTTCCCAGCACAACCTAGTTCTGAATCAATATCATCCTTGTATGTGTGTGACAGACAGCAAATGCCATAAAAAAAAAATCTGTACAGAAAGTTAGAAGCTTTGCCAGAAAATGAATATTGACAAATTTTCACAACAGTCATCCTGACTGCCCCCTAGTGGTGGGAAGCAGACAACAGGAAAAGGCCTGTCAGTAAAGCAAATACCACAAGGAACAAAAAGATTTTTATCAGATCCTGCAGATAGTTGCAGTTCCAGAGATAAGCGGAAAATGCTGCAAAATGTGGGTATAAACATATGTAAATTAAATTCCCTTGATAATTTTTCGCCTGAAGATCAAAACCCCTAATCTTGCTAATATTTGTGAAATAAAAGTGAGATGCTGTTTCTGCTGGTTTGTATCAGGAAAGAAGTCAGCCAGCTATGATAAATATAAGTGTAGACAACCACATACACATTAAGGTCGTGGAGGAGAGTCAGCAAGAGCATAATAACAATAACTGTTATAACATCCTCTCGTGTATGCATTTGTCATCACAAACAGGGATGAACTATTCTCATGCACGCAGTATTCACCATTTTCTATTCTCAAAAATAAAATACATGCATGTGCAGTTACTGGGGTGCACACAAAAGAGGTTTTCCTTTTTTCCCCTTATCCATTAAGAGCAGAAAAATGACTGCCTTCTTACCGCTTTCAATTCTGCTCAGACAAAACACACTCAAGGATACTGAAAGGAGATGGGAGGCAAATAATGGCTTATCTACGGAAAAGAGCGAAATACATAATTAAACGCTCCGCTACCTTCTTTCTCACTAAATCTAGTAGCCGAGGTCTTGAAGCCTACCTAGTGGCTGATGGTTTTTAAGCACTTCGGTGGCAGCACAATGATTAAGAAAAGAGGAGACAAACACATGCATTATAAGAGCTCTAAATTGTGGCATCTCATCTGTTGGGTGGTCGAACACCTAATCGATGGAGCCCAAATCAGGAGAGATAGAGGCAAAACAGCGGGGTAGCAAGAGGGACTTATTTGTGAAAATGAAATGCTCCTTCTATCCTGCTATTTCTCCAGTGATCAGCAACAAGTGATAAAGCAAGAAAATGATTCCTAGTTAAACACAAGAGAGAGAGAGAGAGATGCTCAAAAGCCTGTGACAAACCAACATTCGACCAGGCATATGACAATACATTTGCGTATCTACAGTATGGAAGTGTTGCCCTTAGGCTGAACTTTATCACAGGAAGAGCAACAGACACTTCAAGTGAGAGTAATGACACATTCCAAATATTCCTATAAACAGCCAAACTGCAGTGTTTTACATTTCTAGGAGCGTTCCCTGAGGCCCGACCCCTAAGAGGAGATACCGTAGGGAGGTGTGAGAATTACACAGTGTTATCATGGCAGTGGTGATTATATTAACGCTCATCTAAGTGGATCGCACACTAAGTGGTGGAGTTTACAGTGTAGACCGTTATCACTTTAGGTCTAGGGTTAATGATGTTTCATGACTTGTTGATATTAGGTGAGCATCAACCAATCATGAGACATCATTAAAAAGATAATGTCAGTAAAGCATGTCAAAATGGGACTTTTGACACCACATGATTTACCATTTAACTAGATTAGTGTGCCAGAGTGGAGAGACATACAGTACCAGTTTTGGTGAGAGGATTGGAGAACAGCTGCTGCAGCAATTTGTTCTCAGACATTCTCAAAACAACCACAATGTCTGCAGGGAGCGTGTCCCGGTTCTTCTCCAGAAACCCATTCACACTGTACAACACCTTCAAGAACACATAGTTCAAATATAAAAGAGCATGCACTCATTTGAGAAAATGCTAATTAGACAAAAAAAAGTGGATTTGCATTCAGCACCTTTCCAGCATAATGCTGAATTCCAAAGCACAACTCGACACGTTTGGGTCTCCAGAAGTACTTGTGACGCAAGTTGTCTTCAAACTTATCTTGAAAAAAGAGAACACAAGAACTAGATAAAAAGACTGTTTGTTTTTGACTATTAATTATGATCTGAAGTATTTTGATACTGTACATGTCACAAGAACATAAATGGAGGTTATTAGGAAGGAAAGAAAATGTGCCGAGCTCTATGCAGTGCATTACCAACAAGGGTTTGGTCCGTCGCCTGAGGGAAACGGCTCTCCTCGTCCAGCAGTGAGAGCAGCCCCATGGGCTTTTGCAGGAACATGTCTAAAATCGGCCTGTTGTCCTCATACTCCACCAGACTGGCATCTATGGCCTCACTCTGATACTCCATCTGAAAAGTACATATTAACTGTATTAACAATATTAACTGTCAGACATTGACACCTCAAAATATGTAAAGTGTATTTATCTCAAGTAAAGTTAATAACTGGGTAGATTTTCACTGAACCACAACACAAATTCATTCATTCATTCATTCATATAAGCAACTGCTTTACCTTAGTCACCCTCTAATACAGCAGAATAAGATTAATATACATTTGAAATTCAAAAGCCAATGCATAATGTAAATATTGTCATACTATCACAATAAGATTACGCAAACAAAGACATTTCTTTCAGGCTACTCTTCGGCAGATTAATAGTGACGGGCTTCTGGAACCCCTCCTCACATTTTAATCAGAGCAGGGCTGTTTATCGCTAAGTAGGAGTGGTGTGTGTTAAATCACATTGCCATTCAGCTCTATAATGAAGCTCACTAATGCTGCTGTTAGTAATGAGGAAAATTATGCAGTCAGCCTACCAGGCCAAATGCTTACACACTTACACACTTGCTTAATGGACAAGAAGATAAGCAAAAACAAATGACACTTAATAAATGTGGCATTAGCAACAACTTGCTGAATCACGGGACAATTTTGTGGAAATGTAAATTACTTACCTACAGGAAATATTTTCAGCACACAAATTTAATTAAATTAGGAGACGGTTACAGCTATCTGATCTATAATAACTGTACTGTATTCATAATAGACAGGGATAATTCTTTACTCTCATTTTTTGCTGTATTGTAGCCGGAATATTCAGTTAGAGAGAGAGCGAGTGAGAGAGAGCGAGAGAGAGAGAAAAGAGTATCAGTGTTTATTCAAATTAAATATTCCTGCACCTGGGGTGTTTAAAGCCCTCATCAGTGACACTAAATTTTGCTGCACTGCTAGACACTACAATAAATCACATGCAGTTACACACTGTTTGTTATATCTTTAACTAAAAACATGTAATATTCTGAAAGCGGTGGTATACTTAAACACTGGATCTTCATTCATTCATTCATTCATTCATTCATTCTATACCGCTTAATCCTGTGTTCAGGGTTGCGGGGACCTGGAGCCTATCCCAGGAGACTCAGGGCACGAGGCAGGGTACACCCTGGACAGCGTGCCAATCCATCGCAGAGCACACACACACACTCATTCACACACTATGGTCAATTTGGGAACGCCAATTAGCCTAACCTGCATATCTTTGGACTGTGGGAGGAAACCGGAGTACCCGGAGGAAACCCACCAAGCACGGGGAGAACATGCAAACTCCATGCACACAGAGACGGGAATCGAGCCTGGCCGGGAATCGAACCCGGACCCTGGAGGTGCAAGGCAACAGTACTAACCACTACACCACCGTGCCGCCTGACACTGGATCTTAATTTAGTTTATTCTGTGGTAGAGTTTTTAAGCCTGATTAAGTCGTTCATTTTATCTGACTGCATCATGACCATAATAAAAGCTACCTGAATACACAAATCTTCAAAGTAATAAAAAGAATCCACATTAATGCAGGGTTTAAAAAGAAGATCCGTGTCGCACCTGTTCGAGGGCAAAAATGTGCTGGTTAAAGTAGAATTGAATCTGTTCATTGGCAATATTTATGCACAGCTGCTCAAACGAGTTCTTCTTAAAGTTCTCAAATCCAAAGATGTCCAAGATGCCCACGTACATCCCACTCTCTGCAGTGCTTTAAACACAGGGAACAGACACATCATGTTCACATTACACAGATGTCACATAACTTTAGAGCCTTTTTAAAGCACAAACATCGAACATTTCCTGAACTCCACAAAAACAAACTATGTAAAACAATCTTAATGTACCCCAACATGCTTACTTTGAGACAACAAGGGAAACACACTCTGGCTGAAACAGCATTTGACTGTAAAATATTGCCAGTTTTAGAAGGTCACCTTTTGCATAGTTAACAGTTATTAGTGACAATAAGGATGAAAATGGGAAAGATTGAACGGGAAACGAGTGCATATGGATTTTGTGAAGGAGACTGGAAGGCATTAGAGTCTCTGACATGTCCACACATTGCTATCTGAAGGGATTCTCTTGGATCAATGAACTGCCTCTTATTCTCCTTCTGAAGTCTGTTTAATCATCGGAATAGTATTTTCTCAATGCAACTCAATATCAAAAATTTATAGAAGCCTCATTGTGTTTTTCTCCTCTTGCTCTGGCAATTAATATTCTGCAGACTATTTTAGCTGAAATGGAGGTCACCTTTAAGATGGAGAGGCCATGCATACCAAACCCAATACAGGGAAAGAACTTCAGAGCCAGAAAACAACTGACACCTATGTACTGTATTAAAACTTTTAGAAATTTAGTACAGGTTCTTCACTCTATACTGGGAAATTCACAATTCAAGTAAATCAAATAACAGCCCAAAAAAAACCTAAGTCAACGAAGGCTTAAGCAATGCTATTTCAAACTGCTGCTATTTTAAACTTCCAGGAGCCAATAAATATCAGCAAGAAGTAACTTACTGTAATCTGCTCTTTAATTTCACATACCAGCTCTTGATGTCCGGCTGCAGAAGGGCATTGATACGGTTCACTATCCAGCTGAAGAGTCGGCCGTAGAGGGCCTTGGACATGGCGTCCCTCACATCTGTAGCCTTGTCCACCGTGTTGGTGCGGATTATGGTCTCGCCACGTGTTACCACACAGTGAGATGTCAGTGCCTCCTGCAGCTCCTCTGCTCCTATATACAGCAGAACTGCCGCTGCATGAAAAAGAGCCAGAAACCATGTCAACAGTGATTAAAACAATAAGATACCCATATAAGAATGATTAGTACTATCAACTTGAATGGTAAAACCACCACGTTTATAATGCACAACATATGAAAATGGTTTTCCTGTAAATGTTCTTCATTTCAAAGGCTCTCACCATTCTCTAATGCTTCAGAGTTAGGAACTTCACTCTTATCTGTTTGGTGCTGAGAGGTTGTGGAGGTAAACTCAATATTTCCAGTGTTTAAAATAGCTGCCAAGATTCTGTAGACAGAAGCCACCTCCTAGGCAGAAGAGGACACTTGAGGTAAACAGAAATGATAAATATATCTTTCTTTTCTTTTCATCATTAAAATGTTAAATAGCCATAATGTGTAGCGTAATAGAATTGTGATTGTATTATAATTTATAACCCGCATTTATGGTTACTGCACAATGTTTTTTGTCATGAATGATCCTAATACAGGATAATACGATTAGTATTTTCAAACATTTAACCACATATGGTGTGTAGGGAAGTGGTGTGTAAAGGGGGGGGGGGGGGCGCTGTAGGGAACTAGAGTACTCAGTTTGGAAACCTACATTTGGAAAATACATGGAGAACATGCAAACTTCATGCACACATACCAGAGGCAAGATTTGAACCCCCAGAGAAAATCATAAGTGAAAACTTTATTTTTCCCCTTTGTAAAAAAAATTCTATTCGATTTTTAACAAGGTATAGACTTATTAAGAATGGCTGTGCAAGTTTTCTGCATGGTTGTCTTTTTTTATTATACTATGCTTCAAAAATAAAATTTTAATGTGATGAGAATAGAGTGAAGTTTTTGATGCTGATAAATCCAGCAACTGAAGTTCTTTCTTCACATTTCATATGTGTCTGTCATGCATTGGAACCTTCCTACTTAGTGGCAGTTAAGAAATATACCCTATATACCCAAATACTCTCTGAAAAGTACCAAGAAACAAAACTCACACGACTCTATTTAGGTCTCAGCCGATAGCACAAAGATATGAGTACTGGTTTTGGAAACTGAAAGCACAATATCTTCTAACAGAGAAACCTAGTGTTAATCATTCTACATTCATTAGAACACGAACACTTGTGGCTTTAAACTTCCAGATACTGTAGCATATGTTTGCATGGTCCCAGTTTTGCACTGAAAAGCTTCATACAGTACACCATTTACAGTACACACTCAAGTTTGTGCATATGATTCTAAGTGTTAACAACTCAGGACACCACACCTCTTCTGAAAACCCTATGATGCGGAAGCAGTCCTGAATGGCATCAAACTGGTCTTTGTATAGTTTGCTGGACACAATGTCCTGCATCACTTTGCCATTTGCACTGTCAATGTATCTGAAAAGAAAAAAAACATACAGTCATCCTCAGTATGTATGATACAGTCAACATACAGTATGTGATTTTATGGACATGAAAATGGTGTACAAACAATAAATGTTTGATCAGAGTCTCAAACCTTGGAGCTGTTTTCTCAGGCAACCTGTATTTCTTCAGACTGTCTTGGTGATAAAGACCAGCATATATGTAATAAAATATGTGGAAGTTTTTTTCCCCTCTGCAAAAAAATATAGAAATAGGAACATAATCACAACATTAAACTGAGAACACTACATACGTTAATCTGAGTGTTGAATACTAGCAGGGAAATACTAAATTATTTTTATGCTAGAATTAGGGTTAGAATTAACTATGTGCCATAGCATGATGATGAGTAGGACTCTCACACAGCCTGTTTGATGACTCGTGATTTCTCCAGCAGGTACTCAAAGATCTTAGCACCCATGACAGCACCAGTGGGTGTAAACTTCATCTCCAGGTACTTCCCAAAGCGACTGGAGTTATCATTAATAGCTGTGCATGCGTTACCAAATGCCTCTACCAGTGAGTTCACCTGCAGGATCTTTTCTCGAAGTGTGCGGTTGTTAGCCTGCAGAAGGAACAATGCATCCACAGACAGTGACGATGATACAGTTTGAACATTCAGTCATTAATGAGGAGGATTTCTGAATATTATACATATGACATAAAATGTAACCATAACATAGGGTGAAATTTGTGGGCATAATAAATACACAAACTGTGATATCTGAAATCAGTACATCTGTAAAATATAAAGAAAATTTCAACATTATTAAAATCGTGTTCATACAAAAATTAGTGTGTCTTATACCTTTCCCAGAAAAGTCAGATGTTGGACGATAAGGTGAGCACTCTCCGTTTTGCCTGCTCCACTTTCCCCACTGATGATTATACACTAAGAGAAAAAAGACACAATCTGTCTCACAACAAACTTGGTTTATTCATGATACATCAAAGGCATTAAGATACCAACAAATATTTTACTTTTTCATCTCCATAATTATTTCAATATTTTAAAAGAACAGACAAAATTTATGCTTAAAATAAAATAGACACATTTTAATTTAAAAAAAGGGGTTTTCAAGGGTCATTTGAAATAGGGTTAAAACTGCTGTCTGAATTGCAGAAACGCCAAATGCACAAAATTATTACTGATTACATAGGCACTTTCATCTGAGTAATTTTTGTACTTGTCATACATATTTTGCTGTCCTACATATCGCATAATCCTGTGTGTCAGACAATCTGTAAAAATTTACTGAGGATAACCCATGTGAGTAAGAGCAACCTACAGTATGGACAAATTAGCCTTTTTTTAATTATGATTTCTAACCAGAAATATTCTGCCTGGCCAAACCAAATTCTTCCCACAGTATTTCGTTCAACCGCCTTTAGCTTTAATTTTGATGATGACCAACTCCTCTGTGAAAATGATTCCTCATGCTCCCAGTAAATTAAGGTAGGCAGCCGTCTTAATTTCTTTGCCACGTAATGTTAGCCTAGACCTTAGACCAAACCAACTGAAGCATCCCCACATCATAACACTGGCTCTGAGGCTTGTGCAGTGGCCAAGTGATTAAAAAATAGGCTCAATCTGGATGCATGACCTTTTTCCACTCCAAAATCCGAACGTAATATAAAATTGTAATATAATTTTTAAACAAATGTTGCATCATTTCGGAAGCCACTCTAATGGCAGGATATTTAAACAACTATTAAAAAGTTTATTTAATTAAAACAATTTGCATAACAATAATATCTAATATCTGATATCTATCTAGTCTGAAAAATCGATTTAAGTGTCTTATTTGTGTTTTAGAAGTGTCTTCTCCTTCTAAAATCTTAGAGTGTCAAAACAAATATATAAAATAGGTCAAATATCTCTTTTAACTCATTATCACACATTGCAAAAGTTAGATAATAACTTCTGTTAACTATTCATTAATAATTCTAATAATTCTGGAGTTGATTGTAGACTGGTATGAAACCCTACAGGGTAATACCTGGTCTTTGCAGAATGTTACCATCCCCTGGTAAGCAGCATCAGCAGTGGCAAATATATGAGGAGGATTATCTGAGCACTTTGCTCCATGATACAGCTGAGAGAACTATACCGAACAAGTGAAAGACAAAACCTTTTACATTAAGTACTCACATTTTCAAAATGGTCTCATTTGCATTATAATAATAAAAGAGATGTAAGGAAGTTCAATGATTCATTCATTCATTCATTCATCTCTATATTAAGCATGCTGTGTCAGGACCTGTGGTGAGTAAATTTTCAGAGGCTGGAATGGGTTGAGAGCGATGAGAATGTCTCCAACATAGGTGTATATCTGCAGTTCTTGATAGCGCCTCTGAAGATGTGCGATTATAGTTTCCTGTGTAAAGCAAATCAAGAACTGCATATTACAAATCACAAAATATGCACTACAGTCAACATATTCATATATTTCTCCATGAGGCCCATGTTCTACATTTTTAAGAACATGCAAACAGAAACAAACAAACAAACAAACAATTTGTATTAAATCGCCGTGTGATTATCATTACAGAAAACACGATTTTTAACCTGATGGATTAAGCACATTGTTGTTTCTGTTAAAATTTTCATTCTTGGATCCAAAAAATAAATAAATAAAGTAAAATGTAAAACATTCTCCATTTAGTCAGACAAAAAGTGAAGTTGCTGTATCAGTGTATCATTCACATACTTCATGCACAGGCCAAAATTGTACTAATTACTTTGATATCTGCTAATATCCAAGTGCCCATCTGCCATATTTATATGCTCATCTGCTCATACACAATGTTGTATAAAAATAATTTTCCATCTCACCAGCATCCTCTCCGCAATGAATGAAATGCACCACTTAGAATTACAGTATACAATATTATAGCAACATTAGTTGCTATGTTTAAGTGCTAAGAAATTAGCAAAGCATATATTTAAGGGGAATAAACAATAAATGATTATTAAGTATATTAGGTATAAGATCAATCAAACCTCATCTAAAGCCTCCAGGTTCACCAGGTCATCATCAGGAAAACTCTCAATCAGCAGTGTTTTTCGTGTATTGATCCGTTCATGCCTATAAAAGGTAGGGTTATAATTCAATTGTAGTTACAAAATGCAATCCATATGTAGCCCTGTAAGGTTATGTACAGCTAAAAAGAGAGTAAAATATTGCCCCTATTAAAAATTTTAAGCTAAGTAACAATTGGAAGCTACAGTGATATTGACTGGTAATACTGTGCAAGTTTCTTTAGTGCTGTTCTTGTAATAATCAGCTACACTAGGCTGAGAATTGGTCGTGGATGCTAGTAGAGTGTAAGCGTTCAGTATGTAATGAGTGAGTTCAGGTGTACACACAATAGACAGTGCTGCTGGTTTAAAAGTGTTTTCATATAACTATTTTACAGAAATAAATGTGTTCCGCCACGGACGAGCACCGTCTCATTCTTACAAGTGTAACACATGCATACACTAAATCAATATTACATTGAGGCAGGTAGTCAAATCTATATGTCAAAAAATATGGGGCAGGAGATTAGCAGAGAACCAAATGGTCCATTCATCAAAAAGAAGAACAAAGCCCAAAGGCCTTCTTCATAGTGAGAAGATGTGTTTCATGTAATCACAGGAACGGAAGTGAGAAGGACAGAGACAGAAATGCTTCAAAAAGGAATGTAAAATGTGAATGTGTAACTTTTACAATTTAAACAATGAGCTAATTTTTTATTTTTTTTTAACTATTATCAAATCTATCTAGCATTTCCCATTATAAGATAACAAGATTGTAGTCATCAAAATAAAAGATTCGTAATTTGAACTTCTCCACTTCTTTTCAGCCCTGGAATATACTTGGTCTACTGGCAGATAACTTTTGCTCTTCTCAATTTCGTTAATCCTAAGTCAATAATCAACTGGACAGTTGAAGGTTACAGTTTTCTAAAATTCTCAAGGGCCCGTAGTGAAACGTTATCAGGAAAGAGGTTCAACAATCAACCGTGCTCATTACAGTGAGATACTTATTGAAGTACAATAAGTATCTGCATTCATGGCTTGCAGCTCAGCATAAACAATGTGTTAATGAGGGAATACAAAAGCTTGTTGATGGATGGACAAAGTGTATTTGTAATGCTTCTCCTGCTGTATGCACAAGCCCTGTTATAAAATTTCTATATGAATAATGATTTGATTTTAGTTTTTTAATTTCACTCACACACAGGAAGAATTTGACACACCTTCTTATTTATGCTTTTTCTGTATTTTTATTGTTTTCAACATTGTATATTAATACGGAATACATTGAAATTATGACAGAACAAATATGGAATTACATAGTCAATAAAAATGTGTTAAATAACCCAGAATATGTTGAATATTTTCCACATTTTGCTTTGATGAAAGTTTTGCATACACTTAGCATTCCCTCAGTCAGCTTCTTTACCTACAGTAGTCACCTGAAATGGTTTTCCAACAATCTTAAAGGAATTCCCAGAGGTGCTGAGTACTTGGCTGCTTTTTCCATCACTCTCCAGTCCAATTCGTGCCAAACCATTTCAGTTGGTTTTTAGATCTGGTAAGTGTGGAGGACAGGTCATCTGATGCAGCACTCCATCACTCTTCTTCTTGGACAAATAGCTCTTACATTACCTAGAGGGGTGTTTGGGGTCATTGTCCTGTTGGAAAACAAATGATGGTCTTGCTAAGTGCAGACCAGATGGATGACATGCCACCGCAAAATGCTTGTAGCAATGCTGGTTAAGTGTGCCTTCAATTTTGTCTTTCACCAACAGGGTCACCAGCAAAGCACCCGACATCATCATACACCTTCTCCTCTATGCTTCACAGTGGGAACCACACATTCAGGAACCGTCCATTCAACCGTATGTGTTATCTTATGCCATCATTCATAAGCACACTTGAGGTGGTCACTGCTGCCAAAGGCGCTTTAACTAAGTACCAAGTGATGGGTCTGATTACTTATGTACTGTAAATGGGACACCTCAGTCTTTAATTTTAATGAATCGTTTTAATAACTTGTTTTTACTTTTGTGCATAGAATGATGAAAGTATTTTAATCCTTTTAAGATGAGGGTGAAACATAAAAAATGTGGAACATATTATATGTCATTTCGTCTCCTGCACATTGTACCTGTGACTTCAGCCTACATGTGTGAGTGTGTGCATTATTGTGTGCATGTGCTTGTCAACTATCCTTTACCTCCCTAATCTGTTCTCTGACTTCAATATACTGGCAGGGCTAAGACTTTTCTTTTACAAGCCTATAATCTTATTAGGTCCTTTCTCTGGCCATCATTCTATCTGTCTCTTTCACACTCTCTGGAGGGATAAAAGCAAAATGTTCTCATAACATAGGGAAAAAGTGGCCATGTGTACTGTGTCTTTGGGGCAATATTACTTAGACTGGCTCTTTCAAACTGAAGCAAATGCTCTTTGCAAAATCCTTATGTGATTTATTTATTAAAATTTCTGTATTGATTAAACAAAGATAACATGCAGTACATCAGTCCCCCCCCCCAAAAAATGTAACCGAATGATCCTTGATCACATCCAATACTGTATCTATTCAGCTCATCACTCATTAAATCTCCAGTGAGTGGCTAGTAGAAACTGAGATTAATGCTATAAACTAGATGACTGTAAAATACACATTTAGACTATATCTTTACATTCTCTTCACTCAAACACTCTGTACTGGTCTATTATTGGTAATCAGTGTCTCAGAATCATATAGCATTCTGCCCCCTTTTGGCTAAAAAAAAACACAACACCAGCAGAAGAATGCTTAACATTCAATATTTAGATCAGCGATAAAGATGACATATATTGCAATTACATAAAACAAAAACCCAAAGTATTTAATAATCTATAAAACATTTTATAAAAGAATGCGTGGGTAGTATTTTAAGGCATTCCGTCTAAGACTTGGTTAATATCTGAAAAAGAGAAGACATACTTGGTCCTTGTCCTTGTTCTGGAGCTGCCAGTCTGTTGGTTCTGTATAAGAGCTGAGAGCTGTTTCCGGAGTACAGGATCTTTGCCATGAGCCTGCTTAATAAACGGGTGTTCCAGTAGATGGGTGACTGAAGGACGTGCCTCGAAATCTTTTATCAAGCACCTGGAACATAAAAAAAAAGTGTGGGGAGAAAAATATGAAGAACTAATAAATAATCAAAGAAAGTTGTATAAATTAGTCCTTGTCATGTTTAACAGAAGTTTGAATTAAAGACAAACATTTTACAAGATCTACTAAGTCACCTGTGCATCGTGCTGTGGCCCAAGTCTGATCTATACTGGAGCAAGGTAGTGGTCCATAGAACAAAATAAGACACACTCCCTACAGTATATCCCTCATAAACACAGTGGGGGGAGGAGGGGGGGGAACCAGTCTTATCCCCTCTCTCCAGTCCTGCTCTTTTTGTAAAGCAGGCAGCACCCTGAACTGTTGACTTGCTAACCTTTCAGCTATCAGTTTAATATTCATTGACCTGTATGCACAGCACCAGATAACCTCCTGGACAATGTACAGCTCTGATTGTGTACAATACGCAATCATATTTCACACTAGTGAGAAAAAACACCACAAAACATTTATATGAGACCGCATATGATGTTTGAAGATATACAGTGTTGTTATATCATGTTTGTTAAGAAAATATAAATAAAAATGCAGAACCCTTTGCTAGGACTTTCCTTTGAGAAGCATAGATAGTACAAGAGAAACAAGAGTAAAGTATTAACTCTAATATGTAGGCAAATATCCTAAGCAGTTCTGCTAGTCACCATATTTAGTATGACTACGTCACTCTGTGATCTACAGCAGCATACAGTAGTAATGTTCTGAAGAAAGACAAATCACAGGCATCTAAATCACACTGAAATTCAGCTTGTCACAATCACCCTTCCTGGATGTGCCATTAGAAGGTTACAGCTCCACCATTAGTGCTGCGGCTCTAACAGCAGGGCCGCACTGATATGGAGGAGCAAGGCTTTTTCAAGGCACAATTACTGACACTGCCGATGCATTTATTAGCCAGGAACAACACACTACTACAACCAAAAGAGGGAGGTATCCAATAAACAGCCTGCACCACCTGATAACATTATCTGCCTTCCCCTAACTAAAGCTCTGCACACAAACACTGACTGATCCCCATTTTTCCATAATTTATGGGTTTTGAGATAGGTGTTATATATTTAAAAAGCCACTTTTGAAGAAGAATCGCATTTAAGACAACAGACAACACAACAGACAATGCCTTTTTTCTCTGGCAACTGATTTATTTTTTCAGTAAGGTTTTCTTTATAATTGTGCACATAACTCTGTAAGCAGTTTTGTTGTTGCTTTCCTTGGAATTGAAAATCAATAGAAAATTAAGGAGAAGCAGGAGAAACTTTCAACATTAAAGTGTTTGATACAAGGATGATGCTTGTTGATTTTCCTGCATGACTGTTAAAGTAGGGAATTGAGAGACTGGACAAAAGAATTAAAAAGCATAATTCGTTGCACTTCCAATTATTAATATGGCACTTTAGAGTTTGCTCTTAATTCATCAGTGCTGGAGAATAGACCTGCCTGACAAATTCATAAAATTACAAATTAGCCAATTTTCTCCTGCTGTGTGCACAAGCACTGTTATAAGATTTCCACATTAATAATTGTTTGATTTCAGTTTTTCAATTTCTCACACATCTCTCTCTCTCTCACACACAAACACACACACACAAAGCATATATATTTTGGCAGGCCACAATGAATGCTGCCTATCCCCAAATGCCTTACACATATAGTAATATTCATAACTCTTCTTACCATGATATATCGTGAAAACTATAAAATCGTTCTGCCGTGAAAATGGTTTACATTTATAACACATTGTTATCAGCAACAGAGATATTAGTAATTGAGAAGGTAATATATAATTCCCTTGCTGCTATATAACTAATGAATGGCTTAATTAAATATTTGCATATAGTCAATTAACAGATGATTTCATCGAAAATAAATGAAAAAGTGGGACAATAAATTCTTATTTACATGCTGAATGTATTGTGTACCATTTACAGTATGCACTTTACATACAGTATCTATTATTTTTCTTCTTCTTCTTCTTCTTCTTAATAATACTACTACTAATAATAATAATTATTATTATTACAAATTTATAAAAATTACAGTTGCTGCTGCAGTTGTTAGAAAAAACAACAACAATAATAATAATAATAATAAATAATAATAATAATAAATAATATAATTCTACATTTCTTATAACGTAGGGTCATTTGGAAGTTTGCATTTGCCTTATTAATTGAGGAACACGTTCACAGAAAAACATTAGCCACCAAGACAAAAATTTGCCTTCTGAATGTAAGGCTCCCAAAGAGTAATTAACAAATCGAACTTGATTGATTTTTTGTGAACTTCTTAAACACAGTCCAAAGTTCTCTTACACCTCTTAATTATTCAGAAGAGCCGCAGTGAAGGAAGTGTGGAACATCTGAAAGGTCTCAGAGAATACTCACTGAGCAATGAAGTGACTGAAGCTTCTGCACCACTGATCCGCATGGCGAAGTGTAGGAGATGGGTTTCTGGACATAACAAATTAACAAATAAACAAACAAACAAGCAAATAATAAGAAAGGGAGAGAAAGAGATAAATAACAGTGCAGCCACATCGCCTCATTTTCTTTATATGCAAGAATAAATCAAAATGTTCCATAAAATTAAATGTAGAAGAACAGAAAATTGTTCAGTGAAGGTGCTATGAGGATACAGTCTAGACAAATCATAGCCCCTGGGTGACATACTGATTAAGAACCCCCCCCCACCCCCCCCCCCCTTCCCCACCCCTCACCCCCCAAAAAAATTACATCTCATCATGCCTTAGTGTGGCCTCATTTTTACAGTATGACATTATACTATATCTTCACGCACACACGACGGCAGGCAGACAGTTCACATATTGTAATTGTAAAGTGGATATGGTGATATGGTGTATGTAAGGAGATATTTATTAATAAGACATTAAGAGCTTTGGAAGATGTCCAGTGTCAGCACTTTGTGAGGGATATTTAGTTTTATGAGGTGGGAAGTCTTCAAGATAGAGGGCTTCTTTCCAGGATCTCAGGAACATAAAATGCAAGGGTTTCTCTTCAGAGAGAGAGAGAGAGAGAGAGAGAGAGAGATATGAAGGTAAGGGGACAACGGTCCATAGCTGCCATAAATAATAACAGGAACTAAATTGTGTTATGGAATGTCATTCTGCAACATTTTTAACTTTAAATGATTTGTATCATTTAGTTTTCCTCATACAGTGAATGTAATCATATATAATCAGTGTAAAGAGAATATCCACAATGCACCTGCACCCCAGCTGGAATGGAAATGTTCTCCCTTTCCAATTTTGAGGTACGTGAAAATGCTTAGGTTCATTCTGCTTGAGATGGAGAAATACATTTCAGTTACAATTGTAAGTTTTTAGAACTACAGTACATACAGTAAAACAATGTTAAGGCTCGTCCAGACTGCCACACATATGTAACTAACATTAGGCATTTAACTCTTACAACTATCACACATTTATTGAATTATAATCAGTGAATGTTGATTTAGATCAGCAATGTGGCATTGTGCCATAGAAAGATAATTAGAATGATTTGGGAAGCAGACCTGTAAGTGCTCGAGTACTAGAGGCTGACTTTGGGTGCGGGCCAGGCCTGAAGCGCTCCACTGGAAGATGACAAATGAGCCAAAGTGCCCCGAGTCTGTCACGCAGCATCTGCCACAGTGTGGCCAAGTTACGAGAGCAAATAATTTTCCTGTCAGCACCCTGATCATGGCTCCATCCATCAGCAGGCAAACATTCAGGGGCAAGCCAGGTGATGTACCAGCTCTGCCAGGCTCTGGTGCTGCATCCAGATGCAGATAGAATGTGAAGCGGAAGCATGAAGAGTGAGAGTACAAACCCCAGAAATAATGACAGGGAAATGAGTCCTCAATTCAAGCAACTCTCAAGAAATCTGGACTAGGATGAGGCTAGCAACACAGCTGAAATGTTGGAAGACTGAAAGGAAAAAACAACAATACATCATTAATCTGTACCTGAGACTAATTAAACCCTCAGGACTGGGGAAGATTGACATTTCTGGATACTATTTCAACATGCTTAATTGCCAGATAGAGATCAAATCTTATCTTATTTTCTACCACAACATTTCCCATAGCCTGTAATGGTGCTATTCAATACCCTGTGCTACTTTAACGCTGATTGAAGTCTTGACTACATCCAGGTTGCTGTACAGGTTTATGGGAAGACTCACTACTTAAAGACACATCATCTCGCTCTTTCATCATAAACTATCTGTGAGAACAAAGCAGTCAGGCATATATAAGTGAAAACCCTGTTAAGCACCGTTTTCCTTTTTTTTCTACCAGTAATCTGTCATCCTCGGCTGCTCTAAGTCACCCCGTCCTTTGATAGAAATGCAGACAGACAGTTCTCTCTGAAGAACAGATCAAAGGAGAATAACTGACTCCTTCAACGCAAACTATAATGCGAGCCCGCAGCGATGCTCTCGCCTTGATGTTGCGCTACCATGGCGAGCTGCTTCTACATAACAAAGTGAAGTCAGTGTGGCTGATGGCGCTGCTCAACATCCTTATTGTGCTGTGTAAATTCCACCAAGGCTTCTCCCCTCGCCGCCTGTTTGTGAGACAGCGTGTAAACAGGAGCAGTTTGTTCTAATCAAGGTGCAGAGCTGCTAAATGCATGTCAAAGAGCGTGCTGCCAAACGCACATGCCGTCAGCAACGGGGCTCAAAACATCAGTTCGTTACACTCCGGATGACAAACTGAAGACACACACACAAACAAAAACACAAATATTCACACACACACACACACCGTTGAAAGACAGTACACTTACTGTCATAAAACAAAATAACAAAAAAAAAATCAAAGCTACACTTGGCGTGAGGAACGTGCCTGAAAAGAAGAGAAATTTACCATCAAAAGCCGGTTTAGTTTTGTGCTACAGTGCAAGTCTTTGAATATGTTTATATGTGTGATATAAATGAACAACCATATAAACATGCACTAATGGAGACTGCTTCTCATCTATCATGAACGGTGTCCTGTCAGTTACCTCTACATAGTTTACTAGTACGCACACATAGCTCATGCATAAAAAATAATATAAGAATCAAGTTGGAAAAATAAGAATTCTTGCAAAAATTAAAAGTATATTTTATAGAAATATATATATGACGCATCTACACAATAATTTGTGTAATACACCTATAAAACGCATTTATGAAAAAAAATCATAAATTCAGGTTTATTTATTAATTATTATAATTGACTAATTATTTAAAAAACGAACTACCAAAACAGACACACAAACAAAACTGAAACAGAAAGTCTAGCTCTGTCCCGAGCTGTACGTGACATATGAGCTAGCAGACATTTTGTCAATAGTAATCTGCCACATAAAAAGGGCTGTGCAATTTTTCAGAACTACCGAGCAACCCGGGTGGCTCTTTAGTGATTATTTCTGAGAAAAGCTTCGAGCAGGACACAAACTAAAAATAGATTGTAGGTTGTTGTGCTGAAGCAGTCTATATAAATATGAAGTGTGGTTTCAGTCTCTGTAATGACAAAGCAGCTTGCTAACAGTACAGTATATTTTGAACTTTACTCTTTTGTGACATATTGTATATTCATTATGGCTAGATTTCACATTAGCCATTACTATAAACATAGTATATGTCCTAATATTGATAAAATTAAAAGTTAAATAGCCTATTTACTATTACTAATGATAAAATTATTTCATTAGTTAGATTTTCTGATTAATATGGAATATTGCTGTACAATGGACTGCATTACAAAATCTTTTGCCTATTCCATACAGTTACATTTGTCTCAATTCATCTTCTAGATATACAAAAGTGCACATTTTAAAGTTTTACCTGCTCAAAAACATCACGAGGGGTTTGGTTAACTGATCAGATTGGGTGAATCGGGGAAACCATTAAAGTAGGAGTGTAGGAGGACAAAGCCTGGACAATCCAGAATTGTATCAAAATTAACTTACGACTCAGTACATCATCTTTATGCCTGAGGAGGTGATAGCGTAGTGGATGCATACTGCTGCTGTAAATAATGTTTAAACATCATCATGGCCATTGCTAGCTGCAATGAATTATTCTGTTAATGGTTTTTACTTTTATGTCTTTTAGTATCTCCATTATTCTCACTTGAGATAAGCAATGGCTCTCCCATATAACTCCACCGTCAACACTGAGGAGACGGAAACAGGCAGATGTGACAGTCTAAGTAAGAATGCAATACATGAAGGCAATCGGAGCAAAAACAATTCAAAATAGGTGGAACATTCTATATAATATGTAGATATAAACAATTTGAGATATAAGATATGTCTTTGCTTTAGGGGTACTTTAAAACAAGGTTGTTGCCTTCAATAAAGCAAACAAAGAGAATATTTCGTGCATGATTTCTTTGAGTCATAAGGGTGTTAAAAAGCATAAATGGCAAAAAAGCGTCAAAATTGTGTCAAAAATATTTTTAAACCTCATGAGGAACATTGCAGCATTGCAAGAAATGCAGTATACTGCATCATCTGCCTCCTCCACTACCAGTTTAAGTTTCACTTCAGTACTTGATGACAGCTCCCTGGTACAGTACATACACCTGAGTTGTTGTTGTTGTTGGTCTTTCGGCTGCTCCCGGCAAGGGGTCGCCACAGCGGAATATCCAGTCCGCACTACAACTTGGCACAGGTTTTACGCCGGATGCCCTTCCTGACGCAACCCTCCCATTTTTATCCGGGCTTGGGACCGGCACTGTATCCAGTGGCTGGGGTGTGGGGATTGGCTGGAATCGAACCCGGGCCTTCCGCATGGCAGGCGAAACACCTACCACTGAGCCACCAGTGCCCTACTAGTACATACACCTGAGTATGCCCTGTTTAATGTCCACTCATGCATCACCTATACTACAGTGGTTACACAACCGTACCCCCACACAGCACCACAGCACTGTTAAGTACATAATACGGTGTTCACACAAGGTCCAAATCCCTTCTTAGTCTATTTAACAGACCTCATCACTGCTAGTAGGTGACCACATACCAGTAATTAATAACTGCTGGAGTAATTACAAGGGGCAACCACCAGTTTGGAAAAATGAAGCCATAGATGTTCAATTATATTGAGATCTGGTGAATTTGGAGAGCAGATTAACAACCGTGAGCCCTTTGCTTGTTGAGCTCCGTACACAGCAGTGTGAGACACATTGGGTGTTCTGATTCTTTTCAACCTGGGCCACCATTGACTATTTTCAGCAAGTTGTGCTACATTGGCTTTTCTGTGGGATTGGATCAGACAGGCTGGCCTTTGCTCCCCACAGATGAGCCTTGGGTGCTGAATTTACTGGTATATAGTTGATCATCAGGGTTATTCAATTCATCTGTGTTGATCAGTGGATGAGCTATATGTATGATTTGTATATTTGTAAGATTTGACACAAATATATGCATATACTATTATACGGTTTTATAATAATATTCTATACTGTATCATCCAATTTATAGAATTGTATTGTTAGTTCAAATAAATTATTGTTAGAAATATTTTATTTAAATGCCACTGAGGACTACAGTTCGGAAGATTCGGAAGATCCCATGTTCAAATACCTCGACCACCAAGTTGTCCCTGTTGGGCCCTTGAGCAAGGAAGGCCCTTCACCCTCAACTGCTCAGACGTATAATGAGATAAAAATGTAAGTCACTCTGGATAAGGTCGTCTCCTAAATGTAAATGTATGACCTTCCTGATCAAAACCTTATGGCTCAGCCACTTAAAAGCACAGATATTCTTAAGCCGTATGACATCTATTAATGCACGCTCTGCATAACTTGTGACTAAATCTATAAAAAAAAATTTTTAAAAAGCCAGGCACAAGTCTTGACAGGTTTTGTCTGGCTCGACAGTGCAGTGTCCAAGTAAGAATAATAAACTGATTTAACTGAGCGTTATAAAAATCCAGAGAAGATCTGCTTATTATTATAAATGACTATGAATTTCATTTCACAGCAGGACAGAGGGAATAAATAGTGTCATGTTACAGTGCCATGTCAATGAATAGTGTCAGTAACTAATGTGTTCGAATTCTACATGGTGACATTTTAAAGATTATATCCAGTCAACCCAGTTGTAACCTAGGTGTGACTCAGTGCGCCACAGTCACAGATGTCCTTCATTATGAAGGGACACGCCTCCTACTGACAGAATAAAGTCTCCACACACCCACTCGTAATATCAATGTCCGAGGCCAGCGCAGTAAGGGAGCGTGTGTGACCACGACAGATGATATGTTAACGGAATCATTTCACAATTCAGTGCACACACACCCGTCCCATACACCCCACCCCCCACACACACTCATACACATATACCCCTATTTATTCAGACATGGCCTTGCTAAAGCTTCATATTCCAATGATTTGTGTGTCTCATCCAAGTATCTGTTCTCATTTCAATAAATCTTAAGAAAAAGAGGATAACAAGAGAGCAGGCCAGACAGAGGTAGCAGCATATGCACAGCTACATGGTTTTTTTTAGCACCATATGCCAGATTTCCTTTTCAATTATTTACCTTTTTGTCTCATAACACTGTAACGTCCATCATATTATGATTAGTGTTACTTAGAATAACCGGATTACTGGGACATCTGCTGCTAGCCCATGACATCACCAACTGCATGGGCTATCATAACATCTGCTAGGCCGTGCACATGTTTGGATGTAGTTCAGACTTAAGGTGTGTGTAAGGTTAGCATCACGCTAACAGTTAAGGGCCCTCCTCTCGTGTGGGCTTGTTGAGGGACAGATAACATTGTGCAGGAAGCCTCAGTGTCAGCCTCATCTCAATGAGAAAAGAAGAGGCTAATCACACATGCAAATTGCAATCAGAGGGTGCAGGCACACTGTATTGTGTGAGATAATCATGTGATTGTACAGCTGACAGAAGGTCAAACGCTTTTACCATCAAAGCATTCAAATAATCATTAACCAGAACAATGGGTAGAGATTTCCTTAATTTTTTGTAAGCTCAAAAACCTCAAGATAAATTCATTTGACATCAGCACAAATGCTAAAAATGAAAAACTTTCACAAATCTAAATAAACTAATCTCAAATCTCCCTTTAACCCATGATAAGGAATATATGCAGCAGCTTAGACAGAATCCTCTACCTCCACAGGGACGTTTTATAAGAACAGGGCTTTCTATCCACACAGCTGTCAATCCATCCCACCCTCTCAATTTTCCCACCCCATGTTCTCCTTTCCAGACTGTATGGCTGGGTGCATGGTGCCCTCTGCTGTCTCACCTTGGGATTTTAAACAGAGCTTTTATAGGATGCATCTCAGCCAGTGGTGGATCTCCCTCAGCCAGCTCGATAGCAGTGATGCCTAGAGACCACACATCACAGCGGGCATCGTACGAGTAATCCAGCTGCTGCTCACATGCAATAACCTGTGGAGAAAAAAAACACAATAATGTTAATGTCAATGTGATTCCTGATTTAATCTTTATTACACTGGTATTGTTTTGTCTCTGGAGATTTATATACAATCTTTAGACATCACTATTGTTGCCATATTAAATTGCTGTATTTTCTCATCAAGGCTATAAAAGGCTCATACGTCACTGTGACAAATCGTGAAAAACAGTACAGCCACTTTGGCAGACTGAATTCTAATTGGCCTGGAGGCCAGCCTCCCTCTAGCCCAATCATCTCACTTCACTCAGGAATAGCACAAGCAAGGGGCAAACTGGCACTCAGCTATTAACCTTCATATGACCCCCCAATGTGCTCACATGCGGAGACACACTTGAGAATGCACATGCACACAAGCATAGAGTCTCTGACATAGGGAAATACAGATCAATCAAAATGTAAACTGTACTACTTCAAACAATGCTTTATTAACCCACAGATTTGCACAGGATGCAGAATGTTTGGGAGAATGGAAAAGAAATGATCCTGGCCAAAATAGAATTGCAATGTGAACTATATCTGCAAGTGCACAGGACAGAAATAGACAGTGTGGGAGGAGATACCTCAGGAGCCATCCAGAAAGGCGTTCCAACTGACGTGTTCCTGCGCAAGCGTGCACTCGACAGCTGAGCTGACACACCTGCAACAGAAACGTTCACAAACCCATCTCAGAGATCATGGTATGGAAATAATATTCAAATTCTACAGGCAGAATGGAATGGAATATATTTCAATTATCCCACTGCCTCTATTGACCTCCACCCAATTAAACATTCATATAACCAACCCTGTTCTTTTATAAGCAATGCATCAATATAGACAATGGGTAAACCAACAGCCATCAATGAGTACACCAATCTGGCAACCTATAATAAAAAACTAAAATCTGTCAGCCTTCAGCATGTACACCAATCTGGCAGGCTTTAATAAGTAAACTAATCCACCAGGCAGTCATGGTATCTAATAAATAGATAAGAAACAAATAATGTACTGTATATTGGTTGAACAATCATGTGATTTGAAAAGCAAAAATCGACATGCACTGAGGCCAACACATACAGTATACTGTAAATATTTATTGATCATAATTCTTATTATAAAAAAGGGACTTTTTGAACTTTAAAAACATTTATCCATATAAAAAAACAAATAATGTTTTATTATTTTAATTTTTATAATAATATCTAAATCTGATAATAAGCAGTAGACAAACAATGTGACTTTCCTGTAACACTGACACTTTTATAAAATTGTCATACATCATTTGTCAGTTAGGGCTAGTCCTACCCCAAATTCCAGACAAATCTGGCCATGTAATCTAGGCATATTTACTATTATATCCTATTAAGGATATAAAAAAAATATATCAACATTTAAGCATGAGTAGCAAATTGTTACATGGCACAACACAATAGCCCTTTACATTAGCAATCATAATCATTGCCATCATTGTTGTCACCAAACTCTTTATGCTCATCGTTTGAAATGAAAAGGAGCAGCTTTGTCTCACTGCAGGGCTCCATTTCCCACTACACACACACACACACACACGCCTCGAGCAAGCCAGTCAATTCCCCCTTACCCATTTCTCTCTCTCTCTCTCTCTCTCTCTCTCTGACTCACCTCACTTATCTCATTCATGTATCAGTTTAAGCATGTGTCTGGGTTAGCATTGCACATATGTATAGAACGCGCAAAAAGACACAAAGGAGCACAAAACCGAACAAAAGCAAACCTAAATAATTTTTACATTTGTATTTAGTCAGTATAGTACTGTATGTCCTGTCTATAGGACTGCTTATGATTCTGCTGCTAAATATAGGTGCATGTATTTTACAGTGGAGGACTCTGTAGACCTACATGATGTGGCCACTTATAGACATTCTGTCAGCATGTCTAGGTGAAAAGCAGCACAATGCCGCAGGCTCTCAGTACAGACGGAAACACAAATAGCTATTACCAAAATCCACCAGCTTGACTCCTCCATCTGTGGTGAGCAGGATGTTGTTGCCCTTGACATCTCGATGGATTATTCGGTTGCTGTGCAGATGTTGGAGGCCCTGATGTGGAAAAGCAGAATGTGGAAGAAATGGAGGAGGCTTAAGACATGATCACTGAATAGTGCTGTGATTAGCCGTTATTGTATGGTGTATCTATGCAACACAGGGCTACTTTTTTTTTTTCTTATTGCATAATCATGGTTTATCATACTAATGGGGTTTATTTGAAGTGGAATCAAATAATTATAATTGGCTAAAGTTAGTAAGTGAGTTTAACTACCCCTTCCAATAGTTGCTCCATATTATGTAGAAATCATATCTTACCTAAATTATTGTTAGTATACCTCATGCTTATGAAAACAGGCATATGAAACCCTTTCACATGATGCCAGTGTCTTTTGACAGACACTCAAATTATTATTATTATTATTATTATTATTACTACTATTATTATTATTATTATTATTACTATTACTATTATTATTATTATCTCAAAAGGAAAGACGAGTCAACTGGTACTTAAGACATTACTGTACTTAATGACGGTTTTATGCACACCATAAAATTTGAGCTATGGCATCAAATTGCAAAAGTAAGTTTCCACTTTTAATAAAAGCCTAAAATAGGTTATCAGGCACCAGATTAATGAAGAAGAGTTAATGACCCCAGAAGTCTTTGTGAACCGCCTGCACTGGGGTTGGTAGCTTAATTCATATTGCTCCTGTCTCAGTCCATGTGCTCCCTCTGCTCTCTCTACAGCTGTGTCTGCTCCCCTTTTTCTCTCATGGCAGAGTGCTGAGCAAGCCATCTCATCTGCCCCAGCCTTGTGCTGTTGGTGTACTAACGTAGCAGGAAGTGAGTAAGTGTGTGTGTTTCTGTCTTACCAGCAGAGCACCACAGAGGATGTAAGAGATGACAGGTTCTTCCAGACGTTTTCCCCTCATCAGCAAACCCTTTATCAGTTCTGTTACTGAACCCCCATTACACAGCTAAGAGAGAGAATAAAACACTCATTGACTCCCTATTCATTTCTCTTTCATTATTTATAAGCAGCAGTGAAGCAGCAAACACACACCATACTTCAGGAGATATATTTTACATTCATCTACTACGTATATCTCCTGGGCCGTCGGCTAAAAGACGCAATCCTTAAAACACAAAATAAAAAAAAAAACATTGAATAAATTAAATATTTGAATAATTTATTCAACTATAAAAGAGGTCCTTGTGGAAACCTATTGAAATGTTCTAAGGGTTCCTCCATATGGACAAAACCCTAATAGGAACCAGTTTTCTACAAAATAAATAAATAAATAAATAAATAAAAGAAATTGGAGTCTTTTTAGGTTATTTAAACATGATTAAATTCAAGAGGGAAAAACAGCATCCAACCTCTAGAACCAGCCACAGCTGTCCTCCAGTGAACTCATCAGCTTTGTAGAACATGCCAAGAAACTTTACCACATTAGGATGGTTTGAAAGAGAGCGTAATATATTGTACTCAGCCTCAATCTCCTCATCAACATCCTGAAGAAAGAGGATCAAAATAATTCTGCTTATAACACATTTTTCAAGAAACAAGACATTTTTCTCCATATATATATATGCATGTTCCATTATGCATACACTGGTCATTCAGTACATTCATGTCATCAGCTGACTTTATCTTATTGCTGCATAACTGAGTCTAGACCTGACCAACTGAAGCAACCTCAGATCATAACACCTCCATAGACTTCTACCACTTGTGGCCACTATATATGATGCCTACATCTCTTCATGCGCTTCTCTTCGTACCATGACGTGCCCATTGCTCTGGAACAGGCTCAGTCTGGACTCATCAGACCACATAACATTTACCCATTACTCATGTCAAATCTTTACAATCCCTAGCAAAAAATATTTGTTTAGTCGCATTGACTTGTCAAACTGTACATGTGGAAATGCTCTTACACTCACTATTTAGCATAGCTGTGATTTTAACTGAATTTCTATTTTTTGTTTTTACTAAGCGTTTAAGGAATCTCCATTCCAGATGTTGTTCTGGCCACACTTCTTCCACAAAGTTGAAGGTTCAGCACAGTTCTTTCAGGTTTTAATAATGTTCTACAGACTTATAGAGGTTTACATAGAGCCACTGCTAAATGACACACATTGGATTATTTATTTATTTAGCTATATTTCTTCTAATACTTGCTCAGTGACTGTGAAGGTCTTAAGTCCTTGAGAGTCAGAACTAATTTTATAGCAGAACAGTAGTTAATAGACCATAATAACCAAATAATTAAAAACTGAATCAATGTTAATAAAACAGTAACTGGAGTATATCCTGGCCCTTGTCCTCTCTGACTTTTGTATCATCAGTACTTGTAGAAATCTTTGCTTTATTTTTTTCCATTAAGTGTTTTTGTGTATTCTTTAACTCTAAAATAGATCACTGAAACCACAGTTGCTCATATTACTGTATTTAAAATGTAATAGTTTACAGACCTTGCATCAGTAAGCCTAAACACTTTCTAATAAACACTTTCCTCATTCAGTCCATTAATGACTTACATTAACAGGATCCAGAACTTTCACAGCTGCTTGACTTCCATCTTTCTTATGGATGACTTTGTAGACTTTGCCATAGGTCCCCTCCCCAATGGTCTCCACAATATCCCAGTCGTTAGAGGGGTGCTCCAGCCCCTCCAGCCTGATCATACTGGACTTGTAGGGATACAGCCCATAGAGTGATCTCCTGAACACAACAAACACCCAGAATCTCACCACAGCTCCAGTCTGAGTCAGATCAGAGATTATCTCGTACAGACAGATCAGAAAATACAGTAACATGTAGCTAAAGGAGCTTTTACAGTTACATCAGACGAACAACAAATACTCACGAGGAGAACAGATGCAAGGTTTCAATCAATGCTTCTAATTGTTTCACAACAGTATTTTAGGTGAACACAACACAAGACAGAAGTGAAACCAAGATCATCACCCAAGAGAGAACAGCAAAGACCCAGAGGGAGATACAGAATGGACAGAGAGCTTTACCTAAACATTAAGAGCTCTGCAATCCTTTCGAGACTATTGGATTTGAGGAAGATTACCTCTCCCTTAAAGTGTAGTGTCTCTTGAGCCGAGTCTTACAATCTACTTACATTCTTCACTCCCTTTCCAAGTAAGACAAAGCGTCCTCCCTTAATACAATTTCTAAATGCTAACTGAATGCTGCATCACAAAAGTGAACAATGTGTCTAAGGACTGAGGCTTGTCTTGAAGTAAGGTAATGCTTAGAAGAGTGCACAAAGTCAGACATGGCCTTAGAGAGATGAGCGTCATTCCGGAGTCAGCTCCACATTATTTGAGTCAGTATAAAACGTATCCAACCTGTGAGAGCAAATCGTGTCTCAAACCAACAGGACGTGACTGTTACGTTACACAACATGTAAAATGTAATTCCAAATAAACCAGTGATGCATTTATCTACTGCTAAAGATGCCCACCGATACGTGACCCTGCTCTAGAGATGCATTTACTTAGGACGCAGGTTGAAGTGGAGAAGGTAAATGGTGCACGCTCAGCGACGCAGGCAGAGTTATGAGTCACTATGGCGGACAGTGAGTGATGGTGGGTGTTGTACCCTGAGAGATGGATATTTCATAGTTCTCATTTATTTGCTGAAAGGGACATGGTAAGTGCAGCCTAACCTATGACGGATGGCTCTAATGGGTCCATTTTTAGCTGGAAATAAACATTTACCAGTTCTCCACAGGCACTCCAGAAAACGCACACTGTCCTCAAAGCAAAACCCATTAAGTACAGTACAGGAGGAGGTCTAAAGTCCTTCTGATCATAAATGATCAAACGTAAACCTGCTCAGCAGCAAAACAAATTAAACTCCTGTAAATGAAAAAAATATATATGTAAGGGCTGTATCAAATGAAATACAAAAGTGGCCATATCTTTTTTTTTTGGTAGAGCAATTCTTCCTTTTTATAAAGGTAATACTCAACATAGTCTCTATCACAAGCAATGCAATTGCGCCATCACTGAACCCAATTCTCCTTGAAAATCCCTTTTATGGCAGATGATGGCATCCCACTGCTCTACAGAATGGATACGGAAGTGACACGATTGACGAGGGCAAAGTGCACATGTGGACAGAGTTTAAAATAGGGAGTAAACCAGCATTGAAGAGACACCACACAGTGGGAGACCCTCAGCTGCGAAAAAAGGAGGATTGAAAAGTTGGGTTCAATGAAGGTGACTGCATCAGTTGTGATGGAGTCTATGTTGAGTAAAACCCACCGCATAGACGAAGAGTTACTCTACCAACAAGTACAATTTGAACGGCCTACAGTATGTAGTTACCAAAAAAACATTTATGTTTCAGTTATTTAACCAGAATTTTCAATACAGCCCTCATGTAACACAATACATTATAGACATTTCTCAATTGAGTTAATGAAATATTTGAAAATATGTCCGATAATAATCTTAAACCTGTGACCTAAGTCACATAGTGTCTCTGATACAATTGTTTTTGTAAGAGGGTCATGTTGCTCGCAGCATCTGTGTGAGCACAGTGACAAGATCATCCGATATCCTGATATTAACTTTCACAAACCCACAGGCAACACTCCTAATGCACCATAAACCACCACCACAACAACAACAACCACAAAAAACCCTTAAATGTAACAATTTTTGATCCAAAGGTTACAAATACACAAACAGTAACCATTTTAGTCCAGCAGATTCTCATCAACCTTTAAAGCCAAACACCAATCTCCTTATTTTCTAATATTTTTATGCCAAGTGGAAGCAGGAAATCTATTATCTTAATGTTTCTACTAATGAAATGCACTGTATCTTCTTGAACTATAAAGCAGTTCATGTAAACATTGCATACTGTAAAATACACACTACATAATACATATACTGTAATAATAGCATCAACTGATATTAATATATCCTTCAATAATCCGTACCTACACAATACAATTCTGTAATATACTGTACCAACAAAATACATTAAATTACATATTTAAAAATAAAAGTGAGGAGGTCCAAATAATAACCGAGAGTTCCTAACCTCGCTATTGTTTCATTAAACAAACACATGGCGGATTAGAACAGTTTAAGACTTAAAACAAAAAGAGAAGCAACACACCTTATTTTTATCAGGTTCTTCTCTACCACGTTGCTGAAATGGCTGTACGCATTTGTGTGTGTGTGTGTGTGTCTTAGGTGAAAATGTGTCAAGCCTAAATCAGGCAATCAGCTTTCATGAATAGTTCATTAAATTGTAATGTGAAATGTGATCATCTTTTAAATATTCAAAGGAGATGTAGCCAGTCATAAAAGAGCATAACATGGTTCACTCAGGTTACTTACAAACACGGATGCACACACACAGGAACACACATTTTCATATGAAATGTTTACAAGAAACACAGTTGACATTTCATGTAGTAACCATGTATCATATACTATAGATGAATAGTATAGAATACTGTGATCTAAAAACTGCTAAATCAGCTGTACTGAACTGCCTTAATATAAAATGTTAAAGTGTAAAATATGTTGCCAGTTTTTCCAAGCATCAGCTAAAACTCATAAGGCATTCAAACATCCACTTTATGTTGCTCTGTGACACTACGATCTAAACAAGCATCTCATATCAATACTGTATGTTAAAGATGCATCAGTAGTTTCAGTGTTCAGCTTCCACCTGCAGCCTGCTGACAAATGTGTACTTACAAATGTTTATACTGTATTGCATGCCATCCACACTGACAAAAGCTCCTAGACTGACTACACCCAGAGACTCTACTCCTGTGATAAACAGTGGCCATGTTGCTATGAGCTCAAGTCCAGGGAGAATACACATGAAGAACAGATGGGAAAAGGACCTGAGTGAAAACAACGGCGCTACACAATGGCACAACTCTGTCCCACAGTAAATGTCATTCTCGCTTTCAGTCAGCATCATTCAGGATTAAACCTGATGCCATGACATCCTCAACGACTCATGATTGGTCACATGCTACTACAGTATATACAGTACTAATAGGCTGTAGTATGTGATGTAATAGATGATAGTGTCTATTCCAAAGAATATAAAAATGAATACACCCTGAGCGTTATCACTGAAAAAAGTATGCATGGCAAAATTCTAGAATTGTTGGTATTTTTCATGGAAATGAGAAAAAATATGATGCAATGATATTTTGAGCATTTTAGTGATCATTATGGTGACTGATCATTATCAGCTGGTGTGATCGTTATCAGCTCATTTCAATGCCACATGGAATTGGGTGAGACCCAATATATAGAAGTAAAGGTTTTGTCCCTGAAATGTTGGTTAGAACCTGCCAAAATTGAACTGGTGACTAGCCTTACTCATGCATGTGAGAAGTGAAGGCTGGCCAGTGTAGACCGATCCAAACTGTGGCCCTTATCAAGAAAAATAATTTAGAAAATAATTTCATAAAGTCACCTGGCTGCCGTCAGTCACCTTACATGCTATAATGATCTTTAACCTTTTCCTGACAGGCCTTTGGCTAATGGAGTTGACGTTTTCAGGGCAGAAGCTCAGCAGGGAAAAATCATCTTATATTATTTCTCTGAGAAATAATAAGCAGGAGCTTCATCTGCTGGTAAGTGGCAGTGCAGCAGTATTATATGTGCATCGTTTAGTGTATTTTACAAAACAAAGAGTTTTACAAATGTGCATGTTGCATGCTAATGGTCGAACAGGCTCTTTTCTTTCTGTATGTCTTATTAATTTTTATTGTCATAGTTTAAAACTGTTTAAGTATGTATAATATTCTATTAATCATGATATTCATATAATACAATATTCATTATGATGTCAGAATAAAACAGTCAATGTGATGCCGCTGATCATATGGGTTAAAAAGAGCTTTGATTAACACATGTACCAATCTTTTACATGGCAAATGCTTTTGTTATATACAGCACCAATAATTAACACTTATATGTAATATCTATTTATTCTTTAACATTTTCTAATGTTATTGAGGTTGATTTATTATTGATTAGGTGCAGGAGATGTTGAGTGTCATATCAGCACGGCTATGACGCGGTCGTAGGGACGGAGTATCACTTACAGTACAATTGGCTAGTGTATCTGTGACAGACAATGGAGAGAAATTATGCCGTCCCTCCCATCAGTATGGCTGATTGTGATCCCATAGACTTTAGCTACAGGTGGCTGTCATCACTTCTATTTTTGCCAATGGGTAACCCTCAAGGTCTTATTTTCTCCCCCTAAAAAATGTTTCTGGAGATTGAAAGTAAATCAATGTTTTTATTTTTTTTTGACAATTTATTTACATTTATTTTAATAAAAATTAATTATTTAAAAGAAAGGGGAAAGGGCAATTTGAGGTGCGTCAGCTGAAGATCATAGTGTAGGGATCAGTGCTAGTAATTTTAGACCTGGCTGCTTCTTTTCATTCATTAAAACATAATCAATGACTATAAATAGTAAGCACCCGGGGACATAGCATCTCAGCATGGGGTTATAGCACGGGGAAAGATGATACTAGAGTGTTAGAGACTGAGAAAGAGAGAGGGATATCCGGGATAAAAGATGTCAGTCAGTACTATAGTATGCAGAGAGGATAACCACAGATAGAAAAAGGACTAATAACTTATAAGGTGAGAGCATGCCATTTCTGTGAAATACAGGGACGGTTAGGATGTGGGATTAATTACACAGCTAACAGAATAATCTTGACAGAACAAGACATGGACATTTGATTGGATAACTACTGCAGTGATTAATATATTAATATGTGATTAAAAACTTCAAATAAAAAAAAACACAACTTCAAATTTAAAAAATGCTTCATGATGGTACTAAACAGACCAGGAAATAGCAGTGTTGCCAAGAGGTAAATAAACATAAGTAACTGTTTGTTTAGGGGTTATTAGAACATTGGTTGTGTATTATTACAGAAACAGAATACAGTTGGAATGGTAAATATTAGCATCAATTTATTTAACCATAGATACAGTATTTAACCATGTGCTTTGCCTTTTTTTTGTTTTATAGCTTTTTTCTGTTCAAAATAACCTCGGTGTATGTTTTAGTATTTGCAGTGCTTTTCTGTCTGTGATTTTGGATTTGCAGCATATTTATGTAATTTTTTTTGTTTTTATTTTTGCATGTTATTTGTCTGAAGGGGCTACCTGCCATTAACCATGTAAATGATCAATTATTCATCACTGTACTATATTATAGTTATCCCTGTGGATGATTGTTTTTTCTTTGACTTATCGGGCTCAAACTGTGAAAGAGTGGTTCTTGGAGCATGCAGACTCTTTTTCATCCCAGAGTCCTGACCTTAACCCCATTGAAAGTTTTGGGGATATGCTAGAGAAGTGGAGGAGTGTTTGACTCTCCCGTCATCCATATAAGATCTCTCATCTCTCACTCACTCATCATCTATACCACTTAATCCTGTCCTCAGGGACGCGAGGGGGCCTGGAGCCTATTCTAGGAGACTTGGAGCATGAGGTGGGGTACACCCTGGACAGGGTACCAATCCATCACAGGGCACACACAGATTCATTCACACACTACGGGCAATTCAGGAACGCCAATTAACCTAACCTACATGTCTTTGAACTGTGGGAGAAAACCGGAGTACCCGGAGGAAACCCACCAAGCACAGGGAGAACATGCAAACACCATGCACACAGAGACAGGAATCGAACCTGTCAATACAAAATCTCATCGAAAAATGTACTCAAGTCAGAAGCATAAGGTTGACATTGCATAAGGTTGTCAAAACAATGCCATGGTCAATGTACAGTACACCATAATGTAAGGTGAAGGCGATCCAACTAAATGATAGTATTCAGGTTTTTTGACCAAGCAGTGTAGATCACACTTATCAGAAGCTGTTCTTTTTACTGATGGTTGATGTGGATATGATTTGCCCGGCTGCCATATGATTACTGCATGAACGTGAAGATGTACACATGTTTCTATTAAAGTAAACAGTGAGTGTGTGAGTATGTAATATGTTTCATATAAATAATGAATAGCTTTGGGACAAACTTTGCACACTGTTGATTTATCAGTCTCTGTTGTTCTCGCTCACCATATCCTGCCGTGAAGATGGTATAATTCTTTCCCCTCTGTTGAAGCCAGCCTATGCATGGAATAATAAAAAAAAAAAAAACACAACATTCCCTTACTGTTAGCTACCACTTTGCACATGCTGTATAAAATAAGTAACAATGAATCATGCACATGTGGACCTAGAACACTGCACACAGTAATCACAGCCACTCCTGCCTCTTATCACATACTGTACTGACCTTGCAGTTTGACTCCCCCCTTACATACAGTACTGTATGCACCCCCAATGCAGACATTATACATAGAAGAGTAGCACTATTTGTTCTCTTTCCTCTCATGAACAAAATCTCATGGAGGGCTGAACTTTAAACATTCTATGAAGAATGAAGCCTCTTAGTTAACAAAATTAGAAGAATGCCCCATACAGTATATATATGCTGCATTCAGGGTCGTAGGAGGCCTGGAGCCTATACAGTACTAGGAGGTGAGGTACACCTGGACAGAGTGCCAGTCCATCGCAGGGCACACACACACACACACACACTCACTCACACACTACGGGTGATTTGGGAAGGCCAATTAGCCTAATTTGCATGTCTTTGGACTGTGGAAGGAAACTGGAGTACCCGGAGGAAACACGTCGAGCACAAGGAGAATATGCAAACTCCATGGACACAGTGGCGGGAATCAAACCCGGACACTGGAGGTGCAAGGCGACAGTGCTAACCACTAAGCCACCGTGTTACCCAGGGCAGATTGTTTGCAATAAATTTCATTATACAGTACATTCATCTTCTCACTGGAATGGCCTTGGTTCTGAATGCCACCGAACATAAGCCACAAGATCACAAAAAACTAACAAACAAATAAACATATTAGGATTAACTAAATTGCTAGCAAAAAGGCAGATTTATCAGTGTGACCAATTTCAAATCAGCATTTTTCTTATTTCAGATAAATTGTAAGATGCTGCTATCCTTCATGTCAAGCACATCCACCTGCATCTTGCCAAATCCTTCCCAGATTCACAGGAAAAGGAACCATAATCTAAAGAAACACACTAATTGCAGCCTGTTAGTTTGCCCAGAGCAAATATACTCAGCAAAAAAAGAAACGCCCTCGGACTTTCAACTGTTTTTACTTTCAGTAAACTTAATGTGTAAATATTTGTATTAACACTAAAAGAGTCAACACCATAAGACATAAACTAAAAATGTTTCACAATGTGTCCCTGAATGAAGGGAGGCTCAAAATCAAAAGTACCAATCAGTATGTGGTGGCCACCAGCTGCTTGAAGTCCTGCAGTGCATCTCCTCCTCACTGGACCACATTTGTCAGTTCTTGCTGTGAGATGTTACCCCACTTGTTGTGGCCATCCTGTACCTGTCGCGCAGGTGTGATTCGGATGTACCCATCCTGTGCAGGTGTTGTTACACGTGGTCTTCCACTGCGAGGATGATCAGCTGTCCTTCCTGTCTCCCTGTAGCGCCGTCTTAGGCGTCTCACAGTGCGGACATGGCGATTTATTGCCCTATAGCCACATCAGCAGTCCTCATGCCTCCCTGCAGCATGCCTAATGCACGTTCACGCAGATGAGCAGCGACCCTGGGTATCTTTCTTTGGGTGTTTTTCACAGTCAGTAGACAAGTCTCTTTAGTGTCCTGCGTTTTTAGAACTGTGACCTTAAATGCCTACTTTCTGTAAGCTGTTAAGGTCTTAACGACCATTCCACAGGTGCATGTTAATTAATTGATTATGGTTAATTGAACATGCATGGAAAACATTGTTTGAACCCTTTACAATGAAGATCTGTAAAGTTATTTGGATTTGTACAACATTATTGTTGAAATACACAGTCCTGAAAAAGGGGCGTTTCTTTCGGCTGCTCCCGGCAATTCGTCGCCATAGCGGAATATCCAGTCCGCACAAAAATTTTGCACAGGTTTTACGCCGGATGCCCTTCCTGACGCAACCCTCACATTTTATCCGGGCTTGGGACCGGCACTGCATCCAGTGGCTATTATTGCATCAAAACAATGAACTATTTTTCTTCTTCTTCTTAATCATCTGAAATTTCTGCATTTTCAGGAATGAATCTGAACAAGAGGGAATTGAACGAGCATGTGGAGTTTGAATCACAGACATACTATGCAGCTTTTGCTGCTGAACTAGAAGCCTGTGCCCAGCCTATGTGGGGACTACTTACACACTGCAAAGTCAAAGTAATGTCCCAATTGCATATGGTTCCTTTTGTTTTTTAAATGCACATGTGTATTTTAATTTTTCCAGGGAGTACAGTACCCTGACAAAAACAGGCCTCATCACTTTATACATATAATAAGCCAGTCCTTACTTCATTACTGACTTAAGTGACATGTGTTGATGTAATTCAGAAGTCAAACAAAAATATTAGGATGTTCTATGTACTTTGATTTCTTAACAGGAAACGCAGGATTACACCAAAACAGTTGCACGCTACTGCTTGGAGACTTTACAGATATGGTTTGATGCCATTGGCTTTGTTGATGAGGTACAGTATTTTCTGGTTGTCGGCATTCATGTTTATTAGAATGATAATTCTCTATTTGTGCAATTTCTTTTTTTGCTGAGTATAGTTGGAAGGATGAAATTTTGCTTCAACATGTGCAGGGTGAAACAAAGTAAGGGGAAAATGGGTGTAAAATATCAGCATTTATTGCTAACACTGCTTTATACTGTATATTACTTTCACTTACTAACCAACAAAGTCCCTGTCAAACAGACTGGCACCAATCAATAGTAAGAAACTGTAAACTCCTGGATGCAGTTACTGTAACACATCCCTCTGGGTGTAACATAATTGCAATTTGAAAAGATGATGTGTTTGGTTTCATATACAGTGCATCCGGAAAGTATTCACTGTAAATCCCATTCATGTGTTTGCCTTCACCATGTCTGGTTGATGGCACTCATTTGCCACTCACAGATACATACACAACTACATTTGTGCAGTATTTCTATGAAATAGTCTCAATAATTCACACAAAAGACACGATGCACACATACACATCCCAATTCACATGCACAAAATAAATATACATATATATCAGGGTTTGACATTAACTTTTCTGCTCACTGGCCAATGTGGCTCGTGGATTTCCGGAGTCACTCGCCATTCAGCCTTTTTACTAGCCACAATTTTGTTACCAGAAAATAGCAGTTTTTTTTCCTTCACCATGATACGTTAATGTTTGTTAGATCTAGATTTACTTATAAATGACAGCATACACTGTATCACTATAGTAGTAGTCAAGTATTCAGTACTATTAAGATATATATATATCCCAATATAAAAAACATGCAAACATGAACAGTATATTCTGCTTATTGAACTTAAATTCAAGCCTCTTACCACATGAAATTGAAAAATAACAGATTCAGTACAACTGAACTCATTCTGATATTAAAAATACAGCAACTCAGAACATTTATCATTTTAGTGTTATTATGTGTACTATTATCAGGTATTATTATTCATTATGTATTATTATATCAGATTTCTGAGTTAAGACAATGGACTCTGGTCTATCTTTTTGTGTTGACTCTTTATAGTGTGAGGTAATTCAATCAGTTGATGAATTTTCTATCATTCAACATGAAATCTTTGTATGTGTGAGACTTAGTGATGGGAAGTTCGAATCATTTTAGTGACTCGGTTCTTTGAATCTCGTTCATCAAAATGAACGAAACTTTTTTTCAGTCATTTCGTTCATTTGATTAGAAATAAATTAAAATGTTGCGTTTTCAATAAAAAAATACCCCCAATACGTCTACATACACAAATTTTGGCTATAGTTCCAGTTATGAAAATATTACAATGCAACTACGGACATATTATAATAAACAGAATGATTAACTCACCATCATATCTTCCAGTCGTTCGTTCTTTTGTATCTATTGCACCGCATAGCGTCTATGGGAGTCACGTGACAAAAGAACGAACGACTCGAGGTTTTGCGATGCTTTGCGCATGCGCGCCCAATAGAAAATGAACGAGTCACTCTCCGAGATACTCGTTCATCTGAGTCATGTTAAAGAGTCGTTCAAAAAGAACGAATCGTTCATAAACGACCCGTGTGTGTGTGTGTGTGTGTGTGTGTAATGCAGGTGTAGAGAGAGGCCTTAAATGTCCTCATTACATTCAATGCGCGTAATATTACGTTGCAATATTGCAATAATGTGTTTATTACATCAGATGCCTTTAGAGAAAACTACAACAAAAATATATTGTCATACCAAAGAATAAACTACCCGCTGAAGTGGCTAGTGAGACTAAAGTTATTACCCGCCACAGCCGAATTTTACCCGCATTTGGCGGAGCCAAAGTCAAACCCTGATATACAGTATTCATTATATATGTTTCACACCGCAAAACACAATTCACAGATGTACAACTGTGTACAATTTTTTTTAATGTTTAAAATTCAGGAGTGTATCATGGACTGTGAATGTGAAAATCCTCTTTTGTGTGTGAATCGCCCTGTATTGTGTGTGTGTTTTGTTTTAGTTTTTTTTTTTGCTGGCAGCGTTGTGGGTCACTCGTACTATTTAGCCAATCAGATGCGACCTCACCATTCAACCAATCACAGCCCTCCAGGAGTGCAGCACTCAAGTAGCTCAGCTTTGCACACGTTTTGCCCAATTTGAGTTAATTATAACGGAAATGAAGTTTTACCGCCGCAAACCAAGAACAGGATGCACGTGTAAGTTATTGCACGTTATTTCGAAATGTTTCATTAGAGAATTAACCGCATTATTAAATTTATAAACACTTCATCCAAGTTTTTTTTTTGTAAATATATATATTTTTGTGCATGTGAATTGGCATGTGAATGGATGTGCATTGTGTCTTTTGTGTGAATTATTAATGAGACTATTTTGCTTCCATACAGTATATTTCCAGTATTTCTGCTGAAATGCTGTTTGGTTTTCCCAAACACGGCACTGTTAATTTAGGGCAAACTTGGAAAAATTGGCAACTGTCTTGAGTGCTTTCCACTTGTCAATAACATTTCCTTTCCATATTGATGTGCATCAACCATTACATTTTTACTAATACCATTGTTTGTCTTTCACTTGCATTGTGTCAACAAACACCCAACTGCAGCATAAATAAAATTGAAGGAAAATATAATGGGGAAGAATAAGAGATTTAAAGTACGATGGTGCGAAAAATACTTTAGATTGAGAGCAAATCAAGGTCACAACAGTAAACACAAATAATGACAGAATAATGATAATACAGAAGAAACAACAGTCGTAATCATAATTAACTGTCTATAGTTAAATTACAGAATAATTAAAATATTGCACACGACTATGGCTGCTTCTAGTGTGTGTGTGTGTATATATATATATATATATATATATATATATATATATAAAAATAACAATATCAGAAAGTATAATTTCTTACCCATTATTGAGTGTGTCATCTCTTCCATTTACATTTCCTAAAAATTAAGCAAAAGTGATTTTAAAAGCATTTATAATACCATACAGTACCATGCACATGGAGCTTATTTATCTTCAGGATACCAGGTACAAGAGTCCCTATAGAATAATGTCACCGGTTGTTCCAACAGAGCCAAACAAATTTCATGTTTAGCAGTCAAAAAGGTGGATTTCTGGAGAACAAACTCACCTGCCATGGCCATCTCCTAACATTGCCGAAGTGATTTTCAAGGCTTTCCATCAAGGTTAATAATTGAGTGGAATGTGAGAAGAAGCAGTGACGGAGGAAGCTGTGTGGCACACCACGGTTACCATACTGCCAGTCCCACAGCTACACACACACACACGCAGAGGGAAGTTACAAACCACCTAACTCCAAGACTCATACATTACATGATAACCATAATGTTAATGCACAAAAAAAAGAGAGCTTCATGTGGGCTTTTTTTTTTATAGTGTGAAATTTAACAAAGAATGCTTACAAAAATCATAGATGTAATAAACATCATTAATCACTTAAGGGGAAAAAAACATAATAAAAGTCAAACAGAGACCGGATACCACTTGCTATCTCAAGTTAGCTGAACTAATGAGACAGAGCAGCTGCAAAGGCCAAAAAAAGAAAAAAAACAGCTATTGTTTTGTGACCCCAAAACTTCCCATCTACTTTTCAGGCCTGGTCACTGAATCACTTAACTGGAACAAAGTGAGGGGAAACTGTCCCTAATAAACATCTCTACTCCATGTCATACTTACTACACACAATATGCATACTAAAGTACCTATAAATAATTCCTTGTTCTCTTGTTGTCCCAGTTAAATATGTATGCACAGTGAAGACATTTTTTACTGCATCACATCAACCTATGTTTCAGAAAATTAACTTCAAACATTAACAGCAGTTTTGCTGCCCAATACTACTTCATACAGACCTGTATTAAATCATATTATTTCTGCATTAATGCATGAATCAGTTAAATCCTATTTATAGCACAAGCTTGAAAAATCAATTTCTAACACTATTATACATTATAGAAAATTATACTGTAACTTATCTGTGCCAAAACATTCACTTCTATTGATACCTGATACCATGCCAGCAGATGGCAGCACAGGGTTGCATGCATAGTCACAGGGAGCACCGATGTTCATAAGTCAGTGTGCCAAAAGACATCGGTTCCTTTTGATTCGTACACATTCATATTCTTCAATAATTTCTAACTGTGAAAAGCTGCTTTGGGACAATGATAGTTGTTAAAAGTGCTATACAAATAAAATCGAATTGAATCATCCTGTGTACATCAGGAGCTGTGCATCTGCTGCTATTCTGATCACGTGTTACCACGTCTGCTACATCATCATGGACAGCAAGTTACTGTATAATAACATGAAATTCTGCGTGAAACTGAGAAAATCTGCCACAGAGATGTTTTACATGATTTATTGCATTGACGTAAACTTGCAGAGTCATCCTGCTGACCCAGGAGCAGAAGTAACACCTTGTCAAAGTTTGCCAAGCGAGACGTGGATGACCTGTCCATGATGTCAAGAATCATTACCGGTGATGAAACTTGGGTCTATGGATAAGACCCTGAGTCTCCAAATGGAAGAGTCCATCATCTCCACAACCGAAAAAGACGAGGTAAGTCTGCAGCTCGACCATGCCTTTTTCAACATTTACGGAATTGTGCACAGAGAATTCGTCCTCAGGGTCCAGTCAGTCAAAACCAAATATTACTTTTAAGGTGCCTGAGGGAGGACGTACGGGGAAAGCAATCAGATCTGTGGTGCGCTAATCTTGAAACCTTTTAATACCGCCACTGTATACAGTATATTCTATTAAAAGTAAATTACTAGTAGTGAGAATCAGAGGGATCATTGACTTATAAAAAAAAAAATTGAAACATATGAGTATTGTTACATTTTATTCACATATGTTACATTTTGCATTAAATGTCTGCCACCCTTTCTGATTTGCAATCTGAAGGTTTGAATCAGCGCCTACAGTAATGTACTGTATTTCTGCCTCAGTCACTCTCCTCTCTCTCTCTCTCTCTCTCTCTCTCTCACACGTGCGCGCAAACACACACACACACACACAACATTGCAGCTTTCCATTCCAATATATACCCATTACTCAAAAACTGTGACCAATTATACAATATTTGGGCTGTGAAAGAAAAGGAGAAAATAAAAAAAGAGAAGAAAAACAGCAGCATGCAAAATGTCAAGACAGAAGAACGACGGGAAACTAAGAATTTGAGTCCCTGGCATTCATCCAGCATTGTGTAAGTGCAGCACTGAGAATCAATACCCAATAATATGGTGAAAAAACCTAAACATGCTTTTTCAGTGTTCATCTGTGGCTCCTTCGAAATATACTGTAACTTGGACTTAAAACGGGGACTGAGTGAAAGGGGAAAAAATAAAAATACACAGCACTGAAATCCTCAATCCTGTTTTAAAGCCTGGAACAGATTGCATTCTGAATCGTGTGTGACAATCACTCAATTGTGACTATTGTCAGTTTCTGAGAAAAAGCTCATAGGAGTGAGAAACATACCAACAGAACTTATTTAAATAATGTAAAGAAACTAAAACTTGTCACAGGTGAATATCTTTTACATATACCATACAAAAACATCTTGTAATAAATATTATGAAATAATTTCCATGTGTATTAAACAAGAGCATATAAAGGGGGCTAGACATTTAAAAAATAATAATAAAAAAAAAAAAAAAAAAAAAATCCACTTAACTACATTCTGTCATTATTGATTACAACTTTGTGAGGCCCGATTTACATCCTGGCCTCTGGAAAATAATTTATCCCAGTCCTTTTTTTTCTAATTCAAATTCACATTCTTTGAATCATTCTCTATTCGACAAGTGATTTAGTTAAAACTGTTACAAAGTCTGAAACCTTAATGCTCTAAACCTGATGCTTATTTGTTATAAGAGTTAAATATTTGTTTAACTCTAAACAGAGCTGGACCAGGGTGGACTATGGCAAACATGAAAATGACAGGTGGTTTCCCATTAAAAGGATTGCTTTATGCTAGTACAATTACATTGTTACGGATAAACTCAATCAAAATTAAGTGCATTTAATAAACATACTTTAAATAAGTGTCTTATATAATGTGGGATTAAACATAAATTTATAACCTAACACCTGATAAATTGAATGTGGGATTAGCCAATTAAAAATGTTTGTTTTTCATTGATTGTTTGGGATGGATAAAGCAATTCTGAATGCCTCTTTGAAACATTATTACTAGGATTACTGTTTATATGACCTGCTGCCAATTCATGTAAAGAAATGATGACTTCAAGTTTTATCCCGTACTACTGTGATTTACTCGAATGGCTGAGAAAAGCTTTGTAATTGGCAAGGTTGCTGCACAACGTCTCTGCAGCCTCTGCCTCATAAAGCTTGCAGACTGTGATCGCCACATTGCCCTCTGCCAAAGCCTAAAAATCATTTGCACAATGATATAATTAACTATAAATATCAAACAGCATCAATAATTTAAATATTAAAAAGTTCCTTTTTAACTACAGAAAAAAAAAATCCTGAGGATGAATCCAACTAGGGCTCAATGGGCACTTAATCATTGTTCTACCATTCAGTGAAGATTGCCATGGAACAAGGAACATTGCTTTAAACAAATCTTTTATCACATACAAGCAGTTGAGCTATGAGCTATGAGCCTGAGCTATGAGCATGTAGGGTGACGATGACTACTCATTGAATTTGTTGTGGGTTTATGATGGTTGATGATGTCTGGTGCCAGTTTGGTACGTCCATTACATCACAGTTAAGAGAAACCAACTTCCTTGTGTTTTTATAATGGCTGAGATGTCCACTTAAACAGTAGGCTGTGGACTTGTCAAGATTTTCTTTAAGCTTCAGACAGCAGGTGTCCGTGGATTTTTACTCTCCAATGCTGAAACAGTAGCATGTTTTTGAGAAGTGTGAACAAACATCACTCAAATAAATGTACTCAGGATTGGGCTAATTTGTGCTTTCACTGTGAGCCAGTTCCAAAAACAAAGATAAAAACACTTCCCCTCTCAAATCCACCAGAAATCATTAAAAAAAACACACACACACACACACACACACTGTTAGTCATTAGGCATGATTGTACACTAAACTTCACATAACCAAGGCTGTAGCAGCAATTCACTCACAGCATTGTTTTTTTTATATTACATGACAGCATATCAAAAGGAGATCGGGAGGCTGGCACTGATGCCCACTGTGATCTGGCTCCTCTGAGTTTGGGGTTGTGTGTTAAAGTCCGTTGTAGTGGGGACCCCAGCGTTTGTTAATATGGTCGAAGGTATGCGACACCCACTGCTGCTCCAGCACACGGTATCTTTCCTCACACAGGAACAGAGGCTTGCCACGACTACACACAAACAACAACATTTTACATCTGTAGGCTCATATTAAATTGTTTAACAAATTGAAATTGATACTGAAGTGTTTGTTTTTATGTTCCATTTGTCTACAATAAAAATGAGTGTTCATACCGTAGGTCTCTGTCCTCCTCTCCGTGTGCATCTAGATAAACAGAACCCCATAAACAGAAACGATGACCACGAATAATGATGATCACAGAGGCGTTTATTAGAAGAAAGATTCCTGTTGCAGCTCCACAGTGCTGAGAGTGCTATTTAAAAAAAAAAAAAAAGAAGAAGAATTTTTATATTACTATTATATTTTACAGAGAATATAAACATAAAGATAAGATAAACATAAGATATACATGTGTGGGTATACATACTAATAATCCTTTAGGTAGGTAGGTAACACCATACTAATACGGGGTTTGACCCCCTTTCGCCTTCAGAACGCCTTAATTCTACGTGGCATTGATTCGACAAGGTGCTGAAAGAATTCTTTAGAAATGTTGGCCCATATTGATTGGATAGCATCTTGCAGTTGATGGAGATCTGTGAGATGCACATCCAGGGCACGAAGCTCCCGTTCCACCACATCCCAAAGATGCTCTATTGGGTTGAGATCTGGTGACTGTGGGGGCCATTTTAGTACAGTGAACTCATTGTCATGTTCAAGAAACCAATTTGAAATGATTCGAGCTTTGTGACATGGTGCATTATCCTGCTGGAAGTAGCCATCAGAGGATGATCATAAAGAGATGGACATGGTCAGAAACAATGCTCAGGTAGGCTGTGGCATTTAAACGATGCCCAATTGGCACTAAGGGGCCTAAAGTGTGCCAAGAAAACATCCCCCACACCACCACCAGCCTGCACAAGGCATGATGGATCCATGTTCTCTGCCCAGTAACTGAGCAGATTGTGAAATACTCAGACTGGCTCGTCTGGCACCAACAACCATGCCACGTTCAAAATTGGTGATATATATATATATATATATATATATATATATATATATATATATATATATATATATATATATATATATATTCATTCATGAACCCAATCGAGATGGTTTGGGGTGAGCTGGACCGTAGAGTGAAGGCAAAGGGGCCAACAAGTGCTAATCCCCTACCGTATGGGAACTCCTTCAAGAATGTTGAAAAACCATTTCAGGTGTCTCTCTCTTGAAGCTCACTGAGAAAATGCCAAGAGTGTGCAAAGAAACTATTTTGAATAAACTAGAATATAAAACATGTTTTCAGTTATTTCACCTTTTTTTGTTAAGTACATAACTCCACATGTGTTCGTTCATAGTTTTGATGCCTTCAGTGAGAATCTACCAATGTAAATGGTCATGAAAATAAAGAAAACACATTGAGTGACTGTGTGTCTAAACTTTTGGCCTGTACTGTATGTATGTGTATATAAAACACACACCCGCATATACACACACCTTTAAAAAGTCGTATGTGTTACAACAAGCAATTCTACTGTAACTGTTCATGCTTGTTTATAAAGATGCAGCAATCTGATAAAGAGCCCATTACTTCTGCTTAGTAGTTATACTTTTAACTTGCTTTCTTCAACTTTTCCCAGAAAGCCTGCTAAAGCTGTTTCTATGATTTAACCATTTCATTTAACTTATTTCTTTCTGTTTACAGCCTTATTCACTAACAATATGTTGGAGTCAAATATGGTTATATGTTTGCTGGAAACACAAGCAATATGGACTTGATGAATAAAGTCTGAGGAAATTAAACCTACTGATACACCACGAATTATGAATGATGGGCGAAACTATAGAGCATCAGCACTCACCAGCACACACTCGCAGACACCTTGCTGTTTGCAGCACAGGCCCTTGAGACAGACGAATGCTCCACACACAAGGCACAGAGCTGGGTCCTTGGGTGTTTTATTGCACATGGTGCAGGACTTCCTGTGGTAGTACTGGAAGATAGTGTTGTAGTTGTCAGGAAGCTGCAGCAAATGAGGAGCTGACCACTGAGTGTCCTGCGCCAACAGAGACTGGGGGAGAGGGGAAGCTTTCGGATTAAAAATCTTCTCTTTGGTTTAACTGACAAGCTTTTTGACAAATGGTAAACGACAAGAATAAACGAAGCTGACCATAGATTCTTGTGATGGTAAGTCTGTCAGGCTGATGAGCTCAGAGCACCACTGAGAGATGAGATCAAATGCGCTGATGTTCCAGTCCAGGCATGCTGCACTGTTCATGGAGGTGCTGAGCTGAAATGGAGCAGACAGCAAACCCAAACCACCAGCCAGCAACGAGAACTCCTCCTCTAGCTGAAAAAAAAAAAAACAGTCTGAGAACAGCAGCTAACAATTCAAGGTCTTTTTCAGTCCAGCAGACAAAACCACATAGACATGCATATTAATACAATATATACATGTACTGTATATGCATGTGTGTGGATGTATTCCCGACAGTATATAAAGAAGTGTGACCATGTGTGTCTGTGTGTGTGTGTGTGTGTGTGTGTGTGTGTGTGTGTGTGTGTGTGTGTGTGTGTGTGTGTGTGTGCGCGCGCCCGCCAATACCAAGCAGCCAGGTAAACTGTCTCCATAGAGATGATGTTGAAGAAGACATGACAGACGCATGAAGGGCAAACAGAACTGCTGCAATGTAAACTCTATTGATTGAGGAGACCATACACTCGAACTCAACTAGAAAGAGAAAGAGAGATGCAGAAAATTAATCATCTCAATGACTTTCCATTGGTAACAGTCACATGGATGTTAAGTTATTTTCAGTGGAAAGAGAGCAGGACCTCTCATATAATCCCTACTGCAAATAATTGAATTGTTTAAAAGTCTACTACTTACTACAAAAAGGAGTACAATAACTTTGGGTCAAAGTATTCTTACCACGGTCTCATTAGGTTTGTTGTCATAGACCCCTTTGGCAATGGTGAGCTCACCGATCACATGGCTGAGAAGTGCCTCCCATGATCTCTCAGAATTTGGCAAGTTCTATATATGAAAAGAAAAGGATTTTTAAAAAATTGTTACAAAATATGCTTTGGTAAAATCAGCAATACAGTGATGCATAACAAATACAAAATCTTTTCTATCTACAGTAAATACAAAGAATATAATGCTATGACTTTTAAAAGTTTATCATAATACAGTACATGTACAGTGGTGTGAAAAAGTGTTTGCCCCTTACTGACTTCTTATTTTTTTTTGCATGTTTGCCACACTTTAATGTTTCAGATCATCAAATATAATAAGTAAACATCATGCAGTTTTTAAAATGAAGGTTTTTTATTACTAAGGGAAAACTAAATCCAAAACTACATAGACAAATGTAAAAAAAAAAAAATAAAAACCCAGTACGGGGCAAACACTTTCACACCATTGTATGTGGGTGTGTATATGTGTATATATATATATATATATATATATATATATATATATATATATAGTTAGTCTGCCCTAAACAACAATTTGTCACAGGTTTTACACCGGATAATGGGGAATAGAGGAACCTGAAGAACAATCAGCAAATTATTACATTTGGATCTCCATGATCATCATTTATATTCCATGATCCATGTCCAATTGAGATTTAATAAAGTGGAGAGCTAATGGACCAATCCTTACAGATGAAGGTAAACCTCTATAATGATAGATGCCCTACATTTAAGTGTTAAATTGTTTTAAGACGAATGTCTCCATTCGCACTATGCACACGCATGGCGTCTGCAAGATTTTTTAAATACCAAATTGCTTATTACTGTGATGCTGTTTAATAAAATGTCTTTTTATTAAAATATTACAGATGTCTAGTTTCTCTTGCTGTATAGTGTTAACCTAATAATTAGTCCAGACAAATAAAAAAAATCCCAAGGTCCTGTTTATGAATGAGATGCATTAAATAATCAATCATATTTTAATTGTGGCGCTTCTAATTCCTACTAGCCGATAAGTGGCAGTGAAAACCATGTCAGTGTCCTGATAGGCCTTACCCTCTTGGCTGCTCCACTGTTGCTCCAGGCTAGTCTCTCATCGGGGCTGAGTTTAATGGACAGAGCAGCTAAGGCCTGAGTATACAACAGAGTGTATAGCACCTTCACAACTGATGTGAAGTGTTCTGCAAAAACACAAATACTTCTTACATTTGATGGTTTGTAAGTGTCAAACACTGTACAGTACAGGTTACAGCCTACAGTACAACCCAGCCTATAAAGACTAAGTCATACACATGTGACCTATAAATAAATAAATAAATGCATTTCTAGTACAGTCTAACCTGACATGTCACCATTTCAGGCAACCCCTCTGTATTTACATTAATAAACTTGTATCTTTATTGTCTTGGATACCACCTTAACATCTGTGCCAAACATTTTATGTCTCTAATTTGTTATGGAACAAACAGTGATCCAGAGGTGTCCTGTTCCTAGAAGTCAGTTGTTCAATTACTTTTGAAAATAGATAGATTGTGAAAATTGATCAAGTGTAAAAAATGCCAACTGTTCTTAAATGGTTAAAGCCATTTCATGTTAAATGCCTTGAAATAAAGCTGAAATGTCCCAAAAAAAAAAAAAAAGCTATATTCTTTTTTCATAAACATGCTTTTTTTTCCTAAGTGTTATTAATTTGTGACATAAGTTCCTTTCTTTTTTAACACAATGCCAGCTTCTACAGCTATATTTATGGTGAGAGTCAGTTTTTGTGACATCATCGCTGCTAAAGTATGTAAACATTACCCTTTATTAAGGTTATCAAGCAACAAACATTTTCACAACACAACAGTGATTTCTGAGGCAAATGTGAAAAAAGACATTTAATTATCAGAGATTTTTTCAATAATATGCAGTCAAATATGTCCCATTAAAATGACAAAGTCAGATAATTGGTAAAAAAAATGTATTTTCAAATCAATCCTATAAAACATCTTCAGTTCCCAAATCACACAATACTTCAAGTGGTCTACATTTATTGTTTGATTCACAAAAAAATTTTATAAAAGCTTCTAGCAGCACCCCTCCCCGATCTTATCCTCTCTTAAATGTGTGTAAATGTGCTTGGAAGAAAGTAGCAAATATCGTCTATGCCTCTTTTATGCAGTTTACAATGCTAAAGATACACTGCTGTGCTAACCAGTCAACAAATCTGGTATGAAACACAAAATGAAAATTAAAGACGCTGCTACTACTGATTTTCATCACAGCTAAACAAAAATGCTGGACAGTCTGACATGTCACTTGCTAAAGTGGATGTAAGAGACACAAAGATCAATCACATGAACGCAATGAATTCATGCTGTCTGAATGTGTGAATGCATGTGTGGAACAAAGTGGTAAATTGTGTCCCCATTAGTAGTGCAGATTTCAGAGAGTCAGACAAGAGCACAATGAAACTCCATTATTGCACCATTCTCCCCGGAGGACCACATGTACAGCTCACAGACCAGCGGTGTGTCTGTACACAAGTGGTCAAGTCTTGACCCATTTGTTCAGCCCTGTAGCTTTACTAAAAGACTTCATTCACACCCAAGTCCCACTGTGATGTGTTAAAATCAATTCTCAATTTACCAATGAGTGGAGTAAAGATAATTATTCTGGCTCTGATCAATGCTAGATGGACACATACACACCATAAACCGAGTACTGTTCCCCTGAGCTCGACCTGAAGAACACATCGAGCAAGGAGGGGTAACATTCTTTAAACATGAAGCATCCAAAAAGGCATCAGATTGACTTTTGCTGCAATCTATGTTGAGACACTGATTTCCCACTCATAAATCCTACTGCTATTTTACACATTGGTCATTTTCATTTGAGCAGTAATTGAAGCACAGTGGCAGGTGGGGTGTGAGGGCAGGCATATTTGCTAGAGTGCTTTTAGAATTGATGCAACTTCACACTTAGATGCGCAAGAAAGCACTTAGAAGCAAATAGCATAGCTCCCCCCCCCCCAAATGGACATATGAAACATTGAGCCTTTTCATTTAGAAGAAGAATGAAGAAATATTTCATCCATGCATCCGCAGCATGCATTTTATTTGTAGACTGTTCACAAAGGCTGATTTCGTAAAACATTTACTTATCTGGTATATACAACAATCTGAGCCAGATTGTTTTATATAAATTTTTTTGGCTAAAAACTAAAAGAAAAGATCAAAATGTATCAACATTTTCCTGTGCTCCTCTACAGAGCTGTGTGCGCTTGACCATCTGCTTCCACATACAGTACATCCTGCAATTTGGGCCATTTTCTTCAGTTTTTAGAATAAAACAGCAATGCGGGAAGAGGAGGATTGAGTTTTTTTACTTTAACACCTGATAAAGTAACTAGAAGGAAGCAGATAAGATAGCAAACCTGTATGTTGGACAGGAGCCTTTCAGGACAAGGTTAGAACAGATACGAACTAAAACACACGGCAGGGAACATTCTGTATACTCGAATTCATTACTGTATTGAAGTCATACTGAGAGAGGGGGTGCCACTGTTCATTTTTCTAAAAACAGTCAATACCTGATTTTATTTATTCATGTATTTATTTTAGTCAGTGTAAGCTAATAACATGTTTAGAGATAAGGAGAGAAATGGCAGAGATCTGAAGTTGCCTATTCTGGCCACTGGGATTAAGTGCATAAAAGTGGCATAAAAATAGTTTTCTACAACCTCCGTACAAGCTGAAAATGAAAGCTCTGACAATAACTGCAATAACTTGTTTTTCATTGTAGTATAATCGATCATATTGTGATGGTGATATCAAAACCAACAATTGTGCAAGTATCACTTTAAACCTCCTGTTTTCTGCTACCATGGATACTTTAATTGACTTTATACAACACCTGGAAGCTTGCGATGATCTTTTCCACAAAAATCTAAATAAGTGAATTTGACATGGTACCTTTGCGTAGTGGCTGAGGCATTGTGAGTACAAAGATGATAAGTAGTGATGGGACATCTCTGAACAGCATTGGAACCTCTGGATGCTCTTCATCCTCATATCTACACATACGACACGCACACATTCGTCAGCAATGTGACACATGACTCCACCCAAACAAAAACTGGATATAGTTCATGCATCTTTATCAGTTCTGACAAATACAATTACTCTTAAACTCTTGTATTTAGTGGACATCAGAACAGTTTACAGTTTGTAAGAACAAGTTTTCATAACCATCATTAAGAAAAAAAAAAAAAGAAAAAAAAAAAAAAAAGTGATTTCACTGATTATACACATCATTAAAACACAAAACATTACGCCCATTAATGTGCATGATTCCCTTGTATCAGCGGTGAGGAGCTTCTGTGGATCGGACTTGTTTGTTCATGGATTGGCTTGAGAAGTGGGGAATTTACAGGCTGGAACATCAACATGCATTGGCTTTTCTGTAAGATCCAATAGGATGGATGAGCCTTGGGTGCTCATGTTCCTATCACTAGTTTACTAATTGATAATGTTATCCAATTCACCTGTTAATGTTATGGCTGATAAAAGTACATTGACAAAGTAATGCTACCATATCTTTCAAGCAAGAAAATCATATTGAGAGGCAAAAGAGACATCAAATTTTCAATGGTAGGAGAGAGGTAGGTGGTGTTCCATGATGTGTCGATTAATAGCAGAAAATGCCAAAACACCCCCCCCTTATCAAAAACGGTTTGGTTTTGGTGAACTTTGGCCATCCACATTTGATGGGAGTTTTAAAATCCAAACATTACAGCACAATCTCTAAGCCTACATAACTAATGAAAGCATTGGAAAACATCCTGGCATTTATTTAATCACATTAAATAAATGTCACTGACTTAAAATAGTGAATAAATATCCAGGACTAATGTTCTTAAAATATCATGACATACTACTAGATAACCATGGAAGGATTAAATGAAGTGGTATCTATGCCTTAGTGATATTTTAAATAAATTAGATTCCAAGCATTGTTCACGGAAAACGAAAGTCTATAAAACGCTGAAAGTATTTGTGATTTATCGCTGCAGTGAGACAAAGTGCTTTTATATGTGTAAATGTTAATATTCGTGTGGCAGCACTGAGGCTGCAGGTTGTTAGATTGCCATCTCCATTTTAATAGGGTATTTTCTTCTGGTTACACAACGTGTACCCAAGAAGCCTAGTCAATTTTCTTTTCTTCCTTTCTTTCCCACCGTCACAGATACAGACAAACACAGAGGCACAAAAAAAAAAAAAAAAAACATTTTTCCATCTCAGCTAACCGTCAGGTGGTAAGATTTTTTTTTTTTAATGCAATTTTTCTAACCAACACTTTAATAACTTATCAGAGCATCATTACTACCACAAACCTATATAGAGAACCTGTAGTTTGCCAGAAAAAGAAACTAAATTCAGCAAGCCATCCAAGAGGTTACTAACACTATTTAAATATCACAGGGGAGCAATTGACAGTGCTCTCCCTAACAAGGTGTTTTAGCAGTATATGCCTCACCTCTGAATACTGCCAGGCTAAGAGCTTCCTCACAGGTGCAAAAGCTGTCATGCTATGTTAATCTGAGAAAAAGAAAAAAAAAAAAAGGGGGGGAAAGCTATTCTATTATTTTGGCATGCTGAGCAGATGATCAGTGAATATATATAGTGCGGAGCCATGAGAGTTGACCGCCGAGTACTTTTCCAGTCTGGGGTGGTTTGGTATCCTGAGTGGGGGCATGGTACTCAGGGAACAGTAACCACAATACAGTAGAAATTCTGCTACAAATGCTTTTTGTTACTTTCCTGCAAAGAGCTATTAATTCACGTTGCACTGAAAAAAGCAGAAAATCAAAAGACCAAAGTGCAAACACAGGTCTTTTATTCAGAGACTTAAGGCTGAGGTTGTCCCTTTCTGAGCAGCACAGCACCCCATAATTTGCCAGATGCAGCAATTACTGGTATCTATGGCAACACCATATGGGTCTCTTTTTTTCCCCCTCTGATGCTCCGTTTCTGGGAGCCCTAAGGAGATGGCACCATTTAGTGCGATGTGAAAAAAGGAAGGATGAATGTAGGAGGTGCACTGGAGTGTGGGCATGTGCGTGCACAGGCGTGTGTGTGTGTGTGTGTGTGTGTGTGTGTGTGCGTGCTTACTCTGACTCTCTGTGCTGGGTGATCTGTGTGAGTCGAGTCCAAGGATTATAAGCAGAATCGATGCTGTACAGGCGCATGTGCATGGCTAATACATGGAACAACTGATCTGAAACAGAACAAAAGGACACGCATGAATAGCATGAACACAAAAGAGAACCTCACTTGGAACAGTTCACAGAGCAGCTTCGTTTTCAGATACAAAGACATGCACCAAAAGACTAACGGCTTCCAAAAATAAATGAAAACAGCTAACCTGCTGAGCTGTTTTATAAAAATTGTTGTTCTAAATACTCTCAATGTGAAGGTATTTTGATGAACATATGGGTTTGACTATCAAATCACTGTATTTATGTGTTTTATACCCACGTAGGGCAAATCAAATCTCCAACATGAACATGGTGCTTGAAATCAGAGCCCAATATTATGAACAATGATTTGGCCTGAAAGACTTATAGAAAGGCGATTGACAGTGATCAGAGCACTGCTAGTCAGGACTTTCTCTCTCAGAATGCAGAAACTGATCAATCACCCCGCACATATGCACATTTTCCTGTTTCACAAATGACATCGCATCAAGACTGGTGGTCTAGAAACAAGCTTCAAGGCATTAGGGTAGTATCAAAAAAAGCAGAGCTCTTTAACAAAATCCAGGTCAACTCAAATACTTTTTATATTACTATGATACTTTTCCTGATATACCAATTTTCTAAAGAGAAGAAAAAAAACAAACAAACAAAAAAAAAAAAAACAGACATACTCTGATCCAAGAGCAAATCTCCAAATAGAAGCCATTCTTTGCTGAATACTGACAAAAGCTATTCATTAACCAAACACATTAATATCCATTACCAACAACACTACTGTGCCTTATAATAAAAGAAATTTGACATTCTGCCAACAATACCATTTTCACAATCATATTCTTCCTTCCATTTGCATTCAGACTCAATTAAAATACACATGGGAACTCTTTGTTTTATAACATGGTCTGGCTGTCGGTGTATACATGTCCCCATTTCTGAGGTCATGATGGCAAATAGTACATTACTATCACCAGAAGGCTACCAAGCCGACCCGTTCTCTCTGGAGAGACAATTGTGGAGCAATACTGCCATCTGCAGGCAGCACAGCAGTGAGAGAGCAAGGAGGACACTCATTACATCTTTATTACATCATTCCTTTCAGTAATATGAGGACAGAAAATGTCTCAAACTATTGATGGTGTCATTCTGGAGACAGCTTAAAGCAAACAAAAGCAACTAAAAGGAAGGCTACAGAACAGTGATGAGGAGTGATTAATTTGTCTCTGAACTGCACAGGTTCTAAACCACTGACATATGCACCAGGCATTTCCTAATCACACTTGCTATACTACTATCTGATGCACATTCATCTTGCTGGCACTCATTAAATCACTCTATCACCCTGTGGCTGGAAGCATACAGACAGCTGAAATTGAGATCTCACCATTTCTCTTACTCCGATATTGATCTGGCTTATTCTCCAACCTGTGCTTATAAAGTCCCATCCTCCCCACAGCTCAGCACTTTTTGTAGAGATTGGTGGTATTTACTTTTTGCAAAGGCACTTGACAATACTATCTTTGTAGATCTATTCCAGAACTGTTGATCCTTGGGTCTTAAAAACAACTAAAACTATAAAATAACGCACACGGAATTGGGTAATAAAGTAAAAAGAAACTTTTTCTAGAATATAGACATATCATTAAAACCTACAGTACCAGTCAAAAGTTTGAACACAAACTTGGATTTGTTTTTCTAAGATTATGATTAAAATAAAAGGGCTTAATTGAGTTCTGTAGTTCATGAGGCATGCACAGGAATGTTTAATAATTGTAAATCTCAACAGTATAATACTACCATAATAACATCAAGTTTCTCAGAAAAACTAACTCTAAATATTATTTCATTTACTTTGATACCAGTAAACATGCATTAAAAAAATCCTTAATGCTAAAACAAGCTTCATCTTTTCCATGATTTTCCATTTCTCCAGATTTCTTTTCTCTCATTCTTTGACTCAGTTCCTTTCCATTCATACAGCAGCTGTCTTCTATACCCCCTGCATTTCTCTCTCCACTTCTCCTCCTGTTTTTTGCCATAGAGTAAATTTGGCTAGAGCTGTGCCCATGATCTTAATCTAGCTCGGCAAACGGTGTGGTGGAGTGTGAAATCTCTTCAGCTCCATTCAAGAGTGACAGAACTTTGTATGAGAGCCCAGGGACATGACCAACACGAGCATACACACGCGCACACACAAACCAAGGCTAATGCAGTAGACTGAACAAGAAACTTGGGTGGGGGGTGGGATGGGGGAAGGACAACACATTTAAAATATTAAATTGGGGTGGAGATCAGAGAGTGGCTTATCTTTTTCCTTCCTAACTGAACGTACAATAAATACATTTTATTTCAATGTTGTAAGTGCAACCATGGCATGCTCAGTGCTCATCAACTATTTAAATCGCAAATACAATTTTTATATTAAAAACTTGAACCCAGCTTTATTACTCGCATGGCTGTGTGAGGGGAAATAATAAACACACATTTCCAATTCTTTTTTGGGACTTTTATAGTGGTACAGGAATCCAATGTATGATTTTTTATTTATTTATTTTTTTTGTAAATTTTCTTTCATTTTTGTGAAGCTGCTTTGAGACAATGACCATTGTTAAAAGCGCTATATAAATAAAATTGAATTGAATATAACTTCTGTCTGAACAGCCATACTGGAATGAATATGAATTTCATATCAACCCAATTTAATATTTGTTATAATTTTGCACTACCAGAGACTGTCAGGGGTAAGATAGTGAGGTATTAAAGCTCATAAAAGGTTTGGGGTGATGAACAAACAATATTAGAAATCAGAGACGGATACCAAAAGTTTATAGATGTCTTGGGCTGTGGGTAAACACTCACTGAGACAGGATCGTTTAGCTGCAGCGCTCGCTCCCCCACTGCACAGGTTCCCACCACGATGAACCAACTCCAACTCAAGATTTGTCCTGACAGAGGGTGAACAAAAGACATTGAGAGAAAGACAGAGAAAAAGTAACATGTTTATGCCACTTCCAATACACTTTTTTTAAAGCATTTCCTAAACATGTTTTTATTACTTTCTATGTTAAGAAAGAATGAACAAATGAAATAACAGTGTCTAGTGCACCGTTAACTTATTTATTTTAACAATTAACTTATTGCACCGTTAAAGGCATAAAACAAATAGTAGCACCATGTGAACATGGTAGCAAAGCAAAATACTCAACCTTTCCTAAATGAGAATGCGAAAGTGACAGTGAGGGAGACAGAGAGAGAAAATGCCATTTCCCCACAGATAATGCAGACATGCAACTTCACCTGGCTAGCACTGATAACAAGGTGAGCGTGAGATAGTGGAATTTTCCACTGCACTGTTCAGCCAATACGGAAAAAGAGAACAGAAAACTGGGGACCAGAACAGAAGGAGGGAGGGAATATAGAGGAGAGAGGTTTGAGGGAGGAGGTCTGAGCACACTAGCTATCACTGAGGAGAGAAAGGACTGGGATTCAGAAAAAAAAAAAAAAAAAAAAACCTTTACAGACAACATACTTGATTTTTTTTCCCCCATGAAAATGCTGACAAATAAGTAGTCTACTTATGCAGATAAACATTTAAGGTTTGGCTTAGATAAGATGCTTTCCCTGTATGTTTGGGGAAAATCCCAAAAATGCCAGTAAGCCATAGATGGATCATTCATTTAATCATCAACTGCTGAGTTTTGTAGATGATACCGACAGCTGTTTATGGATAAAAGCAGCTAGCAGTTGAATGTATGCATGTGTAAATGTCCATACTGTACATGGTCCATAATGTTCACCTGGCCACTGAGTACATGAACAGGAAGTCATTATCAGGGGAGCCAGGGTTCTTGCCATAGTCCATGTACTTTTTCTGTGTGGCATTCTTTATGTCTTTAATCACAGATTCCATCTCTCTTGTCAGGTTAGACTCCGTCTGAAAGGCAAATATTCTTAAATCAATATTTAAAGTAAAAGCCCATAAATTCTTAGGCTGCGAGTACGAGAGGGTTTTAAAGGATTTAGTGTATGGAATATTAAAATAAAGGTCAAATGCAATGAATAACAATCCTCAAAGATGCACATAACATGAGTTATGTTAATATGAGTAATGAATCAGTAAAGCTGTGAACAGTTACATGACCTTCAGTTTCCGCACACTCACACATGTGTTATTCCATCCAGCCTGGGATTGTGGTGAGGATGGAATTGTTCACACTCACTGAGACAGAGGGAAGGTACTGTAGAAACACTTTTAACGAATGTTATTTGGAGAAATGTCTGCCTTACACTGGTGCTTACGGGAAAGATGGTCAACTGGTCTTGCAGATCCTCCACCTCTTTCACTAGTGTCGCTAAGTTCTTGTTACTGGGTATGTGCCAGGCGCCCGCCTCCGTACCACGGCCCGGCTTGCAGGGCAGGACGCTGTTAGCAAACTGGCGACACAGAGGGCACGTGAACTCGCCCTTATCCACCGAGAAACCCTGCAACACCTGGTCATTCTGACCAGACATAAACAAGACATTAAAACAGAGAAAAGCTGGAGAAGACATTATGTACATATCATATTACTCTAAGGGTCAAAGTTCAAGGATGTGTCTTTTTTTTGAGCAAACACTGAAAAAAAAACATATGATGAATGTATTTAACCAACTGTGGACATTTAGCACCAAATAAAAAAAAAACGCTTCTTAGCACATTTAAGGAAAATAGATCAATATATTAAAACTTACTTAGCTGCCCCTATATAGACCCATACAACATGCATGGAAAATCACTTTCATTTTCCTGATGTCAGTCTTCACCCTGTCTGCTCACATTAGGGCTTATTACAGCAGAGAGGGATGTCGTATTGTGCCCATTATCATAAACGTCACAAGAGTGAGTGATGGAGCGAGCACTTTTGAAATATCAATTTGAGAAAAGTCACTTTGATGGATGACCTACTAATGATGTGTCAGATCTCTGAAAGGGACCCATCTTCATGCTCTCTCCCTCTCTCTCTCAGCAAACTAATATGGTAAAGGGGGGGTTGGAATAAACACTTGTGCTTAGTGCAGACTATTGAGCAGTGACTTTACCTTTACAGTCATTGTTTAATTTTAAACACAATCCACTGGAGTAAAACAACCAAATGTTCTCTTTGACACAGCATTGTACACGTCAATGTTATAAAAATATAACATCTCCAAGGCCATGCCAGGAAAATGATGAATCAAAGCCTTAAGCACAAGTGATCGCACCATGTGATGGTGAGTGCTGATGTCGGTAACCTGTTCTGAAGTACACCAATTAACCCGATTCCACTTCATTACTCCAACACAAACTTGCTGCTTATGAATATGCTGCTGACATTATTCACAATGTTTATACACAATTTTAAATTATCTTACCCGTAGAGACTCCATGTAGGACTTGTGGCAGTCTATGTGCAATGTATGACCACAAGTTTGCACATACACACCCCCATCCCAGCCAATGGACACTGACTGCAGACAGGAACTCTGGTGAGAGAGTTACCATTAATCTCTTAATACGGAGCATTTAAAAACATTCAAGAACACCACAGTACACAGTTGCAACAGTTGTACTAGTGACAACAAAAGAAATTGAAATACAACCTAATACCACTTAGCATACTTGCATTCAACGATTCATTAAATAAATATATATATTCTTATTAGCATAACCGGTACAAATAGATTGGCATCATGCAAAAAAAAAAGGTCACATTTGAATTCTCAATAAATGACGAGTTCTTTAATACACCACACAAGGTAATGATTACATACAGGAAGCCATATTTACTAGTTAGATTAATTCAGCTCGAGTTAATAATTTGCCAGAGTATATAATTAGTTCAGGCAAATCGATTTGTTTAAGGTAACCATGTGCTGTAGTTTAAACAATAAAGCACAAATATAAACAAAAAATAAAAGCATAAACATCATTATCAACAACTGGCTATTGCAAATAGAGAAGAGACCCAGGGAGGCCAACAAAGTATTTCAAATTCTTTCCTTACACATGCTGTAATAAGACTTGCATTGTTTTATTTAATGTAGCAATGGGACACAACGTGAGACTCAGCAAATCAAGTCTTGCACAAGATTGGACTTTATTCTGCAATATTGAACTTAATTTGCATTAAATTTGATAGATCATAAATATATAAATTTTCTCCTGTAGTACTGGTTTATTTCTGCTGGTGTATTAGAAACCATTTGCACGAATGAATTTAAAACAGGCATCAGCTTATACATATTTGTACAAGTCTGAGTGTGACAAAAGCTTTCAAGAACAAAAGAATTCTCAAAACAGAAGCATCTCCACCAATCCAATTGAAATAATTAAAATTCCATGTACTAGAATGACTAACCAAGTATTTGAAGACCCCTGCACATGCCTGTGTATCCTGAATGCGAGTGTGTAATCTGCGGCAGAATCTGGAGCATATCAAGTGCATACCTCTTTAAAATAACGCTGCATAAGTGTTAGTCTAACGTCGTTAGTTGCCCCACATGTGTCATCAGGAAAGATTTGCTCGTCATCAATTGTGGGGAGCTGCTTTGCCTGATCATTACAGCAACGATGCCCCAACACTGAAACCACACACACACACACACACACACACACACACGAATGACAGCACAATGCTAATTAACTTTGATGTTTCCATTTATGAAACACATTATATCATTTGCATACTGTAATGAAGAACCATGTCAAAATCAAAACTGTGACACCCATCACGTCATCTGAATGTTCTTCACGCCTTATGTTCTTCTCATTTATATATCAGAATATAAATGACTGTCCATGATAACAGGTGGAACTAAAATAACACTGCTAATGGCCTCACTTTAATGACCATTATTCACCTGTATACATGCGTCTTTATTTTAGGAGTCTGGCGAATACCAGAGGACATCGTTTTGACCTTGATGCTGTGCATTTCACACATGCCCTAGCGTTCATCATCGTGGTGTGGTAATTACAAATAAAACAAGCTATTTGTTTTCATGACATTGAAAGAGATTCTTGTGGCCAAATCAGCATGCCAGAAATTACTCTACAGAAGATGGAGTCAGTTCAAGGATCAAAACATATGAGGAATGAAGCAATTAAAATAGTGATGCCGATGTGGTGTCATTAAAAGTAGTGGTGCAATGTACCCAGGCTCAGGTGCTGTTTAATAGACGCTATAACAGCATTGGGCTGTGCAGCAGGATGCGTTTGCAGACGGGCTATAAAATGCTTCACCTGTTGATGGAAATGCTTAAATTTGGAAAAAAAAAAAAAAGAAACATAAGAAAAAATAAAACAAAAGGTATGGTGGATCTGTTCACCTGAGGATGCCTGTAGTAGCACCACCAATCCGGTAGGTCTGTCTTCAGTAGAGGGGCCGCTCTGGCCGCATATCACACAGTCATAGAGAACCTCAGTGTCTAGAGGCTCGGCTGAGCTCACATCCATTGCTGCCTCCACTTCAGGACATTCTACAAACAAGCAAACAAGCTCAAACAGAGACCTGGTTTTAGTCTTTTATCAAGCATCTTTCATCAACGCTGAGTGGCAGATAAATCCACACGCTGAAAAAATTAATAAACCAAGTAAACAAGGATGGACACTGATTGATCATGAATGGGTTTTTAATAAACCATATGAATTTTCTAGTTTAAGAGTACACTGAAATAAGACCAGAAAAGATAAAAGCAAAACAATGTGAAAAGGAAAGGAGAGTTCACTTTTTGCCTCCGATTGTAAAATCCCAGTGATTAAAATGAGAGTAGGCAGCTGTGTGGCACTGCTCAAATGGTGTGTGAAATACAGAGCAGCCACCAGTGCCCAGAAAGGATTTGGAAGAACTCCAGCAATCAGAAATTCACACCGCTGTTCATTTAGATCAATTGTGGATTTGCCAGGAGCGAACAAACAGCAACAATGAAAGAAATAGAGAGGATAGGGACAAAAATACTGAACACGAGTTACAAAAGAGGTAGACTGATGAAATTTAATTCGCTAAATAATGAGAATGTGACTGCTTTTCTGCCCTCTTGTGGTTAAATTAACAGATTGTAGTGGTTTGGCCAATCATGTGTAAACACAAGAACATTAGATGTAATGTAGTGGAGAAAAGCTGTTATCTGGAAAATCTCTGAAGCTGCTTAATAGACTTCTGTTTGAGCAGGTCAACTGTAAGAGAATTAGACACAATTCGCAAATTTTCTCCTTAAAAATAATCATATACTGTTAGTAGTGTTACCAAAGCAGTACTGTACGTGTTTAATGCACTGTGTTGGAGCTACTGTAGTTACAGATCTCTTGGTCCGTAGACATGGTGTGTTAAAGGAGAACCGTTTGTGTGCAGTACAAATATTAACACAAACTAACAAGTTTCAGATTAATTGCTAAAAAGTATTAAGCATCATTCTTGAATAAATAGTGATGGTAAATTTTCACGTGTTATATGTAAAATGAGGATTATCAGGTCATTTTCCTATTCAATTTGTTCATAAAGAGGTAAGAATCTTTGAATACCAAGAGAATATTAAAATGTCAATCCAACTTTATTGCGGGGGGCCGAAGCCTGTCGTTAGTTTAGCTCAAGGATAGAAAGTTAGCTGAGAAAGGCAAAAACACTCCCATATGGGATATTCCAGACTGTAGCTTTATTCTGATGGTATTAAACATCGACCACATAGGTCAGTTATCTACAACAGTACACAAACTATTTAGCTAATACGTGAACTGTAGGACATAACATACTTGCACCACTCTTTACTAACTAAAGAGAAAAACTTCAGCGAGGTAGCCAAGAGTGGTATGGTAGCAAAGCTACTCCTTCTGTACACACATTAAACTCTAATCCATCACAACAAAAAGGAAGCATCACAGCTGCATTATTTGGCATCACTGTGTAGCTGCATTACTAAGCTCCTGACTTACAGTATTGTATAGTTTTAGATCGTCATATTAAATTTTATATAAATAAATCAAGTATATAATCAAGTAAACAAGGATGGACACTGATCATGAATGGGTTTTTAATAAACCATATGAATTTTCTAGTTTGAGTACACTGAAATAATAAGACCAGAAAAGAGTGGGGGAAATGAGTATTTGATCCCCTACAGATTTAAGTTTGCCCACTTACAATGAAATGAAGGGTCTATAATTTTTATCATCATAGGTTTATGGGTAAAGGATTGAAAGAGAATATCAACCAAAAATCCAGAAAAGGCACATGATACAATTGTTATGAATTAAGTTGCATTTCAATGAGGGAAATAAGTATTTGATCCCCTACCAACCAACACTAATTCTGCCTCTCACAGACTGGTTATGTGCTCTTGTGGTACACACATTAATTTAAGAAGGTGTTCCTAACAACAATGTGGTATGTGTATAAAAGCCACTGGTCCACAAAATCTCTATCGGCCATTCAAACCTCACCACCATCGGCAAGACCAAAGAGCTGTCAAAACAAGTCAGGAACAAGATTTTAGACCTGCACAAGGCTGGAATGGGCTACAAGACCATCAGCTAGAAGCTTGGTGAGGAGGAGACAACTGCTGGAGCAATTATTTACAAATGGAAGAAATACAAAGTAACCGTTAATGGCCCTATATGCAAGATTTCACCTGATCATGAGAAAAATGAGGGACCAGCCCAGGACTACACGGGAGGAGCTTGTGAATGATCTCAAGGCAGTTGGGAGCACAGACACCAAACAAACCATTGGTAACACAATACACCTGCCTGGATTGAAATCCTACAGCATAGCAAGGCTTCCCCTCCTCAAGAAGACACATGTACAGACCCGTCTGAGGTTTGCCAATGAACAGAGACAGATTGGAATAAACTCCTGTGGTCAGATGAGACCAAAATTGAGATCAGTCATCAAGTCGACTTGCTGTTTTCGGAGGAAGAAAAATGCTGACTATGACACCAAGAACACCACAGTCCCTACAGTCAAGCACGGAGGTGAAAACATTATGTTTTGGGGCTGTTTCTCTGCTAAAGGTACAGAGTGACTTTGCTGCACTGAGGGGCCATGTGTTATAAAATTTTGGATAAGAACCTCCTGAAGATGGGTTGTGGATGGGTCTTCCAGCATGAAAATGACCCCAAACATACTGGCAAAGCAACTAAGGAGTGGCTCAAGAATAAGCACATTAAGGTCATGGAGTGGTCTAGCCAGTCTTCAGACCTTAATCCAATAGAAAATTCACAGAGAGAGCTGTAACTTCGAGTTGCCAAGCAACAAGCAAGAAACCTTAAACATTTAGAGAAAATCTTTACCAGATTTGCACACATCTTGGGATGCATTTTGATCCACTATTCTTTAAACAACTACAAGAAACGTCTTCCCACTGTGCTTTCCAGCAAGGGTTTCTCTACCAAGTACTAAGTCATGTTTTGCTTCGGGATCAAATACTTATTTCCCTCATTGAAATGAAACTTAATTTATAATATTTGTATCATGTATTCTTTCTGGATTATTGGTTGATATTCTGTCTCAATCCTTTACCATAAACCTATGATAAAAATTATAGACCCTTCATTTCTTTGTAAGTGGGCAAACTTAGAAAATCTGTAGGGGATCAAATACTTATTTCCCCCGCTGTAAGTATTAGTCTGTCATGTAGGCATGGTGGCCTGCCATACCTGTACTATTTTGTGGGAAACGCTACCACACCAGCATAATTTACCACATAAAGTGTTAAATTGTAGCAATACATTCAAAACGAATGTACTTCTTCACTCCATGTCCCTCTTTCAATCAGGCCCCTTTTCATGTCTCTCTGGCTGTGGCTCAATGCTACACACTTTCACGCACCTGTCTCCATCCCCATCTCCTCACCTGATCAAACACATTACACTCCTTCTAGGAACGAGGCACAATTAGATATTCTAATTTATTATTTTATTATCCATCTCGTGGACCTAATCAATCAATAAACTGGGGGGTGGAGGAGGTATTTTCAAGATCGAAAGGTAAAGGAGCAAGTGCTCAAGCGGTCTTAGACATCCTCCCTGCATTTGCATGTACTGTATCTAAAGGGGAAAAATTCTGGACACCTTTCACCGCATCACAATAGCAAGCGTTACCATTGCTCTATTGTTCTGTTTATCACCACAGTATTGTAACCTTTTTGTAAATATTGTTCAACTTGCCTATGCACCCTTCACATCGAGTACTTTCCACAATTTCAGTGACCTCCATCTCTGAAGATTAATTACTTTTTCAAAATGTTAGTGTGTGTTCAATTCAATTATAAACACAGGGCAACAAATGCCAGTGTGTTTGGATTGATTTATTGCTTTAGGGGGCAAGACAGCTGGGAAAAATGTTTTGTTTGGAAGTCAATGTGACAGTGTGGGCCCGGGGCAATCTCACAAAAAGCGGTTTTTGATGACACACACACAAAATAGGGGGACAAAAAAATATATATTAAAAAAATTATGTGCAAGTTGAACAACTTGTTAAATTTCTAAATGCATAAAACAAATGTTATTCTCATATTCAAGTCACAGATTAACCAAATAGCCACTGTCGCACAACCAAACTATTTGAACAGATGTGCATTAAGTCACCTTGGCAAATTTCCACCTCAAATATTGCTGTTCAGTGACCTTTTCGATCAGTCTGGTGAGAAAAGGGTTTGAGTCGGAGTGACCATTTTTCTTTCCAATAAGATGGGAAGCAATTACATCCAGTGGGTCAATATCAGACCAGGCACCAATGATGATACTAAAGACAATTTTACTGTCAAATACTACAGGTGGTTAAACATTTGTCTTAGTTCAACAAATCCTGATGTACCAGAGAATAGAAACATTATCTTAAACTCGTTACTGCTTAGATATGTGCAATTTTTTTTTTTGGAAATTATTTCCACATGCAGGTTTACGAGAGGTAAATGTATAGGCACAGATACAACATGAATGCAAAACTGCATATCATAATACCAGTGGTAGTTAGTCATGCATGAAACCTGTTTCCTTGATACTATATATACACTCTATGCCCTCTATACCATGACACGGAGATATATTTAGTAGTGCTAAGTGTTGAAACGCAACATTAGTCATCCTTTAACGACTCCACATGGGGTCAGTCCCTCTGTGTCTACAGTCCTGTTAGCACGCTGATCTACAGTCTTATCAACCAGTGAGCTGTTTCCCCTGAGAAAGACACATGCTAACTAGACCTGAGAAGCTGTAGCAGGTGTCACCTTGCTTTCTTACCCCCCAATGAAGCACTTTCCTTCAAGGACGTTCAAGAAGTTTGTGTCTGCAAACATATGGATACAGTATATAAACATACACACACGCGATTGTGAATGTGGAGCGATATGGGTACAGGATCAATTTTGGGACGACCAGACTGAAATAATTGATCATTCATACATAACTTAAAGGCAGTTGCATGGGTTTTAACTGCACTTATTTCAACTGGACAATTTAATTGACTTTAAAAAGCACCAATAGTAGAGTAATTACTATGCTTACCAACATCCATGGCTGTCTCCATGAAGCTTTTCTGCCTGGAGGCAAATTCAGCCAGGAGCTTTTGCTGTCTCTCCCTGGCCCTCTGCCGCCTGAAACAGTGGAGAGGAGAAAATGTTAGGGGAGTCGAGAAGACGTGCATCAATAAAACATCAAAAAATGTAATCTGGTAATGTGTCTAATTTTAAAGGCAGCAATAAATAAGATTAGATGAAATATTCTGAACAGCAGGTTGTAGAATCTTAAATTTCTCATTTGCATGGCTGCGATACTATTACATCATAAATGAGCAGCAACATGCTCACATGTAGCAATAAGATTGATCTAAATGGCACAATTTGCCTTTCCTCTGCTCCCTCCACTGTCTACATACTGTATGCATGCAACAAAACAAAGTGGCTTAATAAAAGGACAAAAGTAGTGCAGACGGGAACGATACACTTCAGTTCTCACACACCAACAGTTTCAGGGACAAAGCCAGGACACTGAGAAATGCACAGTCCAATGCCATGACCAAGCACTGTTGTCATGGCTACCATCATCTATACAATTTAGGTGTGTGATTTTTCTAGACTTGCAGGTGGCGCCTGGCCCATAATAACAGGTGCTAAAGGATGACTTATAGGCTGTTCCATCACCTTTAGAAAGGGGAAATCAGAGTCTGCCCTCAAAAATCTAGTGAAGATTCGGATCAATCGAAGACGGCTCATGGAGCAACAGGACTTAAAGCAGCAACAGCATCATGAAGACAACAAGGTGAAATTAATATCATATTTCTAATACACAAGCATTTGTATACAACTGAGAAACTACACACAAAGATGGTTAAAAAAAAACCCAATATAGATTGTGTGACCTAAATCTACATAGCTCAAACTAACAAATTAAAATAGACGTTTTAGAAAGTTTAACATGCAGAATTTCTACATAGCTTTTAAACACTCGGGTAAACTTTGGCATTTTTGCTCCTACGTGTGGAAAAAGAAACAAGCAAATCCATTTAAACGGAATGCAAATGAAAGCCTAATGAACAATCTTGCTCAGCTTTGGGATATACACAGACCTACCCAAGCAGAAGAAATAGATTTTCTCTTGCTGCATATACATGTAGATGGCTAGAATGTTTTTTGATAAATAAATTAAATCCCTGCACTGTCTGCACTTTAAAAACGCTATGCATAACGGAGGTACAGAATCATATGCTTTCAACCATGGTACACACGCGCACGCACACACCTCTCTTCTTTATCCATGCTCTTCTTGTCTCCTGGGCTGTTCTTTTTGAGAGGCACAGGTGGACACACTTTTCCACAAATCTCCTGCAGGCATCTTTTGCTATGTCTGCTGCGTGATGCTGCTTTTGCCAAAATCCTCTCGATGGCAGTGATGCCATCCCCATGTGTATGGTGTGAAGACTCGGCCTCCTCCAGCCAGCTCGGAGTTAGCGAGTTTTGCTTGGCTGACAGTTTCTGGTGCAGTTTGACCAGCAGGGACAGCATGCTTTCTCTTATCTCTAGAATCTCAGTCACCATCTGAGGTGGAGAGCCTGGAGGAAGCCAACGTGAGGAAGACTTTGGCCGCACAGCCTGGTTCGCTTCATGGTTATTACGGTTTATAATCTCCTGGAACTTTCTCCTGCGCTCTGCCACCAGACTGAACAGCTGAGCCTCACGCAAGTTCTGATGGAGAGACAAAAACGGTTAAAAATAAATAAATAAATTACAATGAAAAACATATAAAAGATCTATGCCTTCACATGAAAATGAGGCATAAATGAGAGTTCAAAATGGTAAGCATGATCATGATTTCCCTAAATTAATTGCACATGTTTATAGAAGAAAAACTATTAAAAAAAAAAAAATACTCCAGTCAGGCCAATAACAGTACTGGCTAACAAATTAATTTGACCACATTTTAAAGGTATGGGTCAACTGCCTGTGAAAATATATTAACCATGCTGAATATAGTTACCCTTCTTGGCATAAAGGACATACTGTACAGTAAGGTCACTGATGGGACAAATGCACAGTATCATGCCTACAATCAGTCAACAGTTAATATACAAAAATTGCAACAGAATACCCATTGTAGTTTTTAATAGTAATATGTATACATACCACACACATTTAAAAACAATATGGATACAAATAATTAATCCAGATTAGGTGCACACCATATTGCTGGAAGTATTAAATCATTCATCGTGTTTACATCCCTTTTACACCGGGACAATGGATAGGCTAGTAACCATAATCAGTTGGTTTTCAGCATGATCAGCCAGAATTAGTGACCGGCCGACTGGCCTCAAATATACACTACCAGTCAAAAGTTTGGACACGCATTTTAATTCCATGGCGTTTCCTCATTTTTATTTCTTTCTACATTATAAAACAATGGTTAAGGCATCCACAACATGCAATAATCTCCTTTAAACAGTTGATATTGAGATGCGTCTGCTACTTCTGCTCTGTAAAGACTTCATAATAGCTCTAATCTGAGGTGATAAAAACTTTGCTGCAGAGAAGTACATATAGAGTTATCAGCCTCAAAAATCACAGGACGTATGTTTTGGTCTTGGTTTCTTGGGATGGTCTTCATGAGAGCCAGTTTCATCACGGTGCTTGACGGGTTTTGCAAATGCACTTGACAAAACTGTCCTTACTAGACCTATTCCAGAACAGCTGACCTTCATGTCCTAAAATAGCAACCAACTGTTGTTGCTACTAAATTTCCTAATGCCATGTGTGTTATTTAATTGTAAAAAAATAAATAAATAAACTCCCTCCACACACCTGAGAAGAGCAACAGAAAAGTATTTTGGAGTTTGAATCCCACTGCAGCCATCTGTACCTTGGAGTCTAGGGAGCAGATTGGCATACTTGCACTCTCACAGCTAATCCATTCATGTGGATAGTTCCTTCCACTCTCCCCATAATGGGTGAGCAGTTCAAAAAGATGGTCGTATCATCTGTCTCATTTCATACAGAAGAACTTTTAGATAAAAGAACATTGTTTTATTTTGTCTGATGACCTGGAACACTTTTTTTCCTTAAGATTTATTTAAGTGAGTGAAATATCTGCAACCTGGTGCAGGAGAAAATGTAAAAAGTTCAATCCATCTGCTTTGTAATTGTATGTTTTATTATGAACATACAATTGAATGTGTGTATGCTGTAATTTACAATTTAAGAAAGAAAGCTGAAAATCTGGCAAAATAGGGGTCTTTTCCCCCCTTTCGTTCTTTTTTTTTAATTTAGAAATGGACAAATACGTTTCTACCAGGTAGAAGAGTCATCCAAAATAACCGACTTATTAAAGCTTATACAGTGCTAACGTGTTAGAAAAGTCCTGCTGACTGCCAGTTACACCTGCAACATGTGTCACCGCTCCCTCAGAAACACATCCATCAATCTCACATGTCAAAAACTGTTTACTCAACATTAATGCATAATTAGTTTGTCACACTGCAAAGGCATCAGCCATGAAACTCTAGAAGGCAACCAACCAAGCACTGACATTTCACAAAAACACAAAAGTGCAGAACACACAGACACTATATGACAAGTACTGCAGCTCCAAACACCCTTTGGACTTAATGTAATAAACAACATGCATGTTTATTACACCATTTAGTCCATTTTAAAAAACGAGGCGAAGAATATCTTTACAAATATATATTTAAAAAATTACTGGAAGATCACATCACTGAATGCTTATTAGTCTTTGCATCCAGGGTGATCAAGCCTGCACTTTTACTTCCAATCATTCATTTTCCACTCTCAACAAATCCAAAACATTCCCAAATTCCAAACCAGTCATTCCCAAAGCCAGCTACCTCTCTCCAATTCCCTGTAAGCCTTCTGGAGCTCTGTGGAGTAAGAAGGGAGCAATACCTCTTACAATATGCCAAACATTACATTATTATTAGACAACATGAGACAGACCACTTTGCCTATGAAACTGATAATTAACTTTAAATATAATTTTTAACAAATCAAATGTTAGGTTAATTTAAATAAAGTATAATAAATCTCTTGACTAGTTATTATTAAGAAAATGCACTATGGCAATAGTATATTAGACTTATCTTCAGAGTACATTTTTATTAAAAATGACCAGTAAGATAATGGTGAAATTATTTATAGACCAAATGGTTTTTGAGTTGTTGAGCTTTGGATTTATGCCATTAATTTCTAAACAACCAAATCACAAGAACCCAAAAGTAAATTAAAAGAAAATTGGAAATGCTGGGTTGTGATTTTCACCACTACAACATAATCAATGAAGGAATAAATAAATAAATAAATAAATAAATATTGTCAAGCCTCGAGCTATATTGCTCAAACCCATGAGGATTTCCGGACCCCCAATTCCAGAACCACTGATTTACACAACTAAATATTTTACAAACCATGCAAGTAAATATCTTCAGAGGGGGGGAAAAAAAAAAAAAGTTTTGGAGTACTGCTTAACATGTCTAGCTGACCTGTCCAAAGGTTGATGAGTCAGTGCTGGTGCTGGGAGGCGTCTCTCTCTGCCTTTCCCTTTCTCTCTCCCGTTCCCTTTTTCTTTCCACCTCTGGGGCCGTCTCAGGCACTCGCACCCGTACAAAATTGATGACGTGGTGCAGATTGGAGAGCAGGCTGGTACCCGGAAACCAGCTGTCATGGCAGTGCTCCTCAATACATGGTTCCTTTAGCAGAGGGGGGGGGAAGCAAATTTTATTTCTTTTCTCCAAATACTAAGAAAACAGGAAAACATGGACCCAATGTAAAGAACCAGCTGCACCCTGAGCTCTGGGGAAAAAGGTCAAAGAAAAAATAATAATAAATGTTGCAGCAGAAAAGTCACTCACTTCATCCTCCTTGTCTTCCTGTGCATGGTTGTCCAAACCCAACTCAACCAAATAAAGCACCATACACAGCACATGCTCTGACATGTTCTGATGGTCCATCCAGATCTAAGCAAAAGAGAAATTATTGAGCAGGCCAGCAAAACAAAATTATATTATAATCAATACATGAATATTGTTAAAAGATGAGAACCTTGTACAACAGGGTAAAAATGACGATATGTAGAGTTTTGCAGTGCAGTAGTCGAACTAGTCCTTTATAGCATGGGTGCAGGGGTGTCCTCTCCTTATATGGAGGCCAGGGGTTGCCGGTGTGAATACCTGACTGCTTCAAACTGCATTCAGAACACAACATACTGCTCAGGGGTTGTTACTAATTTAACATTATACCTAGGCAATTTATTAAAAAAAAAATTTAACAGAAATAAATGGTTTTTAAAATGTCATTGATTGTATTTAGACAAGGGTGTGGGACAGGAAACATTTTGCTGCTCTGACAGGCAATCCATCACTGTATAGCACATACAGCAAGTCTGGCAATACACACACACACACAAAAAAAAAAAAAAAACTACTACACAGTTAATGGTGTTTTCATGATCCGTGCCTTGATTTTTATTTGACCAAAATTGCATCGGCCCATAATGAGGCATAGTCATATCTGCCATGGAGCTAATTACTGTATGTTGTTCAGTATGGTCATGTTTATGTTGTGCTTATTTGATAGATATTAGGCACAGTAGGCTCATCCAACCACAAGCAGGCATTTTTAGCCCTAAACTGTTATACGATTATTTAAACACAAAATTCACCCCTCAGACCAGCTGCAGAATGTCGTACTGTATTTGGAAACATCCCATCACTCCTGAACCTAGACCTTCACATTGTCTTGAGGGTCTAAACTGACTTTAATACAGCAGGACTCACCCTGGCCTATTAGAGCCAGGGCAGTAACAATCAATAGATCAAGTCCAAAGTCTAATTGGAGGCACCTGTATCAGACACAGACTCTCACAGGCACATCTTTTCAAGGGCAAAAAAAAAAAGAAAAGAAAAAAAAAAAAAAAAAAAAAAAGTGGAGAGGCGAGGCCGTACCCTCTATCTCACATTTTAACAGAAGACGCAGAGATCACAGGGAGTAAGAGATTTATCCTGATGGAACAAAATTCTCTAATACACCCAGGAAGCAAAAGCTCTAACAGCAGTCATAATCATTTATGGAGACTGGAAAAGGTGACTTACAATGCTGAGTATCTGTCCATCGCTGACTGGACGTCTCGCCGATAAACTGTGCGCAGAATCACCATGATGGGGTCAAACTCCTTCTCCCAAACCTCCGCTAAAACAGAGCAAACGGCATAAATCACATTCAACATTTGTCTGGACATTAAATTACTGAATCATTGTATAACTGACAGCACAGAGGTTTCAGCAACGGAACAGGAGTGCCATCATGAGGTAGATGGGAGGAACACAAAGCAATATACACAAAGAAGGTTGTACAATCACTACAGCTCGTGAATGATGATTTTATTCATAAGCCATATTACTAACCCAGCACACAACACAACTGATTACCAATTATGCACCATTTAACTGGAGACAGGATCATGAGCACCCAAGGCTCATGCATGCCTGTGGGGAACAAATGCCAGTCCATCCGATCCAATCCCATAGAAAAGCCAAATGCAGCACAAATCACCCAAAAATGTAAACGCTGGCCACGACAGGAAGACATCAGAACACCCAGTTAATACCCAACCTCCAAATCCCAATCCTATTCAGCATCCATGGGCCAGACAAACGAGTCTGATCCATAGCCCCACCAGCAAACCAATAACACAAGTTAATTGAAGCATCTGCTCCAAATGTCCTTGTAGGCACACACCACAGTACCACATGCCCAAGGGGCAAGAGCTACCCCGGCAGCACAAGAGGAAGCTACACAATATTAAGCTTGATGTTTTGAGCTCAGTATTGACTGGGAATCGAACCCTAGCCTTCCGCATCTAATTACCTCACGAACAGAAAAAGAAACATGCTAGGGCAATTCTACTCATTCAATATGAACAATGTGTTTAGCATTAGTGAGATCATAAACATTTAGGCGTTTACCTTATCTTCAACAGGAGTTCATGACAAAACACAAATGGAAGACTAATAATGCACAATGAATATGCATAAGAAAAAGTAGCAGTGGTTGCTCACCTTTGGGTGTGTACATGCCCTGCTGCATGGAGCCACCAGGTTCAGATACTGGAGCTTTAAAGTCAGCAACAGCAGATAGCATCTCCTCAAAGCTACAACTGCCAGGCACTATCCCACTCTTAGGGTTTGGGTTCTCTGGGATTTGCAATATTTGTTAAGGAGCAGCAGAAGTATTAGACATGTATAATCCAAATACAACAAGTACAGGAAAATGGGTCAGTTCAGTTAAAAACAATAAATAAATAAAAAGCACTGGGTTTCATGACGGCAGTAATTATGATCAATCGTTCCATATCCATCATGCTTGCGGCACCTGGAAGAACAAAGGGTTCCTTGCCCTTCTCAGATTTTCTTCCTTTTTGTGGCAAGTGTCACTTATGGATTTTTTTTTTTTGGTAAAGAATTTACTACGTACATCCAGATGATCAAAATGATTTGACAAACCTGACAGAGGCGATACTAAAGGATATAAGATCAAGAAGAGAGCTGTGTGTGCGGTCATTCATACACAGCTGGGAGACCATTTCTGCCCTTAGTATCTCATCATCAGTCATTCCTAATAAATGTGTGTGGGGAGGGGGGAGTCAAGGATGAGAAATGAAGGGATAAGAAAAAAAAAAGTTAACAGTTTTTCAAACTTGCACACAGGTATGTGACGTCAGGTATTGGACAATTTTTTTTTTAATTCAATTTGATGGTCAGTTTTAACCAAAACATTATGTAAAATACAGCAGAGCTTGGATTCTGTTCCGAACAAAAAAAGAAAATCCTTTATTTTGTACAGAGTTTTATACTTATTCATAATTTTAAAAAAAAATCTCAATACAAGATTGATGCAACACTGGAACTGGAAAGGTTCCTATTTACTTTACACATTACAGCATGGATCCACCCTGACTTGTATCAATTGTTCAAGCTGGTTCACACCTTCTAATTCAATGGTCTTTCCTGGTTTTTATTGTAGAACAATGCTGAAGGCATCCAAAATATGCAATAATCTTCTTTAAACAGTTGATATCGAAATGTGTCTGCTACAGTACTTCTGATCTATAAAGCCTTCACAATGCATCTTCTCTACGGCAGAGGTAAGCTGGGTTTTGAAGATGCACTTGACAAGACTGTTCTTGGAAGAACTGTTCAACAACAACTGACCTTCATATCTTAAAATAACAACAGACAGTTTTATTGTTCTTACTTAATTACCTAATGCAGCATGTGACACATATGGCATTAGGTAATTAAATAACAACTGACTGTTTTGTTGTTAATAATTACCTAATGCCATATGAGTTACATGCACTCTCACCAGTTCAGATAGATTATCAGATTCAGCTTTGGCCTGACAAAAACTGTTCATGGTACTATTTAACGGTTCATGGTTGGCTTATTTTGTGATCAGATTTGACCTTATGCAACTCTGATGACCAAAGTTATTAAGAATAAGAGCGTGTTCAGGGATGTCATATCTCATCAGAAAAGGTAATGTGATTTTTTTTTTTTTTATGAAAATTTGCATCTGTTTAAATACAGTTACCTTTTAACATATTCAGTTGTGGCATCTGCTTAGTTGGAATCAAAACCTGCACCCACACCGCAAGCAGATGCCTGACACCTTAAACGCTAAAAGACGCATATAAAATAAAAAAAAAATAAAATAAAAAAACCCACTATGTGGTTAGTACTAACCCAGGTGTATGCGAAGGCTGCACAATATGACAAGGAAAGTGAGCGCCCCTTCCAACATGGGTCTTTCCTGCTCCGCATCCAGCACTGCATTCTGGTGCTGTGATGCCATCGTCAACAAGTCCACTACTTTAAACCTGATATACAAGCATAATAATGCATTTAACTGGAAAACGCTACTAAATGTCTCATTTTAATCGAAGTGCATTCTTGCTAACAGGTGACACAATACAAGGTAAGCTATATGGATTTAAGTATTCAAATGACATAATACAAGGTACAGTACATGGTTCTTATTTAACACAAGAAAAAAATCAGAAGTAGTATGAGAAAGGATCTGAGCCACACCTCTCAAACACTGAAGAAATAAAGTAGTCTGGATCTAGTCGTGATGCACACACCTGGATGAAAAAAATAAAATAAAAATAAATTACAAAATCTCACTGGTGCAGATGTATTATTAACAGGGACTGTATAACAGGATTTAAGCACAAAAATGAGCTGGTATTGATTTTTATCCACAAATACATTGCTAACACATGCCATCTCAATGTAAATGTCTGGCTGTAACCATCCCATTTATTCGACAACATTTACTGTAGGTAGGACATAACAGCTCTTTATACACACTCGGTACCAAAACCAGCCATTGCTCTTTTTCGTTCTGCTCGATCAAGTAAATGGTCAACCATTACTTGAGATTTTCATGACAATCTGAGAAGCTCAACCGTTCAAAGTGCTTCATTTTACCTAAAAAGCAGCCTGTGGTGTTATATACAGTGGCTCCCTGCTGAGCAATTTGCAGCCATTCTCCATGGCATTTGAAGTAAAAGAACACTATGATCTGTGCCACAATAACACCATGTTGTAGCACGGATGTCAACAACATGTCACGTTTACACCTGTGAGAGCTTTCCACCCCCTCCCACCACTGCATTTGGAAAATGTCCAATTTAATACTTTAAACTGTGAAATAACAGAGGTGGTAAATGACAGTGCTTTTATATCAATGATTATAAAATAATACCTGTAATAGGAAGATGTCTGGGTCGATCATAGAGTTGCAGAAGTGAGACTGGACATACGTCATGGCCTGCCCTTTAATCTGTAAACCATTCCTCACCCACATGTTACTGTGAATCTCAGACAGACATGCCTACACACAAAGACAAAATAATCAGTTAATGAACACTTTCAAATACGGCTCAGACATCACAATACTACACAGAGCTGACCCCTACCTCACTGTTAAATGTCTAGGATTGGGGAAAAAAGACATAACCAATAATTAATTTTAAATCCTGCTTGTTGTAATACTGTTAAACTAACAAGTTCCACTCTAAAACAGAGCCTTAACAACAACTCAGAGCTTCAAAATGTAAGTATTTCTTGCTCAGATCATGGCTAATAAGTACCAACATACGACTGATGACATTTCTCTGAAAATGCTCACTTGACTGTGAATTTACCCTAAAAGACTGATGTTGTACAAGAGCGAATCCCTGGTCATTCACTTATCCAATCCAATCAAAACCAAGAGACAAAAATTTAAAACTTCAGGTAAAAATACCTGGTCTTTTGTTCTTACAACTGTGCCCGCATTTACATAACATTTAAATTAACTAACCAACAGGGCTTTGTATAAACATCGGTAGAAAGCAAGCTCAACTTCAACGGAAATCCAGTTGACACTTGCTACACAACCACAGTGGTTGGCTGTTCAGCTTGGCTTGTCACCTGATGCTACGTATATATAGAGTGGCCCAAAAGTCTGGATCAATTGGCACGTATCCTTACATAAATTTTACATTTTTATTTCAGACCCAAAATGGCTTCAAAACTACTCAGAGAAGATACAACAGAACCAGACCCAAGATCGCTCAACTTTAGTTTTTTTATTTAGGGTCACCTGAAGGGAGCATTTCAGAATTCAATTCATTCACAAAAGTCAAAGCGGTTTATACTTTTAAATACATAAATAAATCTTAATGGATCCAGGGGATTATTCTACTGAGAATACATTCAAGTGTGTCTATACTCAGGCCCCAGGTGATCGGTTACCTGAATCTGTAAAGGATGCACCATAATCTTCATCAGCATTTCCTGGTCAGGAAGGAGACTGTCCAAGTCTAGCCCCTGACACTTTACTGCCTGGATCAAATGAAAAACAACAGATTTTCAAAAAGCCTATTTTTTATATAAAACACCCAACTGAATAGAATTAACTCTGAAGGGAAAGTAAACACAACAATTTAAAACCAACAATTAAACTGTTTATATGACAAATCGTTTTCGTTGCAAATACTGAATAAAAATTGCATTACCTTGCTAAGAAACATGGCATAGTAGCGGTGCAATGGCAAATGAAATGTTATTTGATTGGGAGCCGGCTGATAGAGCCGAGAGAGAGAGAAAGAGGAAAGTCAGGCATGTTGAGTGCACAAATAGAGAATTATCATTCTAATAAACATGAATGCCAACAACCAGAAAATACTGTACCTCATCAACAAAGCCAATGGCATCAAACCATATCTGTAAAGTCTCCAAGCAGTAGCGTGCAACTGTTTTGGTGTAATCCTGCGTTTCCTGTTAAGAAATCAAAGTACATAGAACATCCTAATATTTTTGTTTGACTTCTGAATTACATCAACACATGTCACTTAAGTCAGTAATGAAGTAAGGACTGGCTTATTATATGTATAAAGTGATGAGGCCTGTTTTTGTCAGGGTACTGTACTCCCTGGAAAAATTAAAATACACATGTGCATTTAAAAAACAAAAGGAACCATATGCAATTGGGACATTACTTTGACTTTGCAGTGTGTAAGTAGTCCCCACATAGGCTGGGCACAGGCTTCTAGCTCAGCAGCAAAAGCTGCATAGTATGTCTGTGATTCAAACTCCACATGCTCGTTCAATTCCCTCTTGTTCAGATTCATTCCTGAAAATGCAGAAATTTCAGATGATTAAGAAGAAGAAGAAAAAAAAGAAAAATAGTTCATTGTTTTGATGCAATAATAGCCACTGGATGCAGTGCCGGTCCCAAGCCCGGATAAAATGGGAGGGTTGCGTCAGGAAGGGCATCCGGCGTAAAACCTGTGCAAAATTTTTGTGCGGACTGGATATTCCGCTGTGGCGACCCCTTGCCGGGAGCAGCCGAAAGACTAACAAGTTTTGATGCAATAATATTCACATAGGACTTGGATGAAGAAGTAAAACATATGTAGAACAAATATAATAGCCTCCAGCAAATGAAGAAACAAACAAACACTCATACACAGATAAAATGGACAAATACAGTTGTGCCACCAATTAAAACACTTGTGTTTAAAAGCTTGTGTTTTTTTAGTTTATATATGCAATCAAAAATTACAAACAAAAGGAAAGAAAAAAAAAAATTATAGGGTACCTATATATACTCAGCAAAAAAAGAAACGCCCCTTTTTCAGGACTGTGTATTTCAACAATAATGTAAAAATCCAAATAACTTTACAGATCTTCATTGTAAAGGGTTTAAACAATGTTTTCCATGCATGTTCAATTAACCATAATCAATTAATTAACATGCACCTGTGGAATGGTCGTTAAGACCTTAAAACAGCTTACAGAAAGTAGGCATTTAAGGTCACAGTTCTAAAAACGCAGGACACTAAAGAGACTTGTCTACCGACTGTGAAAAACACCCAAAGAAAGATGCCCAGGGTTCCTGCTCATCTGCATGAACGTGCATTAGGCATGCTGCAGGGAGGCATGAGGACTGCTGATGTGGCTAGGGCAATAAATTGCCATGTCCGCACTGTGAGACGCCTAAGACGGCGCTACAGGGAGACAGGAAGGACAGCTGATCATCCTCGCAGTGGAAGACCACGTGTAACAACACCTGCACAGGATGGGTACATCCGAATCACACCTGCGCGACAGGTACAGGATGGCCACAACAAGTGGGGTAACATCTCACAGCAAGAACTGACAAATGTGGTCCAGTGAGGAGGAGATGCACTGCAGGACTTCAAGCAGCTGGTGGCCACACCACATACTGATTGGTACTTTTGATTTTGAGCCTCCCTTCATTCAGGGACACATTGTGAAACATTTTTAGTTTATGTTTTATGGTGTTGACTCTTTTAGTGTTAATACAAATATTTACACATTAAGTTTACTGAAAGTAAAAACAGTTGAAAGTCAGAGGACGTTTCTTTTTTTGCAGAGTATATATTTAAATAAAAAAAAATAAAATAAAAAAAAGTTACATCAAAACTAACCTTGAAAAAAGGAGACAAAGCTCATCCAGAGCATGAGCAGAGAGTGATCCTCCAAAAAACGCTTGGCTACACTTTGGTGAGAGAGAATATTAATAAAGTCGCTAACTAAAGGCCAGTAGGTATTGTTCTTTAACAAGGCTTCACCACAGTTCACCACCACATGACGATTGTTCTCTTCATCTACAATAAAAGGAAAAAGGGGAAAGTTTAATTATATAATTACACTATATACACACACATTATACTATAACCATTTCAACTGTTTCAATAATTTCTGCACCCTTCACATTAATTCATTACAGTTTGACATACAAATGTTTTAATTTTGATGACTAAAGCTTACAGCTAATAAAATCCCAAAATTCAGTCTCTCAGAAAATTAGATTACTGTACTTTACAGACATTTTGACTTAATTAGCTGATTAGAGTGTGACACCAGGAGTCTCCAATACAGACCTTTTTCACAATATTAAAATTTTCTGAGATACTGAATTCTTGAGTCTTTCACTTCTTGTACTTGGGATTTTCTCCCATTCTTCCTTGCAAAAGGCTTCTAGTTCTGCAATATTCTTTGGTAGTCTTGCATGCCACAGCTCTTTTAAGATCTACCCACAAATGTTTCAATTATGTTTAAATCAGGGGACTATGATGGCCATTTAAAAAAAAAAAAAAAAAAAAAAAAAAAAAAAAAAAAAAAGACACACAACTCGCGTCAGCTTGCATCTCGAGGTATTCCATAGTGGATTTTGACTTGTGTATAGGATCATGGTCCTGTTGTAGAAGCCATCCTCTTTTCAGCTTCAGCTTTTTTTTTTTTTTTTTTACAGATGGTGTGATGTTTGCTTCCAGAATTTGCAGTATTTAGTGGAATCCATTCTTCCCTCCACCCGTACATTGTTTCCTGTCCCACTGGCTGCAACACAACCCCAAAGCATGATAGATCCACCCCCATGCTTAATAGTTGGCAAGGTGTTCTTTTCATGAAATGCTGCTCCTTTCTTTTTCTCCAAACATGCCTTTGCTGATTTTGGCCAAAGAGTTCCATTTTAACTTCATCAGTCCACAGCACTTGTTTCCAAAATGCATCAGGCTTCTGTAGATGTTCTGTTGCATACTTCTGACGTTGGGTTTTCTTCTGTTAACTCTTCCATGAAGGTCTTGTGGAACGGTGCAACACCACTCCTGAATCTGCTAAATCTTCCTGCAGGTTTTTTTATTTTATTTATTTATTTATTTATTTTTAACAGTCAAATGGGGTTTTTGATTTGTCTTTCTGACCAGCATATGAGCAGTTCTCTCAGAGTTTTCTAGGTCTTCCAGATCTCATCTTGACCTCCACAGTTCCCCAGGCCTGCCATCTCTTAATTACATTTCTCATTGTGGAAACTGCAAGCTGACAACTCTCTGCTATCTTCTTGTAGCCTTCTCCTGCACTGAGGCCATCAACAACTTTCATTTTCAGAGTCTTACACAGCTGCTCCCATGGTTGTTGAGCGTCCGCAAGTGTGTTTGAAGAGTCAAAGTATCTGTAAAGCTTTGAAATTGGAATTTACTAGTTTGTTTGTTTGTATTTGGGTTTATTGCCATATCAGCGTCTCAGGCTATTTCATGGCAAGATTCACATCAAATATTAAGCTGATTTATTATGTTATAAAAATTTAAATGATTAAGAGCGTAGTGAGAAAGTTAAAAGTATATAATAATAATAGATCACATAATAGCATGGTCTTGGTCAGAAGAACAGGGATTTACATTTCGTTCTTTACGTGTACTTTAGACAGAAATTATAAGAGTTTTTCTGGTTTTGCCTTGCAGAATATGTTTTTAAAATCTTGTTCCGGTAGAAATTGTTTTCTTATGGTTGTAAAACTTGGGCAGTCCAAAAGTATGTGTTTTATGGTTAAGGTCGTTCTGCAGCGCTTACATTTTGGGGCTTCTTCATCCTTCAATAAATAAGCATGGGTAATGTTTGCATGGCCTATACGGCACCTTGTATATACTACCTGGTCGTGCCTTGATTCGAATGAGTGATAACTTTGGAATTTGGAAGCATTTGCCATGCATTAGACTTAATGAGCTGATTAAGGTATGAAACCTGAAATCTGAGACTCTGGAACTCAACTTTTAACAGTGCCATAATATTTATTATTTTTGTTCAATTGATGGCATAAGACGTACCTATGCATTAATGTTTGCTGAAAATATTTTGCATTTTTCTTCCAAGAGAGACTGTTATCTTTTCAATAAAAATAAATAAATAAATAAAATAATCACCAGAATCAAGGGGTGCCCAAACTGTCGCATAAGACTGTATCTTTCAAGATTTACGTCATTTCTTAGGAGACTGCCTGTTTTTAACACCTTGATTGATAAACCATCTCCTTACTCAATATGATCTTAAGTTAGGAAAGGTTTCTTAAAGGCCATTTGTCAAAATGTATTATAGGTTAAAAAAAATAAATAGATATGCTGAAACCTGACTCGTAGTTTTTCTGGCCACTTGCAATTCAGCCAGAATGACATTTGATGACACACACACACTAGAAGTCTCTCTCTCTCTAATCATTTAAATCACTAATGGTTCAGGAGGTACAGCAGTTGCATAGTAACAAATGTTCCCCATTAGTATCCCTATTCTGGCTTGTATGCATTTTTATTTAGCTATATTAAGAGGCAGTGTTGTGCATCAATGTATTAAAAAAATGCTCTTCAGCATGCTCATGTTTCAGTGAACGCCGAACTGAACAGAACTGATTACAACAAAAGAAATTTAATGTAACCACTGTTTACATACACAGTGGTGACTTGCAGCGAAAAATTCATTTGATCGATAATAATCCATGAGCAGGAGAAAGACGTTATCCATTACCCTTTCATTAGTAAAACTAGTCAGAGATTGAGCCAATCACACGAGAATCTGAATCCTTTGGTGACGTAAAACAGTGCACTATGCGTGTTGCACGGAGCACTGAGAACAATGCTGCTTTCAGCAAAGAATTTTTACATGCTGTAAAAAAAAAAAAAAAAAAAAAAAAAGTAAATAAAACTGTTTTAAGCTGATTTTTGATACCATTAACTGAGCAGTATTTTTGATACGAACATATAAAGACCAGCATGCATGCTGTACCTTGCAGCTCACTCTTGATAAGGCAGCTCTCCATCATGTAGAGCAGTACGGTGACCATGATGTCTAGCAGCTGGCACTCCTCGGTGACATGACGTGCCAACTCTTCATTACTGAACAGCTGCACACTGATATGAACTATTCGGTTGGACATTGTGTCTGATTCATGGCTCTTCATCAGAGTCTTCATGATAAAGGCATAGTGCTGGACAAACGTTTTAGTAAAAGTGACCTGAAGAGGAAAGGTGAACAGGTTACAAATCTATCAGCCACTTACAGTAGGTTCATAATCTTATTGCTCTGCTTAGAAATAAGATTCTGACAAATGCAGTAAATGAAAAGCATTAAAATAAAGAACAATGGAGAAAAAAAAAAAAAAAACAGAACCCTGTCTGAAAAGGTACACACTTCTGCATTAAGTGATCATAATACTCTCACTCACTCATCATTTATACCACTTTATCCTGTACTTAGGGTCACGGAGGGTAGGATTGTTCCGATACTAGTATCGGAAAAACTGCCGATACTACAAAAAAAAAATCTGGCATCAGTATCGGTGAGTATTTGAGTCCACGATATGATCCGATACCATTTTCCCCCCAAACATAACCTAGTTATGCCCGCTAGCTTTGTTTAACGCTGCAAATCGGAAATCAATATTTCACCGCTCAGAATGCAAACACAGGAAGTTGTGTCGTGTTGCCACAAGCAACCACTGTTTACGGCAGTTAAGTAGTAGCTAGGACAGAGAAGGACGAGCCGTGCCAGACGCAACAAACATTGGAAGCTTCATTCAAACAAAGAGAAAAGTTTTCACAAGACAGTCAACGAGCAATAAAGATAACCGACGGGATTATCGAGTTTATTGTACTGGATGACCAGCCACTGTCAGTGGTCGAAAACGTGGGCTTTCGCCGCTTAATTGAACATTTGGAGCCCCGTACAGTTTGCCTGGTCCCAAATATATATCTCTGATACAGCGCTCCCTAAGCTATATGAGACACACATTTCATGTAAACTAAAGGATGTGCAAACTATCAGCTTCACTACTGACATCTGGAGCTGCGACTCGACCGCGCTGTCTTTACTAAGTTTGACAGCACACTGGGTGGACACAGTGACGGTCATCTTTTACTCTTCAAAGTGCAGTGCTGCAGGCTAACAAGTTTCGCGGCTCGCACACCGGCAAGTCAATAGCTGAATCAATCGAGGGTATGCTTATACAGTTATATTGTAAAAATAGTAAAATACCTTTTTCAGTTTACAGTGTTAGAATTGTGGCTGCATTTGAAGTTCTTTTTCTGATGTTGAACTCAGTTTCTTTTTCAAAAATAAGTAATACTGTTAAAATGTATGTCAGATAAAAACACTCTAGTTTACTATATGTTCTTGTTCATGTTTTATTAAGGGATAAATCTAAGGCACAGCATAAAATATTCCTGTAAATTAATACAGGGATAGTAGTATCTACAGCTGTATATACAGACACACACCCAGGTATCGGATCAGTACTCGGTATATACCCTGAGCCCAAGTATCGGAATCAGTATCGGGAGGGGAGCAAGAGGCGGGGTACAACCTGGACAGGGTGGCAAAACCATCGCAGGGCACACTCTCATACACTCAGTCACACTTATCTACACACTATGGGCAATTTGGGAACGCCAATTAGACTAATCTGCAGGTCTTTGGACTGTGGGAGGAAATCAGAGTACCCGGAGGAAACCCACCAAGCACGGGGAGAACATGCAAACTCCATGCACACAGGGACGGGAATCGACCCAGGCCGGGAATCGAACCCTGGACGTGCAAGATGTTAGTGCTAACCACTACAACACCGTGGCGTGATCATAAAAACCATATCAAAAAAATAAATATTAATGCATTTAAAAATATATAAATAAAGAGTAGTAAAAAAATTTATGTGTTTCAACATGAGCAAATTGTTTCAGTATGAAATGTATACCTTATAGTCTTGATCTGGCAACATGTTGAGTAGAAAAGTCACCATCTTCTGTGGAAACTCATATTTAATAGTCCAAAACAATAACTCCTCTAAAAAACATTTATGTTTTAGAACATCCATTATAGACGAATCTACCAAAAAAACAACAAAAAAAACAGGACATAAGACATAATAATAACAACAAACAAGCAATGGAGAAATGGAACACTGCAATGAAATCATTCACCTTTGGTACTGCTACTCAGCTTTACTCTCTTTCTCTGGCCGATACTCTGCCCTCCATCCTGTTCCTCCTGTTTAAGAAAGATAAATAGCATGTGCCTTTTCTTATAGACAACACTGAGGCTTAAGAGACAACGTAGCATTCTCCTATAGTAAAAAATAATCAATGACAGAAAGTTGTGGTGCAGTTACCATATAACTTTCAGCAACTCAAATGTGCTGTGTTGTGATCAATACTCAAACATGCAGATTACCATGCATTACTAAAGAGAATTGAGAGGCTGTTTTTAAATCTTACCTCTTTATTTTCCTCATTTGGGCTGACTGCTGCAGTGGCCCCTAAAATGAACAAAAATATGCAAAAAGAATAACGAAGAGGAAATAAACAAAAATAAATAAATAAATGTGAAAGCAAAGTGTGTCTCAATTATAAATAAATATCTAATCAACCAATAAGAATGGAAAAAAATAATAATAATTACCCAGTAAGCCAAGTGCTCCACCCCCAGCCGAAGAGTCTGCTGCCCCCGCCGACCCCTTATCCTCTGCAGACACCAGGCCAGAATTCTTGAGTGCTGACAGGTACTTCTCATAATTTCTCTTGGCATACACATTCTCCTCTTGGCCTGTCATCAAAGAGAAACAGACAAAGCATGACTCCCTCAAGTACTCTATTTAAAAAAAAAAAAAAAAAAAAAAAAAACCCTTTGCATTAATAACACTTAGGCCAGAGTTCAGATGTGGGTGACTGTAGTGAGACAAGAACAGGACATAACGTGATTGTTACCAAATCATGTGATACATAACTTAGCTTTAGCTGAGCAATCATGCATACCAACACACACCGACGATGGCGCAAATTATTATGAATTGCTGTCGTTTGGGAACACAATATATTTATATAATATGGATAATATATTTGTTAACTCCAAGCACAATACTCACCTTTGCAATATGGATATTACAGAAACATGCACAATGACAATAAGCATTTTTTTTAAACAAACTACAGTTTTGTGTTTGTGCCTCCTAAGCAGTAAGAAGATTGTGGGGTGTTGTGGTATGAGCAGTTGGTTAATGAGATTTTTTTTATTGTACACTAATCTCAGCTAAGGACATGGACTAAATCAAAATGTTTTGCTCAAATGGACATGCTTACCCATGCTGAGTTCTTTAAAGGTCTGCTGATTGGTTAAGACCTTTGTGAGGACTGTGCGCATGGCTCCACCCATTTTAGTGAGGTCTTCTAGGAAAGAAATCTGAGGCTCTAGCTGCTGAAGGACCTTTTGCAGATCTCTCTCTGTGGTGGATTCTGGGGGGAATAAACAACTGTTTACTGGATAGATATGACCTGCTCAAGTTATTTTAGAACAAATTAAGAAACCAATTCCAAATGCTGCAACGCAAGTGAAGGAGGCGATTATTAGACTCAAAAACAAAAAATTTAAGTATTAATATTAATACAATGATAATGATTATATTACACTGCCTGGCAAAAAGGGCAGTATATCAGAAGGTTCCAATTATTGGTATGCATCAAGGAAAGAAAACAACCAAGGTGATCTAAAGTGACTGGAACTGTCCAGCACATTATAGAGCTGAACCATCAACTTTAGAGAAGAAATGTGTATTGGGGGGGGGGGGGACTGATAACACTTAAAGCTGTGTCATTTAAAAAAGATAAATAAATAAACAAAACAGAGGTTTGGGAGAATCAGGAAAAGAAACAAAGCATAAAGTGATGAATCCATTATGCCTAGAGCTCCACTGTATAAGTGTAGGGAGGCAGTGTTATGATCTGGGGTTGCTTCTGTTGGTCAGGTTCAGGCTCAGCATTGTTACTGTATGTATTAATAAATTGAATTCAGTTGATAACCTTTACTTCATAAAATAAAAAAATGCTCTAATAGGATAATGTTCATATACTGTATTAGGACTGAAATCGCAAGAAAGTAGTTCTGGGATTATGAGGAAACCTCTGCACACATGAATTGGCCACTACATTGCAGGTCACGATCAATGCTTTGAATCTGTAAACTTTATGGGCAGCACGGTTTGTTGCTTACTTTTAAGCCCATGAAAATGGGAAACAAATTTAAGAGAGCTTTATTTGCTAATCCTTTAATGCAATATTTTGTTGATGTCCCCAAATAAAAGCTGAATGTCCACACTTCAGTAATATATTTAATTGCTTCATTTCAAACCCATTGTGATGGTTTGCAGAGGCAAATTTATAAAAAATAGCATCACTGTGCATTAAACAAAAAAGATTTCCTAGTTGTCACATGACACTGGTTCTGGAAATGCAAGAATGTGACCAATGTGCCTCACCTGACTCTGTGTAGCCATCTCTCAGGTACTGTATTATGTTGATAATAAAACGAGGAAGAACCATCTCAGACATGAGCAGTAGATCTCTAGGAACTGATGGAACATTCTCTCCGGTTCTTAACCGATGTCTTCGGCAAAACCTGCCAAGTTTAAGAAAATTCTTAGCAAGCAATTTCATTAAATGCTTTAACTTGCAATATTTACTAGACATTTAAAAATATATAATAATCTATTGTACCCATATGGCAACAAATTAAAGAAAGGTAAATATAACAAATTAAAAATAAAGTTTTGCAAAAATTGTTATTTTTGCTGTCAGGGAAAAGAACTGATTAAAATCACATGGCATGTACACTTGTGCTTCTTCCGTAAGGTGCATAAAACTAAGGAGTTCTTCGCTGTTGAATTTTTAAAATTAATTTTCTATAATAATAGCCCACAGTAGTACTGGTCATAATAATAAACAATTTTTTACAGGAACTTGTATAGACATTTCACATTTAATTGTATGGAATAAACACACCATGTGTAACTATAAACAGATTAAAAGTATGATTTTAGTGATCAAATAAAGATTGTAATAATGGGATATGCTGTTACGGGGGAAGGGGGGGGGGTCATTGCACACCAGTTAAACATGTTTACTTCTTAAATGGCAGATTTGGCCTTTGTATGTTAAATGAATGCCCACTGAGAGTGCTTATTAAAACAGAAGTGAGAAAGCAAATATGGGTAATCAATCCAGTTCATGTTATGTGCTCAGATTACAAGTAAACAAACTGCCTTCTAAAAATCATACAAAGTTTACTTTTACCCCTGCCATTTCAATACACATCACTGACTTTTTAAATTTGTTTAGTTCAATACACCTTAATCACTAAACCGAGAAGAGGTAAATAAGTACCTTCATACTAAATGGCCACTACATATAAATTAACAAAGCAACCCTGAAACTAAACACAGGTTTAATAACACCAAACACCAGCTGCCAAATCTGCATAAACTAATTTAAGCATATCGCCTCCTTTATCAGCTGCTCGTTGTGTGAAGAAGCCCAGAGAAGCTTCTCCTCAATCATCCTGTTAAAACTCACGGTAGTAAAATGATATTTTAATCTGTAGCTGTAACTAAAATAATGGTGTGCAATTTGGATTATTTCCTTGCGTCATCATGACAACAAAAGCCTAACATAAAACAAGAGAGTATCATTTCAACTGATGACTGATTGTACCAACTCCTGTATACCTGGCAGTAATGAAGGTTAAAATACTAGTCTTAAAGGGGGCGAAAAAAAGGACAGGTGGATCTTTCTCTGTAGGACAGTATACCGTGTTGTTCTGCTACAATCAAAAGTCAATCATGAAACGAAACAAATATATGGGTGATATTTTGCAGCTAATTGTGCTGATAAGACATGCACTGGAACATCAGTTGTATTCTGCTATATTTTGTGCTGCGTTATTGCATGGCACTTTTCAATGCTTTGTGTTTGCACAGTAACTTTTCTTCACTGATTATCATCTTGAAATGCACTGGTTTCTCTCCCTTTATTTTGGTACAATAAACTGCACCAAAGTCTTGGAACTGTACTGTAAACATGAACAGAAAAGCAGGGCAATTAGTACCACTATTACTGAAATCATATGAAATCAAACCCATTTCAATTAAAGCTGTCATTAGTTAGCCAGGACACCTGTGTGTAAAACCACAAAACAGTCGACATGCAAAACTTATAAATTCGGTTTGTATTTGAGCTGCTTTTATTTTAAACAATATTGATGTAATGAATGTAAAGAAGCAAAAGGCAAGAGCTGTCAGTAAAGCTCTGCGAGGTTAAAAATAAACCACTGACACTCTGTAAGGGGTGCAGCTAGGCTAGGCTAGGCTAGGCTAAGCTAGCTGTGTTACTGTGCTGGGAACCTGGAGGGGAAGAGTCTACTCTTTAGCATATGGCTTTAGCAAGTTATTATTGTATTATTCTGCGTTCTGGTGCTCATGACATGTATTGAGTTGAAAACACCCATCCAAAAAAGTACAGGACAGACAGGTGACATTAGCTAATAACGTTCTCTCAGCTAGCTAATGACTAAACATGGACAGCTAGACGGCTAGCTACGGAGCAGCTGAACTTACCCACTTTCTCGCATGACATTACTGTCCCCGCAGTCGCAGGCCCCGCCAGCCTGACTCCGAAACATATTAAAATCATGGCCGCTGTGGTCGCCGTTATTAAAACACTCAGCGCAGAGTGACATGCAGGGCGAAATGCCACAGGTCCGACAGCGATATGCTACAAAATTAGCAGTCCAGACCAAGCCGCAGAGCGTAGCGTTATCATAGGAGCGGACGGTTTTGCAGAACTCCTCGAAGCCGTCCCCTCCTGCCAGCAGGGATTTACACCAGTCCAGGGCCTCGGTGTCCGCCGCCGGTTTCTCCGGATTAAGAACATTATCCAGCAGTTCCTGAAGTTGTCGGACCCCAGAGCTGTTGTCAGTCCGATTGAGGTCTGCTTTTAAGTGAGCGGCTGTAGCTTTCTTATCCCGGCGTAGCAGCGACGCCGCCATCGTTCACTCCGAACTGTTGTCCACAATTTATTTTGGTTGTCTTGTTGCAACGTTCACGTCTTTTCTCGCGAGATCATGAAGCGCGCTGCCAAAGTGACAGTAGAACGCTGTAGTAGTGAATATGAAAGAGTCGAGCAGCATCGAAGCCGAGATGCTGTTTATCTGCCATGGCCCTACAGGTCAGGTGACAACACACACACACACACATATGCACACAAACACTGCTATTTTTGGAATGAAGTGTGTTAATGGATTTTAACAACAAACGAATAAAAACAAAGCATTCTATCAGTAACTATAAATACATATCAATCAGATGCTTGTTTTGTGTTACTCATGTCTCAAGATGGCACAGTGTAGTGGTTAGCACTGTCGCCTTGCACCTCCAGGGTCCGGGTTCGATTCCCGTCTCTGTGTGCATGGAGTTTGCATGTTCTCCCCGTGCTTGGTGGGTTTCCTCCGGGTACTCCGGTTTCCTCCCACAGTCCAAAGACATGCAGGTTAGGCTAATTGGCGTTCCCAAATTGACCATAGTGCAGTGGTTCTCAAACTTTTTCTGTCATTCCCCACTTAAGGGGGTGAGCGAATTTTCAAGCCCCACTTGTCAACAAAATAATAACGAAATCGGCCAAGTTTACTGTTTATTGAAATATCAGTTTCTAAACCAGTAAGATCAAACAACACCAAGTTAAAAACAGATAAAATACACGTGCAATTGTTATAAAAGGCTTACGTTGTCACTTATTATTGCATAATTGACCCCATGTTTATTAGCTGCTCAACAATCGTTTGTAGTTTTTTTGCACTGGCCAACTTTGAATGAAGCCATTTGTGCTTTGCTGTCCACTGATTCAGATGTTACCATGCGATTATCTTGCTGTCTGTATTCTGCCAGCTTTCTTTGAAAGAAGTCGAGTGGTTTATTAACGTGACTGGAGTGTGTTGTCTCTAAGTGTCTTCCTAATTTGTTGGGTCTCATGCGGTCTGCTGCCAGCAGTTTAATACACAAAACACACACGGGTCTCTCTTCTGCCCCCACCATCCCCACCATGAATCCAAGCTCAAGATAGTCTTCATTAGGGGTGGGCGATATAACCAAAATCTTCTATCACAGGAGAAGCCATTTTCTACCTCGATAACGATCACAATCACAATTGCTATATCACAATATAGCAATTTGTATCTGAAAATACATAAATAAAAATTCAAACACAAAAACTGTTTTACATAATGTAATTTTATTTAAACTGTGAATTGCTGAGGTTTGCCGAATTTTTTTTTTGCTTTGGCCATATTCGTTTAGAAGCTTGGATTTCAGATGATAGAAAAGGTTTGATGTGTTTCCACCACTTGTTAAAACAGTGCACTTGTGTACCTTCCAAATCACGTTCATCTCATTCGTATTACTTTTCTTCTACCAAAACCAATTCCACACCACAGACGATGCAGCTTTTTTCTTTACAATCTCCTCGTTCTTGGTTTCGTCACATGTAAGCAAACTCACTGCTGCTGCAGCGTCTTCTTCCATTGTCGAAGTGTATGTGAAGCCAAACACGTCAAAAGTGGGACGAAACCGTGGCACCCGATTGAACCAAATATCTGCGCAAATACAGCGCAGCGCGACTATCTGGATAGCGCAGTGATGATCTGGTTTATTCGCGCAGCGCCGCTCGAATCACAAACCGCGACTCACTGTGTTTTATTTTAAAACAATTTAAAATGTCAGGACTGTTTAATATTGTTTCCGCCTTGCCATGCCTGGTTTCTACGTGAGCATCCCAGCGGGGTAAGATGTATTTTGATGGTCGGTGCGGTTTATTTCTGTCAGAGTCGCGCAGTGCTGCCCAGTGGGTCGCGCAGGTTTGTGATTCGAGCAGCTGCTCAAGTTTGTCCGACGTTAAACCGTTATTGTTCCACTATGGTTCCACTTTTTCTCCCGGCCCACAACTGATGTTATTTTAAATGTACTTGTATTAATGATCCATTTATTTGTGTGTGATTGTTTAGTTTTTTCCTATTATTTTTCCACTAATTTCCTCTCGTTCATTGTGCCCCACCTGTCATGTCTGTATTCCCCACTAGTGGGGCGCGCCCCACACTTTGAGAACCACTGCCATAGTGTGTGAATGAGTGTGTGTGTGTGTGTGTGTGTGTGTGTGTGCTCTGCGATGGATTGGCACGCTGTCCAGGGTGTACCCTGCCTCATGCCCAGAGTCTCCTGGGATAGGCTCCAGGTCCCCGCGACCCTAAATACAGGATAAAGCGGTATAGAAGATGAATGAATGAATGTCTCAAGATGAACAGTAAAGAAGTGACATACACCACCGTTCAAAAGTTTGGGATCACTTGCAAATTTCTTTGTTTTTGTTTCTACATTCTACAAAAATATGTAATAACACAAATGGAATTAGGTAACTATGTAAAAACAACAGTCAGTTGTTATTTTAAGATATGAAGGTCAGCTGTTCTGGAATAGTTCTTGCAAGAACAGTCTTGTCAAGTGCATTTGCAAAACCCATCAAGCACCATAATGACACTGGCTCTTATGAAGACCATCCCAGGAAGTTTATCAAAACTATATTGTAGTGGGAGGAAATTAGAGGCAACTTATAAGAACCTGGGGAAAAATGTGATTAAATGAAAGCATACACTGGCGGCACGGTGGCGCAGGGGTTAGTCCTGTCGCCTTGCACCTCCAGGATCGAGGTTTTGATTCCAACCTCGGGTCAGCATGCATGGAGTTTACAGTATATGTTTTTTGCTTGGTGGGTTTCCTCTAACAGTACTCCATTTCCTCCAACAGTCCAAATACATGCAGATTACATACTTGGTGTTCCCAAATTGCTCCAGTGTGTTCCTGTACTACAAACCGGATTCCAAAAAAGTTGGGACACTAAACAAATTGTGAATAAAAACTGAATGCAATGATGTGGAGATGGCAAATGTCAATATTTTATTCAGAATAGAACATAAATCACGGAACAAAAGTTTAAACTGAGAAAATGTATCATTTTAAAGGAAAAATATGTTGATTCCAAATTTCACGGTGTCAACAAATCCCAAAAAAGTTGGAACAAGTAGCAATAAGAGGGTGGAAAAAGTAAATTTGAGCATAACGAAGAGCTGGAAGACCAATTAACAGTAATTAGGTTAATTGGCAACATGATTGGGTATAAAAAGAGCTTCTCAGAGTGGCAGTGTCTCTCAGAAGCCAAGATGGGTAGAGGATCACCAATTCCCACAATGTTGCGCAGAAAGATAGTGGAGCAATATCAGAAAGGTGTTACCCAGCGAAAAATTGCAAAGACTTTGCAGTTATCATCATCAACTGTGCATAATATCATCCGAAGATTCAGAGAATCTGGAACAATCTCTGTGCGTAAGGGGCAAGGGCGTAAAACCATACTGGATGCCCGTGATCTCCGGGCCCTTAAACGACACTGCACCACAAACAGGAATGCTACTGTAAAGGAAATCACAGAATGGGCTCAGGAATACTTCCAGAAACCATTGTCAGTGAACACAATCCACCGTGCCATCCGCTGTTGCCAGCTGAAACTCTACAGTGCAAAGAAGAAGCCATTTCTAAGCAAGATCCACAAGCACAGGCGTTTTCATTGGGCCAGGGATCATTTAAAATGGAGTGTGGCAAAATGGAAGACTGTTCTGTGGTCAGACGAGTCACGATTCGAAGTTCTTGTTGGAAATGTGGGATGCCATGTCATCCGGACCAAAGAGGACAAGGACAACCCAAGTTGTTATCAACGCTCAGTTCAGAAGCCTGCATCTCTGATGGTATGGGGTTGCATGAGTGCGTGTGGCATGGGCAGCTTGCATGTCTAGAAAGGCATCATCAATGCAGAAAAATATATTCAGCTTCTAGAACAACATATGCTCCCATCCAGACGTCATCTCTTTCAGGGAAGACCCTGCATTTTTCAACAAGATAATGTCAGGGCACATTCTGCATCAATCACAACATCATGGCTGCGTAGGAGAAGGATCCGGGTACTGAAATGGCCAGTCTGCAGTCCAGATCTTTCCCCTATAGAGAACATTTGGCGCATCATAAAGAGGAAGGTGCGACAAAGAAGGCCCGAGAGGATTGACCAGTTAGAGGCCTGTATTAGACAAGAATGGGAGAACATTCCTATTTCTAAACTTGAGAAACTGGTCTCCTCAGTCCCCAGACGTCTGTTGAGTGTTGTAAGAAGAAGGGGAGATGCCACACAGTGGTGAAAATGGCCTTGTCCCAACTTTTTTGGGATTTGTTGACACCATGACATTTTGATTCACCATATTTTTCCCTTAAAATGATACATTTTCTGAGTTTAAACTTTTGTTCCGTGATTTATGTTCTATTCTGAATAAAATAATGACATTTTCCATCTCCACATCATTGCATTCAGTTTTTATTCACAATTTGTTTAATGTCCCAACTTTTTTGGAATCCGGTTTGTATATATATATATATATATGTGTGTGTGTGTGTGTGTGTATCCTGTGATCACTTGGCTCGCTGTCCAGCGAGTGCCCCACCTTGTGCCCAAACTGTCCTGGGATAGCCTCAAGGCCCCTGTGACCCTGTACAGGATAAGCGGTATAGAAGATGAATGAATGAATGAAGCATACAGAAACCCATGTTCATGATTCAATTAGGAATCCTGCAACTGTAAGGCATAAATTAGACTGTTGGGCTACTTTCCTTCTTCTTCTCGCTCAATATGAATGTTGGACCACATATACAATATACAGTAGAACTATCAGGTTGTGACTGGTGCTGGAGCATGATCGAATCTAAACATTATACCGGAGTCATCACTGAAGAAATTCTAATAAGCAACTTTTTATGTAGGGTCTTTTTAGACATCGAGGTTTCATTCTCCAGCTGAAGCCATGTCAGCTGGTATTGATCAGAAGAGGGTTACAAAAGAAGTCCTAAAACATTATTTGTACCATTAAAAACTATAAGCCCCTCATTAACAAGTTACAATTGGGCAGAACAGTGATATTACAAAAAACAGCTGCAGAAGCTCCAACTCGATTCAGAATATCTGTTATTAAGTTATAAGTTATCCCCTGCATGTGACAGCAATCCCTTGTATTCTTCACATACTGTACAGTAGCTGGGCTACAGTATGTATAGTATATGTGTTATGGGATATGGAAGCACTTTGTCATGAAAAAAACAGGCCCAGATAAAATCAAAATGTTTTTTTGGTCAGATGAGATGAAGGTAAGGTTCCTGTGCAGCTGGGGCTGGGCCGTTAGCCAGAATAAAATAGACTAACACAACTATGTCTATCAGAAAAGATTTCCAAAAGAAGGAAAAAAAATCTCCAAGCACAATAACGATCCAAAGCACAAATCCAATTCAACAAAGTAATGGCTTTAAAAGATCAATGGTTTGGACTGGCCCTATCAAAGCCTGGGTATAAGTCTTATTAAAACCTGTTGAATAACTCGAAGAGGACTATACACAGAAGATTCCTTTACAGTCTGAAAAATCTAAAGTATTTTCTTTTCCAAAGAAAAGTGACTGAAATAATTCAATTCAATTCAATTCAATTCAATTTTATTTGTATAGCGCTTTTAACAATTGACATTGTCTCAAAACAGCTTTACACGATCAAAAGAATTATTTAAGTTTGTATGGAATGTGAATGTGTATGAATCAAAATGGTCAGATAGTCCCTGGTGAGCAAGCCGCGGGCGACAGTGGCAAGGAAAAACTCCCTGAGATGGTAATAGGAAGAAACCTTGAGAGGAACCGGACTCAACAGGGAACCCATCCTCATCTGGGTGAAACAGATAGCAGGAAATTATCTGCATTTATACAGTGTTAGGTGGCAGGCAGTTCAGCTATAATAGTTGATGTTAATTGATGTTAAAATGGAGTCCAGTAGTTATTGGAGACTCAGATAGACTTGTAGAAAGTTCCAGTCCTGAACTATCGAATTATCAAGTCCTCAGAGAAACAGCTGACAACACCAGTCGAGGCCAGAACCATCTTCTAAGTAGAGAGAATCATCCCCAGACACCAGACGGATCCCAAAGAGACACACGGGGCATCCATGCGACGAGACCTCCAACCAGAAACGGGGCACCAGGATGGATCAGACAGGTCCGGAGGGCAGAGGGAGTCTGGATCACTGGCAGCTCAGGAATGACATGTGTAGCTCGACAGAGAGAGAGAGAGAAAGAGTGAAAGGCAGAGACAGGGGGAGAGAGGAAAGAGAAAGAGGGGGAGAAAGAGAAGAGGAGGAGAGATGGCAATTACAGTAGGTATGGTCACAGTCACATAATGTATAATGTGAATGTATATTAACTGTAGAGTGCAAGCAGAGACTCCGGCAGGACTAACTATGACAGCATAACTAAAAGGGAGAGCCAGAAGGAAACACAAACATGAGGGCTCCCTGAGATGTAAAGCAAACAATCACCTCACCGTCAACAAACCTGAGTGATCAAATGAGAGTGAATTAAAGAGTAGACTTAAACACTGAGACTGTGTCTGAGTCCCGAACACTATTTGGAAGACTATTCCATAATTTTGGGGTTTGTAAGAAAAAGCTCTGCCCCCAGCTGTAGTTTTCATAATACGCGGTACTGACAAGCAACCTGCATCCTTTGACCGAAGTAGGCGTGGCGGATCGTAAGACACTAGCAGTTCGCTCAGATACTGCGGCGCGAGACCATTTAATGCTTTATATGTCAAGAGTAGTATTTTAAAATCAATGCGAAATTTCACAGGGAGCCAATGTAGTGAAGATAGGATAGGGGTGATGTGCTCGTATCTTCTGGTTCTAGTGAGGACTCTCGCTGCTGCATTCTGGACTAGCTGAAGCTTGTTTATGCACCTAACAGAACAACCACACAGTAAGGCATTACAATAGTCCAACCTAGAAGTGATAGAAGCATGAACTAGTTTTTCTGCAATGTTTAGCGACAATATATTTCTTATCTTGGCAATATTTCTGAGGTGAAAGTATGCTATCCTGGTAATATTATCTACATGAGCTTCAAATGAAAGGCTGGAATCTATAATCACGCCGAGGTCTTTTACTGTTGCACTTGACGGAACAGAAAGGCCATCTAAAGTTACGGTGTGATCTAAGATTTTACTTCTAGCTGTATGCGGTCCTATGACTAGAACTTCTGTCTTATCCGGATTAAGCAGAAGGAAGTTAATTAGCATCCAATTTCTTATGTCCTGCACACATTGCTCAACTTTAGTAAGCTGGTTTTTCTCATCAGGTTTTGTTGAGATGTATAGCTGTGTGTCGTCAGCATAACAATGAAAACTAATACCATGCTTACGGATTATGTTGCCCAGAGGAAGCATGTAAAGGGAAAAAAGCAGTGGGCCTAAAACTGAACCCTGCGGAACGCCAAACTCCACTAGGGAACATGCAGAATAATCACCATTTAAGTCTGCATACTGATAACGATCGGTCAAATAGGATCTGAGCCAGGAGAGGGCTGTACCCTTAATTCCTACTACATTTTCTAATCTGTGAAGAAGAATAGCATGATCAATGGTGTCAAAAGCTGCACTGAGGTCGAGTAATACAAGCATAGTTACACAACCCTGATCAGAGGCCAAAAGGAGGTCATTTACTACTTTAATGAGTGCTGTTTCTGTGCTGTGATGAGGCCTAAATCCTGACTGATACAGTTCATGTATGCCATTTCCATGTAGATATGAGCATAGCTGCTCCGCTACTATCTTTTCCAGAATCTTAGAGATAAAGGGGAGGTTTGATATTGACCTGTAATTGGACAGCTGACAGGGGTCGAGGTCAGGTTTCTTAATTATTGGTTTGATAACTGCTAATTTAAAAGATTTTGGAACATAACCAATGCTGAGTGAGGAATTAATTATTACTGGTATTATCTGTTTAAGAAAATGTGTCGGTATAGGATCTAATATACAGGTTGAAGAATTTGCAGAAGAGATGAGTGAAATTAGTTCATTCTCTTCAAGGGGAGTAAAGTATTCTAGGTTCGAATCTGACTTGGCTAGGTTAACATCTGTATCAATTACATTGTTCGGTTTCAAAGCCTCAATTTTATGCCTGATATTTACAATTTTATTATTAAAAAAATTCAGAAGTCCTCACTATTGCATGATGTTGTTGTGGAGATTTCTGTAGTGGTCTTATTTCTGGTTAATTTGGCTACGGTATTAAATAAAAATCTAGGATTATTTTTATTTTCTTCTATAAGAGTGGAGAGATACGTTGATCTAGCTACACTAAGAGCTTTCCTATAGTTCAGGATGCTCTCTATTTGAAATACTAACAATTTAGTTTGACGCCATTTACGCTCTAATTTCCGAGCGGTCTGTTTTAAAGTGCGCGTGTGATCGTTATACCAGGGAGCGAGTTTCTTATCTCTAATAATTTTTCTTTTAGCTGGAGCTACATTATCTAAGGTACAACGAAATGTCGACTCTAAATATTCAGTCGCCTGATCGAGTTCTGTGGGGTCAGACGGTGACCTAATCGAAGTTGGTAACTCTGGGAGATTACTGATAAAACTCTGTGTGGTAGTTGATGTGAATGTACGTTTAATACGGTAGCGTGGTGCTGTGCGTACATTATCACTATGACACACTTGAATGGAGACAAGATAGTGATCTGAGATAATTTCAGACAGTGGAATTGTGAATACATTTCTTATACTTAATCCGAAAAATATTATTAAATCTAAAGTGTGACCTGCTTTATGAGGGGGTCCTACTACACACTGATTTACGCCTACGGAGTCCAGTATGGACATAAATGCTGTTCTCAGAGGGTCTTCTGGATTCTCAAAATGAATATTAAAATCTCCAGCAATTAACACTTTGTCTACAGAAACGACCAGGTTTGAGATGAAATCTGCAAATTCACTAAGAAATTCAGAATACGGCCCTGGAGGTCTGTAAATTATAATTAGTGGAATCGACTGAGCTGATTTAATATACTTAAATATACTTATGTTACTATAAAGAATTTCAAATGAGTTAAATTTGTGTCCGTGTTTTTGTACGATAGACAGATTATCATTATGAATAACTGCGACGCCTCCTCCTCTACCAGTTAACCGAGGCTGGTGTATGTAGCTGTATCCAGTAGGACTAGCTTCATTTAGAGCTACATACTCGTCCAGTTTAACCCATGTTTCAGTTAAACAGAGTATATTAAACGCCTGATCTGTGATAATTTCATTAACAATAACTGCTTTTGATGCGGGAGATCTAATATTTAACAGTCCTAGCTTCAGATCAGAGGTGCCGGCTGCACATTCAGTATGATCGGAGTTTGTGGACTTTATGTTAATTAGATTATTGAAACAGACTTTCTGAGGCTTTCTACATTTTTGCTTAGATCAGGGAACAATATGGTGAACCCTGAGTGACGACTCTATGCAGCTAGCAGACGGTTGGTTTAGCCTGTCTGTCTGCTCCCTGGACTGGGCTCTGGATTGTCACCAGATAAATAAATTATTAAAATTTATAATAATAAAAATTCCACATCAAGATGTGCTAAGTTCATAGACTCTTACCAAAAACAGTGGGTGTTGTATTACAAGCAAATGGTAACAATATGTGCCCACTTATCAAATAGGTTAGTTTAAGTTGTATCTATGTCTTCCATAAAGCTTCTCTATTCTCTCTTTTTTTTTTTTTAAACAAAAAATTATCTTATCTAAATCTTCCTTTTCCTGGAAACAGCTGGATCTTTTAGATTTGCACATGTGGACTGACTTTAATTTAGACCATTTTTCAGTACAGTTCAAATCTGAAAGATGAAAAGGCCAATAAATACATACTGTAACCTTTATTCTGTCATTTCATCATCATCGTGTATGGATCCAATCTAAGCCAAGGCAAACAATGAAATATTGATTCATTAATTAATTATATAAATTTGTATTTACTTTAGTAATCCCAAAGCCCCCACTGTAAAATGGTTTAACGGTGAACATGGACTCTACTGTATACAGACACTGGGTGCAAGAATATGCCGTATTCATGTATGTGAAACAATGCTTTACACTGCAACATAAGCAGCCTCTAAGTTTTTTTTTCTGCTTTTCTAAATTCCCTCTAAAGGACATTTGGAACAACAAAACTTTTGTAACACGTATTAACCAAATCCTTACTGTGCTAGTCATTGTGCATGGACTGCTGGTTATGAAATGTTATGGACTGATGGTGTAGATCTAGTAAAGTTAACCCAGTTCACCATGGAAGTCTGCTGACTGGTTTAAAATTCGACGTCACGAATTCACACAAACCACAAAAGAAATTATTTCGTAGTATTTTATGAGTAATTTTGCGAATTGTATTGTTGTACAAAGTTAGATTAGCATGTTTCGCTGCTCTCCCCTAGGTCAGGCTTGCGATGGGGAGACTTGAGGTGACATCCTCCTGGTTGCCCCTCACCACCATACTTCCGAGTGTCAGACCATCCCCTGTAGTAGCCTACGTAGTCACAAACTAGAATCAGGGCACCCAATTTGTCCATATTGGGGGCATCAGGGACCATATTGCCCGTACCTCAATCTGCAACAGTGCAGCATTTTGTAAAGATGTTGGCTTCATGTGTCCAAGAGAAAGCACATGTCCTCCCTCGCCTCCCCAAAAGATGTCATTTCAGACAAAAAAAAACACAAGAAACTATTTATTAAACAAGCAGTTTATTAAACATCCAGTAACAAACAGCCCATCAATATGTGAAATTGTACACATCCAAGTTCTGTACAACAATGCTAACATGACTAAAATAACAAAAACTGATTTTCAATGTTTTTCAAACACTGTACTACAGTATTAAAGTAATTCTTGGAGGCAATAGCCCTATAAACAACAAAGCGAGCACTATGACATACCAGTGTTACAGCCTGTTGTAGGTGAAACATTGAAGCATCATACCACAAACAATGTAGTTTACTGTGAATTAAAGAAGAGAGGAATACTAAAGAGAATAAAACTCTAAGCCTGCATTGTTTAGAAGAGTCATTCCTTTGTTGTAGTCACCGGTCATGCTGTTATGTATCTCTATTTATAACTGTGGTTGCTTTTCTCCCAAGCTAGACATATCAGCAAAACTGAAAGTGATATTTTTTAGGCAAAATTTTAAGGCAAATCTCATTATTTGCTTATTTCTAGTATGTATTTATAATATCATTCAAAGTCTTCCAAAGAATAATTTGGTCCATTCAACAATGTTAGTTGAACATACAAGTCTAAACACTTAAGATTTTCAGCAGGATTTACAGTATACAGGATTAAGGATGTTCTTAAACCTGTGACTTCTTTGGTCACAGGTTTGACTTCTTTGAAAATATTTCACATGTGCAAAACATATTTGAAATTTGAAGTGACTGTATACACTTACAGTATACTGACTATGGGTTTGTATTTTGAGATACTACTGTATAAGGTTTGAGGGCTTTTTCCTTATCACTGCTGTAAAGATGTAAAAAGCAGCAGGTTAGGACAGAAGTCTTGTCTCGTCAGTTTTTGGCAGTGATTCTACACAATCAGACATTAAATAACATCTATGAATAAGAACTGTACAAGCAGCTATAACAGAACATTCACTTAAATGATGATTAAAAACAAATGAACAAACAAAAAACACAAAAGAGATATACAGTATTAAATATATTTAAGGCTTAGAGTTTTATCACTTCAGCCAAATCAAATACTCACTTTCAGATTTGAAGATATTTAGCAGGAATATTCTTTTTATATATATATATATATATATATATATATATATATATATATATATATATATATATATATATAAAGAAGCACACCACTTCATGTCCAAAGGCATAATAAAAGGCATCAAGGATATTTCCCCTAGTTATAAACAGAAATGCTGAAAGATTTAACAATAACTTAATGTTGATCTACAGACTTTAAAACTGATTGTGTGATATTTTCAACCATATTTTTCTGATCGTGCTGAAATGTCTGACTTTTAAATATCCTATACACTTCCATTATTCTCATATTGAATTTGTAAAAAATATCTGCTGCCTATATCTATCTTTTCTTCTAGAAAACAATCCTAAATACCTCTTCAATTACAGCAGTGTTAAACTGCATTCTATATTACTGTACATTTAAAGAATAACCTACAGTACAGTATGTTTCATCGCCGTAAATCTATGTACTGTAACTGGATTGTTTTAAATTAATAGCATTTAGAATGTAAACCCACAGTGAATACTTTAGTGCACTGTTTATAGTCCGGAAGTACACCAGGAATGCCTCTAGTTTTATTCATCCACAAGATGTCAGCCTTCAGCTAATAAGAGCATACAGTTGGTGTGTTTAGTTTTTTTTCCCCCTAAGAACCGGTATCATGTTCTAAAATGTTGAAACACTATTGCAGAAAGGCATGTATCAAGACACAAGAAAAATTTGTTCTGGTAATCTTCAGCACATTACCCTCTTCTCTATTGTGTCTTTCTCTGAGAAAGCACACAGTCTCATATGGTGTGTCCCATAGTAGTATTGACTAAGCTTTTAATATTAGTGACAGGTCTGACATCATGCAGCTGCTTGCGTCTGTCGATAAACGCTGCCAACCTGCCCGTATCCAGTGGAGTTTTGGAATAATCCCCACTGTGAGCGCTCACCCACGGGTGCTGCAAACATGCTGTCGAGCTCGGTCTTTTTCTGGCATCCTGGTTCAGAGTTGAGACAATGAAATCCCTTGCCGCTTGACTCACACCACAGAAATACTCATCCGGAAAACAGAAATCCAGTTTGCAGATGTTAACACAGGTCTCCTCCAGACTCTCATCCAAAAATGGAGAGACGCCGCTCAGCATGACATAGGCCAGCACGCCAACACTCCACACGTCTGTGGAGAAAGACACGGATGTGCCCTGGATCAGCTCTGGAGCAGCAAACTCTGGGTTTCCCAGCAGGAGGTGCACATACCGGTGCCCTGATATCTGCACTGCATCACCCAAGTCTATCAGCTTCACACACGGTACAGGCATGCGCAGGTTGACCATTAGGTTTTCAGGCTGTACGAGAGAATAGCTTATTAGTGAATTAACAAAACAGAGTACAAAGAATTAACATATTGTATACTCATTACAAAGGACACTTGAGTTTTTATTCATGCAAATTAGACACTTAACTTGAAATTATATATCTCTCCAGTTTAAGTAGTAAAAATAAAATATTATTATTGAGTGCATACACATCCTCTTAAAGCAGCACAAAATAGTTGCAGTTGCAATCTCTCTTTGTACCATGGTCATCAGCAATGTTCGCTTAATTATATTTCTTGATGAGAAAATCCTATTTCTATTGTGCCTTGACTGTTTCTGCCATTTGTAACAGAAGTACCCTCATGAGATGAAGTGATTGTGGCTGGCAAGACTCTTGGCAGCACCACTATGCTTACTAGATTGTCAGAGAAATGTCAGAGAAAATAATAAAATCGGGGAAAAAAATCCTTATAATCAATAATCATTAGAGCTGTGTGATCATGCACACACATGGTTTAGAGAGAACGGTGGTCAAGCTATTAGCCCTACGTTATTCTCCACTACTGTGTTATGTGAAGCATTTGTATTACTGTTGAATCTACAGTATATGTCCCAAGACTTTCCCCCCAATGTCTAGTTTATTCTTAAACATTGTTCAAAAAAGCCTGATTCTCTTGAGTCACTGGCTTACCTTCAAGTCCAAATGAGCCACTTTGCAGGTGTGCAGGTGCTTTAAGGCCTCCACTGTGTCCTTAATGAAGAATGCCACCTTCTCTTCCATTAGCTCATCATGAGCCACCAGGTAATCAAGCAGACGCCCACCTTCCAGCCTGGAAAAGAACACAAACAAACACAAATATTAAAATAAGGAAAAGAACACATGTGTATACAAAAGAAATAGTTCCTTTAAACCTGAAATCAATAATACTTCTCCATATTTAATTGTAAACCTAAATATATTTAAACAAATAATATTGCATTGTTATTCAGACAGGACAATCACAGGAGCGAGGAATGTTTTAATTTTTTTTCCTCCAAAGCCTTTGGTTTCATTGCCTCATGTCAATAAGGAATAAGTTAAGCCTTTATTTGTCACATATACATTACAGCACAGTGAAATTCCTTCTTCGCATATCCCAGCGTAACTGGGGTCAGAGCGCAGGGTCAGCCATGATACAGAACCCCTGGAGCAGCTAAAGTAGGGTTAAGCGCCTTGCTCAAGGGCCCAACAGTGGCAACCTGGTGGAGCTGGGGATCGAACGTAACTCAGTGCCTTAGCCCTCTGAGCCACCAGCGCCCCTAATAATAATAATGGCCATCACATTGTGCATGCTGTAATGAAAGCTAAAGGCCATTGAATGAAATATTTATGCATGAGAATATTTTTGGGCAGCCAGTATCTACATATCATGTCATGTGTTTTTGTGTAAAAATCACCTAATCTTAGTGGATCCTAGGCAAAATCAGCTTCAGACACATAACATACAGTGGTTACAAAATCGGAATAACCATCCCGCCGCGTATACCGCCGTTTAAAGGCAACAGCGGCCAAAATAAATCAGTTTACACTTTACTGCATGCTACAAACAAATATGAAAGTTCAGTAGCACGGCAGTTTGCCGAGCATTTGATAACGCATTGTTTGTTTAGCTTACGGCCATATGTGTACATGTAAATGAACGGTGCTTACACTATTCTTACTTACTGCAACGTGACCACAGTTTTGTAATTTATATTATATGGACGGCTGAGGAAAGCACGTGTACTTCTTTGATAAGTGACGAAGTAAGCCTGTTATAATAATAACTTGGTGTTATTTGATCTTATTGGTTTAGAAATTTATATTTAAATAAAACCCTACACACTTCTTTTCTAATTACACGTGATAAAATCTAAAGGCTCACTGTGTTAATATTTATTGTGCTTAAATTTGATCTTAATAAGATTTGATTTAATTTGAATTCTACATTTGTACTGTAATTATAGTACTGTGATTATGAATTCGGTCAACTACAGTGTTTCACTTGATGTTATCGGCTACTACGTGTATTATTTAATGGGACGCGTCTCATTAGTGAGGCAGAGAATGAACTAAGGCATGAGGCGTCAGTCTGTAGTTATATAGCGCCACTCAGTGGTAAAAGCCAGCAAATGCACAGCAAATGCACATCCCGTAATGCGGCGGCGACGTTAAATACGACGCTCCGATTTTGTAACCACTGTATAAAGAGTTTTCACCTTGCAATAATTTATTTAAGAAAAATTAAGCCAAAAAGGAAAAATACAATAGCAATACTAAGCACCCCCTTACAGCTTACACAGGATTTTAGAGGGCCTTCAGCCCTTGATTAATTCATCATCAGTACATGTGCAAGCCTCTATAAAAGAAGAAATTTAGGCAGTTTTCTGGTATCAAGCAATTTGGAGTTCAACATTCTACAGAGAGCTTGTGAACAGGCCAATGTTCTCAGGAATGGACGTCCCAGCACATTCACTCCAAGGTCAGACCTTGCAGTGCTCAGAGTTATACCTCAGATACTACAGGCCTCACTGAGCATGTTAAAATCAGCGTAATTAGAAGAATACTAAACAAGTACGGTTTGTTTGGTTTGCTAGGAGAATCATCTTCTCTCTAAAAACAACATGGAAGTACAAATGAGGTTTGCAAAACAGCATCTGAACAAACCACAAGGCTTCTGGAACAATGTCCTATGGACAAACCAAGTGAAGTTGATTCATCTTAATGCCCAATGACATGTTTGGTAAAAAACACAAACAGTATTTTAGCAGAAACACCTCATACCCATTGTCAAGCACACATAAAGGAGTGATGATTTGGGCTTGTTTTGCAGCCATAGGACCTGGACAACTTGCAGTTATTGAGTGGACCATGAACTCCTCTGTATACCAGAGTATTGTAGAGGCACATGTCAAGTACTTCAACTAAACCTTGGGCAAGAACTGGGTCATGCACCACGACAATGATTCGAAGCATACCAGTAAATCTACATCAGAATGGCTGGGGGAAAAAAAAAAATCAACATTATAGAATGGCCTAGTCAAAGTCCAGACCTCAAACCAATTGAAATGCTGTGGCGGGACCTTAACAGAGCTCTGCATAAGCAAATGCCCAAAAACTTAAATAAAATGAAGCAATTCTGTAAAGAATTATTATGTTCTTTTGCAAAACATAGAATTAAAAGAGAATTAAGTATATACACTTAAGATTGCATGTGAGTAGAAGTGAAGTCAGACTTACAGCTCTAAGACGAGTATGTAGGCTGTGGGTGACTCATAAGTGTCAGTCAGAGCAACTAGCTGAGGATGCTGTACATGTTTCAGGATATCTGCCTCATGAGCCACCTGCTCTTTCTTCTGCATCTTCTTGTTGACAAACTTTACTGCTACTTCCTTCTTAGTGGCCTTGTGCAGACATTTCCTCACCACTGAGAAGCGGCCCCTGCAAACCGAAGAGACAAATAGTAAATGATTAAAAGTGCTTGGTTTTTCTTGTTGAAAGCAGCATATTGTAAAGAACAACATTATTTACCTTCCAAGTTCACAGATTTCCGTAAATGCGGATTCAAAGTTGTCCTTCCATTGAATTTCAGTTCCGTCATATGTTGAAGCTAAAGACAAATATCATTATTGTAATGTTTGAATATTAATTACATGAGAGGTTTGCATTGTGAATGCGGTGTGTGTGAGAAGTGTGTGCTGCACTTACCACAGCTGGGTAGAGTCACCATGTTGGAGGGCTCACTTGGAGGACTAATGCCCCAGGGGTTGCTGGCTCTAACTCGGAACTGGTAATGTCCACCTGGGATCAGATCTTCAATCTTCACACATACATCAGCGGTGGAGCGTACTGATTGCTGCCACACCAGAGAGTCTGCAGATTAAAATCAAAAGCATTTGTACATATACTGTACATAGCCCAAAATATTTACAATTTCCAATATATTTACTCTTAATACAGTACATCAATGATGATTATTTATTCATCATTTTAAAATTCAGGCTTCATCACATACAGTAACATCCCTAAATGCACTTTTTAGCAAGGAAATGCAATAATCTTCTTTTACCACTAGTTGGTGCTCAAACCCTATGTTGCATTTAAACCAAGCAAGATTCGAGTATTATAAAATACTGTAAAATGTAACCATTTTTAAAATGGTAAACTTAAATTTTGTATTTTTTTTTTTAAACCAAGAAATGTACACAGTACCTTCTTGTCTGTACTCCACTGTGTAACTGGTTATGGCACAGTTTCCCAAGCTCGCAGGTGGAAGCCAGTGTACCACCACAGCTGTACTGCTGGCCTCCTGGGCTACAGGTCGAGCTGGGGCTGCTGGGACACCTTCACATCGGCAAAGATACAGACATCATCAATTGAACAATGCTTCCTACTGTTACTCCTATCCATGCAAATGACTCCCCTTTCATTGTTTTGCATCTGAGACCAAATACTGTAGATGTGTCTTCATCCCACATTATGTCGCTTAATGAAAATAAATGGCAATAAATAAAATCTCCCTTTTCCACATTACCTTGTACTTTAATCGAGGCAGAGGACGAAGCTGTGCCGTGGTCATTAATGGCGATGCAGGTGTAGATGCCCGTGTCCTGGGGCATCAGGTTACAGATCTTTAACAGAATGTCACCTGTTTCCCTACAGGGGAAAAACAAGACACAATAGACTCAGAACTGTGAAAATTAAAAAGAAAATAATTTGTAGTCTACAAGTATTAAAAGTGTTCAGATAAACATGACATGTGTGTGTGTGTGTGTATATATATATATATATACACAGTATACACACACACACACACACACACAGTATATATAGCTGAAGGCACTACAAATAAAGTGAGCAAGTATGAAGTGCTTATAAACCAATACAAAAGACTTTATAACTTTAAATTGAACCCTAAAATTAGTATTAAACCTTTATTGGAAAAATGCAAAAGACTCTTTATTGGACCAACACTATGGTGGTTTGGCATCATTCGTTTGTCAATCCATGATGTATTAAAGTGAGCAGAAAAGAACTCAAATACTTCAACTCACAGGAATTTCAAAACATTGAGCATTTTCTGTAAATAAAGATGAAATATTCCTGGTTTTTTAAATTTAACTTAGTTTTTTATCTGCACTTATGGCACATAGGAATTAGAGAGGTTTATGATTTTTTTTTTACACCATATTGCAGTTATTTATTCTTCTACTCAGCTGTATTTACCGGATATTGATGGTGAAGCGGTTGTTGTTTACTACCAGACTCTGGTCTGGACCCTTCAGGGTGATAGTGGGTTTGGGGCGACCACAAACTTTACAACACAAGACAACAGTTTCCCCCAGCGCGCACGTCACATCCGCCAGGGGGATCAGGAACTCAGGAGCAACTTCACGGGAATCACACAAGAGCAGGGACTACATTAATGACTAAACACATTCTCAAAACTATTTCAGGCATTAATGCATTTTTTAATAACTTATTAATGTAAGTACAGAAGTGTAAAGAAACATATCAATCACATAAATGTGACCTCATATACATAATCAGACTTCAATCATACATTATCTTACCTTCTTGAATGAAATTGGGATTCAATAACTGTGAAGTAGAAAAATGAATGTTAGGCTGAAGTAATAGTTAAGCTTTAGCAATGTCCTCAAAGTGAGAGGGAACAATCACAACATACAAACTGTGCAAGAAGAGAGAAATGAGAGGAGCACAGCACATCCCCCACACACATTTACCTAAATTTGGGTTTTCATACTGAATATTACACCACCAACAGGTGTCTAAAGCAAAGCACTTAGACAGGTTTATGTGTGTGGCAGCCATGGAAAAAGCTTTTTATACGGCGGACGACATTTTCTACCATACATACTGTAGTAAGCTAGGTTTCTCTTTATACAGTACCTGAAAAATGCATGTAGCTCATTCATTTTTGCATATAGCTCAGTCCATGTTATATACAGTATTTATAGACTACATTTTTCAAAGACATGCTGTTTAGAACATTACTGTAGATAAACTGGCTCCTTACTCAACATGATATTTGCATAAATATGTTTCAATTGGCAGAAAATCCAATTTTTGGCACAATTCAGTTTTTCTAAAGCACCACACTATTCACTCAGGAAAACGATCAGTACTATGACAACTAATAATGCCAATTATAAATAACTATTTCTTTATTGTAATAAGTTGGGTTTTTATTTATGTACTGTTTAGAATATAATTAAATGTACAGTATTCTTTCTTGACTAAATCTAGGTCAGCATGCATTAAAGTGCACGGTGATGGCTCTACCTCCATGCTAGTTTTGGGGTCTAGTTCATCCTCACATTCTGATTCCTCTGAGCTGTGAGACTCCTGTCATTCAAACCAGAGAGAGAGAAAGTAATGTTAAAAAGTTTACAAACAGTACTGTTTTTCAATGGATATACTGCCTACAATTTACTAGAAATGCAGGACCACCCTTTCTCTGTAAATTAGTCATTATTAACGAATAATAACGAATAATATAGTTACCAACTCGATATGATTCATAAATAACGCTTAATTTACAGAGAGAGGGTTTTGTGTAATGACTTAAATGTGCTAGTGACTGCCATGCATGAATTCTTCAGAATTCAGTCAATACTTGCAACTGCAGCAAAGCAGCACAAACACACTCTCTTACTCACTTTTACAGTGACCTTGCTGCTGAGAATGTCCTTAGGCTTACGTAGTCCATTCTCAAGCTTTGGGTCACCTTTTCCCCCACCACTGTCCTTCTCAGCACGCTTGCGAGCACGGAGTGTGTTCCACGAAAGAGACTTCCTGTTATATTAAAACATGACCCAGTCAAAGCTTAAGCTTGTTTTGAAAATAGGATGTGAATGCTCGATACGTATTGAGCATTCACAAGGAGAGCAAAGAAAAATGATAGTGTGTGTGATTATATATATATACACACATACATATATACACACACACAGACTCAGCCAAATGTAGACACACTTCAGGAAAAGAAAAATGTGTGTGTGTGTGTGTGTGTGTATATATATATATATATATATATATATATATATATATACACACACTGTATATACTGTATATATACTGTATATAGATAGGATATGATAATGTTATATAAATTTATTATATTATATTATATTAAGATTTTAAGTACTGTATATTATATTAATATAAATGTTTTTTCCCCTGAAGTATGTTTTTTGACTTTGACTTATATATATACACACATAAGGTCTGTCTGGCATCCATTGCCCAATGTACGTACATAACTTTTTTTTAATAAATGTCTCTATTTTTCATATTACATCTGTATACTTTTCCGGACAGACCCTGTCCTATATATATATATATATATATATATATATATATATATATATATATATATATATATATATATATAAACATTTTTTTTAATTAATTCATAAAAATATGAATTAATATTTAGTTGTCATATTCTTACACCATAGTGGATACACAGTTTGTGAAGAAGCAGCGTATTCCATATTAGCCCATGCAAATAAAGTTCAATTTGGCCGAGAAGTTCACCAGACAAAACTGAGGCCAGATGCTGCATCACACACAAACATTAACTGTCAAGGACTATTGTGGTTAGTACAAACACAAAATTAAGCAAACTACACACTACATGATTAAATAATGAGGAACTAAAATAAACAAATTAAAATAATAGTACATATATCTATTTTAACTTAATATTTAGAAATGTATAGGGATATAATTTATTTAATATTTAAACAGATTACTTTTGCACTTTAAGAGCAATATTGTGATTTGAATGTACTGTATAAATTACTGTCAGCAGAATGAACTTATGGTGATGTTATTTACTCATTATGAAACGCAGAAGCAACTGACTTCGCTTTAGTTCATGCTCATGTCAAAATTTTATTTTACATATTTAAAATAATACATTTAAAACTATTCTTAAACTACAATGCTGAACATTGTGACTATCATCATATTGCACCAACCTGACATTTTTAATGGTTTCTCTTAAATAGTGCAAAAGACTTTTTACAGGAATGTACTGAAAAGAGTAAACAAAAAGTATTTACAGTAAACACTCAACATATTTGATTAAAGACAGAAACAAATAAAAATGAACATAACATTTAAAAAATAAGATTAAAATAAAAATAATCTGTACAAAATTGCCATAGACAATAACAAAAATTTTCTCCATCAGGAGAAACTATTCAAAGTCCATCAGATGGCCTATTTTTTTCTTTTAAACATTTAACACAAAAATAAAAAAACAGAAAAAACAAAAAGTGGTGTTAGAAACAGAAATAAGAGCCCAGACGTGACAGTGTCCACATTGATGTAAGATTCCTTGAACATCTTCGGTCTAAACCAAAGAAAGGGATCTATGTAGTTCATTCAGTAAATCAGTTTTTACATGATCACCAAAAAAAAAAAAAATCAAGAAGAAAATTAAACATCTCTTCATGGAAAAAAGTCCAAAACATCCAGGTTAGTTCCAACAAAAAGGGAGGGGTTTCAAAACACAGGGAGTGGAGTCTTGGTTTAATCATCCAAACAGAGTTCCAGTTAGTGTGGATTGCAACTTACTTGATGCTGGAATGAGCAGCAGTGTCTAGGACGGTTTTAGGGGGAGGGCCGAGGACATTGCCGGGCACCCAGCCCTCGGCAGCGGGGGACTGGCTGTTGGCAGGCCGGTACACCAGGAACATGTTCTGCTGATTGGTGGCCAGCACCTGTACCATCTCACCGTGTGTGACGCAGATCTCGTTCTCCTTCAGCGCGCTGTAGTCCTGAGTCACCATCATGGAGGAGGACATGCCATTACAGCCAAGTCCATCAAGCTGGTGTGTAGGAGGGAGCAAGCGAGAGAGAGAGAGAGAGAGAATGCAGAAAGAGAGTGACAAAGACAGAGACAGTAAGAAAATAGAGATAAAGAACAGAGGGATCATACAAAAGGACAAAGCAAGCAGAGAGTAATAGCAAGAGAGAGAGAGAGAGAGAAAAACATAGTAGAGCAGATATATCATGAAATATCGAAATTTACAACTGACATAACATTTTTAATCTCTGAATTAATTATACATCCATTGTAATACAAATGACCAATAAATAAAACTAGGCTAAAGAGCAGCACTTGTTTGGAGTCGATGTAGAAAATTAAATCTGTATTTGTTCTTATTAAAAGATCAGACACTCCCTCAGACCCCCTGCGGAACTGAAGCAAACCGGGCCAGTAAACAGGCTAATATTATCTTACTTATAAAGCAAAACAGCGCTCAGTTCTGCTTGGGTCAGTCATATTACCAGCACTCCCGATGTTTTTATACTAGAAGCACTATACGTATAGCATCTAACATTCTAAATCTCATTAAGAATTACATTTCACAATGTGTGAGCAAGTTTATCAGGAGATCCCCAATCACCTTGGAGCTTTCATAGTGTTTGTGGAGCTCGAAGCAGGCACTGCCATTGGAGGTAGGTAGTTTGACTGGGGTGGAGTCGCGTCCTGAAAGGGCAGCTTTTTCCGGGCTGATAGACACAGTGGAGCTGGGTCTGCTGCTTCCCGAGTTCCGTGTGAGCGAGTGAGAGCTGCCTTTCTCCTTCTGATACTCAATAGGAGACTGAAGAGCTGTGAACAATAAATCAAATAGCGCTCTAATGACTGCTTAATGAAAGTGAAGAGATAAAAGCAAATGATGCAAATAAAGCACTATCATCTATAAATAATGATCAGAAAGCAGTTCCCCAGAGATGCCAGAAATGCACCTGACCTTCCAGACATTCCTAGTAAATGGACCTTTAATGTGAAGCGGTTAAACGAGAGCAATTGATATGTGAGCATATACTCACCTGACAGGAAATTGCTCTGGGCATCGAGAAGTTCACTGATGTGTTGCACCCAGACCTGCTTAATGTCAGTGTTCGCTGCTTGCAGGGTGAAATGCTCGGACGAGCCACGGCATGACAGCACAAACTTACATGGGTCATTATCCACATGTTCCTCCAGACCCAGATAGCTCACCTAGCATACAGATAGACAGACAGAAACACACACTGTAATTAATATGGTATAAAGCAAAGTAGTGTCTCCTGAAAATTTATTCCCAAAAAGGAAGGATTTCTGAGGACAACGTGTCCCACAAAAAGAAATTCTACAATCATAAAGTACAAAAAAAACAAAACATGAAAGGGTCACAAAGAGGTAACTGTCTGCCTGTAGTCTACACATGGTAGACAACACAAATTGAAAAGAAAAAAATGCCAGTGATGCATGGTCTGGAGACATTTAAGGCATTTATTTTAAGGCGAGTAGCATTTTTTAACAGTAGTTCACCTGTGCTTCAGTACCAGTGTACAATTTCAGCAGTCTTTTAATGTTGCTACTCCACGAGATTCTGATAGACCTGCTGTTTAAAATGGTACAGATGTGATAAAAAAAAAAATGGAGCTACATAAGAAATAAGATTTGTCAAAGTGAGTTTGCGGTAATAAAGATATTTTTAATTCTCCCATAACATTTGGTTTGCGTTTCGCTATTGGCCTACTGTATTTGCTGTCTTGTGACTTGACTCATCCTGTGCCCTCCTTCTATTTGTGGCTTTTAGATGAGTATTGTACTGTAGCTTTCAGCTCATGCTGCGATTTCATTCAAAAATAGTCTGACACAGCCAGAACTTTATCATCAGCTGTCTTACCGCATGTGAAAGAATTTGTTTACATTGAGAGCTTTTCCTCTAAGACATTAAAAATATTGCAGCTAAACTGCATTTTTTTTTTCATGTGGTCATACCGAGTCTGAAATTTCTTTGTGATGTTGATTTTTCATGATTTGGTCTTAGGGGGAAAAGTCCTCATTTGCCCTATGTCGTTGATTTATTTTTTTGGCTACAATTTTTGCTGTTTATGAATTCCTTTTGGAATAAAAAACAGTGTGTGTGCTAAAGTTACTGTCTCCTTTTGGCCACTTTACTTTGTTTTGCAAATACTGTCCCAGAATCAATGATGAAATAGTGTTAAGACACAATAATGACATTCTTTGCTGATTACCTTGATGCTCTTTTTAAACTGATAACCAGGTGTTGAAGAGCCTTTCCGCAGGAGCTCACTGAATATGACAATCTGCTCGAAGAGGAACACTCGGCGCTCTTTGCTGCGAGACAGGACCCCCGAGTCCTGCTCTGTCACGAAGAAGGTATCCTGCTGTAGGAGTTTACCCTGACTCGTCAGCTTTCCCTAAAACACATGAGCACACACCCCGCTGGAATTAAGTCAAATGTTTGCATTTATTCAGTCTGAAGCATGTGCACTAATACAAAGATGACAAAACAACATCAAATGATTCATGCTATACAATTTGTAAGTGAGTGCGAAGGTGCCTGTCGGTCAACACATGACTATTACACAGAAACCGTATGTCAACACTACTGTATAAACAGGTCAACCTGTCTCGCATGCTCTGTTTTTGCTCCTCTTGTCTCTCTCTCACCTTTTCTCTCGCTCTGTTACATAATCGATAAAACCATCTGTCAGAAGGTTAAAGGTCACTATGAGATAAAATCCACACATAATTATGAGCTATAGAGATAATGCTCTTATCGCTGCTTTTTTTTTCCATAGCTGAAACTGTATATTTAAGAAATGGCACATAAACAGTGCTCTCGGTAAAAGCATTGCCTGTCCTCTTTCACATTTCACAGCTGGTAATTAGGACACACATGACACAGATGAGCAGTTTTTCTACAGAAGCTTTACACATACTGTACAGTAGTATCTTTGCTATACATTACAAATAAAAGGATCATTCCATGCCACATTTCAGAAAAACATTACAGCAGTTTGGATACAGCTTCTTTTAAAAAGAAATGTAATATATAAACTGGACAAGCAGAATTTAGATGAGGATTTTTGCACCTCAAAGCCTTGGAGTCTTCCGAGGTTCATCATGTCATTGCAGAGTTTAGGGACCTGGGACATCAGATCAACCGCTTTCTACAAAAGAGGATTAAAAACTAGCAGATGAGTACGGGCAAAGCAAAGGAAATAAATTGTACTTGATTTCCGTTTCAACAAGTATTTTAAAAAAATTGATTACAATTTACATCTCTTTACAATTTACAATTTGAATGGAAGGATTTTCTTTCTTTCTTTCTTTCTTAACAGGTTTGCATTTTATATTTTGGAACATCTGTGAGACAGGTTCTAAGCCTATGCAGTAAGTTGTAATTTAATCATCAAAATTAATTTTTTATTGCAAAATATAATTGATTTACAAAGCATTGAACAAAATGCTTGTTACAGTAAATAGTCTTTTTTTTCCTCTTAGATTATGCAGAGTGTCTGCCGTACAAGGCCCTGTGTCCAAGTTGTTACTTTAGAAACAATAATATGAATTATAGCAGACATCTACAGTACGGTCAGAGCTGCGATAACAAAAAAAATTATATAACCTTGACCAAACAAATGTGTGAATTTAACAGCACTGGTGGTATAAATAGCAGAAAGATCTCACCTCAATATCCTGACAGTCCAACCCAGCCTTGGTACTGTATTTCAGAAAGTCCTAAAATATATAACGACATTGCGCATAGGTCATGTTCAAAATCAACACCCCAAGCATCTTTAATAAAATCATATCCTTTACCTTCAACAGGAGTTGATATTTTGTAATTCGCTGAATGGGCTTGATGAGAAAATCACTGATGCTCAGTCTAGAGTTTATTTCTTGCTGAACTGTCTGAAGGTTCAGAACAAGAAAAGAAAACATTAGATTTGAAATATGCATGGTCTTTGAATCATTTACCACAACTAAAGGCATCAAGAACAGAGTGCATTTTACCTCAAAATGCGAGTCATATTCAGCCACGATGAATTCCGACTTGGGTTTGTTCTGGCAGTAAACAACATACATGTGCAGCCTTCGCTCCTGTACAAATGCAAAGCTAAACTCATTACCCCAGCTACAGGAATTAGCAGAAACACTGCAAGATCATTAGAAATTGGTCTGTGAGCCTCACATACATGCTTGATAAAGAGCTCTGGTAGTTTTTCATGATCGTCAAGGCATTTTTCCAGTTCTCCCACAAAGAAGCTGGGAAAAATAAACAGGAGAAATTTAACTACTGTAGGAATGAGATTAGTCTTGGGTTTATTGTCACATAACAGTTGAAACATAATAAAGACAATAAAAGGTAAGAGAGCACCAATACACTAAACAGCAAAATAGAGATCTAAGAGAACAACGTATAGGGAATACTGTATTTGTGCATAGTAATGTGATGATAAAATAAAAACTTAATTAACAATCTATAGGAACATTATACTGTACTTCCCTGTTTATACTCTACAATAAGCACGAAACGACAAGACAGAGAAGCAAAGAAGAAGTGGACACACTCACTCTCTATGCCAGTCATAGATTTGGTGAATATTTCCAAAGACAATTTTGTCTTTTCCTTTCATGTCTTCAGGGACTCCTTTCTCTTCTATCTTCTTCATGAAACCCTGTCAAGGAAATGGTCTGTTATGTTGTGGTCTTTTACTCGCCATCAAAGCGAAACACGCATCACTGCTCATTACTTCTAAAGTGCAATAGCTAATTCATCTTGTGAGTATTATATGCCATATATATGATCTATTTCTACTTATAACAATGCTATATTGCATCCAATATTTCATTTCAAATATGTTTTCTCACCTCTACTACGATACCTAAATCTTTGACGTAATCCTTCTCTGTCTGTATTAGCTCATTCAGGACAAACCTAAAACATAGAAGAGTTTACATTAGGCTGTATGAATCTTCACTTGGTACTTGGTACATAAGGCTGTAGAGAACTGAGTGACTCACATGCGTCCACGTAGTGCTTTGGCCTTCTGCTCGAGCTCGGGATTCCTTGGTTGGGCCGGGCTTTGCTCCACCGGGTTCACTGAGCTGAAACCGGTGTATGAGCCTCCATCGAGATTCTACAACATCAGAACATACAACGCATCACACACTCAGTGCTTATACGAAGGACACCATTAACCACCCTAGGAGCATGAAGACAGAAAAGTCTGACTGATGAAAACATTTCTGATTAATGTGATCATTAATGCTTATTGTGAAGCAAAAAGGAGAACCATGCTGAAAACAAATGCTTCACTATTATAATTCTCAGCAAGCAACGCACAGCACGTATGCAAAATAAAACACAGTACAAACAGCAAAAAGACCCATGAAGAGAGAGAAAAAAAAAAGAAACATGAATAATGCTAATGAAGATAAAATCTCAGCGGATTGTGCTTTACAGTTACAGTAAATGACTACACACACCACAGACTTACCATCTTAGTTTTGACCAGTTTCTCTATAGCACTGACTAGCTCTGCGGCACTTGGGACCTCTGTGGAGCCCTGCCGCGAAGCAAGCAATGCAGAGGACTGCAAATCACCAGCAAAGGGGTAAAGGTGCATTAGCGAAGAAGCAGGAAGGGAGATCAAAGGAAAAAAAAGAGGAACATAAAGAGAAAAGGATATTAGTAACCCAGTCATGACCTCAGTATTATAAGGTTCTCAGTCGAATTTTGGTTTCGAACTTGAGGAATATTTTACTCTTGTGTAATTATGTTTTTAAAAATTTATATTTTAAATCATTTTAATTTCTTGTACAATATAATTTTTTAACGTCCACATGGCATGGTGGCTTAGTGCTTAGTATTGTCGCCTTGCACCTCCGGTCCAGGTTCTAGTCCCGGCCAGGGTCGATTCTCACGTCTGTGTGCATGGAGTTTGCATGATTTCCCTGTGTTTGCTGGGTTTCCTCTGGGTACTCGGGTTTTCTCCAAAGACACACAGATTAGACTAATTTGTGTTCCAAAATTGCCCGTAGCGTATGTGTATGTTCGTGTGTATTCTGTGTATGGATTGACACCCTGTCCAGGGTGTACCACGCTTTGTGTCCTAAGTCTCCTGGGATAGGCTCCAGGCCCTCCAAGACCCTGAATACAGCATAGATGATGTATGTATACATATATAGTAGATGATGAGCAATAGAGTGAATCCCACACTTAAAAGTATAACAGTGCAGCCAAACCTTATCCAATGGATAGTTAATATGGATGCATCATCTTATTACAACAGGTGGTACAACAGGAGTAATTTTTAGAAGAGAAGAATTCCATGTCTTGTCATATTGAGCATAACAGCACTGAGATGATTAACTATAGTATATGTATCACTCCATGACACATGTTTTCTACTGTAATTGTTAATTATATGAACAGTCGATCAGCATGGGTGAAAGTAGGTACAGTAGGAATGGCTCTACTATACTGGAAAGAGAGGAGAGCAGCTGTCTGCCAAAATCCACTTTTCTTTCAGCAAGAAAACTCCTGATAACTTTGTCTCATGTGTTATTGCTTAAGTTTTTCCATATTGCCTCTGATGTGTGTGTGTGTGTGTGTGTGTGTTTATGATCATACTGTGGCTCACAACATTTTTTTCATCTACCTTTCATCTACCTTTTACTTGTTACTTATATTTGTTGAGATTATGAGATTTCATAGTATTCATTCATTCATTCATTCATCTTCTATACCGCTTAATCCTGTGTTCAGGGTCGCGGGGGACCTGGAGCCTATCCTAGGAGACTTCGGGCACTAGGCGGGGTACACCCTGGACAGGGTGCCAATCCATCGCAGGGCAAGATTTCATAGTATAAAACAAATTATTAAACTGTATAAGACCCAACAAACCTAAATGATTTGTTTCGTTCAGTATTTGTTCAGAATAATACGGTTTTATCTGTGCTCAAAGAAATCTCTCAGGAAATTTAAACCTTTTCAATTTAAATCAATATTAAAGTGTAACTGTAAATGCACATTTAGATTTTTGCTAGCTTTAATGTCATAGATTTGATGCCTTATATATCAAAACTGATCTTCATCCACATAGAACCTTATAATGCTGAAGTCACGAAGTTCCACTCCCCAAGAGAGCATGAAAGAGCCACAATTAGGAAGAAAGAGGAAAGAAACATGGAGGCCAGTTTGTGCATCTAAATCACAATGCTATTGTGCATTTTGTTTCAGAGTGTCATTCACAATACAGAAACAGTGGCAGATTGACGTTTGCATGATACCAGTATCAAGTGATATGTTTATACACAAACAGGCAGCTCACAGGAAAATAATTCTTCATGCACAGCCTTCTCAAATAGGCAGACCACAAAACCAATGGTGCACTTTTATTTCACAACTTGAAGTAATACTGTAATCTGAATGGGCTCAAACTTTGCAGACTGTCTTGTGGTTAAGGGAGTGTAAGCTAGGGAGTGGTCTTAAAGCCTTTCAACAAGATGGAAGAAAACATTGTGTTTCTGCTGAAGGTTGAATCATAAATAAAGTGCTACATTTACACTGAAAGAGAATGAAGTTAGCGGTGTGTGTTTTATTAAATGAGATAAATGTCAATCAGAAGACAAGTTACTGTACAGTATGTGCCTGTGTGTAAGGGTTGCAGAGATCTCTATATGAACTGGTACCGAGTGACACTTATAAATTAATAAATGAAGTTCTGTATAAGACCTGTAAGTGCTGAAAACCATCAGCCACAACTTACTCCATGACTTGAAAGCTCAGTCTCCATAGCACTAAGAGTTTAAACCCAGGCCACAGAGCGTGAATGTGTACCTTCTCCTCCTGAGCGGAGGGGTCTTTGATTATCTCCATGGGTGGAGGGAGTGGAGTATGAGAGTCATCCTCCAGTTCCTCCTCTCCTCCACTCTGCATTCCAGATGACTTGGAGAACGTTCCATCTTTCCTTATCCTCTGCAAGACAGGAATGTGAAAAATGCTCAGACATTACACATTTCCTTCACTTTTTTTTTTTGTCATTCATTCTTTTCTTTCATTAAGGAAGTTTTATAGTTGCACAGCTTGGTATTATAACAATGAAATAAAGTACCAGAAAAAAGATTATGAGTGGTACATTTAAAAAGATTTCTATAATGTGTTTAAAAAATAATAATGTTGGTGAAATTTGATATAACTTTTTTTTTTTACTTATTTTTTGGCATCCACATTAACATACGATATCTGCTACACAATCATTGAATCATTACATAAAGTGAAAGACTATTCAGATTTGCTCTACATTTGGGTGATAAACCGTACACACATCTGTAACGTGAAATCAGGAGTGATTGAGGTGCCTGTGACTCACCCACATGCTTGAAATATGGAATGACGTGGATTTCTGTTAACATTCACTTTTTCTCCCCCCCAAAATGGAGGGGGACAAAGTACAGATTGTTTTAATTTTATTTAATGGAAGGGATCACAACTTTTCTGTTTATCATACTATTTAAAGAAAATACACTCTTAACCTAGTAGGATTTTCTGGAAATGACATATGCAGTCTGTCTTCAAAACACCTAAACAGGTGAAAAAAATCATATCACAACTTTAAAGATTAATAAAAAAAAAAACATCAAATCGCCTGCTTTGCATACAATATATCAAATACATTAATACGTCACCCTGCGCTCTTTAAAAAGTGTGCTGTAGTTCACTTCCTATAATTTATATGTCACTGATGAGACTTGTGATATACTGTACTACATCGCTCACCTGTAATAGACTCATTGTCAAGATATTTATAGATATTAAATTATACCACCTTCCATTTGCTATCATGACAAGCCATCACTGCAGCTTTGACTGTAGAACAGGTGCTGGGAAATGTTCCAGTCCAACGAGCAGTCATGCCTTGGCATATTTAAAATAAAAGAGCAAAAAAAACTACAACAGCATCATCACCAATAGCATCTTGTTTTTTTCCCTTTTTGTCATTATACAGCATGCTTCGCTGCTCTTGTGTCTAGCAGTCTTTTGTTTTGGTTACAGTTTATGTTGTTAGTATAGTGATTTGGTTATGGTTATTCCTGTTTTGAGGACTTGTGCTATAAATAATTAGCTCCTGTACTTTTCCTATATACGTATAGCGATCTGCTGAACCTCGTACATGTGCGACCTCTTGTTCGTGATAGCCTTGGATTTTGGAACTGCTCTGTGTGCACTTGCTCCAAATCATCATTTCGATATTTCATCAGAATTCCACAACGCGCACTGCATCACTGATTCTGCACTTACACTCTCAGTATGAGAGGCAGGTCAGGGTTAATGTGGGTCATTGTGTTGGGTTCCACAGCTCCTGCCCTGCCTACAGAGACTCTTTGTGCACATCATACAGACATAAAGAGCCACGCAAATCCACAATGATCTATCTGCCCCAACCCCCAATCATCTGGTCCAGTGCTACTGCTGCCACTCTTAATAACACACTCATACAAGACAGAGAACAAGGGGGCAATTTTCTGTAGGAAACTCGGTGTAAAGAAAGAACCGACAAAGTGAAGTGTCAAGTGTCAGCTCAAAACATTCGACATTCGACCATATTCCCATCTTCGATACTCATTGTATGAATAAAGACTATTAAATATGAATAAATGCTGCCTTTAAATGTTGTTCTTTGGTCAAAAGTATATACGGACACCTACCCATCACACTGTACCTATATAAGGGCTATCTCCCAAATGTTGGCATAAAATTTGAAGAGAACAATTGTCTAAAATGCCTTGGAATTCCTTTACACTTCTTCTTGAATGGTCTATAAAGACGTGGTTTATAATGGTCATAATGAAAGATCTCGAGTTGCTTGTACAGATCCTTGACCTCACTGAACACTTACTGAACACTTTTGGGATGACTTGGAAAGCTGACTGCATCCCTGACATCATCACCCAACATCGGGGCCTGACCTCACGAATGCTCTTGTGGCTGGATTAGCACATCTCATTTGTAAAAGCCACAGACCCAATTCTAGTGTTTGCTTCAGAAGCATAATTACCTCCTCCAGACTGTCATCCTGAATTTCAGGTGGCCCCAGGTCAATGCTCTTGCGGCCATCTCTCTTCGGCTTCTGCTTGCTGGGCAGCTTTTTGATGTTGCTGCCATGGCTGAGACGGCGCACAGGGCTTGTGAGCCACTTCTTCAGTGTGTTTCCAGAACGTTTGGGTCCTGGAGAGTTGCTGTGGAGGGAAGCGAGTGATGCCTGGGGCTGCAGCGCCGCCACTGAGTCTGTCTTCCCATCCGGACCACTGACTGTGTAGTTCTCTGTAAGACAAGCCAACATATCACATATTACATATATAACATTATAAGTCATTACTAGACATGCAACAGGATGCAAGCCAGAGAGATACATCTTACTATTTAATTGATACATGAAAAAATTTAATTTGTAATGTAGTTTTGCCTTTCAGTAGGATGAAACTGAAATAATACAACAAAGAGAACAATTGAATATTGGTTTTCTAAGGTGTGCACTTGAGTATTGAGTATTAACCATTTATGGTTTTCTAAGGTGTGCACACATCATGTAAGGCAGGCGCCACGTACACACTGATATAACATTACGGTAACTCCGCACACCCACACTGCACTTCATCCATGCAGTCAAATGAGGCAACAAGTGCAAACCACACAGTGCCAAGTCAAAGTCAATATGTGTATCGACTACACTAATTCTTTTGTCTGCAACAGTAATGCACTGTAATTGATCTAGGCTATACTTTGTTGGATTTTACCACAATCCCCAGCACCATGCATATTGCAAGAGTCTTCAAATTTGATGCATATGGACAGTAAGCTGATCACATTTGGTAACAATTAGCTTTCTTTCCTCTGGTTTAGCTACTCATTGCCTCTTTCCTGTGCTTTTTAAGTACTGTATATGCAACATACTGTAGAACATTAAAGAAATGTTATATGTACTGTAAAAATGGCTCTTTGATTCTGATTTGCTGAAAGACTGAAAAAGAAAATCAATGAGCTATCCCTTTAAGAGTATGAAAAAAACATTGGAATGTGAGGTTAAACCGATAAACCAATTATTTATCAATCATTAATTAGGTTTATTCTAACTGATAATATATTGTAATGGTTACCGACGCCAATCACTAACTGTAAACTGTACCATTAGTTAACACTGTTACAGTAGCTAGTCATTTAGATGCAAGAAATGTTATCGAATACCTAGAATTTACTCAACATATGAGATGATATTAGTCTGTGTTTTAAAAAATAAAAGTTCAACTCAAAAGTTGCAAAAAAAAAAAAAAAAAAAAGGCTACTTTTGCTATAAAATAGAAATAAACACAACAGCGTATACCCCCGACTGCAGTGTTGGTGCATGCCGTTAGTCTGTACTGTAAATGCAGATATTCTAAGGAGCTCCATCTTTCAGCTTCACATACAGTATATGATTTCCACAACAGTCTTTATTTCAGCAAAAATCAGCTTCTGATTGTTTTTGTTTACACTGTAGTGTACTGTACTACTAAGGGAAGAGAGTTATTGGGCCCAAGCTGTCTGTATTGACTAAACTGTTTGCACTTGTGCACTTGTAAGGCTTGTGCACAATGTTGAAGCTTTTAATGAGAACAGAAGAAGCAACACACCTGCAGCAACAGTCATACTGTACCTTTTACCTTTTCCACACATTTTAATGTAATACTTAACACACGAAGACTAGGGGTCTGAGACATGCTTCTTTCATTTGGTACAACATTAATTTCATTATGATCCACTGCACTCAAGACGTAAAAAAGAGTGAAAAATGTGACTTCATGCCCTACTCGCTACTAATGAGGTTTAATTATGCATTACCCTAAATCTACTGAAAATCTCATATTTAAAACTAAATTAAATTAAACTAAATAAAATTAAAACAATTTCCTACATATGTTGTATTAATTAAAATCTAAATTTTTTTTTACATGAACCACTTGTACATACTCTGTGTTCAGACTCTTTTTTTTTTTTTAAACGCTAAAATAACTTAGTAGTAGTTACTGAGTTAGTTATAAAATAGTAGTTACACAGAACGACTCTTTCCTCTATTCTCCTTCAAGTAACTCAGCTAAGGTCTGAGTCAAAATTCATAAAGCTTTTTTTTTTTGGTGGCCTAGGGCTATAGTGAGCTGAGAGGCCCTCATGGTCAACAAGTGAACAAGGAATCCATGTTGAGAGAGACATGCTGACGACAGCAAATGTCCTTGAATGTGCAGGAGGTGGAAGATTAATTCTAGTAAGTAGCCACTGTGCTTTATTATATAAACCAACAGATGCCTTTTCACACAAGTGGTTTTGGCTAACAGCTCACTGAAATTAACCACCAACTGCCAATTCCTTGGAAATGCCTAGGGACAAATTAAAAAAAAGAAATTTGATTGCAAATTTGTGGCATCTTGAATTCAGGGAAGATGGTAGAAAGATCAAGACTGTAGCTACAGTATATGACAGTATGACAGGGTGCAGTCTGGGAGAAATCATACAGCAGTGCTCAAGTCAAACCAGGACTTGTAATGAAATTTATCTTGAATGAAGGCATAAAACCGACTGACCATTAGAGAAGATTTCGAGCACAGTACGGTAATGAGTCAGAGGAAAACATTTGAATGGTGCAAACATTTTAAAGGCGGCCGTACATCCTTGAATGATGATAATCCCGGCCAAAATGGCTTGGAGCCCACTGCAGTCGTTCCCATGAACAATCAACTAGTGGAAGGACCTTAGGGAAAAAGAGGCTTGGTTTGAACACCAAAGGTGTTTTGTTTTTACAGGACAGTGCACAACTTCATACTGCCCCCTGAATCATACGCACATTACAGGAACTTGAGTCCTGACCTCAATCCAAGGTATTTCCACATGTTTAAAGGAATTCCTGGGAGGCCAGCGTATCAGATGTGAATCAGGCAGTCTGCTCATGGATCCGGCATAATGAGAAAAATACTGGAATAAGTGCATTGATGTAGCAGAGGGTTATATAGAGCAAAAAAGGTATTTACTCTTGTGTTTACTCTCATTCTCCTGTCCTGGTATTCTGCACAAATTCTGGGCACCTTACAATGCTAAAACACTGACCTGAGCTTAATCAGAATGATGTACATCGCTATTCAATTCTCTAATCTTATCAGTCAGAATATGTTTTTTATATTCTGTGTCTTTTATAACAGAGCTGACAATAGTGAAAGATGCAATTCAAATCACAAGTTTATAATATTGAGCTTTTTCTAATTTTATAAAAATGTATATAGTAACAACTGACTCCAGATATTTAATATGAACTTATTATACATTTATGTAATTTATTGAGATAAGTAACATTTTCGACCAAAGTTAGGAATACCTTTTTAACCCTGAATATTACAGTTTCACTGTGTGCTGACAAGTTCCTTTCATCCCATTAATTATTAATGAATTAAAACAAAGGGAAAACAGATTGTCAACTTTGGAGTAGTAATATCTCAGACAAGATATGTTTTACTGCATTAATACCTGTTATTATGTAACACTTCTAATTTAAATTAAAAGAATAATCTTGTAACTTGGAGCATGTTTGTGAATAACCAAGTTCAAGAAAGGAATTCATCTCAGTCAGTACAAGAAGGCATTTAGAAAATTAGCTTTACTCTAGTTCATATAGTGAAAAAGGATATCCCAAACATCTGATATGGACAAGTTGAACATACAGTAGTGTCGTAAAGTGTAACTTCTTGTCATAATTATTATCCATTATGTTATTTAGTTACCAATCACAAAAAACATCTACAGAGCCTTTTAAATAAGTGTACAATTTATAATTGTGCAATTTTTCTACATTATCAAAATCATCTCTAAATACATACTGTATTTCTTTGTACCTACATGTGAAGTAACAAAGTTGAATCTAATCTAATCTCTCATAAAGAAAGTACAGTGTAATAATAAAACTGCACATTCTCTGCTCAGGGAACATCCAACAACATAAATTATTTTCTGCTGGTTTTATTACAAGAATTAATATTCACCGCTAAAAAGTTAATTGGAAGTGCAAAAACAGTGTCAATTCAATATTCTTTGCTTTAAATGCACACTTGTGTATGAGGTTACAATGCAGATCAGAAGTGATAAAAAAATGTTTATATTTAATTTTCCTCAAGCTAATATGAAGGTGACCTCAGTGATATTTTCTTTCTTTTATCTACATTCAGCACTAGAGCTCAGAGTTCTCCTGTTAACACCTGCACATTACAGTAGATAGCAAAGTGGAAAAACAACATTGTTTTGCATAGTTGCACTTGTTACATGGCAAACCATTATAGAAAGCTCTCTAAGAGGCAGACAAAATAAGTGAATCAGAAAAGTTATTTTCAACCAGCAAACTTTATCCTCAATGTCTTAAAGCAGCATCTAAACATTTGTGGCAGGTAACACAATCCTCAGTGATCTGGCACTGAATGACATCATACAGTATCAAGGACAGGAGACAGAAAAAAATATACTGTATTTAGTCACATATCCTTAAACAGATCGTCAGACCTGCCTAGCCTGACTGCCTTGTCTATGAACAGCCACTGTACTGTAAGAGTCCTACAAGAGGGCTAACACACTAACAAACTAGATTTTCTGTTAGAAGAAACAGTGGAACAAACTGTATACTGTACATCGAACATTAATTTTAGTCTTCGGACTCTTTCATTAAAGCACTGATTAGGAAAAATAAGTATATTCCATTTTTCAAAAGTTGTTTTCCATTCGCTGTTTCCATTCTATTGCAAACAAAAGAGTTCAATCTAGTGGTCACTGACACAGAGGACCCCAAGGACATGCAGTAACAGAAGAAAAGTAAACCAGTGAACGAACACCAGATGCCCCTGGTATTATCTGCCTTCCACTCTGTTTCCTCTATTCAGTAAAATTCTGTACAGCCAGTAAAGTATGTATTTCTAAACATAACACAGTCTCCAAACAGACATACAGTAGTTCTTACTGAGACATTTATGAAGTCTTTAAGAGTGTCGATACGGAGCATGATGCAGAGGATGCCACATTTCAAGCATATAAAACTGGAACATCTTGTTTTAACTGGTTAGAAAGAGACTGACAGAAGAAAGATACTTAAATTTAAAAAATAAAAACAAAAAAAGAAAGAAAGGATGAAAAAGGAGACAGTAACAGAAATACATCAATGCCAAGATAATTACTGCAGTGTTTAACATGTTTCAGCTATAGACTAACTTAAGCTTGTACAGCCAGTAACTTCTCATTTCTTAAATGATCACATTGGAATACAATTCCATGCTTGGGCTAAAGATGTTACTATGTTTTAGAAGAGTCTGTTTATTGGCTTGTAACAGGCAGAAAAACAACTAAGGAACTTGCTGAAATTACTGTAACTGGAAGAAATGAAGCCTGAAAAAAAGTGTTTGGGAGATCACTTAAACATTTGGTTACCTTTAACTACTGTATAGCCATGGGTGCATCAGGGTAAGAAGGTAAACAAAGTGATGCCCTACTGGACAAGCCCCTGGAGGGTTAGATGTTCTGTCATCTGGGGTTGGTTCAGTTGGACAAGGCTAGGCTCAGCAACATTATGGGGCAATAAAATGAAGTCGTCTAACCCAGTGAATGTACTGAATGACCATGTTATCACATCAACGCATTATTTTTTTGCCTCATGGTATCAGTACATTCCAGAATAACAATGCCAAGATTAATCTGACCCCGAATTATTTAAAAGTTGTTCTGGGAGCATGAGGAATAATTTTCACATTTTCACCGTGATCAAAGCTAAAGGTGGTCCAATGAAATATTAGAGTTTGCAACGTTTTTTTAGGCCAGTAAGTGTAGATAGATAAGAGTCTTTAATTGAAAGATCATTTTCCTCTGTCAGTAGGGAAACTGGATTTGGGATAATTTGGTCTTTAACAACTGCAGAGATAATGCTGAACTCTTCAGAACAGTGCGTGCAGTGGTGTAAACCATACTGAGTCGCAGTACCTACTGTAAAAGCAGAGCCACAGTATGACATTAAAGAGGCTGCTGTTCTTGTGAAACGAGGCGACCTCGCTACCTAACTGCAGAGAGAGACTTCCTGAGTTAATAGGTAATGAGAGAGCACTTTAGCCCACTTTAGAGCAAAGCACAGGGGTACTGACATAAACACAAGCGTGCACACGCGCAAAAGCGCACGCTTCTCACATGATCTTGTACTACTAAGTTTGTGGGACGTTTCTGTGAACTTGTATATTAATGCAGGTAATTAAACTTAAACAAAATCGAAACTATCGAAACATCTGTTTTTTTTTTCCAGTAAACGTTGTCTCTTTAATTTTAGCACAAGGTCACAATGATCACATATTCACATGATCAACTGAACATTTAGCCTTCACAAAAACACAAATACGAATACCAACACACACACACACACACATAGCAAAAACTAATAATATGGGTTGTAGATATCACATATCACCTTTCATTCCTTGAACGTTGTCATGTGAGTAATGCTTCAAAATGATAAGAACAGAATACATTAAAAACAGAGAGAACCTTTCCTCAATGTCTTTGTATCCAACATCCAAATTGATATTTTCCAGAATCTGTTATATAAACCTGTACTTAAAATACTAGTCTTTTTTTTTTTTAATCCTCAGTCATCAAATCCATCCTACACACACGCACATCTGCATCCCATCCAGCTAAAAAAGGTACGAAGCTTACATTACACACCTGACAGGCCACAACAGCAGCAACACTTTGCTAGAATCCACCTACAACATGAGCCAACGTATCTCCCACTCTTCATTCTTCCTCAGGATCTCATGGCTCAGCAAAAAGCAGACAGAGGGTAAGAACTGAGACTTGAGTATAGGAGAGAGATTCCTGCTTACTGTTGTGTAAGTAGTGTAATCACTGAGTTACTGCTCCAAGTTCACTCTGCGCCCTTCCACAACAGGAAGGAGAGAGAGAGAGAGAGAGAGAGAGAGAGAGAGAGAGAGAGAGAGAGAGAGCGAGAGAGAGAGCGAGAGAGAGAGGAGGGGCTACATGCACTCAAATCCACACTCGCACTCTCATTCTCTTCGTCTCTTTCATAGCTTCCTTGCCACACATGCTGGATTACAGACACAAGAGAGTCAAGTTACACTTATGTCTGTGACAAAGGCTCTACTCAGTGGCGATCTAAAAGAGCGACTCTCAGTCGCTAGCAAGCAGTTTTCCAGGATCACGGGTCAGCAGATCAGGCATGTGCCTGTGCTCAAGCTGCTTCCTATTCAGAAAGTTCTTACTCTTGAAGAGAGAAGACATGATGCATTCTGCAACCATGTGGTCATTTTAATGTTTTAGGCGTGTTTTATCCAATTAAAAAATTACATATTTCTGTATATATCATTGTTAATTATATTTTGTATCTACATATATAGTTTTACAAATAAATCTATATATCTAGATAAATAAATAAAATATAATATACACAAATAAAATAAATACATTTTATATAATAAAATATAATTAAAATACTAAAATGGAAAAAGCTTGTTTGTTTGTTCAGTGACTAAGTTTTGTTTCGGTGTTGAGGCAATGACACTAGGAGATGCGGATAAATGAGATACGAGGAGAAATGTTCTGGCTGTTACACATTTGCATTTTAATAGGTTTGCACAGACATTTCATTTTGCCAGTGTCCTGCTCCTGCCACATACTGTAGCACGGATAGGTCCGCACTCACTGTACTGGCCTAGATAAGAGCATACACCCCAATTATGTTTTTGCCTCAACCCCCCCCCCCCCCCCCCCACACACACACACACAAGGATAAACTGCCCATCAAAGTAAAGAATGAGCAACACACAAAGCTGCTCCAACAAACAGGTCATTTCTCAGTTAGTGGCTCTTCATGTTTTTGTATTTGGACACATCACTACTCTTTGTGCTGTTAGGCACGCAGCACAGATGACTCAGAACACGTACCGCATATTATAACAAGGTTAATATGAACAAAAAGGGAAGTTATTGCAGTGATACAAATGCTCCAGGTGTGTATGATACTGTACAGTACATTCGGACTTGCCAACTGCAATGGATATTTAAGAGTACTGGCGCAATTTTCATACCGGATCAAGATCACTAGTGGGTGTAATTTGCATTTGATTTTGGAAAGATAACAGGTCTATGGGGGGAAGTCTTCTAAATATGGAACGGAAGCTGGGTAAGCAAATAAGATTATCCCTATTCCAGAAGCCAAATGGTGCTTAGTTTCAGGCTGTAGTTGGAAAAGGTGCAAAGAGAGGGTGTAGAATAGACTCTGACAGAAAAAAAACAAGTACAGGATAAAAATGGGTATTTAGCGGCACCAGCTTTATTTGGTGTAGAGGACACAGTGGACACAGTGGTGTACACTTTATTTGGTGTAGAGGACACAATTATACAGTGGCTTGTATAATTCGGCACCCTTGAACTTCGGCAAGTATTCGGCACCCTTAAACTTTTCCACATTTTGTCACATTACAGCCACAAACATGAATCAATTTTATTGGAATTCCATGTGAAAGACCAATACAACGTGGTGTACACGTGAGAAGTGGAACGAAAATCATACATGATTCCATACTTTTTTTTTTTTACAAATAAATAACTGCAAAGTGGGGTGTGCGTAATTATTCAGCCCCCTTTGGTCTGAGTGCAGTCAGTTGCCCATAGACATTGCCTGATGAGTGCTAATGACTAAATAGAGTGCACCTGTGTGTAATCTAATGTCAGTACAAATACAGCTGCTCTGTGCTGGCCTCAGAGGTTGTCTAAGAGAATATTGGGAGCAATAACACCATGAAGTCCAAAGAACACACCAGACAGGTCAGGGATAAAGTTATTGAGAAATTTAAAGCAGGCTTAGACTACAAAAAGATTTCCAAAGCCTTGAACATCCCACGTTCAAGCGATCATTCAGAAATGGAAGGAGTATGGCACAACTGTAAACCTACCAAGACAAGGCCGTCCACCTAAACCACCACCGAACAAGGAGAGCGCTGATCAGAAATGCAGCCAAGAGGCCCAGGGTGACTCTGGACGAGCTGCAGAGATCTACAGCTCAGGTGGGGGAATCTGTCCATAGGACAACTATTAGTCGTGCACTGCACAAAGTTGACCTTTATGGAAGAGGGGCAAGAAGAAAGCCATTGTTAACAGAAAGCCATAAGAAGTCCCGTTTGCAGTTTGCCACAAGCCATGTGGGGGACACAGCAAACATGTACAGTAGAAGAAGGTGCTCTTGTCAGATGAGACCAAAATGGAACTTTTTGACCAAAATGCAAAATGCTATGTGTGGCGGAAACTACTGTAACACTGCACATCACTCTGAACACACCATCCCCACTGTCAAATATGGTGGTGGCAGCATCATGCTCTGGGGGTGCTTCTCTTCAGCAGGGACAGGGAAGCTGGTCAGAGTTGATGGGAAGATGGATGGAGCCAAATACAGGGCAATCTTGGAAGAAAACCTCTTGGAGTCTGCAAAAGACTTGAGACTGGGGCGGAGGTTCACCTTCCAGCAGGACAACGACCCTAAACATAAAGCCAGGGCAACAATGGAATGGTTTAAAACAAAACATATCCATGTGTTAGAATGGCCGAGTCAAAGTCCAGATCTAAATCCAATCGAGAATCTGTGGCAAGATCTGAAAACTGCTGTCCATCTAATCTGACTGAGCTGGAGCTGTTTTGCAGAAGAATGGGCAAGGATTTCAGTCTCTAGATGTGCAAAGCTGGTAGAGACATACCCTAAAAGACTGGCAGCTGTAATTGCAGCAAAAGGTGGTTCTACAAAGTATTGACTCAGGGGGCTGAATAATTACGCACACCCCACTTTTCAGTTATTTATTTGTAAAAAATGATTGGAATCATGTACGATTTTCGTTCCACTTCTCACGTGTACACCACTTTGTATTGGTCTTTCACTTGGAATTCCAATAAAATTGATTCATGTTTGTGGCTGTAATGTGACAAAATGTGGCTTATAGTGACAATATAGTGGCTTGCAAAAGCATTCGGCCCTCTTGAACTTTTCCACATTTTGTCTCATTACAGCCACAAAGGTGATTATATATATATATATATATACATATACACACACAGTATATATGCAAACTGATGAAGACAGGGACACTTTCTATTTCTAAGCACTTTCTTTTATAGATTTTTACCAGGAAAAGACCAAAGTTAATAAATCCTTTCAAGGCTACACTCCATAAGGAAACAAAAGACTCATTGATTATGTAAGTGATTCCTTAACGTACAAATAAAGCAGCTACAATGTGAATGAAAGCTGTGTGAAGTGAACTCTTAGCAAGCAAAGGAAATCATTAGGATCCACCGGTGTCAAAAACACTTTAAATGTTCTGGAAAATCCCTTATTCAGTTTTAGCCTTGACTTTATCTCATGAAGTAACTAAGTGACATCTAATAAACATGCCGGAGGAGTCATGTGACTGTCTGTGAATGTGTGTACATGTAACATCATTTACAAAAGGGTGGTTGTGCCTACTGTAGGTAGCAAATGTGACAGAACTAGCTAAGTTTTTTTTTTTTTTTTTTTGCAGGTCTAAAGTCTCATGCTTTAATAGCATCTTATGTTTTATATTTAACCTGTTATGACTTAATTTCTTAACCAATTTAATATAAATTAAATTAAGAATATGTAACATACTGTATGTGTCTCATATGGCTTTCATCCCTGAAATTGTATATTGATATTGTACTCTGTTGTTTTATTCAACCCATATTATAATGAATGCAAACATATAAATAATGCCAGATTGATTAAATTATTGTACATAAGACAGTACAAATTGTATTATGAAACAATTTTTGCACATCAGTACTAAACCTGCACACTAGCGTTAGCTGTGATACTGTTCCTTACTAGTTAAATTAAACCAGCCTATAGGAGTCATATTTCTTTGCTCTATTTATTTATTTATTTATTTGTAGTATTGACAACAAAAATACTTTACAGTATGTGTGTAAAGTGTTCTCCCCAGAGAAGCTCAACTCTATATATGAGCAACTGTTGTCCTTCAGGTGAGACACACAGGGCAATATCCGAAGAAGCAACCCCCATCCTTGGTTGTTGAAAAGCACAGATTAGCCATAACATTATGAAAATATTAGAAGTGAACATTTTGTTTCTGAAGTTGAAATGTTGGAATCTGAAAAACAAATGTAAGGATTTGTGCCTCTATGACATGGGCCAAATTGTGATGGTTAGAAGACTGGGTCAGAGCATCTCCAGACCTGCAGCTTTTCTGACATGTTGCTGGTCTGCAGTCGTTAAGACCAAGCAAAAGTGGTGACAGAAAAGAAAATCAGTGAACCGATGACACAGTCACGGGTGGCCAAGGTTCACTGATGCACATGAGGAGCGAAGGCCGACCTGTGTAATTTAATTGAATAGAAGAGATACTGTATCTCAAATTGCAAAAAAAGATTAGTGCTGGTTCTGATAGGATGGTGTCAGAACAGAGCATTGATGTTTATTGCATATGGAGCTACATAGCCACAGACCAGTCAGGGTGCCAATTGCTGAACCATGTCCACCGACGAAAGCGGCTTTTCTGTGCATGTGAGCATTAGAATTGGTCTGATGAATCACTTTTTTTTTTTTTTTTACATCATGTATAATAGCTTCAGTACGTATATCATGGGCAGGCGTGTGTGTGTGTGTGTGTGTGTGTGTGTGTGTGTGTGTGTGTGTGTGTGTGTGTGTGTGCGCGTGTGTGCATCAAATCGTGGAGTTATTGAAGTTTCACCTCACAACTTGCTGGACTTAAATGATATGCAGCTGACAGCTTGGTGACAGATAAGATTATCCCTATTCTTATCCAGCACCCTTCAAAGGTCTAAGTCCAGGGTCAGGGCTGTTTTGGCAGCAAAATCGGGACCTACTCAATATTAGATGGATGGTCATAATGTTATAATAAAAATTCATGACAAGGGGGTTGGTGTTGAGATACATCATAACAGTATGTTCTCATCAATGTAGATGCAGGTGTACTGTAACAAGCCTTATCATCATAATCAACACATCTTGATTTGACTCCATTATAGCTCATAGCTCTTCCTGACCGTTAGGCAGCAACGATTCCATTAAAAGTGACAGATGATGATAATGATGGTAAATCTCAGGATTGCTATTAAGCCACTGGGAAATAGAGCAAGAGAATGAAAAGCTAGAGAATATAGCCATCATAATCATAGGGAGCTTTTTGTCTTTGAGATCATCCACCTTGACACTGAAACACTAGGATAACCTACAGCTGCTATACTTATTTCATTGTAATGATTTTGATCAACATAGAGCAATGTGTGACATTTAAACCATTGTGCCTCTAAAATCGAATACTTAAAAATACAAATACACTTGATACAGACATACAGAATTTTCTTTACTTTGACATTTTACCACGGGAATGAAAAGAATACTTGAAGCCTCACTATTAGTTTATTAAATTAATTGTTCCGTTTTTTTTTTTTTTATTCCACTGACCCCATGTTCAGCTTTTAAGATTGCTTTGAGTATAAACGTCTGAAAATACCTTCACATTGGTTTTGGATATCTACAATATCATGACTTCATCATCACTTCACTACCAGACACACTAGACCCACTACAGTTTGCATACCGCCCAAACTGCTCCACAGACGATGCAATCTCTCATCTCCTCCACACATCACTCAGTCACCTGGACACTCGGAGGGGGAATTATGTTAAAATGCTCTTCATCGACTACAGTTCTGCATTTAATACCATAATTCCCTCCACACTCACCACCAAGCTGGAGCACCTGGGACTCAGCTTATCTATGTGTCAGTGGATCTCCAACTTCCTAACTGGCAGACCACAGGCAGTAAGGATGGGCGGACATGTCTCAGCCTCCCTCACTCTCAGCACTGGAGCCCCCCAGGGTTGTGTTCTGAGCCCCCTGCTGTACTCTTTGTACACCTACGACTGCGTGGCCACTACCAACTCCACCGCCATCATCAAGTTTGCTGACGACACTGTCGTGGTCGACCTGATCACCAACAATGATGAGTCGGCCTACCTAGAGGAGATTGGTAATCTGGAGAAATGGTGCCAGAGGAACAATCTCCTCCTGAACGTCAGCAAGACAAAAGAGCTGATAGTGGACTTTTGTACAAAGCGGGAGAGGAACTACCAGACCCCCGTCATCAACAGGAGCCCTGTGGAGAGAGTGGACAGCTTTCGATACGTCTGTGTTCACATCACGCAGGACCTGTCATGGTCCTGTCACATCGACACTGTGGTGAAAAAGGCCCGGCAGCGTCTCTACCACCTCAGACACTTGAGAGACTTCAGACTGCCCTCCAAGGTGCTCAGAAATTTCTACTCCTGCACCAAAGAGAGCATCCTGACGGGAAACATCACTACCTGGTTTGGAAACAGCACCATGCAGGACAGATGAGCTCTACAGAGGGTGGTGCGATCAGCTGAGCGCATCATCTGCATCGAGCTCCCTGACCTGTACTCAATCTACAACAAGAGGGCTGGACCAAGGCCAGGAAAATTGTGAAGGACCTCAGCCATCCCAACAATGGACTGTTCTCTCTGTTGCGGTCTGGGAAGCGATTCCGCTCCCTGAAGGCCAACACAGAGAGACTGTGGAGGAGCGTCTTCCCGCAGGTGTCTCTCAACCACAACACAACACAGGACTAATACCATCTTTTTAACATCCAACACTGACTAGGCATTCATGGCCACTATGGACACATTCATGCACAGTTGCACTACATATTTATATTTTCATTTATGGACCACTGCACAAAGCACTTTAATAAGAAACTTTAAGAAGTCACTTTCTATGCATACTTGCACACCCCCCTCATTTCTAAATTTTGACAAATTTCTATTTTCTTTTTCTATATTTCTATATTGATATTTTGTCCTTATACAGTATATTTTACTAGTTAATTTAGCTTTTATTTTTTAAGGTCACTGGAAGTCGTATAAGCATTTCACTGTATATCGTACGTACTGTGTATGACTGTGTATATGACAAATAAAATTTTAATTTGATATCCATACATAATTGTTAATATTCAATTAAAGAAATGCATTTTGTCTCGTATGTCAGAGACAGAAGTGTCTCCAAAGCAAACTGTTGGTTACAGGTGAGGGAAACCCTTGTTTCAAAATCTTGTAATACAGTAGCAACACAAAATCTAGATATTCAGCCAAAAAGCTGACGAATGCAACACCGTACTTCAAAACAAAATCACTGTACTAACAAATTTCTTTGCATCACTACAATGGCAATAAAGTCTCTTTATATTACATCTGAGTTAATATTAAACCATGGGTTTATGTTGTAATACCCCTTTAAACAAAGCATGTATTTCAGAACCTGCTGATCTCTTGGGAGTTTTACACACAACAGTTTGTTTGCACAGAATGGAGAAAAACGTCCAGGTTGTTTTGATCTTCTGTGAAAAAATATACTATAATCACTCTGTACAACCACAGTGATAAGAAAAGCATCTCAGGATGCCCAAAACATCAAACTTTGAGAAATGGATACAACAGCACACTGGGTTCTTGACAGCCAAGAACATGATTCATGTGCACAGGCTCATCAAAACTACAATAAACAGTCTAAAGTTAAAACCACATGATATTTTTTTCATTCTGTAACTGTCCTGTTTCAGTAAATCTACAGTATGCACATGACAGCCTCAAGTCCTTTTTGTTGGATGAATGGAGAGGAAACTGAATACCTTCTGTCGTTACAGTACGTGTCTTAGTCCAAACACATCAACTATGGTTGTAAACGGTGCTTGTTTGAGTCACTAAAGAGCTCCTGTGAGTTCATGTGGTCATTCTTCTCTGTCATTTCATCATCATCATCAAGGCAAGATGTTTTCTTTTGTTTTTAGAACAAGACCATCAGTTTCTGAAATACTCAAACCAGTGTATACTGTATGTGGTGTCTTATTACATTTCCTATAAATATTTGTTTAAAACGATATAGTGTCTTCATGTGTCTCTGATAGGGTGTCTTCATGTCATCATTCAATCTTTCAGCATTATCTTGTGATCTTTTATCCAATCTGTATTCTTACTGTATGTCCTAGCCAAAATTATAAAAATGTCATTGTTGTCAGTTGACCTTAAAGGTAAACTGGCGCAATATTTCTATTGCTTTAATACTAGGGAAGTGCCAAAAGTAATCCGAAAGTGGTCATATTGTTTTTATTAACTTGTTGGTAGAGCAACTTTTCCTCTATACAAAGGTATCACTTAAACTAGCCACCAACACAATGCATTTGCTGCCAGTGTTGAACACTGTCTCATTGAAAATCTCCTGTGTTGAAGTTGATGATCTTCTCAAAAGGGAAAGACATAATCAATGGTCTTAGATAAGCAATTATTGCTGCACATCAATCTGGAAAGAGTTATAAAACCATTTCCAAAAAAATTGGGGTTCAACATTTTACAGTAAGTCAGACCGTGCAAAGCTCAGAGAAATAAAAAATAAAAAAAACCCCAGAACGACATCTCAGACCCTACAGACCACACTGAGAATGTTAAATGTTAAAGTCTCCATGACAGCACGATTTGAAGAAGACTGAAGAAGCACGGCAGTGTAGGAGTGATGATCTGGGCTTATTTTGCAGCCACAGAACCCGGGCACCTTGCAATCTCTGAGTCGGCCATGAACTCCTCTGCATACCAGAGTATTCTAGATGGAGCTTTGAGACCTTCTACACGACAGCTAAAGCTTGGTCAAAATTTGGCCATGTAACAGGTCCAGACCTCAACCCAACGGAAATGCTGTGGTGGGACCTTAAGATAGGTGTGCATAAGCATAATGCCCAAAAACACTGATGAACTGAAGCAATGCTGTAAAGAGCCAAAATTCCTCTACAATGACATAAAGGAAATTATTACCTCAAGTTATTGCTGTGGACACAGACTCATAGTAGACATAGACATAGACTACATACAGTATACGGTAGGTAATAATAATCAGGTTCAGGCAAAAGTTAAAACTGGAAAGTGTGTGGGGGTGAGATAGAGAGACTTTAGCATCTCATGACACACAAGGGAAAAAAAAGGCTCAACTCTCCCTGTGATTCAAAGAAACGTGTCTTAATACAGAGGTGAAGATCATGTGCTGTTTGAGATAAAGCTCTTTCAGTCATAACAAACTCTCTCAATTAACGTCTGTCACCCCCTAGGGGACACAGAGAGAAAGGTCTCTTATTCAACACAGCTTTGACCGAAACTAATCTTTCATGTCTAAATTTGATTAATATGATAAATAGCTAGAATAATTAAGCTGGATAATTGTATTTGGTCCAGTAACGATAAAAAAAAAACACCACTAGAATCCTTACCTTTGCCGGAAGGGAAGAAGCAGTCCATTTCAACACTGCTACGGGAGTGGGAGATACAGAGAGTCGTGCTGGGTACCAGACCTTCCTGAGGTGGGCTCTTATCTGTGGTGCGAACCAAACACCATCCTGGCCGCTCACTGGGTCTCTCCAGTAGTTCGACTGTCTGGCCTGTCTGCACACTGAGCTCAGACACATTGCTGGCCACATGGTCCTGCAGCACCACCGTCAACTCACACCCACCCGAGAGCTGCAGACAGACACAGAGAAACAGTGATAAAATATAAAAAGAAGATAGACAAGAGAGAAAGCACAATGATGTCTAGTGTTTTATTTAATGGCAGGACACAGAGGGATCATATATCAAACTGTCTCAGATTGCACTGCATTCAAAATGCAGAAAATCTGCACATAGAACCATCCTAATGAAACCTGCAGAACTTAGATTTTTATGAAATTGTTATGAAAGAGGGAATATGTAATTAAATGTAGTTCAATCTGTAATCTTCTAATTTGATATAATCTTAAATAATCTACATTTGCTAAGTGAGAATATCATCTGAAATCAGCCCTGTGAACATGAATCAAACCCAACCCTGTCATTTCCGTCTTAAGAAAAAACAGGGTGAGTGAAGTGCTGAGCTTTAAAGCTCATATGTCCGTTCTTATTGTTTGAGCAGTTGTGTGGGTGTTTGACAATCAGCCGCTATTACTATCACATGATAAAAGGAAAAAAATAAGCGCCACTCCTAACAGAGAAAAAAAAAGAATAAAATACACGAGTAAAGAAGAAATCATGAGAGAAATCTTTCCTCGTGATCCAGATACAGATTAAAAGCTACACTGATGATGCACACACCATTTAATAACACATATGGCTGGAGAACACCAACATCATTATCTACTCATGTAGCCACCAAAACCTGAATAAATGAAGAGCTACTTTTATTACTAATGTAATTTAGTTTTTTTCCCCCCACACAAACACCAGCTGAAATCATTAATTGTTTCTCTGATTCATTAAGGAATCTGAATACTACTGTATTTACTAACATCACACCTAAAAAAGTCTTTGCACATCACTGTTTAATACCTTTCATTTGTAATTACCTTTATAAGAATGATAGCTGGCTAATATGGCAGTGTAGCAATTAAAATGTTTTTCCCTCCCTAAGATTCCCATTTTCTGTGATCAGTGATCTGATGAATACAAACTGCATGAACATCTTGTAAGTAGCCTACTTTGCAAAAATCTAGACATTAGAAAACATCCAGAAATTATGATGTGGTATATGCTGAGGTCTTTTCTAAGCTTACAGTTTTGCAGCAGGTTATATTCCAGCACCCACATGCAGACTAAACAGACACCAGTTATCAAAGTTATCATGCAACTTCGTTAACGTTGTCATTTAATGCTGTTCCAATCTACAGTATCACAAGGCACGAGAACACACTCATGCAATCCAATTATACACAACAAGCAATTTTTTAAAATGCCAATCAGGTGTGGGGTGCGATCTAGGGAGAAAACGCAAACTCTAGGCACACGGACCGGATGCGAGATTGACCCTCGGTCCTGGAGGAGAAAGGAGACAAATTTAAAAAGCAAGCTAGTCATGTTGTTTTGGCTAGGTGAGAAAATGACCAGGCAGCCAAAGCAAGAACAATAGATAGTCTGTATTTAGTGCATAAACTAAACTCTAAAGCACTAGAGCAAATTGCAACAGTATTTGATTTACAGTATTGATACGCATCATTTCCCACCTCTAACATTTGCCTACAATACCAGATAATATTGCATGCTTATAAAGTATATCTCTGTAGTAGGCTCTATGTAAAAACAAAAGTGAAAGAGCCATACAGCCACCGGCACTGAGTTTATTACAGGTTAAGAAATAAAAGCGAAAAGTCTCTGTGAATCAGATTTACATTTATGTGTGCTCTTGTCAGCTGATGCTTACTAAGATACACATACTGTTGCTTTGACACAACAGCTGCATTGACACAGAGAAGAATTATGATTTAAATGAAGATTAATAATTTGTTCTGGATAAAACTGACTGACCAAATCCTAGCTGTTCCATGGAAAAAGATAAGAGACTACTGAGGAGCTAAAACTTCATGAGGGCATTTATGAATTTCGCAACAGGGCAATGTCAATACGCCTAAGCTAGCCAAAGGTTGAATGCTTAAGTACAGTACATCTAGCAATTGATTTTAGCAAAGGGTGACCCAAACTGACCGTAAATGTAGAAAGATGCCCAGATAAATAATATAAAAAGAAGACACTATGGAGATGTGAGCTAAAAATACCAAGCTTTCATTTAAAATCCATCAGTTACCTACAATCCTTATAATCATAGCAAGACACAATTGTTTTCTAAGCTGTTCAGTTGTTCAGAATATGAAAAAAAAAAGTTGGGTGTGTCAAACTGATGTTTTATGGCGTTTTATGACAGACAAAGTGTACAAAATGTCTGGGGACCAGAGGAAGTGACTTCATTCTCCACTGCTACGATAACACACGATTTCCTTCTTAGTTATTATAAACTCGGAAAGATACAGACGATCATAATCTTGGAAATATATTAGAGGTGTGGCACCATGGCTGACCAATAAATTTCCAGTGTATTTGATAAAAGAGTTACTAGTCGCACTCGTACGCACACACAAACACTGAGTAAGATTTAAAGACATTTTACTGGTTAAATTAAACAGGATATAGCTCTCTGCTCTTGTTATTAAAGCAACCTGAGACTTTAATCTGAGGAAAAGTTAAAATAGTCAATGCATCTAGTATCATTATGAGAGACAAACCCCAGCCACTGGATGCAGAGCTGGTTCCAAGACTGGATGAAATATGCGTGTTGCATCAGGAAGGGCATCTGACGTAAAACTGGCATAAAAAGTTGCGTGTGGATTGGTACTGTAGGTCCACTGTGGCGACACCATGATGGGAGCAGCCAAAAGACTTACAACTAGGGATGCTCATATTAACCAGATAACCGTTAACCGAAAGAATGAATTTTGACCGATTATCAGTTAAACGGTTTTAAATGTTTTTTTTATATATTTTTTTTATTAAGTTTGCCTAGGCGCACTTATTACTCTTCCCCCAGAAATGCCCCCGAAATCCATTTATTATTCTTCCGCCTAAAACATTGGACCGTTTCTCGCTCCGCAGCTTTGAGACGACTATCACGTATGTTACACCGTTTCGTGCGGCTCGATCGGGAATGGTGTGCCATCACTTTGGTGGGGATTTAAAAAAAAAAAAAAAAACTAGACAGTTTGTGGTTTGAGGCAGGCCTGCTATTTTTTTTTAACCGAAAAAACTTAGTAGCCAATGTATGAAAAAATTTGCCTACCTGAGGCAAGCTTCAAAGGTATTTCAGTGTGTTTTCGTTTTGTAATCTTAATTTGTTATTTAAGTAAAAAATATTTAGCGCAGGCCTATTTATTTTATTCTTTCTATTTATAGTACTTTGTTTTTCTCTATTGTCGGAAACGCTGCAGGTGCGTGAAAATTTGACGATGTGTGAATCCAGATTCTGTTCTTGATATGTTCTGTCTGCTATTGTTCGAACATGTTAAAATAAAAACTGAATTTTTTTTGTATATTTAATCAGACACTCCTCAGTTCTATTTTCATTTAATTCTAATTTAATATTCTAATCAGATCAGTTAACGGTTAATGTTCAGATAACGAACGGCAGTTGTCGGTTGGGAAAATTAATCGAATTGAGCATCCCTACTTACAGTACAACATACTTCTCATCAAATCACTCCACAAGTATTTAATAGGATTAAGGCCTGGTCTCCTACTTGGCCATTCCAAAACATTGATGATCAATCTGATCATTCTGATTCATACACATTCCGTACAAACTTAAATAATTCTTTTGATTGTGTAAAGCTGCTTTGCGACAATGACAATTATTAAAAGCGCTATACAAATAAAAATTAATTGAATCTTCTGAAGACATTGCAGTGTTTAATTGGATCTGAAGATTAAATTTGTGCCAAACATGCCAACTTGACCAGAGCTTGTCTCAGCTAGAGAGAATCAGCCCTATTGCATGATGTTCACACCACCTCCATGCTTCACCGTAGGTTCTTTTGTGCCAAAAATATCTTTTAAGGTAAGGCCTAAAATGTTCTACTGTAAATGTATGTGTCTTATACAGTACTAATGAGGGCTTTATTTTAATGAGAAAGAGCTTCCTTCTACCAACTTGCCACATTGCAGTGTCAATTTGTTTTTTTACAATACACGTAAGCTACCTCCGTAATGTAGTTGCACCTACTGTACATGAATGTTTGTACAGTAGATCTGCGGTCCGTTTGTATCAGTGGAAATCATTTCACACTGGCGGCAGCGTTTGAAAGGTCAGAGAGGTGGGCTGTTATAATAGTACAAAGTAGCCTTTATCATTATTCTCTCTTAGCAACCAGCTGCATGTTGAAGTATCAGGTCTCATTGTGAAAGGGGAGGAAGGTGATGTTGCTAGGAGATTTTTAGTCTCAGACATAGAAAATCCCACCTCAGAAAGGACATGCATCAGGTGACACAGGGTTTGTGAAGTTCATGAGATGAGGTTCTTTGTCATGGAAATTGGAGGCTTTAAAAGGCTTTTTCTTTCTGCCCCCCTCTATAGTATATTTGTTTTTCTCTCTGACTTAATTGATCATGCAAAATGTCAAAAATGTCCTTTCGTTGCTTCAATACTGGCGCTATAATTAGAAAGAGTAATGATATCAAGGAAGGTTTATACCTACAAGTTTACCACTATGTAAAAGTTTTTATTTGGTACGAACTAAAAGCACCCGTTGTTAACAGAAAAAGATTTAGTAGAAATAGTTAAAGGTTAAAGCTAAAATAAGCTGATCAGCTTTAATGTAATCAGTGATGTTATTCAAGGTTGAAGCCAAGTCTGCCTGTCTTTCTGTATAGCAGAACTCTCTGCCCAATTTATTAATACAAAGAAATCACTTTTTTTTTATGAGTATCTTATGCTTGTTTGCACTTAGAACAATTCAAATATACCACTTTGGCAGTGAAAATATTAAATAATCCCAGCAAAAATATTTACAGTAGCTTAGCTTTTCTAATTCATATCTATTGGTATTTGTTTATGTTGAGCAAGTACCTTATTAAAAGCATTTTTAAAATGTAAATTATTAAATCCAACACATAAGTGCTCATAACATCGCTTTTATTCACCAGTTTGATTTCACTTATGGTGTAGCTTATACTGCAGGCAGATATGTAAGTACTGCAAAAGTTTCAATAAATTCTGTCCACTGGTTGATTTAACGTTTGACGAATTAAGTCAAAACTTCCGGCTTGTAATTTGCTCATAGCTTTCCTTCTACCAAGCATTTTGTTTCATGCCGCAGATTAAACTTCAGGCAAATATTTAAGTTCTGCCGAAGTTTAATTCAATTATGTCCAGCCAGTTTTGTGTTCCTGAGAATCAAATCTGGCTGGACAGACAGACAGAAATGTACTGTTTTTTTGGTCCTCCAATGCGTACAGTACAATTCCATTGAAAGACTGAGTTCTGACCAATGTACAGACAAAACCTTTCATTTATATACTGTAGATGTGACTATATTTAAACAAAACTTAATGTTATAACCATGATGCATGCTAGTTGTTCGTTTTTTCGACCTCCTGCTGTTTTACGGGCATCAGCCAAGGTCCGATTAATGAAGGTGTATAAATGACAGAAGATCGTTTCACAATCAAAAAGATGCAGACATGTTGTACTCATTACACATACAGTAACAAACCAAAATAAACAATATCAATAAACTTGAATATCAATTTAAGTTATATGTAAAGACAGAACCCTGGATCTCATAGCCAAAACACCGGCCAACATCTTTCTGACTTTTAGTCAACTTGGCAATCACGATAGAATAATAAAGAGCTTAATAATCATGCACATGTTCAGTTACCTTAGTGCGTAAAATTGTACTAGTTGTCTAGTTAACGATGAAGTTCAACGATCTCCACACAAATTTGCACTAGTTAGTTAGACTAGACAATGATGCTGCAAAATTACAGGACAGGCAAACTAGCATAATTTAAATCATCTTCCCCTTAAAAAAAAAAAAAAAAAAAAAGGCTAATAGCTTTATTAATAGTCAAACTCTGGACATTCACCTCAAAAACATTTGGCTCAGTAATACTATTCGGAGCTAAAACATTTCATAAAATAACGGAGCATGATCCAAGAATAAATTTCTACGACAAATTGGATGAATCAGTCTTTTGGTTAACCCGCCAACCTGTCATATTATTATGCAGCTGCAGCATGCTCAAGAAGGGATTCTGGCTATAATATGGCTAGTGCTACAGCTTATTGGCTATTCAACACACTTTTGTCCAGATCTGCTGTCTAGATAGCAATGTTCATACAGTTAAAGCAATTTTGTGATGAATTATACTTTTGCACCGTGCTGAACCGGTGGCACGAGTCCATCCTTATTCATCAGCGACATTAACCTCACAACTCTGGCTCAAAATGAAAAGCAACCTTTACTGTACACAACAAAAGTATTAACTGACTACATTTAGTCTAAAGGGTAAGTTTAAAAGAAGTAAAAAAGTATTTGGCCAAACCTGTTAATTATTCAATTGAGATGCGTCAATCAGGCCCCTTATCCCCACTGAAGGGCAAACTCGCTTTAGCATACCAAGACATTTTGAACAAGGCAATAATAAAATTTTTATGGCAACAGTTCGCGGAAGGTCCTTTTTTATTCCAACATGACTGTGCCGCAGTGCACAAAGTAAGACATACTGTATAAAGACATGGTTTAATGTGTTGAATGTGGAAGAACTTGACTGGCCCCAACCTCAGCGAGCACCTTTGGGATGAACTGGAACACAGACTGTGAAGCAGGCCTTCTTGTCCAACATCAGTGCCTGATCTCATAAATGCTCTACAGAACCAATGGGCACGAATTTGAACAGAAATGGGAGTGGAAAAAAAGCGTGTTCGCTGCAAAAAGGGGACCAGCGCCATATTGAAGTATATGTATTTGGTTACAATGTCATTGCAGGTTTGGCCAAATACTGTGGGCTAGAGTAAAAATTGACCAATAACATAATAAATAAACATATTTATGTGAATGTTCCGAATAGCTCTGATCTGCTGCCTTCACTCCTATAGACACTTACAGTATAAGAAACTGTATCATTAATTAAAAATAATAATAATAAAAATATAATTAATAGGAATAAACTGAAACTTGAAGAACATAAAGAAACGGCAATACTAATAGATGTCAAACAGATGTCCCTAACTACAGATTGCGTCTTCCTGGGGGGGGATGGTGGTTACAGCAGTCAGTTTGACCTATTTTCTATTTGCCAAGCCATGCCAGTGAAAATGCTCCTTATCTCTCATGTGTGTCTTATGAGAATTACAAGCAGGGTAGATGATAAACCAAGAGCACATTTACAGTATGTTTTTTAAGTCTTAAGTACAAACTCTTCCTTATCGTACTCATCGCACAAACTAATAGCCCGCTTCCCGCACACAGTGCGCCTACATGCTACAGTATGTGCATACATTTCATACAACAAAAAAGAACGTCTGATCCACAGATGTTGGTCACCACTACAAGTAATCAAAGATGAATGGACAACTTCACACTTGTCCCAATCAGTTATTTTGTTCTGAAAGCTTCTAATTAATTAATTATGCAGATCAAAAAGTAACCAATAACAAACAAACAAACACGCATTTTTCTGGCTTTAAAGTCTGAGCCATACCAAACACATTACATACTGTACAGCACCTTCACATGAAACACTTTTGACCTGCGTAAACTGTCCACCTGATTCTATAAAGTCTGACAGCTCGTTGGTAATACAGCACACCCATAGCACTAAACCACTAAACACTACCAGACTTTTTTCATTATGACTAACACAAAACAAAATACAGTATAGAGGAGTACTTACACGGCTACTCTCTTTAAAAAGCTTAAAGCTCATCCACTTTGGCATGGTGACTTTGTTTCCTTCGTGCTCTCCACTTCTGTGATCTTTGTTTCTCTCCTTCCTGTCTCTCTCTCTCTCTCTCTCTCTCTCTCTCTCTCTCTCTCTCTGATCTGAGGTGGGCGACAAATTCTTATTGGATGGGACAGACAGGCTTCCAGGCAGTACTGCGAATCTGAAAACTGTCACTACTGAGTATGTGTAAACATGAACTACCTCTGTATGTGTGTGTACGCACGCACTCTGCCCAGTTATAACCTGATATAGGTGTGTCTTTATAGCAGATGTGCTATGATGTCAGTAGCATGCACATGGTGTTGTGATAGAAGGATTCAGTGGTGTAAGGGTAGAATGGATTTATCCATCCTGGAACTCAAAGGCATATCACTATGACTAGTACAGATTTCTTAAGCGTACAACATCAAATACTACAGTACAGTATGTAATGTATAGACAAATCTTATCGTAATCTCAAGCTAGTGGAAAAACTATTATTTAAATATAACGCTAAATAATAGTTTTTAAATACAAATAAGCCGCAAGCATGGGCAGACACAATTTCTTATTGGAAACCTTGTCTCATATGATAAATCGACCAGATAACGTTTAATTCATTTCATTCTGCCAAGTTGTGCAGTCAGATAGATCTTAGAGAACAAGTGTCCTGGGAAACAGTGACATTATACACACATTTGAGAGGATTTAGATTCTTCTTCAATCATTCTCGCTTCAGTAACTGCTTAATCCTGATCAGAGATATAATGGAGCCAAAACCTCTCCTGTGAAAATGAGCACCATCATGCTGATTGTGATGGATGGCATATCAGAATTTTTATTTATTTCCCTTAATGTATATTAAATAGCTCTCCTAATTAAGCCTTTATTTGTCACATATACACTACCGTTCAAAAGTTTTAGATCACTTGCAAATTTCTTTGTTTTTGTTTAGTGATTTATTTTCTACACTCTACAACAATACTGGGGATTTCAAAACTATAAAATAACACATATGGAATTAGGTCATTATGTAACAACAACAAAAACAACAGTTAGTTGTTATTTTAAGACACAGAGGTCAGCATTTCTGTAATAGTTCGTGCAAGAACAGTATTGTCAAGTGCATTTGCAAAACCCATCAAGCACCATAATGAAACTGGCTCTCATGAAGGCCGTCCCAGGAGGGCGAGACCAAAACCTACCTCTGCTGCAGACGAGAAGTTCATTTAGAGTTATCAGCCTGAAAAATGACCAATTAACAGCACCTCAGATTAGAGACGTTATGAAGTCTTTACAGAGCAGAAGTAGCAGACACATCTCAATATCAACTGTTCAAAGGAGATTAATGCATTTTTTGGACGCCTTCAGCATTCCTTTACAATGTAGAAAGAAATAAAAATCAGGAACAATCATGGAGTTAGAAAGTGACCTAAAACTTTTGAAGTGTACATTACTCCACAGTGAACTTATTTCTTTGCATGTCCCAGTCAAAGCACAGGGTCATTAATGACATCACCCCATGATAGGGCCTTGCTCAAGGGCCCACAATGGCAGCCTGGTGAACCTGGGGCTTAAACTACTCATCATCTGATCAGGAGCTCAGAGCCTTAAACGGCTATCACTACTACTTATTAAATTATATTACTTTAAACAATTAGGTTTACAGAAAAGTGGGCAGCAGACTGGTGCTAACACCCTGGGCAACATGCCAGTCCTTCACAGTGCACCATACCTACACCCACATCCATTCACAGCTAACATTCACACCTCAGAATAGCCAATCCACCTACATGTAACAGCATGCTTTTGGTCACTGTGAAACTCCACACAAACCAAAACCGGACCTCAGGATCAAACTCTGGATCTGGGAGATCAGAGACACTAACTTCACCAGCTGCACCACTATGCTTCAAAATGTATTCCAAATATCTGTTGATATGCGCAAAGGATTGACGAGACCTAAAATGCATACATGGGATAGTGTACAGTATAGGGATACTACAGGCGGAAAAAACCTGGGTGGGTGCATTTAATACACAGTAGGAATACATCACTTATCTTAAGCATGGTTAAAAAGAAAAACTGCATAAATGAGTTCAACAGTAAAAATCAGTTGTCCATTGTCCAGCATGATGCATAACTAGACAAACTGTCAGACATTACCTACTGTCAGATATGACCCAGAAAATCATGCTACATATGATTTTAATGTAGAAAACAGTCAAAATAAGATTTTATCTGGGTTTTCATAGACTGGGTCACAAATTTGTCAGCAGGGAGTCATTTACTGTCCTTTTGCAGCTGCACAACTATTTACAATTAAACACATCAGAGATTTAAAAGCAAAGCTCCAGTCTGAGCAGTATCTGGGTCTGTGCCTGTTTATTTCCTCGATGGAACCAAAGCCCCAATTAACGGTAAGTGAAAAACCATAGAAAGCAAATGTCTCGTGTGTGTGTTACGGAGCCTGACTGGGCGGCTCTGTCTGCTTGTTGGACCACAAGAGTTAAAGACAGCAAAAAAAAAAAACAAAAAAAAAACAAAAAAAAAACAAAAAAAAGACAGCCCATGTCTGGAGCTTTGAGTTTGTTTTCCTCCAAAAATAGCCTGAAGATTTGGGATATGAAGGGAGAAGGGTGTAGGTTGGGCATCTGAGTGGTCTGGAAAATCCACAATGAACTGAAGAATAACTGTTTATGAACCCTAACAGAGCGAGCATCTCAACAAAGTAGAGCTCATAAAAATCAGCTAACAAAAACAGCTAAAGGGTCTAACTGTGACTTTAACAAATATGCTTTTTCTAAACTTTAACTAACATATATTATTAAATCTTTTTGCTGACAAGTGTGTCTGTCTGTGACCCTATTGTAACTTCAAAGTGTCCACTGTGTCATTGATATTGTCACAGTACCTGTCTCTCTAACCATTACTCATCACATCACAAAGTAGCATCATGACTCTGACGGAACTGAGATCGAAATAGAACACTGCTTCATGATATTGTACCTGTGTACACACTCACACATGTATTCGTATCCATTCTCTGAACTGCACTTGAGTCTCAAGTAGAAAGAAAACACAATTTCAGCAGAATCAACACACAAAGAACAAGAAGGAAAAAACCTGAACCTGCCCACAGACTTGTCTAGAGGACACAGCAGGGGAAAATAATACTCCCACGTGGCAAGTGTGCAAGTGTTTGCTGCTGTTGTCGAGTGTGAAAGAAATGCATGTGGGTTTATCTACCTCCAGCAAATACAGTACGATGTTCTGACATTTCACCAACAAAGCAGAGCAGCGTGAAAACGACAGCATGAGGACACTCACACACACTCAACATGCTGTTAACATTGAGACTATCAGCATATCGTTGGAGAAATGTGACTCACAGTCATCTCACAGGACAAACACACACACACACACAACCTAACACTAATATCAAACTCAAATAAGCAAAAGTATTTGGAAATGGATCTTACTTTGATTTCATAGGGCCTCTCATAATTCCGTGAAGACTGACAGGAACCAGCACACAGCCTGTACAGGCGTTTCATAATTTATCATGATTATTTGACACTCTAAATACTAGGTGCCATCAAGGCTAACATTCTTACTTAGCCATGGTACCACCCCTGCTCCACTCTTAAGAAAAGGGTGGGAAACCCTGTTTCACATCCACATGTCAATCAAATATCACTCTGCTCTTTTTAGGGGTGGGCTCACCAAATCTTCTCACTCACTCACTCACTCATCGTCTATACCAGTTTATCCTGTGTACAGGGTCGCAGCGGGCCTATTCAAGGGGACATAGGGGACAAGGCATGCCAATCCATCTCAGGGCACAAACTGTACACACACGCTTATTTGTGAATGCCAATTTGTCTAATCTGCATGTTTTTTGGACTGTTTGAGGAAACAGGAGTACCCGGAGGAAACCCTCCATACACTGGGAGAACTTAGTGCTAACCACTAATCCAATGTGCCGTCACATATCATCAATCTTATCCAGAATCCTAAAACGATCCTAAATTGCCTTAGGAGCATTTCCGTTCAACTTTGTCTCATTTGCAGGAAGGCTATCTTGCAGTTCCTCATGCAGTGCAGATGGTATGTCCGCAGACTCTAGGAGATAAAAACATGCTGAGTTTATACCTTGTCACTGTCTGCTGTGTTCTGAGAGGTCCGAGATGCAATGGAGATGGTGTCTGGCTGACTGCTGCCATCTCCCTGACTATCAGCATCCTCTCCAATTTCTCTACACAGACACAGAAACAAAAAGTATAACACATAAACAGTTACTGCCATGCCTACTGTATATTTATGTTAACTGTAGTGGAAATGCTTTTAAAACACACAACAGTGATGCTGAGATGTTTGAATGAAAGTCTAACCTCTTGCTGGTGTTGCGTGGCTTGGCAGGGGTTTTGGGTATTGGTATAGGCTCCTTTAGTGCCCCCTTCAGGTGAATCATCCTCTCTTGAATAACCTCCCGTATATTCTTTATCCACTCTTGCTTTACCTCGATGCTGGATGCCTGTGTATAAAGCGGCTTTTAGTGATGGCAATCTTGCTGATATTTTATTAAATAAAGATACACAATGCTAGACAGCTGCACATAATAAGTTCCAGTAACATTTGATTTTGTAATATTTTTGACCTAGGTGTCATAATGTTCATTCATATCTCATATAGAGTACCTTAAGGACTGTTTTGTTGTCAGATGAAGGTGTCCGTCCTGACCATAGTGCAAATTTACAGGGGTCGCCCTCTATGTGCTCCGTCACTCCCAACTCGGATGTCTAAAAAAAAGTTAACACACATGAAGATTCCTTAAATAACTAAACACTATACATACTATAGTGAATAAAATGCTAAGTAAAACTTAATAAATACAACACACTTAATAACAAATAATCTGATCACTGTTTTTCTACCATTTCTGAAAATCCCTGGACATATTCTTTAACATTTTACACATAAGGTGGTGTAGTGGTTAGCACTGTCGCCTTGCACCTCCAGTTCGATTCTGGGTTCGATTCCCCGGCCAGGCTCGATTCCCGTCTCTGTGTGCATGGAGTTTGCATGTTCTCCCCGTGCTTGGTAGGTTTCCTCCGGGTACTCCGGTTTCCTCCCACAGTCCAAAGATATGCAGGTTAGGCTAATTGGCGTTCCTAAATTGCCCGTAGTGTGTGATTGTGAGTGTGTGTGTGTGTGTGCCCTGCGATGGATTGGCACCCTGTCCAGGGTGTACCCCGCCTAGTGCCCGAAGTCTCCTGGGATAGGCTCCAGGTCCCCCGCGACCCTGAACACAGGATTAAGCGGTATAGAAGATGAATGAATGAATTTTACACATAAAGAACTCTTTATGCTCTACAGCTCAGCATAAAGACACACTTACACACACCTTTGGACATAACACATACTGTAGCCCTATTTTACAGCAGCTACAGTATGTACTACTATGTACTACTTGCTGTAAATATTCAACATTATCAGTAGGTTACTGTATCACCATCCAATATACTGCATTATGTAATCACATCATGTTCTAAAACATATATATACCAAAAGAGAGAAATGAATCAGATAGCACCTATAAGCAAGATTACACGCCACCATGTTCACAGATGTCGTGTAGTTCTTAGCTTGCTCATTTGTTTATTTTGATTATTTTGAACCAGCGTTGAAGATTCAAATCACTTCTCTGGTTTGTGTGTGTGTGTAGTAGTACACAGCTGTTAATCCTGTGCTTGGACTGACATGCACTGTACCCTGACTGACATTTCCAAATTGCCTGTAGTGTATGATTGAGTGTATGTTTGTGTGCCGGTGCCCTGTAATGGGTTGGCACCACTGGGTTTGCCCTATGCCTTGTGCCCTAAGCTCCCTAGGATAGGCTCAAGTGCCCTGTGACCCTATACAACAAAACGAATACATGGCTTCTGGCAAGACAAGGAAAAACAACCAGCAAAACTAACACTGAAAAGGGTAAAATTCTGTAATTTGAAATCATCACACTTTTGTAAGAAAAGATCAGACAGCCTGGAATACCAGTAGTTTGCTTTTGTAAACATATTTGGTGCGGCCAGCCGAGTCTTTGATCTCCTTGCTGAAGACGAGGGAGATCTCGAAGAGGAAGAGGTGGCGGTCTCGTCCTTTCCGGATAAGAGACTTGGGGTCCCACACCTGGAATGTGTCCTGTAGAATCAGCTCTCCCTGCACATCCAAATTCTCATCGAAACCTGCAGACAAGCAAAGAGCAGAGGTCAGGTGTGAGGTCACAAGAGCTCGAGGAACAGCCTGCAGTCAATACTGGAATGTGTACGTACCTTCAAGCATGCTGAGGTGCATGGCGTCATTGGCTCTCTTTGGCACAGCCAGCATCACCTCAAGCCCATCCTTAATCTCACCTTTACCCTCTTCACAACAGCTCAGCAGCTCCTAAGAGTAGAAAAGCATAGAATCATTGTAAATGCTATACTTCAGCTATGCAATTTCAGAAAGCAATTTTAAACCTAAATCGTTCTATACAATAAAAGCAAAAGAGGACAGTCATTTGATATGATTAACATGATGAAACTGTATGAAGACTAGAGAGAGAGAGATAGATAGAGAGAGAGAGAGAAGCTTTGAAGCTGGAGCTTTTCTTTGACCAAATGGTATAATGAGTATACTGTATGGATACTGTGCTATCTCCACTGTTTAAAGAGCATCACCTTGACCACACACACACACACACACACACACACACCACATACACCACATACACGATCACACAGAGCGCACCTTTAGAAGAAGCTGGTACTTGGTGATCCTCTGTACAGGCTTGATAAGGTAAGAGGAGATGGAGTTTGCCAGGCCGTGTCTCTGCTGGATTTCCTGCACACAGTTAATCAATGGATTATTACACCATGCTCAAATTCTCATGTGCTGAATTTATTAAGCTTAATGTTTGTTCATGATGATGATGATGATTATTATTATTTTTATTATTTTTATTATTTTTTTTTTATTATTGTTGTTATTATTGTTATTATTATTTTTATTTTTTTTTTTTTTATTATTGTTGTTATTATTGTTATTATTATTATTATTTTTATTATTATTATTATCATCATAGCATCCCGTATCTGGTGTAACCCACTGGCTAAGGCTGAGTGTACGTATGTTGGAAGTCGCAATTACACAATCCAAACTCAATTAGCTACATTACGATGTGTGCACCTGGTCCAGCATTTAGAGAACTCCAGTATGTCTGCTTAAAAAAAATAGATCTCTGATTAAAAAAAAAAGGCAATTAAATATAGGGAATTGTTGCACTTAGTTATGCTTTGTAGTCTGTTTTTTTTCCCCTGTGTCCAAGGGAGATGATGTTACTCTGCTGTTTGTCCTATTTCCAGGATCCTGAAGTCCACTGCCTCTGCACATTATATAATCTTTAAGGTGGCATTTAAGGAACTGTTAAAGTATAGGCAGTTACTGGATGTTAACTCATTCTTCTGTTTTTGGTGATTTTTTTAGAGTGTGATCCAAAGCAAAATACAGATCATGAGAGACGTCTGAACTCTCTGATATTGTTCACTGCATTTATTCTCTTTCTGTAGACAAAGGAAGTTCCCTCATTACAAGTTACAGTAGGTAAGGGAAATTGTCTCTGTGTGTTATTTTGGTCTGGGTTTCTCTGGAGTGTGTACATGCTGTTCACACAGTATACTGTAGCTGCTGTAATCTGAAAGAAAGCGACAATGTGTTTTCTCTATAAACCTGAAAGTCATATTTCACACACTCTCCCTTTCACAGACTGGGGCATAACTATGGAATAAAGTCACTGTCAAAAATAATATATACAGATACGAGATTTTGTGTGTTTGATACAATACAACTCTGAAATATACAACCTTTTACAGACACAAAACTCGTTTTTACAACTCCTCTGTTTCACGGACGAATTGCGAAATTACACCCACGAATGCTGTGTGTTACACCACTTTCAAAAATACGTCATCAAGGCCACATGTACTGTACAGGCATTACTGTCCGAGGGAAGAGGAATCGATTCGGCGCATGCGCCCCTCCAACTCAGACAAAAGACAGAATTACACACAAATCTTTTTTTTACGCACAAATATTTTTGACAGTGACTTTATTCCATACATAACAGGGTTAAAAAGTTAATAAACATAAAAAGCAGAGATGCTCTTACATCAAAAAAGCTTCCAGCTTGTTCCAGGATAAGCTGATTCGAGTCTGGCTTATTTTTGCAGTATTTCACGTAGATCTGGAATTTATCCGCCTGGGAAAATAATAATAATAAAAAAAAAAAAAACGTGAGGACTGATCAAGTGAAACATTATTATTAATATTATACTGTATCTTGCATAGTATAATTAGGAGAGGCTTGACAGTAGATTAAGATGCATGAATGGTACTCACCCATGTGACAAAGCAATGGCCCACATCTTCAGGCAACTGCTCATAGTTAACTAACTCTTTCAAGAAAATGCTAAATAGAAAGTAATACGGATAGAAACACAGCTTAATCATGATCCAGATTCATTTGCATCAAATGAAGAACATAATCATAATTGTACTTTAAATCACATGAGTTTAAATTACATTTTCATATTTCTAGCTACTGTAAATTCAAAAGGGTATAACACCAACACCAATATCACAGTTAATCTGGCATCTTCTATCCAATTCATGTATTAATACACACATACCACAATTTAAAAAAAAATCTTTGTGCTTGTAGATAAGATCTTACTTATTATGGAAGTCATAAATCTCCTGGATGTTTCCGAAGATGATATGTTCTTTGCTGGCGATGCCTGTCGGGATCTCCTCCACGCCACTCGTCATCTCCCAAAGGTACGTCTACACACACGCACACACAAGGACACAAAAAGAAAATCTGCTGTCTGAAGTAATGACTGTTAAACTTATGCAACAGGACTTTGAAATCAGCCATCTGTAAGCTTGATTTTCAAATAATATTTCAGGAATGGCGTGAAGTGGGAAAAACTCTCTTACCTCTAAGCACTCATGAAGATCTCTTACATAGGCTTTTTCAGTTTGCAGCAACTCTGCCATAATAAATCTAAAAGCAATCACACAACCACACATCACGGTTATCATAGCAACAATTTTAATTCAGGAACGGACAATGTACGTTTAGCATAACTGTGTATAAGGAAAATTATTGTATTTACTGTATTTTGTGTAGTCATGGTATATTACCAAGACTTTTATCTAGTTCAGTGAATAAATAATATATAGGGTTTATGTTTTCATACATACTGAATACTGTAGATTTTTTTTTACTCAGAACTGGTCATCTATTACAGTACAGTACATTTATATTTGCACACAACAAATCTTAAAGCAATGACTGACTCACTCTTTTTTCCTGGCTGACTTCCTTTTCTCCTCATTGACCTCATGGTTGGGTTCACGGAGTTTAACTTCCGGGTTGGTCAGGCTTGCTGGAATGATATCTAACTCCAGGTCTTTATTATGCTGAATGAGAAACCCACATAAAAATAACTGCATCATTACTGCCAAATCAATGACCTGACGTACTATACAGTAGTTGATTTAAATCTCTTTTTACAAACTCATAAGACTGGACTCTATTCATTTCTTTAGCGAGAATCTGTAATCAAATATTGAAAGTGTCCTGCAGACTGAATCTGTGCTGTTAATATGGACCATAATCAGGATCATTCTCACCTCAGTGCTGATGCCCAGTGAATTCTCCAAACCGCAGCGGTATTGTCCCATGCGCTGAGAGAAGTCTCGGTAGCGCCTGTCCACCGTGCTCACCCATTTCTTCAGCTCAGTCACGTGCACATGGCCCTTCTCCACGAAGTTGTCAGCGAGCTGGATAAGCAGCTTCACCTTCTCCTTGGTTTGCTGAGTGATACAACAGCCTGTGTTTAGCTTTAGCTTAAACGATTGTGTCCGAGTTCTGTGTGTGACAGACAGCTTGTGTGAATCTGGAAAACCTGTCTGTACAACAGGTTGCAAAACAGAGGTGTGTGCTCATCCATGTTTAAGTTCGAGAGGGGTCGTTTTAATCAGCCTACAGTTTCAATCACTCATATCATTAAATGTGACAATCTCATATGCTGATTGAGGAAAACTATTCTAAGAATGAACATCTTAAAGGGGTTGTTCGGAGTTGTTCATGTCTGTCTTAAATCAAACCTGAGGTTACAGTAATATAAATATGGTACTGTAATTAGACCATAGGTGTTTGTCGTTAAAGATTTTCATGCTCTGTACACCGACTGTCACCCGTAATGTAAGTAACCTGTGCCAGATTCCATCATGTAAAATGCATATGAATAATGCATAACTCATATGAAGCTTCTGCAGTTTCACTGATCTTATTTTTCTAACTTACAGTGTATTTGGTACAAATTTAACTCATATCTTTTACTAGAACTAGTCCTATGAACTAGAACGATGAGTGTTATGGATTTTGTTCCAGTGACACTTCAAGAAGAGGCACCAAAAGCAAGAATGTTATACTGTACATTTTGTCTAACTGCTTCTACATTTACATCAATTTATATTCCACACAAATATTTTGTTGGGCTTTACTCATCCTCAGTTTGCCTTAAACACACTAGTTGAACAGTAGTAATACTGTATTTGAAATTGTCCACCGGCTTTACTGGTCGACTAGTAAAACTAGCACAGATCAGAGAGGACTTTGATCCCACATGTGACTGATGTACTGTAGACAGCTACGCTACTGCATGCAGTATGTCCTACAATTGCACCAAGTTTTTGGAGTTTTATTTTTGATACTTGCACTTTTTGGTGTTGACTCAAGTGATGCTCGCCTGACTGATGCCCAGGCCTTGATAGCCTTTAGATCCCTTCTCGCTAGGAGAATGATCCTGTTTAATTGGAACAGTGGGTGCTCACTGGATTAAAGAGGTCTTGTATTTTATTGATCTACTGTAGTAAAAATTTGCTATTCCATAAAGGGATCCACTCAGGAATTTTATATGGCAACCATTTGTGAGCCACTTTGAAAATATAGATGCAGATAAATTGGCTCTGTAATAAAATATTCTATTCTTTAGTTTGATATATAATTTATTTACATCTTATTTCCTTTTCTGTTTTTTTTTTTGTGGGGTGGGGTAGGGGAATTGGTAGAAAAAAATAATAGTGTACCCTGTATGTACTGTATGTAACTTGATTATATTTCCAATCAAAAAGTCTTTGATCCCAAAAAATTTTTTTTTTGTTGGACCATATAAGTACTGTACAAATGCTCTTGAGTAGTTAGCGATATACAAGGTTAACGGACATTTGACAAAAAGACTGTTTTGTTTAAAGAAAAGGTTATATTAAGCATTGTTTCATGAATTTGCATGATTGAATCAAATATACTCTGGTTGAGGGCTTAAAGACTTTAAAACAGTTGTTTTTTTGTAATAATGAATAATAATTTTGTAATAATTTCTTTGTTTTTCTGGCACAAAATAGAAAACAAATGAAAACCACAACAAATAAAAACTTTGGTATCGGCAGCAGCTATTGGGCGAAGCAGAATTTTAAACATCATGGCGCAGCCCTAATAAAACAGGAGAAAGGTTGTGTCAGGGCTGTGCATGAGGGATACTTACTTTAGCAGGGACACAGAAGTTCTCATACTCTTTTAGTAACTCATGAGTTTTCTCAGCTGAGTCTCCGAGAGTGTTGTGAGTGGAGAGGAAATATTCACCTGCCTCCTGAAGCCAGTCTAACGCCTGCAAGAAGAAATGATGCAGGTGTTAGAAAGAATAAAGGACAAGTCGATTAAGTAGAAATGAATGTGCAGAGGTTTTGGTGCAGATGCCTGGGGTGCCATCACTGCAAGTGTGAGGTGTATTTAGTGCATGTATGGGATGCTCTCGGGTTTGATGAGTCTCACCTGTTTGGCACTGCGCTCGAACACCACATACTGTTGGCACTGATCCAAGCGACGCTTCTTCATGGTCCAGAAGTGCAGGACTCTGTTCTCCCTTTGTAACAGCTCATTGAGAATTGCTATGAGAGAAAAAAAACAACATAAACAGGGAACACCACAGAAGATGTTTACTTTTGAAATACAGTAATTTGTTTCCTAAATAGAGTTTTTTTTTATCTAATTAGGATACAGGGAATTAAAGTTAATCTGCAGTCTGACCTTTGACCTGCTGCTCTGAGCTGCGGGCGTTGCCAGAGGTGGTGGGAGTGCTGACGTTGTTGCGGTGGATGTACTTGAGGAAAACTTCAGCATTACGTCTGGCTAGAGTGCAAGCCTGAAACACAGCGTATTATTATGTACAGAGATCACGGCTCTCACCAAGCCCTTTTTTTTGTGAATTCTTTAGCCACATCAAAGGTTCAGTTTTGGAGCAGAACACAAAATTATACAAAACACTCATTCTTTTTTTTCTTTTTTTTTGAATGACTTATACAGATAATTATACTCAATTCATTTTTACACAAAACTAATCTGTGTAGTAAGTAGAGAAAAGGGGATTAGTGAACAACTTTGAAGTAGACATTTACACAAATTATGTGTGAATTACTGAGGCAAAAACAAAAAACCAAAGTGAATTATTATTATATCCACCCATCCATCCATATAGGAACCTCTGTAGTCCAACTAGTGACCATGGAGGCCAATGGTGACCATTGTATTTATTCCCATTTTGTAAGACTGTGGTACTGTAGGACCTCCAGTCACCATTCACACACACATTCACTCACTACAAGCAATTTGGGAACATCAATTAGGCTAATCCTCATGTCTTCGGACTGTGGGAGGAAAGGAGTCTAATAGGTCTGGAAATAGTACACTTATACAGTATGTATATTGATTGTACTAGAGACTGTGCAAAGAAGTAAGCAAAGTATCTATTCTGCATCTATCTGTATAATCTGATAAAGATTTCTGCTTATATTTTCAGTGTTGAACTATGAATATTGAACTTATGTCAAGAGAAGTCTTTAGTCTCTCTTCTGTCTGCACAGAGAGATAAAAGCTTTAATAAAGTTTCTCATGAAACAGCATTTTAGCGGACAGGTCAGCACTGACTACCATTTACTCTTAGATCAGACTAGCAACTCAGCATGCATCGGTGGATGGTTTACAAGTTTATTACTGTCATAGGGCCAAGAAAATTGTGTACAATAGACAAGCAGATGAGAAAAATGTTTAATAGAGAAGAAGTTAACACCTTTATTTGCAGGTTCCCCCTGTTATCAAGTGTTTATAAAACGTTTGCTATTTTGCTATTTTAAAAAAATCACTCAGAAAGCCTTGCAACAGGAAAAGTGAGATGTATCAAACATAAAGCGTTTATTTAATCATTTTTAACTTACCTTCAGGAAGGCCTCTTTCTGCTCCAGATGTTTGCTGATGAGAGGAAACACATGGTCACTCTCAGCTAAAGGGCCCAGCTTATCATGACCTCCACACCAGTCCTCGTCTCGACGATATTCCTGCTCCAAACTCTCTAACACACTGCACACCTTTAAAAACATATGCGAAAATTTTAAGTTGATCATCTACCCATAACATTAAATCTTTTTAACATACCTCATCTGTTCTTTTAGTATATATATATTTTTGTAGTTTAACAGTTTTCATGTTTATTTGTTTGGGATCAATATAATTAAATAGTAAAGAGTTATGTGATTAAATAAAATAGAGTTGTGTGGTGGTGCTTTTCACCTGCTCAGAGGTTTTGTAGAAGGCAACAGAAGCATTCACTAGCTTGAGCCGGTCCTCCATTTTTAGCATGAGCTGCTGCCAGTGCATGGCCACCTTTTCAGCACAGGTGCGGATGGCGTCAGGATCGTAATGGCCTGCTTGCAGCATGACTTCTGCCTTCTGCTGGACCTGGAGTGCACTTTGATGGGTCTTTTGCAAAGAATTAGCATGGAACAGGGACTGGTGACAAACACAAAATGAGAAAATAATACAAATTGAGTTTGTTTAAAACATATCCAGAAATGTAGTTGTAAGTCATCAGCTGCAAGTCATTTGAGATTTACAAATAAATATAAATGTGAAGGAAATCTTAAATTTATTGTTTTTTTTTCTTTTAATTGGAAACACATTGGAAAGCCAACAAGAGGATCTTGTTCAGATTGGTCTCGAAAGTGCTGCAGTCATCACATTTAATAGTTACTAGAAACTAAACAGAATAGTGTAGAAATAAGTAAGAAGTGATTTATTTTTTCAAATCGTACCGCCCTAACGTTCATCCTACTTAACCGTCAGCGCAACAGATTTACAGTAGGTTGTCTGTGGTCAGGAAGCTTCATGTTCCCCGTCTACTAGTGGGGCAGAAACAAACCCCCAGCCTAGAGCTGGAAACAACAGCACAGAAAACCTGGAGCCAAAAGCAACAGTGATAAGCAACTGAGCAATGAAGCCTCCAAGAGGAAAATATCCATCTCTGCTGACTATCAGAGTTTTTAACATTAATAATTCTAGCACATCTGTGTATGTAAAAACCAAAATACACACAGTATATCAAGGTGCAACTGTTATGGTTTAAGTATCTGGTCCTTTTCCCAGAAAATAAAATATAGACTGCTTTTTTTTTTTGGAATAAGCATAAATGTCTTTTGTACATTTATATTATGTATGTAGGCTGCACAGTGGCTTAGTGGTTAGCACTATCGCCTAGCACTGCCAGGTTTCAGGTTCGACTCCCCCCTCGGGTCGGTGGGCATGGAATTTACATATTCTCCCTGTGCTCAGTAAGTTTCCTCGGAGTGGTCTGGTTTCCTCCCACAGTCCAAAGACATATAGTATAAGTTAGGTTAATTGGTGTACAGTACACGAATTGCCTGTAGTATGTGAGTGTTTGTGTATATGTGTGCTGAGTGATTAATTGCCACACTGTCCAGGGTGTACCCTGAATCATGCCCTAAGTTTCCAAGCCTCCCGTGACGCTGTATACAGAATAAAGTGGTATAGACGATGAGTGAGTGAGAGAGTGTTATGTATGTAGAACAACAGTTTGCACTCCATCCGCTTGGTCCTTCTTCTGCACAATATCCTGCCCTAATGTTCTTTACTTTAAACTCTTACTCATAAGGAGATGAAGTCGAATGTGTTTCTGATTTTCAACATAAAAGCTGTCTGGGCGCAGGGAGCATAAGCTTGAATGCTGGTGATTTTTATAGTAACAGTTACATTTTGTGTACTTCTATAATAAACAGGCTGTATAAGTTTTAAGGGGTTTTGAACTCATCTCATACTCATTTGTACATAAGGTTTAGAGTACATATGTTTGTGGGAGTGTCTATGCATACCTCTATAGCAAGCTGGAACTGTTCGTGTTCTCGTTGTAACTGTTCAGCCTCAGACAGTGAGCTGGCATTAACCATGCTAGCATTCAACATAGACTCACCATTGCGGATCCAGCTGAGTACCTAAACACAGAATGGAACAAAAACACTTAACTCTTAACTCTTAGAAATTAAACATCGACCCAAAATGTATTGCAATTCCTGTACATCTTCCCCACGGACTTTGCAACTGGTATTTTTACTGATTTCGATCCTCCAACTCCTGCTTTTATTTCTGAATTACTCAGTAAAGTCAATACTTCTTTCTCTCACCTTGATCCTGCCCCTACGTCCCTGCTTAAATACTCTGCACCTGTTATTTCACGGCCTATTTCACTTCTCATTTCTAAAATCTTGAACACTGGTGTTGTTCCTCTTGAATTAAAAACTGCAGCTGTCACACCAGTCTTAAAGAAACCTGGCCTTGACCCGGCTGATATGGCCAACTACCGACCAATTTCAAATCATCCGCTACTCTCAAAAATACTTGAAAAAGTTGTTGTTGTTCAACTACAGTCCTATTTGTCATCTCATAATCTGTATGAATGTTTCCAATCCGGTTTTCCCCCTCACCACAGTACAGAGACGGCGCTTCTTAAGGTTGTCAATGACCTTCTTATGGCTTCTGATGCTGGCTCTGCTAGCATTTTGATTCTGTTAGATCTTTCTTCTGCATTTGATACTATCTCTCACAGTATTCTCATTTCACGACTCTCTGCTCTTGGTATTTCTGGAACTGCCTTATCCTGCTTCTTATCTGTCTGACCGTCAACACTATATTACTATCCGCCAGTCTAAATCTTCTACCGCTCCTGTTTCTCATGGTGTTCCGCAGGGCTCTATTCTTGGCCCACTACTGTTCATCATCTACATGCTTCCTCTAGGTAAAATCATCCGCCGTCATGGTTTCAATTTCCACTGTTATGCAGACGACACTCAACTCTATATCAGTTTTCGACCCTACCATCCCTTTCCTACTAACTCCGTTTCAGATTGTGTTGATGACATAAATGCTTGGATGACTAGTAACCTTCTCAAGCTCAATACTGATAAAACAGATTTTTTACTTGTTGGTTCACCTAAAACCATTGCAGTTCTCTGTACTGATACTGTTAACATTTCCGGGACCTTGGTTAAATCTTCCACCACCGTTAAAAATCTGGGTATAACTTTTGACTCCCATCTTTCCTTTCTACCTCACATTTCTTCACTTACTAAATCTGCCTTCTATCACCTCCGTAATATAGCTCGTCTACGGCCCTTCTTAGTCATCAAGGATGCTGAGACACTAGTCCACGCTTTCATTACTTCTCGACTTGACTACTGTAATTCTCTTTTTTATGGTCTACCAAATACAACATTAAATAAGCTCCAATACATTCAGAACTCTGCTGCTAGGGTCCTCACTTATTCAAAGAAATCCTCACACATCACTCCCATCCTACACAAACTTCATTGGCTACCCATTCGCTCCCGCATCCAATACAAGATTCTCCTTATCACCTTCAAAGCACTCCATGGTCTTGCCCCTCCATATATTTTGGATCATTCATACTTACTGTACTCCCCTGCTCACACACTCCGATCTGCAGATGATGGTCTACTGGTAATTTCTCGTCATAGATTAGCATCATTTGGAGGACGAGCATTTAGTATTTCTGCCCCCACACTTTGGAATTCTATTCCCAAACACATCCGTGATCTTTTTTCATTACAGGATTTCAAAACCCATGTCAGGGGGCTGCGATGTACGTCAGTTCGCGGAGGTGAATCCAGATGCAGGTGCAGGCACGAGGCGTTGACTGTGCTTGAGTGAATGAGAGTGGGCGTGTCGCGCCGGGAAATTCGCGGGGGCGGGAGACGCGCCGTGAGCGTGGAGCTGAGTCGAAGTCGAGGAGGGGAGAGCAAGAGGTCAAAGCCGTGTGATCAGTCAGCGAGGGCGTCGAGCCAAAACGTGAAGCTGAGCCGTGGTCGAGAAACGAAAGCGAAACTTAATGGGCAACTTACGACGCGTCGTAGCTGGGACACGTGGAACGTGGGGTGTATCCGTCGCATGGACGAGGGGAGTAGAAGTCTGACGGCGGACGGGTTGATTATCCTGGTTATAGTGAAAGGTCCAATGAAACGCGGGGAGAGCTTGCGTGATAGCGTCTTCAAGGGAATGTCCTTTGTGGCGAGCATGACTCGATCTCCCACCCGGTATCTGGGAGCCTTGGTGCGGTGGCGGTCCGCCTGTCTCTTGTAAGAAGAGATGGCTCGTGTCAGAGTTCGCCTAGCACGTAGCCACGTTTGTCTGCAGCGGCGGACGAAGTGTTGAGCTGACGGAGTCTCCACCTCTAATTCTTGGACTGGGAAGAGTGGAGGTTGGTAGCCTAAGCAGCACTGGAACGGGGACAAGCCTGTCGACGAGGAGGGCAGAGAGTTGTGGGCATATTCGACCCAAGGGAGAAACTTGCTCCAGGTGGTGGAGTCCCGGGTCGTCATGCAGCGGAGGGAAACCTCTAGTGTTTGGTTCATTCGTTCTGTTTGCCCATTGGACTGGGGGTGGAAACCTGAGGATAGGCTGGGAGTAGCCCCGACGAGCCTGCAGAATGCGCCCCAAAACCGAGAGGTGAACTGAGGGCCCCGGTCCGACACAATGTCCGTGGGGAGGCCATGGAGCCGAAATACATGGAGAATGAGTAGTTCTGCGGTCTCCTTGGCAGATGGCAGCTTAGGAAGGGGCACCAGGTGCACTGATTTAGAAAAGCGGTCGACGATGGTCATGATGCAATTATTGCCGTCGGACGAGGGCAGGCCGGTGACAAAGTCAACCGCGATATGGGACCAAGGGCGTTGAGGAACCGGTAGGGGTCTGAGAAGACCAGCAGTTGGTCGATTGTCATTCTTACAACGGGTGCAGATGTCGCAAGCCGCCACGAATCTGGATGTGTCCTCCGCCAACGTGGGCCACCAGAATCGTTGCTGGATGACAAAGCGGGTTCGGGCAACGCCTGGGTGACAAGATAGCTTGGATCCGTGGCCCCATTCCAGAACTTGTGAGCGTAGGCGAAGGGGAACGAAGAGATGGTTAGGTGGAACTTCGCTAGGTCCGGCCTCCTGGGCCAGGGCCTGCCGAACCTTGCTTTCTATGTCCAGCTCCATGGCAGCGACGAGGCAGTGGGACGGGAGGATAGTGTCATACAACGTAGGCTCCTGGGGGGGGGGAAACTGGCGGGAGAGGGCGTCCGGCTTAGAATTCCTTGAGCCTGGCCGGTAGGACAGGGTAAAGTTAAACCTGGAGAAGAATAATGACCACCTGGCCTGACGAGCATTGAGTCTCTTGGCAGTGCGCAGATACTCCAGGTTTCTATGGTCGGTCCACACTAGAAATGGAAGCTCAGTCCCCTCTAGCCAGTGTCTCCACTCCTCCAGGGCTAGCTTGATGGCCAAGAGTTCTCGGTCTCCCACGTCATAGTTTCTTTCAGCTGGGGTTAGGCGACGGGAATAGAATGCGCACGGGTGCATCTTGTTGTCCTGGGTGGACCTTTGAGAGAGGATGCCACCCACCCCGGTATTGGAGGCGTCGACCTCCACCACAAACTGCTGAGATGGATCAGGAATAGTGAGGATGGGGCAGAGGTGAATCTTTTCTTAAGATTATTGAAGGCTTGGTCGGCTTCCTTATTCCAGCAGAACCGGGTCTTGGCGGATGTTAGCGAGGTCAGGGGGGCGGCAACGGAGCTGTACCCTCGTATGAAGCATCGGTAAAAGTTGGCAAACCCCAGAAAGCGTTGGAGGTCTCGCCGCGAGGCTGGTATGGGCCAGCTAGAGACAGCCTGTACTTTGGCTGGTTCCATCTCCAGCATGGACGGGGAGACGACAAATCCCAGGAAGGTGGTGGAGGATGTGTGAAACTCACACTTCTCAGCCTTGACATAGAGTTTATTCTCCAAGAGCCTCTGGAGAACCTGACGAACATGGTGACGGTGTTCCTCCAATCCTTGAGAGAAGATTAAAATGTCATCCAGGTAAACGAAAACAAATGAATTGAGGAAGTCGCGGAGGACATCATTAATGAGGGATTGGAAGACAGCGGGGGCATTGGTGAGACCAAAAGGGACCACCAGATATTCGTAATGTCCCGTAGAGGTGTTAAAGGCTGTCTTCCACTCATCTCCCTCGCGAATGCGGACAAGGTGATAAGCGTTTCGCAGGTCGAGTTTCGTGAACGTGTCGGCCCCCTGGAGTAGTTCGAAGGCGGTCGCCATGAGTGGAAGTGGGTAGCGGTTCCTGACGGTGATTTCGTTGAGGCCCCTGTAATCGATACATGGGCGAAGGGACCCGTCTTTCTTCTTCACAAAGAAGAAACCTGCCCCGGCAGGGGAGGAGGATGGGCGGATGATTCCGGCGGCAAGGGCCTCTGTGATGTAGGTGTTCATGGATTCTCTCTCTTGGCGAGACAAGGAGTACAGTCGGCCTTTGGGTGGAGAGGTGCCTGGGAGAAGGTCGATGGAACAGTCGTATGGGCGATGAGGAGGAAGCGACATAGCTCGGGTTTTGCTGAAAACCTGCTGGAGATCGTGATAATGAGTGGGGACATTAGAGATGTCCGGGGTGTATTCAGTCTTGGCTGTAGTTGGGGGTGTAGGGAGTGCAGAGTGAAGGCATGACGTGGCACAAGAGGGGCTCCAACCCGTGATCACATGTTTGACCCAGTCAATCTGGGGGCCGTGAAGCGCTAGCCATGGAAGGCCGAGGACCAGGGCGGCGTGAGACTTATGGATGACGAGGAGGCAGATCCTCTCAGAGTGATTCCCAGATGTTCTCAGAGTGAGTGGAAGGGTTCTGTGAGTGATTGGTGGAAGGGGGCTTCCATCTAGGGCTTGGACGGACAGTGGATGGTCCAGCGGAGTGCAGGGGACCTGCAGCGCTTTGGCTGTAGCGGAGCTGATGAGGTTCCGATCGGAACCGGAGTCAATGAGCGCCTGGATGGGGTGAGGTCGGCCGTTGATAACTAGTATTACAGAGAGCAGTGGACGGGGTTCCGGGAGTTTATCGGGAGGAGCGCCCTCTAGGGCTCCCAATCTGACTAGAGGGTGCCTCCCTTTTAGTGGGCAGTCCTTCAGCATGTGGCCTGAGTCCCCGCAGTAGAAGCAAGCTCTCTCCAGACGGCGGCGGCGTCTCTCCCCATCGGAGATGCGGGTTCTGCCCAGCTGCATAGGGTCCTCCCAATTACTCTGCGTGCGAGGAGGGGGAGGGTGGGGTGACCTCCGGAAAGGGTGCCTCGAACGAAGACGCGAGTCGATCCTCCCAGCGAGATCCATAAGTTCGTGGAGGTCTGAAGGGAGTTCGCGGGAGACTAACTCGTCCTTGAGTGCCTCCGACAGCCCCTCCAGGAAGACGTCGGCCAAGGCTCTAGTATTCCATCCACTGGAGGCAGCTAAGGTCTGAAACTCGATGGCATGATCATAAGCGGAACGTGACCCCTGGCGGAGGCGTAGTAACTTGGTTCCGGCCTCTCTGCCGACGTGAGACCGGTCAAAGACCCTCTTCATCTCTCCAGAAAATTCCGAAAAACTGTTGCAACATGGGTCATGTGCATCCCAGAGAGCCGTGCCCCACTCGCGGGCCCTACCCGTGAGAAGGGTGATGATGTAGGCTACCCTGGATCTTTCAGAAGAGAAAGTGGAGGCCTGAAGCTCAAAAATCAGAGAACATTGGGACAGGAAGGATCTACATGTACCTGGTCCTCCGCCGTAAGTGGGAGGGGCTGGCAGGCGTGGCTCCCGTGGGAGGTCCATGAGAGTGGGCCGTGCCGTGAGCATCTGGAGGCGCTGCATTTGGACGGTGACGTCAGCGAGCGTCTGTCTGGTGGTGACCATCTCCTCCTGGTGTTTACCAAGGAGAACGCCTTGATTCTCCAACGCCTGTCTTATCCTGTCTAATCCTGCTGGATCCATGGTATGGCTGGATTATTCTGTCAGGGGGCTGCGATGTACGTCAGTTCGCGGAGGTGAATCCAGATGCAGGTGCAGGCACGAGGCGTTGACTGTGCTTGAGTGAATGAGAGTGGGCGTGTCGCGCCGGGAAATTCGCGGGGGCGGGAGACGCGCCGTGAGCGTGGAGCTGAGTCGAAGTCGAGGAGGGGAGAGCAAGAGGTCAAAGCCGTGTGATCAGTCAGCGAGGGCGTCGAGCCAAAACGTGAAGCTGAGCCGTGGTCGAGAAACGAAAGCGAAAGTTCAAAGCCGTTAAATCCAAGCGTGGCAATAATCCAAATCGGGAGGCGAGGGGGAAAACGAGAGACAAGCGAGATCGGTAACGTGAAAAGTCATGAACAGAAGCGCGAGAAAACTATGGCCAAAAAAAAAAAACACACAATAATCCAGCGGCGAGCTTGCGCGCTGCGCCTCCTTATAAGCTGAAAGAAATCAGCGCTGGATGAGAAACCGGTGTGCCGGCGGGGCGGTCCGGGAGGGGCGATGACAGCGTGGGAAAACATGGTCACGTGATGGGTGCCTGACAGCGTGGGAAAGGAAATGTCAAGGGTCTTTGATCAGCGCGAAGGCACTGAGAGCGTGACAACCCACCTTAAAACATATCTTTTCTCGTCCTGTTTTTCCACTCTTTGAATATGTGTTAGATAAATACTACCGGTTTTCATGTTTATCTATATTTTGTTCTGACGTCTTTCAGATGTTTCTTTCGATGTGTAAACATTTTTGTTATTGTAAAGCGACCTTGAGTCCCTTGAAAGGCGCTATATAAAATAAACTTATTATTGTTATTATTATCTTCATTAGCATGGTGTGTGTGGTGATCTGGGAAGGCTATTAAATGATGCTTTGGCCGAAATTCTCGCAACATTTTTGTTAATTTTTTGACACTTCTACAGTACTTTAAGAAGCCATAAATATCTCTCCCCATAACAATATACAATGGGTAAATGAATTAAATATATAAATATGCTAGCTTCTAAACTAGTGCATTTTTGCAAAGACCACATTAGTTAGATTAATTTAATCTAATTAAAAAAATGTTTTTTGCTCGTAATTATTTAAATTGTAATCATTATATTAATATTCTTTGATGCTAATATTATTCATATAATATTACATGAAAAAAACAAATATATATGCTGTATATGTCATTTAGACAGCCTCTCTCCCTCTTCGGCTACCTCTGGATATCTCTGGATCCTTATCTCTTAATCAGCCCATTTGCCCATTGATGGCTGTCTCTGGAGACACTCTTTGACCCTTTATTACATTCTGAATGAGATTAGCCTGGAGAAAGCAGAAATAAGTGACAGAAATCTGAGTAGCCAGGGCCATCATCAGTTTCTGACAGTCTGTCTAGACTAAAACAACTTTTAGCAAGTATAATGTACAGTCATTGCTTCAGGGGGAAGATTTGCTTTGCTGATAACCCCAAACTCTTGCATATACCACCTTAATTAATTGTCACTACAGCAATGTTCACATTAAGAAACACATAATGACTGCATGCTTGATTATTTATTTATTACAAAAGACCTGATTTTCAACTGTGCGTGATTTCCTTTTCAACAAACTGTTTTATATGATATACCACTGGTTCCCATACTTGGTCCTGGAGTATACACTTTCCTAAACATTTTAGTGTTTTCGTAGCATTCCCTGGATAAATATAAAAATTGCAGAACATGTGGTAATCCAGGGCCAGGCATGGGAACCAATGTGATATAGGATACAAATATTGCTTAAAGTCATGAGAATGGATTGCTGAAGGGTAAAGAACCAGAGCTGGTCATGGATACATACAGTTAGAGCTCCTGTCCTGCAGTCTAATGCAGAGCATGTTTTATTCATATGGTCAAACTTTTATGTTTTTGCCTGGAGAGGTGAGACAGAATGAGGACACACACACACACACTGTGTTTGCAACACTGCATATGTCTCGGATTTGCATATGGACGACTCAAGCTGAAAAGGGTAGTCTGCTTGTCAGATCTTTGTACAGTGAAACCTCGAATTGCGAGTAACGCGATTTGAGAGTATTAACTTCTCTGTCGCGAAGGTAAAGTGCAGGTTAATTTGTTATTAATGATTATTATTAACAGTGATTCCGTTAGTGTATCGAGTGCCATTAGAGAGATTTCTTGTTTATTTTTCCGATAAAACAGTGTTTCCGTTGTGTGTGTGTGAAAAGAGTTAAAGGGTAACTGTGTAAGACAAGAAGGGGGAGAGGGGAGCTTACTTTAGATTCACACACACACACACACACACACACACACACACACACACACACACACACACACACACACACACACACGGTGCCTGTGCGCACAAATGAAAACACTTATCTGTCAGGATTTATTTTTACTTTTTTTAAAGGTAAAGAGCAGGTTAATTTGTTTTATTTTTACTTTACATACATTTTGTATTATTTATTTGTATGTATACATTTTTTGGGCTGAGGAAAGAATAATTAGAGTTTCCATTATTTCTAAGGGAAAATTTGATTTGGTTTACGAGTGTTTTGGAATACGAGCCCGCTTCCAGAACATATTATGCTTGTATTCCAAGGTTCCACTGTAACACTGTGCACTGATTGCATATGTTGTTGTCACATAATGCTGCCCTGCTTCTTTCTGCTAGATGCTGAATGCTGCTCTATGGATTTAATTATAGCGAATGAAACGTTTTCTCCATTGTAAAGGCATGCAATGTGCCTGTCACACTCATTTGCATAACATTGTGATTAATTAAAATTACACTGCCACATGGCCAGACAGATTTTGCCACAGTCCAACTGCCATGCTTTTGTTGAAATGAATAACAAGCATACATTATATAAGTACAGTGGAACCTCGGATTACGAGTGTTCCGCAAGACGAGCAAAGATTTTTAATAAATTTTGACTTGAAAAACGAGCGTTCAGAGTATCATGTATCACACTTCTTGTTTTGACGCCGAGCGTCACGTCATCACAACGTTTTTTCTCTCTCTTGCGGAATTGTAGGTAAGCGTCTCCCCTGCTGGGTGAATACACACACATACACACACACACACACACACACACATTACCGGAGAGACCGTTTTTAAAACCGTTTAAAAATTAGCAAGGAACATCGCTAGTCACACTCGCGTGAGTGCATACTAACGGAATCACTGCTGTAAAGTAAAACAACAACAACAACAACAAAAAAAATCTAATTAACCAGCTCCTCACCTTTGAAATCAGTCGGGACAGAGCAGAGTTTGTGTGTGTTTGTTTGGGAACCTGAGTGGAGGGGGGCTGTAAAGACGAGACATATCGTCTCCCTTGCTGTGTCTTAGTGCTTGCAGAGTTTTTGAGTGTGCGTGTGTGTTTGTGTGCGTCTGTGTAAGGCAGAGAGTGTGTGCGCACGCTCGTTCACTTACACTAACACACATACATTACACACACATACACACACACACACACTCGCTCACATTTACAGCACCACTTCTCTCAGGTTCCCAAACAAACACACAGCAACTCTTCTCTGTCGCGATTGTTTTCAAAGGTGAGGAGCTGTTTAATTTGTTTGTTGTTGTTGTTTTACTTTACAGCAGTGATTCCGTTAGTATGCGCTCACGCGAGTGTGACTAGCGATGTTCCTTGATAATTTTTAAACGTTTTTAAAAACGGGCTCTCCGTTAAGGTGTGTGTGTGTGTATGCACTCACATTTTACACACACACACACACACACACACACACACACACACACACACACACACACACACACACACACACACACACAACTCCTGCATGCACAAACGGAAACACTTATCTGTTGCGATTTATTTTTAAGTTTTTTTTAAGGTAAAGTGCAGGTTAATTTGTTTTATTTTTTTATTTGTGTTAATTATTTTTATGTATTTATTTCTTGGGCTGTAGAACGAATAATTTGAGTTTCCATTATTTCCTATGGGAAAATTAAATTTGGTTTATGAGCCCACTTCCGGAACAAATTATACTCGTATTCCGAGGTTCCACTGTAGTATGATGTTTTTCTTTTTGTACGTTGATTGTGTATGAATGTGTTTTTTTTGTGTGTGGGTACAGTATGTGTATGATTTACCTGTTTGACCTCAGCCTGCAGATGGCGTAGTTGGAGACACTGCTCTAGCCGTTTTTGGGTTTGCTCTGCGCTCATGTCCAGTTCATGTTGTTTCTCATGAAGAAACTCCAGTAGCTCCTGTACTTGAGTTGCCAGATCTACTTCCTTCTCCCCCGTTAATTCAATGCCTACACACACACAATTATACAAACTAATAAGTGACTTTCCCATGAAATGTTTAAACAAATTAAGTGTAACACCACACATATTTGAAGGGAATGTTTTACATACAGTACACTTAGGACAAAATGTGTTAGTCTTTTTATTATCACAGATTCAAACCCCAACCCCACCGATCTGCCACTATGTCAAAAGTCTTGAGCCAGGTTTGAGGAATGTGGAATGTAGCAGAGGTAGATCAGTGGTTTAGGTGATGGACTACTGATTATAATTTCCCTGGTTTAATTCCCACCACCAAGTTACCACAATTGAACCACTAAGCAAAGTCCCTAACTGCTTTGAGTTCAAAATGTAATGACATATCCATATGCAAAAGCAGAACTTACTGTATTTTAGTAAATTTTAAGCTTTATTATTAGTAAAGCTATATTTTTGGAGAACTCTTTTGCTGATCTTTAGCTATTTTCAGCTATTTGCTGATCTTAGCTATTTACATTCCTTCTTCAACCGACCTTCTTCCAATCACATTTACTTAGGCTCATTGTAATACTATGATATGTTTTAGTTATTATTCTAAAGCTAATTATATTTTGGTTTGGATTATGGATGGTAGTGCAGTAAATAGCTTTGCTGCAACACAGCTACAGAATCCTGGAATCCTGGGCTCAGAAGATTTGAATTGGTGTGATTTATTTTCCAGCGAGATTTGTATCTGTATATTTTTTCAAACAAAAATTGTAAACTTTTATATTCAGAAGTACTGATGGAGGAATAAAGCCTAAATGTAAAACTGCATAAACAGTCACTAGGTGACAATAGCCACTAGGTGGCAGTACCTCTCTACTTCTGCACATAATGTTATGTGCATCACAGACAACCTGCATGTATTGTATTGCTTGGGGTCAATATAGTGAAACCATATGGTGCATGATTTATTATTTACATTCATGTTGGTCATATTGTCTACGAGAACATAATTTATTAATATACCATAAGGTTATGCACGTTTCTTTGTGAACAGAATAGCTGACAAATTGAAAATGTGCAAAATAGAAAAGCAATTGTTTAAAATACAACTGTTCAAACTGTGTTAAAACATATTGATATATTTATTTATTTATTAGTTTATTTATAATGAAGGTACTGTATCAGGTTTACAGCATCTTTTAAATGTTCCATCATGTTGTCTCTTGCTCTGGAGAAGAGACAAAGACACACCCAGCACACAAGAGAGAGCGAGAGAGTGTGTGAGATTGTCTCAGTGTGATTTGGCAGAGTGGCATTTCCAAAGCCAGAACAGGCAGAGAGTCATGAGCCAAGGTCCATATGTGGAAGTAAGGGGGGTGTGAGATGGGTCAGCAGTTTGAAGACAGAAAGCCTGTTTCCCATGTTAAAAATATCTCCAAGATAGAGAAACACAGGCAGAAAGACAGCAAGAGGATTATAGGGCTGAAGGAGTGCTGGGTTCCGGAGATAGGAATCAAAATAGGTGGAAGGAATATAGAAAGAGGAACAGAGGGGGTAATAAAATTGCTTTGAGTATTTAACCTTTTTTGGCTTCTCTGAATGGCGAGATGTACAGCTGCTGAGTTAAGTCAGTGATTGTAAAGCTCAGCTGCCTCTCTGGCTCAGACATCATTTCTGCTTATCTCCCCTCCTTTATTTATCTACCTTTATCCACCACTCTGCCCTGTACACAAATCTCTCTCTGCTGCCTCTCCACCTGTATATGTAAATTGCTTATTGATTTTTGAATTTTGTTTGCATGACAGTAATCTCATTCATCCATCCATCTACTCATTCATCCATTCATCCCGTTTCTCCCCCCACCTGAAGCTTGGACCTCCATTATGTACTGGTGTAAGTCTTGGCCCTGCTGGATGACCTCATATGTCATGTTGTTCATGGCCAGTTTTCTATCAGCATGCCTCTGGAGTCTCTGTTCCACCAAACTCTGCTCCTCTGTACTGAATTCACTCATCTGCCGTACCAGGTCTTCATTCCACGTATCCAGTTCTGCAGTGACCTTTACATCACAGGACAGAGCAAAAAAGTCTAAATTTATTTAAGCAATTTTACCATGACCGTACCTACTGTAGTGACAGACATCTAAACAATAAAATAATACATTACATATCATGTATATAGCTTGTCATGTCAGGCTGACATTACAGGACATGACATGTTAAAATATTCCAGGAGTGTTTTATGGTGCCTGATTTTCCAGGCCCAAGTACAAAAATGTAAACATTCTGTATTGTAATTTTCTTTTATCTAGTATGTTCAGTAGAGCAAATTTAATTAGGAAAAAATAGACAAAAAGCATAACTGAAGACGATTGGTTTTACATGCAGAAACAGAAACAAGTGAGAACTTACAACCATTTTGGAAAAACCTATGAGCCAATGTCTTTATAAACCACATAACAGGGCACTAAGGCAACTTATTTCATTTTAAAGACAATGTGGCCACATCATTATTTTTATTTAATTTAGAGTATTTTAGTTTACAACTGAACTTTTACTCCATATATTAAAGTTATTACAGAACAATACAGTACATTAATTCCAGCCTAACCAGAATTTATGCATATAGCACCAGTCACTTTTCTGTTATGTTCCTTTATCCTTTAGGGATATGAATGTCCTCATGTGAGGTACATGACATTTTCTCCCAACTACATTGTCTATACTGTAGATCCTATTACAATCATCATATAAGAAATTTACCAATTTTCCTTCTCTTTGAAGACCTTAACTTAACTTAACAGAAACAGTGAAGAGAAATTACAAAGTACACATTACTAGAGCCTGGGTATCTGGAGGTTAATTTAAGAGTTGTAGCTTGGTTATAACTGGTTGTAGCCTTCTGGAGCAGCCTAAAGTATCATGAACTTAAAAAAAAAATGTTCCAATGATTAAACTTTTTTTTGCATTTACAATACATTTAGGCACTCTTTTCCAGAGTGACTTACAAAAGTGCTTTGAAGTTTCCATCATTGGGAAGATCCTTACACCATTTACTACTGTAGGTTTCTAGTACCGATATATTTGATTATAATCTGATTTTTCATTTATACTGTAGATTTGAAAACCAGATCACAGAATTCATCTGTAAGAAACAGCCTTAAATAAGGCCAACTTCATGCCCATTACTCAGAGGAGAAGGAGAGTGACCTATCTAAGTCTGATAGAGTATGTGATATTACATATGAAAGACAATACTACTTGATCTAAACCCCTCACCTCAATGGTGTACTGTTCAAAGATACGCAGTTGAAGAAAGATGTCTAGTTTAATCTTTCTTTCATGGAACAGCTCCTCCATCTGACCCTGCGCCTCATCCAGCTGCTGTAGCACACTCTCGATGTGAGCTATAGAACTGTTATGGGGCATCTTATTACTGCTCATCGCTGAGTCTCTGTTAGATAAAAGGAAGAAAAGTCAGACTACATGTGTGTGTGTGTGTGTGTGTGTGCGCGTGTGTATGAATGGATGTGTTTTAACATGTATTAACCTGAGTTGTTGAATGAGGTCCTCTCCCTCTTTAATCACATTGAGCGTGGCCTCCAGTGTGGTGGCTTGCTGCTGCTGAAACTGTTTGATCAGTTCTTGCACTGAGTCCACTGAGTCTGAACACACCTCCTCTAATAGTTCCTTCTGCAGATCCTCCATCCATGTCCATAGCTGCAAAACAAATCAAACAAATCCAGATGAAGAACTGTATTAGTGTCTTCATGGAATGTGGGGTGATCCTTTCATTACACTCACACACCTGGAGGAAAGTCAGTAAGTAGTTTGCTGTAGGTCCTTCCATTCAATAGGTTCAAGTTGGCCTATAATCCTAGCAGCCCCAATCGCTGTCTCTCCAGCCATCACCATTATGCTTTGCAGTTCTACTGACAATGGCTTTTTTACAGCATCTAGTAATGTGTGCCGTTTTATCTTTCCTCTCCAGGTGTGATTGTATGTGCAATACTCCATTCTGTCTTAAATATTTATAATGTTTTAAAACTTTATGGTGAAATATTTAAAATTATCCATGGGTTAATCCTATTTCCTTGACGACATCATAGACTGGATCATCTTGGATAGGTCACAACGTCCCCATGACTGCAAGTTACATCACTCAGGAAATGTACAGTATAAGAGCACTCAAATATGAAAATGTTTCAAGCTGAATCTTCTAGCGATGATTAGATTTAAATACTTCACCAGTTCAGTTTAAAAATTTAAAAGACAGGAGGGAATATTGAATACACAATCACACCTGGAGAGGAAAGACAAAATGGCACACAAGATTTCAACCAGGCTTAAAAAGAATTAGATATGAGCTTAGATTGTAGTTCCTGTCGTCACATTCCTCACACTATGGAAAAATATAATATCCTTCTGTCAGCACATTATCAATCAAGTAAGTTGAGTGAGTGAGTTGGGGAAGAACAGAGTGTATGTGTGTGAGCCTAGAGAGAAATACCATGGATAATGATTTTGAATCATTCCAATCTCTAAAAAAATCTTTAGGTGTTTTTTTTTTGTGCCATATAATTGTTGGACACAAATTTCTCATATAACTTTTCTGGGACTTCCACTCTTACACAGATATGTGTTCTACTCGTATGATAATTTAATCATCAAGAACAACAAAAACAATGTATTTTATTCATAATAACACTAGGCCTGTGGAGTCATGGAGTTTCATTCTTTCTATACAACCAGAAACTCAGAATTACAAGAATGTATTAAACACCTCAAGGCTCTACACAGCTCCCACATTTGGCCCAGTAAAAGAAAACATGCCATTGCTGGTGATTATTTAATGCTGTTTTCTTGGCAGTTGACTGACACATCAAGATAAGAGTAAATAAACTGGAAACACTATTCATAGCCCCAGGCTTTCCTACGCACAATGCACTGGCACAATAACCTTCTTCTGCTTTCAAAAAGTCTTTGTCATAGAAATAATACATTACATCACACAGTATAAAAGAGAGAACCAAACTACAGCTAATGTACTGTAATGATTAGAAATTCCTGACAATTTACTAAATTTTAACATGAGTTTCAATACTGCATGGTTTTTGCCCCCTAGCTGGAAATATGCTCCAATCTATTAGGATCACAAGGCATCTATGAGCCTTTAAGTTAGTTATTATTGGGAAAAGGCCATAAAGTTAACTGCCTTTTGGCAGTGCTGTAACCCAAACAAGCATCGCGCCATATTCAAGCCATACTGATTGATGATGTTTACCATACAGAAAATCAGCACGATATTGTACAGCAGTGGCCAAAAGTTTGAGAATGACATAAATATAAATTTCCACAAAGTCTGCTGCTTCAGTGGTTTAAGATCTTTTTGTCAGAGGTTACTATGCTATACTGAAGTATAATTATAACACATCATAAGTGTTAAAGACTTTTATTGACAATTACATCATATTTATGCTAAGAGTCAGTATTTGCAGTGTTGAACCTTCTTTTTCAAGACCTCAGCGCATCGCCCTGGCATGCTGTCAATCAACTTCTAGGGTTGTTTCCCAGCCAAGGGGCTGGGCTCACTCACAAAAATTTTGCTTAAGAACACAGCCATAAATAAAGAATGGTACAAAAACATCCTCTGAGACCAACTTCTCCCAACCTTTCAAAAACATTTAATGCCTTAAGTGATAACTAAGTACCTCTGGGAACAAAACATCAAAATCCACAGCCAGGAAACTCCTCAGACCTTAATCCCATTGAGAACTTGTGTTCAATCCTTAAGAGGTGGGTGAACAAACAAGAACCTACAAATTCTGACAAACACTGATAAACAAGCATTGATTATGCAAGAATGGGCTGCCATCAATCAGGATGTTGATTGACAGCAAGGGAATTGTAGAAGTCTTGAATGAACTTAATGTAATTGTCAATAAAACCCTTTCACACTTATGACATTCTTGTAATTATACTTTGGTACACCATAGTAACATCTGACAAAAGATGTAAAAACACAAGCAGCAAAATTTGTAAAAATAAATTTTTGTGTCATTCTCAGAGCTGTTGGCCATGACTGATACTGTGTAATGACAGTATCTAATAGTATCTAATAGTATCTAATAGTAGCATGAATAGCAGTAACAGGATATGAAAACAACATGCTACAGTATTTTTAATATAATGAACAACAAATAAGACATTTTATCTCAATGCATTATCCAGAACCATCATTCTTCTTTTGAAGCAGGGGTTATTGTTTAGATTTGACCTGAAACCAACTTCCTGTTCTTTACACTTCAACACCTTGCACACTCTCTGATTCATAGCACTCATACTCCTCAGCCTTGGATATTCCCTACAATAGATCATGCTATCTAGGAAAGGTGGATTTTTATAGGATCAACTACACAGTATATAATTTGTCAAATTATATTTCTTTTACAACAACTCATAGAGTTGCTTGACAGTTTTTTTTCTTCCAGAAAATATTTTACATGCAGCTCCCTGCTGTTTACCTAATGCTTTGTCTAATAGCACACATCATTTTTAGTATTATAGCTAGAAAGATGGAAAGATGTGTCTGTGATTGTGTTTTCACACTACATGTCTTTTCTGAAGATATTATCAACACAAATCTACAGCACGAGAGTATGCTCTTCATGTGTTTCATTGGGTTTTGTTTGTAAGACAGAAATCATTACTCTACACTTTTTTCAAACCCGTTACATGTGTTGAAGAATGGTTTGAGGCGAGCAAAAATCAATGCGATAATCTCAGCTTTAAAGGGTTAACACCTTCATTACATTTAGTGGCAGCACTTCTGGAGTTTCCATAGTAACCCTATTCACAGTCAATCAGTGCCGCCTCTAAATAGGAAATGGCATTTTCTGATTTCTTGGCCTGACAGCTTTGTCAAAGAACAATACAATTGCATTAAACAATCAGTTATGAGGAACTGCCTAATTTGTTTGTTTCACAAAGTCTAGATTTTAACCTAGTAGAAATACAGTGTCAACAATAACATATACACAGTATATATATATATATATTTGAACAGAAGGTGGGGTGGAATTAATGAGCTATGGTGGCTCAAACTGATAAGGCTTTGGGTTACTGATCAGAAGGTCAGAAGTTAAAGGCCTAGGACTGCCAAGCTGCGCTGTTGGGCCCTTGTACAAGGGCCTTAACAGGATCTGGACTCTGATCTTAGCTTCCTACCTGAGATTGGAAGAATATGAATGTCACCATGCTATATGGTTTTCAAAATCTACAAAAGGGGGTAGGGCTTTTTCATATTTAGCTCTAAAGCTTTGGAATAGCCTTCCAGACAGTGTTCGGGGAGCAGACACGGTTTCTCAGTTCAAAAGTAGACTCAAGACGCATCTTTTTAATCTGGCATACACATAACTCATCCCATAATCTCATACTCCAGTACACCTATACCGAATGGCAACTACGCTAATTCTCCCCATCTGTTCTGTATTTCTCTACCCATCCCGAGGCATCGGGAGATTTTGCCAGCTTCAGTAGACAAAGGCCGACCCTGCGAGGTTCCTGAGGCATCCAGAGAAGGACCAGCTCCAACTGGATTCAGCTTTATGATGGTTGGAGCTACACATGCTGCTCCTGTGCTTCCAGTGATCCAGACCTCATCTGCCCTTTGCACCTACTGACTCGTCCCTATGCTGAACTGGTCTTCATGACAATTTAAATAATTTCTGTCATATTGAATTTTCACCTGCACAACACACAAGATGTTATATCATTTCTATCTGTTATCGCCCAGATGAGGATGGGTTCCCTGTTGAGTCTGGTTCCTCTCAAGGTTTCATTCCAAAACAGTGCTGCTTTTACTTTTCAGCCATTTTGACGTAGATTCACTGGTGTGCTTCAGATCATTGTTCTGTTGCATGGCCCAATTTTAACCAAGCTTAGCTTTTAGACAGATGGCCTCATATTTGCCTCTATCATACTCTACAGAAGTACAGTATACAGAGGAGTTCATGGTCGACTTAATGACTGCAAGGTGCGCAGGTCCTAATTACACATATCATCACCCCTCCACTGCTGTGCTTGACAGTGGGTATGAGGTGTTTCTGCAGATATGCTGTTGGGTATTAAAGCCAGAAAACTCCACCTTGGTTTCATCTGTTCATAGAACATTGTTACAGGTTTGTTCAGATGGAGTTTTGCAAAACTCAGTCGTGCTTCCATATTATTGCTTGACAGAAGAGGCTTTCTCCTGGCAACTTTTCCAAATAAACCATACTAGTACAGTCTTTTTCTAATTGTGCAGTCATGGACTTAACAAGCTTAGTAAGGCCTGTAGGGTTTGAAATGTAACTCTAGCATTTTAATGTGTGTGTGTGTGTGTGTGTTTCTCTGACATTGTTCTGACCTTGTGGTGAATGTGCTAGGACATCTTTCCCTGGGAAGATTGGACACTGTCTTAAATGCTTTCCACTCGTAAATAATCTTTCTCACTGTAGATCGCTGAACTCCAAATTGTTCGCAAATGGTTTTATAACCTTTCCCAGATTGATGTGGACCAGCAATTGCTTCTCTAACACCATTTCTTATGTAATTTCCTTTTGGCATTGTGTTAACACACACCTGAATGTTGCAGACCAGCAAACTGCCAACATGTCTGTTTTATAGAGGTCTGCACACCTGCTAATGTCAATTAATCAAGGGCTGGTGATAAGCAGCACCTGGCTGCAACTTTCCCTCTTAAATCCTGTGGAAACAGTAAGGAGATTCTCAGTATTGCCCACAGTTTTGGTTTAATTTTTGTTACATAAAAAAACTATACAGTAAAAAAATTATATGATGATATTGGTCTGAGGTTGTATTTTGATAATACTAAGACCCATTACGATCAGATGATTATTACTGTATGAATTTAAACAAAAACACATAATTAAAAGAGTTACTAACTTTTGAAAATGGAGGTAAATATCTATTTATAAAATATAATAATAAAATAAGTTTAACCAAAATGAGCTCACGTTATAGTTTTAGCTTTTGGTTTAGCTCAAAGTTTTATGTTTGTTTTACTGACCACAATGCATCTTTTAGTACATGTTCTCATGTTACACTATAATCTGTGGGCTATTTGTGACGTAAAACTACAAAAAAAACAACACAATCATAAATGGTCGCAAGTGGAACTCCATCTTCTGACTCATTTTAAGAGAATTCTCACAGTGAGAGCTGTGGTTCATCCTGTACATAATCCCATCCTCAGCATGTCATATCCTCCAGAGATCCACTGAGAGCAAACCAGCATCCCAAATGCGCCTGATAGAGCTATGCCTTTATAAAAAAGCACATTCACCAAATCTAGTCTAAAATCACATCCATCAGCGGGACTATAAAATAAATTACATTTACATTATGGGAGTCAGGCAAGGGACACTCAAACAAGGAACTTGTTTTATGAAGACTTGCATGAGATGAATGGTACCCACTCGACTGGGACAGATGGTGCCTGCTCTGTTTTATAAAATATTTACTTTGCTGTGGCTGCATGAGTAATAGTATGCCCTTCTCTGAAATCAGTGTGTACAGCTGAAAGATCAAAATGTGTCACTCAATTCCAGTAGCAGTTAGTTTAGTTGTGTCTTAGTGCTGATGGGGTTTCCTTTATTTATCAATAAACCTACATGTAAGCACATGCAGACACAAACACACAGATGCATACGCTTTCTGCAATGAAACATTTTCCCATCTGGTACTGATCAGCGAGTGTTAAACAGAGGAAAGAGTCTCTGCAATCTCTTGAGTAATCTAACCTTATCCCCTGTGAAGGATAGGTATGCTTGTCCCTACGGTTGCCAGAAAGTCCACAAAGCCTGAAGACTACATTACCCAGCACCCCTACTTACAGTGAAACCTCGGATTGCGAGTAACGCGGTTTGCGAGTGTTCCACAAGACGAGCAAAGATTTTTAATAAATGTTGACTTGGAAAACGAACAAGTTCGAGTATCATGTATCACGCATGCGTTTCTTGTTTTGACGTAGAGCGTCACATGATCACAACTGAGCCAATGGTTTTTCTCTCTTGCGCTGCGGAATTGTGGGTAATCGTCTCCCTTGCTGGGTCTTAGTGCTCGTCTCTTACTGGTATAATCCACATCCGTGCACACGTCTACTGTTTACTATATAAACTGTGACCACGTGTGTATGTGTAAAACATTTTATTTTGTGTTTGTAAGCGAGTGTGTACAGCGTGCATGTACTGTTTATTATAACACACGTGTGTGCTGCGCATAAAAAGCTAAAGAAAATAGGATTAGGAGAGGTTAAAAATCCATTGTCTCCCTCTCTGTTTCAGCCTGTCGTTATGTTTGTGCACCTGGTTAATTTGACACTGTGCCCCTTCACACACACTCTCGCTTTTGGAATACGAGCCCGCTTCCGGAACGAACTATGCTCGTAATCCCAAGGTTCCACTGTAAGTTAAATGTTCTGAAAGTAACTTAAAGTTATGTGCTTAGCTGTTAATAGGTTGGTATGAAGATGTTCTAATAAGAACTGAAAGTTTACCTCTTTGGTGTGAGTATGGAAGGAGACAGACATGTCCAGCAGTAGTTTCCGCTGTTCAACCCTTCTCACAAAGTCCTGGATCCTAACCTCTAGGTGCCGCGCTGCCTTGTAGATTTCTTCCGGGTCGCACTCGCCTGTCTGGGCCAGTTGTTCGGCCGCCTCAAGGAGCTTGTCAGCGTTAGTGTATGTGTTCTAATTCATGAGAAAACAAAACACAGGGCATATTTGTTAGAACACTGTCAGCATGTACTTTACAAATGAGCAACACATATGTATCAAACATAGAAAATACTACAGATTCTGACAAAGGCTCCTTTTAACCACTGTTAACCAAGATCACATCCTGCTCTTTCACACATAATCCCCCATTTATTAGGGATTATTGTATTGTCTCATGTGCACATATGTTTCTCCGTTGGCCAAACGCAGTACCATACTGACGCATAATCAACTGGAGTAGCCTGCAAACAATATGCTATAATAGTGATATCTTTTTAATATGATTGCTCCAGTGCAATCATATAACACTACAAATATTTACTGAGCAGCAATACACAGTTAACTACTTACCTGAATATGCCATTATATAATCACCAGATAATTTGGAAGCATCACACTGCATAAAATATTGTTATAGTGGCTGCAAGGGACCAAAGTATTACTGTTTACACTGGTATAATCAGCTGAGAGAATGCACTGGGTTTCTGAATGTAAGGTTCTGAGATCAAGTCCCAGCACCACTTATCTGCCACTGGGTGGATGTTAAGCTTCAAAAGTTCTGGTTAACTCATTCTACTGTGGATAAACAACCTGCAAAATAAGTGTAAATGTGGCCAAACTACAGTATAGGGCTCCTGGTATGTGCAGAATGTTGTAAATAAAGTATGCAACTTACACACCTACACCAACATTCTTATTTCTGCATTTGGTGGAATAAAATTGTATAAAGTTGTGTTTGACTGCTTGCATAGGCTATTTGGCTAAACACACAAGAATATGTATACAGTTTTGTTTACTGTCATGTAAACATTTTTGTTTAAAAAAAAAAACCTAGACAAGAAAGAATAACAGTGCTTACATGCAATAAATATTTACAGCAAATACAGTGGAACCTTGGATTGCAAGCAACTTGGTCTGCAAGTGTTTTGCAAGACAAACTATTTAAAATAAATAAATAAATGAATAAATATGAATAAAATGATTATAAGCACACTTCCGGAACAAATTGCAGGTTTAACTCTATGTTCAATAAAAAAGGGTCATTATTTGTTTGGAGAGTTTTGAAAATGTTTTTATAATATTGTGTCCATGATTGGATTGCTTAACTTTTTAAAAATATATACAGTATTCACTATATTCTTATTTATTATAACCTGTGACTGTCATGTTCTTTCTCAAGCATGTTGCTGGTGGATTTTTCTCACAAGACACATTTCCTAGTTTCATTCTAATCATTGAGTATTAATGAAAGTAAAATGCTTTAAGCCCCAGTTTTCCATAACTTATCTAACACAGTCATGTTCAAAAGTTAGTACACCATCTTTTAATGATGTGTTTTTTTTGTGTGTGTAAAAACATAATAAAAATCATCTAATGGGCGTGAGACTCAGTATTAGGCAAATACCACCTCAGTCGAATCACATAACTTTTTTCCATACTACAGTATTATTTATTTAACAAAAATGCAGACATAACATTTAAAAAAAAAAAAAAAAACAGGAAAAAAAAAAGGGATATAAGATGGTAAGTTGCATCCAGGTGCTGATAATCACCAATTCTTGATTAATTGACCATCTGCAGGTGTGCAGACCTCTTTAAGAGGCAGTTTATGCAATTTGCTGATCTGGAACATTAACTCTTCTGTATAGCAAAATATTCTAGGGGCAGATGTAAGGCCATTAGTCTGACAGACAATGCTTGGTCAAAATTGGATCGTGCAAGAGGACAATGAATGACACACTAGAATGGCTAAAAAGTAAAAGCATCAAGGTTTTCGAAATGGCCTAGTCAAAGACCTCAAACTACGTAACTGAAATGCTATGACAGGACCTCAAGAGAGCTGTGCATAAGGGAATGCTCAAAAAACTCAATGTACTCAATGTAAAGTTGTTATAATGTTAAAGTAATGTGTAAAGAAGAATGTGCCAAAATTCCTCTACAATAATGTGAGAGACTGATAAAGTCATACAGAAAATTACATCAAGTTTTCAACTATTGAATCAGGGGGTACTTACAGTAGTAAGCTTTGTTTTTTCTTTTTTACTTACATTTTTGTTAACCAAATAACAGCACAGTGAAAAGACTTTGTATGTTGTGGTTCATCTGAGGTTGTATTTGCCAGATCAGATAATATACACAAAAAACCCATAGAATTAAAAGATGGGGAACCATGTACTATGCTACATGACTGTACCTGGTTGCACTTCAGTTTCATCAGATATGATTCTATTTCCTCTAACCCCTGCTGTATACTCACCCTCATCAGTCAACTACTCAGTGACCCTGCCAGCCCACTGGTCTATTTCTATCTATACTGAACGTCTACATACTCTCATATCACTAATACAATCAAGAGACTTTTAACTTTGGATGTCAGGGATCCCTCCTCTGCCCAATCCAATGTCCAAGGTTAAACCCCACTCTATTAAGCTTCATCTATGAATATAACCTCCCTATTCGGTATCATGCGGTCGAGGATGAATTATTGTTAGCTTCTCTCCACATTTTTTGTTTGTTACTGTCATCCTTAATGTGCTCATTAGGGGCATGGAGTCCTTGTGGGTTTGAATTTTACCTGGAATCTTGCAGGAGGTAAAATAATGTATATTTATGGTAATAATTATATGATATACTGGTAATGTTTAGATACTGCACACAATATTTTATCTTCATGGAAAATTTTTTTTGGACAGACAGCATAAAAAAATTCTTATATCTGCATATACCCTTCATCCATCTTTCATTTCTTAAAGATACAGGTAAAATAATATAAAACATCTCTGGAAAAAAAAAAGAATCTTCCTCAATTTAACACAAAGCTTTAATCTCATTAATAAGTGAGTAAATTACAAATGACAAATTTAATATGCTTATTATTTATTACCTGCTCTACTAATCAAAACAAACAAAACACATTAATGTATTATCGACTTGGAAACCTACAGTACACTGCAAAAACAAATCTACAATATTATGTCAGGATTATAGACTTCCAAAACAATTCCTTTGATAATGGTGTAAAGCTGTTTTTAGCTAAGTGTAAGAACCTGAGAGCTTTCTGAGCATTTTGTTCCTTATATAGCCAACAATCTGAATGCAACTGGTACCCTGTGCAAGGTTGTCAAACATTTTTTACCTAAGTATTTGATTTGGAAATTTTTGTTTTACTTTAATCTGCATTTTAATATGTCTCTTTTTCGTATATCTTACATCTACAGTGAGACTGAGTGTTCTAATTGAGTGTAATGTCTCCCACTACACTGTGTAAAAGCTCAGTGTGCTGTTCTCTTACTGATCAATATTAACACTGATAGATAGGATTGATTTTAAACACCATTATGCAGCTATTACAGAGTTACATACTGTATGATACAAAACTTAATATGAAGGGCTATAATTAGAGCGAGTGGTCAGAGTAGATAAAATGATGGCTCTGTATAAGCTGATGTTAGTACTAAGTGACTACAGTATACTGTAATTCTTATAGAAGCTGCATGCAGATTCAGAAAAAACAAAGATCACATTGCTCACTTTGTATTTTATTTGCCTCTATAGGAATATAAAAGCAAAGCGTAATATTGTAAGTACTAGTGTAACACAATAACACTATCTGTATCTGTATCTGTTTAAGGCTACAAATATTCATATCTGTACAATATGTGCACTGAGATTTAAAGTGGGTATATCCTGCACAATACACCACTACGCTACGGGAAACACTGGGAAAATATCTGAAATATTTTGTAATGAGTTTAGTTGGCTGTATTTCTCAAAACATAGTAACCTGATTTAAAGAACTGTAATCCTGAGCATTTGTCCCACATGTATTTCTATCTCTAAGCTTAATATCTGACTGTTCGAGTGTGCTGTTATTAAAAATTCAAAAGCTCCTGTTTGTGCAAGCTTTTTTGTAATGTAGCTCCTTGTGGGATCCTTGTCTTGATGCACTTTTTGTGTCAATACTCTATGAACCTTTTATCCAGATTTTAAATAAATAAATAAAAACAGCACTATTTATTTGTATCTGCATTTGCACCTGTTCAAAAAAAACATTATCTTTTCATTTCAAATAACGTATTTGTATTTGGTTCCATCTCTAGTCAGAAAAGCTACTAATGTAACCTGCTGCTGGTGCTCTTACTGTACCTGTGCCACCTCTTCAAAGTCATCATGGCGTTTCTGCAGGGCCCTGGCTCTGTGCAACGACTTGCCCACTCCGGTGTGTTTACTCAGGAAAGCTTCCCCATGGTTCTCTATCCAGTCCATCACCTTTGTAAAAACACAAACATACAGTACTGTACACATCATCCCAATTCATTATTGAGTAACTGAAACAATATAATCAATGCTTTGTCATGAAATAAATGTGAACTACATGCATGCTTTTCCGTGTCTTTGATTATGTTCATGCGTTGAAGTGTTGGGACTAGGAATACATTAGATAAGTAGAGGTCACACACACACATGCACACATACTGTAGAGCTCAACCTCAGTAATTGCGTGGCGCACAATCAGTCACGACTGTCTCTCTGTCAAACAAAACGCCAAAGCCACTTTGTCAGCAGTTACATAAGTGGACAGCAATACAGATACACAGCTTTGATTTCATTAGTACTATACACAATCTGGCCTAACATAAACCATGCCTTGACTGCGCAATCATCAGCAAAACTTTATTAATATGCCCCGACTCTCCACTCACACAGGGTACAAGACTGCAGAGAAACAGTGTTTATAAATATCAGAAGAAGCGAGGGTGTAGGGAGGTCAAAGACGGAGGATTAACCCAGTTTAGCTTTAGTAGTCTGTCTCTGAGAACTCTGTAGGTTTCTGGAATGTGAACAAAGCACAGACCCCATAGGGTAACCTCATCTGAAGGAGACACGGAGTGTATAAACTCTGCGTAAACAATCGTAGTTTACACAAAAGTCTCCATACTTTAATCCCACGTCTACTTCTTACTGAAGGAGAGAAAAAAAACATATAACATATGCAATCCATTAGAATATTTGGAATTTCAATAATTAATCTATCCCTGAAGATTCTTTGTCTGATTGTCTACACAATCTGATGGTTGGGAAGCGTCATGCGGATGTGTTCGCAAGTGACACAAATTTATAAACCATGTCAGAGGGTGTGGTGAACTTCTGTTTATGCATGGCTGATTACAGCATCTGCAGAGCGTTTAAAAAAAAAATTAAACTGTACACTTGCACGAACAGGCAGCGCTGCACTAAATATAACAATATCGCCAAGTACTGTATGTTTAAATATAACCGGCTTCTTTTTGACATGGCTTCATTGAGTTTGCAACACTAGTTAAAGTTTGGTTCTGCTAAATGTAATCGTTCAAAAAAATCTTACTAAACAATGAATAAGGTGAAGACTCCTTATTCCTAATCCCTAATCTCGGTATTATACTGTGGTACAAAAAAAATCTCTTTGAAATCAAGTTACAGTTCAGGTGGATTCGAACATTATTTTTGTTCCTGGGACCTTGAGGTGTGGTGTGTAAAATGATTTATTCTTTATAGCGTTCGACAGAATAAACACTATGATTATGGAACAGATTACTGTTCGTCTGGCTGGAATAAACAGGTTAGCTAGACTAAGCTCTCACTCTCTGTCAAGGAAAAAATACATTAAAATAAAGGTCAATTTTAGCATCCACATTACTTCCAGAAAGAAAACATGTTAAAGAAGATTTTTATTATTTTTTATTTTTATTTTACTATAGTGGAATCAAATATAAAAGCAGTGTATTTGTGTATTTAACTTTTTTACTGAAGTAAAGCGTGAGGCTATTTCTTTCTACAGTAGCCAAAGTGCATAAATAATTGACATTTGTCTCAAATGATTACATTTGGTTTGCATTGAGGCTACTTTATTTAAGCCTGCTTCTACTGTAGGGCATATCCATAAGAGTTCTAAGCAAGATGCATGTGACATACAATAATAGTTGTAATAATATATACATAAACATGGTGGACCGCTATCTCGATCAAGGATGTTTTATGTCTTTGAGTAAACTAGATATAAATACACTAAGGGATAAGTTAAGGTATAAATGACAGAGGCAGCATGGTACAGTAGCTTAGTGGTTAGCACTGTGTGTGTGTGTGTGTGTGTGTGTGTGTCTGTATGAGCCCTGCAATAAGTCTCCTGGGGATTGGCTCCAGGCCCCCCGCGACCCTGTATACAGGATAAAGCGTTATATGACAGAATAGTTAGTTTTGCATACTACTATTTCTATTTCTAAGTTTTCATTCATTCATTCTATTTAAATTATTTCATTCAATTCTGTGCCCAGTCATCACTGTAGTTGACAAACACGGGTGTCACTGTGTATGACAAAAACAATATGAAAATATTGAAAGCCCACCCTTAACGCTGCACATAAAATGTGCCAAACACTAAAACTAAAGTGTGAGAATAGAAAACATACTAATAAATACTGGCACACAAATGGGATCCAGAAGCCCCCAGAAAGAGGTTTAAACAAATGTTCCATGGATGATTCAGTTTCTGTACGTAGGTCTAGACTAGTAGAGGTTTTCAGAATTGTGTCATGCTCATACAGTATGTATAAAAATAACATTCAAATACCCAGCAGATATTTTCTAATCTTAGCCAGACTTGCGTAAAAAGAAGAGTTATGTTTGTGTGTCTTAATCCGTGTATAATTTACATGCTGATAGAGGGCACATCCCTAAAGACACATAAGGTTTACATTTGCGAAATATCGAGAAATAAATTTTTCACTCTAGCAATGACTCACACAGTTACAACCATGTTTTTATGTAACCAGTAAAAAAAACACCACTATATGTAAATGAACTAGAAGAATGAAGAATTTACAAATGCTAAGTTGATGGAAAGCCAGGACAGAAGTACTATTCCTCACATATCGCCTCCTGTCACTCTGATCTTTAATCACTACAACACCTGATTTATCCGACTTGATCCGACTTGAAAAAGTCCACAGATTCTCTGTGGACCTAAAAGGTACGGGGGGACAATGCACTTGATTTCTTATAGAAGAGAGTCCAGGATCACCCAGTGGTCCATAAAGCATGGGCAAACTATTTAAAGCTAAAGTGGGTGTTCAAGTCAAACCAGGACTTGTGATAAAATCTCTCACGAAGGGGTAAAACTGATTGACATTTACAGAAGACTTCAAGTGCAGAGAGTATAGAGATAAACCTCTTAGCCACAGTAAAACATTTAACTGGTGCAGACATTTAAAAAGAAGAATGTACTGTATATGTCTGTGAATGATGATCCCAGTTCCATGAACATTCAGAGAGTGGAACGCATGATCCTTGAAAGTAGACTTAATCGAATAACTTGTCGCCAACTTCCGGAAGAGACACGTCAATCTGGGAGAACTATACACACAGTCATATAAAAACACCATTGCACATTACAGGACCTCGGCTGGGAGTTATTGCCACATCCCCCATATACTGTAGTACTGGCCACACTCCAAGCCATTTCAATATGTGTGAGCCATTAAAGGAGTTCTTGGGAGGCCAGCTTTTCAGACGTGATCTTCAGATCATGGCTTTGGCGTACTGAGGAAACTGGTATCCCAGCACTAGCATTACACTGGGATAAGGGCATTAGTGTAGCAGGGGATTATACAGAGAAATAAAGCTAGTTTTTACTCTCATAACCATACTCTGTTATTCTGCACAATCAAAAGTCCCAGTTTGACTTGAACACCCCTCAGATGTATAAATGAGATTTAACAGCTGTTAGTTTATCTCTAGTTATTTCTAATTATATTAGTTAAGTGTGAATTGGACAGGGTAAATAAAACATCAAAATCTCCACACAAAAAAAAAACGTCTATGTGAAATAGCAAGTAATGTGAAGTCAAAAGACAGAAAGGTCCAATAAATATCATATCAATTGTACATACTGTAACTATAAATACACTCAGTTAAGCATTTCCCTTGAACCTGAACTTGGGAGGTCCTGTTTGCACGGACTGAATACCTGGCATAGTTTATTTACTTACCTTTAACTGCACACACACTTATAAAGCTATTTAAGTGGTTTGATCTATTCCTAGATTAACATATTTGTAGAGAAGGTTTTAAAAATATTCATATGGATTTTAACTATAATCATGCAAGTATCTACAACCTGCATAGGACTGAAATATCTATTTATATATTGCAGTTTCAATAAAAATGAAAAGACAAGATGAGCCGGGTTGAGATTAATGTGTCAGGAGTTATAAGCATTCCTAATTTAAGCACCATATGGATTTAATTATCGTAAGAGACTCGGGTAATTTGCTCTCAGATACTCAGATGTTAATGTGTTGGAACCTGCACTACATTATGCAGTGCCTCAGAGAGCTTCATTACTTGGTGTTATGATGTGTAAAGAAGTGATGAAGTATGAGAAGAAGGTCTCAATAGACACAGTTTATTTTCAATAGGCAGCTCTCATTGGCTTAGTGCAGAAGACCTAAAAATACAGCCCAGCTTACAGTAAGTGAGCTGCATTTGTGAAGAACTACAGTATGTAAAGACAAAGTGAATATAAGACAAGAATAAATGATTAGGCTGTTAACAAAAGTCAAAGTCATGTCAGTTTGTCCCCCCTCTGGGCTACAGTACACTCAGGTTGGCTTCGCTTGTGCGTTTAGACTCTTTGACTTATTGGGCTGTGCTCAAATCTTGATTTGGCCTGTAGACCTCACTAGATATGCACTGGCAGCAGAATGAACGCAGGCTCATGAGTTCACGCTGCTGATAAACTCAGCATGTCTTTAGGGTGAACTCCAGCTCACAGCAACTGACTCAGAGACGAGGATATTAACTGGAATTCTGGGCAGATATCCAGCCTCAAAAATATTAGAAGGAAAAATTCCAGTATGTAAAAATGTAGAATGTATAATTCTGTACTTATGGATACCTGCTGACTGAGCAGTTCAAATACATTATAAAATAAAATGGTATCTATTAAAACAACATTTAACAGATGCAAACATTTTTTAAAGGTAATTATGTAAAGTCATTCAGTTTAGGCTTTATACAGGAATTTAAATTAAGTATACAGACACACAGACATAAAGTTCACATGCTGTAATCACCAGAATATATATATAAAAAAAAGAACATTTGCTCATTACAGTAATCCATTAAAAGGGATTTTTGTAAAAGTTAAATCTATCTTCTTTTTCTTGGGCTATTTTTCAATGTCAAAGCCGAAAATGAACCGCAACCTCTCTGTTTTTGCGAATACAGGACTGCGCAAAAGTCTTGATTTCTTCTCTTACGCTTCAAAAGAGCCAGAATATCTTATAGTTTCTTAGAATAGTTCTCCAGGCTTCATGAAGGACTTTTTGGCACTCTGTACTAGGCCAATTTCAGAGAAACACATTTTGTTTGTTAAGACAAACCGTGAACTATGATTTGTTTAACCATAAAAAGACTTAAGTCATGAACCAGTGGAAAACAGGTGCAGATGATGACAGTTGAGCAGCCTGGTGACTGGTATGCTGGTGTTTAGTATACTACTGTAGTACACTAGTATATATGTTGAATGATAAGTAGGTGAAATAGATGAGAGGGGAAATGAGGTTGCTGCTGAAGTTGTAACATAAGCAACCAATTTTTAACCACATTTGCGTATCAATTACAGTACAGTATTGTGTATTGTATTATCTCTTCACTTGTGTATACGGGTTCAGCCCAGTGATGTAATGAACTGATCTATTGAACAGTGTGTATTAATTTGATCAAACAGAGAAGGTAAGACTGAATTTAATTTAATTTCATAACCTTAACAAACATTCATAATGTTTAAGATTTAGCGACTTTGATGAATTGATAAAAATCTGGTGGTACTGTATGAAGATAAAGTGTGTTCGCATTCTCCATTACCTGCTGTACATCCTGCTGAAACACACACAGCTGCAATCTTTGGTGCAGACGCACTTTCCGATGCTGCCAGATGCTTTCTAGGCGTCGGTGGTGATGCAGAACCTCGTGCACCACGTCCAGGATGCAATGCACTGCTTTAGAGTAGTTCGCTGTTGCAGTCAGGGATTCAGAGTTCCCAGGACTTAACGGCCGCTGGAGTACATCTAGTAATGCCTTCCCATCCTGACTCACCTGAGGAGATAGACAGAATTACTAAACGATGAATATCGAGACAAAGAAAAAGAAAATAATAAGGGCGAATATTATGGCATTGTAAAAATCTAATACTTTAAAAACTAAACGAATCATTAACTTAGATTCAAAGTTTACTAATATCCTCCCATTTAATAATTATGTACTTTCTCTTACAACAAAGCCAGAGAGAATTTAAATTACAGTATAACCATTTCTTGTGCTTTATTTAACCACAAAGACAAAAATACACAGAGGAAGCAAAAGCTACAGGAAAGAAAATTGGATTTTCTTTCCATTACTGCTTGTAAATTTTTCCTCATAATCATATTTAATGTAAATGCATTATATTTGACACAGTGAGCTCTCAAGCTTTACAGCTCAACCTCTCCATACATCATGTATATACACTACAGCTCCGAATGCATGGGAGTCAACGTCAATCTACTTCATACTTAACTGATCAAGTGAGAATGAAAGTGTACAGTACAATTCATCATTTACTTAAAGCTCGTTATTGCATGTTATAACATAACACACATTTAGCTTTTTTGATGTTAAACATTGTTGTGTTTTATCTGTAGGAGTTCAGTGTAAAGCACAAGATCAATTAGAATTTATTTTACTGTAAATGCTGACCTTTTATTACCCCATACTAAAAAAAAGTGATGCTGGATGATGGGGGGTAAAAAAACAACAACAAACACCAATGATGATTTAGAAACAGGATAAACGAAAAAAGTCCTTTGTTTTTGCTGTTAATGCAAAACATGGGGTTTAGAACAGATATAAAACTCACTATGCCCAACTTTTAGAGATCAACTCTATCCACAATATCTGCAAGTTACACTGAGATCTACATAAGAAAACATTACGCAGCATTTTCAACTGTTTAAACATTAAATAAAAAACCCACATCTCCCATGTAGTCCAAATCAATAACACAATGATGGAAAATGTTCAGTCTTCTGGAATTCAAATGAAAATGAAATAAAATATGATTATGCTAAGTGAGCATAATGGAGTTGTGACCTGTTATAATGTGTATACAATAAACAATATAATATGTTTATGATGCACAATATAAGATCACACCACTCTTACTGGTACATGTCCTTCATAAGGTGATGAAGTTGAACAGCATATGTCTACTGTACTGTATTACTGCTTATTTTTGTCTGTCATACCTATCCCACAGCAAGTATTCAACACTGATCATTTTTATTAAATAAAAAGTATGATGTGGCTTTTCTTTGATCACTTTCTTGTTACATTTATTATTGTTTTGTTTTGTACACCTGCAAAACAAAATTAGTTATTATTCGTCATCATATCTAGCAGTTTAAGCATTGCACATCTCTTTATTCTGTCTCTTGAAGATAAAATGTTGGTCATGCAGGAGGTGTAAATCCTCTGTGCTTGAAAAACATCTCGTAACAGAATGTCTCACCAGGGTAAAAAGTATATATGTTTTGTTAATTAACAACACATTTTTAATGAATATGTTTTAGTTTATTTAAAGTTTTAACATCTTACATTTTATTTTCAATAGTTGCAATACAGTATTTATTTTACTTTATCATATTTCAACTCATTGGCTTTATTAATGGCGTGCGGCGGAAAGTCTGTACCTCTCCTTGGATTCATGTGGATTGCATAACCTGAGAACATTTGTTTTGAGTTGCTTCTTTTAAAAATAGACCGATTGAAGCTTTATATAGATATATTTCTCATGTCTGTGTGTGAAGTATTCGCTGAGTTTCAGTTCATTTTACCCTGTTTATTTTCTTTATTTTACAAAAGCACAGTGTTTTTTTTATATTGTCAGTGTACATAAATAAAAGTAGACCCTTTACAGATACAAATAGTGTACTACTGTACATGTTTAAACCTCTATGAGCTTTTAATCTATTAGTATGCTTAGTTTAGATGAATGTTGATATTACATGACTGAATTTTATTAATATATATTATATATAGTTTCAATGATATTCTGCATTATTGTCAGAGCTGTACTTTTATAGAGAACAAATAAATGCATACGGACCAATCAGAATCAACAGTCCTACAGTATTATGCAGGTTGGCACATGTATTGCATAAAAGAATAATTTTAAAAAAATTATAAAAATGCACAGTTTTAACAATTTAAACAATTGTTTACTCTAAATAGAGAAGTTTTCCATAGTCAAGTCAGCTGCGTACCTCAGTGTAAGCCTGTGTGACCTGTTCATATAAAGTCTGGTGATGGTGAATGGCTCGCTCCAAATCCTGCATCTCTGAGGGAAGCCCTCCCTCACTACACATCTTACACCAGGCCTCCACACCTGACAGGAACTGAATATATACACACAAACTCAGCAAAGACAACTGCCTTAGATTAGCTACTAAGTACATACAACAAGCTGTACAGTATAACGCAACCAACATGAGTTTCATAGTTTGCTTTCATGGACTATAAAATAATCTTTACCCAACTACTCCAGAATTCATAATGAATCCAGAGTTGCACAGCTTTACCTGTTCAGATTTCTGGTGGAAGACTGCAGACATGGCAAGGATGGTGCTGCGTTCATCAAGAGCGGCAGCAAAACTCTTCCACTCCTGATCGAGTTGAGCACTGATCTGTTTAATCTGCTGTGACGCATAGTGACCTGCCTCTGACAATCGCGACGCCACTGACATGATCCGATTTATGTTCACATATGCATTCTGAAAAATACATAAGTACAGTTATTTGTATTTGCTGGAGTTATACATTTTTGTATTAGACATTGATAATTATAGAATATACTGTACAGATGTTACTAGGGATGGGAATCACCAAGGACCAGCCGATACAATATTATCCTGATACCCAGGTGCGGATTCGATTTGTATTCTGATTCTGTTGTCAAATGCATACATGTACAGTATAAATTAAAAATGTATTTTAAAAATCGATGATAAAGAATCGTGATACGTAACTGAATAAATTTTTCCCCCTTCTCTAAATGACACAGTTTCCCCAGTGGGTGTCTGCAGCTCACAGCATAACAGCCTTCACTTCATTATCGTCTGTCTAGTGTGTGTTCACCATGTGATGTGTATTTGTATTGTTTCTAGTCTTGTCTTTGTCCCATCTTCGCACTGCTTGCGTTCCCCTTTTGTTATTATTGCAAACACCTGTTTCGAGTTCTCCCCGGATTTATTTGTGTGTTTAAGTTTTAGTTTTCGGTGTCACTCTGTCTCGATATGTTATTGTTACCATTCATGTTCCTCGCATTTCTGTTTAGTTCCTGTTCATTTCCCCCAAATCCTGTTCAAGTTTCAGCCCTGATGTTGTTTATATATTTTGTTATACTTATTAGAGAAGCGTCTTCTCCTGCAACCTCTCCAACTCCAATTCCTAACTGAATGCAAAAACAAGACAAATGGAAGCATCAGCTCTTATGGGAGTAGATTTATGGGATTATGCTTCTGCAAGCCATTTACTTCAATACTAATAGTTAGGGTTGTTCCGATTCCGATACTGGTATCGGAAATGCTGCCGATACCACAAAAAAATCTGGCATCGGAATCGGCGAGTATTTGAGTCCACGTACCGATCCGATACCATTTTCCTAAACATAACCTATTTATGCCCGCTAGCTTAGCTTACTTACAGAGTGTCACGGCGTGCGCCTGTGATGGGCGTGCGCCCAAATTGATATCGCTCCTCGCTCACTAGTTAGGCGATCCCCCCCCCCCCCCTTTCGGTATGTGAAGGAGCAGAGCTGCAGAATCAGGCAACAGCCCATGAGCTATCGCCGCTAATGATCCCGGCGCTATAAAACACAGCGGGGAGTGTAGCTCGGGGTCTGACTGTTGGGAAACTGGACTTTGCGACGCGGTGGATTTTATGAGAGACAGTGGCACAAGAGCGGAGCGATGTGATGCGCCCCAGAGACTTTAAAATGGGGGGGCACATTTGATCTCCGTGAGAGGAGCGCATGAATGAGCTGCGCGAGCTCCCGCAGCACCTTCACTTCCGCGTAGAGCCCGCCTCCGCATCCCTGCCGCCGAAGTGGAAAAGACTGCAGAGAGCCTTTAACCCTTTCCTTCCCCATTTTTCTAAATAAATTAGCCTTTTTCCTGTAAGACCTCGCCTCGTGTCCGTGTTTCATGGTGTCGCCCGTGCACTTAGGGTCGAACCTGTTACACAGGGCTAGTAGTATTTTACTTAAAAAAAGAAATTATATGATATACAGTATATATAATCTCTTTTTTTGTGTGTGTGTGTGTGTGTGTGTGTGTATATATATATATATATATATATATACACACACACACACACTGTACAGATACACACCCAGGTATCGGATCAGTACTCGGTATCGGTCGATACCCTTAGCCCAAGTATCGGAATCGGTATCGGGAGGGAAAAAATGGTATCGGAACATCTCTACTAATAGTATGGCTGGTGTATCAGACAGAGCAAGGTAGACTTGGTCAGCCTCTTTGAATATTTCCTTTGAATAAGGCCTTTAGTGACCAGCCTACTCCACTCCTGCCTGGCTTGTTGATAATATCAACATCCCCTCCGTGCTTGACTAAGGACGTCGCTTCCCTGCTGTGCCAATGTCATTCCCACTCCGGCCTCACCGTGGTCGTCACCACACCCTCTAGCCATGTTGTGGTTGTCACTTCCTCCTCCTGCCTTGCTGTCCTCGTCACTCTGTCCTCTCGCCTCATTGCTTCTCTTGTGTCATTACACGCCTGTTTTGAGTTTGCTCCTCCATTTCTTTGAGTGTATTTAAGTATCAATCTTCTACGTCACTGTGATTTTTGTTTGTTCCAGCCTTCTATCCATTTCTCACGTTTTTTACTCCATCCCTGGGTCCGGACTTCCTATTATGTATGAATCGCTGCTAATGATTTATAACAATAATGTATTTATACATTTATACTGTACACACTTAATGCACACATGCCGGGAAAATAATTTACCAAACATAATGCATAAAAGCACTGTACTAGGAGCTGTACAGAAAGATGGCCTACATTACAAACTGTGTTTTTGTTTGTGTGCTGTAAACAGACGCACCATGGAGTTCATGGCGAAGTGGTTGTGCTGCGTCTGAAGGTCCACAGCGTGTTGGTAGCTGATGCCGATCTCGGTGTGGCTCTGCAGGAATAGTTCTTTATTGTGACTGATCCAGTCGAACATCTGAAGAGAGAGAGAGAACCGATGCATTATGCAGAACCTTTCACACACTCTACACACTACTCCTGCTGCACAGACAGCTCCACTCGCATTTTACAGAAATATGAGGCCCGAGTCTGAGGTCGAACTAACTCAGCACCATTTCTATCTCCTCATTCTTATATGTCATATTGTTATTGCGTGAGAATCTACTTAATCAAAAGCCGTCCACACAGACATAACAGGATTGGGTCACTAAAGAAGTTCAAACACCCTTAAACAAATTTCCCAGAAAGCACATGATAGCGGTTCATGGAGATAAAGTGTGAGAACGGTGATGTAGGAATTACTTGCCTGTAGTGAGTGTGCCGGCTTTTTCACACTACCATGACAAATAGCTGAAAGAATGGTGTTTTTAAAGTTTAAACTGATTAGGTGCTAACATGGATGGAGCATCCCTGTGCGACTATCAGCTCCAAAACCATTGAACTTACCAGGAACGTTTGATGCACTGCAACTTTCTGTAATCGTTTCGATCTAAGCCAGTGGTTCTCAGCTCTGGTCCTGGATGACCTGCACATTTTAGTGTTTTCTCAGCTCTCTCTCAGCACATCTGACTAATCAACTAATTATCTGATTTCTTAACTGAAGTGGTTGTTGTAGAGCAGGGAAAACACTAAAATATATGATATAAAGTTGAGAACCACTGATCTGAGCTTCATGTTCAAAAGTTACTACCCCCCCTTTAAAGTCTACATTTTTTTCTGTAAAAACAATAACAATTGTCTGCTTGTAGCGGTTCACGATATTAGGCAAATGCAACCTCAGAGAAATATAATTTTTCATTGTGCAATTATTTATTTAACAAAAATGCAGCCAAAAAAAAAAAAAAACATGTGGACAATACTACTGTATGCACAAGAAGTTCAGCACAAAGGTTTTGGCACTTCTCCATCATATCCCTATAGATTCTACAGTAGGTAGTGTTACTGCAGTGTATGAAGCTCATAAAACTCAATACGTTACTGATACATTATTCTTTAGATTTTCAAGCAGAATTAAATACCTAATAATAATAATGTTTTCAGTAAAATGGTTTTTACGTACAGTAGAACCCTAAAATCTAACATAAAAATAAGTCTAATAAAATGAAGAAGATTGGAATTAGAGTGGAACACCTGTTAGACATATTAAAAATCATTATTATTTGTGTTACGACCCGATTATTAAAACAAATGCTAAAAATAGTCAGGTTAACCGCTCAACCGAGTTCCAACATATCACACATTTCAACCACAAAGTATTTTTTCTGCTGTCTTCATCATTTTCACTGCATAAGGAGCTTCTGCACAAACTGATCATCTTCAGTGCATTTACTTATACGCATGACACATCTATTAAACTAGACTGACAGATTAATCTAATCATGGTAAGCTAGCACTGGAGCATAAATTAGCTTTATGATTTTACATAATTGTCCTTTTCACCCAATAAGACTTGGCACATTGATGATAAAAGAAAATTCACCTTTGTTTATTTCAAAACATACTCTTATCTTAAGATTTGCCTTTCGATTCATATTATGACTAAAAAAAAACTTATATTATTTCTAAATGAAATGTAATCACCACAGCAAAAGCCCCTTTCCCTGAGGCCTTTCGGCCTGGCTGCCAGACTATTTCCCCAACACCACATCTTTATTGAAAATCTTCCACTACAGAGCGAGGCTCCAAAACAGCTCTACGGACCAGCCCTAAAGGCTAAATCCACTTTATGTCAAGAGAATTAACCCAAACTAAAGTGATGGAGATCAAACATGCGGTAATCAGAGAGAAGGACAGAGGCAGGGTCAGCAAGGTCAGCCCCGAGCCCACACTCTTAAACAGAGACACACATGAAAGTCTTCAGCCATTCTGCTCTCCTTTATTACTGTCTTTGATCTGGCGCTGTATATATAAGCAGTCTTTAGTGGGATTACGGTGAAAGGCGTTGAGTTCAACAATAGCCAAGGAAAAAAAATCACCTTTTTAAACTCCAAACGTGCCAAGTAATAAGTGTAGCATGAAAAGTGCTCCGGTTTCTACGAGCAGGTGCAACACTAAACTGCTTAAAGCATGATGATGAGAGGGAAAAAGTCAGTGTGGCAAAGGCAGAAAAAAGGTTCAAAAGCAAACAGCGAGACAGTTAAGAAAACTAACACGGCAAACTAACACGGCAAAAGAAAATTTATATTTTAAAATGATTTGACATATATTAGTGTTGTGTTTTGGTGATTATAGCTTGTAATAGACATTGCTTTCTTTAACATATATTTTTCAATGTAACATCTGTTTAACATCAGACTTAGTACTGTTTAAAAATTCTATAGCTGTACATTGTAATGATTCCTAATCCAGTGTCACACAGAAAAGAACAGCTTCTCTTTGGAGATGTTTCAAGTTTTTCCTTATCATGCCATGTCAGGGCATTTGTCCTTACCACTGTCAGACTTTGCTCATCTCATTAAGGATCTAAATCTACATCCATGTTTCTATAAAGCTGCTTTGTGACGATGCATATTGTTATACAAAATGCTACATAAATAAATGTGAAATAGATCAAATATACACAAGGATGAAATATACGCATGGCTGATGCACTGTCACATATAACACACAATATGCATGTATTGTACGCCATACTGGTGTGCATACTCTATTTTAAATAACGGTTGATCAATTGAATGAGTTAATATAGGTAAAGAGTTAAAGCAACAAAAATTTATCAGGGTTCAATTCCTCCCCCAAACTGTCCACACAGCCCTACACCCACTCTTCCTCTGCATCTGCATGTAGACCCGATGTTTATGACTTGTGCTATTGTGCTACAGTAGAAAGAACAGACAGTGTTATGTTTAAAAGTCTAAAGGTCACAATGGAAATACGATGTGAAAAATATTCTTCGGCCATATCACCCCCATGAACTGCAATATGAAGTTTGTGTTATACTTTGCACTACGAATTGGGCATAAAAACACACACACATACACACAGCCCACAAAACATTCTGCCTCGAAAGAAAGAAAATATATGCAGTTTGCTCTGCTTACATTTTTTTTTGTATTTACCTCTATTTTAATTAGTCTGTTATTGTTGTTGAAGGAGCTTTGTCAAAGATATATTATAATATTGACTGTTTCTTTTTTTTTTCAAACATGGAATTTTTAATAAAAGTGTCAGTAAAAACACCATTACACTATAGATACGTGAATATATACAGTATATACACAGTACTGTTTATGAACAAAATAACCCACAAAACAAGATTTTTTCTTTTGTGGTACGCAAATATTTTTACAGTAACTTTTAACTTCATGTCGAATACTGATGATAGAAATATCTTTGTGCTGACTAAATAATAAAGTTTGTACAAAAAAACACAGGGTGCCTGAACAGTAAGGTATATGTCAAGTAGAGATATTAGTAACTAATCATTAATTGATTAACTACTGTACTATTAAAATGTACATGGACTGAGGACGGTTTGTTTTAATTTATTTCGATAACTCAGCTGTAATCTAACATTAGCTCATGTATCATTACCAGTGAGTTTCCATACATGCTTGCTAATAACTTATTTTTAAAAAGTTGGGTTTTCGAGATTTCTTTTGTAAGCACCAGATTGGAGTGGCCTCCTTACAACCCACTCTCCCACCATCTTCCACAATCTATACAGTGGAACCTCGGATCGCGAGTAACCCGGTTTGCAAGTGAGTCTCATTAGAGATTGTGTGTCTCCTCCCTCCTCCTCTCGCCTCCACACACACACACACACACACACACACACATACACACACACGCACACACACACTCTAACGGAAACACTGCTCTGTCTTGATTCTTTTCAAAGGTAAAGTGCAAGTTAATTTGTTTTATTTTTACTTTACAGCAGTGATTATGTTAGTGTGTTGCTCACTCGAGTGTCATTAGAAATGTTCCTTATTAAAAACATTTTCCAATAAAGCAGTGTTTCCGTTGTGTGTGCATGTTTGTGTATGTGTGTGTGTGTGTGTGTGTGTGTGTGTGTGTGTGTGTGTGTGTGTGTGTGTTTAAAAGTCGTCCAAATAAGAGAGGAGGACTACTCTGTAAGACAGGTAGCCCTCCCTCTCGTCTTACTTTAGCTTCACACACACCGCACACATACACAGCAAAGGTAAAGTGCAGGTTAATTTGATTTATTTTTACTTTATATTTTGTATTAATAATTTTTGGATATTTATAGAAGGAATAATTATTTAATACAATTATTTATTATTATGGGGGGTTTACATTTCTTTTAAATTATTATTCATTATTTCTTATGGGAGTAATTTGTCTTGATATATGAGTGTTTTGATATACAAGTACACTTCTGGAACGAATTACGCTCGCAATCTAAAGTTCCACTGTATTTTCATGAAGAGCTCTATAATAAAGTAATTGCTGTTAGGGGTTAGCAACCCTATTAATATTAAGCTTAAAAAAATCCCGAGATTTATGGTCCATATCTCCTACCCCTACAACCCAGGTGAAATCATTGAAAACATATTGCATTGGTATAAATATGCACCTTCATTGCAGACTACTGCTCTTTTCGATTTTCTCCAGGACATACTGGGGCATCAAAATGTTATAAAAGTGGATTGAACATTATGGTCTTGTTTCAAGCACATTAACTTCCAAGCAAGACAAAACAACATACTCCAAGTCTATTATTAAATTACACCCTTTGCTGCTTCTGCACTGATACGGAACACTGGTGGGAGAACTGCTTTATTACAGTAGGTCACAGAAAATTCAACATACTGTATACAGTACAACACAACACAGCACAGAACATTTCAGTGCCCTGGCCCAGTGTGAAATCTTTGTACACCAGTGAATTTGATTTTCATTGGTCTGTATCCAGTCCAAAGACACGGAAATGCATAATGATGTGCACACTAGGGCTTGTCTTCATTCTGGAGTGAAAATGAAACAAAAAGCTAAATTTTCAATTGTGGAGCCCTCCTGGGATAGTGCTGTTTACATCATGAGTTCATATGAATTCAGCTATTATTGCTTTGACTACCTTTTATCTACCCCCTAACTCCTACCTTACTCCAGATCTTCCCCTTTTAACCATGATCTGATTTTTCAGTTCTTATACCTTAATCAATCGCATTGGCCTATTTTTGAGCCCTACACACGGAAACAGAGTGACTAATCCAATCCTGAAAGCCTGATTGACTAGAGATTTACCAAAGCCCCTGATTTACTAAGATCCCAAATAAAGAGGGCTAATTTGCATGTGCAAGCTGAAAAACTGCAGTCAAAGGAGATGCTGTAGGTGATTTTTAAAGAAGTATTGAGTAAAACATACATAGTAGATGTGGCTAAGTAAGTAAAAAAAAGAAAAACATTATATATATATATATATATATATATATATATATATATATATATATATATATATATATATATTACAAAATAAATGTTAAAATAACAGCAGAACACCGTTGTCCATTTATTTTTCCTCTGAGCTATACAGTACATATGTCCAAAATAGGTCGTGTAAGCATTTCACTGCATATTATACTGTGTATGACTGTGTATGTGACAAATAAAATTTGAATTTGAATTGAATTTTTAATTTGAAAATATTAACGCTCCTGAAAAAACATAAACAGCACAAATCTCGCTTACCTTCTCAGCATCCTGCTCAAAAAGCCGCAGTTGAAAACACTGATCCAGCTTCAGTTTCCTCATTTGCCACATCTGGTGCAGATGCTGCCTGGTGCTGTGCAGCTTATCGAGAAGGCTGGCGATTTTCGGCACCACGCTCTGAAAGTCTGCGCTGCCTGAGATGCAGTTCCTGCCAGAATAACCATCACTGGAGCGAATGCACTGCAGAAGCCTCTGGCCTTCTCGATCCAGCTCCTCCACAGGAGCCTTCATCACCTTCTTCTTCAGCTGTGTGTGCTCTTCGATAAGCTTGCGCGAGCCCTCCACATCCACTGGGAACTCCTTCTTAGCCAACTGTTCCTGTAGTTCTTCCAGCCTTGATAGAAGGTGCACAGCGCTGCCCAGGAACTCTTCAAGTGCTACCCGCAGTTCCATCCACTCCTCGTGATTGTACTCCAGAGAACCCTCAAAATCGTCTGTTAACTGAGATGGGTCCACAAGCTTGGTCAGACCTTCCACTGACACCATGCTCGTCTAACAGCAGAAGAGAGAAGGAAGTCTTGGTGTTATTATGGGTAAATTAAATCTAATAATTGCACTTACAGTAGTTTAAAAAAATGAGTAACATTATTTTTATTTATTTATTTGGACATAATACACTGTTTTCCATAGATTTGTATAGTAACTAATACATTTAGGAAATGCACCTTTAACAACTAGCGTTGCATAAATGGACTAAATGGACAAAGACTAAATGAGGGGCATCACACACTAGCGTCTAGGGATCACACATGACTCAACTTGTGACTTTCTGCTGAACTGAAACACAAAAGCCAGTGCTTAGAGACATAAATAGACAAATACGGAGATTGAGTCACTGTATGCGTTGATAGACCACCTCCCCCCCTAAGAAAAAAAAAAAAAAAAAGCATTATTACTTGCCCATAAAGATGTGTTGGCACTGTGAAGCCACATTTTCCTCATCTGAGAATTCCTGTCTCATATTGTATCTGCTTCCTTCGTTTACTATTTTTACACTTTTCATCTATTACTAATGATGCATGATTGTTTGAGTTTAGCCATAAAGCCATATTTAATGAGAACTTAAAATTATCCAAGTGACAATTTTGATTAAACTGATAAACATTAGAGTCAGTGATGTAACAATGCCCTGATATCAACAACCCATACCAAAGAAACCGCAAACTGCAAGAGATGAGCAACCGTCACAGCATCTTTTATAATACAAAAATCCAAACAAAAGAACTTTTCAATTTAAATAGTATATTTAACAGAAACTGCTAAAAACTGCATGTTCATACTGTAAGCATATTCGTAAGCTTGGAACATATGCATGAACACTTCATCCCTGTGAGCACTAAGCACTGGGACATGCACGCTTCCTGTTGCAAGGGGCTACAGTACACCTTGCTTGGCCACTCTCTATTGAAGTTATTGTTCAAACATCATTACATAATAATATATATCAACATTTTAAGCAGCATACTTAGTTCACTACTAGGAGGACAGAGAAATAACTAAATGCAGATCAGAGCTAAATAGACACCTTTTTAAAATATACCAGTCTTATATAAAGTATTTAAAATCATAGTGTTGTGCTCTTCACTACCTCGAAGGTGAACTTGGCACTGCCAAAATTGGTCTTCTGCTTCTGCCAGAAGTTGTCAGGTTTGATGATGAGAGCAACACAGATCTCAGCTGGGAATGCTTCCTGCAGGGTCTTCAATAATGGCTTAATCAGGTCCCACTTAGAGCCACGCATGTCAATGATCACGGTGAAACCCCGCTTACACACATCCTCACTAAGGAGAGAGAGAGAGACCATGAATATGAATTAAAATCTAATCAAAGACCACTGATTATAGCCTAATAAGTCACTGTAAATTAATAGCTTTAACACACAAAGAGAAAAAATGCACAAAACAATAACTGGCAAAGCTACTTACAGAACTAACATACAAATAAACTACAATTATAATCAGAAAACATATAAACCAATAACACAAAGCAATCAATCCTTAAATAAAATATCCCCATTTTTTATAAGACACTATGTCAGGATTTCAGTGCTCTACAATCAGACGCTAAGACGTAGCCAAGTGTCTATTTTTAGCATTTGCCTCAGTGGCAGAACACTGCAATTGGAAGATAAAAATATGTAATAATTGCCTACTTCACTCTATGTGCTTCAGTAGGCCTGGAATTAATACAGTACTGAGGATGTGTCCAAGAAATATAACTAGATTACATACAGGCTCTGTAATCATGATCTACATAAGGCGTAATATAAATCTGATGTTGCTAGCTTTCTATCACTGATCTAAAAACAACTAAAAATGTTTTAAGACAGGTACATGAGAACATGATATACTGTATAAAGGGTGGTTATGTTTTTTTTATTTATTTCTGTACAGCTCAGTAATTGTATAGAAGATGTGGGTGATATTTGTGTGTGACAATTTGAGAAAGAGGGAGAGAAAGAGAGACAGTCTATAGCGTATTCCAAGTTTACCATAGTTTAATTATATATAGATATATAGATGTTACACAGTTATACATTCCACTCAGTTGCATTCCTTGGCTTTCCTATCATTTCATGTTGTTTAAAAGAAACAAACCTGTTACCCAAACCTTATTTCATTATCATTCCTATCATAACCTTTACAAGGTTCTGTTTATAAAACTAGCAAACTACCTTATAATATAATTATGAACCAGTAAATATCAGTTTCATGATCTTGATAAACAATAATCTGAAAAAAAATGTAACAAAAACCTAAAAATCAAAACTCATGCACTTGCTGGGAATAGACAGCTCATACCCCGGAGAAAGGCACGCTCAGGACAATTGATTTTCCATACAAACATCATATCAATACCAGACACTGTTACAGTGATCTAACAGTGACGATGCAACTGCTGATGTCCTCTACTGGAACCTGACCATCCCATTTTACTTACTGTACATACTGTACAGTACATATTTACGTATGTATGCATTAGTGTACAGTAGATTCACGTAACTATCATGACCTTTGATAAGTCTAATAATTATGTATAAAAGTGAGCCATCACACAATAAAGCTCAATGAATTCACACAACCAAACCAAATAACTTGTTTTGATTTTAAATTTTAATAACACATACAGTAAAGGTCATATGTACTGTAAGTAAGGTGCCATGCAATGGTCTGCCATTCTGCCTCATAGACCTCCTCGTTCCTCATTCAAAATCGTTACAGAATATTAATGAATGAACCAAAATAAATAAATAAAATAGGCAAGGCAAAGGAAAAGTCAGATTTTTCAGATTTTATGATAACACTATACTACACTCACAGATACAAACGTGAAAGTATGCAAACACACGTCCTTTTAAAGCCAAACAAAACACAAGTATGAACAACGCTTCCTGCTCACATTTTTTTTTTTTCATTTGTAAAAATGACATCTCAGTTATGCTTTAACATAAACATGCTACAAAGTGACCTTGATTGCAATCTTGAGTGAATGCAACCTGGCTAAAGCCTGTACTCCATCACAGAGACATGTGATCTGATACAGTATGTAGCTGGCCTAAAGCAGTCGTGTAGGCGGTTATGAGAAAGGATACCAGCTGTACAGTAGAAAGGCTTGTAAACCACAATCTGAAGCTGGTCTTTGAGGGAAAAACTGGGGGTCACTACGTATGTATAAAGGAGTGTGGCTTAAACCCTTTAAAATTAAGCAGTAACAGAATTGGTAAATGACAGGGTTAAAAAAAACAACAGAGAGGCTTCAGGCATCAATTATATAAATTATCATGGCAGTTACTTTTAAAACATGTAAAATACTGTATATCAGATATATACAATTATTCTGCATGTTTTGTTGGGACATGCAGGTTAGAGAGTCCTGTGGCATTCAGGCTTGAGGCAACAAAGTAGTGAATTGTCTCCATTTGGCGTTGTGCCTTATAATAAGCTATCTGTTAACATACAGTACTGTATGCAGGGGCGGACTGGGAACAAAAAGTGGCCCTGGACTTCCTGGCCCACAGCAGCCCACATCATAATACATTGGCTCATTAATATAGCGATACATTTTTAACACCAGTTACTAGTATAAAAATATAACACAATACAGACATCAATGCTATTTAAACATTGATAGTATTTGAACTATCACTGAACATATATTGGGTCATATTAGTAAAACAAAGAAACAAAGAAAAGGACATCAAGACAAGCAACTTTTTACTTGGCTCTGGTAGATCAGGGGAGACGTGTTGGTCATCATCAGCAGACACTGGTTCATCATCACTGACCCTGCTGCACTTGCAGCTTACTGTACACTGTAGAGCGGTATATCTTACACTGCGTCAAGGTGATACCCACTGTGAAATGTTCATGATATCTCACAAACAAAAAGGCTAATTTGTCTTTTCCTCATAAAGTGTTTAGGTGAAATTCTACCCATACAAGTGTGACATACAGTATATGCAAAGAATAAAAATCAGTAAGGGGCAAATACTTTTTCATGGCACTGCACATGTAGTCATATTGTTCCACTGGGATGAAACTAGGGTTGGAGTTAAAGCACTTTCAAAATCATACTAACCTTACAGTGATATGAATAACTTTGAATGACGAATGCTTTTTAACACCCTTGTGACTCAATAAGAGATCATGCAAATTTTCTAACAGCCTGTAAATTATAAATTTTGGCAGTATTGTCTTGCATCTTTTGAAATAAATTGTATTTTATACAATGTGTATATAATGTAATATACAATGTGGGCGTGTTTCAGAACACATATGGAATAGACCAAACTACAGTGATTAATTTTGATGGAGGGCAAAACATCCGCATGCGCGGTTTTCTATCATAAAATGCGTAGAAAAGAGATGTTTTATATATTTGCGTACTGACTGGGCCGGTCCACGTTGGCCAGCAGCCCACAGGGAAAACTCCCGGTGCTCCAGATGGCCAGTCCACCACTGACTGTATGTGATTAATCTAATGGCTGCAGCCTATCCCAGGCAACTTAGGCCACAAAGCAAGAGACATCCTTGATAAAGTGCCAACATATTACATGGCACAAGCACACATACTCATACATTGAATCTTTTACTATGGAAACGCAAGTCAGACTAGACTCTTCTTTTTTTTTTTGCATTTGGCCTCTGTGCAACACCAAATTAAATTTGTAGTGAAGCACTCATGATGTGAGTGAAGTCAAGACTTTCAGATTTAAGGCATTTAATTTGACAAAAGTGTCTCGTCACATCATCTATACTGCTTAATTCTGTATACAGGGTCACAGGAGGCCTTGAGCCTATCCCAGGAGACTACGGCACGAGGCGGGGTACACTCTGGACAGAGTGCCAATCCATCGCAGGGCATACATACGGTATACACAATTTGGGAACGCCAATTAAACTAATCTACATGTCTTTGGACTGTGGAAGGAAACCCACCAAGCATTGGCAGCACAAGCACATGCAAACTCCAAGCACACAGAGACGGGAATCGAACCCGGGCACAGGCGCAAGGCGACACGGCTAACCACTAAGCCACCGTGCCGTCGTTCTGATAAAAGTTTGACTTTAACAAGTCAGGAATTTTCAGTTATAGACATTTTCATATATACACACCCAATTTGTTGGGCTCATAAATAATGGAACAAACTAACATTGTTACAAGCATTAAGATTGCCTTTAACAGTTGGATGAGAATATTTTGTAATCAGTGACTAAAGTGATCTAAAGTCTAGAACCATTCGATATGCTGAGTTGGCTCCCTTGAGATGCTTTACCAGGCCTTTAGTGCAGTTGCCAGCGGTTTGTGGGTCTTTCTTTCACGACAAGCCAGATCTCGCCCATAACCTAAGCTCCTCCGCATGCAGTCTAAGGCACTCCTGTTCCAGCTCCGCGTCGCCTCTTGTTTTTTGCCGCCTCAGTCATGGCGCGAGCTCATCTGTTGCCGCTTTAGATTAATCACCTGTGTGTATTTAAGACGCTCCAAGACACCCACTCATCGCCAGATTATTGTGCCGTTCATGCCAGTATTCTCACATTTATTTTGTCATAGTTTATCGGTCACGACCCCGCCTGTTTATCGGTTTTCCCCCGTCTTCGCGTTACGGATCTTGTGCTCTATCTTGATTTACCGGCTTTTGAACTGAGCTTCCATTTTTGGATGACGAGATTGGATTGTGTGTATTCTGGAATCAGTGACCTCACCAACATGGCGTCACTGATTGTGAAGGTGTATGGCATCACGGGACGCAACCTCATGGGGATAAATTTCTCCCGTGGATAGAATATGCCCACAACTCGCTCCCCACATCTTCCACTGGAATGTCTCCCTTCCAATGCTGTCTGGGATACCAACCTCCCCTGTTTCCTGCTCAAGAGGAGGAAGTTGCGGTACCCTCGGCCTAAGCTTTTGTCCGTCGCTGCAAGAGGACATGGCAACAAGCTCGCTCTCAACTGCTGCGCTCAGTAGATACCTTCCGACACAAGGCCAACCGCCATCGCTCGGCAGCTCCCAGATACCGTGTAGGGCAAAGAGTGATGCTATCCACACGCAACATACCCCTAAAGACCACATCAAGGAAATTGTCTCCCAGGTATATTGGGCCTTTCTCCATTTCCCGAGTCATCAACCCTTGCTCTGTCAAGCTTTCTCTACCACTGTCCATGCGCCGTATCAACCCCATCTTCCACCTGTCTCAGATCCGACGATTGGTCCCCTGTCCACTGTCCCCTTCACCTCAACCCTCCCTCCCCGTCGTTTCATCGAGGGGGCGAAGCATTCACGGCCCGTAAGCCCCTCAGGTCCCGCCGCCGTGGACGCGGACTACAATACCTAGTGGACTGGGAAGGATACGGACCTGAGGAAAGAAGTTGGATACCTGCTAAGTTTATCCTGGACAAATCCTTAATTAGAGATTTTCATAGACTCAACCCGGAGGCCCCTTCAAGACGCCCAGTGGCGTTCGTAGGGGGGAGGGTACTGTCACGACAAGCCAGATCTCGCCCATAACCTAAGCCCCTCTGCATGCAGTCTAAGGCACTCCTGTTCCAGCTCCGCGCCGCCTCTTGTTTTTTGCCGCCTCAGTCATGGCGCGAGCTCATCTGTTGCCGCTTTAGATTAATCAGCCTTGTGTATTTAAGACGCTCCAAGACACCCACTCATCGCCAGATTATTGTGCCGTTCATGCCAGTATTCTCACGTTTATTTTGTCATAGTTTATCGGTCACGACCCCGCCTGTTTATCGGTTTTCCCCCGTCTTCGCGTTATGGATCTAGTGCTCTATCTTGATTTACCGGCTTTTGAACCTTGCTCACGTTTTGACTACCGTTTTTTGGATTTGCGCTCATGATTGGATTTACCGGCTTTTGAACTGAGCTTCCATTTTTGGATTACGAGATTGGATTGTGTGTATTCTGGAATCAGTGACCTCACCAACGTGGCGTCACTGGTTGTGAAGGTGTATGGCATCACGGGACGCAACCTCATGGGGATAAATTTCTCCCGTGGATAGAATATGCCCACAACTCGCTCCTCACGTCTTCCACTGGAATGTCTCCCTTCCAATGCTGTCTGGGATACCAACCTCCCCTGTTTCCTGCTCAAGAGGAGGAAGTTGCGGTACCCTCGGCCCAAGCTTTTGTCCGTCGCTGCAAGAGGACATGGCAAAAGGCTTGCTCTCAACTGATGCGCTCAGTAGATACCTTCCGACACAAGGTCAACCGCCATCACTCGGCAGCTTCCAGATACCGTGTAGGGCAAAGAGTGATGCTATCCACACGCAACATACCCCTAAAGACCACATCAAGGAAATTGTCTCCCAGGTATATTGGACCTTTCTCCATTTCCCGAGTCATCAACCCTTGCTCTGTCAAGCTTTCTCTACCACTGTCCATGCGCCGTATCAACCCCATCTTCCACCTGTCTCAGATCCGACGATTGGTCCCCTGTCCACTGTCCCCTTCAGCTCAACCCTCCCTCCCCCTCGTTTCATCGAGGGGGGCGAAGCATTCACGGTCCGTAAGCTCCTCAGGTCCCACCACCGTGGACGCAGACTACAATACCTAGTGGACTGGGAAGGATATGGACCTGAGGAAAGAAGTTGGATACCTGCTAAGTTTATCCTGGACAAATCCTTAATTAGAGATTTTCATAGACTCAACCCGGAGGCCCCTTCAAGAACGGCCAGTGGCGTTCGTAGGGGGGAGGGTACTGTCATGACAAGCCAGATCTCGCCCATAATCTAAGCCCCTCCGCATGCAGTCTAAGGCACTCCTGTTCCAGCTCCGCGCCGCCTCTTGTTTTTTGCCACCTCAGTCACGGCGCGAGCTCACCTGTTGCCGCTTTAGATTAATCAGCCGTGCGTATTTAAGACGCTCCAAGACACCCACTCATCGCCAGATTATTGTCTTTGTAATTCTCGCGTTTATTTTGTCATAGTTTATCGGTCACGACCCCGCCTGTTTATCGGTTTTCCCCCGTCTTCACGTTACGGATCTTCTGCTCTATCTGGATTTACCGGCTTTTGAACCTTGCTCATGTTTTGACTACCGTTTTTTGGATTTGCGCTCATGATTGGATTTACCGGCTTTTGAACCTTGCTCACGTTTTGACTACCGTTTTTGGATTTGCCTTCATAATTGGATTTACTGGCTTTTGAACTGAGCTTCTGTTTTTGGATTACGAGATTGGATTGTGTGTATTCTGGAACCAGTGACCTCACCAACGTGGCGTTGTGTGCAGCCTCCTACAACGGCACTTCCTGGTTCTCTCAGACCGAGACGCCCTCTGCTGGCAAAGTAAGTGCTCCTCTCCTGATCATTTTCTCTCCCTCTCTGCTACTGGATCCACGTGTGTTTTCCCGATAGTCACCCGTGACACTTTCTGCCTTCAGTCGTGTCTTCAGTAAGAGTATGCTCTATTGGGTTGAGAGCAGGTGATTGCTTTGGCCAGTGATAAATATCTTTGCCATCGGTAGCTTTTAACATATGTTTTGGGCCATTATTATGTATCTACAATATTTACATTTACATTTAGGCATTTGGCAGACGCTCTTATCCAGAGCGACTTACATTTTTATCTCAGTATACATTTCAGCAATTGAGGGTTAAGGGCCTTGCTCAAGGGCCCAACAGTGGCAACTTGGTGGTTGTGGGGTTTGAACCTGGGATCTTCTGAACCGTAGTCCAATGCCTTAACCACTGAGCTACCCCTGGCCCCCAATATGACACGACGTCCTATTAGTTTTTCAACACTTGACTGAATCTGAACAGAGAGTATAGCCCTATGCACTTCGGAATGTATCCTGCTGCTTTTATCAGCAGTCAGCTCATCAATAAACACCAGTGGCAATCATACATGCTTATGCCATAACACTGCCTCCACCATTCTTGACAGATTATGTGGTACACTTTGGATCATGAGCTGTTCCTTTCTATTTCCATTCTTTTCTTTTCCCATAATTATGGTACAAATTAATTTTGGCTTCATCATTCCAAAAAAATCGGGCATAAAGTTTTCTGGCATTTCTGTTCTTGAGCATTACCGGTTCCTTCATAAAGCCATAGACGTTGACAATGACATGCCTACTTCCTCATGACTGTTCTTGACTTTGTTGATGTTGGGTTCATTTTTCATTATGGACAGAATAAATGTTTCTGATTATCCACTTTAGTCTCTTCTGTGACCACTCCTGGCCATGCAACTCCTTATTATTTATGACTCCCCCCCCCAAAAAAAAAATATGGTTATGAAAATGGCTATAATTCCTGAAACGTCAATGGAACACATTTGTCAAAACCGTTGAATTAAAGCCAAATGTTTTTGAATGTTTCATTTCATATTCACCATAGTGGTTTACAAAGGCCAAATGCCAAAAAAACGTACAGTATCTGTTCCAAAATTGATAGACCTGAGTAGTGTACATAAGTATATGTGTGTACACTATATATATATATATGAGTGTACATAAGTATATATATATATATATATATATATATATATATATATATATATATATATATATATATATATATATACTTAGAGTAAAAAAAAATACACACTTCAGGAAAAGAAAAACTTGCATAGATATTTGAATACTAAATGTATTGTTATATGTTATACATTGATTATATTCATATATAATATTATGATAATAAAATGATAATACTTCAGTGTGAAGTATTTTATTGAGATGTTTTATGTTTTATTTCTTGCTGCTACTTTTATTATCATTATTTTTTATTATTATTAGAAGTATGTTATTTGGTTCGCTATGTTCTTGGTTGCTTCTTTTCTTGTTACCATCATTTAAATTTTTTTATTTATTTTTAAATTTATTTATTTTTATTATTTTATATTATCGATTTACCCTGCAGTTTTATGGCCTAAATGTTGACTTTTGTACAGCACTTTGGTCAGCTTTGGTGTTGTTTTAAAGTGCTTTATAAATAAAGTGGTATGGTATGGTATGGTATGGTATGGTATGATTAACATGATATTAATATAATATATATATATATAAAATCACCTGGGCACAGTGGACAGGTATGTGACTAGTCTCCTGAGATCCTCCTGTTTTATTCGATCATGGTTGCTCCTAGCTGGGAAGGTCAGAATTGGCCCTCCTCTCTTGTCACGGCCCCCTGAAAACAGAAACAAAAACCATGCTGCAAATTAATGATTTAAAACATACCATGGTGCTTTTATTTCCTGAGTTTTTCTTTGATGTGTATCACACAAACCTGCTATTTAATTAATAAAGGATCTGTCTTTTGCATGTTTGCATGTGAAACATCTTAGATGGAGCAGATTTTATTAAACTCGAGTTTGAGTGCAGAGTGCTTAGCAACAAGAACATGAGCTACGCACGCTCCATTTTTAAGACTGTCTTTAACCTCTTTTGACATTCTATTATGCTGAAGAGAGGAAAAAAGAAACCATGAAAAAGAAGATGGAGGAATGCACTGATTAAGAACAGAAGGAACACACACACCAATACACACGCACAGTAAAGGGGAGAAGAGACTCATCTTCTGGGAGTGATTCTGCCGACACATATGTACTGACACTTTTAGGGAGTGCCTCATTTGCCAACTTTGCCGTACTGTACGCGTCTGATTTACAGACGTACACATACACACATATCCTCACTGGCAGGTCAACTACTGTACCCAATCACTTCACACTGCTAAGCAGCGCTGCCTGGTTCTGGCACCGGTCCAGGCCTACGCTGCTCTTCATGGGAATGAGGTGGGGAGACATCACAGCTGAGAACACTCCAAAATATTTGGGCTAAAATCATCCTTGTAAGTCACATGAGCGTAATTCCTTCCAGCGCCCAGCACACACACCCACATACACTGCACACTCTTTTTCTTCCCCCAAGGTCATTACAGGGACTGCTTAAAGTTAATGTCTTTCTTGTGTGCACTTAAGTAATGCAAGTAAAGTGAGTTCGACACAGAATTTAGCTCTTTATGGGAATTTATGCCCATCCTGCACCACCTGCTCCTCTAAATGCTCCTCCTGACCTGATTTACGCTCCTCATTAACAAAACAAAGCAGAACAAGACCAGAAGGAGTAGCAGGTTTACGATGCAGGATTCGGAATTTAATCCTCAATTTAAACAAAATGTCATTTTAATGGCAAGACATACTCGTGTAATGGTGAGAGACATCACAAAAACTGCACAGATTATGTATCCTCCTTAATAGCATGCTTAAATGATGTGACCATATAAAATTCTATTATGCTATAAGAAATTCTCTATAAGCTCTGTGATAGCTTTATACCTCTGATATCACAGCTGTATTACACTGTTATTGGCATGATGCCATCACATGCTGCCATCAGTAAAGGTGGGTTTTAGAAAACCAAAGCTGTTCAACAGAATCTAGTAAATTTAAACATGGCTAATTAAACACTGGCCAATCTGGTAAGAATTTCAATGCAGGAAAAACCAAAGACACATGCCATTAAATTTTTTTATTACTTTCCCATCATGCTGTTAGTTAGTTGTGCTATCAAAGGCGCTAGGCGTTTTCTGAATCATGCATTTTCCACTACTTACTGTCATGTCTGCAGCTATGAAACTCTCAATCTACACACCAATTTATTTAATCCAGATTGAATCAGCCGGAAAATGTTATTTTAAAGCTGTGTGTGTGCATGTGTGTGTGTGTGTGTGTGCGTGTGTGCATTCAGTGGTAGCCGAGTAATTAAGCTTGTAATGACTGTATAAAAATCTGATCGTTACAGAGTGTTGAGCTTTAGACCAGAAGGTCCCAGGTTCAAACCCAAGTACCACCAAGCTGTCACTGTTGGGCCCTTGAGCAAAGCCCTTAACCCTGAACTGCTCAGATGTATAAATGAGATAAAAATGTAAGTTGCTCTGTATACGTGTGTCTGCCAAAATACTGTAAATGTGTGTATGTAGCTTCATGTTTCCAGTTCCACTGGCCAGCACAGAAGTGTGATGTCAGACCTGTCTGTGCTCCTGGCGCTGGTGTATTATACAGTACACATGTTATACAGCTTTGGCACAATGAGACATTTCAGTCCATGACAGATTTTAAATAAATGTAAAACATGTGGTTTTATTTTATTTTTTTTACTTTGCAATTTTCCTGTCTAATGTTTATCTGAATGATGTATGATTGGCATAATGAACATAACTCTGCATTTACAGTAGCTGTTCACGAAATCCACTCACCTGACACAAAGGCCACTTTATCTTTCAGCACATGTAACACATCACTGGCCTTTATCCCTTCACTCCTGTAAGATCCTGCAAACAAGGGAAAAGGGGAGAAAATAAGGGATTATTTAATCTGCTTTCATCTTAAATCTCATTAGCAGATTACTGCATTCCAGTACAGCCACTACACAGACTAGACAGCAGGAGCAGTTCAAATGAAAAGGTCCAATTTAAATGATTGTGCAGACTTTATCTCATTTGAAATTTTGGAAGATGTATTTAAAATGCCCTTTTCAAAGTATGTGAGAGATACTAAAGAGAATTAAATGTGAGACACTGTAACAAGAACCTTCACAGGACCAAACGGCAACAATGGCAGGTGTGACTGACTCTCGAATACAGGACACACACACACACACCATTGTGTGTTTTGTTTTTGTTGTCACTGTATGGAGTGTGAGTAAGTGGAACATATGATTTTGGTTCAGAGAAAACCTGGAGCTCAGCTTACCAAACTTCCATCACACACACACACACACACACACACACACACACACACACACACACACACACACACACACACACACACACACACACACTGCCATCAGCACAGTCCCACAAGCAATTTGCATTTGTTTAAATAATGTTCAATACAGATTCTATATACTGTATGAATAATTTGATTTAGGTTTAGGAGCAGAGATTTAAAATCATAATAATTGTTGAAGATTGCAAGATTGTAAGACTGGTTCTCAAACTTGTGTTATTTCCTCTTTGGTACTGTATTTGCTATGTACTTATTAATTCTGTGTGGATTTCCTCCAGATTCCTACAGTATGTTTCGTCTCACCTCCTTTAACCACTCATGCTTTTAAATCACAATACACCAATCAGCCACTTACACCACCTAAAGATGAACTGAATAACACTGAATATCTATTATATATCAGTAAACTGGTGACAGGATCACAGGTACCCAATGCCTGTGGAGATTAGTCTTGTCTGAACCCATAAAACAGCCGTACAACACACACACACACACACACACACACACACACACACACACACAATGATGGAAAAGCAGCAAACATCCAACCATGCACTCCGATACAATCCAATCGAGCACCCATAAGATATACCAGACAAACAAGTATGATCTATGGAGGCCCTACCCCACAACCCACAGCACCCAAAGTCTAGATGCGGTCATGTTATTTCACTACAGTAGTTTTGACGCGTAGCTTTGGTTTCATCATTTACTCACAAGAACGGAAGTCCGATGATTTCTTTGTCTTGGTATTTTATTTTCAGCATCAAAGTTTCAACACTTCATACAGTCGTCTTAAGTAAATCCACTGTGGTTACAACACCTGTTGCTGTATCTTGTAAATTTCTGACTTTTACAACAACCTATGTTATATCTATCTGATTGCGTTCAGCTCACGGTCAAAAGCTTGTGTTTCCGTAGCCTTCCGCATCTAAACTGAACTTTCTATCATACGATAGTCATACAAATACATGTAGGCAATTGGCAGACGCTCTTATCCAGAGCAACTTACATTTGTATCTCATTACACATCTGAGCAGTTGAGGGTTAAGGGCCTTGCTTAAGGGCCCAACAGTGGCAACTTGGTGGTTGTGGGGTTTGAACCTGGGATCTTCCGAACCGTAGTCCAATGCTTTCACCACTGAGCTACCCCTGGCCCCACATGTAATAGTGGAATGACATCACAGACCAACTCACGATTGTAAAAATGGATGCTTAACTAACGCATTCAGAGCTTATGGCTTATGTAATAAACTTAATGCTTAATGCTTAACTAATGAACAGAATAAGATAGAATAAATGAATTGAAACAAATAAAATAAAATAAACACAACAACAAATTCTGCAGATCCATCTTACATAACAAGTGTAATATGGCTCTTCCACAAAGGATCTGCAGCTAATGTTCCACAGTGCCAGACACCACAACACACTGCAGAGGTCTTGTGGAGTCTTGGCCCAAAAGGTCTTGGGCTGCCCCAGAAGCACAAGGGTAACATACACAATACTGGGCATAATTTGGGTTTAAATGCCATGGCTGATGAAGTGTTCTAAAGGATAGAAGGGACATTTGCAAGGCAACTAGTAATTTGCAGAGCACCATGCACACATGCTCACCCACCAAGAGAAATGTATACTCTCTTAGCCTCGTTATTTACTAGCATTTTGGGGTTAATAAAGAGAAATAGCGAGTCTGGCAAGGACCAACAGTGCGTGCGTTGTCACTGCGCCACCCAGCAATAAATAACCTACATATTTAACAACTCTTCCAATAGTCTGCTACTTCAAATCCATCAGTCTGCAGCTAAGAGAGCTGTGCTCTCTGGATGATAGGGGTTTCATACTCTTTGAGTTCATGTATGTTGAGCAGGCAGATAGTTAGCCTTTTACCTCCTAGAATGTACATAGCTGTTGTATGATGGGGAAACAGTGGCAGACATTCTTAAAATAGGCAGCTAATAGCAGAAAATATTTTTTGCGAGCAAGCCAGCTCTTTCACGTTACATTTATCTTTAAGCCTTCACTGTAGGTGGTTTACCAAGTTTGTTTGGTGTGAGTTGAAAAGAGGTCAAGTACTGTAAGTGATCGTGACATATCTGGAGATGTCTTCAGCATCACCTGCTGTTCAGGATGCATTGCTCTCTCAGGACTATGACGTTGGATATGGGTAAGGGTTATGATTTGACAGAGCTAGACTTGATTGTAAAAAAAAAAAAAAATGCATACTGTACACATGCATAATGGCAGCATGATTTTAGTTTGCTGTTCTCAGTAAGAGATCGAGAGCATTCACCAGGTAAATGGACTGCTTGCTGTCTGTTTTAGGAGCCAGTTCCTCGCAGTAGGATGAGTATACCACTAATATAGATCTAGAGAGTGCAGTAAATCTTTCTCTTTCTCCTTACCTCTTGGCCCTACTTTTCCGCTCTTCTCTCATCTCACTTTCATCTTTCAGCGATTTTTTTTTTCATCTTCGTGTGTCTTTCTCCGTCTGTCTTGTTATCTTGCTTGATTACACAAGCCACCCATCTGTCTCCCGTCTCTCTTTTAGTTACCCTTCTGAACCATGCTGGTTTGAAGACAAAAACATGATGCCTTAGAGGTCCCAACACTCCCCCAGAGAGAGAGAGAGAGAGAGAAAGAAAGAGCGAGAAAGCTACATGCACACAGACACAGAGACAAAAAGACACATCATATGCACTCTTCAGGACTAAGCTATCCAAAACACTCCACTATTAGTGGCTCCCTAAGGACGTTGAATATTTTTCCTTTCGTAGAGGTGAAGACATGTAGCTGGCTTCCAGCTCCTTATTAAAGAGCAGACACAGCGAATCAGTCTGCTAATGAACAACTACTCCAAAGACTTTACTGTACATGGAGCATGTTTCTGAGCAGAAATAAAGTAAATTGCAAAACGTTCATTTCAACACCTTCCGGGGATGATTGTGTGCTACATTTACAGTACTGATGAGTGATAACACTAATCTGTAAATAGTTCAAAGGACACGTGATATAGACATAAAAAGACATGTAAAATCACTTCCAAAGCTGTTTGTTGATTAAAAAAAACAAGTGAGTGATCAGATAAGGTGACCTATACTGTGCCTATTAAAAATTAAAAACTGGAATCCAGTAAGTAATAATGAAGGAAAACACCACCTGATAGCAGACAGCATGTGAGTTATCTTGTCGTAACATAAAGAAAATGGTACAAGAGACAAAACAGAGATTCTGAAGGCATAAAATAACAAAATGAAACTGAGACAAAGATAAACAGGGAAAGAAAGATAAAAAAGATGAGACATATAGAAACAGAGAGAGGTTACAGCATTCCCAGATCAATCTCCTCCAGCCTGTTTGAGGCCCTCGGAGTGTGTGTTTATTCAGCACTCCTCCAGTTCTCCCTCTCTCTCTCTCACTTTCTCTCTAACCTGACTGTGATCCTGATTACAAGCTCGCTCGACTCTAAGCTGCTCCTCTAGTAAATAAGTTATAGCTCTGAGTCTCACTCTATTACTGCTCAGTGAGGTATATTTTATCCTTTTCCATAGTTGTTTTATAAATCCCTACATTTTATGTTTTATGTAGACATGACAGATGAATACACCAAATAAGATAGAACACAAACTGCAAACAGGAGATCTCTTCCTTCAAAAACTGTACTGTATACACCTATCAATCATACACAGTAAAGATCTGCTAAACTATGACACCAAAAGTCTGTAAACTCCAAATAGTTTTAGTATTGTTTCTGTAACAATAAACCACTGTACAGTACATATATAAACTAAAACAGTAATATTTGCATATTTATTTTCCTTGGAAAAATACATTATTCCTATTAAAATGATTGTAGCAGAAATTTGTCATAAGTTATATAACAACACTGTAAATTTGGTGTTTATGTTTCTTCGTAAAAACTATTTTTGGCACTGTTAAATAGACTACCAGGTGTACAATTAACCATAAGGATGTGTAAAATCATAACATCAAAAAATTTATGATTGTTTAATATACAATAGTGTTTAGAATTAACAAAACAAAACAACTGTTAATTTTAAAGTAAGAATATTAATTTAAATTGATCATATTTCCTTGTAAACGTTATATATCACAAGGTTAAATACAAAAGCTATAATGCACAAAGCATTACAATTACAACACGACTGCAGATATATATATATATATATATATATATAAAAGTAGAATATAGAAATAAATAGAATTTATTCATTCATTCATTTTCTATACCGCTTAATCTTGTGTTGAGGGTCGCGGGGGACCTGGAGCCTATCCCAGGAGACTTCGGGCACTAGGCGGGGTACACCCTGGACAGGGTGCCAATCCATCGCAGGGCACACACACATACACACACTCATACACTACGGGCAATTTACTGTAGGAGCGCCAATTAGCCTAACCTGCATATCTTTGGACTGTGGAAGGAAACCGGAGTAAATAGAATTTATTATTTTTTTTTTTTTCCTTTTTTGCTTGAAATAAATGCCTGTGTTTGACTAAATGAGATCGGCCTGAAGAACTCGAGTTGGTCTCGAGACTGTAAGAGTGTAAGCATTTTGTATTCATGCAGCCTCTACATCCCATTTCTATTGCGCTCTCAATGTGTAAATGAGCCATTTTGCTATGTTGCTTCTGTTGGTCAGGCCTGGGTATCAGCAAGGTTATGTGCCCAAATAATGAGAAATACAGTATAATGAATGACCAGGTTTTCCCCATCAATGGATTTTTTTCTTCCCTGATGGCACAGACTTATTCCCTGATGACAATGCCAGGAATCACCGAGCTGAACTTAAAAGAATCTTTGGGATGTGCTTGAGAAGACTTTACACAGTGGGAGTACTCTCCCATCCTAAATACAACATCATGGACATATATATATATATATATATGTATTTATGTACATTTAAACGGTAAGGGTGACAAGACCCTAAAACAGCTGTTCCATGAGTACATACCAAAGCCAGGATGCAAGGATGCATTAATTAACTAAAAGGAAGGTGCACCAGTACAGTATATCACCAATCCTGCTGGATAACAAGCTTACTGTAGCTTAATGGATTTCCTGTTTTTCAACTATCACTGCACAGACTATTTATCAGTTTAAGAATGCTGTCTTTATGAGAACCCAGGGTATACATTCATTCATTATCTATCTAGGGTTTCATAGAATTAAATTCAATAGTAATCAATTTGAACAAAATAGCCTGTTTTATCAAACTGAATCATTTTAGAAATCTGAGGAAGTCACAGAAAGTCATTAACATAGTTCAGTCAATAGGACTGCAAGGAAATGACAGTTAACAGTGGCATGCATTTGATTTGGTGTTCATTACACAATTCATGCTTATAATTTATTCTCTGCATCTTGATTATAAACTTTAGCAATTCTCTTCCTCTGTAGACAGCTGGCAGTGTGAAAGAACTGCAAGCAGATTGTGAATAATTATGTTGTATATGTACAGTATTCTTGCTGCAGGAAGGGATGTTGATGCCTAATCCTGATTTAATGTACTGTACGTCTATTGCTGCGGCTTACTGTACACCCTCCAGACCTGTCTGATTCGTTCTGATGCTCTACTTCTGCTTGGACCTTTTTGTATTTGTGACTCACCGTCTGCTGCTGTAGATGGTCCCACATGGATACTCAAAGGATTTTCACCTTCCCAAAATAGATTATATCCAAGTCTCAGCTGTGTTTTAATGGATAATCTCACTTAGAAACTGTAGACTTGTATCTATGAATAGCTGCTTTGTAATCAAGGCAGGATTCATATTCACAAAAGTCTTATCCTGAACATCCAAAAGACTTAGTACTTTTTTGCGTGTTATAGTACAGTACACAGTTTTGGCAGAATAATGCTTTATACAGTAGCAGCGCCATCCTACGTTAGCCAGTAGGGAATGGATTAATTTTTTAAAATCTAGTTATAAGAAAGTTTCTCTTTCTTATATTGTCCCAGGGAGTTTTTCTTGCCATTGCTACCCCTTTTCTCATTCCAGACCTAAAAAGTTTTTTATAAAGATGTTTTGTGACAATATTTATTATTATTTCTTTTTTATTATAAAACATTATTAAAAATTATTATTTTTATTATTATTAAAAAAGTTTGGTACTGTAGGTTTTAAGCCAATATGTGTCTTATGTTCATGTTTTAAAGTAACATAATGAATCAAACAAACTTACATACATGTGCACCTACACAAGAAATGAATGCAGTGATGGCCATGGATCCAAAATTTCAACGGTTTGTTCCCCGAGCCACATACAGTACTTTTGCCTTATGGCAATGCGCTCCATTGTCATAAGAATTATGGAATTAACTAGGAATTATGGCAGATGTGTGTTGTGTGCTATAACACTAATCAAGCAATACATTGGCACATTATGAGTTGTGAAGAAATAAATGTTTGCATTTCCATATGAGAAATTATTCTGTTAACATAGTCGTCAATAATAACATAATTCCAACTAATGAGAAAAACAACAAATGAGAAAAATGTCCTAGTGCAGTGTCAGCTCAGGAATCAGGTAAGGTCTTATCTCTCACTCACACTGATTCACACATTTGCACACATGCAATGAAAGAAGAGGCAGGTCTACAAAACTACCCTGGCTCCTTTCCTGTTGTCAAGGGGACTGTTACCCCTAGCAACACATCTACAAAAGAAATTAAGTCAAGCCCCTCACAACTGGCATAAACCACTCGGTTATGCTCTGATTTCACACACCCAATTTCCATTATATTTACTACTGGAAATGTAGGAAAATAATCATTTTTAGGAATCATCATTTATCCGTTTCCTTGATGCAGGGGGGCGAAACGATAGAAATAGCTTGGATGCTTTGTATGGCACGGGCAGACTAAAAAAGCATGTTGGTGTGGTGTATGGTTGGGGAGGGGTGGCGGGGGTGATTTGTGGGGGACGGGTGTTGTGTTGGGGATGGGGTTCCATTTTATCTAATCCACAACCCAGACTGTCTGGGTTTGCAAGGCAGAAGAAATCCTCTTAACCACATCTCCATCAGGCCCCAGTAAATCAAAACACTGCATTCATACAGTACATCCCCCACACAGAATAACGGGACTGGAGCAACATGGCCCAGTGCCCACATCCTAATGGGCCTGTATTTTGAGTCAGGGATAGCATGTGTGTTACTTATGTGCGTTTTTATGAACTACATTACATGTACATCCACCAAAATGAATTAATCTCTGCTTGAGTTTTCGAATAATTCATCTTTGGGTTATGTTTCACTTAAAAGGTTCATTTATGTGGATTTACATTCTTTAGGGATTTTATAAGTGTGAAATGCCTTATTTGATAAGTCAATATTGCAAATATTTTTGCTCATTACCCCTAAACCTGGACAAATCTACTGAGAATACTACTTCGTATTAAAGACACCCCATACTATTCATTATCTACTGTATTTTCTGAATGAAATAATTTGACTTATCATTGCCTTATCATCATGGAAGTTGGGTAATTACTTAAAAATCATAGATCACAGCAGGACCCCTTATGCACTACATCTGCTGGTGTTAATGCATTTAATTATGATTATCTAATCACCCATCTGCACCTGCTGACCACAAAAATAATGAGGTTTACTACTGAGTGGCATTGGAGAGTTGCCAGGGTTTCTTTTACGATGCTCTCACTGTGCCAGTCCATCAGCTATGAATCATGAAAATCAAGTCAAGATGAGGTTTTGCACAAGTGATGATGATGATGATGATGATGATTATTATTATTATTATTATTATTATTATTTATTTTACTTTATTTTATTTTTTGGAAAACACTTTTAGATGCATAGCATTAAATACTTTAAATAGTAATTTAATTGAATTTAATACATTAAATAGTGTCTATGCACTGGCAGAGTACAGATAATGTTTACAGAAATCATTTTTAAACAAAAGCACTTTTGCTAATAATTCTAAAAGTCATCTTTGTGAATTAACAAAGGAATTATTAGTATACTGTACATTTAATGAGACAAAAAGGATGTGCTGTCTTGTCAGTGATGTTAGTGACAGTAGATTCATTCATTCATTCATTCATTTTCTATATCGCTTAATCCTGTGTTCAGGGTCGCGGGGGACCTGGAGCCTATCCCAGGAGACTTCGGGCACTAGGCGGGGTGCACCCTGGACAGGGTGCCAATCCATCGCAGGGCACACACACATACACACACTCACACACCCAATCACACACTACGGGCAATTTAGGAACGCCAATTAGCCTAACCTGCATATCTTTGGACTGTGGGAGGAAACCGGAGTACCCGGAGGAAACCCACCAAACACGGGGAGAACATGCAAACTCCATGCACACAGAGACGGGAATCGAGCCTGGCCGGGGAATCGAACCCAGACCCTGGAGGTGCAAGGCGACAGTGCTAACCACTACACCACCGCGCCGCCACAGTAGATTCATGATAAATACAATTTTACTGTATATAGGTTTTTGCTCACTTTATGGAGGATGCCAATATTTCTGGAGACAGTGTTATCTCTATACTCTAATTCCCTAGTTATGAAAGAAAGGGAAAGCCAGTGTTGATGGCAGGGTGACAGGTAGATTCAGAAGCAGCTGGTCTGAAATCCCAGAGGGAAACATATGCAAATGAAAGGTTATAATGAATTACAGGCATGAAATCAAAATAAAGTGGGGATTTCCCTTAGGCACAAATGCAAACTACAGAATGTTTGGCACCACAAAACACAGAGAGAGAGTCAGAGAGAAAGAGGTACAGGGAGAAAAAGGGGGGATGATTTCCAATAATCACCTGCACTGCAATCCCCTGTTGTCTCCTTATACAATCAGCACTCTCACCAGCCAATGATGTAATCACTTAATCTCGTCTAGTTTCTGCAGAATCAGTATTGATTCAACAATACACTACTATATATCTATACACTACCCTATGTGCTGTACTCATACTCTGTAAAAAACTGATGGTAAATTTTAATAGTAATCTTAATCTCTATTATTTTAATAAGATGCTATAAAAATGTACAGTAAACAATTCTAAACATATTCACAGTAATATCTATAATACTGTAATCATACATACTGTAGTAAGAAACTACACATAATTGGGCGCACATTTTTTACACTTGCAGCGTAGAGTACAGTACAAATGAGCTGATGGTTAGCAATGTACATAACATTGTAACGCTAATGTGATTTAAACACACAACCTTCTGACCTGCAACAGAAAGCCTTAGCCACTAAGCCAGCAAAACTCAAATAATCGAACAAGCAAGTTTACTGGATGTTATAGACTATGTTTGCTACTATAGTAGTTTATTGTAAATATGCTTAAAGTTGTTTGGTGTAAAAAAAAAAAAAAAAAAACAGAACAGTAATTTTTAAGTGTATGAATTTTCCTATTATCAAATAAACAGTGGCTTATAAAATGAGAGAAAGTACACTAGAGACAGGAGAGTCAGTCAGAAGAGGGACAAATGAGACTACAAATAAATTTTCCACTACGAGGGCGGATATTTCCCCAAGCTACCATACCTTACCCCAGCACAACACTGGACTTTTGAAGCGCAGTACATAAACACCATACACAGTGTAATTGAGACAGGGACATACACATTTCAGCAAGTCCTTATTCCCACTTCTCATTATCCTGACTCGTACCATTTGCTAAGAGCATATTAGCTGTAAAGAAACAAAAAGGCAGGCAGACTAACAGCTACTGTAGTGCCATCATGTCTGTTCTACTAACCTGGATGAATCTGGATATGTTCCTGAATCTACTGTACACTAATTGTTCACAGCGATTTACTAACTAAAGATAATCATCTTCACCACACCCATACTTGTCTGTGAGCAGTTTCATTTCTGCTGTGTTTACTTCACAATTTGCTGTGAATAATTAGAGGCCTGGAACACATCCATAATCATACAATATTTAGTTTGTTCAGGGGGTAAAGGAACAGGAACTGCTTGCACGCCACCTAACAATCTGCCTCATTTTTGTTACATTTGGCAGAGGGTTAGATGTACTGTACCATTGCTGCCACCCTGTCCATGCCTCTTACTGACCTAATTCATACATATGCTGTCAAAAACCTCTCTGTTGCCAAAAAATCTATTATTCATGCCTAGGCTAGTCATGACTTTTTTATTACCAAGCTGTCACGAAAGGTGTGTGAGAAAAACATAGGGTTTATAGTATTTTCTCTGTTTAGCCAAAGTTCAGCCAGAAAAAAAAACACAATTAATGTATTCTTGGATGAACTTGGAAATCGTACAGAATGATAATTGCGTATAAATACATATTGGACAATGTTTGCTCATATAATTATAGCCTCAGGCACAAAGCTTACACACATGTCAAACTATGACTACAATATAAAGAAATACATAATAAAAAAAAAGCAGCAGCACCATCACCTTCCAGTCCCTCTCCAAAACCCAGTCTGGTGCAAATTAGTGGACTCTAATGAAAATGTAGATCATAATGAAGATAGCAATACTTTGATATCATTTTAGACTGCTCTTTCCAAAATTGTTTTATTTTTAAACTGTTAATTGTACTGTATTTCAGTTCACTTCAAGCAGTTGTTCATGTCTGCGTGTAAATGTCTGACCTTTAACAAAAGTTCATATTCATTTTTCTACATTAATTGCTTTGGCAAATTGCAGAAATATATTAATAGCATTATGATACCAAAAAATCTTGAATATTTAATTGAGATATGGGGAAAAATTAATAAGGTCTGACCAGTAAACTGTAGTTAGTTCAATTACTGGAAACTTGGGTTAGACACATTTCCATGATATCAGTGTTGTGAACTTCTTGAATGTACCTGTAGATTATGTATGTCTGTATGTAGCCGGTATGTTATTGTTTTCACGGGCACTTGCAGAGATGGGTACTATTGTCCACTTTTTCGTCTGAATACTTTCATTAACGCAAGGTACATGCACTATGCACTGTAAATTTGAGATATTCTTGGTTTTATATACCATGGCAGTCATGGTACGTAAAGCTTAAAATCTTTGTGGATGAGATATTACAGTTAAACTGCACAGATTTCAGAAATTACACAAGAGCTAGAGCTAAATCAACACAGCAATGTGAACAGCTACAAATAATAAACACTTACTTATTCTAATCTAAACTACTCTTAATCTTTAAAGTGCATCATGAATAATTAATAGGGGCATTTCTAATAATTTAGCGCACGTTATCCAAATTGACAGAGATTTTTCATAATAGAAAATACAACCATAAATCTTAAATCTCTTGAGGTTGTCTTAAAAAGGAAAGACAAATGGAATGTCCTACAATCAGCCAGAGGCCCGAAGAAATGTACAGTAGCCAAAGCCTTTGTAAGATATGTCTGAGATTCAAAAATGTTGGTATTGTTATTCTTATTTTAATAAGAAACACATTGATGGGCACTATTATCTCACTAAAGGTAGAATTTACACAGGAATTCACAATGTTTCTGCTTCCACTATACAAAATAAAGAAGCACATTTACAGCTAATGAATGATGTCCACATATTCCTGAACAATGAAGCATGTGTCAGCATATTTAAATTAAGATACAAAAATAAAATAATGGTAAATAATGGCAAAATTGCTATGTTTATCTTAAACTCATTACAATGAATTAAGTACATAAACTGTAAATGTAAACTGTATTGTAGTAAAATAGACATGAAAATAATATGTTAAAGTTACGTAAGGCCAAAATCATGTTTGAGTGCACAGAAATAAATGAGTCATGAGAGCAAGAAAACACCCAGATACACAAATGCACAGGCGAAGAAGAGAGTGAAAAGATAAAAAAAAAAAAAAGACTTGATCTTCTTTCCATAAATACCTGTATTTTGGTTGGATTTGTAGGCACGAGACAGCATGCTGCACTCATCTCTCTATAATCTGAAGCTGAAGTGTGAATCTCCAGCATATGGTTCATGCTTTGCCGAGCACAACTACCCCCGCAGATCTTTATCTATTACTCGTTCGATGACATTTCATTGGAGCTGATCAGTATATACTGTATATACTGTAGACTGTTATAATTATGATGTGTCATTATTTAATAAATTTTTTTTTTCTTTTGATAAACTGGTGTGAGAGAAATGGAATAAAAGTTTTAAGAATATGCTCTTAAACGTATACGATCAGCTGAAGGGGTAACACCATGCCCTGTTGTGTTTCATTTCATACATGTCTGGATTTTCAAGTGTAGCCTATTCGAAAAATCGTGCCTATATTTATATCTGCATATTAAAGTCAGCACGTAGTGCCATTTGAGCACAACTGGGCTTTGTACATTGCTTGTACAATACAAATCTCTGTGCATCTAAGTGTTTTTTTTTCTTTTTTTTGAAGGATGTACTGTAAAGCGGCTGTTGATGTGCCTGTTTGCTTGGTACAGTAATTGCAAAGTTTTTACAGTATACTGTATATTACTGTCTCTGGTCATTTGCTTGTTGCTGATTGTATTATTAAATTTGTAGTCTGGCTGTTTTGCTCCATGCTAAATAAACTGTATTTTAAAAAGGAAATTGGATAAAGTAGGAAGACAGCGCAATGCTTTCTTGCTCTGGGGTTCTGCATACTAAATTTCTTATAAAGCAAGGATGAGTTATACGTTCTTAAAATATGGTAATATAATATTATGATAATAGTGATAATATTTAACATTTAAAATAACCTGCTTAAATCTGACTTTAAAAGAAATCATGACACACCTGACTTCTGATAGTGTAAAGTATTAAGTAAAAGAATTAAACTACATATGTTATGTATTAGTTCTCCCTCTGCACATGAAAGGTGATTTTGCTATTTAGTTCTAGCCTAGCTGGCTTATGAGTTGTGTTGATTAACGGAAATATTAGTGAAAAACTACTCAGACTACCGTTCAAAAGTTTGGGATCACTTTCTAACTTCATGTTCGTTCCTGATTTTTATTTGTTTCTACATTGTAAAGCAACGATATATGCAATAATCTTCTTTGAACATGTAACATTAAGGTGTATCTGCTACTCACGATCTGTAAAGCCTTCATAAAGTCTCTAATCAGTGTTAATTTGTGGTACATGTAACTCTAAATGAACTTCTCTGCAGCAGAGGTAAGTTTTGGTCTTGTCGTTCTCAGAAAGGTCTTCATGAGAGCCAGTGTCATCATGGTGTTTGATGGGTTTTGCAAATACACTTGACAATACTGTTCTTGCAAGAACTATTCCAGAACAGCTCACCTTTGTGTCTTAAAATAAGAACTGACTGTTATTGTTGTTGTTGTAACAGTACAAACTTACCTAATTTCATGTTTATTATTTCATAGTTTAGAAATACTCAATACTGCCTCCGAGTGGCGCAGTGGTAAAGCGCTCGCCCTATCATCCGGAGATCGCTGGTTCGAACCCCGGGTGATGCTGTTTTCCTCTCACAGCATAAGGCATAGAGAGAGCTGATTGGCCGAGCTCTCTCAGGGGGGAGGGATGAGAGGTATTTGTGCTCCTATATTAATCACGGCTCTACAGCCAATCAGGGACGTCTGTTAGCTCGCGGACGTGGAAGGAGCGGCTAGCGCTTTCCTCCGCCTGTGTTACTCCGCCCCTAATGGTGCGTGAGCAAGCAGTTTGAAAAGATGCGGTCGGTTGACGTCATGCGGTTTGGAGGAAACACGTGATAGTCTTCGCCCTCCCGACTGAGTGGTAGTGGTAGCCTTAATTTGGGAGCCCCCTAGCGACGGGGAGGAATTGGCCACGACTAAATTGGGGAGAAAATTGGAAGGCCCCCCCCCCCCAAAAATAAAGAAATACTCAATACTGCTGTAGAAAGTAGAAAATAAATCATAAAAAGAAAAAAAATTCCAAACTTTTGAGCGTTAGTATATGTGAAAATGGTATTCAGCTTCTGTAGCCATGGCCTGGGTGAGCTCCATAGCTATAAAACTGTTAGACAATAATGAAGAAGCCAGTAGATGTCAAGAAAACCGTCTTCTTTACATCATCTTCCTGAACTAATCAAACAGTCATGAATTGAGCAAGTGACAGCAGAGAATTGCAGACGTCTTTTTGACTCTATGCCTTTTGGGCACTGCTGTGTACATACTGTACAGTAAGTGACAGGTTTTTTTTTTGTGGATTTTGTAGTCTTTTGTACTCTGAGCAAAGCAGACAGTAGGCGACTGGTGATTAACACAACAAGACTGACATATCCAAAGTGACAAAAATGACAAAGTAAATACATATCAGCAGCTATGCTAAAAATTCTCATAAAAATTTCATCTCATCATAAACCCAATGCAGATACAGCAATGTGCAGCACAGTGTGTGCTTTACATCACTGGCTATATGTGTATCTCTGTGTTATGTAACATTACTGATTTCTGATCAATGACCAGAAAGGTAGCTCAGGATCACACACACACACAAACATATTCAATTCAATTCAATTCAATTCAATTTTACTTATATAGCGCTTTTAACAATGGTCATTGTCTCAAAGCAGCTTCACAAAAATTAACATAAACATACACACATACACTCACACACACACAATATTGTTTACTGTCTCTGAGCCATAAGAAGAGTTGGTGTTTTTTTCCCTAATTTGCTAACAAGTGCTTCTATACACATTGATGTCCAAGCAGTGATATTTTATTGAAGAAAGAAACAAATAAATAAGAAATTAAAGGAAAAAAAGCCTGGCATCCTCAGTGGCATGAATAACAATAGATGGTTACAAGAAACAAATATTCCACCACAAAAAGACATACGGTGCCAACATAAGCCATAAGGTTTTTTTTGTAGCTGTTGATATTGTTGTTTTTTGTACCACAAATGCATATTTTGAATATAGGTGGGCATCGTAAGTGTCAAGTTTTGTAAAGCCCTTTTTGAGGCAAATGTATAAATGTATTAGTGTAACTACAGAATGGTTGACAGCTAAAACTCTTCAGCAATCAAAAGTTTAGTAAATGAACATAATCTTTTTGGAAAATGCATTTTATTTATGAAGTTGTCTCACATTGTCTAAATTGTTACTACTATGATATGAGAGCTTACTACATTAATATATCATTAGGAGAGCAACTGGTTCTCAAACACACACACACACACACACACACACACACACACACACACACACACACACACACACACAGGGAATGTAGAGGGTCGAATATTTGATGTCCCATTATCAAGAATGATGTCACTTCCATACTGTAAGTGTCTCAAATAGAGCTCTGTTAAGAACTATTAACTCTGTGTGTCTCTTAATATCATTAGTGTTTGTATGTGTCTATGGGTGTTTATGAATATGTGCCTACAGTCAGTACGAGCAGCCCTGCAACTCCCTGGAGAGTTTTTTTTTTTTTTATCTCTTCACAGCAGCACAATAATAGCACACACCAATACACCCCATTTAACCTGTGTACTAACAGGCAATCACACACCAGCCCATGCCAAACACGCACAGCTCTCTCCAGCACACAGCCAGCAGCTAATTCCAATTTAATACATAGTCAGGAAAAGAACGTGCAGCTGGCGCTATGCTTGATAATTCTGTTTTGATTTTGCTTTGATTTAGGGACTGTGGAGTTTGGCTGCTCCTGAGTGAACATGTGTTCTGAGATGAACCTAAAAAGCCTTTATAAATGAAGCATGAACATATCTATGCTTAAAGCTTATTCCTGTATTCTGAGAGCAGAAGAGAGAGAATGAGAAAAGAATGTGTGGGGTGAAGGGATCTATGAGATATCCATGTGTTTTCCATTAATCATTTGTAGATGCTCTCTGTCTTCATCACAGCATCTCCAGATGGATCATTTGTTCCAGCTTTTGTTCACTTCCTTCTACTAAAGTCCTACTTCCATAATAAACGAAAATATGCACTACAGGTGCATTACGGATTTTATTTAATAAGCTATATAAAGGTATATCCAGTCACCACCATAAGATATCTGTTTAGGATTCGTTTCAAACACACCTCACAAATCATATGTGTCTGGCCTACACCAGAATCATCATGGTCTCATCTCCATCCTTAAGATAAGAGGAGAATATCCACTCAAGTAAAATACACAGATCAGTCATAACAATAAAAACTTAAAACTTTAAGCCCAACATTGTGTAGGTTCATTTTGTGCTAAAAAAAACACCTCTGACCCGTCTATACATGACTCCACAAGACCTCTGAAGGTGTACTGTGGTATCTGGCACCATGACTTTAACAGTATATCCTTTGACTGCTATACTGTAAGTTGCAGGTTGGGGCTTCCATGGATCAGACAATGTATCTCCAGCACATTTCATGGATGATCAATTGGATTGAGATCTAGGGAATTTGGAGGCTGGATCAACAACCTTGAACTCTTTGATTCCTATGCCACATACACAGCAAGCTGTGATGATCCCTTTGTATCATAGCCAGCATGAACTTTGCATTGGCATTTCTGTGGCATCGAACCAGATGGGCTAACCCTTGACACAAATGAGCCTTGGGTGCCAATAATCTCGTCTCGTGTTTCATGGTATATAATTAATAATCAGTGTTATGTGGTGTTAATGTTATGGATGATTGATATATTATTCATTCATTCATTCATCTTATATACCGCTTATCACGGGGGTCTGAAGCATATCCCAGGAGACATTGGGCACGAGGTGGGGTACACCTTGGACAAGGCACCAATCCATCGCAGGACACACACACACACACACACACACACACTCTGGGCAATTTGGAAACTAGCCTAATCTTCATGTCTATTGACTGTGGGAGAAAACCAGAGTACCCAAAGGAAATGCACGTAGCATGGGGGGGGGGGGGGGGGGGACACGCAAACTCCACGCACACAAGGCAAGAATCGAACCCTCGACCCTGGAGGTACGAGGCCACAGTGCTAACAACTACTACAACATGCCGCATTTGGTAGTAACAGTAAGCAACTCTAAAAATCTTCCTGTTTTTGTTAAACTTACGTTTTTTTTTTTTTTTTTTTTATAAAAAAGACATATTTTGGTGCTATTTTGTCTTGACAGGAATTCTTTAGTAACATGTTTATAACCAACCTAATATAATTATTTGTTTTTTAACACCCCACAAAGGGGCATAGAGAACATGTCAACTGCAAGGTAACATTTCACAGTTGTCTCAAACTTCAAGATCGATAAAATATTGATAAAGGAATGACATGTATTCAATCTTCAACTGACCAGTTTCTATAAACCATCTCCCCATTGTAGCCTCCTATACCTGATGCTGGATGTCAGGAGTAGAACCCAATGTGGTCTTTTGCTGCTGTACCCCATCTATCTCAATGAGCAGCATGCGTGTGTTCTGTGATGCTTCACTGTTCATTACGCTTGTAAAAAGTGCTTATTTGAGCTACAGTACCATTGCCTTCCACTCTTCATTCTGTTCTGCCCGGTCTCATCAACAAGGCATGTTTGCCCACAGAACTCGCTGGATATTGTCACTGTTTTTTTCATTATTCTTTGTAAACTCATTTGTAAACTCTTGTTCTTCACGTTCCCAGAAGAACACCGACTGAAATCAGTCTGTCTGGCACCAACAACCAAGCCATGGTCAGGATTACTGAGATCATACTGTATATCCCCCCATTTTCTCCATCCACTAATATCATAGCATCATATATGTATGTATACGTAATGTGGGATTCCACAGTCGTGTGATTGTGCGCATGGTACAGTATGTGTTTAAATGCCTAAAACATGTATGGATTAATTACTATGGTTACAGCTAACTGTCAGGATGGATTGAATATCGCTGTGATATCAATATGAAATAAATGTAATAAGAAATCAGACTTAAGATGAACTGCCTTATGTGCAAGATCATACATGGCAAATTCCAGAGCATCAGAACTATATGTCTATATGTGCAATTCCATGTTAAACTCCAACTGAATATCTGGGCTTTTTTATTTCTATTGTTCTTCGGTTCCTGGAGCAGCAACACAAGCCTTGCGTGTCTCCTCTGAGTGGATTTTAAAGCTACCAGAATGTAAGGAGAAATTATTGAAACCTCAAATAGCCATTAAATGGATTTTGGTCGGGGACATTTCTGCAGCTTACATTTTTATTATCGTCATCGTTCCAAGAGCAACATTTCATCATTACAACAAATATAAAACATGACGCTGAGGAGTCTAAACAATTCTTGTAGTAATAAATACCATGCAGGTGTTTTTCTTGACATACACTATATCATACTGAATACAGTCTGCAAACAATGTACAACTAGGCTGAGGGGTGCAGACAAAGTCCCATCCTTCATTCCCTGTTGCCTGCTTAACAGAATCTGGTTCTTTCCACTGGAGAATGTAATTCAGGAACTACACACGACAGAAAATGTGGATTTCAGAGCAGCCACGGTCTCAGAGCTTCCATATAAGCCATCTGAGAATCTCCTTAGCAATATACATTACATGCCATGAGACTCATGGGTGACTACCTCATACACATACTGTAGTAATTCACATTTATATCATACATTTTGTGGTTTTATTAAAATGTTTATTTACCCTTTCGCAATAGAGCCTAGTTAAAGTTAAACATGAGAAAGGGCACATGTAACGATATGAACCCCACGGTTACTGCAGGCTCTCTGAGCTGGCTGCTGTGCGGCATGCTAACACACCAAATATGTATTTCAGCACTGGAGTAGTATGTCATGAATTCCCCTATGAGCCAGCTAACATGCTAACAGGCCAGAGCTAGCATCTGAAATGCTAATCTGTCTCGGCATTAAATCAGAGTTGTGAGGAGATGGATGCCAGGCTGCGGGAAGCTGATACTCCCAGTGGCATTCAGACGCATGGCGCAGGCTGTGCACATTAACTAGAGGCTCTGCCAAGAACAATGGAGCTCCAGTCATGTGCTCAAGCCCAGTCCACACTCACTTCACTCACACACACACACACACACACACACACACAATAGATTACGAAGAGCTGCTTCGGGAGCCTGTAACATAGATGTCTTAAAATTCGCACAACGGCTCTAAAATGAACGTCTGGAGTCTGGAGTCTACATCGGCTACAAAAGTTTACAGTTCGCAGGCAGACTGGAACTTGAAATTGTAACTGTCTCCTGCCAGGAACACAAAAACGACAACAGCGATCACAGTGTGGATCTCCTCAAAACTGGAACTGTGACAACTGTGTTAATCTTTTACAGCATCCAGCTGTCTCCATAAAGGACACATTTAAGCTTTATTAATCCCTTTGACTGCAAGATTTGAAATATTAATCAATGATGGTACCAATTTTCTGTAACATAAAAAAAAAAAAATCCAGAGCTAGATTTAAGGAACTGATGATTGATTTCTTGGCAACAAAAATAACCTCATAGGTGTGATGGAAAACAGTTTCCCAATGTCTGCAGCGTGTGTCTGTGTTAGGGCTGCACGATATATCGAAAAAATATCGTTATCGCGATAATGGCATGCGCGATAACCATATCGCAAGGAGTTGCGATAAATACTTTATTTGCCAAGCATTTGTGTGTCCAAATTTTACCAATCAGATGGGCCCTTACTATGTTTATACCCGCTTATGTATATATATATATATATATATATATATATATATATATATATATATATATATATATATATATATATATATATATCTTTATACTTCATTCTGTCGCGAACTAAGCCCGGATGATCAGAAGACTTAGCGATTAGCCGCGATTAGCCGCGATTAGCCGTTAGCCCTTTGTAGCGTGCACGGTAAACCCAAACGCGGAAGCAAGCGAGTAGGCAGGATAACCACGCGAATTAGTTTAAGGACTCTCACAGAAGGGGAGCAAGGGAAAAACACACATTTAACCCGCGTCCTATAAACACACACTCGAATCAGAAAGGAAACAATCTGAACCGACATGGTGAACACAGTGACTAAGCTGTATGCAATGGTTTGTTTACTCCTCTTATACTTCCGGGTTCGCGCCCGCATTGCTTCCGGGTCCTAGTGCCGGTCGCGGAGCGAGTGTGTGTGTGCGTGCGTGCGCGTGTGTGTGTGTGTGTGTGTGTGTGACAAATAGCATTTTTTTAATTTCATTTTTGTTTAATAATATTTATTATTAAAAAAAAAAAACCAGCAAGCCAAAGAGAATATTTAGTTTAAAAGATGCTCTTGTTTTAAGACACTATTGATGAGTGTACGGTTACATGTAAATATAAAGTAATGTTTGAAAGTAAGTCATATTGTGTTGGCAGGTTTATAGTAACAGCAAACCAGGAGTCAGAATATCTGCTGAGGGTTTTTAAGTCATTCATAGTGTTTTGAAGTCTAAATATTTGCAACTTCCTTGACATATAGTTTCTTTTTAGCCTGAATTAGATTTAATTACATCAGACGAATATCTATTACCTGTTTATTTTAGTATGATCATTACATATAAATAAATAATTTTAAAAATAGGCAATAATAAAAAAATGCATTTCTCTAGGGAAATGTTATATCGCAAGAAATATCGTTATCGCAGTATTCAACAACAATATCGCATATCGCATATTTTCCTAATATCGTGCAGCCCTAATCTGTGTGTATCGATCAACAATAACATGTGAACTATAGTACTGACAGATGAAATGACCAACATCGATTATCTCATTACAAGCGGCAGCACGTTATTAGTCAGTTATTAAATTTGATGTGTTACGAAAAATGGGCATTCATAAGGATTTTAGTGTTTTTGACAAGGGCAAAATTGGGACTGCTAGAAGTCCGCATAAGGGCTTCTCCAAAACCGCAGGTCTTGATGGTGTTTCCGTTATATACAGTACTGGTCTGAGGGAGGACAAGCAGTGAGCAAGCGACAGTGCACTTAAGGCTCACGGATCAGTCTGGGGATCATAGGCTAGCCTGTCTGAGGTGATCCCACAAACGTCCTACTGTAGCACAAATTGATGAAAAATTTAATGCTGGCTATAATAGAAAGTGCATCAGAGATTTTTTCAGATGGGAAATGTGGTCAGAATGTCCATGCTGACTCTTGCACACAGTGGCTCTTTTGTGAACACCATTTTAGCTCTAAAATAAGGCAAAATCTTTGGTCTTAATTTAATACAAACCAAACAATAATTTACTATTTAGCAGCTCATATTACAGTACATACACAAATGTCATAACCTAAATATTGTAAAATACAGACAGCACTGGTAGTGTCTACTCAGAGAGTGGTTGGTGATTTAAGTCAAACTGGGACTTGAAATTTATCTTGAATGATGGTATAAAGCCGATTGACATTTAAAGAAGACTTCAAGCACAGGAAGGTGATAAGACATTTAGCTGCACTAAAACATTTGAATGGTACAATCATTTTTAAAAAGGCCATACATCTGTGAATGACGATCCCAGCTGAAGTGGCTTTTAAGACCACTGCAGTCGTTCATGTAAACGCTCTCAGTAAGTGGAACACCTGATCCTTGAAAATCAATGGATAACTTGTGCCAGCTTGCAGAAGAGACGCATCTGTCTGTGGGAACTGTACGGAAAACCATTCACAAACACCACTTGCACATTACAGGAACTGGGTTGGAAGTCACTGCCACATCCCCCATATAATGCTAACCTCACTCTAAGCAATTTCCAAATGTCAGTCCCATTCCTGGGAGGCCTGCATTTCCCATGTGAAGGTACCCGATCATGGCTTTGGTGTACTGAGAAAGCTTTCTACCTTGATGGTATCCACGCAATAGTGAAGCACCAGGATATGTGCATTAGTGTAGCAGCGGATCCTACTGTATAGAGATATAACGTTTTAAAGAGTTACTGTGTTCTCTTATTCTGCACAATCAAAAGTAATGGTTTGACAAAAACACCCTTTTGTAGAAGGAAAGAACACAGAGATTCCTTCATTCCCTCCCAAACCCTGTCAAAGAAACGAGTAACCAAGTGGGACACGGTCTTGAAGACAACATTACAAAACACACATTCAAGCAAACACAGCAGCAGTCAGCCCACATCCGAACACAAACAGTGCATACTGAAGACCTGTCATTTTACTAAAGAGTACAAAACACTGAAAAGTAAGCAGAAGATATGAGGGATACAGCATGGTGAACGGCTTTTATGGGAAAATAATAAGTGATAGTGTTGTTAGTTTCCAATATTTCCAAAGTTTTACTCTTCAGCAACTGGCAAACAGTTATATCAATTTAATTTTGAAAGACAACTCATGTTTTTTATTGATTCAACTGAAAACCATTACTGTTAATACTGAGTAATACCCATGAAACAAATTACTGTAGATCTTTCTATCGCTTATTTAGCAGTCACTCAATATTAAGCCATTCATTTTTGCTTATTTCAAGTGAATTGTTTAGTTTGATTTGTTAGTGAAATAAGCTCCAAATTTGGTTAACTGAATTAAAAGCCAAATTTATTTGCAAACTTTTAGAGACTGCTTTTCAGATTGAAATACTTGTGGCCATGTGTTGTTGACGTAAGCATGTGAACATCTTTAGAGTCGACCTCCCACAAACACCACAAAACCTTTGGGAATTTGTAAGGCACAGGCATTATTATGTACTTATTTATTTTACTGCTGCAGTATAGGAAAATTCAATAAAATTACATTACAAACATATTTTTTTAACATTCTTTCTTGCCTACCTCATCCTAAAGAAGAATTGTTTGTTTGGGTATAGTTAGGTACTTGCATTTTATAGGTATAAATTTTAAATATACAAGTGTCCTATGCCCTTCATTATGAGTTGGTTTAATCCAGATTGTATAGAACTAATTAGTGTGTACAAGGCAAACTATAATACATGGCATACGTGGTCTTAATACCTTTGGCTACCACTATATATTTGTGCTATAACAATAAAATGTAGGACTTGGCAAAGTATGCATGTGTGTATGCATCTAGGTGAAGCAAAACCATAAATAAATCACTTGCATGAGGTGAGAGAATTTGGACTTGCAAGGATGTATGATTGTGTGTGCAAAATGTTTGTATGCATGTGTGTGTAAAAATGTGTGTGTGTGGGTTGCTGGGTGTAGTTCAATACAATCAAAGTAAAGACGTTACAGATCAGCAGACAGGCCATCAATTTCTCTCACTCTTCTTCTCTCTGCTGTTTCCACCTGTCTCTCCATCTTACTCCCTCTCTGAGATGATGGGCCAGGTTCTTCTTCAACCTCCATTCTAGTGAATAAAAATCTCTACCGTGTGTGTGTGTGTGTATGTATTTTGTGTGTGTGTTCATGGTAGGGTGTGATGGATGGAGGGGTAAAAAGTCAGATAGACAAATGAGAGTCGATGCTGGAGCATGCGAGAGTAATGTTAGTTAGTTGTGTCCATTCGCTTCGCATACTCATCTGCAGAAAGGCAACAAAGGTTACAGACTGCCTTTGTAGGTTTTAAATCAATATCATTCACACGCTATAAAATATAAATTTTTCCTTATTCCCTATACTTTATATCTTCTGTTGTCCTGAATTGATGAAATTCAATTGGAAACAACATGGTCTGAATCTGTTAACAATTCTCATTTCGATCGTCTAAGGAAATCTATTTTATGAAGGCAAGAGCAATTTTTTCAAAGTTATGTATAACAATTATTATTTTAAAATACAGTAAAGTCTAAAAAACAGCCCTATCATAAGTCTAAGCTTAAAACTAGCGTTAGAACCCACTGACGGGAAAAAGATTTGTAGAAATAGTTAAAAGGGTAAAACTAGAAATGAAATTATTAGTTGTAATTAGTTGAAGCTCATACATGTCATGTCTGCCTGTCTTTCTGTACAGCAGATCTGTCTGCCGAACATATTATTATAATGAATTAAACTTTGTAAGGTTGAGATGTTAGCTTCTTTCATTGTCAGCCAACAGTGCACTCCCTGTTTAAAGTAGATTATTAAATCCGTCACACAACTGTTCATAACATCACTTTTACCTTAATTTTTTTTCATTTTAATTTAGGATTCAATTATTACGTGAACCGAGGTTCTATATATAATATGGGAAATGCAGACTGATATGTATCTATCAGTATATATCATGTGTGCATTTGTGTGTATATATATATATATATATATATATACAGTATTATTATTATTTATTAATTTTTAAGTTATATATGGAAATACTGAATGATTTTGTACATAATTATGCAGGCATGATAAACATATACAGTGGTGTGAAAAACTATTTGCCCCCTTCCTGATTTCTTATTCTTTTGCATGTTTGTCACACTTAAATGTTTCTGCTCATCAAAAACCGTTAACTATTAGTCAAAGATAACATAATTGAACACAAAATGCAGTTTTTAAATGAAAGTTTACGTTATTAAGGGAGAAAAAAAACTCCAAATCTACATGGCCCTGTGTGAAAAAGTGATTGCCCCCCTTGTTAAAAAATAACTTAACTGTGGTTTATCACACCGGAGTTCAATTTCTGTAGTCACCCCCAGGCCTGATTACTGCCACACCTGTTTCAATCAAGAAATCACTTAAATAGGAGCTACCTGACACAGAGAAGTAGACCAAAAGCACCTCAAAAGCTAGACATCATGCCAAGATCCAAAGAAATTCAGGAACAAATGAGAAGAAAAGTAATTGAGATCTATCAGTCTGGTAAAGGTTATAAAGCCATTTCTAAAACTTTGGGACTCCAGCGAACCACAGTGAGAGGCATTATCCACAAATGGCAAAAACATGGAACAGTGGTGAACCTTCCCAGGAGTGGCCGGCCGACCAAAATTACCCCAAGAGCGCAGAGACAACTCATCCGAGAGGCCACAAAAGACCCCAGGACAACATCTAAAGAACTGCAGGCCTCACTTGCCTCAATTAAGGTCAGTGTTCATGACTCCACCATAAGAAAGAGACTGGGCAAAAACGGCCTGCATGGCAGATTTCCAAGGCGCAAACCACTTTTAAGCAAAAAGAACATTAAGGCTCGTCTCAATTTTGCTAAAAAACATCTCAATGATTGCCAAGACTTTTGGGAAAATACCTTGTGGACCGACGAGACAAAAGTTGAACTTTTTGGAAGGTGCGTGTCCCGTTACATCTATCGTAAAAGTAACACAGCATTTCAGAAAAAGAACATCATACCAACAGTAAAATATGGTGGTGGTAGTGTGATGGTCTGGGGTTGTTTTGCTGCTTCAGGACCTGGAAGGCTTGCTGTGATAGATGGAACCATGAATTCTACTGTCTACCAAAAAATCCTGAAGGAGAATGTCTGGCCATCTGTTCGTCAACTCAAGCTGAAGCGATCTTGGGTGCTGCAGCAGGACAATGACCCAAAACACACCAGCAGATCCACCTCTGAATGGCTGAAGAAAAACAAAATGAAGACTTTGGAGTGGCCTAGTCAAAGTCCTGACCTGAATCCTATTGAGATGTTGTGGCATGACCTTAAAAAGGCGGTTCATGCTAGAAAACCCTCAAATAAAGCTGAATTACAACAATTCTGCAAAGATGAGTGGGCCAAAATTCCTCCAGAGCGCTGTAAAAGACTCGTTGCAAGTTATCGCAAACGCTTGATTGCAGTTATTGCTGCTAAGGGTGGCCCAACCAGTTATTAGGTTCGGGGGGCAATTACTTTTTCACACAGGGCCATGTACTGTAGGTTTGGATTTTTTTTTCTCCCTAAATAATAAAACCCCTCATTTAAAAACTGCATTTTGTGTTTACTTGTGTTATCTTTGACTAATAGTTAAATGTATTTGATGAGCTGAAACATTTTGTGTGACAAACATGCAAAAGAATAAGAAATCAGGAGGGGGGCAAATAGTTTTTCACACCACTGTATAACAAAATTGGTACAGCATATAATATGGTGCCTAAGACTTTTGCATACAGTAGTACTATATATATAGTACTGTATATATCAAAATGTACATCATATTTATATATATTTATGTATTCGACAAAGGTGTATTGATAACTGTTGAAGTGTGTATACAGGTAAATCTTTTGGGCCCAACCTGTCTTCCATCAAATGTATCTGTTCATGGTTTTGGGAAGACAGGTGCCTCATTTAAAAAAAAAAGCTAAATTTTTTACTTCTTTGAAGTACATCCAAAAACGTTTTACAAGCACCCAATACAGATGTGCTATAAAGCACTTCAGGGTGTGCTAACTATAAGAGTCACATCATCAGTTGGCTTCCTTTAGGAGAGATCACGATATTTCAGCCTTACTGCTGGTCATCCGTCCCCCATGATGATTCTATGACTGTGAGATCAGGTTTTGGCCTGAGCTCTGGATTCTGGCTCAGTTGTGACTGCATTTATGTAACAGTCACTGCTCACCATCTGTTCAGGCCACATGCCAGATTATTGGGGCTTTACTGATCTGAGACCAGTAATATTGTCCAAAGTGCTCTGCTAATTTCTAACAAAATAGTAATGGAGAGAAGTGGCAGCTGGTATGAGTTGTGTGGGAGTGAATGAATAAGCGCTTTTGCTAAGGAGCCTGTCTATGTGAATACACATATATTATGTGGATTATAAAGAGAATGCGTTGTAAACAGATATAAATACAAATACTGAGATGCTCTATTCGCTTATTTCTTTAGAAAGCTTGCCTGAAAGGTTCACATCATTGAGACTGCGTGTGTATCAGACCTGGGGTCCTTGTGTGAGAGGAAGCATAACACCAATTACGTTACGCTAAGATGGATTTATAGGGTTTATTAATTTATCCTTAGTAACTGCCTGGTCAGAAACATTGCCATTTAAATCATGCTACGACTGTGTATATACAGTATTTGGGGAAAAAGTGAGCAAAATAATAACTGCTCAATAATAACTGAATTAAAAAACCATTTGAGATAGATTTTACCCATAAGGCAAACAACTTTGGGCAGCAGCTCAGGCATTTGGCAGGGTACAAGATATACTGTATAGGAATGGATGTGAATAATCTTGTCACAGACAAAAACTCACTTGAATCCATCTATGTTGACACAGGGTTATAAAAGAGTATGTTGGGCGAGCTGTTAAAACACAGAGAGTGCATAAGCAGTCACACAGAGGGAGAAAAGATCACTGGTACTCCGACAGACGGCTTTGTCTACAGTAGCCTGCATACGCCGACCCACCTTTGAACTGTGAAGCTGTTTTTATAATTACAGCAGTTAGCTGGCAGATAAGTGCGCTTTTACAGCCTCTCTGTGTTCATGAACATGTGCAATCTCTCCTCCATATGCACACGGCACCCCTGGGATACACCTGGGAGGCCAAAAGCACAAGACGACAGGTGTTGCTCTAGCTCGAAAAGGGCGGAAATGTCCGCCGGATTTGAACAGCTTGCATTGGGAATTCTCAGCTGTTTTACACACATGTGGATGAAGTACAGTACCATACATACTGTACATGTTCAGAATAAAGTTTTCTCATTCACAGTCGATGATTTATGACAAGAGACAACAGTAAGTGCAACAGTCATGTAATTATAATAATTGGCTTTACCATGACACTCATGCATACTATTTTACATCCTGCTAGGAGGCAAGCTGTTGAATCTCTGGAGAAAAGGCTCTGCTTCTGGACCATGTCTACCCTTACAGCATGAACCTGAGTACATCTGTAAAATAAATATCTACCCATTCACAAGATGTATGCTGGGAAATATAATGTTTTACTTCCCAGTGGAGTCACCCAGTGGTTAGAGATTCCATTTCCAGAAGATATTTTACGCATACAAACACAGGTGAACCAAGAAACCTCACCACACCCACTTTACGAAAGGGACCAGTTCATTCATATTTATAGGGGGAGGCTGTACTGTATCTAACTCAACTTGAGATGTCTTGACACTGGGCACTCACTAGCATACTGCATCTAGTATTCAATCATTCATGGATGGATGGATGGATGGATAGAAAGATAGATAGTACTTTATTGTCATTGCATAGCAGGTCTTCAGCCACGAAATGCAGTTTAGCATCTACAGTACCAGAAATGGTAGTGTATATACATCAGTGGAAATATTCTCATTGTGCGACTTATAAGGTGCAAATAATATATAAAGAAATTGTAAGTGGTTTAACAGTGTATTATAGAGTTTAGCAGTGTTATGATTTAGGCCTTTATTTGTCACATATACATAACTGCAAAGTGAAATAATTTTTTTGCATATCCCAGTGTAACTGGGGTCAGAGCGCAGGGTCAGACATGATGCAGTGCACCTGGAGCAGACAGGGTTAAGGGCCTTGCTCAAGGGCCCAACAGTGGCAACTCGGTGGAGCTTCCGATCGGTAACTGGTGAGGCCTTAGCCATCTCTGAGATTCCACTGCCCTGTGTAGTAGTTGTGTGTAAGCAGCTGGACCTAAGCATGCTGATTTTTCTGTAAATATTCCAGACTGATAATGCTGTGTGCTCTGCAAAGACATCTACTGTGGTGAAGGTGTTTAATGCCTGGTTGTTGGGTGCCAATACTGTGCTGTGCTGTTCTCACTGGTGCAATGGTAAAAGCGTGTCAGGGGAGACAGATGAATTTACTTAATTTTCCTCAGGAAATAAAGATGCTGTTGTGCTTATCTTACTAGATGCAAAGTCTTATGGTGCCAGGACAGATCATCGAAGATATGTTCACCTAGTAACTTGAACCTGGGGACACATTCTACTTCAGTTCCGTTGATGTTTAATGTTTGATTTCCAGGAGCAATGAATCTAGAGAGCAAATTGGCCATGCTCTTTTGGGAGGGAGGGATGGCATACTCACACTTTTACATCAATCATAAGGACACTAGCTAATCATGGGCGCCTGTGAGCTCATGCAAGCTTAAAGGTGGATAGAGCTCTCCACCAAGTTACATCATTCCCCAATGTTGCATAGTAACAGAATGACCAGTTTGAAAAAGAAGAATCTAGTTTGGTTGTTGTCAAGTGTTTCAGAGGAAGCATGTGAAAGTCTTTGCCTTTTTACTTGGTAGGGCTAATCCTATCTATGAAACTTGGTGGTGGTAGTACCATGGTTTGGGTTGTTTTGCTGCATCTGGGGCAGGTGGGATGCCATCATTGAGAGAATTCTAAATTATACCAGAAAATTCTAAAGAAAAAAGTCAGGACAAGTAAAATATTGGTTAAGTTTAGAAGACTGAGGCCAGAAAAGTGTATAAAATATATTGTACCTAATTTGGATCTGGCATTCAGTTATCATGACACATTCACAATATCTAAAAACTGAGACATTCATCTTCTGTGTCGGCCTAAAAACACCGTTCTGCTGCTGAAGGAGCAATGAGTTGAGATAAAACTCAGAGACTACCTGAAACACTCTGGCTTTACAAGTATACAGAGGATTTGTTTAGATCTCTGCCTTCTTTAGGTCACTTATAATTAGACCATCAAATTTTCACATCATCTTGATTTGTTTTCTGTTTGTAAACATGAAAATCAAAGGGGCCACTTTTTCTTCCATGTTTTCACAATTGACGCTTAATTACAGACCTGTTGAGGGGAGCTTACAGTATGAACAACAACAGCCAGTGCAGTATTGACCTGGTTTATATCACTGAGCCAGCCGACATGGAGAGAAATAGCCCAACTCACAAAGCATGGTTATACAGCAGGACATTATCATAATAATGTATCAGAGTAAATTAGAAGCAAAACCACAGTCTAAGGAGATTAGAATTAAGGGTGGGTAATATGAGGAAAAAAATATCATATTGCAAAAATTTTCATTTCTATAATATGAAAAATGTATCGCAATAAATTAGTTTGTGGGAGAAAACTGACAGAAACACTGAAGTGTTGTGTTTGAAAAATGTTTCATAATACCTGTCTACAAAAATTACTTAAACACTTCCCTTGCAGAAAAGCCAAACAAATTTCATATTCTACTAAAAACATTAATTTACATGTAAATGTATACTTGGGTTTGGGTTTTGGACAACTTGCTTTATGTTTCACACCTCATGCAAGTAATGCATATTAATATTTTTTATTATTTTTTTTACATTCCTATGATTAATTTATTTTTGCATGTACATTTTTTCAAGTACTTAAATGCACAAAATGTTTGCTTTTCAGAGCTAAAAAACTGCGCTGAATCAGAGTTTGTAACTGTTTTAAAACACTTATAAAATAAGTGACATCTCAAAACAACATATATTATATTTATATAACTGTTACAACATTGTGTCAACTGAAATGGCATATTGACCAGCCTTAATGAGAACAATGTATTTTAGTGAATCTTAACTAGATAATTAGATTTGTATGTTTAAACTTGCTTGTTTGCATATTTTAAAAGGATGGAGTATACTGTAGACATGATGGCTTTCACAATGAGTATTGCTAACCTTGCTGTACTAAAACACTAATTCTAGACATACAGTAGAAGAAAAATAATTTTTACCCACGCACATGACATGACCCTTGTTTCTCTCAAGTATCTAATCCTATACCGTCAATCGCCGACAATATTCGAGTTATGAATTTTTGCAGATATGAATGGACCACGGATCTATGAACACTCATTGATGCAAAAGTAGCTCATGTGTATTGCACAAAAAATAGACACTGCAGAGCACCAGATACCAATACCGACAATTATATACAGTGAGCGTTACTTGATAAGTGATGAGAAATCTTTATTATTTATTTATTTATTAATTTATTAACACAGTACTATACTATAAGTCCCGACTTACAAACGAGTTCTGTTCTAGGAGCACGTTCATAAGTAAGATTCATAATGTAAGTAAGTTCATGTCGTAAGTCAGACAAAGTGAGTCTTGGTGAGTCTACACCTTCAACACAAATATACAATGTAAAACATAAAAAAAGCAATTAAACATGAAAAACACAGATTTCATGTTTTGGTCCCGCATTATACTCTTGCAAGATTGCCTTTAAATTGTGAGGAAAATCAGAGGGCGCAGCGAAGTCAGCTGACTTCACTTAAAGCCAGCCCACGAACACGTCTGGGGGAGGACAATGCTCCATGGTGTGTACTGCACTGTCTGCTTGAACGAAGGACATTTTGTCAGAGCTGTATTGAACTGTGAATTCTGTCTATTCATTCATTCATTCATTTTCTGTACCGCTTTATCCTTATATACGGGGTCGCGGGGGCCTGGAGCCTATCCCAGGAAACTTAGGGTACAAGGCGGGGTACACCCTGGACAGGGTGCCAATCCATCGCAGGGCACACACACATACTCACATACACACACTCATTCACACACTACGGGCAATTTGGAATGTCAATTAACCTAACCTACATGTCTTTGGATTGTGGGAGGAAACCGGAGTTGAATTCTGTCTAGTTAAGGAATTTCCAAAATTAAGATTATCAGCTTTAGAGGATTTCAGATCAATAGAGGATCATCGTGCTCCCGGACTGATTCATTGAGGCCGACTTATTTCCCCCATACCACCCCCCACCCCCCAACACACACACACACACACACACACACACACACACACACACACACACACACACCCAAACACACACATTCAATATACCGGACTTTGGACACACTAAAAATTTGTTCAAAAATATTGTATATAATTGTCATTACCGGTATCTGGTCCATAACTCGAACGTTCGTAAGTCGGGGACTTACTGTATAGGATTAGATACTAGAAACAAGGGTCATTAGAGAGAAACAAGGGTCATTTCATGTGCATGGGGAAAAAAATGTAGAGTGAAAACATATTTACAGAGTTTTCACCCTGTAGCCAAAATCATTACCAGATGCTATTGAGGCTAAGCAGAATCCTGGTTAATGTCGGTAACATAGCAATTATAACTGTACATTTTTAGATGCAAGTGCAGAAAACTAGAGTAACTAACCTGGTTAGTCACAGCTACAGTGTACAAATTATTTGGGGATTAAAAAAAGGGCACTTGATTTCAACAAGACAGCATTACAGTATCACTAGCACTCACACCAGGCATGTACTCTATGCACATCCTTTTCCCTGAGGAAGTAATGTGCAAACTGTAAATCCTGGTCTGTAAGCACATAATTACACTGACATGGCCAATCATGCTTCACTCTCCTTAACTCCATATTAGAGACTGATAATGGAATGTGAACAAGCCGCAAAATCATTAGGCACACAGTCATCAGAAGTAACCTTTACGGGACATTATTATTATTATTAAAATGGAGGGGTTTTGTTCTAGTCCGTGACTCACACAACTGGCACTCACACAACAGTTGAACCACATCAGAGTGAAGCTCACTTGAGCACACATTCACACAGAAGAGGACATCCAAAAGTCACAGACGTTTACGATGATTAATATGAATCATTAGTATCTGTCTTTACTACTGAATTATTGTACCAGTTTGGTTCATGATGAATATGTAACACACACACACACACACACACACACACATACAAACACATATCAGATTGTTCTGCTCTGTGTCGTTTCAGTAGACAGTGTTGTACAGATCAGCCAGTGTAAACCCTTTACGCTGTTCACCATTGTAAAAATGTTATTTATGACACAAACATGATGCTGCCAAGGAAACGGCCATGAAGGACAATCCAGGCTTCTTACTGTACACTACCCGAGATATACAGTACCGAGATCGGGAGTGAGACGGTGTCTTAAACGTCTTAACCACAGTGAAAATACAATTAAAACCTGCCTGGTCTTCCCGTTACATTTCATTAGACATCACTGACTAATGAAAACATTTTCCTGGCTATGTCCTTTCCAAGAGAAGCTGAGAAAAAATAAGGAGACAAACTAGACAGAAAGAAAGAGAGAAATTAATTCAGGTCACGGAAACAGTCTAGCAAAGTTTCTGTGACTGACATTGTTCGGTTGAATACAACTTAATGACCGTGAAAATCCTGAATGGAAAGAAGCAAAAGGGAATCTGTGACACTCCATGTGAGAACTGCTACTAGAGAAAGTGTGTTTCTTTACTGCCATGTTTGTGCTTTAATCTTTGTGTTGTTGAGCACTCAATTTCTGACTCACACACGGAAGTTGCAACCTAAGAATATCACAGACAAGGACTAACTATTAGAATTACTTATAAAAGCCTCACCGTTTCTTTCAAAATGTAACACTCTACAGGTTTCAAAATCTGAACTTGTTATATTTGGTTTCAGTGGCTCAGTTTGACGCTTCACTCAACAGTGCCTGTCAAGCCTTAAAAACACCCAGACACACACAAACAGCTCACATGCACAGACAGAGCTGTGTGATAAAACTCAGACTCACTAGTGATTCACACAGATACATTACGTCACTGTCTATTCCGAGACTGAACACTTCTGGTAGTGCAAGCTTCCTCGGCTCAGTACACTCATCAACACAGCACTGGAGCAGGTATTTTAGGGTTTTGATTTTAAGGGTGTTCTCATACTGCCAGATACACACTTCCAGGGAAAAGTTTGTACTGTATACTCTGGTTTGTTGAAAATTATTAAAATAGAAAGTTATTCTATTTTACAAAACAATAACACTTATTGAGTTATGTAGTAACTGCATATTTTGATTTATACATATTCATTCATTCATTCATTTTCTATACCGCTTAATCCTGTGTTCAGGGTCGCGGGGGACCTGGAGCCTATCCCAGGAGACTTCGGGCACTAGGCGGGGTACACCCTGGACAGGGTGCCAATCCATCGCAGGGCACACACACACACACCCAATCACACACTTGGGAACGCCAATTAGCCTAACCTGCATATCTTTGGACTGTGGGAGGAAACCGGAGTACCCGGAGGAAACCCACCAAGCACGGGGAGAACATGCAAACTCCATGCACACAGAGACGGGAATCGAGCCTGGCCGGGGAATCGAACCCAGACCCTGGAGGTGCAAGGCGACAGTGCTAACCACTACACCACCGCGCCGCCTCGATTTATACATATTTTCTCACATATTTCAAACTCTTTCTCTTGCTCTTTCAAAAGCTTTTTCTTCTTGATAAAGCTGCTTTGCGACAATGCCCATTGTTAGAAGCGTTATATACTGTACAGTAAATAAAAATGAATTTGCCTTAGCCCCTTCATTTCGTCATATGAAATAAAATTACATTAAATTAAATTACATTAAATAATAAAGATTAAATTAAAGAAATGAGGAACAAATGTTTTGTTGCAAAGACTGAAAAGTGTCTAAAAATAAAATATAAAAAATTGGTTGTTTATGTAACAGCTTCACCTGTATACAGTACTAATCATAACCAGCCTCATCATCTGTCCTCACCTGCACCTGTGTCTCACTGATTCATGCCTTAAGTTGGGTTTTTTATGCTTAAATAAATTCCGTAGGTCACTGTGTGTCTTGACTAATAAAAAACAGGTCATGTCCCGGGACTGGAGTGGAAATGCGAGCCAAAAACTTGTCAAAATGAGAGCCAAAAAAATGTATTCAGGAAGCCTGGAGAACTATTCCTGAAGACTACCTTATAAATAACTTAGACTTATTTATCTGTTTATGTGGTTTATCATCTATTTATACTGTCGCATTACCAAAAAAGGTTCATTGAATTAATGTAAAAAGAATCATTCAAATGTTTACCTCACTGAATTAACTTTACGTGATCACTTTGCACTATGAAAAAGCAGTTTTACACAATTATAAGAATCAGGCTGTCATACTGAAAATCTTGATTAACAGTTACTAAATGATTTGTTAGTTTAAACCTCCACTAATTGCAGAACTCATTGCAGGGGGTAAATATATGCCGCGACTCCTAATAGGTTCAGTTTAACCCTCGTGTGTTAAAACGCAGAAAAGTTAAGATGGAGTGTGTGTGTGTTACCTTGACTTTATCTAAAAGGCCTTGGCACTTTAAATTAATTTATTGATCTTGGGCTCTCATTTCTCATTCTCTCCTTTACAGTGCCATTCCTCTTAGCTGCTGGAGCAACAAGACTGCTGCTTAGCAATGACTGAACTGTTGTTCCCATGCTTTTTTTTTTTCTCTCCAGTTTAGGGTGCAAAGGAGCTGCTCACTTTCCAGGAATACAGAAGGCACCATCTGAAACTCCCTATGCACTGTTTCATTCATACACACATACACACACTCAAAACCTTACATACACATCCCTCAACCTCACTCTCTCCATCTCATTACTTATTCATAGGTTCTCCTGTGCTTCTGTATAACAGCTGCAAGTCTGCACAGAGCTGTTAAATCACAACAAGATCTTTGTATTTAAAGTGCATACTATATATTAAAAATTCACTCAAAGCTCTGTTTTCCCCATCTCTGTGTCTGTGTGTGTGCTCTGCAAGGTGCGAGAACAGCACTGCACTTTACTGCAGCATGATTTCAGCTGGGGAAAATAAGTCAGACAGAAGGCTGGCCCCTCTTTCCCATCCCACATACTGAAATCAATACTTCCTCTCTCCTTATCCTCTTATCGTTTCATCACTAAAAGAGCCAAGAGGTGGGGAATCTGTAGCAGACAAGCTGTGCTCTGCTAAACCATCAAGTGGAGCCACAAAGCAATAAAATGTGCCAACGTGGTCACACAACATTTGATTGCTTTTTTCCTCTCTCTTACAGAGGAAAACCTGCAGCAAGGAACTGTCATCAGCTCTGTTGTAGTACTGAGCATCTCAGTAAATCTGGGATTTTTTTTATCGTTTATTAAAATAAATTTAATCAATAAGTTCTGGTTTTAAATAAGTACACTTGCTGTTGGGTCATACTGCCGCAAAAAAACATCCTATATTCACAGTACAATCATTTATAATATATATTTTAGGTGCTAGACATGATGATGTTTAGGTTTTTATTATTAACACATTCCATCTATAAACTGTAAATTTACATATTTAAAAGTCCCATACAACTTGTTTTAATCATATGTTTAATTAATGTCTAAAGTTGACAGCTTGGCTTTGATCCCGAGTTCAGGTTTCTGTCTTTTTCTTTGATCTCCCTGGTTCCATGTACAGTAGGTTTACTCTTTGCTCTCAGGTTTTTTCCACCTCCCAAAAACATGCTGCTACTGTAGATAGTTGGGACTAACTGAAACTGTCAAGTTGGTGTGATTGTGTGAAGGTACAGGTACAGGTGTTCCAACAGGGTGTGTCTCCTCCTCATGCCTAGTTTAATTAAGATGAGCTCCTCATCTTAATTAAATATTAAGGTCTATAACTCAGACCTTGATAAAGTGCTTAGTAATGTAAAATAAAAAGGATTTCATAGAAATAAAGAATTTTGTGGAAAGTGGAGTGACATCCAAGCCTTTGCCGAGAAGTATCAGCCAAACAAATCTGTGCCGTACACCTTGTGTTTGCTGCACAGAAAAAACGAATGTCTCTAGAGAGATGTTTAGTGTAGACGGCTGCCACGTTCAAACCAGAGGCTGAGAAACAAAACAAGAAAGAAAACGTCTTAAAGAGAATTACTCAGTGTTATTATGGGAGGGGATTTCTCCATTTCTTCACATCAGCGAGTCTCCTGTACAGGTTTTTAAATAATTAGTGCTGCATTATATTGCGTAATTAAGACTTTTTCATACTTTGTTTTACATTTTGTAAAATAATTTAAAAAAATCAAAAAGTAAATATAGTTCATAGTGATCGGGAACGGATTAATTATGTTTGCATGCATTCCTATGAAAAAAAACTGAATCAGTCTACGACCAAATCGGGTCACAAACAGAATTTAGGAAGGAATTACAAGGTTCCACTGTATAAGCATTTTGCTGCATATCGTACTATGTATGGTTGTGTACATGACGATTACATTTGGATTTAACATCTAATCAGGTAAGAAAATGCAATGATTATGACTGAACAAAGATGCACTGATCGATCAGCCAGTACCCAGAATCAGACAGTTTTCAGCATAATTGGTCATGACCAGTATCCGGGCAATCAGCCTACATCACATATAGCCTTTACTGTGCCCATTACACACACGCTACCACGTAACACAACATACTGTAGGTTGAGCAGGTGAGCAGACTGGTTGTGCTTTCAGGGAAGCGGGTTGCTATACAGTACACGCACCCACCCAGCAAGTGATATTAGACAGTTCGCTCAAGCAGACTTCCCCCCCCCCACCGCTATGAAGAATATACAGTTGAGTTCCATTAAATTAAAGTTACTAAAATAAATTTGTGTATGAAGTTGCCTATAATTTCTTAGAAAGAAAGAAATTTGGAAAGGGCATGTCAGACCTAAATAAAATAAGAACCAGGTAATAAAATAGTATATGGTGCATTTCTAGTACAGAAAGTGAGTCAATTTCTCAGTTGTGATGACACTAATGATAATGTCAGAATAGCTGATGTAATGACGCAAGACTTTGATGTCTTCATATTAGTCCTACTAGTCTTTACTATGAATAATAAAGATAATGATTAGTCTCCACAGCAGTGGCAATAAATATCCACAGAGCTTACTAGAAACATAAAAAAAGTGTCCCTGACCCTTTCAGCGCACAGGAAATATGAGGAAATGTTTGGTGATGAATTGCTTATACTTATCTAAGGTCTTGATTCTCTTCCAAGCACCAGGGAAATTTCAAAATCACTTATGATAAAATCACCATCAGAATAAAAAGATTATTTAGCATAGACGTCTCATAACTATAGCACAAGAAGCATAATAATAATAATAATAATAATAATAAGCAATAAGCAAGTTAGACGATGTGTTATAAGGTAAAATATCTCTTTTCAGGTTGGGCAGAAACACAGAGTGTCTGCTTATGGATGAATTGTTAGAAGAGGAAACACGCATGTGCTGACTCTGGGGTCAACTATTGTGCGGAGAACATGATAATGTAAAACAATCCCACGACCAGCCTGCTGGCTGAGCCTCCATTTATCTTCTTTTTATTTCGTCTCGGAGATTACAATATAACAGCTATTATAATTAATTTCAGCTTTTTGTAATAGAGTTGATTAATTTTAATATATTTAATATTTTAGATGTGAATTCCTTTTCCAACATTCAACATTAAGCCATACAATAATCTGTCTTTTTCAGTCATATCAATCATTTTCCAGACTGATCTCATCATGGAATTAATTATGTTAATTAACACCATCATTCATTTCCTTCACCTCTATAATACACTGGCTGTGTATTTCCAGATCGGAATACGTTCAAATAAATATATTCAAATATAATTATCGTGGCTAGACACAACATCACAGCGTGTGTGAGTGTGTGTGTGTCTACAGCTTATAGCATTTTTGTTTGAGTGTTCATGCTTTTAAAATAATGTGATTAATGAGCACTTGACCTGTGTGATGTGTCGGGTGACCCTTAAAATAGTGCTCATTCTGCTGCATGCAAATGTTTGTGTGTGCGTGTGTGTGTGTGTGTGTGTGTCTGTACATGTGTGCTTTGACTACAAGAATTGTCTATTAAAGTGTATTTTAAATGAAACAGATATGCAACAATTTGCTTTAGTAAAAAATCATGTGCTTTTATGATTCAAATCAATTCATATCCAATTACAACAGACACTGTAGTAAGCTATTTGCTACATATTAATAATCCAGTTGCTGCAATTCATTTTAATCAGCGTCTTTTAATTCCTGATCGCTACACTACTGCTTTCCATGTCTTGAAGAGTCAGTTGAATAAATATTACGCCACATCACATCAAGTTACAAAATGACCAAGCGAGAATACTTTAAACCTACTGTGACCTGAAGACCTGGAGGACAATAAACTCAGGAAATAGATTAAGCAAGAAATGAACATGCACTGAAATAATATTTTGTTAACCTGGTTGTGTATAAATAGTACAGAGGGTGAATGGGCATGAGGTTAATACTTCTTCTGACCATTCTAATAAAGCATGAAGGAGTGTTTTCTTTAGCTCAGTCCGAACAGCGCTGGACTAACCCCCTTCACCTGAAAGCTTATTCTGAGACTCAGACTTTCATTATGGTCTGTCAGTCTCGCTGGGTAGGCCTACTGAAATACAGATCGACAAAAGAGGGACTGCTAACAGTGAAATATATGTACTGTATGAGGAGTGTTCAGTTTAATCTGGGACTTTTGATTGTTCAGATATAACAAAACACACTGTATAAGAGTTAAAAACTACCATTATTTCTCTTTATAAATCCCCTGCTACAATAATGCACTTACCTCAGCATTTCACTAGTGCTTAAATACCATCAAGAAAGAAAGTTCTCTCAGTACACTGGAGCCACGATCAGTCTGCCTGCTTCACATCTGAAACACTGGCCTTCCAGGAACTCTTTCTCTGGCTAAAACCTGTGGAAATTGCTTAAAGTGGGATTTTACTTTTGTTTAAGGGTTTTGTTACATACTGTGCTTGAAGTCTTATGAAGATGTCAAATGGGTGCCTTCATTCGTGAGAAATTTCATCACAAGTCCTGGTTTGACTTGAACACCCCTTGCAATTTAAGTGCATTATATTGCAAAAAAAAAAAAAAGTACATTAATTAATTAAATAGCTGCACAAATTGTGGTCATCTTTCCTTTTCAACCAAAGGTTTGAATACTGACTGATAACTGTTACATATTATGACTGTGGTTATTTAAAAGATGTTCAGGTTCATGTATTGTGCCTTATACGCTCAGGTTCATGTATTGTGCCTTATACATGCTTGTCAGACCTGTTACAGAACCACAGTATCGCCTCAGTGCACCCTAGTTTTCTATCCAAAACAAAAACACTTAAAAGGTAAGTCATTCTTTTATTCTAGAATTAGTATTGTTTTATTATATACCTCTACTAAGCATCACATTTCAAACATTTCTGTGTAGTAAGAACTACTGGAATGTCCCTCCTTGGGGCAAGAGAAACAAGTCCCTTCCCTGCATCTTTCATTAAACTGGGCCTATGTAATTGAATAGGGCCTCCTGACCACTGAAGAGTACACAGCGAGATCTGGATGAAAGATGAAGTGGATAGTGTAGCACAAAAATGTTCGGGTCTTCACGGCATCTATCATTAAATTGGGCTTGTAAGCTCCTGAAGTGCCAGCGGCCCCTACTGAATTACAGGACCTCTCCCTTCAACCGAACGAAGAAATCTCTGTTGTTAGAGGTGAGCTAGGAACAACTGAGGTTTGTTTCAAAAGGAATGTTTACAAGACAAGAGAGACTTTGTGCAGTCTTGTACATTTTCGTTTGACTGGCTGCCAGAAGACAAAGGTGGCATCTGCAGCATTCCAGTTATGAAAAGAGACATCAGGAACAAAATACATCAAATTAAAAATCCTACAAGGGAAGTGTATTTTGTGAATGCTGATTTATTACTAATTTATTTATTAGCTATTAGCTATTTATTACTCTGTTGAAAAGAGACATGAGACCTAACTGGAGAGGGACACAGCATTTCTGTTAAGTCAGCTGTGATGTAGCTGTTATTGAGAAAAGATCTTGTTCTACATACAATCACTCTCTGCTCTAGAGAATACACTCCAAGATGAAAACAGAAATGGGTTTGTGTGCCACGGATGGAGTGCACTGTAGCATGACACCGCTGCACACACTGCTGCAGTTTTCTCTCACATTACGCACCGAGTCCTTAAGAGACTATTATCAGGAGTCAATCGAGCATTTCACACCACACAAACACATTAAAATCTTGAGTCTACTGGCAACCTTCACTGTAATAGATTTTACATACACCACTTACTAGGGGACTTTCTATGTTAACAAAAGAACAACAAAAATACACACATTTTAACAACATCCCAAATACACTGACATGGGAACAATACAATCCTTATTATATATTATCATATTATCATCAATAAGAAAGTGGTTAGTCTTCCGGCTGTTCCCGTCGACGGGTCGCCACAGCAAACCATACAGTATGACCTGCGCACAACCCAGCACAGGTTTTATGCAGGATACTCTTCCTGATGTGACCCTCCAATTATATTCAGGCTTGGGACCGACATCACATCCAGTTGCTGGGATTTGGACTTGAACCCGGGCCTTCCGCATGCATCTATCAGATTTAATAAAGACCACTCTGTCTTCATGCAAAAATGGGCAAATCAGGGCACCCCAGTAATAGCACCCAGTATCCAGATAATCATTAAAACAACGAATATGTAACTGATTCTATTAAAGTTAAACATGATTATTAAAGAATACTTTTCATACTTTCTTTTTTGTGTCATGTGCATACATACATATCAAAACTAATATTTTACTCCACCCTATGATCTAAACCTTATCATACACATGTTTGAGTAAGCCAACTTGGAACACCAAAAATTTCAAAACCCGCCCTAATGTCACCCTCTACAATAAGATACAATTTAACACACATGCCTTGTACATGCCTTGGTTAAAAAAAAAAAAAACTACTGTAAATCAAGATTTGTATAACTGGTGTTTTATTGAGTTAAACGTGGTCTCTGTGGGTTCTTTTACAGTTTTTTACGGTACAGTGTTATTACATCATAAATGTTTATGGCTCAAAATTCCACCACAATTTTTCATGCCCTACAAGCATTCAGTGTTTAAAAGCAAACGTACATCTCTATTAGTATTCTTTTTGACTTGCGTATAATCCCACACACTGTAAGACTACATAAAAGACTTTGGTTAAATATCTTGAAGATGTTTACAATTTTGCATTTTTTTTGGTCATAAACGGGTATTTTGTTTTGACAAATTCGTCTGATTCAAAATGTATTCATTTTGTTTCTGATTCAGGACATTCATGTTAAGGATCTTGGCAATACTGGAGACAATATCTAGGAATACACCCTAGATCAGATGCCAGTCCATCACAGGGCACCTTGCACATGCATTCACACACTCCGCATATATCTAAGCACAATTTAGCATGGCCTATTAACCTACTGGCTTCTTTTAGGACGTGCAAGGAAACCAGCAAACCTGGAGGAAACTCAAACAGGCCCAAGCACAGAAACTCCACACAGAGAGTAAACTGAGCTCAGAACTGGAATCTGGAACAATGAAGGCAACAGAACTGTAATTATAATTGCTGTTGTATACAGTAAGTTTCCACTCCCTGTACCATTACTTAATCAAATGATTGAACTGAAAGACATCTGGAGCACCTGAAATTATCCAGGCACGGGGCTCTTACTGTAATATTATGATGAAAATATAAAATCACACAGTGTTACCTGGCAGAAGTTTCCCAATTTTCAAAGCTGGAGACCAATTATTGAATAAAACTAGAATTTGGTATTTGGAATAAAGATTGTGACAGTCTGCCAGCTTAATCACTCATACAGGATGTGTAATATTTGTTATTTTTACAATATAGTATTTAAAACAAGGAAAACCTCCCGTCTCTGAGTATTGTAAATGACCTGAGTATTGTAAATGACCTGAGTATTGTAAATGATAGAAAATGACTCAGGACAAAGAAGCATTAGTACTGAAATGCTTGTCAGTCAGTCTTTAAATTCAGAAAACTCCCAAAAACGTACAGCAAGCTACCACCTGCTAGGACTGAACTCAATATGGACTTATCTGTAAAAATTTTAAAAAGGTAGAATACAAGGGACAGGTGAAGAGCAAGACGAAATACAACAGAGGCAGAGAAAGAAAGAGTACACACCGGTGAATTGAGGACAGAGACAGACAATAGAAGAGAGGCAAGAGTGTATCTAAGACAAAGTGAGACAGACGGAGCATGAAAAAAAAAACAATAAAGCAACCGAGAGAGCTTGAAAAAGGGACAGTGTATACAAGCACTCCTGAGATAAGGACAAGGAAATGTGGGGGACGTTTAGGTAGACAGCCCTTTTGTGTATGTTGGAGACCAGGACAATGATGGATGCTGGGTAAACAAAGACAGAGGGATGAGAACGCTCAGGGAGGAGGCGTGATAGTGGGCGCAAAGACGTGCCACAAACAATTAACCATTTGCTACAGAGCAAGATCAATGAGAAAACAAAGAGGAATCAGAGATAACTAGTCTTCTTCTGTTTTTCTTCCAGTCTCCCCCCTCCCCTCCCTCAGTCCTATCCCCGAGGAAACACTCCCTTCCTCTTCCACTCTTCCCAACACACTGACTGGACTGATGGATTGGATTATTTCCCTCTTTAGAGGCTAAATTAGCCTAATGCGTCTCCAGCATCAGTCCAGTCTCTGCTCATAACACATTAGCACAGAATCATTACAGGGAGAGACAACGAGAGAGAGAGAGAGAGAGAGAGAGAGAGAGAGATAGAGATAGAGAGAGAATGAAAAACCATGCTGTGTTCTTCTGCAACAGAACGCTATATTGCAACATTTCACATATGAATTTAATGATTCCTAAACTGCAGCTGCTACATATATACAATTTAAATATATTTTAAATCATACAGCATATAGGGAAAGCATTTATTATCATACGGGCATACGCAAATAGCAAACAAGAACAAGAGAAATATCTTTCTTAAACAAAGCATCCATAAGACTTGCATAAATGTAGGGAATGTTTCCCTACACACACAATTCCCTTTACGCCTTAAAAAAAGACACGTCTATGCTCCATATTTAGGACCATATTTCCTCCTGGTCAAAGTTCAAGACTTAGCCAATAGCAAGCTGAATCGCCCATGGCCAGATTTCTCCTGTGACCACAGCTGGAACTTCAGGTTATATGCAAAGGTCAAAATCCACACACTTTTCTCTTGACCTCACAGACAGTCAGGAAAAACAGAGCAAAACTGCAATCATGCACACACACACACACATTTTTATTTATTTATTTATTTATTTAATTGAGCATACTTATAATTTACTGCCAAAATCCCCTGAAGCATTACAGGCTTATAATGGATAGTGATGTTTTTTGTTGTGGTATGTCTATCAAATGTAAATTCTTGTAATAGTTTAACAGGAGGTTAGTTTTAAATGCATTTAATGGCTTGCTAAGGGCATTCACATGTATCCTGTGGGGGTCTGGCAGACATTATTCCAGATGTGTCATATTCACATCTGGAACAATGTCTTAGAGGGAAAAAAAAACACTGATATACATTGTTGATGGTTAGATATAAATGTATAAATGTATATAAATCTTATTCCATTAAGATGCAATGCAATTAATCTGAAACACTAACGGAGACTGAGAAAAACAAAACAATAATGCCATTAGAGACTGAGAGTGATGCATTTAATGAAAACAATCAAATAGACAATATTTTAGAGGTTGCATGAAAATTCTGTCCATGTCTTTCTACTCACATAAACACGAACATCCCGCGGCTGCATAACTGCAGATGTGGATGATTTCTTCTGCCAGTGTTAGACTACCAATGGAATAAGTGCATGTAAAAGGACGGTTCGGACTGCTGAAAGAATTATTGGCACTCCCCTGCCCACGCTGCAAGAACTGTATATATCCAGAGTGAAGAAAAGGGCACGGAATATCACTTTGGACCCCTCAAACCCAAGCCACCTTCTTTTTGAACTTTTGCCATCGGGTCGACGCTACAGAGCACCGAACACCAGGACAGTCAGGCATAAGAACAGTTTTTTCCCCCAGGCAATCTACCTCCTTAACAGTTAAACATCATTCTAACGGTCAATAAATATATGTGCAATATTGTGTACAATACCACTGTGCAATATACTGTATAATACCACAGACTTCAGATATTTATGTAACTTATGTAAAAGTATCTCACATCGTACTCCATTTGATGTCAACCATTTAAAAAATGTTTTTTTTTTGTTTGTTTTTTTTGCGTCATGCTGTTTTTGTCTTGTCATTTGTATTTTTTGTTCTGGAAGCTCCGTCACTAAAACTAATTCCTTATACGTGCAAGCGTACTTGGCAATAAAACTCTTTCTGATTCTAAAAGTAGAATAACAGCACAAGTGCCAATTAGATGGCTCTGTAATATAGTATCACGCACCGGGGAGGACTCACGTGGATGGAAGCCCTTATTTCTTTAACCCCGCTGCCTAGGGATGTAAAGCTTTCAGCACTGCCTCCGTCCAATCCAGTGTTCTGTGCATGTGAGTATGTGAGAAAGAGAGAAAGATGATGATGATGATGATGACGATGATGATGATGATAGCGGTGATGTAGATTACTTTACAGCTGTTTGAGCGACATCAGCTTTCAGCACCAATAATTTGTAAGGGCTCCAGTAAGTCTTTAAAAACAGTCACCTTCTAGAAACACAAATATTTATATATACAGTATAAACACACACAAAGGGCATGGAGATCAGGACTGAATTCCTGGGCAGTTTTATTGTTTCCCATCAAAACAATGTTTTTTACACCCAGAACATCAACAAAAAAGGAACGCCTACACAAGTCTGTGGATCGGTTTTAGCATAAAACCACCATAAAATCTATTGTCACTTCCCACGTCAGAAATGTTATGTGTGTTACAAGACAATATTCTGACAAATATTGTTCTACTTAACAGAAATCTTTATTCCTTAGAAAGTCAGCTAACGCTAATCTTTGACGTCGCTAGCAAATGTACAACTGCCTAGCACACCCCAGCTGTCACTGCTCATGCCAGATATTAACATGTCTAAACCGTAAAAAGCAGATTACACAGGGGGATATCTGCAGGGCGATATGTTCAGAATGAATGAATAAATGAATTAATTAGTCTTTTCATTCATTGTGCTTATCACATATGTTCCAGCCAGACCTTTTTTTCTCCCTCTGGTTTCATGGTGAAACACAGGCTGCCCTGGGGTCTCTAAAGAGGCCCGGAGAATGAACAAAGACATAAATTAATGTAGAGCATGCAGATTTACCTTAGGATGCACTACTGATATAAAGATGCATGTTGCATCCACCAGGAGACAAATCAAGTACTGACCTGATTTATTGTTATCTTAAGCAGTATTATTAACATATTTCAATAGGAATCATACTATAAAGAGAATATAAACCCTTACTGAGACTGATTATCTCCCCCTCTCTCATCTCTCTCTCTCTGTCTCCCTCTGTGGATGTACATGCATGCGTTTGTCACAGTCGTAATTACACACAACTCAAAAGGTTAAGAAATACCAAAGCCATGCATAAACTGTAGATTTGTAAGAAAGCCCTAAAAACCCCACGTTGGTTAAAAAAGTTTGCAGCAGAGGCTGAGAGGATGCTTAATTCAAGCTAATTCTATGGAATGACTGAGCATGCTGACATTTCTGCTCTTTTTAAAAACGAAGAGACGTGTGTGAGAGAGATAAAGACAAATCCCTGAAATCAGTAAAACAAGCATTCATCAGGAATGCTGGCAGTTACTTCCCCTCGCTTATTGTACATGGGACATCTATCTTTAGCACCAAGAATAAAAAAGGGATATGGATATAGGTTTTATGCTTCTGTTGCTATAGTTTTCATCTCTTCTTTCCTCCTTTTCTCAAGCAGTAGCTGTTTTTTTTTTTAAATGCCTTGGCATTAATCATATTCAGGCCTGCCATAGTTCTCAAAAGGAAACTGACAAAGAGGGAGGAAAAGCTCAAAGGACAGATTGGATTTCCCTCTCTCTGGGCCCATCCTTTGACCTTTGCCCTTTGACCTATGTAGGAGTACAGGCAGGTGAGGCACACTCCATCTAGGATTTCACAAAAAAAAAGGGGGAAAAAAAGAGGAAGCTGCTTTTCATATGAAACAGAGACAATGTAATTGGAATTTAAGTAAACGACCATGTTGGTGAATTATTGCTGCTAATAAGAGGAATAACTGCCTTTGTAGTTTTCCCTGTAGATTGTAGGAAGTTGGAATTGACTGTGTAAAAGCATGATGGTCTCCATCATCAGAGAAACTATTTTCTGGATAAACAATAAAATTATATCTCCTCACCTTCCAACTTACTAGACATGCCTTGACATCTATATCTTATGAAGTAATAAAGCACCCATAAACCCTTAAAAAAATCCCAATAGGATTCCCAATAACATTTTAATGGCTATTCAGCCAAAATCCTACGCCGTATCGTCTCCTATTGAATATGGAAGGAATAAAACGGGACAGGGCATGCATCCTAAAACCCAGCAATCTTTATTAATTCCATTATATTACTTAATGCTTACTTAAAAAGTGAGTGAATTTTTAATCCATGTCTCTTGGGATCTTCCATAGATTTTATGACATAATACAGACTAACTATAAGCACAATTGGTTCCGCTATCCAATGATTGTTTCATAATCCAGTGGTCCCATGAATACAGCATCTCACTGGAAGCCATGAAGACACTGAAATTCCTATTGCTTTCCAGTGGTTTCCAATGGGATTCCCAAGAGAATTTTCAATATATGTTACAGGATGCAAGAAGGTATTGTAGCATTAATTATGTTTACTCACAGATTCCAGTGACATGTAAAAGATCTAAAATTCCCAGACCTCCAAGGACTAGCAGACTGGGATGTGAGTCTGTACTTGCATGTATGAGAAGATGCATCAGGAATATGAATAAAAAAAAGCATACTGTATTTTCCCATAAAAAATCTAATAATTTTAAACCAAGCTGTAATACACAATCTGCAATACAATATGAAGATATGAAATAATGGAAACAGTTGCCTAGTAGCCAGAGTGGCTCAAGATCGAAAAAGGAAGCAGAACTACTGCCACCACACAGACAACCAATGAGTGACCTAAACATACAGTACATCATCTTTAAGGAACGGCGACTGTTAATCCATTTTCTCCCTCAGTCAGTCTGCCATTTATTTTTGTCCAACTTCCTGCGCCAGTACACAGGGATGAAAAAGGCTTTTATCTGATAAGAGATAATCTAAAATACAGGATGCCTCAGAAATGAGTGATAACACCTTTCATCTGAAGTGCTCTGGCATTAGACGATTAAGTAGGGATGGGATTCAACAATAACCACCTGATATGATATTAACACTACTACTGTATACCTGCTGTACATGCCGATTCGATTAATACTGTCTTGCAATTCTGTATCATGATTTTATAAATATCTCGATTCGATATTAAATTTTTCCTGAGTTTGTTACAATATTAAGACCTTGAAAACGTTGTTAAAACTTAAAGATTTTATACCTTAGTGTTATGAATAGCTTCAAAATGGAATTGAATTAAATTAAATGTAGCCCATTCCCAGAGGTGGAAAGAGTAATAAAATTTTGTACTCAAGTACAAGTACTGTTACTTCAGTGAAATTTTACTTAAGTACAAGTAAAGTTACCATTATAAAAATCTACTCAAGTAAAAGTAAAAAGTAGCTCATTAAAAAATTACTAAAGTTACCGAGTTACTTTTTTTTTTTTTTAACAGCGGGGGTGGGATGAGGCATTCTAGCATAGGATGAGCAAAAAAGATGAGCAGATATAAATCTCAAACTAGTTGTTTTTAACTGAAGGAACACCTTTGCATAATAAAGCTGTTGTCTTTCTTGTGCTTGAAAATCATAGTGGTCACTTAAATATGGTGTTACGTCCCAGTCTAGGGTCATACAGCAAAAGAATGGTTCAGGGTTCTATTTTAAACTGTATGGAAATGGTGGTATATGGCAGAAAGAACTAGATCCAATCATTAACTGATGAAATAATGAGGTTTGTATATATATACACACACACACACACACACACACACACACACACACACACACACACACACACACACAACAGGAGGATCAGATTCAGGATGGACCTAGGCCAAAATAATAAACAAAATGGTATTTATATTTAGTAGCTAGATTACCTGCAAAAAAAAAAACACACACACACACAAACAAAAATACAGGTACCTTCCCGGACTCCCTAAACCAAAAACAGTGAAATTATCTACAAATATATACAAAGACCAACCAAACCAAAGGGACAAAGCAATAATCAAAGTCAATGGGAGGCAAAAAGTCAAACCAGAATACACAACCAAATATCAAACGCCCAAATCACAACCTCTTTCCCGCGTCTCTCTCCGGTTTATACATGGTCGCGCTAGTCGATGACGTCACTCCCAGGGTGGAAGCGACCGTGTGGAAGGTCAGGTGATGCCGATGTCAGAAAACCTGCAGTGGAGTCTGGAGCGGCGCGCGACCAGGACATGATACACACACGAGGCGCAACGGAGCATTTATACAAAGCATAATATTTTTATTATTTTATCGTTTTCATTCATTTATTTTTTACTCAGTAGCGAATATGATTTAAAATGTAGCGAATTACAATACTTCAAACAAAACGTACTTAAGTAAAAGTAAAATTACATATTTTTAAAACTACTTTAAAAAGTAGAAATACACAAAAAAGCTACTCAATTACAGTAACGCGAGTAAATGTAATTCGTTACTTTCCACCTCTGCCCATTCCTTATATTAGTTTCCTCACTTTAGAACCAAAGGCAGAATTTAAACAGTACAAACTTCAAATACAAGAGTTTAATATGTATCTTCAAATTATATGAAGCAAAAAGCTAAATTTTTGCAGCAAGTATCTCTGTCCTCCTTATGATCATTATTTCGAAACAAACTGAATAAATAATTCACTCGTACCACACGGGATCCCGGTGGGTCAATAGTTCAGAGTGCACTACCTGTTAGATTATAAAGAAGACGGCAATGTTTATTATAAAGAAGCAATGTGTGTTTGTGAGCGTGGCTTCTAACATGCATATTTAGATACTAATTAGCACTCGTGGTGTTTTGAGACTGGTGTAAGCATGTGTAATGATTGGGTTTCGAGACAGAGTTTGGGAAAAAAAGGCTGATTAGGGGCTTTTTAACACGTGCACCTTTTGATAATGTAACACCCCAAAAATGTGCTTCTGTTGCGCCACTCAGAGGGTCGTGCACTCAGCACAGAATCGTCCATTGTGATTGGTCATGTAAGGTCATGATTGGTCAATGTAAATGTAAATGTAAATGTCATGGCTGATCAAGCTGAAAAAGGGCAATTCGTGTCACTCGTGGATCGACAGGTGCATCTCTATTATAAACGTAACAAATCATTTAATTCATACATGAATCGGTACACAAAAGAAACATGTTTCATACCTGAATGGAATTTTTTCCACCTATCACTCCCATTAATGGATAGTCTCAGAGTGAAGAACAGTACCTCGCTTTGTGCACAGGGCATTATCATGCAGGAATAGCTATGCTGTAGGGAGACTGTAATGCTACAGCATATGAGAACTTACACAATTGTATGCTTCCACCTTGCAGTACCAGTTTGGGGGTCTACAAACCATTGATGGTATACTATATCAGTTTATCAGCTTTAACCAGTTGTTTCCTCAGCAGCCTCTCATTTTTCTCTCTTTTAAAATTAATAAGATAAACTACTGTCTAGAATGGAAATTTAGCCATAAACTAATAGATTAGATAAATTTATATTACTGAGGCATATATAATGTATTTTTGCCTCCTTTAGAAGTTACAAGTTGTTACTCAAAAGGGCTATGGTTCAAATACCTATATCCATTTACATTTAGGCATTTGGCAGACTTACAAAAGTGCTTTGAAGTTTCCATCAATGGACAGATGCTTACTGTACACACGTACTTACAGTAATTACTACTATAAGTATCATCAGTCAAATGCTGCTGGGAATATCTTTTATATACATTATTGTATCCTATATACAGTATTTACGCCTGGAATATCTCAAAACACTGTTAGTGGTTCGTGACTAAAATGTCTGAGATAATTTTTCAATCGTTTTTGCACAAGTTTCCCCAGTGTGAAAAAGAGGTATGGCATTTTATGTCACCTGTAAAACATCTAGACTTGCCTAGTCATGCGTACGACACCACCTAGTTGGAGTGAGAAGTGAAATCCAATGAGGGGGATTTTTCCTCTCTTCCGCCATGAGCACCTGTCTTTGAATTATCCTTCATCCCAGGTTTATATTTGGACAGCCTCAAAACTGCAGTTGCTATTTCTATCTCTCTGCATACGCAGATCTCAGGAAACAATCTCTAATATCGCTCTCATTTGTCATGTTTGGTTTTGTGGACAGCAAATGAAACAGCAGGTGGAACCTACAGTTCCTGAGTCCTCTCTGAGCAACAGCTGTCCCTGCATCTCTCTAAGCCGCCTCACTTTCTCCAAATAGTCATTTATCAACACCAGGCTAGTAGTCTTCATACAACCTCTCGTTTCTTACAGTGATTAATGTGTGGTTTGTCTATTCCCTACAGTCTAGGGTTTATTTCAACTGGTTTCACTGAATTCAGTCGATCATCACGAAGAAAGGGAGAGATCTAGAAACATTATTATACAATGCTTTCGGTTCTTTGGCTATGGAGCATTATTATACACATTAAACAAAATAAACATATTAACATGTGTTGACATGAAACAACTCGCCTCAATTTCGCTGCTGGCGTTACAACTTATTTAGCTGCTGCACAACATTCCTTTTCAAAGTCCAACAAAATCTACTTATGTTTAGTAGACAGTATATTGCCAATATTGTGGTGGAATTATAATAAATTCATTTTAAAACATTCAACCAAAAAGTGAACAACTGAGCTGATTCACACAAGCAGTAACCTTATGCAAATAAAACATTGCATCCATCCATTCATAAAAAAGTTTATAAACTCTGCGCCACAGTGCCGCGTCATTTTTGCACCTGGATAAGCTACACTTTTTAAATAACTTAAGGGTTATTACTACTGCAGATACACAGTTTTTCCTCTGATCATGTTAAAACACTAAAAGCTTCAGTGAATAAATCGTTTTATTTCATCATAACATCTTTACAAGCAGGAACAAATAGCCATAGATAGTGCCCTTTGTAGTCTGAAAGGTTCTGAAGGTTTTATGGGCCAACAAAAGTCCACCACAAAAACACAAGAACCACATTTTACTTTCAGGCAGATTTTATCCTGAAATTGTGTTGGAAAACAAAAAATCTAAATCTGTAAACCTATAAACAAGATGTTTAACCAATGTTTGGAGGGAAGTAACAGCATTGGTATGTGTATTTATTTGGCAATTTATTTGGCGAGGTTATGGATGTTTGATTGGTTTTGGGTTGTTTGTGAACACTTGGGTTAGTTTGATGAAACGACTTTGCACCAACATGACATTGGGATAACGCTGAGAATGAAAGACCGCAAAACAATGTTGCAAATATTACACTGCTTTGTTTTTATTATGATCTGTAGCAAATTATTTTGCATAATTCATAATTCATTAAATCATAAATAGCAGAACATTTAACCAACAACTTAGCCAGGCATTTGATTAAACCTGTCTAACACCTGGTTTCATTCAAAATTCAAAAACATAACCTTAAGAACATGGCCTGCAAGAATACAGTTCAAATTGTTCAAAGCGTAGCTCATAATAAGAAACACTCAAACCATCTGTTTGTAAGTAAGAGAAAGGTTAACGCTTTGATGCGTGTGCTTGTTCAGCTGTGGATGTCTGCTTTCTCAACCCCTCCTTCTCACATACACTCACACACACCTATATTACCGCACCAACTTGAATCAAAGTCGGCATGTGTGTGTGTGTGTGTGTGTGTGTGTGTGTGTGTGTGTGTGTGTGTTTGCATCCATCAGCTGCCCCAGTCTGCCTGCACGGAAAGTACCCACTCAGAAATCAGTCACCCACTGATGCACACCCACCCTGCAGTTATCAAGCCGATAAAACACTCATGTCACACAGCTCCCTGCTCTCCCTGATACACCGGCACTTAGACAGCATGCAGTCATTTCCCGTGGCCATAAATAAATAATGAGGTACTTCAAATTTGGAGGGCTTGAACACTTATTAGTGACCTTTCTATGTAGCAATTTTAACATACCTAACGAAAAAACAGCTGGAGCCATTCTCAATGTGACACTATATAGGCAACAGGCTTGAAAATCATTTAAATAGGATATTGCCAAAGGTGGGTTTGTTTCACACAGGCCATGAAGAGCTACCTTCCACTTGAGTGAAAAGAACTAACAGCCACACTTCCTTTGGCCGACACGTTGAATGGCTCTGGTGTGCAGAGGCCAGACTCTGGAGGGGTTATCAGTCTGGAGTCCAGCTGCACAGCTAGACTGAAAGGAGCAGACAGAAACAAGGTCCCCATATACATGTGCATGTGTGTGTGCGTATGTGCGTCTGAAAGAGAGACAGACACTCAGTGCCTTGTGCCAAGTCCGTTTAGAATACCTCTGCTGAGCTAGAAGACAACAGTGTCCTGAGGCATATGGGACAAAGGGAGAATAATAATATGGGATATTGCAGGTACACACCATCTTCAGTAATTACATCATAGTCACATCTGTCCTTGGAATGACATAAGCAAATTAAAGAGAGAGTAAAACTGAGACGCAGCAAGGAAGACAGGCAAGGTTAATGCTTTTAGGTTCAGTTGGTAGTCCACACTGCAGCAGTCAAAGTATTAAGAGGAGCCAATGAACATCAATGTACAGTAGGAGCAATGTATTCAATAATTAGACTGTTTGCAAGAATTGAATGAAAAAGATAACATAACATCCTACTGTACATGAGTATATGATAATCAAAACAAGGTACAAACAAAGAACAATTGTAATTGCAATTATCTGTTGTTTACCTCTTAATTGTTTTTCATATCGTGCTGTTTTTACAACACACCAAGTTGTTCCCTTTCCTGCCTCTTTTTGTTGCAATTTCCAGGGTTGATTGTATTCACCACTATTTGTTAAGTGTGAATGAGTCACGATGCCAGCAGAATTACAAATTAAAACTTTATGGTTCCTTCATTCATTTATCTTAAGTAGCTCCATCCTGGTCTGGTCAGTGGCCACTTACCCCAACACCGGACATGATGCAGACACAACCTGAATGGGCCTGAAAACTGGAACATAAATCCTATGAATACACGGTGACCATGCAGAACTTTCATCATGGAGCACAAACATAAGTTGAGATTCAAACCGGTGACCATGGAGCTTTCTGACAGTATTGCCACCATGCCATCACTTTGTGGTTCCCATAACCTCATATTCGTACCACACACTCACACCAGGTCCACATCCTTCTTTTTCTCATGCCATTGCCTGGCCCTTTACTAAACGCTGTTGTGTGTACACTGATAAGAATCCAAACTAGTACATTACTGTTGTCTTAAGCCCCTATTTATCAGGACATTACTACATTACTACATTATCCAGCTGCCTAACCTGTGATTACACTCACCACAGGCAGCAATTACAGAGATCTGCTTCCTCATTTTAGACAGTTCTTCTTTTTTTATAAGTCTCCAAACTCACCTCCTGTAGCTCATTAAAACTCTGCCTGTGAGGAGTGCTTGCATGTACACTTCCTGCTGTGGTTTTCTTCTAAGTATGAGCTTGAATGTAAATGCAGGATATGCAGAGAACAGCACCTCTATATCCAAAGGCTATTGCCCAGCCTCTCTCAGTAGATTTTTTTTTCCCCTTCGGTGAACAATCTCTATCTGTTTTTCTACATTTCTTTCTCTTTCCCTCTCCCTGTCAGTGGCTTCTGATCACTCCCGTGGTTCTTTGGCCTCCATAACCCTTAGAGAACAGAGCCTCCTTCTGCCAAATAGAACAATTATCGTTACTACTTGAAAGGAATAAATGGCATTAGCAGCCCTCAAGCCGCAGACAGACTGTCAATATAAATGAAGCCTGGCATGGGATTGCCTGTGTCTCCATAACTCACACACTCTCCGGAATATTCCTCGTCTCATATTATCTAAGGTTCCATACAGAAAGAATAACCGTGAAAGCAGGACAAGCACAATATTAAAGCAAAAAGTCATGAAGTGCTCGTTTTGGATGTGACCGTTCTGATTTCTCCTAACTTTTGTCTGAAACACTGATGAAAAATAATGGCACTGGAAACAGATTATGATTTGGCAAATGGCGATGTACTGTATAGGTTGGTGTAATCAGAATGCAGCACAATAAAACAGTAGGAGTTTTGGGGCCTTCAGTGAAAGACTAATTGCTTGCTGTTTCCCTCTGCGTGCTGTAACCAGAGCTATTTTTGGGTGCATTCACCCAGAGTTCACATAACAGACATTACTGGGTGATTACTTTAAAGTGCAAAACGTAATCCATTGTTTCCATGCCCATAATAATGAACGTCTTCCTGTAATTACACCAAATCACATACAGCTGATGTGAACAGACCAAATAAATCACAACAGACTCAAGCTGTCTGTGTAAAAACCAGATGACTACACTAACTCAAAGTGGATGCAGGGCCAATGCCGTAAACCAGATGTGGGTCACTTCTCAAGCATACTAAAAAGAATCATGTCTAAACCTGGATGTGATAAAGCGAATCTGTTCCCGAAGGAAATATCATTGTTAAGCGAGTGATGTATGTAAAGATGAGCCATCGATAGCTGACTCCTTTCACAGATTGAGAGAAGTAATTCCATTAACCCTACGCTCAATAGCTTCTCCTCCGCCTACTCTCTTTCACTAATGTGTCTCGATGCCAGGCAATGATGTCATTGGAGGAAGGAGCTGCTAATGGCTGACTCAGCATGGGGCAGCAGTCACAAACACATGACACGCTACAGTGAGAAAACCACCAACTGGCTCCAAAGCACCGAGCAGAAGGTATATACGCCACAGCGCTAATGCAGACAATTTTTGTAGGTCTTTGATGACAGAGAACAACAGATTTTGTTCACTGGCTTCAATTGTTCTTGACTTGCCTTTTAGCAGAACATTCATTCCAGCCAACTGAATGTCATAAAATGAGTCAACCTCCAGTTGTAGAGAGGCCCAGTGCTGAGTCAGCTCTTTATAAACAAAATTAATTAAGGATAACATTACATTTTTGACCTGAAAAGTAGCTTGTAAAACACAAAATTCCTTTACTTCTATATTTATTCTCGACATGCGTTCAATGTCGGTAAAAGCCTTATTGTGGTCAAAGGTGCATTGGATTCAGAGGATCCTTGATAAACCAAGAAGAAAACAAACAGAAGCACCATGAGAACATCGGAATATCAGGATCAAACTGAGCAGTCTTCGGGTGTTAGGCAGACGTGCTAAACACTGCATCATTGTGCTGCGCTTATTTACATAATTAATCATTATACAACCCTACATGCTCTGATTAAGTTATGATCTGAAATTCAAATCTTTCACTCTTTAAACCAATGCTCTAAAAATGAAGACAGATCTGGTGCACACAGTTAGCACTATTATTTTTGTGCATTTTTAGAAATTTGTTCAGCATCCAGCTGAGAAAGAGCACAACTGATTAATCTGATGGAATTAAAGTCCTTAAGGAAACTCATTAAACTGAATGAAGCTAATTAACTGCTTCCAACCTAACAAAGTACTAAACCCTGTCAGAAGAGTAGATTTCCACTCTAATATCTAAGCATTTCACTATTTTATCCATTAACAAATGTGTTCTTCTCTTGTTCAGTTTAAAAAATCACTCCGTTAATCCGTTGTCATCAGATTTTTGACAGACAGAGCTGGAATCCTTTCAAACACATTGTGGGGCGTCTTGTTAAAAGCAGTCTTGAGCTCATGAACTGCTGTCATATAGTGATTAGTTTTGGTGTGTTAGTAGCCAGTTAATTCTTTTGGGTGATTTCACATTAGGGACATGGCCACTTGATCTGTATACACTTGACCCACAGTCCAGTCTGTGTAAGTAATGTGAACACTGTGTACCATACTAAGGTATTGATCGACAAGCCATGATCAGTCCACTTGAAAAGGTAGCCTCAGGTAAGGTTCACTTTTAATAAAAAATTAAATAATATATAGCTAACTAATGCTTTGATTGTAATTTTGTAGTGAGTCAAACCAAAATTAGTGGCAGCAAATAAAATTTTTGCTGGAGAGAAAAACGTTTTAATTACAGAGATTGTTGAAGATTATATTTATAAGCAGTACAAAATCTGCAGTTTACAGCATCGTCAGCTTCTTTCTCTACCAGTCAAAATTTTTCTTTTCGGTACATAGTACATGTATTTACCATACGAGTTCTGTTCGTTCCTCAACCCCTAATGTCTCTTTTTCCGCAGGACATAATGTGGATATTGCACAATGCATACCTGTAAATCGTTACTGCTGGGGTGACTGAAATAGCCATAACAGAGTGTAAATGTTAAATAGCATTTGTTCGAGAAGGCCTGGCTCACAGACTCCTAATTTATCCCAAAGGTCAGGACTCTGTGCAGGCCAGTCAAGTTCTTCCACACCAAACTTGCTCATCCATGTCTTTATGGACCTTCCTTTATGCACTGGTGCGTAGTCATGTTGGAACAGGAAGAAGTCATCCCCAAACTGTTCCCACAAAGTTGGGAGCTTGGAATGGTGAAGCATAGGGGCTGAGCTCAACTCCTGAAAAACAACGCCACACCAGTTCCATCATGACAAGTGCACAAAACTGACTGGGGTGCACAGAGTCCTTACCTCAACCCGACAGAATGCCTTTGGTATGAATTAGAGCAGAGACTGCGAGCCAGGCCTTCTCGTCCAACATCAGTGTCTGACCTCACAAATGCGCTGCGGGAAGAATGGTCAAGAATTCCCATAAACACACTCCTAAAGCTTGTGGAAAGCCTTCCCAGAAGAGTTGCAGCTGTTATGGTTGCAAACGGCTGGCCAACATCCTATTAAACCCTATGAATTAAGAACTGGATGTTACTCACATTTATACGCATTTGAAGGCAGGCGAGCGAATTTGGCAATATAGTGTATATATCTTAAACTGAGGACAAGGATTTTATACAAATATAAACAGTTTATAATGACATTATCCTTAAACAATAAATCAATTTCTAAAATTTTACATGAATTCACTATACCAGTCAGTTAGACTCAGTACAAAAGCCATTTCTAAATTCACACATTACTCACTGCATTTGCTATTTAGTCTAGTCAATAATTGTTGATGTTATTTCCTTTTAAAAACACTTGTGCACCTAATAGGCTGAAAGAAAAGGTAACAGACATAAAAGTTATGAGCGCCATTTGACCATGATTTTCTCACTAGCACAGAGCTCAGTAATCTGAATTAATTTTAAGTCTTTCAGCAAACTCCTTTTTTCATTTAATAAAATCTGCAGATTCTGTCTGCAGGATCTGTACAGTCCATTGGGATTGGGGGAAACAAACATTTCTGTTGCATGTCCCAAGCCTGGTCACTCCAAATTTTTTGTGGTTCAGTAGGCAGGGCAACAATCCAAATGAAAATTACATTTAACTGCCTGTGACGTGAGCTTTAATTCCTACAGGCAACAGTTTTTCAGGATGCCCAAACAATGGGAAAAACGCTCCATCTTTACAATGCATTGCTCCGTTCATTACAACAATCAGACTCACAAAATCCTTTATTTCCTACCAATTATGGAAAAGGAAAACTTCAATTGGCTGCCTGCTTGCCAACACGATGGTGGAGCAGAGAGCAGTGGGATGCCGTCGGCCTCAGTTCACACAGCACTGGCTAAAATCCATTTGTGGTTAGGCAAATAGGATTGCTTTCTCCATCATCTCCATATGCTGGAGAAGAGAGATTTTATGTCAGCGGTATTCAGACCCTTTCCAACCATTTTTTTTGTATATACACACACTCACGCCAGAGCTCCTCAACCATTTCAGCTCCACCATACAATACATACCCGCAAGATCCCAGCTCTTTTCCTTCTCAGAAGCATAGAAGATGAATACGGGGAGTGTAAAATCCTTAGCTCACATACTTGTGAATGTTATTACTCCTGAGTGTTAACTTTAGGTGTTGGCATATTGGTGCTAGGAATTAATAAATATGTCGGTGGAAGATCCTCACAAGGATAGTAAGACAAATGTGAGTGTGCATGTATGAGTGTGCGTGTGTGTTTCCATGCATTAGTTGTAATTGGTGTTGTCTCTTGAGAGGATTGTTCAGCTGTAATTTAACTTCAGTTTGATGTATAAATCAAGCCTGCCTGTCACAGAAGCATTTTAAAGATGTACTCAGTAGAGTAGACTCAGCTTAGTTTGTATGGTAACCTCTCAGTCGTCCATACCTTACTGACCTCATAGCAACATTTATTACATGACGCTGATGTACACTTAACTGCCAAGTTTCTGCAGTTCTGCCAGAATCTGCTTTCTGTCTTTCTGAAAGCAGATATGCCGTACACTTGCAAAGGTAATTTACTACAGCACTGTAGCTCTGAATACAACAATGAAACCAATGGTGGTGCGTATTTTGATCCTTTCACCTGTTTATTAGGCTACCTGGAGCTAGATCCGCCGATACGCTCATCCTCGCACACATTCCTTTTAACCCTTTCCATCCATCCATTACTCTCAAACTCTATCCACAGCACTTCTGTTTTTTTACTTTACATTTCCCTGCTTTTTACTCTAATGGGACCAGTTGGTTTGTACTGGCAGAGAAGCTATATGTGTGCAGTGCCAATGTTCACGATGTGTTCATTAAGCCAGCAGCTGCGTTCCATATGAGGCTAACAGCGTGGCTACAAATTGCTCTCACCCTGACCTTAAAAATGGCAACAACATACATAATACACAGAAAATACATCACTACAAATTCAGCAGCTTTAAAACTACACACAACTTTTCATAGTGTACTGCTCAAGACCAAAAATGGTCTCAGGTCTGCAAGGTCAGCAAATCTGGCAAAACACAGGGCTCTTATCGTAGTCATACTAATGAGACCTACATCTAGACTTACATCCTTCAGACCTGTTCCAGCTCACCCACTTTTAAACACACTCATTATCTGGTAGGAAAGAAAACCAGCTTCATGCCATTATCTGTAAGGCATTTTTTCCTACGCAGCCAGCCGAGGGCTCGTGAATTCAATAAGTGGGTCTCACTCACAAGTTCCGTCTCTTTTACTAAATGGATTTTCCAGATGTTTCTGGTAAGTAGTAATATATGATTCTTATATGTCCAGTGTACACATTTTGGCAAGGTCTCTAGAGTGGGAGTGTCATCTCTGAAATTGTCTAAGTATAGTGAGGCAATAAGAAGATTAAGAAAATTATTTCTTAACTTGAAAATATACTGTATTTTAAACTGAGAAAAAGGTTTTGGAAAATCTATGAACCCAAAAAATGCTTTCCAAAAAATAAGATATCAAACAAATGCCTGTAAATACGACAAATAGAAGCAAATATTAAAAAGAAATCTAATCCATAAATGCATCTATTATTTAATCTAATTATCCGTTAGTACGATATTTATATGAATGTATATACTCATATATATTCTCTAAGAATCTTTGGGCACCTCTCACAGTTCTGCAGACTGTTTTACTTGCTTACAGACGTTTTTATTAAGTATTATTTTACTCATCATTTATACCGCCTCATTTCGTATATAGGGTCGCGGGGAGACTTGAGCCTCTGACAGAAGACTTGACAGAATATCAATCCATCGCAGAGCGCGCACATACATACACACACAAACATACACACACACACACACACACTCCACACTACTGGCAATTTATGAATGCCTAATCCGCATGCCTTTGGACTGTGGGAGAAAACCAGAGTACCCAGAATAAATCCACCAAGTATGGGAAGAACGTAAAAAAACACCATGCACGCTGACCTGAGCCGAGAAACGAACCCGGACCCTAGAGGTGTAAGGAGACAGTGACACTCAGCCACCATGCCATCATAGTAACTTTTAGGCATTGTTAACTTTTAGACATTTAAAATTAGCTCTTTTCAACTGACAAACTAATGTAGGAGCCATTCAATAAACACTTAATACATATACAGTAGTAATGCTTGTGACTCCAGATAATAATCCATAATTCCATAATCAGTAGACATTTTTACATAAATCAAATTTTACATAAATTCTGAGTAAACTATTATGAGACTATTATATATGAAAAATCCATCCGTACTGTAAAGCGATGTTCTATGAGTTTTGCAGTATTTGACTGAATCTAAGGAAAAAATACCTCCATACAGTACATGCCAAATTTCTTTCTGCTACTTCTTTCAGTAGAAACTTCATCAATAAACTCCAGTGACCCTGTTCCACTGGCAGCCATACTGTACATGCCCACGCCATTCCCCTACTGTACCTCTACCCTGTGGAATGATGGTAGATGATGTGGTATGCCTTGGATCATGAGTTCATCCCTTCTTTCTCTATCCTTTTCTCAGCCTATCACTCTGGTACAAGTTAATCTTTTATTCATTAATTATTTATCCCCATCTCGTTTTTTTTATTCCTTAATAATCACACCTAAAAAAAAGGCAAACACATTGTACAGTATGTACACACAAATATGTAACACGCAAATCATTTACACCAGACTTGTTCACACTATGCCCGACTGCTTAACTTTCTACAGTTAGATATGTAGGATGGTTTTCATCCTACATTTACATTTACATTTAGGCATTTGGCAGACGCTTTTATCCAGAGCGACTTACATTTTTATCTCATTACACATCTGAGCAGTTGAGGGTTAAGGGCCTTGCTCAAGGGCCCAACAGTGGCAACTTGGTGGTTTGAACCTGGGATCTTCCGAACCGTAGTCCAATGCCTTAACCACTGAGCTACTGTACCCCTGGCCCCTACATATGCCATAGTTGCCGTAATTGGCAACTAAAAGACCCACTCGGCACAACAGATTTGCTTCCATATTTTTGAGAATCAAAGTGAAATGTATGGGAAAAAGGAAAAGGAAAAAAAAAGTAAAAGGAAATCGCTCCTCTATCCTTTAGCCTGTCTGTCATGGTCCATACCAAATCAGACAGCAGAGATTCTCACTGGTCGGGATTCACAACCCACGACAGCATCTTGCCGGGGAGGTGGCTCTAAGCAAAACATTTAAAAAAGGCAAAGTTCAGTATGATGTTAAAGTGCCCCTATTATGCCATTTTAAAGGTTGCTAATATTGCTTTATGAGTCTCAACAAGTTTACATGTAGGCAAGGCCAAAAAACAGTTTAGTTTTCTAAAACTTTAGTTTTCTCCAAAATAAATTTAATTTTACCCCATTTCTAAATGATTCGTAAACGACTCGTGTGAAGCAGTTCGAAGATTCAGTCTGTCTAAACCCCTCCTTTCCGGTGAGCTCTCACTGCTGTGATTGGTCAGATGGGGCCGTCCTTTATGATTGGTCTACCGCTACAGTGTGTGTCGGAAAATGAAACGCCCATTACCATAACTGAATGACGAATACATAGAAAAGATGGCGTCGGTTTTACCCTATCAATTCGAGCTGGAGTCTGACAATGAAACGGTTGTAGTGGCACATCGACAAGAAACTGTTTCGCAAGCACAACTGGACCAGGACGTTTCTCAGTGGAAAGTGTCATATGTTAACAAAAGTGTGGTAATGTTAATTGTAAGATGTGATAGCATCATCATTGTAATATGCGGGCAAGTTGTTCGCGACGTAGAACGTGGACAGACATTATGCAAATATGTGACTTAGTGACGTGGATCCGTAACAGAAAAAGATTCTAAGTCCTAACGACTCGTTTAGGCGAATGTGAGCCGACTCTTTTTTTAAATAGACAAAAACTTCATTTATCGTGCACTGTCGGCGTCACAACTAGTTAGTTTATGTTCACATACAGCTACATGACACACTGCATGAAAGATCATATTTGAAAACGCATAATAGGGGCACTTTAACGTTTACTGTCGCTCGTTTGCATATCTAGTTTTACAGTCATATTTCATTATTCTATTTTGTGTGAAATAGTTGAGAATAATATAAAACCAGGCTACACACCCCCAATGTGAAATGGTTTAGTCTTATTAATTGGGAATGTGTAATGTCCGGAAGCTCGGCAAATTAAAAAAGAAAGAAAGAAAGAAATACATTATAGTTTGGGGGGGAAAATGAAAGAATAGGGGAAATGGGCAAAAGATATCTTTAGATATAATATTATGTACGTAGTAAAACATACAACACTTACCTTGTGTCGCTAGCATATACGTGACATCAGATATATAATTTCATATTTCTTTTCATAATTTCACATTAGTTAAGGCTAAAAATTAAAGCTGTACAATCAGGCAAATCAGTCTGCAATAATTGTGATTATTTTTACCCAACATTGTTGTTATCTATACCGTTCTGTCCTGTATTCAGGGTCGCGGGGGCCTGAATCCTATCCCAGGAGATTTAGGGCATAAGGCGTGGAACAGGGTGCCAATCCATCACAGGGCACACACGCATAAATTCACACATTATGGACAATTTGAGAACGCCAATTAGCCTAATCTGCATGTCTTTCAACTGTGAGAGGAAAGCAGAGTAGCAACTGAATAGCACATAATGTTAAGTACTTATATATACTATAGACAACTTTTACAAATATCTTACAAGACCAATAAGTTCAAAGAGATATACTATAGAATGAGATAATAATGTATGAGGGTTGTCCAGAACTTTCTCATGAAAGAAGGCATAAAGCCATTAGTTAAATAGCTCCTTCCCCCATCCCCCCGCCAAGTTACCCCACCACCTACTCCTGTCCCTTATTTCCATTTCACGTAGTTGGCAACCCTATAGTTAGGATCTCTAAAATGACAGCCCGATGAAGGCATTCACAGTAATCATCTTGCAGACAGAAAACCCAAGAGAGGAAAGAAAAGCTGAAACATGTTAATATGTAGAGAAGGAGAGACAGGGTAAGATTTCTTTTCTCCCCTGGTGAAATGTTATGCTATAGAAGCACTGGCCAGTATGATTTCTTTTAAGCAGATCATCTATCCTCTAGCGGCACGTGGTGTAGTGGTTACTACTGCACCTCCAGGGATTCCCGGCCAGACTCGACTCCCGTCTCTGTGTGCATGGAGTTTGCATGTTCTCCCTGTGCTTGGTGAGTTTCCTCTGGGTTCTCCAGTTTCCTCCGGACATGCAGATTAGGCTAATTGACTGTCCCAAATTGCCAATAGTGTGTGAGTGTGTGTATGTGTGTGTGCCCTGCGATGGATTGGCACCTTGCCCAGGGTGTACCCTGCCTTGTGCCCTAAGCCTCCTGGGATACGCTTCAGGTCCCCAAGGTCCTGAATACAGGATAAAGCGGTATAGAAGATGAGATCTATACTCTACCACAGTTGGCCTTGCTTAGGCTTCTATCTCTTCTTGATACATTACCAGCATCCATGCTATATGCTTGTGTTTTCAGTCTTCCAGTCTAGCAGTGTCAGTGCTGAACACAAGGCTTGCTCTGCAGGATTTCACTGTCAGATATTACATTTACACAGAGACCTGAATCGCCTCTGTGAAAAAACGCAGACCAAAGCTACATGCTACTAAAAAGAATATGCAAAGCACATGCATCTAGCCAGTTCAAGTGCAATATCAAGTATGCATGCAGTTTTATTCCAAACAGTTCAGCATTAAAATAAAAGGCTCATCTAATGCAAAAAAATTAGTCCTCTACAGTGAGAGGGGTATATTATCGGCAGAACTGTTAAGGTTATCTTTAAAAACCATTGTATGAATCAATTCATCCTGTCTACCGTACCGATGAAGTGCACTGAATAGGCAAGGTATTAAATATGCATGACTCCTCTCTACTTCCAGCAGCATGTCCTTGAGGCCGGGAGCCCAGTTACAGGGATCCCTTGCTGGACAAGATGAATCTGACATGACCCTTCGGATGAAGAACAAATGATCAATAGAATCTCCAATAGCTCTATTTCAATATCTATTTTCATTTCCTCTGCAAGGCATCTACTTACCCTAAAGGATCTGCCAAAAAAGTGTTTGGTGTATATGAGTAAGCAGTTTTTATTATCCAGAGGCTGAGCTCACATGTGGAGAAATGGCAGAGATACTGGCGCAACTGCAATATGAATACAGTGAGTTCTTAAAATAATGCTTGGATACTGCCAACCCATGTTCAATTTTCCAAATTACCACATGATAAAATGCTTCATTCTGTTAATGAGAACCTGGAAAATATGGATGTTAAAGCGAACATAATGGCAAAGACATATTTTTGCTCTTTCACCTCGTATGTCAGCGCAGCGTATCTACAATCAGGGAATTAATAATAAGCTAAACAACAGCTTTAATTTAAGAATGTACACCTGTACCGCGTGGGTTATGGTTTGCAACACATGGGAATTGTGCATAAATCAGCACTAACCCACATTCAGACTGCTGATGCTTGGATGGGCTACACGTGCTCTGATTGAGCCTGCGGTTAATTCGTCATTAATGTGATTACAACTGATTCCAAATGCGATATTACATCATGCTCTCTTTGTGTTTTTGGTAGTTACAAAAAACTACACTCCATACACCCCACCTCCTAACCCACATGCACACACACACACACACAGGGAGTGGATCAATAGCTCTTAGCTTGGGTTCATTTTCCCACCCGTGCTGAAGAACAGCAATCATATTGCAGTCTCTCAAGTCTCCTACCAGATTATATCTAACTCACCACTAGGAGAATTCAATTATTAGACAATACACTCAGCTTATAATATTATTTTTAATCTAACGAAACCAAGGCTTCTTGACAATAGCAAATTTGCTGGCGAATCCATAGAAGGTATCCGGTACTAAATGTAATTCAGAGAACTGGAATAATACAAGAGCCAAATTTAAAAACATGTCATTGATGCTTCATCTTTCGGTCTTTGCCCTGGCAGTCAGGAAAAAAATAAATAAATAAATAACAATCAATAATCAATCTTCAACTTGGCTGGCTGCATACAGTAGATAAATAAAGGAACAAAAAATGTAAAAACTGAATTGTTAATAAAATCAGTGGACATTATAACTGCAAGCTATTTCATTTTATTAAAAGGAAACTGCTGACAGATTTGTTTTAGATAAAGAACAAAGAATGTATTAGGTATGCAATACATTTTTTTTTTGCAATTCCTTCATGTCAGATTTGGAGCATTTAGCTTGCCAAAATGTATTTAATAATTTTCTTACCAATTTTACAATCTTTAAATATCTAAGGCTCATTTGTTTTGGCAGGCTATAATATTACACAGATAAATCATGTTGGCATCATTTCCCACTTCCTGTAGTAATACCAAGCAGTCCCACTCCATGTTTCCTAGTCAAGCTTCTTATAAGCTGATGAACGTCGTACTGTCATGTGATCAATCAACAAACTCATTTTCAACCTGTCCACACTCCTGGAAAAAAGTAAAATACTGTACTTCTTTCTTTTATCGGCCAGGAAACTTTAACTTCAATAAGAAACAAGTAACATTTCAACTATAAAAGTCAGATACAATAACAAACAAAGGGTTCCTACTGTAGCTCCATCCTGAGGTTTCACCTGAAAAAAAGAGCTACTTGTAAACAGGCAAGGCATGCATCTGCTTGGGGCCCCAGGCTACTAAGGGGCCCCTGAGGGCTGACAAAAACATCCATTTTTTTAAATATAAGATAATGGTGATGAATGTTGGTAAGAGAGAGCCCCCTGCAAATTTTGACCTGGGGCCCCAATAAACTCTGGAATCACCTCTGCTAAACACATCCTGGTAGGTAGCTTGGCTATGCTGAATTGTTGTTAGGTGAGAATGAGTGTGTGCCCTGCAGTAGACTGGCATCATGGTGTATTCCCACCTTTTTGCCAGTTTTCCTATGAAAAGCTTACATATCCATAGCAACCCTGACCAGGATAAAACAAGTGCTTAAAATGAACCAATCAGTGGAAGGCTAAACATTAGGTTCTGGTACATCTAAATGATTATTTATTTTCAAAAGCTAAAAAACACACATTTAATTTCACAACGCATAGATACTTCTTGTAGTGCTTATTTTTCCCCAGGTTGTTATTTACCCAGTCAACACTGCTTGCTGTCTATCAAGGTTGCTTGATTTTAAAAAGCAATATCTGTGAGAACACAGATTCCTCAGGAATCGGCTTGGGTTGTGAGGAAGCTGGAAAGTAACATAAACAAAAATGCCTGCCAATTTCAGTGCATTACAAACATTTCGCTTTACAAGTACGGTATAACAAGCCAGAGAGTCTTTATCAGCAGACACAGCTGCCTGCACACGTCCCTCTGGACACTCCTTCCTCCAATTCACCTAAAAGCTTCATTCAAAGCATCAGCTAATAAGATCTGACCCTATTAGCCAGCAGTGCTAACTGTCTCTCCATACTAACACGGTAGAGCTTATGTTTCTTCCTGGTGAATATGGAAACTCCTGGCTCCTTAAGACAATGGGATATCCTCCTTTTTCCTCTCGCTTTCCTGCTCTCTGACTTAACATCAGATCATGACTCAATAATCCAGTCAAATCCCCTCTTTGCTCTTTATTACCCATATGGCTTACATTGGCCAATTAGCCATCTGCCTCTACAAAACTGTGTTTAAATGAGAAAGAAAGGCACACACACATTCACATGCACACAAACAGAATGAAGCCAAACCATGGGTGTGTTCATTATCCTGACCGACGCTGGCCGGATTCACCCTATTGTTCTCTCCATGTTAGAGTCTGTGTGTGACTGGGGTGTGAGTGTGTGTGTGTGTGTGTGTGTGTGTGTGTGTGTGTGTGTGTGTGTGTGTGTGTGTGTGTGTGTGTGTGTGTGTGTGTGTGTGTGTGTTTGAGGCGCAGAATAACATAGGGAGTGGAGGAGGGAATACACTCTCTCTCTCACACACACACACACTCACACCCTCACAACGTCTGTCACAACAAAGCCTACCCACTAGACAAGGCAATCATTGAATCCAGTGATCCTGCTCCATCTCCAGTATTATACTGTACACATTATGGGTCAGTAAATTACATCTCAAATCACTTTTACTTAAATATTATGTGCATGTAAATATGCTTCCTCCTTCAAGATTTCATTAAGTATATAATAGGCCAAGGATCCCGCACACCCAAATCTACCACTGACATTTGTATGAGGAAATGTAATATCTCTCTTGCCAGACTAGCACATGGATATCAAATGACTGACTTGCTAATATGATTTGGTAATCACCTAATTAACAGAGCACTAATACACTAATAAGCCCACACCTTCAGACTTTGGTCCAATGTACTGGGAATGTCTTTATACAAGGATTAATTAAAATTCTACACAAAAAATAACAATAATAAATCCAGAACCCTACTGTACATCGTTCTGTAATGTGGTCATACTGGAAGGCCTGTCCAAAAATTCAATGCAGAATAATGTAGGATTTCGGTTTTAAAAAGGTTAAAAAGAATAAACAATGATAAACCCAAACAACCTTTTTAAGTTTCTTTCCAGAAAAGTGCTCTTAATAATTGTGTATAGGAATATATATACTTATAGGGTTATATTCTATACACAATATAACAAAACACACCATACTGGCCATACTGTGAAAGTTCACTACTTAGATACTAAGATACACAAAATGTATCAGAACATTTAGCTTCAAGCACATGGTGATTTAATTATAATCATTCAAATCATATTTTATGTGATGTCTTCAAAGATATATTCTCAATCAAAAACCTGCAACCATCTCAACCTCTTGAGACCCCATTGAGAAATGTCACATTTCCTAGTTATACAGCACATTATGTGTATATCCCTGTAAGATCCTCATATGAAGATTGTTGGTTATTACTCATTGCCCTTCTATTCACTTCTTCCTGTTGAGCACACTGATCAAGTTCAATGATTATCAGGTGGTAATAAACAAAATCAGTAAAAATAAATTACAAGGTACGCAACATTAGAGTTCGGGCCTCCAAAGGATAAAACTCTACACTAAGAGCTATATCACTTAAATCTGACCTCCTACAGAATTAAATTGCTTAAATAAAAAACTAAAAATGTAATTAAAAAAAAAAGTGTGCACTATGTGCCTGCAAATTTCGGCTCTCAGTTGTAATCTTTTGAACATAACGAGCATAATGATGGGAGGTGTTCACAATATACACATGGGAAATATTACTGTAAGAAACAAACGGCCTGTTTACAAGACATGTATTGACAGTTAATTTTTTGGTTTTATAATTTTGGTCAGAGTGCCCCTTTAAATATCTTTATAACCCCACCATTTAGATCAAATTGATTAGAGTGGCCAAGTCACATCACTAACCTGTACCTCTTGGGATGAATTCAGTATGACCTCACTCGAGGCCTTGGCCTCCATCCCAGCTCATTGAGTGCTTAGCTAATCAATACAGAAACCCCTAATTGTGCTGTGTAGAGTAGCTTTCGAGAGGACGAACAGAACTGGAGCCAGACTCTGCAGCTGTAGTCTGTCAGGCTCCCTGGGAGGCAATTGTTGTTGACAAAAAGGCTAACGCTATACAGGTATTGATTGGAAGGTTGTACTGTGCCAACCTGCTGCTGTTATTACCTGAAGACACATCCGCCTTCAGTTGGCTACACAGTGTCTCATTAATACCAGCGCTGTAGGTCAAACTGCTGCTTTTCTAATAGCCAGCATGCCTGAATCATTCCAGATGATTCAGATGAACAGATGACGAGAACAGCTGAAAGAGGGGTGATTTTTTTTTTTTATTATTCCTTCTAATAGGATGAAGGCTGTAAACTTGCACTAAAAGAATTGGCTAGACTAAAGTCTTTGTCCATGCATGAGTGTGAGTTTGGCTAATCCTTCTGTAAGCAGTGAATATACATGAAGAGAGAGAGTGCCGTATGGTTGAGGATATAAAACCACTTCAGGTCTTTCAAACAGTAGTTTGTGAATGGATTACTGCTTACTCAGCCATGTAATGCCTTTCTCTCTGAGGGCAAACACCCACTGCTCTCAAAAAGGTGTAGAAGAGACAACCTCCCATTCAAATTAGGTTCATCTTACTATCTTTTTCACTGCGGCTCTGTCTGTCCATCGTTCCCTTTGTGTGCATCCTGGCCCAATCCATCCCTCTCTTCATCCCTCTTCACAGTTTTCGGCAACCCCTAGGGCAGAGTGCCATAACGTATTAATACAGACACTGATGACTGATCTCTCAGTGCTGCCTGAGACAGATGTCCTTATACGCTTTGAACGAACCACAGTAAAGACACTCTCTCATCTCTGATAATGCTCTGAGACCTCTGTACCATCTGTAAATCATCTTCGCTTTTGCCCTAAATGTAGCGCTGTGGTCCACTAAGCTCTACATCCAGATTGAACATATCAAGAATAATTTCTGCTGTGTGTCTAATAGTCTAGATTATATTTCTAGAGCTTTGTGTTGGCCACAGGCTAGATTGTTCACAGTGACTGTGGTTCAGGGGTCCTTAACTCCAAATGAGTAAGATTTCCTTAGCATAACTACAAAAAGTGTTTGAAATGTGGCCACATCACCACAACGCTTGCTCACGCCTGCATCTTACTCCCACCATTTCAGCTTTCAGATGGTTATACTCAAACGACTGGAAGAACCTGGTCCTCATTAAGGTACCACAAGAAAAGAGAAAAACCTTCACGCATTAACCCCGACATTTTACATTCGTTTATGCATACAGTACAGAAAAATGGCACACATGGATGATGCATGTACTGTACTGATGGCTGAAAGATGCTGGGATTGGAGCTTGAGTGTTACTGTATTTGTGCAGCATGAAGCAACAGCAGCTAGTTGCATTCATGTTCAGCCTTCAATATACTAAAAGAAACTGGAACATTTGGTAACATGGGAAATCAATATTGTAGCGTTGTATACAGATCCTGTAAAGGTTCTTTGTGTTGTCGTTCTAGAAAAACCCTTAGGATGCATGTAACAATTCTTCTAATAAAAGCCTCCAGCAACTTTTAACACAAGGACCTATCCCCCCAAAAATTGCTTGATGAACCATTTGTTTCTAAGGGTACGTACAGTAGCACTGGTTACAGCATTTAATAAATAGCGGGGTTTTGCTGATATTGGGAGGTATATCTAGAAACCTCTGTACTCCAACTGGGGACTGTGGAGGCCAATGATGATTACTGTATTTATTCTCATTTTTACAACCGTGATATGACCTAGTGGGAGGTATGCTCTAGACAATTTAAAAATATTGAACCATTAAACCTTTGATCAGACCTCTAATGGCTTTATGTGGCACTTCAGGAACCAAAGAACATTCAGTTATCAAATGATCCACTGACGAATAATATTTTTAATAGCATATTACAGAGAACATATAAATCTGCTTCCAAATCTGAAGTCTCCAATTACTGTATGCAGTATCACTGTTTTGTTTGTTTGTTTGTTTGTTTGTTTTCATCATGATACAGAGTCAGGCACAACTCCATGAACAAGGACTTATAGATGATCAATAAAAATTCTTGGCTACATTTTATTTTTCGGTTTCTTGTTCAATCACTTCGGCGTGTGTGTGAGTGTGTGTGTGTGTGTGTGTGTGTGTGAGAGAGAGAGAGAGAGAGAGGGAGAGTCCTGATGACACTGAAAAGCGCGGCTGTCAAACAAAGCCATGCATTACACTGGACATGTTACTACTGACACACACACACACACACACTCATTAATCTTTATGCAGTCGTGTGAACCACTTTAGCTCTAAATGTCCTGAAACACACACTGAGTTGTTTGAGTGAAACGCTTCGCTCGATAACATCACACTCCGTGCGTTCACATCACCGCTCGTTTCCCCTTACATCCTTTGATGTCTGTGCGTGCTCGTTAAGATTCAAATTAATTAACTTGTTCTCGATAACGGTCCTTTGTTTCCCCGCCAGAATCACAGCAGTGGAAACCGAAGTCCGTGTCACGGATCAGGTCTCAGCCCTACCTGTTTTGAAGAAGGCGTCCGTGTCAGAGTCGTTTGGTCCTTCTTCGGCTGCTTCGGCAGAACTCATATCTACCCAGTCGGTTCGTTCACAATTCAAAAACGTAAAGGTAAAGACAATCCGGGAAAGTGGACGTGCGCGCGTGTGTTAAAATCCCCGCATCTTCGCGTGCTGCTGCATGCGCGCGCTCCGGGTAGCGCTAACGACGCACAAAGCGCAGCAGCTCCTCGGCGCTCGCGCTATTGTTTCCTCCTTCTGCCTGCTTTCTCGACACTGCGCCCACAAAGAGCCGCGCCACACCGAGGGACAGGTCTGACAAATCCAACGCGACCGACACGAACCTCAAAAGGTGAATTTAGGATCAATGGAATTGTATCTCGATCCAGCCAATGGCAGTGAAGCGGCTCAGCATCGTAGGGCAAGCAGAAGCTCGGAGACAGAGCGCGCGCAGATGCAGCGCGGGGCTGCTGATGTCACTCAGTGAAACACAACAGTGCGCTTGGGTTTTAGTCCATCTTTCTTTTCTTTAGCGGAAACGCGAACACTCTTGGCCCATTAACACAACAATGAGACACAAGCGTGAGGAACCTATAGACAATTACTGAGACTTCCGAACAATAGAAGACTCGCAATGTGGCTACAGTCTATTATTTCACGCAGATCATCATGACTTCCACTGGAAGCTTACTGGTCACACATGATACACCAGAAATTGATTTCTAGTATTTATTCATCTGAAGAATAAAACACCTTTCTGGTGTACCTATTAAAATAATTTTCGTCAAAGCAATTGTTTATTAACATTTCTTCGAGACATATACCTCGAAATAAGAGACCAGTGTGCAAAGCCTGAGGAAAGGCGGTGTCTGCTGCCCTCTAGCGAATCACAGCAGTAATGAGCAGTCGCATAGTTTTATTTTACTGGACCACCTTCTGCTGTGACATCATTTTGATAAGCGTATGCAACGTCACTACATGTGGTCCCATTAAAAGTCGCCATAATTTCTCTCCAAGATCATGTATTGATGATGAGAGAGTCGCACCGCTGCGTAAAGCACGTCCCAAAAATTCTCAACAGGGTTAAGTTTGGATTCTGTGGTGGCCAATTCATGTGGCCAAATCAGGCTCCCTGAACAATGCTTCCACAATTTGAGGCTTATGAATCCTAGCACTGTCATCTTGGACTATGGGCTTTCATCAGGGAAGAAAAACATTATTATTATTATTATTATTTTTTTTTTTTTTACATTTAGCAGACAACCTTATCCAGACCGACTTACACTTATATCTCATTATACATCTGAGCAGTTGAGGGTTAAGTGCCTTGCTCATGGTCCCAACTGAGACAACTTGGAGGTTGTGGGTTTAGCACCTGGGACCTTCCGAACCGTAGTAAAATGCCTTAACCACTTAGCTACCCTTGTTCCTCCATTCATAGAAAACCATGGTCATTCAGGTCTACATCTACCCTCATTATTTGGGCACATAACATTGCTGAATCTAGACCTAACCAACAGAAGCAACTCCAAATCGCAACATTGCTCTCAATGGCTTTTACAGTATGAACAAAGGATGGTGGGTTCATCACTCCATCGACCTCTTGTTCCACCCTGATGCACCCATCACTCTGGCATAAGGTAAATCCTGACAACATGACATTTTTCCAATCCTGCTCAGTACATTCTATTTTCTTACTAGCAAAGTGAAATTTTATTGATACGTTTTTTCTTAAGGCTACACAGCTGTTTAGTCCCAATCCCTTGAGTTCTCTTTGTATTGTGAGTGTGGAAATGCTCTTACTTTTACAATTAAACATATCTGTGAGTTTCCTTTCACTAATGTGATCTCCCATCCTGCTCATTCAGGATGTTTGTCTGACCACATTTCTTCCTTGGAAATAATGGTTCACCACTATCCTTCCTGGTTTTAATTATTTGTTTCTCACTTCTTAACACAATTTAAGTAGTTTAAGCAGGTTCCTTAGTTGTTTTCTATGGTTGACAATCTGACCCTTCTGAAACAGAGTATATTCTATGCCACGATCACAGGATATGTTTTATAACTTCTGTTTGAGAAAAGAGAAGCTACTTACTTATCAGTGAAGGTTAAATAACTTATTGCCAGCTGGACCATATTAATCACTGCAGTAATTATCCAATGGAAGGGTCTTAAATATTTGCTAAGTTAAATCCAATAGTGACATATTTCTTCTGGCTTAGCAGTATAAATACAATTAAACCTTGGATTGTTAGCATAATTCATTTTAGAAGCATGCTTGTATGTATGCTTGTGTTCAAAGCACTCGTACATCAAAGCAAATTTCCCCATAAGAAATAATGGAAACTCAAATGATTCATTCCACAGCCCCAAAAAAATTTATATAAAAATAATTGATGCAAAATATTAACCTGCACTTTACCTTTGAAAATAATCGTAGCTGTGATTGAGACCAGAGAGGAGAGGAAAAAGAGGTGGGAAACTGGAAACTCTAACAAGCAACCTCTCTAATGACCCTCGCTTTTGCCTCTTCTTGAGAATTTAGCAGAAATGTGACATTGCATTGTCATTAAACAGATCTCCCACACTGCTACAACCTTTTAAACTTTTTTTTCTCCACAGAGGCCGTTGTTGCAGTACAGCTACTAAAGAATAGTCACTATACTTGGAGACAAAACAAGAGAAAATGCTTTACACATGTGCACATTCACATGTGATCATAATGCTATATTAAATAGTACATATGCACACGGTTGTTCACTATACGAGTGATGCTCGTGCTCTGAGACAGACCATGGTAGACGACTACCAAAAATCCCACAGCGCGAGAGAGAGAAGAAACATTTGTTCACTTGTAATCATGTGATGCTTGGCAGACAAAGTGTATACGTACTATAGTACTATGAAGAACTCTCTCATTTATCAAGTTTATTTAAATAATTGTGCTTGTTTTGCAAAACGCTTGCAGACCAAGTTAATCGCACCTCCAGGGTCAGCATTAGATTCTCGCTTCAGGGAAAGTGTAAGTGGAGTTTGCATGTTCTCCTCATGCTTTGGTGGTGTTCCTCCAGATACTCCGGTTTCCTCCCACAGTACAAAGACAGCAATAGATTCACATCAAGTCATTTTTAGAGGTCGGTGATCCTTTTCCAAATCAGTGATTCTATTTTTTTATTTTATTTTTTTTACATGTTGGTGTTATATCTGTCACCTGGATAAAAGTTGCACTGAATAAATACAGCTGGATTAAAAAAAACAAAACGGTGTCTTCAATTCAGGTTGCGAAATGTGATTATTTAAAAGGGAGGTGTTTATTTTATACCCACTATATACAGTATTCCCACTGTAAGAAAGAAGAATGCCTGTATAAATATGAATCTTCAGTCAAAGTCAATCCAAGTTAATAAAACAGAAGGTTGTTTTGTTACAGAGAGAATGTAAAATGCTTTTTGTCATTAGACATTTATGTGGCTGTTGTTCTTTTCATATAAAACTGTTATTTAGATTACAGCTGGCACCATTGTCAGTGTGGTGCAATAAGATTTAAGAATTCAGCAATACTGTGGTAAAACAAGGCTTCAAACACAATGCTGACATAGAATGGCCAGATGCATATCACTCTACTGCTTACATGATTTTACATTTACATGTCGATCTCTGATAGGTCACATTTTAGATAAACCCTTTCATTAATTAAATATGCAGATTTATTGTTATAACTTGAATTGATGAGTAAATTTAAATAATTTTGATTGTAATCAGTGTCTTCACTATTGTGATGATATCTTGTTAATGTCTGTTACTTTTCTCATAACACAGGTAATTTTGGATTGCTAATAAACCTGCTAGTTGTAAGATAGTGTGTGAGTAGGTGACATTCATGAGCATGATTGGAAAGATTAACACTGATCAGTGTGCATTAAGGATAATTTAGAGATTTTATTGCACTACTATTTTTCGGATGCATCTCAATTGTTAATTTTTCTTCCTGTCAAATTCTTCCTAAACAGTCACTTATGGGTACTGGGATTTATAAGCTTATCTTCATGGATATTTTATTATGTAGACGTTTTTAAAGAATCTGAAATCCTCAGGGCCTGAAAGCAATAACTATTCTCCTGTGAAAATTAGTCATATACAATGTCACTAAAAGTGTTTTCACCCCCATGGGCCTAAAAACTCAAAACGAATGACAGAGAGGAATTTAACACAGTACTATGCACAGAGGAAGAGGCAGTACGACACTAGGACAGTTACAGTCAGATCCATAAATTTTAGGACAAAGATACCTTTTTGGCATTTGCACATCACCTCATTGTATTTTAAATGATACACTCAAGTAAATTGAGGACTTTTATCTTAACCATTCAGGAATTACATCCATTTTCATACACACTCACACCCATTTGGCATTCATAAATAATGGAACAAACAGTTACAAACATAAGGATTGCCTTTAATACTGTACTTGGATGAAAATCCTTGTCCCATAGAAGTCCCTTAGGCATGACTAAATGTTAGGCTTCTCCCTTCAGATGCTTTCTTAGGTATGTAGTGCAGCTACCTTCAACTGCTGCATGCTTGTGTCTATTGGCAGCCATAACACTACCTCCACCATGTTTGACAGATGATGCGGTAGACTTTGGATCATGAGCTGTTCCTGTTTTTCTCCATACTTTTCTCTTCCCATCATTGCAGCACAAGTTAATTTGATATGAAAATAACATGTCTACCTCCTCAAGAAAGTTTTTGCTAGATGCTGTGAAAGGGTTCCTCTTCTTTATAGACAGATTTCTGGGCTCATCTACTTTAGCTCTCCTCTTTGGCTTTCCAGGCCTTTGCTGAGCTTGCTAGTTAATTCCTAGGGTTAGGAAGTTCTTTTTAAGAACTTCCAAAATGTTGTATTGGCCACTCCCAATCTTTTTACTATATCTTTGATGTTTTTTTCCCGCCCAATGATGGTCACATGCAATGAAAATTAAAAACACTGGGAACAGGCCACACCTGCTCATGTAACAGCTTGTCGGCCATGTATTCCATTATTTATGAACCCCACAAAATGTGTGTGTGTTTGTGTGTGTGTGTGTGTGTGTGTGTGTGTGTGTGTGTGTGTGTGTGTGTGTGTGTGTGTGTGTGTGTGTGCGCGCATGAAAATGGTAAAATTCCTGAATGGAGTTTTGTTGATGCCCTTCAATTAAAGCAGAAAGTCTTGACTTTGCTCACATATTGAGTGTTTCATTTCAGATTCAATATGTTGATGTGCAAATGCTAAGCTTTTTTTTTTTTTTTAAAAAAGCTTAGCTTTGTTCCAAAATGACTAACTGTCATAGTGGTTTATTGGTTCGCATTGTACTGTGTGTTGCTCGTGGAGTGTGTTATGTGCAGAAATTTATCAGACCCAGATCGTATCAGGTTATCTGTGTGCTAAATTATCAGTGCCTCATTGCTTTGCTGTTCGCATCAGCTAAAAATCCTGTTGGTCAAGTTTACAGTAGCCCCAATATTATGCCTGTTTTGGTTAGTGTACAAGTGAGCCACTAGGTGGAAGGATAGGACCAGTCCAGAGAAAAGGCCATCAGAAAAAAAAATGTGTTGTTCTTTTCTCTCTTTTTAAAAATGAGTTCAGATAGAATGTTTTGTACATTGCAGATAAAGAAGTAGCTTCTTTTTAGATTTATAGCAAATATAGCCATGGATGACCATGTAGTTTGTGGTGCAGTTGTCTCATGAAATTAGACTACAGTAATTTCATTCTGGAACATGGAGTTTATATGGGGTGCATGGTTATTTATTTATTTATTAATTATTTAATAAGAAGAATCATTGAGTCTAGAACACATTTCTTCTCTTTTTCTGGTTACAAAACTAGACCAAAAACATTTACCAAATATTTCTTCATCTGATTACAAATGTCTGCTATTTACAGAAGCTTGGTAAACGTGGGGGTGGCACAGTGGTGTAGTTGTTAGCACTGTCGCGTTGCACCTCCAAGGTCTGGGTTCGATTCAGGTGCTTTGTGAGCTTCCTCCCACAGTCCAAAAACCTGCAGATTAGGCTAATTGCCATTCCTGTAGTATGTGCATGAGTGTGTGAGTGTACAGTATATACTGTATGTGGCCCTGCGATGGATTCGCACCCTGAATTCGCCCTAGGCCCTAAGCATATCGGCCATCGTGATAAAGGGGACTTTGAAATAAAAACTGACTTTGAAAAAATGACATTTTGAAATAAAAACAGCATGAATTAAATAAAATGCCTCTGCAATAATCTCTGTTATTGGGAAAAAATAATTTGCAAAGTGCAATATATTTCACAATAATAAGCTTTTGTTCAAAATATGTTCCATTATTTCACAATTTCATTCTCATATTACATGTAGCCTGTGTGTCTTATTTATTCATAGAGTTATTTATTTAATCATGTCCTATTTATTTATTTAATTTTGAACATTTTGGAGTTCCATACAGGGGAGGTGTGTGTGTACAGTATGTGTGTGTGTGTGTGTGTGCGCGCTGCAGCCTGTGAGTGAATACACAGCGGAGAGACGGAGACTTGAGGGAAATCTAATACTGTATTGTGTAGTGTCCCTTTTCGGCGGACTTTTCCGCTACCGCAGATCATTTTATCAACTTGTAATACAGTATGTTAATTTTGTGAGGATATTAACATGTGCTTTCTCAACATAAAAAATATATATATTTGACAGGGCGCTGCCCCCTCTTGCCCCTGCGTATAGCCGGCCTCGAGTCTCTAATTGTGGTCCGTGTTTATTGGTTTAAATGTATTAGACAACATGTTGCCAGCTTGAAAAGGAAGATATACTGTAGGAAGACTTCTGAAGGTGTACGTAGACATGTTCATTGGAGAAATGTCTGATTTATTGAATATGAAGACTTTTAATGAGTAAAAGTATTATTTTTTTATTCTGTAAAGCTGCTTTGCGACTACATAAAGCGCTATATACATAACACTGAATTCAAAGGAATGTCCATATTAATTGAAATGCTTTTCGGATCTGCTTGCTATACAAATTTTGTCCACTAGATGTCAGTACAATGAGCCCTTAAATGAGCTTCACGAAATTACTTTTTTTTTTTAGTGGTAATTAACTTTTAATTACAATTTTGTCTGAAAAGAATAAACACCGAAATGAGGCTTAATTTCGCCATCATTAGCGCTCAGCTGTCAGAACTTACTTTATACAATATAGCACTGTGGTAGCTTTAGTGTTAGATGCCGCCATTCAGATTTGGGACCGGCGTGTTAAGGACCGCCTCTTCTTTCCATCGCCATCCCTCAGCCAATGAGAATCCTTGTAACGTTTTACGCCACGCCCCGTGACAGCACGTTTACTCCAAACAGCAGCGGGCTGCTACACAGAACCAGTGCAGAGTTTTAATCCAAACAGCACGAAGAGTTTCCTCATCCGATACGGTGAGTGTATATACACACACACACACACACTTTACATTCCTTTTCACCTAAACAATGCACACAGACTGAAAGTTCATTCCCCAGCAGGACTGAAGGGACATTTCTGTGCTCTGATGCTGAACTGTTTCTAATAGTGTTTGTATGATGGGTTTCATATGATTCTAATTGTTTGTTCAAATGAAACTAAAAAAATCGAACTTGGCTTAATTCTCTCTCTCTCTCTCTCTCTCTCTCTCTCTGTTTGCCATCACATTTACTCCCCATGAGTATCAGGTATGATCTGTTCTCTCTCAACTAGTGGAAATATTGTCCTTATTGAATAAAATAATTAAGCAGGAATTTGTGCATCATGTAATTAACTACAAAACAAAGGATAAATAGATAAATAGATAAAGAAAGTGATAATCAATTACAGTCATAACAATAAATAGACCACAAATTCAACTTGGCAACAACAATGTCTTAAAAATGTGATGTCTCGGTCTAGCCTAAAAGATGAAACAACTTCAAGACTTCAATGCCTGATCAGCAGCGACGACTCTTCTTGACTGATCTCGGAGTAGCACTATATCATTTTGCCCAGGCACTTTATTGCTCATTATGTTTTAAGCAGAATCACAAGAGAAATGAAGGAACAGCACACAAAGAAAGAGGGACCTTAAACCAAAATATTTAACATGATCAAATTAAAACATTTCATGGAGTAATGACAGCATTTCATTAGAAATTAGCCCTTAATGTACTCCACAATTGGCATTGTTGTCTATGAACTGCAATGTGGTCAATTAAATGTTGATTCTGGTTACAGCATTTATTCCAATTATGATGTGCCTTGAAGGGTATGAAAACATCTTGATGTCTTAGGATTAAAGCTTGGTCTGGATCGTTGCACTAAATTCCTCGAAGCCAATGACACATGCACTGAAAAGCATACCAAAATTTTAAATCCCAGCATTGAAATTATTTAAAAACAAGTGCATCCCAAACTCACTGGTGTTTCTTTGGAGCCACTGCAGTAGTTTCCAGTTTTTGTCCAGGCCAGTGTGTCACGCATAACCGCACCCGCTCAGTGCAAATGAGACGTTTCCGACATCGATTTAGCCTGACCCGGGGATCCCTTTGATCCCATTTTAATCCAAATAAAGTGGCCAGCTCTGCTATTCCCTGTACAGGAAAAGGCATTAGCCGACTAAACCACATGCTGCCATTTTTCATTCTCACGGGGGGTAATAAAACTTTGGATTGTGGTACTTTTAATAAGTACTAGATTAACCTGGTTCGATGAGATTGAAGACTAATATTTTAAAATAATCATCAACCTCTATAGTATCTGGTTTGAGATGAATTATGCGTTTTGTGTTGTTTTTCTCTTCTTCAATTTGACATGTTTATGAATCTGGCCTGTACCACTTGAGAGCAGTTAAACTGAAATGTAGGTTTTGGAATAGCTTGCAGACGGCTCTATTTTTTTCTCTCATTCTGGCTATGAACAAGATATGATATTTGTTCTGTTGATATTGTTGTATTTTTAAGCTCACCAAGATATGCAGGAAAAGAAATGACCTATTCATGCGCAGACTGCAGTGTTTCTGACCTCGTTTGAGCATATTACTTACAATATTATTAAGTTTACTGGATTGGTAATCCAGGAATCGGCCATGATTTCAATCAATGCAACCAGGTGCACTATTCTTGTAGCGATTAAAAAGCTATTTTGAGCTGAGAGTGTTTCCAAATGCATATTTTATGGTGCTGGTGTGAACAGCAGATAGGGGCAGCATCGGTCCCTTATCAGTGGCCTGTCAGTGTCCTGTGTGTTTTTATTCATGTGGATCTTTGTGTGACTTTTGTTTAGCTGTTTTTCTCCATCATTGTTTTCTTATTTCATGTGTTCAATATCTATATGCTATGTTTGTGCAGCTGGGGAAAATCTATCATGCACAACATATTACATCACATGTGTGGGCTTTTCTGTCTTGTGATAGAATAACTGTGTGTGTGGACTTGATTTTGTTAATTTAATTTTGAACTTTCTAATGCCTGAAGCCTGACCACACACTCCCCATGTGTGAGACCACCCCCTGTGTTATAGCTGGGTTTTGCCATCCTGCTGCTGCTAAACTAATAGTTGTTTCCTGTGAATATCCTTTCTATTCTCCCTCTCTAGACTATAAGTTAAAAAAAAAAAAAAAAAAATTTTTTTACAGTTTTGCCAAGTATGTTTTCTTCTCTGTGACAAAATGTTAAAGTTGAGTAACTTATTATATAATAATCCTTCTTTTTCACGAGCTCACAAAGACATCCGCAGCTTTTATGTTAAAAGAGATGGAAATTTGCTAAGCTGCTGACATCTGTTGTGTGCTTATTTTGTTCATAATCATGCACAGACATCAGTAGTAGACATTTCTAAAAGGCATGTCAGTTATTTCTCCTCAACAGTTTGTCTCAGTTTTATTCTTGTGTAGTTCTCTAAAATAGTGTTTTTTAGAGGAAACCCTCACACTTGAACAGTATGTAGGAAAAGCCTAGCCAAGATCAGCCCATTAATACAAAAGAATAATTTGGTCTTTTTATGTGCAAATCTGATTTCAAAACCCTCACAGTCATGGAGCAGTGAAAGGCTCACACTGTGATATTTGGCACCCTCTTGAGGGTGGTATGGACCCCAGGTAGGAACCATGGCTTTAAAAGCGGGACAGACACTTGCTATGGCATGGATTCAGCAATGGGACATTCAGGAATCCAGGACATTTTATATCTCAACTGGACAGTGTGAGTAATATTTCTTGGCATGTGTTCGAACAAAAGAAATGCAGATGACATCACTGTGTAGAGCTTATTTACTGCAGATCTGACATTCACCTTGTCTGAAGGCTCTTATCTAACGGCACAGTGATGCTGGGGTGAATGACCCCATGTTCATATAAACCTGTAGGATGGGGCAGGAGCTGCAGCTGTCCCATGCTTAAGGAGAAACCAGTCAGGAGACTGATGTCTGAATATACTGTAATAATTAGCTGAAGTGATGCTATAAAATTGATTGATTTTTTTTTTTTGAGTTTATAGATATTGGCACAGATCTTATTGCTTTAAATGTTCTGTTGCAAAATTGCAAAAGTGTTATTCTGGCATGCTACATGACCCTGCATAAGGCGTGCTGAGTCATTCTGTCGGTAGGCTTCTATCATAGTGTTGTACAGTTTCACACACAAACTTCAAATTTTAATGTTTTTATTTTCTTCATTTTCAGCATTATACATGCATTAAAGAAAAAAAGTGTATAGAATATGGTTTATATTTTAGATTGTCCAAAGTCGTTACATATATCTTTGATGACAGACAGCTAGGCACCCTCACTGGATTCAGTTAAGTAAAGAGAAACAATCCAGCATAACTTTAAAAAATGAAAGTCAGCCAGTCCGAAAAAATTCAAGAACTTTGAAGGTATTCTCAAGTGCTGTTGCCAAAAAATTTAAACATTATGATGAAATTTGATCTCAGGAGGACCATCCCAGAAAAAGATAACCAAGAGCCACCTGTAAAGGATAACTTTATTAGGAATGACTAGAACCCACAGATTTACTGCACCTCAGATTAGAGCTCACATAACTGCTTCTCGGAGTTCAAGCAGCATACATATTTCAACATCCACCATTCAGAGGAGACTGTGTGAGTCAGGCCTTCATGGTCGAATTGCAGCAAAGAAATCATTACTTTGGGGAAAAAACAAGCAAGAAAAGACTTGCCTGGGCCAAGAAACACAAGAAATTAAATCAATGCTAAACTGTCTTTTGGTCTGATGAGTCCAAATTTGAGATTTTTGGTTTTAATCACCATGTCTTTGCTGGACATAGAGAGGGTAAACGAATGGTTCCTGCATCTGTGGTTCCTATTTTGAAGCATGGAGGAGAAGGTGTGATAGTGTGGGGTTGCTTTGCTGGTGACACTGTTGGTGACTTAGTCAAAATTGCCAGCATGGCTACCAAAGCATTTTGCAGCAAAATGGCATCCCATCTGGTTTGAATTCAGTGGCACCATCAATTGTTTTCCAACAGGACTATTTGTCCAAGAAGGAGAGTGATGGATTGCTGCATCAGATTGGTCATGATCTGTATTGGGATGAGTTAAAAGCTGTTGTTTGTCTGAGATTGTCTGCTACAATCAGGTGAATTATTATTTTTTGTATTTATGTTTTTGTTAAGAATATAGAATTAAAAGACGGGGTTCTAACTTGCGTGCGTGTGTATTTGTGTTTACAAGTACACACATGCATACACATACACAAAGTATGTATATACAGAGAGAGAGAGAGAGCGATAGAAATCATTCTAATTAGAGATTTCCAACTTATCAGATCAGCGTCCATGTAAACAGCTACGATGTTTGTTTACATAGAGAAAGGATTTAATCAGAAGGTAACTTTTTTGGCATGCGCAGTGTCATTCTGCTCACTGAGAACTGTTTAATCTGCTCGAAATGTAGCACATAATGTATTTTTCTCCAATATGAGGTTGGGTTTAGGTTTTACATTCTTTCTACATTATGATTGGTTCCATGAATCCAGTTATTTGGTTAGATGTGCCCTTCACTCAGCCAAAGACACAGAGGTTGGGAGTCCGAAACAAAGATTATGCTGGAAGAATTATTCTCATGGAGATATCCAACCAGGAATAGACGCCAAATTTCCTTCCTGAAAACAAATTGCCATCTGCAGACGAAATACGTATACTGTATTTATTTCACCAAGGAAGAAATTATTGGACTGTGTGTTTACATGGCTAATACTTTTCTGATAAATGGATTATAAAAGGTTTACACCACCACGAACATTACAAATTCAATCCGATCAGGCCAGATCGGGTCAGATTAGGCTGATCAAGGTGTTAACATGATGTGTTCTTATTTAGATTCAGTAATTTCTTATTTTTAGTGGAATGTTACTGTTCATATAAACACACCCAATCATGTGACTGAAGCACTGTGAAACCTCTTCAATTTCTCATCCTATTTTAAGTAACTTACATTTTTCTTCTAATTCATAGAATGTGATAAAATTTCAATTGCCTGCTTTTTAGATAAGTCAGTTATATGGTAAACTCATCCTTGTTAACTAGTGATCGGAGTCGGTAACCATTTCATAATAGATTATTAGTATGAGTAATCCAAACGATCAGTTGATGATCGATTACTGTACAGTACAATGCTTCTTTGATAGTTTTGTTGAAGTGACATTTACCAACAGTCTTGGTCATTATAAATTTTCACACTATTTATTTTCACACATTATAAATACACACAGACTGTGAAGTTTGTTACCTGGAAAGAGGATATATTATATAAGTACCAAAATCCACAAACCTCGTTCTATGCAAAAATGCATTCCAAATTTCATATGAAGCTTCTGCAGTTTAAGCTAAATCAATTTGGTAGCTTTGAAGTTATGATGTATTTAGTACAAATTTAACTCTGTTGTTTCCTGGTTAGCCATACGGTTAGTATCAGGTAGCCATACACAACCGTGTTGTGAGCATACACACTTGCTGAGGTGCAAAAAAAAAAAAAACTTTAATTATATACGTTTTTGTAATTGATTGCTTAAAATTCACAGATAATCAATTGATTATTAACTAGAAAGAATGAGCTTCCCATTAATATTGCTAACAGATATAAATAAAAAGTGGTGTAAACATGGTAATTTGTTAAAATGCTGGTGTACTTTCAAGTATTACCATTTGTTTAATTCCTAAAGCACCTCATGGTGAAAACAGTTACTTTCCATTACTGTTCCTACAGGTACTATGCCATTGTACAATAATAAAAGAAAAGGTGGTGTTTATGTGTTTGTATTTGTGAGGGACAGAATCACAGTTGATGCATGCATCAAGCTGAATAGAATAATGAGATAAACAGACAGGCTCAACAGTGGAATACTGTAAATAATAGATCATAAATAATGCTCATGTTCTATAGGCTGGTTGTTGACATGTATGCACTTTCAGGTACACATCTGCTCATCTTTATGGCTTTGAAAACGCAGAGCCTCATAAATATTGCAGTAATGTTTTATTTTTAATCTATCTGAAACGTCTGCTTTCTGGTTAATGCACTGTTTTGCTTGTGGACAAAAGATCTGTTTGTGAATCCATTTTATATTTTGACATGGTTCGCAAAGCTTGCATACCTCTTTATGCAAACTTCAACATAGAGCTCTTTAAACATCAAAAGAGCATTTAAAGTAGACTCTGGTTTAGGGCTGCAACAACTAATCGATAAAATCGATAATTATCGATAATGAAATTCGTTGTCAACGAATGCCATTATCGATTAGTTGGGCTGCTCACGTTATTGAGGCGCGCGACCACAAGATGCACAAATACACACACAGATACACACTAACACTAGCAATGGAGTTTACAGAAGCGTTTGCAGGAAAAAGCGCGCGCCCCAAGTCCTCCAAGGTATGGGAGCAATTTACATTAAAAGCCTCTTATCGGGTGTTAAAATCGACCGTTTTTCTGCCGGTCGTAGTGTCCGGTGAGCGCGGATGAAGTGCCGAGGGTTCTCTTTCAAGCATACGTTTCGGTGTCTCACTATGGGATACGCCCCTTCCGCGTATTCTTCAGAAGCCCTATTACATTACGCCAGCCCCAATTGGCTGGCAGATGTGACGTCGTGTCCTGGCGTGGCCTTCCCCCCCCCCCCCCGTATAAAGGGGGCAGCACGACGTCACTTCGCTATTCAAAAACCTCTTCTCGCTTCACACCAGAAGCCTATCTTATACTATGGCTGCAGCAATGCAGACGGCTACGGCTAGGGAAGGAGGAGACGCGCGACTCTGCGTTTGCGGGAACAAAATCTCGGGCAAGGACTCACACCAGGTCTGCTCGGCTTGTCTCGGGCTGAAACACGCCCAACTGGCGGTCGACAACCCCGGTGCCTGCGAGCACTGCGCACGCTTCACCAAGAAGAGTCTTCGTCGCAGGCTAGCACGCCAAGCTAGCCTGTCAGGCCTCGACCCGCTTCTTTCGCCTAGCCCTACTCCAGCTACCACCCCACAGGTATCCATCCCTGTAGAGCTGCCCACCACGGCAGCTTTATCGTGGGGCGAACAGCTCGACGCCTGCGCTCCTCTGCCCGGTGTGCTCAGCACTGACGAGGAGGAAGGCGAGCTCGAGTTTGAGGAAGACGGCCAGTCCGACTTTCTCCTATCGGAGGAGGAGGAGGAGTTCGAGGACTCCCCTTTCCTCCCACCCGTGCACTCGGAGCAACTTCTTGCCACGACGGGAGCCGCTGGAGCTATGGACGGGGCACCATCCCCGGTCCTTAGCGTCGACCTACAAGACGTGTGCAAACGCGCCGCGGAGAAGCTCGACATCCAGTGGCCAAACGTGGTAGCGGAGACTGCAAAGTCTCGCTACGAGGGCAAGAGGCTGCCGAGAGCGAAACGGGCGGCACGGCAGCTCCTTCCAGTCTTCCCAGAGCTCTTGGAGGAGCTCGCGGTGACGTGGAAGGATAAACCTTTCACTAGCAAGGTGCCAGTGCAGGGAGGGTCTGCATTGGACGTGGACGGGATGGAAAAGGCAGGACTTTTCAGGATGCCCCCCATGGAACAGCTAGTGGCTGCGCACCTGCTCCCGAGACACGCGGTGGCTGCAAATCCGTCGCTGCCATCGAAGGCAGAGCGCTTTCAGTCAAGCATGACTGAACGCGCATACAAGGCAGTCGCGCTCTGTGCCAGAGCCCTAAATGCGACCTTGCTGCTGACCGCTTACCAGGCGGAGCTGCAGGACGAAGCCTCGACCACACCAGGTCAGACACATTGGGAGGAGATCTGTGTCGTTACGGATCTCTCCCTGAGGCTTCAGAGGTGTGCGGTGCAAGCCGCGGGGAAGGCTATGGCCACTATGGTCATCCAGGAACGAGGAAGGTGGCTCAACCTGACAAATCTCTCTGACAGAGAGAAAGAGTCAATCCTGGATGCACCGGTGGTGGCAGAAGGCATCTTCGGCTCGGCTTTAAGCCGCATGCAGAAGAGATGCGAGGAGAAGAAGCGGGATGACGAAGCGCTACAGCTCTGCATGCCCAGGAAGACGCAAGCAGCACCCCCCCCGCCGTTTCGTCAGTCCTTTGCGCAGGTCACAGCCCGCCCTCCCCCCAGCTATCGCATTCCAAAACGGCAGAGACCGACGACGAGTGCAGCTGGCCAAACCGGGGTCGTGGAGCAGAGAGCTCCCTGGCAGAGAAAGAGCTATCAGCCAGCGGCAGCTCAAACGACCCAGCCTGCGCCTCAGCCTCACCCTCAACCCCAACTTCAGGGAGTGAGGAGGAAGAAGAAGGCCGTTTGACGGGGTCTTTCGTCAGGGAGGGAACCAACAGCACCACAGTTCGCTAGTTCCCGACCCTCACAAAGTTCTAAGGACGAGTTCCAGAGTCCGCAATTGTTCTGTGTGGCGGGGAGAGCCCGGCAGGGCAAAGGGAAGAGTGGCAGTGAAGAGGAAATGGGACAGTGCAGCGGTGTGCACGCAGCAATGTGTCACAAGCACAGGCTACACTCAAAACCAAATAAAGTTTTCACTGTACCCCCCAAACAATATGTTACAAAAAATATCTCCCCAAAAAATGTTGAAAAACATATCAATAAAGCACAATATAACATCGCCTCGGGGAGCTCTCGCTCTCACAGAGGCGATGGGGCGCACAGACACTGTCACAGCGCTAAGTGCTCGCGCATGCGCAGTACAGGCCACGGAACAGTTCAAGATTCAGCCGCACGATGGCGCCAAAACACTGCAGATAAGCAGTTGGCGCAAATGCACACAGTCCCGCTGGGTATTGAAAACAATACAATTCGGGTACAGACTGCAATTCGCGGTTTCCCCCCCAGCCTTCAGAGGGATAATTCATTCCCAGGTGCGAGGGGAACTGAAACAGGTCCTTCAAGAGGAAATTTCCTCTCTGTTGAACAAAAGGGCAATAAGAGTGGTTCCACCAGAAGAGAGCCACAGCGGGTTCTACTCGAGATACTTTCTCGTTCCAAAGAAAGGGACTCAAACCCTCCGCCCGATACTAGATCTGCGCGCGCTGAATGTATACCTAAAGAAATACAAGTTCAGAATGCTCACTCACTCTACACTCCTGAAAATAGTGCGCCAGGGAGATTGGTTTACATCGATCGACCTGAAGGACGCATATTTTCACATAAACATATACCCACCCCACAGGAAGTTTCTGAGATTTGCCTTCCTTGGTGTGGTATACGAATATCTGGTGCTACCATTCGGCTTGTCCCTCAGTCCCAGAGTATTTGTGAAATGCACAGAAGCGGCACTGACTCCGCTCAGAGAAAAAGGCATTCGTCTCGCTACTTACATAGACGATTGGCTCGTGACAGCCAGCTCGGAACAGGAAGCGAGAGAACACACAGCTATGCTTATGGAACACATACAGGAGCTGGGGCTAAGATTAAACACAGAAAAGAGTGTTTTAATTCCCACACAATCCATAACGTATCTGGGACTGGCGCTGGACTCAGTGAAGTTCAGAGCGCGACTCTCCACAGACAGGGTGAAAAGATTCACCTCCTGCATGACACAATTTCAGAGAGAACACAAAGTTTGCTTTCGCACATGCCTCAGACTACTAGGACTGATGGCATCAGCCCTGATGGTTATTCCCCTAGGCAGACTGCATATGAGGGAATTTCAACGCTGGGTGGCGTCTCAGGGGCTGGACCCAGCACGTCACTCACGGAGAAGGGTAAGAGTGACGTCAGAGGCGGTTCTAGCACTACGCCAGTGGAGACACCCGAATTTCCTGATCGAAGGGGTTGCCATGGGCGTGGTCCGACACAGAAAGATGATAACAACGGATGCGTCGTTATCCGGTTGGGGGGGCATTCACGAGGGCAGAATAGTGAATGGGAGATGGGGTCAGCACATGACCAATCTTCACATAAACTATCTGGAAATGCTAGCTGTCTTTCTGACACTAAAACATTTTCTTCCTTTTCTGAGAGGAAATCATGTTCTTGTGAGAACGGACAACACTACAGTTGTAGCGTACATAAATCGTCAGGGGGGCCTCAGATCGCTTCTGCTGCACACGCTAGCACGCAGACTGATCTTATGGGGCAGTGTCAACCTTTTATCCCTGAGAGCGACACACGTACAGGGTGTGATGAATCGGGGCGCAGATCTGCTGTCCAGGGGAAATCCCTCCTATGGGGAGTGGAAACTGAACAGCGAAGTGATCGAACAGATCTGGAGCATATATGGCAGAGCGACAGTGGATCTGTTCGCGTCCAAAGACAACGCCCAATGTCACCTGTTTTTTTCCCTGAAGGACCGGAGCGCGCCTCTGGGGACAGATGCGCTAGCACACGAGTGGCCTCGCACTCTCCTATACGCGTTCCCGCCAATAGCGCTGATAGCACCAACTCTCTGCAGAGTAAGAGAGGAAGGTCTGAAAATAATACTAATAGCTCCGAGATGGCCAGGGAAACACTGGCTTGCGGAGGTCATGCATATGCTAGACGGCGAACCGTGGTCTCTCCCGCAGCGCAGAGACCTCCTGTCACAGGAGGGGGGGAGATCTTCCACCCTCACCCGGAACGACTGGCACTATGGGCCTGGCCTGTGAGTGGTCCAATTTAAGTAAGACTGGCCTGCCTGACAGTGTCATCAAGACTATACAGAACGCCAGAGCAGCATCGACTAGGTCTCTCTATGACTGCAAATGGAATGTGTTTGAGCGCTGGTGCACAGCTAGACACGAGATTCCCTTTCAGTGTTCAGTGGCAGTGATTCTCTCATTTCTGCAGGAAATGATAGAGAAAGGCAGAGCGTTCTCAACCATAAAAGTGTTTCTGGCTGCTATATCTGCGTGCCACGTCGGTTGGGATAATAAAACGGTGGGCCAACATCCTTTGATATGCAGATTCATGAAGGGCGCGTGCCGCGCCCTGCCGGTGTCAAAACCACTTACCCCATCATGGGACCTGGGATTGGTGCTTGATGCATTATCCACGCCCCCATTTGAACCGATAGACAAGATTGATTTCAAGGCACTGTCCTTCAAGACTGCGCTATTGATTGCCTTGGTCTCAGCGAAGCGCGTGAGTGAGATTCATGCGTTTTCTGTGCATCCAGCATGTTTACAGTTCATGTCTGGAGATGCAGGAGTAGTTATGAAACCTAACCCCGCATTCATGCCTAAGGTCATTAATGCGATAAGCCCTCTTGAGCTGAGGGCCTTCCATCCTCCCCCTTTTGCATCATCAGAGCAGCAAAAGTTGAATACACTGTGCCCAGTGCGCGCTTTACGCATCTATACAGAGCGAACCAGAGGTTTAAGGGAGAGCGATCAGCTGTTCGTTTCTTGGGTGAAACCTCGCACGGGGAAGCCGATCACTAAGCAACGTTTATCGCGTTGGATAGTGGAGGCTATTTCGCTGGCATACTCCAGTAAGGGTCTCGAACCCCCAACTGGTTTGCGCGCGCACTCAACAAGGGGAATGTCAAGTTCATGGGCTCTATTTAAAGGAGTCACATTACAGGATATCTGTGAAGCGGCGAACTGGTCATCGCCGCACACATTCGCCAGATTTTATAAATTAGATGTTACAGCTCAGACTCTAGCTCACGCAGTACTGAGTGTAAGCATAGAATCTACAAACTAAATTCGTTCAGCCCTGAATGTGTTGGTTATGGTTGGCAGACTTCAAGACAGGCTATCTGACAATACGGGAGTTAGGATATCCCATAGTGAGACACCGAAACGTATGCTTGAAAGAGAACAATAGGTTACTTGCGTAACCCCGGTTCTCTGATAGCATTAAGTGAGGTGTCTCACCAGATCACCCTCCTTGCTGTGTGAAGCGAGGAAGAGGTTGCTTGTTTTGAATAGCGAAGTGACGTCGTGCTGCCCCCTTTATACGGGGGGGGGGGGGGAAGGCCACGCCAGGACACGACGTCACATCTGCCAGCCAATTGGGGCTGGCGTAATGTAATAGGGCTTCTGAAGAATACGCGGAAGGGGCGTATCCCATAGTGAGACACCTCACTTAATGCTATCAGAGAACCGGGGTTACGCAAGTAACCTATTGTTTTCTACACATACATAGGAGTCAGTGAGAGAGTTCACACGGGCTTCGGTGACGTCACCAAAGCCCGTGTGAACACTCTCACCGGCTGCGCGGTTATACGGGGTAATAAAAAAAAATAAAAAAAACGTTGCATGCAGCTTTTTCTTTGCGTTCAAATACCAACGAACGCGAGGAAAACACTTCTAGTGCATTTTCTTCACGTTCATTTTACACTTCGGAGGACCGAATATATCCCATCATCCTACAGGCTATACAGAGGGGAAAAGGGCAAAATAAACAGAGTGAATCCAGTAGCGGCGAGTTTTTTTTTTCTCCCTACGTCACCGTATTACGAGAATATCTAGTATTTATTTTTTTTATTTTTTTTTTATTGAGACAAAAAAAAAAAAAGAGGATAAAATACACGAGAGGATCGAAATAATGTATAAACCGTGAAAAGGATGTAGTAGACACTTCAATTAAAAATAATATCAATCTAGAAATCTATTCTTATTATTATTAAGTTGAATTAATTTAAGAGAATTTAAGAGAAGTCATTCTTAACAACTGAATGTATTTTTGTATTTTTGTTTATATATACACACACATACACACACTGTAAACTTGCTATCTGCAATTATTGTTAAAAACAAAAATGTTGATTTACATAAAATAAGGTTTAAATGTCAAAATTAAAGATAATTAAACTATGTGGCTATTGCATTTTTTAAAGTTTACTTTTATACATAAATAATACCCTGATTTATGGTTTTATATAGTTAAGCAAAACATCAAATTAAAGCGTCTAGCTTTTATCCAATTTAATCGATATACATATAATGTATGTATGTATGTATGTATGTATGTATGTACTGTATGTATGCAGATGGCAAGTTGACAGTGTTTTATTTATATATATAAATATAACAGTCAACTTGCCATCTGCAATTATTGTTAAAAACAAAACAAATGTTGGTATGGTTTTATATATAATTATAAGCAAAACATCAAATAAAAGAAGCGCTTAACGGTATCCGATTAATCGATTAATCGAAACAATAATCGGCCAACTAATCGATTATCAAAATAATCGTTAGTTGCAGCCCTACTCTGGTTTACATCAGTCTTGCACAGTAAGCTCCTATTCCTTAGTTGTTCTAATAAATGTGTGTTTAATGGTGTCCATGAATCAGGTTCAGACTTGACCCAGTCAGTGAATGGAGAGGTACTGGTGTTTTATACAGGACTGTTAAAATTTCCTGAATCTTGTGTGTTTTGTTGCAGGTCTGGTGCATTCATCCTTGGCTGTCTAGCTTCTCTCTTTCTCCTTTCTTAAAGGAACGAAACAGTGTGAAAGTTTCCCAGTATTCACAGTGCAGTTATGTCCTGCAGATTGTTTACGATGTCTGACCTGTCTGAATTAGTGGTGCTCTGATCAGGGTTTTTGGGGCTCATCTCTGATCATTTCTTTGATATGCATGAAAAAATATTTCTGTGCTCAACTAAAGAACAAAATATTTTCACTCCGTAACAATTATCAAGGGGTTCTTACAGATGCCAAGATGAAAATCAGAAAGCATTTTAATAGAGGATTTACTACAACATCCAGTATAAGCCCTGAGACCAAATACCAACATCTTTAAAGTACAAGTGTTACAGACGCACATCCTCTACCAGAGGGAGGCGATGAGAATGTGAGACGAAAATAAAGCAACAGCTCTTGGTCATGGTCTGATCTGTAAATATGGTTGGATGGAATTGGATTTCTTTATTCTTTAAGATTAATGATGTGACTGCAGACAACAATGACAACTGAATGTATTCTGAATCCCACAATTTACAAAAATCACAAATTACCCTAGATTGAATGCTGCTACAGCTTACATTTAGTGAGCTAATACCATTAATAATGATAATTAATATTGTTCAGTGTGGTTTTCGTCCAGGTCGTGGAACAGTGGACCAGCTCCTTAGCAGGGTCCTGGAGGGGGCATGGGAGTTTGCCCAACCAGTCTACATGTGCTTTGTGGACTTGGAGAAGGCATTCGACCGTGTCCCTCGGGGAGTCCTGTGGGGGGTACTCCGGGAGTATGGGATATCGGATTCCCTATTAAGGGCTGTCTGGTCCCTGTACAACCGGTGTCGGAGCTTGGTCCACATTGCCGGTAGTAAGTCGGACCTGTTTCCGGTGAGAGTAGGACTCCGACAGGGCTGCCCTTTGTCACCGATCCTGTTCATAATTTTTATGGACAGGATTTCTAGGCGCAGCCAGGTCGTTGAGGGGGTACAGTTTGGTGGGCTCAGGATTGGGTCACTGCTTTTTGCAGATGACGTTGTTCTGTTGGCCTCATCATCCTGCGACCTACAGCTCTCACTGGATCGGTTCGCAGCCGAGTGTGAAGCGGCTGGGATGAGAATCAGCACCTCCAAATCTGAGGCCATGGTCCTCAGCCGGAAAAGGGTGGAGTTCCCTCTCAGGGTTGGGAGTGAGATCCTGCCCCAAATGGAGGAGTTTAAGTATCTCGGGGTCTTGTTCACGAGTGAGGGTAAAATGGAGCGGGAGATCGACAGGCGGATCGGGGCAGCGTCTGCAGTGATGCGGGCTCTGTATCGGTCCGTCGTGGTGAAGAGGGAGCTGAGCCAAAAGGCAAAGCTCTCAATTTACCGGTCGATCTACGTTCCTGCCCTCACCTATGGTCATGAGCTGTGGGTAGTGACCGAAAGAACAAGATCGCGAATACAAGCGGCCGAAATGAGTTTCCTCCGCAGGGTGTCTGGGCTCTCCCTTAGAGATAGGGTGAGAAGCTCAGTCATCCGGGAGGGGCTCAGAGTAGAGCCGCTGCTCCTCCGCATCGAGAGGAGCCAGATGAGGTGGCTTGGGCATCTATTTAGGATGCCCCCTGGACGCCTCCCTTGTGAGGTGTTCCGGACACGCCCCACCGGAAAGAGACCCCGGGGAAGACCCAGGACACGCTGGAGGGACTATGTCTCTCGGTTGGCCTGGGAACGCCTTGGGATCCCCCCGGAAGAGCTGGAAGAAGTGGCCAGGGAGAGGGAAGTCTGGGCATCCCTGCTGAAGCTGCTGCCCCCGCGACCCGACCTCGGATAAGCAGAAGAAAATGGATGGATGGATGGATGGATGGATTTATAGTTTTATAATATATGCAGTTATGTATATGTGACAAAGATCTAACATAAAATGTAACTAAATTGGAGTGATGTGATACAGCTAATGTTGTTCCCTCACAACTTCTTAATCCATGGGTGTGTACTACTGTATTTTAAAAAACATGTTTATAGTTACTGTCTGTGCTGCGGTTCCACTGGTTTCCTTTGCGTTCTGCTTTCAAAAACTTATTATTAGGTTAATTAACCATAGAGGTGAATGATTTTTTTTGTGTGTCTGTGTGTGTCAGTCCGCATTTTAGTGTGTGATGTTCTGCAATGTACTGGGTGTGTTCCTTCCTTGCCTCCCTGTTAAACATGACTGTTAATGTTAATTGTTCCAGTTACTCGTGGTTCTTTGAATATAAACAATGGGCTTATTCGCTTTCAATTATATTCAATTGTAAAAAAAATATTGGAATATTGGAAACTGGAATTCTTTAGGTATGTTGTAAATGAGAGATCACATTGGGGGGAATTAATTTTTTGCCAAGCTTGTTATGAGTTATGACTCTCCTGTTCTGTTCTGCTCGGCTGATTTTTCTTTTCTTTTTCTTTTTTTCAAGATTATTCCTGATCAGTATGTGAACCGCCTTCCAAAATGTAATAGTGTAATATTAAACAGCTACATTGAAACTCCTGTCATAAATATTGAGTCCGGTGGTGAGAGATCGGAGGTGTTCGTGAACTACACCCTGAAAGCCAAAGTAAAGATCACATTTCACTTACATAAGTGAGATCTCCATAAGTGGTATGGTGTTTTCTTATGGTTTGATACACACATTTATCAAGCTGAATTGGGTGTAAATGATCAGAAAACACATTCAACCATGGAATACTTTACCCCTCAAAGACAAACCAAGTACACTCATTAGAGCAAATTTCTTTCTTTCTTTATTTTTGCATTTGGCACACCTGTAATAAAAAAAAAAACTTTAACTCTACTTGTAAAAGAGAGACCCATGTACACTAGACAGTTTTCATGCACTGTAGCATAAGCTGCTGTGATCCTAAAGGAAGCTAACATATTGTAGCATAGAAACCACAGAAATCCAAGAGGAAATTAACTTGCTTTTGGAAACACAAAGCTCTTCAGCCGGTCTCTTCTACTCTAGCAGAATAATCCACAGCACACTGATATACGCACACTGATATAAACCTGTGATTTATCTTGCAGTTGAACTACTGTCTAAGATGCTTTTGTAGAACTTTGTTGCATCCAGTTAATGCAGACAGTTCTTACTCTATTTACAACTGATAGAATTCTTTAGAAAAAATATGGTACAAGAATTAGGATGTATGTGAAGTGAACAACGAAGCGTTTGTCTACAACAAATATCCAGCTGTATTTACACTATGCGTAGATTGCTTAGTAGCTCTTGCATTCCATGCATATGTGTGTTCCCTGTTCATGTATGTTGATGTTTTTCACTTTTAATCAAATGTTCTGGATGGTCAGGCCTAGCTGACAAGAGTTACAGAGTGCTACTGAAAGCCTCTCCAGCTTGGTGCAATTCATCCTCCTTTACCTCTGCATCGCTCACTGTACTGAGGACAAGTAAGTGAGGACCACTGTACTGGGCAGTGGTGGCTCAGTCGGTTAAAGCTATGGGTTACTGGGTTGCTGATCGGAAGGTCGGGGGTTCGAACCCCAGCATTGCCAAGTTGCCACTGTTGAGCCCTTGACCCTATCTGCTTCAGGGGCGCTGTAAGCTGCCTGACTCTGCGCTCTGACCCCAGTTTCCTAATTGGGATATGCGAAGAAGACATTTCGCTGTGCTGTAAAAAGTACATGTGACAAATCTTCTTCTTCTAAAGCAGTACACATACTGTAAAAGGGGCACTGGTGCTGGATCCTCAGCCCTGAAGAGATTAAATCCCTGTGGCTTAAGCATTGTGTTGGTTTTATTCCTATTATATATTTTTACATGTTTTTTACAACTGTGTTTTACAGTTGTAAGTTTGTCATCTGGTGTTGATGTTTGGTTTACATACTGCAGCCCTGGAATGACTTCAACATACAGTAAGGGATGAGGGCAACAGGCCAGAATACTCTCAGCTCCTGAATTATTAATGCTTTTAAATGTGTGCGCAATGAACAATACGTTAACATCAAACACAATGATTCCAAATTTCCAGTCAATTGAAGAAAATGCCCTTCTTTGGGGGAAGAAAAATGCATTATGGTTGCATCTTCAGTTCAAAAATTTAAATATATTTGATACCCTAAGTAATATTTTATAAGAAAGTTCTTTTAGAAATTTCTCAAAAAAAAAATCCAAGTATGAAATCACACAAATGAAAATCAAAACTGTGAATAGATAGTGTTAAAAACATAAAAGAAGATTGGGTGCCAATACTTATGGAAATTAAATTTTTGACACTGTTGCTACACAGAAATACTATACAGCAGAGGAAATGACTAGTTGATCAAAAGGCAATTTATGTTTTATTTATTTAAGTAGAAAAGATGATTTTGATTATATGATTATAATTTGACGTTTTCTGCTTGATTACAAGGTTACATGACTGTAACCTTGAGCTGGTTGGCTGAACTCTCAGTAACTTTCCATTTAGTGGCAGGAAATTGGAAGTGCTTTGGTTTACTTATGGGTCTCTCTCTGGTTCATGTGTATATATAAATTTGGAAATCCTTGTGTATGTTGGACAGAATCGTTGAAAATGACTAAAATGGCCACAGTCATTCTAAATAAAAAGTACAACTAATTCATTTTATTTTACAGTTTGTTTATGTTTGGCAGATGTTAAGTCTGGGAGATTTTATTTAAGTGACTCGAAGCTGACATAAAATCCAAGGAAAATGATGTTTGTTATGCAGTTAATGAACTGTTTAAGGGCCCATCAGTGCCGCTCCAAACCTGACTCCATGAGTTGACTCCTGGATGGAATGTCTATCCTGTTAGCAGGCTGATTTGTCCCTGAAGAATGTATTATAGTATACCAGCTTAGGGCTCAAATGACTTGTGTGAATGTTGTAATAAAAATGTACTTATATGGTAATGAACTGCACTTATGTAAATAAGAAAGTTTAACACATGGTCATTGAAACGGTCTATGTAAGATTGCAGTTGTATGTCAGCGTATGTATTGCCTGGGTAGCATGTACTGTACAGTATATTAGATCACCATACATTAGATGTACAGTACATTAGTATTTTTAAGAAGAGAAAAATCACAACCCTGAGTGGTAGAGAAAGTTAAGTTGACTTAATGTGTAACTCGTGTGGAATGTTAGCCGTTTCCAAAATTTAAAAATAAGCTTTTGCGTAGTCGAAGCTTGTAAATTCTGAGACATGTTAGATATGATGTGTTACCTTATCTGTTTTTTCAAGCTGCAGAAGTAAAACAAATGTTCTTATTTGTAGTCAACTTCACCCTTTCGCCATAACAGGAGTTGGTTCAGACTGACACAGTCCTTAACTGTCTGTAGTTTTTTAATGTCACGCTGAAACCAAAGTAGATAAGGAAGTGAGATTCATTTATATATTGGAAAATCGCTTCCTATTTAGTAAAATGAAAAGGTAAGTGCTCAAGAGAATGTGTTGGCAAAAAGGTTTATTAGATGATAAACATGTTAGAAGACATTGTAAAAAATATATATACATGTGAGAGGCATGGTGGTTTATTGGGTCCTTATTTAATCCTAAGTATGACAAGGGTATGAACGTCTATCTTAATGATGTTTTCCTTCAAACAACTTTTACACTCCAGTAGATCCAGTATGGAACTTTTGTTTTTCTATTATTTCTCAGAGAAATATGGGCGACGTGCAGTTGGTGACTAGTTCTCCCATGTCAAAAACCAGGCTGACTTTGGGGAAGGTCTCTCTCGGTAATGAAGCACCAACATTCACACTTCCTCCTCGCAATGCCCGTGTCTGTCAAGGAGGCACAGCTCGACTTGAAGGCAAGGTACAGTGAACCTCTCCTTAGCCAACACTTCACTGTTCTAGCATTATGAACATTTCTGACAATGAACCATGTTCATACTGAAATTTAAATTTTTTTGTTAATTTAAGTATTTGTTTATTAGTTTATTAATAATATTGAGTTGATAACTACTGGCAGACATCCTCTTGATGAGATTCTTTGTCCAATTATTTGATGTTCGCTAAGATAAATACTTCTGGATGCAAAATGGTGCTTGTATTACTTAAACATCATGAGTAAAATAACAATATGTGTCAAAATAACTGCAATATGATATTATTATTGTTTTTTTGCAAATTCTGCAGCACTAGTTGGATCCAAAAGCACGAGTCTAGTAATATCTGTTTATTGTGTTAGTAACAAAAATGTTTATCATGGTCATTTAAAGTTATGAAATCATCACATCAAGTATTTCTTAAGGATACTGTAAATATGAAAGTAGTCATTTGAGTAAAAAAAGCAAGGTGTCATTTGAGAGAAGTAAACCTAGTATACATAGTTCACACAGACACTAGCTTTTGGGTTGATTTGCTAAAATCAATCCCTGGTAGTGTACCTGAAGCAAACAATCAACTATGGGTGGCAAGGCATGTCAAAAGATCTCCAGGATAAGATTGTGCACAGGCACAAATCAGGAGAAGCATACAATAAAGTTTCAAAGGCTTTACCACTGCTTAGAAGCCCAGTAAAGTCTATTATTAAGAAGTGAAAGGTATGCTTCCACATAGGCCCTTCCTGGATCAGGACATCACTCCAAACTGGATGAAAGAGTCAGGAGGAAACTGGTCACAGAGGCTACAGTAATTCTAAAGCAGATACAGGAATTTGACAGAGTGGTCACAGACAACAATATCACACATTCTCTACAAATGTGGTTTGAATGGAGGACTTCTCAAGAAAGGCCACATGCATTCATGACTAATCTCTACAACAGTGCAGATGGTCATTACCTACAGTAAAGCATGGAGGTGGTAATATCTTGTTAAGGGAGTGTTTCTCTGCAGCACAGACTAGAGCACCTGTCAGGATTGAAGGAAATTGGATGGGGCACAATGCCATCAAATTCTTGAGGAAAATGTGATGCTCTCTACCAGAAGATGTCGATGTGGAGAAGGTTTACCCTAGTCAGAACTCAGACTTACAGTAAACCCCATTGAAAGTCTGTGGTATCATCATCAAACTCAACTTGAGCAGTTCTACAAAGAAGAGTGGGCAAATATTGCCAAGTCTAGGTGTGCAAAGCTCTGTGTGCCATTTAGAAGGTTATTCGCTTTATCTGGTGGAGTTTTTTCGATCTAAAAAGTTGCACTTAGTAAATACATCTACAATAGATAAAACAAAAACCGTGTCTGTGGCTGCAAAGCAACAAAATGTGATTATTTTTTAGGGGGGAGATTATTTTCTATATCCACTATAGAAGTGTGTTGTGTCCATCCTGCAATGCCTATGAACTCTTACTTTTCGGGTTAGATATCAGAAGTTAGCATTAGGAAAGTAAAGCAAGATTGAAAGGCAGTTCCAGCATTATGGTTCAGCTAAAAACAAACAAATCTTCAACCTCCTGTAAAATCAATTACATCATTAAAATAAGATTTTACCTAGTGTTATGGATGTGACATTAATACAGAATACACATACAGAAGTCCAAAACATTAGGCTGGTACCATGAAGAAGACTTAAATTAAGAAGTGTAATTGTAGATTTGAAAAAGTATCGAACTCTTTTGGGATAAATCATTTCAGATAAACCAGTGTTATGGATTTGACATTTGAACGATACCGTTTTATCGATGTGACATGTCTGAATCTTCTCTCTAATAACTATATAAAGAACATGAACCATTTGAAATGGTAATGGTAAAAGTAACCATGAAATTTGTTTCCCTTTCTTTTTCTTTGTAATTTTTATATTATTCCTTGGGGGTTAAGGAAAGGGATTGTACTGAAAATTACAGCAAAATATGAGGAAATGGCTATACTTCACTATCCACATAAATTAAAAAATGTAGCTGATACTGTAATATATTTCTCTATTCTATCCCTCAGCTTTGTTTTTTTTTTCTTTTTTTTTTTTTCTTTATTATTATTATTATTGTAAAATCAGAAATCTTTAGAGTATTATCTTTAGAAAGTTCACGTACAGGATGATATGGATTTGGGCCTATTCTTTGCTGCCTCTCAGTCGTTCTGAGTGGATAAACACAGGATATTGAAATAATAAAAGCCTCAGCAGAAGCTGTCTATGTGTACTGTCAGTCGAAAGAGAGGGAGAGCGAGAGAGAGAGACGGTGAAACTCGGTGGGAGCTGAGAATAAGGGGGGAGATATCTGGACTTCTCTTGTCTTCACCTCTCAGTTGTTTTGTCAGAAAGCATCCAGAGAGAAATCCTTAGAGGCAGACCGAGCTTACACTGCAGGAAATGCTGGCAAAACTTGTGCCTTTAACAACATTAAAAATTCCAGCACAACAAGCCGCAGTCTAGTGGAAATCAATCACAGGATCACAACACCCGGCCAAGAGTTTTAGTTATTTTTCATTTATAGCAGCATATTCCACCTCTTGTTAATAATTTTTATGAATATTAAATACTTTTTAAAGCGTCAAACCACTGTCTTGTGATTTTCTTCTTCTATAACTGCATGGATGACCATGGGCCATGTTTTATTTTAGTATATTAATAAATGACAAGTCATACATTTACCTGTTTACAGACATGGAACATCAGTAAGTTAAGCTCCTGTTATCAGTTATGTTATTATCCTTATAACCTTGGGGAATTAAGTGCAATAAAAAATTGCAATTCTGGAAAAATAAATAAATAGTCTTGCCATCTTAACACTGTCAACAACAGTACTAATGTTATAATAATTTGTGCTGTCTTGTGCAGTGTGTTTTTAATCATATCTTTTTCTTAGATAAGATAAGAAATAACACACAAAAACAAGAGACACATAAGTCCAGTGAATGAGTACAAAACACAGTTTCCTGGATAGTTCATTGATTTCTGCACCTGATGTATATTTCTCCCTTGTACTGTACTTCCAAACAAGAAAGGCTTTGAATTTAGTTTTAAAAATGAAGAAGCTCTACAGTGCTTTACTGCTCCAGAGGGTATTAAGTACAGATAAGTTTTGGACCAGGAGAGTCCCAGACTAGGACATTGAACTTTACCTTAAAAGTTAGAGATTTTGTTCTGTGAGATTTTGCAACCAGTTTAGAAACCCATGGGCCACCTAGGATTGTGGTATGGAATAAGGTATGCGGCAAAGTGAAAAAAAAAATTAAATAAAAAGAATTCTTGATGATTCTTTAATGAGATCTCCAACACCATTTTTATGGTGCATTACAATAGGAAAATCTCATACCCAGGACAAACCCAGTGCTGCTTTTTATGTGAAGCATAAGACCATATTAACAATAACACTGTTAATGTTGAGACTGTGATGATAAGGAATTATGCACCTTATGCTCCAAACCAGGCCTCAACTACTTTCAGTTTCATGAATCATACAATAACAAGCTTAAACAAGGAAAACAATTGAAACAAAACTAATTATTCCATGGAAAAAAACAAACGGCAATACAAGGATCAGAACAGTCAATGTCTGTTTGTTTTGATGTCTCTTCTCAGTTGGAGTTATCATCAAACAAAACCTAACATGAATTAGGACTTACAAATATTTCTCAAATTATATAAAGATTTAATGCTGGGTTTCTGTCCTATTCTCATGTGATCATTTTAACAGTGCCACTCATGTCAACAACAAATTCCATGACATAAGCTCACCTGTACCAAGAAAAGGGAAAGTCCTTGCAAATGTCTATAATTCCTAAAATTTGAAAGATACTTTTTAGAGAAAAACTAAAAATGTCGAAAAATTCGACATGGGTTTGATTAAAAAATAAATAAATAAATAAAAAAAGTTGAAAGGTTGATTGATTGATTGTATTTATGTATCCAAATTGTTAGAAATTGCCCACTTTAAAACTGAATAGCTTTTTATTAGTTTTATTCGATGTAATTAAATCATGTTTAAAAAAAGAGAGGTTTAAGCCGCTTTAAGCAATTAAAGATTTTTACCAAAAACAAGTATAGAGATTTTGCAAAAACAAGTGTAAATTAATGCGAAAGCAAAAAAATAGTAATAATAATAAAAATGCATAATAGTAATAATCAAGTACATTAATATTTTAGCCTTACAACCAAACAGAATCATGATGATCAGAATTTAGATCACCTAAAGAACATTAAATCCAAATTAATGAGATTAAATGAAGAATTTATCTTAACTGCACAAATACAAGCAGAAATTAACACAATAAACTCCTTATGACAAAGATGACAATGAGAATATTATAAAAAATGAAAAGGAGAAAAGAAAAATAAGACAAAAATCTCAAGATGATTCTTCCAAAATTAATATAAAAAAGCAATTTTTTATTGACACGTCCTAAATTAAAAAAAACAAAAACTCTAATTTAAATCTACTAGAAAAGCCAACTCAAACCACTAAGATTCTCGAAAGTATTATCCAGTTGAACGATTGCAAAAATCCCGGCCCTGATGGCCTTTCACCCGAATTCTACAAAGTGTGTAAATCACCTATCTCAGACCACCTTGCTGATCTACTGTATATAATGAGGCTATACGCAAAGGCAAATTAAATGCATTCTGTTACCATAGTATAATTTCACTTAAAAAAAAAAAAAGGCATAATCTTAACAACAAAACAAAGTTGTGCAATAAAAGGTAGATTTATGTGGGACATCTTTTGTATAATGCAAGAACGCATAATAAATACACCAAACACCACCAAACAGAAAAAAAAAACATAGTAGCATTGGACTTAAAAAAAAGCCTTTTTTTTAAATTTTATATCTAGAGAGTACCTCTGGGAAGCCATGAGACATTATAATTTCCCAAAGAAATATATTGGCATGATTTAAATTCTGTATAAGAGTACAGTTACCCCTTTGAATTGCATTGAGCAAAACTGGGAAAATCAAGAAGAAATCATCTACTCTGAAATAGAAACATGGAATGTGTCAAATTACTAGGGAACAAACTTTAGGAGACCTTTCATGCAAAATGAACGTGCACTACCTCATCATCTATACCGCTATTATATCTATCTATCCACTATCTATCCTGTATACAGGGTCACGGTGGCCTGCAGCCTATCCCTGGAGACTCAGGGCACTAGGCGGGGTACACCCAGGATAGGGTGCCAATCCATCGCAAAATTAACTTTTTTTAGTTATTTTTAGACATCAGATGGGTCTCTAGTGTGAGTATGCAAACCGGGGGGGAAAATAACAAGCCAAATAGATTTTTTTCTCCCTAATGTGACCTCATATAAGTAGAACTGTTCTGCTCAGTTCTGTTGTTCTCTAATGAGCCATGACTTAGCTCATTTACATATATGCTGAAAAAAAAAAGAAGTAGAACAGAGGGACTTTGAGGTTTTGAAAAAACATTATTTAAGGGTTGTTTCAACTAGAGCATTAGCAAGACACTTTGGGAAGCTCAGACACCCGTGTTAATTGCAGAAACTGCAAAATATAGGACCTTTAAACTGACATGAATATGTTTCAGTATGTTAGTTAAATAATTTAAATCACAAACCATGGAGCATACTTTTGTTTTTTTAAAAGATAAAATATGTTGATATTTAGAAGCTTAAACCTTACTAAGCACAATATTTAATAGTTAGTATATTTATAATGTTCTATAGTTCACTGCCTTTCTGCTTAAATGCTAGCTTTCCATGCAAAAAAAAAAGAGTAATTCATAACTGTTGTCTGGTGAATGGAAAATTGGAGAGAACATGGATCAGACAGGCCATTTTAGGCCTATTCCTCTGTCTTGCCCCATCAGTAGTTTGGACAAATCAAATATCACTTTCAGGTTCAGAAAGTAAGCTGTGTCTACGGCTACTCTCAGCAGACAGTCTCAGGCTGTAAATCCGACCAAAAACAACAGTGAAGAATCCGGAAGCTTTTTTTTTTTTTTTTTTTACGTTCTTCAGCTCATGCTGTTGTGCAGTTTTGCAGATGGACTGGGAGAACACCCCACTGTACCACTCACTGGCAGCAGCTTCGGTGTAATCAGTCAACTTGACAGTTGCTGAAGCAGCACTGCTCAGTCTTACATCAGTATTATACAACCAAAAAATGTCTGATCCTTACTGCAGATGAATGCCTGGATCCAGTGCTAGCAGATTTCTAATGTGCTGTCACTTGGACAACAACTTATTAGTGTCTTGAGAGCATACTTATAGCCAAGGATTGTGTGAAAGTGTAATATAATGTAGGTCTGGTAAGTGTTAGACATTTTTTTTGGTGCTACTTCTGGTGAAAGACAGGTCTGAGAATAAGTTCTGATAGCGATTAAAATACTTTAGTCTTATGGCTCTTACTTTCCTGCTGTCCTTCTGTTTTTATTTTTCTCTTCTTGAAATGTTTCACAGCCCAAGTCATCCATTTATCCTGTTTGCTTTGATGATCAGAGGGAAGCCAGATGTCTCTGCTCCAAGGCGTGTTTTTTACTTTAACTTTTACAACAGATTTGGTGTGGAAGGAATTCCTTAACAGGAATGTTCTGAATGAATCAATTACCATTTATAATGTTGCATTAAAAAAACTTGAAACTACATTTAAATAACAAGGTATTTGGTGGAGGAAGAAAGAGTTTGTTTGGATTGTCAGTTCCATGGCAGTTCAGCCACCAGTGTTATCGTGACATGAATCTAAAATGTCTTTCACACGTGCATACAGACACCAGACTTTGTTTGATTTATAGAGGAGAATGCAGAGAAGTTCCACAGTTCTCACAGGAGCAAGTGTCATTGGAGAACATGTTAGACTGTGATCTAGCACTCTTGGGGAACATCAGTCAAGATGCACAGGCATACAGTTACACTTGATCTCTGTCATTACTCCAACATGTATGAGGTCCCGAGAAGCAAGCGAGAAATAAAAAATAAATGCCTCAAGGATTCCAATAGGAAATATTAAGAAATAATAGGAATATATTTCCTAAAATAGCAAATATTACTCAATGGAAATGGCCAATTCCTTACAGCTGATAATTCTTCATAGCATACCTCAATTTTGACCACAATAATCTTATTCAATTCAGTTAAATTCAATTTTATTTATATAGCGCTTTTAACAATGGTCATTGTCTCAAAGCAGCTTCACAAAAATGAAAGAAAATTTACAAAAATAAATAATAATAATAATTTTAGAAAAGAAAATAATTGGAAGTGTGTATGTTTGAGGAAAATGTGTAGATAATAATGAGACGAATGAATGAAATGTCTCTGATGAGCAAGCCAAGGGTGACGGCGACGGTGGCAAGGAAAAACTCCTTGAGAGGAACCAGACTCAACAGGGAACCCATCCTCATTTGGGTGATAACAGATAGAAATTATATAACATCATGTGTGTTGTGCAGGTGACAATTCAATATGACAGAAATTATTTAAATTGACATGAAGACCAGTTCAGCATAGGGACGAGTCAGTAGGTGCAGAGGGCAGATGAGGTCTGGATCACTGGAAGCACAGGAGCAGCATGTGTAGCTCCAACCATCATAAAGCTGAATCCAGCTGGAGCTGGTCCTTCTCTGGATGCCTCAGGAACCTTGCAGGGTCGGCCTTTGTCTACTGAAGCTGGCAAAATCTCCCGATTCCTCGGGATTGGTAGAGAAATACAGAACAGATATGTTTGTCACTTGTTCTGTGTCCTAAAATAAAAAGACTAAACTTGAAAATAGTGATAAAAAATGAAAGAAAAGAGAGTCTGATGGCAACAGAATGTGATGTAAATTCAAGAACTGTTTAACAACTTCATAAATCAGAAATGTCTAGTTATGGTGACTCCAAGTGGCGCAGTGGTAAAGTGCTCGCCCCTATCATCCGGAGATCGCTGGTTCGAACCCCGGGTGATGATGTTTTACTCTCACAGCATAAGGCATAGAGAGAGCTGATTGGCCGAGCTCTTTAAGGGGGGAGGGATGAGAGGTACTTGTGCTTCCACATTAATCACGGCTCTACAGCCAATCAGGGGCGTGGGGGGTCGCGCACGCGGAAGGAGCGGCTAGCGCTTTCCTCCGAGTGTGTTACTCCGCCCCTAATGGTGCATGAGCAAGCAGTTCGAAAAGATGTGGTCGGCTGACGTCACGCCATTCGGAGGAAACAAGTGATGGTCTTCGCCCTCCCGACTGAGTGGTAGTGGTAGCCTTAATGTGGGAGCCCCCTAGCGACGGGGAGGAATTGGCCACGACTGAATTGGGTAGAAAAATGTTTAAAATTGTGAAAAAAAAAAAAAATTTTAGTTATGATAAATTGTAGTTCTAAAATTCACAGCTTTACACAAGATTGTGGTGTAATTTTGTGTTTCAGGACCAAAAACATTACAGTAACATTTTTGGAAAGTTTTTGCCTGAAAGAGAACATGCTGCAGTCGAATTTAGGTACTCCGCGTTTGTTTTTAATTTTATGTTTACATTTTGGCATTTGGCGAACGCTCTTATCCAGAGCAACCTACAAAAGTGCATGAAGTTTACATCGTTATATAGATGTGTACACTGGTTATTAGGTCAATAACTGTAAGTGCCATCAATCAAAGTACCCCCCCCCCCCCCCCAATCACGGTGCCTAGCATGTGACCTAAAGTAGCTATATTATCTGGTTCATTTGCTATTCACCATTTATTTTGGCACCATGAGGCTCACTCTAAAGCGACCATCCAGAGCTTAATTTCTGTGTGACATTTTACATTTACGAGTCCATCTTGGTTTTTCTTTTGGATCTCTGGTTTTTTCCAACCTCTCAAAAACATGCCATTATGTGAAGAGAAGAGGATGTGTATTTGTATGCGCATGGTACCTTAGGTGGACATCTTTTTCCAGGTGTATTCCCATTTTATGCCTAGTGTTTCCATGATGCACTCTAGATCCTCTGCGACCATGGTCAGATTACAATGCTTACATAAAGTGGGAATACATTGTGTGTTTTGATTCTTTTGTTCTCTCTCTCTCTTTATTTTATTATTATTTTTTTTTTAATGCTCATTTAACGACACGTGGCCATTGAGGCCAATTATCAAGGCTTATTATCACAATATTAAGGAATACGTTTGGAAGAACAAGTAATTGAGCATGAAAACTCAATCAGTTGCTGAAGCAGCATTGTGCAATCTTATCTAAACATTATCCAGGATAAAATGTCTCAAAGCCACTGCAGACCAAAGCCTAGGCCTAGGGTAGGTTTAGTACTGTAGTATCCTGATGTTGTGTTGGTGACCAAAGGTGTTTCAGATTGTTAATGTAAGTGTAACATGACTGGGTGAATAAGATTAGGCCAGATGTCCCATGTGCCTCTCTTTCTGATACACATCTGAAAATGAGACCTGATAAAGCTTAAAAGACCTTTTGTCATTTTTATGTAGTTATTAAACTGTCTGTTTGACAACAGTGGCCATATTGTCCAAGCTCTTTATGATGCACAGTTTCATATTGCAGCAAAAATGTCTACTTCTGCTCAGGCGTTACGTTGTGCTTTAATGCCACATAGACTTTTAGACCCATTATTAATCAAATGCACTATTTCAATATTTGGTAATTCTTATTTTTTATTTGCTTAATCTGAGCCAGCTAAAGGTGGCAACAGGTTCTATATTGTATGTAGCTTTAGTATGCAGACTAACTAGAGAAATGTTGCTGTAAGAAATACTGCAAGGTATGCTGTTTGTAGAAGAAAAAAACCTGACTGGATGTGAGCTTATTGGAAGCATATGTAAGGGATTTCTTTCTCCACGTTTCTACTCCTCTCTGGAAGAATTGGATGTGAATTAATTTTATTTATTATAACCTAGTTTGTTTCCATCACTAGTTAGGTTTTGCTATCTAAATGCATGACAACTGACAATCTAAGAGGCTCTATCTTTTGGGGCAATGAACATGCAACCCTCCAATGATAGGGCAAATGTTTTACTGTGATGGTGCTTGGCTGCCACCGATGCTATTAATGAATTTTACTTGGCACATGATGCATTTAAATTATTCTTAAGTGTAAAAGTAGAAGCTATCTGTCTCAAAATGAACAGGCAGCATTTCAACTTTTCCAAATTTTGTGGGGTTTTGACAGTGAGCGCAAAGCCAAGAAAATGAAAAGGCCAAGAAACTGTTATAACAAAAACATGAACATCAGGTTTTGCTTACTGAGTTAAACAACAAGATGACTTCACAGCCTTTTTATGGATAGAATGAGAGATTTTATAGAAGAGATCTGTCAGATGTTTCAATCATTGGTGTATTTATGATGTAATTATTGTGAACAACAAAACTCAAGTGTTAAACATCTACATATCCACAATCTGTCCTCTTTTCACTGCTGTTGCGGCTTTACACCATAGACAGATAAAGAATTTTTACGAACTGTGTTTACAAAAATAGGGGAAGAAATCCTTGCATTCCTAAGCATGAGCTCATTCTAGGTTTTTAGAAACATCTGACATTTCTGAAATGGATAATCTGTAATTTATATAATACAAGGAGTAAAACACAATGGGACATGCTCTTATAGGAAAATAATAAAAAAATATGTTGTGACTTGATATAAAGTGAAATACTGTTACCAACCAAAATCTTATTATTTCTAATAGTGTTTTGTTCTTTTCATGACTCAGAAAATAGTTATTTTATTTTTTTTATTATGTATTTCCTAAAGGACGTATACTTTTTACAATCTATTTATTGTCCAGTTTCATGTTGTGGAGAAACTACAAAAACTCTTCTTTTTTTTTTTTTTTTTTTTCTCCCTTAGATGGTAGTAAGATAAAACGAATGGTTATGACTATAACCTCGGTTCCCTGAGGGAGAGGAACGAGGTCCAACACGGGAAACACAGCTTTTTGCAGTTATGTGAGCAAGAAACTGGCAAGCTCAAAGCCCACTATCCTGAAGACTTTCTGTCACAGTAGCTACATTTACATTTAGGCATTTGGCAGACGCTCTTGTCTAGAGCAAAGTGTTGAAGTTTACATCATTGGACAGATCCTTACACTGACGGGAAGCTCATTCCACCACCTAGGTGCCAGAACAGAAAAGAGTCTAGATGCACGAGTCGAGCTACAGATACGATATTTCGTGCCAATAGCACCTGGAAGTGGGAGGGGTATATTAGGCAGCAAGTGAGCATTTTGTCCCTGAAGTTGATTTTAGTGACTTTGACAAGGTCCAAATTGTAATGACTTTATGACTGGGTCAAAGCAACTCCAACTACTCTTGTGAAATGTTCCCTGTCTGCAGTGGTTGAAGTAATTAAAACTGGTAAAAGGGTCATGGGCAGCTACGGTTCAGTGATGCACATGTGGAGTGAGGGCTGGTCCATGTACTCTGATCCAATATAAGAGCAACTGTAGCTGTACTTGCTGAAATCGTTAATGCCGGTCTTCATTGAAAGATGTCAGAACACTGAGGGGGGGCGATTCATATTACTAGGGGTATTCAAATCTACTGGAACTGGCAATGGAATTTCTGATTGACATTTCCAGAGGACTTCAAGCTTAAAACGCTGGTGAGACTCTCAGCTGCAGTAAAACATTTAAATGGTGCAAACATTCTAAAGAAGGCCGTATAGATCCAATTAATGATGATCTCAGCCAAGGTCTTCTGAGCCCACGGCAGTTGTTCCCATGAACATTCAGCAAGAAGAACACCTGATCCTCGAAAATTAATGGATAACTTGTTGCCAACCCGAGGAAGAGACCCGTCTATCTGTGGGAACTGTACACACAATCATTCACGAACACCACTTAAAAAAAAAAAGCCATTAAAAGAGCTCTTGGGAGGCCAGCGTTTCAGATGTGAAGCAGGCACCCTGATCATGGCTCCAGTGTACTGAGGTGTTTTCTACCGATGGTATCCAAGCACTAGTGAAACTCTGAGACAAGTTCATTAATGTAGCAGGAGGTTATATAGTGAAATAAAGATGTTTTTTACTGTAACTGTGTTCAATCATTCTGCAGAATCAAATGTCCCTGTTTGTCTTTAACACTCCATGTTTTTATGGTTTCTGTACATTCATGTCATGATCATTTAAAATCTTATTCTTTTTTTTCTTTCACTATATTCATCAAATCTCAGTAGTTGTATGGGTGTGTATGGATTTCTTCGAATCTCCTGGTGCATTGCTTCTCATTGGCCTCCACTGCACCAGTGTTCTTTTGTCTTTTCAGCAGTAGTTTTATTCAAGTTTTCTTTGCTTCATTCTGTAACGTTGCTTCTGTCTGGGTGTGTGAAAGAAAAATGGTAAGAAAGCAAGGTCTCTACAGTATGTAAACAAGCCCATTTTTTTTTCCTCCGGAGTGTTGCTGGTTCTGAGTGCTGCAGGATTCCTGAGGTACAGCATTTGACCACAGTCTCTGACTCAAGGTCTTAGTCTGAGAGAGAGAAAGAGGAGAACCGTAAAGTGAGCATACTGAGGAAATGCCTCCGCCACTTTGGTTTAATAAAGAGATCAGACCTAATATTCTATTTTTGGGCAAATCCAAGAAGAACCTCTGTGAGACAACGGGTGATTTCGTTTCAAAACAGGACATTTTTTAAGTACAGTTGTGTGGGTAAGAAAACAAAGTTTCACTTTATGTACTAAATAGTTTTTTACTTTTGTTTGAAACTTTGTGGGATTTTGAAGGCCATCTTGTATCGTTCTGTTGTCTACAAGCTGTTTAGCCATATTAATTTATATTCTTTCAGTCTGACATTCGTAGCTGCTGAAGTCAGCTTTGTGCTTCGCCATGTCGTCAGTCACTTGTTGGAAGTGAGCCTGTGCTGAGAGTGTGTATTGGTTTCCAGAGTGAGTGACGTTTCTGTTTGCATGCTCTTCGTGGTACTGTACACTTTTATAAAGTAAATATTGGGCCAATATTTAGGGCTGCAGTGAGATGAGACGAGACTTTGGCATGCCACAAGTAGAAAGATTGAGAAAACGATTGTTCATTAAGCTTCTTATGAGTTATGACTAACGATTTCAGAGACTTAAATTTTTTAAGGAATTTCGGAGAAATTACTAAAACAGAACAAGTATTGTTTTTTTTTTGTTTTTTTTTATTGCTATAGTGAACAACTGGGAAGAATGCAGAATATTCTTGGGAATCCAGAAGATTTTTATTTGAAGTGTTCAGAATTACTGGCATGTTAGGAGATTATAAAAGTATACAGAATAGTGAAAAGAAGCAAAGTAATTAGAGACTGTGCTGATGGGAAAAGTATTTGGAGGACAGAGTTGTCTCTCTAACATCAGCACATGCAGGAATCAGGAAATTGAATGGGAAGCAGAGAAGGGGAACTCTTCCTCAGCGAGTGTGCTGGTGGTGATAATCAGTAACATGGTGGTTAATGATGAAGGCTTCTCTTATCTTCACTATCGGAGTGGAACTGAGCCTGTGTACTGTGCCCCGGGCCAGTGTGGGCTGAGAGCTGATTATGTTTGCAGCAGTGTTGTCTTTCCAGCTGCACCGTTTTAATTATGCTGCTTACATGCAGGCTGTTCACACACCCAACAGCTTCCTGTGGATGAACTGACGGGAACCCGACTTTTTTTGTTACAGTAAATGATTCTATGATAAAGTCCATTGTTTAGTTTGGCTCTTTTTTTAAATCCCTATTTGCATATCTTCTAGTATGTTTTTGCTTGGCCTTGTATGTGTTTCTATGTATGTGGGTATTGATACTTCCTGTGCTTCTGAAGGTGCGTGGTTCTCCAGAACCGCAGGTGTGTTGGTTCAGAAATGGGAAAGCTGTGATCGCTGGTGGCCGATTCTCCATGGAACAGAGTGCACGTGGAAACTTTAGTATGGTTGTTGAAGGAGTCCAAGAAGACGATGCCGGACATTACACCTGTGAGGCAGTAAGCGATGCAGGAACTCGACAGATGACTGTAGACATCATTGTAGAAGGTAGGTTATTGTCTTAAATCTATTATTCTCAAGGTATTAAATTATGGTATTGTGTAAAATATTTGAGACACTTTTCATTTTGTCATATTTTGCTTCCAAAGTGCCAGACTTTCTTGTAATCTTTTTTATGTAATCTTGGAGTAGTTCTCCAGACTTCCTGAAGGACATTTATGGGTCTTGTTTTTGGCTTTCAATTTCAGTTTATTCCCTGTACCTGACCAGTTATAGATGAATGTTTGCTTGTGTCACACAGTGACACATTAATAATTCAAGCATAAAAATCCATCGAACTCAAGGCATGAATTAGTGAGAAACAGGCAAGAGGGGAAAAGCAAGATTTTTTTGGTATCTTTAGGCACTTTGCAGACTGTCACATAAAAAAATTATTTCATTAATTTAATCTATAATTGAATTAAATATGAAGAAATGAAGGGTGGCTCAAGACTTTTGCACAGTACAGTAAGTCCCTGACTTATTCGAGTTACGAATTTCCGCAGATAAGAACGGACGTGCAAATCATGAAAGTAACTTACATGTACATAAAAAAAATAGACGCTGCTGTCCAAAGTAAAGTACAGTATACTGTATGTGTGTGCATGTGAGGGTGTGGGAGAAATGAGTCACCCTCACCGGTCTCAATGAATCAGTTTCAGAGTACAATGATAGAAAATGGCTGTCCTATAAAGTTAATTAATGTGAGTTCACAATCTGAACTGCGTCTCACAAGAGTATAATGCAGAACAAAAACACCAAACCTGTGTGTTTGGTGTTTTTATACTTTACATTGCATATTTATGTCAAAAGTATATAAGATTCACTTTGTCGGACTTACAAACGAATTCGACTTATGAACATGCTCCCAGAATGGAACTTGTTAGTCAGTTGGGGCCATACTGTACTGTATTTGCAGGGATTTTTTATCTCTCATTGTAGTCAAAGGCCAATAAATCCACCTTATATTTTTTCGGTTAACATTGCTATTTGCAATATTTAACAGACCTATAAAAGTGCTTTGTATTCTCCATCAAAAACATCCTCATTCTAGTTAAATAGGTCAAGTTGAAAACCCTGTTACCGGGAGGTTACTACACCAGAAAACAGAAAACATTACTAACTACAATAAAGGTTAGACTCTGGGCCTGCTTTAGTGAGCTAATGTCTGTTTTTGGATAAATAGCATTCATACCTTTTAAGGAATCCCTGAATGTTTTCCAAGAACAGTCAGGCTAATGAATTTCCATAGTGAAGTCAGGTGAAACAGTGTTGGCCAGAGTCCCAAGCTTTGTTCATTTTGTTTTAAGCTAAAGCAATGCCTGATGACTGAACATAATATCCTTTACTTATCGCTAATATGTTACATGACTCTGCATTATATACTGTACAAAATAATAACAATAATAATAATAATAACAATAATAATATCTATAATAATGAGGAACAGGACATCTTCCTCTTTACTTGGAGGATATGGCTACTACTGACTTCGTCTTAACTGAACCATAATTCAGAATTCGCATATGCCAAGGTCAAGGAACACAAATATTCAGACTCTTTGATTCTAAATTCCAGCTGCTGTGTGCATGTGGTATTCGGTACCAGCGTCCCTTCTCAGTATTTGATGACAAATTAGCCAGCGGACCATAATTGCTGAAGTAAATTGTTGAAAGGAAATGGCATATTTGCAAAACCAACATTTATGTCTGTCCCACTTGAGGATTTGAAGCATTCTTGTTCTTCCACTGAGATCTTCTTGTTCTTCCACATCCTCTTGCAATCACATTCACATTCCAGCACAAATACTTCAGCAGCTGTGTCTGTACTTCCACAAGTATTACAGTATGCTCTTCATACTGACTTTACATTAGGCATGAAATTGACACATGGCACTCCAGTGTATAAACTGCATCAGTGTAAACATGAGCGTGGAGTCTGGAGGACATCTGTGTTCGTTTATAAACCTTAAACACTAAAGACTCCTAGATGTACTGTATGATCTGGGATGTATATGGAGTGATGCATGGTTTCAGAAGCTGGTAGCACGAACGGTGTTCTTGAGGTCAAATCAAGAAAGAGAGACAACAGTGAGTTAAAGAGGCTTCACTGCATGTGTTTTTTATGCAACTGATATATTTTATCTATCACACAGACAATGCAGTCAAGAAATATGGTCTTCCCTCTGCCGATAAACCAGGGTAAGAATACCGTCCGTTCGTGTGTGCGTCTGTGTGTGTGTGCGCGCATCGTTGTCTGTGCAGTACTTACTGCCTCAGAGTTTAACTTTGTTGTCTTAATATATTTATATTTAGATACTAATTAATTTCTTACATTTAATTAGACCCTTATTTAGGAATAAGGAATTTGCTTTTTGCTATCTAAACCTTGGATTGTGAGCATAACTTTTCCATATATCAAAGTGAATTTCCGCATAATAAATAATGGAAACTCCAATGATTCGTTCCACAATACAGAAATATTCATACTTAAAAAAAAATAAATAAAAAAAAAAAAAAATAAAAAAAATAAAAAAAAAAAAATATATATATATATATATATATATATATATATATATATATATATATATATATATATATATATATATATCATGGCTGTAGTGATTGAGACCAGAGAGAGGAGGAGAAATTGGGGGTGTTCTCTCACTCTCTCACACACACACACACACACACACACACACACACACACACACACACACCAGTTTACAGATAGAGACTCTCACTCACAAGCGCAAACACACACCAGCTTTCAGAGAGAGGAAGGGAGGAGGAAGGGGGCTACTGTGTAGGACGACTTTCTCACGCGCACACACACACACACGCACAAAGAACCAGTAACTTAACAATCCACGTCATTAAATGTAACTATAAATGAGTCAAAAGTACAGTATGACATTATTTCATTTAAAAGAAAACCTTCAGGAAGGTTTCATATAACACATCCTATCACAAGATATTACATTTGCTTTAGGACAGGACAATAATTTTAATAACGGAGGAACCAAATTTCCACTAATTTCTTTAATGAAAATAGGAAAAAAAAACTGCTGCTGTCTGGAAATTACTAATGTTTTTGTTTCTGTGGTGTTTTTGTTGTTTTTTCACTATAGTGGTCGCTTAGGACCCCTTGCAGTGGAGAACAGACCCAGTATCTGGGGTGAAAGTCCTCCAAAGTTTGTAACCAAGCCTTCTCGTCTCTACCTAAAAGTTGGGCAGACTGGCAAATTCTCAGTTAAGATTACAGGACGTCCACAACCACAGATCCAGTGGTTTAAGGTAAAAGCCTAGAATTCATTATTTCTACCTAACCTTGGAATGAGAGGACAAAAACTCGTATATGATTAATCTTACTGCATGGGCTGTTGTAGGGTGATGATCAGCTCCAGAGTTCAGAACATTACAACATGTTTGAAAGGTCAGGGCTGCACTTCCTAGAGATCCGCTTTGCACTTCCTGTTGACGCTGGGGTATACACCTGCCTGCTTGCCAACAGTGCGGGCAAGGTCTCCACTACAACAGAACTCATTGTTCAAGGTATAGTCATTATGGAATTGAGCTTGTCCTTCATGGGAGAAGCCAAGTCAAGCTGCACGTTTGCAAGATTTGTAAGATGTTGTACTTTACTATGGTATTATTTTTAATATGGTTCTTTTATTGCCTTGCTTTTTGCATTCAGGTTCAGACACAGATGTTGACATGTAAGTAAATTTTACCAGTAACTTTACTGCTATATCTAAATGTTATATAAATATGTTGCATACATTATTTACAATTAAAATTGGGCGAGAGGTATTCCGCAAGAGGTGATAATGGCAGGAGAGCATGGTAGCACTGGAACAATTAACTATATATCCATGTCACAGGTGTCCTTACAATTGTTAATTACACTAATTGTTGGTCGCCAGCATGGATAAAAGTTGGCCATTACGGTCCTCAGTGCTAGAAAAAGAGGAGAGTGGCTAACTGTCGATGTTGTTTTGTTCACGATTAAAGTGAGCTACAGTATAATGATAACTAACTTCTAACACTAGGCTGAATCCCAAATCCCTGTCAGACTCCTGATTAAGTGACTACTTGGTGTGTGGGACAAGGGATTGCTACATACTACCTCTAAGCATTTAAAACTACTTTCACTATTGATAGTTTCACTACCTGTCGGTCTCCAGCTCCGCCATTTGTTTTTTTCGACAGTACAGTAGTTAGTTCTGTACCTATGACTGTTTCACATTTGCTGCTGATATTTAGTACACCACCACTCCCTCTTGTGGTATATTGCTTATTTATATTCAGCTTCTTACAATTTATGGGAATATTGTAACATATTTGTTATTTACTGTACAGATTCAATTGACATTGTGAATATTTAGTCTGTTACAGTAGGTTGGTACCTTACACTGGACTGTTGCTTACCTTTCTCCAAACTGCAGCAAATCTTCAAGTAATGATCTCCCAAAGATGGCTGCTGCTACTCAAGTTGAGCATAAAATTAACGGCCTTGTCAGTGATCAAAAATCCATAGCCTCATCCATATGTAGCACAATCACAGATACCCACACACCAGTCACTACCACCACAGCAGCCATAAACACCCCAGCAACCAGGTCAGAGACCCAGGAAAGCACTGTGATGTCAGTCCTACAGGCTTGTGTTGAATCAAAAGATGAACGGTTACCAGCAGGTCAACAGAGGTCATCTACTTCCATAACTATTAGGAGTCAACTGGCCAAGAAAAGCAGTTTTGAGTCCAGCGGCAAGGTGACCGAACCAGTTGAGCACAAGAAAGATCAAGATAGTAGAAACTCTTCTGGGAGAAACATGGTTCTTGGCGTGATGGAGTCCAGCAGAGAGACAAACAGGATGACTAGAGAGTGTCAGGTTGAAGTTCTGGGAAATCCACCCAGCTTTGATTTACAGCCTCAAAGCCAGGAGGTCACACAAGGAACCAAAGTGACATTCAAATGCCAAGGTAAGCATGGTCAGCTTTTAGATTTCTGTTCCATGAGCTCTCTATTACATCAACTTACATTCACTAGACATGAGATAGCAATGACTTATGTGATCACTCTGTAAAACAGTTGTTAAAGATTCAAAATCATCATATGTTAAACAGACATGCCAGAATTAGGTCATTAAGAATATATTTTTCTTTCATATTTACAAGGATTTCATTGTGTATTGTTTTCAAGAATATTTTTACATATTTGTTCTGTAATTTATATCAGATTATACCAAACAATAGCATATAACCTTTATGTTCAATTTGGTATAAATAAGCTAAAGGTTTACTTTAGAATAAGATGCCCATTTCACACAGGTTATTATATTGAGAAATTTGTGTGTGTGTCCGTTCAGTGTCTGGTTGGCCGGTCCCCACAGTGAGCTGGGTTAAAGATGGTGCTGTGCTCAGACCCCAGGCAGGTATCAGCACTCATCAGGAGGGCAATCTGCATCTTCTTTGTGTTGAAGCTGCGCAGGAAACCGATACCGGACAGTACAGTTGCACTGCCACAAACAACAAGGGGAAAGCTACCTGTAGCTGGACTCTTAAAGTAAAGAGTAAGTTTAGATTAGATTGAATTCTGTCGTTGTGAAAAGTGCATGTCCAAAGCCAAGTGTGTGCCTTTGTAGATCAGTGCTCCTCATGTTCATGTAGGTTTCTGCCTAACTGCCATAATCATGCTGTTTAAGTGCTCCTAGATGTGTGCATGTTTACGTGTGTATGTGTATACTGTAAGTGATCACTGAGGATGAAAGAATTAATGATGTATCACTTTAAAAGATATAAGTTGGCTGGTGAAGTGTATAATGAGCATGACTAACCAGAATCTATGTGTGTCTATATACGGATAGTGTATATATTGGCAACCCAATGCTGACAGGTCTCAAATCCCAGACTCTCCGATAAGCAACCCAGAACCTTAACCGCCTGAGCCACAACTACCCCACTTAAGCCTTGGTGGAGTCCTAATATGAAAGTGTATTGTTTTTGGATTGGTGTCCTGGAACTCTTGTAGACTGTCTCCATCAGAAGGATAGCAAGCGGAATGGAGGGAAGGATATGGCTGCTTACTCAGCAATAATTGAGATGAAATTGACAGATAAAGAAATTGGATGAGATCTTAATGTAAAAGTTGGAAGGTCAGCTGAACTGATGCCCAAGGTGTGCACTATATGGTTTATTTTAGAAACTGTTTGACCAAGTAAAGGTCTGGTTTCTTTCACCATAATCTGACCGCATGCCTCAGTTAGCTCATGTGCTTTTGAGCTGTATCTCATACTTGGAGATATTTTTGTGTTTTTTTTTTTTTTATTATTATTTTATTTATTATCTTTTTAAATTTTGTATTCTCAGAAGAATCAGAGCAATTCTGCCATCTACTGGTGAATCTGACTGTGCGCGCGTGTGTGTGTGTGTGTGTGTGTGTGTGTGTGTGTGTGTGTGTGTGTGTGTGTGTGTGTGTGTGTGTGTGTGTGTGTGTGTGTGTGTGTGTGTGTGTGTTTAGGCCTGCATTTAGAAGGGAAGGCTCCAGTGTTCAGCAGTGCTCTAAAGGGGTGTGCTGTAACAGAGGGGCAGAACATCAGTCTGCAGTGTGCAGTAGAGGCCAGGTCACAACCCACAATCTCCTGGCTGCACAATGGTAAGAAGTTACAGCATCTTGTAAAATGCATCGGAAAAATATCAATAGGACATTTTTTCCCCCACTTCCAATAATTATATTTGTACTAGGTTACTGATAGTACACTTTATAGCCAACAGAGGGCAACACCGCCAACATTTTTCTCCAACCCAATCCTAGTCATCTCCTTAGTTCAGAAATTTGCACGTTTTAAGAATATTCAGAATCTCCGGATATGTTCAAGGCAGAATGTCTCCTCATGCAGCAGCTCTGTGCAGGAAAACTGTAACTGAAGCTGAACCACAATTAAATGGTGTGTGCATGTGCGAGAGTGTGCGTGAACTTTACCTCGGCTCTGTACCACGTTAGCATGTTTGGTGTCTGTCCAACCTCAGGTGAACATAAATATGTGTAGTACTCAATGTGTTTATTTACAGACTCGAAATGCTTTTCATGTGATGGTCTGTGTAAGATAAATCATGGAATGTCAGGTTTAACAAAGCACACAGAGAGGACTTTGGCAATGTTTAACCCCTTAAGTCCAAGAGCTTTGTTTTATTTAATTGTTTTCTATTTATTATAATAATAATAATAATAATAATAATAACATCAATTATTTTGTGAATGGGTAAGGATTTGTACTGGATTTTAAAACTCTAACTGCAGTCTTCACCGACCTATCTATAAAATAGATAGATAGATAGATAGATATGGATGTGTGTGTGTGTGTGTGTGTGTGTGTGTGCGCGTGCCCATGCATGTATCCCACACCCATGTCTTTTACTCCTATCAAGTCTGTGTAATTCATCATACAGAAATGTGCTGATTTTATATGCCGACCCTGGAAAACAGAGGGCTTGGTGAGGTTTTTAACTGAACACAGACATGGAGGCATCGGCGCTTCTTGCACTCTGCAGCTGATCTGGTCCCACTTTATTTTGTATACATTCACAACACACACGTACAGTATGTATATTTATGAGCAATTATTTGCCACGTTACATCACAGAATCTAATGCTTTTTTTCAAATAGACTATGAAAACGGAACCTTCAAAGATGAATGGACAGGTCAACGTACTGTAGGTTTATTCTTCCTACGGGAAGTGTAAAACCAGCTAAAAACTGCTTTGATATCTGCCTGAAGTTAAGCTGCACCATAAGTGAAATCTAAATGTTGAGTAAAAGTGATATGAATAGTTATGTGCCAGATTTTATAATCTGCTTTTAAAGAAGCTACTAATAAGCTACTTGCTCAATGAAAACCAACACCTGCACCAATAGATACCAATTAGAAAATCTAAACTGAATATTTTTACTGAGATTAATATTTTCACTGAAGTGGTACAGTATAAGTGAATTTTAGCACGCTGGAGTCGTTTTAGGGCAAAACTTAATCTTTATCCAATCTACTTTTTTAATTTCTCGTGTGTGATGCACTGTACAATTACCGGACAGGGAATGTATTTGGCTGATGACGAAAGAAGTACAACTTGGCGTAAACACAGTGTAAGATACTTTTAGCTTTAACATTTTAACTACAGTATTTCTAAAAAAAAATACAAATTTCCGTCAACAATGAGAACTTACACTACTTCATTAATAAAAACTATATTTTATAGGTAAATTAGATAGTGGATTTTTAATTCACTTTTCGATTTTAATTCATCATTAAGTAATCAAGATCTGTAAGCCATAATCATCAAAAGTAAAACAAAAAAAAGACTTGAAAGATGTGTGTGTGTCATATGTATATATTATTTATTTATTCATTTTATTCCATAGTTCACTGTGTAATTTACTTATGTGTAATTTTCTTTTGTAAGTAAAGAAGCACCTTCTGTAAAGCTTTATTTGGAATCATATTTCTGTTATGAATAGAACCTATAAAATAGTTTTGATTTCACCCAGGTGTCTCAAAACATGTACAGTAGGCTCTCACGCTACCTGATTGTTAGTGTTGTACAATAGAGAACCGTTCTGTGAAAGATATTAGCCTCAGATGTTATCATAACCTGAATTTTATTAATTAATATTTCATCTTTGTTACGTTCTAGTCGCTTGCAAGCAGTTTTGAAGGGGAATATTAACATCTGTTGCTTTGTACAGTAAACATATGACAAATATTAGTTTCGTGAGGAAATGTTCACATTTGTGGTAACTCCCTGAACTCTTGTATGGAGGAAGTGAGATATAAAAATATAACTTGTTAGGTAACATGTGCAATTCTACATGTTATCCTAATGGTATGTTTTCTCTTTCCCTCAGATAAAGTAATCCCCTATGGAAACACTATGTTTGATGGAGTTCAGGCCCACCTGACCCTACAAGACGCAGTGTGTGCTGATGAAGGATTGTACTCCTGTGTAGCGGAGAATGAGTATGGGCAAGCAGTATGCACTGCCCAAGTGCTGGTTAAAGGTACAGTATGAGCATCTCGTCTACTGTCCCTGGACACACAGATCACCAGAGAATGGTTGTGAGCAAAGGCGAACCTTGTGAAAAGACATGAAGGTTAGCTTAGTTTGAGTGAAACCCTGTCTGAGGAGATTCTTCAAGAATGCAAGACACAAATTAAGATATGAATAAGATAAGATAGGAAGGTTAAATGCATGTTCAGAAATTACTGGATTATACCCCAAACACAGACATACCACTGTTTTATTCACAGAGCTTGAGTCATGCAAGCGCTCAGGATTTTAAAAGACTCCGGGTGGAAAAAAGGAAAAAGTCCCCACTGCTCAAATTATCCTGACTTTTGTTTGGATGTGAAGAGCAGGAATTGATTTAATGGCATTTCAGCAAATTTTGATCAAACATTGCAAGCCTTTTTCTTTTCTTATTTTTATTTTTTTTACTTTAACAGAAAGACCTCTCTAACAAGTCTAACTCTCTAAACTTTTTGCTGTGGAGATATATATAGTCAAGTTCAGGTTTAAGTCTAAGTGAATCCCAAGGCTGTGCTTTTTCTAGGAGATATTTCTGTAGGATTAAAAGAACAGCTGCATTCTGTGTTCCCGTTTGTGTTGCTGCTGTCTGTGAACTGCTCTGTGGCAAAGGATCAACATTGATGGGAGTTAAAAATGTGAAATACCAGCATTTTCCCACACAGCCATGGCTGGAACTGATAGGCCAGTCCTGCATGTCCCTCTGAAGGACAGATGTGGAGAGCAGCCAATATAGCAGACAAGAAACTAGTAATACTAGGGTACTTCTTTTGAATAAATTACACATAATGCATAAATTATTTCCAGATTAACAGGGACATTTAGTCGATGAAAATAATGAAAGAGATTTTTGGACGTGGCCATTAATCACCATCCTGCATTTCTGGACTTTTAGAGCTATATATAGGGATAGCTGAAGGAGCTAAGTAATGATGAGAGTAAGGGAGGCTGCTAGAGTTTAATAGTGTAGATAAGATTGACATCGTATTGTTTACATAGTGTTGTTCTAAATTTACTTTTTTGTGCATTTATTTAAAGCACATTTCAGCAGTTAAGTGAAGTCTTTATGGTGGCATTGATTTGTGAATCCCTTCACCTGGACTTTTTTTCAGATTCCAAACATAATAAATTGGATCATATAATATGAAGCATGCCCTAGTGATTATCTGATAAACAGCAGATTCTCTAATATCATATTAAAATTAATAAGATTATAGTCATGTTCGCATACTGAGGACATGTTGAACTCATCTGGACAAAATTGGGAATTTTAAAATTTGAGTGGATCAGGAATGTCTTTTCACATCCCGCACAAGTAAATGTGACCCTGTATTGTGCTTAATTGTTTATAATGGTAATTCTTTTATTCTTTTTACTAATGAATTTGGGGTTATGTGGCAAATTGTTATGAGCAGGTCAAAGGACAGAACAGAAACCACGACTGAACTGGGCCACAAATTAGTACTGTCCTCAAACCATTAAATACAATCCAATTAGAATAAGCATGCACGCACTAACACACACACACTCATGCAAATGTGCACAAACATGCAAAAACACACGCGGACACAAACCAGTATGTATAAATCAATAGTATGTATAAAAAAATTAGGAACCACTTAAGAGCAAAGTAAAAAAAATAATTATGTATTAACACTATCGCGTACATGCAGTTTATGTCTCAGCTTGGCCTTGATCCATTACAGACAGTTTGTTTTTTTATATTTTCTTTATTTAAGCTTGCCCATAACCTGTGTCTAGAAAAAAAAACATAAATGCTGGATAAGGCTTGGAATGTTCCTAAATAACAAAATAACAAAGAAAAAAAATTTTGTACATCATTTGTACAGGCAGCAGGTCAGGTGGAAATGATTGTATAACATCTTGAATATATACAACCTGAGTTACTGCAGTTTACGTTGCTTAAGCTTCCATATACTATAGGATCCACTATACTGTATATTTAATCCTTTGAAGATTTGTTGCAACAGAAAAATATCTGCTCTGTTTATATACGTTTGTGTGCGTGTGTGTGTGTGTGTGTGTACACACACACACACACACACACACACACACACACACACACACAGTGGCTTGCAAAAGTATTCGGCCCCCTTGAACTTTTCCACATTTTGTCACATTACAGCCACAAACATGAATCAATTTTATTGGAATTCCACGTGAAAGACCAATACAAAGTGGTGTACACGTGAGAAGTGGAACGAAAATTATACATGATTCCAAACATTTTTTACAAATAAATAACTGAAAAGTGGGGGGTGCGTAATTATTCAGCCCCCTTTGGTCTGAGTGCAGTCAGTTGCCCATAGACATTGCCTGATGAGTGCTAATGACTAAATAGAGTGCACCTGTGTGTAATCTAATGTCAATACAAATACATATATATATATATATATATATATATATATAATATCAATATTTATATTATTATTTGTCACATGTGCTCTGATCCCCAGTTTGGAAGCTGGTTGCAGGGTGAGCCAGGTTATAGACCTTACACTGGAGCAGATAGGGTTACGGTTAAGTGCTGGGGCTAGAACCCCCAACCCCCCCGAACAGTAACCCATAGTCTTAACCGTTTGAGCCACTCCTGTCCTATATTGCGCATGAATGCAAATACTAAGGTTGGGAATGTAACATAATCACTTTCCCTTTTGTACCTAGTCGATGGAATGAATGTTCTAGCTTGCTGTTTGTTTGTTCTGCATCCCCATCTTTTTGATTTATTTTAAATTTAATTTACTCATAATCATATTTTAACCTTTTTTTATTCAAGCCACTGTAGCTCTTTGGCTTGTTTCTCTCATCCTGCATACTTCCATAAGCTTCTCTGGTTTGTTCATCAGTTCTGCAAATGCCAACCAGTCCTTGGTGACTCCCCTGTTGGGAGAGATGGGTAAGGGTAGGATATTTCAGAGTAGTAGATCTCATAATATCGTTCTGGTCTTCTTACAGGTGATTTGCAGTTGTGTTGAATGAATTGTGTGATAAAGAGGCCAATAAAATAATTACATGTTAAAGATTGTTTTGGGGCACTCAAGTACTTGGGCAACAAGTCACTTGTTTTGTTCAGGTTCAGGTTGCAAAAAAAAAAAAAAAAAAAAGAACAGTTATGCTCTGAAGAGTCACATTTTAGTCTTATGATGTCATCATATTTAATTTTCTTTCTGTGTGGTTCTTCCAGCCAAGTCCGTTGTTAAAAGACTGGTTGCTGTGCCGGTCCCAGAGCAGAAGAGACTTTCTGCTCCAGTGTTCCTAAAGGAACTATGTGACCTGAGGGTCATGGATGGCAGCCAGGTTACAATGACTGTGGAGGTGACGGGTAAGAGGCGTCATTCCATCTAAAATGCATTGTTATTTCTGTACTGTTTCTTTGGCACATCTCATCATTTAAGAAGTGCAGACTAATTCATTCATCTTGATTAACCTCTTCATCACGATCCAAATCCGATCCAGAACTTTTTCTGGAAACACTGGGCATGAGGCAGGAAATGTACCCTAAATGGGATGCTAGAGCTTTAAAGAGCACCAATCACACACTTGGTCACAGCCTGGGTGAAGTTAGTGTAGCCAGTCTACTTACTGACATGTTTTTGGAACCTATATGGATATGTGGAGAACATGTGAAACTCTGCACAAATAGTAACCAAATATCAGGAATCGAAATGGTGAAGCTGGTGCTTTGCCGATACAATCATACGGATTCCTAGCATTAAGATCTTAGTAGGTAATGATTGCTTTTTTGGGGGGGTTTGTTTTTCTCTATATAGTATTTTTGCTTTTGTTTTTATCTTGAGTCTGTACTGTGTCTTTTTTTCCTACTGTCCTACGTGTTTTCTGACATGTCTTTAATTGTTTCAGTAACATTTCCTCTAGTCTCTCCCAAGATCTGTTGTTTGGAATGTGGAAATGCTTTCCCCCTCAGGGCCTTTCCTGTATACCAACACTTCTGTCAAATATCTTATACATTTCTTACAGACTGTACAGTAAGGCAAGGGCTAAATTGGAAACATTCTGGTTTGTCGGTTTTAGCAACAAAAGCATTACGTGGTCATTCAGTAGTAGCTATATCATTGTTACTCTATTGAAATGACTTGTTTTAAATATCAAGGTGACATGCAGTGACCCCAGAATGATATGGTGTTTAGGACATCCTGCTCCAGAGGTGCTCTGGCTGCAAAATGGGAAGGAGATTCAAGAGTCTGAAGATTTCCACTTTGAGAGCAAAGGCGACCAGCACAGCCTCGTCATACAGGAAGTATTTCCAGAAGACACCGGCACATATACTTGTGAGGCATGGAATGAGGTTGGAGAAGCTCGTACCGAAGCTTCACTCACTGTTCAAGGTATTGATCACTATTATCACCAATCACCATCTTCTCAATTGACACTTAAAATTTATCTTAACAAAAGGGTTGCATTTAGGCTGTTTGTGGAAGCAAGCAGCTTTTAAGACGTTTGCAGAATGATGAAAGATGTCGAAGTAGGTTCACATGGAAGCATACAGCACTTTGTGTCTGTTTCAGAGCCCCAGGATGGTGTACAACCATGGTTCATCACTAAGCCGAAGTCCACCACAGTGTGTGAGGGTCAGCATGCTTTGCTTTCCTGTGCCATTGCAGGAGACCCCTTCCCAGAATTCTTCTGGATGAAAGGTGGACAGGCGGTGTCCTCTGGGCAGGACTTTGAGGTGCTGCAGAAAGAGGATGTAGTTTCGCTCCTTATCAGGAGAGTGAAAGCTCAACATGCTGGAAATTATGAGATCCATCTCAAGTATGAGCTCTTTTTCTGTTTGAATGTCCTGTTCTAAATATTTATTTTATATCCATGATAGATCTTTGGAGTGAGCAACTTCAGTAAGATGTCAAATCTCACTTAGGCAAGGTCATGTTTTGGTTAGAAAAGAGGAAGTGTTAATTTAAATTGATGGGGTTTGTATTGTATTGTTTATGAATGAGGGGGGGGGGAACAATAGGTTTCAGTTCTTAAGGTTTTGTACCTGTGTGAACAGAAGTGGTAAATGAAGTGCTTTCCCTTCCTTCAAGTTCTCAATTATGCTTAAGATAGTGCTGCTTCTCCATTGGTCTGCTAGTTTAAACCCACAAAATCTTTTGTGTTTTGCAGAAACAAAATAGGAGACTGCAGCGCAGTTGCCCCTTTGCTAGTTAATGAGGAGTCTGGGCATGAATCTTATAAAATGTAAGTATTTCTCTGTCTTCCTCCTCTCTTTTTACATCACAGTGTTAATTACAAATGTGACTGCTTCCAGGCTGATCTTCTAACCTGTGAACCCTCCAGCTTAATAATTTGTTGATGCTGGTTTTTCCAGCTGTTGTATGGCCCCAAGGGGAGTGCTTTAGCAAGAGAGCCCCTTTTAGCCTTCTTCCCTTATAAGGCTTCTGAAGTCATCCGTGATGTAACATTGTGTTGTGCTTAACTAAATCTCTGGTCTAGTGTGGGCTGTTCCTTTTTAGACATTGCTGTTTTCTTCATTCTGCTTTTCCTTCACTGTAGACGGGCTGATAAGAGATCTGGAGGGGTGGAGAGATTGGAGCGAGACAGGGGAGAGCAGAGAGAGGCACCAAGCTCAACGACGCTACTGTCAGAGCCCGAGGCGGATTTGGGCCGCTGGGATCCAGAAGAGTCACTTGCTTCCCGTGGTCTTTTGAAAAGGCGAGTGGAGACTAAGGAGAATCGGGAAGACCAAATCCGACAGAAGGAGGCTGAGCAGATCGACTTCCGAACCGTCCTGGGCCGGAAAGTCACCACCAAGAGTGTCTCCGAGGAGGACCTGAAGGAGATTACGGCTGAGCAGATGGACTTCAGAAGCAACCTTCAGCGGCAAATCAAGCCGAAGACCCAGAGTGAAGAGGAAAGGAAGATTAATTTCCCTCAACAGGTGGACTTTAGAGCAGTGCTAGGCAAGAAAGGGACTGTGGGCCCCAAGTCCGCTTCTTCTTATTCTGCAAAAGCAGATCTTAACAAAAATGAGCCAGCTGACTTTAGAGCTGCATTAAATAAGAAAAAAGCAAATGTGGAGAATAATACAGAAAGCCCAGAGTTAAAAAACTCCACAGGCAAGAAAAACGATGTGAACTGTGTACATGGAGGGATGAAGGAAATAACGAATGTAGCAGGAGGCAAAGAGCCAATTTTCACACAAAAACTGAGAGATGTGAGAGTGTTGGATGGAGAACGCTTACAGTTGCAGTGCAAGTTTACATCTGAATCACCTCCTACAGTCACATGGAGTCTTGACGGAAAAGTTATCAAGCCATCCAAATTTATCATCATTACCAATGAAGGTTGGTAAAAATTTTGTACTTTATTTTACTATATATTATTATTAAAAAAAAAAACAGGGGACTTATGTTATGAATTAAGGGCATAAAAAGAAACTAAAGCTCCTGTTCATTATTCAAAAATTTATTATTATTTGGAATATGTTAATAATTATATTACTTGCAAAATCGCAAAAATAATTTGGGTAAAGTTTGCTGCCTGTGTGCTTTTGTTTTGTGCTTTAGTTCACACTGTATTTCATCACATAGGTTAGTTTGTCTCATGCACATTTGGCCAACATGCAAACTTGATTAGCAAAGTAATATGAGACTGAACTGTATGCCACTGAATGCCAAACTTGCTAGTGCTACTGGTCTTGTTGGACACAATGACAATTATTCTACTCACACACATGTACACAGAAGATCCGGATTTATACTGCAGTATTGCATGTATACCTGTACACAGATTAGCCATAACGTTATGGCCATCTGCCTAAAATTGATTAGGTGTGCTTTTTGCCACCAAAACAGTCCTGGCACGGCATGGCCTCCACTAGATCAGTCCAAAGGACCAGACTTGTTTTTCCAGAACATTCCACAGATACTTGATTGCATTGAGTTCTGGAGAATTTGGAGGCCAGTTCATCTCCTCAAACTCCCTATTATACCTTTATTTGTCATTTATTACTGCACACTGAAATAATTTATTTCCATATCCCAGCATGTTAGGAAGTGGATAGCATCCACATGAAGACCAGGATCCAAGGTTTCCTGTCAGAATATTACCTGAAGTAATGTATATAAAATTTCCCTGATGGCATGGGCATATATGAGCAAGAAACAAAATTTTCACACATGGATTGGCCACCACAGAGTCAAGACCTTAACGCCATTGAGAATCTGGTCCAAATGTTTGAGATCTTGGAAATATTGAGGGCGGCGCTATAGTGTAGTGGTTAGCACTTTCACCTTGCACCTCCATGGTCTGACTTTGATTCCCGGCCAGGCTCGATTCCTGTTTGTATGTTCTTGCCGTGCTTGGTGGGTTTCCTCCGGGTAACCCAGTTTCCTCCCACAGTCCAAAGACATGCAGCTTAAACTAATTGCCATTCCCAAATTGCCCGTAGTGTGTGAATGAAAGTTTTGGTCTTGCTTTCCTGGGATGGTCTTTACGAGAGCCAGTTTCATAATGGTGCTTGTATGGTTTTGCTAATGCATTTGACAGTACTTTTGCAAGACCTATTACAGAACAGCTGACCTTTGTGTCTATAAAATAACAACAGTGTCGGAAAATAATTAAATCCAAATTTTAAAAACATTTAACTGGTGTGTGTGTGTTTTTATTTATACACACTGTTCATCTAAAAAAAATTAAATATCATGAAAATGTACGTTTTCTTTCAACGTTCACAAAATAGACTTGATATATATTAGATTCTAGATAAGAAGTTAAATATTTCAAGGCTTTTTGTTTTAATCCTTAGTATGAATCACAGCATCAATGTAGTACGGCGTGGAGGTGATCAGCCAGTGGCACTGCTGTGGCTTTGTTAAAGACCAGGTTGCATTGATAGCAGCATTTAGCTCATATGTCTTGTTGGGTCGGTTGTTTCTTATCTTCCTCTTAACAATGCCCAATAGATTCTCTAAAACAGTGAGCAAACAGCCAGATAAAATGGCTGTTATGGATCATCAAATACTGTGAAAACTTCACAGTGAACTTCAAACTTGCATCCTGTCCCTCTCTTTTTTTACTTCCATCAGAAAAGAGGACTTTGCACCATTGAGCAATGGTCTAGTTCTTTTTGTCTAGACAGAGAGATCCACTGTATTTATCCTCTGTGAATAGTAATTTACTCAAACTCAAGATTAAATAGTTTAATATTTTAAGATACTGTATTTTTTTTCCCGAGCTACAAGTAATAAAGCTAAAATATATGAGCGTTTTACTATTTTAATTTAATTGTGGAAGAAAATGTACCTTTTCATAATATTCTAATTATCATTCTTGTCTGTGCACTGACTAAACATTAGAAATTGGTGTAGACACATGAAAAAACACATTTCACTTTTGATTGTGAAACAAAGTGAAGATATTTTTCCATTGTTTACGTGGTATGTGTGGATGTCTGTGTGTCTATATGAATAGGTGGTCTGTGCTCCCTGACCATTGATAAGGCCTTGCCTGAAGACGAGGGTCAGTATGTTTGCAGAGCTGAAAGCAGTGCAGGGAGTGCAGAGTCCTGCTGCATTGTACTGGTTGATGGTAAGCAAATTCACTTTTGGTACAAAATGAACCTCTACCATGCAACCTGTGGATATTTGATTTACAATCAATGCTGTTTAAGCTCAGTGTTACAGGAGCTAGCCTTGTCTGTCTGGGTTTGGGAGCATGAATGGCTGACTTTTCTTCCAACCCAACCAGCATTGCCTCCCAGCTGCATGCCGCTATATGTGCAGACAGGATGTAAAAGTAGAATATCCATACATGACTTTGCTCTATAACTCTTCTTTATTTCTCACCCTTCATACATTTAAAAAAAAGTCAGCATTTCACATGCTGTCTACTGTTTCTACAGATCCCAGTGCATCAAGTGCAACACCAGCTGACAAGAAAAGCAAGAAGCCCTCTACTCCAACCACTGAGAGTAAGTTTCCAAAATATGCATTTCCTTTTTTTATTTCCCAAAAAGGAGAGGCATGGGAGACCTGTCTTTCCCACTGCTGAATGGAACTTTCATATACACACACACACACACACACACACACACACTGTTAGGTTGTAAATTTAGTTATATTTGCGTCATATTTTATTGTTATTATTTAAGTTAAACAGAAAATGTTAATATTTTCCAGAATTTCGGACTTGGGATTTAGGCTCTTAAATGAGTTTATAGAGTGAATTCATGCATCCAATGTTTGAGCCTATCTAAGTTCAGTATTTTTGGGACAACTTGTTGTTGTTGTTTTTCTTTTTGGATAACTACAAATTTGCTGTATTTTAAATGCGCTTCATTTTATGGAAAAGTGAACAGTGTTATTTCAATAGATTTATACAGGGTTCATGTCGGAACAAAGCTTTTTAACAGATGAACCAAATGTAGTGTATGAGACTGCAAGGAGTGAAAATAGGGAAGGGGAAAATGGAGAGAATCAGAGATCCAGCTAAAGCTGAGCCTTTTATTGGATGGTCTCATTTCTTTTAAACTTCCATGTATGGTATCAGTCATCTATTTTTCTCCCTTTATTTTGTCTACACATACCCCCTCTTACTCATGTTGCCACACACACTTTTTTTTTCTCTCTACCAGTGTGTCTGCAATGTCATTTTCTTTTAGCTCTTAGTAGTGCATTATAGTGTAGTGAATGTACTGTAAGATCCACGGTGTAGGAAAAACAAGTCGTCTGATTCGCATTCTTTACTTCTCTTCGAAGAGTGCATAAAAGTGCACTCTCCAAAAGAATACATACATATGTATCTCCAAATTTAGAACTTCAATGTCATGCAAAACTTTTCCTCAAACTTTTTCCTAGTAGCATAGTTTTAGTCCTCAGTGACTGGTAGCTTCGGGTGTTCAGGATGTTTTAGTAGTAACTCTGGCCCCTTTCTGATATAAAATGCTGTAATAATTTGATGAAGTTGAAAGGAAGTATTTCACTTGATTTCTCTTTTGTATTAAAATTAATATTACTCTGCATATTAAAATATGGCATTGCTTCACATTAATAAATAATATTGTCATACATGTACTACACAGATACTTTTTATTATCTTCTTGATATTTCCTTTTCCTAATTTTTATTCAACTTTAAGTACATACTTCAAGAACAGTAATAGATTGTAATACATTAGTTAATTTACGTCTTTTTCCAACTAGGTGTATAAATTTATGAAAAAAATGAATCTGAACTTTTATTTATACTCTGAACAGTACTGTATGTATGTATCTTGTAGGCAAACACTGCCTGGCTAAAAAGGAACGGCAAGAAGAGTCATATTAAGTTACATCAAGCAAGGAAAACAACTAAGGAGATTTTAATGAAACTGGGCTTAGAACCCAACTTTGTGGGAGAAATATGGTCATTAATAGAGATCACTTAAAGTTTAAGTTTATATGAGCAATTGAAAAGCTTTTTTGCCTCCTAACTTCCCTTTGTCTTGTGTACCTGCTTGAGGATATTTTTGAGAGAGACTACCAAATGCATTCTGAATAAGACCGGTAAATGCTATAAATGCCATTGTAAATGTATAGCATTCATTCAAGATTTTGTATTAATGAGAAGTCTGCAATTAAATACCAAAAGCTCTAAAAGCAAGCAGGCTGCTAGAAAGTGTTGATCTTTGTTCAGCAGTGCTGGAAGGCAGGTTGAGGTAGAGACTAACGCAGACATGTGTGCTGCTCTGCTTGTGACGGGTCCTGGTCCTGTGTTTGTGTTCATAATTATGAAGCTCTAATTTTAAGCTCATCTTTTAAGATGTTGTAACAGGTTTTTGCCCACGTGGCTCTTTTGGGATTTCTCATTCCCAGACTTTCTTCATTCTTCTATCCTTTTGTGGCAGTAGAGAATATTTGCCATAAGATACAGTGTTTATAATATTTTTATATTTTATTACATATGTTTTAATATATATATTTATATTACAATCTCATAAGATTGTGAGACAATATACACATGTATATATGTGTTAGCTGCATTAGTAATTACATAGGAAAAAAATTATAACTACAGCAAAAGGTTGTTACAAGTACACAAAAATGGTGTGCGAGTGAGTGAGAGAGAGAGAGAGAGAGAAATTTGGTGGATTTTGTAAATATTTGCTCCTCAAGCCATTTTCATAGAAATGCCCAGCATGTTTTTGCTCATATTGTTTACAAACAAATCTGATTTATAATAAAAATCTGATACTGTAATAGTTTTTAGTTGTACATATGCTGATTCCATTGTTGTCACTTGGACAAAAGCTGCAGTTCTGTCATCCCCATCAATCTTGGCTTTTGAATCTTTTGTTGATAGCTGTGGTTTAAATATTCACTACCGCTGTATGTACATCTTAAATGAACTACAGTAAATAAAAAATGGCATGTGGAAATGTCTGGGTAAAATGATTTCTGGTGTTGCTGATGATGTTGTACAACTTGTGAATTGTTAAGACTTTGCTTTGTTTCTTTAATACTGACTTACTGTAGCTTGTAAGCATATCTGAAAATCAAATGTGTTTCTTTAACCAAAAAAATCTGATTCCCATCAACTAGAGTTGAGTCGTAAAACTGATATCGAATATTGTTGGAACGGGGGGTGTTTCCATTTCCCTGAAACGGGGAAGGACTTTCTTTTGGACCAGCAAAGTAGCTGGAATGTGAGACATCCTACTAAACAATTCATCCTCAGTTTCTCATAGCTGCTGAGTGACACAGGCCTGGTACTGCTCCTGCTTGCTGATTGGGTTAGTTGGCTTCTTGACTACATTGTTTCATGACAATAATCAGATGTAAAATAAATGTTGCCATGAACTGTTTCCTGGATTCTTTTGGAGACTAAATTTAGTATGCCCAAAAAAGGCAAACACAAGGAAAATAAGCAGTTGATCCCTCTTAGGACATGAAGAGAAAAATTAGTAACACTCTCTCTTTTCTCTCTGAGTTTGCTGAGCAACCGGCGTTTCATGTGTTTTCAGCTTTTATAGCCTTTTGTGAGGTTAAAATATTACTATAATGAAATGAATAAAGAATTAATTACATTTTAAGATTGGGACCATGTTTGACCAGATCTCACAAAGAGAAACTCCTTTGAATTAAATAAAACAGCACAGCATTCTTCAGCTATGGTAATATTAAAGCCTTTTAAAGGAGCTCTCAAAGATATGAAAAATGTGTGCATAGGAGATTATGAATATGTGACCGTTATAAAAACATATAGCTTAGTCCTATACATGAAAACTTTTGTTACCCTTTTTTTAGTACAGTACTTGGATATACAGTAGGAATAGCACACAGTAAGTAAGGCTGCATTACTAATTGTCAGTGGAAGCCTCCTTACAAAGAATACAAGTTAAAGTGTGTGCGTGTGTTCGATGGTGCATCCGTTCAGTGCTATTGTAAAAAAAAAAAATTTAACTCCACACTGTATTACACTAGATGTGATACACTGCCCAGCCTTTTGTTTACCCATTTCTGCTACAAATAATGCATAAAACCATTTTTTTTTTTATTATACATTTGCTTTTCAACTTGGTTGTTGACCTTATTTGAGGCACAGTGAAATGCAGATCTTATGTTGTTTGATTTTTTGTTTTTTTATTTTAGATGAGGCCAGAATCAAGAAGCCACCACCCAAAATACCTCCAAAACAAGGTATACAGGTCCATATATACACACTGCGTGTGGGCGTGCATGTGCTTGCATACATGCAAAGTTTGGCTTTTTTACTCAATAAATGAAATCATCATTTAATTTATCAGTACTGCATTGTTTATACTCTGGTTTGATTATCTGAAATATTTAAGTGTGAAAAGTATAAAAAAGCAGCACTGTATATGGTCCCAGCTTATTCACCCCAAGGTCAGACCACGCAGTGCTCAGAGACAAATAACAAAACACAAGAGTTACATATCAGAACTACAAGCCCCATTCAGCAAAGTAATTGTTAAAGTCCATCCTAGCACAGTTAAACGGAGACTTAAGAAATATGGTTTGTTTGGAAGGGTGCCAGGAGAAAGCCTCTCATGGCAATGGAGGGTTGGTGATTTGGGCTTGACCTGGGCACCGGGCAGTCATTGAGCTGACGATGAACTCCTGTGTTCCAGACTATTCAAGAGGCAAATAAAATATCTGTCTGACAACTAGTAGCTTTGTCGAAATTGGGTCATGCAAGAGAAAAATACACCTTTTTTTTTTTTCCCTTCTTCGCCCCTGTAACCTATAGTCAGTGGGTTGTCATGAGAATTCTGAAATCTTCCAAGATAAGCCAATACCTCACTTGGCCCATGAATACCCTTACTGTTGATACAGACTGACACCAGATGTAAAAGCACTGAACCGCTTATGACAGTGTATATGTACACACGCTTTCCTTTTTAGGCATTCCTCCTCAGATCCTGCAGTTTCCTGATGATATGAAGATCCGAGCAGGTGAGCGGGTTAGTCTCCTGTGTAAGTTCACTGGCGCACTGCCCATCAACTCCACCTGGCTCAAGTTCCGCAAACCAGTAAGCATTTTACACAATAACCAGCAATGATTTATCAAACCCTGACATGAAAATATATGATTTATAATACATGTTTTCTGCTATTTAATCCGAGTGGTGACGGCTATTGATGTTGGTTAACTATTTATGTCTGTTATTGCTATGTACTGTAACAACAGTCCACCATGTTGGAAGCTGCAAGTTTCAAAATAAAGTAACAGCAAACCTTTGGAGATATGTGGGCTGATACAATTATGAATTATAATTATTATGATTTTAAGTAATAAATATGATTTATAATCTGGTGGCACCCAGATGATGATGGCGGTCTGGTTCCTCTCTGAGCTTCTTTCTCTGGTCATAGAGTTTAAATTGAATTATATCATTATTACAGGTTACGATCACTTCTATAAAAATTAAGAATATTATCTAAGAAACTGACTTTAATGGGGGTTTGTGGCTTATTTATTTATTTGTTTGTTTGTTTGGTCCTATGAATTAAGTTCGAGTCATTTTGCTCAAATTGATCAAGATGATTTTAAGGTTCCAGTTTACTTTTTATTATTATTGAGAGACAGAACAATGGTAGTGAGATGTAGAGGTAATTAATTGACAATCAACAGATGATCTAGATGATCTATACCATAAATAGTGGATGCAGTGCTTTTGTAAATTAGTGTAACCAGAAATAAAACATGACTAGGCATTATTAGGTTATAGGATAATAAGTAGCATGAAGCAGGGAGCCATTACCATCCTGAATGTGGTTATTTTCCCATGTACTTTCCAGATTGTTCCCTTTATACCACACCAATCTGCCAACAATAAAAATCTTTTAAATGAAGTACAAAAAATACATATGATTTTTAAAAAAACACAGAATGTCACCGTATCAGTTACAGTATATGTTGTATTCTTTGTTAAAGATCAGCAATAAATTGTCATGTAGAATGTTCACCATACATAGCGCTGTGAATTAGTTGTTACTTTATGCAGCATGTGTTAATGGGTTAGGGTTATGTTAACACACTTGTTCTATAATGTATTTTTCTTTCAAACCCATGATGGACCTCACGGTGGGCAACTGCATTTACCAGTACATTTAAAACTGATTTCTTGTCTCCCCCCCCCCCCCCCCCCGGTAGATTGAAAATTGCACGGGAGACATCAGCATTGAGAGCACAGACTCCAGCAGTCAGCTGACGATAGCACAAGGCCAGCAGGAGCACTGCGGCTGTTACACCATCGAGTTAAGGAACAGCTATGGTATGAAACAAGCTGCGCTCAATCTCACCATAGTAGGTAAGGCTCCATCAAAATCATAAAGATCAAAAGCACACCAATGCCAAAGTCAGCTGCTCTGGTGTGTTTCCACTGGTTTCTCTGTCCACACTGAGTCCTGCTGGCAGAATTGCCTTTTTCAGATTCCTGAAATGGTTTGAAGAAATTAAATCATTTAAGTCTACACTCTCTAAACTTTCGAAGAGCTCAATGTAATAGATATTGGTCTGGTATGTTTGCCAAGTATAATTTATACTGTACTTCAAAGTTCAGAAAATACCTGATAATAAGAATTCATTTTCTAAGAAAGACAATTAGAAACTTGTTTTGAAAAGTTAAGTTGTGTTAGAGCATTAACTTTTGTCTAATCAGTAGCTAATTCTCTAAAGATAGTTAGAAGTTACAGTGGTGTGAAAAACTATTTGCCCCCTTCCTGATTTCTTATTCTTTTGCATGTTTGTCACACTTAAATGTTTCTGCTCATCAAAAACCGTTAACTATTAGTCAAAGATAACGTAATTGAACACAAAATGCAGTTTTTAAATGAAGGTTTAAGTTATTAAGGGAGAAAAAAAACTCCAAATCTACATAGCCCTGTGTGAAAAAGTGATTGCCCCCCTTGTTAAAAAATAACTTAACTGTGGTTTATCACACCTGAGTTTAATTTCTGTAATCACCCCCAGGCCTGATTACTGCCACACCTGTTTCAATCAAGAAATCACTTAAATAGGAGCTACCTGACACAGAGAAGTAGACCAAAAGCACCTCAAAAGCTAGACCTCATGCCAAGATCCAAAGAAATTCAGGAACAAAAGAGAACAAATGTAATTGAGATCTATCAGTCTGGTAAAGGTTATAAAGCCATTTCTAAAGCTTTGGGACTCCAGCGAACCACAGTGAGAGCCATTATCCACAAATGGCAAAAACATGGAACAGTGGTGAACCTTCCCAGGAGTGGCCGGCCGACCAAAATTACCCCAAGAGCGCAGAGACAACTCATCCGAGAGGCCACAAAAGACCCCAGGACAACATCTAAAGAACTGCAGGCCTCACTTGCCTCAATTAAGGTCAGTGTTAACGACTCCACCATAAGAAAGAGACTGGGCAAAAACGGCCTGCATGGCAGATTTCCAAGGCGCAAACCACTTTTAAGCAAAAAGTACATTAAGGCTCATCTCAATTTTGCTAAAAGACATCTCAATGATTGCCAAGACTTTTGGGAAAATACCTTGTGGACCGACGAGACAAAAGTTTAACTTTTTGGAAGGTGCGTGTCCCGTTACATCTGGCATAAAAGTAACACAGCATTTCAGAAAAAGAACATCATACCAACAGTAAAATATGGTGGTGGTAGTGTGATGGTCCGGGGTTGTTTTGCTGCTTCAGGACCTGGAAGGCTTGCTGTGATAGATGGAACCATGAATTCTACTGTCTACCAAAAAATCCTGAATGAGAATGTCCGGCCATCTGTTTGTCAACTCAAGCTGAAGCGATCTTGGGTGCTGCAGCAGGACAATGACCCAAAACACACCAGCAAATCCACCTCTGAATGGCTGAAGAAAAACAAAATGAAGACTTTGGAGTGGCCTAGTCAAAGTCCTGACCTGAATCCTATTGAGATGTTGTGGCATGACCTTAAAAAGGCGGTTCATGCTAGAAAACCCTCAAATAAAGCTGAATTACAACAATTCTGCAAAGATGAGTGGGCCAAAATTCCTCCAGAGCGCTGTAAAAGACTCGTTGCAAGTTATCTCAAACGCTTGATTGCAGTTATTGCTGCTAAGGGTGGCCCAACCAGTTATTAGGTTCAGGGGGCAATTACTTTTTCACACAGGGCCATGTAGGTTTGGATTTTTTTTCTCCCTAAATAATAAAACCCCTCATTTAAAAACTGCATTTTGTGTTTACTTGTGTTATCTTTGACTAATAGTTAACTGTGTTTGATGATCAGAAACATTTTGTGTGACAAACATGCAAAAGAATAAGAAATCAGGAGGGGGGCAAATATTTTTTCACACCACTGTATACTGATTAATCTGATAGATTTTATCTTGATCAGATAAAACTCTCACTCACTCATTCTCAACTAGTCCATCTAGTCACATGTTTTTGGAAAGTGGGATTATACTAGAGAAACCCGTGCAGAAACTCCACATGGAGTGAACCAAGGCCCCTGGATCAGAGAGGCAAAAATGCTACCCACTGCACAAACATATAAAATATGCAAAAAATATTACAAACCAAAACTCCTGTTACCTTCCACAAACAGACCAAATAGGTGGTGTAGCTGCACTAAATTTGGCTGTGTGTGAATGTGTGCCTTAGCAATAACTGGTGTCCCATCCAGGGTTTTTTGTTTGTTTGTTTGTTTTTTTTACAATAATTACAATATCTTAAATATGATATTACATTATTATCTTACAATACCATTATCTTAGATTTGGGTGCAGTAGCAACTACTGTGCAATAACACCATTTGAAACTGCAACATTATCCTAGTGCAATTAATTGCAACAGAACTGTGCAATAACATTTTAAATTCTGCAATATTGGCTATAACGACTTTTTAAACTGTGCAATATTACCCCTCTGCAATTAGTTAAAACAAGTGCAATTTGTTTGAAAGTGCAATTATTGTTTTGTCTTTACTTTTTATCTTGTATTTATTCTTATACACTGTACTGTCCCTATTTTTTATTTGCACAATTTCTTCCCGCTGTGGGACGAATAAAGGGATATCTTGTCTTGTCTTTTCCCACCTCATACTCTGGAATAGGTCCCATATTTAGTTTCACCCCGACCGGGCTAAAGCTGTTACATGAAAATGACAACAGTGCTGACTTTTTTTTTTTATTCTTTTGCTCATCTGGCTGACCCATCATTGACCATGACCTCCTCCCCTTTGCATTTCAGACAAACCCGACCCTCCTGCACGCATCCCAGCTGTCACAGACATCCGCAAATCCAGTCTGACCCTCTCATGGTACGGCCCCACATATGATGGCGGAAGTGCTGTTCAGTCATATAAGCTGGAAGCCTGGAATTCCATGGATAAGGAATGGAAAGGCCTGGCATCCTGTAACAGCACCTCATACAATGTTCAGAGCCTGTTGCCTGATAGGAAATATAAATTTCGTGTTAGAGCTGAGAATATCTACGGTGTTGGGGAGCCTAGTGCAGAGAGTGTCCCTGTTGAAGTTGGGGTGGAGGAAGTGGAAGAAGATGGTGAGCACCACCTAGTGTTTCAAGAATTCAATTGTTTCTAAAGTTTTATTTATCTCCATGGTGCGATTTTAATAAGCTGTCTAATTGGTATTTAACAGAGAATAAAGATGACGCTGAGCCCTCAGATGATGGTATGTGTCAAACCTCAGCACACATAGAATTTTAGATTTGTCCTTTTGTGTACTGTAAGTAATTGAATATGGTAATAAATTAGCCTCATCCATAGAAACATATTTTTTTTCGCTGGCAGAATCAGAAAAGCAACCCGAGTACAGAGACGTCACCATCAGAACAGATGTAAAAGTCAAAGACCTTTATGAAGTGGGTGAACGGCTGGGATCGTGAGTTTCATTTCTGTGATTTCTGTTTCAGCTTTATATAATAATACACAGTTGTATTCTTTTAATATTTCATGCAATGTGTCTCAGTTTGCCTTTCTTTGGTTTCTCCCAGGGGCAAATTTGGGACAGTGTTTAAACTTGTAGAGAAATCAAACAAAAAGGGCTGGGCTGGAAAATTTATAAAAGCATACTCGGCAAAAGAGAAGGAGAATGTGAGACAAGAGCTTAAAATTATGAATGACCTACATCATCCAAAGCTTGTGCAGTGTGTGGATGCCTTTGAGGGAAAGTCAGATATGGTCATGGTACTGGAAATGTGAGTGTTTGATATTTTCCAAAGGCACATTTTATTGCTTGGCTTATTGAACAGTACAATTACTCTTACAGAAACTCTCTTTGGTTTGGACCTTGTACAGCTTTCTAATGTACTCGCATGTTCAGACAGACCTGCAAACATTTGATTCCTAGTAATTTTTGTGCAGGGTCTCTGGAGGTGAGCTGTTTGAGCGGATCATCGATGAGGATTTTGAGCTGACTGAGAGAGAAGTGATTAAATACATGCTGCAGATTGTAGACGGGGTCAGTTTCATCCACAAGAAAGGTATCGTTCACCTGGACCTCAAACCGGAGAACATTATGTGCGTCAACAAAACAGGCAGCAAAATCAAACTTATCGACTTCGGACTTGCTCGCAGACTAGGTATGCCCTTTAGGGACAAAGGTTTGCTTCTCATATGAAAAGAGTACCAGATTTACACAATGTTCCAAATATAATGTGGGCATGCAAAAAAATTGACAGATTTTTTTTTTCTGATGTTTTGCTATCTGTGAGTCTTGTAACCTTAAAATTAGAAGTTGTTTAGAGAATACAAATAAGGTTTGAACTATTTCGACTGTGTTGTTTAGTTAATTGGATTCCTTGTAATAATAAGGAATAGATTTGACATTAAAACATTCATGTTTATATCAAATGTCAAAATTAAATATATTTTATATTTTCTGCCTTGTCATGAGTTATGTATATTATATGTACTATAAATAAGTAAATTATTGAATACACTATATTCATTAGAACATACACTGCCCACCTAAAAAAAAAGCCACCCATCTAATATTTCGTTGGACCTCCTTTTGCTTTGATTACAACAATGACATCATTTTGATAAGCTTATGCAATGTCACAACATCTATTTCAGTCCAAAGTTGCATTAATTTCAATCCCAGATTATGTGTTGTTTGAAGAACATTGGAGCCTTAGACCGATGTGTAAAGCCTTTTCCAGCACATCCCAAAGATTCTCATTATGGTTATGGTCTGGACTGTTGGGGACAATCCATGTGTGAAAATCATGCATCGTACTCCCAGAAGTATACTTTTATCATTTGAGCTCGATGAATCCTGGCATTGTCATCTTGGACTATGCCATTTGTTTCTTCATCAGGGAAGGAAAAAACATCCATTGATGGAAAAACCAGTTTTTTTTGACACATGACGTTGCAGAATCTAGACCTGACCAACAGTAGCAAACCCAGATTGTAACACTGCCACCACAGGCCTCTACTGTAGGCAATAGAATTGATGAATGCATTACTTCATTCTTCTTACCCTGATGTGCCTTCACTCTGGAACATGGTAAATCTGGACTCATCAGACCAAATGACCTTTTTCCAATGCTTCACAGTACCTGCTTTATGCTTGCTAGCAATGTGAAGCCTTTTTTTATTTTATTATTATTATTTTTTAAGGTTATTCTCATTGAGTGTTTTTAATGTTTTTGAATACACATTTTGATTTTACTAAGCCTTTATCTCCCACCATGCTCATTCCAGATTCAGGATGTTTTTCCCAAAAGTTATCAGTTACTAGTTGAAATATATTAATTATTCAGAGGAAAGCTCTTAACTATCGGCTTGGTTAAATCCAGGTGGTCCACTTTTCTTTTTTTTTTTTGGTCAGTCAGTGTATGATAACATAATTAATTTGTTGGTTTAGATTTAAAAAAGTTTTATTCACTTATAATGATAATATAATTATATATAGATAGATAGATAGATAGATAGATATATAGATAGATATATATTACTCATTCTCTTGTTTAAAAAAATTTATTGCACATTAAATCAATTCACATGTACAACATAAAAAAAAACTACACTATGTCCTTAAAACTAATCTCTGCCAGAGTCTAAGTGTCAGCTAAGTGTACTTAAATGTAAATATCTCTTAAACAACAGAAAATGCTGGCTCAGTGAAGGTGCTGTTTGGAACTCCAGAGTTTGTAGCTCCAGAGGTGATCAACTATGAAGCAATCGGCTACACTACAGACATGTGGAGTATCGGAGTCATCTGCTACATACTGTGAGTTACACTTCGGTTTCGGTTGCAGTAATCTCAGAAAAAGTTTGTTTTTCGAGTGTGCCAGGAGGACAGTCAGATGTGTATACTGTATGTGTGTGTGTTGTAGTAAGACTAAGATGATATATCCCCATCTGTAGTGAGTGATCTAAAGAAAATCGGTGTGAATGGGGAAGATGTGTGTACCCCCTGTGTTTATACTACTGAAGCGACCCTCATGTGACCTCAGCTGGGTTGCAGACGTCTGCCTGTGGTACCGCTGTGGCCTCCCTCTGATCCTTCCTCTTAATTTTAGTCCTTGGGACTCCAGCTTCCAGCCAGGCCAGTGCAAGTGGCTGAACTTTGAAGAGCTGTAAGATTAAGACAATGTTTTCGAGGGTTAAGGAAAATTGCAGCCCTGCACTCAACTGTGATTGAGCCCAGTAGAAAGAAAAATGCCTTCTATGTTTGATACCTTTGATTCAATTCAATTCAGTTTTATTTGTATAGCGCTTTTAACAATTGACATTGTCTTAAAACAGCTTTACACAATCAAAAGAATTATTTAAGTTTGTATGGAATGTGAATGTGTATGAATCAAAATGTTCAGATAGTCCCTGGTGAGCAAGCCCGAGGGCGACAGTGGCAAGGAAAAACTCCCTGAGATGGTAATAGGAAGAAACCTTGAGAGGAACCAGACTCAACAGGGAACCCATCCTCATCTGGGTGAAACAGATAGCAGGAAATTATCTGCATTTATACAGTGTTAAGTGTTAGGTTCAGCTATAATAGTTGATGTTAATTGATGTTATAATAGTTGATGTAAAATGGAGTCCAGTAGTTATTGGAGACTCAGATAGACTTGTAGAAAGTTCCAGTCCTGAACTATCGAATTGTCAAGTTCTCAGAGAAACAGCTGACAACACCAGTCGAGGCCAGAACCATCTTCTAAGTAGATAGAATCATCCCCAGACACCAGACGCATCCCAAAGAGACAAACGGGGCATCCATGCGACGAGACCTCCAACCAGAAACGGGGCACCAGGATGGATCAGACAGGTCCGGAGGGCAGAGGGAGTCTGGATCACTGGCAGCTCAGGAACGACATGTGTAGCTCGACAGAGAGAGAGAGAGTGAAAGGGGGAGACAGGGGGAAAGAGGAAAGAGAAAGAGGGGGAGAAAGAGAAGAGGAGGAGAGATTGCAATTAGGTATGGTCACAGTCACATAATGTATAATGTGAATGTATATTTACTGTAGAGTGCAAGCAGGGACTCCGGCAGGACTAACTATGACAGCATAACTAAAAGGGAGAGCCAGAAGGAAACACAAACATGAGGGCTCCCTGAGATGTAAAGCAAACAATCACCTCACCGTCAACAAACCTGAGTGATCAAATGAGACTGAGGAAGACAGCATCTAAACATACCAGTTCACCATAATACTCTACGTCCATGAGTCCCCCAGATCTGCTCCTTTACCTTATGGCAAATCCATTTATAAAAATGCTTGGCTAAATAAATAGGTTTTTAGCCTAGACTTAAACACTGAGACTGTGTCTGAGTCCCGAACACTATTTGGAAGACTATTCCATAATTTTGGGGCTTTGTAAGGAAAAGCTCTGCCCCCAACTGTAGTTTTCATAACACGCGGTACTGACAAGCAGCCTGCATCCTTTGACCGAAGTAGGCGTGGCGGATCGTAAGACACTAGCAGTTCGCTCAGATACTGTGGCGCGAGACCATTTAATGCTTTATATGTCAAGAATAGTATTTTAAAATCAATGCGAAATTTCACAGGGAGCCAATGTAGTGAAGATAGGATAGGGGTGATGTGCTCATATCTTCTGGTTCTAGTGAGGACTCTCGCTGCTGCATTCTGGACTAGCTGGAGCTTGTTTATGCACCTAACTGAACAACCAGACAGTAAGGCATTACAATAGTCCAACCTAGAAGTGATAAAAGCATGAACTAGTTTTTCTGCATCATTTAGCGACAATATATTTCTTATCTTTGCAATATTTCTGAGGTGAAAGAATGCTATCCTGGTGATATTATCTACATGAGCTTCAAATGAAAGGCTAGAATCTATAATCACGTCGAGGTCTTTTACTGTTGCACTTGATGGAACAGAAAGGCCATCTAAAGTTACGGTGTGATCTAAGATTTTACTTCTAGTTGTATGCGGTCCTATGACTAGAACTTCTGTCTTATCCGGATTAAGCAGAAGGAAGTTAATTAGCATCCAATTACTTACGTCCTGCACACATTGCTCAACTTTAGTAAGATGGTTTTTCTCATCAGGTTTTGTTGAGACGTATAGCTGTGTGTCGTCAGCATAACAATGAAAACTAATACCATGCTTACGGATTATGTTGCCCAGAGGAAGCATGTAAAGGGAAAAAAGCAGTGGGCCTAAAACTGAACCCTGCGGAACGCCAAACTCCACTAGAGAACATGCAGAATAATCACCATTTAAGTCTACATACTGATAACGATCGGTCAAATAGGATCTGAGCCAGGAGAGGGCTGTACCCTTAATTCCTACTACATTTTCTAATCTGTGAAGAAGAATAGCATGATCAATAGTGTCAAAAGCTGCACTGAGGTCGAGTAATACAAGCATAGTTATACAACCCTGATCAGAAGCCAATAGGAGGTCATTTACTACTTTAACGAGTGCTGTTTCTGTGCTGTGATGAGGCCTAAATCCTGACTGATACAATTCATGTATGCCATTTCTATGTAGATATGAGCATAGCTGCTCCGCTACTATCTTTTCCAGAATCTTGGAGATAAAGGGGAGGTTTGATATTGGCCTGTAATTGGACAGCTGACAGGGGTCGAGGTCAGGTTTCTTAATTATTGGTTTGATAACTGCTAATTTAAAAGATTTTGGAACATAATCAATGCTGGGTGAGGAATTAATTATTCTCAACAGTGGTTCTGTTATTACTGGTACTATCTGTTTAAGAAAATGTGTCGGTATAGGATCTAATATACAGGTTGATGAATTTGCAGAAGAGATGAGTGAAATTAGTTCATTCTCTTCAAGAGGAGGCATGGCTAGGTTAACATCTGTATCAATTACATTGTTTGGTTTCAAAGCCTCAATTGTATGCCTGATATTTACAATTGTATTATTAAAAAAGTTCATGAAGTCCTCACTATTGCATGATGATGTTGTGGAGATTTCTGTAGTGGTCTTATTTCTGGTTAATTTGGCTACGGTATTAAATAAAAATCTAGGATTATTTTTATTTTCTTCTATAAGAGTGGAGAGATACGTTGATCTAGCTACACTAAGAGCTTTCCTATAGTTCAGGATGCTCTCTTTCCATGCTATTTGAAATACCAACAATTTAGTTTGACGCCATTTACGCTCTAATTTCCGAGCTGTCTGTTTTAAAGTGCGCGTGTGATCGTTATACCAGGGAGCGAGTTTCTTATCTCTAATAATTTTTCTTTTAGCTGGAGCTACATTATCTAAGCTACAACGAAATGACGACTCTAAATATTCAGTCGCCTGATCGAGTTCTGTGGGGTCAGACGGTGACCTAATCGATGTTGGTAACTCTGGGAGATTACTGATAAAACTCTGTGTGGTAGTTGATGTGAATGTACGTTTAATACGGTAGCGCGGTGCTGTGCGTACATTCACTGTGACACACTTGAATGGAGACAAGATAGTGATCTGAGATAATTTCAGACAGTGGAATTGTGAATACATTTCTTATAATTAATCCGAAAAATATTATTAAGTCTAAAGTGTGACCTGCTTTATGAGTGGGTCCTACTACACACTGATTTACGCCTACGGAGTTCAGTATGGACATAAATGCTGTTCTCAGAGGGTCTTCTGGATTCTCAAAATGAATGTTAAAATCTCCAGCAATTAACACTTTGTCCACAGAAACGACCAGGTCTGAGATGAAATCTGCAAATTCACTAGGAAATTCAGAATACGGCCCTGGAGGTCTGTAAATTATAATTAGTGGAATCGACTGAGCTGATTTAATATACTTAAATACACTTATGTTACTATAAAGAATTTCAAATGAGTTAAATTTGTGTCCGTGTTTTTGTACGATAGACAGATTATCATTATGAATAACTGCGACGCCTCCTCCTCTACCAGTTAACCGAGGCTGGTGTATGTAGCTGTACCCAGGAGGACTAGCTTCATTTAGAGCTACATACTCGTCCTGTTTAACCCATGTTTCAGTTAAACAGAGTATATCAAACGCCTGATCTGTGATAATTTCATTAACTGTAAGGATTTCTTGGTTTTTGGTAGACCCCTTTTGTCTACTCAGTGCTCCGCCTGTATTCTGCTGTCCCGCCTGGATCCAGGGAACCCCTCAATGAATCACACAGACCAGTGCTCAGTGAGACATTCAAAGTTTATTGTGGAAAACAGGAGTATATATATGCACACACACACACAAAAGTATCAAAAGAAAGAGCAGATGGTTATATCTGGTCCATAATGTTTATAAAAGATAATCATGGAGAAAAACAGGAGCTTGGGAGTTGTTCTTCGTTAGGAGCCTCCAATGGTTTTACGACCTGAACATAGATTATACTAAGGAATGTGTTTGCTGATAGTGCAGCGTGTCGAGGTCAAAGAAAGAAAGCACTCTGTTCTCGTGCACACATAATAACATGGAATACACTAGAAATTAAATATTCCCTACAATTCCCCCCTTTTATTCATAAGAAACATCGTTGAATAAAACTCAGAGCTTTCCAGAAGTCCCCAGCGGATAATAGGTCGTTGGACGCATTTACACAGGAACATAACCTGAAACATACTTGTACTGTACAAAAGATTTTGCACACCGTGAAGAGTGCATGGACCAAAGTGACAACAGGTCTGACTCATAAATAACTACTAGTGGTGAACTATTGCCTTTCTTGACGCTACAGTGCTCAGAGTGCGGGCACGCCCAATCTGCACTCGTCCCACCTCACGAGGCGCTAAGACACCACCAGGAATGATACACTAATGTGAAGTCGTCCCGTGGCAATTGAAGTGAAGTCGTCCCGTGGCAATTGAAGACGATCCCTCATAATCACGACCCAAAGACGACATTGTAGCTCCCGTATCCACCAAAAAAGAGAATACAGAACCATCTATACACAATTCAATGAAGGGCGACTCATTAACCTGAGGTGACTCGAAAGTACAAAGTAACATCTCGGGGCTGGAACTCTGCGGGCATCCCTATGCATCATATGCTCCCACCTGCATCCCTGAGAAGGGATTGGGTCTATATTGTTGTTGTTGTTGTTGCACTCTCTGCGGCGGCTGCTGGGAAGGATTAGGAGAAAACACCTCATTAGAATCATGCCACTCACCATCATTCAATTGGTTATACACATTTTGTCCACCATATCCCTCATCTGGGCCCTAGTGCGACATTCACGAACCCAATGACATTCTTTATTACAATAATAACAATGACCAGATCTACAGGGTGCACTCTGACCCTGCAGACCTCCTCTACCTCTTCCACGGCCTCCTCGGCCTCCTCTACCTCCCCTTTTTCCACCTCTGTATGCTTCATTCTCCACAGACAAACATGTCACTTGTTTATTTTCTAAAATACCATCTCCTTCGATTGCTTTCACATGCTTGCCTAATTATTATAATTTTCTTTTTTTTTTTTTTTTAATAGTCATTGCAGAACAATCTGACAGTTGAAACTTAAAAATTTTCACGATTTCTGGTCGACAATTATTCAAGAAGGTGGTAAGGAAAAGTGGGTTATGGTCTACCTCATGCAGGGGCATACCACCCCAAAGGGTCCAGGTCTCTCGAACCTCTCGAGAAACTTGGACGTAGTCTCACTCTTTTCTTGTCTACAATTAGTTACCTGTGACAGATCTTGACTAGCTTGTTGTTGTGTGAGAAGATAGGCAGTTAGTTAATTTTTTTTTTTAAGTTTCATAGCCTCTTTAGAATTACCCCAAAGAAAGTCATATTCCTTCTTTTTTCATCCTCCTCCCTCGTCTACAGTATGTCTTAAATTTTTTTCACTACAGCCAATTTGTCTGCTTTAGGGTCTAAGCATTTTACAGTTTTTATCAAATCAGCCTCATCATACCCATCTCTCAAAACTGATTGCAAAATAAAGCGATAAGCCGCACCCACGAGCTGACAATGCCTGGAAGCCTTTATCAGCATATTAACAAAATGCAAAGATTTGTTGGGAGAAGGGAGCATCTTAATAATGTCCTTCAGCGTGCTTACGGTTGGTGGAAGGATTTTTGGACCCTTTGGTCCCATGGAGAAATCAAGCGCAGTGTTTTCTTGTCGAGGTTTGGGGCAAGACCTCTCATCCGGACCTTCATCGTCCGGGTTATCATCATCCTCACCATCAGTATCCTCGGGATCATCCGTAAGAGGGCTGTCAGAAGTTATTCCCGACACCCTTTTAGGAGTCTTTCCCTTTCCTGAGGCACACACTTCCGTCGAAGGTGAGCACGGTTTTGTGGTTACGGGGGAGATAGGCACAGATGAGCAGCTCACAAAAGGATTTTGGATAAGTAGTTGTGGTCTTATTAACCATTTTATAAATGTGAATTAACCCGCGACAGAAAGAACCAATATCTTCAATAAACAACACACAATAATTCAATAAAGACAACAAAAGCACGATACAAAAACAACAAAGAGCGGGCAACAGAATACAGCTTCCACACTATGCTTCAGTTCAAGGAACCGTTCAGAAGCACGCGTGCGCTATACTGGCGTCAAAGCCACAAGACAATCCTCCCCCTTTACAGTATGTGGTCCCGATACCAAAAACCAGGAGAGTGTGCTTGCTCTATACTTATAGAGAAAAATAAACAGCAGCACTCACCTGATTAGAGGTATCCCGGACGAGCCCCCAGATTGTAAGGATTTCTTGGTTTTTGGTAGACCCCCTTTTGTCTACTCAGTGCGCCGCCTGTATTCTGCTGTCCCGCCTGGATCCAGGGAACCCCTCAATGAATCACACAGACCAGTGCTCAGTGAGACATTCAAAGTTTATCTTTTATAAACATTATGGACCAGATATAACCACCTGCTCTTTCTTTTGATACTTTTGTGTGTGTGTGCATATATATATACTCCTGTTTTCCACAATAATCATGGAGAAAAACAGGAGCTTGGGAGTTGTTCTTCGTTAGGAGCCTCCAACGGTTTTACGACCTGAACATAGATTATACTAAGGAATGTGTTTGCTGATGTCAAGGGCAAAGAAAGAAAGCACTCTGTTCTCGTGCACACATAATAACATGGAATACACTAGAAATTAAATATTCACTACAGTAACAATAACTGCTTTTGATGCGAAAGATCTAATATTTAACAGTCCTAGCTTCAGATCAGAGGTGCCGGCTGTGCATTCAGTGTGATCTGAGTTTGTGGTCTTTATGTTAATTAAATTATTAAAACAGACTTTCTGAGTCTTTCTACATTTTTGCTTAGCTTGGGGAACAGACACAGTCTCAATATGGTGAACCCTGAGTGACGACTCTATGCAGCTAGCAGACGGTTGGTTTAGCCTGTCTGTCTGCTCCCTGGCCTGGGCTCTGGATTGTCACCGATTAACTAGACCTCTACTGAGACTATGAGCTATACTACAGGAAATGAGAGCAGCACCTTCCCGAGTGGGATGGACACCGTCCCGCCCTAACAGGCCAGCTTTGCCCTCAAAGGTCTTCCAATTATCTATAAAGCCCACATTATTTTTGGAGCACCACCTGGACATCCAGCGGTTCAGCGACCATAACCTGCTGTAAGCTATGTCACCACGACTTTGATGGCAGTCCATTTCAGATACATATTGGATGTACATATTTTAAAGGCAAATGAAAGCATATGAAGTAACGGTGGCAGTGTAGAAGCATCTGTGTAGTATTCTGCTTTTAGCTGCCCTAGGTGGAGAGTATTCAAAACTATCTGATGGTGATCAGCATATAATAGACGAATAATAATCATTCACAGCTACTGTGTTACTGTGTTATTACAGCCAGCTGCCAAACAACCCCCAGACAAATTCACTGTTTTATCTCTTTAATGTTTGTCTTTTGTCTTTACCCTGACCCTCTTCACTCTCTCTCTCTCTCTCTCTCTCTCTCTCTCTCTCTTCAGTGTGAGTGGATTATCTCCATTCATGGGGGACAATGAGAATGAGACGCTGTCCAATGTTACATCGGCCACGTGGGATTTTGAGGACGAGGCATTTGATGAAATTTCAGATGAGGCTAAAGACTTCATCAGCAGTCTGCTGAAGAAAGACATGAAGTAGGATTTGTCTCATTGTCACCTTATATTAATGTTGCAGCATCTCTTTTTATACACATTTTATACACAATATGAAATGTAAAGAGAATGAAATGCTGGCATTATGTTTGTTCAAATACGGCATAATGTTGGTATAATCCGCATTTATTTTATTAATTATTTTTTTGACTGAATATCTTTTCATGAGTCTGGTACAATTAAATTTTTATTCCTACATTTCCCATTATAGCAGGGGGATATTTAGTTGAGAGTCTAGAGCGAGTGATTAATTATACATTTTCTGTAACTAAGTATGACACATTTTTCAATCCAGACTGTGGAGGGGGTTGTTTTATCTTTCTTGATGATTTTTGTTAAAGACCTTGATAAGACCTAATGAGTTTGCTTACTCGGTTATGTTTACATTCCTGTAAGTGATAATCTAATTATTGGCTGCTATTTGGTTGTCTGTCTATATTACGGAAATTTCTTAAGGATATGATGATACCCTTTATGTAAGCTTCAAAATTCAGATAAAACCATTCTGTTAATGCAGATCAGTTTAAAAGTATGAGGTGAAAGACGTGGTTTTAATATGAAGCTGTGTGACGGTGTTTACGTAGGGCTCGTCTTACCTGTGAACAGTGTATCCAGCACCCATGGCTTAAACAGGATACAAAGAATATGGAAGCCAAAAAGCTCTCCAAAGAAAGGATGAAGAAGTACATTCTGAGGAGGAGGTGGCAGGTGAGCTGCAACAGTATGAAGCCCAAGTGTCTATTGTTGGGCAACTTCAGTATTAGTGCATTAATTTTAATAATAGTTATCAAATTTTGTTATCTGTTGACATCCAACTGTCATAGTGTACATGTACCATCATACTGTAACAGAGAACATAAGGTAAATAATCGGAATATTTTTCCGAAGAAGAATCATCATCTAAGCTCGACCTCTTTAAAAACTTTTAAGCAAGCCTCCAAGAACGCCAAGAGTGTATAAACCCACATCTGGAAATAATTGTTAAATTTATATTTAAAAAAAATTAACTCATAAATTATTCTATAGCTTTACTTTCCTTATTTGTATTCTAAAATATTACAGATGAATAAAAGCCTCTTATTAGAAAGTATATCCATACTTTTTGACCAGTAGGGTATACACAGGTGTTCTGCTGTAGTGGGGATTGCGCTGGCCTGGTGTGAGTCCACTTGTGCAGCTAGGGCAAAGAGTCACTGTAAATCATTATCCAGGTTATACTAAATACTGTAATTAAGCATATGAATTTCCTTCATGATGATACTATTCACATCCACAGGGCATGAGGGATCACTGAATAATCTGATAAATATTTTTTAAAAATGTAAACCAAATACAATTACCTTCAAAGATACCAGCACATTTGGACCATTTTGTTGAGCCCCTTTCCAATATTGCCCAATTTGATCTCAACATTTAGATTATGCTAAAAAAAGAATGTCAATGTACTGACCACCTAAATATCATTGTAGTAGTTTGTAAGTTATTCAAAGGTGGATCTTTTTTAGTTGGTTTGTAGATTTTTCAAGTGGTTTGGTGCATCCTTGTAATGCATCATAGAGTCCAAAAATGCGCTGTGTTCCTGTTTACTCTTGACTAGAAGCTGATATGAAAGGTTGTAGACAGTTGTGGACAGATTTTCTTGATTTGGCATAAGTTTGGCATGGTTCAGACCAGTTATAGGTGACTGCATCATAATCTTCATAATCAAAGTACATTGTGAGTACATCATACAATTTTGAAGATAATGTGCAGCCAATTTGTAGTTGATTGCAGCATTTGACGTCACCAAGTCAGGCAGGCTTGGACCATTAAGAATTAAAATTTTGGACAATTTGGCATGCTCTTACAAACAAGTCGGGAAAACATGCTTTAGATGGTGCTCTCCACCCTCATCAAAACACCATTTAAATGAACAATGAATAGACATTCTCCCTTTTTGCATGCATATATTTTGTGTGTACATTATGTGTGAAAATGTGCTAAAGCTGTTCTGGTGGCTTGTAATGACCCAACATATTCAATTTCAGGAACACCAATATGTTCTTTACCTTTTATCACTCATCTGTATATACACTGATCACTGATCAGCAATAACAATAACACATTAACATTAATTATCAATTATATACCAGTAAACTAATGACAGGAACATGGCTCAAACACAAGCCTGTCTGATCTGATTCCACGGGAAAAGCCAATGCAGCACAAATCACACACAATTGTCAATGCTGGCCACAATAGAAACTCATCACAGCACCTGGTGCACCACAGCACACCATACGCTGGGCCCAGCAGGCAACGAGCTCAAGACCAGGCCTTCAAACTTCACAGATTACAATCTGATGGAACACCCATGGGATGCACTGGACAAACAAGCCCAATCTATGGGGACCACACCCAAGGAGTCACCCCCGAGAGGCCAGAACTGCCCCGGCTGCAAAGGGCCAGCCTACACAATACTGGGCATAATGTTTTGCATTGTAATGTAATGGCTGAACTGTGTACGAATCATTAAAGCATTGTTGTCAACTTTGTTATATTATTTAACATTCAAATTAATGTACACATTAACTGTCTCCACAGAAAACAGGGCATGCAGTGCGTGCCATAGGCAGACTCTCATCCATGGCCATGATGGCTGGTGTCCATGCCAAGAAAGGCTTAGCAGCTGAAGGTACCATAGCAACATCGTTTTTGTTTTATTGGTAGTTTTTTATTCATTATTGCCAGTTGGTAAAAAAAAACAAAAAACAAGTGCCCGAATTTGGAGAAGGAGGGGTTAAATCAAGAAGCAACAAATTAATAATGCAGAGTAGAGAGTTTCATTAAAAGCATCACCTGGATAACATGCTGCCCTTCTTTCATCTCTGCTTTGCTCCTCTGCCTTCTATTATTACGGTTCAGACCAGAAACAAAAATTCAAGATACAATTAGCAGTCTAGAATTTATTTTCCTATTAAATGGTTTGGGCTTTCTGCAGAAGAGAATCAGATGAAGTTACCAGAGGAGAACGAGCAGAGGAGTCTGATGAAACCCTCATTTAGTTCAGTTATTAAGGATGTGGAGGTCGTGGAGGGCAGTGCTGCACGCTTCGACTGCAAGATTGAGGGTATGTAAATACACACACCTGTGCCTCACTAAGCTTTGATCCTAAAAGCAAACTCTGAATTTTATTTATGGTATAGTTTAAGAAAATCAGACATTTTGGTTATGCATAGTTTACATTGGGTACTAATGGAGCTTATTGAAGCTTTGTCCATTGTGCCATCAGTCTGTGAAATCATTTATTTAATAAAAATAGTATACATAATGTATATACTGTAGGTGCTGAATATTGTCATGTAGTATGCATGTTTTTTTATTTTTTATTTTTAATAGTTGCACTTTTTTTTTTAATTCCTTGAATGCTTTTTTTAATGGCATTTTATTTTTCTTCAGGTTATCCTGATCCTGAGGTTGTGTGGTATAAAGATGATCAGCCTATTAAGGAAACACGTCATTTCCAGATTGATTACGATGAGGAAGGAAACTGCAGCCTTGTCATATCTGAAGTTAGCTGGGATGATGATGCCAGATATGCCTGCAAAGCAGTTAACAGCCTTGGTGAAGCCATCTGTACAGCTGAGCTCATTGTAGAAGTCATGGGAGGGGAGGAGGAGGAGGAAGAATAAGTGGTAAAAGATGAAGGGATGGTGTTTGGTGTTTCACCTTGCTTTCTTATACTCACTGGTTTTGTTTTACCCACATGGACTGATGGCAGTACATTTCCCTGTGATTGCACTTTTCTTTTTGATGCAGAGGCAAGTCTTAAAGTATTTATAAAACTACATTCCAGACATTATTGTGTGATAGGATATACACAATAATTTAATTGTGTTCAGTTTCATTTTGCATCCTAACCAAACGATTTAAAACATATGTGTAAGTGTGTTTGTATGCTATTTCTTCTTCACAATGATTGTATGTATAACTATTTAATCATGGACAAGTTATCTTTAATGCATTGTTGCCAATCGTTACTTATCTTTTAAAGCAGCACTTTTAAAAATAACTGAAAACACTTCTAAAGATTTTACATCAGATATGTAAGTATATTATATTTCTTTATTTTTATGATACTACTTTGACCAACTGAAGATTGCATTGTAATGAGAATTCTATAACTAGTACTGAATAAATGTTTTTTAAAAATCACAAATAGGTGTTTTTATGATTATTTTATTATTATTTGTATAGCTCTAATAGAAATCTGAATGTAGAATTAGATCCATAATTTGGAAGGCATAGATGACATTGACAAAAAAGCTCCATAAGGAAACAATAAAATCCTTGAGAGTAACCCTTTCTCTTCGGTGTGACACTGGATAGAGGAAAGATGAGAGGCAAACAGTAGACCCTAAGTGGGTTGAATGGAGCATCGACTGTCATCAGCATTAGCTCCACTAGATGTCAATGTTGCTTTGTAGAATTATAGAATATTTATAAAATCCTATGGGGGCCAACCCACTAGTACGCATGAACAAGACTGCCCTATGACTAAATTCACCCTTTCCTTTCTTGAGTACTTTGTCTACGCATAAGAGAAAAACAGTAAAAAAAAAAAAAAGAATACATTATATGATCGTAGAATCAGCAAACACTTCATTAATGAACAAAAATTTTAATCTCTTTGTAAAACATTTAATTAACTGATAAGTATTTTTTGGCTCACTCCCCTGACTCTGTAAGGAATGACCATGCTTTGACCGGAGGAGATCACTGGCAAACACCACAATGTGCACTCTGTTTCTGCACTTTCTTGTGAGTGTGCACTCCAAGCTTAAGAACAGTGCTGCCTTTGGCTACGTTGTCGACTAATTTAGCAATGTCTATGAATTGGAGTCCCTTGGAGATCCCCTTCTGACACAGAGATTTTATTGTTCCGACTTTATTTTTGGCATCTGTCTGGCATTTCCTTATAGTGCACTTAAATGCAGAGGGTCTCTTTAGACTACTTTCGTTTCACCAGCTGTGTTCGTATTTACTACCACACGCCTCCTTCTGGACTGAAATCACAATATTTTAGTCAGAAAATAGAGTTGACTAGTAAAACTGTTCATTTGAAGTAAATTGATTTGAGTTTACATGACACACACTTATGAATGCAGACCATTATGTGCCACCCAAATGTGTCTGTCTTCTGTACATCAATGCTCCAAAAATAAAGTTCACTGCTTTGTGGAGGGAACATGAGAAAATGTACCTTTATCTACAAATACATCTAAGAAAATAAAAGTGTGCTAGTGTGCTAACAATGAGACAGCAAAAGTAACCTATATCCGAATTAAGGTCTGAGAACTGATATTACAATTACTGATCATGGTATCAAAATAATTAAATTCAACTTTCGTATGCCTTGCACTTTAAAGAACAGACACTGTCAACAAGCAGTTCCACAGAAACCCAGAGGTAGATTAAGATTCCATTGAGATGACATGACATAAAAACCTTTAGACCATTGGAAGAAGAAATTGCAAGGCTTGAGACTGACAACAAAGCTTCATTATTCCGTCATTGAGTAAATATTATGCTATACAACTGTTTTTGCTTTGTGTCTAAACCTTAGCATTTCTGTGGTTATCATGTGATGACCAAGATTTTTTATAGCCAGGGGGTTGAAATGTACACGACCGTTCAAAAGTTTTAGGTCACTTTCTAACTCCAAGATTGTTCCTGATTTTTATTTCTTTCTACATTGTAAAGGAATGCTGAAGGCGTCCAAAGAATACATCTCCTTTGAACAGTTGATATTGAGATGTTTCTGCTACTTCTGCTCTGTAAAGACTTCATAACGCCTCTAATCTGAGGTGCTGTTAATTGGTCATTTTTCAGGCTGATGACTCGAAATGAACTTCTCGTCTGGGCGCAGAGGTATGTTTTGGTCTCGTCCTCCTGGGATGGCCTTCATGAGAGCCAGTTTCATTATGGTGCTTGACGGATTTTGCAAATGCACTTGACAATATTGTTCTTGCAAGAACTATTACAGAAAGGCTGACCTCTGTGTCTTAAATTAACATCTAACTGTTATTTTTGTTGTTGTTACATAATTACCTAATTCCATATATGTTATTTTATAGTTTTGAAATCCCCAGTATTGTTGTAGAATGTAGAAAATATATCCCTAAACAAAAACAAAGAAATTTGCAAGTGATCTAAAACTTTTGAACGGTAGTGTATATCAAGGTTAAAATCTATTTTGTATCATTCTAAGCCTATATGACTGACCCCTTGAATTGCATGTGTCTTAATCCAGATTTTAAAAAAGTAGGCCTATAAATGGTATTAAACTGTACTTAATGTGTGTTAGGAAAGTTAGAAGAATCAAAAAAGCTATGGTTTATGTATACCAGAATATACAATTGTATATACTGTATTTGAATAATTACACTAATATTTAAAGAATTGGATTATCTTCATTAAGTAAATCTGTGTCCATCGGTGTTGTAAAATTTATTTCACAATTAGAAATATCGCTCATTGTATGCGTAGAGACTCTGCAGTCTGATCTGAGGTTTCAGTACCTACAGTATGAGCTTGGCTTGATGTATCCTTTTTCACCAGAGACGTTCTTCAGTCTAAAGACCCGGCTTCAATCCCCACCCAATGCCCAAACCCCAGTCACTGGATGCAGTGCCAGTCCCAAGCTCAGATAAAATGGAAGGGTTGCGTCAGGGAGGGCATTGGATAAATAAAACCTGTGCCAACTTGTTGGATAGTACGCTACAGTGATCCCTCGATGGGAGCAGCTGGAAGTCCAACAAAGTTCTTCAGTCTGCTCTGCTGTCTTTTCGGCAGCTCACATTATGACATCAAAGTTAATGATGACACTGCCTACTGTTATTTTTTTCATGGAACACCTGCAACGCACTTTTTAAAAAAATATATAAAATATGATGACGATGCTGCCTACGGTTATATTCGAACACTTAAACCAGTCAAACAAACACACAACCATCGACATAAAAAAATTAAGAACTCCTGACCTATTTAAATTTAATTAGAAAATAAGCAGAAAGAAGTGTGATGGTTACTATTTCGCTTCTTTGTGTGAGAGATTCAGATGTGTTTTTATCCTTCTCTCCCAGATGTTCTAAGACAGCTAACGCCCTGTGAGTTTGGAGAACTTGTCCAGCTGGGACAAAGCAAATACTCCCAAACTGATGTCACTGAAAGTGCTGAACAAGCCACCTGTAGATTACAGCTCACTAAATATACACTTTATTAAAAAATATAACAATTGTGTTTTTCTTTGTGTTAAGTTGTTTTAGTTCATGTGCTTCAGCTAAAAACGTACCAAAGTTTTTGCTAGCCACAAATGAACTCCAAATACCAGCATGCACCAGCATAGAAAATAAGGTTTCCATAACGACGACATTTCGGCACGCCCTATAGTGGGGCGTGGTTATTTGGGAGACAGAGAGCTGAGTGCGAGGATGCGCTGAGTGAGTGGAGTGGTCAGGATTCAATAGTGTCGGAGTTGTTCGCGAACTTAAACGGGGGAAGCGCACAGTCTGAATCATGCAGCTCGTCAGCTGTGTAACTCACTGGGAGTGGTATCAAAATTGTGCAAGATACGGATAAGACACGTTTTCTCAACGTGCGGTTGCTGTGACGATTTATAATAATGCTCTGCGTCAGGACGAGCCCCGGTTTCTTCTTCTTTTCCCCTCTCGGATTTGTTTGTGCTGACGGCGTGAAACAGCGCTGAAGTTTGTGTAGATCGTGTGTGAAGGGCGAGAACTGTAGTGGAAAGCTGGTTGTAATAGTTACAGGAGTGAAAAACAAGAAGGAAAGGGGAAAAAAACGAATAAGAAAGAAAGAGTTCAGCATGGGGAACGCGGGGAGTTTGGACCAACACACTGACCCGAGAGGACACCACATGCCGTTAAAACTGCCCATGCCCGACCCGGGGGAGTTAGAGGAACGGTTTGCGGTTGTTTTGGTGAGTAAAGTGTGACATTAAAGTCTGTATTTAATTTCAGTAAACTGGCTCGTCTCGGAGTGGACTGTAAGTGTCCCGTCCTGTGTGCGGTGTGGAGCTGCTCGGCTCGGTCACTCCCCGCTATTGTACCGTGTGCGCTAATGAGGCTAGGCTAACCCGACTAGCTCCAACTCTCCATACTGTACTGATACCTCACAGTCTCATATTACACATCTCTTAACCACCTATTACACCTGTGTTATTAATTACTACTTCATTTCTCTATTCGCAGCCGCTTAGTCTTTAGTTCATAAGCAGTATTATTATTATTATTATCTTCTCCACTGGCAGAACTTTTGTTTGTTAGCTCAGAAACTTTTGTTTGGTTTATTTCCAGCAATTTTCAGTTTGTTGTAATTTGTAAGTTTGATTTTTTTTTGGTTTTATTTGTATCTTTCTTTATTCCTTTTGTGTTGTTCTGAGCTTAAAGCTGGTTTGAAAGCGACCTTCTCAGTCAACTACACACACACACACACACAGGATAAACATTCCCTGGATAAAGTGGATATAGTGTACGCTTTATAAACCATGAAATAAGCCATATAAAGTGACATCAGTGCTTTGTACTTTTTGCTTTACACTTCAATCTGCTTGTTGATCCAAACACTGACTATTTTTGCAAGTTTTCCCTGTAAAAGCACCAGCCTTTGATAGGTTAAGAGATGAAACCAGCTGTGCACAGAGCAGGGTTTTGCCTACTGCATACAGCTTCTTGCAAATCAGTTCCTCACCACCCAGATTTACACAGAAGCACCTGCTCACCTGCCTCATCTACCCTTTATTCACACAGCGATTGCTTGGACACTGACTGTAAATCTGTATAAAAGTAAGAGACATGCCAATGCCTCTTTATTTGTTGTCTCTCACATATCCCCCCCCCCCCCATAAGACACTGATGTCTGTGCTCTGGTTGTCTCCCAATGTCTGACTTTTTTGCAATTGAGCAGACTCTCTGTAAGATTCTGTTGATGTTATGCAAAGCATTTTAGTCATGATGATGACCTGCTTTACATGTCCTATAATATGCACAACTAGGGAATTAGGAAATCATAAAAAAGTCATATTATTAATATAAAAATATGTCCAGTATAGCAGTCCAGTTTTTATTAATGCATCAATAGCTTTAACAATAGACTTTTGTCACAAAGTAGCTTTACAGAAGTCCGGATGTATATTTTGCTTCCTAAATGAGCAAGCCACAGGCAATGGCGGTAAGGGAAAACTTCCTGGGGCAACATGAGGAAGAAACCTTGAGTAGGCTTAAAAGGCAATCCATCTCTTTTCTGACTGATTCTTTAAAAATTATGACAACTGTATTCTTTAAATTCCAACAATCTGTATTTCTAGGCTCAATATAATGCTAGCAATGTGCGAGTCACTTTGTTTAAACCTCATTAATCAGGTGAGATTTATAAATGAGTAGAGATTGACAGGCAGCGGTTTACGTAATTTTATACTTGTATTATCAAAATACAGCATTTAAAGTGCAGATTTGTAGATGATCCAGTATTGGATTGCACTACCTTATTTTCTCAGCCAAGACCTGCCCAACCATTTTGCATATCATCCTGCCCATGAAAATAAAACCCACTACCGAAAGCATTAATATGTAGTAAATGTATTTTCTAGATTTTGGTCATTTTTCTCTAAAGAGCAAGTCTTCTGTGTCTATGAATGAGAACACTGTTGCAAAGCATGAAATGCTTACCAATGCGCCTAATGGTTTTATACAGTATTTTGACTAGTTTTAGCCAGTGAGCAATTGCGAGCATCGCCAAACACAAAAAAAAGACTCAGTGACCTATAGACTCTCTCCTCTGCTGCTTCTGCCTGCCTGGCATAAGAGTAATGGGGTGGATGTGATAGTACAGCAGGTCTGTGTTCAGTGGCGAGAATGCTTGTGAACATAATAGTTCATCAATCCAATTCATGTTATTGTATGTCGCTCTTCTGTACTGTCATGTCACTTGGATGCACATGCCAACATACAGTTGTTGCTGCTCGCGTCGAGGGGTCGCAACAGCAGACCATTCGATCTGCACAACAACTTGCTACAGGTTTTACGCCGGATGCCCTTTCTGACAAACTCTGCCATTTTATCCGGGCTTGGGCCTGCATCCAGTGGCTGGGGTTTGGGCATTGGCTGGCAATCGAACCTGGGCTTTCCACATGTTGGGCGAGGAAACCTACCACTGAGCTACCAATGCCCACATGCTGACAAGAAGAAACAGAAGAGATTTATTTAACATTTGGTAATAATAGGAGTGATATAGCTTTGCTAGTTAGTTTAGTTAGTGTTGGTCAAGGAACTGCGGCAACTGAACTGCAACAAACTAAACTTTAAACCCTGAATGCTCTCCAACAAATGTCATCAATAAAGAGACCAGTGGAAGCTCCCAAGTATATTCACCCCAGTCATCCTCAATCAATATTCAGATAATTATCATTAGTTATCATTCAGATAATGCTAGCAAAGCACAGCTGGCTAAGTTTCTACCAGTTTAGATCAGAGTCACTATATGCATTTACTTGGTTATGTTATGAAAAAAGGTTACATTTTGACTTCTAAGAATTTGATTTGGCTTCTAAATATTTTAAGCTTAGGCACCAAAGACTTCAATAGATTTATGTTTTTGTGGAGCCTGGATGTATAGGGAATATGTTTGTCCCTCTCCTCTTCTGTTTGTCTGTGTGCGTTTGGGTGGTACGGCCCTGGGTGCTTGCTCCTCTCGCTTTTATAGGTCAAGCACCATCAGACTTTATGCTTTACTAACACTAAAGCAGCCCTCAAAACTATGACTCCGGCTTCTCCAGTTAACACTTGCACTCACACAAACAACTCTGGTGATAACAAAGTTCAGATGAGTGACGACAGTAGAGCAGTCTGGGGCAAAATAAAAAAGTTAACTGGAAGTTAACAGTAGGCGCTACTGGAAAGTTAGAAGATGAAAAGTGGAAAGTTAAAGTGCTCCTGGAGGAAATGGAGCTGGTTTGGTTATAATGAGTCATTCAGTCTCGCACTGTGCCTAAGGCTGCGGTTCTTTTTCTCTGGCTAGAGGGGACATCTTGTACATGTTTATATGAGTTTTTTTTTAAACATGTAATTTTGCAGTCATGCAGCATTATAATAACTGTGTCATTTTTTTTATTTTACCTCATGGCCTGAGTAAATTTTAGTGTTTTTGACAGGTGTATGTGTTCTATAAAGCTCAGTTCCCACTTTCATGATTTTCTGCTAGATTATTACAGTTTTTAAATCGTGGCTTGTCTTGGCTCTCACACACACTGACTGCATTATCTGAACGGATCAGATGGCACTCCAAAATATGTGGTGAGTGTAAAGTTTTTGTTTATTCCACTTGTATTATTGCTAATATTCTCTGAATCTCAGAAAGAAGGTGCACCTCTCGGTCTCTCTTATTAGTCAAAACAGTCATAGATGAAGCGAATTGGACAAGTAAAACACTGCACTTAGGGTATATTGCAAAAAAAAAAAATCAGAAGACATGAATGTAAACTGCTTTATTTTAGGACCTTTAAACTTATTTCAACATTATAAATTGTGAACTCTCATTTTAATGTGTGAAATTTTAGCTAGTTCTTGTGTGATCTTAGCATGCTAAGACAGTGTTGAGGTGTAGTAAGAATCTGGAAAATAAAACGAAAGCTTTCAACTGAAATGTGTAATGTCTTCTAAATGGGTCTTTTGAAATTTATATAGAAAAAAAGTATTGTTCAGGAACTGGTATAGAAGACAAGTTATCAGTACTGGTACTGATATTAAACATTTTCTAATGATACCCAGCCCTACATACGCTAGCTGTTGCTGTAGGTCTCCTTGGGTTTATTTTTGCATTGGCTGCCTATGATTGACTGTGGAAAGCCATGAATGAACACAATTAAGCTTGTGGAATGTAAGGTAGACTTATGACAGAATTATGAGTAATAAAAAGGTTGACAAGCTGTGATTCAATAGAGGTCACCCTTACACACCTCGGTAAGCCATGATCTTACCTTACGACTACCTCTGACTCCTCACGATGTGTCAATTAGTAGGAATTCATTGCAAAAATTGTGAATGTGAGAACTGGGCTTTAGTAAGGAACGACATGACAGGAAATGTTTTTGTTAGGAAAATTTATGGACGGCTGGAGTATTTTATTCCACTTTTAACAAAACAGTCTGCCAACAATTACAATTGTAATTTATTTAGGATAACTCGCCAGTTTTTCATCTTTTGCTAGTTATATTAAATATTGAGGCTTGTACACGATCTAGGTTATGTCCAGTAAGAAGTTGTAACAAAATACTTTGTTCCTTTTTTTTCTCTTGAACTGAATAAGATAAAATGCTAACCCAAAAGGTAGACGTATCCCACTGTGTCAAAAACAACAACAACAACAGCAGATTTATCGACTGTTGGAATCTGTGCTACTCAGCAGGAAGAATTTTCTGATGACTGAATTCTGCTATTTGAAATATCTTAATTTAGGTTTTAGAGGCTGTAGGAAGAGTTTTTGGTGATAGAATCGATTTTAGTGTTTAGTTTATTATGTGCCAAAGGCTTTTTGTGTTTATTTTCCTTTTAATTAAAAAAACAATTGTTACTGTTCTAAGTACACTGCAGGATAGTGTTACATGACTCTGTATGAGTCTAAAGTTAAATTAATGGCAGGCTGTGACCACTATTATGAGGTCACTTTTTGGCAGGCATCTGGAGGGCTTGCGTGTTTTAATTACAATCCATAAAGTTATTTACAGCAATTAAACATTGGCACATGCCAACCTGTGAGTTTTGGCAGGATGATGGAGTAGCTGTTTTACTGTAGTTGCACCACTGAGCTGCTGTCCATGAGTTTTTTTTTTATTATTTTTTTTATATGAAATGATCCCCTGATCTGTTATGTTTTCATGCTTTGTTTTTGTAAGTAAAATTTACTGGGAGTGTGCAAAAAGTTTACACTTTGTAACTTGGTGCCCCTTCACGAGCACAAGCCTTTCTTTAGATTTCAAACCATGTGTACGTGTTCAGCTGCGAGTAGTATGTATTAAGCAACCCACTGCAGAGGCCCACTGGAAGGATTTAAGATCATATTGTGTAGACATTTGAAATCCACCCTTGGATTATTTCACTCTCTTGAGACAAAAACGCGCACTCCGTTCATGCCGTAATGCTGCGTTTGACCTGAAACTCTCAGGAATTAAAGAATGTCTGGAACTGCTACTGATTCTTAAACCAGACATATTCATGCTGTTCAGCTGTTGCCAAGATAAAAGACAAACTGTTTCGCATGTGACCGACTGTGAAATGGAAACCTTTTCTTTGTTCATCAGCGTTTTTAATGGGACTTTCCAGTTATTGTACAGTCTGTAGCAAATGTTTTATATATATATATATATATATATATATATATATATATATATAAAAAAAAATAAACATAGTAATGTTCACTTGTTTTGATTTTTTTAACATCCTTTAAAAAAAATGTAAATCTGTTTATTTGAAGTAATCTTTAAACATTTGGGTGAGCATGAGTAATTTCCCCAAGGCCAGCACAGTGTATCGTTTGTGCCAGTCGTTCAGCCGAGAGCGTAGCTGCAGGCAGTGGCGTGGTTGCCATAGCTGCAGGAACATTTCTGTTAACTGCTTCTCCAAGGAGAAGAACTGTGACGCTGGTTCTCAGCGTGGCTTAAAACAATCATGCTTATCAGATTTAAGAGGAAAAGATTGTTTTGTTATGAAACTCTTCCAGCATTAAAAGCAAAAATTAACAGAACTGTGTATTTCTAATCTAGTCAACAGTTTTGCTCAGTTTTGATCCTGTGTATTTAAGGATAAACATAGATGAAGTAGGGCAGGGTTGATGAGAACCACCCAACAGGTCCAGTTTTAGAGTTTGTGAATATATGCTTGTTAGAGATGACTCTTCCTGTAAATGCGTGAAGTTTTAGGCAAACCCCATAATCCATTTATTTGCAGTGATACCAATGGTAAGTTTGCTTATTACGCAACAGTCAGGAAAGATAAATGAAGATAACCCATACATAAAAAAAAATGCATTATTCTAAAATGTATCATGTAAATATATATCTCAGGGTTTGACATTGGCACCCGCCAATTCGGATAAAATTCGGCTGTGGTCGGGTAATAACTTTAGTCTCACTAGCCACTTTGGCGGGTAGTTTATTCTTTGGTATGACAATATATTTTTGTTGTAGTTTTCTCTAAAGGCATCTGATATAATAAACACATTGCAACGTAATATTACGCGCATAAAACGCGCATGAATGTAATGAGGACATTTAAGGCCTCTCTCTACACATGCATTGCACACATGGGTTATTTTTGAACGACTCTTCGTGATTCGTTCATTTTCTATTGGGCGCGCATGCGCAAAGCATCTCAAAACCTCGAGTCGTTCGTTCTTTTGTCACGTGACTCCCATAGATGCTATGCAGTGCAATAGATTTAAAAGAACGAATGACTGGAAGATATGATGGTGAGTTAATCATTCTGTTTATTATAATATGTCCGTAGTTGCATTGTAATATTTTCATAACTGGGACTATAGCCAAAATTTGTGTATGTAGACGTATTTGGGGTATTTTTATTGAAAACGCAACATTTTAATTTATTTCAGATCAAATGAACGAAATGACCGAACGAAAGATTCAAAGAACCGAGTCACTAAAATGATTCGAACTTCCCATCACTAAGTCTCACACACATACACACACACACACACACACACACACACACACACACACACACACACACACACACACACACTTCCTGTTTGGTGTGTGTGTATCATTTCCTTAAAGGGCTATTGCTTCTCAACAGGACGAGAATGTTTGCCCCTTTCGCATAGGGTATTTACTGATTATATATATTAAAAAAAAGTAATCACTATTAAAATCTATTTAGATTTCATGTTGAATGATAGAAAATTCATCAATTGATTGAATTACCTCACACTATAAAGAGTCAACACAACAAGATAGACCAGAGTCCATTGTCTTAACTCAGAAATCTGACATAATGATACATAATGAATAATAATACCTGGTAATAGTACACATAATAACTAAAATGATAAATGTTCTGAGTTGCTGTATTTTTTATATCAGAATGAGCTCAGTTTTACTGAATCTGTTATTTTTCAATTTCATGTGGTAAGAGGCTTGAATTTAAGTTCAATAAGCAGAATATACTGTTCATGTTTGCATGTTTTTATATTGGGAGCTATCTTAACAGTACTGAATACTTGACTACTACTATAGTGATACAGTGTATGCTGTCATTTATAAGTAAATCTAGATATAACAAACATTAAAGTATCATGGTGAAGGAAAAAAAACTGCGATTTTCTGGTAACAAAATTGTGGCTAGTAAAAAGGCTGAATGGCGAGTGACTCCGGAAATCCACTAGCCACATTGGCCAGTGAACAGAAAAGTTAATGTCAAACCCTGATATACTGTATATAGTCACATGTTCTTTCACAACTGGTCTCAGTACAAAAATATAGGTTTATTTGTCTAAATAGAATCCTTCAAATAGTGATACAGTAATATTTAACATTTTTATATACGCGGATAGTCATATTTGGTTTGTTTTGCTGTAGCTGTGAACAGGGAAGAATTAATTGTTTCAGTAAATAAGCACATATAATTTTATAAAGCACATTTAAGACAAAAAAAGATCACATTTCTGTATATACTATATGAATATATATGAACATGGTTAAGATACTTTAACATAATAGGAGAAATATTAGCAAGTGGATCAAATTCTTTTTATTTAACCTGTATGATGTTTGATTAAGTATCAGAAGAACTAGTCACGCTCTTCTATTGTTCTTTACATTTAGTTAATCTAAAGGTGATGAGGGTTATTCAGAGGTGTTTATAACTATAAATGTTTAGTCTTTTGACCCTGGGATCCAGCCTTTATCCATGTAATTTGTGGATTATGCTCAAAAGAAGCCCTGTAGTCTTTTCTTGGTGCTAAAATGCATCTCAAAGAAAGGATTTGTTGTCTTTAAAATATTGTTCTTCATCCTGTAAAAGACTCCGCAGTGACAGTCCTGACATGGAGGTGACCATCAGTGGCATGCTATTGTTAACTAAATCGGCTGCTTTTCCTGTAAAACCCCACTGGCTTTGTTTCCCGTTTAATTCACAGTAAGACCTCCTGTGAGTTCGCTAAAAATACAGCATGGCCAAATGTTCTGGATCTATTTTCCCTCATATGAAATTAAGGAAAGCATACCACAGAAGTATTCATAAGTAATCCATAATCGATTTCATTATATGCATACTCATCGACCCATATTTTCTGTCTGTAGGTAAGAAATTATAGCGTTACCAAAAGTTCATCATCAGCCTCCTCCCTTAACAGATTCTGTTTTACTTGTAACATATATGGATATTGGATATGTAACACTATTATGTAATACAGTCATACATGGTCTTGTTTTGCCAGAAATGCTTCTAAAAAGCTTCTAAAAGCAGGATATATCACGTTTTTTCAATTTGAAAGTTTTGCTATAGTTTACCTTTTGTATCTAAGGGAAATAATGAGCCAGAATAAATAAGTCTTATAATGAAAGTCCAAACTTGATTATAATCAGGGTTAAATTATTGGTGTGCATCAAGTAAAGGAAACATTAAAATTAGCATAATTGGGTGGAGAATTGTCCGACATATTATTAAAACCTTAAAGTATAGGGCCAGAACCATTGTCTAAGCAGAAGAAATTTAGTCAGAAAAAAAAATCATTAATGACTGTCACTTAAACACTTAGTTAAGGATCACTTAAACACTTGGTGAAGTTGCATCATAATAAATAAAAAGGCTTTAGTTTCTTAGGGAGCATAAAGATTAAACAATGATGTTGCAATTAAATGAAGTCAGTCACTGATGACCTGAATGTACAGAATGACCAGGTTATCCCCTCAGTTAATTTTTCCAAGACACAAATTGTGAGAGCATTTCCGTGTACAAGGGAATCACTTTCACACATAAATTGGCCATCACCTTGAGCATGTACGTGTGTGTGTGAGAGAGAGAGTGACTTTATTTTTTGGCTCGGCAGTGTATCTACGTATTTATATATGTATATGTGCATACATAGGCTGAGGTTAGTAAGTAGTAAGTAAGGTTACTGTACTTTGTAATAAAGACACTAAGAGAGTATATTTCAAAGAAAACATACACTATATAGAGAGCTGCAAAAAATAAACAGAAACCTTAAAATCATGTCTTAAAAAAAAATGTCACAGGAGACCTTAAAGGCCAACTACAGAATGCTGTTAAGGTCAAAGCCAAGAATCAGTTTCCCACACTGCCGGCTGCCACGCTGCATACTAGAGCTCTGCTTCAACTTTTCCCAACCAGCACTTTCTTACACCACAGGGCCTGACTACACAGAACCCTTAAAGTGCACAGCATTGCCTCTACCCTCTTCTCTCCCTGTCTGTTCTTGCTTCACATGGCTAGAGTCGTACAGCCAGGACAGAATCTTCAACCTTTGCACGGAGCTAGTAGACACCACAGGGTTTGGTTGCAGTGCTCCACTCCAAGACAGAATAAAGACGGCCTCTGTTCTTTTTGCTACATGCATGGAATCTGACGCTACTATTAGCTCTATGCAATCACTAAGGATCAGCATTGTCCATGTGTCTTAATTTTTATTCAGTACAAAAATGACAGGAATGCTGTCGGTAGCTGCGCTGCTGTCGTCATTACTGAATAATGGTCAAGTTTTACAGGAGGCCTTTGCATGATGTACTACTAAAGCACAATTTAATCACAATCAAGTTATAAGTATGTCTTTTTGTAAAATATACCTTCAGTATGCACAATTCCAACCTGAACCGTGCACGACTAAACACATTTGACTAAAACATGATGGATATACGAAAAAAAAGTTTTAGATTAGATTGTTTCATATTTAAAAATTTTTGAAAGTTACTTAAAATTATTTTTAAAAATATTTAAAATTAGAAAGTTACTCACATACTAGATTCATTACTTGTAAACTGCCATATTTCAAGCTTTTTTTTCTATGATTACAGCTTACAGCTTATGAATATAAAAAAAATCCAGTATCTCAAAATATTCAGTTTCGTGTTTGAGTGAATTCATATTCAGTATAAACTCTGGTTATCTCTCAGTTTAGTTGAGTACACATATGGCGAAGACTTTTGACTTGATGGTTGTCCAAAATATGATTATTAAAAAAATATATAATAATAATATTTAGTTAGTTATTTATTTAAGTTATTTTTTTATATGAAAGTGCCTTAATGTTTATTTCTTTTATGTTCAGGAAATTATGGCCCTAAATGTTTGTACAAGTTTATATGTTTAAGTAAAAATTATAATAACGTCATTGTAGCAAAAATATTCTAAACCATGATTTCAAAATCTGAGGTATATAACTTACCGTGACTATTGTGTTTGGCTTTTTTTTTTTTTTTCAAAGAACCCACACAAAATATTCTCCATCAGAAAAGATTGTATTGGTCTTTTATTTTGTCTAGTTATATTTTAACTTTGCCTAGAAACATGATTAAAATAAATGCATAGTGTTCTTTTCTGCTACACAAAACATATGTTCACAATAATACAGAAGCTAATTTTATATAATTAATGCTGCGTTACGAGAGACCTGACATGAATTATAAGAAAATGCTCGTAAAGGTTTGACCCACTTACTTAAATGGTAGCATTCAGGATTTCAAAGGGCTACTGATAAGATCCTGACAATCTTAACACTGATTAACAAACACTATTGTGTTTATGACAAGGTCGCATGTGTTATGTTGTCATACACTCGTCAGTGTTGTGCCTCATCAGGCCCTATTGTGTAGTGTTGCAGCTCTTTTGTGTGCTGTATGGCAGGTTGTGGGATGATGTAATGGTCTGCTATGGCTTGATTAACAGCTCACTTCTCAGATTTGCCAATGCAGCCATACAGTAGCCAAGACGTCCCTCCTGGGCACTCCGCCTCATTGTAATGCAGAGCATTATGGGAGTTCTCTAGGCTCTTATTGTGCTGGCCAAGATGACGGTTGTTAGAAACCGTAGCAAGGACTATAAGCTTTGAGAGCGTAGAAACGTGCGTGGGTGTTTGCTTTGACCAATCAACCATTTGCTAGTCCAGCTGTTATTCATTGTAAACAGAGAGATCTGCATCTGTACTCTGAAAACAAAGAGAAGGATTTTTAGAGAAAAGAAAACAGAGAAACAAAGTGTTGTCAGGATTTTGACCGCACGTAGGTATAAACGTTTGTGCTGCATTTTAGCTGCAAAGTTCTGCAACACGAGTGTGAAATGATTATGTATAGGTTTTAAATCATTTATAATCGATTTATCTATAGATTATAAGTTCGATGTACACGCACAAACTTCTAAATAAGCCAAATAATCTTAAGATACTTTGAAAAAGAATTTCGTGTTATTTTCTTACAATTCATATTAGAAATTGAAATGAGAAATTTTTACTTCCCTGTGCTCTGCATTTTATTTTCTCCGTGCTAAAGTAAGTTTGCCTCGTGGCCCTCTTACCATCTGAAGAGAGCCATTGCCCAAGCACTCCTCCTAATACACTCCTGTGTTGAATGGACTTCGCCTTTGTGCCTGTAATGTTTGTACCCGGGCTTCAGTGACACTGCAACACTTTGCCTATTGGATGAGACCCAAGCAAACAGTTCTGCTGAGCGCAGACAGATGCACTGTGGCTGTGTGTCCCTGGAGAAGCTTGTCTTTTGAAGGTGTTTGGGTGAAAGGCCTTGTTTGTAGCCTGAGCCTTTGCCAGGGGCAACATCTGCTATGTGAATGGAAGCTTCAACTGTATCTGAATGTGCTGCATGTAGAGAGAGAGAACAATACAGCAATCTGTCAGGAAGGCTTTATACTTACTGCCACTTTCTCTGCTGACTCGTTGCCTTCAAATGTCAAAAAATAAGTTTATTGCAACAGACGTCTGCTCAAAGTTCTCGTCTTTGTGTAGGTTCTGTTTGTCATCTTCTCCTTTTAGTAAGTGAAAGTAATTAAATCTATCTGGTGTTTTCTTTTATACTTACCAAATGTACACCAATTATGTGAGTATTAAACTTATTCACAGACATTTTAAAAAGTGTCAGTCTTTAAATAGTATTGTTTTATTGGCATATGATTGTTTTCATTTGTTTCTAGAGAGATTAAAATGGTTAAAAGTGTACAATTTGTTACTATTTGAATATGAAATTTGATTTATAATAAAAATATGAGATGTTACATATTCATTACATATTCAAAATGATTTCCCTTGAAAAGATTAGGATTTGCAGTGTAGATATACAGCATTGTGTAGAGTCTTATTTACACTGTGTGTTATAGTGAGTTTTATTACAAAATACCTCGGCTTCAAAATCGGCAGATTGCGGAGTCAAACCACTTTTTAGAAAATAAATCAATTTGAATACATAAGGCATGGGTGGTCTAATTTCCTTTCTACTATTCTGTGTTTATTTCATAAATGTTTATTTGTAATTATGAGAGTTTTCACTGACTCATTTATCAGTAATCACCATCCAGTTATAATTAAATTGTCCTGTGGACATAATGTCCTGTGGGCGTCTTTCTTTCTTTTTGGAGTAAACCTCATTTGTAAACATTTTGACCAAGCTGATTTTTTTTTACAGTCTTTATTGCTCTAATTAGTATAAGACGGTATTACTTAATATTTTGATATATGAGCTGCTTTATCTTATAGTACAAACAAATATGTTCATATGTAATCGATCTTCCCTGATACAAGAGATCCAAGTGCTGCAGTTTGGTGGTCTCAGCATTTGTTTTTTTTTTTTGTTTAGTTTTCATGTGAGCTCTTGGTGCACATGATCATGTGATCAGCAGTTGAGACACTTAGAGTTAATAAGTCACAGGACTTCCACTTCCTTTGCTAAGTTTCAGATTTAGCACTGGATTTCTCACTCAGGTCAGGAGTCCAGGATGAGGACAGAAAAGTATGAGACTTGGCAGCACTGAAAACATGACTGTGTGAAACATTGAGGCGCTTTTCTCATGGACTGTCCTGTAGAGTATTTTGAACTATATGTACGTTTATTCAACTATAATCTATTTGTCATCTCTGGAGCCTCACTGTAGCATCCCTGACATTATGCCCCAAAACACTAAGAAAATCAGGGACAGCACTTTACTGTAAGTTAACGTTTAGCAAACTTTTTAAAATTCATTGTAAAATGTAGAGTTAATGACAGGCTTATAACATCATCTCCACTGAAAGATAGGACACAGTGAACCGAAGCTGTGTAGGTCTGTCACAGCTTGAGTCCTTCTCCGAACACCATTAAATACTATTTAACAGGGCAACCACGGTGATAATGGTGTCTCTCCTCACCATTTAAATCGGTCCCAGATGGTTGTGTGTGTATATTTAGTGAAGGATTGAACTACTTCCATATCTCCGACTTCTCTTATGAGCTTCACCTACTTTTGACTTTGTATACAAATGACGCTTAGTGAAAGTGAAAGCATCTATAAAGATGGTAATTATTTGTGATAAATGTCAGGCAGTTGCCACTTATCAGGTAGTGACACCCACTGTCTTTGTCTTCAGGATCTCGCAACTAGTAGTAGCTTAACTCTTCTAAAGATTAAAACATTATTTACTGGTGTTTAAAATGCTATGAAACTGTGTGTTATTTGTGACAAGCAAGTTTCATAAATATCTGCATTTTGTTCTTTTACACACTGAAAGGTTTACATTTTGGTTGGTAAAATGGAATTTAACATTTTACGGTGTGTATGTATTACATGAGTATATAAATGTCTGGCCCAAGAACTACTGAAAACCCTCTTTGAAGATTTTGAAAAGATCTGCTTTTATTAACATTAGTAAACATAGGAACTATAAAATAAGTGACTGTTAACATGAAGCAACTGTTTTGAAACGTAGAACATCAGAACAAAACACAACATCGTATTTCATATTTATAAATGCACACAACTCTGCAGGTGGCCTATTGTGTGTGTATTAAAACCTTCTGTGGTTATCAATGGTTGACCTTATTGTACTGAGATCAGATGAATCCCAACAATGCCATACCCATTTATAGCCAACAGTCAAGAGGGCAAAAGGTAGCTATAAAAAAATAAAGTTAATATGGCAGATACACTTCTTGAAACCAAAACTTCCAAATAAAATCCAAGGATATAAACTTGTGATCTCAAGACATAGGGCAAATGTTTTCTGTTGCTCCACTCATAATTATATTGAAGGTATTAAATAAACTCTGGAGAAAAAAAGCCAATAAGAAGATACAGTTAATGTCGGAAGTTTACATACAACTTAGCTAAATACATTTAAACTTAATTTTTCATTATTCCTGATGTTTTATCCTGGTAAACATTCCCTGTCTTAAGGGATTTAAAATAAAAATATTTATAATTTCTCTCATCGCAGTGGATCAGACGTTTGAGGTGGGGAAGATGAGTCCAACACTTAGAATAAGTTGCTAGAATCTTCGCCCATTCCTCCTGACAGAATTACTAAGTCAGATTTATAGACCTCCTTGCTTTCACACACTTTTTTTTCTTTTTTTTTCTTCCAGTTTTGCCCACAAATCTTCTATTGGATTGAGGTCAGGGACACTCTAATACCTTAACTTAATTGTTCTTAAATCCTTTTGCAACTTTTTAAGTATGCTCGGCGTCATTGTCCATTTGGAAGAACCTTTTGCATTCTGACTGATGTCTGGAGAAGTTGCTTTAATTCATCCTCATAATCTTCTGTCCTCTATTTTGTGAGGTGCATCAGACCCCCACAACATGGTGCTGCCATTCCTTTGCTTCAAAGTTGGGATGGTGTTTTTCAGCTTGCAAGTAGGCCTGCATGATTCATTCTAAATCTAAAATGTGGATTCTCTTTTTTAAATTTTTTTCCAACCAAAGCCTTTTATTTCACTCAAGTTAAAAAAAAAAAAAAAGTGCTGTCTACACACTATTTTCAACTCTCTTGTAACATAAACAATTAATATCTTAAAAGTTGGTGAAAATAAATAGAATGTTAAGAATAATAAATAAAAAAGTACCTAATAAATAGCATCTGTGCTTCTTGGACACTTAAGCCCGATTCGGACGGGACTAGTTTTACAGGGGGTCGTTATAGAAATTTCTGTTTCACAGACGTACTTTGTGATTTTAATGCCGTCCGAATCTGCCATGTCTGTCTTTCTCTCACGTGACCTCTGTAAAAATTCCAGAGCAAATTACCTACTGTTTTTCAGCAAACTCTTGAGGTCCTCTGAGAAATCTAATCCCGTCCGAATGCAAATGTCTGATCGCCGAATATTTTTTTTCCAAAACGCGTTTTCTTTTGTGTTTTGGTCAACGTGAGCTACCGTACTATCACTAGCGCGCCGGTATTCAAATTTGCGCACCAATAATGGATGTCTTGTGCAACGCCCACATGTAAAACACAGAGACGCCTACCTCCATAATAAACTCAGAGATGTTAGTCCCGTCCAAATGCATACATGAAATGACAGACGTCGTCTGAAAAAAATTCAAACTCAAACGTCGTTTGGAAAACTAGTCCCGTCCGAAGAGGACTTAAACCAGCTACTACCATCTCAGAAGCTTCTAAAGCCATGACAGAATTTTTCTGGATTTATTTTACGCAGGCCCAGTCAAATGAGCCTATGCAACCTTGTGACCCACTGGAATTGCTGTAAGGAACTATAAGTGAAATAATCTATCTGTAAAAATCATTTGTGTCATGCAGGTTGCCTTTGTGCCAGGTTGTCAGTTTGCAGCCATCAGCTGTACACAGATGTGTAATCTGTGCTTTACAGAGTAGCGTTTACACCTCACATAAAACATCGATCATGTCATAACAGGCCTCCCCTTAATCATTGGCCGGATGAAACAGGATTTACTTTTATTTGTCTTTTAAAATAACATTGCTGAAGGGCGTCTTAAGAAATTATGGTCAGTGGGAGTGTCTTCAGGGTGTATGTATGCTCCACGTCTCAGAAAAGGCTACACCTGAGAGCACCTGCATACCGAATCTTTTGGCATATTCTAGCTGCTTGTTGTAGGAGTGTATGATCATTAATTTGCATGCGGGTCATAACTAAATCTGTTCCACTTCCTTGGGTTCTTGCTACAGTTCCTTTGAATTGTAATGGATGTAGACAAATTTCAGAGACTAATCAATAACAGTTATATTACTACACTTCTTTGTATAAAAATAACCCAATCAAAACAGCTTTTCAATGTGATTTAAGCATCATGTTTTAAGCGCTGCTAATGTTGGGTATATGGTTTAAAAAAGACACATCAGTTACAGGTACACAATATCACAAAATCTTGATACATGAAGATCACACCCATATGTGAACCTCCCTTACACTGTTACAAACAATGCTGGAAGGACACAATTGTATAAGATGTCTTTGTGTGCTGTAGAGAGACAAACCTGTTCGAGCATGACGATGCCCCTATGCAAAATGCGTGGCATGGAAGAAGTCACCTGCATTGAGCCTTGACCTCAACCCCACTGAACACTTTTGGGATGAAGTGGAATGCTGACTGCACACCAGGGCCTCCTCACACAACATCAGTGCCTGATCTCACTAAAACTCTTCTGTGAGGGATTTCTACTAGACTTTAAAGTGTGTCTGTGTGGGATTTAACAAGAGTTTTAGTGAGATCTGCACTGATATTTCATGAGGAGTTCCTGTGTGCAGTCAGCATTCCACTTCATCCCAAAGGTGTTCAATGGGAATACATCTGGATTGAGATGATTGAGAAAAAGCACATACTGTATGAATGTGATGATCAGGATTTCACTAATCTTTGGCCTTTATACACTGTATATATACAGTACACTTGTAGACTGTATTGCCTTTGTTTCTTTCTTTATTATGTTTTGTAAATAAATTTCAGCTGGATTAAGTTTTATTGTGATGGTTTATTTTAGAGTCCATTCACATGAAAGTTGATTGTCACCAGTACTACAAAAAGCAAAAGTACATTGCGTCACTTGTGTTTACACCTCACTCTCTGTGAGAAATTGAAAACAGTTCTGCCTACAGCTGATTCACCACACTTAAAAAGAACTTGTGTCTAGACATCCTGGATGGGGTGGCAGATGAAGCAGTTTTAGGATTTGGCCAATAAAGACACAAGTAATTAGGTTTTATGTGTGGGTGGGTGTGTAGGTAAACTAAAGTCAGATAGAGAGACATGAAAGCCAGCCGGAACAAACTCCATTATAGCTCATGTTTCATTGCTTTATCAAAGATGGGTTTATAATTGCGTGTGGAGCTGAATAGGACTGGCAGATGCGACAGGTGGAATAGATATTTGGTTAAAAATTATCTCATTGCTTTTCTATTAATGTTCTTCACTTCACCATACTCAGACCAGGGTGAGATGGAAAAATTCACTGCGATTAACTCTACAGTGCATAATAGGATTACATGTCGTAATGTCATCCTTGAAATTCATCAGGATTCAGTTTGTTTTCATTTCTCATCTTTGGTGATAAAAAAAATGGCCTTATGGGAATTGACATGTGCAAATATTATCAAGCTAAAGCGAGTTTGTTTTAAGCAGCTAAATATATATACTTTGTCTAATTTTGTTTTGAAAATAAGAATTGTTCAAATCCACAAAAATAAAATGTCATGTGCTTTATCTTATGATCAGTGGGGGTTGAAGGGAGGATTACACAGCTTATCCTAAAACAGGCGAGGGACATCTGTGCACCCACAGACATTCACCAGATTACAAAAATACACTCTACTAATTAGGGGATGAAACTAACTCAGCCAGCCAGACCTGCACAGGATTGTGGGTAATTGGACATAATTTTCCTGTTTAGGGCTTGCCTTGACAGCTCTTACTTTAACCTGACCCAAGCTGACCCAAGAAATGTTTGCATTCCCAGATCAGTTTCATTAAAATTTTATAAACCCCGGACGAAATAACTGAGCTCTCTTCTACATGCTGATAATGCAGTGTGCACATTTCTGAGACAGGACAAGAATGTTATCAGGCAGCTGTTGGAGTCAGTCTCATGCTATGTTCTAGAATTTAATTAATAGATCTCTTGTCATCTCTTCTGTATGTCTGCTCATCAACTCTGTCTGGCCATGATAGTGGAGGCTTTAGCCCTGGGATAGACAATGTCTGGCCAGTCCTCTGACTCTCCCCCCGGATCAGGAAACACTAAGAAAAGAAAATAATCTGATAAAATGCTTCAGTCAAGAGAGACACATACAGTAAACGTTGACAGGATAGATGGAAATGAAAAAGAAGTTAGAAACAGAAATAAATTTGAATCTATGATTCATGCAGTTGCATCTCGTTTGGGTGGTGACCATGCTCACGTTCAAAATCACCAGGCTGTATAGTTCTGAAGGCAGCTCTGCCTCAGAGGCAGAATGATATTTATTAGTTAACAGCCAGTAGAAACTTACCTGAGAGACAGTGCACATTTTCATTGTCTCAAAATCCTCTGTAGATGTTTTTAGCCAATAATAAATTGCTAACTATGGCAGCAGTGGCTTATATGGGTACAACTCTGGGTTACTGATCACTTTGTCTCTGTTTTAATGAGCACAGGGTTTTACATGCAGCTCACTAACATTTCTGAGCGAGTACCTGATCAAGTACTCTTCACTTATTGGCTCTTAAAACAAATGAATTTAATTCTGCCTTTCAAGGCAGTGAAATCCTCTTATTAAGTTAACATTAACCCATTCATATTCTATGATCAATTCATATGCTTTGGTCATGCTTCCAGCAAAGATCCCTGAGGATGTTGCTAACGCTGCAATTTTTAGAAACAGAAAAAATATGGGTTTTGCACTGAACAAGAATAAAGTAATTTACAATGCAACTACAAAAGTTATTAACAACTAAATACATGTTTACCTTTAATGACATTTTAATTATAAACTTTTTGTTGTTTACATTTCTTGTTGATAATGGGAAAGATGTTAAGTAATAGTTAAAGGCCTAGTTTCAATTTGAACGAGTCACTAAATGGAAGAACTAGAATTAAATGCCTGAAAAATGAGACAGTGTACATGTTTAACAACATTTCATAAATCATAAAAGGGTAGAAAAATCAGTAACCCAGACATCAGAGACAAGCAGATTTTGTGTTCACTATTGATCATTTCAACAGACAAGTTGGGTTTAATTGGTGGTATGCACCAAAGTTTAACTTATTGCACTTCATAGTGCTGCTCTACCATGCTCTCCACCATGCTCTCCAACATGCTCTCCAACATGCTTCTATCCCATCATTTGCTGTACTACATACACCTGTTGAGACATTTATAAAATTGCATAAATAGACAAACACATAAGTTTGTGGAAAACAGAGCATCCAGCAAAATGAAGAAAAAAATAAGTTTTTCACAAAGCCACAGTCAAACTCTCCTGGTTACTACATAATAATTTTTCAGATAAACTTGTTGACAGAAAATAAAGACACCAGACAGACTGGAATATTATCTTTCATCTGTAATGTGCAGACAGCTCATAACTGTGAACACAGAGTGCTGAAGAGGCTAAATATTACATTTTGTTAATCCACTTAGCTAGCAAACTAACTTATGATACATTAATATGTTATATTAGCCTCTATTTTTTCCTCATTTCCCAGGCAACCAAAACATGGGACTGGACAGCACACTAGAGCTTTTACTTACCATTTAATTGAGCTACTACCTTTATCATGTCCGTTACAGTGCCATTAATTCAGAGATGTTCAGTTCTTTTTGATGTAGTTGAGCATTTGCTAATCTAGATCACATAAACACTTGGCGAAGTTGGTGAACATGCAAAAAGACAACAGTTAAAACTATAGCTATGTTTAATAGTGAACGTACATGCATTTCCATACACACACACACACACACACACAGGATTGGGACTAAACAGCTGTGCAGCCATAGTTAGTTTGACTAATCAGAAAAAAGGCTTCAGTTTCATAGCGAACATAAACATTGGACCTTTGTTCAATGAAAAAGCTCATGTCGTCTGATGAGTCCAGACTGACCCTATTCCGGATTAATGGGTGTATCAGGGTAAGAAGGAAAGCAAATTAAGCAATGCACCCTTCATACATTATGCCCACTGTATAAGCCTTTGAAGACAGTGTTCAGGTGGGCAGGTCTAGGCTCAGCAATGTTGTGGTAATAAAATAAAGTCAGCTGACTACCTGAATGTACTCAATGACCAGGGTTCCACATCCTCCTTGGTGGTATGATTATATTCTAGAACTCAAACTGTGAACATGTGGTCCTGGCAAGCTGACATTTTCACACATGAACTGGCAACATTATGTGCTTTGATCAAAGTTAGAGGTGATTGAATAATATCTAAGAGTGTGAGACCTTTTTTTTTTTTTTTTTTTTTAAGAATAAAATGTGTGGTTAGAACTTTATATAGTGATTTAAGTGTAAACAATTTCAAGAAATGTATCTAACAATATTTCTCTTTTAGGGTCAGCCTTTTGTTTTTGCACAAAACTATTTTTATACAAGACAGAAGAATAGTTTCTCCTCAAGCACACTCATTTGTTGGTCACAAAGAGTGATATCAGTGATAAGTAGGCTAAACTTGAGTCCTGAAGCTAGTACTGTGATTACTTTTTACTCGGGAGACAAACATAACTAGATTAAAGCAGCTATTTTTGAACATGTACCAAACCTTGCTTCAGAGCACATAAGTGAGAGGAATGTGTGTGTGTGTTGGAACTTGTTGAGAATTATTGAGCTGTCCATAAAAGTTTTAGCAGGACAGTTGATATAAAAATATTCAAAATTAAGCACAATCTGTTTCTCTGTGCATACTGAACAGTGTGCATACAGATTATGGTAATAAATATGAAGCACCAAGAGTGCCATAGCACCTTGGACATAGAATTTAATGCTTGAGTAAAATGGATTATGTGAACAGTTTGAGAATGATCAGATTTTATTTAATTATGCCTGTATGGCTGCTGTGAGTTTGATTTGGCCTGTATTTAGTCCTTAATTAAACAGGAATGATATACAACATTACAGGTAACACACACTTGTCTGATTGATTTGTTACTGAAAAAAAGCCTGACTAAAACTGTAAGTGACTATGAAATTATTATTTTTTTTATCTATGTTGAATTAACATTAAGGTTGTTTTAAATTTTTCCTCATTTCTTTTTCTCTCTCTAATTCTCTAACATTGCTTTTTCCCTCCATGCCCAGGTCAGAAGTTCAGTATCTTCTTCCTTTCTATATAATTTGTGGTAATTGAAATACATTTCACACTATTGGTGAAGTACTGAACTGAGATCAGACTTACTCTTGACAGTTGGCCTTCTCTTCTTCTGTAAACTACAGTATATTATGGATATTGATCTCATACCTGATTTCCAAACATCATAAATCACCTACAATGTCTGAATATTCAGTTACTAATGCTTCTTCATTTGAACATGTCTTTTAAACAGATATAGGATTAATTTATTCGTTAATATATTTGGCCAGTTTGTGGAAATGATGGTGGACATGGCTGGTCATTTGTCTGAATGCTTTTCTCATTGGTTTTCCAATGGACATGAATTACATTCTCAGCGTACATATTTCTGTCTGGTCTCGTGTGTGTTTGTGATCCTGTCTGCATCTGCTGGATTCACACACCTCCAGTCTCAGCATTATCTCCATTAAACCCACACTCTGTGTCAAGATAAGGATGACGTTCAGACCTTGTTGTTGCCATAGTGCATGTTGTGTTGCTTTACACCTGAAACTGGTAGTGATCACCCAACAGTTATCTTTGGATTTATAAAATTCTGTCAAAACATTTTAATTTTTATTTAATGACAGATTTTTTAACAGAATGATGAAAAAACAGCTTTTTATATTCCTGGGCAGATTGTTATGGTATCCCTGAGTGGGCAATGTCGTTTGCTTATGGTCAAAAGTCGTGTACTGCTTTTCTCCAACTGAGTCCCAGTGATGAGGCTGGAAAAGACAACATGCTGATCTCTTCTTTAACATTCCCATGCCCTGCACTGCAGTGGAAACAGAGGTTTACAGCTGAAAACACATGAGAACGGATTGTTTTTTCCATATAAAATGCCTTGGGCAGTGGGCACGGCCAATCAAAAAAAAGATTACATGCATTTTAAAGAAGCAGCATTCATTTATGGCTCTTGTTTCTTTGGTGTTTGTGAATGTCACATTGTAACTGTCTGTCACTGAGAAATGGTTTGATTATAGGTAATTGTTTCAGTCTTACTTGAACGTTACAAAGTGAAAGAGAAAAGACAGAGTAAGTATAGCAGATAAGGCTGCACGATCCATCGTTTTAGCATCAACATCGTGATGTGTGCATGCTCAATAGTCACATTGCTGGGGGTGCGATGCAAGGCAGTGTTTCCCACATAGAAGGAGAAACGTTGAAAAGTAAAGCAGCGCAGATCCATACAGAACCACGGCACTGGACCGACATAAATAGTCAAGTAGACTTTATTGTCACTTTAACCATATACAGTTAGTACACAGTGAAACGAAACAACGTTCCTCCAGGACCAATTTACATTCAACATAAATTTACAACACAAATTAACAGAAAACTAACTAGCTAACTAAGAAGCCTAATTAGTTGGGTAGATGACACAAGACAGATTGACATTTAAGTTAATAGGGAACTATCTACTAATGCCTCTTTTCCACTGCATAGAACGGCACGACACGGTTCAGTTCAACTCACTTCGGTTCGGCGCAGTTCGGCTCGGTTTGCGCTTCCACTACAGTGTAGTAACGCTTTAGAGTGGGCGGGATTACTCACGTGTCGTTTAGTCGCGCTGCCGCTACTGCCGTGACGTCATCGTAAGCGCGCCACAAACAAACACACAACAATGGAGCATATCGATGGCATGGTGTTTGTCATTCTCGGCATGTGGATGTTTTTAACAGCGAGACGAAGGAGTTTGTTTCAAAAGAGGCCGACGGTTAATACAAAAAGGTGCGTGCGATTCTTCTCTGGCTGTTCTAAATATATCGGTTCTGTTGTGTCTCGTGTTGCAAGTTCGGTGACGCAGTAATGACGATTTTCTCCGGCTAATCAGTGACCAGCCGTGTTTACACTTCACGTTTTGGTAACGGTTCGGCGCGCTTGGAACCTCGGCTGAGGTGGTACTAGAAAAAAGGACAAGGTACCATGTACTGTTCCCAGTGGAAAACCCCCCCCAAAGTGAGTAGAACTGAACCGTGTCGTGCCGTACTATGCAGTGGAAAAGTGCCATTATATCGCTTATACGGGAAGTCCTGCTGTGGGCCAAGAAGGCTTCAGACATTACACGGCTCATTTAGGGTTTCAAAAAGGTCGTATACAACTAAAGTTATCAAACTTGAGCATACTATTATTATTATTATTATTATTGGTCACAGAAACAACCAATAACAACCTTAAAACATATGATCTTATGAAACGGTTCTATTTCTTTGCCTATGTAACCCATTTTTTAGAAAATACTTTTAAATTAAATCATGCCTGTATAGCTGGTTAAAATAAAATAAAATTCAGTTCATCATTGCCTGGGTTGTGCCGATAAAAGGACATACTGTACTGCATAATCCCGAGCCATATGTGTTTTATTTTATATATATATATATATATATAGATATGCTATAATTTCTAGATGCCAGTCTGCAATTCAAAAATGAGCGCCCCCATTTTAGAGGAAGACGCAGCATTCTTTATTAATATCATAGCATATTAGATCCTTCATTTGCTTTAATTGATAGTAAATAAGGTCAGTCAAATAGTGCAAACAACCCAGAGTAACAAGTAATTTTTCAGGGTTTTATAAAGGTTTTTTTTTTTCAGGGTTTTTTTTTTGTAAAGAGGTCTACAAAATCAGCCCCATTATTCTAGAATTATTATTATTTTTTGGAGCAATTCAAGACATCTAATGAACATTACTGTATTTCTGAATATCACAATAAATTTTACAACAACAAAAAAAAAAGACTGAAAAAAAAAGTATCATGCAGTCCTAACTGCAGAGGTAGGAAGAGAAACTCTGCACAAAAGAGGAAAGGATGACAAAGATAGAAAGGCGCAGGAGGAGATTTGGAGCCAAATGTTGATGTTGACTGCAGTGTTTTTGGGGAGTTCCATGGCGCAGATGTTTAAAAGTAGGGCAGAAGTGAACAGAGACTTGTGTAAGAGCGGAAAAGGAAGGAGTGCTTGTTTTTTCAGGTTTGGAACTAACATCTGTGTGGGTGCTCAACATGTGAGCTCTAAAATATAAAGCTGCACTGATCCCAAGCACTTCCATGGTGAATATAGCAATAATAAAGCTTTTACGTACATGATCACCAAAAGTTCTAGTGGAAAACTGATGTGTAAAATCATGTTATTAAATAGAATAGGGGAAGGCCCGCAGAATGATAAAAAATGCTTTAATAATTTTTTGACTTAAGAAAAAATGAATTATGTTGTTATTGTGTAATTAATACAGTTAACTGTGTAGTTAAAATTCTCGGTGTACACAGCTCTTTGAAACATTTCTGCAGTCCAGTGAAACTGCAGGAGGAAGTGAACTGTAAACATATGAATCTCATGTTTAATGTATTGTTGAGCTAAGCACGGCACTCATGCTAACACCACCTTGTGCGAACGTATGTGACATTTAAAATGTGATTATTAAATTTGTGGGTGCTTTTATAAAGGAGTGACATGATGGGATTTCATATTCTTAAACTAGCAAGTGTGTGACAACTGAAATTGTTATTTGTGTCATACACTGTCTGGATTGAGCACAAGTTCTGATTGAGATTGCAATAGAGAATATATGAAGGTGTATGTCCTTCCATCTGTGTGTGTGTTTGTCCAATATACTTGTTAGCTTGATGTCTCAATAGGAAGTGGTTGAATGTTTGTAGGATTTATATGAGATTATTGTTGTGGCCACCAGATTAACTATTTATAAAAGTGCTGTCAATCGATTAAAACATTTAGTTTTATAATTTCCCAAACATTATCATTTGAGAGATTTTAATTTAAGATTTGTTAAATGTTAAACTTGCAGGGGCAATCGTATTGTGAGCCCTGTCTGTTCCTGTAGTGAGGACGACATCTGTTATCTCCTTTTCAGCTTAGCTAGAACAAAATGTCTTTCTAGTGTTTTTAACACGTACAGAGTGAATGAGTACAGTTGCCATTTGTCATCAATTAGATGTGCTGTTACACAGAGGTAATTCTGTTTACTTACTGATGGCCAGTGCTCTCCAGTAAATGCACTAAAAGTAGCTTCTGCTAACTGCCTCACTTTCACAGCTGTTTTCAGTGTCTTACAGTACATTTGACGTATTCTTGTAGAAATAGTTCTCCTTAAAGATAGATCGAGCACACAACTTTGGTTTTTATCCAAACTTTTATCTAGAAGCTTTTTATAATGGAAATTTTCAGCACACCTGGTCATGTTTCCTCAGGCATTTTATTATCCGTTAAACGTGCCATTATCACACACAGACAGGTAACTACGCTGTGATTATGGCAAGCCATTAGGGTCAAACGTATGGCTTAACTTAACACGTTAAAACCTCTAGATTAATCGCATGCGTTAAAGCGTTAATATTGACAGCCCTAATATTTACTTACATTTCTGATCCTGAAAGAAATTATAAACATCCATAAGCATAGTAACTCAATAGTTATGTACAGTGGCATGATTTATTTTTATTTTAGTATTTGCCACTTTCTGAATTTGAAACTTTCTGAATGTATGTGACACTTAAATGATTTGGATCATAAAACAAATTTTAATATTACACAAAGATCAACTACCTCGCCCTAAGTGCGAAAGCCCAAAACCTAATAATTGGTTTTGCCGACCTTGGTGGCAACAACTGCAATCAAGATTTTGTGATGACTGACAATTAATCTTTCACATTGCTGTGGAGGAATCTTGGCCCACTCTTTCTAGCAGAATTGTTTTAATTCAGCCACATTGGAACGTTTTCAAGCATGAACAGCTTGTTTAAGGTCATATCAATTGGATTTAAGTCCAGACTTTGACTAGGCTTTAACTCCACGATCCTCACAGCACCCTTTCCTTTGTCGAGGTGGGAGTAGGCCTGATGGAGCAGGTATAGGATGGCAATGTCAACATTAACCTTCTCCCTGTAGTGAAACTGTAGGGGATCCAGTGCATGATACACCTAAGGTCTGACAAGATGGAGAATCTGTCGCTCACATGAGACAAGATATTTAACAGCGGTCAGGGCCCATCCTTGGATACAAACTCAGATTGAAAATGTGCTGAAAATCTGCAAAGGGAGTCTTTAACACAAGCTCTCAGCATTCTTCGGTGGACCTTGTTTGGGCCAGCTGTCTTGTGGGGTGGAGCCTCCTCAGTCCCTTTTTGACCTGATCAGCAGTAATGGTGGACATGGTGTATGATGTGGGGGATACTTGAGGAGGACAGGAGGTGAGAAGTGGACAGGCAGTAGTAACAGTGGGGGCAAGACAGTCAAACCTGTTGTAGAACCGGTTTAACTCATCAATAATGCTTAACTGATTAGATTTTGGAGTTGAACCAAACAGGCCCAAGGTCAAGGCAAGGGCAAATAGTTTTTCCAAAATGGCTTATTTTTTGTTTGAAATATAGTTCAAGGATATTTCAAGCACACAACTTGAAGGACTAGACTTTTTTGACTAGACTTAGCTGGAAACTGAAGCTGTGAGGATATGGGTATCTGGGATCAACATAGGTTCAAGGATTTTGCTAGCAGCAATATTGTGCATTTCTTGCTTTATAATTTGCATGGAATTAAGGTTAATTCAGGTTGTGCATACTATAATGCCTCTGAATATTTTTTTTTAATTCTAGATACCTTTTCTTTTTTTTTTATAATTCATATGTACTGCATTATTTGTTCTGTCATTTCACTCATTGTTTTTGTGTGTGTTTTCAGAATTCTATGAATTTACCTCCAGACAAAGCCCGGTTACTACGCCAGTATGACAACGAGAAGAAGTGGGAGCTTATCTGTGATCAGGTGAGCAGTATGATGTTACACTTCCAATACTGTTCTGTTTCTGAATAGACTAAGCATGCCTCCTGTGTATGGAGCTCACAGCTATAGCAGCCTTTATAAATCCTGCTACATCTGTGTTCCAGTAAGCCACTGTTTAACCTTGGCCAGAGGCCTTTTCTTTGGTTTTCTTTCCCAAAATCACCAGGTTGCTTCTAGTTATTTCAGGCCTGTTATTGACATTTGCCTGAATGAAGACTGATGTTATGTAGCCTCTCACTGTTAATTTCGGACAGGTTGATTTTTTTTAGGTTGTGCTACTGAATTAAGACTATTTCCAGAAGCACAAATCTGATTTAATGGCCAACATCTATATCAAGTCATGTAAGGTTACCTACTGTGGTGTGCCTCATGGATCTGTGTTTAGGCTTCTGCTCTTTTTAATGTACACCAGGTTTCTCTTTGACCATCCCACAACTAACTTGTACCTGTGTATGGTCATTTTGTAGCTACTGAGCTCTGCATTGCATGTTTTCTTCTTAGTGATAATTTTAGATGTCTGGATTGCATTTATTTGTATAATATCTCTTTGTGATTTACTTTAAGCATAAGCAAAAAAAAAAGAGAGAGAGAATGAAAAAGTAAAACAATGAATGTGTGTAAAGCTGTTTTGAGACAATGTCAATTGTTAAAAGCGCTATATAAATAAAATTGAATTGAATTGAATGAATAAGCAGAATTTCATGAATATTAGTACTATTACTAGTGCTATGTGTTAAACAGCTTTGGTGTGTTAGGGCCTTGTTTTGAGTTTTCCCTGGGAACTGTACGTTTTTCCTGTTATTGTGAATGCAACACCAGTGTTATCTGTGGAGTGTCCTTACCAAGGCCAACGAAAAGGAATAGCGTTTCCAAAACTTACAGTTAAAATACTTAGATGAGGATGAAATGTAACAACTTTTAAAACTTTGATTGCAACTTTTGTTTCCATACTGTTTAAAATGTAACAAACTTATAATATTTGAAAATATGTGCTGTTGATAAGGTTAAGGTTTGAAATATTTTTCTCTTTTCCTGTATTATCAGGAAATATAGTGTAGTAAATCCTGATGCATGACACAACACAAACACCACAACCAAGGACACCAAGGAGCACATGGCACTCTTTAAAGTCAAAAGAAGACTAAGGCAAAAATGCCTGTCTTTTTGTTAGGATTTTAGTCTTTTTTTTTTATTTAAAGAATGCATGTTACTAGTTCTACACTGCTGTTGTTGTACTGTATGTGTCCTGTTTGTGCATCATGCAGTTTTTACAAATAATTATATCTTTGTTCCCTATCAGGAAAGATTTCAAGTGAAAAACCCTCCTCACACATACCTCCAGAAGCTGAAGAGTTATCTGGACCCAGCGGTCACCAGGAAGGTCAGTTCTGATTTGCTGTAGCACTTTATGGCTTACCTGTTAAACAGTAGTGTAGCAACACTCCTCTGCTGTCATCACATGTGAGGTTATCGACATTGTGTCTGAGGAGTGGGCCTGGCTTGTGGAATCATCTCCAGTGGATGTTTTATTATTTGGTTCAGGATAACTGTTCATTCCTGAAGCAGAGAGTGTATGCTGTGTGAAAAGTTTTCTCCTTTAAGGCGTTTCAAGGTTTAACCAGTGCAAGGTGACATTTTATGAAGGCATAGACAGGAGCACAGATGGATGATGACAGGAAAGACAAGAGAATGATGAATGAATGAAGATCAAGCAAAAGATGTAAGAAAGGTGATAAAATGAGACATGCAAAGCTTTAAAGATGGTACCATAGCAAGCATGTTCAGAAACAACCACAAATGAATTACGTTTTATGAAATTAGTTATAAATGAGGGGTTTGTTTCCTACATACAATTATACTGCGTAATGAGAAGTGTTTAAAAGTCATGAAGTTAACACCGTTATGCCTGAAGGTTTGCACAAGCGTTTATCTAACATGTACTTATTATACTTTGATTTGCTTTGTCTTCTGCCTCTGTGATGGTAAGATGAAAATTCATTTTCTTTCATTGAGTGTGAAGTTTGCTTTTTTTTCTCTGAGTGTAGAAGGATCATTATAATTAGACAGACAACACCCAGCCATCATACACAAGCCCTCCTCCTGGGTATTGCACACTTCGACCTCCCTGCCCTTCCTGAAAACAGCGGCAAGAGCTCGGGGGCAAAAGAAACAGAAAGTACAGTTAAAAAGAGAATAAAAGAGGAGAAGGGCGGGGGGGGACTGCAAGCACATACAAGCAGAAACAAAAAAGAGAGAGACAAGGAGAAAATAGTTGCGGGAGAAAAAAAGGGGCCCAGTAACACTCTTAAGGATAAAAGTGTTAGCGATAAAGGGAGGTAAGAGGCAGACAGTGAAAAGAAGGAGAGCCATGGAGCGAGAGAGAGAGAGTTATGGTTTTACATAATGGCTTCTCCCTTTTTTAACAGCTGAACAATTGCTACTTTATATAGTGGTGAGCATGGAGAGTGGCAGTGGACCTTCTCTCATTTTTACATAGGACACATTCCACATGCCCTTCCTGGCCAATCAGCTAGCAGCAGGAAGACGACCATTGCATAAGTTCCTGAAGAATGTCTGAGCCATAGATTTGTTTCCAGTTTCAAGGATGACCCCTCTGGGAGAACACCCCCACCCCCTTCCTTTCTCTCTGTCTGTCTCTCTCTCTCTCTCTCTCTCTCTCTCTCTCTCTCACTCTCTCTCTTACGTTCTCACACAGCTGGGAATGCTTAGCAAAGAGTGAGAAGTCTAGAATCCATGTGAACATTTACAGACTTAAAGAGGTAGATCCGTTTTAAATATAAAAATGTTGGTCATGTAATTGTATTATATTACTTATTGTATAATACTCAATTATAATTCTAGGTCTTTTATTAATAATACTCATATTATGAGTCAGATGAGGATGCAGTATGAAGATCCTGAAACAAAACAAGACCCTTTGTTAGTTAGTTAGGCGCAGTAAAGTAATAAATTTGCCCAATATTCCAATGCAAGCTGTAGCCAGACTTAAGCTTGTATTTTAATGCAGTATGTAACCTTTAGTAGTTTAACTAAGCTCATTAATTTGTAGTGGATTATGGATAAAGCCCTACCTAATGACAAGCTACAAGACCTCGTATGGGTAAAATAGTCACAAAAATACACAGTCATGGCTTTGTATAGGATGATAACATTGAAAGTTTTTTTTTTTTCTTTTTTCTCTCGAACATGTGGATACACTCACACAGGCAACAGCCCAGAGTTTCTCTCCACATGTGTCAGAGCCACCCACACAGAGAGCTGTCATGAAGCGCATGCTTTATTTTTTATTTATTTTCTAACTTTGCCTCTGTTCTTTTAGTTTGTTTATTTAATATCATTCTCTACCCCTACCTGTCTAGCTTGTCTTTTCTTTTCCCTTCTTTTTCCTGTCTATTTTTGTTCCTATTTTTATTGCGTTCACCTCTCTCTTGTGGTTGAAGCCGGTGCGCTCTCACCAGCTGAAAACTGTTGTGTATTTGACTTTTGATGAATCATTGATTGAGTCTGGCCTGACAGTTTCCAGTTTCCCTACTTCATCTGTATCAGCACATCTTCTAAAGGCTGTTATCTCTGTGCGCGTGTATGTGTGTGCGTGTGTGTGTGCGCGTGTGTGTGTGCGTGCATGTGTGTGTGTGCGTGCATGTGTGTGTGTGCGTGCATGTGTGTGTGTGCGCGCGTGTGTGGCTTCAGCTGAGCTTTTTGTCTGTAGATGAAGGAAGGCTAGTCTGCCCCTCCTCTGCCTGCTCTGCTGTGATGAGCAGTTTGTTCACATGCATTTCACCTGACACAAGATTGGGTCATGGGGCTTGCACACAGGGATTGTTACCTTGGAAACAGCACGCGGGACAAGAATGGGTCCACAGTTTAGCTTCAGCACAGAGAGGCTCACACATGCAATGGGCTCCCACTTTAATGAGATGATATGATTACACAAGGCATAGGAGTCACCTCTGAACCAAAACAGCAACCAGCAGGACTCCTCGTCACCCAGGCATTTGCTAATTAACACTCTTTGCAATGATTTTTGTAACCAGGCGGGTGAATTCTCCATTGAGTGCTAACAAATGTTGATCACACTAATGAAATAATGAGTTCCTGAACTCAGTGACGGACTTGTTTTCTCACAAGACTTGTGCATCATGATATATAGTTATGACATTGATATACAATACATCTTTCACATCACTGCATGTTTTTTCTTTAGAGATAATTTGACTAGGATTTACCTGTAGTGAAGTACAAACCGGATTCCAAAAAAGTTGGGACACTAAACAAATTGTGAATAAAAACTGAATGCAATGATGTGGAGATGGCAAATGTCAATATTTTATTCAGAATAGAACATAGATGACAGATCAAAAGTTTAATCCGAGAAAATGTATCATTTTAAAGGAAAAATATGTTGATTCCAAATTTTACGGTGTCAACAAATCCCAAAAAAGTTGGGACAAGTAGCAATAAGAGGCTGGAAAAAGTAAATTTGAGCATAACGAAGAGCTGGAAGAACAATTAACAGTAATTAGGTTAATTGGCAACATGATTGGGTATAAAAAGAGCTTCTCAGAGTGGCAGTGTCTCTCAGAAGCCAAGATGGGTAGAGGATCACCAATTCCCACAATGTTGCGCAGAAAGATGGTGGAGCAATATCAGAAAGGTGTTACCCAGCGAAAAATTGCAAAGACTTTGCAGTTATCATCATCAACTGTGCATAATATCATCCGAAGATTCAGAGAATCTGGAACAATCTCTGTGCGTAAGGGTCAAGGGCGTAAAACCATACTGGATGCCCGTGATCTCCGGGCCCTTAAACGACACTGCACCACAAACAGGAATGCTACTGTAAAGGAAATCACAGAATGAGCTCAGGAATACTTCCAGAAACCATTGTCAGTGAACACAATCCACCGTGCCATCCGCCGTTGCCAGCTGAAACTCTACAGTGCAAAGAAGAAGCCATTTCTAAGCAAGATCCACAAGCACAGGCGTTTTCATTGGGCCAGGGATCATTTAAAATGGAGTGTGGCAAAATGGAAGACTGTTCTGTGGTCAGACGAGTCACGATTCAAAGTTCTTGTTGGAAATGTGGGACGCCATGTCAACCCGGACCAAAGAGGACAAGGAGAACCCAAGTTGTTATCAACTCTCAGTTCAGAAGCCTGCATCTCTGATGGTATGGGGTTGCATGAGTGCGTGTGGCATGGGCAGCTTGCATGTCTGGAAAGGCTCCATCAATGCAGAAAAATACATTCAGGTTCTAGAACAACATATGCTCCCATCCAGACGTCATCTCTTTCAGGGAAGACCCTGCATTTTTCAACAAGATAATGCCAGACCACATTCTGCATCAATCACAACATCATGGCTGCGTAGGAGAAGGATCCGGGTACTGAAATGGCCAGTCTGCAGTCCAGATCTTTCCCCTATAGAGAACATTTGGCGCATCATAAAGAGGAAGGTGCGACAAAGAAGGCCCGAGACGATTGAACAGTTAGAGGCCTGTATTAGACAAGAATGGGAGAGCATTCATATTTATAAACTTGAGAAACTGGTCTCCTCGGTCCCCAGACGTCTGTTAAGTGTTGTAAGAAGAAGGGGAGATGCCACACAGTGGTGAAAATGGCCTTGTCCCAACTTTTTTGGGATTTGTTGACACCATGACATTTTGATTCACCATATTTTTCCCTTAAAATGATACATTTTCTCAGTTTAAACTTTTGTTCCGTGATTTATGTTCTATTCTGAATAAAATATTGACATTTAGCCATCTCCACATCATTGCATTCAGTTTTTATTCACAATTTGTTTAGTGTCCCAACTTTTTTGGAATCCGGTTTGTAGTTTAGATTTTTCAGAGAAGTTTTTAACATGACCCTGTTCCCATTCATACATGTTTCCTTTTTATCCCGTGTGCAGAAATTCCGTCGGAGAGTCCAAGAATCCACTCAGGTGCTGAGAGAACTAGAAATTTCATTAAGGACCAATCACATCGGGTGAGTGATCAAGACTCTGTGTGTGTGTGTGTGTGTGTGTGTGTGTGTGTGTGTGTGTGTGTGTGTGTGTGTGTGTGTGTGTGTGTGTGTGTGTGTGTGTTTAAAGCTTTGTATTGAATAATTATACATTAATAAGATTTAATTTAAAAAATGTGTTTAGATTTGCATATGATTTCCTTTAAGACTAATAATCTTAGTTTTCTTATGAGAACCGCCGAAAATAGGTACATTACATAGAATTAAGTAAATACTGTAACAAAACTGTAAGTGTTGGTCAGATGTTCATAATGAGTCAATCATGATGCTTGGCATCAAGAACATAGTCGCACAGAATAATACTCCATGTGACAAATTCTTCATGTTAAGAGTCATTTGTCCATTTTTTCATTGTAAAAAAAAAAGTCAACAGTTTATTACTATCCTTTTCGGTTTTAATAATGTATTCAATATTAATTTCAGTAATTTCCAATATCCTTAGATTATGTTTCCTTGATTTCCTTTGAATCGTCTGTGACTTTTTTTTTGGGCAGTAAGTGTATTTACATAGAGGGGGTGAGCAGTTTAAGAGTATGGTATATAAGGTAATTTATGGTCCTTGATTCTCTAAAGGTCTCATTTGTTGTGATGTTATGGCTGAGAAAATAAGACGCTGAGATCATTTGTTATAGATGGCAATGTCACAAGAAGTCAATCTGCATCAGTAGGAACTGGAAAAGCTGACAGATTTTGATGAGGTATCACCACTGCAGAAAAGCAGGAAGTCCTGCTTTTCCTGCTGTTCTAACTGTCCGTGCAACTAAATGTACAAGATTTTACTGACAGAGATTCTCAGCTGTACCATAAACACTTCAAGCACAATGATGGGCCACTTCATATAAGCACACAATGCTCATTTACACAGCACAGAGATTTGCTTTGCATGTTTTAGCAAACCTTATGCTTCTAAACCGGATTATACTGGACTGATCTGTCGTATCTGTATAATATAATGGAGTGCTAGTCATTTTTAGTTACATGTGGAGAAGGACAAATTAGCACAACAGCACAATAAGGCTGTGTTGAAAATGTCGGGAGAGTTAAATTGAATAGTAATTGCTCTTTGAGAAGTGCCTGCAAAAGTAGACTCTACAAAGTTGCCACAGAATATAAGCCAATCAAAGACAAGTATGAGAAGAATGGACGTTCTTTCCATGTGGCATTACGAATTAAAGCACATGAGTGTGCACTCACGGTGGAGAGAACCGACTGGCTTTTGATCACTCAGCTTCTGCCGTGTATGATTCACTGTCATTGCTTTTAGAGTGGAAAAATTCAACCTTCTGGCCAGAGAATGATGGAAGGAAACACTTAGAATTTAGATTCTGTAAAAGGAAGCATTTCAAATCCTTCCGGTGTCTCTTCATGAGCTTCTGTTTTAGACTGTATTTTATACGTAATGGTCTGCAGATTTAGCACGAGGAATGTTGACGTTTCTGAAAACACATATTTACAGCTTTGTCCCGAATATATCTCTCTCTGTGTGTCTTTTTGCGTAGATGGGTGCGTGAGTTTCTGAACGAGGAGAATAAGGGTCTGGATGTGTTGGTGGAGTATCTCTCATTTGCACAGTATGCTGTCACGTAAGTCACACATGCTGATACACAACACACTGTGAGCACAATAGATCTCTTCTCGTTAACCATAGATGTACACACACACACACACACATTGCCACATATGCTGTGGTACACTGACTCATCACTCTCACTCTTTTCGCTCTCTCTCTGACTGGACCAGGAATTAGTGTGTATAAAGTACAACTGTCCATTCAGTCCATTCACAGAGACAGTCACATGATTGTACTGTAGAGCCTGTAAGCATTTCACTGCATTGTTATACTGTGTATGGTTGTATATGTGACAAATGACATTTGAATTTGAGCCTGTAGCAGTTTCCAATTCAGTGTGTGAATAACATTTATATAATATAGTATATACAAGTCCTTCTCAAAAAATTTGCATATTGTGATAAAGTTCAATATTTTCTGTAATGTACTGATAAACATTAGACTTTTATATATTTTAGATTCATTACACACAACTGAAGTAGTTCAAGCCTTTTATTGTTTTAATATTGATGATTGTGGCATACAGCTCATGAAAACCCAAAATTCCTTATCTCAAAAAATTAGCATATCATGAAAAGGTTCTCTAAACGAGCTTTTAACCTAATCATCTGTATTCAGCTAATTAACTCTAAACACCTGCAAAAGATTCCTGAGGCTTTTAAAAACTCCCAGCCTGGTTCATTACTCAAAACCGCAATCATGGGTAAGACTGCCGACCTGACTGCTGTCCAGAAGGCCATCATTGACACCCTCAAGCAAGAGGGTAAGACACAGAAAGACATTTCTGAACGAATAGGCTGTTCCCAGAGTGCTGTATCAAGGCACCTCAGTGGGAAGTCTGTGGGAAGGAAATGCTGCACAACGAGAAGAGGTGACCGGGCCCTGAGGAAGATTGTGGAGAAGGACTGATTCCAGACCTTGGGGGACCTGCGGAAGCAGTGGACTGAGTCTGGAGTAGGAACATCCAGAGCCACCGTGTACAGGCGTGTGTAGGAAATGGGCTACAGGTGCCGCATTCCCCAGGTCAAGCCACTTTTGAACCAGAAACAGCGGCAGAATTTCCTGACCTGGGCTACAGAGAAGCAGCACTGGACTGTTACTCAGTGGTCCAAAGTACTTTTTTCGTATGAAAGCAAATTTTGCATGTCATTCGGAAATCAAGGTGCCAGAGTCTGGAGGAAAACTGGGGAGAGGGAAATGCCAAAATGCCTGAAGTCCAGTGTCAAGTACCCACAGTCAGTGATGGTCTGGGGTGCCATGTCAGCTGCTGGTGTTGGTCCACTGTGTTTTATCAAGGGCAGGGTCAATGCAGCTAGCTATCAGGAGATTTTGGAGCACTTCATGCTTCCATCTGCTGAAAAGCTTTATGGAGATTTAATTTAATTTTAATTTTAATTTTAAAAGATTTAATTTTTCAGCACGACCTGGCACCTGCTCACAGTGCCAAAACCACTGGTAAATGGTTTACTGACCATGGTATTACTGTGCTCAATTGGCCTGCCAACTCTCCTGACTTGAACCCCATAGAGAATCTGTGGGATATTGTGAAGAGAAAGTTGAGAGACACAAGACCCAACACTCTGGATGAGCTTAAGGCCGCTATCGAAGCATCCTGGGCCTCCATAACACCTCAGCAGTGCCACAGGCTGATTGCCTCCATGCCACGCCACATTGAAGCAGTCATTTCTGCAAAAGGATTCCCGACCAAGTATTGAGTGCATAACTGAACATAATTATTTGAAGGTTGATTTTCTTTGTATTAAAAACACTTTTCTTTTATTGGTCGGATGAAATATGCTAATTTTTGAGATAGGGATTTTGGGTTTTCATGAGCTGTATGCCCCAATCATCAATATTAAAACAATAAAAGGCTTGAACTACTTCAGTTGTGTGTAATGAATCTAAAATATATGAAAGTCTAATGTTTAGCAGTACATTACAGAAAATAATGAACTTTATCACAATATGCTAATTTTTTGAGAAGGACGTGTATATCAACGGCAGTTTTTATATATTTTACAGCAGTCGAAGTTGGACACAGGCTTGGATTTACTTTCTACTTTTTTTAAGTATGAAATAATGCATTATGTAATTAAGTAACAACAACAGTAATAAAATCAGTTAGTTGTTATTTTAAGAGACAAAGGTCAGCTGTTCTAGAATAGTTTTTGCAAGAACCGTATTGTCAAGTGCAATTGCAAAACTCTTGATGAACCTGGCTCTCATGAAGACCATCTCAGAATAGCACGATCAAAACTTACCTCTGCTTCAGAGGAGAAGATTATTTAGAGTTACCAGCCACAAAAGCCACTAATTAACAAACAGGATCTTAGATTAGAGCCATTATGAAGGTTTTACCTCAAGATTAACTGCTCAGTGGACATTATTGCATATTTTGGAAGCTTTGAGTATTGTTTTACAGTGTAGTAATAAAAATTAGGAAATGTCAAGGAATAACAAGAACCTTTTGACTGGTAGAGTATATATAATACATTTAATGTTAATAAATAATATATTTAATGTTTTTTGGAGCATTTTGTGGGAAAAAGTAATGAGTAAAAATGGGTATTTCATTTTAGCGGTTAAAAGAAGTGAATAGGACACTATTTGAGATTTTACCTTTGTTAAATATAAAAAAAATTGAAGGAATTGAAGAGTGTAGATTTTACACGTATCTCAGCTAGTGTGAGAAATGCCCATGCATTCAGAATGCTCTGTTTTAACATGTATAGATTTGATGGCGACACTTTTGAGAATGGCACAGACAATGCGATGGATAAGTCTAAATCCTGGAGTCGCTCTATCGAAGATCTCCATCGAGGGAATAGTCTACCCTCTCCAGGAAGCATCAGCAGAGCTGGGAGACATTCTACATTAAGGTAAACTCTTAAGTTAAATGTAATGAAAGAATTCCCTCAGATGATAATTTACTTGCATGTACAACAGCGGGCAGACAAATGGCAAAGGCAGCAGTTATTTGCAGTGGTGTGAATCAGATTTAAGTGTGTGTCCTCGCTCTTTAATATAAACTCATGATTTTAATTAGTCATAAAGTTCTTGTTCTAACGTTTTATTATTTCTGGTACACAGGAACTCTAAGGTTAATAATAAACCAATAAAATATGTTATTTACTTTTCTTTCTTTTTTTATTTTATTTATTTATTTATTTATTTATTTTTTAGAACAGAGCAGTTTGCAGGTTTTGTATAACAAACAATCAGATTTTTTTTATATTGTTAACTTTAAATGGGAGGAAAAAGAAGCTGATGAGGAAAACACTGCTTGTAGCTGCTATAACAGGAACAAACTTGTTTTGTGGTTCTTTTAGAACGTTAAGCATGACTGTTAAATGTTATCAGTTGCTGTTTAATAATGTTGTAAATTGTGATTGCTGGCAAATTGGTGTCATATAGGACTAATAAAGTACTTAGAGACGTGCTTTTAGATTTATTTTCAGTTTTATTCCTAATATAATAAAGAAAATTCCTTAGAAGTGGCTATTATCAAAACAAAAACTAAATCCTCAACATTTCCATCTCTGTGAAAGTCTCACCATTATTTATATAAAACAACAACAAAATGTGTGTTTTATCTAGTGTTCTTCACTGCATGCTTTCCTGGCTCTTCATTTGGCAGGCAGATGAGATGCTTCGCCCAGTCTTGTACTGTTCACCAAACCCCTTTTTTTGTTAAGTTTGTTTTGACTCCCAGAAGTATAAACGGTACTGATTTTGATCTGCCTAACCTATAGTGTTTCATAACGAGATCATAAGATGGATTTCTTGCCTTCATAGCAAAAACTTGTCAAAACTAGTCATCCTAGCATGAGGTATAAACTCTATGAATAACAGTCTTACACAAACCAACGTGAGCATGATCAGACTTCCATTTCTGTGATTAATGAATTACTCACATTTACACAGAACACTGTTCTTTCTCCGGAAGTGTATACGTATGTAGGGGTGTAACTTCTGTTTTGACTAACTTTAATTTGTCTATGGTAGAAATAAAATGAGCTAAAAACATGATAGATTTCGTTTCCTGTAAAAGAAACCCCTCACGTGTCCAGCAGGATGTGAGGTTCTGTCCATGTTGCATAATCATGCATCATACCCAAATGTACCCCTGTAGTTTATTGTTCTACACATGATTAGTGATGATTTACAGTATTATACACATTCTATTTTCAAAGGTCAAATAAAAAATGGTGAAACACTTAATGAAGACAATTGTATGATAATGACTTGCATTTAAATATATGAAAATGAGGAGCGCTCAGGCTCATGTGTATGTGCAAGCCTGTGTCTCATTCATACTGTCTCAGTACTTTAGTAAAGACTTAAAAAACAGATAACTGTCCATTCAAAAAGGCATATAGACAAATCGGTGTGTGTGAGTATGTACTTTGTGACAAGACAGAAATAACCTATTTCTGTGTATGTGAGAGACAGGGTGTTGGTTAAGATTATGATGCAGTTATTTGTCACATACTATACAGTGCAGTGGAATGGTTTTTTTTTTTTTTTTTTTTTTTTTTACATATCTCAGTTAGGAAGTTAGTTCAGAGCACAAGGTCAGCCAGGATGCAGCGTCCCTGGAGCAGATAGGATTTGGGGCTGAGACTTCAACCTTCGGCTTTCCGATCAGTGACCCAGAGCCAGCTAGTCCTTTTGAGCCAAAGCTTTAGTTCCTGTGAGGATTTTTTTGTTTGCTTACATTAATTTAATGAAATTACAATATGTTTTCCTTTTGCCTATTGGGGCTAAGTTTTAGATAAGATTTAGCTGTAGTGTAGCATTAATAATTGTCAGTAAAACCTATGTAATTATATGTAGCGATTAAGATGCATTCCGTCTGAGAGTGTATATTTTTTAATCTGCCTGCATTTCTTAAAAATACATGTCTCTCTTTTTAATTTTTTCATTTTTGTTGTCTAACTTTTGTTTGTTTGCCCCTGTACTGCACATAAAAACCTAGAGCTCATTCTGCCTTTACAAAGCACCCCAGACCTCTGCCATGCATGTCAATGATGCTGCCATTGTGTGTGTGTGTGTGTGTGTGTGTGTGTGTGTGTGTGTGTGTGTGTGTGTGTGTGTGTGTGTGTGTGTGTGTGTGTGTGTGAGAGAGAGAGAGAGAGAGAGAGAAGCTGCCGAGTTAAAACAATACTGTCTACACTGCAGAGGAACCACTTATTTTAGGCGACCGTGTTTAATGCCCTCGTCGTAATTTAAGGTATGGCTGGTGGGCTGGCAGTCTCCAGAGCATAATAAAATTATATTTCACTTTAGATTCCAGTGCTGTTACCGGGACAACATTTGTTAGTTTGTTAGATTTCTCTGATTCTGTTTCTTCTTGCTAGTTTAACACTGTGTGTTTGTGTTTGAGATTTTATGAAACTTTTCTTCTCCATTTTGCACTGTTTTCTTAGATGTAATACATTGCCCAGCAGAAGAACATTAAAGAATTCGAGATTGCTGTGTAAGAAAGACGATGTTCACGTCTGCATCATGTGTCTACGAGCCATAATGAACTATCAGGTAAATCCCACACACAGAAAAGCATGTGCAATACTCAAGGTTTTCTCGTGCTTATATTTTGACAGGTCATTTTTCAAATGTTTTAGTTTCTGTGTTTAATTAAATTTCAGGCATCCTTCTGTGCTTATTAATGCATCACTCATTTTTTTTCCATGTGTGTTATTGTTGTTAGTATGGCTTCAACATGGTTATGTCCCACCCTCATGCTGTGAATGAAATTGCACTAAGTCTGAACAACAAGAACCCCAGGTAAAGCATTCTAATTGGTGTGTGTGTCTGCATGCATGCGTATGTGTGTTCGTGTGTGTGTGTGTATGAGTGAGTCTGTACAGGAGGGAGAAAGTGTTTTAGAGATGGTGATTTAAAAACACCTGCTTTGTAATGGAGTTTTCCCAGCATGTGCTACACTCTACACTCTCATACAGGCAGGTTTCGAGTCCTCTGGCAGGGCCATAAATATCGGCAGCTGCAACAGGACAGTCTCCTAATCTGTGCATGTGGGTGTGCCCAGTTTTGCATGTGCATAGCCTCCTGACTTGTTTTGTGTCAGTGCACTGCAGGCTGATAGCAAAACAGCAGCCATGCCAGTTTAACACGACTGTTGGTTTTGCTGTTTAATGTGATATAATTTCAGACACAAACTTGAAATGGTGAATAAAATGGTGAAGCGCTGACATCCTTCCACTCTCTCTCTCTTTCTCTCTCACTCTCTTTTTGTGTGTGTGTTTTGCAGGACAAAAGCACTAGTACTAGAGCTACTGGCTGCTGTGTGTTTAGTCAGAGGGGGACATGAGATCATTCTCTCTGCTTTTGATAACTTTAAAGAGGTACAGAAATGCACTGTTCACATATGATTATTTTTAACATTCTTTAAGATTTCATTTACAAATGCTTCATATGTGTACAAATGTCACATATTTTGTCATTTTATTTCATTGCGTTTTCCAGCTCCGCCATGACCCACCGTATATTTTGCCCCATTTGCGTAAAAAGTGGCTCATACGATGCATAAGTAGTTTCCCTGACTGTCAGATGTGTGGAAAGAAAATTACTATTGGATCATCTGTGTTATATTGCAATTGCAAATTTAAATAATACATAATAGATGTATTATAAGCTGAAATGTCTGTAAATGTCAGTATTTTAGCTGTGCCCGTGACAGATTTTGATTATTGGAAGTGAATTTAAACACCAGTGCTGTATGGCTATAGGGACACAGAAATAATAGCTAACATACATTCATGCAAGTCACATCTGTAAACCATAGTCCAGATTTAAAGCAGGCTTGAGGAACATGGAATCTCAGTGGTTTAATGCATTTCCTGCATTAAAGAATGTTATTTTATTTGTGTCCTTAGAAATGTCCAATCGCATATAAATGATTAGTTGGGTAGCCTTTATATTGCTCTCTTGTTTTTGAGCACTTTCATTTTACCTTCCTTTCATCACTGGGTAATTTTTTAACACTTGTATCATTATCATGTTTATTACAGAATATGTAGTTTTTTGTCTTGTTGCATGCATGCCACATATAAAATCTTATGACTTAACAAAACAAAATGTATGTTTTCTTGTTTGCACAAGGTTTGTTCAGAAAATCAACGCTTTGAGAAGCTGATGGAGCACTTCAAGAATGAGGACAATAACATCGATTTCATGGTATTTTTTCAAACACATCTTTTAAATTCCTAATTAACATTTAGTTAACACATTCAGTTTGTGGTAGTTTGCACAGTAAACACACATTTCGTTTCTGCATTATCGTGCCGCTTTGTCTCTAGGCACAGAGGAGCAGGTCTGTGTGTGTTTAGTCCTTGTGTGTAAAATTCACGTGTCTGTGTCAACTCACTGTCAAGTAGCAGAGAGTTTGTGGATACCTGACCATCACTCACCTGTGTGCTTCCTGAATATCCTATTCAAAATTCATGGCTTGTCATGAACTAACCTTGGTGACCAGAAGACGTAGCTTAGCGGTTAGCCCAATGTAGCGTGGATGGTAAACCCAAACGCGGAGTAACAGCGAGTAGGCAGGATAACCACGCGATTTATTCTAAGGACTCTCCCGAAAACGGAGCAAGGGAAAAACACAAATTTAACCCGCGTCCTAAAATACACACACAACGATAGGAAGCAACAACCAAAAGATAGTGAGTACTCACGGTTTGATGAACGCCAACCTGAACCGACATGGGCCGAACTCAATGACTGAGTGGTAAGCCAACGTTTGTTTACCTTTTTATACTTCCTGGTTTGGCGCCCGCCTTACTTCCGGGTCCTAGTGCCGGGCGCAGATTGAGTGTGCATGACAGTACCCCCCTGTCCAGGACCGGCTCCTGATGGTCCTGGGGTGGAGGATACCCCGCGACGGTAGTCTCGAATCAGTTCGGGGTCGAGAATGAACCGGGCCGGGATCCAAGACCGCTCCTCGGGGCCGTAGCCCTCCCAGTCAACAAGGTACTGCGTACCTCTGCCCCGAGGGCGCGAGTCAAGGATTCGGCATACGGTGTAGGCGAGACCGCCGTCGATGGTCCGGGGAGGAGGAGCTGGGGGGGTGGGTGGAATCATGGGTGATGTGATGAATGGTTTGAGTTGAGAAATATGGAATACTGGATGGATCCGGAGTGCCGCAGGCAGCTGGAGCCGGTAGGTGACAGGGTTGATACGATGAGTGATGCGATATGGTCCGACGAATCTGGGGGAGAGTTTTTTGGATTCTGTGCGGAGGTGCAGGTTTCTAGTAGACAGCCATACTTTGTCACCTACGTGGTACAATCGTCCCGGTGGGTGTCGACGGCGATGTTGGATGGCGTAGCGGGTGTTGGCTTGTTGGATGGCTGCGTTGGCGAGGCGCCATATCCGTCGACACCTGCGGACCAACTGTTGGGCCGAGGGTACATCAACCTCCGGTTCTTGGTGTTCGAACATCGTAGGTTGGAAACCATGGCACACCTCAAATGGGCTTAGCTTGGTGGCGGTGGAGACGTGAAGGTTGTGTGAAAGTTCCGCCCAAGTGAGGTGGCGGGCCCAGGAGCGCTGACGATCTGCCACGAAACACCTCAAGTAGCGCTCCAGTTGTTGGTTGGTCCGCTCCGTCTGACCATTGGTCTGAGGGTGGTAGCCAGATGAGAGACTACAAGTGGAGTTGATCAGACGGCAGAAGGCTTTCCAGAACCGGGCAGTGAACTGGGGCCCCCTGTCCGAGACGATGTCCTTGGGGAACCCATGCAGTCGGACTACGTGCTCTAATATCAGCTCGGCTGTCTGTTTAGCTGACGGGAGTCCGGAAAGGGCCACCAGGTGCACAGCTTTGGAGAAACGATCCACAATGGTTAAAATGGTGTCCTTATCTTCTGAAGCCGGCAGGCCCGTGATGAAATCAACGGCAATGTGCGTCCAGGGCCTTCGGGGAACTGGGAGCGGGTGGAGTTCCCCGGGTGTTGGTTGGTTTGTGTCCTTGGCCCGGGCGCACACTGGGCATGTCTGAACGAACTCATTGACGTCCTTGGCCATGGAAGGCCACCAGAAGGCACGGCGGATGAACTGGATGGTGCGTTGGGTGCCTGGATGTCCGGAGATGGGAGTGGAGTGACCCCACTGGATGACCTCCGTTCGAAGGGTCTCTGGAACATAGAGTCGTCCAGGCGGCACACCTGCCGGTTCGTTCTCCGCAGACTGTGCCTGGCGAACCCTGGTCTCCAGTTCCCAACGGAGTGGGGCGATGATCTTGGATGGTGGCAGGACAGGCGCGGGGTCCGCCCGGGGTCTGTCCTCTTCATGTTGTCGTGAGAGGGCGTCAGCTTTGATGTTCTTGGACCCCGGACGGTAGGACAGATGGAAATTATACTGCTCGAAGAACAATGCCCACCGCGCCTGTCGAGGGTTCAGCTGCTTAATGTTGCGGATGGTGATGAGGTTCTGATGATCGGTCCAGATGAGGAATGGTTCTCTGGCGCCCTGGAGCCAGTGTCGCCATTCTTCCAATGCCCACTTTATGGCCAGCAGCTCGCGGTCCCCTACCCCGTATCGCTGCTGAGTGGAATCAAATTTTTTGGAAAAGAAACTGCAGGGGTGCAGCTTCTGGTCTGGACCTCGTTGTGAGAGGACCGCCCCGGCGCCCACATCCGAGGCGTCCACCTCCACAACGAACGGTTGATCTGCATCCGGGTGAAGGAGAATGGGGGCGGTGGTAAATCGATGGCAGAGTTCATGGAAGGCGGATATGGCCGTCGGGTTGAGCTGGAAGTGATGGGGCGAGAGTCTGGTCAGAGCAGTTAAGGGGGCCGCAACTGTACTGTAGCCCCGGATAAAGCGACGGTAGAAGTTCGCAAACCCGAGAAACCGTTGAAGCTGCTTGAGGGTCTTGGGTAGGGGCCAATGACGCACTGCCTCTAGCTTCTGCGGGTCCATGGCCACACCCTGGGGCGAGATAACAAAACCCAGGAACGTGGTGGAGTGCTCGTGGAAAGCACACTTTTCCAACTTACAGTACAGTTGGTGGGCGACTAATCTCTTTAGTACTGCTCTGACGTGTTGAATGTGTTCGGTGAGGCTGTGTGAGTAGATGAGTATGTCGTCTAGGTAGACGAATACCCATCTGCCGAGCATGTCTCTGAGGACATCGTTAATAAACTGTTGGAAAGCTGCTGGTGCGTTGCAAAGTCCAAAAGGTATTACCAGGCTTTCGTAGTGTCCTGTGGGGGTGATGAAGGCCGTTTTCCACTCATCGCCCTCTCTGATACGCACCAAGTTGTAGGCACTCCGGAGGTCCAACTTAGTGAAAATGGTGGCACCAGAGAGAGCGTCCAGGGCAGAGTTGGTAAGCGGCAATGGATGTCTGTTCTTAATGGTTATGTTGTTGAGCCCCCGATAGTCAACACATGGGCGTAGGTCACCGCCTTTTTTCTTCACGAAGAAGAACACCGCGGCGGCAGGCGATGAGGATGGTCGGATGGTGCCGTTACGTAGGGCCGAAGATACATATTCCTCCATCGCCTGAGTCTCGGAGGTGGATAGGGAGTAGAGATGGCCGCGGGGAGGAGTGGAACCCGGCTGAAGGTCAATCGCCAGGTCGTAGGGGCGGTGAGGCGGTAGGTGAATCGCCCGTCGCCTACAAAATGCTTCAGCCAGGTCCTGATAGGCGGCGGGAATGGCGTTGGTGTCGACGTCGGGGGCCTCGGACTCCCTAGAGCACGTCCCAGCCGAAGCCCGTAGGCAGAGTTCTGAACAGGTCGGGCCCCACTGTAGGATCCTGTTTTGATTCCAGGAAATGAGCGGATCGTGCTGGAGAAGCCACGGGTGTCCAAGTATGATTGGTGGTGATGAGACGGAGGTGAGGTGAAACTGGATTGATTCCTGATGCTGACCAATGATGAGGGTGATGGGTTGAGTCTGAGTGGTAATGGGGCTGGAGGAGAGGGGCCGACCATCGACTGATGTAATTTTAACAGGCTGGGATAACGCTTCAAATTCCACTTCCAGACTTTTGGCATAAGAAGAGTCAATGAAGTTACCTGCAGCCCCGGAGTCGATGAATGCGGTACTTCTGACCCGTTTGTGGCCAAACTGGAGGTGTACCTGGACCGTGAGACGAGAGACGCTAGGTATGGTAGCAGAGAGGTGAAGATGGCCCGGTGAGCTGCTCCCAACGCTCACCGGGCCTGGGCGTTTCCCTGGCGACGTGGGCAGATGGCTCTGTGGTGCTCTGCCGACCCACAATAAGCACAAAGTCTTTCTTTAAAGCGTCTTTCTCGTTCTTCAGCGGTCAGGGATGCGCGCCCTAATTGCATGGGTTCCCCGGCTCCGGTGTAAACCACGGCAGTAGGTGGAGAACCAACATGTCCTTGGGAAGTGTAGGTAGCAGACTTTGATGGACGTGAAGTGATGGAGGTGAAAGTGGGTGTTGGCGGCAGGGTCTTAGGGGCCGGCGTCGGGCGAGAGAGGAGGCGTTGGTCGATCCGAAGGGCGAGTTGGATCACTCCCTCCAGCGTGGCAGGAAGCTCTCGCCCAGCTAATTCATCCTTAATCTTTGACGTCAGTCCCTCATAGTAGGATGTCCGGAGCGCTGCATCGCCCCAGGTGGTTTGAACGGCGAGAGTGCGGAACTCGGCGGTATAGCGACTCACAGACGATCCTCCCTGCCGCAGGTGATAAAGTTTGGTGTCGGTCTCCACCTCGCCCGCAGGGTGTTCAAAAGTGAGCCGGAGTTGATGTGTGAACTCATTGTATGAGTGGGCGGTGTCTGTGTCTGCTTGGAGGACTGCCGTGGCCCACTCAGCTGCCTGCCCTGTGAGCAACGAAACGAGGAGAGCAATGCGTATCCGATCGGTGGAGTACTTGATGGGATTGAACTCAAACACCAGGTCGAGCGCCGTCAAAAACACACTGCACCTCCCGTCCGTGCCATTCCATTTCTCTGGTAACGATATAAAGATGTCAGAGGAGGGGGGGGGAGAGGGATGCGGTGCCGTGGCCGCCACGACAGGAGGCCGGTTAGCCGCGCTGGCAACAGCCGCCCGAAGATCCGCGTTCTCCCGCCTGAGATCCGCAACCTCGCGGCGCAAGGCCGCGATGTCTTGGACGCTCCGGCGAAGAGTAGCGACCTCCTCGGTTAGTCTATTAACCAGCACGGTATGCCGATCCACCACGCCGCAGAGGCGCACGTGATCCGCTGGGTTCACCGTCAGAGACTCAGTCATTCTGTCATGAACTAACCTTGGTGACCAGAAGACGTAGCTTAGCGGTTAGCCCAATGTAGCGTGGATGGTAAACCCAAACGCGGAGTAACAGCGAGTAGGCAGGATAACCACGCGATTTATTCTAAGGACTCTCCCGAAAACGGAGCAAGGGAAAAACACAAATTTAACCCGCGTCCTAAAATACACACACAACGATAGGAAGCAACAACCAAAAGATAGTGAGTACTCACGGTTTGATGAACGCCAACCTGAACCGACATGGGCCGAACTCAATGACTGAGTGGTAAGCCAACGTTTGTTTACCTTTTTATACTTCCTGGTTTGGCGCCCGCCTTACTTCCGGGTCCTAGTGCCGGGCGCAGATTGAGTGTGCATGACATGGCTTTTAATAAGGAGTTGGTTCTGCGTTTCTGCAAAGGCTTTCTGTTAAATTGTGCCTGTGATTTGCCAATTCAGTCATGCTGAAACATGTCCCGGATAGGCCCTCATGCCCCTAAGTGCCACTGAGGGGACACTGGAATGTTAAAGCATGGAAAGACATTCTAGATCATGGTGTGACAAAGGCCTATAAATTGATGGGATGATCAGGTGTCCACAAACTTTTGGAAATATATAAGTTCAACCTTGGATTGCGGGCATAATTCCACAGATTAGAGCTGTTATAAAGGCTTTACAGATCATCTGTAGCAGATAAATTTCATCTTAACTGTTCAGAAGAGATTATTGGATATTTTGGATGCTTTGAGCATTGTTTTACCTTGTAGAAAGTAATAAAAATCAGGAAAGATCATGGAATTAGAAAGTGATCCCGAACCTTTGAGCGGTAGCGTATATGTGTATATGTATATGTGTTGTGTGTGTGTGTGTGTGTGTGTGTGTGTGTGTGTGTGTGTGTGTGTGTGTGTGTGTGTGTGTGTGTTTGAGCGGACACATAGATAGTTAGTACGTATCGGTCCCAAACCCGGTTAGAAAAATGGGAGGGTTGAGTCAGGAAGGCCAAGTTGTGTGTAGACCAGACAGTACGCTGTGGCGATATACAGTATATAAACCAGAAATCCGATGTAGCATGCGGTCGTCACTGTGTAATGGTAGGCAGTGCCATCTTCACCTTTTATGTCATCGTGTGAGGTAATAATACACCCGCCAAAACATTAGAGCAGCATGAGGACTTAATTGCACGCTCTGTTTGCAGGTAATGGTAGCACGTGGGCGTCAAGCTCAGGGAAATTATTTTACTAGGGTATCATGATGTACTCTACCTACATCTAGCTAGTGTTAGGTTGTAGTTTCTTTTCTGAGTAATAAAACAATAGCACTAAAATTTAACTGTTTGGTAATGTTTCCAAGCAATGTAGAAGATCTAACCACACATTTCTGCAACACACTTTTAGCTTTATTATACATGCAAATCAGTGGCCCGGAGGTTATCCAGCAATAAGTACAGAAGCTGCCAGACAGTAGCAAGCAGCACGTTGCAGTTTATTTGTTTGAGTAATCTCCATAGTCCTGTCTTGTCATGGCATATCATCTGAAATATTAAGTTTCCTGAGTAAATACCTTTTAGCATCACCTATATTGACATTGTTTGTGTGACTCCTGAATATGCTTTGCATGTTTTAGTATTCTGTGCATAGTAACTGGACACATCCTACTGGATCACCATTCAGTGTTTGCTTTTCTTTGTTACAATTCTGCCTATTAATATTCAGCATTCCACTACCTTCCAGGTGGCATGTATGCAGTTCATAAACATTGTGGTCCACTCAGTAGAAGATATGAATTTCAGAGTGCACCTACAGTATGACTTCACTAAACTATGTTTGGACGAGTACTTGGATGTGAGTATTTGTCTGACGCTGAACCCCTTTAGCATTTCTCAGTCGCTATTATTATAGATCTAGTAATGTGCTGAATGCTTTTTTCACTGTTTCCATATTTTCTGTCCTCTGAGTAGAAGCTGAAGCACACAGAGAGCGATAAACTGCAGGTGCAGATCCAGGCCTACCTGGATAATGTGTTCGATGTCGGAGCTCTGTTGGAGGACGCTGAAACAAAGAATGCAGCGCTGGAACGTGTGGAGGAGCTGGAGGAGAGCATGTCTCATGTGAGTGCAGGGTTTAGACACTCATCAACTTCCTCAAGACCATGAGAACAAAAATAAGCAAATTTCCTTCCATATAATTTGTTTGACTCATCTGTAAAAAAAAAAAAACTATCCATCTGCAAAGTTTAATAGCATTGCCCTCATCTCTAGAAGATCTGGTTTATGTATTCAGATGTTCCTGCTCCAAACAGACATAACTCATCATATAGAGCCTTTAATAGTTAGGAGTGTTATGAATGGTGACAGCCTGAAAACATGCATGTTCATATGAATATGAGCCTGAAGTTAAAAGTCACTTGTGGTTCTGGAAACAAACCTGAGGGCTTTCTTTCTATTTCTTCTATTTCTATTTCTTTCTTTTTAAAACTAATTAGATAATTCATCTAAGAAGAATAAATTGACATGCACAGTTCTCCTTATACTTGATGATTAGTGTGATTAACTTTAAAGTGAAGCCTTCATAGTAGCAATCAATTATGTTTGGACTCTTCTAATTAGAAACCGTCTTCCTGTTCAACAAATTTTACAGGAATAAACTGTGCTAATCCTGAAATTGTGTTCTGTTGAAATTGTAGTTTGATCCAAGGCTTAAAGTTTGAGCACAACCACAATTCATGATTGAATTTGCATTTCCAAATGTTGTATTAGTATGTGACATTTATTCCATCTTTATACTGTTGATGCATATTACTTTGAATGTTGCAGTTATTAGTTTAAGATTATTATTTATGATAAGTTATCTTCATTTATATCGTAACTGAGAGAGCTACACAAAGATACACAATACATATTTGTTGAAATATTAGTTTCTGTTTGTGAACATGCCGTTAATCTCACAATGCAGATGACAGAGAAGTTACAGGACACAGAAAATGAAGCTATGGCAAAGATTGTGGAACTGGAGAAGCAGTTAATGCATAAGAACAAGGAACTGGACTCTGTACGGGTAAGAGTTTCTCTGCCTCTTAAACTCAGTTTACTTTTTAGATTTGCTACATTAAATTTTTTTGTTCGTGTATATAAAAGGTAACTTCAGCTTGAAATTTACATTAAATGCAACAAAACAATTTACAAATTTTTTGTTATAATTGTGTATAGGAAGTCTACAAGGACGCCTCCTCTCAGGTGCACACACTGAGAAGAATTGTGAAGGAGAAGGATGAGGCCATTCAGAGACAGTGCAATCTGGAGAAGAAGATTCATGAACTAGAAAAACAAGGAACCATCAAGATCCAGAAGAAAGGAGATGGGGATATTGCCATCCTGCCCACTGTTCCACCCACTAACGGTCTGCTGGCAGGCACAGAGGGTGTTTTGGGGGTACCTGGGAGTACCATGGTCGGTTCTGTGGGACCAAGTAACGGTGTAGACCCAGGCATGTCCATGCCACCACCACCTCCTCCTCCTCCACCCCCTCCTATGCCTGCATCATGTGAGTGATTTAGATGTCCTTCTGAGTTCTGTTCTCTCCTAACGAATCTATACTCAGTTATTCTGACCAGAGCACTGAAATTTGAACCTGATTTGAAATAACCAGTGTTGGTTTGTGCTACTCCAGGATTATTTTTGTATTTTTAAATGATAACAGAGACAGGCCGCCTTCAGCTCCAGCAGTTCTCTTTTGTGGCACACAGCAAGAGGATTTGAAACAGCAAATGACTTTATGCTTGGTCTTGCTAATTGAGACTCAGTGGGAGAAATATCTTCTGGCAGGCTGTCATCTCTCTCTCTCTCTCTCTCTCTCTCTCTCTCTCTCTCTCTCTCTCTGTTGCTCTTTTACATGTCAATTTTTTCTTTTGGCACTTAGTTTTTCCCTGTTCACAGCTTTATTATCGTTTCTTGTGCTTATTCTTTCTTATCTTTTTGTTTACTTTTAGTAATTTAACTTTTTTTTCTTTTTTACTATTTCAGTACCAAATGGTCCATCAACTGTCGTTGAGCCACCCCCTCCTCCTCCCCCTCCTCCTCCTCCGCCACCACCTCCCCCTCTTCCAGGCTCTGGCATGGGAGAATCTATGCCCCCACCTCCACCACCCATGGCACCACCTCTACCAGGCTGTGGATCTCCCACTGTAATTTTTAATTCAGGTCTTGCAGGTAAGTCTGTGCATGCAGAAGTCTTGTCATATTCTTTTTTTAAGCATAAAACATCTCATGCAGCAACATGGAACTAATAGGCGTCGATACTCACAGTGTACTTTCTAACTACTATTCATAATGGTGTAGCCCATTTTTTATTTTGAAAATATGGATTCATGCAGAAACTGATTTTTAGCAGGCCTTGTGGATTTCCAAAAATAAATTTGTTACTCAATAGTGACCTTTTGCAGACAATGACATGAGACACAATAGCGGACGGCAGAAGTTTTTGTTGATAGTCATGTTCGAGGTGTATTTCTGAGCCAAAAAAAAGAAACAGAAAGATTACCTGATGATTACCAGATTACCTGATGCTTTGTCACACAGATAAAAATGTAACCTTCGAAATGATAGCTTCTGATCTGCTGATTATTTTCATATTCAGTATGTTGTAGTGGACTGTGAAACTTATTTAAAAGAGAAACAAGGATGTGAAAAGTTGATGAAAAAGTGAATAAGAATACTAATTTGTTCAGGTTTGATTTATCATAACAAATGTACAAATATGTGATTTCTCCTGGATTTGGTGGCGTTTGCTATTTTTAGTATTAGCTCTTACTGTTCCCAGTTCAATCTCAAATAGCATAAAATGGAAATCTAGTGCACCATGTATGGTGTTCCATCCCCTGTTACACACACCAAGTAACGGCCTTGATCAGGGTATAGACAGGGATTTAGGATTCAGCCTTGTGTTAGAACCTAGTTAGCACTGTGACCTGAGAAGCAACATGGATGTTTGAGAGGCAATTTAGACCAAATTATTAGCATTCCTTACCACTGCACAATACATTTACTTATTCTTTCCTCACAAAAATACTTACTGTTGCTTTACCAGCATTGTCTACACTGATGTTACTGCATGTGTAAAAGCCTTAACATTAAATGCTAAGCTTGGATTTTATCAGCCAAGCAATATGTGGTTCTGACTCAGATTCTTTTTATAGATAGTTTTACTGTCTATCTGTACTATAGTGTACAAGACACTAAGGTATTGTGTGAGCCTTAGTGCTTTTCTCAGCAGCTCGTGATAGTGATCACTAAGGCTGTGGGTGTTTACTCACTGCTCCTTAGCACAGTTTAAACTTCCCAGCCAGGCTGTTTGGTCAGATGTAACTGACTCACATATAGCAACTCAAAAGAAAATCCCACTGGTGGTGTTTCCTGTATGAGGGGAAAATGCAAGATTTAAGTGTGGACTTTTAGACGATGATCTTTCTTTTCACTTCGAACTGCTTAAAGGAAAAAGGAACAGAACTTTTGAAAGCAAATCTTATTCTATTTACTAATCACCAAGCTTGATCTACATAGAAAATTCACCATGTCTGATTGGATCTGTCTCTCAAATGTAAATTAACACCATCCACAGCATGAGGTCGTAGTCCCTTGCCATAAATAAACCTAAGGTTGCGAATCGCTTGTTTATAATGTGAAACTGAGAAGCATGTGCAAATTTAATGGCTACGTTCTTAAATGCTCAGAGTGATGAGTTGAAAATGAGCTGTGATGAGATCATATTGCTGACCTTCCCTTTCTATTCTATGCAAAACATGCCACTGTTTACGGAGCAAAGATGAACAACTGTCCTTGTCTAGCATTTTCTCAGCTTTTATGATTATGATGAAGTTGGGGCAGCTAATCATACTGTACCTTTTAAGCTCTTTTCTGTTTTTTTTTTTTTTTTGACTGTTTTTTGTTCTCTTCTATCTTGTGTGCTGACATAGAGGGACCCATCAAGCTGTTCTGTAGGTTCTGCTCTGCCTTTTTATTTTTTTTATCTGTAGAATTTGTAGAGATGGCATTTTTAGGCCCAAAAGGTATAATGATCAACAGAATCCTCATCAGTTTCTGGCTCTCCAAGACAGTTTACGTCGAATTTTTCCACGTGAACCCAAGTATAAAATTAGACGCTCTGCTGCAAGACTTTTCCTTCAGTTTGATCACGGTTCAGTCTAAAAAAAAAAGGAACATTTTCTAGAACTCACTTTGCACAGTTCAGAAATTACAGCATGCAGCTGCCAGAGAATAAAACCACATGTTCCATGAGACCCAAGGCCTTTATTCCTATCCTTTATTCAACTCTGCAGTTGAAATCCATGACACTATTCGGAAATTGTGGGCTCGACAGGCGGACCTAACCACAATTCTAATTCGACAGCATTCTCACAGTGTCAGATTTTGATGGAGGATTTTACAGCTCCAGCTAGACTCATTAAAGATCCAACTATTATTATTTGCAAAACTTCAGGGGCTGAAAATGCCACTCTGTGTGTTCATTTAAAGTGTGTTTTGTGCTGCTGCATGTTAAAATAAAGTGGCATGTCATGACAAGTGAATTGTTGCACAAATGTACAGTAAGAGTGGAGCCTGCTACACAGACTCAGCATGGCCATTACACAACTGATAACTTACAGATAATCTACAGGAAGTGGGCTGGATTTCTTATTCTGAGTCACCCGTCCATACTCCCATGCTGGTACCTCTTCCCCTATTGAACCTGAGACTACAAGTAAAGACGGGTGACGTAAGAGGAAGGAAAAGGTTAAACAATTGAGTGTAGGAAAAAAAACACACGCAGGCATGTCTACTGCATGATACAGTTAAGTGGTTAATATCTTACAGTGCTTTGTAATGTGTATAAAAATAGTTGACCATAGGTTGTAATGTGAAAATATCATAAGAAAAAGCTTCAACTGATTTGAAACAGGGTTGAAGAGAACAGTACAGGCTCAAGGAGGTCTTGTAATAACTGATGACAGTTATCATCTCTCCAGTACAGTTCCAGAGATGTGTATAAGTTGCAGTGAATGGTGGCTCATAGTGGCTGAACACCTTTTCTCTGTTGCATCGTGTCCTGTGGCCTGTACCATTGTGCATAGCTGCAGCGTTGTAGAAATCGCCTCACAATAAGGCTACTCAGTGCAATAATAGAATCTTTATCAGGGGTTAGTGGTGAAAAAGTGAGTCACTCACTGTCACCTCACTATTATTGTTAGCAGCTCTACACAAAGTCCGTTTCTCGATAGTGCTCTGATTTCTCATTGTTGATGGGGAACTTCAGTGTAAATGATTTACACGTTTCTTTTGTGCCTCACCGTGACTCTGCTCCACAATGTGTCTGTCACCACTTCTAGTTCAGCACTCATTTAATGACATTGTTTGTCTAGTGTGTGTGAAATGGTGAATGTACGTAGTAGAACATTTGTATGCTTTTTGTGATGTGCAGCTGTGAAGATTAAGAAGCCAATCAAAACGAAGTTCCGAATGCCAGTTTTTAACTGGGTGGCGCTGAAGCCCAACCAAATCAATGGCACAGTATTCAATGAGATTGATGATGAGAGGATACTGGAGGTAAAATTTTTCACTCTACACTAACAGTCTAAAGCAATAACTCACTGTTCACTCATTCACAAGAATATTATAAAGTCTCTGTTTATAGTTCACCAATCAGAATGATAACAAACTGTCCACACTCATCATATGATCCAAAGATATATCATGCACATCCTCTTGTTTTCCTTTAGGATCTGAATGTGGATGAGTTTGAGGAGATATTTAAGACAAGAGCTCAGGGCCCTGCTATTGATGTCACTTCTAGCAAGCAGAAGTCCATTCAGAAGGTCCCTAATAAAGTTTCCCTCCTGGATTCAAACAGGGCCAAAAATCTGGCAATCACACTCCGAAAAGTTGGCAAGACTCCTGAGGAAATCTGTAAATCAATTCAGATGTAAGTTATATCAAGCTTAAGGTGACTTTCTATGAAAGTTTATTCATACCTAGACTTTGTTTAGTTACTCTCACATCATTGGAGAGTTTATATGCAGTATATTTTGCTCACACTGTTTAAATCCAGAGCTTGTGTGTGCCGTGTTCTGTATAGCAAGAACAACAACCAAAGTTTTCTCATTCTTTTGCTGAAAACAGAGGAATGTCTCTGTCTGTGGAATGCTTTCATAGTTGCAGCCACACATCAATTTAAAGGAGGATTTGGAGGATTTCATCGTTTTCATCTTTCTGCTTCTCTCAGGTTTGATCTTCGATTGTTGCCGGTGGACTTTGTGGAGTGTCTGCTACGCTTTATCCCCACAGAGCCTGAGGTAAAAATGCTACGGCAGTACGAGAAAGAGAAAAAGCCCCTAGAAAACCTCACAGATGAGGACCGCTTCATGATGCAGTTCAGCAAAATCGAGCGCCTCATGCAAAAGATGACTATTATGGCGTTCGTGGGGAACTTTAATGAGAGTGTGCAAATGCTCACTCCAGTAAGTAGTAAAAATAAGTCAACTGTTCTTTTTATATACTGTACATCATACCTGCACTTCTATTTTTGTGTTTATATTTGTTGAATTGCCTTATTCTGTATTCTTTTTCTCTGTAAAAAGTCTTCTTTTTCTGTGTTTGTTTCTTTCTCCATCTGTATCTTTTTATTTTTTCATCTTAATTCTGAAAAGAAAGGGTTATCAAGCCTTTTTCATTTTCCTGTCTTTTGCCCAACAGCAACTGCATGCCATTATTGCAGCGTCTGTGTCCATCAAGTCTTCACAGAAACTTAAGAAAATCCTGGAGGTTAGTGCTTTCTTTCCAAAGATATATTTCATTTCTCTGGTTTCCCACTTTTCACAACATTTCTGTTGCTCCTTTTGCAGATTATATTGGCTCTTGGCAACTACATGAACAGCAGTAAAAGAGGAGCAGTGTATGGCTTCAAACTTCAGAGTTTAGACCTGGTAAGACTCACTTTATGTTACACTGCTCAAATCGTTTGACTCAATACACTAATGTTGTTTTGTGTTTTTAGTTAATTGATACCAAGTCAACAGACAGGAAGCTAACACTATTGCACTACATTGCAAATGTAGTGAAAGAGAAGTACCAGCAGGTGGCGCTGTTCTATAACGAGCTCAATTATGTGGAAAAAGCAGCAGCAGGTAAAATGTCTATAAAAATGAAATTGGTTAAATTAGCTTTTTTTATTTGTGAGAGCATACTGTGTAATTTGTCCTGTTTGTCTGCTATAGTCTCTTTAGAAAATGTGTTGCTGGATGTGAAGGAGCTCCAGAGGGGTATGGATCTAACTAGAAGAGAGTATAGCATGCATGGCCACAACACACTGCTCAAAGACTTCATTCATCTCAATGAGAGCAAGCTCAAAAAAATACAGGATGATGCCAAAATTTCACAGGTACTCATCCATCCATCCATGTGTCCATTCTTAGAGGTGGTTTTTGTCAGTGCATGTAGTGTATATTGCATTGTCTTTTCTTTTCAGTGAGATTGTTGTTCTCTTTCAGGACGCTTTTGATGAGGCAGTAAAGTTTTTTGGGGAGAGTTCCAAAACCATGCCTCCGTCAGTGTTCTTCCCCGTGTTTGTGCGCTTTGTAAAGGCATACAGGGTAACCCCGCCCCTCAGACAACTTCTAAATAACAAGAAAGTAATCGGTGTAACTGAAAAATCATGCATGTGATTTACACCATGCCCTTTGCTTTATCTCAGCAAGCAGAGGAGGAAAACGAGCAGAGGAAAAGGCATGAGCAGATGTTGATGGAAAAGCTGCTTGAGCAGGAGGCCATGGAGCAGGAAGATCAGAAGGTAAAACATGTTGCGTGTGTATTTCATTAGGATACACAGTATATTTGTATTCATCTGGCCGAGAATCAGAGACGTGTACTTATGTAAAAATTTACGTTTGTTAGAATTTAAACCCACGTTTATGTACAGGTAGGTTATTCTTTGTAGAATTCATTTTGTGAAGACATCTCACCACTGGAATAACAGATTTCCAGATAAATCAAATAAACACTGGTACACTCATAAGGAGTCGACTTAGAAATGGAGACAAGTGGAAACAGAGACTAGTTATAAAGGTTAAAATCATCAGGGACAGATATTTATCAAATGAAAAATGATCTGTGCGAGAACAAGAACAGAATTCATTCATGAAGCTTGAAGTCTGAGTTAATTATGTATTGATAAAAGAATCTACTCTAGTTGAGTGCGTGTTCAGTTACTTTGTGAGACTTAACGCAGACAAAGTTAGCGTTTCCATCTTCTTTGCAAACTCGGTATAGAGCCTTGAAAATGTATACAATGAAGAATTTATTCTCTTATAATAAGAGTTACTGTATTGGGTAATTATGGTGTGGATGACGGGTCCTATAATGCACAGTAATTGAGTTTCCATCGGGAGTCTATGAGTTATGATTTCGTTCCTGTCGAACTGAGAAACTGGTTTGCATGTGTGTTCAGTCTCCTTCTCACAAGAATAAACGACAGCAGCAAGAGCTGATAGCTGAGTTGAAGAAGAAGCAAGTGAAGGACAGTCGGCATGTTTACGAGGGAAAAGATGGGACCATTGAGGATATTATCACTGGTAACACACACACACACACACACACAATCTCTCAAACAGATTTCATTTCAAGTGCATTCACAATGTGAACATCAGTACTCTTCTGTGTACGGACACACAATCGCACATACACACACTCCTTATCTTCTGTCCTGAGCTGAGATTGGGCTGCAGTGCTCTAGACAAGTGTGCATGCCAAAGTTTTGCTTTGTAATACGTCCAAGCTTAATGCGGCATCTTTAATTCACTAACCATTGAGCTGAAGCTTGTAGCTTAACTGCCTTAACGTTAAATATAGTTCTGATTGATAATCCAACACGAGAGAGCTCAAATGTACATAATGTGTAAAGCCCTGATCTGTAGTAGATCACTGGGTGGCTGCTGTCTCATTGATCTTTTTCACTTCGAAACACTCCTCAATAGCACAGCAGGGCTTGACCTGACAAGCTTGATTGTGTGAGGAACAGATGTGGAATGTTGGCCGTGTAGACTCTCATGCTGCAATATTATTTCTCCTACATCTTACATTAATTTTAGTATTAGCTGACAATAGAGTGTTTTTTATTAACCCATTAGACGATGTTAATTGTGCTGTGCTGCTGAAGATGCAGTATCTGTGCTAACATCCTAGCTGCTGTGCTGGCTGGTTAACTTTATGTTGTGTGTATGTCTCCTTGTGTGTGCGTGTGTGGCTGTTTTGTCCGAACGCAGTGCTGAAGACTGTCCCCTTTACGGCGCGCACGGCCAAACGGGGCTCGCGCTTCTTCAATGAGGAACTCCACTGTTAAAGTTTACACTCTCTCTCATGAAGGTTGCTAGAAACAGCATGCTTTCTCTTTCTCTTTTTTTAAACCACCGAGTGCTCCTTTCACACCTCACATGTTTTTTTTTTTTTAACATTCTGGGAGGGAGTACAGGTTGTTTATCCTGCATTTGGGTTCATTCACTCACTCACACCTATGGATGTGGTCCAAGCATACTTGTGTGTGTTGTGTCTTTCCGGTGTGTAATCATCGTGTGTACCTTCCCCCCCCCCACTCCACAACCCTGCATGAAGAGGGGCAGTTTAGGGGGATGAGAGTGATCTCATCACAACTTCCCCTGCATGGAGTGTTTCATCTCAAATCCATGTTCATCAATGTAGTATAACCATCATCACCAATCAGAGCAAGGGAATGTCACGATAAGCCAGCAATGCCAGAGGACTAGATGTGGTTAGTAAGATTGCAGAGATTGACGTGTCACTTTCAGACATTCATTTGGAGCGATTACATGAATAAGGTTAGCTGCAGTTTAGGTCAGTTAAAGCGCTGTGCTTAGAGCACCCTCTGCTGTCAGTTACCGCTCATCACATTCACTTAATACAAATCTAATCATTTTGGTGAATAGTTGAATACATATACAAAAGTTATGAGTATATAGAAGTCATATATAAATATATAAATAACAAAGTGTTTCTCTGCACCTCTGAGCATTGTGGCTTATTCTGGGCTCATTTGGTTTGCTTGAGTGTTTCATCATGTCCATCATAATGTGTGTATGATACCATTGTTGTTGTTTTTGTATTGTTTGCATGATATTCACTTGCTTCCTCTCATTTCATTCAAAGACTTTCCTGTTCCCTTCCAGGGGTACTTCACCTTCTAGCTAAGCTTGGATTAACAGGAAGTGCTTGTGTAATTTCCTGTTCAAAGTTTGGTGCTATGTCGCCTGTTGCATGAAACATTTTTTGGACTGTTTGCTCCTTCCCCTCCTAACTCTTACACTTTGCCTCAATCAGTTTCCTAAACTGCTTGATGGTTTGTTTTTATTTGAAAGTTTTTATTTGTTTGCATGCATGATATTTTAATTTATTCAAGCACATATATGCATTACTTTTTCTTTAACAAAGGGTTTTTTCATGCATACTTTGGTATTTGCTCACTGGCGTGATGCTAAAGGTCAGCGTGCAAAGCAGCTTGAGCGTTGACAGTTCTCAAGTAATTCTGCTATAATTTCTGCTACATGACAGCTTGCGCTCTTCACTTAGCCATAGAGTGCTTCTTCACACAGCTAAGGATCGTTTTGCAATTCTACCCTTTTTGATCTCTTACCCCTGGGCAGCTTGTCTTGGTGTGCTTGGCGACCTCTCTGTCCAGTCAGCTCTACTTTATTTTAACCTCCGTTTTTGTCTCTTCTCCTCTCAGCCCTAAAGAAGAATAATATTACTAAATTTCCAAATGTGCACTCGAGGGTAAGGAGCTCGTCCAGTAGCACCCCAGTGGTGATGGATGGTACTCAAACCTGGCAAGCATCCCTTTCTATTTATCCCTTTATTTTACCTAACCTTACTCTCTCTGTTCTGGTTAGAATGTTCTCATTCACCCTCATCTTCCCCTGTCCATCATACTTAAAATCTTTTCAAGGTTATTTGAGATTAATTGTTAGGACTGACAAATTCTGCCATCATTTATTTGATGTTTGAAGATATAACTGAATAGTCTACATCAATACAGCCTTCAGTAATCTCTTTTTTCAAAGGGATAAACTTCTAAGGGTGTGGTCGGCAATGTTTCTATTAATGAGAAGTACACTTTAGTCGAAATTTATCTTCTTTATTTAAAAAAAAAAAAAGATAAAAGATTAAGTAAATTTACTGTTAAGCTCAAGCTGCTTTGTCTGATTGCCAGCTCACCCAGCCTCTGTAAGAGTATTCTGACCTGATGACTGACGGATCTTTTCCTTCATCAGATCTAAGAAACCAGCCTTACAGGCGTGCCGACGCAGTCAGGAGGAGTGTCCGAAGACGTTTTGATGATCAGAGCTTACGGCCAATCAACAATGTAGAGCTGGTGATGTAACGAAGGCAGTGTGGATGTGATTGGTTGACATGGGAGTGAATGACGGGCTGTGAGCCGGTCTGGTCTCTGTGTAAAAAGGACTGATGAAGGATTTGAAAGAGTGCAAAGTTTGTCTTAATGGCCAGAAGCTACTTTTGACCAAGTGCCTGAATTTAACGTGTGCGATAGTCTTTTTAATTTTATATGTATTGTTTTATTCCAAGCAATAGACATTTTTGCTTATTTACCACTGTCAGAGATTTGAACATTTCCATGCAGAGGGAAATACACTCGTGTGGAAAGCCTGAGTAAACTCGCACATTCCAGTGGTAATTACTATTTTGCTTTTTACTGCACAATGTTGTTTAAAAACACTTTCTCCTACATGTGGACAAGGGCTAGGTGTAAAGATTTCAGGCATGTTGAGCTTGTTGCAAATCGAAAAGGAATGGAAAGGCTGTGTAGCATCTTTGAATGGCAACATTGCAGGTTTTATGAAGACCAATTTTATTTTAAAGAATGATAAGAGGGTTTATGGACAAGTATTCGTGGAAACTTTGAAAGGGTATATAATGTAGGTGGTTCCAAATTAATGTGAAATGTATATAACATAAGCATGGTCACTCAGCAGTGTTAGCGGACCAAAATCCACACAGCTCACAGTTACATTGAATATTGCAGTGTCATGCCATAAAATGACAGTAAAAAGTGACAAAGTTGTGCTCAAGTGCCACTCAGCTTTTACTAAGTGCCAGACCTCCATTGGGGCGATAAAAAAACATGTAGCAGACTGACTGGATCCAATATTCAGGACTGTTTTAGTACAATTTCAGTACAAGCCAAAGAAGAAGAAAAAAAAAACACCTCAGACACCTGATTTATCTTTTGTGAACATAAAAAAAAAAAAAAGTACAGAATATGAATAATGCAGAGACACTTGTGCCGTCTTTACTAACACTCAAGTAATTTTTTTTTGACCACTGAAGCCAGGTTTTCTCCAAGTGGCTTTTAGTTTCCAGCTCAATGTAAGAAAATGCCTGGAAATGCTTTTTAATTGTACAGATATTTTGCTACACAAAATGGTTGCATTTTAAAATCAAATCATCTTAACCTTCATTAGCATAAGGTTAATATTGTACATATTGATTATCATCCTGTTACACTATTTGAATGTTGTTTTAACTTATAGGTTTGTTTTTTCATTTTGTATATTTAATTAAACCATGAATTTTGTTGTATCTTTGATTAAATATGTAGCAAAGATCTCAGATTTTACGCTTGCCTGGCAGTATTAAGGCAATAGATTACTGGCACAATCTGAAGACGCATAATGCATCACTAAGTGATACTGACACATCTCTCTGTATCCTGTGATCTCATGTCCTTTATGCATTCCATAACTCCTATAGACCTGGATCAAACTGGCATGTTTTCTCCACTAATCAAAGATGTATCTTTTGGCATTTTGTTATAGCAGAATTTGATATGAATAACATTACGTTAGAGATGCAGTTGTTCAATGCCAATGATTGAATAAACTATTTACATAACTATAACTCTGATTTGAAGAGACAGTGTTTGATGTTCTCCTGAATCTCCTCATTTATGTGAAGTTTCAGTTAGTTTTGACTGTTCGAAAACAAAGATCATGCAGCAGAACTGCGAATGTGAGGACATCGAAACCACGATGCGATTTCAATCTGACGGAGCTGCTATTACAGAAAATTAATCAATTCCTATCAGATTTCATTCAACACCACTATGGTATAATGCATTTTATTGTTTGAGTATTGCGTGTTGGAAGCAACCACTACACTTAGTCACTACTGTCATGTAAAACAGAGGTTCATTTTGATCAATTTTGGAAAAAGTCCCAAGGTTTTTATTTCACCTGTAAACAATAATTTTAAGACAAACTATTAGCAATTACAAAATAAATGTACAGCTACTTAAAAACAATTGTGACGCTGAGGATAAGGAGAACAAAACAGATAAGGAAAAAAAGCAACAATCTGCAGTCATCAGAAAAGACCACTTTGTACAGTGAGACTCAGGTTTGCACGCTGATGGAGCCTGAGGAACTACAGAGAAAGATGGAGCTGATCTCTGATAATAAGTGAGCATGTCCTCTGAAGGGAGAGACGTGTTGTCCTTGCACAGCATCAGTGTACTGTGAGAGTTTTCATACAAACATGGAGGTTTTACAGCGTGAAGTGAATGGAGACTTGCGTGGAACACCTAGGGTGCGTCTAACTGCTCCAGCAGAGTTCTTCTCCTCTTCTCTAGCTCTCCTTCACTCAGTTCACTGCCTGACGTGTCCCATCCTCCCTGAGACACGGAGAGAGAGAAAGCAATCAGTCAGCTAGTCTAGAGAAAAGTGTAAAAAAAAAAAAAAAAAAAAAAAACGCTCATCTGTCTGTCCCTGTGAAGTTGCTGAATCAAAGCCTCACCTCTTCTTTAGGTGCTTTCCTCTTGGGAGATTTCTGTTTGGATTCGCTACGATTTTTCCCTCTGGACTTATCGTTCTCTTTATCCTTATCTTTGTCACGTCCCTTTCTGTCCTTTTCTCCATCAGTCTCTGGGGAAGCCTGGAGTGAGAACAGGTTGGTGAATACAAAAACTCATAACTTAACATTAGAAATGTTGATTAGAAAACATCTTGTAATGAAAAAATAGGGAGAAGAAATACACATGCACAGATTTTCCTGCATGAGATCTTTGACAAACTTACAGACTTGTGTCTCCTTTTTTTCCCCTTTTTCTTGTGTTTTTTGGATTTTTTATAGCTTCTCTCTGAAAATCAATGCACAATTTGATGTATGCAGTTCATCACTACAGAATGCAGTAAAGTTTATTTTTTTTAAAGACAGTCTGTTGTTGATTGTAACGAAGCAGGACAGTTTAATAAAGGACATGCTCACCGGATTCCCCTGAGGAAGAGTGCTCTGATGGAGATTTCGACGTTGAGCGTTTCTTCTTTTTCGAGTGATACTCATCGTCCTCAGATTCAGAACCCTGTGTAAGGAGAGGAGACATGGTGACTGTGTGTTCCTGCATTATACTTCATAGGGAAAAAGGTTGTGGTGCACTTACAGAGCGAGAACGAGATCGCTTCCTGTGGTGCTTCTTGGATTTCTTTGAGTGTTTCTTGGTTTTGGAGTGATGGTGCTGACACTCGTGCTGCAAAAGTGGAGAAACATTTTCATTTTCAATCACAATCGTTTCGATTACCTGCATGTGAAGCTGAAAAAATGTAAACATTACCTCTAGTACATGCATGAAATCTTTAAATATTCTCTTTCTCTCTGACTCCAGAGTGATGTCCTCAAAAGCAGGCTCCTTTAGGAATCTCTCTCTTACCTGAAACAGAGCAAAACACGAGTAGTAAAATAAAAAGTAAAATAGAACAGATAGTAAAAAGTGGCTTGCATATTGTAAGACAAATTAAAAGTCACTCCAACAACTTCGAGCCCATACCCCTTCCCATGAAGCTTCAGGCTCCAATGAGGGCGTGGCCTGCTTCAGCATGCTCTTAAAGGCTGCCTCTTTTCTCTTCATCTTTCTTGCCTCTTCCTTTTCTCTCTCCCGCTCTCGTGCCTCTGCCTTCTCCAGAAGCTTCACACGGGAAAAAAAAAAGGGTACATTAACCCCCCTGCTCTATTAATGAGCAGCTAATGGGGTGCCAGCTGACCATTCTTGTGCTACTGGTGTGATCATTCATTAATTGATTAATGCGAGTGTGATGCAAATAAGAGTTTTTGCTTTTGATTAATTTAGAAAATGTGGCCTCTGGGTTTGTTGTCATTGTATAACTAATGACAGATTTGGGTCACAAACACCAAAACTGAACATTCAGGAAAGAAAAACTCGATTGAGCGCCTTTAAATAAATAAATAATTTATATATATATATATATATATATATATATATATATATATATATATATATATATTTATTTTTTTACTATTGCCACAATTTCTACACAGACCAACAGACAATAAGGATCCCAGATGGTCAGGAATGTTGTTTACCCGTTTGCACACTACAGGCGGCACATATTTGGGCTAACCATGAACCGCTATATTGTATAGACCAATGTACATTATTAACCTGAGATTTAGTCTAATGCAATGAAACTTGAAGAACTGCAGGACAAAAGGCTTCCTTACACTGTTGAAGGCTAGTTTGATGTTGCCTGCGTCCAGAGTGGTGGCCCTCTTGTCAGAGCTGATAACTGAGCCAAAGTCCTCAAAGCTGGTGCTGATCTCCACCAGGAAACTCTTATCCTGCAGGCACAATGTGTGACATAAGCGGTCATGTTATTGCCCTTCCTCACTGTACCCCCATGGTTTCTTCCACGGAACAAAAACCAAAACTACTCTTTCTTATAAAAACACATCACATTAGAACCATTAGATTATATGTTGCATGCAAATCTAGCTGTGTTTTTTATGGACACAACAACAGGCATTCAAGTTTATGTAAAAAATCTTCAACACTTCACTTGGCAAATAAAGCAATACAACCCTGATAGGTTGTGCTGTCTGTAAACCGGGTAGATGTGATATATGGCCAAGCATGAACGAATCCTTCAATCATATTGTACTTCACCTTGTAACAGTAACAGCTGTAATTTCACTTACTGGCTGTTTTAAACCAGACCCTTTGAAAAGTAACACCGAGCCATAAAACAGATTGTAGCCATTACTCATATACGGTTTAATCCCTTAAACTGTGAAAAAAAATCTAATTATAACAAATCCCAACCTTTAAGATGTCTTTTATGATTCTCTTCTCATCATGATAACGAGCCTTGAGATCTTCCACATAGAACTTGAACAGATCCAGAGGTGTAGAGCCTGAGGAACCGACATGAAGACATCTTTGAACTGTATTCAGACAAGGTCAGATATTTCAATTAGTGATTAATACCAAACTTCTAATGGTCCTAGAATATCTCATATCAAGACTAGAATGACCCAGAGTTGAGGCAACGAAGTAGAAATTGGATGTTATAAAAATAAAAAATAGTCAAGGCTTTAGAATAGTTTCAATAAACCAGATTAATCTACAGCTTTGGACAACAAAGAGTTAAACATGCACCAGAAAAATGGCTACATGAGCAAGGATGTGTCTCAGTAGTGGATTCTGTCTCCCTATTTGAGTTTGCACTATTGCAGAAATAAATTTCTCTTTGTGTATTTATTGAAAAATCAAAAAGGAGGAAAAATGGCATGTTGCTTTCCAGGCAAATGTAAATTATTAAGGATCCATCAAAAAACATTATTTATACCTCTGTGCATGTGTGTTTTCTGATGCGGTCAGAGTAAAGCAGGGCATGAAAGTGTAAAGTCAGTGTACAGGTGTGCCCGTGTCTCACCCGGCTGTCCTAGCATGTTAGCGAAGCGGATGTCTGAACTGATGGTTGGATACATCTCCATCCAGGCTGACATGGAGTGCAGCTGGCCGTGGTCATGCAACTCATCCAGAAATTTCTACAGCACATACACACACAAAAAAAAAGCAGACAATGAGCAGTCATATTGCTTCAAGTAAGAAAAGGAAATCACAGCAATCTGCTCAATTGAGAAATTCATATCTATTTTTTTTTTTTTTACTTATACACACATGATTTGAAAACAAAACTTTTAAAAAATAATTTACGTTAATGGAGAAATTACAAATATTTGCCACCAAAGTGTGATGTGTTAGGCACCTGGAAAGACTCCCTGTTTTTGCGCTGTCTGCGTCTCTCTCTCAGCAGAGATTTCTGTTTCTCCTCCTCTTCCTCCTTCTCTAGAGCTCGAATGTGTTCCTCGAAGCAGATCAGAGCATCCTCCTTATCCATGTCTGCCACAGACACAAACAGATTTTACACTGCTGCACACTTCTCAGAAAGGGTTACACTTCATTAGTGCAGTTTGGAGACACTGGGTCTCCAGACTTTATTTTTATATCGAGCATCAAACCAACAGTCATGTGGTGCAGTAACATGCAATTAATTTGAGTACCACTACGTTCTAATCGCTCTATAAAGGATCCAGTGTTCACAATGTAGACGCCTCTGTACGAGTCAAATATAATGACCACTTGGAAACCATTTAGATTGTGTGTGGGTTTTTTTTTTATCTAACTCTGGCACATAAGCGCAGCAGTCAATATCAATACAAAAACTAAGCAGAGAAAACAAAAAAAAATTTCATTTATTTGAGCTGCAGTTCATTGCAGCAATAAAACTTTAAATCCACATCAAGGATTTAATTAGTTGCAGCACTACTTTTAACTGTTTTATTGAATTTAGCTGAAATTAATAAAGCTAAGTACAATGCTTCATAGGCTGTTGGAACTTGACCTACACGTCTTAGAAAGCTCTTCTGTTCTACTCAGCATAATAACAGCTCAAATATTCTCATGTTGAAGAGACTCTTCAAGGGAAAGGAAAAAAAAAAAAAAAAAACGCTTTCCACTGCAATGTGTGTTAGAGAGAGACAGAGAAAGAGTGTGTGTGTGCATACTCTGTAGCTCTTCATCCTCAGCAAATGTGGGGTTATCCAGCAGGTACTGCTGAGCCTCAGACCAGGTGGTGCGGTATGTGACATTGGCCATGTTATCCAAGATGTTCTTCAGTGCCTCCCAATTCCTCTTCCTCAGTTGCTTGGCTTGTTCCTACAGCATATAGAGACTGGGCTAAAGAGTAGCACTTCCATCATATGATATGGACGAAATCTCTCATACAGTTGTATTAGTTGCCTAATACAATATTAGTTTTTACTTTATATAAATAAATGTCCCTCCACTGAGGTGTTACCATTCTTTTTAATTATTCGGAATTTCTGACAATATCTATACTTTGTGTACAAGACATTAGGAGTGGAAGTTTATTAGACTTCACATTTTACAGGGTTAATAAAAAAAAAAAAAAAAAAAGACTCAATGATGTGAAATGATTTAGGTACTGAGGTACATTTTTAATGATTCTTGATTTTAAACATCTTTTTTTTTTTTTTTTTACTAAACATGAATAAACATAATAAAAGATCCAAACTTTATATGTTAAGCAGAGGTTAAACAATATAAAAAATTCCATTACAATCACCCACCCAGCCACAATCAAGAAATCAAATAAAAAATAGCAGACCTTCTCTTTCTTGGCCAAGTAGAAGAGAACATCATCATAAATCTCCAGTCTGTCTCTCTCTGGAACACAGCTCCACACTTCCAGATCACCAAACATCTGCTCTGCTTTCCTTAAAAAAAATTAAAAAAAAACACACACACAATCAGGCACACACACTATCACCTGGAGAACATTGCTGCAGTGCTTTTCTTTGCCAAAAGGAGAAAACAGTGTACCATGAACTAAACTCGTCAGTTCTCTCGTAGATTATCTGATTTCCATTTATCATCCTGATATGTAAGCTTTGAATAAAATGGCAATGTTTATAAAATAAGATGTATTTAAAATAGCAAAATAATAAGTTTGGCAAATACAGATTTCCATGAAGCAAAATAGAATTTCTTCATATTTGTTGTTAGATATAGGACTTTATTAATAATAGTACTGTATTCACAAAAAACGCTTTTCTCACCAAATATTCTTGCAAAACAGGAAAAGTTACAGTTCTATGTCATAATACTGGTGAATTCACAGCACTAGCTAGACTGTTTTTATATATATAGCTAATAGTGACTACAGGATGGAAGCACGTGTTTGTCTCTGCAATCAGTAATTACCCTGATCACTGAAAGCCAATGACTGGTAACATGAACAACACTGATCATCTCGTTACAAAGGCAGCTATCAAGAAAGAAGTGGAAGATTATAACAGTCGGTTCATAAAGTTGATGCTTTGGATGCAGGAAAAATAATCAAGTGTAAGAATTTGAGCCGCTTTGACGAAGTCAAAATCGTGATGGCATGTCAGGTGGATGTTACTCTGACACACACCACCCAACCCTTTTACTGCAATGATATTTCCTAATCCTATTGTTCCTTACAGAAGGAGGATCAAACTGCCACACAGCAAAAATTGTCCAGGAATTGATTACGGAACATGACAGCGTTTAGGGTGTTGAAATTACCCAGATGTCAATAGGAACCAGCATCTGTGCTGGACAAAAGCCTGGGCCATGGAGGTGTCACCTTGCAGTTTATAAGACTTAAAGGGTCAGCTGTTGACATCGTGGTGCCAGATACCACAGTCATGCCTGAAGGGGTCAGAGCGGTTCTGGCAGCACCGTGGAGACCTAAACAATATTAAGCAGGTGCTTCTATTGTTACAGATGCTCTCCATGAAATGAATTTCTCTCTCGCTTTTAATCATTTAAGATGATAAGGACCAGCTTCCCCCTGAGAACACGGTTCTTACTTATATCTGGTAGTGGAAGTCATTTTATCGTGGTTCTCCAGAAAGCGTTGGAATGTCTCTTTGGATTCTTTGTATTTGATCCTGGCCTCCTCTTTCTCCTCCTTCTCTGTCTGAACCTTGTAGGCATTAAAGGCCTGCTTCTTCTCACTCAGCTTGGGCAGGGCACTGCCAACACACACACACACACAATTGAACTGAAATAAAACAAGGCAATAAAGGCAATAATATCAAAGCAAGGAATACTTTTAGTTTTTAGGGTTTCAATGTCTGAAGTACCTGTATCGAGGGTCATTGATGATCATCTTCATGGCCTGCTCCCAGGAAGCATTTGATGCAACGCCCTGGACAGAGAAACACACGTTCTTAACAAATCCAGCACCCCCAGGTAGTACTGAAGACAGCATCCGCGTCCTTTTCAATGTTACTTAGTTCATGTCTAATCTCCCAAACTGCAGTTGACTTATTTTCAGTTACAATTGCAATACAGGATTGGAAAAAGGAGGAATGGTGTCAAAGCCTTCAGTTGTCTTGAAGGGTTGAACATTAAGTGCATAGAAGAAACAACAACAAAGAGACAGTTAAAAAGCACTCAATTCGAGATTAATGAAATAATATAAAACTATCCACTTAGAACCGCACAAGTGTGTGTGTGTGTGTGTGAAATATAGGAAATGCCAGGAGCTCCTTTGTGGCTGTAAGGAGGTCAGGTGATGTGTTCTCTTAATTGCACAAGATGAGTGTATGACACTAATAATTTTTTAAAAATGGCAGCACCTTACATAAGTCACCTTTTCGATTTCCTCCCCATGCCTCATGAGATGAGAGACAGGACAGAGACAACACTGGAGACAGTGACAAAGAGGACGGCGACTAGGAAGCGACAGGTTGAAAAAAGGAAGCTAGACAAATTCAGTCCTCCGTTTATACACCTCCATTTTAAGTGCTGCTCACTGGAGCGTCCTATTGTGTGGTCGCCCCCGAGTCTCAGACCCCTAATCATACAGTCTGAGTAATTAGAGAGCCCTTAGGAAAAGCAGACAAGGCACTATGAACACTGCTTTGTGCAACAAATTAAAACACACTAAATATAGAAGCACATCCAGCCCATCAGTCCTATAAGTTCAATATCTGTAGCAGTGCAGGAAGGAATGATGGGAGAAAGTTCACGAGTGTCTCAGAGAGTCATCACCACATCAGGTCAGGGATACAGAGTTCCATCTTCTTGCATCAAAGAAAAAGGGGGGAAAAAAATAAAAAAATAGCGAGAGCTCTTACCTTCTCCTTGAGCAGTTCTTTGAAAGCCTGCTTCGCTTCCTCTTTCGTGTTCCACTTGTACACTTTCTTCACCAGCTCTGGCCTTTCTTCTTTAGATGTGTCATTACTGGAGAAAGCAGCATTGTTAAGATTTATAAATGTGTGCGAAAAACTGCCATATATTATTCAGTCAGACGAGAATTCTTACTTAAGCACCAAAAAAGGCACTGTATGAGCACTACACTATTATAAGTGTACAAATAAATAGTAAATTACTCAACTAAGCAATTGATGTTTAAATCTCAGCATACAGTGCAAGGAAAAAAGTATTATTTCCTTCATGAATGTTAACTTTTTTGCCACATTTAAATAATTGAGATCATAAAAACAAATTTTAATATTACACAAAGTTACAGTATGCAGTTTAATGCAGTTTTTAAATTAAAGTTCAGACTTAAATTTGATTGAGATGCTGTTGTATGACCATAAATAGGTTAAACACTCCAATGTGGCTGAATTCAAACAATTCTGCAAAGAAAAGTGGGCCAAAATTCCTCCACAATGATGTGATTGACTCACTGCTAGTTATCGCAAACACTCGATAACTGCTATTAGCTTTAGGGAGCAATTCTATATTACATAGGGCCAGGCAGATTTAGACACCTTTTTCCCCATGCTAAATGAAATTATGTAAAAACTGCATTTTTTATTTACTCTGAATAATTTGTGCAACATTAAAATTTGTCTGATGCGCTGAATCATTTAATTGACAAAAAAAACTGTAATACAACATACAAATAAAACTAATTCTTTCTCACAGCACTGTGTATATAATGATTTATTGTTGGTCTAATGAAAAACAAATGTAATGTAGAATTTTCTCTGTAACACTATTAGCCTGGTGAACTCCGTGAATGTGAGATGAGGATTGAGACAAGACAGAGAACTGCAATTCCTACAATTTATCCTACGCTTGGTTAACAGGTGCTTTACTAAATCATTCATATATTGGATATTCATATTTCACACTTTCACTAGCAAGAGCTTATGTCCTCTATTATGTAGTTGCACACATTTCAAGCAAATGATTAAAAAAAAAAAAATGAGAAAGATATGCAACATTATTCTGTGTGCTTTCTCCATAAATTCCACATGATCAAAGGTCATATGTAGAACCTGGCCATTGGTTATGTCCGAGCTTAATGAAACTCTCAGTCTCGGGTTCTGCCGGCCATATCCGGAACAGCCACTTTCTATGCTTAAGAAACACAATCACTAATCCTTAGTTAGGTGAGAGAAGTGCCAAACATGAAAGGGTTTCAACTTCATAGGCAGGTTATATGAGCTGAAAGAAAGGTTCATGCCAGGGCTGTGCTGGACAGGACTGCGATCGGTCCAAATGCAGGCCAGGAATAAACCATTAGCCAAACTGGGGATTACAGCTGGGTTATAGTTCGAGGTTTATGTGGTTAGATGGCTCAATGTATCCATTGTAAAACTTTCCCCACATCTGCCTATCCATTCTCCAGTTGCCATCTCCTGGTCCTGATCTCCCTCATCTTCATCCCAGTTTAAATTCTCTTCTCGAGAACCATCACCCTTAAGAAACCCACTGAATATATTCTTCCTTTCCTCTTTTTCCATTTTCTAAAATACTTTTCACAGTGTGCTCTGTGTGTGTGTGTGTGTGTGTGTGTGTGTGTGTGTGTGTGTGTGTGTGTGTGTGTGTGTAAACCTGGGCTGTATCTCTGTTGTGGGTGTGTCCTTGGGTGACACCACAGTTGTTTCACTGGCTGCCTCAACCCCCTGCGCAGGCACTTGAGATGGCTGTTCTTCAACAACGCTTGTTGCTATGGTAGCGTCAGCCTCTGGAACAGCAGGCACAGTGAGCGGCGTATCTGTGTGAACTGTGAGAGTGGGAGTAGTGCCAGGAGCTACTACATCCACCGTCCTAACACACACACACACAGAGAGAGAGTAAAGTAAAGGTGAAAAAGTAAAGGTTTTAATCATGTTTTAATTGTGAAACTTGTATTGACTTATACTATACTCAAATACTAGTCTTACCCATTTTCCTCAGCCTTTATCATTGCTGCAAGACAATAAATACAGACAGAACAACTTTTAAAAGGCACTCTGTACACATCATGTTCCCTAATCTCTGCTAATTACATTTAAGAAAAAACAGCATAAGGGAATTTATATTTCAAGTCATTTAACTTTTCCTACGATCACTACGTCACAACTTTACCTACTAAACAAATTACCTGAACATAAGTAATGATTGATCTAGCTCTTAGACCTATCACAATGCTGGCACAAGCTACTTCAACAATTAGCTTCTCTTAATCATCAGATATATACAAAATGTATATTAAATAAATAGTTTTTCACATTATTTCACATATTATAAAAATGTGATGCTAGCTTCCGTAATACAGTTATAATGGCAGCTTTACACTTTTCCATATTGTTATTTTTTTTCCAAACAAGTTTGCTCTGGCCACATCTATGCACGCTTTTGAAGCTTGCCCTGATCAAAGTGGCTTCAGACACTGAATATGAAATGAGTAAGTTCCAAAACAAATACAACAGTAAGCATGCTCAAAATTTTTAATTCAGAATTGTTGTTTAGTACAATGTAAAATTAACCTGATGGAATGATAATACAAATAATAACAATAACTCATCCATGCAGACAGAGACATGGACAAAAAAAAATATTTAGAACCAATCTTCATTTGTGTATTGCTGTGGGTCATATCTGTACATTGCATAATTGATTCCCACACTCTACGGCTTTACCGTGTACAGATTAGTTCCTCAACACAAACACTTGTAAAACAAACATTATAAATGTTAAATCTTCTGAAAATGGATTTGAATGGTATACCTTCTAGATCTTCAAGTTCTTTAGGCTTAGTCCAGCGTGACTCTTTAGTCTGAGAGTTGTAGTAATAAGGCTTCCCAGTGTCAGATTTGTACTCCTTCCACGGGCATTTGGACAGCATTTGCTACGACACAAGAACATCAACACGCATCATGTCTAAACCAATAGTGTCTGCATTTAAAGACATGAAAATAGCTATTTTTTTAAAAAGGTTGAGCAAAAAAGATCAATAAATCATATTGTAAGAGATGAATAACAGAAGTACAAAGCGAGAACTTGGCCTGTATTTACCTCTGCAGGTGACTTGAGTTCATCTGGTTTCTCCCAGGTGGACTGCTTGGTCTCTGTGTTGTAGTAATAAGTTTTGCCATCCACAGACTTATGCTCTGTCCACACTGATTTCTGCTGGAGCCCATACACATTGTGTTAATGTCACTAGTGAATGCAACAGCCGTCAAATTGAAATTAAAGGATAAAAGTTCGTTTTTATTTAGGATAATGCTGAGTCTGTAGGCACTGTGTGTGTGCTGACCTTTTTAGGCTGATCATCTGGGGAAGAGTCATTTACTGTTGTACTCTGCAAAATCAGAAACCAAAGACAATTATAAGGAAGAAAGTGTTAACCTGTCTACCAGCAACATAATTCTGTTCTACTGCTTTTTTTTATTTTTATAAATAAAAAAATCTTAACAGATCTAACATGTTAAAGGAAAACAGTGTGTTACTTGTACTTACAGTGGTTCCAGGTGCAGCAGTAGCTACAAAGGAAAATTAAAAAATATAATTACAGTAAATAATACAATTACAAATGTGAAAATATTTAGCCTTTATTTTGTAAGCTTACTTACCAGCTGTATCCACGGGACTAACACCAGGCTGCAAAAAGGAAAACATTAGGAATCATTTTTTTGAGCTATAAATAATAATACAACTGCATCTAAACCACATCAGAGATCAAAAGCAAAATCAATTGTAGTTTCGTAAATTGAATATAGTAAACATAATTGGTTAAAATAATGTTCTGAGCCATAGAAGTACATGAAGGGTGTAATATATTGTTTCACATAAACGTTACATAAGGATTCTGCCTTTGAAATTGGATGATTGTTTTGTTTTTAATACAATATCATTTAGTAATATACAAGCAACATGACAACCAGGTATTTAGCTAGAAATAATTAAATCAACAGACTATTTATAAAGGTGAATCTTTTCCCATCTCATGTTATATAAAGCATAGCTGAGTTTTTTATTTTTTTATTTTTTATAGCTAATCTTAATGAGTACATTTTCCTTTCATGACCTGTGTTTATTATGCTAATACCAACCGAACAAATGGTAGTGATGATCTATTTTTAACCCGAGAGACGGGTGAGGAAACCACTCTGAGGCTACTTTACCGGGCCTGTTGGCTGCATCGTCGCTGTTGGCATGCGTGGTGGCATCATTGGCGGCATCATCGGTGGCATCATGCCTGGCATCTAATAAAAAACATTCATCAAATATTCATCTAAGAAGCTAATTTCTCTCCAGTGTGGACCCTGGTCCTGTGGTTATTAATATACAGTGCAAGAGAGCAAGCGTAAATGTGTGCGTAATTTTTCTGAAATGGGAAGCTACAGCTTGCTTCTTCTGAAGACAGAAATGAACCTTTGACCTAAAGTGCAGGAGGTGCTGGGGTGATGAAAGAAAATTGTGTAAATGTTGGCTGAGAGTGTTCATTTACAGATTTTTTTTACTGAAATGCATCATTTATATATGTAATGATCATACTAAAATAAACAGGTAATAGATATTCATCTGATGTAATTAAATCTAATTCAGGCTAAAAAGAAACTATATGTCAAGGAAGTTGCAAATATTTAGACTTCAAAACACTATGAATGACTTAAAACCCTCAGCAGATATTCTGACTTCTGGTTTGCTGTTACTATAAACCTGCCAACACAATATGCATTACTTTTTATTTATGTACAGCATGGTCTCCACAGAGTAGTTATAAAGATGTAATGTATAAAAAAGAGGGATGAGGGATTGTATTGAGAGCCAATTTTAAAAGATCAGCAACAACATAACTTTTCACTAAACTATTTTCTTCACCTGTGCAATTGGAGGAGCGCCCATCGGGGGCATCATGGGCGGTGGAATCATTCCTCCTGGCATGGGGGCCATGTTGGGGGGCCTCTGTCCCATCGGGGGCATTCCCATAGGTGGGAAGTGAGGCGGTATTCCTGGTGGTCCCATCTTTGGAGAAAGAAATAATAATAAAAAAAGAACATGACTGTGTATGTGTATATATCACGATTGATATTAAAATAGGTTTTCACATACAAGAAATGTATAACACACAAGGCAACAGCAGCTAAAAAATGGCTAAAATCAATGGTGACGTACAAAAGGAGGGGGTATTGCTGATGGAGGAACTCCAGGAAAAGGTGGCGCTTGGCTTGGAGCATTATTCCCATCAGTAGAAGACTGTCACGAACAAGAGTTAAAAAGTCATTACTACAATTCATCTGTGTAAAAGGCTGTCTACACTGCCAAGTATGCCATTATTGTTTAAAGCACAAAAGGACCAATAAACCAATCAATCATTTTGCAAGTTATTGGATAAACTGCATCTGCAAACAGACTGTAGTAATAAAAAATAAAAAAAACTCAAAACCGTTTCTCTCACAGGTGGTGCATTACCTAAAACTGAGAAGGACGATCAGATTCAGTATCAGATTACACGATCACATCACCATGTGTTGAAAACTTTTCAGTGTCATACTGGGTCACCATTAACATGTAACTTTCCTTGAAAAACTTTTACAACTTAAAACATTATTTCTTTATTCAAAACCAATATCTTTCTTTCGAGATGAATTCATAATTACTTTTTCTATCCCTGTTCATACTTGTGTTTTCACGGTCACTTTCTGCTTCATCCACTATGCATCTGTGCACCATCCATGCCAACTTATGCTTATTGTTGCACTACTGTATATTCCACCCTATTTATTCCGTATATACTGCATCATAGACATTCATATATGTGCATATGTATGTCATGTTACTTGAGCATGTTAACTTCTTGATGTCTTATCCACTGCACAATGTTTGCAGTAATACTGTATATTACTATATATACACACACACACAACATATCCTTATTACCTTCTGTACATCAATCACCATCACCACTGCACATACAGTAGCACCCTTACCCTCACTTACCAGTGTTGTTAATTATAAATAGGAGTCACCATTGACCAGCCAACATAGTATTATAGCAATACATAGGTGAACTCTTCTTGTAAGGCTGTTCACTAGATTTTTGAGTGTTTCTGTGAGAATTCATTCTGTAGACCATTCATGAGGTCAGACACTGATGTTGGACAAGAAAGCCTGGATTACAATCTCCGTACAAGTTCACCCCAAAGCTGCTTGATGGGGTTGAGGTCAGGGCTTTGTGCTTTAAGATTGCCCTTAACTGGAGATAAGGCGCTTAATTGAAACACCTGAATTCAATAATTAACAGGTTGAGCCACATTCTTTTGTCCATATAGTGTACATTAAAAATTTTCTTTAGAAAATCGATTTGAGTCAGTGTGTCAATACATGAATTGCCAAAAAATATACATTTAAATAAATAATTGTGATACATCACTGAAACAATTACCCCCATCTTTAGTAAATAGGCCACAGTGACAAAGTTTATCTTAATATTTGTGCTAAAGACTGCACAAAAATTATTTTATAACAATACTTTGTGTTTTCTCAGTTCAACAACAAAAAAAATGACTTGTCCAGAAAAATTTCCTGTAAAAGTGTCACTTTGAGTTTTTTAACATTCAAAATGTTTATTAAGCAAACTTTTGCTTAAATAAATCTACTTTTTAAAAGGTTCCAGTGGATAAAACCCCGGGAAAATGAATATAAACTGGTAATAATAGATGTATTTTATTAACCCTATTCGTCTACAGTATCTTGCCTTACAGAAAATGGTGTAAGTGTTAATACTGAACAGAGAATATGAGAAATCCTTTAGTCGGGTTTGTTATAAACAAAATAAAGCTTTTCTTCTCCTTTAACATGCTGAAAATTAATCCAAGTTAGCAAGCTAGCTTTCGTTAGCCGAGACTTACGAATCTCTCAGCTAGCTCTGACAATAAACTTTATTTATAAACTGAATATTTAGCTCAGGTTTATTTCGCTCAGTTATCAGCTTGTGATGTATTTATTTTATATTCGACCTTTTAAGTGCTTTCTTTTCACACATAACCTTAACACTGCACACAAAGTCAGACTGCGGTTCGTGCAGCTAACGCTATGTGCTAACTGGCCCAATGTACAACGGTAAGCTATAGTCTACAGTTATTTACTGAAACCGTAAAAATAACCTGGGTTTTATATAATAAGGATGTAAACATGTTTATGATGTGGTCACACGCGCGCGCACACTCGGGAAACGTGAGCTTCAGCGCTAACACAACGCTCATTCATTCAGCGCGCGCGGCGAGTAGCTACAGCGCTAACTCCTCCAAACAGGCACGCGCTAATTATTCAGGAAATATCCACTATTTCAGCCACGTGGCCATTAAATGTGCTCTCCTAACATATGTGCTCGGATTGTTTGTTAGCCAAAATATACAGCTATTACAGGATCTTTTTAAAAATCGGCAACATGTAACTCACCATGTTGACTTAGCATTTAGCAGCCGAAGTTCTCCTCCACGTCCCAACAAACTGCAAACTGATTGGGTAATTCAGTAAGGTTCAAAGTTCATGACGGAAACAACATATCGCGTGAACGTTGAGGCGGTAGTGAGGGGAAAAAACTGGCTGATTCGATTATTATTTTTTTTTATAAAATTGAATCCACAAATGATTTAGCGAATCCTGAAAAAAAACCGTTTATTTATAGTCGCTTGCAGCAGTGTTAATAGTTAATCATTATCAATTTTTTTTTATGTTTTTGTGTTCTGCTTTCATACTCTAAATGTGTTTTGCAGCATATTGTGGCTGTGGAAATTGTTTTATCGTAAGCAGAGAACAATGTGTGGGATACTGATATATATATTTTGAATCTAAAATGCTTGTACTATTAAACTATACAAAGTAGCATCAATTTACATGGGTGCGAAAAGGCACTGCGCATGCGCATTATCTCTCTCTCCCTCCCTCCACTTCTAGAGACGTGGAATAAACAGGTCGTCGCCTTTATAGCAGATGTTTTTGGATGTTGAATTGAGATATGTGGCAGGAGCAGTATAAGTCTCTTTTACAGCATTTATAGGAAACTGCAAAAACACTGACACAGAGTTTCAGGTATGCTCAAGATAAATAATGAATGAAAAGAAGGAATTAATGTTCTTTAATTGTTTAACGTATACATAAATGTAAATGAGTTAAACATGTATTATATTGTGGTTTACTAAAATGTATTTATTAGAAAAAGAGGTTAACCTGGCATTAATAGTAACCTTGATAACTTGCCAAATAAAATGTGTAGTCTTGGTTCATGAAACTTGGCTTTGTTTCTTGATGTTAGAGGTTTATTGGTAGCCAATCATTTGTGGACAGCCCTTTCTCCATCTCAGGCCATAGATTAAAAATCTGTGGGCTATCTATTTGTTTGTTTATTTTTTTATTTTGATGATTTTGGGTTTCAGCCAAAATATCCTGGTATCTTTGGGAATTTACTGATCTTCAAAAGAGTCCCTAATACAGTAATGAGCTGTAAAGTAGCTATAAAACATCAAATATCTACAATATTTCACAGTAGGTCTGATCATCTCTGGGTCTGATAATGCCTAAGTTTTTTATTTTATTTTGTCTTGTAACAATATAATTCTGACTATTCAATATATAATGCAAAATATACAAAGATAGAATCGTAGATGCTTGTGTTCAGTTTTTACTAATGAGACTTTTATTAGTAGAAATTGTATTTGTAGTCAAAATTAAAATACAGATCAACAGCAAATGACAGCACAGAAACTTAGTGGTTAGCACTGTCGCTACACATCCAAAAGGTCCGGCTCTGTATGCGTATAGTTTGCGTAAGTTCTCCCCATGCTTGATGGGTGTTTTACGGGTACTTTTTATTTCTTCCCATTTACATGCAGATTAGACCAAAAACCATCCCCAAATTATATATATATATATACTTAAGACTTATACTCTAAAGCACTGTAATTCATTAAATAATTAATATACAGTAGGTACGGAAAGTATTCAGACCTCCTTAAATTTTTCACTCTGTTATATTGCAGCCATTTGCTAAAATCATTTAAGTTAATTTTTTTCCTCGTATGTACACACAGCACCCCATATTGACAGAAAAATGCAGAATTGTTGACATTTTTGCAAATTTATTAAAAAGAAAAACTGAAATATCACATGGTCCTAAGTATTCAGACCCTTTGCTGTGACACTCATATATTTAACTCTGGTGCTGTCCATTTCTTCTGATCATCCATGTGATGGTTCTACATCTTCATTTGAGTCCAGCTGTGTTTGATTATACTGATTGGAATTGTTTAGGAAAGCCACACACCTGTCTATATAAGACCTTACAGCTCACAATGCATGTCAGAGCAAATGAGAATCATGAGGTCAAAGGAACTGTCTGAAGAGCTCAGAGACAGAATTGTGGCAAGGCACAGGTCTGGCCAAGGTTACAAAAAATTTTCTGCTCCACTTAAGCTTCTTAAGAGCACAGTGGCCTCCATAATTCTTAATTGGAAGACATTTGGGATGACCAGAACCCTTCCTAGAGCTGGCCATCCGGCCAAACTGAGCTATCGGGGGAGAAGAGCCTTGGTGAGAGAGGTAAAGAAGAACCCAAAGATCATTGTGGCTGAGCTCCAGAGATGCAGTCGGGAGATGGGAGAAAGTTGTAGAAAGTCAGCCATCACTGCAGCCCTTCACCAGTCGGGGGTTTATGGCAGAGTGGCCCGACGGAAGCCTCTCCTCAGTGCAAGACACATGAAAGCCCGCATGGAGGACTCCCAAGATGGTGTGAAATAAGATTTTCTGATCTAATTCAATTCAATTCAATTCAATTTTATTTATATAGCGCTTTTAACAATGGTCATTGTCTCAAAGCAGCTTCACAAAAATTAAAGAAATTTAACAAAAAAAAATAAAATAAATAATAATAATAATAATTATTATAGAAAAGAAAATAATTGGAAGTGTGGATGTGTGAGAAAAATGTGCAGATAATAATAATAATGAGACGAATGAATGAAATTTCTCTGATGAGCAAGCCAAGGGTGACGGCGACGGTGGCAAGGAAAAACTCCCTGAGATGGCATTAGGAAGAAACCTTGAGAGGAACCAGACTCAACAGGGAACCCATCCTCATTTGGGCGATAACAGATAGAAATGATATAACATCTTGTGTGAAAATTCAATATGACAAATTATTTAAATTGACATGAAGACCAGTTCAGCATAGGGACGAGTCAGTAGGTGCAGAGGGCAGATGAGGTCTGGATCACTGGAAGCACAGGAGCAGCATGTGTAGCTCCAACCATCATAAGGCTGAATCCAGCTGGAGCTGGTCCTTCTCTGGATGCCTCAGGAACCTCGCAGGGTCGGCCTTTGTCTACTGAAGCTGGCACAATCTCCCGATGCCTCGGGATGGGTAGAGAAATACAGAACAGATGGGGAGAATTAGCGTAGTTGCCATTCGGTATAGGTGTACTGGAGTATGAGATTATGGGATGAGTTATGTGTATGCCAGATTAAAAAGATGCGTCTTGAGTCTACTTTTGAACTGAGAAACCGTGTCTGCTCCCCGAACACTGTCTGGAAGGCTATTCCAAAGCTTTGGAGCTAAATATGAAAAAGCCCTACCCCCTTTTGTAGATTTTGAAATTCTGGGAACTACCAGAAGTCCGGAGTTTTGTGATCTTAAGGCGCGTGGTGGATTGTAGCGTATCAGAAGACTGGTTAAGTATGTGGGAGCTAAACCATTTAAGGCCTTGTATGTAAGTAACACTATTTTGTAATTTATTCTAAACTGAACAGGTAGCCAGTGCAGGGATGATAATATTGGGGTTATATGATCATATTTTCTGGATCTAGTGAGAACCCTGGCAGCTGCATTTTGGATTAACTGAAGCTTGTTTATTGAGGATGCAGGACAACCACCTAGTAATGCATTACAATAGTCCAGTCTGGAGGTCATGAATGCATGAACTAGCTTTTCTGCATCAGATATGGATAAGATGTTCCTAAGTTTAGCAATATTTCGAAGATGGAAAAAGGCTGTTTTTGTGATATTTGAAATGTGATTTTCAAAAGACAAGTTACTGTCTAATATTACGCCCAGGGCCCGGTTTCTCGAAAGCTTCTTATCTCTAAGTAGTTCTTAAGTCGTACCTTAACCTCTCTCTTAACTTAATGGCGCATTTCCCGAAACGTTCTTACGCTAAGTATCTCTTAGCTACGTCAGACGTTCGTAAGGTTGGTCTGGACCAACCTTAACTCATACTTAGCGTAGTTTCAGCTCTAGACGCTAGTCGCCGCCACTGAGCAGCAGTCTTTATAAACCAGCGGTGTATGCAAACACATTATGGCACGTTATCAAAGTCGTATTAATGATGGAATATACTGTAGACCTGTTTAAGAATTTTATTTTATTTGATATCAGAACTAATAGAGTGCCTTTTAATTAGCCTATTTCATAATGTGACTAACGCATTAAAATTGCCAATCACTATTAATATTAAACAGGTGGCGAACAATTAGGCAGCGATACAGCGTGGTGTTGTGTGAGTCATGTACATGTTTCCTTTAGACAAAACTTCAGCCCTTTTCATATTTTCCCCGTGGTCGTTATTAAAAATATATATATATAAATAAAAGTTTTGCCTTCCAAGGCAACAGATTATGGAGCTTCTTGAGCTGCTCAGACCTGCGCGTGCCAGACCAACGCGTCGTACTTACTGTACTTACTGTACTTACTGTACACTCCCCGTCCCGATGTCCAGCTGCTCGCTGCTTTTTGTTTAAAATATGTTTCATTGCTCATTAGCCATTATCCATGACTTTATGAGTTTTTCTTTTGACACGTTTTATTTTTATGAAATTTGATTTAGTTAAATGAGAAAATAACCTTGGGAGATTCAAACCCCGCATCCATTCATTTTTTCTGGGTGATTGTAATGTTTAATACCCCTACAGTATTCACTCATGCGGTTTGACTCGCTGTGAGATGCGGTGTTACTGTATACCCCTATCTCACCTGCACGGTCTCGCGCTGTGGCCGCAGGCTTGATCATGATTCACCCCGAGTTTTTGCGCTGTGGTTACGTTTCCATCTTTCCGCGTGAAAAATTCAACGTTTAATTTTTTGCTGGTCCTCGCGGAAGCTTGCAGACTTTGTAGAACTTCGCGGAACGTTAAAGGAACGTCGTGGGCAATCGCGGCAGCTCACGGAGATGAGTCCGGCCACACAGGTGAGAGAGGGGTATTAGGCACCACACAGGTGAGAGAGGGGTATTAGACACCACACAGGTGAGAGAGGGGTATTAGGCACCACACAGGTGAGAGAGGGGTATTAGGCACCACACAGGTGAGAGAGGGGTATTAGGCACCACACAGGTGAGAGAGGGGTATTAGACACCACACAGGTGAGAGAGGGGTATTAGACACCACACAGGTGAGAGAGGGGTATTAGGCACCACACAGGTGAGAGAGGGGTATTAGGCACCACACAGGTGAGAGAGGGGTATTAGGCACCACACAGGTGAGAGAGGGGTATTAGACACCACACAGGTGAGAGAGGGGTATTAGGCACCACACAGGTGAGAGAGGGGTATTAGGCACCACACAGGTGAGAGAGGGGTATTAGGCACCACACAGGTGAGAGAGGGGTATTAGGCACCACACAGGTGAGAGAGGGGTATTAGACACCACACAGGTGAGAGAGGGGTATTAGGCACCACACAGGTGAGAGAGGGGTATTAGACACCGTGATCCGCCTCGAGTGACCGGCGCCCGACGGTCCGCGAAGAACTACAAGGTCCGCGAGCTTCCACATGTTAAACATGTTTATTTTTTTTGCGTGGTAAGATGGAAACGTAATAACAGCACCAAAACTCGCGCCGAATCATAATGAACCGCACTTACGGCCCCGCGTGTGAGATAGAGGTATTAAACCTCCACCCTGTCATCTCATCGTATTCATTCCATAAGTGCTCTATACAACCCCAACAACTGACACTTCACATTGTTTCTGAAGCTGGTGAAGAGTGTATCAGCTGTTTGTCCATCAACTATGATTGTAAAACCCCGTTCGTTTCACGGCCACATGTTACATGAAAATATTATATATTATATTATTATATTAATTAATATTAATTTATATATTTGTCTATTATGGCATGTTATTGTTAAGTTAACACATGTCGAAATAAACGCTATTAAAAGAATTTAGTGCAATGTTTAATTTGCATAGAAAGTGCCGTCTTTCTTAACACTGTCATGCAAAAGGAGTGAAAAATCGATTCCAGAGCCACCGATGTCCGCTAATTCAGGACCTTCACTGTAGACAGCGCCGCGTAACGTCGGACGTAAGAGGCAGCGACTTAAGAAGACTCCTAAGAGACAGTTCGAGAAATACACTTAGAAAAGTTATCACTTAACGTAAGATATATCTTAAGAGTCTTCTTAGCGCGCGAATAGTGTGCGTTATCGAGAAACCGGGCCCAGGTCTTTTACTGCTAATGAGACCAAGATAGAACTTTTTGGCATTAATTCTAAGCGGTATGTGTGGAGAAAACCAGGCACTGCTCATCACCTGTCCAATACAGTCCCAACAGTGAAGCATGGTGGGGCAGCATCATGCTGTGGGGGTGTTTTTCAGCTGCAGGGACCGGGTGACTGGTTGCAATCGAGGGAAAGATGAATGCGGCCAAGTACAGGGATATCTTGGACGAAAACCTTCTCCAGAGTGCTCCGGACCTCAGACTGGGCCAAAGGTTTACCTTCCAAGAAGACAATGACCCTAAGCACACAGCTAAAATAACGAAGGATTGGCTTTACAACAACTCTGTGACGGTTTTTGAATGGCCCAGCCAGAGCCGTGACTTAAACCCAATTGAGCATCTCTGGAAACACCTAAAATGGATCTTCAAATCCAGGTGTGAAAAACTTGTTGCATTTTTCTCAAAAAGACTCATGGCTGTATTAGATCAAAAGGGTGCTTCTACTAAATACTGAGCAAAGGGTTTGAATACTTAGGCCCATGTGATATTTCAGTTGTTCTTTTTTAATAAATCTGCAAAAATGTCAACAATTCTGTCTTTTTCTGTATTTATTGTTGCTGTGTGTACATTAATGAGGGGGGAAAATGAACTTAAATTATATAATGTGTGTGTGTGTGTGTGTGTGTGTGTGTGTGTGTGTGATTGAAAATAAAATATTGCTGTAATATGGACCAACATTCAGAACAAAAATCAGACGTTACAGCCACCCATGGACCAGTATACAGCTGACAGTGAGATGATAAAAACAACATTGTTTCTGATACGGGATCTATTTATAAGCTGTCTGCAGGTAGCCGGGGAAAAAGCTGTCAGTCGCCATTGTTGCCACTGTCATCCATCATGCTCTTTTAATTGGCCACATGGTTCTGTTTACCACTAAAATGTACTTCTCTCACTGCATGAGGAGTCACACGCATTTTTTTCTAGTTGAATCATTACACCCCGAGACATCAACCATTTCTGTTCCACATCAAGCCTCTGCAGCAGAGTTTTGATCTCATGGCTAATCTTTCATGTGCTGTGAATGTTGAGAACAAAAACAAATAAAATTTAAACCAGCCTTTAATATTATATTGTTTTATATTCTCTGATGTCATCTGGAACAACAGTGGAATATTATTCAGATTTAGGTTTAAATTACAAGCCATTTAAGGGTGTAATGGTAGAAAATAAGGTGAGGAGAGATTGACATGGCAAAGGAATCATCTGAAGAAGAGAGAAGAATTTTCATGTAACTGTCTGCCTTCCTGAGTTTTTGTATTGAGCCCGGTGTTAGCTTCAAAGCCTTTCAAAAATGGTCAGAGACTTACACAGGCACACAGTGGTCTTGTGAGGTCTATTGCTTTACCAGCTGCTTTGAACATTTTCAACAAAGGATAATATGAGACACTGGTACATGGGCACATAAACAGTGCACAAAGAGAGAAAGAACTCAGAGCACATGAAAGTACATTAGATTGTCTACATTCATACATGATATCATTTTATTTTATAAATAAATAGTTATAAATATATATATGTGTAAATATACAGTGGCTTGCAAAAGTATTCGGCCCCCTTGAACTTTTCCACATTTTGTCACATTACAGCCACAAACATGAATCAATTTTATTGGAATTCCACGTGAAAGACGAATACAAAGTGGTGTACACGTGAGAAGTGGAACGAAAATCATACATGATTCCAAACATTTTTTGCAAATAAATAACTGAAAAGTGGGGTGTGCGTAATTATTCAGCCCCCTGAGTCAATACTTTGTAGAACCACCTTTTGCTGCAATTACAGCTGCCAGTCTTTTAGGATATGTCTCTACCAGCTTTGCACATCTAGAGACTGAAATCCTTGCCCATTCTTCTGCAAAACAGCTCCAGCTCAGTCAGATTAGATGGACAGCAGTTTTCAGATCTTGCCACAGATTCTCGATTGGATTTAGAGCTGGACTTTGACTGGGCCATTCTAACACATGGATATGTTTTGTTTTAAACCATTCCATTGTTGCCCTGGCTTTATGTTTAGGGTCGTTGTCCTGCTGGAAGGTGAACCTCCGCCCCAGTCTCAAGTCTTTTGCAGACTCCAAGAGGTTTTCTTCCAAGATTGCCCTGTATTTGGCTCCATCCATCTTCCCATCAACTCTGACCAGCTTCCCTGTCCCTGCTGAAGAGGAGCACCCCCAGAGCATGATGCTGCCACCACCATATTTGACAGTGGGGATGGTGTGGTCAGAGTGATGTGCAGTGTTAGTTTTTTTCGCCACACATAGCGTTTTGCATTTTGGCCAAAAAGTTCCATTTTGGTCTCATCTGACCAGAGCACCTTCTTCCTCATGTTTTATGTGCAAACGGGATTTCTTATGGTTTTCTGTTAACAATTGCTTTCTTCTTGCCACTCTTCCATAAATGCCAACTTTGTGCAGTGCATGACTAATAGTTGTCCTATGGACAGATTCCCCCACCTGAGCTGTAGATCTCTGCAGCTCGTCCAGAGTCACCATGGGCCTCTTGGCTGCATTTCTGATCAGCGCTCTCCTTGTTTGGCCTGTGAGTTTAGGTGGACGACCTTGTCTTGGTAGGTTTACAGGTGTGCCATACTCCTTCCATTTCTGAATGATCACTTGAACAGTGCTCCGTGGGATGTTCAAGGCTTTGGAAATCTTTTTGTAGCCTAAGCCTGCTTTAAATTTCTCAATAACTTTATCCCTGATCTGTCTGGTGTGTTCTTTGGACTTCATGGTGTTGTTGCTCCCAATATTCTCTTAGACAACCTCTGAGGCCGTCACAGAGCAGCTGTATTTGTACTGACATTAGATTACACACAGGTGCACTCTATTTAGTCATCAGCACTCATCAGGCAATGTCTATGGGCACCTGACTGCACTCAGACCAAAGGGGGCTGAATAATTACGCACACCCCACTTTTCAGTTATTTATTATTCGCTCCACTTCTCACGTGTACACCACTTTGTATTGGTCTTTCACATGGAATTCCAATAAAATTGATTCATGTTTGTGGCTGTAATGTGACAAAATGTGGAAAAGTTCAAGGGGGCCGAATACTTTTGCAAGCCACTGTATATATATATATATATATATATATATATATATATATATATATATATATATGTGTGTGTGTGTGTGTGTGTGTGTGTGTGTGTGTATGTGTGTATATATGTGTGTTTGTGTGTGTGTAAAGAATTAATAAAGAGCAAAAAATATGGTTAAATGTCATGTCTCACACTGAATCTCAATGTCATACAATTATGAATCAAACCATATATTGGGGTTATGGTCCTTGAAATGGTGCGAACATCAATAGTTCTATTACATAAGCTTAAATGTGTTATGCCGGTATTACCTCCGTTCACTTACTGGGCTCACGAGAAAGGACCATTGAAATAGAGTATAAATAGAAGTGTGGCAGTCACAATAAACAGTAGTACTTTAACGTAAAATCTTATCCTGCTATATAAAGTTTGCCATATAAATATTTTGCATCCTATCATATGCAGTTATTCTAAGTAAGCTGGCAATCAAGCTTAGAAATCAATGTATGATGCCCTATAGTCGACTGGTAACCAGTTCCGGGTGTAGTTATGCCTCTCACCTGTACAGTTTAGTCTCTTTTTCTGAGAGTGTAGTTCATATAGCATTCACACACTATTATTGTGAACGACTTTATATTTTCAAGGACTAACTTCCTACATGAAGCACCAGCATATAAATCAAACATTCCTCCAAATGAGGCTAATGATTATAAAGGGAATAAAAGTAAATAATTTATATTTTAGAAGCTTTTCATTTTGTTTGATGAGCTCCATAGAAGATTAATATCTCATAATTTTGTCATGTGAAGACCTACTTTAGGATTTCCTGCTGTGGAGAGTTTAGCCAGAGCAATGGTTAAGGCACAATTTAAAGAATATTGCTTTATATGACTAAGTACTCTTTATCTATACAATCAGAGAGGGAATGACTTAAACTTCATTTCCTAATCTTCATTCACTAATCTTCAATTATTAAAACATTAAACTTGTTGAATGTTTATGTACACTGCACACATGAATATAAATGGAGAATGAGGCCTGTCTGCTCTCTCGCTCTCTCTTTCTCCCATTTACACACCGAGACATATGAGCTACCTTATAAATAGTGAGATTTTTTTTTCTTTCTTCTGTTTCATTTTTCCACCCTCTCTCGTAAACAGCAGAATTTGTCACCATTAGAGTGTGAGAGAGAAAACCAGTGAAGCAGATTATCTGTTGAGCAATTTACTCAGACATAAAATGCAGGTAAATGAGCCAAAAAAAATGGGTGGATGCAGGTATCATTTCCCACTCAATAGTGCTTCATCATTACAAAAACATGAGAAAACATTGTCTCCTCAAAAATATATACAGTTATACTCTACCTGATTTCTAAATGCATATGTATATGATAGTGTGCAGGAAGAAGAAAAAAACAAAACAATTCCAAGGCACTGTGCATGATGTGGCGCTGTAATGGGTGTGTTACTCTAAATGGGTATTTGTCCTGTGGCAAAATATTGACCAGATCCAAACACAGCTCATTGATCCCTACTGTGTGGTTCCTATTGCTAATGATTCAACCCTGTCTCTGTCTCTACAGTATGTCCAGTAGATTCAGCTAGAGAGTGTTTATTCTTCGATGGTCATTTTACTTCAAGAATGGGATACATTTCACACACAAAAAATGCAATTTTCCTGACAGTTACAGAATATTGGTGTTTTTTTTGTGACTACACTTAATACCAGTATGGAATAATTTTATATTTGTAGAAATTAATACATTTACGATTTATCTTAAACTGTCTACATTAGCTAAATACACTCGTGGCACTATCACTGTAGGTTAATTTTACTTATCAGGCAATGGTTAATAAAAGCATACCTGCAATAACAAAACATCCTGTATTATGATAATGAAATTACTGCCAGACAACATCAAAAACATCATGTTCATATATACCCTGTATCACAAACGTGTAAAGGTGGATTAATATGTGTAAATATGTCTTCCAGTGGGCTTTGATTTTTGGCACAAAGCCCCTGATTGCTGGAGAGGAGTGATAGCCTCCCTGGGTCTCACTTCCTCAAGGCGCCTGATTATATGAATATCAATCAGGGAACTCTCTCTCTCTCTCTCTCTCTCTCTCTCTCTCATCTAATGGAATCACAGTCTGGTGCAACCCTCCCCTGTTTTTATCCAGATGCGGTTCCTGAAAGCTTCTGTTGTGGGTATTGATTTTAATTTCAACAAAATTCATAAATTCAGTTGATAAATGTTACTAAAAATGCTACTGTGATAAACTTTCCTATACAGCTAAATGTGTACACTCATCATATTTCCGTTTAAACATAAGAAAAATGGTCTCTTGAAGCCAATTTGACAAGCAGGATGGTATTTCCTTAATTATTTTATTTGAAGGAAAGGAAATGAGTAAGAATCTAGATCAATGAAAAATGCCAATGGAGCTAAACACCATGATTATTTAGATTTTTTAAATACTAATCACAGACATGGATGAGAGATTAAAGCTACTCTTCACAAATCCATAATTTAACAGTGTGAAGATCTGGTGAAACCTGTGACTGTTAAAATAGACAAAATATTTACTCAATGCAGTGCTACATCTCATACTAGCTTAGTAAAGAAGATTTCCACCCATATTACAGGAGATTATAGTGTACTTACTACTGTATATACACTAAGAACACTTATGAACAGGTTTATCACATTTTTTCATGCTGCTGTATATATATATACAGTATATATATATATATATATATATATATATATATATATATATATATATACAGAGGTGGAAAGAGTAATAAAATTTTGTACTCAAGTACAAGTACTGTTACTTCAGTGAAATGTTACTTAAGTACAAGTAAAGTTACCATTATAAAAATCTACTCAAGTAAAAGTAAAAAGTAGCTCATTAAAAAATTTACTCAGAGTAAAAGTTACCGAGTTACTTTTTTTATTCTTTTAACAGCGGGGGTGGGATGAGGCATTCTAGCGTAGTTCAAAAAAGATGAGCAGATGTAAATCTCAAACTAGTTGTTTTTAACTGAAGGAACCTTTGCATAATAAAGCTGTTGTCTTTCTTGTGCTTGAAAATCAAAGTGGTCACTTAAATATGGTGTTACGTCCCAGTCTAGGGCCATACAGCAAAAGAATGGTTCAGGGTTCTATTTTAAACTGTATGGAAATGGTGGTATATGGCAGAAAGAACTAGATCCAATCATTAACTGATGAAATAATGAGGTTTGTATACACACACACACACACACACACACCAGGAGGAGGAGGATCAGATTCAGGATGGACCCAGGCCAAAATAATAAACAAAATGGTATTTATATTTAGTAGCTAGATTACCTGCAAAAAAAAAAAAAAAACACAAACAAAAATACAGGTACCTTCCCGGACTCCCTAAACCAAAAACAGTGAAATTATCTACAAATATATACAAAGACCAACCAAACCAAAGGGACAAAGCAATAATCAAAGTCAATTGGAGGCAAAAAGTCAAACCAGAATACACAACCAAATGTCAAAACGCCCGAATCACAACCTCTTTCATCTTTCCCGCGTCTCTCTCCGGTTTATATATGGTCGCGCTAGTCGATGACGTCACTCTCAAGGCGGAAGCGACCGTGTGGAAGGTCAGGAAGATGCCGATGTCAGAAAACCTGGAGTGGAGTCTGGAGCGGCGCGCGACCAGGACATGATACACACACGCGGCGCAACGAAGCATTTATAAAGCATAATATTTTTATTATTTTATCATTTTCATTCATTTATTTTTTACTCAGTAGCGAATATGATTTAAAATGCAGCGAATTACAATACTTCAAACAAAACGTACTTAAGTAAAAGTAAAATTACAGATTTTTAAAACTACTTTAAAAAGTAGAAATACACAAAAAAGCTACTCAATTACAGTAACGCGAGTAAATGTAATTCATTACTTTCCACCTCTGTATCTTCTTCTTCTTTGTCTTTCGGCTGTTCCCTTTCAGGGGTCGCCACAGCGAATCATCTGCCTCCATCTAACCCTATCCTCTGCATCCTCTTCTCTCATACCAACTAACTTCATGTCCTCTCTCACTGCATCCATAAATCTCCTCTTTGGTCTTCCTCTAGACCTCCTGCCTGGCAGTTCCAACCTCAGCATCCTTCTACCGATATATTCACACTCTCTCCTCTGAACATGTCCAAACCACCTCAATCTGGCCTCTCTGACTTTATCTCCAAAACATCTAACATGGGTTGTCCCTCTGATGAACTGATTCTTGATCCTATCCATCCTTGTCACTCCCAAAGAGAACCTCAACATCTTCAGCTCTGCTACCTCTAGCTCTGCCTCCTGTCTTTTCTTCAGTGCCACTGTCTCTAAGCCGTAGAGCATTGCTGGTCTCACCACTGTCCTGTACACCTTTCCTTTCATTCTCGCTGATGCTCTTTTATCGCACAACACACCTGACACTTTTCTCCACCCATTCCAACCTGCCTGTACTCGTCTCTTCACCTCCTTTGAACACTCTCCGTTGCTCTCGACCGTTGACCCTATGTACTTAAAATCCTGCACCTTCTTTACCTCCCTGCTCCCTACCTCTGCCTCACTGTTCCTCTTGGGTCCCTCTCATTCACAAACATGTATTCCGTCTTGCTGCGGCTAACCTTCATTCCTCTGCTTTTCAGAGCATACCTCCACCTCTCCAAATTTTCCTCTACCTGTTCCCTGCTCTCGCTACAAAGCACAATGTCATCTGCAAACATCATAGACCATGGAGACTCCTGTCTAATTTCATCTGTCATCCTGTCCATCACTAGAGCAAACAAAAAGGGGCTTAGAGCCGATCCTTGATGCAGACCCACCTCCACCTTGAACTCTTCTGTCACACCTGCAGCACATCTCACGACTGTCTTACAACTCTCATACATGTCCTGCACCACTCTAACATACTTCTCTGCCACTCCAGACTTCCTCATACAACACCACAGCTCTTCTCTCGGCACCCTGTCGTATGCTTTCTCTAAATCTACAAAGACACAATGCAACTCTTTATTACCTTCTCTGTACTTCTCCATCAGCATCCTCAAAGCAAATACTGCATCTGATGTACTCTTTCTAGGCATAAAACCATATTGCTGCTCACAAATGCTCACCTCTGCCCTTAACCTAGCTTCCACTACTCTTTCCCACAGCTTCATTGTATGGCTCATTAGCTTTATACCTCTGTAATTGCCACAGCTCTGCACACCTCCCTTGTTCTTAAAAATCGGCACCAATACACTTCTCCTCCATTCCTCTGGAATCCTCTCACTCTCCAAGATCTCATTAAACAAACTAGTCAGAAACTCTACTGCCACCTCTCCTAAGCACTTCCATACCTCCACAGGTATGTCATCAGGACCAACAGCCTTTCCACTCTTCATCCTCTTCTAATTTTACACCAGCATGTTTTGCACTGACACTGCCTTAATAGAAATGCACTCAATATCCTTCTAGACAAATTGACATTTGCTGCCGTCCTGATGCATTCAGTAAAAAGCGAAAGGCCTCAAGGCAGAGCTCTGTTAGGATTCAATGTGAATGAAACTAGTATTAGTATCTGCAGATGCTTCCTCAGAATAATCACATATATTTAGTAATGATAATATTGATAAAGTGTGCTGAAACAGAGAACATTCTTCTTGGTATGTTACAAAATCCATCAGAGCAACATCAGGCTTTAAATACTTCCTGCTCCCTCTTGGGAAAATGCACTGAGGAACCATAAAGCCATTCACTTCGTCATCAGAGCCATTAAGTCTAATGGAGAACTACACACAAACCTATATCACCTTCTACACCCCCAGTGACCTGTACATGCGCACACACAATCCAAATTTTAGTTGGATGGCATATAATTATTTGTTGCTGTAACTCTCCTGCTACTGTGCACTATTCCTAAAGCTCAAGCAAAGAGAGGGCAATGAGTGGAGAGAGAGAGAGAGAGAGAGAGAGCTTGAGTGCAGATATCCAGAATATATATGCCTGTCAGCTGGAAGCATCTGTAACATGAAGAGCCTGTCTTCATTAATTATTTCAAAGTACTTTTCATAAATATTTTTATTACATAGAACTCACTCTCAATTAACTTTATACCGCCTACATTTCTAGCTGTAAGGGAAGATCTTAGTATTAAAAAATTTATAGAATCTGGCTGTTCTGTGTTCCCCAGAGAGCTCTGTACTGTAGTCATGGAGAAGATAGTTGACTTTTGGTAGTTGGACTCAGGGGAAAGAAGCAGTAATGGCATGGGGTTGTAACACTCCCACACCTCCAGCCTCTCTCTACAGCCTGCAGCGTGCTCTGGGACTGATCACACCTGCTCTCTAACACACACCTCTGACCTAAAGCAAAGCATACGCTATGGGAAAGTGAGTAGCAATCACATACACACCCACACAGAGAGAGAGAGAGAGAGAGAGGGAGAGAGGGAGATGAGCTTATTTATCTCTCATAATCACCAACCTCTGGTCTGTACAACACTCAGCTTTATGGTCTTTTTAAGCCCAGGTCAAGCTTGCATGGCAGGATGCACATACGTAAAGGGGTGTGGTCGAGCAGCCTTGAGCAGTAGATTTAACGACTTTCTAGAAAATCTAGCTGAATATTATTGCTCTAACAGTTGATCATGACCTCTAACATTTGTAAAATTGGCAACATTTGGAACATTATGAAAATTCCTTCAAATAGGAATATATTCCTGACAAATATATGCTTATTAATGCATATATAATTTTTTTCCCTGAGGGCAGTGGGCTATGGGTAGATCATTTTGTTCCTTGCTAGAAGAAAAAAAATCCTGAAATGTCGAAGCAATAAGACAATTTCAAAGTTTGAAATGAACAAGAATATTTACTATTAGGTGTAATAATCTTCCATTTGTTACAATAATCAAAGAAATATATCAACAACTCATTGGTTTACTTGTTGAGATATACTGTATATTCTTTATCAGATGTGAATCTTCATCCTCATAGGGCTGCTTTCAGGGGACCAAACAGGTGAAAGTCTGATGGAGAAAGATCAGGACTATAGGGAGGATGCTTTAACACCTCAAAATGATTTTTTTTTGCAGAGTCTTGAAGTGTGGGCAAAAGTGTGAGGACATGCGTTGTCATGCAATGAGCTTGAGTTCTTCAGCCCTTCAATAATCATCTCACTGTAACAAGCACTGCTAATTTTTTAACATTTTTGCGGATAGTGTTGCAGAACTGGCCCTTGAGAAGTCCAGAAAACTGTAAGCATCAGTTTTTTCTCGGCTGGCGATTGAGGTTGTTTTTGTTCCATACTGTTGTTTACTCTCAGGCTCGTAGTGATGAATCCATGTCTCGTCACCAGTATCTCTTTAAGAAACTTTCACCTTCCTTAGAGTATCAGTCCAAATTGTGTTTGCAGATATCCAACATTGTGTTTATGGTCTTCTGCGAGTTGTTTCAATGAACGCTGCTCATCTTTCGTGCAAATCACAAGTGGGGCATCAATTTTTTGCTCGCACCGCAGTTACAAATTAACTGAGGTAACACATTCACACCTGCACAGCAGTGACTGGGGAGAAAGTAGACCTGAACAGAAAGAACTAATAAATGCGGCCAACATAAGTTTGAATATAACTGGTGTGTGGATAATTTTTCAATTAGCCACACTGTCCATTCTCCCTACCGTATTTTGCAACTTTTTCTTGTAAAAAGCTACGTTCAATGATCCCTTCACTAAGTTTCTATTCTCTACGTTTCTATGCTTACTGTATAAGCGATAAAACACTGCATATCGTACTGTGTATGATGTGAAGAATAAAATTCTAATTTGAAACAGGATGATGAGAAAACATAGTTAATAAATAATCCAGTGATGCAATACCAGTTAAGTTTGGACGTGCAACTAATTGCGCATACAACATGCCAATATGTGGACTGACCATTTTAAATGGCCCTCTGAGAAGAAGTGTATGTGTGGGTCCCGGCTAAGCACCAAGGATTCCTTGTGTAGTCTTCAGATCCATTGCAGTCCTGATGAGGATAAAAGATGAATTGAAGATGAATGGGTGAATAAAAATTTCATACCTGTTAATCACTACATATTTAGACAGCTCTTTGGTTTATTATTCAAGTCACAGTGCTAGTTTTTAGTTTTCTATATGGTTGTGAACATAACTGACACATTTTTAATTAATGTACATCAAGTAGTTTGAATCCTGAGCGGACGTAAACACAGCGTAAAATCATTGAGTGTAATGACTGACAGCACAGTAAAGTAGCGTGTTTGTGTAAGATAACGTTCAGAGACAGTTTACCTGTATCTTGTTATTTCTACACCTTAGACAAAACTCACAAATCATCAATAAAGTGAAATTTTGCAAACATACCATGTCATTTATATGAATAGTTCTTGCTGACTTCAGATCCAAGATTATTAATTTGATAGCATGCAGACGCTTCTCCCACATGCTCTGTCCTCACAGATATCTCCCTGAAACAGATCACCACCGCCAGAGCTGGCCAGGCTGTCAATTAAAGCTGAATCTAATTCCCCCCTCTCTCTCTCTCTGTGGTGTGTGTGTGTGTGTTTCGATGCCCTACTCTCCGACTTCACACATGCAGTTGGAGCTTTCACTATAGCTTAACAGATATCAGGTGTTTATTCAGCACGATAGGAGAACTGACGTTCATTAGCACTCAGCTGCACCCCATGGTGCTGTTTTTCCACTTTCTCTGCTGTAGCATCAAGGCCAGTTTGATGAAAGAGAGGAGCTGCTACAATACTGATGAAACAAAAATAATCCTGAAATCCTAAAACTGAGCTTTTGAGGCTTCCATTGAATGTTGGCTTGCACATGGACATTTGTAAATTTCAGTGCACATTTTCTTTTTTCATTTATTAATTACACGTTTGAAAGTCTTGTGAAATCTTGTGAAATCATGTGAAATCTTGTGCTTAAAAAATTTATAATTATTCACTCTATAATACAGGTTTATGTCTTTTTCTGATGGCTTTAAAAGGTCTTATTTTAGATGCATTTCTGCTTGTTCTTCCCATTCGTCCTTTTGCAAGCTTTCTAATTTGCTAAATATAATGTTACATATTTTCAGTGATATTAAAACCGATTTATAATCTAAAATAAGAAAATTAGGTACATCAGGTCTGGGCAGGATTTCTTTTTTTCTTTAATACAGAAACAGATGCACTGTAATGCCCAAAGTATGTAGACACCTGATGATCACAACCAAACCGCGTTGGATCATCCAGTTACCCATTTAGGCCATCCTTTTGTTGTTCTAATAACCTCCATTGTTCTGGAAAGGCTTCCCATTAACTTTGGGGCATGGCTGTAGAGATTTGTTCTCATTTAGCCACAAGAGATCAGTTACGGATATTAGCATTGCGGTTCTTAAAGCTGTTCAGTGGGCTTGAAGTCGGGGTTCATGTCACTGAAGTTCTTCCACTTTGGCAAACCATGTTTTCATGGAACTCATCAACTGTATCAATATTTCTTACAACAGCAGAAACCTAGTGTGATATTGCTTTTATGTAACATAAAAACAAATATTTCAAATACAATATGGCTAAATGGTTAGATTATTTTTGCTACATTAACATAAATAGCTTCTTATGAAGCCAGAGCTATATAGAGTACTGTATAGTTAATACTTGGGTGAATGCAAACTATAAAAGCAATGTTTTCCTCCTAAGCTCTTAAATCCCTGGGTACATATAAGGAATCCCAACTCCACACTAGGAGAAAAAAAGGTAAAATCCTCACGGTAACATTGAAATCCAGAGTGTTCCATTATATATTGTTCTCCTGATTTTGTAATAACAAAATATGTTTCCTAAAGATCACAGTATTTCCTAAAATGCATTATGCTAAACAACTTATCTTGAGGTCCCAAGAAAAATAATTAATGAGATTGAGAAAATATCTACAATGAAGTACAGTTCCCATCAGCTCCTGCAGATTACTTATCTTATTTTCAGTAATGAAATCCACATCTCTTATTGTGTCCAACTTATTTTAGTTTAGTTCATTCTGTTGTTTTTGTCTAGTGTTTCTTGTGACCCGTGTTAACCCATGTCTAGGTTGTGTTTTGTTCCCAAGCTATTAAGTCCAGGTTCATACCCTTTTGAGTTTGTCTGGCTGTGTTTTTACTTTGTAGTGTTATTTAATGAATAGCTTTGCACATCCATCTCTCTGTGCCCTGAAAACACGATAAGAATCAGCTTTTTTTAAATTGAGATCATAAGGGGGGAAAAAGCCTTATTAAAGACCTTTAATAACGAATGGACTTGTGCACTTCTATACAATACTAATACTACAAACTCTAAAGTATTTAAAATATTTCAAGATCAGGGCATAATATTTTTTAATCATAGATATTGCAAGTTAACAATTTTGACTTAATTTAACTTAATTATTTTAAAGCATGTTATGGCAGTGCTCAGTAACTCATGATACTTATTTCCTTTCTACTTCGCCCACCCCTTTCAAACCAAGGGAACATGGAGGCACCAGTATTTAGACCAAGGACATTTGCATCAAAGTTCCAAAACTATTTTTAAAGATTTTTTTTATATTAAATCAAATTTTATTATGTTTTAATTAAAAAGAAAATCTTAACAGAACATACTCAGATGTGAACATATAGTTAACATAAAATCATGTTCAAAAGTTAGTAACCCCTCCTTTAAGTCTATGTTTGTTATGTAAAAACGTAATGAAAATCATCTGATCAGTGTGGCTCTTAGTCTGAGGCAAATACAACTTTAGACGAACAACTTCATATAACATTTCTTTCATACCGTGCCATAATGTAGCAAAACGAAGCACAGGCAATATTAAAGGACCCTGATTATTCAGTTGCTTGTGGATCCACCTTTAGCAGAAATAACTTGAAGGAATCTTTACCTGTATAACTTTCTCTCATATGATTGTGGAGAAATTTTGGCCTATGCTTTTTTACACAATTGATTCAGTTCATTGACTTGACTTATTGACTGTAAGGTGCCCAGGTGCTGTGGCTGCAAAAAAAAGCTCAAATTATCACCCCTCCACCACTTTCTTCTGGCAACCCATTCAACCAAACCGTTCATGTTCAGTCTTCTTCTAATTGTGCTGTCATGGACTTGTGTAGTGATGCCTACAGGATCTGAAATGTAACTCTTGCATTTTTTGAACATTGCACATTCTGCCCTTGGGGTGAATTTGCCTAATTCTGAGACCTGCTATGCTCACATGATTTTTATTATGTTTTAACACAAAAAACACATAGACTTGAAAGAGGGGGTAGTAACTTTTGAACTCCACTGTAATTTCCTGCCACCAAAGTTGAAGTATGTGAACAAGTTACTTAACCTTGCTACTCTTGTCATTCTCAGTAATGACCTGTAAAAGACAAAGTACAGGTCCATGTAGATTGCAAGAATTCATTGATCAGGTGACAGATTATGAGTCCAGGCTGACAAGGAATATAAAGAAAGTGAGAGGAGCATGTGTCATTTTTTTTGAGAGCAGATTTCTTTTTTTCTCTAGTTTTTGTGAGGGAGAAGGCAACAAAGAGACTTCCTCTGTCTCTCTACCAGTCTGTACTTGTTTTTTCATATAGCATGTGTTCTAATTGGTGTTGACAGTCTGTCAGGTTGAATTTATCTCCAGATATGCTATAACAACAAATGTTTTAACTGGAATAAACTGAAAATATTTATTTTGATACTTCGGTCACTGTGTCATGATGAATCTCTGAGATTGAAGAAGATTAGAGCATGTCAGAACATGTATCTTATTTCTTCAGGATGCAATTCACATGTTAGAGTAAAAAAAATCTAACACACTTATACACCTTGTTCTTTTATTGGTTGACAGTCTGTTTAAATCAATAATAAAAATGCAAGTAAATTATTAGTAGTATTTAATTACTACTAAGTTAAGTTAATTATGGTACCATGCTGGCGTAGTAGTTGGACCTGTGGCCTTGCACCTCTAGGGTTGAGGGTTCGATTCCTGCCTTCGTCTATGGGCGGGGAGTTTGCATGTTCACAATGTACAAGTGTTTTCTCCCATAGTCCAACAGACATACAGATTAGGCTAATCAGGATTTCCAAATTTCCCACAGCATGTGAGTGTGAGTGACCCTGTACAGGATAAGCGGTATTGAGAGTGAGTGAATATTTAATCACTAAGCTCTCTCTATACTGTTTATAACAGTAATTGTTTCAATTGCTTTTCACATAAACAGTAAACAGTAACAGATACTTGACTGGCATTGCAGAAGAGTTGCATTAGGAACAACCTGCAGGGTGGCAATATTTGGAAAGCAACAAATGTAACTGTGATAATGAGGGCCTTCTTGAGGGGGTTGGCCTGTTGAACTTCATAAAATCCTATAATCTCAAAGATTGTCTCTCTAGGGAAATATTGGGCCATTTCAACTTAAACCTGGATAGTTTTTTGTCTTAGTTTGAAGACACTTTGCATACACAGTTAGATGTCAGAAAAAAGTGCAGAATTGGTGGATGTTGTGCTTTTGTACTCGAAACATGAAATAATTACAATAGCAACAGTGTTACTATAATTGCTGTGATGTAATATGCAAATTCTACCAACAATTATATAGACTGAGAGAGATCAGATAAAAAACTTTTAAAACTTCCCTCAAAATATTTATATTTTAGTGGAATGCTGCTAATGTTTGATTTCTTACTGATATTTGTATGATTTCTCATTCTCATTTTAGGAAACCAACAATAATCAACTAACATTTAAGAGTCCTTATTGCTCATAGTATTTGCACGTACTGTAGATTATTTTTTTTTACCTAATCTGCGCAACTATATTATGAGTTGTATATACTGAGCAGCCAAAACATTAAGCTCAATGTTATTTAGGATCCCTTGTGCCAGTGTTGGGTGGCATTTCTGTGGGATCAGACAAGACAGTCTAGCCTTTCATCCCCACAGGCATGCATGAGCCTTGGGTGCCCATGATTCTGTCACCAGTTTGGTAGTATATAATTTATTATTATGTATACAAATTATTATTATTATTATTAGAGGGAGAACAGTTGAAAAATTAGAAGGATCTTCCCGAAAACAGCAATCACGATAACGTAAAGTTGTCTGTCCCATGTTTTTATTAATTTGGGTCACATTCACCTCTCATCTTGTAGCTAGAGTGGCAGCTGCTTCTTATTATGACAACTTATTGGACTCCCTGCTCACTTACGCCAAAGCATCTGCTGTGCCACCTAACACACTAATTTACATACAGACAGGCTGGCAAGATTACTCAGTCCCACTTGCTAGCACTCACATACCCAAGAAGTCACATGCTTTTAAAATATTTCCTTCTGCATTTATCCCACATTTCAATTGTCCTGTCCAGCATGTAAATGGCTGATTTAACAGGCCATTAAGACACTACAGATAATATCGGTCTATTATCAGAAATCCATTTGGAAATTGAGTGAATCCTCAGATTATCCTTACACAAGAGATTTGAAGTCTGCTTGACGTATGTGCCTTATTTGTATGTGATACTCTTTCATCTCTTATTTCTGTCCCCGGTGTTTCAGTCACAGCTGCTTTCTCTGAGTGGTTTGCACAGAGGATGAGCCAGAGTTCAAAATGAATATTTAATAACAGCCCTCCTGATTTCAGGCCAGTGTTGCGCTCATGTATAGCTCTACACAGATGAGTGGAAAGTCCATGGCTCTCCCTCTGTATCTCTGTCTTTTTAGGAGCAGCTGTCACGTTCTGGTAGAGGAATAGTCACCGTAACGGAAGGTGACAACTTTAGCAGCCCTGCTGCGCCCTGCTCACCACGCACATCCATCAAAACACACTGCACACACCACATAACATCAACCACACTCTATTTAATCCCAGTTAGCAATACGGTGGACAGAATAATATTGAGATCTGAGAATGAGGCTGGAGTAATGCATCATAAAGATACCTAAATTTTCATTTCACTATCCTGATATATAATCTGACACCTTAAGTGTAAGGCTCTAAACTTGTATGGATGTAGACAGGGCCAGACCTGTTTCTCAGTTACATTCGTTTAGTTTTTTTTTTTTAGGTACAATTTTTTTTTTTACTTATCCACAGAGAATAAACATGACATCAAGTTGGAAAAGGAGTTAATTTTAGTGTTTTGATAAAATACTGTATTAAGAGATTTTTTGTGGTGTTTGTCATGGTTGTGGTAATAGATCAACATATATAGATTTGGTTAGTGAAAATTTGTGACTGATGCCATGGTTTCACTATAGTTACTAATATTTGACAGAAGATGCGAAATGAAAAGCGTTTGAAAACAGATGATTAATTTTATTTCAGACAACATGTTAATTTTAGCTGATGTGTTAATAGTATAAATAGTGAAAAGTGCTATTTATTAAATAATGTTAAAATTGCATTATAAAATAATTCTTGAGCTAGGTTACTTGATTAGAACAGCATTATTACATTAATTCATATAAAAATTTAACAACAGTCTGTTTTATAATTTCTGCCAATCTGAGATGTCCATGTAAAGTTTCTTTGTTGCTGTGGTATAACTGTGTGTAATTAAACCTTGTTCTTGCTACATCTTTCACAACTACAGGTCCATCCCGTTTTTCTCAACAATCTGTTTGTTATTGTTTTTGTTTCACTTGGGTTCCTCTTCTCTTCTTTAAGCATCATTCTCTCTTTATTGATTCACTTCTCCTTACATCGTGTTGAAGACTTTTTTTTTTGGCAAAGGCAATCATGTCTCTTCAATCCATCGTCCCTGTCCTCTTCTCCTGGTTCCAAATCTGAGCCAGAGGTTTGTTTGGATCCCTGCTGAGGAGTAATTCAGGAAAGCTTTAGGGTCGACACAAGTGAGGAAAAAGGAATAAACCCTGTTCAACCCCATGGCAATCTTCGTCTCATTACCAAGCCCATCTGTGGCAAAACAACTTCAGTTAATGCATAAGTGTCCCTCGCAGTCTTTCTTTAGGGAGGAGAATAATCTCATGTTGAGGTTTCTAAGCACATTGGACCACCGAGCACTTAAATAAAAAAAAAATTATTAAAAAAAACTTAGAATAACAACAATTTATAACTGTACAAGTGCAAAAAAACACAAATGTATTATCTGTGTAGACTGCTGTCTGGTGCGTAAGCATAGTCTAGAGGGTGAGCATTAGAGGGATCCTGGCTACGGTTTGGAGCCTGCTGTGGGTGTCTAGACTTGGCTAAGGACAATCTCACACTGACCTTGGTAGTCATGTACTGTAGTTCCCACACAATATAGCACATGATCAAAGAGTTTTCCCTTGTTATTCACAACCTGGTAGTTTGGTGCTAAGAGCAGCCATTTATTTAATGCAAATGCACAGCTAAAAAAAATAATGCTCCATTTCTGAACAGAAATAAATTCAAATGCCTGTCCAGAAATAGTGACAGGATATTTGCTGGGAAATTGGAGGTCAATATGACATTATGAGCAAATTAACTTTTATTGGATGATTTATTAAACTGAAATGAAAACTACTTGCCTCGGTGTTAGTCACCAAATATCTGGAACTGTCTGAGCACTTCTCAAAGAGAACATAAATATGACATATTTGCCTGATCTTTTTAACAAACCAATGCCTATTACTGGCTCTGAATAACTGTCCTGCAGACCAACCGTGTGCTTCTGCTTCATTTCCCACCTCGAGCTAAAGCAAAAACTGAGTACTGCAAAGCCAATAATGCTTTAAGCATCAAAAAAAGCAGACATCATTTGCAGTTTCTGCAACTTTGGACCCTCTGAGTATGCCCCTAAATGTCAGGCGTAATTATTTTCCCTGGAAGCTGTACTGATCTATGAAATCATCCCCACACAAAGGCCTGCTCTTCACACTGAGCTCATTAAAGTCATGCAATCAGGAGAGGAGAGGCCAACTGCAGCGTTAACCAATAATGCCTCAAAAAGCAGTCTGAGGATGGTAGTCGGTGAGGAACAGGTGTCAAGTAACGAAGTACACCTTACTTAAGTAGAAATTTTGGGTATCTATACTTTACTGGAGTAATTATTTTTCAGCCGACTTTTTACTTCTACTCCTTACATTTTTAAGCAATTATCTGTACTTTCTACTCCTTACATTTTAAAAATAGCCTCGTTACTCTATTTTTATGATCAGAACGCGCAACCCCCCCCCCCCCCCCCCGGTCGCATGATAATAACGCGCACAACTACCCCCCCCCCCACCCGTCATGATCAGAAAGCGAGACCTTAATGCTTTTGTCGCCCCTCACGGTACTTTTACTTTTATACTTTAAGTAGTTTTGAAACCAGTACTTTTAAACTTTTACTTAAAGTAAAAAGCTTGGGTTGATACTTCAACTTCTAAAGAAGTATTTTTGAACCCTAGTATCTATACTTCTACTCAAGTAATGAATGTGAATACTTTTGACACCACTGGTGAGGAATCAGGGAAATGAAAACAAAATGGTATATATTTGAAAAATCTGTATGTACAACCGTTAATGCGTTAAAGTTTCACATTCTGACTGTTGTCCTGGACTAACACCACTCGTATTCATAATGTTTCATAAATATTCTGCTCTTCACTACAGAAACAACAGCTGCATGTCGCAATGTTTTCCTTTCTAGATCTTCCATTATTAGCAAAATATATCAGGATGGTGTAAAAAACATAATTATTTGACTCCAGGGTCATTTTTTTAATACTCAGGTTTATGAATAACATATAAATCGAACTAAGATGTTGGTAACACTTTAGAAGCTTTTGAGAATTACTTTAGTTAGTAATCCAAGACATTTATTCATCCATTATTGGTTAAGATTCAAAGAACTTTATTAATCCCAGAGGGAAATTGCTTTGTCTTGGTTATACAGTTGCTTTGATTAATTTACCGGGAAGAAAGGAAACTATTAGATTAGGGGAAAAATTATATTATGCAAGAAAAATTAATGAATGAAATAAAAATGTAAAGAAAATTTACAGTAAATAGAGTTACATATTGCACTAGAAATGTAGTGTAAATGAAAAGAAATATTGCACAAATGTATTGTAATCAGATATTGCACAGATATTACAAGTGTATTTAAACACTCATCAATTACATAGTGCACATATGACCTTAATTTGGGTCAATCCGGGTCACTTATTGACGCCTTTACCTTGTTAAATGTAAGATAAATAATTCATGAAAACTGATGGATACAAATATTATTCATTCATTCATTCATCTTCTATACCGCTTTATCCTGTGTTCAGGGTCGCGGGGGGCCTGGAGCCTATCCCAGGAGGCTTTCGGGCACAAGGCAGGGTACACCCTGGACAGGGTGCCAATCCATCGCAGGGCACACACACACACACACATTCACCCATCCATTCACACACTACGGGCAATTTGGGAACGCCAATTAGCCTAACCTGCATGTCTTTGGACTGTGGGAGGAAACCGGAGAACCCAGAGGAAACCCACCAAGCACGGGGAGAACATGCAAACTCCATGCACACAGAGACGGGAATCGAGCCTGGCCGGGGAATCGAACCCAGACTACAAATATTAATGATAATTAATTTATTTTTATTGTGTATTGATGGTGAGATTTGTATTTCGCTGATTTAAACTGATAAATGTCAGTTGTTACCAAGCATTCAATTATCATAGACACACATTTACACATTGCTCCTCTCTCTATGTATGGGTAAAATGTGTGAAGAGGACTCTAGGAAAGGAAGGGTGAGTTTAGTGAAGGCATGAGAGACAGATAAACGTATTTTTCTTTACCACGCTCTTAAAAAATACACAGGAATTTGCATATAAATACTTTCACTCAAAATAACATGGTGGGGAAAAAACAGGAATTACGTTTTTTAGGAAATAAAAAGGCCTTGGGTTTGTTATTTAAAAAATGATCATCACATTCCAGGAAAGAGTCAGCTGAGTAGTTTTACATCACACTGGCCAACTGACAGAGAGAAGCCTGCAGGAAATAACGCTGACATTCAAACGAAATTAAATACTGAAATCGTGAATTGGATTTAAAGAGTCAACAAGCAAAATTCTGAGGTATGTGGAAATGTCAGATAGTTTGAATACGCTAATTGCAGGTGAATGGTGTGACCTCTGGATTCTGTGTTTGTATCGGAGAAAACCAACAGCTAATTAAGCCAGTCCATTCCCTCACAGTGTCAATAACAGACTTTTTAAAAATACCAGTTTTCTCTGGAGTGCAGTTAGAAATCCTGGTTGAGATGGCTCTTTATTTCCTGCAGCAGATCTTAAGCTATTAAAATGAGGTGTGTGGAAACGACCCCTGTGCAGATGCCGGCTGGCCGATGGCTATGAACAGATGCTGCAGGAAGGCTCTGCTGCCCAGCCTGTCACACTCATGACAGCATACAGACGTCGTCCCAAGCCAACTAAGATGAAAGTCATCACTCCTTATACTGATATTTTACTGCCACTATGTCACCCCTAGATTTCAGTGGATTGAGTACTAGTGTTGTGCTATTTTTATATTTAATGTGAGCTGTGGATTATCTGCTTCAATCTGCTGCCAACTGCTTGCATGTCAGTGCACCACCAAACTAAATGAATAGTTCTGTTCTGTTAGTGTCAGGTGGTCAGTTACACTGTGTGTGTGTGTGTGTGTGAGAAAGAGAGAGCGTGAGAGAGAGAGGGACAAAGAGATGACTTTGACAAATCTCTGTACTCCTACCTACCTCTGTCAGTCTCTTCTGTGATGGTGTGCTATCTCACCTGCCAACACCTTTAACCACCTCTGCTCTGTCACACAAACAATTCCTCAGCCCGTCTCACTTCAGCTTCCTTTCTTCTCTCTCTCAGATATTTCCCTCTACTTCGAAATGCACATCATTACAATCCCAGGGCTCTTTCATTCAAGGAGGAGAGGGAGAGAGAGAGAGAGAGAGCAACCATTACAAAGGCCCAAATGAGCAGATAAAGATCAAAGCCTTCAGCCCTCTGTCAGGTGCGGCACACACACATATACACACATGCACACACACACACACACACACACATACACACACACACACACACACACACACACACTGTTTGTTAAGCCTACATGAACAGACTTTGTCATAAGCATATTCATGGAGCAGCTGTATAAAATAGAATATTAATAATAAATAAAATGGATGAGCATATATACATTTACTGTTTATAAATCTTTTTTTTTAATAATAGGCATTGCAAATTTATGTTTTTGTATAAATTCAGTTAATGTTAAATAATTCAAGATAAGTTTAACAGTGCTGCAGTATGCACAATGTTTGATGACTGATAATGGAAATGACCAGTTTGACAAGTGAACACGTATTACTGATAAAGAATTAACCAGATCAGCTTACTTCAACTAAATACAGTGCACTTCACTAGAAAACATGAAGACATTAAGTCAGTACCCAGACCAAATCTGAAGCTCATGATTTTTCAAATTTATAGAGCAGAAGAATGATTTTTAAGCCACACGGGTACATTAGGAAAACTGCATGTTGAAAGTAAGGCAGCATTTTAGTAGGCAGATTCCTTCCTAGTTGTGGAAAACAACTTAAAAACTGTACTTCACTACTCTACCTACCATTCGTTCCTTACTCAAACTAAACACTTATTTAAGCTGAACATTTTTTTTTCTTTTATTCAATCAAATTTAATAAGAGTGAAAACATGTTACTCAAGAAATGGAATCAATTCAATTCAATTAAATAAAATTTTATTTATATAGCGCTTTTAACAATGGTCATTGTCTTAAAGCAGCTTCACAAAAATGAAAGAAAATTTACAAAAAAAAAAAAATAATAATAATAATAATAATAATTTTAGAAAAGAAAATAATTGGAAGTGTGTATGTGTGAGAAAAATGTGTAGATAATAATAATGTAGATAAAAATAATAATGATCAGATATGATTCCCTCATGCCTTAACCTCTACTTAACTAAGTTAACTATGTTTTTTATTTTTAAGTGACAAATTCAGTTAGTTAAAGTTTAATGAATCTGCTAGCTAATAAGGAAGAATATTATATTTAATAAATATATAACTACAAATGTCTTAATTGCTAATTTGAACAGATTAAATATTTATTTAATATTTATTTTTAAATAAATAAATTTTTGAATTCTTGATTATGGGAGGTATGCACTTTATGATTATCACTCATTTCTTTGGTTCCATACTCCTATTTTTAAACCACTCACTCACCCACTCATCGTCACCGCTTTATCGTGTATTCAGGGTCGTGGGGAGCCTGGAGCCTATCCCAGGAGGCTTAGGGCACGAGGCGGGGTACACCCTAGACAATCCATCCAATCCATCACAAAGCACACACACATACACACACTCACACACTCATTCATACACAACAGGCAATTTGGGAACGCTAATTAGCCTAACCTGCATATCTTTTTACTGTGGGAGTTAACCGGAGTAACCAGAGTTAATCCACCAAGCACACGGGAATCGAGTCTGGCCGGGAATCGAACCCCGGACCCTGGAGGTCCTTTTAAACCAATTCCATTTTATTCAATTTTATTTGTATAGTGCTTTTAACAATTGACATTTCACAAAGCAGGTTTGCAGGAATAAAGATTGGATTTTGGCTATATATATAAAAATGTAAGAAATTTATAGATTTCTAAATGTATAGCCAGTAAGGAAGAAACCTTGAGAGGAATTAGACTCTAAGGGAAACCATCATCATTTGGGTGATTCCAGATAGCACAACTACAATAAACCAATTCTGATACTGTGTGCTTTATGATCAAGTGTGCAACTAGGAAATTAGTAACTGAGTATGATTTTGACATACACAAGTTCCGGTCGCTTTCTAACTCCATGATCCTTCCTTATTTTTATTTCTTTCTACATTGTAAAGGAATGCTGAAAAAAATACATTAATCTCCTTTGAACAGTTGATATTGAGATGTTTCTGCTACTTCTGCTCTGTAAAGATGTCATAACGTCTCTAATCTGAGGTGCTGTTAATTGGTCATTTTTCAGGCTGATAACTCTAAATGAACTTCTCGTCTGCGGCAGAGGTAGGTTTTGGTCTCGCCCTCCTGGGACGGCCTTCATGAGAGCCAGTTTCATTATGGTGCTTGACGGATTTTGCTAATGCACTTGTATTCACAATACGGGTCTTGCAAGAACTATTACAGAAAGGCTGACCTCTGTGTCTTAAAATAACAACTAACTGTTGTTTTTGTTGTTGTTACGTAATTACCTAATTCCATATGTGTTATTTTATAGTTTTGAAATCCCCAGTATTGTTGTAAAATGTAGAAAATAAATCACTAAACAAAAACAAAGAAATTTGCAAGTGACCTCAAACTTTTGAACGGTAATGTATGTAAATGAAATGTATATACAGTATACTTTCTCTATACTTTTCTCCACTCTTGCTCCTTTTTGCCATTATGAAATGTTGCCTGCAGGTTTTTGAAACTTAAGAATGTCCATATGACAGAAGAAAGATGGATAATCAATATAAACATAATAGACAGCAATTTTTTTAATGTATTTTTTTGCCTTATGTGAATTGTTCAGTGCTGTGTGACTGCACAAATTTAATTTGTGGTTCCAAACCTAACATAAATGGAAGCATGTACAGTAACTGTAATGTATTGTTTTTAAATCCCACTTTGTATGCATATGTTAATGCTGGCTCCACTCCTACACCAAGGAAGTGCCAGTAATGATAAAAACTGTAAAAGCTCTACATCTGGCCTTTTTTTTTTTTTTTGCATTCTTGCTTTAATGAGTAGCTGACAAGCTGTCAACTGTCCCCAAAAGCAAATAATCTTTGTGACAAAGGCTCATGCTGACAGTTTTTTTTCTTCCTTTATTTAATTGCTTGTGCAACAATCAACTGTCTGACATACAATGTTTTCTCTTGCTGTTTTTGATGCATGTAAATGCACAAGTATATTTAGTGACACAAAATCAAACTCAAAACTGTTTTTATTAATATATTCTCTTAAAAACATACATGTATTACTGTCCTTTTTTATTACTAACTCATGTACAGCTAATCATTTATGCACCTACCCAATCATTAAGTGCAAAAATGTGTGATAATGAGTATGAAGATCTAAGTCAAGTCAAGGGCATCAGTTTATATTCACAACAAATGTCAGAATGGGGGAATGTGTTTGCGATGACTTTAAATGTGACGTGGTTGTTTGTGCCAGATGGGCTAAATGGCTGATGTTCTGGGATTTTCACCCATAACAAAAGAAAGGAAATGAAAATAAATAAAGAAATAAAATCCATTGAGCATCAATTCTGTGGGTGGAAGGGAGATCTGAGATAATGGCTAGATTATATCAAGCTAAAAGGAAGGCTACGATAATTCAAGTCACCACTCTTACCAGCCAGGGTGAGCGTAAAAGCACCTCAGTATACACAATATGTCAAAGGCCTACAACATCAGAGGATTACATCAGGTTCCAGTGCTATCAGACAAGAACAGGAATCTAAGGCAGCATTGAGCAAATGTTCACTATCATTACAGGAAACCAAAAATAGAGCTTTTGTACATTGGTTATATTTAATACAATGTGTTTAGAGTTTTATTTTGGACTAATGTTTTTGGAAGGTCTTTCCAGTGAGAGTTTGCTAAGAATGCTAAAAATGTTTTGTTGCATACTCTTTAAAAGCTTCATTTTTATTTTTTGGAAACTTCATGTTTTGGTTGTACCCTCAATACAAACCAAATTCAAATGAGTAACATATGCCGGTTTGTACAATATTTTTTATTAAAGCCAATGAGGTCAGGCCTAATCATCTATTTCGTGAAACCAATATGTTTTTTTGGGGGGGGAGGGCAGGGGTTCCAATTTTCAACCCAATATTAGTCGTAGCCAATTCCTCCCCGTCGCTAGGGGGGCTCCCATATTAGGCTACCACTACCACTCAGTCGGGAGGGCGAAGACTATCCTGTGTTTCCTCCGAACCGCGTGACGTCAGCCCACCGCATCTTTTCGAACTGCTTGCTCACGCACCATTGGGGGCGGAGTAACACATTCGGAGGAAAGCGCTAGCCGGCTGTAGAGCCGTGATTAATGTGGGTACCTCTCATCCCTCCTCCCTGAGAGAGCTCGGCCAATCAGCTCTCTCTGTGCCTCCGGCTGTGAGAGGAAAACAGCATCACCCGGGATTCGAACTAGCGATCTCCGGATGATAGGGCGATGCCCATTTAAAGCTGTTAGATACCACTTGGTTGGCCACATCCTTTACATTTTTATTCCAATGATTGTTTAGCAACATACTCAGAATGTGCTAATACACATATTCTCATGGGCAGGTCAGATCGAGTCTATTTACAATATTTCTGCATTTAACCACTGGAAGTAATTATTGGCTTGGCACTGATGTCAGTTCGAAAGTTCTGCTTGACATGTCATCAATTGAAAAAGTAATAACAGTCAATAAGAAAGTTGATCTAGGAGTGAATCAGGAGGTAATATGAAACTGGTATGAATCATTATTAGTCAGCAGTAGCATCATGCATTTTTAGTACAAGCACAGACCCTTTCCACCCTGTCATCACTGTCACTCTACTGCTGATGAATGTATTTCATAACACATGATCTCCTGTGAGACATTCAGAAGTTTGGAACGACTTTTTGAATATTTTGAATCAAACCAAACACAGCATCTAAAGCTATTATGAGTAAATGGGCTCATATATCTTATAGAGAGACAAGGTAATGTTATAGAACCTCAACCTATCAGAGAGAGAAGGAAAGAAAGTTTGTGTGGAGGAAGACAGCGAAATTGCCTCAGGCAAACAGACTGTTCAAATGGTTTTGTAAAAAAAAAAAATGCATGGCTGATGCTCTTGCACAGCACAGCCAAGTTACAGCTTTTCCTGAAGCAAGATATAACAAAACGAGCACAATCTGTTACTTTCTGCTCCCAATCAACACACCATGAAGGACTGGCCTGTAAATGCCATAAGATGAAAAAGTGTTAATAGCTAACAGGTTGAATCTTGTTAACCTCAGATACACAGACTATAGCAGCCTAGAGGTGTTTTTTCTGCCACACAACTTTAAAATAGGTAATCACACCCCTGGAGACAGATTAAATGAAGTCTTATCGGCACTGGAAATTGTTTTGTGACCAGAATTGTCCAGAACAATCTTGCTTTTTTTTTAGCAAAAGGTATGCATTACCATTAGACCATTATCTTAATGATATTTAGAGTATTTGTTTTTGCTTTTCTCATCCGTTTCTGATGCCTGGCATAGAATGGTACTTTTTTCAGACACACTTATTGGCCATTGGGGCCAGGATCATTTTTACCAGGATCATATCAGTCACGTTGCCATGACAATGCGACAGGTCACTTACAAAGAACACACACTTTTTTTTCTGTGTGTTTCACAGCATAGTTTCCCATGAGAATACCTTTAATCTCCAGAGCCATCAGCCGTGTCTGTTCCCAAAGTCCCACATGTGCCACATTCAGCTGGGCTATTACATCTGATCTGGGCCACCGCACAGAGGTGCTACACTACACAGACACAATGAAATATAGATGAGCTAAAGCATAAACAGGATAAAGAAAAAAGTCATGCACACTCAGACAAGCAGTGACTAAATAATGCATGCTTAAATTAAACACTGTGTACGATGCACACCCTTCTCAAACCTGTCTACCATAATTCAACTAGATAATACATAGTTATTTTTAAATCCAATTTATCAACACATTTTATGCATTTCTAATGAAGAACATTAATTAAATGGATTGTAATAATAAATTAACAGGGTTATAATTATATAGTGCTTACTATTGTAAGCAGATACACTGCCTCCAAGATGACAAGACTCATTATAGAGTTTACAGTTGTAAACCTGTGTCTGCACAAAAAGAGAACAGTGAGAAGACGTAAATAGTGGCAGACGCAATTCAATGTTTTAATCACCACTTTTTAGAAAGCCAGGAAACAATATACCAAAATTTTGGATTTTCCTTTATAAAAAAAAAATCCAAATCCTGGTTTTGCACAGGTAATCAGGACAATGTCAGCTGGATGTAGGTCTGACACAAGTCCATAAGGTTAATACATTCTAAACTTGTCTTGCGACAAAAAGATGGACTTTACAATTAAATCTATAACCAGGCTGTTAAAAATACCCAAAGCATGTTTCCCATGGATCAACTCTCATTACAGTGTTTATTTTTCTTCCTCTTAGGTTTCCATAATGATGTAAACTGCACACATAATCTGTATTTATTGTTTTTCATTTCAGGAAATCTTGTTTCACCTTGCAAAACCATATAGATAGTATGATGACGAAGCTTCCTAGACTGAAATATTACCCCAATAAAGTTACAGAAAGCAGAAAAATATTAAACATTATCAACATGGGAAATACAGTCATACATAAGACAGTACTGATATTGCTTACTACATGTGCATTTGCATTAAATTTGTATTTCAAAGCAAAACTGGGAACAACATCCACGACTGGCTCTATCATGATGCAATTTGAAGCTGTCAGTTAAAACTGCACTTATTGACTAGCCAATCTGATCAGCCAATCAGGCACAAGATGAGCCTGAGCCCAAAGAACATTTCAGCTCTGAAACACCCATGGGAGGAGCTGATGCTGATGTCCTGAATCCACAAACCATATAAAGCACCAACCCTAAATCATGCACTAGTACTGGGATGTGCCATGCAATTTAAAAACACGTTTCATTTTTATGTCTCGAATATTGACATGATAATTATATAATTTTCTAATACACATGAACAGTTAGCAAGTGTTTGACCTGAAATTAGTACTTTTTATGTAATTCAGAGCTTTAATACATTATCTACCTTTCTATTTTGGAACAGTCTTAAGGCATATGATGTCAATTTGTCTTAATAAGCTTTATGTTGTTTTTATATAATCCACACAGTTTTCTTTCTTAACTTTAAAATCCTGGCTTATTTTGGAAGTAAAACATATTACTTAGTAACTGCTATAAATTATTAAGTAATATGAGTAATAAGTAACAACAAAAAGGAAAGGTGTGTAGTTACATACGTCTGGACCCACTGACAGGTCTTGGGAGTGCAAGGGATTAACTCTCCTCCTTCTTTTAATTATCTTTGCAAACTTAGTGTTAATATAACCTTATTCTACTATATTGGTCCTCAAAAACACATGTGTTTGAAAATGCATTTAGCAACTATAGAGGACATGGGCATTTATAACCAATAACTCATGAGATACTGATAACAGCTGACAGGTTTCTCTTTCACATTCTTTTTCTTTCAGAGGTAAAGTTCAGCAAATGACCCTGCACAACATGCATTAGATCTAAAAATAAAAATAGGCAATGCATTAATAATAGGAATGAACAACCCAAATGCTTGGAGGGTATTTTTGAGGCCATTTTAGAGTTAATGTGTCCACAAACTCGTTTAGCGCTATACAAGCCATTTCTTTTCACTGCCAACAAATTGTGTACAGCCCACCAGATCTCTCAAATGTGGTGTGTCCACAGTCTAATTGTAAACTGAATTAGAAACATTACTTAGCCTAATATTCAACAAAATGTTGCAATGGAAATTAACCAAAGGCTGGATTACCATAACAAACTGAATAATTTACCCAATGACAAATAAAATGCTAATACTAAATGCCACAAAATATTTTTTAGACAGATGTATATAATGATCACAAGCAAATTACTGTAGCCACTGTGTGGCTTTCCATTTCTTGTTATAATATACATTTATTAATGTTCTGTAGTGAGTAGTTATAATATACATGTATTAATGTTCTGTAGTGAGTATAATAATGTACATTTATAATGTACATTAATTAATGTTCTGTAATGAGTGGTTATAATATACATGTATTCATGTTTTGTAGTGAGTAGTTACAATATACCTTTGTTATAGTTACAATATACCTTTGTTAATGTTCTGTAGTGAGTGGTTATAATATACATGTATTAATGTTCTGTAGTGTCTAGTTATAATATACATGTGTGAGTAGTTATAACATACCTTTATTAATGTTCTGTAGTGAGTGGTTATAATATACATTTATTAATGTTCTGTAGTGAGTGGTTATAATATACATGTATTAATGTTCTGTAGTGTCTAGTTATAATATACATGTGTGAGTAGTTATAACATACCTTTATTAATGTTCTGTAGTGAGTGGTTATAATATACATTTATTAATGTTCTGTAGTGAGTGGTTATAATATACATTTATTAATGTTCTGTAGTGAGTGGTTATAATATACATTTATTAATGTTCTGTAGTGAGTAGTTATAATATACATGTATTAATGTTTTGTAGTGAGTAGTTCCTTTTGTAAAACCTGGAAAAATAGGTGAACAGAATATACATAACCGGCTCCTTTAACTTTAAATAGGAATGATGTAACTGTGATCTGACTAGATCTATATAAGTGTGCCTTTTCCATTATTATTCACTGTGAAGTTAGCAAACTCACACCGCACACTCTCACACTCTTATAAATAGGTCTGGCTTACAGCTGGCACATCCACTTAATCACTGACATTCTGCCAAGTGTGGTAAACACATTTAGAAAAGATTTACAAGCATCCGCTTGGTTTTAGAATCTATAAACCATTACGGTGACCACCATGAAGGAAAAAAACTGCTATTAGGCCACAGATAAAGTATTGATAAACTATTGACAAATTGGACTTGTGAATTGGAGTAAGTTTACTCATGAACTCAAACTGATGACTTATTCATAGTAATTCAGTCAGGCAAATCTGAACAACAAATGATTTACTTGTGTAAGGCAACTCTTCAAGGTGCTCAGTTTCCTCAGTAACTTGTCCTTGTAAGCTACACAAGCCATCAGTCAAACAATCACCTCAAGAATGTTCCATCAATTATTTAATCCAGTGTAAAGATATGCTTGTTGTGACAACGTATGAACTGACTCAGCTCTTGATAATGTTTTTCACCCTCCTTTCAAAATGTGAATTAAATTAGGCTATTTAAAGAGAGATTGGTGTAGACAGGCAGATCTAATGGTTCACTTATCCTACAAAATCCTACATTCACAATTGCATGCATGCAAGTTATAATCAGAGACATCGCAAAATGCAAAAGCTTAAGACAAACCCATGTAAATGGCTAAAAATCCCGTGATGCAACAGTTACTAATCATAAAAATGCACATGTGCTCTAATAATGGGAATAGAGGATAGGTTATTCCCACAGATATCTCATTTAATCTTTAACTGTCCCTACAGGGATGTTTTATACAGTATATATATATATATATATATATATATATATATATATATATATATATATATATATATATATATATGTGTGTGTGTGTGTGTGTGTGTGTGTGTGTTGACAATATGCTAAGGTTAATTCCTAATTAAGAATGAATTACTAAATAAAGTGTATTTTATATTTAAGCTCATTCATACAGTAAAAACTATAATAACCCATTCACGGTTCCAGTGTAGGTATCATAGATCATAAAAATACATGCAATTTTTTTCTGTATATTTTGAATTTTTTATTCCATTATGAATAAATAAAACATTATGCGCAACCTATCGATTTAAACAAACAAATGCACACCTGTGCAGCTGTACAAAAATGTAATATAGTCTGGCCATTCCAAATTTTGTTGCAGACAATATATGCAGCAATTTTCAGTGCGCAAAAAATACTTTTGGTAAATGAACGTGACTTATAATAACACAGTATAATAACACAAATCAGATAATAAGTTCAGGTGATGCGGTTCGTCTGACCTTCTTGTAATTTGGTGTGGTGTGGTGCGCACATCTACAGAATGTCGAATAAACATACACTTTGGCTGAAGAGGAATCATGTGAAAGCGCATATAAAACGGTGCCATGGGCTACAGAGTACCAGTTAACAGCCCCATAAGAGCTTTGAAATCAACTTCGCTTGCGGTAATTGGAAAGAGCTGCGTCCACGTCGCAAGTTTTGTCCCCACAGAGCGCTAATACACGCTAACTATAACCGCTTCCACTTCTTTGCTCGGCCGCCGATCCGTCACCAGAAAGTTAATCATGCCCTCAGACTTGATGAGGAGGTTGCAGCCGAGAAAGAAGATGCCGAAGACCACGGTGAGAGAGAGCACGCACATCACGGCGATCTGCACGGCTCTCATGACGAACAGGCTGCGCTCATCGTCCGGCGCCGCCGCCGCCGCGAAGCCGTCGTCCGTCACCACCGACGAGAAGTTACAACACGACAAGATCTCCTCAGTCCGGTTGGAAAAAATATAAATACCACCATCCGTTTGGTTAAACGTCGTGCCGTTCATTTTCATGTCCGTTCCTCGGCACACAGGTGCACACCTGTAGCATTAAATATATATATAAATAAATCTAGAGAGTCCAAAGAGTCTTGTTTCAGTTTTTCAAGTACAAAGCCGGATTAGAAGTACTAAAAAGTGTACAGGAAGAGATGAGATCCAGAGACGGTGCCGCTTTGCGCACAGCATCCCGTGATTGCGCGTCAAAGACGGAAGTAACGAGGCAGCGCGCGCCTGCCTCGTGCACACAGTCTGTGGGATACTGTACCTGCTGGGGAAACCATTTATGGAGGAGATGAGACTCTCTCTCTCTCTCTCTCTCTCTCACACACACACACACACACACACACGCGCGCGCGCGCGCGCGCGCGAAACCGTGGGTCTCGTGCCAAATAGCGCCCTCTAGAGTGCAATCACGACAGTTAACTTACAGGTGGGTGCCAGTTTTTCGTCAGTGTTGACTGGAGCATACAAAAAAAAAATCCATAGCAATAAATAAACATGCACAACGTAAATGTTAAAAATCATGCCCCTGGAACTGTACAACCATTCAAGGGCTGCAGAGCAATTTTTTTTTTTTAAATGTCAACTGTATGGGATTTCTGACAGAATGTGGCAATAAAACCTTCTACTGAAAAAGGCGTAGTGGTCCACTATCATTTTATAGTAGTGCATGGAAATGAAAAAAAAAAAAACTTAATTATAAACTGGCTCATAAAAGTCTGTCTCAAAAAAGTCACACGTTTAACCACCTTTATCTTTGATTACTGTGCACATTGTGGTCACCAATTCATGTGTGAAAATTATTCCTTATGCTGCCAAAAACATTCAATTTAATTTCTGGAATATGCCCGTGCCATCACTGATGGGATAACGTGGTCATTTAGATAGTCAGTTGATGTAGTTTTATTGGCATATGCTGTTAATTAGCTTAGACCTGCCCGATTGATACAACCCCAGATCACTATGCATGATGATGCATCATCACCTTATGCACTTACCCTCTTACCCTGACACATCCATCGCTCTGGGGTATAATAAATCTGAACTCATCAGGCCACATGACCTTTGTCCTTGCTCAAATATCCTCACAATCTGAATCGTTTTTTTCCAATTAGCCTCATTAATAAGTGGTTTTCTAATCGCCACTAAAACTGTTTAGTCAGTCCTGTGAGTTATCATTGCGATGCATATGTGAAAATGCTCTTACTTTCACTATTAAACAGTTGTAATTTCTACTATCAATTGTTGCAACCAACTATTTAAGTGAACTCTATTCATTATTCTTAATTTTTTCACAGTTCATTACTATTCATCCAGGTTTTATTAATATTTTTTACTTGAACTGGATCATAACCCAATTCCAACATTTTTAAAATCTCATTGGTTGTTTTGTTTGCTTGATGCAGGCCAGTAATTTGGCTGTGATTCTTTTGACCAGTCAGTGTGACATGACCTACACAAAATGACCTATAGTGAGCGTGTATTTTATGATTGCATAAGCCATCCACCAAATATTAGTGACTGGGGAAGGACGGCATTAGTCATTAGAATTTTATGGTGTTTCAAAAATCATTTTAAAGAAAGAAATGTGCACAAATTGCAGCCGTAATGGAATGATTTTCACTTCAGTGTTTGTGTCTGTCTGTGTGTGTATGTCGGTGTGTGTGTGTTGGTGTCAGTCCAGTCTCTGAATACTGTGGACTCTAATGGCTTGGTGCAAAAACTGATATCAATTCTGACTTTATGCTTTGGTACCTTTTGGCAGTTGCAGGAGGTTGAAGGGTTTCAGTGAATGGTACATGTGGCTTTGTGGATGCAGTGTGTTCTATAAATGTCTGTGATGGTGGTAAGAAAGACCCTGAAGACACAGCAATTCTTGAGAAGTGCGAGCCTCAACTGTTCTCACTATCCTCGGCAGGGTCATGTGAGATAGTGTCATTTTTCAAACTAGGCAGTGTTGCAGCTGTTCAGCATACCCCTAATAGTCGTTCTGTAAAGTGTGGTGAAGATGGGGTGAAAGATGGGATTTTATCAAACTTTGTATAAATTAGAGGTGCTGGAACTGGTATTGAGCAAAGAGCAGCTGGTCTCCACCAAATGAACACTAAGGGATTTGGGCTCTTGAGGATTTCTGTGAAAGATCTGTCAAAGTTCAGCAGAGAAAAGTCAGAAAATCAACAACAATCCCTTTAGTTTGTCCAAGTTTAGAGACAGGTTGTTGGCTCTTCATCACATCCTTTAGATGTTGCATATACTGTCTGCATGCTGACGTGTCATACTTGTTAATGAAATCCACCATGTTTGTGTGATCAGAACTTGATGATGTGATTCAAGCTCATAAATCAGTTGTGAGTCAGAGTGAACAGCAGTGAACTGAGCACGCAACCCTGTGGGGCCTCAGTGGTCAATGTGGTGGTTTTGGAGGTTCCTACTGAGTGAGGTCTCAGAGTCAGGATCCAGTTGTAGAAGGTATTTCAGACTCAGCTTTTTAATTAGTTGCTGAGGGATGATTGTTTTGAATGCTGAAGACTTCAAACAGCATTCTAATGTATGTGTCCTTTTTGTCCAGGTGGGTGAGAGCTATAGAGTTGCAGTATATCAACTGAAATATGTACTGTAGTTCAAATGATAATGTAAAATATATTAATCTCCTATTTGTAACATGGTTGGTGAATGCATAGACTGACAAGATGTTAAAAATATGAACACACAGTGAATAGGTGTCTTGCTATAAGTATAAATCAGACAGCAGTTCTTGGGAAGTGCAGGTCTCTAGGGCATCCAAGTGAGATTCACTGAAGCAGGAAGGTGAATCATAAATGTTAATTGCTTTAAGATGAACAAGTCGAGGGCGATGTGGTGGCACAGCAGGTAGCATTACTGCCTAACAGCTAAGTTACTATATCCGTGTAGAGTAGACTTCTTCTGGGTTCTTCAGTTTACGCTTACAACCCAAAACATACTGGTAGGGGAATGTGTGTGTCCATTACTTTATGTCTTGCAGTGTTTCGTGTAGTGGGGTGCAGATATAACACAATCCTGACCAGGATAAGCACAGTCACCAAAAATGAATGAATGAGCAGAAAAGACTTGCATCAATGTCAAACCCAAAGGGTAAATGACACCTGAGTCAAAGACATGTTTCGGGAAACAATGGAAGAGTCACAGAAAGCAACTAAGAGAAAACATGGAATTTGTATTATTTCTCAAATTCAGACAATTTTCTTTAAGAAGGCAAAATTAAAGCAAAAGCTTAACTGCATCATAACTTTTTACCACATATTAATTTAAGAGGACCAATTTGCAAGCAGCAGAATTTATAAACATTGTTGAACACATTTTGAATTCAATTATTACATAAATAAGACACAGGAAAGACACTTTTGTGCTGCTGTTTTTGAGCTGCTACTGTACCTATAATAGCTATAATATATCTGGGTAACCTGTTTCTAATTAATGTATATATGTCGCCTCTTCAAGTTACTGTGCAGAATATTACCGCCATTGTAACTTTTTATCTGTTGTGAACAAATTGTAAATTTAGTTTCAAATGCTATTTAGGAAGCTTAGGCTGGCTACATTATTGTGTCTCTGAATCTTCTGGGAAGTTTAACGATTTCTCTAGAAATCTTTCAGGTTAAAGTTACCCTATCTTAACATTACGTATGTAAACATTACTTTTGGCATATATTTCACAGTTTTCATTTATTTCTTGATTTATTATAGAATTAATAGCTACAACTCTCACAGCTCAACTTCACATCATCTGCATATTGAATTGGTTTGTTTTTATGGAATTGACTTCAAAGATTTGAGTCAACTCTCCATTATGTATAGAAGAGGAGAGTTTACACCATTTGATCGTAAATGGCCGTCCTGCAAATGAGTGTTAAAGGCCTAAACGTTAAAACCAACGTTTTTCATACAGTAACACAGTAAGTGGTGTTTGTATAGTAACCACATTGTTTTTATAAAGATTTTGAAATACACTACTGCATGACCACTGGATGTCACTAACACCTAAAAATGAAATTTAAAACGAGTCATTTTCTCACTACAATACTCAGTATAACATTAGCCTATGGTAATGTTACAAGGCTAGATTTGAATAGACATGGGGCAGTAAAGAAAAAAAAGCACCTAAAAGACATCTCTGTTTACAACTTGTTTGTTTCTTAAAGCCACTGGTATTTTTGGTATTACTGTTTCAATTAGAAAAATAAAACCTACACTTAGCGTCTTGATCGCTTTTTATCCTGTATACAAGGTCATGGAGGGCCTGGAGCCTATCTCAGGAGACTTAGCGCAAGAGGCGGGATACACCCTGAACAGGGTGCCAAACCATTGCACAATTGGGGAACACCAATTAGCCTCATCTGCCTGTCCTTAGACTGCGGGAGAAAAACAGCTACCTGGAGGAGACCCACCAAACACGCGGAGAACATGCAACCTCCAAGACCGGAGGCAGGAATCGAATCCAGACCCTGGAGGTGCAAGGCAACAGTGCTAACCACTATGCCACTGTGCCGCCTAAAACCTACACTGTATATGTTTAATTAAAATATTATGTAGAATATAAACAGCACTCCTTAAAAGTAAATAAATACAACATGCACTTAGATCCAAAGTGACATTATTTGTGCAAGTTTTCAAAACACTAAACATTATAAAAACAAATTATTGTTTAAATTTTGAACTCAATTAAATCAGTAAAGCTATGAAAACTGTAATAAATATAAAATCTGAAGCAATGTAAACATGCATTACAGATCTCACTGAGAATTTAAATACAAATTTTATTTATATAATTTAGCTATTTTTATTATATTATTATTATTATTATTATTATTATTATTATTATTATTATTATTATACCTGTACTTTGCAATATAGGGGTATACCCTTTAAAATGCTTAACATTCCCATTGGAATGATTATGTGATGCAATGAAGATATTATTCTTCGTCTTCATTTGCGAAAAAGTTTTCCCACCCCTCAAATGAAACCCCCTCTGTGCACGTGCAGGACGGATCCGACATAAATAGTGCGCATCTCTGGTGCGCATGCGCGCGCTGGCCTCATGACGGGCACGCCTATTCTCCAATGAGAGAAACTGTGCCAGTTTGAGAGCGTTTCACTCAAATCAACCCTATTAGATTAGGTACCTGTTTCCGAGCTCAGTAATCCAATGCACGGACGTATCCTGCGATTCGGCTGCGCGTATAGAGTGCGTGGGCGGCGGGGTCTGTGCGGCTGTTCCACGGCTTGTCATCATCATTATGGAAACGCAGGAGTTGTGAAGAGGAATGATAGAGCTGAAGCGTCGGAACAGGAGGAGGAGAGCCGTGTGTAGGGCAAGGATGCAGAGAACACCATCGAGCATCCGAGCCAAGGAATGATGAAGCTAGCCGCGGAACCCGAGCTGCCGCTGCAATAACAAGCCATATCACATCGCTTATTCGGCGTAGCGTTATTGTTGTTGTAATTAAAGCCATATCAGTGTTATAGAGTGGCAGGTACGTGAGCCGAACAATGTTTCCTGCTGGGATAATTAGGAAATCTGCAAGCGTTCAGGCGTAACAAGAGGGCAAGCAAAAGCAGATGCAACACGTTGCTGGCTGACGGTGCGGGTGTCATTCATCCGGACAAAGGTTTATCACCTTCAGTAAGTGTGGCTCAAAGGATTACCATTGCTGTTTTTAGAAATGTATTTATACATTTATATATTTAATAATCTTACAATAAAAAAAACTAATACAGTAAATTTAAACTAAGATAGAAGATAAGCTATAGAAGTCTAAGTGTTTAGTACAAAGAAATGCTGAATGTATTTGTCTGACACATAATAATAATAATAATAATAATAATAACAACAGCTTAGTGGTTAGCCATGCATCACCAGGGTCCAGGTTTGAGTCCTGTCCCGGGTCTGTGTGCATGGAGTTTACATGTTCGGTTTCCTCCCGCAGCCCACAGACATGCACATTAGGTCAACTGGTCTTCCCAAATTGCCAGTTGTGTGCGAATAAGTGTGTATGTATGTGTGTATGTGCCCTGCGATGAATAGGCACCCCATCCACAGTGTAACGCACCTCTGACCCTAAGTATCTTGGGATAGGCTCCAGGCCCCCTGCGACCTATTATACAGAATAAAGCGGTGTAGACAATGAGTGAGTTGGAGAGTAATAATTACAGTAATTCATTCACCCTTTCAACCATGCTATGAGTATGTAGCCCACAAAAAAAATCAATTAAGCACTTTAAAGATATCCATAATCATTGGACAAAATAGCCAACTTAATGCATACAACAACACCTAAGTATGAAAAATAAACTAAAATATAAGGTAAAAGTATACATGTGAAACATATTTTATTTTTCTATTTATAAAGATAGGATTAATTAAATTTCTATTCAGATATTAAGTATCATGAGAAAATGTGTACAAGTACAATTACATTGTACACATTTTAAAAATATGTTTATAAGCAGTAACTCTGCTATTACAGCTTTACCTGGATCTGTGAAATGTGACAAAATTATAGAGCTACTGTACTGATCAATAGATATTAAATGTCACCAGAGGAGCACCTGACATTCTAAATGTAGAATCTCAGTACAATGTGAGAATATTATCCTGTTTATAATCTTAGTCTGCAAATGCACCAAATTTCAGAATTTTTTGTGAACAAATTGTGCTGTAGTGCTAAGTAGGAGCAAATGTTCAAATGTAAAATAATCTTTTTACGGTCATGTGGGCTGTGGCCTTCCCGATATAGAAAGTCTAATTACAGTTGTGTTGGACTGTATTACTAACAGTCCAGTTCATTTTGACATTGCATTGCTTCCAAATTAAAAAGGTCTTGTTGACTGTACAGCAATGAATCATCTATGAAGCATCTGCATTCAGTTGAGTGTTTAATTAAGATGCACTCAGTAGCATTATCAGGTTTTGGGTTACAGGAAACTAATGATAATGGCTACAGTGTCTCCAAAACAAGGTAATTCTACACCAGAAGTTTTTTCATTAAATAATTCACATTGAAGATCATGAAGATGATCTATGCTGTGTTGTGTGTGTCTGCATTTCTTTGGATGAGAAATATATTAAAACTAAAACTTAGAAGTATTGCTGTATGAAGCACAATACTGTATGTATGTTAGTTTTTTATTTATTTAACAATTTTTAAACTGTCATTGGTATTTTAGGTTTGGTAGGATTGTTTTTAACGTATACAGAAGCTTCTCTGACCAGTTTTCAGGAAGCTTTCATATTTCTGTACATACTGTAGGTGCTGTTAAACTTTTTAGGATTTGCATTTGCTGCAACATTACATGAAGAGATGATCAAGGACAAAGAGCCTTAAGCTTTACTTTAACTACAGAGTATTCTTAAAACATTTAGGCAAAAACTACTAATCCCAAGGCTGCATTTTCATACTTACGTATTAATGACTGGATTTATTATTATAATTTACCCCTTCATACAAAGTTTGAATCTTGCCTTTGGTTTGCATGTAGGGATTTTTTTTCCCATGGACTTTGTGGGTTTCCTCTGTGTGCTCCTGTTCCTCCTTGAGTCCAAATAGATGTGTTGTCTGTACGTGTCCAGGGTGTCCCCTGCTTTGTGCCCTAAGTTCCCTAGGATTGTCTCCAGGCCCCCTGTGACCCTAAACAGAATACATTGTATGAAAGAATAATGAATAATTGAATCAATTAATTAATGAAGGAATGATAAAGATGCATGAAGTTTGATCCCTTTACGAAAGCTCAGAAAGCCTTCATGTTTCAAATGATTTGTACTTGGGCCAGGGGTGGCTCAATGGTTAAGGCATTGGACTACGATTTGGAAGATCCCAGGTTCAAACCCCATAACAACCAAGTTGCCACTGTTAACCCAGATCAGATGTGTTATGAGATAAAAATGTAAGTCGCTCTGGATAGGAGCGTTTGCCAAATGTCTAAATATAAATGTACTTATAATGCAGGTCAAATTGCTTTGCTTGTGTGCTTTGTTTAGCAGACCTTGAAGGTCCATCCATGCAGATGGCTGCTCTAATAATTGTGGCTTTCCAGCAGAGACTCAGGAGTACAGCCTTGGCCTGTGGCATGACTGGTGGAAATACACCCATAAAACAAAGCTGGTCAACCAAGCAGATGGCCAGAATACCAGTCATGATCCAATTTGAGGTCTCAGTCCGAGTGTGTGCAAGAGGAAGAGGAAGAGGTCTGCTTGAGCTGTTAGGTTCAGCGTTGTGCATGTATCTAAGTGTTTAGATTTAAGAAAGAGAGTCTGCTGCAATTATGCTTGGATCCAGAAATGATGTTAAAGACAGAAAGAATAGTGAGATAACATATGAGAATTGAGGCATTGATGTAAATGAGATTATTTGATTTCTCTCCAGGGGAATCTGGGAGAGTTGTGGAAAAATATATCCATTCTGACAAGCTCTATCATGCATCCATCTCTGACCATTTCCCCCCCCCCCCCGATTTTTTCTAATTCTGCATGGAAACCTTTTAAATGCTCTTTCCCCAGACAGGAGTGAATATGTTCAATGATTAGGTTTTTTTGTAAGTATGACAAAACATTGCATTTATCTGTTTATTTTTTATCCAATGAAGTTTTTTACAGTAGTATTTCCCATCCCTGCTTTTCCCATCAACTGCAGTTCCCCCAAGCCTTTGCATTGTCTTTGGGTTGCCCCTTAATCATACCAGAGCAACCTTTGTTTCTCCCTGCAGGCATTGGCTGTGTAATCTAATCCAGTTGTAAACATGTTATATTGCTGTTTCTGCTGACAGTCTTCGCATTTCCATTAATTTATCATGCACAACAGCTATAAAAAGCACAGAAGAGCTTTACAATTTTTCCTTTCTCAAAAATTTCACATAAAAAAATTAATATTGATTTTGGCTAAGCAGTACTGTACACAGCCACACATTTTTGCAAATGTAAAAAAAAGTCCTTTATTGTTTCTTAAAAATATTTTCCTAATTAAGAAAAACAATTAGGGGATTTAATAATATTTTTTGCCTTTGGGTTTTGCTATATAAAGGTATGCCTAGGCTGCACTGGTGAGGTTTTGCTACTCAGCGAGCATTGTTGTAACCACCAAACTCACACTGACCAGTTCATGCTGGTCTAAGGTTTATTTATGAGACAGAGTCTCTAATGAATTGCAAGACATACATTTACATAAAGTGTGTGGATCTCTGCTTCCAGTATATTTGTAACTGTTGTGCTTTCTTCCTTCTAGTGGGATGACGGCATTCTTTGTGTTCTGCTGCATCACCTCTGTGCTGCCTGGCCTCTTCTCTTCCCGTGTATCTGATCTCACACTGGCCTCCTGACATCTATAAGGCTCATGCGGCGTTTTATTTATTGTAAGGTGGTGCTCACCACCTCACTGGTCTGGGTGCTGGTAGATGTCTTCCTGCTGCTGTACTTTAGCGAGTGTAACAAATGTGATAACCGGAAAGAGCGCTCACTCCTCCCCGCTCTCAGAGGTGAGTCCAGTATCCTCCTAAAATGCAGACTCTTGTGTTTCCCACTTGATTCACGAAGAGATGAAATTATAGATGAAATTAATGGATGGAACATTGAGCCATGAAGTTTGTGTGATGTAAATAATAAGTGGAAAAACTTTAAAGTCAGCAAGAAAATTGTGATCCAGCCCAACAGCCAAGCTTTAATGGCAGCATTTATGGTTTGGATGTTTAAAGTGGCTTCTTATTACTGCACATTTTAACACAAACAAAAATGTGAATGGCTGTCAGCACTTCAATGTTTCACCACTTCCACATCAGATATGGGCTTGGGTGGTTAACCATGTGCACATTTTAAACAAACATTGGTACTCTATATGATGTAGCTTATACCATTTGTACTGTTGGTTTAGCTGACTAATAGACATACACTATTTATTCACACTTGAAAGACTTCTGGGCCATCTACATGACAATATACACTCACCAAGCACTTCATCAGGTACACCTCATTAGTAATGAGATGGACACATTTTGCCTTCAGAATTGCCTTAATGCTTCATTGCATAGATTCAACAAGATGCTGTGAATATTATTTAGTCCATATCGACATGATAGCATCACACAAGTGCTGCAGATTTGTCAGCTGCATGTCCATGATTCAAATCTCTCATTCCACCACATCCCAAATGTGCTCGATTGGATTGAGATCTGGTGATTTTGAAGGCCATTTAAGTACAATAAACTCTTTGTCATGTTCAAAAACCCAGTTTGAGATGATTTTAACTTTGTGACATGATGCATTATCTTGTCATAAAGTGATTGACAGGGTCAGCAACAACAGTTGGGTAGCTTGTGGCATTTAAATGATGCTAAGGGGAATAAATTCTGTCAAGAAAATCCCTTACATCATCACACCATAACCCGTCTGAACCGCTGATACAAGGTAGGATGGATCCATGCTTTCATGTTGTTTATGTCAAATTCTGACCATACCAGCTGAATGCTGCAGCAGAGCTAGAGACTCAACCAGATTAGGCAACGTTTGAACAATCTTCTATTACCCTATCTTGGTGAGACTATGTAAATGTTAGCCTCAATTTCCTGATCTTATCTTGTCCTTTGCTGCTGTTGGCCAACACCTTCAAGGTTCGATGTGTTGTGCATCCAGGGATCGGCATACCTTGGTTTTGACATGATGCTATTTGAGTTGCTGTTGCCTTTCTATCAACTCAAACCAGCCTGGCCATTCTCCTTAAACTGCTGGCATCAACAAGGCATTTTTGCCAAAGAACTTGCATTAACTGGGTGTTTTCTCTGTCCTGGAGAATATGCCAGATTTTGCCAGCAAAAGCCAGGAGCCTACATAAGGTGTTTTGTTTGACTGGTCTGTCATGTAATATATTGCATTCTTTACAGGCATGCTGATATTCTTCTGTAAAGTTATTTATTTCTTCATTTTTAGGTTATGTTTACAAATATTTAATAGTTTTGTACATTATTATTATACATTATTGTTTTTTTTTTATTGTAATGCATACATGATACATATGTAACAAAAATTGTACTAAAGGTAATATGGTGCCTGGAAGTATAAAAAAATTGGTACTAGAGATATCTTTCACTATGTGATTGTCACGAGTCACGGTCTGTTGGCCGTCTTTTTCCCACGCTGTCACTCCCCCACGCGCTCATGTTTTTGTCTAGCCGTCACGTGCACTTTCACGCCCCCGTTTCCGCCCCGTCTGCTCACCTGTTTCTCATTCCCTGACTGATTACTCCAGCGATTTAAGCATGCGCGGCGCGCTGCTCAGATCGCTGGATTATTGTGTGTGTTATACCTCGATTCTCTCGCGTTTTCTTTTCTCTGGCTTTCATGTTACGACCCCGCTTTGTTTTTTCTCGTTTTTGAATTTCTGCTTACCGATTTGGATTGTTCGCCTGCCCTTTTGATCTCCCGATTTCGACCCACGCTCTTCCCTTTTGATCTACGGCTCCCGTCTCTCGTCCTTTTGGTTTCATTTTTGCCTCGCTGATTGTCTTCCCGGTTTTGACCTTGCGCTTCCCCTTTTGACTACGGCTCTCGTCTCGTGTTTTTGCTTTGGACGCTTCGCTGACGGACTCACGGCATTCGACCCTTGCTCACGCCCCCGACCATGCCCCCACATCTCTATATAGTCAGTATCCGCACTTGGATTCATATCGTTCTGCCTGCGTTCGTGACAGAATAATCCAGCCAGCTATGGATCCAGCGGCTTCTGACCATATGAGAGCGGCATTGGAGAGTCAAGGTGCCCTACTCGGGACTCACCAACAGGAACTGCTCAGCACCAAGCAGTCTCTCGCCGACGTCACATCTCAGCTTCAGAGACTTCAACTCTCCCTGCCGCAAGGAGCAGGTTCACATGCGCAACAGGAACCACGCCTCCCCGCTCCTCCCACCTACGAGGGAGATCCAGGCACCTGTCGCTCCTTCTTATCTCAGTGTTCCCTGATCTTCGAGCTCCAAGCCTCTGCCTTTTCCACCGAACGATCTAAGGTGGCTTACGTCATCACACTCCTGTCAGGACGTGCCCGTGAATGGAGCACCGCGCTTTGGGATGCCCACGACCCTTGCTGTTCCAATTACGGAGACTTCGCCAGAGAGATGAAGAGGGTGTTTGACCACTCATGTCATGGCAGGGAGGCGGGCCGAAAACTGCTGAATCTTCGCCAGGGCTCGCGCTCGGCCTATGAATATGCCATTGAGTTCCAGACCCTGGCCCTCCCCAGCGGTTGGAATAACCGAGCGTTATGCGACGTCTTTTTGGAGGGCCTGACAGAGAAGCTCCAAGATGAGCTAATCTCGTGAGAGCTTCCATCGTCGCTCCAAGAGCTTGTGGACCTGGCTGGTCGAGCAGATGCCCGCCTCCGTCTTCGTAGGTCAGCCCGATTTTCTCCACCCAGGGCACTACCGCGACCCCCACCTCCACGAGTTGAACCCCAGGAGGAACCCATGCAACTGGGCAGAACCCGCATCACCCCAGAGGAGCGTCACCGCTGGCGGGTGGAGGGGGCCTGCTTCTACTGTGGGAAATCAGGACACCTGCTGAAGAACTGTCCAGTAAAAGGGGGCGTCCTCTAGTTCAGCTGGCAGCACTAGAGGGCGAGACTCCAAGAAGGCTTCCAGACCAACGCCTCCCCTGGTTAACCCAACACAATCCGCACATTGATTGGGTCAGGAACTCGATCGTAGCCTGAAGTCCATCATGCTCCACGTCATGTTTACGCGCCGCCACTACGCCCTACCTCGACCCAGTCCCCACAAAGGAGCCATCGGACCTCACCTGTGTTCCCCCAGAATACCATGACCTCAGGACTGTGTTCAGTAAATCACGTGCAGTCTCTCTTCCCCCCCACCGACCATACGACAGCGCCATTGACCTCCTCCCAGGCACCTCCCCCCCCAAGGGCCGTCTTTACTCACTGTCGCCCAAGGAACGCCAAGCCATGGACCAGTACATCACGGAATCTCTGGCCGCAGGAATCATCCGCCCCTCCTCCTCTCCGGCAGGGGCGGGATTCTTCTTCATAGGCAAGTGCATTGATTATATGGGCCTTAACGACATCACCATTAAGAACCGATACCCCCTTCCTCTAATGTCTACCGCCTTCGAACTCCTTCAGGGGGCCAGCACCTTCACTAAGCTCGATCTGCGCAACGCCTATCACCTTGTTCGCATTCGGGAAGGAGATGAGTGGAAAACTGCTTTTAATACGCCAACTGGACATTATAAATATCTGGTGGTTCCCTTTGGACTAATGCCCCCGGAGTGTTTCAAGCCTTAATCAATGACGTCCTCAGGGATTTCCTCAATTCATTCGTATTCGTCTATCTCGACGATATCCTGATCTTTTCTCACAACCCAGAAGAACACCAACATCATGTCAGGCAGGTGCTGCAGAGACTCCTGGAGAACAACTTGTTCATCAAGGCTGAGAAGTGCGAGTTCCACACCACAGCTACCACGTTCCTCGGATTCACCATTAACCCCAAGGGCACTTTTGCTTCCCTCTATGATGCAACGAATAAATCCCACATTCCATGTGTCCCAGCCTCATCTCATGCCCATTTTTGCCTCGCTGATTGTCTTCCCGGTTTTGACCTTGCGCTTCCCCTTTTGACTACGGCTCTCGTCTCGTGTTTTTGCTTTGGACGCTTCGCTGACGGACTCACGGCATTCGACCCTTGCTCACGCCCCCGACCACGCCCCCACATCTCTATATAGTCAGTATCCGCACTTGGATTCATATCGTTCTGCCTGCGTTCGTGACAGTGATAACTTTTCCCAAATGGTGAGACACATATAGTTATTTAATATAAAATTTTGCAGCATGGAAACCTGCACACATTCAGTATTCATTTGTTTTATGATTGTTGGCTGAAGAGCTACAGACATAATATCTGTGTGGAGATGAAGAAAATAAAAAGCAACAGTTCCACAGCCACAGTAATGAAGCTTGTCTAGAACATATCTAGCATGTGAGTTCACTTCATGGTCCTGCTTTGTTTGCATACTGTACTATTGTACTATTCAGTCATGTGTCAGTTAGGCTTGTTAAGCAGTCTACTTTAAACACAGAAAGCTTCAAGGCCATGCTCTATGGATTGTGAGTTTGACTTCTGCCTTTGTTCACATTCAAGTTTTAAAGAAGTTTTCAATTATTCTTGACTGAAAAAAAAATCTCTCCAAACAGTTCCCTGGCAATGTGACTTGATAGCTTTGCTAATGGATTTCACAGTGATGAATGAGCCTCCCCACTGCCAGTTCCTCACTGTATAATCCCCAACATCATTGCTCCCTTGTCTTTACTTGCATGCTGTTCCTAATAAATAGGTTTATGACTGTGAGATAAGCAGCTTTTCTGGTTCAAACAAGGGACTGTCACAGCTGTTCAGGAAAAGAGAGTTTTTGCTCATCTAGGCATGGAAACACATGTCCTTTGTGCTTGTCCTAACTTGGCTGTACTTGGATGACCACAGATAGGCTGTTATTTAGTGACAAGACAAGGCAGTTCATGTCTGACTGACTGAGTAAGCCTCATCAGAGAACTATTTGAGAATTAAACGGGTAAATGAGGTCTAAGCAGACTTGTGCCAAGAAGAACAGGGCTTAGAGCGGTGACAGTCTGTTAACCATTCAGGTTTTCACTATTATCGAATTGTGCCAGGTGGAAGGTTTTGTGCTATTTGGGTCATTTAAGCTTTTGGTTGCATGCACTGATGGAAATAAGTCTTATCAAGCTGTCTAATATGACGTTTAGAGTTAAGGCCAAGAGTCAAATTGCGTTAATTTTTATACGACCCTAATTTTGGAAAAGTTGTGACGTTTCTTAAATTTGAGTAAAGTGAAAACTAAAAAGACTTTCAAATCACATGAGCCAATATTGTATTCGCAGTAGAACATGGAGAACATTATGAATGTTTAAACTGAGAAATTGTACACTTTTATCCACTAAATGAACTTATTTCAAATTCGAAGCCTGCTACAGGTCTCAAAAAAGTTGGGACTTGAAAGTCTTTTAGTTTCCATTTTATTCAAAGTAAAAAAAAACATGCCATCTTTACCGGATTTCGGGTTGTATTTGTAGACAGTGTATTCAAGAATCTTTGATTATTCAACATGATGTCACAGAACAATAAGTCTTTAACATAATCAGATTAAAATGACATGGTATACAGTGAATGTTTTAAAGGCAAACTGTCTTTTTAACAGGTCTGAATAATGCCCTGCAGGATGGAAGCTAATCGTTAGCATCTAATTTAACAACAAATTGCTTATTTTACTTTTCTGATAAATAAAATCATGCACCAACCTATGTTGATTTCTGGGTTGTCTGCAGGGAAATCATACAGCATTGCAGCCAAATGCAAAGAGAAAAGAGCAGGCGAAACCAAAAGTGATGTGGAAATCTTTAGAAAGTGTACTTTGAAGTGTTCTGGGCATCCACCGTGACAAAGTTTTTTGCCACATTACTATACATGGCACCCTGTGTTTCTAAATCATAGAAAATTAGGTAGAGCTGTTTTTGTTGCACACGATTCTTTTCTTGAAATTCCTTGGCACAATTCATATCCTGACATCATCAGCTGTGCTGAGGGAATGTGGGAATTCACATTGCGATTCTGGCAAGATACTCGCAGGCAGAGGAAGAAGTGGATTCTAAAGGATCCAAGCCAGGTTTTTGCTTATGATTGAAAGGAGTGATATGCTACTGTAATGATCACATAGGCCTTTATAACACACTGATAACTTAATCCTTCAGATTGTCAGGGATGTATCTTGCTTTCCAGATGTGCAATAGTAACATAAATAGGTGGTTTTTCAGTTTGCCTCCATCTTGAGCATGAAGTTCCAGAGAGATATAATTATTATTAGATGAAAAAAACACACACACACACACAGTGCCTGTGCGCATAAATGGAAACACTTATCTGTCAGGATTTATTTTTAATTTTTTTAAGGTAAAGTGCGGGTTAATTTGTTCTATTTTTACTTTATATTTTGTGTTAATTATTTTTATGTATTTATTTTTTGGGAATGTAGAGCAAATAACTTAAGTTTCTATTATTTCTTATGGGGCAATTTAATTTGGTTTACGAGTGTTTTGGAATACGAGCCCGCTTCCGGAACAAATTATGCTCGTAATCCGAGGTTCCACTGTAATGTTTGCTCTGTCATACTGAGGTAAAAAAGAGGTTGCTTTGTCTTACTGAATCTCTCAGTTCGGTTATTCTACATGCCCTCACCTCGGACAGCTATGGATATGTTGCTCGAACGACCCGTGTGTTTGCTCTCTTGTGCTTTCATTTATGTTTCTTCTGCACAGTGTGTTTATACACGCTTTTGAGTGACACGTACAGCTGCACTCATCTTGAGAAAAAAAAGTGCTAGATTATGGTTATTAGATTAGATTTTTTTAGATGATTAGATTCAACTTTATTGTCATTACACATGTACAAGTACAAGGCAACGAAATGCAGTTTAGGTCTAACCAGAAGTGCAATTAGCAGAAAGTGCAGGATAAAGGTATGCATTTAAAAAAAAGGGATATGTGCAGGGAGAAGCTATGGGTAACTATTAAAGAAAGATATTATGTGAGTATAATATATAGATTACTAGTAACTATAGTTATAAATTTACAGTGGATGAACTGTATGTACAGGTTGCTATTAACTGTAGGCAGGAATTTGCAAATAGATATAAACATAATGTACAGGATATTATATGATCATAGTATACAGATTGCAAGTGACTATAATTATAAATTTAAGGTGTATGAACAATATATACAAGTTGCTGTTGACTGTAGTTGGGAATTTTAAAATAGATATGAGCATAATGTACAAGTTGCTATTTTCTATAGACAGGAATTTACATATGATATGAACATAATGTACATATGAACATAATGTACAGGAATTTATCAGTAGACATGTGTGAATATATATTCAACCAGAAGTTCACAAATATGTTGTGCATGGATATTTGTGTTTTCAAATAGGTGTGTACATTGTAGTGCAGTCCATATTAAATAGTGTAGAGTGTAAATAGAGTAATGGGAAGAGTATAGGGGTGTGTGAGGGGTGAGCAGGTGTCAGTGGGGGGCAGAGTTCAATAAGGAGATAGCTCTGGGAAAGAAGCTATTCCTCAGTCTGCTTGTTCTTGACCTGGGACACCTGAAGCGCCGACCAGAAGGCATAAGAGAAAACAGTTTGTGGGCAGGGTGGGAGTAATCCTTAAGAATACTGCGTGCTCGACGCACACCGTGCTTCCTTTGAATGTCCTCGATGGCTGGAAGTGGAGTCCCTATAATACGCTGGGCAGTTTTCACCACCCGCTGCAGTGCCTTGCGCTCAGCAACAGAGCAGCTTCCATACCAAACTGTGACACAGTTGGTTAGGATGCTTTCTATTGTACAGCGATAGAAGTTCACCAGAGTAGATGAGGACAGCTGGTTCTTCTTAAGTGTTCTTAAGAAGAATAGACGCTGGTGAGCCTTCTTGACCAGGCTAGAGGTGTTGGTGGACCAGGATAGGTTCTCTGAAATGTGGGTCCCCAGGAACTTGAAGGATGGGACAGGTTCAACAACCATTCCGTTGATGTGAACGGGTTCATGTGAACCTCTTCCTCCTTTTCTGAAATCTACGATGAGCTCCTTGGTCTTCTTGGTGTTAAGGAGCAGATTATTGTCCGTGCACCAAGTGGCCAGGTGCTTGATCTCCTCCCTGTAGGCAGACTCATCGTTGTTGCTGATGAGGCCGATCACCGTAGTATCGTCTGCAAACTTGATGATGTTGTTGGATCCATACACCGGTCTGCAGTCGTGGGTGAAGAAGGAGTAAAGGAAGGGGCTTAGCACACAGCCCTGTGGTACACCAGTGTTGAGTGTGACGGTAGTGGAGCAGATGTGGCCTGACCTGACATGCTGGGGTCTGTTGGTCAAAAAGTCCGTAATCCAATTACAAAGTGAGATGTTAATATCCAGCTCTCTAAGTTTGGTGATTAACTTAGAGGGTAGAACAGTATTAAAAGCCGAGCTAAAGTCAACAAACAGTAGTCGTGCATAGGTGTTTGTATTGTCCAAGTGTGTGAGTACAGAGTGCAGCGCTATGGAGACTGCATCGTCTGTGCTCCTGTTGGCACGGTAAGCAAACTGGTGTGGATCTAGTGAGGGTTGGAAAGAGTCTTTTAGATGTGTCAGGACCAACCGCTCAAAGCACTTCATAATAATGGGTGTGAGTGCTACGGGGCGGTAGTCATTCAGGCACGTCGGGCTGGAGTGTTTCGGCACTGGCACAATTGAGGTAGATTTAAAGCACGCTGGTACAGCTGCTTGGGCAAGGGACATGTTAAAAATATCTGTGAATACCCCAGCGAGCTGCTCCGCACATGCCCTCAGTACGCGCCCAGGGATACCGTCTGGTCCAGCAGCCTTGTGCACGTTGATCTGGCTCAGTACGGTGTAGACGTCAGATGAGGTTAGTGTGATGGGTGGGTGGTCAGGTGAGGAGGCGATCTTGGTGATATTATCTTTATTGTCTTTCTCAAAGCGAGCATAAAAGTCATTAAGCTCATTCAGAAAGAGGACATCAGTGGCTTGGGGGGTGGAGTGACTTGGTTTGTAGTTGCTGATGGCCTGGATGCCCTGCCACATGCGCCGAGGGTCAGAGTGTAAAAAGTGCTCCTCTAGCTTTAGTTTGTAGCAGTATTTGGCCTTTTTGATGCCCCTTTTCAGATTAGCCCTGGAAGTGCTGTAGGCCTGTGCATCACCTGATCTGAAGGCAGTGTTGCGTGCCTTCAGTAGGAGACGCACCTCCTTGTTCATCCATGGCTTCTGATTTGGGTATGTGGTGATCTGCTTCTGGGTTGTGACACTGTCTATGGTGGTGTTGATGTAATCCAGAACAGAGGAAGTGTAGCTGTCTATGTTCGTGTGAGAGCCACAGGTGGCCTGAGTAGCAAACATACTCCAGTCTGTGTGTAGAAACCTGTCCTGGAGTGTGAAGTCTACCCCCGCTGGCCACACTTTGATGGTCTTCACTGATGGCTGCACACGGTTGATGAGGGGTGAGTACTTAGGGGTAAGGAACAAAGAAAGGTGGTCTGATTGTCCCAAGTGGGGGAGGGGGTCCACATTATAGGCTTCAGCCATGTTTGTGTATACATGGTCTAAAGTTTTGTTTCCTCTGGTGTGACAGAAAATGTTCTGGTGAAATTTAGGGAGTACTGTCTTTAAATTGGAGTGGTTGAAGTCCCCCGCAACAATAAAAGCAGCCTCCGGGTGAACAGTTTGTTGTTTGCTGATGGCCGTATGAAGTTCGTTCATAGCAAGTTTGGCATCAGCATCGGGAGGAATGTAAGCGGCAGTTATAATGGTGGAGGTGAATTCCCGTGGCAGATAAAACGGTCTACACTTAACCATGAGAAACTCTAAGTTAGCTGAGCAGTGTCTCCCAATAATAACAGAGTTCGTACACCAAGCATTATTAACATAAATGCACAATCCTCCGCCTCTGGTCTTACCGGAGCCATCCACCGTTCTGTCTGTCCGGAATGTGTGGTGCTCAGCTAGAGCAATAGCATTGTCCGAAATATCGCTGTTCAGCCATGTTTCAGTGAAAATCATAACATTGCAGTTCCAAAGTCTTTTATTGTGGTTGATGCGGAGTTGAATCTCGTCCATTTTGTTCATCAACGACCGCACATTGGCGAGGAAAATGCTGGGTAAAGAGAGCCGATGTGGTGTTAGCCTTAGCTTAGCTCTTACTCCTCCGCGCTTCCCCCGTCTTTGTTTACGGTCTCGACGCCGCCTTCGAGCACTTCCGCCCGGCCGGATAGCATGCGCAGCCTCGGATGTTCTGACGATCTCAGGAACGAGTCGAAGATTGTTGATAAAACTGTCGGGAATGTACAAACCAATATCCAAAAGCTCCTGTCGGGTGTACGATGTAAAAGCACTGCTGTTCTGCACGAACAGACCCGAGAAGAGCAAATAAAATACCGCAAAACTGCAGAAACTGGAGAGACACTGAGCCTCGCGATGTGTACGCGCCGCCATCTTGGTCTTATATGATATATATTATTATCATTTAACAGAAAAGAATCAGGGGCCAAATCGTGGTCGGCCATTAAGTGATGCCTGATCTAGGTCATCTTCAAATTTTTAATGAATGGTTTTCTGTGGCAATTTCACACATTCCGAATCTCAACTTGGTTTGTACGGCTTTTAAAGTGACCAAAATAAGCTTCTTCATAAACCAAAAATGTGGTTTAAATAAATGCTCCTTGCTAGTTTACAGTTCTTTGCTATGCTCCTACCCTGCTTCACCGATTCATGACTGGACTTATAGTACCTGTAGGTCTTTTTTTTCCTGTAGGGTACAGCAGGAAACAAAGCAGGAAATAACACCATAAACAATTAAAATAGGCAAAAGAGAAGGCGCTAAACTACATTAACTGTTATGGAAGCACAAAAAACAATGACAAAAAAATTAAGGAAAAATCAAGCCATTCCACTTCTGAAACTCTCTCAGTGGGTTATAAATCTGTGCAGAGGACAAATCTTGCGCCCGTGATTGCATTTTTGCTGTGAAGCAGATTATGTGCTAGATGAAACACAAGGTTTCTGAGTCAGAAATGCTAATTTAAATGCTAAATGGATTGAAAGGTGATTGTCAGTGTGGTTTTCTTCCTATTATTCATATCATAGCCAGTGAAAAACATTCTAAGATAAAGTTATAACATGGTTATGATGGCAATATTATGTATGAGTATTAAATAGTTTTCCCAAGAGAAAACGAAAAATGTTATTGACCGCTTATAGACTGATGACTGTATTGCGTGTTTATGTAGTTGTATACAAATATACATGATGGCGCTTTATTTGTCTGTCATATACGTTTTGATATGTTTTCTCTAAGCTGTACATACTTTGCATATGTTAACGTTCATTTGTATCTTATCATTGTACGGTTTCAGTAGGGTCAGATTTTCATAATTTATTATTACATCTACTGTGTTTGTCTTAAGACTAGAATATCAGTCAGTCATGTGATCTCCGGCCCTCCAGGATCTGATTGAGTTGAGATGATTGATATGTATAGATATTGATCAGCTGATTTTCTAATAAAATTTTTCCTGAGGTTATTGTGGTGTTTATTTGTGTTTATAGTAGGAAGTACCATTTGTCAATGCTAACGCACTTGCACATGTTATTGAATGGGTAAAATCCACTTACCTATTAAGGAAAATGCCATTTTTGCCATTTTCTGTTTTAAAACTAATTAATTAATTATATTGTTGTTCTATTGTCTCTAGTGTACAGCAGCTCTGTATTAGTGTAATAATAGTCTTGGTCCGGGTTAAACTGTTGCATAATTTGATTATTTTCTCACTATCAGGTGACATCAAAGAGAAACCTGTATACCTGTATAAGACTAGTTATTGTTTTTTAGTTAAACTGATTTCTGTTTTGGATTCTTGACAATCATTGTAAGCCTAGGCAGGAGTGACGTTGAGACTGTGAACATGTGTCTCGTGTAGACTTACTGCTCCCTTTACTAGCACTTGCCCATTGTGGTTAACACTGGTCAGGTGGATTCACAGGGGAAATCCTTGGACTATGCATGGATTTGTTCACATAGCCCCGGGGCTAAGCAGTGGGTTAAGGGCACGTGGTGAGCTGACTGATTAATCACTATCTAGATAACGATTCCGTATGCATGTCTGTATACATATACATAGTCTTGTTTCGAGTTTTTTTTGTTGGACAGAAAGTTTCTTATTGTGGATGTATTAGGGGTCGATGTACTGTATGGAAGTTTTATCAAATCTGGAAAAAAAATAAGAGACCAGTGCAAAAAAAAAAAAAAAAACAGTTTCTTAAGGTGCATGTATTGGTGAGATGAACAACTTTGTTTAATTTTTTGACAATATTTCTTTGAAATTATATAATAAATATATAAATATTGTTATTTAGAGTATATATTTAAAGGAAATGACACCACAACACATCAAAATAACCCAAGATCATGCATCATTTGCAGAGCTTTAATAACTCAAATGTAAAAATGTAAAACATTACATCAAAATGTAAATAATTTGTGAACAAATTGTGTTAATGCTTTGCCTTAATAACATTAAGAAATCAGTATTTGATGGAATTGACACCTCATCCATGGTGTACCCTGTCTAGTGCCCCAAGTCCCTTGTAATAGGCTCCAGGCCTCTCACTACCCTGTACAGTATAAGCGACATAGAGAATGAGTGAGTTGAATTTAATGACCATTTAAAACTGCCTTGTGTATCATAGCCCTGTCTCTTCAATAAAGGTCAGTGTAATGATCTGACGCACTGTTATCATCAAATTACAAATTAGGGTACCTAGTAACAAAGATGTTTTAAAATATATATTTTGTGTGTGTGTTTTGACCTAAAATCTCTGCATTGATATTTTGAGTGTTCTTGTTTAGTTTAGGTCTTGTTCAGACATGTGTCTTACTCAGTGATGTAGAAAATATTTACTGATTTGAGAAATCTGGGAATGTGGAAGACCATCCTAGTTTACGTTTGCTGTGTAATTTTTAGAATAATCTGACCTATCCATCCCCAGAGACCATCAGGTTAATCTTTAGCCCTTTAACACTAAAATCCAGGGAATCATTTGAGGTCTCATCTATGCAGACTTGTTGTGGAATCCTCTTAACTGAATTTGTGCAGATGGGCTTATAGTTATTTTCAAGATGGTAGGTTAAGCCTCTAACAACATGTCCTCATACTGTAACTCTCTATGAAAGTATTTTAAAAAACTGATTTTAATATACTTGTACCACAACAGTTTTGAGTTTAGCATTTTATAGTTTGATTTAATATTAGTTCTTGTTAGTACTTTTGTAATAACACCTGTAAGTAGTAGATGTCTTGGTTTTTCTTCTTCTATATTATATTTAATAAGGCCAAAAAATTCTTCTTGCCATGATAGAGATGAAAAGGTCTTTGTCCTGAAGACTTTCCTGCAGCAGAAAACTTTGAGTGTAAATCCCCTTAGAGAGGAATATATTCACATTTTATCTTGATTTAAATTCTATGCTTTTTAAAAAAAGCATTTATTAAGCTTGGATTATTTGTGAATGAATATTATAGAAACAATATAACTTGTGATTTGCTTTACAGCAAACAGGTCACTCCTTGCCATTACTGACCAATCAGGTTAAATAATTTAATGCACTATTATAAAATGTCGCAATGTAAAACTGATCATAATGTAACTATATAATAATTGAGATATTTAATATCATGTGGCTGTTGTCATAACTGAATTTTTTTTTATTCTATTTTTTCCCCACTGTAGTTCATTAGTAATTCATCAGTCCTAAAAGATTTGCTATGTAGCAAAGTGGCAAGTTACATTCCAAGGACAGTCTTGCAGTGTAGCTGACATATTCTATAACATGGATCAGTGAGTCAGAAAAGCTGCTCACTGCATCCCTTTTTTTCAATAGAATTTCAGCCTTAGCTTCCTGCCTACACTCCATTACTAAAAGTTCAGTAGTAATCACAGTGTGCATGGCCTAATGTTGTTTCCATTCAGCTAAGTGTATTGAACTGAATGCTTAGTGCAACCTTTACATTTATAGCAGTGATGTCCCGAACTCATGAAGGCCCTGGAGAAATGGGGAAGGCTGTGATCATCCCGAAAGAGGAGCAGGAGAAGATGAAGGAACTCTTTAAAATCAATCAATTCAACCTGATGGCCAGTGACATGATAGCACTGAACAGAAGTCTGCCTGATGTACGATTGGATGGGTGAGCATTTGGGAAGGTTGGGTCGATGGTATTGGAGTGTAAATCTTTATGTGCGTTTACATGGTCCATATTGATCATACTGATAGCAACCACAAAGGAGATTCTTTCTTCATTTTTCCTTGGCTATTGTATAGCTACACGCTCATACATTAGAAAGGAATTATACAAGCATAGAAACCTTTTATACTGTATATACAGTATAGCCTTATGGCATTACACATCTCGAAAATATATTAGACGTTCTATCCCATGACAAGCTTGTTCTTGTTTATTGCACAATATTTTATATACGGTTGTATATATTGAATTTAAGAGCTGCAGTCCTCTCCTCAAACCTAGCAAACTGTGATTGTTTTCTCTCTTGCCAGCTACAAATAGATGTGAAAGGTCTTTGTTTGTTGAAACCTAAATCCCATTTGTGAAGCATAATGAAATCCCACAGAGCTGTTAGGGTGAAACATGACTGCATTCATCTCAGGTCACTGATTTACTCTGCTGTTTTTGTCGCACTAAGAGGCACACACATATTGGGATCTTGGTTAAATCCATTTGTTAACATCCTTTCTCTTTAGACACTCTTATATAAGTTTTACAACGTTATGGGCACAATTTCTTTACATTTTTCTTCTTTAAAGCATCATTTTTTATTCCCTCTGCCTCAGTGGAAAACAACTTAAACAAACAAAAGAAACAACTTAAAGCAAGAATTGCAGGGAAGCAGAAAGGTTATAACATAACAATAATGTATACCACTCAAATCAATAATGCACCATACAGACATTCATCTGGATTACACGAGGGGGTTGTGGTTTATTAAAAGTTGTTGTTAGTCATTCGGCTGCTCCCGTCGAGGGATCGCCACAGCAGGCTATCCAGTCTGCACAACAACTTGGCAAAAGTTTTATGCCGGAAATGGGACGCAACCCTCCTGTTTTATCTGCTCTTGGGATGGACAGGCAAAATACAAGTATGCTGCTGTATAACATAAAGTCTTATGCTTTCCTACTATATCATGCTAATGACATCATAGAGAGGGAGAGACTGTCATTAGTCTTCATGTCCCCCGTTCTCTATTATCAAGCCATCTCCATCTCTAATGTAAACTCATACTTTATTTAAGACCTGAAAGCGACAAACCCCCACTAGTCTCAGTATCTGATAGAGACTTTCCTACCTATTGGGCTAAGGAGACTCTGTCCTTGCCATTTACACTTCATACTAAGTTTTTGTGGATTGAAGTTTAAATTTATGCACACTGTGTCATAAATGAATGCATACAGTGCTTTAGAGTAGGTTCTTCTATTCAATATATGCATTGTGTGGACTTTTGCTTCTTGCCTTATTAATATAACATGATTATGTTAGCCAAGACTGGTCTATTTTATATTGCTTCGGAACAAATATCACCTGCAAAATTGCAATCCAGTTAAGGGTCTCCGAACCCATTGGATTGGAACCCATCATTTATAATGGGTGGTATATGTACTGTATATCAAATATTGGTGAAGGAACAACCCAATAGCTTGTCATTGCCTGCAGGAAATAGGGCATTTATGTTTCCTCTCTCACTAAGGTGTAAAACAAAGGTGTACCCAGATGACCTGCCCAATACCAGCATCGTGATTGTTTTCCACAACGAAGCCTGGAGCACACTTTTGCGTACTGTGCATAGTGTCATCAACCGCTCGCCAAAGAACCTGCTGATGGAGGTCCTACTGGTGGATGACGCCAGCGAAAGAGGTAATCTTCTACTGAATGCTGGGCAAATAAATGTGTTTATAAATAAAATTTTCATTCCTGAAAAAAAACATACTTCATTATAATGTATATGTCCATGGCTGAAATATTCTTTAGCATTCAAGCACAGTTTTGAATTTAAAAGTTTGTTATGTCATTAATATCATTTTAATTTCATTGCCAGAATTCCTGAAGAAGAAGCTGGAGGACCATGTGAAGACACTGGAGGTACCGGTGCGGATCTTGCGGATGGAGCAACGTTCTGGTCTGATCCGAGCGAGGTTGAGAGGAGCGGCAGCTACTAGAGGTCAGGTTATCACCTTCCTGGATGCACACTGTGAATGCACTGTAGGCTGGTTGGAGCCCTTGCTCGCTCGCATTAAAGAAGACAGGTGAGTGTACCTAGTAAATACTGTTCAAAACACAGCAGATTGTAGAGCAATGGTTTTTAACCCTGATCCTGAAAGACTGTTAATTGGCCTATTAATTAAATCAGTTGTATGTATAACACCTTTGCAAAAAAGGGCACTTTGCAGTTACATAAAAAAAGAAATCAGTTCACAAGGTCAAGTTTCTGGGAGATTTTGCTCCTCTTAGGAAAGATCTCTTTATGTGAAAGCTGCCTTAAGAACCACAAATATTCAAGGTCCTTGGAATACAGATTGTCAGGAAGCACAAACAAATACTGAAGTCTGTGTTCTGTAAAGATCCCGCCAAGAGCACAATGTGCAGTTCTTAAGGAAATGTTAAGGGGTAACAGCAAACGTCTGCAGAAATCTCTAGAACGTGTTCAAATCTCAGTTCATGTGTCCAGTATAAGGGAAAAAAACAACTCTAATCAAGAACGATGCATGTGGCATGGTGGTGTAGTGGTTAGGACTTAGGCCTTGCACCTCCAGCATCTGGGAATGCCAGTTCCTCCCACAGTTTAAAGACATTCAGATTGGGATGGGACAGGCAGCAGGCCTCACAGGATAAGCAGTATGAAGAATTAGTGAGTGATTGAGAATGGTGCACATTACATCAGAGGCAGTGGTGGCTCAGTGTGTTAAGGCTTTGAGTCACTGATCAGGAGGTTGGCGGTGCAAGCACTGCCAGGTTGCCACTGTTGGGGCGTTAAGCAAGGCCCTATCTGCTCCGGGGACACCGTATAATGGCTGACCCTGCGCTCTAACCCCAGCCTACAAACAAAAAGGGATATGCAAAGAATAAAGAATTTCACTGTGCAGTAATGTATATGTGACAAATAAAGTCTGAACTGAATTTAACTTAATTTAATCACAAAGGAAGTATTTTTCCCCAGGACAGTCGGCATGTATATATAATAATAAAACTGATGTTAAAAATGTACAAAGCTGGGTTTTGAGAAGAAGCAGCACTGCCCAGCAAAACTAAAACCGTATCCCACCTGTGAAGCATCATAGAGTAACATTATGTCTTGGGACTGGCTTACTGTATTTAAAACCGTATTAAGCAAAGTTTAAAAGGTGAGGTCAATGTAGTGGTCCGTCACCACCAGAAATTGGACAATGAGACAAGACAGTGACCAAACGGAAGGTTGAAAATTAAGACAATGTGTTTGGAATGGGAATGTCAGTATTCAGAAATTAAAATGAGGATGGGTTCCCTGTTGAGTTTGGTTCCTCTCAAAGTTTCTTCCTACGGACATCTCAGGGAGTTTTTCCTTGTCACTGTCACCATCGTCCTCGACTTGCTCATCAGGGACAATCTGATCATTTTGATTTATACACATTCACATTTCATACACGTTTAAATTTTTGGATTGTGTAAAGCTGCTTTGTGACAATGTCAATTGTTAAAAGCGCTATACAAATAAAATAAAATTGAATTGAAAATAGAGATATGAAGAATGAAGAAACTGTGACAAGACCAACAGAGGACTGTGCAATTCTAGGACTATTAAGGAGTTGTTTGAAACAGTTTTGGGGCAGTTGTTGCTGCAGAAGACGTTTACATTAAATACAACATTTACATTAAATCCACACAGTTTTTTAGGATGCACTAAAGAACCATAAACATTTGGACAAAGGACATTTTATGAACATCAAGTTTTGAAATGTGAATAAACTGTGTAAACTGTAAATAGAGCAGCCATAAAGTCAAGGGCTTTTGTGTTTATGTTCTATTTAATGATTTAAATGCATATATACATGGAATAGGGATTTGTAGAAGCCAAGACATTGGTTTGTTTTTGTTTTTTCTCTGTGTGTATGAGTTTCTGCTGATACCCATGCAATAACCTAGTGTGTACAATCTGCAACTCCATTCTTGGTAATGGGTCATTATAGAAGGTAATACAAATCATTCTAGCTTTTGCTTTAAGATTTGTTACCACTTTCTGTTTCCATGCAGTACACCGAGACCCTCTCGGTGTCTTTTCTCTTTTAAGCGTATCAGACATATGATCCAGTCTTATCCAGTTCCCCATTAGAAAGTGTGATACACTATCTTGTCTTTAAGTGCCTCACAGCTGCTTCCCCATCCCTCTTATTGCATTTTTACACACCTAGGAAAGACTGTTAACACTGAGCACACAACATTAGAATTACATTAAGTGTGAATTCCCTGTTATATACCCTGACTGCTAATGCACTTCACTCTACACTCAGGTAATCAGAGCATTCTGGAGGCACACTAAAGGAACAGTTCGGGGGGGAAAGCAGTTTGACATCTCATTTGGGCAAATCAGTGAATTTAAAATCTGTTATACAGGTTGCACAGTTGGCAAAGTGGTGGCTAAGTGCTTTGGGCTCTGGACTACTGATGAGAAGGTTGTGAGTTTGAATCTCTGTACCTCCAAGCTGCCACTGTTCAGTCTATTTTGAATAAAAGTATTTGCCAATGGAAATGTAATGTAATGTCAGGTATGATGTTGTGTGTGAAGTGGTTCCATTGGCGTGTAACTCACTGCCATTTTCTGGGCATATGTTGTAAAGCTCTTCTATACAGTAAGATGTAAAAGGAGGATTGTGTACTGTATATTTATTTTTGACCATTTAAAAAAAAACAATGAAATTAAGTTGTTGGTTTATTTCAAAAGGACCAGGTATGTTGCTCGTCTTAGATCGTCTTAAATCAGTTTATTCCATTTTAGGAAATCTGTGGTCTGCCCCATCATTGATGTCATCAGTGATGAGACTTTTGAGTACATGGCAGGCTCGGACATGACATACGGAGGCTTTAACTGGAAACTGAACTTCAGGTGGTACCCAGTTCCTCAGAGAGAGATGGACCGACGCAAAGGCGATCGCACTTTACCCGTCAGGTGAGTACAAATGAACTTGTGAGCTTCGCACCCACATGTTTTTATGTTTTCTTATTATTAATGTAGACTATTTACTTAATACATAATTTCTGGTGATGTCTATGGTTCAGAAGTGTCAAGCTCAAGAAAACTCTAAGAGTTGACAAAACTGTCACGGCAGGTTGTCATGTTGATCATCAGCTAAACAGAGTAAAAGCTGGCTGCTGCAGGAGCTTCTAAAATTAGTTTATTTGTTCTAGAACAGTGCCTCATGACATGTTATGTTGATTTATCTACAGGCAGAGGTGGAGCTGAAGTCCAATCCAGAATTAGATTTCCCTTTCATTTTCATTACCATATTACAGTAGAAGGATCTGGTTGGAGAACATCCAGCCTTGCTTTTTCTAAGTGACATGGTCTGTACCACAGATGTGTTCCATAAAATATTGCCAAATGTGCAAGCATATATTCCCTACCATAAGAAAATACTTCACAAGTATTGTGAAGGTGGCCTATGATTGAGTTTCTAAAAACAAAATTTTCAAGCTCGGTTACTTACAATGCCATGAAGGCACAGTGTGATTTAAATTGAGTAATTCAAGCGTTTTATAGCAAAGAAAAGGCCTTTAAGAGTGAAGATTTATTTTTACAGCAATAGGCTCTGAAGCATTTAAGCACATCTCATCCTCACTGTGCTTTTAGCTTTCAGGTAATTTACTCATTTGAGTGATTAATGATGGTGGAGGATCGTGGAAGGAAACAGTGAGTCAGAGTCTTCTAGAAGGTTGAGTGTGTTCACTAATGGCCAGTTCAACCTTTTGCATGTAGCTGTCCATTTCTGACCTTTTTTTCTGACAGACAGTTTGTCCTTTTAACCACTGTCCCTTTTTTATCAAAACAACCTTGCCGTTTCCTCCTTATCTTTCCAGAATCAGGTTAATAATAAAAAATAAAAGATCAGGGCCCGGTTTCTCGAAAGCTTCTTATCTCTAAGTAGTTCTTAAGTCGTACCTTAACCTCTCTCTTAACTTTATGGCGCATTTCTCGAAACGTTCTTACGCTAAGTATCTCTTAGCTACGTCAGACGTTCGTAAGGTTGGTCTGGACCAACCTTAACTCATACTTAGCGTAGTTTCAGCTCAAGACGCTAGTCGCCGCCACTGAGCAGCAGTCTTTATAAACCAGCGGTGTATGCAAACACATTATGGCACGTTATCAAAGTCGTATTAATGATGGAATATACATTAGACCTGTTTAAGAATTTTATTTTATTTTATATCAGAACTAATAGAGTGACTTTTAATTAGCCTATTTCATAATGTGACTAATGCATTAAAATTGCCAATCACTATTAATATTAAACAGGTGGCGAACAATTAGGCAGCGAGCGTGGTGTTGTGTTAAACTGAAGACGGCGCGGTCCGTGGAGCCGTGTGGGTCATGTACATGTTTCCTTTAAACAAAACTTCAGCCCTTTTCATATTTTCCCCGTGGTCGTTATTAAAAAATATATAAAATAAACGTTTTGCCTTCCAAGGCAACAGATTATGGAGCTTCTTGAGCTGCTCAGACCTGCGCGTGCCAGACCAACGCATCATACTTACTGTACTTACTGTACTTACTGTACTGTACACTCCCCGTCCCGATGTCCAGCTGCTCGCTGCTTTCTGTTTAAAATATGTTTCATTGCTCATTAGCCATTATCCATGACTTCATGGGTTTTTCTTTTGACACGTTTTATTTTTATGAAATTTGATTTAGTTAAATGAGAAAATAACCTTGGGAGTTTCAAACCCCGCATCCATTCATGTTTCTGGGTGATTGTAATGTTTAATACCCCTACAGTATTCACTTATGTGGTTTGACTCGCTGTGAGATGCGGTGTGTTATACCCCTATCTCACCTGCACGGTCTCGCGCTGTGGCCGTAGGCTTGATCATGATTCACCCCGAGTTTTTGCGCTGTGATTACGTTTTCATCTTTCCGCGTGAAAAATTCAACGTTTAATTTTTGCTGGTCCTCGCGGAAGTTTGCAGACTTTGCAGAACTTCGCGGAACGTTAAAGGAACGTCGTGGGCAATCGCGGCAGCTCACGGAGATGAGTCAGGCCACACAGGTGAGAGAGGGGTATTAGCCACCGTGATCCGCCTCGAGTGACCGGCGCCCGACGGTCCGCGAAGATCTACAAGGTCCGCGAGCTTCCGCATGTTTATTTTTTTTGCGTGGTAAAATGGAAACGTAATAACAGCACCAAAACTCGCGCCGAATCATAATGAACCGCACTTACGGCCCCGCGTAGGTGAGATAGGGGTATTAAACCTCCACTCTGTCATCTCATCGTATTCATTCCATAAGTGCGCTATACAACCCCAACAACTGACACTTCACATTGTTTCTGAAGCTGGTGAAGAGTGTTATCAGCTGTTTGTCCATCAGCTATGATTGTAAACCCCGTTCGTTTCACGGCCACATGTTACATGAAAATATTATATATTATATTATTATATTAATTAATATTAATTTATATATTTGTCTATTATGGCATGTTATTGTTAAGTTAACACATGTCGAAATAAACGCTATTAAAAGAATTTAGTGCAATGTTTAATTTGCATAGAAAGTGCCGTCTTTCTTAACGCTGTCATGCAAAAGGAGTGAAAAATCGATTCCAGAGCCACCGATGTCCGCTAATTCAGGACCTTCACTGTAGACAGCGCCGCGTAACGTCGGACGTAAGAGGCAGCGACTTAAGAAGACTCCTAAGAGACAGTTCGAGAAATACACTTAGAAAAGTTATCACTTAACGTAAGATATATCTTAAGAGTCTTCTTAGCGCGCGAATAGTGTGCGTTATCGAGAAACCGGGCCCAGGTTAATAATAAAAAAACTGAGATGCTTGACAATTAAGGAATCAAGCTAAGTAGAATTTTTTAAAGCAGTTTAGTCGTAGTTATAGCAATAGCGCAGAGTTGTATAATTTTACTATTATAAAAGCATTTAAAGGTCTTCAAGAGAACAGAAACATTTTCATTTTGTTAGCCTTCCAGAGAAGTGAGATGAATAGAACGTTATGATTAGCCTTTCGGTGCTTTGGCTTTTAGTTCATATTTCATGTGGCACCTTAGGGAGCCGCTTTCTCATCTCCACCATCTGTAATCACTGCAGATCTTCAGACAAAGTGCTCCCATGCTTGAAGTGGATGGAAACAAGGCACAGAGCCAGTGGCTTTCCTTTGAGAAATTAGTCAGATTATATTGATGACTTTTAAACAAGAATCCTGGAAAATCAGCTGCAATTAAGCCTTTTTTTAAAAATCAATCAGACATGCATAACTAGATCCATATCCAAACCGTTTGGGTTACATTACTGACAATAAAGCGAAGTAACAAGGTGTATTTATATTAACGTGATTTAAGCTGGTTTCAGAAAAAGTATAATTTCCCCGTGTGTATTCTTGTCTTAGAACTCCCACAATGGCTGGCGGTTTGTTTTCTATTGACCGAGCCTATTTTGAGGAGATTGGCACGTACGATCCCGGGATGGACATATGGGGAGGAGAGAACCTTGAAATATCTTTCAGGGTATGTCTACCATTACATGTGAGATGGCAGTGTACACTATTATTATCGTTAATAGCCACCATGATGGAAGGCTTGTGACAAAGAAATTGACTCAGGGAGCCAAATTCCATTAAACTGCAGTTGCACTGATAAAGCCCTGAGCTTGTCTGTTATAATGATGAATGATTTAATCAGGATAGCGATGGTAATTATTATGTTATGGTTCTGGTAATCACTAACCAACTGTGTGTGTGTGTGTGTGTGTGTATGTGTGTGTGTGTGTGTGTATGTGTGTGTGTGTGTATGTGTGTGTGTGTGCTGTGTAGATCTGGCAATGTGGTGGCTCTCTGGAAATCATCACCTGTTCGCACGTAGGCCATGTGTTCCGGAAGGCGACACCTTACAGTTTCCCAGGTGGTACTGGTCAAGTAATCAATAAGAACAATAGAAGACTGGCTGAAGTCTGGATGGATGAATTTAAAGACTTTTTTTACATCATATCTCCAGGTACAGTAAGCCCTTGATGTTTCTATGTGTGCAAAATGTTTCTCAACCCTTTATCCTTTCAGCATTATAACTGTTTTAACTACAATTCTTAGAATACACTGCGTTCTGTGTAATTTAATTTCCTTTGCTTTTCTGCGTCCTTACATTAGAGCACTGCTTTATGTTATCTAAAAATAGAACAACTGGCTAATTTGCATCTCTTGCCGAGCTTATGCAGAAGAGGGTAATTATGTTAGTGTTTAAGCTCCTGGAACAATAGTGAGCCTGCATCCAATGAGACTCCAATCAGTTCGCTTATGATGATCAAATGGTATTCTTGATTAGCATCGAAATTTATATTTCTTTTTTATTGATATCCTTTTTTTAGTATAATGTCTCATTTGGTGTGTTTTAGGGGATCTGTGTAGCATTTTGGTATTTTCATGAGTCTGATGCTTTTAGATGCAAACCCATTGAAGGACTGGCTGTAGTTTACTCACTTTGTGTTTTTTAATAAAAAAAAAACAGCACTGCTTTAGTAGTGGATTCTTTATCCAAGTTAATCTTATTATATACATTTATATAAGTTATTTTCCCAATGGTGGTTCATTATACAAGGTATGAGACATTAAGTCAGAAAGAGTTAATTTATACATAAAAAAATATATAGATTTTTCATTTCGTTTTGTGACGTAATAGCAATTCTTGTACCAAAAAAAAAAAGATTAGTAATGATAATAAGAAAATGGTTACATATTTAAGATGAATGGACACTGTGTGTTTATATTTGCATCACAACTAATACATCTGTGCACTGATGCTTTATTGATAGTCATGAACTCATCACTAATTATTTAAAACGTGAATCTCATTATTCGAGTTCATACTGTATTCATAAATTGCACCGGACTGGCCCTGATGTAATACTGACCCACACAGCAACTTGTTATAAGCTAGTGCAGATAGTGTGTCTCTCTGGTTTAGTGCCTATGTGAGCTGATGTAGCACATCTTTGTGTTGGCCTTGATAAATTGGAGCACTTTATCAGCTGAGCCTCCAGCAGTGTCCCTCTATCGGTTCTTTGTTACTCAGCATGTTTTAGTAGCACATCAGCCCAAATATTTTCACTTAAATATCACACCCATCAATCACAGAAACTTCTGCTGACATGGGCCTGTCTAATGCCAGTGCAGCAGGGACCTGCAGGATCTTACCCCGCTGCTGCATCTGCCATCTTTTATTCATTCTCGGCTTTGAACTAAGTGTCACTCAGTATTCAGAGAAACGCTTAGTTCTGCTCTGCTGCTCACGTATTCATGAGTACTGCACTTCCTGCTCCCACGGGACGAGCGGGTAACGTAGTTGTCCAATAAGCAGTCCCGCTGCATTTTTTTGCAGGGCAAGTAATATGATTTGTTCATGATTGCTAACTCTCCTGCTGCTTCAGTTGGAGAGAGGAGGTGTTTAGGGTATGCTGGGAGTGACATGTGGTATCGTTGGTGGTCTCTGAAAGGTTGGAGTGGGAAGATGGAATCTCCACACTGGAGGGGGGTGGGGGTGGGGTGGAGGAGTGATTACTGTAAATGTATCCTAGTGGAAGAGTCCACTGTGCAGAAATGATAAATGAGTTTCTAGGTTGGGGCAGCAGGAGAGCCCTGTGTGGCATAGCCAGTGTAGTGTTACAGCTGTTGCAGGAAAGAAAAGGGAAATAGTGAGCTGAGGAAGGTTGTCACCTTAAATAAGAGACTAATCTATTAAAGTGGCCTGACCTTCTTTCAGCTCAGTTTATGCAATAAGTCTTGTTTCATATATGATGTCTTGTACCATAGTTAACATTTAAGCCCATATTAAGCAATATTCCTGTTGCTTTAAGAAACAAAAGGTGGATGAGAGGCGAGCAGGATAGTCGCAGGATATCAAATATAAGGCAGAGATTATATTATCCAGATAAAAGTGACCAACAAGGAACTAAGACACAGCGTATTATTTATTTATTAATCATAAGTCAGGTCACAAATACTGTGGTGCAGCCAATGCAATTTACCTGGGGCTTGCAATCCATGTGGCTTTGCGAGCTGTGTGGCTAATTGCTTCCTCTGAACTGTAGATGAATGGCTATGGGCACTACCGAGCAGTGAAATTACTCCATTTAACAACTCTAGCTGATTCCTTCAACTTTGTAGAAGTAGACAGTGCACAGCAAGTACATCTACTATACGCTTGCAGTTTTCTTTACAGTATTTCCAGTAATTGCCATCATTATAAGCATAACACTCAAGTAAGACTTTTCTGTTATAAAATATTCCATTATTTATGTGAGAATTTAAAAGGTAATCCATGGTTGTCTAGAGCTCTACGGTCAGGTCAATGTGAATTATATCTAATGCAATATGTCAAATTTCATCAGCCTACGAGTCCAACTGGCAAACGTATGAGAATACCTTTCATTTCTAAGCATAATCGAGTGGAATCGAAAAGCAAATCAAAGGGAAAGAAGGACTTGCACACAAGGTATTCTATGAATGCTATTGTCTAACTATAGCAAATTTAACTATACCATACTTACTGTAACTATAGCATATTTAATTATATGCATTTTTGTATGCCTATTAAATTAAGTAGCTCCATAGGTTAGTAATAGTGTGTTCAAATTAATTAAGTAATTTGTTGATGGTATCTGCATTTATGTGCCAACCTAAGTAATGAGACAGTGTTCAGTGACAAAATGAAATGTGTGAAGAACTTGTTGCTTAGTAGACATGCATGTCTTGTGCATTGCTTTATTGGTATCGACTGTACTGCTAGTTCAAACTGCTACCAGTTCACTGACAGAAATATCAAGGGTGTTATTTAGTTAAGGGTTCAATTTATTAAATAAAAATGAAAGGCCCTGTTCCAACATTACCTACATATAATTCTTTATTATGTTTCCCTGTTGTTTTCTGAAGCATTTTTTAAACTACTAATAGTTACTAATATGTCAGGCCCCACCAACAGCTTTAACACATTAAGTCTGGTCCTTTAAGACCTACAGGTTAATTGCTCACATATAGCACAGTTTAAAGTATTTTATGTAATTAAAATTTGTAACAAAAAACACACACACACACACATATTTATGTTTGCTTTGGGAAAGTGGTATATCAAAAATAGCCCTTATTAAAAAACAAATCAAATAAAAATAAAAACAGGTATAAGCAAACAGAAAACTTTGTATTAGAAATTTGATACTGAGGCTCCCTCTAGTGGCCTCTTAAGGCAATGTTTTCACAAATGTATGAGTGCATGTGTGCATGAGTTAATTAATTAGATTATTTATCGATAGCCAATAATAATAATAATAATAATAATAATAATAATAATAAAAGAAACAGACATTTTGATCATTTTACTCTCATCTCCCACTGCTGCGAATGTGTATTCAGCACTTGTATATGATAGTTTGCAGTTTATCAAGTTAAAACCAAAAAGGTACTAAAAAAAGAATATAAAGCATTTTATTTTTTAGATGTTGTAATTTTTTTTTATCTATCCACTGTGTTCTAATATTGTAATTGAAATCACCTGGGCACATATTCTGGTACATATATATTTATTAAAATACAGGAGATGACAATGTTGTCAACGGGTTACAGCTCAGATTTATAAAATAGAAATACCCCAGAAATTAAGGCTTAGGTCTGTTTCCCACTTTACTGGTCTTTACTGGTCACCAGTTAGCAATAGAATGATGGGTTTTTTTTATCTCTCCAGTTACTAATAAAAAATGTTAACTTGAAACAGATTCATTTTGACAATATAGTTGCACTAATTCAGATTCACAACCTAATAACTGGAAGTTGTTTGGTCTTTAGAAGGAGACAGACTGTATTAGCTTTAATATTTTTTATTACCTATTTTTGCTACAATGCAGTATATGAGTAGTTCTGTATTTTTGCAGGTGTGGTGCGAGTGGACTACGGAGATGTATCTGCCCGCAAGGCTCTGAGAGAAGCTCTGCAGTGTAAGCCTTTCTCCTGGTATCTGGAGAACATCTACCCTGATTCACAGATACCACGCAGATACTACTCACTTGGAGAGGTATACAACTCTGTTAATTTATTTCAGTATTTCCTGTTAGGTCTGATGTATTACAGGATTAATACGTAATTGATCAAAATGTCATTGTTGCTTTAATTCAGCAAGCAATTCTGTCTTTTTTGGTTTTGTGAAGAATGAAGCTGTCTTTCATTTGTAGACTTACAAATGAAAGACAGCATCAGAACATTGTTTTCAAAGTCAAGGCACATTGTCAATGCCTCCAGCTGCCAGACAGATTACCTGTCACTTGTCTCCTTTTTATTGCAACACGCCGGAAAACCACTGTGTAGAAAATGGCATCTCACCACAATAGACTGATAGAAATGTCATATGCATTACAAATTGTGGTCTGTAAGGCAGGTTGTCATCTTATAGATTGTAGGGTTGCACAAATGCATGTCATTGGGTTTACTAAAAAACAGTAGTTTGAAACACTTCACTTATCATCATTACCAATGTGGGGATAATCAGCACAGTAAAATGGTGGATTATCTATTAAAAATGTTTTAAAAGTGATTCATGCAAAACATTTTTTTCTCATTTTTTTCACCACCATTACACCAAATCCAGTAAAATTGATTTGGATTACCAGTATTCAATCAGTCAGCAATGCCTCTTAGACCATAATGATGTTTCCCATTTTGAATAAAAAAATGTATGGCACTTTAAAAAGAGAAAAAAATTATATTTACGTTTAATGTTGTGGAACATCCGAGTAAGTCACTGTTATCGCTTTCATTATAGTAGATAATGACCGTCATTCCCACCTTTATTTCTTTTTCAAAGAGACGAAAATATTCATCTTGTTGTTGCAAAACCAGAGGGCACAAGTCAATTGTCTAAAGCCAATTAAAGACTTTCTTGTGGCCAAAAACTTAGCGACTGTTACAAAGCGTTGACACTCAAAAGTTTCTGTAAAAGCAGTACAGGTGGCTGTGAGCGCTGATGCCTCTGTGTGGCTAATTGTTGCCTCCTATCTGTAGATGCATGACGAACATTGTTAGTGAAAGTTCTCTAGCTAGTTGCTTCCACCTTTTAGAAGTTGGTCCTTCTGATACTTTATAAACTATCCTATTTAGATTTAGTACATGTCTTTCCACAAAAGACATTTATAGCAATATACTGTACATTATTTATAGCAAAAATTATGCTTCTTTTTAGGTAAATAATATGTTTTTCACTTGTTTATTATTAATGTGGTTCATGTAGATTATCCCCTATAGCAGTACTTGAATTATACTATACTAAAATGATAAATTATTAGAATGGTGGCATTAATATAAACCTAAATCATAAAACACAGGCCCTAGTGTAAGTACAAACTTTAAATCAACACCTTCTGAGTTGAGAATTCGGCAAGACTACAAACTTTCCAATAAAGCCTTACTGTCTGTCTGTGTCCATGGTGCCACTTCTTGTGCTGTTGACAGGTTGTCACTGTTGATGAATGGACGCGCGTAACCCTGTACATGACTGTATGAACTGACAGGGGGGGATATAGAGTGACAACTGCCACAGATGGGGCATCGAGTATCTGAGAGTGATGTGTGATTGCCTGCTGATGAGCCGAGCGGTGACGAGTGGCTAATAGCCTTTAGTCTGATCCTTTAGAAAGTTGAACATACAAAATCAGTGGACAGCTATATCTAGCTTACATTAGAAGACATGCAAGACAAAATAACTGGCTTTCTTAGTATCAGAAATCTGAATAGCATTTTCATAGTACTGTCTCTTGGAAACAAAGATCAGGATTTGCCATTTGATTTTTACCACCCAGTCAACAATAAGCTCAGAAAACCACAAGATTGGTAAGAATGTTTTAACCAGCCCTGTGCACAAGGACAAGGAGTTTCAGCAATATCTCACTCACTCATTCTCTATACTGCTTATCCTGTAGAGCGTCGCTGGAATCTATCCCAGGGGACACGTTGCATGAAGCAGGGTGCATGGGGTGCCAAACTTACAGTATAATGGAACACAAACATACTCTTACCATTGGTAGGGGAAATATGGAAACGTCAATTGGCATAGTTTGCATGTCTTTTGACTGTGGGAGGAAACCAGAGGAAACCCATCAAGCACGGGGAGACCATGCAAACACTATGCACAAGGACCTGAGCTGATGTGCCAATGTGCCTTCATGCAACATTCTGCTAAAGTCTGTCCCCTCAGTGGCTCACAGAGAGTTATTTTCAGTCATAGAAGACCAGACTGCCATCTACTTGCACAGAAGAAAGCCATAAGCCAGAACGGATTGACAAGATACATTTTTAACATGGAATTAATGTTTTTTCAGTGTTTTCTTTACTTGCATCAATATAACATTTTCTATTAAAATCCTAACCAATAATGTGATTGCCTCTCTTTACTGAGACGTGGGATGTAGATGTGTAAAAAAAAAAAAAAAAAGGAAAAGAAAAGGAAAAAAAATCTTGGCAGTCACCTGTAAGAACTTTGACAATATAGACAGATTTTAAATATTTTAGTATACCTCATCTAAAGAGAAAAGCTGTTAAACAGCCAGTGTGTTCATGATAAGGCTTGGTTCAGCTCTATTAAGCTAATAGTGTCCAGGGAGTAAGGGACCATTGCCAGCCCGAGCTGATGATTTATAATGGTCAGTGTGAGATGCTGTTAGGAGAAATGCAGTGTGTGTACTGGTGTGATGTAGACATTATGCTGAGACTTGATAATTTATAATGCTACAGTAAAAGCTTGCCTGTTACACCTCTGAGCTGGTTCACCTTCTTGAAGGCTTTTGGCCTCAATGAGCTTTATATCACTTTTACTGCAGACACATTAGGTTTTATGATACAGTATTTCATTAGAAAGCACACTTTTGAAATGTTTCTATGGTGGTCATTATGAAATAGCATATTTTTAGGTGACTTAACATTTATTAAAGTTATCACTGATATGAGCTTTGAAACTTTTGATTGTCAGTGACAAAGCAGCTTTTATGGAAATAAAATACCTCTATCAATTTTTGAGAGTTACCGGAGGTGACTGTGGAAAGGAATAGCTACTGTAGCTTAGAAGACATGAGGTGGAAACCTTGGGAGGAATCAGACTCAAAAGGGAGCCCTTTACTGTATGTATATTGGTGATAACAGATGACACGACTATCCTAACTAAATCACTGCCATAACTGTGTGCAACTGTATATGGTCTAAGCGTGCTATTATAGAACAAGAACAATAATTGTATATAACATAATATCCAGTTTATAGGGGTTATCAATTTGAATCCTAAAACTAACAGAGCAGAAGCCATCATAGCAAAACTGTTTTATTTATGTTTTTTAAATGGAATTGTCCTCCTCTGGTATGTATGTTTAAACACACCATATGAGGTTCCCCGTATGATGATATAAATATAGTGAAGAGTGGTTTCCAAGTGAAAGGCATCAGGATGGATCAGGCAGGTCTGGAGGGCAGACAGGGTCAGGATCAAAGGTGTCTCAGAATTGCCGTTTGTAGCTTAAAAGAGAGAGATAGAGTGACAAACTTGGGGTCAGAGTGCAGGGTCAGCCATGAGATGACTCCCATGGAGCAGAGAGGGGTTAAGGGTCTTGCTCAAGGGGGCCATCATGGACAGCTGGGTAGTGCTTGAACCTCCAACCTTCTCAGTAGTAACCCAGAGCCTGTTGGGCCACCACTGCCGGCAGGGTGACTGCATCCAAACATCTGCTTTTTGATGTAAGACAAAAAATATTCACAAAAGGCTTGATCAAAGAAACATGTTTTCAGCCTAGAGGTCCTTGACAAGACATCAGAAACAGGGGTCCCAGGGTCACTGCTAGACACTCTTCAATTTGCCCTAAGAATAGATTGCACATTGTTCATGTTGCTCACAGATATACAGCATACTGTACACAGAGCACCATGTGACACCTATACTTAAAGGCCATGCATGGGATGCTCAAACATACTTAACTTATCTTTAAATAAATTTGTATTCACTGTGTTGTAATTTGTCTGTTTTCTACTTGTACATATGCAGGTCTTGTAATCAATGAACTTTCCGCAGTTTGGTTTGTGCCACTCAGTTTAAAATGATTGCTCATTCATATGTTTTATTTGTTCGTTCATTCATTCATTCTTAGATTAGTACTGTTGAGATCCTTTGCTAATCCTTATGTTTAAGACTTGCAAGTTCCAGATCCAGTAACCATAAAATTCTATTTAAACATTTCAAATAGTTAATGTAGGTGGCACGGTGGTGTAGTGGTTAGCGCTGTTGCCTTGCACATCCATGGTCCGTGTTCAGATTAGGTTAATTGGCGTTCCCAAATTCCCCATAGTGTGTGAAAGAGTATGTGAGTGAGTGTATGTACAGTATGTGTGCCCTGCAATGGATTGGCACACTGTCCAGGATGTACACTGCCTCGTGCCCTAAGTCTCCTGGGATAGGCTCCAGGCCCTCTGCGACCCCGTATACAGGATTAAGCGGTATAAACGATGAGTGAGTGAGTGAGTGAAATAGTTAATGTTTAGAGTTAATGCTCGAAATATGTTATTACTGTAAAAGACTATTACTAAAAGTAAATACACTAAATGGGCAAGAGTCTGTAAACATGTAATGATTATATCTTGATCCTACTTTAGAATCATTTCTCTTTTGCTTTTATAATACCCTCCACTCTCCTGGGAAGCCTTTCCATTCATTTTGAAGGGTGGCCATGTGGATTTGTACTCATTCAGCCGCAAGAGCTTTGGTGAGATTAGGCAATGGTATACAGTAAAGTGTTCAGGATGCAATGCTGACTGTTCCTCACCATCTCAACATAGCGTTCTTCCACTCTAACCCTGACAAACCATGTCTTCATGGACCTTGTTTTATACACACTGTAGTTCTGGAACACATTTGTTCCTTTTGTAAAAGTTTTTTTCTACAGCATGCAAAGACATCACATTTAGATGTGATGGTTCGATGTCCACATACATTTGGTAATATGTTGTTTATGTATGATTTATATTACAAGAAAATTTTGAACATTTTGAAATATTTTTAATCAAAGTGTCAGATATAACTATATAGTTCCAACCTATTATGTTGTTGATGCATTTCAGTTTTGTACCTACAGTAGGCATATCAGAAGAAGATCTATAGCATCCTGCATCAATTTGGTAAATGTTCTCAGCCTTGCTTCTTCCACAGATCAGAAATGTGGAGACCAACCAGTGTGTGGACAACATGGGAAGGAAAGAGAATGAGAAAGTTGGCTTCTTTAACTGCCATGGGATGGGTGGAAACCAGGTAAAAATATACTCCCCACTACACATGCTTAATGTTTCAAAATGTTTTCCATCATCTCGCTTCATCGTCTCACATTCATCACACTAGAGACCTTGTTTATGTCATAATTTTATTCCTGTTCCGTGTAGGTGTTTTCATACACAGCAGATAAAGAAATCCGCACTGATGATCTGTGTCTGGACGTGTCCCGTCTGAACGGCCCCGTCATCATGCTGAAGTGCCACCACATGAAAGGCAACCAAATGTTTGAGTATGATGCAGAGGTATGTATTAAAAAGTTTGGATGGGTATGATTTAAGTGTTTTAAGCACTTATGTTTAAGACTTGTGTGTTTACCACCAGATGGTGCTACACACCATAAATCCTGCTTTGTATTTATAGCACATTGTTGTTTACTACGAGGATCTACGAGTCAATTAAAAAGCATGTTTATTCTTGTTGATTAGTATGTTGGCAAATGGGAATATGATTTCAAGGTAAGATAAGCAGTTTTGCTGGCGGTTGTGCTAGTGTGATGTTCCAGAGACAAACATTAGTTGTGTTGTTTTGTTATGAGCAGATTAGAATTTGTTGTATTTTTAAGAAGTCTTTGTGAATAGGATTTATGAATGTTGTGCACTGATATAGAAACCATTAATAGTGTCATCAATGATAAACCTAAAGCAAACATCTACCACACAATTCCTAGTGTATGTTAGTGTACAGGTATTTTCCATGCTAACAAAAAGCATCTTTAACAACATTCTGAATATATACAGTAAATAATCACTGCGTATTTAAGATTACTTAATATGTAAAAAAAATATATGTTTGGACAGGGTGTATGAAGGAGTGAAAGTTGAAAGTTTCAAAGTGAAAGTTGGAGAAACAACACTTATTTTAGCCACAGACATCACTATCTGTAGAGAACTGGGCTATGGTGTTGGCCTATTCATGTGCTCGATTGTGTTTTCACCTCAAAATTATTTAGGCCTTCTCAACAAGTCCACTGAAAGCCCCTGTAGACCAGTTTATTTATATATTGGCCTAGACTGCTGAAAAAATATTTTTGATGAGTAATTTATGCGGCATAAAATATTCACTGGTTTGGGTTTTGAGAAATGTCACAGTCTATCAATGGAGCCCATCTTTAAACTATTTTTAAAAGCTGTCGCTAGCACCGAAATTCCAGATCATGAAAGTTTTAGTGAATGTCAGTAAACTAGTTTTTCACATAAACCACTTGATGACAGAGGGAGTGAACGGCAAGTTTAAAAATAGATGTTTAATTATTCATATATCAAATTAATGTTTTAATTCTTCCACTTCTGCCAATATAACACTGAATTTGGAGCAAATAATAACAGACATTGCTGCAGTTCTAAGCCAGGCCTCCAGTGTGTTCTTTTATAGCCATACATCATTTCCATCACTCATCATCTATCAAGCAGCTCATCTTGTTTGCTTTAATATTCTCATATTTTCATGAAATCTCAGACCAGAAATGTTCTTTTAATCTTGTCACATGCACATGCACTTCCCACATGCGTTATGAAATAGTGTTAGGGCAGTGTGGTGGTCTAGACTAGATTCTGGTGTGTCCGTGTTGCACTGTGTATCATTCATGTTCATTCCTGCTGCTTTTTGTGGTGTGTAATGATGGCCATCAGAAGGGCACGTTCCTGCACATTATCACACAGTCATGCCTCACTATCAGTCGGCTGGAGGATGGGACGTATGGGCCTACGGTGGAGTACTGTGACAATAGTCCGCTTCAGTCTTGGGTCCTCAGGAACTACACCACACTGGAGGTTCTGAAGAAGCTCTACTACAGTGCCACTGATTACTTTCTGTAACTGGCGAGCCCAGGTCACAGCAGGTCAGTGCTGGAACGTTTAATGGCCCAGTCCCCTATACTCCTTAGCCTTTAGTCAGAGAAAGACTCCTCATGGAGTGTTATATTCAGCTTCTTAACATATGAGTTTCATCAAAGCTTATTACTGTATGCTACAGATTTTATTTTATTCCATTATTAATAGATTATGTACGTTCATATGAGCTAGTTGCTCATACTTGCTATGAATTAACGACCTTTAAGTCAAACTATTGGATCACTGGATATCAGGGAGTAACCGGAATCACCTCACAGTGCATTATACTGATAAAAATAGGTTCCATAATAAACAACAATATATGAAAAAAAGAAGAGAGGATCAATGCTGAAGAGTGTGGAGTGTTTAATGGACGTAGCAGAATAAATGTGCCTTTCCTCCAAGGCTCGATAAAAGGTTCTGTCCAGAGATAAATAATGTATAGTAATATTAATTAAGAGTAGAAACAGGACATAGAAAAATAATTACTGAATGGGTGGTGTGATCCCCTTTCCAACTTCAAGTTTATTTTTCTAGAATTTCTTATTATAGCTCTTCTCTTAGGTTACAGAAAATTCACGAGTGGTCGAGAGCACTCTTACCGAAATAAGAAAAAAAAAAAACTCCCACAAATGGTTTAAACATAGTTAGAGACAAAAAAGAGAAAAAAGTCATACAGTCAAATTTTGATTGTTGTGTTTTTAGAATTATGATGAATTATAATGATTGGACCATTTAATTCATAGGCTAAAGAGATAGTGTAACTAAATTGATTACAATTAAGACTATAAAAGCCCTTGGTTGCTTGGATGCATTCTGCTTCTGAATGGGTTACAGATTGCTGTTAGCTGCTTTGGACATCCAGGGCTTACACAGAGATTGCACAGACTTGGTGAAACTGATGAATGGATGCTAAGCCATATTGGATGCCATGAGTTCTCTGAAACACATAATTTTGAAATCTGATATCAAAGTCAACGGTTATTAAAAAAATCGTTATAAAGTTTTAAACCTCTAACATAGGTGATGGAGGTTATGCACTCGCTCCATGTGCTATCAAACCACTTTTTTATTCCATTAACTATGCCTCCCTTGGCTGACACAGCGATCACAGCATCACAGATGTTTTACTATTAAATTACACTTGTTACTTATTACACTTGTAACACCAGTGCATGGAAGATCACATGGTCGCTTTAAATTCATTACAAAGTACTTGATTTCGCTACTGCTGTAGTTCTACTTACTACCTTTGTTTTCCGGGAGCACCAATCCAACTCCCTAAGATTTGCACACGACACAACATGCGCCTGCCCTTATGTGATGTTTAGGAGGCGTTAGCTATGCTAATTATATCATAATGCTAATTGTATGCTCCTATTCGTATGCAAGATTAAGTGGGCTTCATCATCAGGTGTTGACGTCTCTTATTTGTCCTCTTAAGAAAAAATTCTGAGAAAATTTAAGAGAATTTTAAGAAAATGTTGCTGCAAGAGGCCTGTTGTCTGTTTATGTTACATTTCGTGCTTTACAGTATATTGTCCAAGAAACAAGACATTCTGTGTCGTCTTGTGTCTTATTTCTTCAATATGACCTACAGTATCTCTTTATAAACAAGCAACTTGTAACCAAGTTACAACCCTGTGGGGATGACTTTCTTAGAAACAGAAATCTTAAAAGAATAACTTTAACTCTGGCTGTTATAAAGATTTTTTCACTCTTTCCAATGATGCTAAATAATGTAATGTTACAGAAAATGTATTAATGATGCCACGCAGAAGGTAATAAGTTTATAAATTGCTGTATAATAATGTTGAAGAAGGCGTGTATTTGAGGACTGGGCCTGTTAACACATTTAGATATTAAAGTAGAGTAGCTTGATGGTTGATGTATTAGTGAATATTTGTTTCTGTGTATGACGTTTTGACCTTTTGGCATGTTTTGTCAGTTCCAAAGAACACTGTCTCTCAGGACTTTTATTTAAGACAGATTCAAGGGTGTTTAGGATCTGTTACTGCTGACAAACACTTTTGAAACACTTTTTGTGGTGTTTGAGAGAGCAGAAGCTCACCGAAAGCAATAAGGGAAGAGCTGGTTAATGCACACCATCATCACCAGAACCTTTTCAGCTTCACTGCATCAAATTAAATCTCATTTGACATTTATGTTCCTTATGTAAATATTTAATATTTATAGGAAAATTTGGTTCTGCTTCACTTTACATATGGCAGGCCACACTGAAGGAGAGCAGAGGAGGCATCGATATTCCATAATACAACATGATTATCTATGCTCAGAGCTCTGAAATAGGTTTGTCTTTGTTTGCGAGTCCTTTTGAAGTGATCGCTCATTGTGAAAGGACTCTTTCATGGCCCTGGCCTCTCAGAGAGCACGGCTGCATCTGAGCACTTGCACACAGCCATGCCACAGCTGTGCTCAGCACAAACAGTGTGTGCATGTGATTTATTTATTTATATATTTATATATTTATTAGAAGCCTGAATTGTAATGGTCGCTCTGTCCCATTTTATTCTCAAATGTTGCTTTTCAGACCAGTCATCTTTTTATGTTAATGTTTTTTTTATTTTAATTTAAAAAAATTTTCCTCATCTTTCAAAATCAAAGCCTACTATTTAAACATTTGTACTATATACAATACTGTGCAGAAGTCTTAGGCATCATATTATATGCTGTACCAAATTTGTCATATATATTTTTCATGTCTGCATAATTATGTACAAAATCATTCAGTATTTTCATATATAACTTAAAAATTAATAAATAAATAACATTGCAGGAGAATATATGCATGGCTGTAAAGAAAAAAATTGTACAAGACAGACCAGTTCTCAGATGGAAAGAAAAAAACTAATTTGCATAAAAATAGAAAGGAAGCGAGTGTGACCAGAAGAACTCATATTCACCAGCATGTAAAAGCTAACAACTGTTTTCTTATAAAACTGGACAAATCTGTGTCTAAAACTCCTGAGCAATGAGTTTTCACTCCAAATATTGACTGTTTAATTTATTACTCTTTATTGCTCTTTATAGAAGTTTCTTTTATACAGAAATGTTTTCAAAAGCATATTTTGCTTATGCCAGATTTTTGTATGTGCCCAAGACTTTTGCACAGTACTTTAAGTAAAACAGTTGTTAGGTTTTACTGAGCTTGCTGGAGCTCTTCTGGTAACTTTGTCACACTCGCTCCTTTCTATTTTTATGCAAATCCCAGGAGTGTAGTAGAGGGTTTTTTTTATTTCCATCTGAAAACTGGTCTGTCTTGTACTATATATTTTTTATTTACAGCCATGCATATATTCTCCTGGAATGTTATTTATTTATACATTTATAAGTTATATATGGAAATACTGAATGATTTTGTACATAATTATCCAGACATGATAAACATATATAACATTTTAAATGACCTTGACTAAAACATGATGGGAATATAGATGTGTTCTTATATATTTCAATAAGTACACACTGATTTATTGGTAGGTAATAATTGGTGGTTAACATTTTAATAATGCCTCATAAACTTATAATAATATACAACATATACTTTCCTGACAGTTTATTGATTAATTATTGATATTGATTTATTTTTGTGAAGCTGCTTTGAGACAAAAAAAGCGCTATATGAATAAAATTGAATTGAATTAGTAGAACACTTTTAATATATAGCCTAGCTTCCTGTGCCTCCAAGGTTAAGTGGATGAGCATTGAGCATTGTCAACCTTGTTGTGTGTTATTGTCAACTTTCATAACCGTTAAAATGTAATGTGTCTATGTGTTTCGGTAATTAATCTGAATTTTTTTTTCTCCAAATTACTTCACAGATATAAATAGGGTCTTTCAAATTATAAGGAAGAGTTTAAAATCTCATTCAATTTACATGAAGCACTTTGTAATAGTGAGGTCCTTATTGGTTATAAAGTTTGCATCATGCACCAAAGATTAATAAATGATTAATCTTTAACACACTCATTCTAATACATTATATTATCCTTTCCTTACAAACAGCTTATTCATGAGCTTGTCATCTGTATTGTGGTTCCTCCACAGTGTTTAACAAAGTTCCAGACTTACGAACTGGGAGCTTGTCCGTAAGTCGGATTTGTTTTTAAGTCTGACAAAGTGAGTCTTATGCACCTTTGACACTAATATACAATGTAAAGCATACCTACATTACCAATCCAATTGACTAAATCTCTGTCCCCTTTCCCCATACTGCCATCATGTGGTGGAATGTAGTGTTGTCTCTGCGCTGTTAAATCGTGAGGGGAATCCTGGTCATGGATGCCATTTAGTTTTTTTTCCCGCTGTTATTGGACTGTGAACTCATTTTTATTGGACACATTTCTCCCACAGGCTCACACACATTTTATACATTCACTTCCGCATTGAAAATAGTGTATATAATTGTAAATATTGGTATCTGGTGCACTGCAGTGTCTATACATTGTACAATAGACATGAGCTACTTCCGTGATTTGTTAGCATCTACGAATGTTCGTAGATCCACGGTCCATTCGTATTTGTGGAATTTAGTAACCGAATGTTCTTAAGTCGGGGTCTTACTGTATATGATGAAGCTTCCTGTGATGAAGGATTGCATTTACTTAAGGTGTTGATTGTGTTCAGGGACAGTTATTTATAGTATTAAATGCCCTGAAAAGGAAAGCCTAGAAAAATAAAAGGATGCTCCATAAAAGTCAAGTGTCTCTTGAGTCCTCATTTTCTGTGGGTTAAGCTGTGTTATTTATTCATTCATTCATTCATTTATTTATTTATGTATTGCTTAGGCGAGAAGGACTGTTTATACTGTATCAGATATAATGTAATAACTTGTGGACATGCCATAACATTAAATGCAACTTTGCAAAAAAAAAGTGTCAGTCATTAATACATGTTCATATTTTATTTTTGGCAAATCACTATCAGCCTGGGTTATCTTCCTATTATAGCCTTCCTACAGCCTGTAGTTTGTTATGCCGTACTTACTGTACTAAAGCTTTATGAGGCATTATTTCATTATTAATTTACAAATTATGTTATGTAAATACAAAATTTTATAACATTTATAAAATGACATGGAATTATTAACTTACAAACCGGATTCCAAAAAAGTTGGGACACTAAACAAATTGTGAATAAAAACTGAATGCAATGATGTGGAGATGGCAAATGTCAATATTTTATTCAGAATAGAACATAAATCACGGAACAAAAGTTTAAACTGAGAAAATGTATAATTTTAAGGGAAAAATATGGTGAATCAAAATGTCATGGTGTCAACAAATCCCAAAAAAGTTGGGACAAGGCCATTTTCATCACTGTGTGGCATCTCCCCTTCTTCTTACCACGCTCAACAGACGTCTGGGGACCGAGGAGACCAGTTTCTCAAGTTTAGAAATAGGAATGCTCTCCCATTCTTGTCTAATACAGGCCTCTAACTGTTCAATCGTCTTGGGCCTTCTTTGTCGCACCTTCCTCTTTATGATGCGCCAAATGTTCTCTATAGGGGAAAGATCTGGACTGCAGACTGGCCATTTCAGTACCCGGATCCTTCTCCTACGCAGCCATGATGTTGTGATTGATGCAGAATGTGGTCTGGCATTATCTTGTTGAAAAATGCAGGGTCTTCCCTGAAAGAGATGACTAGATGTTGTTCTAGAACCTGAATATATTTTTCTGCATTGATGGAGCCTTTCCAGACATGCAAGCTGCCCATGCCACACGCACTCATGCAACCCCATACCATCAGAGATGCAGGCTTCTGAACTGAGCGTTGATAACAACTTGGTTTGTCCTTGTCCTCTTTGGTCCGGATGACATGGCGTCCCACATTTCCAACAAGAACTTAGAATCGTGACTCGTCTGACCACAGAACAGTCTTCCATTTTGCCACACTCCATTTGAAATGATCCCTGGCCCAATGAAAACGCCTGTGCTTGTGGATCTTGCTTAGAAATGGCTTCTTCTTTGCACTGTAGAGTTTCAGCTGGCAACGGCGGATGGCAGGGTGGATTGTGTTCACTGACAATGGTTTCTGGAAGTATTCCTGAGCCCATTCTGTGATTTCCTTTACAGTAGCATTCCTGTTTGTGGTGCAGTGTCGTTTAAGGGCCCGGAGATCACGGGCATTCAGTATGGTTTTACGCCCTTGACCCTTACGCACAGAGATTGTTCCAGATTCTCTGAATCTTCGGGTGATATTATGCACAGTTGATGATGATAACTGCAAAGTCTTTGCAATTTTTCGCTGGGTAACACCTTTCTGATATTGCTCCACTATCTTTCTGCGCAACATTGTGGGAATTGGTGATCCTCTACCCATCTTGGCTTCTGAGAGACACTGCCACTCTGAGAAGCTCTTTTTATACCCAATCATGTTGCCAATTAACCTAATTACTGTTAATTGGTCTTCCAGCTCTTCGTTATGCTCAAATTTACTTTTTCCCGCCTCTTATTGCTACTTGTCCCAACTTTTTTGGGATTTGTTGACACCGTGAAATTTGGAATCAACATATTTTTCCTAAACTTTTGTTCCGTGATTTATGTTCTATTCTGAATAAAATATTGACATTTGCCATCTCCACATCATTGCTTTCAGTTTTTATTCACAATTTGTTTAGTGTCCCAACTTTTTTGGAATCCGGTTTGTACAAAGAATATAAGCATAGTGACAGAAATGTGAAAATATGGGCTTCATGGAAAGACTTTCCAGCTTTTCCTATACTGTATGCTGATAAACTTTCTTGCCTAAATTGATTTTTGTCAATTATTTGAAAAGTTTTTGGGGTTTGTAGGCATCCAGTATGTGTGAATGTTCTTGACTATGTGATGTGTGTAGGAGCGTTGTGACCAAAAACAGTCATTAGAGTAGCAGAACATCAGCATGCTCCCTGTACTCTGCTGCTACTGCTGTCACACAGAGACATATGTATGATTGGTATTCCTAAGCAGGGGCACACTCTTACACACCAGTCACATTTAATTACCTGATCTTCAAGCTTTGTGAGGAGTGACACATTTTCACTCACTTATTACACTGCATTGACCTTTTGTTTCTTTTGTTGTGAATAGAAAATTTTACTGAAACATTCATTGGCATTTAATGGATTGATTTAAAATGAAGAATTCGGTGGCACAAATGATTATAAAAAATAAACACCAGATTAAAGAATTTTTACATTTTTTACAAAAACAGCAGGAGAAAATACCTCTTTCTTTATCCAAAACATTTGACATAACATCCACAACATTAAGACATTTACCAGCTCTCTCCCCATGATTCCGGCCCAAAACATGACTCCGGCACCTCCTTGTTGACGTCGCAGCCTTGTTGGGACATGGTGGCCACCCACCAACCATCCACTACTCCATCCATCTGGACCATCCAGGATTACACGACACTCATCAGTAAACAAGACTGTTTAAAAACTTGTCTTCATGTATGCCTGGGCCCACTGCAACCGTTTCTGCTTGTGAGCATTGATTAGGGGTGGCCGAATAGTAGGTTTATGCACAACTGCAAGCCTCTAAAGGATCCTACACCTTGAGGTTCGCGGGACTCCAGAGGCACCAGCAGCTTCAAATACCTGTTTGCTGCTTAGGAATGGCATTTCAGAAGCTGCTCTCTTAATCCGATGAATTTGTGTTGCAGAAACCTTCTTCATTCTGCCTTTATCTGCACGAACCTGTCTATGCGCTGGATCAGCCACAAATGTCTTCCCAGTACGATGATCATGCTTAAGTTTTCATGAAATATCTAATGTTTTTATACCTTGTCCAAGGCATTGCAATATTTGACGCTTTTCGGCAGCAGAGAGATCCTTTTTCTTTCCCATACTGCTTGAAATCTGTGGCCTGCTTAATAATGTATCTTCAGTACAGTAATACTTCTTCAGTACTTTTCCTTTAATTGGGATTATCTGGCAAACTAATTATCACACGTGTCCGAGATTCATTTCAGTGATCCAAAGAGCCCTGAGACACAATACCATCCATGAATTTAATTTAAAAACTAAACATTTAATGTTTATTACACTTACATCCAATTTGCATAATAATTTGGAATGCGGTGTATACAAGTGGCTTAAATTTTGTTAGACATTACTGGAGAAGGCTCAGTGCTGCTATTATCTCCATGGGAGGCTTCTCCAGATATTTGCTGGATGATAAAAATGTATTTTAAAATGAAACCTCAGGGTGTCCCCACAATGAAGCTCAAAACAGCACTGAGTTCTCCTTAACCGATTTTTGTGTTGAAATCCATCCATATGCTCTGTTTATAGACATGCCTAAGTGCAGCTAAAATCTGTGCTGTGTGCTGTTTTGCACATTTAAATATTACAATCATCAACTCATTTTGTACCAACAACTTTTCATCACAGACTGCCTTATATAGGCTTAAAAAAAAGAAAACATATTCATTTTGTTATCCTAACCATTCCACTCATTTGAGGTTTCCATTGCACTTTTTGCAAAACCTAACATTACAGCTACGGAAACACACCTCAGTTTAAACAGCAACGTCACAAGGTTTATTTTTACATGCTCACTTTGTTCAGCTGTTAGCTAGCAGCTGCTTGATAGGACAGTGTTTAATTATAAAGCCCAGAGAGGCTTTTGTGATTAGTGCTGACCCTGAAACCAGAGGCCAGTCACACTCATTAGTTCTCGTGCTGCTACTTGAACAGTGTAAATAGAGTCTAGCAACACGTCTAACACATCCGCATCTACATACAAGGACTATTATTAATGGCACTCAGGTAGACCAGAGTAGGTGCAGGGGTTTTTTTTCCATTGTTATGAGTCTGCCATGAGTTATAAATGGTTTGAAGCTGCATTGGTATATTATGTTTTTGGCTTTGAAATAAAAAGATTTTCCAAAAAGATTGTCCAAATTGAAATTCTTGTAGTTAGTTAGAACTTTGTGATAGTTGTGTTAGTGATAGGTGATTATCACTACAATATGATAAATTATACTAGACAGACAAGTATACAGAGAAACCCTGCATCAGGGTTATTTCTTTCCTTTTTATATTTTAAAAGCATCTGTGCAATGTCCTTAAAGCTAACTTGAACCAGATTAAAGATTTTATTTCTTACTGTGTTTCTGAAAACTTATCATTTAAGAAGCTTAGGCTGCTTAGCATGTGCAGTAATCACGCATGTGTGTAGATCAAAACAACCAGTGTGGTACTGCTCATCTGGGTGAAACAGATAGCAGGAAATGATCTGCATTTATACAGTGTTAGGTTCAGCTATAATAGTTGATGTTAATTGATGTTATAATAGTTGATGTAAAATGGAGTCCAGTAGTTATTCGAGACTCAGATAGACTTGTAGAAAGTTCCAGTCCTGAACTATCGAATTGTCAAGTCCTCAGAGAAACAGCTGACAACACCAGTCGAGGCCAGAACCATCTTCTAAGTAGATAGAATCATCCCCAGACACCAGGCACATCCTAAAGAGACACACGGGGCATCCACGCGATGAGACCTCCAACCAGAAACCGGGCACCAGGATGGATCAGACAGGTCCGGAGGGCAGAGGGAGTCTGGATCACTGGCAGCTCAGGAACCACATGTGTAGCTCGACAGAGAGAGAGAGAGAGAAAGAGTGAAAGGGGGAGACAGGGGGAGAGAGGAAAGAGAAAGAGGGGGAGGAAGAGAAGAGGAGGAGAGATTGCAATTAGGTATGGTCACAGTCACAATGTCTAATGTGAATGTATATTTACTGTAGAGTGCAAGCAGGGACTCCGGCAGGACTAACTATGACAGCATAACTAAAAGGGAGAGCCAGAAGGAAACACAAACATGAGATGTAAAGCAAACAATCACCTCACCGTCAACAAACCTGAGTGATCAAATGAGAGTGAGGAAGACAGCATCTAAACATACCAGTTCACCATAATACTCTACATCCATGAGTCCCCCAGATCTGCTCCTTTACCTTATGGCAAATCCATTTATAAAAATGCTTGGCTAAATAAATAGGTTTTGAGCCTAGACTTAAACACTGAGACTGTGTCTGAGTCCCGAACACTATTTGGAAGACTATTCCATAATTTTGGGGCTTTGTAAGAAAAAGCTCTGCCCCCAGCTGTAGTTTTCATAATACGCGGTACTGACAAGCAGCCTGCATCCTTTGACCGAAGTAGGTGTGGCGGATCGTAAGACACTAGCAGTTCGCTCAGATACTGCGGCGCGAGACCATTTAATGCTTTATATGTCAAGAGTAGTATTTTAAAATCAATGCGAAATTTCACAGGGAGCCAATGTAGTGAAGATAGGATAGGGGTGATGTGCTCATATCTTCTTGTTCTAGTGAGGACTCTCGCTGCTGCATTCTGGACTAGCTGAAGCTTGTTTATGCACCTAACTGAACAACCAGACAGTAACTTTACAATCATTTTAGACACAGTTAAAAATATAATAACCCAGTTTGTCTTACTTATTCTTACTTATATACATCTCTTTACTTTTTTATTGTTGATTGGATGTTTGCTTTTCCTGTCTATGATATGTACCAATTTTAGTTATATACCAAATCACATTTGTAATAGCGGTTGATGTTTCAGTGTTTTATGTTTTTTTTTTCTTCTCTCCAGCGCCTGACCTTGCTACATGTGAACAGTAATCAATGTTTGGACATGCCCTCGGAAGAGGACAAAATGGTTCCCACACTGAGAGACTGCAATGGCAGCCGCTCTCAGCAGTGGCTCCTCAGAAACATGACCTTAAGTATGTGAAGTTGATGTTATAAAAGAACCAAGATAAAGTCACAGGATCTCACATGGTCATTACTGAAGTGTGAGCTGGCCTTTAACCTGCACTTTGGATCTTTACTTGCCTAGTGGATGCTAATGGACATGTCGAACTGTTCATATCGCAAATCATTTACCAATTATGAAGTGTTGTCTTTTTGATGTAGCTGTGCGCACATATGATGAATGTGATATTTCACCTGGAGAGCTTTCAGTAAAAGTGCCCTCAGAATAGAGATTAAGCAATTTGCTCTAGTTGTTTCAGTACTGTTCTGAAAAAGAAAGAGCTTTTTTGAAAATTAGGGTTATATTGGGGAATTGTTTCGCACTTTACTTCAAGTAAGCATTCATAATCAGGTCACAAATTTAGCTTTTAAACCTTTAAGGTTCTCATCATGCCATGTCACCAAAATATAATATTACAATACATATAACCACAAACAGCCATGTTGCCAGGTCTTGGGGTCATGTGGTGTACTGTAAAAGAAACCATTAGTGTTAGTTTTCTAATTCTCCTCTCACATCTATTGTCACTTTCACATCTTTCTAATTGGCTGCCGAATCTTTCAATGTCAATATTTGCCATGTGTGACCACTCTTAAACTGGGTAGCATGACCTAAGTAAAAAGTGGTCATAACAGTCATGGTCCTGTTTGGGATTGTTGGTGGTTGTTGCAGTCCCAACTCCTCATAAACTGTAGTTTGTAATGAAAATTATAAATAGTTCCAAACTAAATAGGCTTGGGTGATAAACCTGTCACAGAATCACCACTTGCACTGAGCACGGCATGCTGTTCATATCCATTTTTAGGTGTTTTTGGTTTCCCCTATGATTTTTCCATGTACATATACCCCTCTTGTTTCTTAGTCTGTTTGCAAAGTTTTTGCATCTTTTGACCTCTCCTTTCTGGTTTTTGATCCTGTTCTATTTCTCATTTCTGATTTGGGATTTGGGATGTTCTGATCACATGGACTATTGCCTGATTTTTGATCACACCCTTTTGATTGCTGTTTTGAATTTTTTTTTGCCTCTGCTTCTCTCATTAAATACCTTTTTACCTGGGGTTGCACCTATCTTCACATTCCATAAATGACATGACAAAACCCAGTGTGTCATGAGTGTATCTCTGGTCTTCACTGGATTCCTGTTGCCATGCAGTTACCCAACAGCTTTCAGCTGAAATGCAGACGTACCTCCTGCTTTGGGAACAATTCAGTACAAGGGACAGACCAATGTTTATCCACAAGCCACAAGATAGCATACAGGGAGCTAAAGCCATAGTTTAGTAGCATCTGTTCCACCCACTGTGGCAGTACGCAAATTGGTTTCAAGCCGAAACTTGAAATCAGTATAGTGATTCTAATATTTAATTGTCTGTTTTTTAGTACCAATATACATATATTTTACCTTCCATGACATTTTTCATATATGATTGCAGTGTGATTGACAAATACTGCTTGCAATTAGCGTTAGCTACACAACAGTGTACATCCATAGCATTTTACTGTGGTTTAAAAAGAATAAAAGTGTAGCAGATAAGTAGGCTTGTGCGATAAAATTTAATTTCAATACAATTTTTACAATATCACTGCACAATTATACACTGGCACAAAGTCCAGTGAAGTTTATTTTAATTGTATTATATTAGCAGTCCAAACATAAAATAAAATAAACAATCATGTAGTATACTAGATGTGCCCGCGCGAATTGTGCAGAATGAAGTTTGCGTTTATTAAATAGATTTCAATTGCATATTCCTAAGTGCGTATTAAAAAATGTACAGCGCCATCTGTTGAATTTTGAGATGAACTGATGATTTTTTCAAGGTCGATTTTTTTTGTTTTATGATATAAGGGTGTTTTCCATTTATAATGCAAAGTAGCATAGTTTCTCTTCCTGTGGGCCAAATACGATGAACCTAAGCCTACTCTATACAGTATGTTTTACCTCAAGCTCGGTAACGTGATGTGTGCACAAGCAAACAGACAAACATACAGACAAAAATTCCAAAAATGATCTTGATGTGTCCTATTATTTATCTTACAGTACATCCCACCAAATTATAATTTTTTTCTCGCAAATATCTTTACAGTTTTATTTTATGTATAAATTAAAGCTGATTAAGGAGTATATTAATCTAAAATATGTCTGTTTTTTGAGCTCTCCAGTACTAATCAACACTGCCTGGAAGCCCCTTTGTCTTTCCCTTCTCACATGTTCTAGACTGAATCCATGTGGCATCTGCCCTTTCTGTTGAGGTAAATGGATAATTTTTTAAAGATAAATACAGTAAAATCATATAGATAAGTCATTGTTTAGTTAGCATATTACTTACATTTAGGCATTTGGCAGACGCTCTTATCCAGAGCGACTTACATTTTTATCTCATTACAAGTTAAGGGTTAAGGGCCTTGCTCAAGGGCCCAACAGTGGCAATTTGGTGGTTGTGGGGTTTGAACCTGGGATCTTCCGAACCGTAGTCCAATGCCTTAACCACTATGCTACCCCTGGCAACTTCCAGAGGTCTACATACACTCGTCATGAACATGAATGCCAAGCACAAATATAAAGGGTACAGAACAGGCCTACCATGAACAGGAAGCTGCTGTAACACCAGTGGCACTTTTACATTGAAGCAAGTTTTACATGCTTATGGACTGAAATCCTGAAAGGCTGCCATCCAAGAAGGAATGTAGCCCCTGCTCAAAAATCAAAACATTTAATTTCAACTAAAGTTTGAAGCTGACCACATGGACAAAGAAAAACTCTTCACCAACTATTAGGCCTGGTGGTGGTGGCAGCATATGCTTTGGGTTGTTTTGCTGCCAGTGGAATTGGTCTATTGCACAAAGTGGATTGAATGATAATGAAGGAGGACACCCACAGAATTCCTCAATGTAACCACAAATCATCAGCTAGACAGCAGAAACTTATACTGAATGTTTAATTATGACAAACACCCCAAGTACCTCAAAGCTGGTTGTGGAATGGATAAAGCATGCTAATTTAAGTTTTTGGTGTCTCAAACCTTTTGAAAATTTGTGGAATTTACTTAAAAGTTAGGTCTGTGACAGACAACCAACACAGTTAATTGAGATCTACCAATTTTACCAAGAAGTGTGTGCAAATTTCTCACCAAAATTCTCCCTGATGCTTGTTGATGACTACCATAGGTGTCTGCTAAAGGTGAAACTTGCTAAGGGACAGTGACCCAAATATTAGGTTGTATGTATATTTTTGATCCTGTGTATATAATTTTGACTTTGTTTTGATGAACCTCATGTACACAATTTTTCTATTATATATGTATGTTGTGCAGTCATTCTGCCATGCATTCATGTTCATTCTGGGTTTATGTAAATGTCTGCATATTCTTTTTCTGTTCACTGTGCATTATAGTAGAATTATATTTAAAAAATCATCATCCACATTAATCTTAGCAGTTGCTGCTGCCTGCAACCAGATCCCAAGTGCACATCTGGAAATGTTATGTTTTCCTATATTCTGCTTTAACTTGAAAGTGTGGAAATGCTATGCTTTCTGTATTTTTAAGGCTACTGGATCTCAACAATCATTTTTATATTTCATAATCATAGTTAAAAAGTCTGCTATACATTTTTCCCAATACAAATTATTAGATTTTTGACAAATAATCTATTATTTATAATAATATTTTCACCTGTACCTGAAGTACCAGGATTCACCATAGCAAGAATAAAAAAGAAGATTCTAGATCAGTTAGACAAAGTGTCTCTGAAGCAAGTTCTAGTGGTTGTCTAGTTTTATCATGGTCCTCTGTTGTAGAATAAGGCTTAATAAAAGATCAACACAAAAATCTCAGCACAGAACGTATTAAAAATTAATGCAACAGTGGTGAAATTCTGCTAATGTGATAAATAATTGGTGGTGCATAAAATAAATACAAAATATATATTGCATGAAAATACTGTCCGCTCACTGATCCTTCAAGGCTCCAGAAACAGCATTTTTTACTTTTTAGCAATTACCATACTTGGTTATTTGGAATAATTAAACTTATGTTGTAACTTGCTTAATGTAGCATCTTAAACATTGTTGTGATATTAGTTTCTCCACTTGGCTATTAATTTTAATATTTGGGTGCTTGAATTGCAGGCTTAACTATTTGTCTACAGCACCATGTTATTGATGCGGAGCAGCTGTCCTATTGTAAATATTCAGTATTTTCAGCATTGTTGTACATATTAAATCAATTATTTTTTTATGATGACAATTGAAAGCCCTGTTTACCTCTAAAAACTGTGCATTTATGTGTTTTCTCATTTCTAGATATATAAATATAATATCCTCTGTGAAATGCAAAGTAGAAAGTTAATTGGCTGTTGCCAGTCCCAGGCTCATTATTACTTTATTAACGTCCATCACCTACATTTTTAGATAGTTTCTTACATTTATTCTGTAATTCGGCATAATTTAAACAATTGAAATCCAGTGTGTTAAATTCAGTGTGTCATAGATTTTAAAAAAGATTTCAATGGATTGTGTGCAGACATCATCTTATAATTCTTCTTCACATAAAAACATAAAAAGGAAACAAAGTCATGCTGTTCACATAAAAGTTTAAATGCCAGTGGGCTTTTATAATATTATAAATGCATGAAATAAATACAGCATAGATTGCTTTTCAACTTGAACAACTCTGAAATGTGTAACTTTGTTATTGTCTTTAATGATATTCAATGTTTGTTCATTTTTGTAAGTAAGAAATGTTGGAAATATACAGATTTATTATTGATATTTAATAAAGGAACATCAGAGACTGTGAAACATAAACAACTTGTTCTGAGTCTAGCTGCTATGTTTGTTTAAGGTATAGTGCAATTTTTCCATTTACAGCATGCAAACATATTAATGTGCTGTAATCAAAGCAAATGGCAGTCCAACTAAATAATACAGTGTATGACTTTTGTTTTCGCTGGGCAGTGTATATATATATATATATATATATATATATATATATATATATATATATATATATATTGTATATAGCTGGATAAGCTACAACACCAAATAGCTCACAGCAATCATCAAACTAAAGCGGGATGAAGGATATATGACTGTGAGCAGTTAAAACTCATTTGAATAAAAAAGGGCCAAGTTTAATTAGCACCAGGAGACAAACTTAATTACAGAATAGTGTTAAAGGGGAATATTATAAGGGTACAGAAGATAGCCTTACATACTGTATATCCAACATATACAGTATACAGTATCTTACAAAAGTGAATATAATCCCTCTAATTTCAGCAAACATTTTAGCGTATCATCTCAAAGGACAATATTATAGTCATCACAGAAGGAAGCCTCTTCTGGAGCTGGTTCACAAGAAAGCCTGCAAACAGTTTTCTGAAGACAACCTGTCCAAAGGGATGAATTACTGGAACCATGTCCTTGCTTTCTCTGGAGGACAAGCTGAGATCACAACAACAGTAGGTTGTTGTAAGCATTTTGGAGAACTCACCACTATTATGTAGAGTATTTACTAATTTTCTTATTTCTCTGCAGGTCCTAGATAGCCTTGATGATATTTTAGCTCAGTTGGCTAATGGTATTGTCTTTAACAGCTTACTGTATGAATTCCTTACACTACTTCTCTCCTATCTGGTCCTTGCCAATTCCCACGCACAAGCTAGCACTCTCAATCACACAGTTTTTAAATAGGGAAGGTGAAGGCAGTGGCGATTCTACAGTCTGGCAGGGTCCTGGGCAAAAATTTGTCAAAGGGCCTCTCCAACTAGCATTCATTGCCATTATATTATAAATAATCTGACACCACCAAAAAATTGTGAAATGTACACTTTTTTTCACAGTATTATTTTCAAAATATAAAAATAGAGAACATAAAAATTTTGTAATTTCAAAATATTATAAATAGTATAAAGAATGTAAAAACCTTGTAATTTAAAAAATGTAAAGAATATTACTCCATAACATGAAAACATAGAAAAATTTATATTTAAAATTCTTTTTTTTTAATTAATAATGTAAACTATTTTAATGTTGGCCATTGTTTTCACAATATTAGCAAATTTGTGAGGAAAAAAATTATACTAGAAATCCAACAATTGTAATACATTTTCTAATTTTCCTCTGTAAAGATTCACTTTGGGAATGATTTAATGATAATGAGACGAATGCTTTTGAAAAGTCCCTTAGGTCAAAACAGAGTACTCATTCAGTGCCAGAGTAAGTTAGTCACAAAATAATTACTGTACTTAATCGCATATTTCATTTTAAACCAAGCCTGCTTTTATTTGTTCACACTTTGTGTTTATTGATTTTAATAAAACTTTTGTCAAAAGTCAAGTTGAAATTCAATTATTCTAAAGCTGCTCTCAGGAATCACTAACACAGACTCAAGACTTTATCAACAGAAGTAAAATATTGTGAGGATTTGTAGTGTTTTTATTAACATTTTCCTATTTAAACAATCACATGATTTACAGTTCATGTGACCATATTATCATGCATGAAAGTCTTCCTGTGCTCTTTATGATAGTTGTCCATAAAATCTTCTAAAATATCACAAGAAAGATAATGTGCAGCGATTACCCTTTCTCTGTTTTGTAGACATTCTAATGGTATTTTAAGCATGTCTTGTCATAGTTGTTGTGATAATATCTGTAGCCATGGTAACCCTTGGCATGTAACTATGTGTAACTGTCACTGTGTCTATTTTCAGTGTGAGACTTTTCAGTGTTTAGTTTTTCTGAATGATTTGTAAGCTTTCCATCGTATTTCCGCGTTTTCCTCACGACCTAAACCTAAAGCTCAATTACACCTACCTAGGCGCTTCATCTTAGATTATGGGAAAAGCAATCAAATGCATACATGCACTGCTTATAGCATTTATAGTAATTTTTCATAATCATGTAAAACATATACCTACCCACATCCTGTTCACTTTTTTTCCCCACTAAAACAATATGGCTTGCTAGGTCAATAAAGAGGTGATAGTGTTGTACAGTATAACACCCTAATGGTACAGTATGGTTAGTTGAGGCTGTACACAGTCTATGTCTTCACCATGGAGATCTGGTGGGGACTAGCATCTAAAGACATGTGTCCTAGAACCTGCCCCAAATCATTTGAGATTATGTTTATTCATTCATTCATTCATTTTCTATATCGCTTAATCCTGTGTTCAGGGTCGTGGGGGACCTGGAGCCTATCCCAGGAGACTTCGGGCACTAGGCGGGGTACACCCTGGACAGGGTGCCAATCCATCGCAGGGCACACACACATACACACACTCACACACTACGGGCAATTTAGGAACGCCAATTAGCCTAACCTGCATATCTTTGGACTGTGGGAGGAAACCGGAGTACCCGGAGGAAACCCACCAAGCACGGGGAGAACATGCAAACTCCATGCACACAGAGACGGGAATCGAGCCTGGCCGGGGAATCGAACCTGGACCCTGGAGGTGCAAGGCGACAGTGCTAACCACTACACCACCGCGCCGCCCAGATAATGTTTAGCAAGAATTAAAAATTATTTAAAAAAACAAATGTAAATGCCACTGTGTAAATACATGTGCAAAGCTAATAAAACACACCAATAAAAAGTACAGTACAAAGCAGACACATCCTTCACCACTTTAAAAAATCGGAAAGGGGGTTGTGATTAAAATACATAAAGCAAAAGGAGGTGCAATGTAGATAATAGCACATCACTTGTTTGAAGCAATTAATATTGTGCTCCTCATGCTTGGGCTTGATCTGTGTTTATTTGTATATCAGCTTTAAATAACTCCACTAATCATTTTAATCCCCCAGAGACAACAGAATGTGAGAATGCTAAAAGGAAAGAGGAAAGTAGAGGGGGGATACTCTCCTCCATTATTCTTGAATTTTTCTTATATATTTGTGTTTTTGTCATGTGCGTTTTAGATTGATTGTATAACTGATTTATACAGTGGCTGTGAAGTGCAAAACAAATTAACAAAACTGAAAACAAAATGACAAATTCAAAACCAAATTAACAAAACGGAAAACAAAATAACTAATATCTGACTGGCCGGGAAGTGCAATACAAATTAACAAAAAATGGAAAACAAATTAATAAATTAAAAACCAAATTAACAAATCCGAAAAAACTAAATAACAAAAAAATATATATATAGTTTTTCGGTTTTGTTATTTTGTTTTGGGTTTTGAGATTTTGTTTTTGAATTAGTTATTTTGTTTTCCATTTTGTTGATTTGGTTTTGAATTTGTTATTTTCTTTTCAGTTTTGTTAATTTGTTTTGCATTTCAGGGCCACCATAGATTTAACTGAAAAGTAGAGTTTTCCTGAAATAGTTTTATATTAGTCACTTTTCAGTGGACTGACCCTAACAGTCCCTAATAGTTTTCAGTATAAATCCTGTGTTTATATAAAATGGTAAAACCTGAACATCAGAACATGACCTCATTGTTAGCACTGGAAGACTAAGTTTGTAACTATTTTAGATGTTATATGCTGTTAAAACACTATATATTTTATAATGTTATTCTATCATCCTAATGTAACCTGAACCAGAATTATTGATCTGTAGAAGGCAAATTCTTACATGCTTTTACAAGAACTTTTGAAATTTATAATGAGTTTATGCAACCTGAATTTTCATAACCATGTAAATATAAGGTGCCGAAATTTCCCATACTTGAATCCTTTGAGCCTCAGTGGTGCTATGTGTAATCCAGAGGTGTCAAGTAACGAAGTACAAATACTTCGTTACCTTACTTAAGTAGAAATTTTGGGTATCTATACTTTACTGGAGTAATTATTTTTCAGCCGACTTTTTACTTCTACTCCTTACATTTTTAAGCAATTATCTGTACTTTCTACTCCTTACTTTTTAAAAATAGCCTCGTTACTCTATTTTTATGATCAGAACGCGCAACCCCTCCGGTCGCATGATAAGAACGCGCACAACGCCCCCCCGTCACATGATCATAACGCGCACAACGCCATCAAACCCCCCCCCCTTTAAGTAGTTTTGAAACCAGTACTTTTAAACTTTTACTTAAGTAAAAAGCTTGGATTGATACTTCAACTTCTAAAGAAGTATTTTTGAACCCTAGTATCTATACTTCTACTCAAGTAATGAATGTGAATACTTTTGACACCACTGGTGTAATCTACATTTTCCTCATATTACTCTCAAAAGTGTAAATTCAAAACATACAGCTTAGATTCTACACTGCGTTCCAAATTATTACGCAATGATATCTTTCTCTGATTTTCATAATTAGTAAATGCAAATGACAGTCAGTATAATTTTCTAGTCATCAACTATAAGGGTATAATTTGAATTTTATTGAACAAACCTCCTAATGATTTAACCTCTTAATATTTATTTAAAAAATAGAAAAAACTGAAAATGCACTGTTCCAAATTATTATGCCCAACATTGTTAAAATATTTTACAGGTTGTAAAGACCTGAAAATAGGCTTTTGTTGAATTTGCTGCATTAGGAGGTCATATTTAAAGAAATCAAAAACTATTTCAATCAAAAATATCCTAACAGTGCATGTTACATCTTAACATAGGACCCCTTCTTCGATATCACCTTCACAATTCTTGCATCCATTGAGTTTTTGGACAGAAATTCTGCTTGAATTTCTTTGCGGGATGTCAGAATAGCTTCCCAGAGCTGCTGTTTTGAATCAAACTGCCTCCCACCCTCATAGGTCCTCAATGGGGTTGAGGTCAGGGGAGGATGGTGGCCACACCATGAGTTTCTCATCTTTTATGCCCATAGCAGCCAATGAAACAGAGGTATTCTTTGCAGCATGAGATGGGTCATTGTCGTGCATGAAGATGATTTTGCTGCGGAAGCCACGGTTCTTCTTATTGTTCCATTGAAGAAAGTGGTCAGTCAATATACAGATGTCGCCCTTAAAACCCTGCGTGTTTTCCCGCGGGATGCCGCAATTTAGCGCGCGGCGTGCCGGGTCTTGCCGGAGGCAACATTCGGGAATTTTAAATAAATGTGTTGCGCTTCACTGAATATCCGCCAGATGGCGCATGGAAGGACTTTATCTAAAAGCCGGACCAAGTACAACAATGAATGTAAGGACGCGGATGAACAGTGCTGAAGCGAACATGAATTTTATTTTGTTTTATAATAGATCTTTCATGATGAATGAGTGTATATGTGCTTCACATTATCAAACACAGGCAAAGGAGACAGAAATTATTGAGGGATCCACTGAAAAAAGTAAACCTAGTTTAATGTGTTTTTTTTTCTCATTCCATTAGTAAAAAAAATAATTTGCTCTTTTTAACTGAAGTGTCTAATTTATGCTTATGGGTGAATCTTTTTTTTTTTTTTTTTAGTATAATGCTGTTTACAGCAGGAAACCAAAGTGAAATATTTCATTTTGATCAAGGTACTCTTATTAGGTTGAGTGTGATTTGCGCATGCGCAGTCTTTAGACCATAGTTTTGCCGGTATAATTTTATTTCCGCCTCAAACCGGAGCATGACGTTGAAACAAGTAAGGAAGGATATCAGAACCTGTATTTCAGTTACTGTTAGTTAAAGCCCCTGATTAAACTTAAATCTAATCCATTCACAAAGGACATTTCTGCTTCAAACCGTGTCTCATGACCTCATGACGCAGCATTTTCACGGACTGAATCACATGCGGGTGGAGATTCTCAAAGAAAACTCCTTTAAACCAGGTAAGAAAGCAAACTCATGTCATTTCTATGTTAAATGTATCTCTTCTATGAGCAAATTCATGATTTATGTCAGGAACAACTACTTTGTAGATTGAGTTTTGTGTCCGTGTTTGCTACTGTAGCTAAAACCACCTATATTACCTGCATTAGCATTAGCTAACTAACGTGGTGATTTTCAAAAACACCGGAGTTTATACAGTAAGTCAGCGGCGCTGAAGAAAATAATTATATTTAAGTACCGTTGGTTAACGATGTAAAAATTAATAGGAAAGTGACGTAAACATAGAACAAGCTAATTTGGAGTGAGTGCTGTTTGTAGTGTACTGTTTTCTATACTTTATACACACTGTAATTAAGATTTGCTAACATAAGAACTTGAGCCAGTCCAATTTTTGTTTTTTACTGCTCCACTTCAAGCAAGATTACTGGTTTCCTTGGACAAGCAACACTACAAACTAATTGAGATCATCAGAAACTAGGGAGGAACCCGTCAGAGAGAAGACCAGAGATATAATCTTCATCTTCAAGTTCTTGATCTGGTATGTATGGTACGGTTCAGGACCAGGGAGGGAGCCGGAGACAGCAGAACAAAGAGATGATATTGCCAGCACCAGCACAGGGAGCACAGTTTTTAGTTTAGATCTCATGTTTACATTTTATTGTATGTTGATGGCTTGACTGTAAACAACAAACAATGCAATAAATGTATTAAAAATATATATATATTTATTGTCTCTTTCCAGGACCAGGCATATCGTTCAATTATTTTTTGGCCAAATAGGCAGCCGTAACAAGAGGTGAGGGCGCGCGCGTCATCACATGTGCTTAGCCGACTCTGCGTTCACCGTAAACTTCAATATACATAGACGTTTATATTTTTGTTTATTTGTATATGTATGTTATTAATTTTACTTTTTTAGAGATTGTATGTGCGTGCACGGAGAGTATGTGTTGATAAGTTTATGTGGATAAGTTGATAAGTGTATCAGAAAGCATTAAAATGTTCATTTGAATTAAAATGACACACACACGTCTGTATATACAGTATATCAATTACATATATATCAATTTCATTAGTTCGTTCATTCTATTTGAAGCTTCGGATGTTTTTTTTTTTTTTTTGGTTTGGTTAGATTAGTTAAACTAAAATTAGTTAAGCTAAAACAATGTACTGAGCCCTCCTGAGGATATAAAGCTTTATTATTGTGTTTGAATAAATATTCAGATCTACCACAGCAGGTAATAAACTATGGTGTGTCATAACCGAAGCAAACACCACGATTATGCCTCGTTTCGTTCGACGGGAACGTGGTTCACTTGGCCGCGGTGTATTCTAAACCTGTGGAATGTTTCACTGTTTATGCTCACATAAGAGGAACAAAAGCTCAATGAGGACTAAACCAATGATTTCGGTAACTCCACTGAGTGTAACATCTGCATAGTGACACTGAACATCTTCACTTTTCCGTTTACCTCTGAAAAAAAAGCTGTATTTTGTTTGTTTATATTTAGAGCGCGCACGCACACACATAGACACACACACATAGACACACACACATAGACACACACACATAGACACACAGACACACACACACAGACACACACACATAGACACACACACACAGACACACACACATAGACACACACACATAGACACACACACAGAGACACACACACTCCCCTGAGCCCTCGGGAAACATCCAATCACCATCGGTATACAAATGAGTCAAGACGTAGCCTAACGTGGTGTCGTGTCGGATTTCAGTGGTCACGGAGTGGGAAGACTTTGAAGAAGCTGCAGTGACAGCTGAACAGCTGAACAACTTCACTTTTCCGTTTACCTCTGAGGAAAAAAAGCTGTATTTTGTTTGTTTATATCTAGAATTTTTATAGTAGTAAGAGAGTTATAGTTTGGTCTGTACTGTTGTTCGCACCCTTGTAGAGAATAAATAAATGAATAACACCTTCATATCCCCTCTCAAGAGTGCCATAGTCCATTGTTAGTTTTAATGATCTGGCTGAAACTAATTATCACTACATAAGTACCCTAACACCATTGATCATGAGTCTCAGCTGAACCTAATTCTATACTTGTAACAGAAAATGTAGATGCAGATTCCAAATGTGTATTTATATAATAGATAGATAGATAGATGTGTGTGTGTGTGTGTGTGTGTAGGCTCTACGCAGGGGCAAGAGAGGGCAGCGCACCCTTAAATGCGTGCACATGTTAATATATTCCTAAAATGTATATATTACAAGTTGATGAACTGATCTGCGGTAGCGATGACGTCACAGTCCGACAGCTTTAGAATGATGTTTGATCAGGTCTACTGTATATTCTGAACATAGAACTGCAAAATGTCTGATACAGTACTTTGGGGGAAACAAAGACTTAAACTGTTAAGTAATAACATTATTAATAACAAATATGTAATAGTTTTTATATTTGAAAAATTTTTATTTTAATGTAAAAGGACTATAGATAGAGACTTATAAGCAGCTGGTGTATCCGGGTTGTTTAATGAACTTTAAGCAAAAAGACAACATGTATTCATCTGTTTTATATAAATTACTGTTTTAACTTTGACTAGTTTTGGAAGAATAAATTGAATTGTTAAAGTCATGTTTTGCGTGTTTTAATTTTGGGGGATTGTTTGGGTATTTAAAAATTGTTTAGTTGAACCAACAACTTCAATGGGCAAAAAATGGGACACAACTTTGTTTTAAATAGTCAAAGAGTTGGGCTGAAAATAATAATTAGTGATCATAGAAACAAATGAAACCAGTTAACACTTGATTATATGTATTTGTGTTTGTGATTGTGACCCATAATAATTTTTTCTCAGTATAAATAAATGTTTTGGGTTTTAAGAACTCCAAAAGAGCAACGACAAACTTGGTATTCTTCCACCTTCCACTCCTGGTGTTAATTGCTCTGTGTGTGCGTGTGTGTTTTTGGCGGGGGGATGGGTGTGTGTGTGTTTTCGGCTGTTCAGCAGTTCTAAACACAAGCACAGTTTTTGTCCTTAACTAAAATACTTCAATACGTTAATAATGAATTTATTTTGCTGAATAAGGTAATAAGCGATATTTAAACCAAACCAGTAAGTTAAGTAAGTGTTCCATACATTAAAGTACTGTGTATAACCAAGTGCCCTAGCAAACACAGTTACAGTACAGTTTACAGTACAAACAGAGTGTGTGCGCTGGGGGGATTGGAAGGTGAGTGAGAATACTCATTTACAAGACAAAAGACGGTCAGAGGCAGCGCCGTTCTAGACCAGACAACACGGGGTGTGGGGAGGGGGGCATCATGTTCGAGCACTGTTTTTACCTGGCTTTACTGTATAGTAACAGTATTGTATTTGCTGAATTGTGTTGAGGCACGCAAACCCCCTGACCACAATAAGGTGGCAATCCCTCAGGGGGAAACTAAAAAATAAATATATAATTATATAATAAAATATCCTTAATCCAGATTTTATCAATCAATGACATAACATTTATCTAAGCTGGATGGTCAAATTCTCAAAAACGTTTAACCTAAAGTAAGACTTAACACACTATAACTAAAATATTTACAAAACTGAAAGGTTGTCTTATGAATAATAAAAAATACAAACTAAATTAAAACAGATGGGCTGTTGAACAGATCATAATGTTTTTATGTTTTCTGATTATAAATGATATATGGGTTGATTTTAGAAAGGCTAAATCAAATAGCTAGTTTTGGTAATGTCAGTCCAGTAACTATACTATGTAAAAGTAATTATAATATGAATTAATTAAGGGCAGGACCTAACCTAATGTTAATAATTTACACCATGATAACATTAGTATTCATGTTTTTGTATTTTTGTATTAACATTTTAAATGTTCAAATGAACGTTTCAGAGTATATAATTTGTCGTGTCATCTGTGATTGAGACCCATGAGTTAAATTGAAATATTTTTTATAGGTAGTAACCAGGTTTTAGTAACCTTGGATAAATCAGGATGAAAGCCCTCTCTCGCGCACGCGCTCTCACTCTCTCGCACTCACACACACACTGTACACACACAGACACACACAAATAATACATGAAATCGCGTAAAACCAAATGAAACGTCAAAATGTCAAAGTATTTGTGGAGATATAATTAGGGGAAAAATTTTATTAAGTGTCTTGTCTTGTTTCAAGACATAATTTAATGTCTTGAAACAAGTTTTATTAAATATATAATAAAGCAGGCAGTACTGTATATAGTAAATGTTCACTCAAAATCTTTGTAAGAGTATTCATTCTTTCTTTCTTTTTTTTTTTACAAAAGAGGAAAACTCAATCTTTCCTTTCTTAGAAGTTCGTTAATTCTGTCTCTGATTTGCTTGTTGTTGCGGGCTGTGGGATGGAATTTCCTAGCAACAGCATCGGAAATTGCTTGACGCAGATTCGACGGTAGTGCATTTTTCCCTCTGGAACCATCAAAGTTCACCGAACCTGCCCAGTTCTGGTAAACGTTGAACGGAATCAAACGTTTAAACAAACCAACAGCAAATCGCTCTGCCCTTGGTCTGCCATCTGATCCTGTTGATTCCTGATAAAGTTGATTCTCGAGCTCGGTGGTCACATGATTTAAAGTCACATCAGGTATGACCACTCCGTGTATGAGAGACCGGCGAACAGGATGATGTGAATGTGAATCGTTTCTTGGTGTTTCAGGCAATCTCAAACAGAATGATGAGAGAGCTGAATGTTCTTGTAATATGTTGGGTAGCGAAAACACTGAATGTTCCAGAACTGGTGAACTGGTACAAGGTCGTAGATGTGTTGAATCCAGTGACGCAACATTTTCGTGCATTCTGGTACGGTCAGACAGGGGTGTTGAGACGGCTGGTGGAAAGCCAAAGTCGACATCGTCCAAGTTGGACAAGTGTCCAATTGTTGATGTGTCTCCAGCAATGTTCTGAATTGCGTTCTGCGTTGGCACCAGTAGAGGAACATCGACCGGAATGTCTGTGGACGTAGACTGATCTACTGTTGGCGGATGTCCCGTTTTCTTCTCCAGACGTGCTTCCAACAAAAAAACTTTGGCCTCCAACCTCTGAAGTCTACTTTCCATAGCCGATAACTGCAGCTTTGATCTGCTGCTGGGGTGCCGACGCTTGATCAGTGTACCCTGTAAAAGCCAACATTAAAAGCATTTAATACCTTTAGCACACCACCAACATGTACAGATTGCATAATGTTGTTGCAAGAGAAATACATACCATTTTCTTTTTAACGAGCCGGGTGGTCACACTTTTTTGTGTGCGTTGAGGCAACTTGTTCTCTTTTCCAGAACGCTGTACAAACAGTAAAGAGTTAGGATACAAGTAGAACCAAATCTGAATGTCAAATAAAGTCAGTAGAAAAATCGGTAACTGAATAACTACTACAGTATATATTATTAAAAGGCTTTCTTACCCTTTGTTTTTTGCCCGCACAATCGGCAACATTCTTCATAGAATAAAATGTGTTTGAATCCATTTCTGTTGCTACTGTACTATCTGTAGGAACTGAAAATGACTACAGCTATTTCGTTCAATTTCTTTTATAGCTTAGGACGCCCCACCGCCCCAAATAGTGTTAATGTCTACACAAAGTCAATTACAATGTTTTAATGGTTTGTGATTGGTGCAGTAATTTGGGCTCTAAAAGACAATGGAACATTACAGAACGTGCGAGTTGACGCCCATGCACAGATCAGAAAGCATTAAAAAGTTCATTTGAATTAAAATGACACACGCATGTCAGGCCGTCTTAACTCATGCTAGGGCACTTTTACTACACTGTAAAAAATCTTATGTGCTATCTACTTAAAAAAATATGGTAACAAATGAATAAATCATGTAAAAAATCCTAAATTATTTAGCCAGACGCATATTATTTTTAAGTATTTACTGCTTGATTTTGAGTACCTTGAAAGGTATGTATTAAGGAAAATTACTTAATAATATAAAAAACATTTTATAATGAAATGAATACATAATGCATTTTGGTGTTAAACATGCTTTTATTTCATGTTTCACTGGTATTAAAATATTAAACACTGTGTAAAATAGTGTAACATTTACAGCAGATTTAAGATCTGTAAAACAATTTGTAAAACAGTTTGTAACTGACAATTTCTATTGAAATCAACTGTTTAGCATTATATGCTGGCATCTTTTCTTGTGGGAATAGTCACATTCTGTAATAAAACCTGAGAGAACTTGTACAGTAAAACATTTCTTGGTTCATATCTTTGTAACATTACCCTATTTACATGTACATTTAGACATTTTGCAGACGGTCTTATCCAGAGCGACTTAATAAAACCCTATTTCCCGTATGCATCCCATATGACTCAGATGCGGTGTCAGGCCATTTTTCAAAATTAAATATGCACATTATTTTTAATTATTACATCAATTTTTTTTATGAAAATTACAAGCCTCATGATTATTTTTTTACAGTGTATGCTATGCCGAAATACAATTGAAAGCTATTTATTCGTTTATCTTTGATTTGCTTACTTACTTAGAGAGATTCAGGTTGATTTTGCACATTTTTAGTCCTTTTCAAATGCAGATTAACGTGCATATCAGCTGGATAACTAGCGAATGCTTTAGTAATGGGCTCTAAAAGACAATGGAACATTACAGAACGTGCGAGTTGACGCCCATGATCAGAAAGCATTAAAATGTTCATTGGAATTAAAATGACACACGCATGTCTGTGTGTGTGTGTATGTGTGTGTATGTATGTATATATATATATATATATATATATATATATATATATATATATATATATATACCCTAAAAAATGCTGGGTTAAAAAGGGGAAAAATGTAATGGGCTTGTTTAAACTCCAGCCAATACAGTACATACACTATATGGACAAAATTATTTGTTCAAACCTGTGAAACTATCGCTAAAACAATGTACTGAGCCCTCCTGAGGATATAAAGCTTTATTATTGTGTTTGAATAAATATTCAGATCTACCACAGCAGGTAATAAACTATGATGTGTCATAACCGAAGCAAACACCACGATTATGCCTCGTTTCGTTCGACGGGAACGTGGTTCACTTGGCCGCGGTGTATTATAAATCTGTGGAATGTTTCACTGTTTATGCTCACATAAGAGGAACAAAAGCTCAATGAGGACTAAACCAATGATTTCGGTAACTCCACTGAGTGTAACATCTGCATAGTGACACTGAACATCTTCACTTTTCCGTTTACCTCTGAAAAAAAAGCTGCATTTTGTTTGTTTATATTTAGAGCGCGCACGCACACACATAGACACACACACACAGACACACACACATAGACGCACACACATAGACACACACACACACAGACACACACACATAGACGCACACACATAGACACACACACACACAGACATAGACACACACACACAGACACACACACACACAGACACACACACACTCCCCTGAGCCCTCGGGAAACATCCAATCACCGTCGGTATACAAATGAGTCAAGACGTAGCCTAACGTGGTGTCGTGTCGGATTTCAGTGGTCACGGAGTGGGAAGACTTTGAAGAAGCTGCAGTGACAGCTGAACAACTTCACTTTTCCGTTTACCTCTGAGGAAAAAAAGCTGTATTTTGTTTGTTTATATCTAGAATTGTTATAGTAGTAAGAGAGAGTTATAGTTTGGTCTGTACTGTTGTTCGCACCCTTGTAGAGAATAAATAAATGAATAACACCTTCATATCCCCTCTCAAGAGTGTCATAGTCCATTGTTAGTTTTAATGATCTGGCTGAAACTAATTATCACTACATAAGTACCCTAACACCATTGATCATGAGTCTCAGCTGAACCTAATTCTATACTTGTAACAGAAAATGTAGATGCAGATTCCAAATGTGTATTTATATAATAGATAGATAGATAGATGTGTGTGTGTGTGTAGGCTCTACGCAGGGGCAAGAGAGGGCAGCGCACCCTTAACCCGCACACACACACATACACACGCGCGCGCACACACACACACAGACACACCTCCCTTGAGCCCTGCGTCTGTCGGATTTCAGCGGTCACGGAAAGACTTTGAAGCAGTTTATATATGAATCTAAGCTTGAACTTATCAGCATTGTAAATATATAATACTTTTCAAATAAAATCGCTATTACTTTGACCCTGAAGTTTAGTTTAGCACACACAAAAAAACAGAAAAGTCATTTCTGGTAAATCAACGGAATGTGTAGTTTATTTACAGTAATTCATTAAAAAATGAATATACATTGTACAGTACACGGTAAACACGGGAAAGATTACAAAATGAAAAAACAAACAGTGTCTACTTTATAAACAGCTTAGTATGTGCGTCGAGATGCTGAAATCCCTTGCATGTTTTTGCTTCCAAGTGGAGCGATATTTGACCGATAGCCTAGAACAAAAGATCTATAGGTGTGATCACAACCCCCTCCGACCGACCGTGCCATCAATCACTGACCACCTCAGAAGTTCCCTCCAATGTATGGCTGCAATACTTGTTTTGCAAGTATTTTTAACACCATTCAAAGGCTTCAAAGGGGCAGTTATCGGCTATGACACGTTGAAGGAGAACTTAATAGTTCTCAAAAATAGTGTAAATGTCTGCAACAATCACTAACCATTAAAATGTTTTTTTTTTTGTAATTAAACACGAAAATATTAATTATATTTCCATATATATACATACACACACACACAATAGCCTCTCCTTCAAGGATTATGGATACACCAACCGGTTCTTCCCCTTCAACAGCACGGACAAGGATTTTAAGAAGGTGTCACTTCGTCTGTCCCCCTGCATAAAATGTACAAGAAAATAAATCATTTATTTTGAGAAGCAAAAAAAATCTGAATTGCTTTAACCTGTGCTGACTTCATTGAGAAAAAAATAATAATAAAAATAAATGATAATAAAAAAATGACCATCACTTCATATACTTCATATTGTTAAACTTGGGTTAAATTGCTTTAGCACTAATCTTGCATCAGTAAAACATGGCATGAGATGGCTTTACAGTGTCAGGAAATCCTATGATGAATGCTGAGTTTGTATTTAAAGGGTTAGTCCAAACATGAAAATTCGTTCAATAATTACTCATATTTATATATTCATTTGCATTTATATGCTTCTGTCCAATACAACAAACACTATATTCAAGGTATTAATAAATTGTATAATTAATAAGAAAACAATGCTTTACCAGGCAATCATCAAAGAGATCCTCCGTGATGATCCCCAACCGACTGATACTGTACACAGCGCGGGCACACACAGCGACTCCAAACACGCATGCGCAGTTTAATGTGCACACATTTTCGGCTTCAGTAGACACACAATACTTCAGACTGAAACAGAAAAAAAAACAATGATCAGTTCTTATTCAGGACGTCCCATACTATATACACACCACATATGAAACTATTTTACTGCAGCATTTTTCAGATATGGGGCATTCTCTCTGTGTTGTTCATGAAACTACCGTAATCGCTGTAATATGCGCGCGCACTAAAATCAATCGCGGCTGGCTTGACCGTGTTTTTCTGAACCGCGGCTGGCTTTACCGCAGTAAATTAGAGCTGCTGTCAATACTGTATGAACATATGTACAGGTTCTTTACTCGTAACTCATTAATAAAGTTCGGCTTCAGAAAAAAAAACGTTTATTGCTAGTGCTCTTTTACCATTTAATGCTTTAACACACACGACTCAGTTTGTTCAGAAATGGCATCTAACTGGCGAGGCTTTGTCTCTGAACACGCCGTTTTCACTCGGGGTGGGGGTAAGAAACACATCTCGGTGTATTAATCCGCGCGCTCGGTTCGTTATTATTTTATTTATTTATTTATTTACCACAGGACCCATGGGGGCTCCGTAGGTTCAGGTTTTTACACGAAAACGGTGTTTTGTGAATCTCCACACTATTAAAAACTGAAATTGCTAATTGTACGTCCTGAGATTAAGATGAACATTAATTGGGAGTCATGAAAGCGAGAATCACATCCAAAAAAGAAAGCCAAACTTACCTCGAACAACTCCAGCTCCAGCCACACCGTGTTGTACCTCCGTGATGATTCCCAACCGACTGATACACAGCGACTCCAAACACGCATGCGCAGTTTAATTTGCACACATTTTCGGCTTCAGTAGACACACAATACTTCAGACTGAAACACGACTGCCCCCTACAGGTAATGAAGGGCATGTTCACAGCTTCCCGCACGCAGCCGCGCAAAGCCGCGGCACGTCACGGGATCCCTTTTCTCGAAACGCAGGTTTTTAATGGCGACATCTGTACTTTGCAGAGGTCATTTTCACACCTTCAGGGACCCTACAGGGGCCTATCAGCTCTCTCCCCATGATTCTGGCCCAAAACATGACTCCGGCACCTCCTTGTTGACATTGCAGCCTTGTTGTGACATGGTGGCCATCCACCAACCATCCACTACTCCATCCATCTGGACCATCCAGGGTTGCACGACACTCATCAGTAAACAAGAATGTTTAAAAACTTGTCTTCATGTATGCCTGGGCCAGAGGTGGAATGAGTAAAACAAAAAAATTTGTACTCAAGTACAAGTACCGTTACTTCAGTGAAATTTTACGTACGTACAAGTAAAGTTACCATTATAAAAATCTACTCAAGTAAAAGTAAAAAGTAGCTCGTAAAATATTTACTCAGAGTAAAAGTTACCGAGTTACTTTTTTATAACTATTTTTTTAACAGGTGGGATGAGGCATTCTAGCGTAGTTCAAAAAAGATGAGCAGATATAAATCTCAAACTAGTTGTTTTTAACTGAAGGAACACCTTTGCATAATAAAGCTGTTTTCTTGTGCTTGAAAATCAAAGTGGTCACTTAAATATGGTGTTACGTCCCAGGCTAGGGTCATACAGCAAAATAATGGTTCAGGGTTCTATTTTAAACTGTATGGAAATGGAGGTATAAGGCAGAAAGAACTAGATCCGATCATTAACTGATTAAATAATAAGGTTTGTATATACACACACACACACACACACACACAACAGGAGGAGGAGGATCAGATTCAGGGTGGACCCAGGCCAAAATAATAAACAAAATGGTATTTATATTTAGTAGCTAGATTACCTGCAAAAAAAAAAAGTCCATGTACCTTCCTTACAGGGACTTCTTAAACCAAAAACAGTGAATAAATTCCCTCTTCCCAAAATAAATGTGAGTGGACAAACAGTGAAATTATCTACAAATATATACAAAGACCAACCAAACCAAATGGACAAAGCAATAATCAAAGTCAATGGGAGGCAAAAAGTCAAAACTGGAATACACAACCAAATATCAAAACGCCAAAATCACAACCTCTTTCCCGCGTCTCTCTTCGGTTTATATATGGTCGCGCTAGTCGATGACGTCACACTCAGGGCGGAAGCGACCGTGTGGAAGGTCAGATAGATGCCGATGTGGGGACAGTCAGAAAACCTGGAGTGGAGTCTGGAGCGGCGCGCGACTAGGACATGCGCAACGAAGCGTTAATACAAAGCATAATATTTTCATAATACACAAAAAAAATACTCAATTACAGTAACGCGAGTAAATGTAATTCGGTACTTTCCACCTCTGGCCTGGGCCCACTGCAACCGTTTCTGCTTGTGAGCTTTGATTAGGGGTGGCCGAATAGTAACTGGGCTTATCTGGCAAACTAATTATTAGGGTTGTTCCGATTCCGATACTGGTATCGGAAATGCTACAGATACCACAAAAAAATCTGGCATCGGAATCGGCAAGTATTTGAGTCCACGTACCGATCCGATACCATTTTCCTTTAAACATAACCTATTCATGCCCGCTAGCTTTGCTAGCTTAGCTTACTTACAGAGTGTCACGGTGCGCGCCTGGGATGGGCGTGCGCCCAAATTGATATCGCTCCTCGCTCACTAGTTAGGCGGCCTCCCCCCCCTTTAGGTATGTGAATGAGCAGGGCCGCAGAATCAGGCAACGGCCCATGAGCTATCGCCGCTAATGATCCCGGCGCTATAAAACACAGCGGGGAGTGTAGCTCGGGGTCTGACTGTTGGGGAGCTGGACTTTGCGACGCGGTGGATTTTATGAGAGACAGTGGCACAAGAGCGGGGCGATGTGATGCGCCCCAGAGACTTTAAAAAATGGGGGCGCCTTTGATCTCCGCCAGAGAAGTGTGTGAACAAGCTGCGCGAGCTCCCGCAGCACCTTCACTTCCGCGTAGAGCCCGCCTTCGCATCCCTGCCGCCGAAGTGGAAAAGGCCACGGAGAGCCTTTAACCCTTTCCTTACCCATTTTTCTAAATAAATTACCCTTTTTCCTGTAAGACCTCGCCTCATGTCCGTGTTTCATGGTGCCGCCCGTGCACTTAGGGTCGAACCCGTTACACAGGGCTAGTAGTATTTTACTTAAAAAAAGAAATGCTATACACAGTATATATACACTGTACAGATACACACCCAGGTATCGGATACCCTGAGCCCAAGTATCGGAATCAGTATCGGGAGGGGAAAAATGGTATCGGAACATGTCTACTAATTATCACACGTGTCTGAGATTCATTTCAATGATCCAAAGAGCCCTGAGACACAATACCATCCATGAGTTTAATTTAAAAACTAAACATTTAATGTTTATGACACTTACATCCAATTTGCATAATAATTTGGAATGCGGTGTATATGTTTGCACATAACAAAACAAAGTATTCAGAGTCACCACAATTTTAATCTCTGAGGAATCTAATTTATGTATTGGTTTTATAATATAAGTGAATAATTAAAGTTGATGTATAATATGTTCACACACATGCATAAAAATTTCAATTATAATAATTTAATGCCTTAGTTGAGTGTGGTGTTGGATTAGGAGTTAAACTGTTTTACATGTACAGGTTCTCTATGGTGTTATTATGTCATGCCATATAGAAGATGGGACTTATTATTGAAGATTGCTTCTCTTTTTTGCATTCATTCAGTTGGAAGGAATGCAATAATGAAAATAGAGGCACAGATAATTAGGCTTCCCGTGTTCTCTCACTGACTTTCCCTCGTTTTTCCCCTCATCCCCTCTTCCCTCCCCTCCCTCTCTACTTCACTCTTGGAGGAAGTGCTGTTGGTAATTGTAGAGGGAGGTTTGATAGTCACTGAAATGAAAAGCAGCTTTAATTAGTGACCATTACCAGTGTGACTCTTCCTCCGGCCACCTGACTGGCGCATTCTGTGAAGAGGGCTTCCGACTGGAAATTGCATTTCAAATCTAGATCTAAAATTATACACAGTTGAGGCAGAAATAGGGCCGCACACTCTTGAATCAAAATAGTATCATGTCTGTGTTTGTATGCGGTTGTTTAAAGAGAGAGAGAGACACTCAAATAAAAGCACGCTTCCTGACATTTATGATAAATATACAGTACAACAAATCCCCAGCTCCATAACCACTCAAAATAAACAACATTTAGACATTACAATAGCTCAGGAATTCTTATAGTCAAATTTCATGTGAATTTGAGCAACATCCACCAGAATTAGAAAGCTGGTGGTTTTATTTCATCCTGTTGGATTTGCAATTTCAAAAAAGACTCTTGCACTAGATGAAGTGTAATGTGTAATGATTTATGATGCAGCAGGTATACAGGTATGCAGTAGGACGTTCCCAGTACACACTGGAAAGAAACCATTTACACACAATCTTTGCAATTATTTTCTTCGTTCTCTAAAATCATGAAAACAGGTATGTATAAGCCATACTTAAACTGTATTCTAAAAAAAGGATTAAATTATTAATAAATGCTTGGTATAATTTTTTTTTTTCTTATTCTAATGGTATTTTAAGCATTCTACAGAAGTATGTATAAATGAGTGAAGAAACAATGTTTGCAGCTGCTTACAGACCAATGTACAGTAAGATTACAATTACCATCCTTTACAGCATGAATACAATGGAATTAAGATCAAGGTGGACAGAGGAAAAGGGCCAATGACTTTTAAACCAGGTTCATTATTGGGTTTTGGGTGCAGGAGCAGTCCTCACAAACCATGCTCAACTGGCTCTTTGAAAAAGTGCAGTTTTCAAAAACAGTACCCTGAATAGCTTCATAAGTGCTTTCACACCTAGAATGGCAGGTTGTGCTTGATGTTGAAAGATCTCAGCTCTTGTGACCTTCTCTGTGAAATACTGGAGCAGCCTTCCTTGTAACTTACTTCACTGAAATTTTGTGGACCTAAAATAAATGGTTGTTAAAACCTGTGCTATCATTGTAATACATGATGGCGCTTACGAATGAAACAAAGTTTTATACAAGGCAATATTGCCTTGTATAAAACTTTGTTTCATTCGTAAGCGCCACTTTATATGCAGTATATGCAGAAACCGTAACACAAAAAACATGTACTGTTATATTATATTATATTATATTATATTATATTATGGACATTTTTATGTTGTATTACAACTTTATGCAACCTCATGACACTTTTATAGACAGGAATACATGTTACTGTACTGGACTCATGTACATTCTCGCTCATACTCATTTGACTTTCAGGCATCAGAGAGTTGCCATCAATATACTGGAAATATCCAGAACATCTGGGAGTGGTGGCATTGCTGTTATACAGGTCCTTCTCAAAAAATTAGCATATTGTGATAAAGTTCATTATTTTCTGTAATGTACTAATAAACATTAGACTTTCATATATTTTAGATTCATTACACACAACTGAAGTAGTTCAAGCCTTTTATTGTTTTAATATTGATGATTGTGGCATACAGCTCATGAAAACCCAAAATCCCTATCTCAAAAAATTAGCATATCATGAAAAGGTTCTCTAAACGAGCTATTAACCTAATCATCTGAATCAACTAATTAACTCTAAACACCTGCAAAAGATTCCTGAGGCTTTTAAAAACTCCCAGCCTGGTTCATTACTCAAAACCGCAATCATGGGTAAGACTGCCGACCTGACTGCTGTCCAGAAGGCCATCATTGACACCCTCAAGCAAGAGGGTAAGACACAGAAAGACATTTCTGAACGAATAGGCTGTTCCCAGAGTGCTGTATCAAGGCACCTCAGTGGGAAGTCTGTGGGAAGGAAATGCTGCACAACGAGAAGAGGTGACCGGGCCCTGAGGAAGATTGTGGAGAAGGACCGATTCCAGACCTTGGGGGACCTGCGGAAGCTGTGGATTGAGTCTGGAGTAGAAACATCCAGAGCCACCGTGTACAGGGGTGTGCAGGAAAAGGGCTACAGGTTGCAAATTTTGCATGTCATACGGAAATCAATGTGCCAGAGTCTGGAAGAAGACTGGGGAGAGGGAAATGCCAAAATGCCTGAAGTCCAGTGTCAAGTACCCACAGTCAGTGATGGTCTGGGGTGCCATGTCAGCTGCTGGTGTTGGTCCACTGTGTTTTATCAAGGGCAGGGTCAATGCAGCTAGCTATCAGGAGATTTTGGAGCACTTCATGCTTCCATCTGCTGAAAAGCTTTATGGAGATGAAGATTTAATTTTTCAGCACGACTTGGCACCTGCGCACAGTGCCAAAACCACTGGTAAATGGTTTACTGACCATGGTATTACTGCGCTCAATTGGCCTGCCAACTCTCCTGACCTGAACCCCATAGAGAATCTGTGGGATATCGTGGAGAGAAAGTTGAGAGACACAAGACACAAGAATCTGCAAAAGGATTCCCGACCAAGTATTGAGTGCATAACTGAACATAATTATTTGAAGGTTGACATTTTTTTGTATTCAAAACACTTTTCTTTTATTGGTTGGATGAAATATGCAAATTTTTTGAGATTTTGGGTTTTCATGAGCTGTATGCCACAATCATCAATATTAAAACAATAAAAGGCTTGAACTACTTCAGTTTGTGTGTAATGAATCTAAAATATATGAAAGTCTAATGTTTATCAGTACATTACAGAAAATAATGAACTTTATCACAATATGCTAATTTTTTGAGAAGGACCTGTATTATGCCTAGTTAATTTATCTGATTATGTGGACTACTGAAAAGTTTGTTCTAAAATGGTACTTTAAAGGCAATTTGTATTTAAATAAAATTTTATGCCCTCTTCCATTTTTTCAGTACAAAAAAGTACACACTGTAGATATGCTCAACAGATGAAAAGCATAGACACCATCAGTTAACAAGCCTGACTAGTTCCATATGCTATAATGTTATAATGCTCACTCAGAAAGCCAAGAAAAACAAGGGAACTGCAAGCACAAATCATCAAAATGAAATCATTGTGGATATTGTCAGAACGTATTCTGCCTGTCCAGCTGGCCGTGGGGTGATATTTGATGGATTCACTTGTCAAAGACTGATCATTATCCAGCTCTCACTCCGTTATGTTACTGAACAGATGGGTTTTCTCCTCTGCCTTATTCACAAGGGAAAATCACTCACTGCAGAAAAACAAAACACATTTGAGCAAAATTGACGGGATGAAGGTGTTTTTTGTGTGTGTTTCACCTTCGAAGATGGAAATCATCAGTATCTCCTACAAGCCTTTATTGGTAATCAATACTCCTGCAGCAAAACAGTGCATCCCAACATCTCTCCAATACCCAGTCGGTCAACTAAGCAAATCAGTTTATAGGATCAGTCAAAAGGACTGTAATAGACCTTTTTGAAGTTTATTATGAAGGTGTACAAGCTTGTGCAATAACTCTAATGAGAGTGATTAAGGATTGAGGATTCAATAATAAAGAAGAGACAATACTCAAAAAGTGATTTGCTTGCTGACCCTTTCGGATATTGCTATATAACTACAGCTAAATGATTGCTTACACTATATTCGTTGCCCCACATATTAAATAAATAAACCAGATCAAGGGCCCAAAACAAATGCTATAGACAATTATTGTCAAATAGGCTACATGTCATCACCAATGTCTCTGCTATTAGTGCCTAAACAGGACATCATACAGAAAGCAGAAGTATTTGGAAATACTGTAAAAGTGATGTATTACAAAAAAAGTGGAAGCTGATTGCAGAGAACATCAAATGTTTACCTGTCATTTCCACTTCTATTTGGAGAAATTAATTCCTTTAGGATAAATCCCTGTAGCCCAAGACAATCCTTACTTACAGAATCTTGTTCTGGATTTTTTTCTTCCAGTTCATTATTATTGATGCGCAAAATATAATATAGTAAAAACTCTTAACCCTTCCTAAAGAATTCTGCTACAGACACTCAAGTTACAGTACATTGTAAGTTTGTTAATTACTTCACTAAAAAAAGTAATTTTCAGAGAATAAATAGTTCAAGGTCAGCATTCTGTTGTAACTGCGGCTGAAGGGTTAGTTATTATACGATCAAAACATGGTATTGGTGCTAAAACGTGTCTCACCCAGGTGTCTGTAACCTTTTTTCTTTCTTTTTTTCATTGTCATTCAGATAAAACTTGGCCAATTTAGATTTCACATGAAAAGACATAAACATACTCAAGTGTATTATTCTAAACTGCAAAATTGTTAAGATATTGAAACATGAATTTGGCATGGTTAAAGATTGTTTTGGGGAAAAAATCCTTACATTTGAATGGAATGCTTTAATTTAATCAACATTTTTTAAAATAAAATCATCTCTCCAAAATGTCTGAAGTTGAACCTTAAAATTTTTAGGGCAGCAAGATTGGTCAGTTCCAGGTTTGGATCTTTGGCACACAAATTTTCTGTACCAACACCAATGGACCAATACAGAGATCAGAGTTACAGTAAGAGTTTAGTTATCCACAACAGCAAAACACTTCTTTACTATTAATCACATGCCCTTGTTAAAACATGTACTGTTTCCAGTACTGTATATTACTTCTCTTTAAAAATACAAAGTGACAATGCAATTAGCAGTGGTCTCAAATAACTCAAATCTGCATGTAAAAAATTATGCTTTAATCACTCACTCATTCTCACTCATCTTCTATACCGCTTTATCCTGTATTCAGAGTCGCGGGGAGCCTGGAGCTTATCTCAGGAGACTTAGAGCACAAGGCAGGGTACATCCTGGACAGGGTGCCAATCCATCACAGGGCACACACACACACACACACTACAGGCAATTTGGGACAGTCAATTAACCTTACCTACATGTCTTTGGAATGTGGGAGAAAACCCACCAAACACGGGGAGAACATGCAAACTCCATGCACTCAAGGACCGGAATCGAGCCTTGCCGGGAATCGAACCTGGACCCTGGAGGTGCAGGGCAACAGTGCTAACAACTACACCAAAGTGCTGCCAATCCTTTAATCAGTGTTTCTCAAATACTGTATTTTAGCAGCCAGGAATCCCTTCAATTTTAAAACAAATTATGTGGGCCACCTCTGGAAAAAAAGATTTTATTTTATGTAAACATTATTTACATATGTATAATAAGAGTTTGTCTAAGATTCAATTCAGTTTTATTTGTATAGCGCTTTTAACAATTGACATTGTCTCAAAACAGCTTTACACAATCAAAAGAATTATTTAAGTTTGTATGGAATGTGAATGTGTATGAATCAAAAATGTTCAGATAGTCCCTGGTGAGCAAGCCCGAGGGCGACAGTGGCAAGGAAAAACTCCCTGAGATGGTAATAGGAAGAAACCTTGAGAGGAACCAGACTCAACAGGAAACCCATCCTCATCTGGGTGAAACAGATAGCAGGAAATTATCTGCATTTATACAGTGTTAAGTGTTAGGTTCAGCTATAATAGTTGATGTTAATTGATGTTAAAATGGAGTCCAGTAGTTATTGGAGACTCAGATAGACTTGTAGAAAGTTCCAGTTCTGAACTATCGAATTGTCAAGTCCTCAGAGAAACAGCTGACACCAGTCGAGGCCAGAACCATCTTCTAAGTAGATAGAATCATCCCAAGACACCAGACGCATCCTAAAGAGACACACGGGGCATCCATGCGACGAGACCTCCAACCAGAAACGGGGCACCAGGATGGATCAGACAGGTCCGGAGGGCAGAGGGAGTCTGGATCACTGGCAGCTCAGGAACGACATGTGTAGCTCGACAGAGAGAGAGAGAGAGAGAGAGAGAGAGAAAGAGTGAAAGGGGGAGACAGGGGGAGAGAGGAAAAAGAAAGAGGGGGAGAAAAAGAAGAAGAGGAGAGATGGCAATTAGGTATGGTCACAGTCACCTAATGTATAATGTTAATGTATATTTACTGTAGAGTGCAAGCAGGGACTCCGGCAGGACTAACTATGACAGCATAACTAAAAGGGAGAGCCAGAAGGAAACACAAACATGAGGGCTCCCTGAGATGTAAAGCAAACAATCACCTCACCGTCAACAAACCTGAGTGATCAAATGAGACTGAGGAAGACAGCATCTAAACATACCAGTTCACCATAATACTCTACGTCCATGAGTCCCCCAGATCTGCTCCTTTACCTTATGGCAAATCTATTTATAAAAATGCTTGGCTAAATAAATAGGTTTTTAGCCTAGACTTAAACACTGAGACTGTGTCTGAGTCCCGAACACTATTTGGAAGACTATTCCATAATTTTGGGGCTTTGTAAGAAAAAGCTCTGCCCCCAGCTGTAGTTTTCATAATACGCGGTACTGACAAGCAGCCTGCATCCTTTGACCGAAGTAGGCGTGGCGGATCGTAAGACACTAGCAGTTTGCTCAGATACTGCGGCGCGAGACCATTTAATGCTTTATATGTCAAGAGTAGTATTTTAAAATCAATGCGAAATTTCACAGGGAGCCAATGTAGTGAAGATAGGATAGGGGTGATGTGCTCATATCTTCTGGTTCTAGTAAGGACTCTAGCTGCTGCACTCTGGACACTCTGACATACTAGTGGTTAGCATGGTTGTCTTGCACTTTGAAGGTTAATCGCCAGAGGTGTTTCCAAATTTCCTGGAGTTTATGAGAGTGTGTGCACCTGTGCCCTGCAATGGGTTGGCACCCTATCCTGGGTGTCCACCACCAGACTCCAACCCGCATGATCATACTGTACAAATAGGAGTGATTTGAGGTTTTGTAAGTGGGGAGGCACATGGGGGACCAAGAACCAGTCAGGGGCATCCATGGGAAATCATATTCAATTAGAAATACATAATGGAATTTCAAAATCTTGGGCAATGCCCTGTGCCCTAATACAGGTTGTATTAAGTTAAGTGTGGCAGTCCCACAAGAGCTTGAAAATCATTTAGTATTTTTGGGAAAGGATTTTTGTATATTTATTTATAAAACGCTTAGTAACATTTCTCTATTTACTATTAATGTGGTGTCGAGTACTGCTGTTAAATCATCTCTATTTAGTAGTCTAATAATGATAAAAATAATCAGACAAACATGCTATCAGGGCAACATTTTACAATTGATTGTATATACACCATAAACAATGTGATGTGTGAGTCGTGGTGTGGCTCTCTCTTCTCGGTTTTAAAAATCGCAGAACTGTAATTTCCCTTCACAGATCAAGTGGTGAGTGACGGCACTCTCAGCCAATGAGTGACTGACGGCGCTCTGACAGGGGCAATCACATTTCAGGGGGGACCAGTGCCACCCCATGTCCCCCACTCTAGAACCGCACCTGCATACAAAGGATAAGCGGAATAGAATGAATGAATGAACATTTTTTTGTCAATTTACTTATACCATTTCTGTTCATTAACTTTCCACTGACAAAACACAGGATACCCTTGTTGATATGGTTTATACACCAACATATATACTCAGCAAAAAAAGAAACGCCCCTTTTTCAGGACTGTGTATTTCAACAATAATGTTGTAAAAATCCAAATAACTTTACAGATCTTCATTGTAAAGGGTTTAAACAATGTTTTCCATGCATGTTCAATTAACCATAATCAATTAATTAACATGCACCTGTGGAATGGTCGTTAAGACCTTAACAGCTTACAGAAAGTAGGCATTTAAGGTCACAGTTCTAAAAATGCAGGACACTAAAGAGACTTGTCTACTGACTGTGAAAAACACCCAAAGAAAGATGCCCAGGGTCCCTGCTCATCTGCGTGAACGTGCATTAGGCATGCTGCAGGGAGGCATGAGGACTGCTGATGTGGCTAGGGCAATAAATTGCACTGTGAGACGCCTAAGACAGCACTACAGGGAGACAGGAAGGACAGCTGATCATCCTCGCAGTGGAAGACCACGTGTAACAACACCTGCACAGGATGGGTACATCCGAATATCACACCTGCGCGACAGGTACAGGATGGCCACAACAACTGCCCGAGTCACACCAGGAACACACAATCCCTCCATCTCACAGCAAGAACTGACAAATCTGGTCCAGTCCATGAGGAGGAGATGCACTGCAGTACTTCAAGCAGCTGGTGGCCACACCACATACTGACTGGTACTGACTGATTTTGAGCCTCCCTTCATTCAGGGACACATTGTGAAACATTTTTAGTTTATGTCTTATTATGTTGACTCTTTTAGTGTTCATACAAATATTTACACATTAAGTTTACTGAAAGTAAAAACAGTTGAAAGTCAGAGGACGTTTCTTTTTTTGCTGAGTATATATATTTTTTATTCTTGCATTTAGACATCCAATTAGGCTGTTAACTATAAGAACAAAATGATAAATGTGATAACATTGACAATAGTGGGAACATGAAGATTTCCACCACTGCATGTGAATAAAAAAATCATAGCACATTTTCGCTATGCTTCACAGAACCCTTGCAGTTCCTGAACCCCACTTTGACAGCCTTTGCCTTAAGATATTTCTCTGTCTCGTTATGAACCTAAGTTTATCTAAAGTCATTTGGCTGAGTCTGCAGCAAGCAAAAGCAAAATGTATTCTTTAGTGCTAGCCATTAGCTGAGACTCTGAAGCAAACATCACAGATTTGTGTCTTCGTTAATGAGCATGAGAGCACCAGTAAAAGTGATCCTGTCTCACCCAGCACTCATTAATCCAACAATGAGGGTTTCTCAAGACCTGACCAGCCTACTGGGAAAATAGTATGACTTTAAACAGGAATGACAAAAATTGTTCAATCTGTAAAGCTCTTAATTGGATGCTTCTGCAAAGGCAGTCATTTACTGCATGACCCAGTGTCATGTTTCTGGAACAAGAAGACAGCATTAAGGCTGGTTTTCTGAATTCACATTACATCTAATATAGCTCTAAACATAATAAGAGCAAGATTGTATAAGGAAGCAATTAGAGTCAAAAGCTCATTTATGAGAGCATGAAACAGAAGTGCTGTAAAACAATCAGCAATTAAGAAACTGTTGTGAAACACAGCATTAATCAGTAATGATTAAAATCACAATTGCTAAAGTGCTAATGTTCATACAAAGCATGAGTGTGTTGTATATTTCTGTTAAGTGACTGAAGATAATGATGTTAAAACATTGATCAACATTTTTTTATTATTACAAATGTATAGAAGACCAAATGCTACTTTGTAGGTTCAGTATTCTGCTGCACTAATGCTGTCTTATTGCCATGGTCTTATACTTTATACCTCTGCACTGATTTCACTGCGCACTGGAGAGCTAGTATGTGGAAAGGAGATGTAGCCTCATAATGACTGAAAAGGACCTCGGGTGGGCTGTGCTCACAGCAGCAGCTGAAATGGAGAGTGATGTAAAGCTGCCTGCTGCCTCTTATTGATCTGCCCAAGGCCAGGCTGAGTAAACATTTGCCAAATTGGGTGGAAAATATCTCTGCCAAGACATATTTTCTTCAGCAAATTAAGATTTGTGTACAGGTTTTATATTAAGAATATTTAATGTTCCTGTAGGGAGTACCTCTCTTCTTTTAACTTACTACAGTGTAAACATTATGTATCTTCATTAATCATGCTGACATGCTAATTTTTGTTTATTAATTAATCAGCGAAACCTTGATTAGAGCATAATGACCCATTATATATGATTTTAGACCATAGATCATATACCATAACTGATTAAATATTTTCCATTTCAAATTGATTTATTTTTAGCTTAATAGTATTCTTAGAGCCTGAGTTTTTTTTGTATTAACATTAGGAAATGTAATGCGGCCTACAAAGCATTCTGTATCTCACTCTTGATAAGCCTGCCTGCGGTTGCTGTAATTGTAAATGTATATGCTTTAATGCTTGAGAAAATAAGATACTTAAGGAATCCAATATCTTCACAAATGATTAAATGTTATTTGCAGTGCAATATAACATTTTAATACACTTAAAACACAGTAATACACAGTACTATACAGACTACTGTAGATGCACTTTAAAGCTATGGATTGTTCTATGTATGCTCATTTGTACCTCTAGACCAGACTTGTTACAGTACCTGTTAAGAGTGTCTAGATAAAACTGTTACCATGCAAATTAAAACAGCTCCTCTTTATAATGATGGAGATAAAAGCAGTCTTCCTCTAAGACATAGTAACCAGGGGAGATACAAAGAGGGCAGAAATCACTCTGTCTTTCTGAGTCCTTAGACACAAAGACATCTCACTGATTAGCTGTTTAAAGTCTGCTTGAAGAGGCCCCTGTGTGTCATCTCCATGCTCCATTTCTTTTGTAGCTTTTTTTGTGGATTTGTACACCAAGATAGGTGTACACTACTGGTTTCCATTATTGTGTTTATATAAGCTGTTTTCCATTTTTTTTAATGATAAGCATGCATGTATTTTACAAGAAAGAGGGGCACAAAGAGGACATATATACAGCCACCAAACATTATTTGATTAATTGATACGCAAACACACTGTTAGTGCCTGCAATATATAAAAATATAGCTGTGTTTCTTTATTAGAAAGTCAGTCACACACATTAATAATGTCCTTATAATGTCCATCAGTATATTTTATTGCCTATCTGTTTGGCTGAGATAAGAGCCAGGGGGCTTATCTATTTACAGAAAGAGATTCTTCAAAGTGCACCTCTTCTCCCAAGGCCTTTAGTAAATCAGACTGTCAACACAAATCAAATTAGGCAGGTGGCCGGCCATTCTTCTCTTTTGATGAGAAAATTACATTTGACGTTTCCAGCCAAGCTATGAATAGACCATGTATGATGGAAAAGTCCCTTACTGGGTTGTCATGATATCTAAATAAAATTATGTTCTAGGACTGTAGAAATTGACTTACCTGTGTAAGCCATCTTCATGTTCAAAAGACCATTCGTGGGTAATTTGGGGGATTTGTTCCGCGTTAATGCACATGGTACAATCAATCTGGCAACCCTGTAGCAGCGTGCGCACAGGGAAACGCACAAACTGCAGAGACGAGAGCGCGGGGAGAGAAACAGGCGGCACTAAGACCGCGGAACTAAACGTTGTGACTTGGGAGCAAAGCAAGAATGAGAGCTTCGCAAACTTATTATTATTGAGGGCGCAGGCGGCGTGCAGAGAAGATCCACGTGCCCTGCGCCGCACTCGCAGTGACCAAAATGCGCATGAAGAGACAGTCAAGACAAAGCCCAGAGCCGAGTCCCCAAGTGGCGACGCATTAAATCCACAGGGTTCCTGCACAATTCCACCGGAGTGGAAAGGCTGCCGATGGCGCATCTGTTGAGGGACTGCAACTCTGATCTACAACTTTGAGCAGCCAGGACTGGATTAAAGCTCGTGTGTGATCTGACGGCGCGAATGAGCGACGCGGTGATAGAAAGAGCGAAACTGCGTCCTGCGCCTGGGGACAGATGCTCATGCATTGCTGTCTTATTTCTTTTTTAATCGGTTACATTTGAAAAATAAAAAGACATGCGCAGTGATCAGGCAGTTTTGAGCGTGTGTTTAGTTACCTGTAAGCGCAGGACTGACTGACAGACACTAACGACACCTGCGGACGGAGAGGATCCGTATGGTACAATATACGTAAGGCTTTATCTTTATTTCCTCAGCAACGTCTAACAATCCATCTCTTTTTAAAGAACATTTAAATAGAAGGAGGGGAAAAAACGCTGTGTTTAAAGTAATCGCATATAAATTCTCCTATTTCATTTCATACTCGACCTTGTGACAGAATGAACTCTAACATTCTTCTTTAAAGCTGTGTTCCTGTAAGTTCCGTAGGTTAATGAAGTCACCTGCCGTGTAGAAATAAAACCCTGAATTAAACCTCTTTTCCACAGGCTAGCATGTCCGCACTTCGGAAAAAATTTGGCGACGACTACCAGATAGTAACCACTTCATCCAGCGGCTCGGGTTTCGGCCAGGCCGCTCCGGAGAGGAAGCGGAAACGGCAGCGCTTCGTGGATAAGAACGGCCGCTGTAACGTCCAGCACGGTAACCTGGGCGGAGAAACCAGCCGCTACCTCTCCGACTTGTTCACAACTCTAGTGGACCTGAAATGGCGCTGGAATCTGTTCATATTCATCCTGACGTACACGGTGGCGTGGCTCTTCATGGCCTCTATGTGGTGGCTGATAGCGTACGCGCGCGGAGACCTGAACCGGGCGCACGACGACAAGTACACGCCGTGCGTGGCCAACGTCTACAACTTCCCCTCAGCATTCCTCTTCTTCATAGAGACCGAGGCCACGATCGGCTATGGCTACAGGTACATAACGGACAAGTGTCCCGAGGGCATCATTCTGTTCCTCTTCCAGTCCATCCTCGGCTCCATCGTCGACGCGTTTTTAATAGGCTGCATGTTCATTAAGATGTCTCAGCCTAAGAAAAGGGCCGAGACGCTGATGTTCAGCGAGCACGCAGTCATCTCCATGCGGGACGGAAAACTCACGCTCATGTTCAGGGTCGGAAACCTGCGCAACAGCCACATGGTCTCAGCGCAGATCCGCTGCAAACTGCTGAAAGTAAGTGCAAGCCATGAAAGTACGGAACTACCACACTACTCTAAATCTCTTAGACATCAAATATAAAACTTTCCTTCTCTTTAGAGCTTCTTGGCATAGTCTTTAAAGCGCCTCCATTCAACCATATAGGAAATATTCTTGAAACATGAATAGCTCTATATTCCTCAAACGTTCCCTTTAGGTATGTCTTAATCTAATGTTCTTTGGGAGCATGGTGGCTCAGTGTTTCCAAGTGTTGTGTAGGCTGATTGGTGCTTCTAAAATGCTGATAGTGCCTGTGGCCTGTGATGGGATGGCACCTCCTAATTTTCAAATGACCCCCTTTTCCTCTTAATGTAACCACACAGGCCGATTAGTTTAAAGTTATTAAAGGCATATTTAGTAATTGCTCCAGTTTATTTAGCCTATACACTCAGTACAAAATCGGGCTCTGGGTTACTGATCGGAATGTTGATGGTTCAAGCCCCAGCACAAGATATCACCGCTGTGCCCTTGGGGGGGGAAGGGCTTTGCACCATCATATACTTCCTTCCTTTCTTCATCTTTAGTAACAGCGTTATCCTGATCAGGGTTGACGTGTGTCAGGAGCATATCATAGAAACAACAGGCAAAAGTTAGTCCATTGCAGAACACTAAACCTACATTCACCCCGGGGGCAATTTATTGTTGTCAACCCACTACCAGTATGTGTTCTGTTAGGTGTGAGAAAACTGAAAAATACAGATGATACTCATGTGAATACTGGGAGAACATGTAGAGAAACACCTAACAGGGGCCCTGGAGCTGTGAGATAACAATGGTCATGCACAAGTAATTCTACACACTCTACTACCTTGGCACTCAAGATTATTTTATTTATTTATTTTTTATTGATATGCTCTGATTGATAGCTTTGATTTTTACATGAAATGTACAAGATCTGTGACAACAGCTCACAAATCAACCATAATTTAAAGTGGTTCTTTTTTGTCTCCTCACATCCCTCCCTCTCTCTCTCCATCTCTCTCTCTCAGTCTCGGCAGACCCCTGAAGGTGAGTTCCTCCCACTAGATCAGTTGGAGCTAGATGTGGGTTTCAGCACTGGGGCAGATCAGCTCTTCTTGGTGTCTCCCCTCACTATCTGTCATGTAATTGACAGTAAAAGCCCCTTCTATGAGCTATCTCAGCGCTCTATGCAGACAGAGCAGTTTGAAATTGTGGTGATTCTGGAAGGAATTGTGGAAACCACAGGTAAGCAGGTTCTGTTCTCTGATGTTGCATCTCATTTTCTAAAGAATGAAATGATGGCAACTTTACAATGACTGAAAATTATCCTGGGTTATGTGGGCATAACATACTACTGATACAATAAGATTATTATTTTGCCTGTTCTAAAATCTATCAAACGTTACCAGGTCATTTTATTACCCTGTGTGTACCCTGTGATGTGACCATGTCCTCTGTCTTCTCAAACCTCATCATTACAGGAATGATTGGACTGAATAGTACTCAATGCTTTCATGCCTCAGATTAAGAGCTGTCAAGATATTTAGCACTTTACTTTTTTGCTCAATAGATATACAGGGTATATGATGATAGCTTTTCTTAACTGAAATGTACACTTAAAATAATTGGAAAGAATGTGTTCCTAAGTACAGTCACACATATCACACATAGGCCTGTGACTGATCCTTCTAAAAATAAATGGGATATTTGTCTTGGATATTAAGGCTATACTCAATTAAGGGTGTACCCTTAAGTTCCCGAGATTGGCTCTAGGGACTCCACAACCCTCTAAAGGGTAAGAAGTAAAAGCTACTGGATGAATGTTAAGATTATGTGGGTGAAAATGTCCTATTCGAGGCAGAGACATTCTGTCGGTCCATTATTGTGAAATTGAGAGATTTAAAAAATAATCAAAATCTATCATGGTCTAATATGAATTAATGAATTTATTTATTTATAATAAAAAATATTGCTTTATGTTGCACCTACTGATGTGTATCAGTAGTCTTAACTGAATTCCATGTGGCTCATTCTGGTTAGCTTTTCCTCTTATTTGTCTGAGTATATGTATTTGTTTAGAAGACTTTATTGGTTCAATCTGAATAATTTATTTGCCTTTCGTTACATCCCTAAGGCTAACATATTACAATTATAAATAAAACAGAAGAACTTTTACATTAACAATAGCAGTTTGCTAGCTACCTTTATAATATTGTCTGTGTGCGTGTGTATGTACTGTATAGAGAGAGTATTGTATATAACATGTATTTGTAATATTATTTTGATGGGTATCAGCATAGCATTAATTCTGTAGTAGAGGGGCTGGTTTTGGATAAAAAGGCAGGGCAGAGCTTCAGATTAGTGCATGCATGCACATTTATGGATTTTTAAATAATCTACAGTATGACGGTAAGGGTGTAATATGCGTTGTGTTTTTTTTTTTTTTACTGGACTTAATAGATTGTGATACTGTATACAGTATCTATTAAGAGATATAATGCTTGTGTGAAGATGCTGTTTAGAACATTTGATAAAACAGTAATTTTTATTGACTGTAAAGGCTTGGACCAATACTGATAGTACAGTATATCTGGTTAGCAGTTTTTTTGTAATATTTTGACTGTAGTTAATGTTCTTATTTGTGAAAACTATATGTGATGAACATAAGCAAACACGGTTGTATGTAGAACAGGACGCCTTATTATTCTTCTCATTAGTGCATACAAAAAGAGCTTCATGGCTTATGACAGATGAGTGTGAAAGTAATGTTTTTTACAGTTTCGTGCAATGACAGTGTGTCAAGCCTTAAGGGAAGAATAAACATTGTTTGTGTGTGAGGTGCTCATACTGTACATCTTTGAGAGCCTGACACTTTGGATGGCCTCCATGTAATAATTAGTTTGCTCTTGCAGATAGTTTTTTCCTTTGCTGATGAAAAAGTTCTAGCTGCGTGAGTGAGTGAGTGTTTAGCATTTGAAACAGATTCACTTTGGCACATTGAATCAATTCTGACATGAGAATCATAGCAGTAACTGTCCACATGCTGACTCAGCAGTTTTTTTCTTCTAAAATTCTACATTTTATTTTATTTGGTTGGATAAAGTGTATGAGTTTATAGTTAGTTTTAAGTATCATCATGTTTTATAACAACTCAGCTAAAGCTTTAGTTGAAACACCCGTCAAAATGACACAAGGAGGTGGATTGTAAAACCCTATTTTATTTATATGATGATCCATATAAAAAATAAATATTTTTAAAGGGTGAGCTATTCCCATGTTTAGCTGGCCTTGCTTAGTTTATAATTACAGCCGGTACAGTCTAGCCTAGCCGTGTGCAAAAGAATTAATACAGTATGGAACTTAGTTTAGCTTTGTTTTCCTTTATTCACTATTTTTGTAATGTGTCCTTTCCTTTGTTAATTTGTTAATTAAGAAATCGAAAAATCTTGACACTGTTTCCACGGCAACCTCCCCCCCCCCCATGCATTCATGAGGGTTTTGCACAGCCAGTGAACTTCTGATTATTTCTAAAAACCCTGTGTGTGAAGCACTGTAGTACAGGGTGAGAATCGGCATAAAAAAAAAAAAAAAAAAAAAAAAAAAAAAAAATATATATATATATATATATATATATATATATATATATATATATATTAATAGCTAAAAATATATATTTTGCGACATGTGGTTTTGACATTTATTGCCTGTGGACATCAGGGTCAGGTTTGGGAACACAGCTGTACCAAATAACACTAAATTCTAAATTCAAGCAGGAGTGTGCATGAAGTACTTTACTCATGTGGAAGCTCGCCTGCTATAGCACAATGCAGTGGTTTCCTCCCTCCCCACTAATGAATTATGTATAGGTACATCATATACTTAGATGAAAGTGTCAGCTATAGGAATGAAGATTTCTTTGTGCAGAAATATTTAATGTAGACACTTTCGTGTGCTTCTACTGGGAGCTTATGTGCAGCGTATGGAGGCATATCTCGATGCTTAAGTAGTGCAGGGGCGGAAACCAAATCAGTAAACTGTGATCATTCAGTTGATGAAACACTGTCAGCTGTGAAAACATGTAATGCAAAATTTGTGAGTCACTCTAATGAGGCTGTAATCATTTCTCATTTGGTTGATGTCATTTTGCCCACACTGTAACGGACCTCTGTTGCAGTGGTACTGATGATCTTCTGCCTCGGGATTAATGATGCTGATGCATCATATAGTATATTTCTTCCCTCAGTGAGCACATGCTTTTTGATAGCAATACAGTATGACAGCTGGGATTATGTGTTTTGGATATTTTGGAAACTCTGCGTTTCAGAGTATTTCTGACTCTTCACGTTTGGTGCATTTTCTGTCAATATGCATTGCTTTTACAGCAAATATATTGTGGTTGAAAAGCTATAACAGCATCAGCAGAAACGCAGGGCAGTTATAGGACAAGCACAGTGATTTAAAAGTTTGCAATGAATGCAATGTACTTTCAGCACTGTCGGAGATATTAACATAAAACCACACCGACATTTTTTTCTTCACAGTCACGCTGCATAAACTTAGCTAATTCTCAGACTTGCATTTTGTGCCACATCCTGTGACTTGGTGTGATAGGGATAGCGAGTGTGCTCTGTGAACCTCATGAGCTGTTTTTGTGCAGCTCAGTATCAAGAGTGATGACTTTCAAAGTGGGGATACAATTTACACATTTTAGTTTCTTTAAATTGCCATTGGCTAGAATTTGGGCTCCAGGGGTTACACAGTGAACTACGTAAAATAGGAACGTTTGTATTGTCCTTGCCCCCCAGTTCCCACCCATACCCACTTTCATTGATCATATTGTTGTAACCTAAATAAAGCTGTTAAGAATATATATTTTACACATTACTGAATTATTTAATCTTAATGGTTAGATTGTGTTGATTGATATATAATATAAATATATAATATAAATTAAATATATAATATAAATTTAAACACAGATTTATTTGACTGCCCATATTCTATTAAATTATTATTATTTTTTTTCACCAATCAGCCAAGACATTAAAAAGAAAAACATTAAGCCAAGAGGTTCCTCTTGTCTGGCCCCTTTGGACATGACTCCACAAAACTTCTGGGAGTGTACTGTGGTGTCTGGCTCCAGGACATTAGTGGAGGATCCTTAGAGTACTGTGGAATGCGGGGTGTGGCATTGGAGCATGTTGGTCTGGAGCATTCCATGGATGGATTGAAATCTGGGGAATTTGGAGGTCAGATCAACAACCATAAACTGTCCCATACACAGCAGGTTGTGGTGCACTTGGTGTTCTGATGCCTTTCTATCATGGCCAGCATTAACATGCTACATTAGCATATCTGTGGGATTGGACCAGGCAGATATGCCTTTGCTCCCCACAGGCATAGATGAGCCCTGGATGGCAATGATTCTGTCATCAGTTTTGATTAATACAATCAGTATTAATCAATAACTAATTAACTGTCTAACGAACTAGATAGCAAACTAACTAACTAAAATTGATGCCAGACTTCAGGTCTTATTGTTAAAGGATTCGAATTAACTTTGCGGTGGAATGAGTAACTCTGTTTTACATCTTTCCACATAACTTCACGCCAGGGAATTATTTTCCTATAACAGCATGCCCTGGTGTGTTTTATTCCTTACATAGTGAATATCTAGGAGTACAATAATGTGACATAACATAATCACATACTTTCATAATGTGTTTTTCTATGTTACCTCTCTCTGACTCCTTTCTCCTGATTCACTTGCCATGTCAAAGAAGAAAAAAAACGAAAAAAAAAAAAAAATCACCCTACCTTTTTTGTGTGTAGCATGTCTGTGTGTTTTCCTGCCGAGAGGTATGTGGGTGGTGAAAAGTTATATATGGCCCACTGGTGCTATAAGAGATATCTGTGTGTGTGTGTGTGTGTGTTTGTTGAACCATTCTGCTTTAATTGGAAGGTGTTGAGTGATTCCTCAATAGTATTTTTCCAGACTGAGCATGAGTACATGTTTTGTTGTTGTTTTTTTTACTTGACTATACAGATACCATTCAGGCAAAGGTTTATGTCCACTTATTAGCAATATTTAACCATAATATTTTAGTAAACAACAGTGATCGTTATAAAAATATAGACTAAATCTAGTTGATAGAGTAAATAAAGCAAAGTGCATATAAACAATAAACATGACACATTAAATTATTCAACATTTTACCTGTATGTTGAATAACATTTTAAAATTTGAATGTAAGCTAGTTCATTTGAAATAACTCAGTAGCTAGCTGCATTAGTTAGCTAGGCAGCACAGTGTCTTAGTCGTTAGCATTGTCGCCTTGCATCTCCAGGGGTCCGGGTTCATTTTCTACCTCAGGGTCTGTGTACATGAAGTGTGCGTGTTCTCACTGTGCTTGGTGGGTTTCCTCCCACCAAGACATGCAGATACAGGAGTGTGTGAATATGTATGTGAATGTTTTGCCCGGAGGTCCTACCACGGTCGTAAAAATGGGAATAAACACAATGGTCACCACTGGCCTCCACGGTCCCTAGTTGGCCTCCAGAGGTTCCTAGATGGACGGATTAGCTTGGCTTGAGATGGAAGAGGGAGTATACAGCTCTAAGTAAAGTATGCTTCTTTGTTTTGATTCCTTTCTCTGTGGCACAGCGACAGCAGGAAACATAACCAAATCTAATGGCTCACTTGTGGTGGCAGCTCTTCATTGGGCCCCAGAATTGCTACTGCATTCTCCATTAGATTCTACTGATTAACTCAGAGGCTGTCAGGAACCTAGTGTTAGGAACCAAATATTCTGATAGCCTGTTTCTGTTGAAAGGATTCTTGTTGGAGTAGCATTTGATGCAGCTTTGGTTGCTGCTGTGTCCTGTCCTTTCTTAACAGAGCACAGCATGTGATATACTTTTAGAAACATCACAGTCCTGCAACAAACACATGGCTTATCCTATGTATTTTAGAGTGTTTTCACACCGTGTCTCTTTCAGCCCCTCAAAATGAACAGAAAATGATTACTCAGCGTTTTTATGCATATGTGAACTGATGTATTTGGTGTCAGTTCAGTTTGGTTTGACCACGTTTTGCTTAACCTGTACAATATGAGCAAAAAGTGTTCCAGGATTGCCAGAATGTGAGCCCTCTAGGCTTGCCATAGACAGATCAGGTGTGTTTGCAATCAATAGGGTGTAGTATGATGCTCAATATTACGTATATCAACGCATCTGCTATATTGAAGTCAAGTCTGACCTGTAAACAAATATGTGTAAATGGTGGAGCTACATTTTAAAAAGCAAAAAAAAAAAGACATTTATGAAAGCCATTTAAATTAGGTGTTTTTATATTCAGGTGTGTATGAGCTATTTGTAGTGCAAAAAAGTTTTCTATTACTTACTCTTTGAATAGCTAGACTGTGTTCTGTGTTCAATACTCTTTACTTTGAAAAGGAAAAAAATTTAAACGGTGCATTATCAAGTAATAATTAACTGAGATAACAAATACACATTGGCAGTTAGTCTGTTTTCTATAATTATAAATATATATTAAAATAACATTAATATACCATTATATACATGACATTTAGTAGTACAATAATATAAAGTAGAACACAACAGAATAAATATATAATTTAAAGCTTATAAATTAAATAGGGTATAGTATAAGTATATTATAATATTAACGCAAGATCTTATCATCAGTAGTTTCTATTGTGGTTTATAAAACTAAAATATTCAGTTCTTTGTAGAATGGTATATATGGCATACATTTGTTCTCACAGTTAAACCACGTTGAGGTAGTGTTGATTGTTTCCCCCCCAATAACACCATCTCCCTTAGGGTTTATAACAGCTATAAACAGTAATTTCCTCACAGTCTCTGTTTTTTCTCTTTCTTGGAGTTAATCAGATATGATAAAAAAAACTTGTAATTTAACAGATAACATGCAAAGCACTGTTATAAAAACTTTGAAAAACACAAAGTTACAGCTTTAGCTCTGACTGGTACAAAGCACTGACAAAGGAGACTTCTCTACAGAACCCTTAAACAATCATGCACCGTTTAAAAAACAATTTTTTCATGCAGGGCATACATCATACAAATTCCACTTTACGTTGTTACTATATAAATAACATTAAAATTAGTACATTTATACAAACATGTCACTTTTCCTGAGCTGGACCTTTATAAAAATTAATTAAACAGTCCTGTGGTATCATGCATATTCATAATTTGTCTAATGCTAAAATAGTTGTTTATTTTCATGGAAAATATTTAAGAAGCATGCTAAATCAGTCCATCTTAGCTGATATGTTCAAAAAGTAAGAGAGAAATAGAGAGAGAGGGAGGTACAAAAGAGAGAGAGAGAGATAGAGAGAGAGAGAGAGATGAATTTCAAATTGGTATGCATAAGTAGGTTGGCGCATGTGTCTGAGCAGCACTCATATGAGTGTGAGTTTAATTAGGGTTTCAGGTCGGCACATGCTGAAGTGTAACAACAGCAGAGGGAGCAGCTCCAGGGACGAGCATTTAGGAAGGATAGAATAAAAATTCCAGGTTTAGCTTTTAACTGTACAGGTTAGAGGATTACTAGTGGTCATTATGCAGAGCAGAAAAATATTTAATCATTTTTGTTAGAAAATAGATCGCATATTAAACCCAGGTCATAGTTTCAGCCTTGGTAGAGGTTATGGATTTTTTGATACACCTTGATTATATAGCATCAGCAGCATCAAATGCTCAGCGATTAAGATTCTGCTGCAGTGCTTAGAAGATGAGTACACTCAAAGAAGTTTGTAGGTGATAATAAAAAACAGTATTGTTAAGCACTATGAGAAAAAAACATGGGATGTTAGAGCAAACCTATCTGCAGCACTTTAAAATACTTAGCAGTGTTATGAGCCAACATGGATTGCCCCATACGTAATCACTATAAATATCTATTACAACATATTTTAGACAGTAATTAAAGAAACTTTTGCAGTACTTGGATATCTGCTTGAAGTTTAACCTTGAAATCAAAATGTTGAGTAAAACAGATGTTACGAGCAGTTACGTGTTGGATTTGATAATCTACTTTAAAATAAACTACTAATAATGAGCTACTTATGCAATGTAAATGAACTTAATTTTTTTTTCACCGTTTAAAAAAAAAATTCTCATCTGTGATTCACTCTTCAATTATTGAACAGAGAGTGCATTTGGCTGACGATGGAAGAAGTGCAACTTAGTAGAAAAAAGGCGTAAGATACCCAACCTTCAAAAAAAATATTTCTTTGTATTAATACAGTAAGTTATGCAGAGAGTTTTGCTGTACAGAAACACTGGCAGACATGTACAGAGGATCGACCAGAAATAATATCACTGATTACTGTACATTAAAGCTGATCAGCTTATTTCTAGTTTTAACCTTTTAACTATTTCTAATTAACTCTATTCCCATCAACGATGGGTAGTTACCCTAGTCCCCATATAAACTGCAAGCTGTTGATGGACCGTTGCACAAAGCGTCCAAGCTTAAGTTTTTGTAAATAGCTTTTGGATAAACTCTTTTGCCAGTGAATGTCAATGTGTCAGTTTGCATTTGTTATAAATATGTTGTAATTTTAGTTTGTGGACTGATCATAATGGATCTTTGTCATATGAAATGTCAGCTTTATGCACTGGTTACTACTTGATAATGTTACTGAATACTGATACTGAAATATTAGAACAAGCAGAGCACTCTGTGGTCAGTGTTTGATTATCTGATTACTGAACAGTATTGGTAAGCAGCTTTTGAGTCAGTCGAGTAAAATGAATCCTAAGACGTTGTTTATATAAGAAACAATAAGTAAAATAAGGGTAGTCTTAGTGCCAGACAGTATGCCTACAGGTCATGAAGTGTCTGATGAGAGCGTTCCGGCCTCAGACGCATAACGTTTGTAGGAACCTTCTGTACCAATGACACTTGTATGCCATATTCTATTTCAAAGTCATAGCATTAATATTGAGTTAGTCCTTTTGCTGCTGTAATATCCTCTGCTCTTGTGGGAAGTCTTTCCACTAGCTTTTAGGATGTTGCTTAGGGATTTGTGCTCATTCTTCTGTAAGAGTTATAGTTGGTCAGTCACAAGTGTATTGGACACGGGTGTTGATCTTGAATGTAGTTGATCCCAAGGGTGTTCACTGCCACTGAGGACAGGGCTCTGTGAAGTCCACTTGAGTGCTTCCAAACGATGTCTTACTTTGTGCACAGGGGCATTGAAACTGGTTGAGTCCACTTAATTCTAGTTAAGGTAAATTGTAATGCTTATGCACACCATGGCATTTTAGACAGACAAAAGTTTGGGCTACAAATGAGGTTGTAATCAGGTGTTCACATACTTGTTACATGTTTTTTATTTGTCTTTTGTGTTTCTTGTGTAATCTACAATTTACTGATGTAGCATGCCTTGGATATTAGCATACATATATTATCTCAAATGTGTATGAACAAACATTTCATGATGGTAATGTTTTCTTATCAAAGGTTGCTTCTCTAATGTCAGACAGGTTAGCTAGAAAGACTAATATATTTGTATAACAAGATAAGATTTTTATCGTTAACACTTATGATAACAATTTATGATAGAAATTTTAACATTGACTTAGTGGTTAGTACTGTCTCCAGGGTGTGGGTTGGATTCACACCTCAGGTCTGTGTGCATGGAGTTTGCACGTTCTCCCTCTGGGTGATCAGGTTTCCTCCCACAGTCCAAAGACATCCAGATTAGGCTAATCTGTCGTTCTCAAATTTCCTGAAGTGTGTAAATATTATGTGTGTGTGCCCTGCAATGGATCGGCACTCCGTCCAGGGTGTGTCCTGGGTTAGGATCCAGGCCCCCTGTATAAATTAACCCAAGATAAATCGGTATAAACAATAAGACGAGATAAGAGATTAATGCCATTGCAGTTGTTACGTGTCCCCAACCTAACATAATACACATAAATGTCTTTCATTTTATGTTAGCTTATGTTTGCTAATATTAGCTTATTTGATTGTCTGAAAACACACAAGGAAAATAAAATTCTTAAATGTAATAAGATAAATTCTTATTAGCAATTTTTTTTTTTTTTTGTGAAAGGTGGCTAATAGTAGCTGGAAGCTAGCTAGCTATAAAATCCATCTTTGTATTTTTCACCTGGATTGTCCCAGGTAAATTGAAATGTAATTGCATCTTGGTGATATAAAAATCATGGGATTAATTGCTGTTATTGTTATTTCTAGAACAAAATTTTATTTTATGTAATTCTGTGAAATATGAAATAGGTTTAAATATTTCAATATTTAATTTGTGATTATCAGAATTAGCAATAGATAGTCTGTCACAAGACTATGATAGATAGACGTCTGGCTTCAAATACTAGCGAGGATTTTGACATTTAGTCCTTGAGAGCAATTAGACTGTGTTTCCTCCATTGTGCTGCATGCCACATCGGTTTATAGTCCACAGGGTTAAAATGAGCTCTTAACTGTGAGAAGCTTCCACTGAACAGGTGACAGCAGGAATGGCAATTAAGTCTGATGCGCTATGGGTCAGAGCGCAGCAAAACCTGCTGTAACCCAGCAAACTCCGCCAAGATCCCCATGCTATAGGGGATATAGCAGTCTGCATATGCACCGGATTACAATTAGTGGCTCTTGTCCTTCACATTCTTTAGTCAATAAAGCAAGAATAAAAATGTAATCATGATCTGAAACAATTAGATGAACAACATGTATCATAATATTCCAAATTTCATACACAAACTCAGGTGATAGGAGGTACATAAAGCCATAAAGTCAAGTAATTGCAAATGTAATATACTTCATTGTATCATCCAAAACCAAGTATTTGATTGTAGTCATACCTCAGATCTCCATGAATAAATGTCATACAATGTATGGATAACAATAATAAACATTTATTTATTAATACCTTATACAATTGTAAGGTATTGCAGCCAAGTTATCCTTCAGTAATATAATAAAAAGATGCTGTGTTAGACCCAACATACTAAACAGTATCGCAATCACAAATTGCCTATTAAAAAGTTGTAAGGGTTTCAATTATGTCACAATTTCAGTGGGTTTAACTGCAACAAGTAAGATCTGCGTGTATGTATGTAGCCACAACAGCATAAATAAAATCCTTATTTTTTTTTTCCTCCCAAGGGTAAATTAGCTGAGGTTAGTTAGCTTGGGCAACTATTGCCCTGCCCTCTGCACATACAAGTGGTCCGAGCAATTCTTCACTTACTCGTAGAACCATTCTATAATACATATATAAATTACTATTCTGCTTTATTTTTATTCCAGCTCACCAAGATGGTTTTCTTCAGAACTGGAGCCCATATATAAAAACAAGTGTCCCACACAGGTCCTGATGTAAGACACACACTTGCAGTTAAGAGATAGCACTCCTAAATAGTGTAAACCCTGCTTGTTGGGAATGTAATCACTCCAAGTGGTTATATTACTTCCTCCTCAGACTGAAAATGACTTAAAGTGTTAAAACTGCTTCCTACTGAGATTGCGAATCACTCAAGTTGTTGATGCTGTCCTTTAGGCTATAGAGGATGAAAATTACTCAACATGCTTAAGTTGTACTCTTTTGAATGTAGGAATTCAATCAGTCATAGAACCAGGGATATGTACTGTATAGTACATAGCCTACTGTTTAATACTGTTTAAAATTCCACTAGTCATTCATCAACATGGGAAAGACTATTAATACACATGTACAATACAGATAAATATTACAGATATGTCATAGGTGTTGTAAACAACCTGTCCTGCATGTAGGAGGGTACATGTGTTTTACCTCCATGCACAAAGACAGCTGTGGGGAAAAACAAATCTTCAAGGATCGCAATTAATAAGTGCTGATGAGTGAGTTTTCTTAATTTGTTTAGAATGAACACGATTCAGGTGATGGTTAGATGATTAGATTTTTTCCCTATATTTTGAGTAAAAGATTAAGCTAAATAACCACAAATAAACATTTTTTATAAATCTTCTTTTTTTTACCCATCTTATACCCATCATACTAAGGGTGCCGGTAATTTCACTGTATGTATGAGTATAATTTTCATTCCAAATTGACATTTGCCTGTACTTTAAGAATCCAATATCTATAAGCAGGAATTTTCCTCCACTTATTGTGTGCTGTGCATCAGTGCTGTGAGCTCTGCAAGGAGACAGTTCACGGCAAAATCCCAGTACAGGGAATGATAAAAATCCTCACAAAGGCAAAGTTAAAATTTTTCGCTGCCCTAAGATCAGTCTGGTAAAGTTGGATTTTAAGCATAGCTCTTCTGTGAGGTTATTCAGTCAGCGTGATATAGATGTTCATAAAGAACACACCAGCTCAGGAGATTTACAGTGTTCCTGTACGCATTGCAATATTTATAATGTAAACTACTGCTGTATAACTCAACTCTTATTGAACTGTGAACCCTGACCTTATAGTCTAGAAGTAACAAATAATGGTATTCCGCTTCACACAATCAATGGTGAATTGATCCCTAGGAGTATATATAAACAGCTATGCTGATGTAAAACTATGGAGTATCATTAGGCTAATTCACAACATTTATTGTATGAGCGATCAGCTGTACTGCTGTGCCAATTATTTCCCTCTCTCACTGGCTCAAACTTTATTACAATCTGATTGTGCATTTGAGGAATGAGCTCCTTGTTAAAAAAAAAAAAAAAAGCAGATGAGACTTTCGCATGGTGGCAGGAGCTGTGTGCCTTAACAGAGAGAAGTGGCTAATTGTATCTTTAGGGATTTGTCAGAAAAGTGGTGAATGGTGATAAATCAGCAGGTAGAAGTGAGACATGGGACCTTACATGAACCCTGCTTCATAAGGAAGGTTTATCATTTCTGGAAATTGCCGTAACACAGCAATTGACAGGGGAGAGAGGGAGAGAGAGAGAGAGAGAGAGAGAGATTACATACTTCCTGACATCAAGCCGAGTCCCCTTTTTATTTTCTAATAAGGAATTCTTTCTTCAGATGTATAATAACAATGTAATTGGGAGAGAGAGCGAGGGACAGAGAGAGAGAGAGAGAGAGAGACTAAAAATGGAAATAATTGGCACAGCAGTGCAGCTGATCTCAAAGTCTATGAATGTTGTGAATTAGCCTGCTCTAATGCGCTGTCATCTCTCTCTCTCTCTCTCTCTCTCTCTCTCTCTCGGATCAATTCCTCATTTTCCATGTTAAGTAGCAAAACATTATTTACTCTACAGTATATGAAATGTAAATGTGTGCATTACCACATTACCTAAGCAGGTGAGGATTTAACTGAAGGGTGTTCCACAAAGCATTGTGGAAATCTTGGGATTTCAACTCATGACCTTCTGGTTACCTATACAGAACCATGAGTACTACTGTCCCACTGTTTCTCCTTTTAGATTAGGAATATTGGCGCTATTTATAGGTCATTTCTGAGCGTCGCTGTAGACCACATTAAACGATCTGGATAAACACATGGATTTTGTGTATGCTGAAGTGGGGCTTCATAGTGAGGCTTTCCTTCTCTATTGCACTGCTATTTTTGTCCCACTTTTAATTCTATATCTGTTAAATCTTTAGAATAGCTTTTGTTTCTATTGTTCTTTCTTTCCTTTCTTTTCCTTTTTATTCTGTACTGATCTGAATCTGCACACCAGACATGTCTAGTCACTTTTGTAATTTTTAAATATAGAACAGTCCTGTATTTTTGTCTTGTCTTCTTTTTTGCCTTTCATGTACAGTGGAACCTTGGATTACGAGTAACACGGTTTACGAGTGTGCCGCAAGATGAGCAAAGATTTGTAATAAATTTTGACTTGAAAAATGAGCATTGTCTTAGTTTATGAGCACAGAGTATCTGTGTGTGTGTGTGTGTGTAATGTGCATGCAAACACACTCACACACATTAACGGAGATACCGTTTTTAAAACCGTTTAAAAATTAGCAAGGAATATCGCTAGTCACACTCAGGTGAGCGCATAATAACGGAATCACTGCAGTCAGGTAAAACAACAACAACAAAAAAAAACAATCAACCAGCTCCTCACCTTTGAAAAAGTCACGACAGAGCAGAGTTTGTGTGTTTGTTTCTTGAGAGGAGTGGGGCTGTAAAGACGAGACCTACAGTCTTAGTGCTTGCAGAGGTCTTACAGTCAACCTTAGTGCTTGCAGAGGTTTTGAGTGTGCGTGTGTGTGTGTCTGTGTAAGGCAGAGAGTGTGTGTGTTTGTTTGGGAACATGAGAGAAGGGGGGCTGGAAACGCGTGCAAGTGTATGTGTGTGTGTGTGTGCGTGTGCGCTCATTCACTTACATCAACAAACACACACACACACACACTCGCTCGCGTTTACAGCCCCCCTTCTCTCAGGTTCCCAAACAAACACACAGCAACTCTTCTCTGTCGCGATTGTTTTCAAAGGTGAGGAGCTGTTTAATTTGTTTGTTGTTTTTTGATGTTGTTGTTGTTGTTTTACTTTACAGCAGTGATTCTGTTAGTATGCGCTCACGCTAGTGTGACTAGCGATGTTCCTTGCTAACTTTTAAGTGGTTTTAAAAAACGGTCTCTCCGTTAATGTGTGTGTGTGTGCACGCACATTTTACATACACACACAGCGCCTGCGTGCACAAACGGAAACACTTATCTGTCGGGATTTATTTTTACATTTTTTTAAAGGTAAAGTGGAGGTTAATTTGTTTTATTTTTACTTTATATTTTGTGTTAATTATTTTTATGTATTAATTTTTTTCAGGCTGTAAAACTAATAATTTGAGTTTCCATTATTTCTTATGGGAAAATTAAATTTGGTTTACGAATGTTTTGGAATACAAACCCAGTTCCGGAACGAATTATGCTCGTAATCCGAGGTTCCACTGTATATGCTTTTTTAAATAACTGTAAAGTTCTTCAGTGTAGAAAAGATCAAGTTTTATCTTAGCTATAGTTATTCGTGTGCATTTAAAGATGTTATCGAACTATGCAAAGTCCTTTTTTGAAACCCAGAATTAAACAATATGAAATAACAAAGATTAATAATTAAGTATGCGATTAAAATTATTGTTACTACCTTGCACTGTAAGACTTTTTTTATTTCATTGTAAAATCTTACATGACAAATAACATATTAGGCCTTTTTTGGCATTATTCAATTTCTGAACAATGCTTTGTTCTGGGGTTCTCCAATTGTTATGCCATCTTTTCTCTCAATACTTTGTCTTATAGCAGGCAATGTGTATACATGTTTATTCACTCAGTTTCATCTTCCTCTAAGACAGTGGTTCTCAAACTGTGGGGCGCGCCCCACTAGTGGGGAATACAGACATGACAGGTGGGGCGCAATGAACGGGAGGAAATAACAGGAAAGTACCTATTCTAATTCATGCTTTTCTTTATTGATAATGAAGAGCGTACGCTCAAAACTAAACAATCACACACAAATAAATGGATCATTAATACAAGTAAATTTAAAATAACATCAGTTGTGGGCCGGGAGAAAAAGTGGAACCATAGGGGAACAATAACTTCGGGCCAACTTGAGCAGCGCTGCCCAGTGGGTCGCGCAGGTTTGTGATTCGAGCAGCGCTGCTCAAGTTGGCCCGAAGTTATTGTTCCCCTGGGCAGCGCTGCGCGACTCTGACAGAAATATACCGCGCCGACCATCAAAATACATTTTCTGGGATGCGCACATACAAACCAGGCATGGCAAGGCGGAAACAATAATAAACAGTCCTGACATTTTAAATAGTTTGTAAATAAAAACATAGTGGGTCGCATTCGAGCGGCGCTGCGCGATCCACCGGGCTGCGCAAATAAACCAGATCATCACTGCGCTATTCAGGTAGTCGCGCTGCGCTGTATTTGCGCCGATATTTGGTTCAATCGGGTGCCACGGTTTCGTCCCACTTTTGATGTGTTTGGCTTCACATACACTTCGACAATGGAAGAAGACGAGCAGTGAGCTTGCTTATATGTGACAAAACCAACAACGAGGAGATTGTAAAGAAAAAAGGTGCCTCGTCTGTGGTGTGGAATTAGTTTGGGTATAAGAAAAGTGATACGAATGAGATGAACGTGATCCACTTTAAATATGTGGATTGCACAACCCTGGACATTACCATTCTTTTGCTACTCGTACAGCTGCTCTTATTGTTCACATATTCTTCATATATTTTCTATATTGTGTATTGTTGTACAGTTATTTTATTTTAACTTTAGTTTTTATATTTTATTTTATTCATTCCTAGTTAAATTTACCCTATTTATTTCCTATTCATAGTCTTTTATTTTAAGGTTTGAATTAAATAGAATTTTTGAATTTGATTTGCAAGGTACGCAAGTTCACTGTTTTAACAAGTGGTGGAAACACGTCAAACCTCTTCTATCATCTGAAATCCAAGCATCCAAACGAATATGGCCAAAGTAAAAAAAAAATGCGGCAAACCTCAGCAATTCACAGTTTATATAAAATTACATTATGTAAAACAGTTTCTTTGTGTTTGAATTTTTATTTATGCATTTTCAAATACAAATTGCTATATTGTGATATATATATATATATATATTGTTACCGAGGTAGAAAATAGCTTCTACTGTGATAGAAGATTTTGGTTATATCGCCCACCACTAATGAAGCCTAACTTGCTTCATGGTGGGGATGGTGGGGGCAGAGGAGAGACCTGTGTGTGTTTTGTGTCTTATACCGCTGGCAGCAGACCGCATGAGACCCAACAAATTAGGAAGACACTTAGAGACAACACACGTTAATAAGCCACTCGACTTCTTTCAAAGAAAGCTGGCAGAATACAGACAGCAGGAGAATCGCATGGTAAAATCTGAATCAGTGGACAGCAAAGCACAAATGGCTTCATTCAAAGTTGCATACAGTATTGGCCAGTGCAAAAAAACTACAAACGATTGCTGAGCAGCTAATAAACATGGGGTCAGTTATGCAAAGATAAGTGACAACGTAAGCCTTTTATAACAATTGCACGTGTATTTTATCTGTTTTTAACTTGGTGTTGTTTGATCTCATTGGTTTAGAAATTGATATTTCAATAAACAGTAAACTTGGCAGATTTCGTTATTATTTTGTTGACAAGTGGGGCTTGAAAATTTGCTCACCCCCTTAAGTGGGGAATGACAGAAAAAGTTTGAGAACCACTGCTCTAAGATATTGAATGTAAGTAATTTTGTTAGACCACATCCCTTTTCTACAAGTGACCTTAGAGGGACCAGGGACAGTATAAAATTCAATTTGTACCACCCACTTAAAAATAATTTACTGTACCATTGGCGGTATATTTTTAAAAATAATCACATTATGTGGGTTTATGGAACAACATCAATTTGCTCTACAGAAATAAAGTAGATGGCTGTGGCTAAAATTGCTTTATGGCTGAAGTGTTGGGTAAATTGTGCAGCTGAGTCTGGCTGCTGATCAAAATGTTACACTCAATTCTGTATGCTTGTGTTGTGTCCTTTGGAGGAAAAAAGGCTATGACAGCAACATACGGTTGCCAAGGTAGTCCTGAGTATGTGTGTCATTTCAATCCCAGCACCCCTTCCTTTTGGTCACAGTGGTGTCCAGTTTTCCTCTGCTTGTGTGTGAAGAGTCTGCTGATGACCTTGTACTTATTATTTCAAACCCTTATGAGATTAACTCAGTGAAGGACATCAGTCAGCCATAACATTAAAACCACCTTGACTTTAGGTTCCCCTTGTGCCACTAAAACAGCTCTGATCTCTTGAGGGATCACTCCATGACTCCGTGTTCTGTGGTGTCTGGCACCAGGACATTAGTAGCAGATCTGTATAAATCTATAAGTGCTGTAAGTTGCAAGCTGGAGTCTCCATGGATCAGACTTGCTTGTGCGGGCCATCCCATGAATGCTCAATCGAATTGAGATCCAGGGAATTTGGAGGCCGGAACAACAACCTTGATTTTAATCTTTACCTGCTGAGGCCCATGAGCAGTATGTGTTCTGATATAATTTTATTATCGTCAATATTAACTCTTTTCAGCTATTTGTCCTGCAGGCTGGCCTTTGGTCTCCATGGACATAGATGAGCTTTTGTTTGCCCGTGACCCTGCCACCAGTTCACTGATATATAATTGATAATCAGCGTTATTCAGTTCACCTGCTGGCGGTGTTAGTGTTATGACTGATCTGTGTACTCGGACGATTTTAATGTGTGGCAAAATAGACTCCAAAAAAGACTTAAAATATTCAGGTCAGAAAATGGTTTTCAGTATTTAAAAGGCTACAAAAGCCATTAGATTTTAAAGGGCAAATTGAAAGTGTGTGAATGGTTACATTTATACATGTCACATTCAGTTGAATTACTCCCTTTTGTAATGAGCCATTTTCTCTTCATTTTTTATGGTACATTTAATAATGTGTTTGTGCCCGGTGATTGCCTCAGTATATACAGTGTATATATAAAACCTGGGGCAGGGCAACAGTGTAAATTAGTGTTGATACTAGGGCTGCAACAACTAATCGATAAAATCGATAATTATCGATAATGAAATTCGTCGTTTACAGGAAAAGGCGCGCGCCCCAAGTCCTCCAAGGTATGGGAGCAATTTACATTAAACACCTCTTATCGGGCGTTAAAATCGAGCGTTTTCTGCTGTTCGTAGTGTCCGGTGAGCGCGGATGAAGTGCCGAGGGTTTTCTACACATACATACGTAGGAGTCAGTGAGAGAGTTCACACGGGCTTTGGTGACGTGCGTTTGTCCGGCTGCGCGGTTATACGGTGTAAAAAAAAACGTTGCATGCAGATTTTTCTTGCCGTTCAAACCCCAACGAACACAAGGAAAACACTTCTAGTTCATTTTCTTCACGTTCATTTTACACTTAGTAGGACCGGATATATCCCATGATCCTACACGCTATACAGAGGGGAAATGCGGAAAAAGGGCAAAATAAACAGAGTGAACCCAGTAGAGGCGAGTTTTTTCTCTCCCTACGTCGCCGTATTACGAGAATTATTATTATTTTTTTTTATTGAGACAAAAAAAAGGATAAAATACACACGAGAGGATTGAAATAAACCGTGTAAACCGTGAAAAGGATGTAGTAGACACTTCAATTAAAAATAATATCATAATCTAGAAGTCTATTATTAAGTTGAATTAATTTAAGAGAATTAAAAATTGAGGTCATTCTTAATAACTGAATGTCAGTGTATTTTTTAAAACTAATATATATATATATATATATATATATATATATATATATATATATATATATATATGTGTGTGTATACGCACAGTGTATGTACACACAGTCATCTGCAATTACTGTTAAAAACAAAAATGTTGATTTACAAAAAATAAGGTTTAAATGTAAAAATAAAAGATTATAAAACCATAAATCAGGGTATTATTTATGTATAAAAGTAACCTTTAAAAAATGCAATAGCAACATAGAGTTTAATTTAATTAAGCAAAGCATCAAATTAAAGGGTCTAGCTTTTATCCAATTAATCGAGATATATATATACAGTGGTGTGAAAAACTATTTGCCCCCTTCCTGATTTCTTATTCTTTTGCATGTTTGTCACACTTAAATGTTTCTGCTCATCAAAAACCGTTAACTATTAGTCAAAGATAACATAATTGAACACAAAATGCAGTTTTAAATGAAGGTTTACGTTATTAAGGGAGAAAAAAACTCCAAATCTACATGGCCCTGTGTGAAAAAGTGATTGCCCCCCTTGTTAAAAAATAACTTAACTGTGGTTTATCACACCTGAGTTCAATTTCTGTAGTCACCCCCAGGCCTGATTACTGCCACACCTGTTTCAATCAAGAAATCACTTAAATAGGAGCTACCTGACACAGAGAAGTAGACCAAAAGCACCTCAAAAGCTAGACATCATGCCAAGATCCAAAGAAATTCAGGAACAAATGAGAACAAAAGTAATTGAGATCTATCAGTCTGGTTATAAAGACATTTCTAAAGCTTTGGGACTCCAGCGAACCACAGTGAGAGCCATTATCCACAAATGGCAAAAACATGGAACAGTGGTGAACCTTCCCAGGAGTGGCCGGCCGACCAAAATTACCCCAAGAGCGCAGAGACAACTCATCCGAGAGGCCACAAAAGACCCCAGGACAACATCTAAAGAACTGCAGGCCTCACTTGCCTCAATTAAGGTCAGTGTTCATGACTCCACCATAAGAAAGAGACTGGGCAAAAACGGCCTGCATGGCAGATTTCCAAGGCGCAAACCACTTTTAAGCAAAAAGAACATTAAGGCTCGTCTCAATTTTGCTAAAAAACATCTCAATGATTGGCAAGACTTTTGGGAAAATACCTTGTGGACTGACGAGACAAAAGTTGAACTTTTTGGAAGGTGCGTGTCCCGTTACATCTGGCGTAAAAGTAACACAGCATTTCAGAAAAAGAACATCATGCCAACAGTAAAATATGGTGGTGGTAGTGTGATGGTCCGGGGTTGTTTTGCTGCTTCAGGACTTGGAAGGCTTGCTGTGATAGATGGAACCATGAATTCTACTGTCTACCAAAAAATCCTGAAGGAGAATGTCCGGCCATCTGTTCGTCAACTCAAGCTGAAGCGATCTTGGGTGCTGCAGCAGGACAATGACCCAAAACACACCAGCAAATCCACCTCTGAATGGCTGAAGAAAAACAAAATGAAGACTTTGGAGTGGCCTAGTCAATGTCCTGACCTGAATCCTATTGAGATGTTGTGGCATGACCTTAAAAAGGCGGTTCATGCTAGAAAACCCTCAAATAAAGCTGAATTACAACAATTCTGCAAAGATGAGTGGGCCAAAATTCCTCCAGAGCGCTGTAAAAGATTCGTTGCAAGTTATCGCAAACGCTTGATTGCAGTTATTGCTGCTAAGGGTGGCCCAATCAGTTATTAGGTTCAGGGGGCAATTACTTTTTCACACAGGACCATGTAGGTTTGGATTTTTTTTCTCCCTAAATAATAAAACCCCTCATTTAAAAACTGCATTTTGTGTTTACTTGTGTTATCTTTGACTAATAGTTAAATGTGTTTGATGATCAGAAACATTTTGTGTGACAAACATGCAAAAGAATAAGAAATCAGGAGGGGGGCAAATAGTTTTTCACATCACTGTATATATATATATATATATATATATATATATATATATATGATATGCAGATGGCAAGTTGACAGTGTTTATATATATATATATATATATATATATATATATATATATATATATATATATATATATATAATATATTTATATATAATTATAAGCAAAACATCAAATTAAAGAAGCGTTGAGCTTTTATACGATTAATCGAAACAATAATTGGCCAACTAATCGATTATCAAAATAATCGTTAGTTGCAGCCCTAGTTGATACAAGTTTCTTAAAAAATACCTGTAGACTGTGATATTTATTAGTGATACATCTAAGGTGATTTATCACACAGATCAGATGTGAAGAAATGCTCCAATAAATTTACATACTTTGCCTTCTGATCAGTACTGTGTTTTGATTTAAAAAAAAAAAAAAAACAGTCGTATACCAGACAATGTACTAATTAGCAGTGAACATTCTAATTAAATTCTATCATTAGATTGCACTCACACTTTTTTTATTTCTTTACATATTTAATGTCCTGGGGGTTTGCTCACAAAAGAAGGCCATTTAGTGCTGAATTTCACATCTGCAGTGCTGTCTCTTTGATTGTACAATGCCTAGAGACTTCTGTCTGCTTAAGTGATGTGGAAATAAAATCAGGTTCTCTGAAATTGTAATAATAAGTGTAAAGGGTGAAGCTCCAGCTCTGAGGACAGTCTTACTTGATTAATTTTCTCTCTGCTGTCATTTCAAGCTTTCTCTCAGGCACTTTACCCCAGGAGTTTGAGACAATGATCTGAGAGCGTAGCAGAAGAGGAAGAAAGACAACGATAGTGAATGAGAGTTAGGGTAAGAAGTATGAGGGGATTGTTGAGGCATTAAGTTTAATGGCATACACTTTGAGAGATTTATTGTTTTGCTCTAAATTTCTGCAGTTTTGAATAACAACAACCACAAACACATTGCGTTGTGGCTCTTTGTGAGTAGGTATAATGATTCATGGTCATGCAGCTACCTGAATTAGTAACAGATCTTCTTTTTATTGTTGTTGGTGAATTCAAAAAACATAAAAACTATATAGTACTACATTTCCTTTGCTAATTTGTATAAGTGCACTGAAATCAACTATGCCCTGGTTTGGGGATACAACTTACTGTATATCCACCAGCATCGTACACTTTGCGAATGAGCATCCTGACTCTTTTTCTTGCTTATTTTCTTTTTGTATTTCATGGATTAACTTCGGGCTTGTACTGCATATACAGTACTACTAATGTTCCCACCATGCTGCCAGTGTTTCTTGCCACCATGGTGGACACATCCTTAGGGCGTTTGTATATGTCACTGCAAACAGTATGGTTGTTTATCATGTCCTTTAACCAGTGAGCTCAGGAATTACAGGCTCTTAAATAAATCTGATACATTGGTACATCTTGGTTGAATCAGTTGAATTCCTGACCCAGGAAATGTGAAAGGTTTAGCTTTACTTGCATCCCTGCTGCAGCTAAGACACACTTCTGCATTAGCTGTGACCATCAGAACGCTCTGTTGGTTTGCTCAGGGGCCGTGCATTCCAAGCTTTCTGCTGCGGCAGTGCCAGCAAGGAGCTAACCTTTCTCTACATAGACGGCTCTGTAGCCTTGTCTACCCTTTGCATTACTCCCTGCTGTGATCAGACAGCATCAGAGAAAGACTACTGAATAATCAGCAGTATTCCCATAACCTGCAAGCTTCAGGCCTCGCTATCGGCAATATACTGCAGTTAGGGTAAGGTTCTTTAAGTACCTGTCAGAAATGTTCTTGGTCTAAAATGGTTTTAACATTAATCATCGCCCATGATTCAACTTGATTGGTGCCTGGCTGAAGAGCTAAAAGGCCTGCTCTAAATTACAAGAAGAAGAGAATTTTCAACATTTTACAGGAAGTTACTTTAAAAAAAAAAGAAAACTAACTATGCCCCAGCGTAACACAATCCATCCGCCACATGTATGTTGTATGGATAGTGTGATTTCTTCATGTCATCATTGTTTGTCTGGTTTCCTGAAGGGTTTTAGCTCTGCAGTCCAATGACATGACTGTAGGCTGATTATTTTTTCCAAAATACCTTTGTGAGTCCAGGGCCTCCCCTGCCATGTGCCCTGAGTTTCCTGGGATAATCTTTAGGGCACTGTGACCCTACACAGAGTACATGGAATAGCCAATGGAGGGATAGATGACTATTGTCAATCATTTTTGTCACTTTTGAATGTGATCCTACAGTAGATCATCATATATATATATACACACACAGAATACTATCCGGTAAGTGGTGATATGAGGGAGAACAATCAGGACAGACTTTATGCGACTTTTTGCCACTGTATACAGTATGTGTAGAGAGCTCGCTGACATTAGTCACGACTTGAATTTCCTAGGAATTTCACAGCAGTGCTAGCTATGAATTAGGGACAACTAACTGTTTGCCATCCTCCAGAGCAAAATATTCCTGCCAAGCATTTTTTCTAAAATCACATCCATTGTTTGAAATTAATGAGTGGTCTTAAAAATATGATGTGTTTTAACGTAAATAACATGGGCAAAGAAGTATCGATGTGTGCAAGCGTGCCATTTCAGAAGATAGACGCATTTATATTAGAGTCAGATAAATGTCCCTTGTAATTATGAATGTGAACTGATCAGAACTGAGCAAAAAAATTATTTGAAATGAGCAGTGTGGATTGTAATGTGAACATATCCTTTGTTACATCCACTTTATTTTCAAGTTTTTGCTACTTTCACCTGACTCCTATTTTAGCATTGAGAGCTACAGTAACGTCGTAGCAGCTGCTTCAATATATTGACATAATTTAAAATCAACATGCATGTTTAACGACAGAGAAAGCAAAGGTAATATTTAAGGCATGTTATTATGTAATATTTTCTAACTTGGTTTGCACCATTGGTTTTTGGATTATATATCAAGTTCTGGCAAATATCTGCTCTTTTGTATGTTGCCAGTTTTATATTTCAGTGATGGCACCCTGGCAGCCCATATGCAGGCAGTGTTTCATCTCAGATGTCCAAATTTTTAGTTTTTTATGTTTTGATCAAATATTTAGATTTAAAAGATTTTCAGCTATAGATCTATACAGATTCATTGTCAGCTGTCTTAATCAAATCACAGAATATCTTATAATGTGATACCATTCATAAATAAAATATATACTACTGTGGTATTATTATATTACTATACCTGAATAATGTCAAGTATTTAGGCTTTTTTTGTCTATGTTTGTCTACGTTTTCTTATGATGACATAGGACTCTTTGTATGCGTTTTTGATAAAAGCTACCTTTAAATATGAGAACCAAATATCCCTGATCGTAGCAGCTTTACATGTGCATGATGGTAGGATTAGGTTTCCATAGAAACACACAGTTGTAGTCCTGATTACATAAGTTCTTTTCCCCTGTGTAAAATAAATTGATGGGGTTTTAACTCTTCTCCACCATCTTTTATCACAGGCCTGTTAGAGACTGGATTGATCAATTGAATGAGGCAAAATGAATTTTGCATTATTGCATTTTAATTATAAGCTTGAAGGGTGAAAGTGGGAGAAAGACCATTTGTTTTTGAATTTGTTCGAATTCAGTTCTGCATTTGCTTTGTTCAAGTTCATGATGCATCATGAATAATAAATATAATCAAGCTGTTCTCAGTGTTGTGGCAGAAAATGCATCCAGTTATGTATGTTGGATATTAAAGTGATATAGCAGTCCTCCTAATTTGTTGTATTCATGCTTGATATTGACTGTGCCCTTTCATGTACCTTTTCCTTGTTTTAGTCTTTGTTGTTTTCGTCTCGTCCTCTCCTGCTGCTGAGCTGAGTAATGCTGCTTTTTTCTAGATGACAGGTGTTGCATATCAGAGGCAAAAGACAAATTGCCTCTGATGCGTCATATTCGCAGGCATTGCCAGAAAGTATAATCCCTAATAATCCTTGCGTCCTCTGATAACTGGCAACCAAACAGCACAAATCTAATGGGGTTCTACATCCCAGTGTTTATCCTCATTTGGTCACTTGCAGCTCCAATTAAGCTCCGTGCTGTCTTAGTGATCCAGGAATATTTCTGTGTGCCTTCCTATCAACTTTTGAGAAATGAGGCAGAAACAATGTACACATCCAAGCGGAGCTGTGTGTTCACCCTTACACATCTGTGGACTTGTGTAAACAGTGTTGGCCATATACTCAACCTCGAAAACACAGCCATAATTTTATAGGGGCGCCGTGGTGATTATTAGTTTATTTATACAGTAAATGGTTACCCAACACTTATTCCAAGGGCACTTTCAGCTGCAGGCGCTTGTATAAGAATAATTGTTATTTGCATTCATACAGTATTTTAGATTAGAAAAAAGCCTACAGCTCTATGAATGGCTTCAGAATATAAGATGTTATACACGCAATAAGTAAAGCATAAAAAATCTGATGGCTGTGAGAAGGGGCACTGTGAATAAAATGCTGTTGTTTCTTAGCACTTCCTTTAGCATCATGTAGTGGCTCATAGTCCAATTTGTTTAAATGAACAAATGAATGGTCTAAACAAAATATCTTGTGTGCTCTCTCTCTCTTTCTCTCGCTTACTGTGAAATATTTCACAGTGCATAGAAGGAGAGGGAAGAGGCATGATAGCAAAATGGATTTTTGATGAGGATAGGTCTGCCCTCTTGGAAAGTAATTTTGTACTTTATGAAAGTGGCAGCGTTATAACACCATACCCGTAAAAAGTCTCTAGGAATAAAGAAGCCTGTACTGTGCTGATAGCAAATGGCCTTTGCAAGTCTTCATGTGAGGAAATGATTTATGTGATCCCTTCATATTACTTTCTATATTTATAGCCTTTTCCCGTCTTTCTTGCTTTCAGTGTTGTTGTGTCGAGGTTGGAGGAAAGCAAATGAAACCTGCATATAGGTTTGTGAATGTAAAAAAAAAATTTTTTTTTTTTACATTTATCTTGCAAAGAATGTGTCCTGCTGAATGTACTGTAGGCACGTGAAAGCCTTTCATTTTTTCAATTGTTAGTACTGTACAATCAGCCTGTCTCTGAAATATGATTGATGGTGTGCTACTTTGAGTGACCCTATCTCACAAGTTCCCCAAGCCCTGACCCCTCATCAGGTCTGTTTGTCTGGCGTAAATCCGCAACAGTACTTTGATTATCTTAACCTCCCATTTGTTTTTACCTGACAATGCCACAATGGAACTGTTGTTAAAGAGGAAGATTAGGAAGCAAAGATTAAGATTAAGCCAAGTGCTGCCCCTGGCTGCATTTGCATTCACTGGCTTTTGTGACCTGAGCAATTATTAGCGAGAGGTTCGAGTAATTGAATTTGTTATTTGGTGAGAGAATGTTTGCAGAGATAGTAATTAGAAACAGTAGAAGCAGAAAACACTATGAGAAAAGTATACTCTATGGTCTACTACAAATTTATTTTCTTCTATATAACCCAAGTTACCCATTACAAATTTTAGCACCTCATACTTTCCCCTTGAATGGATGATGCATGGATCTCAAGACTAATAGTATTAATTGTTTTTGTGTTAAGGGAGTGTTAAATGTTACCCTGAGTGACATCTTTGTGGGATAGATGTTATATTATTAGCTCATCTAACACGTTAGGTCTAATAAGATGTGCCAAAGGGGGAGGGGGGGTCATGTTACAGCAGCAGGGATGCAATATGACCAGCTTCCAGTTGTTCTGCCTGTCATACTCTGTGACTTATTTCTTTATTGTAATTGAATTGCATTGCAGTGTAAAATATAGTGTATGAATAAATCTATCTGAACATGTTCATGTCCCAGTGTTAAAAAAAAAACTGAGTTGAACTACAAAAACTCTGCACTGTTGGATTGGCTAAAGTTGATTATACGTTTAAGAAGACTCTCTCCACCCATCACCTTTTTTCCTTTTCTCTATGTCTACCTTCATAGCATAATGTTCTCATATAATATATATACCTTCTACCTCAGTGGGAGTATTTCATTTTAAGATAAAGACAATTTAGGTTATGTAAAGTAGTACTCTCTCCTCCCTGCTCCTGGTTGTGGTGATAACTTTTTTGCATTATTTATGCTTAATAATTTTATGCCCTTGGTGCTATAGTGTGCAGTGATACTTTTGAAAATATAAACTAATCCTGAGAGTGCTTTGAGATAAACACTATTCTGTCTCATGGTTGTAGGTTTGAAATTGGCGAAATTGACTAATTCCTAAACAGTCACAGTATTCCTATTAGTCTAAATTATTTTGTCTACCATCGAGTTTCATGTCATGTTATAGATCTGTAGCTTTGAAGCAATATGAATGTATGCATAGTACATATCTTTTTTTTTGTTTACATTGTTTTGCAGTAATTGATTACTTGGATGAGTGAGCACATGCACATGTAATGCATCCATATTCATTGACTTCACAAAGGCACTGCTGTTTCATTGTGAATGTTTTTCATTACACTCTAAAAACGGTTTCCATGTCTGCTTGATACATTAGGTAGTTATTGGTTGTGTGATGGAGGCTTCCAGTAGGCTTTTGAATAATAATATTCTGCTAGGCTTTGATGATGCATTGGTTTTATTTCTGCTTGATTAATCCTTGTGATGTGTAAATTTCATTATCCTTTCATATCTTGTCTTGCAGGCATGACTTGCCAAGCGAGAACGTCATACACGGAGGATGAGGTGTTGTGGGGCCATCGGTTCTTCCCTGTCATCTCTCTGGAGGAGGGATTCTTCAAGGTGGACTACTCCCAGTTCCACGCCACGTTTGAAGTCCCCACGCCACCCTACAGTGTTAAAGAGCAAGACGAGGCCCTGCTCATGTCCTCGCCGCTTACAGCTCCTTCGTTGTGTAACAGTGGTGAGAAGAACAACTCTTTGGACTGTCTGGAGCTTTTGGAGGACGTGGAGACAACCACCAAGCTCCCAGCTAAGCTGCAGAAGATGACTGGACGTGACGGGCTGCCAAGGAAGCTGCTTCGAATGAGCTCAACTACGTCAGAGATGGCCTACAGTCTGGGAGACCTATCCACAAAGCTGCAGCGCATCAGCTCTGTGCCAGGTGTCTCTGAAGAAAAGAATGCATCTAAGAGCTGCAAAATAAATGCTGAGCCCATCAGCCAATCAGTGGCAGATTTGCCTCCCAAGCTACAGCGAATGGCAGGGGGTGGAGGGCGCATGGACGGACATTTACCACCGAAATTACGAAAGATGAACTCGGACCGATTCACGTAGATGATGCTAGGAACCACACATACTGTATGTACTGTACTGCTCCCTTAGGCTTGCTAGCATGGACAGAATCTTATGCCTAGCATACCTATGAATGAGGAGAACTGAATAAAGCACATTTGTGGAGATTTGTGGATAGACATGCAGCAAGCACATTTTTTTCAGGTTGTGATTTTAAGCACATTCTGGCATGTATGAAACATTTACATAAGTGCATGGTAATGCAGTTTTTGCTGTCAGGCATGGATTATTTAGGCACGTTTATTTAAAGAATGAATAAAATTTGCTGAGACAAGCTGGTCATATGAACATCAAGCCATATGATTGGACAAGAAATTTATTTTGAGTTTTTTTTGTTGTCTAATGTAAAAGTGTTTCTTAGATTCTGTTAAAACGCATGTTTACTTGAAGAGGTAATCTATGCTAATGTTAGCCTTGAATATATTACCTTTTTTCACTTTTCTCAGCTTGTTAATAGTTGTTTTTAAGATTTTAAGAGACAGGGTAAGCTCCACTCTTCTACAAAATCGGTTCAATTCATCAAAACAGTTTTATAAGAGGAAAGTTGCACAAGCTAAGTGGATCTTAATGGTTTTTAGAACCATCAGCTCTGTATTGAAGAAAAAAAGTACAGAAATTTGCAAGACATTATATATCCCAGATCTCGTTTAGTGTCTAGATGAAAATCACTGCACTAGTGTCAATGCATTATCCCCTCTGCCTAAATTAAGCAATAACTAAATGCTGTAAAAACACTGACCTCTGTGTAACTACTTTGACTAATTTGTCTGTTGTACTGACATCTGAGACACATGAACATGTATTTTGAACTCCTGTAAATTCCAGGACATGCCTTTTGTGGTTGACTGTTTAACAAGAACTATTATTAGTTTTTCCAGCTTTACTAGTGCTTTAAATTAATTTTGATAGTTTACATATATTGTAGTCTAAATATACTAAGACTGTTGTATAATTATAAACTAAATACCATACAAAAAAAGAAAAAAAAATGGTTCAATGTTTAACCTTTGAAATAAGCATAAACTCATGTATTATCTAACCACACACTTAATTCTCTCCCTCACTGCTTGATTGAATGTCAAGGTAGATTCATGCATGCAAGTGCCTGATCCGCTGAAGTGGTGTCTAAATCTTGTTAATGCACCCTGACTGAGCAGCACTCTTTCCCCTGAGCCTCTGTCTTTATCACCATGGAGATCTTGGCACCTACTGCCATTTACTGTCCCACTATTAGCCTCACAATGAGGAAATGATAGTGGAGATGGCCTTGTGTTATAGAATAAAAGCTTTTGCTCTGCATCTAACAGAACACAGTGGCAATATCATCATGCACAACCTGTAAAAGGAAGCTGCAATAGATGGTAAAAAACCCACTGCACAACACACTGGACTGCACCCTTTATTAGTATAAAGCACCAAGGTCTGACTTTGTAACTTTTATATGATTTTCATGTCATTCTCTTTGTGTTTAGTAAGCCAAAATAATAGATAATAAAAGTTTTTTTTTTTACCTGTTTAACCAAACAGCTCAATTAAACATGTAACCAAGACAATGGAACTAATGCCATGCCAACATCTTGGATTTTTCCTTTGATTTTTAAAATGATCTGATTATCAAGAATGGAAGTACGGAAAATGCCTGTTATTTATTGAGGAAGTCAATGTCATGGTTTTCTATAGTAGATTACCTCAGTATACATAATATACATAAAAGTCTCCCTTTATTTATGTCAATTCTTAAATATACTGTAAGACCCAATAAACCTTTTTATATATTTTGTTAGTAAAGTAAGGTTTCATGTGTTCTTTCATATATTATTATATGGATAAGCATAAAACCTTTGAATTTGCAAACGTATGACATGGTTGACTTTACGATACACATATAGACATATCCAGTCTTCACTCTGGTAGACTGTAAAATACTTCTGAAAGCACACAATTAAGGCATATTATATATATATATATATATATATATATATATATATATATATATATATACTGCTATCAGCATAGCAAAAAGAAATTCTAAACTGTAATGACAATACCATAAATAAAACAATTTAATCTGTTTGTGTGTGACAACTGTAAATTTCTTTCATGATATTATGATAGTATCCAAATGTTATTAAATATAAATAATATTAAGTAAGCATTATAACACTTAGGTTTCTTAGATCAATTCGCTTTTCTCAAAAGCTTGGAAACTGCACAAAAAACAATGTGAGCACACTTGTAAAGATGCGTACATGTACAGTACACATTTAGTTTGTTTGGTTAGTTTGTTTAGAAAAGTATCCTCTAAGGGTTACTCGAATATTCTTTGGACTGATAAACTTTTAAGCCTTTTAAAGAGGTATTTATTTTATATATATTTAGTAGCGTTTTTCACCGCTAGCAGGGATTTTGGAGGACGAGTGAGCTTACTTGCTCCCCAATGCAAATGGCTGGGGAGTAGTTTATTGAACACAGCACACACATACAGTACAGGTCACGCACACACGCCCAACTTGGCCGAAGCCACTAACCCAAACACCCTTCTCTACCATGGTGGACACATATGGCGCTTTTCCACTGCATAGTACGGTGCGACACGGTTCAGTTCTACTCACTTTTTCCACTGGGAACAGTACCTGGTACCTGGTCCTTTTTTTAGTACCACCTCAGCCGAGGTTCCAAGCGCGCCGAACCGTTACCAAAACGTGACGTGTAAACACGGCTGGTCACTGATTAGCCGGAGAAAATCGTCATTACTGCGTCACTGAGCTTGCGACACGAGACACAACAGAACCGCTATATTTAGAACAGCCAGAGAAGGATCGCACGCACCTTTTTGTATTAACCGTCGGCCTCTTTTGAAACAAACTCCTTCGTCTCGCTGTTAAAAACATCCACATGCCAAGAATGAAGAACACCATGCCGTCGATATGCTCCATTGTTGTGTTTGTTTGTGGCGTGTTTACGATGACGTCACGACAGTAGTGGCGCCGCGACTAAACGACACGTGAGTAATCCCGCCCACTCTAAAGCGTTACTACACTGTAGTGGAAGCGCAAACCGAGCCAAACTGCGCCGAACCGAAGTGAGTTGAACTGAACCGTGTTGTGCCGTTATATGCAGTGGAAAAGAGGCAATAGAGAACCCCCGCAAGGCATGATGGTCGTCAGCCGCCGCCCCGCCCACGCCACACTGCCCCCACCCGAGCTGTCACCGTCCCCGGTCACCATGACTCCCAGTCTTGGAGGCGTTAAGGTGGTCGGCGCTCCGCTGTGAACGCCGGGGTCCTTTTGTGGAGGAGTGCAACATTGTCCCGGAGGCGGTCCGGCCTCCGCAGAGTTCAATGTTTCGCCGGCGTGCAGCTGGTAAGGCACAAGACGTCTCGGTGGAGCAAAACTCACACCCGCCCCGCCAACCGCACTCGATAGATGACATCAGAGAGCTGAGCGAGTACCGTACAGGGGCCCACCCAGTGAGACTTGAGCTTGGGTGAGAGCCCTCTCTTCCTTCTGGAGGAACACACCCACACCTGCTCCCCAGCAGCAAAGCCTCGCCCCCGGCTGTGAGTGTCCACGCTCACACGCTCCCCAGGTGCCCCCACCTGAAAGTCCTGCAGCGGTGCCCGCGAGCGCTGGGTGGGGCCCTTCTTTGCTGTGTAGTGGACTCTGTTCACTGTCCAGCTGTGGCACATGCGAAACGACTGCGGGCGATGCTCTCGGCGAGGCAGTAACTTGGCACACGCGCTCTTCACCTCGCTCGCAGTACCGACGACGCACTTTGCTGCCCGGCCGTAGGGATAAAGCGTCGGCGTTAGCGGGCAGTTGTCCCGCTTGGCGGGCTACCGGATATTCACCTGGCGCGACCAACCGAGTACATACTGTATATATATATATATATATATATATATGTACTCGGTTGTACTGTATGGAAGCTTAGTTGTTCCTATCATAAAATGACAAAACAATAAATTAAATAAAGCTGGACACAATAATTAGGCTGTCTGCTCTTCAGAGCTGCAGTGGTTTCCCACCTGCCCTACTGCTGACTGATGCTTCTGGAATAAATGCTGAAACCATGTCACTCCAGTGGTTCAGATAAACAGAAAATACTAAATATAACCACTTTTACTTTGTTCTTTTACCTGTTCTACTTGTTTACCCATCCTGCACAGCTTTTATCAGACAAAGAACAGACAGCAAGTGGGGCTATGCAACTTTTCAAGATCAGTTAGAATCCTAATACAGAAAAGGCTATGGGAAAGTGTGACTGTAGGAGTTTTGGGCACTAACGTCAGCAAGACAGCATTCAAAGTTAACCCCAAAGGTGTTCCATGGGATTGAGGTCAGAGCTCTGTCAGACAACTTGAGTTCACTCCACTCTTCAACATAATTCTTAATGGACTTTTATTTGTGCAGTTTAGGTTCCGCCTCTAGTTCCAATAAATTTGCCTAGTTCCTTAACACCTCTTATATTAACAATACCTCACACAAAGACACCCTACATGATTGTGTGCTTTGTAAAAACTTCGTGGAAAGAACATTATATATGGTCTGATGATGGTCTGGTGTCCAAATACGTTTGGCCACGCAATGTATCTAATGGATCCTTTCCCTAATTATACACAAATGTTTAATTTATCTTTTATCAAAACCTGTATAGTGGTGGCAAAGCTAAATATCTGGATGTGTAGAGGATGTTGGCTGACTGTGTGCTGATGAAGAGGATGCAGATGTCAGAGTGTTTTCTCTGCTGGTGTCCTTGTCAGCAATTGTGGAGCTTTTAATCTCATCAAATATGTTGTTGGCCTACAATAATCCCTGAAAATGCTGGAGTATGTTGCTTCGGTTAATATATTAGTAGTAACACAGTTATAAGGATTATAAAGACAGCCTAAGATTAATAGTCTTGGTTGTCAAAGAGAGGGACGGGTATTACAGTAAGCAACACAGTGGGAATCACAGTAAAACATAAATAAAAATAAAACATTTTGGATGGTGTTTTATAGAACAGAGACAAATTATGTTCTTGAAAAAGGATAACACACTCAAGACTCTTTTCTTTCTGTATTGATTGAAATAAAGGCACAGAACAAATCAACAGTCTCTCATTAACAAGCTGAATAAGGCTTCAAGACTTTGTATTGATTGATTTACCAGGCAATCCAAATGTTGGCAAACTTCTCACCCTTTTCTCTTGCCTTTTCACTTCTAAGTTTGTATCACTTATGTTATTCCTGTCAACCCATCTGTGCTGTGTTCACTCTTTGCTTTTGTCACTCTCTTCCTTACAGAGCAAGAGAGCACCTAATCATCAGTGTAGTGATGTTGATGGTATTAATGGAGATTTGCTCTCCATGCCAGACACATGGGGGAATATCTCATCCACAACAGCTGCCTCTTCTTCTGAGGGGAGCGCAGATGGGGGTGCACCTGCGGACCAATACCACACACACACACACACACACACACACACACACACACACACATGCTCACACATGTGCATGCACACACACATGCTGTATTCTGAAGTTTTTGTTTTTGCTCTGTAGCTCTGTAGCTGACGTTTTATTCCATTAATGGTAGATAGAAACACATTATCTGGATTTTTATGCCATTGTCATTTTTGTACTATTTATATGAGCATGGCATCAGAATGTATCCTCTTCTTATTTCCTACAGCATACAAACTGAGGAGGAATTCGTCATAAACTCAGCCTTGAGTAATATTTCTGCATTCTAGCCCAAAAAACATGACATCATATTTGCTCCCCTATCTGTTGGCTGTGTTTAGAAAGTAGGCTCGGGAGAGAAGTGGAAGAAAAGAGAGAAAGAGGAAAAAGGAGAGAACGAGCAAGACAGCATAAACAAGAAAAAAAAACATTTTGTAACAGCATTGTTTTCAGACTGGCAACAGAAATAGAAAAGACAAAGCTCTTCTCCACAAGTAATTCACACTTTCTAATATTACATGTCTTCTTAACACACTCTAACAGGCTCTACAACATTTTCAGTACTAGCCAGTGGTACATATACTGTAAATATAAAATATTCAATCATACAAGAAACAGACTAGTGTATATTCATGAATGCGAATTAATACTTTACTATTACATTGTATTTCGTTGTAAAAAAAAAAAAAAAAAAAAAAAAAAAAAAAAAAATATATATATATATATATATATATATATATATATATATATATATATAGTTTCAGAATATATAAAGTCAGTTAAAGTCATTTACATTAATTATCAATCATATATAATTATATATTAGCATTATATGTTAACAGGATCATGGGCGCCCATGTCAACCAAACCCTAGTCTGTCCGGTCTGGTCCCACAGAAGAGCCAATGTAGCACAAATTCCTGATCAAAGTCAATGTTTACAATAAAAAGATATTAGAAGACCCAGTGCATCACAGCCTGACACATATGTGCCCAAGCAGGCAAAGAGTCCAAGATTGTTGATCTGGCGTCCAAATTCCCCAGACCTCAATCCAACCAATTATCCATGGAATGTGCTGGAAAAACAAGTCCAATAAATGGACACTCCATTCTGCAACCCACAGCACCCAAAGGATCCGCAGCTAACGTCCCAGTGCCAAACACCACAGCACCCCCTGCAGTGCTGTTTATTGAATATGCACATACTGTGTAGAAAGTGTCTGAATATACTGCTGGTGCTCTGCATGAATCTCATGTGTGTTTTTTTGTTTGAGTCGAAAATTGGTGCTTAATGATCTGCTCTAAATACTTCAAGAGCAGGGGTTTCTGCAGTAGTTACCTAGCAACTGCAAGCTGTCACTCTACTCTAACGCTCCAGAGTTTTAGACCCCAGTTTGGATTTGATTAAAGCACAAACACACACACACACACACACACACACACGCACGCACACACACACACACACACACACACACACTGTAGTACAGATTAAAAAGAAATACATATACATATACATATAATATACATGTGGATATTTGACTTTCATTTTTCACTCTCATATCTCTCAAGCTTCTTTTACCAACTTCTTTTTAAGTTTAAGTAGACTTAATTGTCTCATCACACACAGATGGAATTTTAGGAATCAAATATACAGAACAATAGTTCCCTCAAAATATCAGCATTAATACATAAATTTAAACATAAAACAATGTCAGTCAAAGCAATAGTGACAGCCCACAGAAAATCAATAAATACTGTACATTAAATACAGACATTATTCTATACAATATGCTGAAAAACAATATGTAAATATAGTTGCAAGCAACGATGACGGGCCCAAGCACCCTGTGCTATCGCCACCCCGGGGGCACCGCACAAACTGTGTGTTATTTGAGTGTGTTAAGACCAAGCCATCGCCACCCGGTTGTACCGCACAACTTACACACATCATACACTATACAGAGCTAATGTCAGTTTGGGCTCATGCGTGTGTATGAACCACCTGGGGAGATGCCGCGCTCCCGACATCCTTCTACGAGGGACTGGCTTCATGAATTAAAGATGAGCTCGCCGGACGAGAACTTCCCGCTACGCTGGAAGGGCTGATCCAGCTTGCCCTTCGAGTTGATCAGCGCCTCCTTTCTCGCCCAAAGCCAGCCCCGAGGACCCTGCCGCCTGCTCCCACCTACTCCTACGCCACCCCACGACCACCTGCAGCCTTCACCACCACCGGACATGTCAGATCTCCACCTCCTGCCGTGGTTAACACCGGAGCCGGGGAACCCATGCAATTAGGGCGCGCCTCCCTGACTGTGAAGGAACGAGAACGAAGATTTCGGGAAGGATTATGCGACTACTGCGGGTCAGCGGCTCACCACCGGGCGATTTGTCCACTTCGTCCAGGAAACGCTCAGCCCCGGTGAGCAGGAGGAGAGACTCACCGGGCCCCATCCACATCTCCACCGCTACCAGCACCACCATCTCCCGCCTCACGGTTCAGGTAACCCTTCAATTTGGCCGCAAACAAGTTCGAAGTGCGGCGTTCATCAATTCCGGTGCCGCCGGCAACTTCATTGACTCCACTTATGCCAAAAAAATGGGGGTAAAAATCGAGGCATTATCCCAGCCAGTTCAAATCACCTCTGTCGATGGTCGGCCCTTGTCATCTAGCCCCATCACTCATCAGACCCAACCCATCACGTTCACCATCGATCAACACCAGGAACAGATTCAATTTCATCTTCATTTCATCACCTCCCATCATTCTCGGATACCCCTGGCTGCTGCAACACGACCCTCTCATCTCGTGGACCCGGAATCGGATACTCCAGTGGGGGCCGACCTGCTCTGAACTTTGCCTACGGGCTCAGGCTGGGACATGTTCCAAGGAGTCCGAGGCCCCCGATGTCGAAGTCAACGCCATCCCTCTTGCCTATCGTGACCTGGCTGGAGCTTTTTGTAAACGAAGAGCCACCCACCTTCCACCACATCGCCCTTACGACCTGGCGATAGAGCTTCAGCCGGGTTCCGTCCCTCCCCGCGGCCACCTCTACTCACTGTCGGCCACTGAGACGCAGGTGATGGAGGAGTACGTCGCCAGCGCTCTTCGCCATGGAATCATCCGGCCCTCCACGTCGCCAGCAGCCGCGGGGTTCTTCTTCGTGAAGAAGAAAGGAGGCAAACTTTGCCCATGTGTCGACTATCGGGAGCTGAATAAAATCACCATAAAGAACCGACACCCGTTGCCGCTCACCAACTCAGCCCTGGACGCCCTCTCTGGCACCAACGTGTTTACAAAGTTGGACCTCCGGAGCGCCTACAACTTGGTGCGCATCAGAGAGGGCGATGAGTGGAAGACGGCCTTCATTACCCCCACTGGACATTATGAGAGCCTGGTCATCCCATTTGGACTCTGTAACGCACCCTCGGCCTTTCAACAATTCATAAATGATGTCCTTAGGGAAATGCTAGGCCGATGGGTGTTCGTTTATTTGGACGACGTCCTCATCTATTCTCGCTCCACTGAAGAACATATTCAGCATGTCCGGGCTGTTCTCAAGAGATTGCTCGCTCACCAACTGTACTGCAAGTTGGAAAAGTGTGCTTTTCACAAGCACTCCACCACGTTCCTGGGTTTTGTCATCTCGCCCCAGGGTGTGGCCATGGACCCGCAGAAACTAGAAGCTGTTCGTCACTGGCCCCTACCCAAGACTCTCAAACAGCTTCAACGGTTTCTCGGGTTTGCGAACTTCTATCGTCGCTTTATCCGGGGCTACAGTACAGTTGCAGCACCACTGACCAGTCTGACCAGGCCCTCCTCTCATCTCTTCCAACTCACTCCTGCTGCCATTTCTGCATTTAAGGAACTTTGCCACCGTTTTACCACCGCACCTATTCTTCTTCACCCAGATGCCAACCAACCGTTCGTTGTGGAGGTGGACGTGTCGGATGTGGGTGCCGGCGCTGTTCTCTCCCAGCGAGGTCCAGACCAGAAGCTACATCCATGTGGCTTCTTCTCCAAGAAATTTGATCCCACTCAGCAGCGATACGGGGTAGGGGACCGCGAGCTGTTGGGCATAAAGTGGGCCTTGGAGGAATGGCATCACTGGCTCCAGGGCGCCAGTGAGCCGTTCATTGTCTGGACGGATCACCAGAACCTCATCACCATCCGAAGTTTAAAACAACTCAACCCACGACAGGCATGATGGGCATTATTTTTCGAACAGTACAACTTCCACGCATCATAGCACCTCTCCAATGGGACTTAGAGATGAGGGTCGGACCGGCAGGTGCGCCGCCTGGACGACTCTACGTGCCCCAACCCTTAAGATCAGAGGTACTCCAATGGGGGCACTCCTCGCCCGTTGCCGGACACCCCGGGAACCAAAGAACTTTTTTGTTCATAAAACGGGCATTCTGGTGGCCCTCCATGAGAAAGGACATAGAGGAGTTCGTTCAGGCGTGCCCGGTGTGCGGCACCCGCACCCACACCCACCGCCCGGTGTGCGGACCATCTACGGCACCCAGCACCGCCACCGACACCCTCCGGGACGGTTGTACAAAGTAGGTGACAAGGTATGGCTTTCAACAAAGAACTTGCATCTACACACCGAGTCACGGAAACTCTCCCCCAGATTCATCGGGCCATACCGCATCACACTCCGGATAAACCCTGTCACCTACCGGCTCCAGCTGCCTGCGGCGCTCCAGATCCACCCAGTCTTCCATACATCACAGTTAAAACCCTTCATCACTTCACCTATGGTTACACCCACCCTCCCCTGCTCCTCCCCTCCGAATCATTGACGGCGGTCCCGCCTACACCGTGCGACGGATCCTCGATTCGTGCCCTCTGGGCAGAGGTACCCAGTACCTGGTCGATTGGGAGGGCTACGGCCCCGAGGAGCGGTCTTGGATCCCAGCACGTTTCATCCTCGACCCCGAGCTCATTCGGGACTACCGTCACAGGGTATCCTCCACCCCGTCTGGAGCCGGTCCTGGACAGGGGGGTACTGTCATGCACACTCAGTCCGTGACCGGCACTAGGACCCGGAAATAATGCGGTCACGAACCAGGAAGTATAAAAGGAGTACAAACCACAGTACAACACTCAGTCATTTGAGTTCTCCAATGCCCTGTCGGAATCATTCGTCTAACTGTGAGTACTCACCTTTTTGGCTTTGCTTTCTGATTGAGTGTGTGTTTATAGGACGCGGGTTAGATTGTGTCTTTCCCTTGCTCCCCTTTCGTGAGAGTCCTTAGACTAAATAGCGTAATTATCCTGCCTATTCGTGTTCCTCTGCGTTTAGGTTTACCATTCACGCAACAAAGGGCTAACCGCTAAGCTACATCTTCTGGTCACCCCAGGTTAGTTCTGACATTTTGTGTGTTTTTGAGCATGTTAAGACATCCAAAAAGCCCAAAAGGGTGGGGAAAAAATCCTTAGGAAAACAAGAGGGTCCTGCGCACCGTATAGTGCTTGGGCCCTAAAAACTGGTGATGTCATTGTGGTATGGTGGTAAGTCACTGCTATGATCTTGCACCTCCTGGGTTAAGGTTTGTGTGCATGGAGTTTGCATGTCCTCCCTGTGCTCGGTGGACCTCCTCCCACAGTACAAAGACATTCAGGTTTACTGGCATTTTCAAATTGGCCAAAGCATGAGGATGGGCATACTTATGCATTGAAATGGCTGAGTATCCCATCTAGAGTGTACCCTATGTAGTGCCCCGAGTCTTGGTCAGGCTTCCCATGTCCCTGCGGTATAAAAAAAATTAAGGAAAGAAATGAGTAATAAACGGCACAATATTGTACAGGAGTATTATTTGTCATATAACATTTAAATTGACTTGAGTCATGACCTGTCTCTTGTAAAGTGACTGAATCTAGCAGTGTAGTAGGTAGGGAACAGAGTGAAATGATGGTAATGAAATGAAAAGGTGAGGTGGCCATGAGGCGGATCTATTTAAATCTAATGACCTGTAGGAAGTAACATTCCATGAATGTTTGATAGACTTGGCTCAGGTGCTCCTCAGATTTCTTCTCTTTCCAAGACAGTAGTTCTAAACCCCTCTGCTCTGCACACTTTAGTGTTTCATCAAGTCCCTGCATACCAATTTAACTAATCAGCTAATTAACAGCCTTTTCTGAATCAAAATGAGTGCGGTAGAGCAGGGAAAACATTAAAAAGTGCAGGGGAAGGGTTTCACCAGGATCAACATTGAGAACCACTGATCTTGGGTGAAAAAAGGCTTCTCACTTCTTCTCACACCATCTGGTATTGCTACTATACATGATGCACATAAGCTTCATTCAGGATCAAGGGTTGTCAGTAAAATGATACACTGTTATGTTTTATATTATAATAAAACAGATATAAATAATTATAATGATACAGCTTACTACAACAGCATACTAGTGTATGTTTAAAAAATAGCGAAAGATATGAGGAAATGCCATTTAAATCTTGGTTTGATCAACTACTAATATTAATGACACATTCTAATCACTTTGTAGCCATAGATTGTCAATTAATTGTATTAATTCTATACTTAATAATCCTTTATAAAAAATCCAATAAATTTCATGGATTTCTTGTATTGTGTAGACAATAGTAAATATACCCATTTCCTTGTTGAGTCAGTGCCCTAGCTGTTTGTTCTGTTGTGTTACCCCTGAAGCCTATCTGACATGATTGTCCTCCCTCGCGCTTTCCTCACAAACATAGCTGTGAGAAACATTATGTAGTGAGTCTGTCTTTCTGTTTGTCTGTAAAGGGCTACTGTAAGGGGGGGGGGGGGGTTGATGGGACATTGCTCTTATTACTCATCTGTTGCCTCAGCGCAAAAACTGTATGTGAAACAGGCCTTCAGATAGTGTGTGGCTCAGTATCACAAAAATCACTTGAGACTGCAAGCTACATATCCAGTAGCTGGTTACTGTACCTGAACAATTTATAGCATCTGTTGACTGAGACTCCAACTCCTCTCATTTTACAAGCTTATGTACTGTATGTAGTTAAATTAAAAAAAAAAAAATCTTTAGCCAGTAAAGTTGTGGTGCATGCTGCAACTGGATGCAAGTCGGGAATACATACTTGCTGGTATACCTACTGCAGAGCACCACATCCATACACACATTCACACGTAAGTTTAGTTTAGCGCAGTCAGTCCACCTACCTGCATATTTTTGTGAGGTGGGAGAAAACCCAGAAGTAAGTAACATTGACAAAACATGAAACGGACCGAACCAGGACCCGTAAGCTATGAGGCAGAACACTACCAGCTGCACCACTGTGCCACCCACCTGCCTAAAACTAAAGTAGTATTTTGCAATCATCTTTCCTCGGAAGTGTTTTGTTCCACTAGTTATTTTGCTGAGTTCAGTTACAGTTCAGGCCTTAATTACGGCATTTGCCAATTTTCTAGATGATGAGGATCTCATTATTCAGTGAAGTCTTTCAGCAGATTTTCTTGTTTTAAAGCTGAAATGCAGTGCAATGTGTTTTGTTAGTTTTATATTAGAACAGGTGTCTTGCTGTTGATTATTTGTCTACTTACTCTGAGAAATTATAGAGCCTCTGTGCATAAATAATGCAGATCTGTCTGTTTAATGAGGTTAAGGAAACCGACCTTTTAATCTACTACCAACAAAATCAGCTCAGGAAAACTGGGATGAGCTTGTAGCTTGTGTATCACAATCACAATCACACCTCCACACAGGACTAATAACATCTTTTTAAGCTCACAACATTGACTGGACAATCATGGACACATTCATACACACTTGCACTAAATATTTATACATCTGGACAATTGCACATGTCACTTTCACTAGTCACCTTTCATGCATATTTGCATAACCATTCGTCACTTTAAATTCTATATATATATACTTCCTCCCCCCTATATTTCTATATTTTGCAATATTTTATTATGCCCTTATTGTACAGTTTATTTTACTAGTTAAATTTATTTCTTTAGTATTTCCTTTTATTGATATTTATTTTACGTACAAGCTTTTATTTTATTTTTAAGGTCACTGCCGGTCGTGTAAGCATTTCACTGCATATTATACTGTGTATGACTGTGTATGTGACAAATAAAATTTGAATTTGAATTTAGTTCCTTCTGCTTCTGAACCTCCAATTAAAACACTACTTCTGTTTAACAATGTTGAACAATGTTGAATTTTCTAAGTGTGAGATCTCATGAGGCATCCATAGTTTGGTTAGTTCTATTTACATTTAGAAGGATATTTTTTTTACTACTGCTAGACTATTGCAAAAGCAGGACAGTGTTGATACAGTACTAACTGGGAAATTTGCTTGGCCAACTAACTGAGCCGCCACTTTATTTTCCTGTTGACTTGATTGCTCACCTTGATATTAACCTGTATCTCTCTCTCTCTCTCTCTCTCTCTCTCTCTCTCTCTCTCTCTCTATATATATATATATATATATATATATATATATATATATATATATATATATATATATACACACAAACCGGATTGGGACACTAAACAAATTGTGAATAAAAACTGAATGCAATGATGTGGAGATGGCAAATGTCAATATTTTATTCAGAATAGAACATAAATCACGGAACAAAAGTTTGAACTGAGAAAATTTATAATTTTAAGGGAAAAATATGGTGAATCAAAATGTCATGGTGTCAACAAATCCCAAAAAAGTTGGGACGAGGCCATTTTCACCACTGTGTGGCATCTCCCCTTCTTCTTACAACACTCAACAGACGTCTGGGGACCGAGGAGACCAGTTTCTCAAGTTTAGAAATAGGAATGCTCTCCCATTCTTGTCTAATACAGGCCTCTAACTGGTCAATCGTCTTGGGCCTTCTTTGTCGCACCTTCCTCTTTATGATGCACCAAATGTTCTCTATAGGGGAAAGATCTGGACTGCAGATTGGCCATTTCAGTACCCGGATCCTTCTCCTACGCAGCCATGATGTTGTGATTGATGCAGAATGTGTTCTGGCATTATCTTGTTGAAAAATGCAGGGTCTTCCCTGAAAGAGATGACGTCTGGATGGGAGCATATGTTGTTCTAGAACCTGAATATATTTTTCTGCATTGATGGTGCCTTTCCAGACATGCAAGCTGCCCATGCCACACGCACTCATGCAACCCCATACCATCAGAGATGCAGGCTTCTGAACTGAGCATTGATAACAATTTGGGTTGTCCTTGTCCTCTTTGGTCCGGATGACATGGCGTCCCACATTTCCAACAAGAACTTCGAATCGTGACTCGTCTGACCACAGAACAGTCTTCCATTTTGCCACACTCCATTTGAAATGATCCCTGGCCCAATGAAAACGCCTGTGCTTGTGGATCTTGCTTAGAAATGGCTTCTTCTTTGAACTGTAGAGTTTCAGCTGGCAACGGCGGATGACACGGTGGATTGTGTTCACTGACAATGGTTTCTGGAAGTATTAAAGAGCCCATTCTGTGATTTCCTTTACAGTAGCATTCCTGTTTGTGGTGTAGTGTCGTTTAAGGGCCCGGAGATCACGGGCATCCAGTATGGTTTTACGCCCTTGACCCTTACGCACAGAGATTGTTCCAGATTCTCTGAATCTTCGGATGATATTATGCACAGTTGATGATGATAACTGCAAAGTCTTTGCAATTTTTCGCTGGGTAACACCTTTCTGATATTGCTCCACTATCTTTCTGCGCAACATTGTGGGAATTGGTGATCATCTACCCATCTTGGCTTCTGAGAGACACTGCCACTCTGAGAAGCTCTTTTTATACCCAATCATGTTGCCAATTAACCTAATTACTGTTAATTGGTCTTCCAGCTCTTCGTTATGCTCAAATTTACTTTTTCCAGCCTCTTATTGCTACGTGTCCCAACTTTTTTGGGATTTGTTGACACCGTGAAATTTGGAATCAACATATTTTTCCTTTAAAATGATCAATTTTCCCGGATTAAACTTTTGATCTGTCATCTATGTTATATTCTGAATAAAATATTGACATTTGCCATCTCCACATCATTGCCTTAAGTTTTTATTCACAATTTGTTTAGTGTCCCAACTTTTTTGGAATCCGGTTTGTATATACTGTATACATACATTTTGGATTACTACTTAGGAATATACTACATACTGTATATATATAATATATATATATATATTTTTTTTTTGTTTTTGTATTTTTTTTTTTATGTCGCATTTCCTTAATGCTGTATTTATTGCCTGGTTTCAACAAAACAGCAACTATAGACAATCTCCCTGAATCAGATTTATAAAATCAGTTATTAATAGAAAAAGCATTATTTTACATTTTTATGCTACAGTATATCGTATGTTTTCTATTGTAAAGTTCAGAAAATTGACAATTGCAATTTTGTGCTTAACAGAAAACCACAGTTTCATGGTTATTTCCACCCCAGTTACCTCCCTTTGCTATGCTCTAAATCCAGGTTCCTCTATTTCTGAATGTGCGGTTCACTCCAGGATGCAGAAGAACGAGCTACATTTTAATGGTGTTTCATTAGACAGGTACAACACAAGTGATAATCTTACTCAGGCAGTGCTGTGCAGCAGCAAATTAAAGCACCCGCAGGTTGCCTCCCACAGGTAATCATTCATATCAGCTGGAGTAAAGGAGCTAATTGATCTCTGGGTTTTCGTCAATGCCCTGTCTTACACCTGCAGCCCTCACGACTGGAGATAGTTAAATTAGAGTGTGCAAGTGCAATTATGCCTGTGTGTATGAGAATACAGGGAACAGGTGTAGATCTGAATATGGGGTGTGGGATGTTCAAGTTTGTGAATACAAGGTGTCTTATAGTATACTGTATTTGCATTTCATTAAGAAAAAAACAGACTAATAATGTCTTTGTACAGTATTATGACTGTAATTACTTTGTTCATCTTCAGTTAATGCTTTGCCCTGCTCAAAGTCATACTAAATCTGAAACTATTCTAGGAACGCAGATTGTACAAGGTTGGAATAGACTATTGTAGAAAATAGTCTATAGAAAAACTAGTGCATACACAAGGAAAACAGGTCTGAATCACTCACAGTTGACTAGCCATGTTTACTGTATGTGCTGATCTGTAGCTTTTTAAAAATAGGTTATGTGAAGGAATTTGAGAAGTTGTAAAGATGGAATTCTGGCAAATGGGCCAAGGAAGGGTGGGGTGTAAAGCATCGCAATCTCTCCTTTGTCAATCACTGACACATTGGCCATGGGTGTGTACATGGATGCGGAAGTGGATAGAAGGTGCTTGCCTTAAAATGTGCTACATTTCCATAACAATATGAATGATGTCCAGTGATGCAGCATGAACAGTAGCTTGAAAATATAGGTCTCAGGGAAACCATGTTCACATTCACTCTCCCTGTTTATTGCTGTGGTATAAAAGCAAGTGCTGGCCGGTGACCAAATCGAGAAGAAAAGTGGGTAATGAGAATTTGGAAATAAAGATGAAGCTCTGAAGGTGAATGCATACCTTCACTCTAGGGGTCAAATAACTACAGTAAAAATCAAGTCAAGAATCTTGGGGTGATTCTGGAGACAGACCTTAGTTTCAGTAGCCATGTCAAAGCAATAACTAAATCAGCATACTATCATCTCAAAAACATTGCAGGAATTAGATGTTTTGTTTCCAATCAAGACTTGGAGAAACTTGTCCATGCCTTTATCACCAGCAGGGTGGATTGTTGTAATGGTCTCCTCACCGGACTTACCAAGAAGACCATTAGACAACTGCAGCTCATCCAGAACGCTGCTGCCAGGATTCTAACTAGAACCAGAAAATCAGATCACATCACACCAGTCCTCAGGTCCTTACACTGGCTTCCTGTAACATTTAGGATAGATTTTAAAGTACTTTTACTTGTTTATAAATCACTTAATGGCCTATGACCTAAATACATTGCAGATATGCTCATTGAATATAAACCTAACTGTAGATGCGGTCATATTATTTCACCAGTTTTGACGCGTAGCTTTGTCTTAAAGTTTCACTCACACGACAAAAGTCCGATCTTTTTGTCTCTTGTAGTTTATTTTGTCAGCACCAAAGAATCAACACTTCATACAGTCGTCTTGAGTAAATCCACTGTGATTACAACATCAGTTGCTGCATCTTGCAAATCTCTGACTTTTACAACAACCTATTTGCTGTATCTTGTAAATTACAGTCTTAGCTTACGTATATAACAACACTCTTGTTGTGTACAGTATCTCTACTTACGGGAGCTTACGGTTACAACAACCTAGTTGCTGTATCTTACATTCTTAGCTTACCGGGAGCTCACGTTAGCTGACGAGCTTACGTATACATGTATAACAACACTCTTGTTGTATATCTCTACTTACGGGAGCTTACGGTTACAACAACCTAGTTGTTGTATCTTACATTCTCAGCTTACGAGCTTACGGTCAAAAGCTTGTGTTTCCTTAGCCTTCCGCATATAAACTGAACTCTCTATCATATGACAGTCAAACAAATGCATGTAATAGTGGAATGACATCACAGACCAACTTACGATTGTCAAAATAGATGCATTACTTAGAAATTTAAAGCTTATGGCATATGTAACAAACTTAATGCTTTACTAATGAAGAGAGCAAGGTAGAATAAATGAAATAACAACAAATAAAATAAATAAAATAAACACAACAACAAATTCATAACAAGTACGATATGGCTCTTACACTAACAGACCACTCAGATCGGTATGATCGAGTCAGTTAGAAATACCAAGGGTGCACACAAAACAAGGGGAGTCCGCCTTTAGCCATTATGCTGCCCGCAGCTGGAACCAGCTTCCAGAAGAGATCAGATGTGCTAAAACATTAGTCACTTTTAAATCAAGACTTAAAACTCATCTGTTTAGCTGCGCATTTATCAAATGAGCACTGTGCTCCGAACTGACTGCATTATATTTTATATTCACTTAATTTTTTAACCGATTGCATTATTTTATTTAATAATTTTTTTCCTATTTTAAATGATGTTTTAATTAGTTTTAATTAGTTTTCTATTTTTATTTTAAATTAAATTTAAATTAGTTTAAAGTTTTATTGCTAACTGTTCTTTTTTTTATTTAATTTTTATTAAGTTTTTAAAAAAAAATTTTATTGATATTATCTTTTATTTCATTTTATGATTATTTTCTCTTCTTTTATTAGCACTTTGAATTACCATTGTGTATGAAATGTGCTATACAAATAAGCTTGCCTTGCCTTGCCTTGCCTAAATTGATGTGGTCTTGACAGTGTACTTAATAATAATAATAATAATAATAATAATAATAATACACTAGACAGTATATTAATAATAATACTACAACTACTACTACTACTAATAATAATAATACAGTGGAACCTGGGATTGCGAGTAACACGGTTTGCGAGTGTTCTGCAAGACGAGCAAAGATTTTTTATCAATTTTGTCTTGAAACGAGCAAATCTTGGTTTATGAGTACAGAGTATCATGTAGCATGCATGCGCTTCTTTTTTGACACAGCGGGTCACGTGATCACAACTGAGCCAATGTTTTTTCTCTCTCTTGCGCTGCGGAAACGTGGGTAATGTGGGTCTTTGTGCGCGTCTCTTACCGGTATAATCAGTGTTGCCAACTTATTACGCTATTTTTTTACCGCGTAGCGTCTATGTAGAAAATGAACAAATCACAGGCTGATTCCTCGTCTCCTTTGACTTTAGATTCACACACACACACACACACACACACACACACACACACACACACACACACACACACACACACACAGCTCCTGCATGCATAAACGGAAACACTTAAAGGTAAAGTGCAGGTTAAGTGTTCTATTTTTACTTTATAATTTGTATAAATTATTATTATGTATTTATTTTTTGGACTGTGGAATGAATCATTTGAGTTTCCATTATTTCTAATAAAAAAATTTGCCTTGATTTATGACTGTTTTGAAATATGAGCCCACTTCCGGAACAAATTATGCTCGTAATCCAAGGTTCCACTGTAATAATAATAATAATAATAATAATAATAATAACAGGCGGCACGGTGGTGTAGTGGTTAGCACTGTCGCCTTGCACCGCCAGGGTCTGGGTTCGATTCCCTGGCCAGGCTCGATTCCCGTCTCTGTGTGCATGGAGTTTGCATGTTCTCCCCGTGCTTGGTGGGTTTCCTCCGGGTACTCCGGTTTCCTCCCACAGTCCAAAGATATGCAGGTTAGGCTAATTGACATTCCAAATTGCCCGTAGTGTGTGAATGAAGTATGTGAGTATGTGTGTGTGCCCTGCGATGGATTGGCACCCTGTCCAGGGTGTACCCCGCCTAGTGCCCTAAGTTTCCTGGGATAGGCTCCAGGTCCCCGCGACCCTGTATATAAGGATAAAGCGGTACAGAAAATGAATGAATGAATGAATGAATGAATAATAATAACACAGTACTTAATTGGCAGGAATTAAATATTTGGCTATATTATTTAAGCTTTAATCTCAGACCTACTTGGCTCAGTATTTTGATCATCTGTTTTCTCAAACAATATTGTCCAAACAGTAGTGATTTTCTCCACATCAATCATCATCCTAAAACAGTGACAAATGCACCATGTCAGGAGAGGTACATAAGATTTTAGTTGTTGCCAGGTCATATTTTATCACAATACAGAGTACATGTAAAAAGCAACCTTTTGTAAGAAATATATGACAGAAAAATTATTTTCATTGGAAGCCAGCTGAAATCATACCCTATCTGGTGTAAAATAGAATTATTTCATCATCTTTCATTCATTGTCTATTCATAAAGAATGCTACTACTCAGAAACACATATTGCCTTTGTACCTTGATCGAGAGCTTGTATGAGCTTGTATGAGAATATGATGCATACCTGCATCATATTCTGCTGGGTGTGACTGAGAGCTGCCATATCGAAAAAGGCATTGAGATCTTTCTCATTCATCTATCATGATCACTGGCCATGATGATTACAATAAAGCAGGGCTGCTCCATCTTCATTGCTGGTCTCAGTAAGGAATAGATGTGGACATGGAATGAAGCTATTCTCTTTTCCTGGGGTGTAATATATTGTTTAAACATTGTAACATTATTCCATTCGTCTGCTCATTGATGGGAGCAGCCAACAGACTAACAACATTTACAGTATGAAAATCACCATCACTATAAAATAAATTTTTTTCTTCGTTTTTTATTCTAAAATAACTTTAAAAATGACTTGCCTATTTTGAAAAACGTATTGGGTATAATGTTGCAATTTACAGAATAATTGTCCATATGGCATCATTGTCATATAATTTTATTGAATTCATCAAATATTTTTTTAGCTCTGATAATTTTGAATGGACTCTACAGAAATACAAACTTAAATAAAATTTTGATGTAATATGCTTTGTAAAATTTAAATGACAAAAAGTTTAAAAGCTGCACTAGTAAAATTCATAAAATAGCACCAGTAAATATTATGAATGGGGCACATTTGTATTTTCTGTTTAAAATTTTCTATGACTTGCACCTCCAGGGTTCAGGTTCGATTTCCAGCCAGGCTCAATTCATTTAGACCTCAACATCATTCAGTACCTATGGCATGAATTGTAAAGCTGACTCCAGGCACCCCTACCAAACATTACTGCCATTCAACACTAAGATATTTAGTGTTGAATGGCAATAATGTTTGGTAGGGGTGCCTGGAGTGGTAGCCATGCTCCAAATTCCAGAAGGAGGTGAAAGGAGGACTAAATCTGGGATGTGATCCTTAATAATTTACTGCATATGTGCATACATAATAAGGACATACAAAAGTCATTATTACACTTTGCCTTGCTAACTAAAACCCAGTCTATTACAGTAGATTGATCTGTTTTTCATTACTTACTACTGTATATACAGGGGGCAAAAACGTATTTAGTCAGCCACCAATTGTGCAAGTTCTCCCACTACAAAATATGAGGGAGGCCTGTAATTTTCATAATAGATATACCTTTACTATGAGTGACAAAATAAGAATAAAGAAAATCTCATTGCAGGATTTTTAAAGAATTTATTTGCAAATTATGGTGGAAAATAGTATTTTGTCAATGGACTTTCAGCTCCCTCCAAAGATTTTCTATAGGGGTGAAATCTAGAGACTGGCCTTGAAATGCTTCTTACAAAGCCACTCCTTCGTTGAAAGTCTGTTTGCTAGAGAGTCCCTGGTGGTGTCGTAGTTACTTTGGTCACAGCGCTCAGCAGGTCATTCACTAGGCCCCCCCGTGTGGTACTGGGATTTTTGCTCACAGTTCTTGTGATCATTTTGACCCCACAGGGTGAGATCCCAGATTGAGGGAGATTATCAGTGGTCTTGTATGTCTTCCATTTTCTAATAATTGTTCCCACCGTTGATTTCTTCACACCAAGCTGCTTACCTATTGCAGATTCAGTCTTCCCAACCTGGTGCAAGTCTATAATTTTGTTTCTGGTGTCCTTTGACAGCTCTTTGGTCTTGGCCATAGTGGAGTTTGGTGTGTGACTGTTTGAGGTTGTGGACAGGTGTCTTTTATACTGATAACGAGTTCAAACAGATGCTATTAATACAGATAATGAGTGGAGGACAGAGGGGCCTCTTAAAGAAGTTACAGGTCTGTGAGAACCAGAAATCTTGCTTGTTTGTAGGTGACCAAATACTTATATTACCAAGGAATTGACCAATTAATTCATTAAAAATCCTACAATGTGATTTTCTGGATTTTCTTTTCTTATTTTGTCTCTCATAGTTGAGGCATACCTATGATGAAAATTACAGGCCTCTCTCATCTTTTTAAGTGGGAGAACTTGCACAATTGGTGGCTGACTAAATACTTGTTTTCCCCACTGTATATACATCAATATATATCAAACACAGTGATTCAATGTATATGTTAATTTAGTGTAAATTTCCAGGTTTGGATTGCAAGGGTATGATGGTGATTTACAGACTCTACTGGACACTGGTACAGGGCTAGATTTGAACAGCCTTGCCTCAGACTGGCCAACAGTGTGAAGTTTTTTTTGTGTGTGTTTGTGAGTAAGTGAGAGGGAAATAGAGAGAGAGAGAGAGAGAGAGAGAGAGAGAGTTTTCTTCATCTGGTGTTAGAGAATAATTGCCTCTGACTGGTATTTTGCTGAATCTGTTCATTTGTCCATTATGCCAATGCAGATTTTTCCAAAAAGACATCATATTTTGGCACTCATGAAAGTGCATTAGAATGGGCAACTACAACCTGGGAACAGCTTGGTGAGGAGCTTCATCATGTAAGTGCATTCTGATGCTCTTTTTTTTTTTAAGTGGCGAGAGGGTTTATAGCATTCATCAAGGCAACAGACTGCCACAAATTCTGCCTATTGACTTCCACACTTGTTATTCTACCCTGTGTGTGATTTACTGTAAACCACCACTTTCCTACCTGCAAAGCTCATTCATTCTACAAAACCTGATTGTTTATTTTATTATGTTACCAGAGATGTTAACTGTATTCAAGTATAGCCAAGCTGTTTTCAATCCAAACATTTAGAGTAAGCACTGCTCTCACAACAAGTACTGTACCTGGGTACTAAAAATATTCTTCTGTCAGTAACAGCTTTTGCTGTGACTGTCATGCGCACTCAACCGCGACCGGCATTAGGACCCGGAAGTAAGACGGTCGCAAACCTGAAAGCATAAAAGGAAACAAGATGGCGCCGCACATCGCTCTGTCATTGAGTTATGCCCAGGCTTTTTCGGAATCGTTCCCGTTCATGTGAGTACTCACTTTCTTGGCTTTACTTTCAGACTGAGTGTGTGTTTATAGGACTAGGGTTAGATTGTGTCTTTCCTTTGCTCATTCACTGTGAGAGTCCTTATAGTAAATCGCGTGATTATCCTGCCCGCTCGTGTCCATCCGCGTTTGGGTTTACCATTCGCGCTACAGGGCTAACTGCTAAAGCTATCGCCTTTCTGGTCATCCCGGGTTAGTTCCTGACAGAATGACAGAGCCCAAAGCAGTAAACCCAGCGGAGCACGCGCGCCTATGCGGTGTGGTTGGCCAGCAGGCTATGCTCATCAATAAACTAACCGGGGAGCTCGCTGCTCTGCGCCGCGAGGTGGCGGAGCTTAAGCGGGAGAACACGAGTCTCCGGGCGGCTGTTGATGGCATGGCTAGCGATCCACCCGCCGCGGCGGCCGCGCCCGCGCCCCAACCCCCCCCACCTTCTGATGTTTTTCTAGCACTTCCGGATAAATGGGATGACACGGATGGGAAGTGTAGTGTGTTTTTAACATCGCTGGAACTGGTGTTTGAGTTTAATGCCACCAAATACTCCACCGACCGGCTGCGCATTGCACTCCTCGTCTCGTTGCTATCAGGGCAGGCAGCAGAGTGGGCCACGGCAGTCCTGCGCGCTGACACCGACACCGCTCACTCGTACAACGAGTTCACCCGTCAGCTCAAGCTAACTTTTGAACATCCCGCGGGCGAGGTGGAGACCGACACAAAGCTCTACCATCTGCAGCAGGGAGGATTGTCCGTGAGCCGGTATACTGCCGATTTCCGCACCCTCGCCATCCAGACCTCATGGGGAGACGCAGCCCTCCAGACGTCCTACTTCGAGGGACTGGTGACCCGCATCAAGGACGAGCTAGCGGGACGAGAGCTCCCAGCCACACTGGAGGGGCTGATCCAACTGGCCCTCCACAGTGACCATCGCCTTCTCTCCCGTCCAAAGCCAGCTCCTCGAACCCTGCCGCCTGCTCCCACCTATGCTCACACCATGTCCAGACCACCACCCACCGTCACCCCCGCCTTCACCGGATGTGTCGGATCTCCACCCCCTGCCGTGGTTGACACCGGAGCCGGGGAACCCATGCAACTAGGGCGCGCCTCCCTGACCGTGGCGGAAAGCGAGAGGCGTTACCGCGAGGGACTGTGCGCCTACTATGGTTCAGCAGCGCACCACCGAGCCACCTGTCCCTTTCGTCCGGGAAACGCCCAAACCCGGTGAAGGACAGGAGAGACTCACCGGGCACCATTCATCTCTCCGCCACCACCGAAACCACCGCATCCAGACTCACGGTTCAGGTAACCCTCCACCTTGGCCACAAACGGGTCCGAAGTACCGCGTTCATCGATTCCGGTGCCGCGGGTAACTTCATTGACTCCACATACGCCAGAGGGTTGGGGGTAAAGATTGAGGCGTTATCCCAGCCGATGAAAATCACCTCTGTCGACGGGCGGCCCCTTTCATCCAGCCCCATCAACCAGCAGACCCAACCCATCACTTTCATCCTCGGTCAGCATCAAGAATCACTTCAGTTTCACCTCACATCCATCTCTTCTCCACCCATCATCCTCGGCTACCCATGGCTTCTACAGCACGACCCTCTGATTTCATGGACACAAAGCCGGATCCTTCAGTGGGGGCTGACCTGCACCGACCTCTGCCTACGGGCCCAGGCTGGGACGTGCTCCAGAGAGTCCAAGGCCCCCGACGTCGACATCCACGCCATTCCACCACCTTATCGGGACCTGGCGGAGGTGTTCTGTAAACGCCGGGCCAACCACCTGCCACCTCACCGTCCATATGACCTGGCCATTGAACTCCAGCCAGGTTCCAACCCCCCCCGTGGCCATCTATACTCCCTCACCAGCAGCGAGACCCAGGCTATGGAAGAATATGTCGCCAGCACCCACCGCAATGGCACCATCCAGCCATCCTCCTCACCAGCGGCCGCGGGGTTCTTCTTCGTGAAGAAGAAAGGGGGCGAACTTCGTCCGTGTGTCGACTATCGGGGGCTAAATAAGATCACCATCAGGAACCGTCACCCGCTGCCTCTTACCAACTCAGCCCTGGACGCCCTCTCTGGTGCCACCCTGTTCACGAAGTTGGACCTCTGGAGCGCCTACAACTTGGTGCGCATCAGAGAGGGTGATGAGTGGAAGACAGCCTTCATCACCCCCACCGGACATTACGAGAGCCTGGTCATTCCTTTTGGTCTCTGCAACGCACCCTCGGCCTTCCAACAATTCATTAACGATGTTCTCAGAGACATGCTAGGCCGATGGGTGTTCGTATATCTCGACGACATACTCATATACTAACACACCATCGAAGAGCACACCACACACGTTAGGGCTGTTTTGAAGAGATTGCTCGCCCACCAGCTGTACTGTAAGCTGGAAAAGTGTGCTTTTCACGAGCACTCCACCACGTTCCTGGGTTTTGTCATCTCGCCCCAGGGTGTGGCCATGGACCCGCAGAAGCTGGAGGTTGTACGTCACTTGCCCCTACCCAGGACACTCAAGCAGCTCCAACGCTTTCTCGGGTTTGCGAACTTTTATTGTCGCTTTATCCGGGGCTACAGTACAGTTGCAGCACCACTCACTGCACTTACCAGGCTCTCCACCCATTCCTTCCAACTCAACCCTACCGCCATCTCAGCTTTCCACCGACTCTGCCACCTGTTCACCACCGCACCTATTCTTCTCCATCCGGATGCCAGCCAACCATTCGTTGTGGAGGTGGACGCGTCGGAGGTGGGCGCCGGCGCTGTTCTCTCTCAATGAGGTCCAGGCGGAGCCCGTGCCTGTCCTTCCCCCCACCCGGATCATCGCACCTCTGCACTGGGACATGGAGACGAGGGTCCGCCAGGCACTGACCAGCGAACCCGCACCGGCAGGCATGCCGTCCGGACGGCTCTATGTTCCGACTGAACTCAGGCCCGAAGTTCTCCAGTGGGGAAATTCTTCGCCCGTCGCGGGACACCAGGGGACCCGAAGAACTCTCATCTTTGTGGGAAGGGCCTTCTGGTCGCCTTCAATGAGGAGAGAGAGATCACCGAGTTCGTCCGGGCGTGCCCAGTGTGTGCCAGGGCAAAAGACTCCAACCGACCAACACCGGGGGAGCTACAACCACTCCCAGTCCCCCGTCGGCCCTGGTCGCACATTGCCCTCGACTTCATCACGGGCCTGCCGGCCTCGGAAGGAAAAAACGTCATCTTCACCATCGTGGACCGCTTCTCCAAGGCAGTGTATCTGGTGGCCCTCGCCGGACTCCCGTCAGCTAAAGAGACAGCCGAGCTGATATTGGAGCATGTAGTCTGATTGCATGGGTTCCCAAAATAAGTTAAAAAAAAATTTTTTTTAAACGTTCCTGGAGAGGCTCTTTGAAAAATAAAAATTCCCAAATGATAATACAACAGATTTTGAAAAAAAAATTCCAAGAATCATGAGTTCATGACAACAGGTGATTCACATGCTCCAAGCTTGCTTTGTATAATAGGTGCAGGCTTAAAAGTATGTTTGAGACATTCTGCATTAAAATCAAGGCTGAGTATCCTGAGAACACCACAGAAGCATTGAAGGCCCTGCTTCAATTTCCAACCACCTATATTTGTCTGCAGTGATAGCAACGAAAACTAAATTATGGAGCAGACTGGACATAAGGAATGCACTTTGAGTGTGATTGTCTCTCATCGCTCCTAGATAGTACTGTAAGGGTTAACATTGATTCTGCATTATGGTATATTGTATTTATTATACAGTTTGTTATGCCTTGTTATGAGCATGTGATGGCTGGTCAATGGAAAACTGTCTTACATAAAACTGAGACAACTGTTCTAAAGACATCTGGGGGATTTTATAGAGGAGGAATCTTTATCGACATCCTGTGGCAAACCATTGGAACTATTGCCATATGAGGAATGAAGACTGAATTAATATAGTTAAAGGAAGATATCAGAAAACACTAACAATCTGATTAATTAAATTCATTAGTGGTTGTTACGGGGTAATTTGACAGAGCCTGGGAATTGTGATTGACTAAATGATAATATCAGACTGTATGTAGTACAAATGGACATGCATACTTGTACACTTGACTGTTTATCTCGTTTGCACAAAAAACATTACTGGACTACTTTTTTGCACTAATTCCTCAATTCTTGCTGCTCTGTTATGAAATGTTTACAGTTTATCACTACCTCAACACCATATTCCTGTTTGAGCTTCCTGTTTTCGTATCGTTGCCGCGAAAGTTTTGCAACGCGCGAGTTTCCTCGTCTAAGAACGGAATTCATCTCCAAACAACTAAAACTCCGACACAGAGGTACGTTATAATGTCTACCATTCAGCTTGTTCAGTGTGTAGAGTGCAGGATGTTTAGACATTCTTCCTCCGTCATTAGTGATAACTTTATTTGTGATAGGTGTGTGTTAGTGAGCACTCTGACGGAGAAGATTTCAGCGTTAGAGGAGCGCATCCAGACTTTAGAGAGGGTTAGACAGTGTGAGAGCAGCGTTATTCCTGTAGCAGACAGTCTGGGTGCCACAGGCAGAGATAATCAGCCCCCGACTCCGGCATTAGAGCCCTCACAGCGGGGCGAGTGGGTGACGACTCGGCGGCATACTCGTTCAGCCAAAGCTTGCACTCTACAGTAAATATACATTCACATTAGACATTGTGACTGTGACCATACCTAATTGCAATCTCTCCTCCTCTTCTCTTCCTCCCCCTCTTTCTCTTTCCTCTCTCCCCCTGTCTCCACCTTTCACTCTTTCTCTCTCTCTCTCTGTCGAGCTACACATGTGGTTCCTGAGCTGCCAGTGATCCAGACTCCCTCTGCCCTCCGGACCTGTCTGATCCATCCTGGTGCCCGGTTTCTGGTTGGAGGTCTCATCGCATGGATGCCCCGTGTGTCTCTTTAGGATGCGTCTGGTGTCTGGGGATGATTCTCTATACTTAGAAGATGGTTCTGGCCTCGACTGGTGTGGTCAGCTGTTTCTCTGAGGACTTGACAATTCGATAGTTCAGGACTGGAACTTTCTACAAGTCTATCTGAGTCTCGAATAACTACTGGACTCCATTTTACATCAAGTATTATAACATCAATTAACATCAACTATTATAGCTGAACCTAACACTTAACACTGTATAAATGCAGATCATTTCCTGCTATCTATTTCACCCAGATGAGGATGGGTTCCCTGTTGAGTCTGGTTCCTCTCAAGGTTTCTTCCTATTACCGTCTCAGGGAGTTTTTCCTTGCCACTGTCGCCCTCGGGCTTGCTCAACAGGGAATATCTGAACATTTTGATTCATACACATTCACATTCCATACAAACTTAAATAATTCTTTTGATTGTGTAAAGCTGTTTTGAGACAATGTCAATTGTTAAAAGTGCTATACAAATAAAACTGAATTGAATTGAATTGAATATTATTCTGTTATATTATTCTGTTATGTTATGTCGTGTTCGTTGCACTGTCAATTTGTTGTTGATCTTGTTTGCACATTTGCACGTGCACTTTGTTGTCTGTAAAATCTGTAGTCTTTACTTAGCTAGTTAGTTTTTGTAAATTTATGTTCAAATTTGTTAGGTCTATCTGTCTTTTCTCTGCTAGTCAGCTAACTAGGCCTCTTTAGTTAGCTAGTTTAGGGTTTCTGTTAATTTATGTTGTAAATTTATGTTGCATGTAGCACCTTGGAGGAACGTTGTTTCGTTTCACTGTGTACTACAGTACCTGTATATGGTTGAAATGACAATAAAGCCTTTGAACTTGAACGTGTACAAGAACAATTGATCATGGCATTAGAATGAAATCTCCATCACTCTTTCTCACTCACACACTCCCTAAATGACAGCATGATGTTGCTTTCATGTTGTTCAAGTTTGACAAATCTCACACAGCTTTCTTTCCTAAGGCTGTGACCTAAAATTAAACAATAATCCAGTACTTTAGTAGGCAAGAAACATCACAACAGACACACTGAAGAAATGATTTCAAAACTGAGTTGTAAGAGTGAAAGCAGAATTCCTCATAAAAACGATTAAAGGTTCGAGGTTAAAAATTTTAATAATAAACATGTGGATAAATCAAGTCTTTTTTTTTTTGTCAGCAACAAATTCACCCTTGTGGCAGTTTGAGGGCAAAGGCTGATTAATGAAGACAGATTTTATAATAAATAAAAATTAGGTTCCAGTTAGAAAATGTGCATTTTTTTAAGCATTGTATTTCTATCAAATGAAACAAATTGTGTTTATATTATACTCAAAACATACATTATAAAAGTAATGTGTTGCTAAATGTGCACCTATTGTTATGTAAAACCTCAAACATAAATAATGGCAGAATGGAGAGTTCCAAGGCATTTCTCACCCTTTTTTCTGTATTATCTATGCCAATTTTCTCCCCGTAATATCTACTGTAGATAAAATGCTTCTGCATTAATTCAGTGTTTGCAGCTGTTCTATGCAGTTGTAGGGAATATTTAATTTTTTTGTGTGTTTCATGATATTCTGTGTGCGTGAGAACAGAATGTTTTTTCTTTCTCTTACCTTGACACAAGCTGCACTTTCAATAAACACATTCTATAGTAGTTTATGTTAAAGGTAGTAAAACAGTTGAACGCTCGTAAATGCAGAGCTACTCCCAATTTTATGTTCTTCTTTACCTTATCTTTTATAAACATTACAGACCAGATGTAAACACTCCTGCACCCACCTTTTCTTTGGTTCTTTGTGTGTGTGTGCGTATATATACTCCTGTCTTCCACAATAAACTTTGAACGTCTCACTAAGCACGGACTTGTGTATTATTGAGGGGTTCCCTGGCCAGGCGGGAAGCAAAATACAGGCTGAGCACTGAGTAGACAAAAGGGTGTCTACCAAAATTCAAGAAATCCTTACAATTTGGGGGCTCTGTCCGGGATACCTCTAATCAGGTGAGTGTTGCTTTTTTATTTTTCTCTATAAGGATAGAGCAAGCACGCTCCCTGGTTTTTGGTATCTGGACCAGTACGGGAGAGGATTGTCTTGTGGCTTTTACGCCAGTATAGCGCGCGCTCGCTTCTGAAAAGTTCCTTGAACTGAAGCATAGTGTGGAAGCTGTATTCTGTTGCCCGCTCTTTGTTGTTGTCTTTGTTGAGCTCTTTTTGTTGTCTTTTGTTGTTGTATTGTGTGTTGTTTGTTGAAGATATTGGTTCTGTCACGGGTTAATTCATATTTATAAAATAGGTAATAAGAACACAACTACTTATCCAAAGCCGGACCCAGAAGAGGTTCCGCGCAACTGGATGAATAGGTGTAGACTCATTTACTTTACCCCACCTTGGCTTGATAATTTATCAGGGTGGACTGAACCACAATCTCAATTTTTAACCTATCCACATGGAGGTACTTTTAAGCCTGAATATCTAGCCTCTGCTTACTCTCAGATATATGAGGATATGGGTGACCCAGGTTGGGATTATCCTTACATGGGTTCATGTTATCAAAAATGGGTAGAAATGAAAGCTCTTTGGAATAAATACTTAGACATAAAAGAAACTAAAATACAGAAGAAAAAGATTCCAAAGGTCACATCCAAAACTAAATTCAAGCCGCCCATTCATTCAACCTTTCCGATCCCTCCTCCATATCATGCTGACATAGTAACATCAGCATTTAACCAACAAATTATTGAGAAAATTTATCCTAATTTGAATCCCATTAATCCTTTTGTGAGCTGCCCATCTGTGCCTGCCTCCCCCGTACCCACAAAAACAATGCGTTTGTTTTCTCTATGGGACCAAAGGGTCCAAAAATCCTTCCACCATCTGTAAGCACGCTGAAGGACATTATTAAGATGCTACCTTCTCCCAACAAACCTTTGCATTTTGTTGATATGCTGATAAAGGCTTCTAGGCACTGTCAGCTCGTGGGTGCGGATTATCGCTTTATTTTGCAATCGGTTTTGGGAGATGGGTACGATGAGGCTGAATTGATAAAGACGGTGAAATGTTTAGTCCCTAAAAAAGACACATGGACTGTAGTGGTGAAACATGAAGACGTACTGTAGAGGGGGGGGGGGACGAAAAAAGAAGGAATATTATTTTCTATGGGTTAATTCTAAACTTTTAAAAGATGAGCTAACTACTTATCTTCTTGCACGCCAGCAAGGTAGTCAGTATCTGTCATAGGTAACTAATTGTAGACAAGAAAAGAGTGAGACTACATCCAGGTTTCTCGAGAGGTTTCGAGAGACCTGGACCCTTTTGGGTGGTATGCCCCGTCCTGAAGAAAACCCTAACCCACTTTTCCTTACCACCTTCTTGAATAATTGTCGACCAGAAATCATGAAGATTTTAAAGTTTCAATTGTCAGACCGTTCTACAACGACTATTAAAAAATTAGGTGAGCGTGTGAGAACACTGGAAGGAGACGGTATTTTAGAAAACAGACAAGTGGCATGTTTGTTTGTGGAGAGTGAAGGATACGGAGGTGGAAAAAAGGGGGGTAGAGGAGGCCGAGGAGGCCGTGGAAGAGGTAGAGGAGGTCTGCAGGGTCAGAGTGCACCCCGTAGATCTGATTATTGTTATTATTGTTATAAAGAAGGTCATTGGGCTCGTGAATGTCGCACGAGGGCCCTTGATGAGGGACGTGGTGGAAAAAATGTGTACAATCGATTGAATGATGATCAGTGGCATGATGCTAATGAGGTGTTTTCTCCTAATCCTTCACAGCAGCCACCACAGCGAGTACAACCACAACAACCAGAACAGCAGCAATATAGACCCAATCCCTTTTCAGGGATGCAGGTAGGAGCATATGATGCATAGTTTGCATACTTTCGAGTCACCTCAGGTTAATGAGGTAATTTATAGAATTGTGTATAGATGGTTCCGTATTCTCTTTTTTGGTGGATACAGGAGCTACAATGTCGTCTTTAGGTCGTGATTATGAGGGACCGCTCTCGAATAAAGGTATCAGCTCTGTGGGAATTGAAGGGGTTGCTCAAAGAACTTATTTCACTCCTCAGGTAACTGTAACATGTCCTTTAGATAAGGGAATTAATCTCTCTCATCGTTTTGTCTGTATGCCTGATTGTCCTTTTAATCTGCTAGGATGCGATTGAATTTACATTTACATTTAGGCATTTAGGCAGACGCTCTTATCCAGAGCGACTTACATTTTTATCTCATTACACATCTGAGCCTATGAGGGTTAAGGGCCTTGCTCAAGGGCCCAACAGTGGCAACTTGGTGGTTGTGGGGTTTGAACCTGGGATCTTCCGAACCATAGACCAATGCCTTAACCACTGAGCTACGTCTGGCCCCATGAGTAGACTACACATGTCCTTGACTTTTTCTGGCACAAAACTCACTGTTGAAGTGCCTGATTCAGTTCCTTTTTCCCACCTCACAAATATGCGTGTAAATAATTGTTTCCTTTCTTCACAGAACAGCTCTCTTCCTGCTGCCCTTGAATGTGTGCCAAGCAGTCTGTGGGCTGAACATAAGGATGAGGTGGGGTTAGTACACTGTGTTCCTTATAAAGGTAAATTAAAACACTCGCAACCTGTGTACATCAAACAATATCCACTCTCCGAGGCCAAGGTCTCGGGAATAGATGAAATTTTAAGCTCATTGCTCAAGCAGGGTGTTGTTAAACCATGTGTAAGTTCTTATAACACACCTGTTAATCCAGTAACGAAACCTGACGGTACGTGGAGATTTACACAAGATTTGAGAAAAATAAATGACATAATTATCACTGTGGCACCTGTTGTGCCTGATGTGCTGTCCATTGTCTCCTCTATACGTTGTCATCATTCGCATTTCTCTGTTATTGACCTTTGCTCTGCCTTCTTCAGTGTTCCTGTGGAAGAGACCGCAATTGTTCGCCTTCAACCACAGGGGGCGTCAGTTCACCTGGTCTCGTCTTCCGCAGGGTTGTGTTGACTCACCGGCTGTTTTTTCGGCTGTAGTAAGAGATGCACTTGGTGATCTAACTCTCCCCCCTGATTCTGTTGTCCTATCTTACGTGGTCCTGATCTACTGGTGTCCACCGCTTCGCCTGCCGTCTGCAAAGAAGCCACCATTTGTCTCTTGAAACACCTGGACCAGAAGGGTTTCAAGGTATCAAAGACTAAATTACAGTTTTGCAGAGACACTGTAAAATACCTGGGTTTTGAACTCTCCCAAGGCCAAAGAAGGCTCTCAAAGGAACGAATCCAGGTTATTCTCGACACTAAACGTCCCAGCACTAAACATGCTCTCATGGCTTTCCTGGGACTGATCAACTACTGTCGTCAGTGGATTCCTGACTGCTCATTCTACGATAAACGCATCAGGACAGCCATCTCGCACAATGATGCGCTCCAACAGCCTCTGACATGGACTGCTGACATGATTGAGGCATACAAGGAACTGAAAAAGGCCCTATGTTCCGCTCCAGCACTGGGCCTGCCTAACTATCAAAAACCGTTCCATCTCCATGCGTGTGAGCACGGGGGCACCGCATCTGCTGTATTGGCACAGGAGCATGGGGGGGGGGGGGGGTGAGACCATGTGCTTTTTTATCTAAAACTTTAGATGTTGTGGCACAAGGTTTGCCTGCCTGTGGCCGCCTGTGCGGTGATGGTACAAGATGCTGAAAAGATTGTTCTCTCTCATCCTTTAATTTTATATTCTCCACATCAGGTTAAACAAGTGCTACAGAACCTTCAAACACAACACATGACGGCTCAGAGACGGTCTGGGTATGAGATTATCCTTTGTTCTACAAGTAACTTAGAGATAAAATCCACCTCTTCTTTTGACACCATCGGATATGCTCTGGCACGCTTGATCAATGCACAGGACGACACGCTAGTAGATATAGATCGTGACTGATCTATTATCAGTGATCGATTATTCACTCCACTAGTATACGTCCTGATCTATCTTCTACTCCATTAACAATTGGTAACACTCTGTTTGTAGATGGTTCCTGTTCAAAACCATATGATGGGAAATTTCTCTTTGGTTATGCTGTGTGTGTGCTGCCAGATATAACCATTGAAGCTTACTCTCTCCCTTTCTCATCTGCTCAGGCAGCTGAACTTTTTGCTCTAACTCGTGCATGTGTTCTTTCTGAAGGAAAAGATGTCACTATATATACTGATTCTCGTTACGCTTTTGGTATCGCTCACGACTTTGGCCACATCTGGCAATCCAGGGGTTTTCGTTCTGCTGAGGGTAAGCCTATTTCTCATTCTTCTCTTGTTCAGGATTTAATAGACGCATGCCATCTACCTAGTACTCTCGCTATTGTAAAAACTAAGGCTCATTCTTCTGGTGACTCTATGGAAGTGCGAGGTAATTCGCTGGCTGATCGTATTGCTAAAAAAGCAGCTCAAAAACAGATTTTCTTTCCTGACTCTGGTTCTGATTTGATCAATTAATCTTTTCTTGCTAGTTCCTTGATTCCCGATGTAGATTTATTGTCTTTGCAAGCTTCAGCCACGCCGAATGATTCCTCTTTTTGGCAAGCTCAGGGTGCCTACGTTGCTTCTGATGGTTTATGGTATTGTGCTGATGGCCGTTTGTGCCTGCCGTCTCATCGTCTTCCATTCCTCGTGCGCGAGTTACACGGTGTTACACATCGCGCACGAAGGGGGGTTAAGGAAGATATGAAAAAACTATTTTGCATAGCTAACATGCTTGGAACAATTGACTTATTAATATCTAGATGCTTGGTGTGTGCTCAGAATAATGTGACAAAGGGTTTAGGTAAACACGAAAGTCTTCTGTTACCTACTGCTCCATTTGCAGAGTGGCAAATTGATTTTACACATATGCCTGCATGTGGCCCATTCAAATATCTTCTGGTTTTGGTTGACAAGTTTTCTAGGTGGGTGGAAGCTTTCCCGTGTGCTCGAGAGAATGCAAAGGTGGTGACCCAAGTCTTAGCGAAAGAAATAATACCTAGTTATGGCGTGCCTCATGCTATTGACTCAGATAAAGGAACACCTTTTATAGTACATCACAGGAAACACAGAATGTGTGTAAATATCTTTCACTGTCCTGGCATTTTCACATTCCTTATCACCCACAGTCATCAGGTATAGTAGAAAGAACAAATAGGACACTGAATTGACTAAAGCAATGCAAACTTTGCGGAGTAAAAACTGGGTTGATCTACCTGTTGTTCTAGCTGAAATGAGAATGACACCAAGAAAAGACGTGCACATGTCACCACATGAAATTATATATGGCAGACCTTTTCCCGTGCCATGGAGGAAAGGTAAACCCGCGATAGGAACAACTGATCTTGATGTACATATTCTGCTGCTCTAATAGATACTTTAACCAAATATTATGAACAAATTGCTGATGTGACTCCAATACCCTCAACAAAAACCACACATCCTTTTAATGTGGGAGACACTGTTCTGGTAAAATCTTTTACCCCCAGAAAACTGGGAGATTGTAAATATGACGGACCAGCAGAAATAATCGCAATTACTCGTACTGCTGTCTTAACTGATCTTTTTCCACAGTGGATCCATGCTACCAGGCTGAAGAGATGTCCTGTCGGCATGAGAGCAAAGGATGAATAAATGCTTGTGTATTATTATCTTTCTTTCTCTGTGATTTTTTTGTTACCTAGACTAAAGACGTGCTGCAGTGATGACCAACCCGTGAGGTGACACAGAGAGATTGTCTTGGGTTGCCACGGGATGACTTCTCTTTTGCTATTAGTTTACCATTCCTGGTGGTGTCTTGGTAAGGTGGGACGAGTGCAGATTGGGCGTGCCCGCACTCTGAGCACTGTAGTGTCAAGAAAGGCAGTAGTTCACCACTAGTAGTTATTTATGTGTTCGACATTGTGAACGACATTTTTCACACACACAAGTTTCACTCAACCTGTTATATTTCTGTGTATTCTTTTGGTCACACTCCATTCTGTAGAGTTTATAGAACAGCACTTGGAGTATGGTGGAAACCTCTCCTGCCTTAGAATGAAGTTTCTTTTTGTCCTCTTAATCTTGAACGAGGGATTGTTCATAGTGTACATAGTGCAACCTCATCCACCTGATAATGTTTTTTGGCGATTCACTAATTGGACCGCTAAGCGATAAACCAATGATTCAGACCTGTTGTTTCTTTTAGGCCCATGCATTCTTCGCTGTGTGCAAAATCTTTTGTATAAGTATGTTTCAGGTTATGTTCCTGTGCCGCGTCCGATGACCTATTATCCGCCGGCGACTTCTTGAAAGTTCTGAGTTTTATTCAATGATGTTTCTTATGAATAAAAGGGGGGAATTGTAGGGAATATTTTATTTTTTAGTGTGTTTCATGATATTGGGTGACGTAGCTTCCTGTTTTCGTATCGTTGCCGCCAAAGTTTCAGCGTTTCGCGTTTGTATCAGCGTTTAAATTACATAGCTTTATACAATAACAATATTAATAGCAACTAGCTTTTTACATCATCATACTATTCGGCTTCGCCTTTTTTTCCTGCAATTTTTGGAGAACGCGCGAGTTTCCTCGTCTAAGAACAACAAACGGAATTCATCTCCAAACAACTAAAACTCCGACACAGAGGTACGTTATAATGTCTATCATTCAGCTTGTTCAGTGTGTGGAGTGCAGGATGTTTAGACATTCTTCCTCCGTCATTAGCGATAATTTTATTTGTGATAGGTGTGTGTTAGTGAGCACTCTGACAGAGAAGATATCAGCGTTAGAGGAGCGCATCCAGAGAGTGTTAGAGAGTGTGAGAGCAGCGTTATTCCCGTAGCGGACAGTCTGGGTGCCACAGGCAGAGATAAACAGCCCCCGACTCCGGCATTAGAGCCCTCACAGCAGGGCGAGTGGGTGACGACTCGGCGGCATACTCGTTCAGCCAAAGCTAACGCTAAGGCTAGCCCACCGGAGCACACCTCCTCTGCGCTTCACATGTCCAACAGGTTTGCTCTCCTCAGTGATGCACCCGCTGAGAAACCTGAAAGAGCTCTGGTTATAGGAGACTCTATACTGAGGCACGTGAAATTAGCTAGACCTTTAGGGGTGCCAGCGGCAGTGGTTAGGTGTATCCCGGGGAGCCAGAGCACCGGACATAGCAGGTAATCTTAGGGCTCTAGGACAGCACAGGTTCTCTAAGATAGTGGTACATGCTGGAGCTAACGATATATGCCTTCGTCAGTCAGAGGTTAGTAAGAGTAACTTTACAGAGGTGTTTAAATTAGCGAAGGCGATGTCCGATGAAGTAATATGCTCTGGTCCCATCCCAATGAGACGTGGTGACATGGTGACGTCGCTGAACCGCTGGATGTCCAGGTGGTGCTCCGAAAATAATGTGGGCTTCATAGACAATTGGAAGACATTTGAGGGCAAAGCTGGCATGTTATGGCGGGACGGTGTCCATCCCACTCGGGAAGGTGCTGCTCTCATTTTCTGTAGTATAGCACATAGTCTCAGTAGAGGGCTAGTTAATCGGTGACAATCCAGAGCCCAGGCCAGGGAGCAGACAGACAGGCTAAACCAACCGTCTGCTAGCTGCATAGAGTCGTCACTCAGGGTTCACCATATTGAGACTGTGTCTGTTCCCCGATCTAAGCAAAAATGTAGAAAGACTCAGAAAGTCTGTTTCAATAATCTAATTAACATAAAGTCCACAAACTCCGATCATACTGAATGCGCAGCCGGCACCTCTGATCTGAAGCTAGGACTGTTAAATATTAGATATCTCGCATCAAAAGTGGCTATTGTTAATGAAATTATCACAGATCAGGAGTTTGATATACTCTGTTTGACTGAAACATGGGTTAAACAGGACGAGTATGTAGCTCTAAATGAAGCTAGTCCTCCTGGATACAGCTACATACACCAGCCTCGGCTAACTGGGAGAGGAGGAGGCGTCGCAGTTATTTACAATGATAATCTGTCTATCGTACAAAAACTCGGACACAAATTGAACTCATTTGAAATTCTTTATAGTAACATAAGTGTATTTAAGTATATTAAGTCAGCTCAGTCGATTCCACTAATTATAACTTACAGACCTCCAGGGCCGTATTCTGAAGTTCTTAGTGAATTTGCAGATTTCATCTCAAACCTAGTCGTTTCTGTAGAGAAAGCGTTAATTGCCGGAGATTTTAACATTCATTTTGAGAATACAGAAGACCCTCTGAGAACAGCATTTATGTCCATACTGGACTCCGTAGGCGTAAATCAGTGTGTAGTAGGACACACTCATAAAGCAGGTCACACTTTAGACTTAATAATATTTTTCGGATTAAGTATAGGAAATGCATTCACAATTCCACTGTCTGAAATTATCTCAGTTCACTATCGTCTCTCCATTCAAGTGTGTCACAGTGATAATGTACGCAGAGCACCGCGCTACCGTATTAAACGTACATTCACATCAACTACTGTACCACACAGAGTTTTATCAGTAATCTCCCAGAGACATTTCATTGTATCTTAAATAATTAGATAATGTAGCTCCAGCTAAAAGAAAAATTATTAGAGATAAGAAACTCGCTCCCTGGTATAACGATCACACACGCACTTTAAAACAGACCGCTCTGAAATTAGAGCGTAAATGGCATCAAACTAAATTGTTAGTATTTCAAATAGCATGGAAAGAGAGCATCCTGAACTATAGGAAAGCTCTTAGTGTAGCTAGATCAACGTATCTCTCCACTCTTATAGAGGAAAATAAAAATAATCCTAGATTTTTATTTAATACCGTAGCCAAATTAACCAGAAATAAGACCACTACAGAAATCTCCACAACAACATCATGCAATAGTGAGGACTTTATGAACATTTTTAATAATAAAATTGTGAATATCAGGCATAAAATTGAGGCTTTGCAACCGAACAATGTAACTGATACAGATGTTAACCTAGCCATGTCAGATTCAAACCTAGAATACTTTACTCCCCTTGAAGAGAATGAACTAATTTCACTCATCTCTTCTGCAAATTCATCAACCTGTATCCTATACCGACACATTTTCTTAAACAGATAGTACCAGTAATAACAGAACCGCTGTTGAGAATAATTAATTCCTCACTCAGCATTAGTTATCAGTTATGTTCCAAAATCTTTTAAATTAGCAGTTATCAAACCAATAATTAAGAAACCTGACCTTGACCCCTGTCAGCTGTCCAATTACAGGCCAATATCAAACCTCCCCTTTATCTCTAAGATTCTGGAAAAGATAGTAGCGGAGCAGCTACAGTATACTCATATCTACAAATGGCATACATGAACTGTATCAGTCAGGATTTAGGCCTCATCACAGCACAGAAACAGCACTCGTTAAAGTAGTAAATGATCTCCTATTGGCCTCTGATCAGGGTTGTGTAACTATGCTTGTATTACTCGACCTCAGTGCAGCTTTTGACACCATTGATCATGCTATTCTTCTTCACAGATTAGAAAATGTAGTAGGAATTAAGGGTACAGCCCTCTCCTGGCTCAGATCCTATTTGACCGATCATTATCAGTATGTAGACTAAATGGTGATTATTCTGCATGTTCTCTAGTGGAGTTTGGCATTCCGCAGGGTTCAGTTTTAGGCCCACTGCTTTTTTCCCTTTACAGGCTTCCTCTGGGCAACATAATCCATAAGCATGGTATTAGATTTCATTGTTATGCTGACGACACACAGCTATACAGTACGTCTCAACAAAACCTGATGAGAAAAAACATCTTACGAAAGTTGAGCAATGTGTGCAGGACATACGAAATTGGATGCTAATTAACTTCCTTCTGCTTAATCCGGATAAGACAGAAGTTCTAGTCATAGGACTGCATACAGGTAGAAGTAAAATCTTAGATCACACCGTAACTTTAGATGGCCTTTCTGTTCCATCAAGTGCAACAGTAAAAGACCTCGGCGTGATTATAGATTCCAGCCTTTCATTTGAAGCTCATGTAGATAATATCACCAGGATAGCATTCTTTCACCTCAGAAATATTGCCAAGATAAGAAATATATTGTCGCTAAACGATGCAGAAAAACTAGTTGATGCTTTTATCACTTCTAGGTTGGACTATTGTAAAGCCTTACTGTCTGGTTGTTCTGTTAGGTGCATAAACAAGCTTCAGCTAGTCCAGAATGCAGCAGCGAGAGTCCTCACTAGAACCAGAAGATATGAGCACATCACCCCTATCCTATCTTCACTACATTGGCTCCCTGTGAAATTTCGCATTGATTTTAAAATACTACTCTTGACATATAAAGCTGGGGGCAGAGCTTTTTCTTACAAAGCCCCAAAATTATGGAATAGTCTTCCTGAGTTCGGGACTCAGACACAGTCTCAGTGTTTAAGTCTAGGCTAAAAACCTATTTATTTAGCCAAGCATTTTTATAAATAGATTTGCCATAGGTAAAGGAGCAGATCTAGGGGACTCATGGACGTAGAGTATTATGGTGAACTGGTATGTTTAGATGCTGTCTTCCTCACTCTCATTTGATCACTCAGGTTTGTTGACGGTGAGGTGATTGTTTGCTTTACATCTCAGGGAGCCCTCATGTTTGTGTTTCCTTCTGGCTCTCCCTTTTAATTATGGTGTCATAGCTCGTCCTGCCGGAGTCCCTGCTTGCACTCTACAGTAAATATACATTCACATTATACATTAGGTGACTGTGACCATACCTAACTGCCATCTGTCCTCCTCTTCTCTTTCTCCCCCTCTTTCTCTTTCCTCTCTCCCCCTGTCTCCCCCTTTCACTCTTTCTCTCTCTCTCTGTCGAGCTACACATGTCATTCCTGAGCTGCCAGTGATCCAGACTCCCTCTGCCCTCCGGACCTGTCTGATCCATCCTGGTGCCCCGTTTCTGGTTGGAGGTCTCGTCGCATGGATGCCCCGTGTGTCTCTTTGGGATGCGTCTGTGGATGATTCGATCTACTTAGAAGATGGTTCTGGCCTCGACTGGTGTTGTCAGCTGTTTCTCTGAGGACTTGAAAATTCGATAGTTCAGGACTGGAACTTTCTACAAGTCTATCTGAGTCTCCAATAACTACTTGACTCCATTTTAACATCAATTAACATCAACTATTATAGCTGAACTGCCTGCCACCTAACACACTGTATAAATGGAGATAATCTGTTTCACCCAAATGAAAATGGGTTCCCTGTTGAGTCTGGTTCCTCTCAAGGTTCCTTCCTATTACCATCTCAGGGAGTTTTTCCTTGCCACTGTCGCCCTCGGCTTGCTCACCAGGGACTATCTGAACATTTTGATTCATTCACATTCCATACAAACTTAAATAATTCTTTTGATTGTGTAAAGCTGTTTTGAGACAATGTCAATTGTTAAAAGCGCTATACAAATAAAATTTTATTTAATTGAATGATATTCTGTGTGCGTGAAAACAGAATGTTTTTTCTTTCTCTTACCTCGACACAAGCTGCCCTTTCAATAAACACATTCTATAGTAGTTTATGTTAAAGGTCGTAAAACTGTTGAACGCTCGTAAATGCAGAGCTACTCCCAATTTTATGTCCTTCTTTACCTTATCTTTTATAAACATTCCAGACCAGATGTAAACACTCCTGCACCCACCTTTTCTTTGGTTCTTTGTCTGTTTGCGTATATATATACTCCTGTCTTCCACAATAAACTTTGAACGTCTCATTAAGCACGGACTTGTGTATTATTGAGGGGTTCCCTGGCCAGGCGGGAAGCAAAATACAGGTTGAGCACTGAGTAGACAAAGGGTGTCTACCAAAATTCAAGAAATCGTTACACCAGTGGTGAGTTACAAATGGTCTGCATTTTATTGATTGGGCATGATTTGGAAAGGCACACATCTCACAGCTGACAATGCATACTGTATCAGAGCAAAAGCCATGTGGTCAAATTAACTGCGTGCGGAACTCAGAGACAGGATTCTTGCAAGGCACAGATCTGAGGAAGGCTACAAGGAAAAAAGGGCGAAAAAACTGCTACATTGAAGGACCTGAAGAGCACAGTGACCTCTATAATTTTCAAATGGAAGAAGTTTGGCACAACTTGGCCCAAGAGCTGGTCGTTAATTATCTGTGTGTTTGTACAATATATACAGTGGACCCTCGGATTACAAGTAACGCGGTTTACGAGTGTTCCGCAAGACGAGCAAAGATTTTGAATAAATTTTGACTTGAAAAAAAACTAGCATTGTCTTGGTTTACGAGCACCGAGTATCATGTACAGTATCACGAATGCGCTTCTTGTTTTGATGCCGAGCGTCACGTCATCACAACTGAGCCAACGGTTTTTCTCTCTCTTGCGCTGCAGAATTGTGGGTGCTCGTCTCTTACTGGTATAATCAACATCCGTGCACGCGTGTACTGTTTATTATAACACTGTGACCCTGTGTGTGTGTAAAACCTATTTTATTTTGTGTTCGGAAGCGCGTGTGTACAGCACGAGTAAAGCAAAAGAAATCCTCAGTACAGAGGTTAAAAATCCATTTTCTTCCTCAGCTCATCGCGGTGTGTGTGTGTGTGTGTGTGTGTGTGTGTGTGTGTGTGTGTGTGTGTGTGTGTGTGTGTGTGTGTGTGTGCGAGCGTAATTTGACACTGTGCCGGCTATGGGTGTGTGTGTACAGTATGTGTGTGTGTGTGAACGCGAAGGCGAGATGTAAGCTATGATATAGAGCCTGAGTTTTGCTCTTCAGTAGATTTTTTAGTTGGATTTAAGTGCAGGATCCACCTGAAAGTTTGCACTATAGCAAATAATATCGATAATGCAGCAAATAAAAGAACGGGCATGCATCGACTAGTTTGTCCATCTCATCATTACACCAGCATGAATTAATAGGCTGTTACGCTATTAAACATTAAACAAAATTAAAATAAAGTGGAGAAGCTTTAATAATTTGAAAGAGAACAACAGTCTTTCCGCTAATGTGTGTGTGTTTAATTCAGACAAAAGAAGAACGTTTTATGGTGTAAAATGAGAAGGGGGAGACGGGAGGGGCTGAAAGCAAGAGTCTCCACTTACTCTAGCCTCACACATACAGTACACATACTGTACACACACAGTGCCTGCACGCACAAACGAAAACACTTATCTGTCGGGATTTATTTTTTACTTTTTTGAAAGGTAAAGTGCAGGTTAATTTGTTTTATTTTTACTTTATATCTTGTATTAATTATTATGTATTTTTTTATGGGTGTTTTGGAATACGAGCCCACTTCTGGAACGAATTATGCTCGTAAACCGAGCATAATTGTGTATAATATATATATATATATATATATATATATATATATATATATATATATATATATATATATATATATACACACATATATTCCTAAATTTCTAAATTGCATCTTCTTCTTTGTCTTTCGTCTGTTCCCTTTCAGGGGTCGCCACAGCGAATCATCTGCCTCCATCTAACCCTATCCGCTCTGCATCCTCTTCACTCACACCAACTAACTTCCTGTCCTCTCTCACTGCATCCTTAAAACTCCTCTTTGGTCTTCCTCTAGACCGTACCTGGCAGTTCCAACCTCAGCATCCTTCTACCGATATATTCCCCATCTCTCCTCTGAACATGTCCAAACCACCTCAATCTACCTCTAGCTCTGCCTCCTATATTTTCTTCAGTGCCACTGTCTCTAAGCCGTAGAGCATTGATGGTCTCACCTCTGTCCTGTACACCTTTCCTTTCATTCTCGCTGATACTCTTTTATCGCACAACACACCTGAAACTTTTCTCCACCCATTCCAACCTGCCTGTACCCGCCTCTTCACCTCCTTTCCACACTCTCCGTTGCTCTGGACCGTTGACCCTAAGCACTTAAAATCCTGCACCTTCTTTACCTCTGCTCCCTGTATCCTCACCGTTCCTTTTGGGTCCCTCTCATTCACACACGTGTTCCGTCTTGCTGCGGCTAACCTTCATTCCTCTGCTTTACAGAGCATACCTCCACCTCTCCAAATTTTCTTCCACCTGTTCCCTGCTGCAATGTCATCTGCAAACATCATAGTCCATGGAGACTCCTGTCTAACCTCATCTGTCATCCTGTCCATCACCAGAGCAAACAAAAAGAGGCTTAGAGCCGATCCTTGATGCAGACCCACCTCCACCTTGAACTCTTCTGTCACACCTACAGCACATCTCACCACTGTCTAACAGCTCTCATACATGTCCTGTACCACTCTAACATACTTCTCTGCCACTCCAGACTTCCTCATACAACACCACAGCTCCTCTCTCGGCACCATGTCGTACGCTTTCTCTAAATCTACAAAGACACAATGCAACTCTTTACTTCTCCACCAGCATCCTCAAAGCAAATACTGCATCTGATGTACTCTTTCTAGGCATAAAACCATATTGCTGCTCACAAATGCTCACCTCTGCCCTTAACCTAGCTTCCACTACTCTTTCCCACAGCTGCATTGTATGGCTCATTAGCTTTATGCCTCTGTAATTGCCACAGCTCTGCACATCTCCCTTGTTCTTAAAAATCGGCACCAATACACTTCTCCTCCATTCTTCTAGAATCCTTTCATTCTCCAAGATCTTGTTAAACAAACTAGTCAGAAACTCTACTGCCACCTCTCCTGATTGTGGTGAGAAGGAGTTTTGTACTTCCTTCCAGATTTCTGGTTATGCACCTGAGATTGATTATTGGGTGTAGTTCGGGAGAGTATAAAAGGGTGCGGCAAGAACAGCTAGGGGTGGCGCTAATTCACCCCCAGGTTGCGCTTCCGGAAGTGTGTCGTCCGGTTACATTTACATTTAGTCATTTTGCAGACGCTCTTATCCAGAGCGAATTACATTTAAAAAAAATTTTTTTTTATGTCATTATACATCTGAGCAGTTCAGGGTTAAGGGCCTTGCTCAAGGGCCCAACAGTGGCAACTTGGTGGTTGTGGGGTTTGAACCTGGGATCTTCCGAACCGTAGTCCAATGCTTTAACCACTGAGCTACCCCTGGCCCTAACAAATAATTGGCGTACCAATTATACAATAGCATTCGTCTCCTGCAGTACACGCGCACAACGTGCGCAGCTCTTTTAGGAGTGTGGAGTGGCATTACATTTTCACTATTGTGAGTGGTTTGGTGCACGCGTGATCATTTATTATTATCGGGCAGGAGTGTAGCCCCATCCCTAGCCTGCCCCCTCTACAGTTAAGTTCCCAGCTCCAATTTCTTTGTTTGTTTCTCTGTCTGGGATGTTTTAGTCTTTGATTTTAAATGATATTGTATTAAAAGATTTGTATATTTTGCATCCATGTCCCTATGTTCTTAATGAGAGATTCGAACCTGTGTCCTACATTTTTCCCAGGTAACCAATCCTGGGTGGCATAATCGGTAACTTAGTTGTTAAGGTTGGTTAAGGGGAATTCTGTTTCCCAATATACAGTAGAGGAGGTTACACCGCACCACACCGCCACATAAGTACTTCCATACTTCCAAAGGTATGTCAACAGGACCAACAGCCTTTCCACTCTTCATCCTCTTCAACGCCCTTCTCACCTCACTAAATTTCTAAATTGCATATATTCCTATATTACTAAATACCCTGTGCATTGTGTTTCTTGATACACGGACTCCAGCCTCACACTACTCCTTTTGGATCTCTCAGGTGTGTGCTGAAGGGAAACACATAAGCAAAGGTCATAGAGAAATAATTGTTGCTGTCCATAAATCAGGAAAAACAATTAGAAGTTCAACGTTCTAAAGTGAAAAGCATTCAAGACATCTTAGGAGTGGATGTCTCAGCACATCCACTCATCTAACCTCAGACTCTACAGGCCTCATTGAGCATGTTCAATTTTAAAGTCTATGACAGCACAATTAGAAGAAGACTGAACATATACGATTTATTTGGAATGCCTCCTCTTTTAAAAAGAACATGGAAGCATGACTGGGGTTCACAGAACTGCATCCAAACAAAGCAAAATGCTTCTGGGACAATGTCCTATGAACAGATGAGACCAAAGTGGAGTCGTTTTAGCACCCCGTCTTAGTTTCCTGTTTAAAATGTAGTATTAAAATTCTTGATCACTTCACCAATGCTTGTTTAACAAACTGTTTTAAATTCATGTCTTTGTTCTAACATTTCTTTTATTATACTTTAGTTGGCACTTTGTCCCCATGTCTGTTTCTGATAGGGACACAAAAACCTAAGACTTAAGTCTTCTTAAGTAGGCTCCCAGTATTCAGTTAGAACTCACCGAACTACAACCTTTCGTTGTCCATTAACTGCTGGGATGTTGTGTTCATAAGTTGGATGAGAGAAAGAAGAGAAAACTGACTTTTTATTTATTTAGTTAACAAATGTGTGAACCACTGATCCATGATCCTTGAACAAAATTTAATTGTGGCTTAATATGGGAATGAAAATGAAAAAGCTCTATGTTGCAGTACACAAACTGTGCATTCGTATCCCAATATACTGTATTTCTTCCCTGTGAAGGGGACACAAAATCCCAGTAGCAATGCTGCTGGACATAGGAAGTCATAAAACTGTCAGAACTTCAAAACTTCCTGTCAATCTGTTGATTAGGTTTATTCTTATCTGTCCTAAATTTCCATCTACTACAAGAGAGGCAACAATATATGTCAGTCATTCCCCCATCTATCTCTCCACCTCTCCCATTTTTTTCTCATTCTCTGTCCCTCTCTCTCTCCTTTCTGTTAACCTTTCAGCAGGCCCATCTAATCCTCCATGCTGTCGACTTCACTTTGTGTCAAAGCTGGATTCAGCATTTACGTTTCGACTGAGAAGACATCTCCAATTAGAAAAAAAGGAAGAACATCAGAGACTATCCTATTTTTTTTTTTTTTCATTTACATTTTGGACACAAGGGAACAGCAAAGCTGTCATGTCACTGTATTGGGTTTTTCTTCTATCTTATTTATCACTGTCCAAGTGTCTCGATAATGTGTTGTTTGATTAAATAGACATGTCAAATGTCTATTTATCACAGTAATACATTGTAAAGATAAGAAACCTAAAATGGAAAAAAGGCAGTGCCACTGAAGGTTTAAAAAAGAAAATGGCATTAAAATACACATTTATGCCTCATAAATCTTTTACTAAAGGCATTGTGGAACACACAGGGGCCAATTATTCACAGAGCCCATGAGATCTAGAGATACTGTACATTCTAGAATTGTTGCTAGGAAACGCTGCTGCCAGCAGAGTCAGCAACAGTTTCACTGAATCTCACACTTGCTTACAAACACACAATTTCAGCATTTACAGTTACTGGAATTACAGTAAATGACTCCGTCCATGCTGCCATCCAAAAGCAGATCTGGGATCAATAGAGTATTTTGATTAATGTCAAAGGAGGGGTATTTAAATATAGGTCTCTTTTGGGTGGTGGGTGGTTTTTCTGTTTCAGGCACATGTGCCTGCATTGACCTACTGCTTTACCAGACTTCTTCGGAGAAACTTAAACTGTTTGTGGAAATGCTGTTTTGATTCCTTGAATTAACAATCTAATGTAATGTTCTAATTAGTACATGAAGTCCTCTTGTACAATGTTTTAGTTTTCTCAAATATCCATCTATTTCTACCAGTAAAGGTTGCTTTTGACAGGGATAAAGCATTTCTGTAAGTCACTCTGGATCAGAAAAATGGCCAAGTGCTATATTTGTCTAATTAAATATAAACACTTTGACAGCAAAAATGCTGTCAGAATTTTATTCATTTTGGCAAATTATTGTTCTTTGACACACATAGTTGTCCATAACAAAATGTTTAATTTGAAAACTGCTAGTGTATAAAAACTTATTTCAGAAGCTTTAAACTTCCAGGGATTAGGCAAACTCTGACACATTGGAACTGTATTGTAGAGCAGAAGCCAACATGTGACAAACCTCTCATCGCTTCTTTCAGTCATGTGATCTGTGAAGCGAAACTACTTGCTATGTTTTCAATTCAGGTGCTTTTTGGAGAATGTTGCAGCCAAGAAAAACACTCAGTTACAGATGTTGCATTCACTCCTGAAGAAATAAATTATAGGTATGTGGTAATGTCTAAATGTCTGTGACACATTCTGTGAAAGAGGAAATTTGGATATTTACGATTTACAGTTTTCACTGTATTTATTTTTACTGTATTTCTTACCGTTTTTTTCCCCTCTTTTTTTTTTTTTTTTTTTTACAATTTTTACCACTTTATACTGTATACTTAAAAAGATATGGGTCTGGATTTGCTGCATTTGGAAGCAACAGTTCACTTATGGTAATATATAAGTAATATATAACTTAAACAATGCACATAAGATTTGCTCAAAATAGACATAAGGTGCACAGTTTGTGTGTGGGAAGCTGTTGCTTTTGCTTTGTCAGGTCCACTACTCCTTTTATGATATAATCTGAGAGGACCACTGACTTATACATACGTACCTGTAACATGATATAGAGCTGTCATCGTGTAACAAAGTAAGTCTAAATTTCGTAAATGGTGTAGCTGATGATACTGTATCCTTACGTTTTTGTATTGATTATAATGTTTTTCATGATTTTCAGCAATCTTTCTAATTAAAATGGTTTTGTGTGCAACAAGTACAGTTTTTTCCTTGATCTAATTTGTTGCCACTAACTTGCTGTTTGACTCACTACACAATCACAGTCAAAGCATGACCATAGCAAGTTCAAGACTGAAGCACAGGTAGCAGGGTGTGGGTCTCAGCAGCTCTGAGTTGCTCAACTTGGCTGTCTTTCTTATAACACAACTAACATATCATTGAACTGCATATATACAGTAAATGACCACAAACACAGGGTGATGGAGTTATAGTGAAACCTTGTATTGCAAGTAACTTGGTCTGCGAGTGTTTTGCAAGACAAGCTAAATATGTTAATAAATTTAAACCTCACGACTGAGGGTAAAATGGCTCAGGAATCGATTTTTCACTCCTTTTGCATGACAGCGTTAAGAAAGACGGCACTTTCTATGTAAATTAAACATTGCACAAAATTCATCGAATAATATTTATTTCGACATGGGTTAACTTATCAGTACTAGCATGCGAAAATAGACAAATATATAAATTAAATCACCAAACTGTCGCTAATATTTTCATTTAACCTGTAGTGGCGGTGAAACGAACCGGGTATACAATCATAGTTGATTGATAAACAGCTGACAACACTCTTCACCAGCTTCAATGTGCAGTATGTCAGTGGTTGGGGTTGTATAGTGCACTTATGGAATGAATGCGATGAGTTGACAGAGTAGAGGTTTTATACCCCTATCTCACCTACGCGGTTTCACACGGTGACTGTAAGTACAGTTCATCATGATTCAGCGCGAGTTTTGCTGCTGTGATTACGTTTCCATCTTTCCACGCAAAAAAATGTAACATGTTTAACATGCGGAAGCTCGCGGACCTTGCAGATCTTCGCGGAACGTCGGGCGGTCACTAAAGAGATAGGGGTATAACACCGCATCTCACAGCGAGTCAAACCACATAGGTGAGATAGGTGTATTAAGCATTACAATGACTCAGAAAAATAAATGGATGTGGGATTTGAAACTCCCAAGTTTATTTTCTCATTTGACTAAATCAAAATTCATCATAAAATAAAACGTGTTAAAAGAAAAGTCAATCCAGTCATGAATGATGGCTAATGATCAATGAAACATATTTTAAACAAAAAGCAGCGAGCAGCTGGACATCAGGACGTAGAGCATAAGTATGACGCGTTGGTCTGGCAAGCGCAGGTCTGAGCAGGTCAAGAAGCTCCATAATCTGTTGGATTGGAATGCGAAACCTTTTTTTAAATAGCCACCTCAGGCAAAATATGAAAAGGGTTGAAGTTTTGCCTAAAAGAAAAATTTACATGAACTATGTACGGCGCCGTCTTCGGTTTAGCACAATAACGCGCTGTATCATTGCCTAATTGTTTGCCACCTGTTTAATATTAAAAGTGAAATTAAATTTTAATGCATTAGTCACATTATCCCCTCATTGAACCACCACCTTATCGTGGTGGAGGGGTTTGCATGTCCCAATGATCCTGGGTGCTATGTTGTCGGGGGCTTCATGCCCCCGGAGGGTCACCCATGGCAATCTGGTCCTAGGTGAGGGAACAGACAAAGAGTGGTTCAGAAGACCTCTTATGATGAGTAAAACCCTTGGAAATCGTTTTCCCTCGCCCGGACGTGGGTCACCGGGGCCTCCCTCTGGAGCCAGGCCTGGAGGTGGGGCCCGATGGCGAGCGCCTGGTGGTCGGGCCTGCACCCATGGGCCCGGCCTGGCACACCCCGAAGAGGCAACGAGGGTCCCACTTCCCATGGGCTCACCACCTGTAGGAGGGGCCAAAAAGGTCGGGTGCAGTGTGAGCTGGGCAGTGGCCGAAGACAGGGGCCTTGGCGGTCTGATCCTCGGCTGCAGAAACTGGCTCTAGGGACATGGAATGTCACCTCACTGGCAGGGAAGGAGCCTGAACTAGTGCGTGAGGTTGAGAAGTTCCGGCTAGATATAGTTGGACTCACCTCGACGCACAGCTTGGACTCTGGAACCAATCTGCTTGAGAGGGGCTGGACTCTCTTCTACTCTGGAGTTGCCACCGGTGAGAGGCAGCAAGCAGGTGTGGGCATACTTATTGCCCCCCGGCTCGGGGCCTGTACATTGGGGTTCACCGCAGTGGACGAGAGGGTGGCCTCCCTCCGCCTTCGGGTGGGGGGACGGATCCTTATCTTTACTTACGCTTATGTGCCAAACAGCAGTTTGGAGTACCTGCAATTTTGGGGTCTCTGGAGGGGGCGCTAGAGAACATCCCTCCTGGGATGTTATGTTGGGGGACTTCAATGCTCACGTGGGCAATGACAGTGAGACCTGGAAGGGCGTGATTGGTATGAACGGCCCCCCCAGATCTGAACCAGAGCGGTGTTTTCACGGATTGTCCATAACGAACACCATGTTCAGGCATAAGGGTGCCCATATGTGCACCTGGCACCAGGACACCCTAGGCCACAGTTCGATGATCGACATTGTGGTTGTGTCGTCGGACTTACGGCCACATGTCTTGGACACTCGGGTGAAGAGAGGAGCGGAGCTGTCAACTGAGCACCACCTGGTGGTGAGTTGGCTTCGTTGGTGGGGTAGGATGCCGGTCAGGCCTGGTAGACCCAAACGTATTGTGAGGGTCTGCTGGGAACGTCTGGGTCCCCTGTCAGGACAAGCTTCAACTCCCACCTCCGGCAAAGCTTCAACCACGTCCTGGGGGAGGTGGGGGACATTGTGGGGGACATGTTCCGCGCCTCCATTGTTGAGGCAGCCGACCGGAGTTGTGGCCGTAAGGTGGTCGGTGCCTGTCGCGGTGGCAACCCAAGAACCCGTTGGTGGACACCGGCGGTGAGGGATGCCATCAAGTTGAAGGAGGAGTCTTACCGGGCCTTTTTGGCTGGTGGCACTCCGGAGGCAGCTGATAGGTACCGACAGGCCAAGCGGAATGCAGCTTCGGTGGTTGCTGAGGCAAAAACCCGGGCGTGGGAGGAGTTTGGGGAGGCCATGGAGAATGACTTCCAGACGGCTTCGAAGAGATTCTGGTCCACCATCCGGCGTCTCAGGAGGGGAAAGCAGTGCACGGTCAACACAGTGTATAGTAGGGATGGTGCGCTGCTGACCTCGACTCGGGACGTTGTGGGTCAGTGGGGGGAGTACTTCGAAGACCTCCTTAATTCCACCAACATGCCTTCCGATGAGGAAGTCTGGGGACATAGAGGTGGACTCTTCCATCTCTGGGGCCGAGGTCGCTGAGGTGATCAAAAAGCTTCGTGGTGGCGGGGCCCCGGGGGTGGATGAGATCCGCCCGAAGTTCCTCAAGGCTCTGGATGTTGTAGGGCTGTCATGGTTGACACGTCTCTGCAACATTGCATGTACATTGGGGACAGTGCCTCTGGCCTGGCAAACCGGGTTGGTGGTCCCCCTCTTCAAGAAGGGGGACCGGAGAGTGTGTTCCAACTACAGAGGGATCACACTCCTCAGCCTCCCTGGGAAAGTCTATTCAGGGGTCCTGGAAAGGAGGGTCCGTCGGATAGTCGAACCTCGGATTCAGGAGGAGCAGTGTGGTTTTCGTCCAGGTCGCGGAACAGTGGACCAGCTCTACACCCTTAGCAGGGTCCTGGAGGGGGCATGGGAGTTTGCCCTACGTCTACATGTGCTTTGTGGACTTGGAGAAGGCATTCGACCGTGTCCCTCGGGGAGTCCTGTGGGGGGTACTCCGGGAGTATGAAGAAGAAGAAGAAGAATATTCAATTTCGCTGTGCTGTAAAAAGTACATGTGACAATAATTGAATATTGTCACATGTACTTTTTACAGCACAGCGAAATTTCTTCTTCGCATATCCCAATTAGGAAACTGGGGTCAGAGCGCAGGGTCAGCCAGATTACAGCGCCCCTGGAGCAGATAGGGTTAAGGGCCTTGCTCAAGGGCTCAACAGTGGCAACTTGGCGATGCTGGGGTTCGAACCCCCGACCTTCCGATCAGTAACCCAGTAACCCACAGCCTTAACCGACTGAGCCACCACTGCCCTATGGGATATCGGATTCCCTATTAAGGGCTGTCTGGTCCCTGTACAACCGGTGTCGGAGCTTGGTCCGCATTGCCGGTAGTAAGTCGGACCTGTTTCCAGTGAGAGTAGGACTCCGACAGGGCTGCCCTTTGTCACCGATCCTGTGGATAATTTTTATGGACAGGATTTCTAGGCGCAGCCAGGACCTTGAGGGGGTACAGTTTGGTGGGCTCAGGATTGGGTCACTGCTTTTTGCAGATGATGTTGTTCTGTTGGCCTCATCATCCTGCGACCTACAGCTCTCACTGGATCGGTTCGTAGCCGAGTGTGAAGCGGCTGGGATGAGAATCAGCACCTCCAAATCTGAGGCCATGGTCCTCAGCCGGAAAAGGGTGGAGTGCCCTCTCAGGGTTGGGAGTGAGATCCTGCCCCAAGTGGAGGAGTTCACGAGTGAGGGTAAAATGGAAGGGGAGATCGACAGCCGGATCGGGGCAGCGTCTGCAGTGATGCGGGCTCTGTATCGGTCCGTCATGGTGAAGAAGGAGCTGAGCCAAAAGGCAAAGCTCTCAATTTACCGGTCGATCTACGTTCCTACCCTCACCTATGGTCATGAGCTGTGGGTAGTGACCGAAAGAACAAGATCGCGAATACAAGCGGCCGAAATGAGTTTCCTCCACAGGGTGTCTGGGCTCTCCCTTAGAGATAGGGTGAGAAGCTCAGTCATCCGGTAGGGGCTTAGAGTAGAGTCGCTGCTCCTCCGCATCGAGAGGAGCCAGATGAGGTGGCTTGGGCATCTATTTAGGATGCCCCCTGGACGGAAGAAAGTGGATGGATGGATGGATAGTCACATTATGAAATAGGCTAATTAAAAGTCGCTTTATTAGTTCTGATATCAAATAAAATAAAATTCTTAAGCAGGCCTACAGTATATTCCATCATTAATACGACTTTGATAACGTGCCATAATGTGCTTGCATACACCGTTGATTTATAAAAACTGCTGCACAGTGGCGGCGACTAGCGTCTTGAGCTGAAACTATGCTAAGAGTGAGTTAAGGTTGGTCCAGACCAACCTTACGAACATGTGACTTACCTAAGAGATACTTAGCGTATGAAAGTTTCGGGAAATGCGCCATAACGTTAAGAGAGAGTTTAAGGTACAATTTAAGAACTACTTAGCGATAAGAAGCTTTCGAGAAACCGGGCCCAGATTAATTTGTTTTATTTATATATTTTTCCATTTGTATACAGTATGAATAGTTTTGGGATGTGGAATGAATCATTAGAGTTTCCATTATTTCTTGTAGGAAAATTTGCTTTGATATGCGAGTGCTTTAGATTACAAGTATTCTTACAGAATGAATTACACAACTTTTTCCTTTATAAAAAATGTTTACAAATCTTACAAGTGCAAAAATGTAATTGTCTCATTTTGCTGTCAAACTGTTCATATGTGTTTTAAACAACAGTATTGTGACAAAAACCTTAAAAAATAAAGTAAAAGTTTGGCAATAAATCCTAAGCCATGTTTAAAGCTTCAGCAGAGAGTGACTCATTATTTGATAAATGGATTTAATGCTACTTTTGCATGTTTGGACATTGGGTGTAATTATGGGCCTCGAGGTATGGCTGAAGCAGCAATAGACTGAAACTCTAAATCAACAATGACTGAGAAACGTTTGCTCAACAAATATATAGGGAGCGTAGAAGATGGAATATACTAGCTTAACCAAAAGGCCTACTGGCAATCACCATTTTCAATTAAAAAGGATAATTTGTTTACTTGAAAATGAAAAGTAAATGCTATACAGTGTAATAATAATAATAATAAATCAATATCATATTAAAAGTGACTGAACATTGTCTTTCATTAGACATTTACTAACATCCAGCAGGGTCAATGGTAGAAATAGAGATGGTAGAAATTAAAAACACATGGAGATAGTGCCATCTGCAGTTCAGAAAAGAAATTCAGTCAAAAATTGAGTCAAAGCTATAATGAGTGAATTACCCTGTATAATCAAACCTATGCTTTGTCTATAGGACAGTCCTAGACATTTAACACAGACTTATCTAAAATCACTCCTGAGAGCTCTTGAGTAGACTTTCATCAAGAACCTGTTTGATCTCTTTCATTCATCTTTCCTTTAATTTGGATAAAGCTGTCCTATTCTGCTGCTGCTGGAAATTCTCCCCATACTATAGTGCTGCCACCAATAAGATGAAATTAGCCAAGTGACTAGTGGCTCTTGTCATTTAATGTTTGGAGTCCATGTAATCAAACCATAGTATTTATCACCTAGTAAGCTGGGATATGCAAATAAAATAATTTGACTGTTTAGGAATGTATATGGAACAAATAAGAGACTAACTTAAAAAGAAAATTAAATTAGAGCCCTTCAGCTCCTGTCCTGGATTGTCCAGTTTTCAACACAATTTGATCTTCAGTCTTCTGCTCAAACACAGCTGGCTCAATTAATCTGGGCCCAGTTTCTCGTAAGCTTCTTATCGCTAAGTAGTTCTTAAGTTGTACCTTAACCTCTCTCTTAACCTTATGGCGCATTTCCCGAAACTTTCATACGCTAAGTATCTCTTAGGTAAGTCACATGTTCGTAAGGTTGGTCTCAACCTTAACTCACTTTTAGCGTAGTTTCAGCTCAAGACGCTAGTCGCCGCCACTGTGCAGCAGTCTTTATAAATCAACGGTGTATGCAAGCACATTATGGCACGTTATCAAAGTCGTATTAATGATGGAATATACTGTAGGCCTGTTTAAGTATTTTATTTTATTTGATATCAGAACTAATAAAGCGACTTTTAATTAGCCTATTTCATAATGTGACTAATGCATTAAAAATGGCAATCACTATTAATATTAAACAGGTGGCTAACAATTTGTTGTTGTGCTAAACCGAAGACGGCGCCGTTGTTCAATCAAAAAATGCTACCTATCGAGTTTTGCTAACTACCGGATTTGCGCATGCGCAGTCCCACAAGTTTGCACACTGTTTCCACGCCCATAAATCCATACTACCTTGGTGCTGAGACTTCAGTTGGTGGCGAGTTTAAACCGTTATCCTTTGCTTAATTTGACCGAAACATTTGAGTTTCTGCATAAATTGTCGTGAATGAGCCTAATGAGCACATATGTTTCACTAAAACATATGTGCGGGTTGCGGGAGAATAAAATTAATTGCGGGACTCCCACAAAATGGAATGATCTTAAAATTTATTTATTGAAAACAAATACTATACTATTTATCTACTGCACAAAAGCAACAAGAATGACTAAATTAAAATAAAAACAATTTACAGTCGCAAGGTCGGAACTTATTTTTATTTATTGAGAAATAAGGATAACTAATGTTCAATGTTTGGACATTGCTGAAGGCAAAAAAGCCTAACATACTGAAGCAGTATTAGGCCAAATGCTTTTATGCTTGACCACTTGAGAAAACAACGTTTATTATTATTTTGTTTCATTGCTAAATTATTAGCCTATTTTTAACAGTTTCTAAGAGTGTATTTCTATGTTCTGAAAAGCTCCTCGTTCGTGTCCATGTTCATCATTTCATTTAATCAAACTCAAATAAAATGAACCATATTTATTTTCCGTTTCTTTTTTTATACATACTCAAAAGGGAAGCAATTGAAACAAATAACAGAGTAGCGGGAAGAAGCAGTGAAAATTAAACTACCATTATGCTTACCTGCGGGATTTTGTGGGCGGGAGCGGGACAAAACTTGAATACTGCGGGCAGGAGTGGGAGAAAATAATATATATTTTTGCGGGAGCAGGACTGAAAAATCTGTCCCACGCAGGTCTCAACGTCGGACATAAGAGGCAGCGACTTAAGAAGACCGCTAAGGGACAGTTCGAGAAATACAGTTCACTCATGCACACACATATGAAACGCTTGCATACACATAAATGAAACAGTCACACATACATATAATATGGCCCTGAAATGCAAAACAAATTAACAAAACTGAAAACAAAATAACAAAATGCAAAACAAGCTAAGCCAATGCAACAAGGTTATGCATTTCATTCGCAAACTATACCTACCTTTTCCGGAAAACAAATTAACAAATTCAAAACCAAATTAACAAAATAACTAATTCAAAAACAAAATAAAACCCAAAACTTTTTTTTTTGTTATTTTGTTTTCGGATTTGTTAATTTGTTTTCCGTTTTATTAATTTGTATTGCACTTCTCGGCCAGTCCGATACAAACCGGAAAAGGTAGGTATAGTTTGCAAATGAAATGCTTACCGCTGATTGGACGAGACATCTGTCACTCAAGATATACAGGAAGTACTGTAGTAGCGGTAGATTTGTGTGTGTATGAATGTGCAAACATTATTCATTCATTCATTCATTCATCTTCTATACCGCTTTATCCTGTATTAGAGTCGCGGGGACCTGGAGCCTATCCCAGGAGACTCGAGGGTAATCGAACCCGGGACCCTGGAGGTGCAAGGCGACAGTGCTAACCACTACACCACCGTGCCGCCGCAAACATTATTGTGGTTTCAAATATGGCGTTCTTACGGTGGCCCTGAAGTCAGTTTTGTTAATTTATTTTGCACTTCACAGCCATCATAGTTTAAAGTAAAGCAGAACACACGAGAAACAAAGATAGAGAAACAAGTTCTTACTTCCTGTATATCTTGAGTGACAAATGTTTCATCCAATCAGCGGTAATGCATTTCATTCGCAAACTATACCTACCTTTTCCGGTTTTTATCGGACTGGCCGAGAAATGCAATACAAATTAACAAAACGGAAAACAAATTAACAAATTCAAAAACAAATTAACAAATCTGAAAACAAAATAACAAAACCAAAAACAACACAACAACCCCCCCACCCCACCCCACAAAAAAAATGTTTTGGGTTTTATTATTTTGTTTTCGGATTTGTTAATTTGTATTGCACTTCTCGGCCAGTCAGATATTAGTTGTTGTGTTAATTTGGTTTTGAATTTGTTAATTTGTTTTCCGTTTTGTTATTTTGTTTTCAGTTTTGTTAATTTGTTTTGCACTTCACGGCCACCATATACATACTGTACTTTCCGCACACACACACATACTCTCCGCGCACACAAACCTATGAGATACACACACACACATACACACAAACTCTCCGTGCACAGAAAAGAAATGTTGCACGCGCGTGCAGGCTGAGTCGAGCGCGCGCGGAGAACACGTTGAGCGAGCAGGGGAGACATTGCACGCGCAGAATCAAGCTGTTGAGTGCGAGGGGAGACATTGCACACGCATAGAGTGCTTTGTCTGCTCACAAAATGTCAAACCACGCGCTCAGAATTGTGACAGGAATATAACGCCATAGAAATCAGTCATTACATATCGCTGGAGTGTGAAAAAATTTAACTCGAAAAATAATTTATATTTTTATTATAATTATTATGGAGGACGACATCATATAAATAGGACACAATAAGTTAAATTTTAATATTATTAAGAAACCATTCGTATTATACAGTATAGGCTAGTAATGTCTGTACATCATGTAACTTAATCTAATAATTTATTCATAAGTTATAAACGTTTCAGTACGTTATATATTTTTAATGGCATCAGTTTTTTATGACTGTACTGTGTATTTTTGTTAGATTTATTTGCTTGATTTTAAGTGTAAAAAGTTGTTTTATGCATTTGAGAAGTAAAGATAAAAAAAAACTGACACTTGTGAGTTTCCACAAGGTGGAGGCAATGCTCTCATCATGATCATGATGTTCACACACACACACACACACACACACACACAACAGCAGTGAGTAGTGTGAAACATGTTTAAATGTTAGATGCAGAGTGAGCTTGAATTCATTATCTTATCGACAGAGTTAGGCAAAATGTCCAATAACTTTGGGTAACATAGTAAATGATTGCTATGGAAAATAATAAGATTCTACACTGTGTGAAAATAGACTGCAGAACTTTCCAGTAAAAACTGATAATTATAAAGACATCATCAGATCACTAAAACAGCAACATATGAAATGACCAATAAAGATAATTGGCCTCTCAAGGGTGTTAAAATAGGGTACCAAAATAAAGTATGTACATGTAAAATCAATGTAATGCACAATCCTTTATTTGCTATAAACCGTTTCCCATGCCATGTAAGCCATGATATATAATTAAAAGTATGTGAACACCTGATCGTCATACCAATATGGCTGGAAGCATTCAATCGCACAATATGTCTTTGCATGCTGAAGCATTAAGATGTGCATTTACTGCAACTAAGTTGGACAAAACCTATTCCAGCAAGACAATCCCCCTGTTCATAAAACAAGGTTCATAAAGACATTGTTCGCCATGGTTGATGTGGTCTGATCCCTGAACCTATTGCAAATGTACACCTTTGGGATATGTTTAATGCCTGCTGTGCATTAGGCATCCTCATGTGACATCAGTGTCTGATCCCGCTAAAAAGAATGAGCACTGGTCCCCACAGCCATACTCCAAAAGCTAGAGAAAAGACATCCAAGAGAGTGGAGGTTGATTTAAGAGCAAATGAGGGACCAACTTCATGTAAACGTATCATAATAGTAACATTTAGGTGTGATGGTCTGGTGTCTACAAACGTTTTGTAATATGTGGTGTTAAAAATAACTTTTGCTTGCTAAGCAAAAGATAAAGTAAAAACTTAGGGTGTTCCATATACATAATATTGGCTAATTATTACCTTAATTATGTTTTGCTGGTTTAAAACCTGGCATGTTAATAGGGAATTTAATAATGTTTTAATTATCGTAATGTGGAGGATCAAACCAGTTAGAAAGCAGTTTATCCACCTTAAAACTGAAACTTTTTGCTTTTAATAATGTATTTCAATCATTACAGATTTTTTTTTCATACCAAGAGAGAAGTTTAACTGAGGAGTCAAAATAAGGAGTCAAAATTCTTAGACACCGATAGTAGTTCAGCTTCAAAGCTCAGAGATTAGATAATAGTGCTTCAGAGTGTGCAATCAATAGACTACTCACTCACTCACTCACTCACAGATTAATGAATTCTTTTCAAAATTACATAAATATCTTTATACAGTTTCTTTTGTGGTGACATGGTGGCTTAGTTGGTAGCATTGTCACTTTGCACCGCCAGGTTCGGGGGTCGATTCCCGCCTTGATTAGAATTGGCATGTTCTCCTTGTGCTTGGTGGGTTTCCTCTGGGTATTCCGGTTTCCTCCCACCGTCCAAAGACATGCAGATTAGGCTAACTGGTGTTCCCAAATTGCCAGTAATGTGTGATCCAGGGTGCGTCTCGCATCTTGCCCTAAGTTTCCTGGGATAGGCTCCAGGCCCACCGTGACCCTGTATACAGGATAAAGCAGTATAGATGATGAGTGGGCATGTGAGTTAGTGCATGAGTGAGCGATTCTCTTTCTTGGAAAGTTTTCACCCTTCTTAAAACCCTGTATTGTACTCATGATTCTGCTAAAGGGTGTTTTGAACTATCAGAAACATTGCTAAGTGCTAACCAAGAGAATATTTTTAGAAGTATGATACACAGTGTCTTTAAAAATGTCATACTGTGATAATCAAGATAGGTATAAGCATATCTCAATGTAAGTAATAATAGAATAAATATATACATTTATCATTTTAGGTATTATACAGAATAATCTCTCCTCTCATAATTTATTGTATTGTGTACAGGTATGTACTATTGTGTTCTAATCATTATATGTTTGTGTATTTACCTTTGTAATGTACCTTTGCTTATGCATTTAAGTATTTTTTAGGCTTTTGTTGTATATATTTTTTATATGGTAGAGCTCTCTCTCTCTCTCTCTTGCCTCACACTGACTCTGACCAATGAGAAATGTCCATATCCGTTTCCAGGGTAACCTACAGTAACTGCTTAGCTCTTACTCTTTGCTTTCACTCTGGGTTGCTTAGCCGATGCTACTCAGTTTGGTTCAATGTAGTTTAGGGGGAAACGCATGTAGCTGGAGGACGTGGTCATGTGCAGGTGTGTGAAAGTGGATATAACTGACCTTGGGGGACGCTGCTCAATCGGGTTGCACTGAGACGCGAACCGGTTGACTTTGAGCACGCGCTTCATGTACTGTAAGTGATTCACGCGCATATTGTAGCTATGGTAACTCTCTCACCTGTTCATGTGTCAGCATGCTTTACCTTCATTAACGTTGACAATTTCTAGATGAGCACTGGTCGTTGTCATGCCACAGTGTTTAGTGTTTCCATATACTGTACAGTACAGTATTTGGTCATATTTATTGCAGACAGCCTACAGACAGTCACTTTAACAGACCTTTTATGTGACTTCACATCTTTGCATAAACACTGAAGATGGCCTGTTGTTTTCAAAGTATTCAAATGTTTCCACGTCTTTAAAATATTAAAATATATTGTGAATGTGATCTCTTAAACATACGCATGATATATAATAATAATAATAATAAGCAGAGGTGTCAAGTAACGAAGTACAAATACTTCGTTACCTTACTTAAGTAGAAATTTTGGGTATCTACAGTATACTGTAGCGTATTTCGACGCTAGGAGGGATCTTGGAGTACGAGTGAGCTTATTTGCTCCCCAATGCAAATGGCTGGGGAGTAGTTTATTACTCTCAGCACAAGCACACATACACAGGTCAAGCACACACACATAAACACGCGCAACTTGGCCGAAGCCACTAACCACCCCTCTCTCTAATGGTAGAGACAGAGAAAACCCCCGCAAAGCATGACGGTCGTCAGCCGCCGGCCCGCCCACGGCACACTGCCCCCACCCGAGCTGTGACCGTCCCCGGTCACCATGACTCTCAGTCTTGGAGGCGTGAAGGCGGTCCTGTTGTAGTGCACATTGTCCCGGAGGCGGTCCGGCCTCCGCAGAGTTCGATGTCTTGCCGGCGTGCAGCTGGTAAGGCGCAAGACGGTCTCGGTGGAGCAACACTCGCGCCTGCCCCGCCAACCACACCCGGTAGATGAACTCGGCGAGCTGAGCGATTACCGTACAGGGGCCCACCCAGTGCGACATGAGCTTGCGTGAACGCCCTCTCTTCCTTCCGGAACACACCTACACCTGCTCACCAGCAGCAAAGCCTCGCCCCTGGCTGCGAGTGTCCACGCCCACACGCTCCACAGGTGCCCCCACCCGAAAGTCCTGCAGCGGTGCCCGCGAGCGCTGGGTGGGGCCCTTCTTTGCCGTGTAGTGCACTGTCCCGCTGCGGCGCAGGCGAAATGACTGCGGGTGATGCTCGGCGAGGGAGTAACTCGGCATACGCGCTCTTCACCTCGCTCGCAGTACCGACGACGCGCTTTGCTGCCCGGATGATCACCTGCACGACCACTGGCGCTTGTCCGACGGCTGCTGGGGTACGCTGTCCCTCAGTCCTAGGAACGTTGCCTCGGCATCGCCGCAACACCCCAGAGACTATTCCGTTGTCTAGCCGTGACGGGTAGCCCTGTCCCCGGCTAGATTCACCTACCGAGTGCCCCCGAGCTGCGGGCGATCGCGCGGCTCTTTCGCCGTGATGCACCGCAGTTATGGGTTCAGCGCGCTGTGCTGCACGGAGCGCCTCGGTGAGGGAAGCTGGTGCTGCTAACCTGATGTGCTCAGGTGAGGTGAAGCGACTCGCGGAGCTTTGCCCAGTCCTTCCGCTCATCGGCCCGGAGGTCTTCCAGTGCCCGGAGCGCGTCGCCCTTCAGCGAGAGTGCAACCCTTACGGCCGTTTCCGCCGGAGACCAGCATGCGAAGTCGGCGGCTAGCTCCACTTGGGCGAAGAACGCGCAGGGTTCGACGGCGCCATTGTAGGTGGGAAGCCGCAGCTGCAGCGCACATCGCCGGCACGGAGCTGTAGCTTGCTCCGGCACTTGCGCAGCGTCAACGTTGGGCTCCGTTCCGAGATCCAGTGCCGGGATCCTCGTCTCGCTGCTCCGCTTTCGTCGTGCCGCTTTGCTGGCACTGGTTCCGTCCGGGAGATGCTTTTTCTTCCGGAGTCGTGCTGCAACTCGGCGGCCCTCCTGAATCTTTCGCAGGTCCTCCGCCGTTCGCTCCAACTCGAAAATCTCCATCCCACTTCTGACACCAATGTAACGTTTTTCGACGCTAGGAGGGATCTTGGAGTACGAGTGAGCTTATTTGCTCCCCAATGCAAATGGCTGGGGAGTAGTTTATTACTCTCAGCACAAGCACACATACACATAAACACGCGCAACTGGGCCGAAATAGGACAAGCAGTGGGGCTGTACAAAGCAGATATCGATTGCGTCGTCTTTCGTGGCCATTACACCTTATGAAAGGTGTCCAAAAGGAGCAAGGATATAACCAGGGCCGTTTCTAACTTTCTAGCGAAAGATATGATGCCCCTAAGCACACGAGGCTGAAGTTAGCTCCTTATTCGCTACTTCCGGTTTGTTTGGCTCCTTATTGCGCAGCGTCTCATTCTGCGGCTGAAGTTTTGCTCCTTATTCGCCTTGTTACTAACGGGAGTGTTCACGTTGCCGAATGCTGCGCAGTTTATCAATAAAACGTTATTTTGGTGGTTTAAACCATTCTGGCCAAGCAAATATGAACTATACAACACCTAGCAGGTACCCAACTATATAGTAAAAGTGAAATTGTCCTGACCCAGATTGATAGCTGCATTATTCATTCCATGTTTGTTGTCATTGCATGCTTAAGCCATTATGTCAGTTTATTGGGGCCGTGTGAAATAACCTTCATTTAACTCTGAATTGTGGGATAAAAAGACAGCCCTAGTGTGTGTGGTCTAAATGTTGTTTCTCATTATTGTTTAAAAATCTCAAAACATTAATATATCACCACAAGATACTTTTTATCATCAAAAACAGTTTTAAAAAAAATATAAAAATCTTTGCCTTGTAAAGATTCTGGGCATGTGCCTATAGTATCTTAATTTTTAAGGCCAAATGTGTCATCTGTTTTTGTTAATAAACTATACTTTAAAATGTAATTTAATGAACCCTTTAATTTTTGTGGCTTCAGTTTAAGTTGTTCAACATTGATGTTCAATAAATAATCATAGATAGTAGATAGTGTGTGTTGCCTTCAATTAATCAATCAAGTAATGCACCCTTCATTCAAAAATCTCTCACTTGTGAGCATATTTACTGTACGAAACTTGTCAGTGAACTATGAGGGCAAAAAATATAAATTTGTTTATTAATCGAAATCGAGTTAAAATGTTCAATTAATCGAGATTTTGATTTTAGGCCAAATCGCCCAGCCCTATTGTCTTGTGTTCATAATTTCATTTCTCATGCGTGAGTTGACTTTTGTTGGTAAGTGGAAGGAATCCAATGTGAATGTCATACCCTTTAGATACAATAATATGAGTCAACACTTCTCAGATAGAATAGTGCAAATGTCAGTTTTTAATGCATCTTCAGTCTGTTATTTACTGACTGATCTTCTAAACCATCACAAAACAGACTGCTTCACCAATACGTCCTGTTTTAGTTTTGCTACATTTTATAACTTATCTGCTGCAGCATGTCGTGATTTTTTCATTTCTAGACATACGGTTTTGATGTGGTGACATTTGGATGATGCTTTTATAATCCTCTGTTGTCAGCTTTGCAATAATCCATGGCAGCAATATACTAGGACATCCCCAAGGTCACAGTTTCATTTAACTTCTGTTTGGTACTTTTGCCTCCTAACTTGCAGGGTTCCACATAGAACCTTTAAAGGTTCACAAAGGGACAAACCAAAAAACTCTCAATGGTTTTAAAGTCGACATTTTTGCAAGTGTGTAACTGTCAAATCTTCAGTGTTTATGGGAGCCAGGAGGACGCAGGTTGTAACTAACACAGCATTAAGCCACTGTTTTTCATCGTAGCAGTTACTTCTTTTAAAAGGTAAAATGAACAAAAAATTGTGTAAGAATGTGTAAAATCAGAAATAAACAAATGTAAACTGTACAGCACCATACATTGTTAAGATTTAAGTGGAAAATCTCAATTCTCCAGCTAATATGACATTAACCGAGATTTGTCTGTATTCTAAAATAAGGACATTTAATTAAATGTGTTTTTTGATAATAGATCATCCACTAAATTGAGTCAAAAGTACTAAACTTAAATGAAATCTGTAGCATACTGTAGTAGACCAGTAAATGGTTGGACTCCTTAAGAAGTGCTCAGCTGGTGGAGACATATGGCTGTCTTAACCGACTCCCTTCATTTAAAGCCAGACAGACTGTAGTAGTTATCCATAAGTAATTGGATAGAATGTGAACTTTAATCTATTTAGTGTGCAGTCTATAAGCAGGGGTTCTTGAAGGAGTAATTAAGTGATTGTAACGTGTCTCTTTTCTCTAATGCTTTACTGGACATGCCAGTGTTAGCAGAATGAGTGAGACAAATGATTGTGATGAGTTTATTTTCTATTCCTCATTCTTTCAGATCACAATCAATAATACTTAAAAAACATTTTTTTGTTTAAACATTTCAGATTACTTTTTTGGCCACATTATTATTTATCCTTGTATACTCAAGGCCAAAAACTAAGGCACAATTTGGTTTTAAATAAGCAAATACTTTAGAGCCTTTGACTGAATAATTACTTCAGTGATTAATATCATTCAGCTGGCAGTGTTATGGTCTGGGATAGCGTCAGTTGGTCAGGTCTAGACTCAGCAACGTTATGTGGCAATAAAATGAAGTCAGCTGTTGACCTGAATGTACTAAATGATCAGGTTATCAATGCAATGCCAAGATGTATCCATATTTAGTTATCAATAAAGATCTCAGTCAAAATTTATGCAATTCTGAACAATAATAAACATTTTAAATGTAAGTTTATTAAAACAATGCCATGGCAAATTTCTTTTTTTTAACCAGGATGTGTATATTAATTACCATCCTTTTAGTAGTTTAATTTATTGGTGGGCAGCACGGTGGTGTAGTGGTTAGCACCGTCGCCTTGCACCTCCAGGGTCTGGGTTCGATTCCCCGGCCAGGCTCGATTCCCGTCTCTGTGTGCATGGAGTTTGCATGTTCTCCCCGTGCTTGGTGGGTTTCCTCCGGGTACTCCGGTTTCCTCCCACAGTCCAAAGATATGCAGGTTAGGCTAATTGGCGTTCCCAAATTGACCGTAGTGTGTGAATGAGTGTGTGAATGTGCGTATGAGTGTGTGCCCTGCGATGGATTGGCACCCTGTCCAGGGTGTACCCTGCCTTGTGCCCGAAGCCTCCTGGGATAGGCTCCAGGTCCCCCGCGACCCTGAATAGAGGATAAAGCGGTACAGAAGATGAATGAAGGATGAATGAATTTATTGGTGTTAAATATGGATTTTGACTGGATATTATTCAGCTTTCTACTTCTGAATAGAGTACTGTTTCTTTACTTGGTCCAAACTTGTAAAGTACAAATGACTATCTTAACTCAGGCTATTAATTTAGTGTCATCAAGTGCAATGTTTCCTTTTAAGATACAACAAAAAAAAAGGATGTTTTCTCATATTGGAAATCATTAAGAGTTATATGGACGGTTTTGGTATGATTGATGTGAAAATAATGTTAAGGAAGTGTTTGATCTAAAACATATGAGTGGTCATTATGGATGACAAACCAGAATCAATGCACTGCACTGTACTTTTTTGTAGGAACATACAGTATGAACATCAATAGGCGGTCCGGTGGTGTAGTGGTTAGCACTGTCACCTTGCACCTCCAGGGTCTGGGTTCGATTCCCCGGCCAGGCTCGATTCCCGTCTCTGTGTGCATGGAGTTTGTGGGTTTCCTCCGGGTACTCCGGTTTCCTCCCACAGTCCAAAGATATGCAGGTTAGGCTAATTGGCGTTCCCAAATTGCCCGTAGTGTGTGATTGGGTGTGTGAGTGTGTGTATGTGTGTGTGCCCTGCGATGGATTGGCACCCTGTCCAGGGTGTACCCCGCCTAGTGCCCGAAGTCTCCTGGGATAGGCTCCAGGTCCCCCGCGACCCTGAACACAGGATTAAGCGGTATAGAAAATGAATGAACATCACATCAGTTTGGTGCTTTTACTGTGTGCATTTCACTCTACATCTCTGCAACTATTTTACCCCTTCTACCTTTCAGCCAAACAGATGCCATTGTTCCTAGCAGTCACAAACACACAGGGATAAATGACTTGTACCTTCGGTCCTCATAAAAAAAAAAATCAAATAAAGGGGACATGCTAAATGTCACACTGTGGTAGGTTCAATGCTGGGACAAATGATTTAATCTGTTCAGCTTGACCCGTCATTTCAACAGTGTTATCACTGTAATGGGGCAGGAAATTACACACTTCACAATTACAAAGACACAACATGATAAAGCTGTCTTAAACTTAATTGGCTCTACCCGGCGGTTGCTTTCTCTTTCTCTCCCTCCCCCAGATCAGAACACTGATTTTTCCTTGTGGAAAGCCTTGCCAAAAGGGTTGAAGCTGTTATACTGTAGCTGGAAAGGGTGGGCCAACATCATATTAACCCCTATGGATTAAGAATTGGAAGTTACTCAAGTGTGGAACAGTATAGCATATACATTAAGTCAATGAATTCTAGAATGAGAAGTCATGTTTATTTACTGTAGTAATACAAATACTACCAGAGAACAAAGTACATTGGGTAAACCTATAAATCTATTGATACTATAGGTAATAGTGTAGATTATGTTTATGGTCAATTTATGTTCTGTTTCATGTCCATACACCAAATATACTGATTGTTGTGCACAAATGGATGGAAGACATACTGAAGGTTTTCAGTAGGGGTTTTCCTAGATGCCCTATATATTGAGCTACAAACACTTGTGAAGAAGAGGTGATTTTGCAGTGTAAGAGATTTTATTGTGCCTATCACAATATTATCCAGTATTTATTTCTCAGGGCCTGGTTGTAATGATACTGTGCAAATTTTATTCAGCAAGTTTTCTAAGTCAATACATAAGCTCCTTTTTAAAATGCTTTTTTAGGATGTTTGAAAAATAAAACCAATGCCAGTGTGATTGGATCAGTCAGGTTTTTTTTATTTGGTATTTTTTCAGTGCATTCTGACTGTAAGTGAGAAAGAATGGTATAGTGTTTTTTTTCCGCTTGTACAGACCGTCTGTTGGAGCACCAGGCCCTGCAGGCAGAGCTATATCAGTCAGCTCTCTCATTTCACAGAGACCACTGACCATAAACTCCCAGCGGCTGTCTGGTATAATTAGCTCATGTCTCTTCTTTACCCTCTTTCAAGGGAAATCCTAATATCTGAATGTTTTTGGCCTGAAAGTGCAAAATGGTTATAATATAAAACCTATTTAATGGGGGAATAATTAGGTTTCAGTATTTAGAACTACAGTGAAACCTCGGATTACGAGTAACGCGGTTTACGAGTGTTCCTCAAGACGAGTAAAGATTTTTAATCAATTTTAATTTGGAAAACGAGCATTGTCTTGGTTTACGAGCACCGAGTATCATGTTTCACGCATGTGCTTCTTGTTTTGACGCCGAGTGTCACGTCATCACAACTGAGCCAGGTTTTTCTCTCTCTTGCGCTTTGAATTGTGGGTAATCGTCTCCCCTGCTGGCTATTAGTGCTCGTCTCTTACTGGTATAATCGACATCCGTGCACGCCAAATTGTGTACTATAACACTGTGACCACGTGTGTGTGTAAAACATATTTTATTTTGTGTTCAGAAGCGCGTGTACAGCACGTGTACCGTTTCTCATAACACACGTGGTCCCGCGAGTAAAGCAAATGAAATTCTCAATACAGTGGTTAAAAAAATTAACTCGACAACGCGCCGGCCATGCACGTGTGAGTGTGTGTGTGTGCGTGCATGTGTGTTTGTTACACACACACACACACACACACACACACACACACACACACACACACACACACACACACACACGCATAGCTGGCAGTGTCAAACCACACGCACACACACACACACACACACACACACACACACACACACACACACACACAGACATTAATGCAAGAGACACACACTCTGCTCTGACACAGAGGTAAGGTTCATTTGTTTGTCTGTTTTACTTTACAGCAGTGATTCTCTTCGTTTTCTCTAAGTTTTTTCAAATAAAACAGTGTTTTTTTCAGATATAATCAGCGGGAGAGAGACGTTGATTTATGACCGCTGTTTACGGAAGTGTAGTGTAGTCCAGTGTGGGAGATGCATTGTGGGTAATGCAGGTAACGCGGTGTGTTTGATCGCCAATGCGAGATGTAAACTAGGATATAGAGCCTGTTCTTGAGAGTTTTGTTCTTCAGTAGTTTTTTTAGTTGGATTTAAGTGCAGGATCCACCCGAAAGTTTGTACGATTTGAAAGTTTGTGTCGATTCCCGTCTCTGTGTGCATGAGTTTGCATGTTCTCCCCGTGCTTGGTGGGTTTCCTCCGGGTACTCCGGTTTCCTCCCACAGTCCAAAGACATGCAGATTAGGCTAATTGGCGCTCCTAAATTGACCATAGTGTGTGAGTGTGTGTGTGTGTGTGTGTGTGTGTGTGTGTGTGTGTGTGTGTGCGTGCTCTGCGATGGATTGGCACACTAGGGTGTACCCTGCCTTGTGCCCAGAGTCTCCTGGGATAGGCTCCAGGTCCCCGTGACCCTAATACAAGATAAAGTGGTATAGAAGATGAATGAATGAATCCGAGGTTCCACTGTATTGATGAAACCTGCCATGGTGATTTATTCAGTTTCTGGACACAAAATGTATATATTTTATTAGACATGACATGGCTGAATGTTGTACAGGTCCACAAACAGCATGACATCAATACTATGATGTGTCACTCATACCTTGAGATAGTTGGTAAATTGTTGTCACAAGGGAAATAAAAGTTTTTGAGACTCATTGTTGCATAACTTACATAACCCAACAAAAAATCATTTTGTAACACATAAATTAAATGTAACTAAATGTAAAAGTGATTAGAAAAACAAAATGTAAAAATGATTGCTTGCAGTACCTCCTCTTTCTGTAAAGACGTGAAAGACAGTAAAATCCTCCTACACAGCCTACATTTTTCAACATGTGCACACATCATCACTCTTATGGGAGGTAAAATAGCACCAGCTACTGGTTCTTTCTTAAAATTGCAGCTGAGTAGACTGCTGTCCATGTCTGATTGTACAGTAAATAGGTAATCACCATCAGTCGCTGGCATGTTTCTTGCCGATAGGCTGATGCTAGTCAGCAAGGCGAATATCAGTTGATGTCAAGTATGGCTGTTAAATCAGTATTAGTAGTTAAAATAATCATTTCTCACTAGTTAAAAATTTTGAAAGAGTACAGGTTACCCCGTTTTCTTTCTTTTTTCTTATTCTTCTTACATTTTGGTGGTGACAGTTCAAGCACAGTCTGTGTTGCCAGGTCTCTGTCATCATCTGTAATGGTTCAGTAAGTAATTTAAGATTATTGAAAATTCATGTCAAAACCTTTTGTATTTGCCAGATATTGCTTAATGAAGTTGAGTTGCCAGAATGTTTATACAGTAATGCAAGTTGATGTGTGCAAAATGTACTTATTTGCGCTGCATTTATCTTGTTCCAGGTCTGTAGTGTATGTGATATATAGCAGTTTTATGAAACAGCTGGACACTTATTAAATGAGCTGTCTGAATGCAGGTCTCTCTCTCTCTCTCTCTCTCACTGTCTGGCACAGAAGAGGAAATATCCCTGCAGAGCATTTTACCATCCCTGCTGAGCATTTTATCATATACAGTGGCTGACTGAATAACTGAATTTTGTCATTTATTCACAGCAGGCGCTTTAAGCTCTTGTTCTCCATTTTATTTGGCAAAGCTTAGAGATATTCATATTAAAATTTCTCAATACTCATCACATATTTTGATCCAGTGTGTGTGTATGTGTGTGTGCCCTGCGATGGATTGGTACCCTGTCCAGGGTGTACCCCGCCTAGTGCCCGAAGTCTCCTGGGATAGGCTCCAGGTCCCCCGCGACCCTGAACACAGGATTAAGCGGTATAGAAGATGAATGAATGAATGAATGAATGAATATTTTGATCCATTATTTATGATGTTATTATATAAATCGTTTTTAGGCTTGTAAAAAAAAAATTAGGCTTTCTGTATATAATTCTAGTGACTGTGCACTCCAGTGTCAACTGTTCCTCCTGGGCACTTTATATTCTGCATGATTTTGTTCTGAAGGCCATGTTAAACCTCTCTTTTGTTGTGTAAATGCTGGTGCATTCAAAGCAGCCCTCTCTTCCTCTTTAACATTACTTTTTTTTTCTAAATGTTGAAAGTACTTATACATTGGCAATAAGGACAGTTGGCTATTGAGCGAGTGTATAGAAAATTATTCTGTGGCGAACAAGTTAGTAAAAACTATCATAGAGAATTGATATATTAACAGTGATGGTAAGCCGAGAGGCCTGCTAATGAATATGCAGTGAAGCTTGGTTCTGTATATTCAGGCTTAAGTGACAGAAAGTGTGAGATAACTAACTGGAAGAGAGGTTTTATAGCTTGGATCCTCATTCTTCTGCTCATATATTTTTTATTTTATTGCGTATCTGCATATTTTCTAACGTCTTTGACTTTAACTAATCACTAGTTTTCGCAAAGACACGCACACCTCATTGTGAAATTGCAGCTTTGGTTTGGAGGAATGAAGGGTTGTTGGTTCAGGTGAAGCATTACAATAGGGTATTATATTATCATTATAGAGAAAATAAAATGAATTTACTGTTAAGATACTTGTGTAGCCCATTAATGGTTATTAAGAACTGTGTTAACCATGTAACTGTGTAGATAATTAATTACCTATACAGTACATATATTTATCTAGTTAAAATTGGAAAATAGACTATATGCAACTACACTAAGCCAGTGAAAGACATCATGCGGGGATGTGGGCTGCTGCCATTATAGAAATATTGACTTAGGTCTGGCTTTCATCAATGAACTAATCAAACTTTCCATGCTGCTGGGGAAGCACATAACTGGGTCATTATGCTCATTTGATAACACTGGGGTACAATGGGGATGTTTGCTAAGAGCATTTTTGTGTAATCAGATTGTTTTTGTGGTCTGAAAAAAATGTTTAGATGAACTTATAGATGCATATCTTATACTGTCTATCTACCTACTAAACAAGCAGAAAGTTATGAAGCATCACCTATATGGTTACAAACATCAACAATGATAGATTAATAACTCTCATTATGTACCTGTTTTTAAATAAATCACATTATTAACATATGCAAGTAATTAATTAGCATAATAAACATAATGTGCATTTAAATAAATAAGGTAACAACCCTATCATCTAGAGATTGCACATTTAAAGCATGAGACTTATGTACAAAAAGAGCACTCTAAAACAGTTTAAGAAGGCGTTTAAAAATACATGGTTGGCTGGCTTTGCCTGCTGTGAAGGAAATGTTCTGTTCCCAGTTTCTAGCTTCTGAGTGACAGGGAGGTGATGCTGTATGATAGGGAAGCGATGAGATTGGCTTGTCATGATGGTTTGCTTAAAACATGAAAGGTTAAAGTTTCTAAACTAAGTTTATGTCCCAATTTTCAAATGAAAAATTTAGTTATAGACAACTTTGTCCAATAAAAATTGTTTGCCAAACTGAATAAAAAGGGGAAATGATGGCTGTCAGGTGGGCAGTCAGTTAAGGCTGTAGGTTACTGATCAGAAGGTTGAGGGTTCGAGCCCCAGCACTACCAGGCTTCCACTGTTGAGCCCTTGAAAAATTCTCTTAACCCTATCTGCTATACCCTGGCTTACCCCAGCTTCTTAACTCGTATATGCAAAAAAAGAATTTCACTGTGCTATCAGGTTCGTGTGACAAAATAATAATAATTATTATTATTGGTAATAATAATTAATAATTATTAATAATTATAAATATAAATAATTATATTATTATTAATAATAATGATAATAATAATAATAATAATAATAATAATAATAATAATGGTATTATATTAATAATAATAATAATAATAATACAATTAAAAGTCTGAAATTAAGCTTTAACAGTTTGAAAATTTGTATTATGTACTGTAAGGATATTTGTACTATAATAACTTTTTTAACCGCCTTTGCAGTTAATGAGCAGTACTTGATTGATATTCCAAAAAATCCAAAATTCGATTCTTGCATATCTGTGTTTGAGAGAGACTAAATATTGTACTAGATGTCCTACATGCCAACTTAGATAGCTTGATAATTTAGCTTAAAGCATGTTCAACTGTCTATGGTAACTGCCTCCTACGGTTATGCCACATAGATAGAAGCACTTGTGGAAAAATCATATGAATAAAGTATAATGAAACCTTTTTTTTTATTTTATAATGTCAAGCACTGAATCTGCACAGTGCAAGTAAAAAGCATGCAACATATATAACAGGTGAAAGAATTATTCATGTGAGAAAATCACATCGTAAAATAAAAAAATGTGCCCTACATGTGAAAATGTAAAGTATAATCAAAAACAAATCTCACCAGATGAGATGTGGCAAGGACAATCATGGAGAAAATATTTCTTTTCACAGCACTGAAACATGGCAGCACTGCTGGTCGAAAATCTTTCAGACCTTTAGTTAAACCCCTTTAAAACAAGAGCACAACTAATAACTTGCAGCAACCAAGCACCTCCTCACCAATGCTGTGATTACTTTATGAGATAAAACAATTCAAATATAATTAAATGAAATTACATCATTTTATGAACATTATTATTTCAAGTCATTTACAGTACATGAATAGCATAGTTGCATTTATCCGCTTCTTTGCCATTACAAGCTGATCAGATGCATTCCTAAATATAAATAATAGTTCTGCCCTTCACTGGATGAATTTTCTTGTCTTTTTAGACTCCTTGTGTCTGCATGGCCCTTGTGTGGAGCGGTGTATAAATTATTAACATTGTGGTAGAGCCTTCATGAATTAGGAATAGTCTTTTCTTGTTGTGATGGTAGTGGCTATATGCCGGTCTTGCTTCTTCTGAGTCATGGTCACATGCGTCAGCGCTCGGTAATAGGCTGCCTCAGCCCCAAGGCCATCAATCAATCATGTTTTATCACCTTGTCCCAGGACCCTTATATGATGGACTGCAGTGTAAAGTTTCAGGGAGTGACCTGCACTATGTACTCAATCTTCATTATTTGATGATGACTACCTTTTACCTAGCAATGAATGATTTGTCTGTATACACTGATGAGCCATAACATGAAAAACACCTACCTACTATTGTTGAGGCCCTCCTTTTGCCAGCAAAACTGCTCTGACCCTTCAACCATAAGATGAAAAAGATACAGCAGTCGCAGGTCTCTGAAGTCCTGTATGTTTTAAGGTGGGGCCTCCATGGATCAGATCTGTTTGTCAAGCACATGCCACAGATGCTTGATCGGCCTGTGACTAGGGAATTGCAAGCATTAAGCAATTTGGAGGCCAAGTCAACACCTTGATCTCTGGATCTGCAATGTGGCAGGGCACATTCTCCTCCTGAAAGAGGCCACTGCCATTAGAAAATATTGCTCCCATGAAGGGATGTATTTGGTCTACAACAATGTTTATGTATGTGGTGTGTGTCAAAATAACAGCCACATGAATTCCAGGACCCAAGAAATTCCAGAAGAACATTGCTAAGGGCATCACACTGCCTGTGCCGACTGCCTTGGGAGAATTGCCTGACTATGTGGAAGTGCATCAGGGTTGCTTGTCTTCCCTGGGTAAGGGATGCACATACTGTAGACCTGACCATCCTTCCAGTGCTTCATGGTCCAGTTCTGATGCTTTGATGCTTACAGGTCCATTGTAGGCACTTTTGGCATGGGCACTAAGCATGCCCAGTCTGTGGTTACTCAGTCCCATTCATAGCAAGCTGTGTTACATTGTGTGATTTGACACTTTTCTATCATTGCCACCATGAACTCGGTGCCTCAGGCATCCATGATTCCATTTGGGATTGACTAATCAATGCATATCAGGAACACCTGCAGAGACCTGCTGCTTTGGATGCTTTGACCCAGGTGTCCAGCCATCACAATGGGGCTCTTGTCGAAGTCACTCAAATCTTACGCTTACACATGTTGCCTGCATCGGTTTTGAGAACTTACTGTTCACTTATTGCCTGATATACAGTATCCCTAGAAATGTGCAATAGTAATGGGATAAACTATAGTTATTGAATTCAGTCATCAGTTGTTAAATGTTATGGCTAATCGGTATACATACAAATTCTTTGTTCAGTGTAAAAGGAAGAGCTTATATTTAATTCATTTAAATTAAGTAGGGATTGTCAATTCAAAATATACCATGTATTTTATATTGTACAGCCTTCATACAGTATATCTGCCATCATTGATAGGACCCCTTTGTGCAGTTAAAGGCATGCTGATGCTTTTATGGGTTTGTGAATGGATACTCAAGTGTGTAAAGCTGCAGACTTTGTAAAGAACCAAGGGAGCTATAAACCATAATGTACATTTAGAGACATTTGACCATGTCCAGAGGCACCAAACTATATATTGTAAGCATATACTGTAAACTATTTTCCAATTAGGGCTGCATGACAATTAGAAAAACATATTACTTTGCCATTTGGTCTTTTTTTTTTAATGATGTTGATTTAGCTTTTTTGAATCAATCAAACGAATTAATTATCAGCTCTTTTGCCAGAAACATATTGCACCTGGTATAGAGTCCACATAGAACAATAAATAAAAGTGGATTATTTGAGTGCTTATTCAGTTATTGAAGGATTCAAATGCCAATATTTTTATAATAATTAACAAACTGTAAATTTGTTTGTTAAATGTTGCACAAGGGTCACACAATGGTACACTACTTCCCCGCTCCAGGATCCTTGGTGTGAGAGAGGCTTTGGGTGCTGTAGCAACCACTTGGACAGCCATAGCCTCTCTAACCTCGACCTTTTGTGGATTATTTTGAATTTGTAGCTTTTAAAGTGACAATACTGTAATTTAATATTTAAAAAAGAAACTAATAATTACATGTAAAAGGACTGATTAATTTGTGACTAAAAAGCATAAAGACAACACATTAAACTTTTGACCATACTTTCACATCCTGTTAGCCAGAGCACTGTTTTTATAACATAACATTAGCAATATTTTGATGAAGTACAAGTTGATTGGCTTTTCCACTTGCCCAAAGTGCTTGTACTCTGTGATGGGTTTGCACACCATCCAGCATATACCATATCTTGTGCCAGGCTCCAGCTGCAGCCCCCGCAACCTTGCACAGGTTAAGTGGCATTAGATAATCAACGAATGTGGAGACTGAATGTTTTGTTAAAACTGTCTAATGGTAAGAGCTTGATTTTTCCTCCCTTTTTCTATTATAAATTTAATGAATTTGGCAGTTGAAGCACAGATTCTGACTCCTTATAATTATCTCTGTGTGATACTCAGTCCTATAACATTAGGTCTGTGGGACAGATTACTATTGATTCTTTAATCAAGGTGTTTCTAACTGGCAGCACGAGTTTGTGATCTCTGATTCCGAGGGCCTTGGCATATACTGTATACCACAAAACTGAGTACATCCCTACCATCAGGAAACATTCAGGAAACACTTTATTATATGTTCTCAAAGGACAATACTATAGTAATGAAACTTGGATATATTTTAAACCAGTGAACGTGCAGCTTGTATAACAGTATAGATTTACGGTCCTCTAACAATAACTCAACATGCAGACTTTATTGTCTAAATAACTGGCAAATGAAAATGAGTACATCCTACAGTAAGTGAACATGTCAAAACTGTGTCCAAAGTGTCAGTATTTTTGTAAGGACCATTGTTATCTAGCAGGGCTGCACATGATGTTGCTGGGATCCTCTTTCACTCCTCCACAACGATATCACAGAACTGCTGGATGCCTCGCCACCTTCCGCTTGAGGATCCCCCACAGGTGCACAATAGGGTTCAGGTCTGGAGACATACTTGGCCACTTACAAACACATGAACATAATGAATAGGACATGTGACTTTGCATGGTTAAAAATTATCATTTAGGGTGTACTCACTTTTTTTTGACAGCTATTTTAACAATAATGACTGTATGTTGAGTTATTTTCTGAGGATAGTAAATATACTGTATACTGTTATATACGCTGCACATTGACTACTCTAAAATATATCCAAGTTTAATTTTACATAGTATTTTCATTTGAAAAGGTATCATAAAATGTTTGCTAAAATAAATTTTTGTATTAAGTTTTATACTCAGGGGTGTGTGTATGCAGCCTAGCTGGTGAAACTTGCATCTGCATCCTATGAGTTGAATATCTCACTTTGTGTTTAACACAGAATAGCTATTAGCTAATAGTAATACCATGAAGTGTGTACTGCGTACACGTATATAATGCGCGTACAGTATGTAGGCGCATGCATGTACATGTATTGGGGTGTTCAAAGGTGGGGACTGGCAAAAGAATAACACAAGCATAATACAAGCACAAGAAACTCTCTGGCGCCATCACTGCTTTACTATTAGATTATTTCCCTGGTCTTGCTATTAATAAATCTTATTACACTTGCTTTTAGTGAAAACCAAAATATTAGGCTGTTGTACACAATTGCTTACCTGAGACCAGTCAGCAGCCCTGAAATAACATATCGTAAAAATATAGTCTCCCTGGGGAAGTGGAATAGAGCTGCTGAATGCCCTGCTTACAGTATTTGTAGCAATAGTGGATCACTGCCCACTTACACAAATAAAAAGGAAATCCTTCAGCCAGCTTTCAGCTGACATTATGGCACATTGACAGGCTCAGTTTGATGTCTAGTTCACACGCTCAAGCTGTTTGGTTTTTGATTGCTAGTAACAGAAAGGATTAGCCACCCCCATATGGCTCAGCATACTGCAGCTATACTGCACAGCCGATACACTTTGAAAGCCGTCCCATAGGAATCCAGAAGAATGATGCAGCATCCTGCAGTAAGGTCCTGTAGTGAACGTATTTGTTTCCGGCGCATTCCATTAAAAAAAAAAAAGTCTCTTTTCTTTGCATTGAGATTCCTCTTTCAAACATCCTTGTCTGCTTCATTATGCAATATGTGAGTCAATGGGATGTTTCAAATTAACATAATTTATTCATTCATTTCAGAACACATGATCATCATCATTAATCTGTTAGATTAAATGGGGTGAAATGAAAAGGCATTAAATATTAAAAAGACAAAAAAAAAAAAACAGTCGCTCATATGAAAGAAAAAAGATGAGGACAACCGGTCACTAGTATAGACTTACAGATTAACAACCTTCAACCAGAATAAAACTAGTGGGGTCTTTCAAGAACAGCTGATTATCCATCTGTACTGTATATGCAGCATGTGGTAGAGAGGTTCTCATGTTCACTGTTTAAAAGGTTTGTGCCAAGGAAGAAAAAAAAATACAGAGACAAAACAAGGAATGCCCTCTTGGGATAGAAGGTGGGGGAGATAGAGAGGGTAGATGTGGCTCAGAGGTCCTTTTGGACAGCCTTGTGTTTCTGTTGTTCCCATGCCAACGTGCTGTCTTGGAGCATGCTCAGTGAAGAGCTCTCTGCTGTAACAATAGCAGAGGGACCTGAGTACGTTCACATGCTGGTCTCACATCAGAGTGGAACACACCTCAATGTGCTCTCACTCTCACAAACGCTGTGTGTAGGAGGCATTCTTTCTTTTTTTTCATATTTCAGGTTTTTAGTGTCCTACTGTCGTTTTCTGCACGACGGATAGAAACATGGAGTGAGATAGCAATTCTGGATTTTACATGATGAATTATGTGAACTTCAGTAACAGGTATTTGGATCTTTTTTTCTGATCACATTTTCTATTTCATTTAGATCTTGTTGATAGACAATGAATAAATATGTTGGCTAATTGAATGAATATTATTATTAATGTCATTATTATTGGTAAAATAGTAATTGCAGTGTTTTTGTTTAACATGTAATGTTCATGTAATGAGTTCCATGATCACCTGCTCTAAACATGGTTTGCTTTTTGTCAAGTGGACAAGGATAATATGTTTCAAAAATGAAAAATATGACTTTGTTTTCACTCTGAACAGAGAAACCTAATTCAGCTGGACAGAGAGCTAGCTAGGAGTGGTAAAGGAACAGAAAGTGAGGCAGAGATGATGGAGCCGATATAAGAGTGTTCATTTGTCACACGATACCTATATGATGAGAAGTTGTGCAGTGTTGCTTCAGTGACCCACCACTCTGTTGTCGTGACAATGGGGGGTGAGGGGTCAGTCTTTTCGCCCTATTTAGACTACTGCTCTAGTTTTAACAAGCTAGAAAGCTCTACTGCAACCCATTCACACATTACACCGGATCCATCCTCGGTGCACGGCCTCCATTCGCTTTAATGAAACATCTTATTGATTTATGTGTGTTTGCATACGAGTGTGGATAATTCAGTCTTGGATCTCTGGGAGATGGCTGGACTGCTCCCACTCTAGTGCGCTCGGGGGAGTGTTGGGCAAACATTGGCAAATAAATAAGACCTGGAACGATCTCAGTATTTAATCTTGTGAGGAAAAGAAAGAGCGCGAGAGTGCTGGAAATAGATCATTTGTCTACACTGTATACAGGATATTGAAAAATGGAAGAAAGACTGCATACTATGGCGTAAAGATGGCATTTGCTTTAATGTAAGAAATGTGTTATGCTTAAGAATATTTTGCAGGTATAGAAGCAGCTAGCCATAATGAATTTCAGTAAATCACTTGTCACATCATGTAGGTTGCTGTTCATTGACAGCACTGATTAGAAGTGGTTTCTGCTGCCTTTTGCGTTTTTTTACCTTTTAATCCAATTTAAATGAGAAGATCACTTTTAAATGTACAAATTCCTCAGAGTTCCAGTCACTTCAGAGAGATTTCCTGGTAATAAAAGCAGCTTTAAGATCAAGAAAATGCAATATTTTATAAATAATGCAATATAATATAATATAAATTATAATCAGATTAATTTACAACTCTAAGTATGCTAATTTAGTTTGAACAATTTTTTAAAATCTATATTATCTTTCTTATTTTTTAATCCTTATTTGTAAAGTGTCACTTTATATTATTATTATTATTATTATTATTATTATTATTAAAAAGGACAAAGACCTACTTTCTTCTTGATTATTAATTCATTTCCATCATAATTTGATCTATTCTCTGCTTCAGAGTTTCAGAGTTCTGGAGGAAGGACAATTTTAGATTAGTTAAAAAAAAAAGAAATTGTATAAGCAGAGCGCCATCAAAGGTGATTTTGTTTTGGCTACAGTAGCTGATTATGCCAATTTATAATAGCAACGAGGGGATTTCTTGTAGGCTGTGGAAATGCTCAATTGAAAGCGCTTATCTGAGATATAGCACAATGACACCATGTTTAAAGGGTCCCATATCAGAAGCTTTCTACCATTCATACTCTTCAGCCAACATATTTGTGTGAATATCGGTCACTTAGCAACATAACGCGTAGCAACACAGGCAGGAAAACACATCTGGGAAGTGCTGCAGACAGTGAATACTGTAAATATTCATATGATTCGAGCATTTCTTACTCTATCTTATGAAGGAAATCACACAAACATTTTTCTTCTTATATCAGTGAAGGAAGTTGGGGTCAAAGTGCAGTTTAGCCATAATACAGCAAAAAGGGTTAAGGCTTTGCTGAAAGGACCTCCAAACTTCTGCTTTTTAAAGAACATTATGCACTGAGCTACCACTATACTATACCGATGTTCTTATAGTGAGTATTTACAGTATGACTTCTGTTATTTTAGACTCACCCAGGAAATCTTCTTTGAATTTGTGCTGACAATGCAATGACATTTCCAAGAAATAAAACTGATATTTAATCTTCAGAAGCCTATATTCTAGTAACAATCTATTAATCATTTATTAACTTCTAATAGCAATTATGTACATATTTGTATTCTATGAAGTCATGTTAGGACAATGGCAATGTTCAAGAATGAAAATGAACGAAAGAACTTTGAAAAATGGTTCTGTCCTAGTTAGGCTTTGTTTCCTCTGGTGAAAAGAACAGTGATCTGAAACACATCGAGATGACAATTGATCAGTTGCTGTTCATTCCTATCCTTTCCTCTCACCTGCTGATACCTCCACATCTTCATGTGAAAACCTATTACCAGAAACTGGTATCCCAGAAAGAAAGAAGAGGGCTGCGTCACACAATGCCCCCCTGCCTCGATCCCATCTCCAGTCACTATTAACAGCAAATCATTGTGTCTGTGTTTAGGTGGGTAGAATTGGAATATTCTTTGACTTTCTCTCTCCAGACATGTATTATTGTTGACCTGGCTGAGGTCAAATATGCCTGCTCTAGGCATGACCTTGAACATCCTAAAATGTTGCCTAAGCAAGGGCAAGAAGGAAGGAATCTTCTATCTGCTGAGGAATTTCAAGTGTATAAGATCAAACTGCATATTTCAAATTCAGAGATTTTAAATGATCCTTGTTCCTGAAGCTATTTGTGTTTCTATATACAGCTGATGATGTGTATATTTTGACTGGTGTGCAGAATTAAAACTATTCCTGATGTCAGTATTCTTACTGATGGATGTTGATAGATGAAATCGAGCAGTCGAGTTGTGCTCTTAGTGTGTGAATTGATCAGAATTTGTATCAGGGTGTTACTTTATGAGAATATACTGTAGTTATGAATCTTACATCAGTGTATGGGTAGTGTATAGTCCTATAGGTTCGCTCTCCCTCGCTCTGTCTCTCTCCCTCTCGTGTAGGTCTCTCAGTCTCATTTACCAGTGATAAATGAGTCATCTAGCCATCTGCTTCTTAGTGTAATTCAGTCTTATTACCACCCCTTTGTTTGTCAACAGAGCACCTCTTCTGAGGTGACCTATTCTCATCTCTTTTTTCCATTACTCTGTCTATTGTGTTCACGTTTGTGCTCCTCTTTGTGTCTCTCAGCCCACACCCAGTCTTAATCAATCCCCACTCTCTCTCTTTCACCCATCATTCATTTTCCTCCTTCTTTTTGAATCTTTTTTAGTTCTTTGTGCATTTCAATAATAAAAATAAAAATCTCTTTCTGTCTTTTTGACATTGATACAGCCAGGTGAGACATTAAAAGAAAAGCTTGAGGCTGTGAGAACATTTTGGTACATGTCCCCTTGGTACATGTTGTTACTGATCATTTTCTAGCTTATGACGAAACATTTGTCTACTGACGGACGTGATCTGTTACAGGATATCAGTACCCCCATCCATAGGACATGGGGCTCATGGGATGGATTGTTGGTGGATGAAAAATTGTCATTTTTTAAAGACCTGTGCACTGCCCTCTGAAATGGTTATGCATACTGTGGAAGGCACTTGCTCTATACCAACAATTTCCCAAGACACCTTATGTTTTCTTTTTCTTTTTTTTTTTTTATTGGTCACCTGTCTGTGAATCCACACTGGTCAGCATTGCGAGTGTATATTGTTTGCATTGACCCTCCTTATCTTTCACAATGTAAGTATCGAATGCAGCAGGAAAAGCCTTCTCAATAGCATCAGCCCAGTGCCTCATTAGTTTGAAAGTCAATTATCTGGTCAGTTCATTTTCTTCTGCATCTCAGTGCAGAAATCAGCTCCCTTAAAGCAAACATCTCAGAAAGTACTCTGATGCTATTCATTTATAAAAAGTACTCGAATGTACAGTATGTGGAGTTAAATAATGTTCTGTTACATTATTGTAAAGGATCTGGCTGTTACACTAGATTGCATGCTATTTTCAGTTTAGCATTCAATATATTATGTCTAAAAGACACAGATCTATAATTCCCATTACAATCAATATTTGAAGCTGAGTTGGTGCGACGGAGCTCAAGTTCACTATCCGGGTAAAGCAGGAGCCTAACCACATGGCTATTTATATCATATATCCAATAAAAATGCACTTGTTTAGAAATGACATGACTCAGTTGCTATTAATAATCCCAAAACCACCTGCATAATGCAGTTTGCATATGTACTGTGCCAAGGTGAATGCTGATGAACTCAGGTTTGGGCCAAGATGAACAGATTTTGCTCCTCCTGTGAATTTCCTGTTTGTATACTGTATGTTGAGGTTCTCTGCAAGCTTGTATTGCAGGGTCAGATTTGTCAGTATTCTTCTGTACTACACTAACAGGGCACTGAGTGGATGTTTTTGGATGTGGCTTACTTTTCGGACAAATGGCTGCAGATAAAAATTATATTACTGGTTGACATAAATAATATTACTTTCTATACAAATAAAAGAATATAGTGTGGCTGTAGAGAGGGTTCTTCCCGTATAGGGACAGCCTTAACTTTCTCAACCTAAACTGTTTGTCAAATTCTGCAGTAGAACTATGAAGCTTACACCTAAATTACATGTCTTTTTTCTTGTCACTGAATAAAAATCCTTTCTGGGCAACTTTAAGGTGCTTGAATTATGGGACAAAACTCAATGAAGAGGACACTGTTTGTTAAAAGCAGAGATTTCTCTATGCATTTTTCTGTTCAAAATTGCACAGTGGTATTACAGTCAATTCCTTAAATGCTCATGAAAAGCTCTGGAATCTTTTTTAGAGCCCGTTTCCCCTGTCTCACAAAGGGCAGTATTACCTGCAGTTCTCACATAGGAAGGACACACACCTGACAGGATTCAGTAAAAACTTAAAATTACTCGAGGTGACTAAAAAAGAATTAAAGGCAGCCAAGAAGCAAATCAAATAGAAAAATAAATAAATAAATGGCTGGTGGGATGAAAGGGGCTTTACTATCCACTACAGCTTATTGAATATCTTATATCAATTCAGAACAGATATGAATGTTCTGTCCAGTGGCATTTCAAAGAGAGAATTAGGCAATTGTTTTGCCTTTGAAAGTTGAAAAATGTTTATAAAAAAAAAAACAATTCTCACTGACCTGTGTCTGGGCTTAACAGGAATGCCTTTAACAAGAGAAATACTTACTTAACTGTCTACTGTAAAACAAATTGTTCCCAATAAAATACCTATTAAAAATTCTTGAGATTTTAAGTTAAAAAAATTTCAAGGATGTTTTATCTTGACATTTCTCTGTGAATATATTCTGTCCACACTTACAGTAACACACCTATGTTTGCCCTGAAAGTGTTCATCCCGAGAACGTGCTCAGACTATGTGGTTATCGGTTTAAATTCTGTAGGACCTATGAATTAAAAACTGCTGGAACAGTTTCACTGGAACAATTAAGAGGATAATGTAAATGTTTAAGACATATTTTAGTCTACTTACTTCAAGATATTTGAGAAAGAAAGTCACTATCCACTTTTTAGAAACCCTTATACAGAAGGGTATTCATACAATCATGTAGCAGCAGTACAATGGATAACTCCATGCAGACATAGCTGAGGAACTTCACTTAATGTTTACATCAAACAGTCCTGGGGAAAAAATGTGATCTCAGTGACACATAACTTTTGGTTTTGAATTTTTTTAAACCTCTGATGTTCTGTGACCCACCTATTCTTTTCTTAATCTTCAACTGCCCAGATTTTGGTGAGTCTCTACCCATCACAGAATCAGATATTCTATGATGGATAGATACTCACCAAAATTGTCTTGGCTGGACTGGAGTGGTATCCAATGTGGTCTTCTCTTGTTTCCCATCTGCTTCACTGATGTCACAATCAGTCTTGCCATTCACACTTGACCTTTTTTTTTTTTAATACTACTCCTTGTAAACTCCAGAAACTTTTATGCATGAAAATCTCAGGACAGTTCACCAGTTACAATTTTTTTTGTTCAGTTTTTTTATTCAAATATCAGTTTGATTTATTGGAATATTACCTTGGTCTCTTGAATTGTCTTTGTTTGATTTTATATGTTGTGCTGTTGCTGTGTAACTCACTGCATAATTGCAGTAATTGCACTAACTGCATAAATGAACAGGAGCAAAGGTGTTTCTAACAACACGATCAGTGAATGTAGAATGTACATACATATTCTAAACAAAAGCGCTACTCCTTGTTGCTCCTTGGGTGTTGTATATCTTCTGGTCTTGCAGGTGCTCTAGAAACTTTAATTGTATACTTGTTTTTCTTTCTTTCTTTTTTTTTTGTTTGTTGAAAAGTCAAGAGAATCCTTTTATAATTATCACCTATGGGATTTCCCTGAAGAAAGACATGTTACAGTATGAAATGCCATATCACTATCACATCATTATTGCTTAATGTGGGAAGTAGTCAGCATGTGGCTTTTTATTACCTGACTTCCTGTTTCTGTCTTACTATCTGTCTCTGTTGCACTCTAGCTCTCTCACATCAGACTCACTAAATTAATTGATGAATAAGGCACGAGTACAAACAGTCTGTGATAACAATATCTACATTAACATATATGTTTTAATAGGTTAACCTTTTTTTGGACAGCCTTGTAAAAGGTGGTGTAGTGGTTAGCATTGTCGCCTTTCACCTCCAGTGTCCGGGTGCAATTCCCATCAGGCTCGATTCCCATCTCTGTGTGCATGGAGTTTGTACATTTTCCCTGTGCTTGGTGGGTTTCCTCCAGGTTCTCAGGTTTCCTCCCACAGTCTAAAGACCTCCAGGTTAGGCTAATTGGCGTTCCCAAATTGCCTGGAGTGGGATACGCTCCATAGTCTTTGGTGTAATAGAGACCAGGTTGTTATGAAGAACTATCAGAGATCATGCCAGTCTTGCCCAGAAGCGTTATCAGTTCTTAAGAGTCCTGTCACCCAAATCTGTCTCACCAAGAAGCATAACCTTTTGTTACAAGAAGACACTAAAAATTACAAGGCTGTAACAGTAATACAGTAATTAATATATCATAAAACGTAATGAGCATAAAATAATGTTAGAAGTTGGTAGAAAGTCTGCTGTTTTATGATTAAGGTCAGCAACTGTCATGCGACTGGAATGAGAAAAATTATTCTCATGTATTTTGAGGCTAAGGTCACATTTTTTAGGAACTGCTCTTCATATAATATGTGTCTCATATCTCAAGTATGATACAGTATATGTCTCATCGTCAAGTACAAAGCTTAAAAATGTGAGGTAAATGTCGTGGAATGCATGCTGCAGCTTTGAACAATCTGTAAGGTGCAATGTCTTGTTATACTAATGTTTGTACTGATGCCAGCTTGTAATAGTTCAGCCTTTACTCACATTGACTGACGTGATCACATAAGTTTGATTTATACCCAGGTCACAAAGACACATTTATTGTAATGGATTGTTTGTGTTTATAAACTAGATGTGATTAAACTAAAGTGTTTGTTTTCATGCTGCTTCAGTATACTATTGTTGGACAGTTTCGTAGAGGGCCTGTATGGGCTTGGTTTCTTTTTAAATTCCTGCTCGGCTGTCTTGAACTCTTTAAATACAGATATATTTACCTTTAAGCATAAACCAGAAGATGAGGCGGCATGAAAAAAGAGGATCCAGAACTATGCTGCATACAGACACTTCCTTTACATGGTATATGTAGGATATCAGTGTGTGTACGTATACTGTGTATAACAGATTTTAGACCACTGCTGTCTACAGCACTGGCACATCTGTTCATGCTAGACAAAGAGAAATCCAGTTCAAAGAACTAATTTGAAGAAATACCCAAAAGACATAAAAATCTTAAATCTAAACCAGTGCTGTTAACAATATGAGGATGGTGTCATTCATCATTCTAACCAGTGCAGTGCTTGGATAAAATTTGAGAATTTTCTCAATCAAGAACCAGCTCGTGAGCTAGAAAGTATACCTTGTAAAGATTTAATGACTTTGCAGAGAAATTGAGAGTTTGTGCTAGAGCAAAAAAGAAAACAGCAGTTTAAAGTCAAAATTTTTCCTAACTTGCTCACTCACTCATCTACAGTATACCACTTTATCCTGTATACAGGGTCAACACCCCTCACTCATTCATACACTATGGGCAATATGGGAACGCCAATCTGCAGGTCTTTGGACTATGGGAGGAAACTGGAGTACCCGGAGGAAACCCACCAAGCACGGAGAGAACATGCAAACTCCATGCACACAGGGATGGGAATCGAGCCTGGCCGGGAATCAAACCCGAACCCTGGAGGTGCAAGGCAACGGTGCTAACCACTACACTACCGTCCCGCCTCCTAACTTGCTATGCATTATTAATGATCTGTCATATAATTCAGCAAATACAGAATGTTAAAGAAACTTTTTCCTCCAAGTTATGCTGTATTTGACATCTCCTTTTAGCAGATGCTGTAACAGTATTTTTTTTTTTTTTTTTTGCAAAAGCCTATTATACTAAAGTGAGTGGCTGCTTCTAGGTACTACTGTGTGTCTAAAGCAATTTAGTTAAAAGTGGAAAAATGAGCATCTGCCTGCCATAAGCAGAGACAGCAGGGTGTGTTCTGTGTGAAGTGAGCTGCGCTCTCCATGTTTATGAAACAATATCCTTATGCTAATCAAGTGTGCTTGTTCACACATCAGCAGATTTTGAACACAGCCAGAGACAAGCACCGGTGGAGATAATGCATTGCACTGAGGCTATATTAACTTAAACTTACATTCTTATTAAAAGATAAAATCTTTAAAAGACATTAAAATTTTCATGTGAACTTCTTATCATTTTGTACAAACTAAAAAAGCCTTACTTAGCCGAATGGCCTTAAGTGATGACAGTTTAATTAAATTGGCTCTGGGTTTTAATTGAACATCTGAACATGTAAAGCTTTCATCTTCATCTATTTGAAATACCTTCATGTCTTTAATTCTTTTTAATATTGTACATTATTGTTTGTCTCTGATAAGCCTTGGAAAGTAGATTATTGCTAATGTAAGTTATATCTGGTGGCTGTATGTTCCTTTGTAAAGCTTTTTTTTTTTGTTTGGATTTTTGAAATGGGCGGCGCGGTGGTGTAGTGGTTAGCACTGTCGCCTTGCACCTCCAGGGTCCGGGTTCAATTCCCCGGCCAGGCTCGATTCCCGTCTCTGTGTGCATGGAGTTTGCATGTTCTCCCCGTGCTTGGTGGGTTTCCTCCGGGTACTCCGGTTTCCTCCCACAGTCCAAAGATATGCAGGTTAGGCTAATTGGCGTTCCCAAATTGCCCGTAGTGTGTGACTGAGTGTGTGTATGTGTGTGTGCCCTGCGATGGATTGGCACCCTGTCCAGGGTGTACCCCGCCTAGTGCCCGAAGTCTCCTGGGATAGGCTCCAGGTCCCCCGCGACCCTGAACACAGGATTAAGTGGTATAGAAAATGAATGAATGAATGAATGAATGAATTTTTGAAATGCCTGACATGTGCTCATATTATCGGTGAAAACAAGCCTGGCCTTGACCTAGGTAATCTGTACTAATTACAGAAAATAATTACTAAGCAGTGCTCGTCTAGCTAATCCATGTCTTTGCATTAATTAGTGAAATGACTGCTAAGGGCAAGTAAAAAGTGATCACAACTGTGAACTTTTCATTCTCTAATTTTCAGTGAGAAGAGAGAAGTTGTTCAAGCCCCCTAGTGGTATAGATACAATCTGACCAATGTGGAAAAATAACTTCCATATAAAAAATAATCTCAATTAAAGTGCTTATCTTGTCAATTTGTTTGGCACACTCAATAACTGAAGCGACCTTTCACCTCATGGTTTGTTTACAGTCTCCTGGAACATGACACGGTCAAGTATTAAGACTTCTTTTGTGTTACCTGTGTTCAGCATTGAATTAAATTATATTTTTTTTCCTGATTTTCTCCCTGACTTAGTCATGTCCGTTTCCTCCCCGTCACTAAGGGGCTCCCACATTAAGGCTACTACTACTACCACTCAGTCGGGAGGGCCAAAGACTATCACGTGTTTCCTCCGAACCACGTTTTTTGCCAAATGACAACTGCTCAGTCACACATTGTTGGGGGAGGGGCGTAATACACTCGTAGGACAGCGCTTGCGTGAGCTCACAGACGCCCCTGATTGGCTGTAGAGCTGTGGTTAATGTGGGAGCACTAAGTACCTCTCATCCCTTCCCTCTAAGAGAGCTCAGCCAATCAGCTCTCTAGACCTCCGGCTGCGAGAGGTTACAGCATCACCCGGGAATCGAACTCACGATCACCGGATGATAGAGCAAGCACTTTACCACTGAATTTATTTTTTATGTCACAGTCCAGAGTTATGGTTAATATGTGAAAGTAGACACTCAAGGCTTTGATTTGCATTTTTCCCCCAATAGGTTGGAATGTAATGATTTTATTGTAGCTCGTATATATGATTTTTTTATTATGAAAAAAAACTTTACTCGTGCTGTCTTTTTTTCTCACCACCATGCTCAGTAGAAGCAAAACACCAGCCCTTTTTACACAGAAATCACACTATAAAGGTAATAAAAAGACAATATTGTGCTTTCCATCGTATTTCCTAATTTTCACACAGCCCACAAAATCGTCGATAAGCCACTTCAGTGTGTGCTTTTTCTGCTATTAGAGTAGGAGTGGCATTTAACACAATAGCATCAGCAGTTAGCATTAATTAATTGAAGAGTGCATGTGCTAACTGTTTGCTGTTGTTTAAACCTCCCAATGGCATCTTGCACACATCACGCATCTCAAAAAAATCAGACCCATGTTCAGAAATGCATGACAACAACGGCCCCAAACCATGATGCTTTAAAGACAGTAACTCAACATTGTACTGACTAATATTGCAGACATTTTGAGATAAAAAAATAAAATAATAATAATAATAATAATAATAATAATAATAATAATTTATCATTTACACAATATGACTGGTGATCAATCCCTGCCACCTGATTTTACCAGACCCTGTTGAGTCTCAACGTTTCCTCCTATTGTCACCTCAGGGAGTTTTTCCTTTCCACCGTCGCCTTTGGCTTGCTCATCAGAGACAAACAAATATTATTTACACATATTTCCTCACACTTTTATAAACTTATTTCCATATTTTTATTCTTTTTATTCTTTGAAGTTGCTTTGCAACAATGGCCATTGCTAAACTTGCTATAGAAATAAAATTTTAACGACTTAAATTTAATTGTTTATATTGATTGAAAATGTCTGTTATGTTGATATTTCACAAGGCAAGCTAATACTGTTTATATAAAAATATTTTATTGGCTCTAAAGTTTTCTTTGTGGGCGTCATTAAGGCACTACTGGGAGTTAAACAGACATGGCTTATTGATCTTTAAATGAGCTATGGATGTCGGAATGTGAGATCAATGTCCTCATTGTGTTGTTAGTGTACCAAAATGCTGTTTTTGTGTATTGATCTTTAAAGGGCTGTGGTTCCAGAACCTCTCTGTAATGGATGGGATCTCTTGCTGTGGTCATGCCAGACGTAGAACCTTTTCCATGTGAGTATTCCCCAGCAGCCTCCCCTGCTGGCTGCAGCATGGACCTGGAGCCTTGCTTCAGTGAATTGCCAGATCCTCTCTCTGTCCTTGGCCCCCCACTATCTGGTTTCCCTCAACACAAAAACTCCTCGTACATCAATTTAGATGCACCAGTGAACCATTATCCAGCAGGACCCAACAACAACCTCCTTAGCAACATGGGACTTAAGTACTGTTCCACCAGCAATGTGCATCCATATAAACAGTCAGACTCTCAGTCCAGCTTCCAGGCTGGGCAACTGCCACAGAGCTGCGTCAACTCGGGGAGTAATCGACTATACAGAAGCCTGGAAAATCTGCATTGGAATGACCCTGGTATGTACACCTACAGAAGCATGGAGAGTGAATTTGTTCTTCACTGTACCTCCAGCAGTCAGTGGTATGATGGACCTTCTCAGGGATCACAGGTCTACACAATGATGCACTCCCCTGAGAAAATGGCTTTCTGTCCTCATCAGGGACTATTGAGGAAGGACTTGCCACTCTTTCCTCAATGGATTTTTCCTGCTGTGGAGGACTGGACTATGAATGGAAATGCCCGGAAAGGCTTAAGAGACAAACTTCGCCTTCAGAGCACTCGTGTGGCTGAACCTAACAAACCCCTTCGACCTCAGCCTTTGCCGAATTCTGTCAGCGATCATGAAATCGCATCACATTTTGGTCATCTCTCTTCTCCAGGACAGGTGAATGGCAAGAAAGAGTTGTATGCTCATCGTATAACAAGCCCGGAAGAAATCAAGCAGGAGGTACTGCGGCGGCTACAGCTTCACAGACAGAGAAGCACTCCTAACCTGGCACTCATTTCTAGCCAGGAAGCAAATTTTAGCAAGTCACACACTTCTGAGCATATAAGCAACAATACCCAGTCTGCTCCTGAGAGAAAAAGACCTCCGATGAGTCGCTTGCATATCCCAACATTTGAAGAGTTCAAAAGGATGAGGCAGAAAGAGAGTGCTGAAGGCCTAGTTTCTTCAACAGCTTCATCCAGTGGAGTACCCAGAAAGAAAGGCCAATGCACAGAGGGAAACTGTGGAGAGAATGTTCAAGACAGATTACATGTTGAGGCTAAAGCTTTTACAGAAGTCTGGCAAAACAGCAGCACTACTGATGAAGAGTTGATTAAGGACAGGTCCCCTGAAGAAACTCCAGATGGGCCGATCTGCACAGGACCTGCACCTCGTTCTCCTCTGCAACCCCAGAGTAACACTGCAGGAGAAGAGCGTGCTGAAAAAGCAGGAAACTCTGGAGATATGAATCCAGCTGATTCATCTGTGGTCCCTTTCCCTCCCAACAGGGAAACTGCTGAAGGGGCATCAACCTGCTGTCCTTCCCTACTCTTGGATGGGAAAGATCTCTCTAGTTATGGAGCTAAGATCTATAAGATGAAGGCTGACCTCCTTGGAACAGCCCTGGACCTCTTAAAGAAGAGGTAAGAGGGTGAAATTCATTCAGTGTTTCCCACACATCTGAAATATTCTTTAACTAGTCATAGGAATGAAGGTTTGGGAGGAAGGAAAGGGATTTTATGTTTAAAAATGTGTGCGATTAATTGTGGTGTCTCAGTGTCATGCATAAAAAGAAAAATATTCCTCACACTTCCTGTCCATAAGATTGGTCTAATTTAGTTGAATCAAAATAATTATATATTCCTTCTGATTATATTTTACAGAAATGTTTCATCTAGACTAAATACTGCACCACAGAGTTGGAGCAGCTTTTACTGTATATGAGTCGAAAATCATAATCCTCTGCCCTGTACTCTAAATATATCCATAGTACAGCATGAAGCATCTCAAGAAAGAGTAAAAATTACTAGCTTTGCTATAAATTTTCTAAACAATAATTTCAATTCATTGTCCTTGCTTGATTTGTTCCTGTAGCATTTTGCATTTAAAACTGGGATTACATGTCAACCACACATATGTAAATATTCCTTATGTAGTCAAAGCATACATAAGCACCATTTTTCTTTGTTCATATTCATAGATATGGTGTGTGCATATGCGTGTGCACTTTGAATTATGATTCAGTCTTGCTTATGGTTGAGTTGTCAGCAGTATTGCAGGATCATATCTATGTGCACACGTAACATATTCTGCATTAGCAATGCAGATCCTGATGTGGCAGAGAAGAAAGAAGGGAAGTAAATTTATCAAGGGTCATATCTCTTACCATACAAATCAATGCAACTAAATAGCGTGTGTTAATTGTAAGGGAGGGCTTATAGTAAATAAAAATGCTAAAAAAAAAAAAAAAAACTACTGATAAAATGGACACATTTATATCACATGCACACACAGCATAGTAATCACAGTGAGATACACACACAAAGGAATCTGAGAGATCATTCAAAGGGTTGCACATTTTGTTCAGGTGTTCAGGTGCTAATGCGAACTGAAGCATCTAATTACGCTTCGGCCACTCGGAAGCACGGTGCTCTCTATCCCTGGAGAAAATGGGGGATGCTTAGCCACATGCCTCATAGAGGAGAAAGAGAGGAGGAGGCAGGAATCATAAATTCACTTTAATAGATCCCTCTCCCTCCCTCTCTCATCCTTCATCACCTCCCCTCCCTGCCTTCCACTCCTTGTCTTCCTCCCTCAGCTGCAGTGCAGAGATCAACGCAAAAGCCCCCGTCAGGCTGTCACATGACCAGCACGACGGTACTGACATCACCACTCCCCAGGCTGGGTGTCAATCTGCCTGCGTTGCCATGACAACGCCGGCCTGCAGACAGGAGGCTTGCAGTGAAGCTACTGGACGAGAAGAGCCAAGAGAATGCGTAAGGCAATTCCCCTTCCTGCACGCACACACATATACACACACAGTTCGTTATTTTTCTCCATCATGAATCTCTGTTTCACCGTCTATAACCGCGGACTGCAGAGTGCTGGGTCACACATGCACTGGGACTAGATGAGGCTACACATGCAGCTGCACAACACAGATATTCCTGCAGACATGTAGCGGTGCACACAAACGTGCAGCTCAGAATGACTCTCAGGATTAGAGACAGGTTTCACGCTGGTAACTGGTTTCCTTCAATTTGCATGCAAGTCTGCGATTGTGTGGATACATAACCCTGTCTGTGTAGATGTGCGTCTGTGGTTGCTTGTTCTGTTTAAAATGCCAGCTGGTTCTTCATTGCGCCACATGCATTGGGTCTCTGGTGACTGTTGGCTAGAAGGTTCAGGGTAATATTGATCAGCTTCTTTGGTTGTATAGCTCATGTATTTTGTATTAGGCTGGTGGAATTGAGATCCACTGTGTTCACCTGGCATCATGCATAACTCAGCTCTGTTACCCGCACAGAGTCTCATGTGGATTGCTGTTTTGTTATTAATTACAATAGCAGCGACAGCGTTATTTATTCTGGGTGATACCTGCACCTAAGTGTCTTGTTACTCAGCCACTGATAGCAGGTGAAACGTATCTCTGTCAGTCTAGCTTATTCAGTAACTGGTCTCCTAGAGGTATTTTCAGTGTACTGTGTCAAATGTTGAGCCAGGTCTTCTGGAGGTCAGCATTAGTGAATTACCATGTACTACGTAGTTGTCTGGAAGTTGAGCCATGTCAACCGGACTTCTTGTTGGCTTGAAACATGCGATACTCATCCAGTTCGCTTCTTCAGGAAAGGTTGGTTAGAGAACCCAAATATATTGTCATGTGGTTTCTTACTTGAAAGGCTCTATGATAAGACAATAGGGTGGGTGATAATGAGTTGGAGTCATTATGATGGGATGGTCACACATACTCCCTTACGAACCCAAAAGGGGGTCAATAGGTTTGGCCTTCCTGATTGATGTGTGAAGTGTCCTTAATCCTCCTGGGGTTGGATGCTACCCTTTTCCCCCTCATTTATATCTCCTCTGATGTTCATCACTGGGTCTTTCAGGTGATAAACAGCACATGAAGGGATTTTATTTGGGGTCCCTAACCAACCTTCCTTAGACTTGAAGAAGCTACTTGGGTGAGTACCAAAACAATACAACTTTCAAGCCCTTTCAACTTCCCAGCAAATCAGCAGCTCTGAAGGGTTCAGTATTTCAAGGCATTGAAATGTTTTTAATAAGTACGCTGAGGAAACCCACCAAGCAAGGGGGGAACATGCACACAGAGACGGGAATCGAGCCTGGCCAGGTATCGAACCCGGACCCTGGAGGTGCAAGGCGACAGTGCTAACCTCTACACCACCGTGCTGCCCATCCAGAAACCAATCAATGTTAATTAATTCACTGCACAGTCTGATGAGTGTGTGATGAGTAACTAACTGGTTCTTTATCCACTCAGAAACTCTTTGGGTCGGGATGCAGGCGCTCCAGCTCAGATGCAACCTATGAGCCTGCTGGATCGGTGAGGGCGCAGCGGGAGTGTCGCCTGCGCCCTCACTACAGTGACCCAATGCCTACCGATGCTGCCAAACGTAAGCAACTGGAGATGAAGATTGCTGCAGCTGCACGTCTCCACAGTCAGCGCAGGGACAGAGATAATGGTAAGACCTATAGTAGTTCCTATTAACTCACTGTAGCTCCTTATTATAGTAGTACCACAACTGTTGGAGATGAGTGAGTGGATTAGTGATTAGTGATTAGGTCTTGGATTCAATTCCCAACTTGAAGTTTGCATGTTCTTTCTGTGCTTGGTGGTTTTCCTCCGAGTACTCCAGTTTCCTCCCACAGTCCAAAGACATGTGTATGTGTGTGTGCCCTGCGATGGATTGGCAACCTGTCCAGGGTGTACCCCGCCTTGTGCCCTAACTCCTTTTATAGGTTCCAGGATAAAATGGTATAGAAAATGAGTGAGGAAGTGTTTAAGTGGACCACAATTACTCATATATAGTATTGCATATTAGTACCAATTGTGAAATATAAGTGGGTGTTTGTTTTCTTTTAATATTCATAGATACACCCATATTTTAATGAAGTGCCATCATAAATGCATTTGCTGGAAAAATGGTTTCTTAATAATAAAGGTTTCTTATATCCTATAGATGTTAAAACAACCATATGGTCAAACAAAGCATAGCATACTCTGTTTATACTCTTCATACTCAGGTATGCGCACAGTTAGGGGCCACTCTGAGCCTCGAGGAGAAGGTCGGAATGGACGCCTGGGAGTGAATCGTGTGTGTCAGCACCGCTGGAGCACAGTGAGCAGTGTGAGTGCAGACAGTGGTGTGGTGGGGCTGAGCGATGAGCGTGAGGATGAGGAGGAGCCACGCAGGACTGGCTGCAATGTCGGTTCTGAAGTGGAGCGAGTAGATAGTGGTATCGGGTCTGGACTGGCACCAGCCTGGAAGAGACCCTCAGAATCATTTAAAACATGGGAAACCCAGCGGCCATGCCCAGACTGTGGTCATCGAGACACCACTCGCGAAGAGGGAATGTGTGAACGATGCTCAAAGTTACGGACCGAGCGCAAGGAGGCCATTCTGGAGTTCTTAAACACAGAGACGAGCTATGGCGAGGATTTGCGAATCATCAAGGAAGAGTTCTACTTCCCCATGCAGAGTGCAGGACTGCTCACAGCTGAACAGTTGACTGTGGTCTTCAGCAACGTGCAGGAGCTGATCGATGTGAATGACAGATTCACTGAGCATCTGCAGGACAACATTGACCAAGCACTCGATCAGGTGGGAACTATTTTTTAAGGTGAATAGATTATCCAGCACAAACATCCATTTTAAACCTGCTTACTATAAGTTTTGTTCAAAGTATGATGTATTTAAATAATAGCATCTGTCAAACATCACTGCATAATCACTATTATACAGGTCAAGTGTGACATGGATTCTTATGATAAATTGAGTGTTTTATGTTTTAAATATGCAGGGCGATGAAGATCTGCTCACTGTATGCATTGGAGAAATCTTCTTGGAGTTTGTCAACATGCTACCAGCCTTTCAAACCTACTGCTTGCAGCAATCAACATCTGTCAACATGCTTAACACACTGGAAAAGGAAAAAGAGTTACTTAGGTAAAAAAAAATCCTTTAGTGTTAGACTGTTTTATATAAAGTACAGTACTTGAATATTTGCTGCAAATGTGCAACTTTGCAGATGCTGATTTTACTGTAACAAAATCCCTTTTATTCACTAATGTGAATATTTAAGTTAATTTTAATTACAATTTAAGTTTTTTCATGCAAAAGTTGTACTAGTAGACTAATATACTAGTATACTGTATATGCTACACAGATTTTATATATTTTTATTTTTTTTATAGTTTATAGGTTTCAGGTGTCAGACATTTCATTTAATAATTTGAGATTATAGTCCAAAAACTATACAAACAAAAAACATATTCAAAGGACACCCAAAACACGACCCAAGCAAACAAACAATTCAGAATGTGCCTTACAGAATCCATGGGCAGAACAATTGCACAGTATATTTAACCAACATCAATAAAAAAAAGTGCTGTTCACTTGAAAATTTTCTTTCCTTCTGAATGAAGAGGTTAGTGACCCAATCATACAGGCGACGCTTGGTTTTGATAAATCTAACAGCACATCCTTTTATTTCAGAAACTATTAATTATCAGGAAATTTCACCTATAACTATCTAAAATTCAATAAATCCAAGATTTCCCGTCTTTAGCCATTCACCATCAAAAACTCCCACATTGTCACTGTAATACCATGATAACTCCACTGGGACATTGAATTGTTTTTTTTATGCTAAATAAACTGCATGTGCACTGCGTTGGATTGGCACCATGTCCAGGGTGTACCCCGCCTGGTACCCTAAGCCTCCTGGGATAGGCTCCAGGTCCCCGCGATATAGAAGATGAGTGAGTGAAGATAAACTGCATGTTCCTGGTGTAGGCATAGTAATGAAGCAATCTTCTGCAAGAATACTACCACAAAGATAAACCATAATCCAATTGGCTATTTAGTCTTTAATTCTCCATCATTCTGTTAAATAGCAGGAGCCTGCAATTTAATTCATCATCCAGTTTCTATACAGCTTATCTTAGGCATCATCCAGCCTTCTATACAGGCTCACGGGAATCCCAGTAGACTTACGGCATGAGGCGGGGTCACCCCAGACAGTGTGCCAATCCAGGTCAAGTTCAGAGCAAAACAAATAATGTTTAACAAATAAACAACAAGGCGGCGCGGTGGTTTAGTGGTTAGCACTGTCGCCTTGCACCTCCAGGGTCTGGGTTCGCCTTGCACCTCCAGGGTCTGGGTTCGATTCCCCGGCCAGGCTCGATTCCCGTCTCTGTGTGCATGGAGTTTGCATGTTCTCCCCGTGCTTGGTGGGTTTCCTCCGGGTACTCCGGTTTCCTCCCACAGTCCAAAGATATGCAGGTTAGTCTAATTGGCGTTCCCAAATTGCCCGTAGTGTGTGATTGGGTGTGTGAGTGTGTGTATGTGTGTGTGCCCTGTGATGGATTGGCACCCTGTCCAGGGTGTACCTCGCCTAGTGCCCGAAGTCTCCTGGGATAGGCTCCAGGTCCCCCGCGACCCTAAATACAGGATTAAGCGGTATAGAAAATGAATGAATGAATGAAATAAACAACAAATAAAATGAAAGCCTCTATTGTTCAATAACCACATCAGCAGCAGCAGAGAAAAAAGTCTGATTGGTGGAATTTCAGCTCACGCTGCCCTAAACTTGGCCTAAAGGTTTCTGAAGGGGTTACATTGGAAAAGCGTTTGTAGGAATAAGAATGTTTTTAAGTTATATAATAAAGTGACAAGACTGAAGGTCTTTAAGGCCTTAAGGGTATTGCCACAACTATTACTCTGTTAATGAACTGCTTTCTTGCAAGATTTAAAAGCAATCATCCTTTTAAATAATGTTTACATCACCAGACCGTCTCAGTGATGCTAAACCATATATGACTGTTTTTCTGGCTGTCCACCAGGATTTTCCTCGACGTATCCCAGAATGACAATACGGCCCTGCGGCGCATGAATCTGCGTTCCTTCCTCATGGCTCCACTGCAGCGCGTGACTAAGTATCCCTTGCTGTTGAGTCGCATCATCAAGGCCACTAACGAATACCACCCTGATTACGAGCGTCTGAAGGAGGCCAAAAGTCGTGTGGAGTCTCACCTGGAACACATCAACATGAAGAGCAAACAGGAGGGCACAGCCACATGGTCCCTGCGTTCCTTCCGGCGCGAGAGCCGCAAGAACCGTGAAGTCATTAACATTGAGATGAGAGAGACATCCATGAAGCTTGTAGGCTGGGCTCGTGAGAGTACACGCTTTATTATGGAGGGTCCGCTACAGATCTCACAGCCTGCTGATGGGCAGTGGGTGAAAAAAGGCAGCAAGTCTCTCAAGTTTCAGAATGTTCAAAGCCTGCTGATGGTGCGCACGGCAGATGGAGGGGTACGTGCAGACCAAACAGAGACCTTAGAGACTGTGCAGGATGGTGTGCTGGTACTGATTAAAGACAAAAGTAGTGGCAAGTTCGCTGTATTACGTGAGCCCATTCATCTGGCGAACTGTGTGATTTCAACTGACCCGGACTGCGATGACACGTTCGAGGTGCTGGACATCCGACGCGAAGCATTTGTTTTACGCGCCTCTGACAAATCACGCACACAGCAGTGGTTTCGTCTCATTAAGAGGTATGCGTGTGATCTGGGGTTCTGGAGAAAAAGACGCAACGCACTCCCTAATATTATGATCAACACATCCCAGAGCCGCACTTAAGACTTATTTACGCAAATTAAATCTGGGGGAAATCACTTAAAATATTTAAATGACAGTATTACATTATGTAAAAAACAAACGTGATGATTTGGCCAGAAATCTATAGGCTAACGCTGACATTCAAAAAAAAAAAAAGAATGAAATTATCTTTTGGTGGACCAAAATTAGAACATGGTTGGGAACATCACAGGCTACAGATTGCGTAATTTGCTATTGACACAAATGTTTTCAGTAATTATTTGTAACAGCATAAGTGAGAATATTTGTTTAAAAATATATATATTATGAAAGAAAATGATCATTAGAAATGCTTTTTAACAAAGACGCACAAAAAGTGACAACTAGTGTAATGTGTGAAGACTGAGCCAGATTCCTTGTGCTTTTTTGTTTTTATTATGATGTGTCACAGCTCTCTTCCTCTCTTTTCATTATTCAGAAAAAAAATGTCAAAATGTTCCATCCCCACTACCAGCAAATCGTTTCAAGACAATTTGTGTGTCATGTAGTTTCATTATAAGCTACAGTATAATGTGCTGCTCATGACATTTAAATCCTAAAATACCCACACTCAAAAATGATTCTGGCCCTGGGTAGCTTTTACATATTGATATTATGTCTATTTTTACTAAAATAAATTAAGTTTCTAATGTTCTTAATTCTATTTAATTAGTTCAACCTAAACATAATTTTTTTTTTTTTACCATCTATATGTTTTTGTTTAACTATTTAAATATATTTACTTGAGTGGAAATTCTTCGCTTAATTAAAAAAATGTTGATACAGTACATGAATCATTGTTTCAGTGCATATACCTGCATTATTATCACTGTGCGGGGGGAAGAAAGCAGCAATAATTGACAAGCATATTGTAGCTACCGTAATGCTGGTTTTAATTTACCATAATACTTACAGAAACAATGTAGTAAGATCAAGTGAACAACATTTGTTTCGTTTACAAATAGTCCGATATAAATCAATTATTGATTTCACTAATTGCTGTTTGTGACACTGAAGATAGTGATGAAACTGCATCTGGTCATGATATAGTAGCAGTAACTTTAAATACTGGAGTGTCAGTAAGAGATCTTCCAAAACCAAGTAATGTCAATCATCTGTTAATTGATAAGAATGAAAACCGCGTGCCTTTCAATTGATTGCCTATTGACACAGCAGAGCCAGTGTCCCCTGTTCCAAAACGTATGGTTCTCTAAACGTCTCCCACCATCGTTGTCAAGCTATTTAAAAGCCTTGTTTTATGTTTATTGCACTTTAGTCTATGATGTTTTTATTTTGTTTTATTAAAAGCTTTAATTTTTCAAAGCTTTACAAGAAAGCTGATGGTTGTCTTGAGCAATATCCTTCAACCAAATCATCTAATATGGCATTTTTCAAATTGTGTTCCAATGCTAAATATAATTTATATTTTAACCATGTATCAGCAGTTACATTTATCTCATGTGTGCATATGAGACATCATTCAGATTAAATTGTAAAGAAAAAAATTTGTGCTTTTTTTTGTTTCAACTTTTCAGATTCCACAATATAATAGGAATCCTCAGATCTGCAATAACACTTTCTCATTATCACAAAGTAAACTACAGAGATTGTTGCATGTGATAATCCCAGATCAGCATTTCCTAAAATTCTAAAACCAGCCCGTCTGGCAGCAACAACCATCAGAGATCTTTTGCCAGTCTGATGTTTAATGTGAATATTAACTGACATGTACCTGCATGAGTTTATGCAAAATGATCAGCTGATTTAATAACTGTAAATGAGCATATATACAGGTGTTCGTATTAAATTGGACAGTGTGTATATGTTCTCTAGTTACAGTATTTAAAACCTTTTTTACTGACATACAATTTATTCCTTTACTTCACTACTGTGCATGTTAAAGAGATTATCTACTGGTTATTTGCACAGAAAAAATTATCTGGTTAATATATTCCATTTGCTAAATATTGCTGTAAATGCCCCGCCTCCGACCTGCATTAAACATGGACACAACTAGGAAGGCAGCTATGTGAGTCTTTCAGTCAAACGTCACTTTTTCTAAACCTGGCACGTTCCAAGTCCTGCCCACAGCTCTTGATTGACATGTCTATTTTAGTAAATATGCCAACGTGTACAGGATTACGAAAGGTGATTTTTGTCTGTGTACCAGAGGAAGAGAATATTGCAGTTGTAACTGCAATATTGCCTGATCCCAGCAGTTTAGCAGTTTCATTTTAGTAACAGTTACACATTGCTGTGCAGAAAAGCACAAGTGTGAAGAAATGTTTGGCAATTGAATTAGAATTGTGTCTCTGTTTATGCACTTGTAAGGCAAATCAAATGACAAACATTATCACTTTCTAATTAGCATTTTAATGAAGTCCTCAAAACATTATGTAGGATATGTACTGTATGGGTTAGCATTAGCACTGATTGATATGAAGTGTTAATATAGGTCTGTGGAGGTTGAATTTCATTTTCATTACAAAAATGAATCAACAGCACAACAGGCACTGCAGCTTCTACTGTATTTTACTTGTCAGAAGAGTTTAAACTCAGCACCTATACAGTCACTCTTTTGACTCAGTCCAGACATGCTGTTCATTTCTTTATTTACAAAACCCAAGTTAACATTTTCCACATGTAAAAACTGGTGAACTATATTAAATACAAATGAACAAAAACAAGTGACTTGACCTTTTCATTGGCTACTCATTTAAATGTAAATTAGTTTGATTTATTACACAGTATTGACACAAAGTGTTTAAAACTTTGTGTGCCCGCGTGAGAAAGAGAGCAAACTTAGTAGTTATATATTAGACATAATTCCATTACTCTTACTGCTCACGACTTTGCATTAGTGTTGAAGCCAAACAGTACTTGTACATACATTTATAAAACAGGGCAGTCACATGCTTACATGTAGAGGTATATTTCACATACAAGTGAGCTGTAGGCAAACAATAATGGTTTTCCCAAAAACACAAAACTGACTTCTTGCATCTGATAACTGAGTATGTCTGCAAAAACGTCTGCAGTCCATATAGAACATGCAATAGAAATTGTTATTTACAAGTAAGTTTAAAAGAAAAAAAACTAGCAGAGCAGAAGCAAACAATTATTACAAAAATGACTGTCACATTTATTACAGAATATCCTTTGCCTTTCCAAAAATCCTCTGTTCAATCATAATACAACATAAACACTGAAAATATTTTAATAGAAAACTTCTGAATAAAGATTCTGTAAATCAAAATCTGAGAATTAGGGCTTGGAGAGAACACTGGCAAATGTGCACCTCTGTTCCTGTGAATATGTCTGTATGTACTGACCTAGAAGCATGAGCTGTAGAGAAATTCAGATAACTTTTCTCAAAAGGAGGAATTTTGTGTAGTTTAAGCAAATCATTCGCTTTTCTCCTTCATTCATTTGGGTAGACAGGTATCGCTTCATCTTAAATCATACTTTAGTACGCACTTGCAACAGTATTTAAAAAAAAAAAAAAAAGACTTATATTACAGTTTTATTGTAATTGTAAATCACCTCGTCCCCGTGTCAACCATGTCCATTATTTATATGATGCTTTACTTTGCTAAGTGTGATGATCAGCACAGATCAATAAAAAAAACAGCAAAATGGCACATCCAAATCAAGCATACAGGTGAACTGTACATGAGTAAACTTCTCTCATCAGCAGTGAGAAACATGGTTTCTCCCATTTTTAACAGGTCTGAACAGCTTTCCACTAGGGCAGACAGTTGCCTACAAAATGCACACCACTGTCAAAGGCTACTGGGGCTTCAACACTTCCATCTGATCTTCTCTTCCTCCATGCGCCTGCCTTCTGGCAGGTTAAGTCACCACTCTTGCCCTCATGGAGAATCCCAGTCAGGGTATTTGCCCCACGGCCTCTTCTGTTCCTCTCATTTCTACTTATCTCCCCCGGCTTCCTGCTCCTTGGCAAGGCCCCGGATTGACAGGTCATACACTACCTCCTCAATTTTCTTCACGTCATACTTGAGACCATCATAGCGTTTACGTAGGGGGTCATTTTTCAGATTTAGTAGGCGAAAACCAGAATCAAGTTTGTTGATAAAATTTGATATACGAAGGGGGCGCCCATAGTCTCCAGCTGTTACACTATTGACTGCCAGTCTTGACTGTGGAGATAATAATAGATTTTAGTTTGTGACTCACACACAAATTGCTCAAAATTTCTGACATTTAATATTTTACCAATTCACTGGCCAAAATAAGAATCCCAGCTAGATAATCTTCAAGGTCCAGATGAAATCCTTTTTCTCTGTCCACTTCAACTGTACAAAAACAAGTAATTGTTACATTATACAGGGTGTCCTGTTTGCAAATTATTTTTTTAAACATAATTTCATAGTCTAACAACATAGCCAATTCTTGCTCAAATGATCTTTAGCGAGATGTGTAAAGACTAAGTTTAATGATGGAGATGGATCGGGCGTGCTAGTGATAATGTCAACGCGCTGTTAAAATGGCCACCAGTATTATTACATTCAGTCAATGAGAAGCCATGAAAAAAACTTAAAGAAATCATCTCACATACTTTCAAGTATTTTTGCCACCTCCTCTCGTGTCACCAAGGATTCGCTCTCCAAATAGACCACAAACGCAGCTAGAAACGTGAGGCGCTGCAGAACAAACCTCCAGTGCTCATGAAACCTGTGCAGAATATAATGATGTTCTGCTAGACGGTTTGTAAAATGAGTACAGTTCTTCAGTTAACACTTGTTAAATTTCTGCACTGACCTGTAATACTGCTCCACAGGGAACTTGGTTTTCAGCTCACCAATTTGACTTTGAACTGCGCAAAACAACTCCCTGGCCTTCAGACACTTGCTGGGAACTGGTGGAAAACCACAGGTTATTACATACATCTACGGTAGTATGGTGAAGTATTGAAATAAGTTCTTATGATTGGTCACTTACTGTCTTTGAAACCACTTGGCTGATGAACACTTTGAAGGATGGTGAGGATCTCCCTAGCGGTCTGCTCGAGCATCTGGACAACTTTTCTTATGTCCTACAAGTTAAAAGGAGGCACGTTGTCTAACAGGAGCAACACAGGAGGTACACTTAAAACCCACCCAGGGTACCAACTGTTTGTGTCGGCTTTGCTGTTTTGCAACTAATGACATCCCTGTCAACGCTGATTAGCCCCACTTCTGAGTTTTCGAATCACGATTCCATTCGATTGTAAACGTGACTTCCTTATTCAGCTAGGGTTTCATACATTTAGACAATCACTGTACATATTCATCTCTTAATAAACATGAACTGTTCCACCTTACCTCGCGAATATCTTGATCGGCAGTTAAAAAGCCCTGGATGTAGCTGAACATCTCCGTTACTGACATGGCTACCTCGCAGAAGTTCTTCGACAACCGCTCAGATGTAACTTGCTAAAAGAAGTATAATGTGAGACAGAATATAGGCACAAATCTTTATTAAATCAACACACGCTGAAACACTGCGCTTTGGCCTTGCTTTCTCTCCTGTAGTCCAGCGCAGAACCGTTGAGTCATCAACGTGCTCTTCTCGATTAGCCCAGCCCCTGATGGTCGCGCGCTGATGACGTAACGACATTGCAGGTTCTCGTGGTGCGTGAGACGATTCTGAGGGTTTTCGAACGCCTTCTGAAATTATTATTAATAATAGGCTTAACTAATGAAGAATAAATGATGATTGAGTGACAGTTGTTTTAATTTATTTATATTTAGGCCTAATTTAATTATACACAGGCAGTAAATAATATTAATTTTACCATACATTTAATTACAGAGATTTTAAACCATCACAATTTTCAAATCAAGGCTTACTGAGGGAAGCTTGGTGCTTGATAAGGTCTTAGCTTGGGCCACAAGAAGCTTAGGAATGATACTTGACTAGGAATGACTAAGGTGTAATAACCCTCCAGGGTCCGTGTTCGATTCCCGGCCAGGCTCCTTTCCCATCTTTGTTTGCATGTTCTCCTTGTGCTTTGTGGATTTTCTCTGGGTACTCCACACAGTCCACAGACATGTAGGTTATGTTAATTGGTGTTCTCTAATTGCCTGTAGTGTGTGAATGTGTGTATGTCTGTGTGCCCTGTGATGAATTGGTGCCTTGTCAAGGGTGTACCCTGCCTCGTGCCCTTAGTCCTCTGGGATACCTGTAGGTTCATTAATGAATAATAGATTTGATAAGCAAAAAGTTAGGATCCTTCCACTGGTTAATTGCTGTAATGATTAATATGCTTGTTACAAGTTGCTTAATCAACTGATAGAGCAACTTCTCATTTCTTAAACAACCATGTCTGAAGACATATCCTGTGTAGTAGCAAAGATATTACGTTTGTTTTAGAAGGTTAAACTCACTTGCCTGCATCAAGGAAAGAAAACAACTAAGGCGATTTCAGAAGCTATTAAAATTAGGTCAAGAAATATTGAATGAATTATTGAAACCTAGAAGGATAGTGCTGAACCATCATCTTCAAGGAAGAAATGCAGTAAGAAAATTTTCACAGAAACAAGAGCACTTAAATGTCTGGTGAAATCAAATTGTAAAAACAAAACATCAACTCGAGTAGAACTAATGTCTAACTAAACTTATGTTTAATATGTAATGTAAGAGCATTTCAACATGCACAATGTAAAGTGAACTCAATGGATTGGGATTAAACAACTGTTTTGGCTTAAGACATCCACTTATCATTGAGGCTAACCAGAAAAACCTTCAATTTACTAGGGAGCTTAATGTCGGGGTGGGGGTGCAAATATGAATGAAAGTGTCTTATTGAAAGTGACTTATGTCCAACAAGCAAAGAAATGAAATAGAGATGTGTAAATATGCATGAATGTGCAGTGTCCATAAATGTCCTGAACGAGTGCAAAAAGACAAATGTCCATAAGTGTGTATGTGCAAAATGGTGTGGTGTAATCTGTTGGGTTGCTTCTGTTGGTCAGGTATAGGTTTAACAATGTTATTTGCCCAACAAATGACAGCTGACTACCTTAATATACTGAATGACCAGGTTTTTCAATAGATTTTTTTTCTTTCCCTGATGACACAGACATATTCCAAGATGAAGATACTGTACCAGTTGTGAAAGAGTGGTTCAGGGAGCAACCTTAAACCTATTGAGAATCTTTGGGATGCGCTAGAGAAGCCTTTATGCAGCAGTCTGACCTCTCTTCACTAATGGGTGTTGGAGAGAAATGAATGCGACTCTGGACAGAAATAAATGTTGTGACATTGCATAAGGTTGCCGAATTTAAATAGTAGAGTCTGCGACTTTTTTTGTTTGTTTATAGTGTGTGTGTGTGCCTGCGTGCCAAACACTTCAATATGAAAATATGAACAAACAATTACGGTCACATGATCAACGATGGTACGACTACTGACATCTTTAGAGGAACCATAATTCCACACATTGCTCCCATAATTGAAGTTATAAAAGATGTCATAGATAACAATGATTGACGTGTATATGTGTGTTTATATACACGTATGTACGTAGTACTGGAATCTTTACATAGGGAAATACTACTGCAGATTGAGAAATTCCGACGCCAGGTTAAACGGAACTGCGTGTCACGGAGTGAAGACATTTAGCCTGTAGGAAAGAGAGTTTTTGTGCGCTAGGGCAGGGCAGCTGTTCAGGTGGTGTGAGTTGCTCTGCTGCTTCTCCCTGCGCTCACTCATCCGTGACGGCGGAAGGCGGCAGCCGCAACACCTCAGTGACACGAAGCTGCGCGAACTGAACGACGCTTTCCTGACAATCACCTCTTTGAACCTAGCTATGACACGAGGAGAATTATGCAGCATTTCAAAGGCAACGGCGTTTTCCATCGCTGTGCTTACTTCTCACCTCAATTTCATCTTTAAATCATCCCCTGCATTTAGCTGAATCGCTGGTTATAACCGAGAACTAGCTCAGGTCTGTTTTCGCCTGTGTAGCACACGGGGCTTTTACCGAGCAGAGCTCCAACGTTACATTTTAGACTGTTTTTGTTGTCGGTGTGAGGAAAATCATCCGGTAGACATGGGAATCATTTTTACAAAGTTATGGAGGCTGTTCAACCACCAAGGTGGGTCTTATGTCAACGTTTAAGAATATAACAATAGCTATTTAGCAAAGTTAGCTAGCCAGCTAGCTGACAATTAGCTTTGTGAAGTTCAGATACGGTTGTGATATGATTATGATACACCTTCTGACTTAAAAAAAAATCGAGGCTTGTTATTGTCTTACTGTGTGTCAGCGATAGCAAAAAAATATTTCGTTGGTATGTAGCTGGTTGTGTTTTATAAGCTACCTGTTTGACGCTTGCTAATGTGTTTTTCCCGACGCTAACAGTTTGGGGCTAACACTGGGCCTGACCGAGCTGCTTTCTGTTTTAGCATTAGCGCGGAAGAGAAACTGCTTATGGGAATTATGAATCGCTGTCAAATATTTAAAGCATCAGATAGTTTGTTTGTTTTACGTCATTATTTACTGTCCTAATGCTATCCATCTGTTTTCGTTATTATTGTTTGCGTAGGCCTGTAGACCTGCAATATCTGTGCGAAATAACATGCATCCAAAAACATATAAGCATCACTATTCGTTTTGCAGTACTTTTAACCTGTTTAGTAACGCTGTGTATGATTTACAGTACTGTTGTTGTTTATAAGTTAAATGTTTTTACTATGGCCAAGCATGTCTGAAGCTGATTTGATAGTTCTAGGTAGTTTTGTCATGGAGGTTACACTGTCCGACACTTGCCTGCTTTGAAAGTAAGCTATGACCGAACCAAACACCTCTCCAAATGAAGAGACAAGTGTGTATTCGTTGCTGCTATCTTGATTTGTTTTTGTGAAATATGTGATGCAGGGACAGACTAAAGAAACCCCTCAATGTTTATGTAAAGACAGACACAAGCTCTGAGCCAGTGCTGACTGAGAAGGGCCTCTGTGTGATACACTGCAGTATTCATGGCTTCTTGTTCATTATAAATGATGTGACCTACTATTGGCATGAACCCTGTCTGTGCTGCCTGCTCAGGTTTCACTTGAAAGTCATGTTTAAAAAGTACATTGCAGCATGGAGATGCCACCGTTCATGCTTTCTTGTCATAAAGTTCAGTTACAAACAACACAGGATATTATTTGTCTTGGAGCATAAAGAATTATCCACAAAATTGAAACCTTTGTTGCCTCTGTGTAAAGTACTCAGAATTGGAATATGATCCCATGGAGCATGTCTTTACTAAAGAGAACTATTCACAGAACAACTGTAGTGCATGCTTAGTCAAAACCATACTCTTTTAAGAGGGGTAAATGGTATTTGAGGCCAAAATGTTGTTAAGATGTACACCTTTACATCTGACTAAATGCATGTAATAGCACCAACAAATAGTGTGGAGTGATTGTAAGTGGAATGCTGCAAGTCAGGAGTGCATTGTTCCAACTTCAATGTGAATAGAATAGCTGTAGGGATAATTTTAACAATTCTGGCTGTCTAGACAGTTTTGGTGTCCTTTCAAGGGAAGTGGCATTTCCTTATTTTATCATGTTACTTTTGTATCCACACACAGGACACAACAGATTGTTGTGGTAAATGTAGGGTTTTTTTTCTCTTGCGAAATTATTTGAAGGTACACTGCTTGGCCACAAAAAAGTCACCATTTCAGAAGGACCAAATATTTGGCCTGCTTCATTAAAAAACTTAAGGTAATTTAAAATATTAATGTTTAATAGTTAAAATAACCTAATCAGGAAAAAGAAAACACTTCAGTGTCTTAGGGATTATAAAGGTTGGACTTCAGCGCAGTGGAAAAGGTCATGTGGTTTGATAAGCTTGACCCTTTACCAGAGTGATGGGCGTGTCAGGATAAGAAGAGAAGCACATGAAGCGATTCACCCAGCATGCATAGTGGCCACTATACACGCCTCGGGAGGCAGTGTTATGCTCTGGAATTGCTTCAGTTGGTCAGATCTATGCTTAGCGTCCTTTTGTGTAAATACACTGAAGCCAGCTGATTGCCTGAATGTACTGAATGACCATTGTCTATTTTATCTATTTTTCTTCCTTGATGGAAGAAGCACATTCCATACGTTAACTACATTAAATATTTGAATCCTGCCATGTGGAATCTTTTCAACACACTTTGCACGTAGTCAGCTTGTAGTGTGAAACCTTTTCTGACCAGGCAATGTATGTAATAGAACCTGCTGCACCCTATCTAAGTTGCAAATTTATCCATAGACGCAACTATCTTACAGTAGCACTGAGATGCCTCACATAATCATTTTTTTGGGGGAAAACCTGTCACAGTAAATATAATGATAGGTCTTCATTCCGGACTTTATTTTCTTAATCCTTTTTGTGTGAGAACACCATCATTTGCTAACATTTCTGATGTTCTTGTGTTTCATTGTTGGCCCCTTATTGCATGCCAAACAGCATACAAGTCTTAAGTATCTTGTTAAAATTCATAAAAGGCATTATAAATAGGTGTCATAATGTCTTAGTTCTGTCGAACATAAACCCCCATTTCAAATATGTAAGGAATAGTAAGCATTAAGGCTGATTTAGGATTATAACTTTGGATCAGTTTATCAAATTAAAAACGTCAAAAGACAAAATTAAGAAAAACTGGTCCTCAAAAAAAGAAAAAGTTGTATCCCAGATGTGGAAAATGTAATTAAATTCATCATAATAAGGTAAATGTTGTGATGCTTGTTGGGTAGTTTGAAATTAAATGCATAGTTTGCAAAAAATGTATAGTCATCTAAGGTTTGCTCAGTCTAAACATACATTCTAGTATGCTTCTTTGTAGCTCTTACTCTGTTCCCAGAGTCACTGTGCAACAGCTAAAATTACACGGTTAGGTTTAATTAACTAATGCGGTAAGTTACATCCCAGTTGAAATTGTTTGTTGGTTAGTATGCATGTTAGTTTTTATTTTGTGTGCACATCTGCGTTGGTGTGTGAGATAATTCAGATAAAAATAATAGGGGGGTCTTTTTTTTTTTTTTTTTTCCTTCCCCTTTTTACACTGCCTGGCCAAAGGAAAAGAATCACTGTTATTGGCCCAGCCCAGATGAGGCAAAAGCAGGAGATTTTGAAATTACTGTAAATTGATTAAGAATCATCCAACACTTAAAATTAGAAGAGTAGTACCGAACCATAAGCTTTGTGGAAGAAATGTAGTCAGGGGGAAGAAAACAATCATTGATGGAGATAATTTATACGCTTGGTGCAGCTGCATCATAAAAAAAAAATCAACAGTAGGAATTCCAGCTATGTTTAATAGTGAAAGCAAAAACATTTCCAAACACACAGTGCCATAAGAACGCTAAGGACTGGGACTAAACAGCTGTGTGACCATACGAAATCCTGTGAAGCTAATCAGAAAAAAAAAGACTTCAATTTGCTAAAGAGCATAAAGATCGGACTTTGGAGCCTTGAAAGGTGGTCATGTGTTTTCATGTGTCTAGATTGACCCTATTCCTGTGCGTTAGAACGTCAAGATAAAAAGAGAAGCGCCTGAAGTTACAGTATGCACCCATTATGCATAGGGTACACTATACAAATCTCTGGAGGCAGTGTAGGAAATATTGTCCATGTAACCACAGCTATAAACGGACAAAGAAATAGAAAGTTTTCATGATGTCGTTTGTGAAAGCAATGTCAAAAAGCTTAAATAGCTAAAATAGATTTTTAAATGTTGTTTTTCATACTCAGGAGAAAAATAGCTGTGCACTTTCCTCTTCTTAAACAGTTTTCAAATAGTGGACTAGGACATTTGTACTCCTTCAACACAAGCAATAGTGAAGTGAGGTAGCGATGTTAGTTGATGAGGCCTGAGAGCAAGTCCTTATGTGCCCCTTTCTAATGAATGCTGCAGGATACACACATTTTGTATATGGCAAAAATCCTGATTACATGATCCCAAATTTGTGGTAACAGTTTAGGAAATAATCCTGTAATATTCACACACATTAGTTTTCTACAGCCATTATCCATAGCCATTATCTGCCTTCTTACACAAGCACTACACTTGTATTAGCGGTCGAAGCACACAAATATGAATTAAATGATGATCGTAGTTAATTGATTTCTGTTGTTCATATTTGCACAACCATTAACATTTTGAATGATTTTGACGAGCAGAGCAAAAAGTATTCCTGAAATATTAGTCACTGAACTTAATGACTCCAGACTTTTTTTTTTTTTACTCTCTCAGGCAGAACAACACACCTGCTTTTTAAGCATAACTGTGACATTGTTAGAGTGTTTTGCTACTGTAGTATTCCTTTTATATTACAGTGTACGTGCATATTATTATGTTAATAAGGAATGGGTGCAGCACTGTATTATTTTCTAGTGTGAAGCATAGTTTACATTAATATTCCTTTTTAAAACACTTAATTAAGGGTTGTTCTCTAGATTAATTATAGTTTCAATTAAACAGTCAATTAACCAGTAAATTTACAAGAACCAGTTTTGTGACAGTCGTAGTAGCTGGACCTGTTACTAGCGCTTTACTGTGCTGCTCTGCCTGACGTCTGACCTTGATTCACAGGTGTTATACGCATGTATCGTAGGGGTTTGTTTGAAAAGCATGCTGACATTTTGACTGTTTAACCAAGAAACATTTTTGCTTTGTTCCATATTCACAGCTGTGTATCAAATAAAATGTAAATATAGGTAAACAGATGAGGTTAACTCCCATTAATTTTAAATCTTCTCATATACACATTTGCATTGTTTTGTAATTAACTCTTTATTTTCTTACATGATATTGCATCAGTTTTAAATTAATAAAATATTGTAGTTAGTTTCATTTAACTTTTGTTTTTTTTTATGCATTTATTTTGTCTTATGCATCTTTTAAATTATCATTACAATAGTTCTGGGTCCTTTGATTTTGATACTCTCTTTGTGTGCTTTATGTGAAACAAGAAGCACAAGGGACTTGGTACAAACAGTTTTCAGAATGTTCAAACTTCTTTTTTTCCAAATGACTTCAGGACATGCACAGTTGTCTATATCTCTGTACATGTAGTACAGAATTACATGTACAAGTCAGTTGTTACTTGTTTGGTGACCTAGTTAGTAAATTTATAATCTTATCAGTATTTAATGTCATATCAGTAAAGATAGATTTTTTTTTTTTAAGCAAATACACTTTTGACACACATTGAAATACAGAATTACTATGATTTTTTTTTTATTGTTGTAATTGTCTTGTTTGTTTGTTTGCATGCTTGCTTGTTTTGTTTTAGTGTGATGTTAATCAGTTATGTGATATCCTGAGTACGTTTTTTGTCCTTTTCTTATTAAGTGAAAAAAAAATATTTTAGTGTTCCTAACCATATTTCTTTTTGCCATTTAGAGCATAAAGTCATAATTGTTGGACTGGACAATGCAGGCAAGACAACAATTCTTTATCAATTGTGAGTACTGAGTTTACCTTAAAACTTGTGTACAGATTATTGTTTAAAATTATTATTGTAACAAGTAATATGAAGCATAACTATTTAAAAAAAATTTTTGTTAAGATATTAAGAATAAAAATATACATTGGAAATGTGATTAAATAGCCCATTAAATTTAGTTGCATTTATTGTTACATGTATTGTTTTATTTTTATTTAATGTTTTATTGATCTCCTAAGGAATTCTAGAGCCTGTTAATTGCTGTCCTTGTACAAGGAAATTTATCTCTGTAACTAAGCATGATTTTAATACAGTGCTATTAATCATAAGATTAATACAGCAGTAGCACTTCCCCAGTCACAAGAGAGCATGAGCGGCTGGTTTTGTGTGAAACCTTTGAGCACATTCTAGTAGCAAAAATGGAATCTACTAAACAATTGTGCCATGTCACAAAGAAAGTGTCTATGCCAAAACAGAAGTATCAGTCGATTGTGTAATTGATATATTGAGCATGCTTTTCTGTAGTATATGACAATGCTTTGTTACATTTTTTTTAAACTAAACTGTTATTATATGACATCTACATTATTGAACTTTCTGCATTATTCAGTTCATCTACAGTGGTGTGAAAAACTATTTGCCCCCCTCCTGATTTCTTATTCTTTTGCATGTTTGTCACACAAAATGTTTCTGATCATCAAACACATTTAACTATTAGTCAAAGATAACACAAGTAAACACAAAATGCAGTTTTTAAATGAGGGGTTTTATTATTTAGGGAGAAAAAAAATCCAAACCTACATGGCCCTGTGTGAAAAAGTAATTGCCCCCTGAACCTAATAACTGGTTGGGCCACCCTTAGCAGCAATAACTGCAATCAAGCGTTTGCGATAACTTGCAACGAGTCTTTTACAGCGCTCTGGAGGAATTTTGGCCCACTCATCTTTGGAGAATTGTTGTAATTCAGCTTTATTTGAGGGTTTTCTAGCATGAACCGCCTTTTTAAGTTCATGCCACAACATCTCAGTAGGATTCAGGTCAGGACTTTGACTAGGCCACTCCAAAGTCTTCATTTTGTTTTTCTTCAGCCATTCAGAGGTGGATTTGCTGGTGTGTTTTGGGTCATTGTCCTGCTGCAGCACCGAAGATCGCTTCAGCTTGAGTTGACGAACAGATGGTCGGACATTCTCCTTCAGGATTTTTTGGTAGACAGTAGAATTCATGGTTCCATCTATCACAGCAAGCCTTCCAGGTCCTGAAGCAGCAAAACAACCCCAGACCATCACACTACCACCACCATATTTTACTGTTGGCATGATGTTCTTTTTCGGAAATGCTGTGTTACTTTTACGCCAGATGTAACGGGACACACACCTTCCAAAAAGTTAAACTTTTGTCTCGTCGTTCCACAAGGTACTTTCCCAAAAGTCTTGGCAATCATTGAGATGTTTTTTAGCAAAATTGAGACGAGCCTTAATGTTCTTTTTGCTTAAATAGTTTGCGCATTGGAAATCTGCCATGCAGGCCGTTTTTGCCCAGTCTCTTTCTTATGGTGGAGTCGTGAACACTGACCTTAATTGAGGCAAGTGAGGCCTGCAGTTCTTTAGATGTTGTCCTGGGGTCTTTTGTGGCCTCTCGGATGAGTTGTCTCTGCGCACTTGGGATAATTTTGGTCGGTCGGCCACTCCTGGGAAGGTTCACCACTGTTCCATGTTTTTGCCATTTGTGGATAATGGCTCTCACTGTGGTTCGCTGGAGTCCCAAAGCTTTAGAAATGGCTTTATAACCTTTACCAGACTGATAGATCTCAATTACTTTTGTTCTCATTTGTTCCTGAATTTCTTTGGATCTTGGCATGATGTCTAGCTTTTGAGGTGCTTTTGGTCTACTTCTCTGTGTCAGGTAGCTCCTATTTAAGTGATTTCTTGATTGAAACAGGTGTCGCAGTAATCAGGCCTGGGGGTGACTACAGAAATTGAACTCAGGTGTGATAAACCACAGTTAAGTTATTTTTCAACAAGGGGGGCAATCACTTTTTCACACAGGGCCATGTAGATTTGGAGTTTTTTTTCTCCCTTAATAACGTAAACCTTCATTTAAAAACTGCATTTTGTGTTCAATTATGTTATCTTTTACTAATAGTTAACGGTTTTTGATGAGCAGAAACATTTAAGTGTGACAAACATGCAAAAGAATAAGAAATCAGGAAGGGGGCAAATAGTTTTTCACACCACTGTATATAAATAATGATTACGTTATTAACAATTTTCTTTTGTTGTGTGTTTGACCCTCAGTTCTATGAATGAAGTAGTTCACACCTCACCCACGATAGGCAGCAATGTAGAGGAGATTGTAGTGAACAACACCCATTTCCTCATGTGGGATATAGGAGGCCAGGAATCTCTGCGTTCCTCATGGAATACCTACTACACTAACACAGAGGTATGCTTACTAGAACTATTTTGGCAGGTTGTTCTTTTTCTTCCTCTTTTTTTGTACTGTATACTGACTGACATTATAGTAGACAAACACATTTCATTATATTTTGGTTCTGTTTCTACAGTTTGTGATAGTTGTGGTGGACAGCACAGACAGAGAGAGAATCTCTGTCACCAGAGAAGAGCTCTACAGAATGCTAGCTCATGAGGTTAGTCCTGCATTCATATAATGGTTACTACATACCACCACCACCTCTATTTTGCCTGATGTTTTTATTCAAATTAGTCAGGATTTGTTGAGGTCACATGTGCTCTGTTCAGACTGCACGCACATGATGAGGCCTTATCAAAACAGCACAATCTAATCAAATCTATTGCACAATTTAAAATCAAATGTTTGTGCGTTACAAATAAAAATAAAGTTAAAAATAGTAACTGTAAAAATTTAAATGCCATCCACAGTCAGATACCATTCTAAATGCAACAAAAAATAATTGACTCCCCCTATATTCATATTAATTTACACTTTAAATTAGAAGATAAGAAGCTCAAAATCAACTCTAGTTGCATGTTCTGTATTTTTGGAGACGGGAGGAGCTGAAACAATTATCTGTCGGAATTTATTTGTACTTTTTTTTTTTTTTTAAAGGTAAAGTGCAGGTTTATTTGTTTTATTTTTACTTTATATTTTTTATTAATTATTTTTCTTAGGGCTCTGGAACAAATAATTTGAGTTTCCATAATTTTTAATGGGACAATTTTCTTTGAATTACGAGTGTTTTTGAATACAAGCCCGCTTCCTGAACAAATTATATGCTTGTGATCCAAGGTTCTACCGCATATCGTGTGTCCATAAGTAGATGTGATGGATTACGTATGTAGTGGTAGACTACTTTCATTCGAGTCAGAATTGTACAGGAAATCTTTTTAAATCAAGTTCATCTTTCAGTAGTTTGCATTTATTCTTTTCCCAGGACCTTAAAAAGGCTGGTTTGTTGGTGTTTGCCAACAAGCAGGATGTGAAAGGTTGTATGACTGTAGCTGAAATCTCACAGAGCCTACAGCTTACTTCTGTTAAGGACCACCAGTGGCACATCCAGGCCTGCTGTGCTCTTACAGGGGAGGGGTAAGAATATATTTCCTTCCACACTAGCCAGATGTATGTAGCTGTCTGCATGGCACTGACTAGATGATTTTTATTTTTATTCGGTGTTTGCCCAGAGAAATAACCAAACTGCATGGATATCTGTGCACACAGAGCTCTGTGGTTATTTGTAACATTAATAGAGACATACTGATTATTAGGGAAAGGAATCAGAAGTCCTTACCCAATTCGATATTATCACAATACCTTGGCATTGTTTTGGTTTATATTATGATTCTGTAAGTTTCAAAATTTTATAAAAATCCTGATTCAATGTAAATTTTTTTCCAGCTTTCATTACAATTTTAAGACCTTGATCTTTGATCATCACTTGTATGCAACCTTGAAAGTTTTTTTAATTAAATGTAGCCCATTTATTATATTGGTTTTCACACTTAAAAATCAAGAACAGCATTTAAACAATACAAAGTAACTTTTTACTTAAGTAATTAAACAAAAAAAAGCTACATTATTGAGCAGCACATTTCTCTCATCTGCCAACTATTGTTTTGAAACAAACTTGGCAAATAATTTAGTCCTGACACTAGATATCAGTGTGTGAATAGTTTAGAGCACCACCTTTAGGATAATAAAGTAACGGCAACGTTTTGCGACTTTTAAATGTCTCAAGTCTCAAAACCCAAATTTAAAATGATTGTCGGTTGAGCGGTTGCAGGCATATAAGCACACACGGCTTCTAACATGGGCGTGCACAGCTTCTAATGTGCAGATGTTTCAAGACTAATTTGCGCCTACAGTGCTTTATGACTTGTGTAAGCGTGTGTAATGAGCAGGTTTTAACACTAATTCGCTTGCAGGTGTTTGGGGAGGCAAAGACAGATCGATGGATTTTTAACACATGCAACTTTTGATAGTAAAAGTTTAAAATAATTTTAATATTATGAATAATTATAACAGAACGGCACACTGGTGTTCAGCTGAATATTTGCCATGACTTTCTTTTATAGTTTCTTTCTTTTTTTAGATTCATGCAATAAGAAACATTTCTGTGGCTTTTAAATTTGCACCAACAGTTGGTGATATTATTTGATCTGTACTTGATTTCTACCTTTTAGTATACCCTGTATTTCTCTGTAACATATACTTCTTTAATACCTATAATGAAACTCTTGTATGCTGTATGTTTTGCATAATATATGCATTAGTCTCATTACTGTGTGTATAAACTGTTTAATGAATAATGCCCTGTAACATTTTAGTTCTTATGATTCATAGTTTGCAAATTAAATTGTAGTGATGCAGTAAATTATATACACACTCATAATGAAGATTTAACCTTAAAAGTCCTACTTTCTGCTTCTAATCTAGTTCTAGAGGAAATCCAATAAATGTTGTACTGACTCTGTGCCAAATAAATTCACTGCAGTTAGTAAACATATTTCATGACTTTTTTTAAAGGAATGTAATGATTAAAATGAAACTTTAATATCTGTGTGCAGACTGTGTCAGGGACTTGAGTGGATGATGTCACGACTGCGAGTGAGATGACTCCTGACCGTAACGAACGGTGCACACTCTTTCCCCTCCAAGCATGGAGGCCAACTGTCGCTCACTGTGAAGGTGGTGTGGAGGTGTCACCTGGACTTGTGTGATTAATTTATTACAGCTCACGGAGAACTGTGAACAAAAATCTTCAACTAACTATTCAAAAGGTTCAGGAAGAGCAAAACCACATAATATCAGTGTTTTTCTGCCCAGTTGCTCTCTAAAGAGTCTAACGGGAAAGATGCAGAGAAGCATATGGACTGAGCGCATGTGTAAATGAGTGAGGCTCTGCATGGAGTGACTTTGCAGTATTGTCTGACTGCCTTACATAGTATTGCCCTGTGTGTTCAGTCCAGTATTTACATTGACCTTGAGCCTGTACCTGAACCTTTCAGACCAGGACATCAAAATCAAGACTAAAACACCATGCAGTGGAAGACTTCAGTTTATGTAAGGAAAAAAAATAAAGTGTTTTTACCCATGGAGGCTGCAGATAGTTGTCACTTTTTTGTTGTCACAGTGATTGAAACATAGTTTGTGACTTGAAGTACGAGTCACATTTTATCACATAAAAATAAACTTTACACTTGACCTGAGCATCTCTCTAGTAACTTTCAGGCAATAAGCTATAATTACCTGGACATGAGATATGTAAGTTATGGAAAAAACACTATTTGTATGTTTGTAGTTGCTTTATTTTGGGCTACAGCTTCCCCTGCATTGACCCTCTTGGCATCACCTGTATGCATCAGTGTAAGCAGCAGAGTAACACATTATGGCAGGAGCACAGTACATGAAAAAGTAGGGTTGCAACAAGTAAAAAAATTTATAAGAAATAAAATTAAATACATAGAATTGGCCTCATTAAACTTACTGTAACATGTATGGAAACACACCCAGACACGTTTGTTCAATTTATATTGCTGTCAAAATGATATTGCTTCAATATCAGCAAATATAAGACATAACATAATATTTTCATGGATAAACATAAAAGCAAATATTAGACATGTCATATTCATGGAATAAATATAAAAGGTGCTTACCTTACCTACCACAACTATTATACATAATTCACATAATTTTAGTAAGGCACATACTCACATTTTGCACTTAATCCATTTTATGACTTAATGTGTTGTATTAGAGGACACTTGAGAGGCAGAAGTTTCATGAATAAAATCATGTGGGTGTGGGCCAGCATCTTTGGACAATATTTACATCAACCATCTGAATGAAGAAAATATGATCTGAGCAAGTTTGAGTATTTCTGCTGCTCTCCAGGGATCCCAGGGAACTCATTTAAGTGATTAAAATTTTGCAGTTGATTAGTTACTTTTGTGTAAATTTGTGACATTTAAATTAATCAATCCTCATTAATCAATCCCCAAGATCTTACTCTCACTCAGGGCACACACACTTATTCACACACTACGAGCAATTTGGGAATGCCAGTTAGCCTAATCTGCATGTCTTTGGAGTGTGGTAGTAAACCTGAGCATCCAAAGGAAACCCACCAAGCATGGGGAGAACATGCAAACTCCATGCACACCCAGGCGGGAATTGAAAGTGGCCGGGAATTAAACCTGGACCCTGAAGGTGCAAGGCGCCAGTGCTACCTCCAAAATCTTACTCACTCACTCAGCGTATTCAAGGTCGTGGGGGCCTGGAGCCGATCCCAGGGGACTTGGGGCACAAGGCAGTGTACACCCTGGACAGGGTGCCAAACCATCGCAGGGCACACACACATATTCACACACTACTGGCAATTTAGGAACGTGAATTAGCCTAATCTGCATGTCTTTGAAATGTGGGAGGAACCCGGAGTACCCGGAGGAAACCTCCAAAATCGTAATTAAGTCTATTTAAGGTTCGGGTAGTTGCATTAGACGCGACGGTGGTTTAGGGGTTAGCACTGTTGCCTTGCTCAGTCCGGGTCCTACCTTGCGTCTATGCGCATGGAGTCTGCATGCCCTCCCTTTGCTTGGTGGGTTTTTCCTGGGTGCTCCTGTTTCCTCCCACAGTCCAAAGATGGACAGATTAGGCAAATTGGTGTTCCCAAATTGTGTGCAAGTGTGTTTTTGTGTGCTCTGTAATAGTTTAGCACCTCGTTCAGTGTGTACACCGACTTGTGCCCTAAGTCTCCTGGGATAGGCTCCACGCCGCCATGCCCCTGTGCACAGGAAAAAGCGGTATATATGATGAGTGACTGAGTAGCAGCATTACAAAATATTCACAATTACAAAAAAGGGTTAAATAAAAATTTGAAAATCTGAATCTATTACCTCTTCACAAACACAAAGTAAACAACTTGGCTTTCTTTGAAGGCCTTAGCAAACATGTCTTTTCTTCCCCTCTGTATTTAGCCCACTTACCTCAGTGTTTTGGCAAGTGAGTCTTTTCCACTACGACAGTCACTGGTGCATTATTGAGTCAGCGTGCCAAATATTTGGTAAAATTTAGTCTCCATGACTCATTGTTTACCAATGACCAAGTGATTTGCTGTCTTTCTTCTTCTAGCCCTGTGATTCACCCATCCTGTCATCTACTGATTAATACACATGGATGGCTGGCGATTGATGCTGCCATTTACTTTAACGTCGCCATTTAAGATTATACCCAAACCACTACATTTTATCATAGCTTTTTGATCTAAAAAATAATAAATGAGTCAAGATTTATTACACATTTGTGGTTTTATTAAAAGGTCAGTGCAAACTGAGCTCCCTGCTGGCTGATGTTGGGGTGACCCAGTACCCTTCCATTCTCCTTACTGATGCTGTAGAATGTATGAGAGGTTGAGGAAGGACATAACCCCCCCTCCCCCCGAGGAATGACTCAACTGTGGCTGTCATTCACCTTCTGTTGTGCTCATCCGCACAGGAGGCATGACTCAAAAAGATAATGGCATTAAGTAGATGTCCAGAAACCTGCTCTTGGGCTGGGCTGAAGTAGAAACCTGTTCACCAGAACAATCCAGGAGGTAAGATACATTATGTGGGATGGCAAGCTGTGGTGGCCGCTCCCTTAAAGTTAGGCAGAGAAGAATGCTACTTTAACATGTAATTACTTCACATAATAATCATTTATTTTAATAATGAAATAAAGTCATTTAGTCACAATATCCCACTGTATTTCTTAATATAATTAATTTACAATTACATTTTTTTTTCATTTGTGTTTGTGTACTTGGGGCGCCGGACAAATGAGGCACGTACATTTTTGAAAAGTATGTGATTTGAGGCTGAGCTCTAATTGGATTTTTTTCAAATCATTCTCGGGGCGCAGGACTGTGCGCCTCGAACCCTCCCCCTTTTGTTCTTAGCGAATCAATATTGTTTTTAAATGTTTGAGCTCTTGTGATTGGACCATACTCAATGAGTCTTATTAATAGTCAGCAGATTGTGAGTTAATGTATTCAACAGTGAATGACGTGGAAGCCAGCTAAATATGAGAGAAAAGAGTTTTTTTTTTTTTTTGCTAAAATACCCCCATAGCAAGGCGATCGGACAAAGAAAGAAAAAAAAAAGTTAAAAAGCTTGAACCAGATCGACCTGATCTTCTAATTAAGCAGCGGTCAAGTGATCGCGGCCGAGCTTACACTCTGTGTTTTTCCAGCACTTCTTATGGGTATTTACAGGCGATTATTAAAAGTTTTATGTTATATGTAATATTTTATGTAATATTTTAATACACATTATTTGTCAGCTGTCATAACACTTAAATTGCATCATATTAAACTTTAACTTTGTCTTTAACTTTAATTTACATCATATTAAATAGCTTACAGAAATCACTAGCTAACCCTTTTATATAGGATAATTTGCAAGTTTGCAAAACAAACATTTATTTACTTGGTACCTTTGCTCTTTCCTATTTCATGTTGAATCTTTCATTTAATAATGCCTAAATAATGCATTTAATTGGCTCAAACGTTTCCTTAAGTCAAGGTGTAGTTGACAAATTTTCTCACTCTACCCTGAGTGTTATTTTGGGCATTATTGTAGTTCTATAGAATGAAATGTTACTGTAACCCTGCTAACAATGATAATACCTTACTACGAAAATTAATTTTTCCCCAAATCTCACTGCTCCTTTTGTATCGTTGTCTCCAGTCTCTCACTGGATTTGCTGAACAGGTGCTATTTTCCTAAAGGCATCACTACTATATATTTAGCTGTTGAAACCTGAGAATATTGCTCTCTGATTGGCTGGTTGGAGCACATGATAACTGAAGTGCGACTGTGGCTGTGAGCTGTCGCCCAGCGTTTCTCAGGAGGGAAGAGTTGGGGAGGCTCTGGCAGCTTGGGAAACACTATAACTTTAAAATTACTGGTAAGCAAAGAATTAAATAAAGCCAACAACAATTCAGATTTCCCTCTCCAGCCTACACAGACCTTTGCATGGCATCCTGTGGATTTTCTGCTCTTTTGCCATTGGATGGAATTGAAGCTCAGGGTCAGTTCTTGGCATTGTCTCTTATGAAGCACTGGTCAACTTCCTCTGACTGGGCAACATTACACGGACTGTTAAACTTACCCATATTATGATGCTGGAACCTTCTCTCTCGCTTTCTCTGGAATCTATGCATCTACACTTGGGATCACTATCTGAGGCCCCGAACCACTTTGAATGGGAATTTGCTTCAATTCTCATTTTCTCTTTTGCTAAATTTTATCTTTAAAGAAATGATAATTTCATGTTAAATTCTGTGAGTTTGGTGCTAAAAAAGGCTCGTATGCAGTCCTATATTTAACCCGCAGCCTCAGAAGGCATTGCAGTTCTGCTAGCTAAACAAAGCCATCCAATCAGGTCCTGGCATTAACTTTCATGAGACATAGCTGGAGCGTCTGGGCGCAGCTGTCAGGAAGCTTCATCCAGGAGTTGCGGCTCTTTTGGGGCTCTTGGGTGTCAAACTATTTGACCACCTGAGGCCTGCAAAACCCTTTAAACAGACAATTGCTTTGCGGAGTTCAGTACAAAGTGAATTCACATTTGTCTGTCTTTAGGTTTGCAGGAATACATTAAGTGGAATTTCAGTGTGGGACCCTAGTAGATGGAAAGTGAACATCTTTCTACTATCACTACTGTCATTGGATAGACTACTGAAATAGTATTTGGTCAGGTATGTATGAAACTATAAAGGGTAAATATTCTAGTTTCCATAAGATTATCTTTGCTCTTGGTGTTGATAGATGGTTTGAGGCCTATTTTTAGTATGGGTCCATGGTGTGCCCTTCAACTGATAGCAAGACAAGAATATATCTTTTGTATATGTTTCTCAGCAATGCTTGAGTTATTTTTTTGTTTAAGCTTCAGTAATGTTAATTTATATAGCTCTCGTTGCTATTTGCATTTAAAATAGATTAAAGGAAATTTAACTCTAGTTTATTTTGTTATGTAGATCCACTAAAAGTGTCTCATGATGGACACTGGAGAATATGACGATGACTATGATGAAGAGGTGGAGGAGGTAAGATATAAGCTAACCTCTCTTGATGAACTCAACAGTGCAGGTCTTTTGGCAGGTCCTATGAATAGAGAACTGAGATACCACCACAGTCAGCAGTTCAGTGCGCACTTACCCCAATATTCATGACTAGAGCTGGCTCTCATTTCAGGTCATCCCTCTCAGTACCACCCGTAGTGCATTATAAGACCTACATTTTACCCCCCCTCCCCCCTCACCACCACCACCACCAATTTATTCCCAGCTGTAGTAGTCTGATTGGTTGAGCATATGCAATTTCAGAATTTTGGTTTTATATATATATAACAAATGCAACATGATATTTTGCAACAGAAGCATATTTTGTGTCTGTTCTGTATTTTTATTGTTGATGATGTGTTATGAATCATCAACAATTCATGCAATTCAAACATCTTATGAAAAATGCCGGAATGGAAGTAACCATTGTTAGATATGATATTCTCACACTTGCTGTGGAACCTTTATACTAACAGTGGGATTACGTTCTGTTCAATGTTACAAGATCCCCTGCAAGCCTCATTTATAGCTGCAAAAAAAAAATTCTCCTTTTTTTTTTTTTAGAAAGATTAGATGTCAATTTGATATTTTGTAACCTGTTTACTGTCACAGCATACTAACCTTTTGTTTTTGTCAGACATCTTACAATTCAGTTCAATTCAATCACCTTGACTAGTACTGTATAATACTTCTTGAAGCTTCCAGGGGCTCTTGCTGTCATGAACACTTGTGTAAATGTTTTAACATTGATTCATGCTTTCCTTTTTTCCCCATTCTATTCATGTCACAATTCAGCAAGTTTCTCTAGAAGTAGTATCTCAGTTAGATAGATAACATTTGAAACATCTTCCAACTCTTGTAGATTACTACAATGTAGTAATGTAGTATTATCTTCATGTCTGATCTACTTTTTTCACCATTGATGGAAAAGTAGTATCCAGCTTTGGCATGGGTTATTCTTACAGTAGATACAAATATAGATGTGTACATATGCAGTTGACTTGCAGAAAGGCAAATGAGAAGAGAGGCACTGTAAATCACACTCATCAAGCCATTAATGTCACTCTTACAGAAAGGTTTGCTGGGGTTTTATTGGGGAAAGACACTTACAGGTGGTTAATAGAACAATTTGCAATACAGGAAGGGGTAGGAAGTTAAGGTGAAAAGATACAGATGTATTAAAGCATTTTGCTGTATCTATACTTTCTAGAGCCTGGAATACTTTTTCTAGCCATGATAAATGTCAGCTTTTTTAAATGAATGGTATTCAAATTACACAAAAACAGAACCTAGTTTGGCACTTAGAGGATGTAAAAATTTTGTGATTTAAACTTTTAAACTGAAAGTATTTAAGGTAGCAAATAATAGCTTCATTATCAGGACTAAAGAAATCTTAGATGTATAAAATAGCACCTCAGATAAAAGCTGTACAACATACAAACTGCTGGTCTGCTGAAGTCTTTACAGAGCATAAGTACTGTAGCACAGCATACACATCTCAATACCAATTTTTCATTATTACATATTTGGAATGTTTTAGCATTGTTTTACAATGTAGAAAGAAATAAAAATCAGGAAAGACAATGGAATTAGAAGGTGGGTCCAAACTTTTGACTGGGAGCGTATATATATAAATAGGTAAAAGAGAAACAGAAATAGGGTAAAAGAGATGCTTAGCTATTTAACTGCATAAGTCATAGACACACACATTTCAGCTTGTTTCTGTGAACAACATTTTAAAAGTTCAGAGTTTGTCCTATATTTGTAGTATGAGGAGTATACGACTACCGTCTACAGTTCCTCAACCAGCTCACAACAGACTCGGGTTGGAGAGGTAAATGGCCTCCTACCAGGGCCCACTGCTGAAAGAGATACACAGCGTTTGCCATGCTGCCTGATCTCGCATGTCATGAGGGTTATTCCACTGTCCAAACCTAAACTGTACAAAAAATAAAATAAAAATTAACTCATGAAGAGGCAGTGGATTATTAAACAAACCACCTTGTTTAACAATTCACAGTGTAGAAAGAAGAGTCAGTCAGCATGCTACTTTTAGAATGTTTTTCTCCAAACACTGATGAAATAGCCCTCATATTCAGTTCTGATTTTTTGCATGCTTTTGTTCTTGCATGTCATTTTCAAGTCAAGTTATGTATGTGAGCTTCCATAGGGACTGCAAATAACCTCCTAACCACACACACACACACACACACACACACACACACACACACACACACACACACACACACACACTCATAATAATAATAATAATAATAATAATAATAATTGCAAGTTATATGTTTACTATGATATGCTGCTGAAAGGAAGATGTGAAAAGGTGTGACTAATTTGGTATACTTTGTACTCATATACTGTAAGTGATTTGTACTACAGCAATTAAGTTTATTTAGAAAGATGCCTTGAATTAAAGTCTTACACTTTTCATGATTTACTTGTTATAAATAAAGTATGCTAATATCATAGTTAAATCATAAACCCAACATTTAGCATTTATATTTGCAAGAGAAATATTTTGGTGTTAATACGTCTCTAGTGGCTCACATATTTAAAATCCGACAGGATGCTCATACATGCACCTTAATATAGGTCCTGACAGCCTTTTTGATTTTCTAGCCTGGGCCTGCTGGACCTCCTGTACATAAGGTCAGGAAGAGGGCGAAGGTTGACACTTCCAAATTCATGACCCCGTACCTGGAACACAGTCAGAAGATGCTTGACCAGTACAGCCATGTAAGACAATAAAATAAACAACACAGGCGTCTGCATTTTATTCTGTTAAGAATTTAATACTAGTGTAATATTACTATGATACATGCATTGTTGTGTATAAAATGTATATGGGTATATGTCGTGTGCTTGGCATTATTATTAATGTTACATGTAAGCTCACGGATCTTTGCAGAACAAGTACAGGGAGAATTATGAGAAGAGCAAGGGTCAACCATATTACATCACCCCTGACACACCTGAGATTAAGCAACTCAAGAAGGCTCAGGAACAGCTCAGTGAGGTGATGAATACACTTTAGGATTACTTTCAGCTGTTAAATCACCAATCATACGTTTACTCCTTTTGGATATATTGTTGAATATGCAATGTGCAATGTTGTTTTATATATATATATATAACTTTTTTTTTTAATGTAGGTGAAATATCGTATGGAAGGCCTTAAGGCTAAGACCAGCAGTTTGTATGATGGTGAGGCTCGTGAAATCGCACATGTGAAGAAAGTCTCTGACCTTATCAGCAAAGTAAGTACATCTAACATAGCACATCAAAACAAAGTCAATCTGACTAGAGGACCAAATCTATCAAATGTGCCTGATTTTTATGTGGCTCTTAAGGTCTTGTACAGACAGAAATGGGACGAGACCAAGGACAGATACTTACTGCCTCCTGATGCGCCCGAGTTGGTATTGGCAGTAAAAAATGCTGCAAATATGAGCAAGGTAGGAAAGTGATTGTCCTAGAATGTCTTGTATATAAATACCTATGACCTTAGTCTTTTTCCTATTATGACTTGCATTCATTAACACATTATGTCTTTCAATCAAATGTTTATTCCTATCAGAAACAGTACACAGAAGATTGGGATGTGGACAAGACCATGTACTACCCATACAGTGACAGTCCAGAGCTCCGCCGAGTAGCAAAGGCACAGGAAGTACTCAGTGATGTAAGTTTATGCTTTCAATATCCTGAACATTACTGTCATCAAAAAGGATGTTACAACTGATGGCAAAATCATCCTTCTTCAAGAAAATGTCAAAACGTTCATTTACACAATTTTGTGTCTCAATATCTAGACATGGTTTGAAAATATGACATAATTTTACAACTACAAAAGGAAAAGTATAAAGAATATGTTTACAAATTAAACACACTCAAAAATTTTTAGGAACACTTTATTCAAGCAGTTATTTATCCAGTCACTAATGTGGCAGCTGTGCAATGCATGAAATCATGCAGTTAGAGGTCAAAAGCTTCAGTTAATGTTCTCATCAAACATTAGAATAAAGAAATCCTATGATTTGTGAGTCTATTATGACCAGGCTGTTTAAGCCAGAAGGACTGATTTATTATTACAAGTTTTTTTTTTATATTGATCTCCTGCACCAGAATGGTGCAAAAAGCAAGGGCTTTATGGATAGAAACGTCCTGTTTACAAGTGAGGTCAGAGGAAACGGTTCATTCTATAGGCTGTTACTGGTAAAAATGCAAGTTGATGGAGATCAGTAGTTTGGAATACTCTCAGTACAAATACTCAAACCAGCTCATCTCTTACAATAACCACACCATGGGTAAAGTCACTGACATTTCTCCCTATTCTGTTTGATGTTTAGTGTTTTATACAACATTTAGTTCTGGTTCAGAAATCTGTTTGAATTGCCTATATTCCAAGAGTGCCTATAGTAAGTATATCCATGTTTCACTTTGTATCCCGACATTCAGATGTGTTTACCATATAAAATTCTAGTTCGAGTAACAATTACTTTAAACTATAGAGTTAACGACATATTCAACAGACTGCAATTTTTTTTAGAATGTAGCATTTCCCTTAAAATATGAACGCTCAACAAATAAAAATAAAAAGGAATTAGTGGATTCGCAATTAATGGAAATTTACACATTTATGTGGGTCCAACAAGTAGCAAGCTAGCCAGGTAGCTGACAGACTTTCAGTGAGTGCAGCTTCTTCAGGATCCTATCTTAACACTTTCTTGTTAAACGTTTACATACACTTAGGTTAAGTCATTAAAACTGACTATAGTTTTGGCAAGTTAATTACAAAATCTACTTTTGCATGACAAAAATAGATATACAGTTTTGTTTTATTTATTATTTAAAATATATTACCATTCCAGTGGGTCAAAGTTTCCTCAGCTGACTGTGCCTTTAAACAGGTTGGAAAATGTCAGAAAATAATTTATTTTTAAGGAATTTTTAAAAGACTAAATGACAAGATTTGAGTCAATTGGAAATATATTTCTGAATATATTGTAAGGCCGAACTTCAAACTCAAAGCCGCTTTGTTTGACATTATGGTAATATCTAAAGAATTCAGAAAAAAGATCTTGGACAACGGGAAAAAAATAAAAATAAAACCTATGTACATCCACAAGTCTGGATCCTTGGGAACAATTTAAAAATGACAGAAGGTGCCACATTCAATACAAATAATACTACACAATTATAAACACCATGGGACCATGCAGCCGTTATACCGCTCAGGAAGGAGACTTGTACTTTGGTACGAAAAACATAAATAAATCCCAGACAATGGAAAAAATAAATAGCAACGGACCTTGTGAAGATACTGTAGGAAACATGGACAAACGTGTCTAGTAACAAGTCCTATATTGAAGTAACTTGAAAATCTGCTCAGCAAGGAAGAAGCCACGGCTCCAAAACCACATTTTTTGTCACAAAAAAGAAAAAAAGAAACAAAAAAAAAACAGTCTGCACTTTGCAGCTGCACAAGGGTCTGATGAGACAAATATTGAACTGTTGGTCATAATGACTTTTGTTTCTGGAGGAAAAAAGAGGGAGCCTTGCAAACTAAAGAACACCATCCATGAAGCATAGGTGTGGCAGCATCATGTTGTGGGGAAGCTTCTCTTTAGGAGGGACTGGTGCACATCACAAAATAGATAGCATCATGAGGATGGAAGATTATTTGGATATATTAACGCAATATCTCAACATATCAGTCAGGAAGTTAAAGCTTGGTCGCAAATGGTTCTTCCAAATGGACAAAATGACCCCAAGTATACTTGGCTTACTTGTGGTTTAACAAACAATAACATTCCTCTGAAACTGGTCAGGTACAGGGACTGGACTGTAAATGAGAGCAAAAACCGGGGCAAAAAAATGAGAGCCAAAAACTTGCCAAGAATGAAAGCCATTAAAAGTCCTTCAGGACACCTGAAGAACTGTTCCTCAAAACTACATAAACAATACAAGAAGGTCTGGCTTTTTGGAAGCAAAATGTGAAGAAATGACAGGTGCCTTAAGAATTAATGTATACTTTGTGTTGATTTCAGAAGAACTAAAATAAATCAAACCTTGTGAGTTTCTTCTATTCAAGATGTATCATTCTGCCCAAGAAAAAAGACCAATTAAAAATAATTTTTGCAAGCCCAATACCAAATTTCCATGACATTCATGACCATTAACAGTGTATGTAAACTTGCACTGCAACTTTATATCACACTTAGAGCAAGGGAAGTATTCTCATTTTAGACATTATTTGACCATTTTTATTTTGTGAAACCTGTCTCGTTGATATAAATAATGTTATTTGAATTGTAAAGTCCTTACTCAAATATTTTTTTCCCTATCTCCTAATGTACATGTAGTACAGTATGTATATCTGTGTTTTAAAGGATTGGATGATGTATTCTCTCATTTTAAGGCACCCAGAAAAATTCTATATGTTAACAACTTAAAATTTTTCTTTGTCATAGATTAAATATAAGAAAGGTCATGATGAGCGCAAAGCAAAGTACACATCCTTGCCTGATCCCCCAGAAGTGGAACTGGCCAAGAGAAACTTTGCCAATCGGAGTAATGTAAGTAGAACTCGTAAATCAGGTCAGTCATGTAAAAACAATATTGTTCCTTGGTCACTGAAATTGAGAACAGTTTTTAAAGCCCTGTCTGATGGAGAGTGTTAATAGTCAGTGTATATTTTTAGCCATATCATATCTATAATGAGCGGTATCGCAAAGCTTCAGACAGCCAGAGACTAAACAGGGCTATGACACAAGAATGAGAGACTGCCTCAGAGACAGACAGGTCTAAACATATGTTCATGATATTACTAAAAGGTTTTGTTTCAGATTTAAACAGCTCATATACCCACAAACCCTTAAAGAAAGGTGCAGATTTATTTGTAAGTTTTTAAAAAAATTATTATTTTAATTAACCAACTTGTTTTATCTTTTAGCTTGTCTATCATGACCACTATAACAAGAATGTCAAAGGCCAGTGGTGTGAAACTCCTTACTTTGACATTGCAGTTGGCAGGATGGCCATGGATAACTTAAGTGACGTAAGTAATAATCTATTAATCTAACTCATTTTCTATCTTAATTTTAAATAAGCCATATACAGTATGAAATTACTCTTACTGCTAACTGTTCTCTATTATACATTTCTTTCCCACTCAGAAAAAATATACTGCTGCTTTTGAAGACATGAAAGACCAAATTTATTTCATGCAAACCGAAACACCAACATACGCTACAAACAAAATGGCTGGTGACACTGCAAGCTCGGTGAGCTTATATATGTTCCTTTTCTTTTTCACATGTGGAAGTGAACACAAAAGTAGAAGTGAGGTAGTCAGTGGTACAGTATGGATTGGTACAATACTTTTAAAGAAACATAGTAACAAGTAAAAATGAGACATCAGTGATATAGTAAAAGTGAGGGGTCAGTGATATAGTAAAAGTGAGGGGTCAGTGATATAGTAACAGTGAGGGGTCAGTGATATAGTAACAGTGAGGGGTCAGTGATATAGTGCTTATAAACTAGACAGTGAGAAACTGGCATGATAAAAGGTGGGTCTTTTTTAATTGTATAGTCACTGACATGATATTTAGAACAGAAATGTGAATATGTGTCATGCTTATATTTAAATATTGTGTTTTAGACTTAGACACCCAGTTGCTATCAAGAAATCCTTTAGTGATGTTGAAAACAATGATAGTGTTACAGAACAAGCTGAATCACATGCAGGGGTTTACATTCTTCTGTTAGTGGATATGTTGTCAGTACATGTGCTGTTTAGTCTCAGGCTGAATTTAACCAGTGACACAAGAGCTATTCACAAGTTGGCATATTGTACTTGTAATATTGACAGAGACTGAATGTAGACATAGATAGTAATAATAATCATAATAATAGTGATATTAATCATAATAACAACATGTAGTAGTAGTAATAATAATTAGTATTATAATAAAGGATGACCATAAGGCTCACAACCAGATTTAATTGTGTATTGATTTATAAACATGTTTTTCTCTTTCTTAGGTCAAATACAAGAAACAATACGAAAAAACTAAATCAGAGTCGGATTACAACGTTCTCCCAGCTACAGAAAACCCCCTCCTCAGACAACTGAGATACGCTGGCAACATTTTGAGTGATGTACGGTTTAAGTATTGGATTTGTTTACCATGTATTTTAGATTTTAAAAAATATATATATATTAGTTATTAATTTCTTTGCTATTCCCTTTTTTATTTTATTTTAACCCCATGTTGTCAGAAAAGCTTAGTCACGCAGCAGACATTTTGTCCACCAGGTGGAGCTCATGTTTAACTGAGATTATTTGTTGCTGCTCATTGAATAGCATATCAATGTCAAATACTGTTGGTGAAATTACTGGTGGAAAGAATGTAATGTTAAAATACTAACACAAGGCTGTGAGAGCGGTGGCAAGAAATCATTGCTTGGATTTAAGTCAAATATTTAAAATAATTCACAATTGTAAACCATTACAGTTTAAGGCTTTTATATATTTATATTTTGTCTATTAGGTGTTTTCACATTTCTCCTTCTTCCTTCGTTTTAGAAAGTGTATAAAGATAACTATGAAAAATCAAGAGGATCCAGTATTAATTACTGTGACACCCCAAAATTCAAGATGGATAATGTGCTGAAGAAGTTTAATGATGTGAGTATAATTTACTTTATTCTTTGTTGGTAAGAAGCATTCAGTAGAAGCTTAGTGATGGAACAACCATGTGCTTGTTTCATTCCTTAGGTGCACTATAAGGACAAGTATGACAATGAGGTAAAGGGCCATTATATTGGCAGTTATGAAGATGTAAACACGCTTCACTGCCAAAGGGTGGAAGAGATGAAGAGTGATGTAAGTAATGTGTATTTTACTAAACAGTAGTCCACATAGGATTTTCTTGAACAGTTTTACCCATTTACATTTTATCAATTATTGTGTTTTTGCTTGCTTTTAGAAAAATTATAAATCTGATTATGAGGATATGAAGACACGGTGCTACTTCCCTCAAACTGTCACACCTGAATATGACGCCATTAAAAAAGTGGAACAATGTAAAGATGTGAGTTTGCCAAATGGAAACATTCATGGCATTGTACATTTAATCCTTTTTTGAATATGACTTTGTAATTGTATTTGTGCGTTTCATTTCCTCTTCATAGAAAGCATATCGGCAACACCCAGACACAGTAAAGTTCACACAAGTAACAGACTCGCCTGTCCAAGTACAAGCAGTCATCAACGCCAAACAGCTGAGTGATGTACGTCTTTCTTTATCTCTTACTATGTCTTGCTCAGTTTTAACAAGAGTCACATATATCATTACTGTTGCACAGACAATTATTTATCTTAGAAAAAATTATAAAATAAATAAAACATTAGCACAGAGTTCAGTAAAATTACAACCAAGATAACACACTGAGTGGCACCAATGGCATTTTCATATGCACTAAATGCCATCCCCAAATACGTAGGCCATACTTATTTATCTTCAGAGCCCAGTTGCTGTTCTGTAGATAAAGTGAATGTCCTGAGATATTTTAGGACTTTCCAAACCAAAATCTTAAAATAACTTTCCTAACCACAGAGGTCAAATCAAAGAGGTATTGGACATTTTAGGAAGCAACATTGCCATCTACTGGACTTACTGATTTTGCAATCCAGACACAATGTTATCATCAAGATATAGATTATTAGGATGTAAATAATATGAATAAGAATTTTGATAAATCAATTTACTGTTAATCATATTTATTTGAATTAGTGATGGTCTTATTCATATTAAAAACATTTGAATGAAATACAAATTGAGCATAACTGAAACATTAAATACACTGCCTTGCCTGAAAAAAGTTTCAAACTTTAATATTTTGTTGGATCGTCCTTATGTTTAACAGCACGTATTTGACATGCCATTGTTTTTTGGCCAAGATCTTGTATTGATGATGGGAGAGTAGCACTTCATAAAGTCTTCTCCATTACATCCCAAAGACTTTTATTGGAGTTAAGATCTAATTAATTCCACATGCTCACAGAACCATGATTTCACAATTTGAGCTTGATAAATCTTTATATTATTATCCTGGAATATGGCCATGCCATCAGTGAAAAAAAATCAATTGATTGGATAGCCTGGTCAGTCAGTACATTCAGGTCATCAGCTGACTTCAGTTTATTGCCCATAACTTTACTACTGTAAGCCTAGACCTGATCAGGTGGCACTATGCGTGGTGGGGGCATCACTCCTGAATAGTGTAGATCTGAATTCATCAGACCACATGACATGCTCCAGACTTGTTACATTCATCCTAATTCCACTTTTTATGCTTTCTAGCGAACTGTAGCTTTTTTTTTTTTTTGGATTAGTGTCAGGCCACACAGCTGTTTAGTCACAATTTGCTTCTGATATTGTGGATTTGGAAATGCTCTTACTTTCACTATTTAACATAGCTTGGTTTCTATTGTGATTTATTATAATTATAATTTTTTTATAATTATTTATAATAATTATAATTTTTTACAATTGATCTCCATTTTCCAATTACATTGAAAGTTACGCACAATCCTTCTAGCTTTTGATAATGGGTTAGACAGTTTTTAACCCACTACCAGTAATTTCCGCAACCTTCTTTGCTCTTTTCTTTTTTTAAAGGCAGGCCAATAATTTTACCCTTTTGAAACACAGTAATCATTTTTCCATGGCCGCTGGATGGATCTTTGATTGACTCACTGCATCTGTTAGGGTTAAAAGAAATGCTGGCACATGAAACTTATTAATGCAGATATTATGCAATGTAAAACCAAGTATTAACTTTTTTGGCCAGAAAGTGTCTTTAAAAATATACATACAAGGTTAACAAGATAATCTCTAGTATACTGAAGTATACTATAGAATATACAGTAGAACTATAAATCTGTTGTTTGTCATGTAGACCGAACTATTGTCAGAGCTGAGCTGCTGTTTAAATAAATAAATAAATCGGGTTTCAATAGCAATGTTATAAAGAAAATTAGCAAAGCCTTGGTTTAGCATGACACCAATGTGTATCTTCAGTATACGCAGTTATGGACCTTAATTCTGTTTGCTTTTCAGCTAAACTACAAGGCACAGTATGAAAAAGAGAAGTTTAAATGTTACCTACCTCCTGATTACCCCTTCTTCATTCAATCCAGAGTCAACGCGTATAACCTAAGTGACGTAAGTATTATCTGTTTTACCACCATATTATGATTTCATTTATATATGAAAGTTAATGAGCAATCTTTCATGTTTTAATATGAAACAATGCTGTGGTTTTAGACTTGTTACAAGTTCGAATGGGAAAAGGCAAAAGCAAAAAAATTTGAGGTGAAGGGTGATGCTATCCCCATCCTCGCAGCCCGCGCCCACACCAATATTGTCAGTGATGTAAGTAAAGAAAGCTGTGTTTGTTCACTATAGTAAATTCAACATTTCTTTTAAAATTACAGTAGTATTTTGCTTGCTTTTGAGATCACTGTACTACATTGACTTTTTTGTTAGGTAAAATACAAGAAGGATTATGAAAAGACCAAAGGGCACATGGTTGGTGCCCTTAGCATCAATGATGATCCAAAGATCATGCATTCAGTTCATGTTGCTAAGATCCAAAGTGAGGTAATTATTTCATATATGAATAACAACTAGAAGGACATTCTGAAAGATGATTTGTTTTTATATTATGGTTTAATATTTAGATATAATTTCTTATACAAGTAAAATCTCTCTTTAACAGCGTGAATATAAAAAGGATTATGAGAAGATGAAGACAAAGTATCATACTCCACTGGACATGATGCTTGTTACACTAGCAAAGAAGTCTCAGGGCATTGCTAGCATGACTGGCTACAGGAACATTGTCAATCGCTACTTCTTGCCATATGACAGCATAGCACTAGACCAGGCAAAGAGATCCAACACGATCCAGAGTGATGTAAGCATTTCCTGGACACAACTTCTATATTTTAAATTGCTGGCTTTCTTTATGATTTTGCTGATTTTTTTCTCTCCCCTCATATGGCAGAATGAATATAAGTCAGAGTACAACAACTACACTAAAGGAACTCCTTGGATACCTTACGGATCACTGGATGTTGAGAAGGCGAAGAAAGCAGGAGAGATCCTGAGTGAGGTATAATTGTCAAGTTCCCAAAAATTCGGTTTTATATGGTTACATCAAAATATACACATGCAGTGTTTTGTTTGCAAATTGTTTTGATGATTTCATACACACTTTATGCTTAAAAATGTTGTTAGATTAGTGTTTTATGTTAAACTGAAAAATACATGACTTGCGAACAGAATATTTTTTTTCTTTTTTTTGCCTTTTGCTTAATCTTTCACATAGACTTCACTACACTACTTCACTTTCACTACTCACATAACTCTAGTAGTCACATGTTATTCTCTTATTTCCTCAACCCAGAAAAAGTACAGGCAGGCCCCTGATACTGTGCCGTTTACTTCTATTGATGACCACCCCATCATGCTGCAATCTAAGCTCAATCAGCAACTCAGGAGTGATGTAAGTACATGTTATCGTAATATGATATAGAGCTTTGCTTTTCATGCTCCACACTGTACACCTTCAATAGCATAACACATTACAACATCTTCTTTGTCTTTCGGCTGTTCCCTTTCAGGGATCGCCACAGCAAATCATCTGCCTCCATCTCACATTACACATAACACATTACAACATATTGTACATTAATGTTTAATGTATGCTATCGTAAATCGACCACACTGCTTTGTGCACTGCATCTGACTTACTGTATATTCCACTTTGTAGCTTCATTACAAGAAAGGGCTTGAGGAAATCCATCAAAAATACTCCCTCCCTCCCGATGTTCCAGGGTTCATCCAGGCTAAGTGTAACGCCTACAACATCAGCAATGTATGTAAATATTTCTAATGAGGAATCCATTGGGTTATGACGGTGTTGTTTATGAAGTTTTCCACATTGTTCTGAATTTTCAGAAATATTACAAGCTTGGCTTTGAAGACCTTATTTCAAAGGGTTACGACTTGAAGGCTGACGCTATTCCTATTCGTGCAGCTAAGGCAGCAAGGCATGCAGTCAGTGATGTATGTATCTTTCTTTTTTATTCCCACATGACGTGGATCATGCACAACATGGAATAAGAAGGAAATCAATACATTTTAAAAATACGTTTTTTAAACTCCTGTAGGTCCAATACAAGAAAGACTACACCAAGGCCAGGGGTCACCATGTTGGCTTTCGCAATCTTCAGGATGACCCACTACTGGTTCACTACATGCACGTGGCTAAAATGCAAAGTGACAAAAACTACAAGAAAGACTACCACAAGGCCAAGCTGAAGTACCACACCCCTGTGGATATGTGGAGTGTCGCCCAGGCGAAACATTCATCTGCAGTTCAGACATACACAGGCTACAAACAGCCGATCCATCGCTACACACTTCTACCTGATGCCATGCCACTGGAGCTGGCTCGCAACATGAGCAGCATCTCTAGTGATGTAAGATAGTTCTTCTTACATAAACTCAGTTGAACTGAACAAAAGCATTTTAAGACATTAAGCCTTATATTATAGTTCTTAAATGAGCTAATTAAATTATATAGGGCATGAATGCTCCCAGTAACTCACAATTTCTGTCAATTTCTGTCATTATTAGGTCAACTATAAATCAGACTATGAAGCCTCTGTAAAAGGTGTTGGTTGGATCCCCATTGGCTCATTTGACGTAGAGAAAGCTAAGGCTGCAGGCAAAGCTCTAGATGAAAAGAAGTATAGGCAGCATCCAGACACCATCAAGTTCACCAGTGTCACCGACAATCCCGTTATGGAGCAAGCGAAGCTAAATGCACAGCAGCTAAGTGATGTGCGTAATAACAAATGTATCAAATGAGTATAGAAAGTCAAAGTATATTTGAAACAATTCAAATTTCTAATTTATATCATGTGGTTTCTTTGTTTTGCAGAGGCTATACAAAGCCAGTGGAGAGAAGTTCATGCACACATACCATCTTCCACCTGATGCACCTGGGTTTCTGCAAGCTAAATACAATGCTGTCAATATCAGCGATGTGAGAAGACACACCTTCACCTGTCCAAAAAATTTTTATTAAATGTTAAATATTCCATAAATATAGTAGTTAACTGACTTTATTTTTCCAGACGTACTACACGTATGCACACAAGCAAGATATTTTGAAAGGTCACCAGATGAAGCAGGATGCTATTCCAGTCATTGCTGCCAAGGCCTCTAGAGATATTGCCAGTGATGTAAGTAACTTAAGTTTATTTATTTTTTAAGTTTGTTCAAAATATGGTATAGAATTGTAACATATATATTAATACAATATTTACATATTGTTGTTTGTTATACAGTACAAGTACAAACTAGCATACCAGAAAGCCAGAGGTCACCACGTTGGCACCCGTAGCCTTCAAGATGACCCTCTGCTGGTGCATTACATGCACGTGGCTAAAATGCAAAGTGACAAAAACTACAAGAAAGACTATCACAAGGCCAAGCTGAAGTACCACACCCCTGTGGATATGTGGAGTGTTGCCCAGGCGAAACATTCATCAGCAGTTCAGACATACACAGGCTACAAACATCCTATTCATCACTACACACTTCTACCTGATGCCATGCATATTGGCCTTGCTCGCAACATGATGGAAATTCAGAGTGATGTAAGTCTAACATATGTAACATTCCTAATAATGCACTAATGCATTATTGCATCAACATTTACATTACATTACATTATCACAACAAAATAAACAATAACAATGTTTTTGTCTTATCTGGACAGAATGCCTACAAGTCAGAGTACAATAATATCTACAAGGGATCAGGATGGATTCCAATCGGCTCTCTTGATGTTGAAAGAGCTAAAACCGCCAAAGCTGCTCTAGATGAAAAGAACTACAGAGTTCGTCCAAGCAGTTTGAAGTTCACCAGCCTGACAGACCAAATGAACATGGCTTTAGCCATGAATAACACCAAGCAGATGCATCCTGTATGTATCACTCTTCCCATGCTTCACAATAATATAATGATTATGTAAAAACTTTCTCATAATTACGTACATTTTTTCATAATTTGTATTTTTTGTGTTTTCTGTTATAGTTTGCTTATAAGGCTTCTGGAGAGAAGCATATGCACACCTACCACCTTCCACCAGACGCACCACAGTTTATACAGGCCAAATTCAACGCTCAGTCTATTAGTGAGGTAAAATACATGTTGAATGAGAGTCACTACTAAGTGAAACTTTGCATGCATTATGAAAATATTTGCTTTAAAAAATATATATATAATAATTAATAAAAAAAATAGATGTAGAGAATAAAATGTTGCAGTTGTAACCTTCTTTGTTTAACTTAGATAACATTCTTTTTTTTTTTTTTTCAGTCACATTACAAATCTCAGTGGCTTGTAGACATTGCCAAAGGATACGACATGAAAGCTGATGCTATTCCTATAGTTGCTGCTAAACAAGGAAGGCGTATTGCTAGCAATGTGAGTAAACACATAATTAAAAAAAAAACATATATCCTTTTCTTCAGATTTTATTAAGGAGCTTCTCCATCTCTTGTCCATTAATTTATGAGGTAATTATGTTCACAGTTCCAGTACAAGAAAGACTATGAAAAGGCACGAGGCCACCACGTTGGCTTCCGTAGCCTTCAAGATGACCCACTACTGGTGCATTACATGCAAGTGGCTAAACTGCAAAGTGACAAAAACTACAAGAAAGACTACCACAAGGCCAAGCTGAAGTACCACACCCCTGTGGATATGTGGAGTGTCGCCCAGGCGAAACATTCATCTGCAGTTCAGACATACACAGGCTACAAACAGCCTATTCATCACTACACACTTCTACCTGATGCCATGCCACTGGAGCTGGCTCGCTCTATGAATCTCAATTCCAGTGATGTGAGTTAAATTCATTCCTTTTACAAAGCCTACAGTATGTAAGACTGGAAATTTAACAGTGTGTATAAACTAAAAGTATACCTGACCAAGCAATCATAATAATGAAACCAGAGCAACTAAGATTGCAAAAATCAAATATGTCTTGTTACAATTATCTTGTTACAATTACCTTATTATCATGTATAAATCTTATATTTAGTTTGCAATTATTATCATTCTATCTTTCACAGGTTGAGTACAAGACTGATTACAACTGCACTATGAAAGGTCTGGGATGGGTTCCTATCGGCTCCCTAGCGGTTGAGACTGCCAAGCTTGGTGGACAAATACAGAGTGAAAAGAAGTACCGTACTCATCCCTCTAAATACACCTTTCACAAGCACATGGATTCCATGGATCTGGCTTTGGCTGCTGCCAACAACCAGATTATGAACAAGGTAAGTTTGCATGTTGTGGCTTCACTTTCTTATTGTATGATTTTGAGTCTGAGTAATTTGGTCTAGTAACAATTTTCCCCATTTGTTTTAATGCAGCAAGCATATACTTCTGCATGGGAGAAAGACAAACTCAAAATTCATGTAATGCCTGACAGCCCTCAATTTGTTCTTGCCAAGGCCAATGCCCTCAATGTGAGCGAGGTAAGGCTAAAAAAAAAAAAAAAAGCTATTTCCTTAAAACACTTAGAGTTGACCAAGCACATTGTACTACCTGCCAGTGTTCATTAATTATATTTGTATGCTCTGTACTTTTTTTTAAGAAACTCTATAAAGCTGGCCTTGTGGAAATGAATAAGAAGGGTTATGATCTTAAAGCAGATGCTATTTCAATTGTGGCTGCCAAATCTGGCAGGGACAAAGCCAGCAATGTATGTTTACCATCTTCTGGTTTTAAATATAATAATATGCATTGCTTTTTTTTTTTAAATGCATGTCCTTGTCATTAATAGAGCTATCCTTTTATTTCAGTACAAGTACAAACTAGAATTTGAGAAGGCCAAAGGTCACCATGTTGGCTTCCGTAGTCTCCAGGATGACCCTCTGCTGGTGCATTACATGCAAGTGGCTAAAATTCAGAGTGACAAGAACTACAAGAAGGACTATCACAAGTCTAAGCTGAAGTACCACACCCCTGTGGACATGTGGAGTGTTATACAAGCTAAGCAGGCTTCTAAAGCTCAAACATGGATTGGCTATAAGCAGCTCTTTCATCACTACACATTGCTTCCTGATGCCATGAACCTGGAGTTAGCTCGCTCCATGAATTCTAGTTCCAGTGATGTAAGTAAATTTTCTTTTCCACCGTCAGTGCAGGGTTATGAATTTATGTTAGTCTAGCAATCGTTGCTCGTGTCCAAAACAATTTTTCTGCTAATATTTCCAGGTTGAGTACAAGAATGATTACAACACATATATGAAAGGTGTTGGATGGGTGCCTATTGGCTCACTAGGAGTGGAGACAGCAAAAATTGGAGGACGGATAATCAGTGAAAAGAATTACCGTACCCATCCATCTAAATACACTTTCCAAAAGAACATGGATTCCATGGACCTGGCATTAGCTGCTACCAACAACCAGATCATGAATAAGGTGGCTTAGCTCATGAACAAAGTATACTGTATTTTTGTACTTTTAGTAATTGAGTGGATTCTCTGGTTGATAATTAAATATGTTACATGTTTTTAACTGCAGCAAGCATATACAGCTGCTTGGGATACAGACAAGACTAAGATCCACATTATGCCTGACAGCCCAGACATTCTTCTGGCAAAAGCAAACGCAATAACTATCAGTCAGGTACATTTAAAACATCATTCTTTCTCAGTCCTTGGTAATTAAGTTGTTGACCATTCTAATCTTTAAGTCCATATCGTTTCACTTTAGAAAGCCTACAAAGCTGGAATGGAAGCTGCAAAGAAAAAGGGTTATGACCTCAGAGTAGATGCTATACCTTTGGTTGCAGCCAAAGCTTCAACACGCATTGCTAGTGATGTAAGTGGATACTTAAAAAACTGAATTATAATCTTATTACCTTTTCACCGCCAATGTCTGTCTTTGTCTAATCTAATATGATATTTTACTTTTAATAGTACAAATATAAGCTGGATTATCAGAAGGCCAGGGGCCACCATATTGGCACCCGTAGTCTTCAGGACGACCCGCTCTTGGTGCACTACATGCAAGTGGCCAAACTGCAGAGTGACAAGAACTACAAGAAGGACTATCACAAGGCTAAGCTGAAGTTCCACTCTCCTGTGGACATGTGGAGTGTTGTATCTGCTAAGCAGGCTTCTGCTGTGCAAACCAATGCCGGATATAAACAGCACATTGCTCGTTACACAGTAATGCCTGATGCCATGAACCTAGAGTTGGCTCGCAACATGCAGGCGATTGCTAGTGATGTGAGTATAGATTGACATGATAGTTTTGGGTCTTTTCCGAATAAAACTGCAGACCTTAATACAACTTTATACCACTGAGATTAACGTATGAATGTTTTGAATCTATAACGTACACAATAAATGGTTGTTAGGTTAAATGGTTGTTTAAATGCATTATTTTAAATATTTACATTGTTTTTCATAGAATGTGTATAAGAGTGAATACAACAACTACATGAAAGGAGTGGGATGGGTTCCCATTGGGTCATTGGATGTGGAGAAAGCCAAAACGGGAAGTCGGATAGGTAGTGAAAAACTTTATCGTACACACCCCAGCAAATACAAGTTCACCAAAGATATGTTCTCCATGGACCTGACTCTGGCTGCAACCAACAATCAAATTATGAACAAGGTGATTTAGGTCACTTTCTTTGTTGTTTTTCTGATTTTATCAATTGTTTGATTATTATGTCATGGCATCAGATAAATAGGATTTAACTAATAACAAAAATAGATTTCAAAACATAAATGCTCATTGTGTTGAATACTTCCAAACATGTCTTTCACAGAAAAGCTACATTGATGCCTGGGAGAACGACAAAACATCAATCCATATTATGCCAGATGCAATGAATGTCACTCTTGCACGTCAGAATAAAGCCAACTACAGTGAGGTTAGTAATCTCTAACACAGAGCTTTTATATGTTGTAACTGTTATGCAAAGTTATAACTAACTTCTTGTCTTCCATTCTTTAAGAAACTGTACAAACTTGCCAATGAACTGGCAAAGAAGAAGGGCTATGACATCCGCAATGATGCTATTTCAATTCGAGCAGCGAAGGCATCCACAGCTATTGCTAGTGATGTAAGTTTTTCTTTGATTGGGCCAAAATAAATGTCAATGTGTGAACAGACTGATTACGGTGTGTGTATAAAAGTAACACCTTTTATTTCTAAACAGTACAAATACAAAACTGGATATCGAAAGCAAGTTGGCCACCACATTGGAGCTCGAAGTGTCCAGGATGACCCACTGCTCATGCTGGCTTTGAATTCTGCTAAGATTGCTAGTGATGCCCTGTACAAGAAAGACTTCAATATGTCTAAGACCAAATTCCACCTTCCAGTGGACATGCTGTCATTTGAACTGGCAAAAAAGAACCAGATTCAAGTCAACGATGCCAACTACAGAACTTACCTGCACAACTGGACCTGCCTGCCAGACTCCAGTGATGTTGTACATGCTAGACATGTCTATGACCTCCAGAGTGATGTAGGTTTTCCATCTGGAATTGTTAGTTAGCATATACTATTTTATAACTTTGCTATATAAATTTCCTATTGCTTTTATTGCTTCATTTCTCAGGCTGTGTATAAGGCAGATCTGAAATGGCTTCAAGGCCTGGGATGGATCCCAATTGGTTCTCTTGATGTTGAGAAAGTGAAGAAAGCTGGAGACGCTTTGAGTGAAAAAAAGTATCGTCAGCACCCAAGCAACTTCAGGTTCACAGTCACAACTGAAGACATGCCAATGGCTCTGGCCAAAGCTAATAATAGTGTCATGAACAAGGTAACATTTGTTTAAATTGTATATTTAATTATTTATTGTACAGAGAAATGAAAGTATTATAATGTCTGTTATTTTCCTTCAGAAAGCTTATGTTCAAAATTGGGAGAATGATAAGACCAAGATCCACATCATGCCTGATGCAATCGATGTAATCCTTGCAAAACAGAATAAAGTAAATTATAGTGAGGTCAGTATCTTTATTCTATGCCTGAAGCTGTTATTCATAACATAAGTTTCATATATAATAAAACAACATTAGAGGTTGCTTTTTTAATGATTGATTACACCAAAAACAAGGTGTATTTATTTATTTTGCGGCGTATAAAAAATGTCATAATTTATTTTCCCCCCACAGAAACAATACAGACTTGCCAATGAACTGGCCAAGAAAAAAGGCTATGACCTGCGCAGCGATGCCATCTCTATTATTGCTGCTAGAACCTCCAGGGACATTGCTAGTGATGTAAGTTTTATGAGTTAAAAAGACACTTATAATTTTTAAAATCTTTTTCATTATACTGAATTGGTTTGCATTGTTTATAGTACAAGTACAAAACTGGATATCGTAAGCAAGTTGGCCACCACATTGGAGCTCGGAGTGTCCAGGATGACCCACTGCTCATGCTGGCTTTGAACTCAGCTAAGATTGCTAGTGATGCCCTGTACAAGAAAGACTTCAACATGTCTAAAACCAAATTCAACCTTCCAGTGGACATGCTGTCATTTGAACTGGCCAAGAAAAACCAGATCCAGGTCAATGATGCCAACTACAGAACTTACCTGCACAACTGGACCTGCCTGCCAGACTCCAGTGATGTTGTAAAGGCCAGACAAGTCTATGACCTCCAGAGTGATGTAAATGATTTAATTTGGTTACATAGCTTTACCAATTTCTTTACTCATATGATTTTAAACTATTTAATTTTCTATTACATTCAATCTTTAGGTTATCTATAAGGCAGATCTGAAATGGCTTCAAGGCCTGGGATGGATTCCAATTGGTTCACTTGATGTTGAGAAAGTAAAAAAAGCTGGAGATGCTTTGAGTGAAAGAAAGTATCGTCAGCACCCAAGCAACTTCAGGTTCACAAGCACTACTGAAGACATGCCAATGGCTCTGGCCAAAGCTAATAATAGTATCATGAACAAGGTATAGGTTGCTCTGACATACATCACCCTAGTGATTTTTTTTTTTGCAAAAATTCTAATCACTTGCTTTTAATTGTTTCCTATTGAATTAATATTGCTAGCGGTCATATATCGAAGCATGGGAGAATGATAAGACCAAGATCCACGTCATGCCAGATGCAATAGAGGTTATCCATGCAAAACAGAACAAGGTCAACTATAGTGAGGTTAGTTTATAAGGACTATATAATACATAACTGATAACAGCTTTCTATTTTGATTAGTTGACCTCATTTTTTTTTTGTAATTCATAAATTAATGTTTTTCACAAAATTACCCCTCAGAAACTGTACAAACTTGCCAATGAAGAGGCTAAGAAGAAGGGTTATGATATGCGAAATGATGCCATTTCTATCAAAGCAGCAAAAGCATCTAGAGACATCATCAGTGATGTAAGTGTTTTCAAAATACACATAACTGAAAGCCAGCAATCTGTGTGCATTTGTATTTTTAGAAAACATTATTTTTGTAAAAAAAAAAAAAAGAAGAAGAAGAATTTGTCAAAGTAACTGTTGTTCTGTTTCATTCTGCTATTATTCAAAATTTTGTACTGCAGTACAAGTACAAAACTGGATATCGTAAGCAAGTTGGCCACCACATTGGAGCTCTAAGCATCCAGGATGACCCACTGCTCATGCTGGCTTTGAATTCTGCTAAGATTGCTAGTGATGTCCTGTACAAGAAAGACTTCAACATGTCCAAAACCAAGTTCCACCTTCCAGTGGACATGCTGTCATTTGAACTGGCCAAGAAAAACCAGATCCAAGTCAATGATGCCAACTACAGAACTTACCTGCACAACTGGACCTGCCTGCCAGACTCCAATGATGTTGTACAGGCCAGACAAGTCTATGACCTCCAGAGTGATGTAAGTTTTATTTTTTCATAAATTTTTTTCATGTGTTTTCTATGCTTGAATTTCAGTAAATGGATTTTCTTTTGCCTTTCTTTTACAGGTTGCGTATAAGGCAGACCTGAAATGGCTGAAGGGCATTGGATGGATTCCGATTGGTTCAATTGATGTTGAGAAAGTGAAGAAAGCTGGAGATGCTATAAGTGAAAGAAAGTATCGTCAGCACCCAAGCAACTTCAAGTTCACAAGCACTACTGAAGACATGCCAATGGCTCTGGCCAAAGCCAATAACAGCATCATGAACAAGGTGTCGTTTCAAGAAGTAGTCCTGAAGAGTTTGTTAATTTTTTCTTTGCATACTCTGGATATTATTCAGATTTCAAAATCTATAAATATTTTTATTTTTACCCCATAGAAAAATTACATTGCAGCATGGGAGAGTGATAAGACCAAGATACACATTATGCCAGATGCAATCGATGTGCTTCTAGCAAAACAGAATAAACTGAACTACAGTCTGGTAAGATTCAGAGAGAAACCCTTCAAAAGGTTAACTACTTTTACAGTTCATAGTACCAACCAATTTATTTTCTTTACTTATGTAGAAACTATACAAACTTGCCAATGAAGAGGCAAAGAAGAAGGGTTATGACATGCGCAATGATGCTATTTCGATTAAAGCTGCTAAGGCATCCAGAGATATCATCAGTGATGTGAGTTGTCTGTTACAATAAACACATAAATGCACATTATGCATTGATGCAAATAAAGCAATTAAGAAAAAATATATATTTCACACGCAGTACAAGTACAAAACTGGATATCGTCAGCAAGTTGGCCACCATATTGGAGCGCGATGTGTCCAGGATGACCCATTGACCGTGCTGGCATTAAACTCTGGTAAAATTGCCAGTGATGTCCTGTACAAAAAAGACTTTAACAAGTCCAAGACCAAGTTCAATCTTCCAGTGGACATGTTATCACTTGAGCTTGCCAAGAAATGCCAGATTCAGGTCAATGACTTTAACTACAGAAATTACCTGCACAACTGGACCTGCCTGCCAGACTCCAATGACGTTGTCCAGGCCAGACAAGTCTATGACCTCCAGAGTGATGTAATTTTAAATTTGTTTATTACTATGATGATTGATTAATTGATTAATTAATTAATTAATTATTTAATTTGCTCTTCGAATAAATTTTGTTTCGATAATTTCAAACTTTAACCAATATCATCATACTACCATGTAGTATGCTGATATTTAGGCCCATTCGGAATTTTATAGGCCCATTCAGTATTGTGGAGTTTCACTAAGAAATTTTTTATCACTTATACTTAGGTTGCGTATAAGGCAGACCTAAAATGGCTACAAGGCATTGGATGGATCCCTATTGGTTCACTTGATGTTGAGAAAGTGAAGAAAGCTGGAGAGGCTTTAAGTGAAAGAAAGTATCGTCAGCACCCAAGCAACTTCAAGTTTACAATCACAACTGAAGACATGCCAATGGTCTTGGCCAAAGCCAATGCTATTACGGGCAATAAGGTACAGTAATAACTTCAACTAAAACAAGATATTTATCTCAAATTAAGCCTATTAATCTATCAAAAAAAACTTGAAAAGTCTTAGCATTTTCCTTTTCATTGTGTAATATAGAAGCTTTACACTGACGCCTGGGATAAGGAAAAGACCAAGATCCATGTTATGCCTGATGCCATGGACGTTCTGCTGGCAAAACAAAACAATATCAATTACAGTCATGTAAGTATGTTTCTCTTGTAATATCTTTGATACTGAGAATATGTATCTTGTACCTTCCATTCTGTTTTATTGCATTGTTTAATGCTAAAATGCTATTAAAATTGTAATAATAATTAAATTTTTCCCACTAACAGAAAAGATACAAACTTGCCAATGAAGAATCTAAAAAGGAGGGTTATGACCTGCGTAGTGATGCTATTTCTATCAAAGCTGCCAAAGCATCAAGAGACATAATCAGTGATGTATGCACCTTTTGTTTACATTTTTTGTCCAAATGGTTAAGTGTTTGATATTTAAAATTCTACTTCATAAATGTACTTTCCTGGTATTGTTTATGGCAGTACAAGTACAAAACTGGATATCGTCGACAAGTCGGCCACCATATTGGAGCTCGCTGTGTCCAGGATGACCCATTGACCGTGCTGGCCTTAAACTCTGGTAAAATTGCCAGTGATGTCCTGTACAAAAAAGACTTTAACAAGTCCAAGACCAAGTTCAATCTTCCAGCGGACATGTTATCACTTGAGCTTGCCAAGAAATGCCAGATTCAGGTCAATGACTTTAACTACAGAAATTACCTGCACAACTGGACCTGCCTGCCAGACTCCAATGACGTTGTCCAGGCTAGGAAGGTCTATGATCTTCGCAGTGATGTAAGTATGGTATAAAAATGTTATCCTGAAATAAGTTTTTTTTTTTTTTATCAGTTGATTGTAGCATTAAAAGTTGACTTTCTCTATCCTCAGGCTGTGTACAAAGCAGACCTTGAGGACCTGAAGGGTGTTGGATGGGTTCCTATTGGTTCATTGGATGTTGTTAAAGCAAAGAAAGCAGGAGAGATTCTCAATGATCGCCTCTACAGACAGAAACCAGACACCTTTAAATACACACAAGACATGCAATCCATGCCTTTGGTTCTGGCAAAGACAAACGCTGACATTATGAACCAGGTGAGTAAAATGGCTTAATCATTAACCATTTAATTGACAACATGCGAAAAAAACATAACATCAGGCTAAAAGGTAGCAATCTGATACAAGAGTGAATACATTTGGTTTTATTTTCACTCTTGTATCAGATTGCTGTCCATTTCATACTCTTCAGAATAGAGTATGAAATGGATTAAAAGCAGTGAATTGGTGTATTGATTTTTTTGCGTTTAATTTGACATTTTTTTATTTGTCCTCATAAGGATACAGCGACTAAATAAGTTTTCATTAATGTTTTTCTCTCATTTTACAGCATCAATACATTTCAGCCTGGGAGGCTGATAAGGTCAAGATCCATGTTAACCCAGACACCCCAGAAATTCTGCTCTCAAAGGCCAATGCTATTATCAACAGCAGGGTATGTATCACTGTTTACTTTAGTATAGATTTAATTACATTAAATTATTATTATTATTATTATTATTATTATTAATAATAATAGTAATAATAATCATGTAAAAATAATTAATGCATAATTTATAAATAGTGATGTGTTCATTTATATATAATAATATTCATCATTTTACCTTACTTTACTAAAAAAAAAAAAAAACAGAAACTTTACAGGCAAGGAGTGGAGGACGGCTTCAGGAAAGGCTATGATCTTAAATCTGACGCAGTTGCCATCAGAGCTGCCAAAGCATCCAGAGACATTGCTAGTGATGTGAGTTTATCCGGTCTATTTTTGATATCATTTATGACATTCTAGTTAAGTGCACATTTAAGGATAAACATGCATCTTAATTATTCCATTTTTGTTTAGTACAAATACAAAACTGGATATCGTCGGCAAGTCGGCCACCATATTGGAGCGCGATGTGTCCAGGATGACCCACTGATCATGCTAGCCATAAACTCTGCTAAGATTGCTAGTGATGCACTGTACAAGAAAGACTTCAATAAGTCAAAGACCAAATTCCACCTCCCAGTGGACATGGTGTCTCTTGAGCATGCCAAGAAATGCCAGATCCAGGTCAATGACTTTAACTACAGGACTTACCTTCACAACTGGACCTGCCTGCCTGACTCCAATGATGTTGTCCAGGCCAGAAAGGTCTATGATCTCCGCTGTGATGTAAGATTTTTATTTATTTTTTAATAATTACTGAAGATCTCTTTGTCTGACTGTTTTGCCATGAAGCCAAAATTCATATTGTCAATTTTCTTTATTTGTTTTCTTGTATGTAATTCCAGGCTGTTTACAAAGCGGATATGGAATGGATTAAGGGCACAGGCTGGATTCCAATAGGATCTCTTGATGTAGAAAAGGCCAAAAAGGCTGGCGAAATCCTGAGTGAGAGGAAATACCGTCAACCCCCAAGCAACTTCAAGTTTACTAGCACAACAGAGTCTATGCCAATAGCTCTTGCCCAAGCCAATGCTAAGGTCATGAACCAGGTATGGTATTGGTATTTAAAAAATATTTTATTTGTGAAAATAACCAAACAATATAATCTTAATTTTTCAATCATATTCACATATACTTACTCAATAATAAGGAATCATATCTGTTTATTAACCTTTTTTCCTTTACAGAGAGCTTATGTTGAAGCCTGGAATAAAGATAAGCTCAGCATACACATCATGCCAGACACTCCAGAGATCATTCTTAGCAGGCAGAACAAAATCAACAACAGCTCTGTAAATATTGTTTGTTTGTAGTGTATATGACTTTAATGGAAACTTTCATATCATTTGTTATAAATCTTTTCCTTTATTAATGATAGTTTAGCAGTAATGTATTTTTTAAAATCTTTTTCCAGAAATTTTATCGTCAAGATTATGTTGAGAGTCTACTGAAAGGCTATTACCTGCCAAATGATGCTGTTGCAGTCAAAGCTGCCAAGGCTTCTAGGGACATCATCAGTGATGTAAGTGACCATAGTTAACCAGATGCACATATTTATAGTTTACAAACAAAAGATTGAATGTTTATCACTGTTGCAATATCCCGAACACAGTACAAGTACAAAGCCGGCTACAGGCAGCAGCAAGGACATCACATTGGAGCACGCTGTGTCCAGGATGACCCACTGATCATGCTGGCCATAAACTCCGCTAAGATTGCTAGTGATGCCCTGTACAAAAAGGACTTCAACAAGTCCAAGACTAAATTTAACCTCCCGGTGGACATGCTGTCTCTTGAGCACGCTAAGAAATGCCAGATTCAGGTCAACGACTTTAACTACAGAAATCTTCTGCATAACTGGACCTGTCTGCCAGACTCCAATGACGTTGTCCAGGCCAGGAAGGTCTATGATCTGCGCAGTGATGTAAGTATGAAATTCCAACCTGTTAACATCTTTGTCACCATATATGTTCATAGCTGACCAAGATTTACACTTCTTTCTAGGCTGTATATAAGGCTGACCTAGAATGGATCCGTGGATGCGGATGGATGCCACAAGGTTCTCTTGAGGTTATTAAAGTGCAGAATGCCCAGAAGATCCTCAACGATAACCTATATAAACAGCATCCAAGCACAATTCCATTCACCAGCCCAGTAGACTTGCCTGCTATTGTCCTGGCCAAACAAAATGCTGATATCCTCAGTAATGTAAGCTGTCTTATTATCTATAATGAATATATTATCTATAATGAATATATTATCTATAATGAATATGTTATCTATAATGAATATTCTACTCATGTAAGCAGTACTACTACTTGTTAGCAGTTTTACATTAGATACTTCACATTTATTATAGTAATATATCATTGTACCATTTAGCAAGTTCCACTACATAAAAGTATAAGCATTGAACAACCTATTAATTTTTTTTTACCCAATTACAGAGGAAATATACAGCTGCATGGGACAAAGACAAAACCACCATCCACATCCAGCCAGACACACCAGCAATTGTACTATCTAAGGCCAATGCTATTGCAGTTAGCAATGTAAGTAAACTACAACATTTCTACAGTCTTTCCTATTACTCCCATGAATTCTTTTTTTATTGTCTCGTTACATGGCTTTCATTTAGTGTTTGACTTTCACATATTCTTTACCCTGTTAACAGAGATTGTATACCAAAGACTGGGAATCACAGAAGGCAAAAGCATACCAGATCAAACAGGATGCTGTTGCTGTATTAAAGGCTAAAGCTTCTAGAGACATTGCTAGCGATGTAAGTCAGGAAAAAAAAAAACAATTACATTTTCTTTTGCGTGAATTTATAACAAACTAACTTTACTTTTAAAATCTTGGACAGTACAAGTACAAGACTGGATATCGTCAGCAACTTGGGCACCATATTGGAGCTCGCTGTGTCCAGGATGACCCATTGACCGTGCTGGCCTTAAACTCTGGTAAAATTGCCAGTGATGTCCTGTACAAAAAGGAATTCCACAAGATCAAAACAAAATACCACCTTCCTGCAGACATGGTGTCTCTTGAGCTTGCCAAGAAATGCCAGAACCAGATCAATGATGTTATCTACAAGAATTATCTGCACAACTGGACCTGCCTGCCAGACTCCAATGACGTTACACAGGCCAGGAAGGTCTATGATTTGCGCAGTGATGTGAGTTTATACCTTTTGCGTAGCGCTAAATGGTAAATGCCTCTAGTAATCGAATATGAGGTTAGTATCAAGTTGTTGTCACACTGATGACCAGGCTTGAAATTTCTTCCTAGGTGGTGTATAGGTCTGATTTAGAGTGGTTGAAAGGATGTGGCTGGAGCCCTCATGAATCTCTGGAGGTCAACAAGGTGAAGAATGCCCAACATATTCTGGCAGATGTAAGTCCCTAAAATATTTTTTTTTCTTTGAATACAGACATTTAACTGCTGGTAAATATTAAGAAATAGTTGCCTTTGTGCACTTTTATGTTGAACTTATTAACAAGAAATAAAAACAGTGAAAAATGATTTTTTATTAATGTTTTTTAGAGAGGGTACCGTGTAAAGTTAGATGAACAGAATTACACTACTCCCGTCGACAGAGTTGATTTTGTTTGTGCCAAGAATGCAGCAAACGTGCTCAATGAGGTGAGAAAACCTTTTTTTTTTATTGTGAGGTTTTACTCTGGTTATTATTACATTATTACCATACAACTATTGTAGGTTGGCATGGAAGAATATTTGTTTAATTCAGAAATAATGTTATAAAAATCATATAATTGTCTTTTGTGACATTTGGTATTTTATAATCATGCATAAGAATTTTCCTTTATTTGTATATTCATCTTCCAGGCAAGCTATCGTCAGGCCTGGCACAATGATAAGGTCAAATACACTATGTTGGACACCCCACTCCTAGCCACAGCCAGGGAGGTGGCCAAGCATATACATCCAGTAAGAGATTACCTTGTAGCTCTTCCAAAGAAAAAAAAAATACTTACATACAACTTATAATACTTCACTATTTGAACTAAGATTTTATTTTACTTACCGCCTATAGAACCTCTACAAAAAGGCCTGGGAGATGACAAAAGCTAAATCATATTTCATGCCTGGAGATGCTGTCCCCATTAAGCAATGCATGACCAGCACCAAAGTCCAGAGTAATGTAAGTAAAGAAGACCCTTTCTTTCTAATTATAACCCAATAATTGTTGTTACACATGGTTTATTTAAATTTACACAAAATCTTGTACTCTTTTTTTTTTTTTTATTCAGTACAAATACAAAGAGGCATATCGTAGGCAACTTGGTCACCATATTGGAGCACGCTGTGTCCAGGATGACCCTCTGATCATGCTGGCAATAAACTCTGCTAGGATCGCTAGTGATGCCCTGTATAAAAAGGACTTCAACAAATCAAAGACCAAATTTAATCTTCCTGTAGACATGTTGGCCTTTGAATTAGCAAAGAAGTGTCAGATACAGGTCAACGACGATAACTACAGAACTTACCTACACAGCTGGACCTGCATGCCTGATCAGAATGATGTCATTCACGCCCGCAAAGCTTATGATCTTGCCAGTGATGTAAGTTTTACATGCTGACAAAAAAAAAAATTTCTGTAAACTTTGTAGCTTTTAAATACTGTAATAAGGAATGTTAAAAATACTTTAAAATACTTTCAGAATATCTACAAGGCAGATCTGGAATGGATCCGTGGCTGTGGATGGGTGGCAGCTGACTCTATTGATCATGTTAAAGTCAGAAAAGCCCAGGAGATTCTTAATGAGGTAAGTTGTAAGGATTTTTGAAACTGGTGCAAGTTCTGTGTATGTTAAGATATACCTATTTAGCAATGCCTGCTTCCGTTCTCTCCAAACAGAGAATGTACAAGAAAGATGCCACGGATAACTTTGCCAAATTCACAAATATTGTGGATCGGCCTGAAGTTCTCTTGGCCAAAGTTAATGCCATGAATCTCAGTGATGTAAGTGTTTCCTTTAATTGGATATAATCTACCACAAGTACAGGTTTTACATACATTTATATGGGGCTTTGTGAGATAAGAAAAAGTTAATTCTTTGTTAATATAATTTAATTTGATAATACTTCACTTCTTCTGTAAAAGTTTGTTTAAATTTATTTTGGAGTCAGACAAATAAAATTATCGATGTTTGAGATCAGTCCACACTTTCCAAGTTACACTGTGCTTTCTTATAAATCCCACTTCATGTGAGTTTTTCATTTTAAAATTTGTGCCATTTTATGTAGCTGAAATACAAAGAATCCTTCAACCTGGAGAAGGGTCATTACATTGGATCTGAAGATACACCACAGCTGGCACACTCCAGAGAGGTTGCGAAGAACGTCAGTGAGGTAATTAGTCCATTGTGGCTCACACTGATAACTAAAGAGCTGTATGTGCTTGAACGTTTCTGTTGTCATAACCTACCTGTAATTGTTGTTTAATACAGAAACTGTACAGACTTGGCTGGGATGAAGCTAAAGCCACTGGATATCAGCTGGACCATGAGTACCTGCCACTTGTATCCGCTAAGAAAAACAGAGACGTTGTCAGTTATGTGAGTGTCTATTCACTTTGATGAGTTTGTGTGATTTATTTATAATTAAGTTCAATGTAGCAGTAATATAAAGTTCTCAAGTTATTCCTTTGTTATTTAACTAGCTGTGTATTTGGATATTTTCAGGTTAAATACCATGACAGTCATGAAAAAGACAAGGGACATTACATGGCCAACACTCTGGCTGACTTCCCTGCAGTGGTCCACTCTGGGCAAATGGAAAAGATGAAGCCTATGGTAGGTTTGTCTAGCACCCTAGTGATACATCACACAATATTTTTTTATCAATTAGAATCTTTTGATACTTGAGACGTATCATGTTTTTTGTGCTGTGTATAATAGCATGGTCTTTTTGCTTTTCTACAGAGAACCTATCAGAAGGATTACCATATCTCCAAGACTAAGCTTCACATTCCACATGACATGATCAGCCATGTGGTAGCCAAGCGATGCCAAAACATCCTAAGCGATGTACTGTACCGTACCTACCTGCACCAGTGGACGTGCCATCCAGAGCAGAACGATGCTATTCATGCCCGCAAGGCCAACGAGATCCTGAGCGATGTAGCTTATCTATAATTCTTATAATCAATTCCAGATTTGCTTCTGTTTCAGTAGGAAATTATAATTATTTGATTTATTATTTTTTTTCTGCAGGTATTCTATAAAGAGGACTTGAATTGGATGAAGGGTATTGGCTGCTATGCCTGGGACACACCAGAGATTGTGCGTGCCAAGAAGTCATATGAGCTCCAGAGTGACGTGAGTAGCACTTACTGTACATTACCCGCAATTTTAATGCTTATTTTTGCTTGTTCAGATAAAAAAATTTTTTTTTACTTTTTTACTGTTTTAAACAGATCAAGTACAAAGCAGAGGGCAAGAAGGAGTTTAATAACTACTCTATTGTGACAGACACGCCTGTGTATGTGACTGCTATACTGGGCCACACTTGGGCCAGTGAGGTAGGACGTCAGTAGTTTATTTTGTCATATTCTTTAATGATTTTATTTTGTTCTACATCTGAATGTTATTTTGCTGTGCCATTACTACTTTATTTACAGCTGAATTATAGAGAGGCCTACCACAAAGAGAAGCACTTGTACACGACTGTTTTGGACACTTGTGATTATACAAGATGCCTAAACCTGAAGCAACTTTACAGCACTGTAAGTCTAAAGAAAACAGTATGATGTTCAAATGATTTTGTTTTGGTTTGTGCAGTTGGGCGGCGAGTCTGTAAACATGTTCTTTTCTTTCACAGAAAGCCTATTCTGCCCTTTGGGATAGAATAAAGGCAAAGAGCTATAGCCTTCCTCATGATGCTAATGCTTTGGTCCATGCCAAACAGCAGAAGGCCCTCCTGAGCAATGTGAGCACATTTCTACACAGCTTCACCAATATTCAAAATAATTTCATTAAAAAAATTCTCCGGATCAATTGAATGTGATTTCTTACAGGTGAAATACAAAGAAGAATACGAAAAGTTCAAGTCCCTGTACAGCCTTCCTAAGTGTCTGGAGGATGACCCATCCACTGCCAGATGCATCAAAGCTGGAAAACTCAACTTGGACGTATGTATAATTTCAGATTTTTCCCCCTGAGATTTACAATATCACAGCAATGATAACCCTTTTGTAACTCTTACTTTTGTATGTTCCTCCACAGCGGTTATACAGGGCAAACTGGGAAAAGACGAAAGCCAAAATTCATGTGCCTCCTGATATGCTAGATGTAGTGGCTGCCCGCAACACCCAGAAAATGATCAGTGGAGTAGACTACCGTAAATATCTACACCAGTGGATTTGCCTGCCTGACATGCAGGTCTACGTACATGCCCGCAAAGTCAACGAGCAGCTGAGTGATGTGCGTAAATGAGCTGGATTTACATTTTATATACAGTACATTTTAAATCATACAGATGCAGCCACTTTGCTGTTTCTCACATCACTGTGTAATTGAACTATAGAATGCAGTGCACTGGTGGGATGTTTGTAATAAAGCCAAACCTAAACAATGAAAAACCTTGATAATTGTGAAATCAAAGCTACTTTTTCTTGACTTTTTTTACTTGTTTTTCGCCAGATCTTTTACAAAGATGATATGAACTGGATTAAGGGTGTTGGATGTTATGCTTGGGATACTCCTGAAATTCTGCGTTGCAAACAGGCCATGCAGCTGCAGAGTAACGTAAGTATGCACTCACTATTACTCTCAGTAACACAGCTCATGTACCTCTTTACACTTCTATCTGAACCTTTTTTGTCCTCTGTGTTTCAGAACCTTTACAGAGCTAAAGGAATTGAACATTTCAAGAACTTCTCCGTGGTAACAGAGACCCCTGTCTATGAGACGTGCAAGCAGAGCGCCCAGAACCTGAGTGAGGTAAGGTTTTTAAGAATTCTACCAGAATATTCCTAGTGAATATCTTGTATATCTTAAACACCTCCAGCTTGTCTCTGTAAATTAATGCTTGCTGTAAAGATCCCTAATTCTTGCCTTCTGTATTCTCAGCTTAACTATCGTCATGACTATGTCACCAATGTGAGAGGTACAAACACTGCTCCCGCTGTAACTGTAGAGACCGAAAGGGCTCGTTTGGCCAACTACATCCAGAGTGACGTAAGGTTTCTTTTCTGACGAACCATATAAGTTTACGTGTAGATTGTAATCATGGAAAAATGATCTAAATCACTGTGACATATTTTTTTTTTATATTAAACTATCTAGCACATCTACAAAGAGGCAAGCAAGAATTTTATGTCCACTGGCTACTCTCTTCCCCATGACACTCCACTTGCCCTGCAAGTCAAGACCAACAACCTCAATACCAGCAATGTAAGAAGACACCACAACACAACCTATGGTTAAGGTATTTTCAACTGATATTTATAGGCCTCACAAATGTGCCCTCATTTTACATCCTACAGGTGAAGTACAAGGAAGCTTATGAACTTACTAAAGCCAAAAGCTACCAACTGGACCCTGATGGTGTCAATTTTGTCAACATAAGAAAGACCAATCAGGTCACCAATGAAGTAAGTCAAATTTTCAGCATATGCAGTAAAATGCCATATGAATACAAGGAACACAGTTTACAAATCTATTCTATTTGTTTTACTGTTTATTTATTTATTTATTTATTTATTTTAGCGACTATACCGTGCTGAGTACCAAATGAATAAGGACAAGGTTCACACCGTGTATGACACCCCTGAGATCAAGCAGGTTAAGGCCACCCAGGAGGCCATTAGTGATGTGAGTAACGCTTGGATGATCTGCCATTGCAGTTTATACCATTAATCCTATACAACAGCCTGTTGACTACAAAAATACCTGAATATATCAATTGACAGTTTCACACTCTCATACTGATTCTCAACAGGTTTGCTATAAAGAAAAGTACTACAACAGCAGAGGGACTCTACTGCCAATGCCAATCACGCCAGAGCTGTTGCACTGCGCCCATGTCAATGAGATCAACAGTGATGTACGTAGTGCTATACTTCTTTAGACCTTCGCAATGTTGCGCTCATTTGTATTCATATTTACAGTTTTATCCATGGGAACTAGTAATTATTCAGAGCACAATTAGGAAAGTGTTAAACTGGTACTGATACAGTATGCCACTTTGTTTTTTCGTGCTTTAATATATAAGTATCAGATTCCTGTGTTAACTATGCTTGCTTCTATTCCTTATAGCTGAAATACAAAGAGGATCTGCACTGGCTCAGAGGCCTTGGATGCTTTGTGTTTGATTCTCCTGAGATGGTCCGCATCCGTGCAATCAACAAATTCAGAGTAACTATCTATTTAGAAATCGAATCCATTTTGTCATCTGCCATGCATGCACAAAAAAAATAGTGGATCGGGATATTTTGTGTTTTTAGTCTAATGTTTCACTTTCCCTCCTAAGACGTCGTATGATGTGGATGCCAAGAAGAACTTTGCCAACTTCTCTGTGGTCCTAGAAACCCCAGAGTACAAACGGGTGACTGATCTGAAGACTCACTTAAGTGATGTGAGTTTGAGTTCATAGCACTTCAGCTCTACATAATATCTCTTTAAACAGACTTCAAATCAATGTTTCTCCTTTTGCTCCTTTTAGCTGGTGTACAAAGCTGATGGAAATGTGCAGAAGACTCAGTGCAGCACTACTGGTGATGCAATTGAATTCAAGAGAGCTAAGTGGGCCCAGACACTTGCTAATAAGGTGAAGCACTTAAAAAAATTATATTGAATTGTTGGCTGCCTTTATGGGACTATCATAAGCGTTTTTGTTGATTTGTTCTTGTGAGTAATTTTACCATTAAAGAAGTGTTTTTTATAACTTTTCTTTCCATTTTATAGTGGTTGTACACTGACTTGGCCTCCAAAGAACGAGCTTTTTACACTCCAGAGCTTAATACCCCTATCCTGAAACATGCCAGATCTATGAAAGTGGTGTACAGTGAGGTAGGACAGATACATAATAGGTGAAAAATATTTTAACCACTAAATTTGTACATTATATGAATCCTTACCTTCTTTACCTCTAGACTAAGTACAAAGAACAGTATGAGAAGATGAAGCACAAGTACACTGCCATCCATGACACACCTATCCTAATCCGTGCCAAAAAGGCTTACCTTAATTCCAGTGATGTAAGTACATCACATTCTGTTACAATTTCATAACATATTAATTGCCTATATAGATCTATAACCTTCTTCTCCTTCCAGCTTCGCTACAAAGAGACCTATGAGTTAGCCAAAGGACACTACCACACCACTAAGGATGCCCGGGATATTGTTTGTGCTAAGCGGGTCAGAGATGATATCAGCGAGGTTAGTGATACAGATTTCTTTATTTTAAATGATAAAGAATTTGCTTTGGCAGTCTTTTAATTTCTTTCTGTCCCACTTACAGGTTAAATACAGGGAGAAATACATCAGCTCACTGGGCACATGGAAGTCCATCCCAGACCGTCCTGAGTTCTTCCACAGCAAGGTTGTAAGAGACAGCATTAGTGATGTGAGTGCAACTTATATTTCACATATAATTGTATGAAATATACTTGATTTCTTTTAAAAGTCATTTGAACATGCTGTTTTCTCACTTTGCTCTATGACAGGCCAAATACAAAGAGGATCTGGAATGGATCAGAGGCATTGGCTGCTACGTATGGGACACACCTTTGTTAAAGCAGGCCGAGCATAACAAATCACTGTACAGCGAGGTAAAAATCAAAAACAGTCCTGGATTCAAGTGACGTTTATTTCTCAGTTGTACTCCATGTCAACTCATGTACATTAAAATGCTTATCAAAAAGCTTAGCTAAATTTCATTATATTCACCCAATATACTGTATACAAAAGGTATACACACACACACACACACACACACACACACACACACACACGTGTTTCTGCTTCAAGAACGCAATGTCTGCAAATATACATATTACAGTATGTATGAAATAATAAACGTACACAGAACTACTGAATGTTTATGACATGCTTTTATTTTGTTAACAGAAAGTATACAAGGCATCATATGAGAAGAACAGAGGCAACTTCAAGTACACATGTGACACACCACACTTTGCAGCTGCTAGACATGCTTCTGCCCTCTCCGATAATGTAAGTCACCTTTTTTTTTTATTTTATTGAATAATTGTTTAAATTACACAATAGCAAAGGCAAATGAATTAAAAAAAAAAAATAGAAATGACATGCTGTATATTGTATTGCAATCAAATGCTTAACATGATTTCTTTCTCTGCATCTAAAGTGGAAACAGGTGTAAAGGTAGATCTTTGTAAAAAAAAAAAAAATGTTGATGTTCATATTTACATGCCATTTTGATTCTTTCCTATGAATGAATGTGAAGCATCTTTCTCCTGGTTGAATGTGAAACTGGAGGCAGTGGTCTTTAATTCTCCCTTTAATGTTCTGAGCAGAGAGCCTATCGCGCTGTCTATGAGAAGACTAAGGATAAGTACACCATAGTTGTAGATGACCCTAGAAACCTCTTGGCTAAAGAGGCCAGCAATTGGAGCCAGGTAATCCAGCTTCAGATTACTCGCCAACAAGTCCCAAGCATGAGGTCGTCTCAGATCTGCTGGATGATGCCCCAGGGGTTTCTGCTACTGTGCCACACAATTCACCTCAGTGGGTTCTCTGAGTGTGCGCAATGTCAGTCTGTAAACAACATAGTTCTTCAAAACCTATAAATAGTAACTGAAACAGTACTGCTGTCTCAGGAATTCCTGCATTTGATGATCTATTGATGACGCCAATCTGGACCAGGCAGCAAACCACTCAGACTGTGTGATCCCCTTGTGCATTCTCCTCTTACTCTGTAGCATGACATGTGTGTTTGTATGTGTGTGTATGTCTTCTCTGTGAACAGGTCAGGTATAAAATCAAGGCCAAAGAGCTCCTCAGGAGTGGCTGCAAAGAGCTGCTTCGTCCTGACATTTTGAACGCCATGTACAACACTAGCATGTGGAGTAAGGTAACCATCGGCCTGCAGGCATTGCTGCAGACTTCTGGAAGCCTAATACCTCCATTTTCCATCCATCCTAACTTGAATTTTCATTCAATAATTTACCATCACCTTGTCATCACTTTTTGGCTGTACTTCATCATCAACCGCAGCTTCAAAAATGTACCCACTGAACCCAGATATACTGTAGTGCATTATGCAATGTGAAAAGTGTTAAGTCATTTAGATACTGTACATGTCATAAAAGGTATCAGTAGTATCATTAGTGCATTAAATCTATTATTTGAACTCAATTGATGCTGCTTAAAGAACTGCAACTTAGAATGCAATGGCTGTGTCTGCACCGCTGACTCAAACACTAAGAATGTCACCTAATATCTTGTGCTGACGATATCTCAGGGAAGTTTAGTTCTAGAACATATTTTTGCAGCAGCAGCGGTCAGGAGACCCGACTAAAGGTTTATATAAAAGTTTATGCAAAACTGGGGGAGAATCTGTGAAAGAGAGAGACAGGTAGAGGTTGTTTTTTTTCTTTGCTTATTCACTGTCTTTACCCTGTAGAATTATTTTCATTGGAGAGAATTTGGAATGAGATTTAGAAGAGGTTTTATAGGGGTTAACTGTTTTTGATCAACATGATTTTTAACAAAGTAGTAGATATTTTTTAAAGATGTGTCTTTACGATCGAACCAAAACACAAGCAAGCTAGGAGTTATGGGAGCAAAGAGGTTAACTTATAAATCGTGATTTTTGTGTCAGGTTGACTTCGTTCAATAGTGCAAATTATGATACTATAAGTTTCATGATTGTGCAGAATTGAAGGAGATAAGGCTGCCCATTCCTGATTCGGAAAAACCATTGACCCGATTCTTTAGAAGAGTAATAGCCCCCCATTCACTGGTACAGGCTACAAATTAGTCAAATTTTTTGGCTAAAAAAGTGCAATAATTCAGCATGTCCTTCATGATGTACCTGATATTAACCTCACAAAAGCAGAAAAAACACATGTCTGTTGTAGAGCAAAACATTATAACAAATATATGACTTCATTGCTTGCTTTTTCTGCATGCTCATTTGTACAGACTTTAAGGTTATATATACCTTAATACTGGAAAACTTTTGCTGTGTTCTAATACAAGCAACACTGTTTTACTTCCCAGACCACAGTTTACAAGGTATCAGTTCTGGTTTTGGGTTTAGTAAAACATGCAAAAATACATATCAGTTCTTATATCCTCTAATATGCCCCCAAACTTCATCACTAACACACAATGCCAGATTTATCATATTAATAAAATAATTTCGAACATATTGTTTATTGGTTTTGGTGTTTCCAGACTCTGACTTGTGTAAATTTCCTCCTTTCTCAGTGGAAGTACAGGTCACAATATGAACGTCTCAAGTCAAAGTTTACATCAGTGCTGGAGACCCCTGAACACCAGGTCCACAAGCGTAGAAAGCAGATCAGCGATGTAAGTCCTTACCATTGCTTTCACTTCTCGTCGAGTGAATATTCCTGTGTCCTCTCTTTTTGTCTTTATGTTAGAATATGATACTCTCTTAAAATGAACAATATTGTGGCAATCTCCTTTCCAGATTATCTACAAGATGGAGTACAATAAGAATAAGGCTAAAGGCTACACTCTTGGCCATGACACTCCTCTGAATCTGCACATGAAAAAGGTCAAAGACCTCATCAGTGATGTAAGTCTTACAATTCTTGTGAATAATCCATAAATCCTAATAATTATTTGATTATTGAGTTGTATGATCACACTGCGTTTTCTTTGCAGCTAAAATATAAGGAAGTGTATGAGAAAAACAAAGCTCAGATCAACATCGCTCCTGATGCTTTCGACATACGTGCTGCCAAGGAGGCCTATAAAAACATCACCAATGTAAGAAGTCTCTCAACACATATTTCAGCTTTCTTCTCAGTTTATAAAGAATGGGTTTAAACCAACTATATTCCTTTGTGCTGTAGCTTGACTACAAAAAGAAGTATGAGGCCACCAAGAATAAGTGGATTTGGACTGTGGACAGACCCGACTTTATTCATGCTGCCAAAGTCAATTACCAACAGAGTGATGTAAGAGCTCATTGTCTTTCACTGCTCTCTTTTATCCCTGGTTCCACATGAAAAACGGAGGCTGAATAAAATATTCATCTTTACAGGTTGAATACAAGTACGACAAGGAAATGCTGAAAGGTTGTGTGATGCCTGTTACTGACGATAAGTACACAATTCTAGCCAAGCAGAACACTGAACTCTCCAGTGATGTGAGTGCAGATTGTTTATACAGTAACTAGTAAATGTGGGACAAAATTTAGTAAACTAAATAGATTATGTTTGCTCCTTCATCAGATCAAATATAAGAAAAAATATGAAGAGGCTAAAGGACACTACCTTGCTGTCCATGACACTCCTCAGATCCTCCATGCTAAATCAGTATCTGGTCTGGTTTCTGAGGTAGTGAAAGGACCTTATTGTAGTTAGATAAATCTTTATTTTACAATACAGTCAGTTTTTTTTTCATTTAAACATTCCTTTGCAGAGTAAATACAAACTGGCCAGCAAGAAGGCACGCCAGTCTGGCTCTTTCACCACCTTGCCTGAGACCCGTGACACAGCCCACAGCAAACTGGTGACCAAAATAACAAGTTCTGTAAGTACTAATCTTCAATATGTTCATACTTCTAGGAACTTATTCGGATTGGTAAGACTTTGCAAGACTTCACTGACTTCATTTAATCTTCCTACAGAATGTGTACAAGGATAAGTTTGAGAAAGCGAAAGGAAAGTCTGAGTACAACAGTATGACTGTACCTCCAGATGTGCAGCATGCCATGGATGTGGCCAAGAGCCAGAGCAATGTGAGTTTGTTCGTCATGAATAGAAAAACAATAACGCCTTCTCTATCATCTAGTGAGCTGATGAACATGTAAAGATGCCTTAAGTTTTTGATGTCCTTCTGAACCAATTAAGTTTTGACAAACAAAGTAACAGTATCTCTCCTTTCAGAAAAGAAAATGGTTCCTCCCTTGAGGAACCATTTGTCTGAGAGTGTAATGTTTATTAGTTGGTTGTTATTAGAGTTATAGTTTTCAGTTGGTTTATCTCTTTTTCTTATCTTTAATAGATCAATTATAAACAGGAAGCGAAGTCCAAACTGCATTACACACCTGTTGCTGATCGTCCTGATATTCTGAAGGCTAAACAGGCTGCCAAGCTCATCAGTGAGGTAATTTCCACTTTCCATTTGGGACAAGGCTTTTTTTTTTTTTTTTTTTTTAAACCTAACGCATGCAACATTTTGAATACATTTTGCTAGTGTTTCTGTAATTGACAGGGGAGAGCGAATGTGTTACTCAGAGGGCACATACAGTTTTGTTAACTTCAGGCCACTCATGGCTGTTGCAGTGTTAGAATTTCTAGAATTAGAATTAAAAGGTTTGGGTAAAATCTGTTTCCAATTGGGAGCCATGACAGTTCTTCCTAACTGCATCAAATGTTTTGCTGTGCTTATAGATCGGTTACCGTGACAAGGCTCGTCAGGAGGCCAGCCGTGGAGGATCACTGGTCAATCGTCCTGACATTAATTTGGCCACTGAAGTTTCCAAGCTTAACAGCCAGGTAATTTCTATTGCCCCTACTTTTAACAATCGCTAATCATAATTCAACTTCTGCTCTTTTTTATGTGCTGTACCATAACAACTGCCATGTTCCAAGTCAGGTGACATCGCTTTTATAATAGCTGTAGTAGTAGTGTTAAATGCTCCATCAGCGCTTTCCTTACCAACCAACATTAATAGCAATGTCTAATACTGTCTACGTAACTATTGACTATGTGTATTGACTGTAACCATGGATCTGTGTACATTTAGATGCATTTCACTTGTAAGCTTAACTCTGTCTCCATGTTCATAATAGTCACATATTCATGTGTTCATTCTCATCTTATTCAGTCTGTGTATTTCCCATCTGTTTACTATCCATTTTTGTCCTGTGTCATTCTCATTGCTTTCACCCTGCCATGTCACTGCGCTTTGCAGGTGGAGGCCCAGCCTTCCCTCCATGGAGTTGCCTCTTATGATACTCCCCAGATGCGGCATATTAAGAAAATGAGTGCTCTGACTAGTGATGTAAGGATGAACTCTGTACCTCAGGGGGAAAAGACCTTTGCGTTATGCCTCTCTATCGTCTGTCCTTGGTGGCACTCAGTGTTATCTTTAGGAACTCTAAAGCACTCCTTACCATCAACCCTCATTCCTACAATTTTGCTTCTTTCTGTTTCAATGTCCCACTCACTCAGATTTCACTCATGTCTCCTTTTTTGTGTTTTTCCTGCAAGCTTTTGTCTTGTTGCCAAGCATAGCTGAATAGTTCATTGTGTTATTTTCCAGTGAAATATAAAATAAATAATGACATCATCATTAGAATTATATAATCTGGCATCCCTTACGAAATAAGGACTGTGCAGATCCAGGGGGCCTTTGTGAGAGGCTGAGAGCACTAGATGGCATTGTTAATACACTATTGCTACAAGAAGGCACTTTTACAAAACTTAAATTTAGAATAAGTTTTTTTGGATCTACACATTCCTTATGAGTGTTTTGGTTTTGTTTGTTCTCACAACGTACAGTAATTATTCTTCAGATCTGGAAATACAGTTTGGAGAAAAAAGATATATGTATACAGTATGTATATTTGAGGGGTAACACAACCAACATCTGAAAGCTACAAATATTGGGCCCTTGTAACACATTTATTAATTATTTTTATGAAAATGCTGGATAGTTAATATATCTTTTAAAACTAGCATCAAAGTTTTGATGTAGTGTTGCTTTGGCATTTAATAAAAGACATTGTTTGAGACAGATGGTTCAGGGCTCTAAATGTTAATATTATTTATTATCTATTTTTCTTTTCTTTTTTAAATACAGCACATTCAGTTAAGAAAATCCTAATTCTAGGCTCCTCTGTCAAATAGATACAGTAATTACATATCCTAAAAGCTAACAATATCCTCATTGACAATTTATAATCGACATTATAAATGTATAAAATGAGTAGACCAAGAATATTACCTTTCACATTTAAATTTTTTCACATTTCTAAAGAGATACCTACTACAAAAATACCTAAATACAGTATAATTATTATTTAAAAGAAACTATACATAAATCCTTCAGCATTACTAGTAATGAATGTGTTGTGAAGTCCCAATGTTAATGTCCTCCAGTTCAGATCTGGGTGTTGTGCTTGATATCTGGAGGATATCCGGAGAAGTTATCCATCTGAAACAGAATGTCATGTTGTGACTGTATATATTTTTTATAAATTGGTCTCCACCGGCATCTTCAGATTTTTGACTGCTTGACTATTGTAGCAAATGAAAGTGCATGTAACTAATGAGGGAATGTATCTTTTGTTTTTGGATGAGAATTATGGCTTACTGTCCCTTCATTATTTTCATTATTAACTCCAAATTCTATTTTTCCCCAAAAAGTTGAAATACAAAGAGAAGTTTGACAAGGAGATGAAAGGAAAGAGGCCAGAGTATGACCTGAAGAGCAGTAAGATTTATCAGACTTTGAAGGATGCCAATACACTTGCAAGTGAGGTATGTACTTTAGATGATATTTATAGCTGTCTATAATCCAACAAGAATATTAGTGATTTTGCCATTGTAAAAGCATGCATAACGATAATAAAGGCTGCAAAGTAATTTATGCTATGTGTCTTGCAGGTGAAATATAAGGGTGACCTGAAAAAGATCCATAAGCCTGTGACTGACATGTCTGAGTCTCTGGCCATGCAGCACAACCTGAGTACCAGCAAACTGGCTAGTAATGTAAGATTTCCCCAACCCTCACCATTTCCCCTTTCAGCTTTCTTTAACACCATTCCTTTAACAGCATCATAACTAACATCTATTATCCTCAAAGATGTAGCTCACGTCAAACTTACCCATTGTGAAGGACATCATCTGGTAGTGACCCTCACCTGCCTCATCTCTGACTCCAAAACTCTTCTCTAACTCGTAGTTAGTCTTAACCTTTCACATTTGTGCTCCCTCAACCTACATATGACCACAGAACCAAACTAAAGTCATCCTTAATTTTCCAAAGAATAATTCTAAAAAAGAACTAAAAACGAACCCCTTGGATAACCCTTCTCCCTCCATTTATCCTATCTATCTATCTATCTATCTATCTATCTATCTACAATATTAAACGTCTTTGAAACCTTATTTTGCGACAATTTCTCAAGGTTCTCAACAATTACAGTTGTTCGATTTTATTTTTTTTCCACAGAAGTTCACATTTAGGTTTTTTTTTTTTTTCCCTCTGTATTTTATTTTTGTTTTATTTTACTTTACTTTTACCAAAAAAATTTTTATTTTATTATTTTCATTTAATTAAATTTTACTTTATTTTAGTCCAGTTTAGTCGAGTCAAGTAAGTGAGAAGTGTTTTAGCGCTAATCGAATTAGTTAGTGTTGTTCGACTGAGTTACTTTGCTTGGGGGTTCCCTCAGTACCAGTACAAGAAGAAATTTGAGGAGAGTAGAGGTCACTACCATTTGATTCCTGACACTCCTGAGCAGCTCCATCACAAAGAGGCTTCAGAGCTGCAGAGTAATGTAAGTCACAACATGGTGTAAGTTCTGGCCTCAAATCAAATCACCTGAAGTGTGTGTGTGTGTGTGTGTGTGTGTGTGTGTGTGTGTGTGTGTGTGTGTATGTGTGTGTGTATTCTTGTGTTTATACATGTGTTTAAATCAAAATAGTCTTTGAAATAATTCTTCTTTTAAGCTTTTTCTTAAAAACAATGAATACTGCCCCAGAGCAGTTACTTCTGTACTTTTTTATTTGTCTGGGGTAAATTGTGCAATAAACCTTTTTAGAGTTTCTGTTTTGATGATTTTTATAGAAGTAGTAAAACACATTCACATACCATTTCAGTAAAAAAGAAAATAAGCTGAAGTTGCTTACAGTATGTGTTGGAGTGACCACAGACTTGAATACGCTTGTATATTTTTCGTATAGTATTAACATTTGGAGTACTTAAAATTATTTACTTAAAATTATAATGTACTGTATACCATATGTCAGAAAATCTACTTTAAGCTTCACTAACACTTTTACCAATGTTAACTGTTTATGAAGTTCAAAATTAATGAACAGTTAAGTGCATTTACCAAACTTTGTTTAGGCATACTTTTCAAACAATATATTTTCCTTTCTACTAAGTGTTCCACATGTGTTTTATCTTTGGGATTTTCTCAAAAATCAGGTGAAGTACAAGGAGAAATATGAAAAGGAGAGAGGAAAGGCCATGCTGGACTTTGAGACTCCGACTTACGTCAGCGCCAAAGAAGCACAGCATATGCAGAGCCAGGTAAGTAACTGATTAGTTACTAAAGGATCTTATAGTGGTGATTCAACTTTGCATGTAGATTCTTATATTTTATATTTTGGAAATTCAACCTTTTCAGATGTATTAACTAATATTAAGAAAAAAACAGGTTTATTGCTTTAATAGTTAAAGTCTTAAAACCAGCAAGACACAATTGACCCTTAGGGCTTGAGGAGGTGGTAAAGTATGTTTTGTTGTCTGTCATATGTTTGTGTTTTATGTACGTTGAATTCTTTAAGTGGGTGTATTTAATTTCAGCCATTCCCTGTTCAGCTTCATGCTGATTTTAGAGTATGGGAATAAGAAAACAGCATTCATCCGAGGACCTGTTCAAACCAACCGAGGTTGTGTTAAACCTGTCACTGAGGATTCATGTGTCTTTTACTCTCTTATCTTTGTGGTGGATAGAAAGACTATAAGAAGGACTTTGAGGAATGCATGAAAGGCAGGAACCTCTCGGGCCTGGAGGTCACTCCGGCAATGTTACATGTCAGACATGCCACCAAAATTGCTAGTGAGGTAACAAATGGACCAGTCTATATTTTGTTCCTCCTTTCCCAGTAATCATACTAAGACCCACCAAACGTTATACAGTATTCCTGGTCACAGCTGAGTAGGTTGTGGTTGGTTTGCATGGTTTTTACCACCCAGTTATAATACACCCTATAATACTTTGTTCAACTTTCTGTCAATGTAAATGTTCATTTTTCATTTGTGAGTCTGTTTGTCAGGATTGTCTTTATTTCTGTTGACACTCTTCTCCACATCCACATTGATTACCACTGAATGTGCATTTTTATTAACATGTATATAGTCTTAGCTTCTTGTTTGGTTTATTTCTAACAGTGTATGAGCATAAAATATATTTTTTTATATTTTCTTCTGTTCGCATAAGAAACACCTGATAAAATGTGTATTCACCAATGCCTTTGTTCAGCCTTTAAAGCACATTTAAAAAAAAAATAATGCAAGCCAATTCTAAAGTAACAAACTGAATTAGCAATAAACAATATCTGGAACATGTTACACTCTCAGAACATGTATACATCTGGAACATGTATATCCTCAGAAATACACACAGCTGGAACAGAGGCATGGTGACATTGAGCTCCATTAGTGAGCAGTGCTGTGTTCGGTACTACACGCCTGTGCCTTGCCGTGTGCTCTCTGTGCAGTTTCTCTATTCTTCTCCACCCTGTAGAAAGAGTATAGGAAGGATCTAGAGGAAGGGGTGAAGGGTAAAGGGCTTACAGTGCTAGAGGAAACCCCTGAATTGCTAAGAGCAAAGAATGCTACTCAGATCCTCAATGAGGTAGGAATGGCTCAGGCTGAAGCCATCCCGCGTCTCACTCTTATTCACCTTGTTGAAGTCATGACTCTTTTGCCTTTTTACCACACTAACAGGGCTGCACTGATTGTGCTGAGTCCTGATTCTTTGCTAACCACTAAAATTTCCACTTTCCTAATGGATCACTCCATCCAATCATTTAACCAGGTTTGGTAATAAAACTTTACTGATCCCACTATGCTTCTCACTAAATCGTTTTTTGTTCTTTTCCCACAATTTCCCTGTTTTTAATCCTCTTATTTTTCTAACAGGACTTTACCCATACCCTGATGCTATTAAACAATAAGGGTCTCCTTAATGAAGCTGTTTAACATCTAATATTAATCTTAAAGCCTTTATGCAGATATGTAAATTTTCCTAGCTGCCATTTTGGAGCTTTGCACATGCAGTATTCTTTATTTTAAAGCAATATGATTGGACCATCATTAACATTCTTCATAACATCTCCACAGAAAGAGTATAAAAAGTCACTGGAGCAAGAGATAAAGGGCAAAGGAATGTTGGCGTTGGCAACTGATACTCCAGACTTCATGAGAGCACGAAATGCTACAGATATCCTCAGCCAGGTTAGTGGACCTCTAATCTGTCATTTTGATGAATAATGTTTCAGTTTTCTTGCAACTGACTTTCTACTTGAAATATCAACAAAAATTTTAGAGAGCTATTCATCAACATCAACAGCAATAAAACGCTTTTTTTTTTTTTTTTTTACTTTATTTAAATGGTATTACCTTTGGACTTTTATCATGCACATCTTATAGATTGTACCTTAAAACCTTTTTTATGTATATTGTAATTTTTTTTAAATACATCAGATCCCTGTAAGGCCGTGGTTCTCAAAGTGTGGGGTCGTCCCTCTAGTGGGGAATACAGACATGACAGGTGGGGCGCAATGAACGGGAGGGAATTAGTGGAAAAATAATAGGAAAGTACCTATTCTAATTCATGCTTTTCTTTATTGACAATGAAGAGCGTACGCTCAAAACAATCACACACAAATAAATGGATCATTAATACAAGTAAATTGAATTGAAACCTGCGCGACCCACTGGGCAGCGCTGCGCGACCGCGTCGACCATCAAGGTACATTTTACCCAGCTGGGATGCGCACGTACAAACCAGGCATGGCAAGGGCGGAAACAATATTAAACAGTTCTGACATTTTAAATAAAAATTGAGTAGCGCAGGTTTGTGATTCATCACTGCGCTATCCAGATAGTCGCGCTGCGCTGTATTTGCGCAGATATTTGGTTCAATCGGGTGCCACGGTTTCGTCCCACCATTGATGTGTTTGACTTCACATACACTTCGACAATGGAAGAAGACGCTGCAGCAGCAGTGAGTTTGCTTACATGTGACGAAACCAAGAACGAAGAGATTGTAAAGAAAAAAGCTGCATCGTCTGTGGTGTGGAATAAGTTTGGTAATAAGAAAAGTGATACGAATGAGATGAACGTGATTTGGAAGGTACGCAAGTGCACTGTTTTAACAAGCGGTGGAAACACATCAAACCTTTTCTATCATTTGAAATCCAGGCATTCAAACAAATATGGCCAAAGTAAAAAAACCCAGCAATTCACAGTTAAAATAAAATTACATTACGTAAAACAGTTTCATTGTGTTAAAATTTTTATTTATGCATTTTCAGATACAAATTGCTATATTGTGATATACATCATTATCGAGGTAGAAAATAGCTACTACCATGATAGAAGATTTTGGTTATATCGCCCACCCCTAATGAAGTCTATCTTGAGCTTGGATTCATGGTGGGAATGGTGGGGGCAGAAGAGAGACCCGTGTGTGTTTTGTGTCTTAAGCCGCTGGCAGCAGACCGCATGAGACCCAACAAACTAGGATACAGACAGCAGGAGTAACATGGTAACATCTGAATCAGTGGACAGCAAAGCACAAATGGCTTCATTCAAAGTTACATACAGAATTGGCCAGTGCAAAAAAACTACAAACGATTGCTGAGCAGCTAATAAACATGGGGTCAATTATTGAAAGATAAGTGACAACGTAAGCCTTGTATAACAATTGCACGTGTATTTAACTATTTTGAACTTGGTGTTGTTTGATCTTATTGGTTTAGGAATTGATATTTCAATAAACAGTAAATTTGGCCGATTTCGTTATTATTTTGTTGACAAGTGGGGCTTGAAAATTCGCTCAGCCCCTTAAGTGGGGAATGACAGAAAAAGTTTGAGAACCACTGCCGTAAGTTCATCTCACAAATTTTACTATATTAGAACATTCTAACGTTCCATTGTAAATTACTTATTCCATGCTTATGAAGCCCTAATGTCACAAACATTTTATGTTACCATCAAGTAAGAGCTTTTTCTCAGCTGACACCTGTGTTTTACAGACTAAGTACAAGCACAATGCTGAGCAGGACAGGGCCCTCTACACCAGCGTGATCGACACCCCCGACATCATCCATGCTCAACAGATCAGGAACATCGTGAGCCAGGTAATGGCTTGTAGACAAACCCCGATAATGTGATATTTTCCTAGGAATAATAAGTAACAAATATAAAATGAACCTATTCATTTATTTACTGTATATTCTTATGTAGAAATAATATCTTGTGGCATCCATAGTTGCTTCACAGCCATCATTAATGTTTCCAAACAGAAAAAGTACAAGGAGGAGGCAGAGAAGACCATGTCTCACTACAATGCAGTTCTGGACACTCCCGAAATGCAGAGAGTGCGGGAGAACCAGAAGAACTTCAGCACTGTAAGTTTTTCCAATTATCTTGTCTGTGTTTTTGTTTCTTCCTCCTCAGTTTCACAGACAAACGTTCTGGAATTGTTAACCTGTATTAATTACTTCCATCTCATTCTTTCAAAAAGATATCCATGATTAACTGCAGTGATTGTGTTCATTTGAACATAATTGAAGCATTATTGAAGCATTGCACTTTTTCTGTCTGCAGTGCTTTGACTGCACTTGTGCTTTTTTCTCTGTAGCTTCAATACCAGATTGACCTTAAAAACAGTAAGGGCAGAGTAACAGCAGTACAGGACACCCCTGAAATGCTTCGTGTTAAAGAAAATACAAAGAATTTCAGCTCGGTACCTGTTCATTAAGTATATTTTTACTCCTTTTATATGCTTTTTTCTAACAGCCTACTTTCGTCATTTTCTCTTTTTTGAATTTTTTTTCTTTTACTCTCGCTATAATCATAAGTTAACAGTCCCTGACATGCAGCCCAATTCCTCTTTCATCTAGGCCTAATTTTAGCTATTAACTTTAGACTACCAGTTTGGAGACTAACTTAATGTTAAAGCTCAGTTGATTTGTTTGGGAGATCCACCCTAACTATTTTAGGAACTAAAACTTTAATCCATTTTTACACAGCTGCCAGCTGTTTTGCAGATGTGCATGTTTCCAAACCATGATATGTAAATATATGTAAAATATTCATATGCATCAATTTATGTTTTTCATTAAAATTCAAACTGCCCTCTATAGAAAACACAAAGAGAAAACAAAATTGTCTTAAAAAATGTGTAATATTTTTGCCTTTGCGTTTTTAAAGATTCATTATAAGGTGGATGTGGGAGGAGGAACTGCTATAGCAGAAACACCTGAGATGGAGAGAGTTAAACGCAATCAGCAGGCTATTAGCACGGTACACTGTGGTGTGACCCTACCTTAGCCTTTTCCCACTCACCACATTCCCTTGTGAATACTCATCACTACCAAGATAGGACAAGGATACTACATTTCAGTCCATTTTAATCATTTCAGTCCATTTTAATCATAGATTTAAAAATCATTTTAGTAAATTCATTGTAATGGAATAAATAAAAAAAAACATCCCAATACTTTAATCAACTAAAGGTTTGGCTATGTATTTAAATATTAATATGCTCCATAACTGAGTCCCACATAATTTCATACTGAGTGGTGTGTATATTTCTTTTAATATAATTTTCCCACTTTTGCTTAAAGGTGGTGTTTGTAAAGCTACATGCCACTTACATCAGCCCTTCATTAAATCACATAAGACTGTATAAACCTTTATTAAGGTTTAATTTCACATGTGAAATGTCTCATGAGAACATTTGCACAGTTATTTTGAACCGCCGTGCCCTTTGGTGGTTAAATGTGAGTGATATTTCAGGTTATCATTCAGATGTTGGAATAAACCTTTCTAAATAATTATCTAAGTCAGTCAGTACTAGTAGTCAGGAAGGGCTAATGTAGGTTTCCTGTAACCCTATGTAAAGTGTTTTCCATAGTTTTGCCAGATACCTACTTAATGCCTCTTGTTTTATAATTTCTCTTTTATTTCTATGTCACAAATGAAATGGAATACGAAATAGATAAAATACAAGGACCATCTAGGTCAAGGTATATCTATACCAGATCTTCCTGAAGTGAAACGTGTGCAGGAGACTCAGAAGAACATAAGCTCGGTAGAGTTTCTTTGGATCTATTACGAGTATCCCCCTCCCCTTAATAATTTTAACCTGTTTTTTTCCCTTCTTCTTGCTGAAGATATTACTTTCCGACTTCATTGGTTTAAAATAATGTGCTACATTTTGCAAGGAATAAAACACTATATGGAATGCTGTTATCATTATGAAAAAAACAATCAACAGCAGGGATGTGTGTGATGCCATTATCAGCCGGAGGTTTTGTTTTCTGTATAAAAGTGCATCCTAAAGTGTTTTATTCCATCTGAATTTTTATACCACAGCAATTTGTCAAAGATTTTCGTATTCGTTAATGGAAGAGTCAATTAATGAAAGACGTTTTAAATTAAAAAAAACTTTATTTTTTAACTCCATAAAGTTAACATTATGTTGAACGTTTGCAAGACAAGTTTGTTCCTGTTATCACTTACGATATAACTGATATAAAAAGTTTTTTCTACACAAGGCTTTTTTTTTCTTTTTCTTTTTTGCCATTTTTAAAAGAGGATGTATGTAACTGAAAAACTGCAAATTACTCTCCTATCCTAAAGCCTTTCCCTTCTTTCCCTTCTGTCCCAAAACTTTTTCAATAATTGCTAAATAAATATCTAATCACTGAAATCCTATAATATTAATACTGTAGAGACAATAATTTATTAGAATGACCACATTAACATAATGTGGGTTTTGCATTACAAATGTTTCTTTAAAAAAAGTTTTTTCAAAGAAAAATGGAAAGAAAAAGGAAAGATCGCCATCAAACCAATCAGATTGATCAGATTCAGGAAATTGATAAGTGCTGTGGTATAATACTCTCTAATCCTCTAGCACTTTATATTCTGTTTGATTCCACAATCTTAATTACCCCACCTTTGTATGATTTTTTTTTTATTCTTTCTTTTTAAATATCCATTTTAACAATCATATGTATAAACAAAATTTGTAATATTTATATGAATAACAGATTGTATGACACTTTTTTCAGGACCAATTGTTTAATCCTTTTTTTTTTTTTTATACTTATTTAAAGATTCAATACAAGGCGGATTTAGGAAGTGGAACTGCAGTATCAGAAACTCCTGAGATGGAGAGAGTTAAACGCAATCAGGAAAATATTAGCATGGTACACTGCGGTGTGACCCTTTCCCAACTACAATTCTGTCATCCATAAATCACCTTAGACAAACCTTTATTACTCCCTGGTTAACTGAAGTTCCTAAAAAGAAACAATGATTAGCACATAACATTTATTATAACACACATTTCTGAATATTTCACCAAGTTCAATGCTAATACTTCTAAAGTTCATGCTTACAATAACTTGGATTTCTTTTCCCATTTAAATTGCCTGAATATACGCTGCCTGGCCAAAAAAGTTCCTGTTTTAGAAGGGTCAAATTATTCGGCCATATCAAGCAAAGAGAACATTACAATTACTAGAATTGGATATAATATAAGTAATAATAATAATAAATATCTTATAATAAATTATTGTGATTAGAGGTCACTTAGACTTTTTCGTAAGAAAATGAACAGTAGAAATCCCATCTATGTGTAAAAGAGAAAGTACGATCATTTCCACACTCAAGGTGATAAAACCCCACAGGATTGGTACTAAATATCTGTGTGGCCAAAAACACTTGACAGAAGATGAATCAGAAATGTGTAGGGAAGCACATGAAGTGATGATATCCATCATGCATAGTGGCCACTGTACAAGCCTTGTTATGACCTGCCGTAGCTTCAGTTGCCCAGTTCTAGGCTCGGTGGTAATAAAATGAAGTCAGCTGATGACCTGAGTACACTGAATAACCAGGGTACCACATCAATTGGTTTGTTTTTTTCTTCCTTGATGGCAAATTCCAGTACTAAAACTGTGCAAAATGGTTCAGGGAATTTTTTTTACACATGAACTGGCCACCATATTGCCCACCATAATTAAAGCAATTAAGGGACTTAATCATTAATCTCATTATTATATAAACATATTTTTTTCTCACTCATGCATACTTCCATAAATTTGCTTTTCATTTTATGAAGCTGCTTTGAGACAATGGCCATTGTTAAAAGCACTATATGAATTAAATGTAATTTAATTTAATGAAAGCTAAAAGCAATGTGCAACTCTTTTGACCAGGCAGTATAGTATCTATATGTATACCCCTTAATGTGTTAGATTTGTCAGCAACACAAAAACAGTGTTTGTTCATCTTAGATGTGATGAGTTATAACATTATTTTCCATATACTCATGGAAAGATTATTGTCTTCTTTCTGATTGTTTTCAATCTTTCGCTGTTCTTTTTCTGATTTGCTTTATTTGTATCTTGCTATGTATCTTGTCTGCACCAAATCCGTTGGTAGATAAAGTACAAAGACATGTTGGGCCGTGGAACAGCTATATCCGACCTCCCTGAAGTGAAGCGAGTCCGAGAGACTCAGAAGCACATCAGTTCGGTAGTGGAAGCTAAACAGAGTTTATTTCAGAGTGCCTTCATCTGCATGAACTCTCACACTACCTCCATTGCATCCATATTGTCTGTCATGACCTGCTAATATATTCAAACCTTCCAATCAGCAGCCTCAAATCATCTATGCTCCTGTTTACTCCAAGCTTTCAAACTTGAAATCTTATAATCCAACACAACAGTAACCTTTTCTGCATATGTCTTATTTCTATGTTTACATAAACAGACTATAATTATCTGTCTCATATTTGCTTTTCTTAACCCCTCACTACAGGGTTCTCTCCGTATGTGCCATTTAACCTCCAAATGTGATGCTGTGAGTGGTGTTTGCTCACAAACATCTCCTTCTTCTGCTGAAGGAATGTTTGGAGCATGAGTGTGATGTGTGGTATTTGTGTCTCACTGGCCTCTCTATGGTCACTGTTCTTCTCCACTACAGGTGTTGTATAAAGACGCTTCTGGCAAAGGAACCCCTGTCGTATTCACGCCAGAGATGGAGCGGGTCAAACGGAACCAAGAACATATTAGCTCGGTACTCATCCAGGAAATGTGTGCCCTAAAATTCATGTTCAACATAACCTATCTAACTCCTTCCTTCTCGCTTAGGTGTCTAATAATATTAACTTCATCCTCCCACCTGCTGAATATAATCCATTAAATTATACGTGATGTGTGCGACCATTTCTAACTTCCTCTTGTTTTAACAGTTTCCCCTTGTTCTGTAGCACTTCTTTGGAATGGAACAAAAACATTCTCCATCTTTGTGGACCTACTGTGCTTAATCATTCATTTACTTCCGCAATAACACAGAGGTTTAAATGTTCTATGGCTACTGTCTTCATAGTCATGCTTCCCTCCCTCATGGAATTGTTCACCTTGAGATGTGCTCATAATTCATCATAGCCGGGAAAACAGCTGTATGTACTGTTCTTTCTGTCTCCCAGGTTCTATACTCTGACAGCTTCCGTAAGCAGGTTCAGGGCAAAGCAGCCTTCGTACTGGACACTCCGGAAATGAGGCGTGTGAGGGAGACTCAGCGTATCATCTCTGGGGTAAATTTCAGTTTAAGCACTTTTTTTTTTCTTTTTTTAAACACACAACTAATTTGGACATGAACATTTGCATTAACACTAGGGAAATGTCTGTCCCACAGGTGCAATACCACCAGGACTTTGAGAAGAGTAAGGGCAGCTTCACTCCCACTACCACTGACCTCGTGACCGAGCGTGTAAAGAGAAACACTCAGGACTTCAGTGACATCAGCTACCGCGGCATTCAGAGACGTGTGGTGGAAATGGAGAGGCAACGTGCTATAGAGCATGACCAGGAAACCATCACTGGTCAGCTCACTGCAACACGATAACACACTTAGAGCAGCATTACAAAACAACACCTGTATAGTTGGTTTATACCTCAATGTTTGGGTAGAATTTGCCAGTAACTAATTGTTGTGTGCTTTCTAGACCTGCGTGTATGGCGTACAAACCCAGGCTCGGTCTTTGACTATGATCCTGCTGAAGATAATATTCAGTCTAGAAGTCTCCACATGATGTCAGGTAGGTTACATGCTATAAACAGTACACAGTTACATTGCCCTGGCCGTAATTTGGAATCTTTATGTGCACATGCATTATCCAACACAGGTGGAAATGTCAATGTAATTGTCTTCTGTTGGAATAATTATTTTTGAAATATGTACTTTTTATAATAAAATCTTTACCATCCCTCACTCGCACATTTGTATTTAGACCTTTCAGTCAATTCCCACAATCATGGATCATACTTTTATATTATTGTCTGTAAAACATTTAATACAATTTATAAGACTTTTTTTTATAATAAAACATTTTTTATAATTTATAATCATTGCAAAAAATTATATTGGTGATATTGGTGTGTATTAAAGGTATTGTAATGAAAAAGGAAATTAACTGATTTAAAAAAAACATTTCAGTTGAATGAGATGGTATAATTTCAAATGCTGTATTACACCAAATTATACATTTGCCAATGTAAAAAATTGACCATTGATTCCAACTGGCCATCCATTTTCCATTTAAGTATAGACACTGACATTCACTCGTACAGGTTTATGAAAGTGCTACCAATTTAAATAAAAAATTTGACTAACACAATTATAAATTTTTCACAATTTTCTGCACCTCTCAGTTCAAGCTCAGCGACGTAGCAAGGAGCACTCTCGCTCGACAAGCGCCATGAGCGGTGTAGGTGATGAGAAATCTGAGCCATCTGAGACTGTTGACCACCACCAGTCCCACTACAGCAATGGATTCCTTTCTTCTACCATCAGTATGTGGACTAAACGGCTAAATGAGACATTTTCATTATTATTACTCCTATTAATAATGAAGCCTTTCTAAGACATTACTTCAAATAGTGCACTTTGTTTTACAGGCTACCAGCAAGCCAAGACAGTTGAACTTCAGCAGAGATCCTCTTCTGTAGTCACTCAGCAAACCACGGTGTCCTCTGTACCCTCACACCCCTCCACCACTGGGGTAACTAGAAGATAATGCATGCAATCTTTAAATTTTACACAACTTTTACTTTTCACCATGTAGTAATTTGAGTTTTCTACATACATTGCAACTTAGATCTGAAAAAGAATTTCTCTTTTAATAGAAAACTGTTCGTGCCATGTATGACTACATTGCTGCTGACAATGACGAGGTGTCCTTCAAAGATGGAGACGTCATATTGAATGTGCAGTCCATCGATGAGGGCTGGATGTATGGCACAGTGCAGCGTACTGGAAAGACTGGCATGCTGCCAGCCAACTACGTGGAGGCAATCTAAAGACTAGTGGGAGTATGACACATCCACAGGGCTAAGCAACTCAGGCATTTAGCTAGTTTATGTGTAGTTCATTGTAGGTTAGATTTAGAATAGTATTTATCCTGTTGGTCTGCATTCACATTATGTGCAATTTTGTTCATGCCTGTATCTGCACATCTTCAGTGGATGTGACATGAAAAACTGACAGTTATTAGACAGCTGTATTTATCTTTTATGTGCCAAACCCAACAGTACATATGAAAGCAAATTAAAGCCCATTATTTTTATATTAATGACAAATAATTGATTCAGGTGGTTGGAGGAAGGAGAAAAGCTTTTTTGCCTTTTCAAGCCTTGAATCTTTTACACAAGAAGAGATGGGCTTAAAAAAGAAAATCTATGACTGAACTAAAAGTGAGACACAAAAGGACAAAAATAAACTACGTAGACAGTGAGGAGAGACCAACAGGTCCCCACATACAAAAACGTTCAAGAAACAAGCCTCTTCCCTCCTTTGCTGATGGCTGGTCACAAGTTGCATGTGTGTTTTGTTTCTTCCAGTTCCCTAGGTCCAGGGTTCAAGCCATATTTTGGCTTAGTAGATAATAAAGCACACCACGCTTCTGCAGTAGATCTGTCTCTTGTCCTGAATATCAAGCCTTGTGTAAAGAAAGTTGATTTAAAATATATACATAATATTTAAATATATCCAGGTTTTTAGATGGCTTTATTAGACATAATTGCATGCAGCCACATGCATTTCCACTTTTAAAAATCCTTTTAAAACAAAAAAAAGAATTTGCTGAACTGTCCATGTGTTGTGTATGAAGTGATTCAATGAATAGTTAGCAATAGTAATAAAGAACTGATAACAGTAGTCAGTGTAAGAATTTTGGTTTATGTTATAGAAATAGAATAAAATGCTAACTATCCTAAATAAGGCTGCCACTAACTGAAATCAGAATTGGGTTTTTATTTCTTTTTACACCAACACTGTAACAGACTAAAGATCACAGGCTGCATAACTTAACTATTTGTAAACTCAAATTCTACATGGCAGGAGATAATCTGAAAAAATAATGTGACCAATAAAATGTGCAAGTTGGATTACCCATGAAACAATCATCTTGGAAATGGAGGGTGCATCAAGATTGACCATGTGACCTACAAATTATCGATGTTCCCAAATTCTTCAAAGAAAAGAAAGAAAAAAAAAAAAAGGACCACTGTATCAATCATACTGGTAAATTCTCTGGTGAAAACAACAGTCTTATACCTTAAGTCCTTTATTTAAACAAAATGTATTGTAATACTAAAAGTGCCATCTGCATGAATTTCTTTAAAAAGCGGCAATAAAAAGGCTAAAGCGAGGCCCATTTATCCATATAATGCTCTCAGAATATGAATATGGTACAAGCTATAAATGTCCAAGTGGGTATTTTTAGACCAATCACATCTGTCTGGAAAATAAGTTGTTAGAAGATCCACAGCTAAAAACAATCACTAAAAACAAAGTAGTCCACAGATAACATGTTAAAAGCCAGTCACTGAGGCATGTTCCATGTAGAAGGCTGAGGATCAGAAGGCTGGCTGCCATCATGACAAACTGTCCTCAAGGTTCCTGATCAAACGTGACTGAAGATGATCCACAATACTTCTCATCATGCCACTGAGTTGTTCATGCATCAGACCAAGTTCTCTTGGGGAACAACGACCGAGCTCCTCTTGGGTTAGACGAGCTCCCAGAGAAGCAACATCCGACAGAACCGCCACAGACATTGGCTCCTCTTGTTTGTGCTCTACAGTTGGTTTCACTTCTGAAGAGATGACTTCTGCAGTAAAATAATAAAATTAATTATTTAAAAAAACCCTCATATCAAATGTTTTATATTATATAGTACACTAGTTCACTATTCTTTCCAACATGATGATGCAAGTAATTTATACTGTTAGTCCATCAGCTGTACCTTGTCCATCTCCAGGCATTTGGTCCTCCTCTTGATTTGGAGCAGCAGTAGTCTCCTCAGGTTCAGAAGTCATTTTCTCCATTTCATCAAAGCTTTTCAGGTCATCTGGCCGTCCTTTCCGCTTAAAGCACAAATCAAACAATCACTAAATACAAGATCAACTAAGCAAAACATTCATAACTAAACAAAATCACTTGACTTCACTTTACCTGCTGCTCATGGTAGGTTTTCAAAGCTTTTTTAAGATTCGACATCTTAGGTGAGCGAATAGGGAGCGACTTGATCTCATTTGGGGATAGAGCACTCAGATCTCCAACGGTTTTAATATTCCTAGCACGCACAAGCTGACCAAAACCTCGAGGCCTACGTACAAAGAAAAACATACTGTGACAAGTGAATAAAATAAATAAATAAAAAATAAAAAGGGACTGCAGTCATTTTTATTCAGTCAAGATGTAAAAGTACACACAGAAAATACATATTTTCAGAAAAGAAGCCATTTTTTAAAGCTCTCAACATTAGTTTGTCTATATGATGTTAAATCATGAGAGTCATTGGGTGAAAAAAGGTCAATTGTCAACATGTCTACACTGACTCATTTACTGCACTCATTTACTAGAACAATTACTAAACAATAGAACTTACCACATTGAGGAGGAAATCTGGGGCAGAACAGCCTCCACAGGAGTGGAACAGCAGACAAGGGCGGGATAAACGCAATCCTTTGGAATGGGGCGTGGCTCCTGACTCATTTCTGAGATCTGTTGCCAGGTTAAATATTAATGTACACTTTGTATGGACAGAACATCCTAAGCCATCTTCTGAGTCTAGCTTAATGAGTGATGGTCAATGCACAAAGTATGAAAAATTAAGCTAAAAATGTTGAAGTAAAAAAGGCAAATACCAGGCATTTCTTTGAACTCTTGTAACCTGGACTGCGAAGGTTGCGAGGACTGATGGTCAACAGGCCTTTTGTAGGTGTTGTAATATACTGCAAGATGATTCAAATTTCAGTATTAAAGAATGAAAGAAAATTGCAAATGATGTAATTAATTACAATACAGTCATAATACCTTAGGCTGCCCAATAGCTTTTGATTTTGGAGAGCTGGTCCGTATTACTGGACTACGGCGGTCAATATCATCTGCCAGTTCCTGCTGGTATATTGGGTTTGCGAATGATACTCTTCGAGACTATTTATTTAAAAATAAAAAACACTAGGTGTAAGTATTAATATAAACAGCAATATTTACAAGGCATTGTACCATTTTCTTTCTCCCTCCCTCTTTGTCGAGCTTCCTGTGTAAAACAATGTCTGGACTTCATATTAACTTTAATAGGATTTGCGGTCATCAGATATCGGCCAAATAAGAGTGTTCCCTGGTGAGTCAGATTTCTCTCAAGGTTTTTCCTCATGTCATCTCAGTTTTTCCTTGCTCAACAGGGACAAACTAATATTTATAAAAAGTATACATATTTCCTTACATATTTCTAATTAATTTCCTATTTTTTCTTCTGTTAAAAAAAAATTCCATGAAGATGCTTTGGACAACGACCGTTGTTAAGCACTATACAAATAAACTTTTATTATACTAGAATTATGCTTTTGACCTTCAATAAACCATTTTATTTTTTAAAATACTACCTTAATAAGAGGTGATGGAGAATCTTCTTCACACTGCCTCTTCAGTCCTTTTTTCAGTATGCTTGTAGATGGAGAGGCTGATGGTGACCATACACCACGTGTTACACTATTACTGGGACTCTGTCTCACTTCTGTATTGCTACAAAGAGAATCTGAAGCCATCTGCTTGGGTGGGGAGTCCAAGCCTGATTCCATTGCAGCAGTTTGTGGAGGTACAGATGCTTCACAAGGTTTAGCTATCTCAGCCTGAAGATCTTTGTCTATCTGTGTTGCTTCACCATCATCCTGCTCTTCTTGATTACTGTCAAATTCAGAAAGCACAAGTTCCTCCTTTTCGGTCATCTCACTTTTTTCTTCATTGAGAACCATTTCCTCCTGACTGACAGGTGTTTCAGACTGTTCCTGGCAGAAAGGTTTTTCCTGCACAAATTGACTTTGGCTTGGCGACACATCTGGCGCACTTGAAGCATCCAGTGTTTGCTCCTGTCCTAATGTGTTTTCTACAGAAAATGTATTGTGTTCTGTTTCTTTAAGTTTATCCTCTGTGACATCTACAACATTGTCTTTGTGGTGTTCCTCTGCCATTGCTATACTTTTCACATCAGAGAATTCAGAAATGCTTTCATTATGCTTTTCCACTGGGCTCTCAATAGGCACCTCTGCTTCTGGTAGGTTGGGCAAGCTTGGAGAAGACTGTACATTAGCAACGTCAGGACTACCATCTTGGAGGGCTTCGCTCTCCTTTTCCGGTAAAACAGATGTAATAGTGTTCAACTCAGCCTCAGACACCAGGGTGCTGGGTTCAAGCAGATGCTGGTTTTCCTTTATATCCTCGATGTCTTGAGAACTATTGCATTGTTCTTTTGAAGACGTGCTGCTAACTTGGTGGCAGTTACAGTTTGTGGAGCGTCTGCGTCCACGACCTCTTTTATTATGTGGACATGTACGCAATTCCGGAGCCTTTAATTCAACTTTTGCTGGTAGCTGTAGGCTGTTAAGTGGAGATAGAAGGGTTTCGCTCTCAACATCTCTCTGTTCCAGAGTAGCGTTAAGTGACTCCTTCTGATCAGAAGCTGTTTGCATTATTGTCTCTTTGTCACTTTGTTGCTCATCAGCAGCTGATTTTAAATCAGAACTGTTAATCATTTGGCCTTCAGCAACAAGGGGCTCATCATCATCAGCTTTGTGAATGTCTTGAACCTCATTCAGTGGGCCAACACCTAAACAGGCCTCTGACTCATTCTTAGAAGTGTCCATTGGAACGGAAGGGATAACGGAATCTTCCTTGCCCAAAATATCCAAAGGAGGGTTGTCACTAACCACTGTGCTGGGCATCACTTCAGACAATTTAAGCCTTCTAGCCCTTTTAGGTCTTTGTCTATCTCGGCTATCAGACCCATCAGACTCCGAGTTCTCAGCAGATGCCAACAAGGCTTGAGATGACCGTCGAGTTCTATATTTGCCAGGCCCTTGAGAATTGTCCTGTGACTCACTGATCTCATTTCCCTCTGAGCACTCAGAATTGACCGAACCTGAATGAGTAGTGTCTTTATTGATGCTACTCATCTCTTCTTCAGCCTTCTTCCTCCTACCCAATTTGCGTTTTGGAAGTGATGGTGTGTGAGCTGGACTTGGGGCAATTAGCCCTTCATTTCTATGCACAGGCTTATCTTTTTGTGCTTCAGCTGCATCAGACCGTCTTGCTCTCCTAGGTCTGCCAGGTGACCGGTTATCAGCATCAGACGCAGAGCCATCCACTTGCTTGGATATCCCTACTGGAGAGTCTAACTGAGAGTCTTCAGATCTTTCTCTTTTGTCTGAAACATCTACATTAGCATTGGATACTCTGGTCCTCCTTACAGGCCTGCTATTTGACGGACTATCTGACTGACTAAGTGGAGACTCATTTTTATCATCTGTTTGACTTAAAGACTGTTTATCAGGCAGCTCAGTCTGGTTAACCTCTTTACTCCTACTTCTTCTTCTGCTTCGTCCCTGCGGTGAGGAGCCAGCCAGAGCTGGTTCTTGTGAATCTCTCTGTTCATCTTTCTGTTCGCTATCCTGCAATTTGCCACTTTCATTTAAATTCTCTTCAGGGAGTCTACTTCTTCTGGTTCTTGTAGGCAAAAGCGCTGCTTTCTTGGCAGGTGTAGACGTTTGTGCATCATTTGAAGTTGGTGTTTTAACAGTAGTCTTTTTCTGCTGCTTGCTTTTTGATTCCGGATCTTCCCCAGGCAGGATAGGTTTACTTCTGCGCCTACCTGACCTCCTCGGTTCAACCTGACTTGAATCCTGAGAAGCAGCAACATCAGATTCCCCACTAGGGGAGGCAATTTCCATGTTCACGTCCTCACTGGATTTATCTGGAGACTTGTTACCAGTATCAGTTGCCTCTTTTAGCTCTTGGGTTTGAGTGTCTGGAATCACATCATCTTCATATTCTGTGCCTTCACTTGAACATTTAGCTGGTTTTAACATTTCCTGTATTTCCTTATTTTGTCCAACAGACTGATTAGAAGAATCCTGGGTAATATCAGTTGTTGATTCTTTAGGGTCGTCTTTCCCAGTTTCTGGCTGAGAGTAAGAGGCAGGTGGGAGCAATTTGGAGTCATTTTGTGACTTTGGAGGCTCCTGACTACAAGAAATCCTAGTGAGGGGGCCAGTAAATTTTTCAACACTTGGGGAACTAGCTGGTCTTCCTTCTCCATATTTTTCAAGGGTGATGAAAGACTGACGTCGACTGTTAGGCTTTGGTGGAGTACCAGAGATCATGTCGGATGAACCGGACACATTTGGGCTTTGGCTCTCTTTATGGCTTGCAGAATCATTAAGTTCACTTGCATCCAAAGTTGTGACATCTGCAGAAGACAGGCCCTCAGTAGTTTGGTCATTTTCATTTGTTGCTTTGTGTTGTGCAATTGTATCTGGACTGTTCTCTAGAACCTTCTGATCATGGCCAACAGCCGATGCCTCGTCCTTTAAATCCTATGGATTAAACAAAAATAGCCAAGTTATTACTTCTTGTATTGCCTATACAATAACGCACCATATGCACAACAGATGTCTTCAGTCATGTCCAAAATACAGTATACAGCCTTACCTTCAGTTCGGTCATTGCAACTTTTTTGGTCTCAGCTTGTTCATGTGTTGGAAATTTGTCCCTAAATGGAAACACATGCAGGCAAACAGCTCAGCACTAAAAGGGATAAAGATGCCGAGATAATGAAACTTGCTCAAAAACAGTACATACATTGATTCCTCTTGGCTTTGAGTGTACTGTGTAAATGCCGTAGTATCCAAAGATGCATCCAAATTGTTGTACATAGCAGGGATATCAACTCTAAAAAGGAAGAACAAAGCAGTAGATCAAGTACAAGAAGTTTTACTGGAGCACAAAACCTGGAATGTTTCTTCAATACCTTTTCGTTCTTTTGACCTCCTTCTGATGTTCAGTCAACACTCTTTCCTTTGCCTCAGGTGGAATGAAGACAAAATCTACTGATGCTTCCTCCTCAAGAACTTCTTTTCGTGGCAGCTTTGGAGAACCAAAATCCAGTTTCACCTGCAAATGTTATCCCACCATCAGCTAAAATATAATGATATAGTTAATGAAATCTAGTTAAAGAGCTCAGTCACTTACAGATACTGGCTTGGAGGGTGTTCCAGAGCTCTTTTCCTTTAGCTCTGCTGCCCTGGTTAGTAAGGATTCTCTCTTCCCTACTGAAGTCACTGTAATCCCACTAATTTTGGCATCAAGCTGAGAACATTCACTCTGTGCAAAACAAAAAGAACTATTTAAATGTATTTTGCTAAAGTAAATTAATTGCATTTGTAAAGTCAAATAAGTTAAATTATAATTGTAAACAAAATTAGTTCAACTACAATACATAGACAATGCATCGAATTTAATAAGCCTAATACATTTTTAGTCTTAAAAATAAGAGCATGTGTTTTCCACCCATCTTTAAAGGTTATCAACTTAATTACCTCTTCAAGCTCAACAGTGAAGTTGAATTGTAAGAAAATAAAACTTCCATAAAAAAAAAAAAGGGGGGGGGGGGGGGGGAAATGGGAGTTGCTCTACATGTCCTTTGGGGTCTTCCAGACTATTTTCAAGTTTGGACAGAAGCTGATCTTTATGTATGCCACCTGTCAAAAGTTTGTACATGCCTTCTAATTCCATGGTCTTTCCTGACTTTTATTTCTTTCTACACTGTAAAACAATGCGGACGGCATCCAAAATATGCAATAATCTATTAACCGTTGATATTGAGATGTGTCTGTAAAGCATTCATAACGGCTCTAATCGGAGGTGCTGTTAAATGATTTTTGAGGCTGGTAATTTCTCAGAAGTAAGTTTTGGTCTTGCTTTCCTGGTATCGTCTTAATGAGAGCCAGGTTCATCATGGTGCTTGATGGTTTTTGCAAATGCATTTGACACTGTTCTTGCAAGAACTAAATCAAGAACAGCCAACCTTCGTGTCTTAAAACAGCAAGTGACTTTTGAATTGTTGTCACTTAATTCCATATGTGTTATTTCAGTTTCAAAATCTCTAGGATGGTTCTAGAATGAAGGGGGGAAAAAAGATCAAATTTGTGTCCAAACGTTTGACTGGTACTTTAGAAGAATAATCTAATCTGAAATCGCATCAAATGTATTTATCTTCATTAGGTTAATTTTTTTAAGAAGTTGTCATCTCCTACGTAAACCCTTACAAATGGTGAAATTCCACCAAGGAACAGTGTCTTACAAAGTACACCATTAATGCACAACATGGAATATAATTAAAGTGTACATAACTTACTAAGTATTACAAGTTTAAATATTAGATTTTTACTACTGTGATTCTGTTTAGAAATGAACTTACAGAGCACTGGCCGCTGAAATCCTCAAAGTTTTCAACTGCTTGAAAACCAGGTAAGATTAGAGGAGACTTCTGCTTCGCTTGACTTAAAATAGGCCTAGAAGACATTTTTCTTTCATTAGTCAAAACTTTTTCCATTATTAATAGAATAGCTTTCAATTTTTACATATACAGTTGAAGTCAGAAGTACATACACTTAGGCTACACAATAAGTCATTTTAACGAACTGCTTTAACCATTCCACAGATTCATGTTAAATATAGGTTTGGTAAGTCAGTTAGTACAACTACTTCATGCACGACACCAGCAATTACTCTAATAGTTTACAAATAGATTACTTAACTTATAATTCACTATATGAATTCTATTGGGTCAGAAGGCTACATACTCTATTGACTGTGCCTATGAACAGTTTAGAACATTTCAGAAAATCTGATATGGTAATGGACATCATTTGAGTCACTTGCAGGTGTACCTTTAGATGTATTTTTAAATGCACAGTTCCTCTTTGCTTGACATTATTGCCCAACACCTCAGGAAAAAAAAAAAATGAGGACCGACAAATCTGGTTCATTCTTGGGAACAATTTCCAATTGCCTGAAAGCACCATGTTCATTTGTACAAACAATACTATGCAAGTGTTTTATGGAACCGTATCATTGGAAATGAATAGTTAAGACTACAATTAGTTTATAAAACATGCACAGTGCTCATTTCTACACTCCTTTCCCACACCTAAACATTCAGGTATTTGAGCACAAACACTTCTTATGCCCCTTCCATGGCAACAAACAGGAACCTATCGATAATTTTTACCAAACCTGTTAAAAGACAAAACTGCAACATTGTCAATCATACAACTTTCTTGCAGCTTTGGTACCGACACTTTTTTGACCGACACTGATGAGGAAAAAGACACAGCTAAAGTTGTGGTCTGCTTTCATCTAAAAATGGAACCAACCCCTAACATGCCATATTCCGAGTGGATGACATCAAGTCTTGTTTTCAACTTTTCCTCATGTACTCTACTTTAACCATTGTCATGAACATGACAAACCAGGAGGGGAGAAGGGTTTATGAAAACACCTGGAAAGAGGTAGAACTGATGAATATTGAAGCCTAGGTGGATGTGGTGATTTGGTGTGGTGTCTACAGATCCCACAACGAACCTGCAGCCAGCTTATGGGATGTGGACACTGGTCAGGCAATTTTTTACGCTACAATACAGACCTTCCATTTCCAGTTGCGTGTGATTCACTTTGATGATCACCAAACAAGTCCAGCCCGAAGTCCACAAGACGAGGGGGGGGGGGAATAAATAAAAAATGGGGGGGGGGTGTAAAGTAGCCTTGACCTCAATCCAACTTCTGACTCACTGGGAACGTGATGAAAGTAAGAAATCCTGAAATAAATATTTCTCTCTAAACTTATTGAGACGCTCCTCATTCTTAAAATAAAAGTAGTTATCCTAACTGACTTAAAACAGGAAATGTTTACTAGGATTAAATCTTGCCTAAGGTGTACGTTAACTTCTGGTTTCAACTATAATATACACATACGCCTGCATACACGCACCTTAGACTCTCAGGGTATGTTAGTACAACAGCATTTCCAAAAGTTGCATTCCAGAACTGAGTGATGACAGTGCGGATTTGTTTGCTCTTGTGCTGGAACAGTACACAGAGCAAAGGACACAAAACCTCCAGGAGCTCATCATCATATTGCAGTGCAGAACGCGTTTGTAGGTTGCCAAGCACATCGCCTACCAGCTTTTCCAACTAAATTGAGGATAGAAATAATGGAAAATAATAAGATTTCAGGATCGCAACAAATTAATGAGGTAACGAGTCATGATCAGCATTTTCAACTTAAGCTATACCTTGGATCCTAGCATAGAGTGGGTCTTCTGTTCACCTTCTGAACTATATAAATTAAGAGACAAAAAAAATGCATTAATTTTGTGTTGAAATATTCAGGACATGTTTATAGCAACACAATTAATACTACATAGTTAGGCTGAAGGTAAAACTTACCTTCCTACTTGACCATAAAGAAGTCCAAGAGGTTTGGTGAGGAAAGCCAAAGACTCATGGATAACGGTGGGTAATGCAAGGTTTGTGAAAAGAACAGACACAATAGAGAACAATATTGTACCAATGCCACTTAAAACAGCACTGTTCTCCCCTGAAGAGGCCAAGGTTAGGAAAACTTCCAAGGACTGCACCAAGAGCACATGAAAGTTTGAAAGATTCCCCAAAGCTTTGTTTCTCTTTCGAACCCAACCGAGTGGTGTGTGAGGGGCTAAGGAAGGAAAGATTCATTGTTAATTGTACAAACCATTTAAAAAAAAATTCCTCATTCCATGCAAAGCAAAAAAAAGCATGCCTTACATTTCATCTTCTGCTGAAACTGAGGGGTAAATGGAGAAAAGTCCACACTTTCAATAATGGACAGCAAGATATTTGCTACAGCATCAAGTGTGAACAAACTCTAGACAGGAGAAAAAGAAAAAAAACAGAGCTCCTTAAAATTCAGAAGAAAAAAAAAAGAGAAGTCAAACAGTCCTGTTCCATGTATGTGATGTACCTTCAGGGCTTCACCATCCAGTGCAGCAGATACCCTGGCACACAACTCTTCACAGCAAACATTCTCTTCTGCTGTGGCCACAAGAGCTGAGCAGCGAGCAAAAGCCTTGTATAATCGAGACCAAGAGCTCAGCATGGTTTTCTGAGTCATCTGTTGCAGAGAGAGAGAGAGAGAGAGAGAGAGAGAGAGAGAGAAGGGAGGGAGGGAATCAAAATCAAAACTCTGTTACAAACGGACACAATATGTTTGACACAGTATGTTCAAGAAATGTAGATGTAACAGACCTGTGGAAGACCTGAGCCAGGCAAAAGGTGAATAATGGGAAACATCAAGGCACTATGAATTGCACTGAAGTTATGCTCCAGGGCATCTCCTTGGTTTACCTCATTTGTCTGTTTAAATAAATGGTGGTGATCTGTTAATGCTCGAAATCAGAACCATCGAAAAGTATTCCACCATAAAGACAGAACAAACCTGTGTAATGGTATCAGTTAAAGGGTTCACAACCACACTCCACATTCTCCACAAATGCTCTTTGTTTTCCACAGTCTCCACACAGCCACTGAACGTGCCCAAAACGGATTCTGCAAAGGCCAGAGGGGACGTAGGCCCACAGAGACCGCAACTGACAAGGGTCTCCAAGCACACAAAGAACCTGAAAGACAGGGGGGAGGACACAGCAATATGGTAAATGCATTTATATTATGAAGCAATACTTAAAATTAACAAAGAGATCAACAGTGATCCTTTAATCAAATCTATAGTTATCCTTATGACCAAAGCATATTTAATTAGTAATATGAACAATAAACAAAAGACTGATGTCCCTCTAACTCACTCACCTTTCATCGGTTACAAACGATGAGAGCATACTGCTCTTGTAGAAGAGGAGAATCAAGAAAAGGGCTGGGGTACCCTAGGTAAAAATCAACATTATACACAATTATGATTATGAATAATGCTTTAAGCATTTTAAGTCCATTTCAATAACCAGGGGCCTCATGTACAAAGACTTGCGTTGAATTCATACTAAAACATTGCGTACGGACAAAGCTGTAAATGTGCATACGCAGTAAAAAAAAAAAAAAAAAAAAAAAAAAAAAAAAAAAAAAAACTGATTCCGTAGGCGGAATCCCACGCATATTCTCTTTGTACATCCAAATTAACGTGAAATTGAGCGCACGTGCACGAGCGCAAAACCCCTCCCTGCCTCCTCCCCCGTATAAATATGGTAATGACTCCACTTTGGCAAAACCAAACGAAAAAGCAATGGCAAAAGCAAGCAAGAAGAGAAACTGCAGAATGTGAATTGGAGGTAGACCGGAGAAAAACTGTAAACCCCCTCTTGCCCCCCGTAGAACCGGCCCTGTTTGAGCAATATTGAATGGAAACGTTTCCGATTCACGTATGCAAATTCGTCTTCAAATTGCGCCTTTTATAGCAATCTGCGCGCAGTCGATGGCTCCGATTACATTAGGAAAACCGGCGATCGCTGCAAATTGCGCTTTAATGTTTGGCTGGTCAACTGCATGGTATGGAAACCTTATATACCTGCTAGATATGCGGGTGATCCCGTCCCATACAGCTGGCATTGCACGGCTCAAAGACGACTGGCTTAACCCCGAGCGATCTGCCAGTTCCTATTGGAAAAAAACTGTTGCCAGGAAACCAAGCGTTGTCAGCACCTGTAAGGGAACGGGTAATGCGTGGCTCGTCGCTGTCTTTCTTTCCAAATCTGGACCCAACTCAGCACAGAGCTCCAAGAGGATAGCTCTTGGAAATCTGAAATGGCTAATAAGCCAGTCATCAAATAATTGGTAGAAAAATAGTGTCAATTAACCCATTTTATCAATTATAAATGAATAGCAATGTTTTTCACGTGTTGTAGTGTGCAATTTAACATAATTGCCTCTAGGAGTCGCCAACGGAAATAAAACAAACACACAAGAAATGCACGTACGCCAGACAGGAAGTTGGCGTGGAAGAACGCACATTCTCAAGTTAATTTCACTGTTAGTAACCGACCGTGAGCGTGAAAACTGGCGTAAGCAAAGGTTTTGTGCATATGCAGCGTTGATACATGAGGCCCTAGGTTATTATAAAATGTCCTGCACACACTCCTAAACCCAAACTCACATTCAAGACATCCATGTTGGCCACTTGATATGCCGCGGACCCCAGCACCTTCTGAGGAAATGCTTTCACAGTAGCTTCCAACAAAGCCTGTAAAATTGGCCAAATTTTAAAAAACTGTAAAGCATTAAAAAAGGGAAGATGTGCAATATCTGGGATGAGGGAGGCACAAAAATATATTTATGGACCTAAAAATCACCTCAACTAAACATTAGTTCTGAATTCTCATTACAAAGTCTTAGTTTTGGAATCCAGAGATTTAGAAAGCTTAAATCAGTATTCATGGTTAGAGACTGATGGTGCTTGTTTTCTATTTGTGAAGCGAGATGATTTACCAGTGCTTGCGGAGCTGGCAGGGCTTCAGAAGACACAATAGACTGAAGAGCCTGTAGCAGGAGTGTAAGTACTTCAGAACCCTGTCTCTCCTTCTTATTGCCAGCTGTAAAAAAAAAAAAAAAAAGAACCACAAAGAAAGATCAGATGCAAGCTTAAACAGCAACAGAACACTTTAGTCATGCATGAGTACTTTTACAGTGTTTCAGTTTTACAGACCACTGTGGCACTTACCAGCCTCTACTGTTGTATTGACATGGCCAACAAGGCTGTTCCATATCAGGTTCAGCAATGCTTCTAAACAAAGAAATACAACACAAAATATTTTTAAGTTTTATTTTAAGACTTTAAAACCTCCAAAAACAATATGCTACACATGGCAACAATATGAAAACTGTTTAAGCAAACTCTCAGAAGAAGAAGGGGCGGGAGGTATCATCATACCAAGCACAATAATACTATTGTTTCCTAAGGGGGTTTTTTCCCCGATTTTCTCCCCAATTTAGTCGTGTCCAATTCCTCACCGTCACTAGGGGGCTCCCACATTAAGGCTACTACTACTACCACTCAGTCAGGAGGGTAAAGACTATCACATGTTTCCTCCGAACCATGTGAGGCCAGCCGACCGTGTCTTTTCAAACTACTCACTGACGCACCATTGGGGGCGGCGTAACACACTCGGAGGACAGCGCTATCCGCTCCTTCCGCCGGTGCAGGCTCAGAGACACCACTGATTGGCTCTAGAGCTGTGATTAATGTGGGCGCACAAAGTACCTCTCATCCCTCCCCTCTGAGAGATCTCTCTAGACCTCCGGTTGCGAGGTTACAGCATCACCCGGGAATCAAAATATCTCATGATATTGTGCAGTTTCATTCTAGCTTTCATTTAGTTAAAATAAATTTCGCCCCAACACTGTCAAACTCTAGCCAGTGAAGGAGGAATTACGGCAATTGAGTACCTGGAGCATCTTTGCCCACAGAAGTGAATCCATCCCTAACAGTTGAAATGAGTGTGGAGGAATGCTTGCTGAAGAATGAGTTGCTGCTCAGAAGGATGTGTGTCAAAGGCTCTGGGGGGGGGGGGGGGGGGGAATAAAAAAAGCACAGCTTGCCATCACAACACAGCTTGCATAAAACTGTGGGCCACAGTATCTTAATTTACATAAAGAAAAGAGCGTGGAATTACAATAACCATAATTCACAGATCACTAAAGTCACAAAAGCAATCATGGAAATCGAATTCAACCAACAAAGAAAGCAAACTTTATTGCTTTACCAAGACTGAGCTGCAGACTGTTCTTGGCTGCAGCAGCACTGGCCTGTGAGCCTAGGAAATAGTGTAGTAGCATCTCCAGTCCCAGCAGCTGGATGGAGGAGTAGGATTGAGGGACGCTTACACTGCTGTTAAGGCTCAGACGAGAGTTAGGACCTGGAGTGCTACATGAAGCAACACCTGAAATAGATCCATGAATTATGAGAGTATTCATGAGATGGTGTGTGTGAGAGAGAAGAAAAAAAAAAAAAAAAAAAAAAAAAAGAATTCCTTCTACCTGGTTTAGGAGTAACTAGTCCAATGCCATTGCTCTGGCTTGTGTTTCTAGCAGGAGTGGCTGGAAACAATGAGGCATCTGCAGGAATTGTGCTCAGCAGCAGTGGCACACCAACCTTTATAGACAAGAGTTTCACATTGAAGAACTTTGTAATATTCACAACAGTACAAGTCTGTGCTGCTCATCTTACATTGCAAATTGCATTATATTCCAGTTTACCTGTTCAAAGTTAGCAGACAAATTAGGCCCTAGTTTGACCACCAGATACCACCAGACCTCTAATTTGGTGAGCAACAAGGCTTCAGTCCTTACAAGAATGGAGCTGAGGGGCTGCATAAGCAGTTTTAGTCGCTTGCTGCTACAGAGAATATCTAGAAGACATTGATTCCAGTTTGATCCAATTAGTACTAAAGAGCAAAGATATGAGACAAGTAGTTGTAACAGTCTGACAAAATGTTTACCTGGATTGAGAGCAAAGTTGTCAATGAGGCTCTTCCAGGCAATGAAGGCAATTTTCTTAATGCTGGGAGAAGAGCTGCGAAATCCCAGCTCTTCTAAATAGAGCAGTGAGTTGATGAAGGCTCCTCCTTTGTGAAGCAACTAAACAGGGGGACAGCACATTTCATATTTCCCTACACCCTGCAAACATATCTTTAGTTCTTGTACATATTGTATTAAGATGCACATTTTACCTTGCCCAAAAGCTTTACAAATAAAGGCCAGAGCTTCAGCACATTGCTCTCATTCTTGCTGGAGAAGAGTTTCTGCATCTCAGGGATTAGTTTCTTAAAAGCAGAAGAAAAAAAAAAAAAGGTTATTGAAAGAACATTGTGAAAGAGATGCATCATCCAACCCAAGCCAACTAAAACGCAGTATCCTAACACAGTATGGGAAACAACTTTTGAAAAGCCAGATAGACGGATGGGTGGATAATACAGTAAATAAATAGCCTCCATGACAGAGCTGCTTTATCAGAATCACAGATGGCATTTAACATGCAGCAAAATCAAATCACAATCACAGATAATTATGAGCAAGAATGGCCTTCTTCCCAAGGCCAAAAAGCACAAGGCACAAATGTGCCAATGTCACGCTTGCAGAAAGTGAAATTTAGGGAAGACTTACAGAAGACATCATGGGCTCTACAATGGCAGCCACCTCCTGCTGTTTCTCCAGAAGAAGAGGCATTCCCAGCTCCAGTGCTGCAGCCGCTCGCAAGCGCACCTTCGAGGCTGGATGAACTACTAGAGGTATGACCAGCTTAATCCATGTAACTGCTCCTTCACCCATCTGAACAGGGGCCTGCTCAAGCAGCCTGAAATTATAACAAAAACTGTTAAAACAGCTTATTTCTCTTGCTTACACCGGTAGAAATATTTCTCAAAAGAATTTATACCAACATACGCAAGTAATTTCTACTGAATTTAGTTCAAAAGTTTAATCAGGCGGCAGAGAAATAAAAATCTGTAAAATCTGTAACAGTACTACATCTAAACACTTCATTACTCCTAGTCTGAAGCAAAAGCAAATAATGTTCACATTTGTGTGAGCAGAGACTAATATAAATGGTTTGTGCTTTTTCCAGGTGCTTAAAATTGTTATATTAGGGGTATCGTAAAAAAAATTTTAATAAGAAAATTATTTACTTTATCACAACATTTAGTGACTCATGATCCGTCAAGACTGACTGGATGTCTTTTGTGTGCAGAGCCTCTAGCGTCTTGAGTATTTCTGGTGTCTAAACGACAGGAGAAGAAAGATGCAAACATTACTTAAAATCAAAGCAAAAGCACATACAATCTGTGGAATACTTTCTGATAACTGACCTTTTTGGTAACAACTTCTGCAGTAAAGTTCTGTTTTGAAATGACCCATAATGCTCGTGTGCAGGTGTTTTTGTCTGTGGTCTTTAACACCAGGGCACAAAGGGTCAACAAGATTTCCTCTGCAAAATTTACTGAAAAAGAACCAAAGAAATAATCTCAATAAGAAACAAAAATACAGAGACATGCGCTGAATCCGTATTCTGTTCATCGCATTCTTACCTGGAATGCCAGATACAATGTTCGCGTTGAATACACAGAAGCCCAGTGCTTGAAGCGCAGCCTGGCTTAGCTCATCGTTCTCGCTGGATATGTGAGTCTGACCGCACACACAGAAGTGTGTGAATAAGTATGAATGAAGAAATGCAGACTTACAAAAGTAGTATGTTTAATAGTGTCAAATTACAAGATGCATAAATGGCCATACCAAAGGTTATAACCCCAACAAATGAATGGAAACAGATTTTATACAGAAAGTTCTTACCTGAAAACCTTTACCCAGACGTGGAAAGTGCTTAAGGATTAAAGGAAAGAATTGCCGTCCATCATCTCCACTCAACCGACTGAGAATATCAAATACAAATTAGGTCATAAAAGTTTTATGAACATCTAGGAATGTGCTACAGATTCACAAAAGTCACTATGGCTGTTTCACTATCTAAGCCTCAATCACTCACTTTGCAATGGTAAGGTAGGCATCTGTCTGCTCGGACACACCGGCTGCATCATCCTCCAGAGTCCTGAGGAGAGAGAGGAGGCTGGAGCTGGACATGGGGACCGTGGCCATCATCCTCACCTGAAGTAGCACAAACAATTACAACAAGAACACAAACTCATCCTGGACCTACACCTGCATGATTTAAACTTGTGGTTTTAACTCAAATCACACCATGCTGAACTCGGCACAACCAAGAAAGAAAAAAAAAACATTTTAGAGTGTTCTTTAAACAACTGACTTAACTTCTAGAGTTATTGAATATGCTTAAAACATGACTCCTATGGGTTGATGCCTAGATAGTTTAATCAACAGACTTGGAAAGCAATCATCAAGCTTCAAGATCAAGAATTATCGATATGTTGTCTGAAAGATCCGAGCTGATTCCAGTCTGTTACTTAAACACGTTGTGTTCTCAGAGACAAAAGTGTAGCTAGACTTTACACCCATTTAAATCACTGATGGATGGGAGTTTACAGGAGGCTATAATGTCTAATATGTACTAAATAACTAAAATGTATCTGAAAGCATGCGCATTTAATTGCTAAGTATGAGAAGGAATCATTCAGCAAATAGTGAGAATTACGGAGGTGGAAACGAGCTAGCTTCTCTGTCTCCTCCTTGCTAAACGGCTGGCTAGCCATCTCATAAAAATACAGTTATAACAACAAACAATTTAGCCAAGTATACACATTTTAAATATATTGTCCACAATTTACAAACGCAGCACCACGATTGCTTTTCACATCTGCACCACATCTAGCGACCTCATTCTAGTTTAGCACATTGTGTAAACAATGTGGAGGCAGCTAATGAGATCCAGCTAATCACATCTGCACTCATGTAATGAGCTCAAAGCGATGCGCGTGCAGCCTGATAGATTTATCGGTTTGTTTTCATCGATTGCAAGGACATTAGATTGTTTTCAGCTCATGCGATAGATTTGAAATTGCAGTCTTATATCACGAGCATGGTGGCTAGCTAACTTACCCAACCCCCTGCCCAGAACACACACACACTGCAGCTAACTAGGAAGCAAGTAGTGTTCTCTCACCTCACTGAAATTAAAGGAACACAACCAGCATAAAACGGCGATGGCATGGAAGGAAAGCTTATACTAAAAAAAATAAGCGAGAGTTATTTATATTTTAAAATAATGGCTGCCAAAAAGGGAGGGCTAAGCTGCCGTCTTGCTATTTCTTCAGCAGTCCCGCGAAAACGCTGGCGCCAAACAAGCGCGCGGCGCAGCTTCACCTTTCACCCGCTGCAAGCCCCGCCCACTTATAAATAATTCGTAACAATGTAGTATAGTCAGGCACTTATTGGTGTATTGAAGTTGATTAATTCCTCCCTCAATCCCCAGGTTTACATATAAGCTTTACATTTTAGCTTTATTTGTATTAAGGATTTCCTTTTGATTAATCGCCCAAATACTTAAATTCTATGAATGTTTACAGAAACTTCTTATAGTTTTTAAAAAACAAGACTACATAAAGAAATTTGTGGGTCACTTAATCAATTCATTCATCCTCTATACCGTTTATCCTGATACGGGGTGACTTTGTAGCACACACACACACACACACACACGAGGGCAATCTGGGAACACCAATTAGTGTTCCCAGAACACCTAGTCTGCATGGGTTTGAAGTGTGGGAGGAAACCGGACAACCCAGAGAAAACCCACCAAGCATGGATGAGAACAGGCAAGCTCCACGCACACAGACCAGAGGCAGCAATCAAACCCTCAACCCTGGAATTGTGAGGCCACAGAGCTAAACACTATACCACCATGTGTCATTTACAAGTTTTGTAATTGATTATTTGTTTCCTTTATATATAAATAGTATATACTCTTAACAATAATGTATATGCACTTAATCACATGTATACATTCATTCATTCATTTTGTATGCTGCTTATTCTGTACACAAGATTGTGGGGGGCCTGTAGCCTATCCCAGGAGACTTAGGGCATGAAGCGGGGTACACTCGGGACAGGGTACTAAACCATCTCACACACACACACACACACACACAAACAGGCAAATTGGGAATTAACCTAACCTAATCTAACAAACAACAACAACCAAGCACAGGGAGAACATGCAAACTCCATGACTTGAGGCGGGAATCAAACTCTCAATCTAGGTGTTGGGCATGGTGCTAACCACTACCCCACCATGCAACCCTAATCACGTACAGCACTTGGTGTTAGCACTAGAACTTAGTATTTTAAAATAAATTACTCATTTACATATGAAAAGATCCCAACTGTTGCATTTACAGAAACATGTTTCCAAATCTATGTTAAATATACAATAAAATTTAATGCAGTCCAGTTCAGTACAAAGCTATTTTACACACACACACACACACACGCGCGTGCGCGCGCGCACACACAAATAAACCAAATAAAAGTCAAATACAGTAAAAAAAAAAAAAAAAAAAAAAAAAAAAAAAAGGCAAATAAAGTCAATGTATTAGGCTAATCCATTTTAGAAACATATAAATGCATTTTTAAATACAGCCTAATAGTTGGTACAATGCCAAGAAAAAGGAGTGTTTTTGGCCAAAAGCTAATTCTCTGTTAAATGACTGAAATATCTTTATTTGCATCACCTGTTCTTACTTTACAAAAGGCAAAAGAAATATGACAAATTAAAATACAAATTAAGTACAAAAGGATTTTAATGTCCTATACATTTATTTATATGGTGGATTACAGTTGTGTAAACATATAACCTTAACAATTTATTGATAAAACAACATTTATATAAGAAATAGTCAAGTGTAAGTGAAATTATCATTCTCAGAGGGAACGGACAAGTCAATAGCAGTGTACTGTAGCCTGAAACCTCCAGCAGAAACAGATGAATCTGCAAGGAACTTTAGCGTCATAACGTTACCTAGAGAAAGAGAAAGATGCAGACAATATTAGAGACAGAAAAATGCACCACCCTGGAATGCAGATGTATGTAACGCAGACTGCTACATCATCCTTAATCTATGTTATCTGACATAAAAGTTTTGTCAAGAAAAATATTAAACATAAAAATGAAATAAAACTACACTAATTTAAGTTTAAGCCTTTTTAAACGCAAGTGAGAATAATTGTGCGGAAGGTGAAATGCATTAAATGTGATGACTCAGTAAAATACGTGCCTGTGCTAAGAAAGTCTTCAGGTATTTCATCCCCGCAGTACCTACAAAGTAAATAGAGGTCAGTGTTTGTAGAATTTGTGCACAAGATATGATAATTAATGAATGACTTCATACCTTCCAGCAAAGCCTGTGACATCGTCATAACTGTCATAGATCTCCAGATAATCACTGATGCAGTCTACATCATCCTCAACGTCAAACTCGAGGAACTGCAGATGGATCTTCTGGCCGTAGCGCACACGAATGTGCCAATAGCAGATTTGCTCATCAGGATACTCATCTGGAAAGCCTGGTGACTGTAGAATCTTCTCTTGGTCTGTATGCACACCTCCACACTCTTTTGCTGTAAAAGGTTTTAAAGTAATTTTTAAGGATATTCACATTTCTACTTTAAGTTTGAAAATACAAATCTGATTTAGCACATGAGAATAATGCATGAGTTCAATGTGTTTAGAAAGAAAGAAATACTCAAGCTCCTACTACGTACAGTAAATATATTCAATATATCAGTCATTTGTGTTATTGTCAGCTGTGACCTTGAACAAACAGCTCAACAAGAAAAATCATTCCCTTAAACACACATATTGTACAGGTGTGCAATGTGCTGCTGTCGTTTATAGTATATAACGAATGTCAATATAAGGCACAGATTTTCTCAGACAAAAATACACACCACAGGCACAAAATTCCATATCACATTTTGAAAGCTCAGTTTCAATATCTAGTGCGTTTTAGTAAATGTATTATTATTTCCAGTGTCTGCTGGTTAAGGTTGTGATGGTTTCAGGGAACTGGATGTGAGATGAGAAAAGACCCCCAGTGGGATTACCAGGCACACCCACAAAGACAAAAGGACAGAAAGACCAGCCGCCATGAAGCATGCTCTTCGAAATTATCTTTTGTTGAATTAAAATGTAAAAAGTTTCAATTTAAGTGATTTTCTGGTTCTTAACAGCTCTACCAAATGTTGATAACTTTACCCCAGTAGGTTTATGACAATGTTATTTAGATAACATCTATACAAATCTTAATTAAGCTTACATAAAGGTAGGCGGTAAATATGTGGAAGCTAGGTTCAGCTCAAGCTAAGTGAATCATCAGTAGCAGTTAACGTCACACAACCACTCAGTCATAGTACAATTAAACGTTATTATATTTTCCTTGGTTCTTATTGTCAGACACAGATGACATACTGTATCCACATGCTCTCATTGTTGGCTGACGCATAACTTTATATTTTGTTCCACAGGGACCTATGACTGTTGTTCTGGATATAAAATAAATGTTTAATGTAGAGAGCTTGCCACTCACAAAAAGTGTGAGTCTTGTCAGTGGTTACACCATTGACCATTTGGAAGGAACTGTGGGACTTTGATGTTAAAAGTGAGTAATTAGCTTACTTCCCAGAATGTCTTCACTATCGCTTGCGTAATAATTCTTTTAGCATTACTCACAGGTAGGGTTGTAGCAGTAGACATCCCACTTCTCACTTTTGTTGAGCCGATAACCATAATCAATAATTCCAACCTTTCCATATCCACAGTTGGATCCAGGTTTCACGATGGGATATCCCACACGGCCTTTATCAAACCATCCAGCAGCACACACATGGAAGCCTTGACAACAGAGATTTTTAGACCTCATATTAAAACAACAATGACATAATAATAATAATAATAATAATAATATAAAATGCCTTATGAAATGACTTTTAAGGAAACAGAACAAAGCTCAAAAGATATATTGCAGCTGAAGATAGAGATACCAAAGCTAATTTCCAAGCCAGTAAAATGTTTACAGTTAATAATACAGAAATATATATACTGTAATATATATACAGGATTCCCGACCAAGTATTGAGTGCATAACTGAACATAATTATTTGAAGGATGACTTGTATTAAAAACACTTTTCTTTTATTGGTCGGATGAAATATGCTAATTTTTTGAGGGTTTTCATGAGCTGTATGCCACAATCATCAATATTAAAACAATAAAAGGCTTGAACTACTTCAGTTTGTGTGTAATGAATCTAAAATATATGAAAGTCTAATGATTATCAGTACATTACAGAAATTAATTAACTTTATTACAATATGTTAATTTTTTTAGAAGGACCTGTATATATATATAATATTCGAAATAAGCGTTTTACTGCATATCGTACTGTGTATGACTGTATGTGACAAATAAAATATGAATTTGATTTAACTCAAAAAGCTTTATACTTCAACTGGATTTTATGCATGCCAAGATAATGTCTGTCATAAAACATCCTTATTAACAGACTACACTGACATTGGTCTGGCAAATCAACTGTTCTAGCTTCTAATTTCCATATAATTTAATCATTTAATGACCAATATCCTGTAAAGGATGGGTTCCTAAAAACATGAATGAGGTACCTAGAAAAAAAAATTGGTCCCCATGGGAAATGGTAATCGGAGGAAATCCGCCGTGCAGTCATTGATGTATGAGAAACAACATTTTGTTGCAATTACAGAGCAGCAAAGTGAGGAACTGCAGAACCCTCAAGCAACTCAGAAATAATGATCTTAACAGACCTAAGATATGTACAGCTTAAAATCTAATTTAACTGAAATGAGAATATAATCTGGTTAGCTGTTAAACAGGTGTTATTCTGGTAACATATTGCAGAATTAAATGATTTTACAAATATTCACAACTTACAAAATGTGACATTACAAGGAAAAGTATTTTGATTAATGGTAATTGGTTTTAGGTTAGTCTTGATTTTAGATAGCTGAAGAATACTGTTTAAAGCTGTCTCTGTTTTTTTTATTTTACATTTAATTCCTGTGGGTTGCCCTGGCCCAGAGTTTAATATCAGGGTAAAAACAAACACAACGAAAGAGACATTAGAGACCTATTTTTCTGGCAGCTTCAAGTTGATCATAAGTGGCTAGTGACCCCCCTTCAAACTTGCACACAGCTTTGGCCTCTTTATATGTCAACTGGTATCTCCCTTTACGAGATTCCCGGTGGTACACTCCGGCTGCTTGTTCTGCAAAAAGAAAGGGGGAAAGCACACATTAGTTAATCCTGTGATTAGCAGTGGTCGGCTGGCCCACAAGTGGATGTGGATCTGCTCAGTGTCCTAAAGTGTTACTAGGTTTTAATTGCTGATCTGGTTGATAGGACAAAACCTAAAACAGAAAAAAAGCTGTAGAAAGTTGTTAGTAACTATAAGGGAAGTGAAAGTCTCAGTTTGAGAGGTTTAAAAAAGAAGTTTAAACTAATACTAAAACATTTAAGGCAAATGTTTGATGCACACCAGTCGGCATCTGTGAATTTGTTCATGCCTCTCAGACAAGTCTGACCCTGACAGCATGACCCCGTAGACTTCACATCACTAAAAGCTCCCATGACCTGCATTCATTAACATGCCACTGAACAGAAACATGTATGGGGTAATAGCAACTCACTATACAGAAGAATATTCTGGAAAATTCATGAAAATGAAAGGGTGTACAGCTGGTGTAAATAACTTATATATGTTTTCCAGGTGTGATGCTTGAGAAATAGCTGTAATAAAGTGCCTCTTTGTATTTTAACTTCTATTTACATTTAACATTTACAGTTTTGTAAAACATTTCTTTAAATGTCCCAGTGATCTTTAAGATCCAGTGGTTTAAACAGCACATTGTTTAGTGTAAAACCTCACAAGCTTTAGAGCCATGGGGTAAATGAAAAATGGTGTTCACACAGATTTCACAATGTGGTAATTTACTAAAACTTTTCTATATACTATGGCACAAATAATAAATGACTCGATTGTTCTGAGGTAATGACCACAGTGTGGTTTGAATGAAGCATTGCGACAGAACTCATTCAAAACAGTGAGCTCACTTCCCCTAGTTTATAAGACTCCCTCAGAGAAAGGATGGACTCAACACTTAGACGGTCATAAATGTTTGCCTCGTTTAATGTGACATCTATACTTTACTGGAGTAATTATTTTTCAGCCGACTTTTTACTTCTACTCCTTACATTTTTAAGCAATTATCTGTACTTTCTACTCCTTACATTTTTAAAATAGCCTCGTTACTCTATTTTTATGATCAGAACGCGCAACCCCCCGGTCGCATGATAAGAACGCGCACAACGCCCCCTTTCAAAAACGCCTTTTTCACAGGAAATCAGACTGTGTTCCTCATGGGGACCAGCCAAATGTTCCTATTTAGAATAAAAAAAAACTATGTGCAAGCATACCCTCAGGAGATACTTGGATTACTTTCATAACTAGTCAACTGTAATTACGCTAATAACAAATACAATACTTGACACAAGTTAGCTGTGAAAATATATTTTACCAAGCCAAATGGAGTTGTGAAATATTCCATTCTTGTATCCCCAGGCCTCGGTTTCCTTCAGGACGCACGATAAGGCGAGTAGAGCGGCCACGGCGTGCAAGTACAGCATCCTGAGAGCAGCACGAGCGCCACACTGACAAGAATGAACACGACACGCACATATCTCTAGTAACAGCTGGAACAGTGCACGCGCGAGTACTTACTCTCTCAGTGGGCGGAGTCTGCACTACGTGGGGAAAAAGAGCATATCCCGAAAAACCGACAAGAAAAATGATTCAACAAAGAGGGCTGTTTAATGTCCCACAAAGCGTTATTAAACCGCCGGCAGTCTGTCCGCACGCCGTTTGTAGCGCCTGTAGTCACTTTAATTTAAAAGCAACGAATAAACGAATAATGTTGAGTGACTGATTAGATACAAAGTAAACCAATAGATAGACACAGTATATTTCACTCACTCATCGCCTACACCGCTTAATCCTGTGTACAGGGTCGCGGGGGGCCTGGATCCTATTGCAAGAGACTTAGGACACGAGGCAGGATGTCAATCCCGTCCAAGCCGGGGACACACATACACATATTCATGCTCCTTCACACACTAGGGCAATTTGTGAACACCAGTTAACCTAATCTGCATGTTTTGTTTTGTTTTTACCTGGAGGAAACCCAACAAACACGGGGAGAATATGCACGGGGAAGCTCCATGCACACAGAGAGGCACTGGAAGTGCAAGGCGAGAGTGCTAACCACTAAAGCCACCGTGCCACCAGAAACACTATGCTATTTAATACATATTTTCTAATATTTTTCTAATAGATTTTTTAAATCTAATACTACATTATAACATACAGTATATGTATTGCAGCTAAATATATCATCATAATATCAGCTGGTTTTATACATGAGCGGTATTATAAAGGATAAACCTTAATTTTAGGTTAAATGATTTCAAGCAAAGAAACTGGATCTCTAGTCTACAATGAACCTTGGCTGTGTCTCAGAGTTTACACTAAAAAGTTTTGTTTCACTAGATGTCTTGCTCTTGCTCACACATGTTTTAGGCTTGCTAATATATTTTTTTATATAAATAAAAAGCAGAATTTTTGGCAAAGAACAGACATTTTAAAAAGTGCTTTAAGCATTAAAGCTAATTGGAAATCGTCCATGGATTCATGTTTGGGGAGTCCACTTGAAGGTTTTTTTTTATGTGCTTTGAAGTTTTTCCAAGGATACTTGCTATAATGTGGTAATGTTGAGCTTTCCTCAGGGGAAAGTCTTTATAATAGAAGTTGCTGAAACTGCTGTTGAGTTGAGTTGCTAATACAGTGCAAAATTTAATGCACTAGCTTATAGACAAAGTAAGGAACACTGCAGGATGCAGTAATTTCCAGTATATAAATAGAGAGAACACCATTCTTTTTAAAAATATATTAATTTATCATAGGGGAAATCCAGTGAACTTCATAGTAATTAGTCAAATAAAATATTAAAAGATATACACCGGTGTGCAGGATGGGTTTTCTGTATGTTTAATGCATTTATTTAAAATACATCATATTAATGGAACTCTTAAAAATCACTCAAAGTGGAATACAAAACTGTCAATTTAATGGAGAATGTCACCATATCTTCCTTAAAGCGGCCAAGTTGCTTGAACATTGTTTCTGCCTGACAGGCATAACAAAAAGTCTGGTATTATTAGATGGCTTAATTGGCTCAATCATCTCAATCATCTCAAATGCAACCATGGGGGGGGCGCAATCCAGTGTCTTCTTGTGCCAGTCCCAAGTCTGGATAAATGCAGAGGGTTGTGTCAGGAAGGGCATCCGACATAAAACATTTGCCAAATCAATGATGCGAATCAGAAATATCATTTCCATACCGGATCGGTCGTGGCCCGGGTTAACAACGACCGCCACTGGTGCTGTTGATTTAGAGGGTGCCGGTGGAAATTGGGCTACTGTTGGTCGAAGAAGGAGAGGAGGAAGGCGTGTTCAAAAGCAGAGAGAGAAGAGGAAAGGCAAGAGTCTAGGAGTGAAAGTAGGGACCTTGAATGTTGGGACCATGACAGTGAAGGGAACAGAGTTGGTTGATATGATGCAGAGAAGGAAGGTGGATATACTGTGTGTCCAGGAGACCAGGTGGAAAGGTAGCAAGGCCAGAAGCTTAGGATCAGGGTTCAAATTGTTTTACCATGGTGTGGATAGGAAAAGAAATGGAGTAGGAGTTATTCTGAAAGAGGAGTTTGTAAGGAATGTTCTAGAGGTGAAGAGAGTATCAGATAGGGTGATGAGTCTAAAGCTGGATATTGAAGGGGTGATGTTCAATGTTGTTAGTGGTTATGCCCCACAGGTAGGATGTGTGTTAGAAGAGAAGGAGAAATTCTGGAGTGAGTTAGATGAAGTGATGCAGAGCATCCCCAGAGGTGAGAGAGTTGTGATTGGTGCAGACTTCAATGGACATGTTGGGGAAGGGAACAGAGAAGATGAAAATGTGATGGGCAGGTTTGGTCTTCAGGACAGGAATGTAGAAGGACAGATGGTGGTGGACTTTGCAAAGAGGATGGAAATGGCAGTAGTAAATACTTTCTTCCAGAAGAGGCAGGAACATAGGGTGACATATAAGAGTGGATGCAGAAGCACTCAGGTGAACTACATCTTGTGTCGACGTTGTTATCTGAAAGAGATCGGTGACTGCAAGGTGTTGGTAGGGGAGATTGTAGCCAGACAACACAGAATGGTGGTGTGTAAAATAACCCTGGTGGTGAGGAAGGTGAAGAGGACAAAAGCAGAGCAGAGGACAAACTGGTGGAAGCTGAGAAAGGAAGAATGTTGTGTAGTCTTTAGGGAGGAGTTGAGACAAGCTATGGGTGGTCAGGAGGTGCTTTCAGTTGGTCAGGAGGTGCTTTTCAGTAGACAACTACAGCCAATGTGATCAGGGAGACAGGTAAGAGGGTACTTGGTGTATCATCAGGTAAGGGAAAAAGGGACAAGGAGACTTGGTGGTGGAATGAGGAAGTCCAGGAGTGTATACAGGGAAAGGGGCTAGCTAAGAAGAAGTGGGACTCTGAGAGGACTGAAGAGAGTAGACAGGAGTACAGGGAGATGCAGCGTAAGGTGAAGGTAGAGGTGGCAAAGGCCAAACAAAGAGCATATGAGGACTTGTATGCTAGGCTGGACAGTAAGGAGGGAGAGGTGGATCTGTACAGGTTGGCGAGGCAAAGAGATAGAGATGGGAAGGATGTGCAGCAGGTTAGAGTGATTAAAGATAGAGATGGAAATATACTGACAGATGCCAGGAGGGTGATGGGAAGATGGAAGGAGTACTTTGAGGAGTTGATGAATGAGGAAAACGAAAGAGAACAAAGAGTAGAAGAGGTGACTGTTGTGGAGCAGGAAGTAGCAAATATTAGTAAAAGTGAGGTGAGAAGGGCGTTGAAGAGGATGAAGAGTGGAAAGGCTGTTGGTCCTGATGACATACCTGTGGAGGTATGGAAGTGCTTAGGAGAGGTGGCAGTAGAGTTTCTGACTAGTTTGTTTAACGAGATCTTGGAGAGTGAGAGGATTCCAGAGGAATGGAGGAGAAGTGTATTGGTGCCGATTTTTAAGAACAAGGGAGATGTGCAGAGCGGTGGCAATTACAGACGTATAAAGCTAATGAGCCATACAATGAAGCTGTGGGAAAGAGTAGTGGAAGCTAGGTTAAGGGCAGAGGTGAGAATTTGTGAGCAGCAATATGGTTTCATGCCTAGAAAGAGTACATCAGATGCAGTATTTGGTTTGAGGATGCTGGTGGAGAAGTACAGAGAAGGTAATAAAGAGTTGCATTGTGTCTTTGTAGATTTAGAGAAAGCGTACGACAGGGTGCCGAGAGAGGAGCTGTGGTGTTGTATGAGGAAGTCTGGAGTGGCAGAGAAGTATGTTAGAGTGGTGCAGGACATGTATGAGAGCTGTAAGACAGTGGTAAGATGTGCTGTAGGTGTGACAGAAGAGTTCAAGGTGGATGTTATTATGGAATAGTCTTCCAAATAGTGTTCAGGACTCAGACACAGTCTCAGTGTTTAAGTCTAGGCTCAAAACCTATTTATTTAACCAAGCATTTTATAAATAGATTTGCCATAAGGTAAAGGAGCAGATCTGGGGGACTCATGGACGTAGAGTATTATGGTGAACTGGTATGTTTAGATGCTGTCTTCCTCAGTCTCATTTGATCACTCAGGTTTGTTGACGGTGAGGTGATTGTTTGCTTTACATCTCAGGGAGCCCTCATGTTTGTGTTTCCTTCTGGCTCTCCCTTTTAGTTATGCTGTCATAGTTAGTCCTGCCGGAGTCCCTGCTTGCACTCTACAGTAAATATACATTCACATTAGACATTGTGACTGTGACCATACCTAATTGCAATCTCTCCTCCTCTTCTCTTCCTCCCCCTCTTTCTCTTTCCTCTCTCCCCCTGTCTCCCCCTTTCACTCTTTCTCTCTCTCTCTCTGTCGAGCTACACATGTGGTTCCTGAGCTGCCAGTGATCCAGACTCCCTCTGCCCTCCGGACCTGTCTGATCCATCCTGGTGCCCGGTTTCTGGTTGGAGGTCTCATCGCATGGATGCCCCGTGTGTCTCTTTAGGATGCGCCTGGTGTCTGGGGATGATTCTATCTACTTAGAAGATGGTTCTGGCCTCGACTGGTGTGGTCAGCTGTTTCTCTGAGGACTTGACAATTCGATAGTTCAGGACTGGAACTTTCTACAAGTCTATCTGAGTCTCGAATAACTACTGGACTCCATTTTACATCAACTATTATAACATCAATTAACATCAACTATTATAGCTGAACCTAACACTGTATAAATGCAGATCATTTCCTGCTATCTGTTTCACCCAGATGAGGATGGGTTCCCTGTCGAGTCTGGTTCCTCTCAAGGTTTCTTCCTATTACCGTCTCAGGGAGTTTTTTCTTGCCCCTGTCGCCCTCGGGCTTGCTCGCCAGGGAATATCTGAACATTTTGATTCATACACATTCACATTCCATACAAACTTAAATAATTCTTTTGATTGTGTAAAGCTGTTTTGAGACAATGTCAATTGTTAAAAGCGCTATACAAATAAAACTGAATTGAATTGATGTGGGTTGGGTTTATAAGGGGATTATAAAACCTGTATTAAAATATTACATGTTTACCCTGTTTTATCCCTGTTAAAATCAATAAAAATATTGTTGAAAGAATTGATGTGGGTCTGCATCAAGGATCGGCTCTAAGCCCCTTTTTGTTTGCTCTAGTGATGGACAGGATGACAGATAAAGTTAGACAGGAGTCTCCATGGACTATGATGTTTGCAGATGACATTGTGCTTTGTAGCGAGAGCAGGGAACAGGTGGAGGAAAATTTGGAGAGGTGGAGGTACGCTCTGGAAAGCAGAGGAATGAAGGTTAGCCGCAGCAAGACGGAATACATGTGTGTGAATGAGAGGGACCCAAGAGGAACAGTGAGGCTACAGGGAGCAGAGGTAAAGAAGGTGCAGGATTTTAAGTACTTAGGGTCAACGGTCGAGAGCAATGGAGAGTGTTCAAAGGAGGTGAAGAGACAAGTACAGGCAGGTTGGAATGGGTGGAGAAAAGTTTCAGGTGTGTTGTGCGATAAAAGAGTATCAGCGAGAATGAAAGGAAAGGTGTACAGGACAGTGGTGAGACCAGCAATGCTCTACGGCTTAGAGACAGTGGCACTGAAGAAAAGACAGGAGGCAGAGCTAGAGGTAGCAGAGATGAAGATGTTAAGGTTCTCTTTGGGAGTGACAAGGATGGATAGGATCAAGAATGAGTTCATCAGAGGGACAACCCATGTTAGATGTTTTGGAGATAAAGTCAGAGAGGCCAGATTGAGGTGGTTTGGACATGTTCAGAGGAGAGATGGTGAATATATCGGTAGAAGGATGCTGAGGTTGGAACTGCCAGGCAGGAGGTCTAGAGGAAGACCAAAGAGGAGATTTATGGATGCAGTGAGAGAGGACATGAGGTTCGTTGGTGTGAGAGAAGAGGATGCAGAGGATAGGGTTAGATGGAGGCAGATGATTCGCTGTGGCGACCCCTGAAAGGGAACAGCTGAAAGACAAAGAAGAAGATCTCAAGTGGTTAGTCTTTATGTTATGGCTGAACGTTACAGTTCACAATAAAATTATAGGCCAATCTATGCCTCCTACTCTAAGTGACATTTTCCCATATGTACTGTAGATGTACTGCACTGCACTTTAGTGGTAAAAACATTAATTTTATATCATGTCTTGTATTTTGCTCCATGGTAGTAGTTTTATATCATGTGTAAGGACATGATAATGATAATCGCTGACTTTATGTTAAGTTCCTCCATAATCCAACATTTTGTGAAAAAAATTCCCAGGAGCATAGAGGCAACTGAAGCCAAAAAGAAGATAAACACTTTTAATTTAGAAAGAAATGAGCAAGAGAATAATTTGCTGGATAATTTAGAACATAAAGTATTAAATTACAAGAGGTTTTAAAGGATTAAAGTGCTATATTTCAAGCAGGCTTTAAACAGCAACATGTTAACATAAAATTATCTATGTATGTTAGAGGCACTTCATTAAAGATATTTTAATATTTGTTTCCATTGTACTATAAGTAAATTATTTTATATTACTCACAGCCTCATGAATCATGAGCTGACACATCTGGGTTTAATTGACACATCTGGGTTGTCTTACAGTAAAACATTGCTCATACTGTATGTGTTGGAACGGAATGTTGTCTCTTTTGGACTTTGTGAGTAAGGCTTTGTTCACAATTATTATATATTATGAATTTCTATATATCCTAGGGAAGTTTTGAATTTTTGCATATTTATATAAGTAAAATGACTAAATGTCAGGTTAATCCTGGCTAAGATCCTTTAAACGTTTTAATTTTAATATAGCATATTAATCAATGAGGTCATTCACAGGGTAGCAAAAAGTACAATTATTAAAGCGAATTGTCATAATTTTTAAGGTAAAGTTACAAAAAAGATATTAAATATACTGTAATTTGTCTCAGCTTGCAAGGATACACTCATTCCTTATGTGCCTGTTTATGCTTGTTTGGGTGCAAAGCAATAAGAACTCCTTTGTTCTGTCCTGTTTCAGTAATCTTATCTTATGGCTGGAATGAAACAATTTAACATCCTGTTGTAAGTATGTCTCTCTCTAAAAGCCCCACCCCCCTCTCTGTCTCTCTCTTTATATTATATGTTTGTAAAAAAAAAAAAAAAAAAAAACCGAACATATAAAAATATAACAAGAAATGTTGTTTATGGCAATTGTATAATTGTGATAAACATAAACCACGTTAATCGTACTATCCTCAAACTTCTAGTAATGACCTTCTAATGAATCCCAAATTATTCCTGGAGCTGTGTTGAATAAAGAGTTCATAGTGTGGGATCATTTTGAATTTATTTGCATGGATTCTTTGCGTCTGTGTTGGTTTCCATGTTTTCTGGTTTCCTGTACCCTAACAAAAGTCCAAGATTTTGTAAGGTAAAAATTCTTGTTAATCTTTGTCCAATAGGTGGCACTAGAGGACAGAAAAGCACAAAAAATATTTCATCCACGTTTACTTTTGACCAGTGTAGAAAAGACTTTTGTCCAGCAAGAGGCATCATTCAGCTATAAGTGTTTTTAAAAAGGTTGTTTAAAACTGATGTAATTTTTAGTCTACCGTATATACCATTTAACTAAAATAGTTTCGTAAAAAAAAGAAAAAAAAAAAAAACCCGGCGGCATGGTTGCGTTGTGGTTAGCACTGATGCCGTGCACTTCCTGTTTGGCTTCTGTGTGCGTGGAGTTTGCATGTTCTCCCTGTGCTTGGTGGGTTTCCTCCGGGTACTCCGGTGTCCTCTCACAGTCCGAAGACATACAGATTAGGCTACTGTAGCTAGCATTCCCGAAGTGTGTGAATGAGTGTGTGAGAGGCAGTGTTAGGGGTCTTTTATCCAGGATAATTATACCAGGTAAATTAAAAGAAATGGAACTCACCTACAATCCCAATATACCATTTACCTTATAAAAACCCATATTTACAGCAGGGCTTGACATTGGCACCCGCCAAATGCGGGTAAAATTCGGCTGTGGCAGGTAATAACTTTAGTCTCACTAGTCACTTTGGTGGGTAGTTTATTCTTTGGTATGACAATATATTTTTGTTGTAGTTTTCTCTAAAGTCATCCGATATAATAAACGCATTGCAACGTAATAAATATTACGCGCATAAAACGCACATGTACACACTATCAATTTTGCGCGCTCACACACAATAGTGATAAGGGGGGTGGGTGTATCGATCCTTAATATCGATACTAGGGGTTTTATCGAAAATGATCGATCCAAAAGTCAAAATATCGATATTAAGGTCTTTTTTTTTTAAACCCGTGATTTTATTTATTTTGCATGAAATAAAAAATTAAAAATGAGCTTGTATATAACGCTCTCTTATGCAGCTCCTTTCATGCACATTGTTCACCCCTCTCCGCTCTGCTGTGTTTTGTTGCCTTAACCATCACGTGACTCAGCAGCGCCTAAAACAAGCAGCTGCAGAGAGAGTGAGAGCGAGGTGTGTGTCTGCCTTGGTATCATGGAGCTGGCAGATAAAAAACGGAGCACTGTGTGGAAATATTTTACTGCTGTGAATGAAAAGACAGCAAATTGCGACGTCTGTAAAAAGGTAATTTGCTGTGTTAACACCACCAACTTACACAAACACATAAAACGACATGACAAAGAGAGCTCGGAACTACGAAGAGAAAGACAGGAGGCAAATCTTTCAGACAGAGCCCCGCCTGCAGTGAGACAGAAGTCATTGGCAGAGTCCTTTCAGCCTCAGAAATATCCAGGTAGCTAACACTGGGGAAAAAATATGTTTTTAGTCATATTGGATCTTCTGCATGAAGTGTCATCACCATAGTTGTTGTAAAAACGTAACCATGGGTAATATAAACCACAAATTAACAATGCTTACACTAACCATAGTTTAACTGTGGTATTTTTTGTAAAACTGTGGTTTTATATTAAAACAAAAGTGATTATTTTGCCGGTGTTGAAAAATGGTAACACTTTTCAAATAAAGTGTCATTTGTTAACAATGTATTAATAGACAACTAACAATGAATTAAACTAAAAAACTAAAAAAACTAAAAAAATTTTTTTAAATCTTCATTAATGTTATTTAATCAAAACTAAGATTAACAAATTAACACGGTGTGTGTGTGTGTGTGTGTGTGTGTGTGTTTAATTTAACCATGGAAGGGACACTATAGGACTGTTATAGGATTGTGGATAGGCTATTGGCTAAAATTTATAATTTTGTAGTTGTAATTTATATTGTGTGCTAAAAATAAAATAAATATCGGTATCGGCGATATTGTCCCTGTGAATATCGGTATCGGATCGATACAGAATTTTGCAGTATCGCCCACCTCTACTAGTGATGGGTCGTTCATGAACGATTCGTTCTTTTTGAACGAATCTTTAATATGACTCAGATGAACGAGTCGTCTTGGAGAGTGATTCTTTCATTTTCTATTGGGCGCGCATGCGCAAAGCATCGCAAAACCTCCGTATGTTATATACAGGAAGCAGTATTGAACGATTCTCAGCAATACGTTTTCAAGTCTCGATATAAGAAGATATAAGAGGTGAGCTGCACATTCTGTTTATTATAATATGTCCTTAGTTACATTGTAATATTTTCATAACTGGGACTATAGTCAAAATTTGTGTATGTAGACGTATTGGGGGTATTTTTTATTAAAACGCAACATTTTAATTTATGGGCGGCACGGTGGTGTAGTGGTTAGCACTGTCGCCTTGCTCCGCCAGGGTCCGGGTTCGATTCCTTGGCCAGGCTCGATTCCCGTCTCTGTGTGCATGGAGTTTGCATGTTCTCCCCGTGCTTGGTGGGTTTCCTCCGGGTATTCCGGTTTCCTCCCACAATCCAAAGACATGTAGGTTAGGTTAATTGACATTCCAAATTGCCCGTAGTGTGTGAATGAGTGTGTGTATGTGAGTATGTGTGTGTGCCCTGCGATGGATTGGCACCCTGTCCAGGGTGTACCCCGCCTTGTGCCCTAAGTTTCCTGGGATAGGCTCCAGGCCCCCGCGACCCTGTATATAAGGATAAAGCGGTGCAGAAAATGAATGAATGAATTTTTATTTATTTCTGATCAACAGAACGAAATGACAAAAAAAATGATTTGTTCATTTTGATGAACGAGATTCATAGAACCGAGTCACTAAAATGATTCATCACTAACACACACACTTTTACTTCCGGTTTGGTGTGTGTGTGTGTGTGTGTATCATTTCCTTAAAGGGCTATTGCTTCTCAACAGCATGAGAATGTTTGCCCCTTTCGCATAGGTTATTTACTGATTATATATGAAAAAGTAATCACTATTAAAATCTATTTAGATTTCATGTTGAATGATAGAAAATTCATCAATTGATTGAATTACCTCACACTATAGAGAGTCAACACAACAAGATAGACCAGAGTCCACTGTCCTAACTCAGAATTCTGATATAATAATACATAATGAATAATAATACCTGGTAATAGTACACATAATAACTAAAATGATAAATGTTCTGAGTTGCTGTATTTTTAATATCAGAATGAGTTCAGTTGTACTGAATCTGTTATTTTTCAATTTCATGTGGTAAGAGGCTTGAATTTAAGTTCAATAAGCAGAATATACTGTTCATGTTTGCATGTTTTTATATTGGGAGCTATCTTAACAATACTGAATGCTTGACTTCTACTATAGTGATACAGTGTATGCTGTCATTTATAAGTAAATGTAGATATAACAAACATTAACGTATCATGGTGAAGAAAAAACTGCAATTTTCTGGTAACAAAATTGTGGCTAGTAAAAAGGCTGAATGGCTAGTTACTCCGGAAATCCACTAGCCACACTGACCAGTGAGCAAAAAAGTTAATGTCAAACCCTGCTTTACAGGTGGTCTTTAGTTGTTCCACATCACTTAAAACATTATTTTTGTCACACCGGTACCACCACGGTCCGGGGAAATAAGATCTGGGTCTCCGGACTACTGAGCCGCCACTTTGTCTCCCCCTAGTGTGTCTACGTTGGTATGTCTCCCATCATAAATGATGTTCACCTGTGTCTCTCCCCTGTGTGTCTCTATTTAAGCCAGCCGAACCCGTAGTGTTTTGTCCGTTCACTGTTGTCACCACGTTTGTTTTGTACCTGCTTTCTAACCCTCTCTGTGTGCGTGTTGCATCTTCAGGACTGAGCAGAGTCTGCAGGGTCTGGGTAAGGCCTGCACGGACAGGCTCCATTCACTCAAGGTGAAGGCTGATACGCCAGCCTCATTCAGCAAGAAACTCTCGGTGCTTCTGATTTCGTTTAAGACTAATCTCCGGTGTTGTGTATATTCACCTGCAGACCCAGTCCGAGGAGGCTCCGTTAGAGGAGTGTTTTGTTTTGGTTTCTGTTGCAATTTTATGTTGTGTGATTTCCCTGCTGAGAAGAAAAAGGCTCAAAAGAAATAAATAAACAAAGAAAAGTGTATCTACTCTGAAACATGACAATTTTAAGTATTTAAAGCACTGAAAATTTATTTTTCTCATCAACAGCATCATTATGGTTTACACAAAAATAGTTGTTATAGTTGTTCTTTACTCTTCTACAGCCTCCTTATGCTTCACACAAAAATACTCCTCAATTATCTAGTTATGAAATGTTCTGGCATTGATTTTTGTTTGTTTGCTGGTTTGTTTAAAATTATTGTAATTCTGTTAAGTTAAATATGGCAGCATTGTGTGATATTTACATTATATACTTTTGCTAAGTAAAGTTTACAATTAAAATAAAACATACTATTGCTTTTGTAAATGTGGTAAAAAAAAAGAAATGTTAATTTCAATGTTAATGTAAATTTTATCTTATAATGATCTACATTTTCGTCCATAACATAGCTATTTCCATAGATAGCAGTGAGAATGACGTACACCACCATAAGGAGTAGTCTATATCAGATTAGAATGCTTAACTAAACATACCACACATGTAGATTCTGTTATGTAATTTTTAGGTTATTATTTAAAAAATAAATTATCAAATGAAAAAGCTCAAAATAAGAATTACGAATGAATTGCAAAAAGATAATAGTTTAGTAATGATCCATCCATCCATCCATCCATTTTCTTCCGCTTATCCGAGGTCGGGTCACGGGGGCAGCAGCTTCAGCAGGGATGCCCAGACTTCCCTCTCCCTGGCCACTTCTTCCAGCTCTTCCGGGGGGATCCCAAGGCGTTCCCAGGCCAGCCGAGAGACATAGTCCCTCCAGCATGTCCTGGGTCTTCCCCGGGGTCTCTTTCCGGTGGGGCATGTCTGGAACACCTCACAAGGGAGGCGTCCAGGGGGCATCCTAAATAGATGCCCAAGCCACCTCATCTGGCTCCTCTCGATGCGGAGGAGCAGCGACTCTACTCTGAGTCCCTCCCAGATGACTGAGCTTCTCACCCTATCTCTAAGGGAGAGCCCAGACACCCTGCGGAGGAAACTCATTTCGGCCGCTTGTATTCGCGATCTTGTTCTTTTGGTCACTACCCACAGCTCATGACCATAGGTGAGGGTAGGAACGTAGATCGACCGGTAAATTGAGAGCTTTGCCTTTTGGCTCAGCTCCTTCTTCACCACGACGGACCGATACAGAGCCCGCATCATTGCAGACGCTGCCCCGATCCGCCTGTCGATCTCCCGTTCCATTTTACCCTCACTCGTGAACAAGACCCCGAGATACTTAAACTCCTCCACTTGGGGCACTTCCTCACTCCCAACCCTGAGAGGGCACTCCACCCTTTTCCGGCTGAGGACCATGGCCTCAGATTTGGAGGTGCTGATTCTCATCCCAGCCGCTTCACACTCGGCTGCGAACCGATCCAGTGAGAGCTGTAGGTCGCAGGATGATGAGGCCAACAGAACAACGTCATCTGCAAAAAGCAGTGACCCAATCCTGAGCCCACCAAACTGTACCCCTTCAACGCCCTGGCTGTGCCTAGAAATCCTGTCCATAAAAATTATGAACAGGATCAGTGACAAAGGGCAGCCCTGTCGGAGTCCTACTCTCACCAGAAACATGTCCGACTTGCGGACCAAGCTCTGTTATACAGGGACCGGACAGCCCTTAACAGGGAATCCGATATCCCATACTCCCGGAGTACCCCCCACAGGACTCCTCGAAGGACACGGTCGAATGCCTTCTCCAAGTCCACAAAGTACATGTAGACTGGTTGGGCAAACTCTCATGCCCCCTCCAGAACCCCTGCTAAGGGTGTAGAGCTGGTCCACTGTTCCGCGACCTGGCCGAAAACCACACTGCTCCTTCTGAATCCGAGGTTCGACTATCCGACGGACCCTCCTTTCCAGGACCCCTGAGTAGACTTTCCCGGGGAGGCTGAGGAGTGTGATCCCTCTGTAGTTGGAACACACTCTCCGGTCCCCCTTCTTGAAGAGAGGGACCACCACCCCGGTTTGCCAGTCCAGTCCAGAGGCACTGTCCCCTATGTCAACGCAATGTTGCAGAGACGTGTCAACCATGACAGCCCTACAACATCCAGAGCCTTGAGGAACTCCGAGCAGATTTCATCCACCCCCGGGGCCCCACCACCACGGAGCTTTTTGATCACCTCGGTGACCTCGGCCCCAGAGATGGAAAAGTCCACCTCTATGTCCCCAGACTCTGCTTCCTCATTGGAAGGCATGTTGGTGGAATTAAGGAGGTCTTCGAAGAACTCCCCCCACCGACCCACAACGTCCCGAGTCGAGGTCAGCAGCGCACCATCCCCACTATACACTGTGTTGACCATGCACTGCTTTCCCCTCCTGAGACGCTGGATGGTGGGCCAGAATCTCTTCGAAGCCATCTGCAAGTCATTCTCCATGGCCTCCCCAAACTCCTCCCACGCCCGGGTTTTTGCCTCAGCAACCACCGAAGCTGCATTCCGCTTGGCCTGCCGGTACCTGCCTCCGGAGTGCCACCAGCCAAAAAGGCCCGGTAAGACTCCTTCTTCAGCTTGATGGTATCCCTCACCGCCGGTGTCCACCAACGGGTTCTTGGGTTGCCACCGCGACAGGCACCGACCACCTTACGGCCACAGCTCCGGTCGGCCGCCTCGACAATGGAGGCGCAGAACATAGTCCATTCGGACTCAATGTCCCCCACCTCCCCCAGGACGTGGTTGAAGCTTTGCCGGAGGTGGGAGTTGAAGGTTGTCCTGACAGGGGACTCTGCCAGACGTTTCCAACAGACCCTCACAATACGTTTGGGTCTACCAGGCCTGACCGGCATCCTACCCCGCCAACGAAGCCAACTCACCACCAGGTGGTGCTCAGTTGACAGCTCCGCCCCTCTCTTCACCCGAGTGTCCAAGACATGTGGCCGCAAGTCCGACGACACGACCACAAAGTCGATCATCGAACTGCGGCCTAGGGTGTCCTGGTGCCAGGTGCACATATGGACACCCTTATGCCTGAACATGGTGTTCGTTATGGACAATCTGTGACGAGCACAGAAGTCCAATAACAAAACACCGCTCTGGTTCAGATCGGGGGGGCCGTTCATCCCAATCACGCCCTTCCAGGTCTCACTGTCATTGCCCACGTGAGCATTGAAGTCCCCCAACAGAACAATGGAGTTCACAGGAGGGACGTTCTCTAGCGCCCCCTTCAGAGACCCCAAAAAGAGCGGGTACTCCAAACTGCTGTTCGGCGCATAACAACAGTAAGGATCCGTCCCCCCACCCGAAGGCGGAGGGAGGCCACCCTCTCGTCCACTGCGGTGAACCCCAATGTACAGGCCCCGAGCCAGGGGGCAATAAGTATGCCCACACCTGCTCGTCGCCTCTCACCAGTGGCAACTCCAGAGTAGAAGAGGGTCCAGCCCCTCTCAAGGAGACTGGTTCCAGAGTCCAAGCTGTGCGTCGAGGTGAGTCCAACTATATCTAGCCGGAACTTCTCAACCTCACGCACTAGCTCAGGCTCCTTCCCCGCCAGAGAGGTGACATTCCACGTCCCTAGAGCCAGCTTCTGCAGCCGAGGATCAGACCGCCAAGGCCCCTGTCTTCGGCCACCGCCCAGCTCACACTGCACCCGACCTCTTTGGCCCCTCCTACAGGTGGTGAGCCCATGGGAAGGGGGACCCACGTTGCCTTTTCGGGCTGTGCCCGGCCGGGCCCCATGGGTGCAGGCCCGACCACCAGGCGCTCGCCATCGGGCCCCACCTCCAGGCCTGGCTCCAGAGGGAGGCCCCGGTGACCCACGTCCGGGCGAGGGAAAATGTTTTCCAAGGATTTTACTCATCATAAGAGGTCTTCTGAACCACTCTTTGTCTGTTCAATCACCTAGGACCAGATTGCCATGGGTGATCCTGCCAGGGGCATGAACCCTGGGGCCAGGGGTAGCTCAGTGGTTAAGGCATTGGACTACGGTTCAGAAGCTCCCAGGTTCAAACCCCACAACCACCAAGTTGCCACTGTTGGTCCCTTGAGCAAGGCCCTTAACCTCAACTGCTCAGATGTGTAATGAGATAAAAATGTAAGTCGCTCTGGATAAGAGCGTCTGCCAAATGCCTAAATGTAAATTGTAAATTGCCACATCAGGGAGTTCCATTTCAACATGAAGCCCCCGACAACATAGCTCTCAGGATCATTGGGACACGCAAACCCCTCCACCACGATAAGGTGTTGGTTCAAGGAGGGGTTTAGTAATGATAACATGTTGAATATAGTCAAATACTATGTATCTTGTATTTTATATTATAATATCACAATAAACTAAATATATGATTGTAAAACCTACATTATACATTATTATACATATTTACATTATATGTTTGTAAACACCTGATGAGCATACTCGTATGTGCTTGCTGAATATCCCATTCCTCTCATTCCAGGTATAGTCCCCCTTTCCTGTTGTAATAACCTCCACTTTTCTAGGAAGGCATTTCACTAGATTTTTGAGTGTTGGTGTGATGTTTTTCAGCTATTTGAGCATCAGTGATGTTAGGCACTGATGCCAAGCAAGGAGGCCATTCCAATTTATCAGAAAGATATTCTGTGGGGTTGAGCTGCATGCCACTTGAGTTCTTTCACTCTAACCTTGGCAAACTAGGTGTTCTTGGAGCTCACGATGGGGCACTGGCTTGCTGGAATATGTCTGGACCCCTAATTCCAGTGAAGGGAAATGTTAAAGCTATACTGTAGCATAGAAAGTCAGTCGACATTTATATGCTTCTAACTTTTCAGAGAAGAACCAGATATAAGTGTGATGGTGAGGTATATGACCATACTTTTGGTTATATAAGGCAATATTTGGCATTTACATGTGGAAAGAAGCAACATTATCTACCAGTGTGTCATGTGTAAATAAAGGTTTCCAAAGGAAAATGAATGTCTCCTTCCTCAACTATTTTCCATACACAGTACTACTTCGTCTCACAGTGATGGTCCTGGGCCTATTCCACAGTTTATCCCTTTCAGCTAACCAGTAATACTTAGTGACTTTCACTTCCTCTGTCTGGAATTAGGCCCTCCACATCAGCCAATGACGTCCCTCCTGTCTGAGTAAGCGGTCAGTGGATGCTATCTTTGCACTCTGGACTCCGCCAGCACTCCAGACTTAACTGCAGGGCTGAAACAAACAGGGAAGAGCCCATTGAACTCTGTGTTTATAATTCTATATACTGTACAGACACCAACCTTACACTTATGACCTCTCATGGCATTCAATGGCTTGTGCTGAGACATGTATTTAAAGTAATAGCTAGTCCAGTATTCAGTGGTTAGTGTGTGAATGTAAACTGCTATGTAGCAGTTTACATGTTACTGTACATGTAGTAGCATGTTACTGTCATATTCCTTTCACAGCATGAACTGAGGTGTTTCATTCCTTACATAGTTTCCTTACACATGTATTAGAATTTTGTATTTGAAACATATGTGCCTGTGTCTCATGTGTAAAAAATGCAGGACATTATTTGTTAAACAATTTATCTGAGTCTGACTTGATATTGCTGCTATCAAGTACTTTTTGTACTGACCAAGGCCTATACCCTCTCTACTTGCTACTCAGCTTCACTGTGCTGTGTTGAGCTCTGCTGGGGCGCGGGTCAGCAGTAGCTCATTTATATAGATGCCAAAACAAGCAAGCATTGAGAACATGCATTATATGAGGGGTATTTGACAATCATCTATTCACCATCAACTATTTTATAAAATTTTCTGTCACGATAGCAAGTTTATGTCCTATCATACTATGTACTATAGACATCGATGCATAAAATTCCGCACAGCAGCTTCTGAACTGGCCACTCACTGCAATTCCTCATAGAGCTAAGGGCAGAGATGGGATAATCTGAGTCATGGGGAAACAGTGGATGTTTGTCATTTTGGTACAAATTAACATCCAATTAGTTTGACAGTCACTGACTGACCTAAAGAAGCCTGATGCATTAAGACACACAACTTTAGGGAACAAAAGTATTTATCAGAATGAATGAATCGATTACCTAGTTTATTCCCTCTCCAACTCTACTGAGATGGGTGTGCAAGATAGACTGAGATTTCATCACAAAACAATTCCGTGTTAACTGGACCATAAGCCCTATGCGGACTTAAATCACTTCAATTATTCTGCACAAATCTTGGAGGATTAGAGAACATGTGAGACAACAAGTGAGAGTGGTATTTTTATTAGTTTTATTTTATAAACCCATACAATGTGCAAAACTTAATGTAAAAATGTTATTGCTCTGTTAGTACCAAACATTGTTAACATACAGAATGCTTGTGTATAAATTTATACTATTAAAGGCATCAACATCTCATTTCTCTGCAAAATGTAATGTACCCAGCATCCTCAATGAGGAGGAATTGTGGTTTGAGATACGGAATTGGCAGTTTCACTCAAGTAGTCCCCATTCCTTTGGAAGTCTATCACTCTTGTATTAAAAGTCTTCATTTCCTCCATCAGAGAAAACTAACAAGCATAAGCAGTCCCGCTCATTGTACAGCTGTGGTTCAGTTATTAGACCTAAATGAAAATATCCACGGGGGAAAAAAAAAAAAAGACCATTATGGCACTTTGTTGTCCTAAAATCTTTTTATAAAGGTTCCCAATCACGAAACTGAACTGTGTCAACTGGACCGGTCCTGCCGTGTCCCCACCCCAACAAGCAGGCCTGAGATCAGAGAAGTCCTCCGTTATATGACTTGCTATACATCGGATGTTTGTAGAGGGGATTGGAGGCCTGCGGGAAAAGTACAGATAGAATGAGAAAGAGGAGAAACTAGGTCAGATGGATTCATTGAAATGCACATGGCTGTGGTGTAAAGCAACTTCAGGCTTTGAAACAGAGCCTGAAATAGTCACCATTATTTGCTCCTCCCAGCTCGCTGGAGGGATTCAAGAAAACTTATGGTTTCAATCAGAGCATAGTGTTTTTGACTGATTCACTGTTTTTGACTTAAACTATGGAGGTTTGCATCTAAAAACTTAAAGCTTACCGACCTTTAACTAAGGCTACGTCATTCAACAGAATGAAACATGTTGTTGAATATATTTTTATTTCAGATAATAGGTGGTATTTATAAATGTATGTGCATGTATTGAATTACTAAAACACATACTAAATTAAAACATTTTTGGGGATGAAATACCCCTCAATTACCACAGTCTAGTAATCCAATACAAATTCGAACACAATGCCATTCTTGTGCTACAGGAAGAGGCAGTAATGTCTTTACCATCTCATATCGTGCCCTTGAACGTGCACTTTGGAAGCGTGCAAACTCGCGGCGATCATGGACGGTGATGACCAACTTCCACATGGCCAACAGCACAATGCCCACTAACAAGATACTGCCCACAACCGCATACAGTACAGTCATAGCATCAGGGGGAGCAGCACATACTGTGTGTACACAGACAGACACACACAACAGGCATCATAAATGTAAACATTGACAAGCACATATAAATTATAAAAAAATCATACTGGAGCATTAACTATCTTTTGCCTGCCTCGCTCCTTTTCAGAATCATGACAACAATAAGAGAGTACGCAGGTATTTACAGTTATGTGCTTCACATAAGGTGGGGCTACATACTGACCTGGCTCCTGCAGAGCAGTAAGGATTGACTGGCCACTGGCATGTTCAGAGTAGGTGAACTTCATCACACATTCATTCTCAGTCTTATATAAACACAGTACACTGCTTGGATCATCTGTATCTGTAAAAGAAAGAGAAAGGAGGGAGGCAAGAATGGGGAAGGGGGAGAAAGAAACATGGGGGTATTATAGGAGGAATGAGAGAAAGCTCTCCTTTTATAAAAACAGCTGGCCAAATGGTGGCTCAGCCACAAAAACAAAAGAGGAAAACAAGCAGTGCATCCAACCCCATTACATTAAATGCTTTCCAGAAAAAAGCTTGGACATGTGCTAGCATTCCATACTCACTGATACACGACAGTTAAACATTTCAGAACATTTCTGAAGCTTTAAGGGCTGAAAGTCACTATGTCATGTCCCCTCTCCACTGTGCTAATCATTTCTGGAATGTACATGTGGAACCCATTAGTGAAGGGAAGTGTGAAATGAAGCAGCAGCTCCATAATGCAAAAAGGCCTGGGAGGCATGGAATGACTTTAAAATACACAGACGCACGAACAATACATTCCTACACTCGTACAAAATGCTTTCTGTAATAAGGCAGCTGATGACTAGGCATTTTAATGAAATGACTTGCTTCTTGACATCCAGTCGATCAATAGTAGTCTAAACCATTAACACTGCAGATACATTGTTTACCAAAAAATAAAAAAATAAATAAAAAATTCCAGTCACTAAAATTACACACTATGTAGCGAATAATTGACCTCTAATTGTGTCAGATTATTATAAGCATATACGATCTAAGAGGAGAGGTATTCAGTGATATCTTTACAGTTTTAGTGTGTTATTGCTGGCTGCCAGATATTAACATAAACAGAACCAGAAGGATGCAAGCTGTATATTGGAAGTTGTTTATTTTTCTCAAATGTTTCTGGGTTTTTGTCAATTGTTATACATTGCAATTTCACAATAAAAGTAAAAAAGTTGGACAAAATGTACCTTATTTTCATTTTAGGTCACATGCAATGCATGACTAGAAATACCTACTAGGAAGCTTGATCAATATAACTGAGAACCTACTGCTGAGGTCACTGAAAGAAAATCACTGACTATCAATCAGGGAAGTGCAGAGTGTGTATAAAACTCTTCAACTGAACTTTGTCAAAAAATTGTGCAGAAGCTCTTGGCAGGCTATTCTTCACAACACAGAAAAGAACCTTCTTAAATACGAAAAAGTCATAAGAGTAGATCCTTATATAAGACAAACTTGTTCTAATTACAGTGTAACTGAGCCTTGATGAATGTTGTGTTGAGTTCAGTACAGCTGTGTTTTCTGTGTTGCCACACTGACAGCAGGTTGGCTTTAATTCAAAGTGACATGTGGTGACTTGAGTTTTGGACACTCCATTAGTTATGGCTAGCTCTCGGATTGGAGTCTACCTTGAACACATCATAGACATAAGATCAGAGCATTACTATTTAGCTAAAGAAAAACAAAAATTAAGAATTAAGTTAATAATAATGCTGCATGATTTGATATTTACATATACAGGTCGTTCTCTAAAAAATAGCATATTGTGATAAAGTTCATTATTTTCTGTAATGTACTGATAAACATTAGACTTTCATATATTTTCGATTCATTACACACAAACTGAAGTAATTCAAGTCTTTTATTGTTTTAATATTGATGATTGTGGCATACAGCTCATGAAAACCCAAAATCCCTATCTCAAGAAATTAGCATATTTCATCCGACCAATAAAAGAAAAGTGTTTTGAATACAAAAAAAGTCAACCTTCAAATAATTATGTTCAGTTATGCACTCAATTCTTGGTCGGGAATCCTTTAGCAGATTCTTGTGTCTTTCTCTTCACAATATCCCACAGATTCTCTATGGGGTTCAGGTCAGGAGAGTTGGCAGGCCAATTGAGCACAGTAATACCATGGTCAGTAAACCATTTACCAGTGGTTTTGGCACTGTGAGCAGGTGCCAGGTCGTGCTGAAAAATGAAATCTTCATCTCCATAAAGCTTTTCAGCAGATGGAAGCATGAAGTGCTCCAAAATCTCCTGATAGCTAGCTGCATTGAGCCTGCCCTTGATAAAACACAGTGGCTCAACACCAGCAGCTGACATGGCACCCCAGACCATCACTGACTGTGGGTACTTGACACTGGACTTCAGGCATTTTGGCATTTCCCTCTCCCCAGTCTTCCTCCAGACTCTGGCACCTTGATTTCCGAATGACATGCAAAATTTGCAACCTGTAGCCCATTTCCTGCACACGCCTGTACACGGTGGCTCTGGATGTTTCTACTCCAGACTCAGTCCACTGCTTCCGCAGGTCCCCCAAGGTCTGGAATCGGTCCTTCTCCACAATCTTCCTCAGGGCCCGGTCACCTCTTCTCGTTGTGCAGCATTTCCTTCCCACAGACTTCCCACTGAGGTGCCTTGATACAGCACTCTGGGAACAGCCTATTCGTTCAGAAATTTCTTTGTGTCTTACCCTCTTGCTTGAGGGTGTCAATGATGGCCTTCTGGACAGCAGTCAGGTCGGCAGTCTTACCCATGATTGCGGTTTTGAGTAATAAACCAGGCTGGGAGTTTTTAAAAGCCTCAGGAATCTTTTGCAGGTGTTTAGAGTTAATTAGTTGATTCAGATGATTAGGTTAATAGCTTCGTTTAGAGAACCTTTTCATGATATGCTAATTTTTTGAGCTGGGTTTTCATGAGCTGTATGCCACAATCATCAATATTAAAACAATAAAAGGCTTGAACTACTTCAGTTTGTATGTAATGAATCTAAAATATATGAAAGTCTAATGTTTATCAGTACATTACAGAAAATAATGAACTTTATCACAATATGCAAATTTTTTTAAAAGGACCTGTATGTATATATAGTTACTGAGTTACTGATCAAAAGATCATTTGTTTAAGCCCCAGCTCCACCAACGTGCTACAGTAAGTGACCCGGTTTGCTCGAACAGTCTCCTAAATGGAGTATGTGCAGTAATGTACAGTACATGTGCAATAATGCATATGTGACAAATAAAGGCTGTCCACAATATCTTTTTATGTAGTCACATTAAGATTTCTCCATCAATGGAAATAATGGGGTCAAACCCTGTTCCAGCAAGAACATAAAATTAAGAGAGAGTTTGACGAAGTTGCTGTGGAGAACTTCATGCTAGGATTTCTTGCCAGACATTAGTGGCTGACCTCTCGGGCTCTTTTTGCTGAATAAGCACAAGACCCCACAGTCTAATAAAAAGCCTTCTCAGAAAAGTTGTAAGCTGTAAACACAGAATTGGGAACAACTCAATATTAATGTGTGTTCAATGGGATGTTCAATGGCCATTTGGAAAATGTAAAAAAAAAAAGTAAAAAAGTAAAAAAACAAGGATAATGCAAGTAAATACAAAATGCAGTTTTTAAATGGTGATCTCATTTAACAAGGGGGAAAAAAGGGATCCAAACCTGCCTGGCCTATGTGAAAAGAAATTGCCCATAAACCTAATTACTGTTATAATAACAGCAATCGAAGTGTTTGTGATAACTGGCAATGAGTCTTTTATATTGCTGTGGAGAAATTTTGCCCCATTCTTCTTTGGAGAATTGTTTAAATTCAGTCACATTGGAGGAATTTCTAGTATGTATGGCCTGTTTAAAGTCATGCTACAGCACGTCAATTGATTTAAGCCTGAACTTTACCTACAGTAGGCGACTCAAAAAGTTTAATTGTATTTTTTTTTAGCCATTCAGAGGTGGACTTGCTTGTGTGTCGGGGATCATTGTCCTGCTGCATAACCCATAGTGTGGTAGCATCACTGATAGCATGACATTCTCCTTCAGGATTTTCTGGTAGCGCACAGAATTCATGGGTCCACCAATTATGGCAAGTCATCCAGGTCATAAAGCAGGAAAGCAGCCCCAGACCATCACACTACCACCACTATCTTTGACAGTTGGTATGATGTTTTTATGAAATGCTGTGTTAACTTTACACCAAATCTAACAGAACACACACCTTGCAAAAAGTTAAACTTCTGTCATATCAGTCCACAGAATATTTGCCCAAATAATCAAGATATTTTTTTAATTCTTATTTTTTTCTGGTCAGCAGTGGCTTTCACGTTGGAACTCTCCCATGGATGCCATTTTTGCCTAGTTGAATCATGTTATTGTTGAATCATGAACCCTGCCCTTAACTGAGGCAAGGCTTTTGATGTCCTGGGTTCTTTTATAAACTTCTGGATGAGTCGTTGTCGTGCTCTTGGAATGATTTATTATTTTTTCTTGCGGGGGCTGGGGTATGAAACATTTAAAATTAATCATTTAAAAACAGCATTTTGTATTTACTTGGAATCTCTGTGTATTTTTTCTATTAGTTTGATGATCTCAATTATTTAAGTGTTGACAAATAAGCAACAAAAACCTGAAAGAGGGAACTACTTTTTCACAGCACTGCATATGTCAAAGAACAGTTTATATACAGTATAAAACATGTTTAGGAACTTTATAATACGAGTCTGAGATGGTCAGGGATCACCTGCAATCTCAGATTTGGATATCCTGTGCAGGGTAGTAATTTGAATTTAAAAGTATTGAAGGGAATAATTAAACTTAAAACATAGTGTACGCAAAACCAGAGTGTCCTGAAACTACTTGCTCAATGTGTAAATACTCACCCAGAGTCTCCACAACTTTGATCTCATCTTTGCACATGCGCTGGCAAGTTTGGTTGTCTGCAAATTTCCCAGTGTTGAAGAGGGTGCACTCGATGCATTCCCTGGAGAAAAATTATGACTCACTTACATTGATTCATTACAACGCTGTATGATGAACATGATACAGTGAGATATGGAAAACCACACCAGTCTACACAAGGTGCAGTGAAGGAACAAGCTTCAAGCAGTAAAAGCCATTGAAATAATGCAACTGTATACACACTGTTGTCTGTAACATGTGGTGATCAAGAGGAGTCAAAGCAAGTTTCATTTTGATATAAAAATCATGCTGCATTAAAAAAAAAAAAAAAAATACACTGTACAAATTAAGTACCTACTACTGAGTGACTTTGGTTAGGCTGTCTTTTTTCCTTAGATAGTATCCACAATCACATATAGGATTTTGAGATTATTATTAGTTTGCAATTATTATTAGTTTATTTATTTTTGACGTCAGTGGATTCATTTGTGGTGTCCATTAACACCATTCTTGTTCTAGAACTAGTATTCATATTGTATATGTGCAAACAGAAACTGCTCTGAGAAAAGTTCTAGAAGTTCACAACTGGTTAACTCTCCTGATTCTAGGACTGGGCTCAGAATATATTCTGTTTGTGCATCTATTAATTCTTACAGTCTGCAAAAGTATTACTCAATAAAGACCTTAAAATGATTCCTATGTGTCTGTTATATCATTGTTCAGAAATTCTTAGTCTTTAATTCAAGTCTTTAAATAAAAATGTCATTTAGTAGTCTTCAAAAAAAAAAACACATTGCCCAAATCCACACTGAGAAGCATGCAAGCTACGCAAAGAAGAGCCCAATGAATACAAGAGTTTCAAATGTTGTACATGCAGGAGAGTCCAATATTATTCATTTGAGCAAGTCACTGAATACCAGTTCTATGACGTACCTCTTTGCAGCACAGGCATCGCCACAGGTGGGGCATTTCTCACACAGGTCTCCAAATGCCCCAGGCTCAGTGCACTGGCAGCGACCACACGCACAGCTGCCTCGTCCACTACACATTCTGCCATCTTCAGAGACACAGCTAGTAGTTTCTATTGAACAGTTACAGTTGTCTCCAATGTAACCAGCATGACACTTACATTCCCCACAATGACAATCCCCATGACCTATAGAGAGAGAGAGAGAGAGAGAGAGACCAGTGATGAAAACAATCAGTAACTAAAGTTAACACTAAAAATCAACTAAATTTAATGCTCAAAACGAACGCTCGTTTGTATTTTTTTTTATTTTTTTAAACGAGCATTTTGTAATAGCCATGACAAAGAAACCAAGAAACGCAAAAATGTTTTTTGGAAGAGAAACCAATGCCACATTTCTGATCAGCACATAACAACTGGAGCAATTACACACAGTTCGTCTTACAGGAAAGCCTTGTGTGTCCAAAACAAAAGCCTAACTGTACAGTCTGTGCTGGGCACCCAGCACAATTGAGTGGCATATTGATGTGTGGTTGTGAAAGAAGCTTGTGGTCATTAAAATCTGATGAGGCAGCAGAAATTAGTGTAGACAGTAGTCACAATCGTTATTTACACAGACCTGGAATCTAAATAGCAGGTTTCCTGGTACAGATGGGGCAATAAAAACTTTACATATCACAGAACAGTCAGAAGAAGTTAAAACTGAGGCAGTGTTCTTAAACAATTAATGCAAATAATTTTTTTATAAACGTATTAGATAGGGATGTAATGGTATAAAAACTTCACGGTACGGTAATACCTCGGTATGAATGGCACGGTACGGTATTTATTGAATCATTTACAGGAAAAACTAAACTAATGAAAAGACTCGAAAAAAGTGCCAGAAGTGTTTATTAAACAGTATACATGAACACTGAACATATCAATGGTATACAAATTAGCATCTATCTGTAAACTTTGAAACATAAACTTCAATTTAAAAAAAAAAAAAATTTTCAATTTAGTATTCTTGAAAAAATAAAAAAATAGCAGCCTACTTATTGCAGTTGGCCCATGTGCTGAATGAGTATTTGAGAACACTCACCTCATTCACTCACTTCTTCAGACAGACAGGATTTTTTTTTCCCTTTCTCGTTTCTTTTCAGAGAGAAACCAAAATGACTCGATAAAACTATAGGTCTTCTGAGAAAAGTTTGCTCAGGCGAATGGAGCGAACGGGAGGTAGCGGGAACTACAATTCCCATCAGCCCAGGTGGGACCATCATCGTTTGCGGTCTGTTGTCGCTACAGATCCAGTAATGCGGAAATGGCGGGTGCTGCTATTAGCGGCGAAGGAAAAGAGATGGAAAGAGTAATTAATCATTACGGAGTATGCGGGTTTTAAATCGGATGTGCACATTACTGGATCTGTAGCGACAACAGACCGCAAACGATGATGGCCGCGCCTGGGCTGATGGGAATTGTAGTTCCCGCTACCTCCCGTTCGCTCCATTCACCTGAGCAAACTTTTCTCAGAAGACCTATAGTTTTATCATCATGCGACCCCGGTATTATCGAAATAAATTGTTATTTACAATACCGTTACATCCCTAGTATTAGACATTCATACACTCGGTATGTTTATCAGAGAAAGACTGCAATGGAAAACACTGGCCTTGGCACTGCATCTAATTCAGCTCATCAAGTGTAGCCACAGAAGGATGTGTAGTTTTCAGGGAGACGCTGGAGATTTATGCTTTGTACAAAAAAGGTCAGGTTTTAAATGGTACATGAATTGTTTAAAACCTAAATAAAATGGTTAATTTCCTTCACTATGGAGGCTGTGAGTGTTTACATAAACGCCAGAAAATTATTTGTTTACAAGAAAAAAAAAAGGAATTTGAAATGTAAAATTTATTTTAAAAGGCAATACAGCACAAGCTGACCAAACCATGACTGCAGAGTAGTGTTTACTGAAGATGAATGAATTTCCAACACCACTAGAACCTGAATCTGTATACATACTGATCTATACAGAAACATGACAGTAATGACATCCTGTGTGTTACAGTAAACCCAAATTCAGTGTCATGTCATGTCAGTGATCACATTAGAGGCCATGTCAAGGTTCATGTTAAAACCCTCAGCCCACCCAGTTTATTTAATCTTTTTTTAACATCTGCATTCAGTTATCATATAGAAGTAAGTGAATTTACATTTCAATCTTTTTTTTTTGCTTTCGGAAAACCAAGATTTAAATGTCAACTAAAAAATAAATAGATTATGAGTTACCAGAAATGCCTAACAACCACCACAAACTACACCAGAGAAAGCCCCGTTTAGTACTGAAATCACACTGACCTTTCGCTCAATGCTTTAAGAGCGTTCTTTATAAATGCCCCCAAGTATTGCTATAAAGAAAAATCTTTGAGGAAATCTATTCCAGACTCCACCATTGTCATATTTTTATGAAGAGGGTGTTAATTGAATGGAGTGGATGTAAAGAACCTCAGAAACAACAAGAGATAACATGGCTCATTTACTATTTAGTCCAAAGCAATTTGCCAGTTGACATGAAACTGGAGTCGGTCAACAACCTGTATGTATATTTTGGGGTTTGATTTCTAAAGCTAGTAAATTGAGCATAATAGCATAAACAAAGTGTTTAAAAAAGTGTGGTCTTAAGGGGTCAATTGATTTTCAAAGAACAACAGATGGACATAGACACTGCAAGTTGAAATTTAACGCTTCATTCGCATGGCTCTAATGCAGTACATGACATGATGCTTTATTCAATGTCTGCCACAATATGCCCAGTGGATACCACCGTTAGTACACCCAGTGTGTACCAAAAAAACTTTTAACAGAAAGAAGACAGAGGAAATAAAACTTGAAGCAGAACAACATTTACAGTAATGCACATGGCACTTCGACTGCAAAGGATCAATTCTGCTTTACTAGTGTTTACCAAGAGGCTTATTTAAACAAAGGAAAACAATTTTTTCCCTGTGCATAATACGAGATGAACAGGTATGCCTAGATACCATACAGTCATACAGAACCAGCTTCACATGCACACCTACTTTCTGCAACTGAGCCACTCTTTTGGCTATTAAAAATGCACTGATTTGTGAAACTTGTGGCATAACAATCATTAAAATAATCAGTAGCATATTAACAAATTAGATGGTAAAACAAACAAATTAAAGTTAGTATAGAAGGTAGTGATGATCTGCATCAAGGTATCACGTGAAGTTTGGTGAGGATTCAGTTATGTCATATTCCTCACCAAATGCTTCCTTAAAACGGGTAGTTTTTATGCTGGCGTTTCACAGGCGTTCCTAACAGACTGTAAAAGTATACAGCTTCAACTATGGGCCGAGCTCACAGCTACTGAAACCCCAGTGTAGTGGGTGTCACTCGCCATGTAGCAGTAGGCAGTGTCATAGAATGTAATATAAAACAGAAATTCAATGAAGAGCAAATATCTGACGATACACTGGAGCAGTGTGATAAAGTCTCAGGCAAATAAACTACCCCAGTGTTAACACATACAAAGTCAAATGTCACTAAACTTAAACATGGGGGAATAAAGCACAAACATCACCAGTCAGCTATTAAAATTACGGTAGACATTCGATCTCAGGTTAAGTGTGAAGTGTCACGTTTCATAGTAAAGATGTAGAAGCTGAAGGGTTGTGTTTAAAGGGACACGCCTGAAAACCAAAACCACCAACAAGCTGTAATATAATGCAAAAACCTTTTAATAAAATGTACCACCCAAAATTAGACAGATAATTACTATAAAGCAAAGTTGTATCCAGTTTATATGGCTAACATACATCATTCTATGGCAGGAGATTATTTATATTTTGGATGAGTTTGAATTATTCTGTGCATCTGAAACAAAGTAATCTAAAAAGTAACAAAGTAAAACATTGTTTATGGCATCACATGCTGAATAAAAAAAAATTACTTTGAAACAAGCCTTTTAGTGAAAATTGCGAGCATCGTGCTACACAAACTGTGGCCTAATTGAGAATATTCTTTTTCCTTAAAATAAACTCAAACTTTCCTCAGAATGTTATTTATGAAATCTGGAAGCCCACACTGTTTCCAGATACTTCCTGTAGGACATCTGAGTAGGCATAGTTGTTCTAGTTTCACATGCATGTCTACTTTCTGCAAGAGTGCTTCTCTCATTCCTACTGTAAATGCACTGATTTGTGAAATTTGTGGCATAACAGATGCTTTAAAATCAACAGTAACAAATTACCAAATTATCAAGCCTATCTGACAGAGTGATCTAAAAAAAAAAGAAAATACATGAAATGAGCAACAGTTAAAGAGTGCATAAGTGATGAGGGTTACTTGGAGCTAAATAACATCCAATAGAATGCATCAGTGTGCACTTACTTAGAAGTAAAACAATAAATAAATAAATAAATAAATAAAAGAAGAATTCTGATTCATGAATTAAAAAGTATTGTATAATGCAATGTTCTTGTGCTCCGACAGTCCTGTAGAAATGATTCACAGTCGGTTTTGAACATTAGGTAAGAATTAATGGAAAATCCATTTGAATGTCACCCTTGACCAGTGGCGGCTGGTGGTTTGAGCCCAATTCAGCCAAACTGCACCCTCTTGGGCCGTACACAAAGGTCCTTACCACACTCTACTTCACTGGTGCTGATTCATGGCTGGCCTTGTTCTCGGACACTCTTCTTCCTCTGCTGAGATTTCCTATTGAGTCAAAAGTGATATTCCTGAAAACCATTGCCACTGACGAGGTCAGTAACACTACTGTAATAATAGTTCTGAAGTAGGAAGTGGAAGGTCCTGTGTAGGAAGTGGAAGGTAAACACGGATAAGCGGAGTGATGGACAGCAGTTACAGCAAATAAAGGCACAACTGGAAAGCTGTTTGACATATACCAAATTAGTGAAATGGATTTAATGACAGGTTTAATTAGTTTTAATCATACTCTTCCGCTGATTATAGGTGAATTTACTTTGATATTGTGATGTCTTTGTCTTTGGCTGTTCCACATCAGCCAACAAAATTTCTACCAGATGACCATCATGCTCACCAAGTACGTGACTCAAAGATTTGGTCCTTTGTATTCAACCTTTGTCTTTCTGGAACATGTCAGTGTTGTGTTCTACTTGGACATAAAGCACAAAAAGCAGCCGCAGAGTTTGCAAAGTTACTTTTATGCACATTCTCTGGACACAATAAGGCCCTGCTGTGGGGAATATCTAGCCAAGATAGAAGGGGATGCAACTTATTTTACTCTCACAATAATTTCTCATCACGCATTCTATGTGCTTAAAAACATATTCATATTAGGAAGTGAGTTTCAGTCTCTTTACATCAGCTGATTGAATTCTATAATCATAGTTTGAGTGGACGTTGGTGCATATAATTGATATACTCTTCATAAGAGCTACTGCTGATTTTTACTTCAATACTTTTAGAAATACAGGCTTAAACTTCACCTGTTAGTGGTGCCTGTGTTCAGCACTGAATTTCTTAATGGTGGCACACTCCACAGTCGTGGTTAATAGATCATATGAAAGAAGACACTTGATGCTTAAAAAAAACTGCACATTCCATATCGAAAAAGCTTTCGCCGTGGTGTGCGTTTCATCTTTACCCATGTTATTGTGGAGAGTTGAGAAGTATTTGCCAGTAGGGAGTTTACACGCCCCTTTGTTTTCCCCATTTCCCTGCTCGATAGCAGCTAAACACAGTCACGATACTCTACACAGAAAAGCCCAACAGTGTCATGTACTTTATTTACAATGTGAATTTAGCAAAGAGCAAACAACATTCTCAAAGGGTTAGGTTTCATAGTGAGTTGTGATGGTGATGTGTTTATCCAAAGGGTGCATGCTTTGCAATATGCCGAGAGGACATGTTTTGTGTATGCATCTAGGAGACATGCTGGCTTTTTGTACATGGCAACTTTTGGCAGACACATGGAAAAAGAAAAATGTGTGCAGCATAAATAGTCTTTTGCTCTCAGCAATATTATGAGCAACTTTTAATTTGGGTCGAAAACTGGGACTAGATTTCATAAATAAATCCTATGCATAAAGGAGCTGTCCAATATCTAATTTGTTGTTATGCAGCAAAACAGACATAATCAAGATATCTTTTAAATGAAACCACAGGTGATGAACTACTACCCCAGTTGCAACAACAAAAACAAAACAACTACAAAAAACCTCAAGGTTGTAATGCCAAAAGTATTATCACTCCACATCTGTTTGCCAGAGCAGCTCTGCAAATTAGTGTTGCCTAAAAATAACCCCGTAATAGTTAGAATCTGAGAAAACCAGGAAACATAATTCATCTTGGTTGAGCAATCAATACATTTACAATACACAGCACTGATTGATCAGAAAGGGTTGATGCATTTTCTGTAACACCGTACTGTGGATGCTTACTCGAACAGATTTAAAAACCTGATATTTAACAAAAGAAAATGTGTAATTATTGACGTGAATGTTTCTTTAAGGACACTTTAAAGTGCCTTTGCTAATATTGCTTAATGAGTCTCTTAAAACAGGTTTACATGTATGCAAGGTCAAAAAACAGTTCGTTTTCTCCAAAAATAGATTTAATTTTACCCCATTTCTAAATTATTCGTAAATGACTTGTGTGAAGCAGTTCGAAGATTCAGTCTGTCTAAACCCCCCCCTTTCCGTAAGCCCTCACTGCTGTGATTGGTCAGATGGGGCCGTCCTTTATGATTGGTCTACCGCTACAGCGCGTGTCAGAAAACGAAACGCCCATTACCATAACTGAACGACAGCTCTGGAGACCCCATCAATTCGCGCCGGAGTCTGACGATGAAACGGTTGAAGTGGCACATCGACAAGAAACTGTTTCGCTAGCACGACTGGAGCTGGACGTTTCTCAGTGGAAAGTGTCATATGTTAATGTAGATACACATGCGCTCGTGATGTGCATATATGTGTGCATGATGCATTTTTCCCCTCGGGGCTTGCCGTAGAAGGGCAAGGGGCATGCCCACTTTGCGAGTGTTAGAGTTCAGTTTTGGTGAATGGTGGAGAATAAACAGTTAAAAAGGCTTGTGTGTGCTCTCATTTTTATAGTTTTTTTTATATTACAAAGTGTTTAAGCGAACCTGGCATGAATGCCCGGTCACATTAACAAGAGTGTGGTAACGTTAATTGTAAGATGGCGGGCAAGTTGTTCGCGACGTAGAACGCGGTGGACATTATGCAAATATGTTACGTAGTGACCTGGATCCGTAACAGAGAAAAATTAGAATTGCTAACGACTCGTTTAGGCGAATGTGAGCCGACTCTTTTTAATAGACAAAAACTTCATTTATCGTGCACTGTCGGCGTCACAGATAGTGCAGATAGTTTATGTTCACATACAGCTACATGACACTGCATGAAAGATCATATTTGAAAAAGCATAATAGGGGCACTTTAATTTAACCTTAATGGAAGAAGTCTTGGAGAGTAAGTGGTGGCTCAAACGGTTAAGGTTCTGGTTACAGGTCGGGGGTTCAAGTGCCAGCACTGCTAAGTTGCCACAGTTGAGCCTTTGAGCAAGGCCCTTAACCCTAGGTTTTGACCCCAGCTACCCATCTGGGGATATGCAAAAATTATCATTTCAGTGTGCTTTAAGTTCTATGTGACAAAATAATAATAATAAACATTACACATTAATTATAGGTACAAACATTTTGGGCTTTAATTATGAATTATTAAAAAAATTGAACTCTTGGTAAATTATTGTGAAATACAGTAAATGCATGAATTTGGTAACGGAAGTGCTCTAACCACTGTTAAAATAATGATTTGTCAGGAAGCCCTATGAACAGAAAAAACAGCAGCAGCTGGCATTTTTAATTTTCCTAGTAGCAGGCTAATCCAGATGTTTGAAGTTCCCTCAAGGTCTCTGTCCACTGTAAGTATTGCGTTTGTACAGCTGGGCCTTTTATTTCTCTGGAGCAAAATAGATTTGTACAAATTTTTGTCTTGTCAACTGACAGCATGGTTTAAGCCAACTTCAGCATACTAAGAAGGAATATTTTGTAGTTCTGAAATATACAAAAAAGATTAAAAAGATAAAAAAAAGAACCCCCACACTGGATTAATATAGGTTTTACAAACTTCGATCTTAATTTTAACATGGAAAAAAAAAATAAACTTTTTTTCCAGTTGCACAAACCCCACACCACCCAAAAATATCTCTTCCTCTTTTTCTGTCTCCCTTGCTCTCTCTTTTATGTCTGCTAATTTATAGGAAACTCATACTATTTTAGTCATTATGAATTATATACTGTAATGCTTGTGGCATTATGCTGCAAATCATCCACAGATGTTCGACAATGTATTACAAGTTCCAAAAAGAAAGGTTAAAGAATTGCTGCACAGAGACATGCCAACACATGCATGCTTGTAAATGTGTATTTAAACCTTCTAATAACAAAACAGACAGACACATCTATTGCTGTAATACAAAAGCTGATTCTGCCATGAAGTGTATCTGCACTGCAACATGCACAGTGAACTGCTGATATACATAACAGAGATAACAGGCTGGAATTGGGCCCAAAGTAATGTACAAAAACGCAGTAAGAAATCCACATTGCTAAAATAAATAAAATCCAAAATAATCTAAACGTATAGGTTGCGTAATGCCACAAATCAAAGCCAGTATCTGTGTCTTTATTAGTAAAATCCTCCAAATATTCTGGGAAATATCAGCAAATTCTGGAAGTGATTGTGACACAGCAACTAAAGCTGAATGAGATCAGCTTTTAGAACAGGACAATGATCCAAAAAATACCTCTAAATCCACCATAAGCTATCAAGAAATCCTATCAAGAAATACGATTTTAATCTTTTGTAATAACAGTCACAGTCCTCTGACTTGAAATTAATTGAAATCATGTATGCAGATCTTAAACATGATGCATGCCAAGAATATGCGAATACTCAAAATTTGTTTTCAATATGAATAACATATCCCTTATGAATAATACATCCCTTCTTTTGAGTATATGCCAGCACAGCCTCATTAATGCAATCAGCTCCAGCAGTGAAAAGCATTGGTTCTCCAAGTGGCACACACTACTACTACTGTTCTGAGGAAATGTTTTCCTTCTTTTACAAGTGGGCCCAAAGAAAAAGAAAAAAAAAAAAGTGAATCCACTGAATATTATTCAACGAGGGCCTGGCGCACTACAAGCAAGACGTTCAAGTAAGAGACACCAAAATGAGAATCTGGTCATGTCTAGCAATAAAACAATATTGGATCAATCTGTAACATTTGGCATGGACAGACTAAATCTTATTTAGTTGTCTATATTTATTTAAATAGGAAGAACAGGAATACCACAATGAAGCAGACAAAGTACACAGTATCGCCTTTGTTTGTGATAAAAACACTTTTGACAGGAGCGGTGGTAGAGTGTGGAGTGCAGTGCATCCTTTGTGTAAAACTAAACTAAGCAAACATGCATCTAAAAAGCTCACTTATAATCAAACTATACGAGCAAACTCTAAACACTGGTTCAAAAGAACACTAGATTTATAGTCTTCATCTTATTTGTTTCTGTGTGCTCTTCAAATCATACAGCAGTGTGTAGACAAATATTATGAAGCAATATAAAGTGTTACAAACAGATGATGATTTAAACTATATAATTCTTGTTTACTTCAACAATGGGAAAAAAAATCCTATGTCCAGAACAGAGATGCTGTGCAGGAGGTAATATTCAATAATAACTACTAAAGCACTGAATCTGTGCCACTATATTAGAAATCACATTAGAAATAATACAACTAATCATGCAACTTGTCTTATGAGCTACAAAGTTTATCAGTGCACATTAATCACATCATATCTTTTACATTTGACCACAGATAGTATTACTAATTCTAGGTAAAAAGCAATGAGTTTTGTGCAAAAAAATCTTGCCATTTCACCCATTTGACTAAATTTACAAGATTTACTCTCAATCATTCTCTATACTGCATATCCTGCACAGCATCACAGGAGGCCTGGAGCACATCCCAGAGAACTCTGGGCACATGCTGGGGAACAACTTGCACAGGGTGCCAATCCATGACAAAGCACGCACTCGCACACTATGGGCAATTTGGAAACACTGCAGGTTTCTGGACTGTGAGAGGAAAACCACCAAGCACAGGAAGAACATGCAAACCGCACACGCACGAGATGGGAATCGAACCCTCGACCTTGGAAGTGCCACAGTGTTATATTTCTGCTTTTCTCTACCTTGTACCTTTCAGTTATGCATTAATGCAATATTTATAAATTCATAAAAAGCTCAATAACATTATCAGGAAAAAAAGATTTTATATGTACTGTATTATATACATACAGTATAAACAAAAAAGTGTGTATATATACATGCGTACATACTGTACAGTATATATGTATTCTTAAAATATGTTTAAAAAAATCAGTACAAAAACTATTATCTCGATACTGCACATCAAACAATGTTAAGATGTTTCTTAAATAACAGTTCAGAGTATTCTAAAGTGCATTTATTTCATTGCAATGAAATGGTTACGTGCTAGCAATCAAAATATAATTTCACCACAACTGCACTGCTGTTTACTGTGCATATCCCATTGGCTTTAAATACCTGCATTTATATAGAATTAAGCAGTAATTTAAAAAAGGCAGTAAAACTACATCCAACTGGACATCCTGCCATGTGCCAAACCTTGTGCAAACTTTACGAGTGTTCTAAAGAAAGGAATTTTATCCCAAACCTATTTCTTCCTTATACTGTATGTCATCATTAAGCCAGGTTTACCCGAACAAAGCCAAACCAAAAAGCCACAAAGTACACTTATCAAGAATTTAACAAGATTGTACAGAGAGCTTTCCAATCAACAGCAAGTTTCTAAAAATTATTACGAAGAAGCATTCCTGGCAGTTAGCTCCCTGTTGAATAAAGGTGGGAAAGAATAATTAAGACTTTACAGTGGGAGAAAGGTTTTTCCTATGGGCGAGGCAGCAGGAAAGGAGTTGAGGGACTGCTACCATTTAATTAACGCTCCTTCACTCATCAGCACTTGTACAGGCCTGCTGACAGTCCACTGCACTGCCTGACAAAACCATTTTGTTAACCAAGCTGGCAGTTTCTGGCTAAAGGAAAACACAGAGCTTTATAGTTTGTGGAGCAGCAATTGTGCACACAGATAAACAGAATTCAGCCTGTTACAAAGCACCCACTGTGGCATAGTGGGCATTCTCTCATGTGGGAGGCCACAAAGGTCTTGAGTTGGGCAACTTAGGATTCTAACACGGAGCATCTTAGCATATGTCCTATTTACTAGGCTTCAGATAAACCTTTTTGCATGTTCCAGCTGCTATTAGGGCACCCGTCTTTAATTCACATAGAAATTCAGTGGATGTAGCAGTGGAGAGCTGATAGGTCGAGAAACCATTTTAACTTGCTATAAAAAAAAGAAATATGTTTTAATTTAGGAAAGCACAAACCATTATGAATGGATATAAGCAATTGAACTGAATGTTCAATTAGCATTCAGTTGTAGGATGCTAAATATTTTAGTTTGAACATGTCTCACTGTTTTCCTAGTTATGCTCTGACTCATTCAAAGTGACAGCACAGTGCCATACAAATTCACCACCATTCCAAACCCTAACAGGCAGAAAGTGTAGAAAACATACACAGGTATCTAAACATACATAAAATTAATCATACTCAGAGAGGAGTTAGTTTAAGTTAGTGTACAAGAAGAGACCATGATCCTGCTCTTGTTAAGAAAAAAAAAAACTTGGTTGGTAAAATTGTTGGAAGACTTTAACATCTTTTTATATAAGCATAATTCGTTCTGGAAGCGGGCTCGTGTTCCAAAACACTCGTAAATCTTCCCATAACAAGTAATGTAAACTCAAATTTTTCATTCCACAGCCCAAAAAAATAAATATCTAAAAAGAATAAAAAAATTTTTTTTAACTAATTAACCTGCAGTAAAAGTAAAAATAAATCCCGACAAATAAGTGTTTTCGTTTATGCGTGCAGGTGCTGTGTGTGTGTGTGTGTGTGTGTGTGTGTGTGTGTGTGTGTGTGTGTGTAGTAAGAGGAGGAATCAGCCTTCCCCTCCTCATCTTACACAGTAAACCTTTCTCCTCTCTTATTTGAAATTCACACAAACACATTAACGGAAAGACTAGCGTGAGCGCATACTAACGGAATCACTGCTGTAAAGTAAAACAAAAACAAATGACACACACACAGAAACACGTGGTTACAGTGTTATAGTAAACAGTACACATGTGCATGGATGTTGATTATACCAGTAAGAGATGAACACTAAGTCCGAGCAGGGGAAACAATTGCCCACAATTCAGTAGCACAAGAGGAAAAAAAAAAAAAAACGTTGGCTTAGTTGTTATCACGTGACGCTCGGCCTCAAAACAAGAAGCGCATGCATGATACATGATGCTCGGTACATAAACCAAGACTTGCTAGTTATTCAAGTCAAAATTTATTAAAAATCTTTGCTCGTCTTGCAGAACACTCGCAAACCGTGTTACTCACAATCCAAAATTCCACGGTATTTGATTCATACAGGTGACTGTGTGGCTTAACAAACAAGAACCATTCCTCTCTGAAACTGGTCTGGTAAAGAGACTGGACTGAAAATGAGAGCCAAAAACACCAAAAATGGGAGTCAAAAAGTCCTTCAGGAAGCCTGAACAACCGAGTTGCAAGACTACATATAAAATAAAATAAGTCCTCATTCCTCTCAGTACATATCAAGGTGTCATAAAACTGCTTCACTTGATTATGAGGTGCACACATCACCTTCTGCACATATGCTACAATCAATTGTTTTCTTTATTCGGAAAGACCAACACACTATCGAACCACACCAGAGAACGTTTGGGAGGAAGATGGGAATACACCCTGGATGCTGCTATTGCATCAAAAACTTTCTGAAATTTGGTTTGGGCTCAAACATTTCTTTCTGTACTGAAACTCTACTTCCAGCCAATGGTTAGTTTTAACCTGCATTTTTTTTCTCTCTCCAAATATATACTCTAGCCACAAGCCAATTCACAAAAAGCAACAGTTAAATGGAAGTTCGGTCACATTGTATAGGAGATTCTTTGTTATTAATTCAGATTTTGGCCACAACATGCCATAGAATATCAGTTATCAGTGTTTAAAAATTGCACTTTTGTAAAATTGCTGTGAGTTAATGGCATACTGTGTAGAGTAGGCCTTCATATCACTCACCTGAACACAGGATGCCCTTGTGTCGAGCGCAGGAGAAGTCATCACACTCGCAGAACATGCCGTAGATTTTACCGAACTCAGACTCGTAGCACCGGCAGTAGTTACAGCTGCATTCCCCGCGCCCACTACACACCTGTTTCCCTTTAGCTTCCCGACAGGCAGTGAGGTTCAGGCTGCCTACTTCTTCCTCCTCACACTCACAGTTGGTGCCATGGTAGCCTGGGTCACAGCGGCATACGCCGCATGTATAGGTACCCGCAGAGCTGCAGTGGTCGCTCTCGGCCTGAGTGAAGTGTGTACAGTTGCAATCACATTGATAATCCACAGAGACTTCTAGGCTGTCTTTAAAGCCGACAGGCTTAATGGTGAAGCTCTTCTGGGTGCCTGGAGGAGGACAGCTATGGGCAGCCACACTTATGTTGAAGGAGACCTGAAATAGTATGGAGTTCTCTTTCAATATTAAGTTATCGGAACAATTATTCTTTTATTTCATACAATATTGGGTTCAGTTGAATCAAAACTAACAAAACTTATGAGACAAACCACAAGGAAATATTTGTGTGTAAAGACACTGAAAGGAAGCCATCATTCATTCTGATAGTTTTAAAAACACATTGGCTTAAGGGGTGTGTTACCATCATGAAGACAAACTTTGTCAGTCTCAGTTTTTAATATATGATCTTAGTCTTTCCTTACTGTGAGGGATCACAGCAAGTTCTCTGACTGATGTTCCCGGAGTTCAAAATAAATCTGACAGAAGATGACAGGAACCCCACCCTTTTGATTGGTCTGAGTAAAGAAGGAAGTGGCTGAGAAACAGAAGGTATTAGACGGGCCTGTTCAGACATGAATTGTGTGGACGCATTCAGTCAATTTCTCAAGCTATTCGTTCAAGCTATCACACATATATGAATGAGTCATAAACATCATCTGTGAGGTTTAGAAAATGAAAGGTCCTTTGTTAGCTAGAAATTGAAGTAGAAAACAGGTTCAACATGAGCTGAGCTTTTAGTGCTCAAATGTATGATGTACGTTTAGGCTGGTGCATGGTGAACTTGCCAGTTGTCCCAAGATGACAACAGATTCAGTTTCATGAAAAAAGAGGTACGATACATGATCAAGCTCCTTGTGTACAAGGAATATTCAGTAAAAGGAATTCCGCTTAATCTAATTTGACAAATTAAATTAACTGATACTAATGGATACTAACATAAATTGACAAAGGTTGACTGGAAATTATTCCTGAAGTGCAAGTGATGTTGAGTCACAAGGATAGAGTAAAATTAGACTAGATGGAGCTCAAAAATCCGTTGATTCCTTAGCAACTTAATAAGATGCAATAAGATTAGATTCGCATAATATATGAATCATGAGGGAGCAGCATGGCTGGAGTGCGTCTATGAGAAAAGGATAAAAGACCTCAAAGGAAGGGTGGATGGACACAGGAAGTGGGCTGTGCAGTTAAATCCAGAGGGTAAAGGGAGGCCAGAATTAGTCATGTGATGGCTGAACTCTCACTTCCTTTCTTTACAGTTTTTCAAGAGTATGCAAGTTTGAATAAAATTACTTTCTCACAGCAGACTGAAGGTTAGTAAAAAAAGGTGAATGATCGCTAGGTTTGTTCGTTCTTCATATTTGGCCAGGTGTAATCGAAGGAGCTTTTTAAATATACCTAACCCCATGTCTGAGCATGTACAAGGAGGCGAGATAAACATAATGGTTATGCATTAGACACTCAGAAGACCAGTTTTAATTCTTAAGTCCAAAAGCTTCTTACTGCTCTAACTAGTTAAATAATTTCCAAAAAGCACTTTATGATAATCATCATATTATGTAATAAAGGTAGTACAAAGACCATCTTTATCGCCAGCATTATCCTCAAAAATACTGTATATACAATATATATAAAATGAAAACAACTGATAGGTGACATGAATAACATTGATTATCTTACTGCAATGCAATCCGTCAAGTGGTAGAATATATCAGGCAGCAAGTGAACAGTTCTCTAAAGTCAGTTTTCAAAGTTGATTTGTTGGAAGCTGAAAAACCAGCAAGTGTAAGAGTGGACTGGGTCAGCATCTCCAAAAATGCAGTTGTTATGGAATGTTTCTAGTATGCAGTGAATGAGGGAATCATGAATTGGTAAAAACATGAAGCAGTGTGATTTTCTGGGTAATGCTCTGCTGGAAAATCTTGGTTCATGATATTCAGGTGGATGTTACTGTATTTAGGCACACACCATCTATCTAAACATTGTTATAGACCAAGTACACATCTTCAAGGCAACTTATGATACTGGTATCCTTCAGCAGGATAAAGTGCCCTGCCACACTGCATAAAAGTTTCAGGAATTTTGTTTGAAGCACATGAGATGAGTTTGAGGTGTTGACTCAGATGCTCAAATAGATTGCGATCTCGGGAATTCTGTGTGCTGGACAAACAAGATCCATGTCAAATCCATGAAGGTCCCACCTCATAACTTAGCTAGACTTCTGAAGGTTTTCAGTTTTATCTGCCCTCAAGGCATTAGCAGTCTATTCTTTAAGTCTTCTGAGGCCATGCCTCAATGGGTCAAAGCCTACAGAAACTAGACTACATGATATTAGGCAGATGGTTTCAATGTTATGGCTTTTTTAATACATAAAAAAACATGCAAAAGCAAAATACATATTACTGATTTTTAGAAGATTTGTTCAGTCTGTTATGTACAGGGCTTTTAGGAGATTGGCAGACTTGAATCCAACTGTGGTGAAAAGGATCCAAGCTTAGCTTTAGAATTCGAGCAAGAGCTTGTTACTAAGGCTCTTCTCTGCTCAGACAGGACCCTACACTATTGTGCAAGGCCATTGAGATGCAGCATCAGGCTCCTCAGAGAGGCTGCTGGAGGCCTGCAAATGACACATGGGCTCCTGCCCTGTTTTAGAGGACAAATTGGCATGTTTTCCACGGTTTCCCCATGAAAAACAGATAGAACTAAACTCATTTCATTGGTTAGGCAATGTTGGGCTTTACCATTCACTCAGTCTATTCATTCTTTTTTTTTGTCTTAGCCTACATTCAGTTATGTTAAAGAAACAGGAGAGGGGGACATTGAAGAGCTTGAAGGATGAATCCTTGGAGGCCAACTCGCTGTGTGGTGGCGTGTACTAAGTAGTGGTACAACAATAGGTAGTATACAGAAGGTTTTATATATGTGTAGTCATCTGGAAGTCAAAAAACATTACGTCTGTCTAAACTAATTTTAAGTAAATGCATTATTATTATTTTTAAACTCTACACAGTTGGTAATATCAAGTATACTATATCATGTATTTAAAATGGCTCCAAAAAGTGCCAGGATTATTACTACCCCTGCAGATATTTAACATAGTTCTCATCCTGAATAATTGGAATACCAAAACTAGAAAAGAAATGCTGGCTTAGACAGTTCCCATCTCAAGCAGGCTGTTCAGGGTCATTCGCATTATTAGTGTAAAGGCACAGAACTTTGAGTACTGGCCAAGTGAACCCACAGATAAGATAAACAATGATAAAGAATGCCAAAGCGACAAATTATTACTTAAATTTAGCTTTGTAAATCAAAAATGTTTGGTGTCCACATATCGTTTGATACATGCTATAACCTCATGGTAAGTAGAAACCGTTGCCTTAACTTAAAAAGAAAAATTCCAGAATAAAATACAAACCTACAAACAATAAACCACACATTTAAATAATCCTAATCACCCTCCTGAAATCTCCAGGTGCACTGTAGGCATGTCTGACCTTCTCACTTTCAGGGTATAGCTAGAAAATGTTGCCCATTATCCCCCACTCATCTTTTTCAACTGAGGTTTCAGGATGGTGCTCACTGGTAGTGCTTAAAGAGAATGTCTGGCCAAAGTCTAAATTAAGATCATAAGTTCATGTTAATATGAATGTCAAAGTACTCATCTGACACTTAACTCTTTCTTCAGGCAAGGAAATACTAGACTAGAAGAATACCCTTCATGAAAAATGTAAATGTAACAATTGATGATCACACATTTATCTCACCGTGTCTCCAATCTTTAAATCAGCACATTTGCTCATTCCTGAAAGAGGCTTGCCATCTTGGCACGTGGCAGTGAAGGCCAGACTGAGGTCCTCAGGATGGTCCCACACACTTAACTCCACCTTAGAGCGGATGTTCTACATGTAGAAAAAAATTAAATAAGTCCGTTAAACGGTTGGTACGCATAATGGTACTTATTTCACAAATAGGAGTTACGAGAAATACAGTATTACAAACAAACAAACAAACAAACAAACTGGTTTCATGATAAAAAATTTAAATAAAAAACTTGATGTGACCAGATAAACTGACTAAGAACATACTCTAATAACATTGCCTCATAAATGATCCTTCTCACATATCCAAATCATTCATCATATCCACATATCTATTTAAGTCTGAAAACTTTCATGTACATAAACAACCATTTCACATGAAAGGTGTCCAGTTTGAAACAATTAACTCACCACTGTCTGCCATCTTAAAATAAAATCAATGTAATGTTGTCAACTTGTAAAAAAAAATTCTTATCCACCCAGTCTACATCAAACAATGGGAGTGTTCTTTTTACTCCCCTTTCTGTAAATATTTGATTTCACTGGTCCAAAACTATCTAGGTAAATACATTCCACAAAACACAGCCTTATGATCTTGTCCTCATTCTAATAACAACATTGTCATAGCCTGGGGACCCAAAATTTACTAATTGACTGAAAATGGGAGAGCAGACATCTGGAGTGCATCAAAGTGAATCTACAATACCAGTCAAAAGTTTTTCAATGGTCTTACCTGATTTTTATTTCTCTCTATATTGTAAAACAATGCTAAAGGTATCCAAAATATGCAACAATCTCCTTTAAACAGTTGAGATGTGTCTGCTACTTATGTGTCTTCTACTTTGTAAAGCCTTCATAATGGCTCAAATCTACGGAGCTGTTTATAGGTGTTATTGACTCTAAATGAACTTCTCTGCAGCAAAGGCAAGTTTTGGTCTGGCGTTCCTGGGATGGTCTTTATGAGAGCCAGTTTTATTGTTGTACTTTTTACGTTTTTTACGGGTTTTACGAAAATGTTCCATAACAGCTGACCTTTGTGTCTTAAAATAATAGCTGACTGTTGTCACTTGACATGACAATTATTTCATAGTTTTGAAATATCCAGTGTTGTTCTAGAATGTAACACTGAATTAGAAGCTGTGTCCAAACTTTTGACTAGTACTGTATTACACCTTTACTTAGCTTACTCAGATGTTCAGAAGTAACAGATTAATGGGACAACCGTTAGGAAAAAAAAAACAGCATAAAGACCAGGTCAGTTTAAAACAAAAAGTCTAATTTTTTTTCCGAGGGTTGGGATGTAACCAGGCGGTTCTTAATCATCTGATGAACAGACTATCAACAGTGTGTGAAATTGTTGTAAAGGTGATTCATGATAATGGTTTTCACTAAATGTGTTACATAAATAAAACTCAATTGAACTTAAGTTGAATATTAACTTAAATTATAGCAAATCTTTACTATATTGTTTCAAAGTTAGAAAGTACCATTTTATTGCTTCTTTGGCTTAGCTAGCTTTGATTACTTAACTGGAAATTCTACTTGATACCTACAGGGACAGTAACCTGCAGTCTGATCTTAAAAATCAATTGCTTTTTCTTTTATTAATTTTTAAGGAAAACTTTTAATGTGCATACTGCTTTCTTAACCTATAATCCAACTCAAAACAAACTACATCAGATATTTGCATAGATATTTATATACAGAGTCTGACTAAATTCAAGAATGTAAATGTGAATTACATTACTGTTAGCTACATTATGTCTCTTATGTTATCGTAGTTATATTTTTTAATTCATAGACTTTCAAACAACTGTTTAGAAAAGTTAGAAGCTTACATTATAAGCATTGACAATCAGCTGAATTATGTTCTTTGAGCTTTGGTCGAGAATCTCCACTGTAGTTCCTGGAATTAATGCAGTGAAGTTCTATAAGAAAGCAAATATTATGGGTATTAACAAAAAAGACCTCATACAGCTATAACACATGATTTAAGAAACTTTAATTAGCACAATGAGCTGATTAACTTACAATACCTTATAAAGAACATAATGTCTTTTGGTCACTGCAAAAATGAGGAAAATGTTGTTTTCTGCCAACTTTTCCCCAAGAAGAGCTAATGAAGGGTAGTCCTGATGAGAAAAACATACAGAAAGCCACACGTAAGCATGCTAAAAACATTCCATTACAAGCACATTCATTGTCTTGTCCAGTTTATAAAAAGGAAATGAACACTCGTTGGGTTATCTTGTTTACAGGACCCGTTCCATCCACTTCCGTTCAAAATAACTGATGGGACTCATGACAAAATGTAATTGTGGGAGGGAGTAAGCAATATGTATGCATACAAGTAAGTATGTGTGCATGTACAATATAACCATTTTTAACCAAGTTTTATTTTATAACACAGAGCCTGATGACTATAGATATCCACCTTTAGAATGTAACTCCCAAGAAAACATCAGAGCAACCTAAAGGCTTATTTAATTATATTCACCACAATGTAATTTAAGCTTATTATGCTTTAAAAAGAAAAAAAATCAAACAATTTAATAAAACAGGTTCAGACTCATTCAAGTAATTTGAATAACCAAAGTTAATATTCAACAGGGGTGAAAAAATCATAAGCTAAAATCGATGCGCCGACTGTAGAACTGAAAATTCTTATGTGCTGTCCATAATGTACAATAACGCAGACTTTAGGAAAATACATACGTGTGTGTTTCTATCAGCAAAATACCATTTGTAAATGTTACGGCTATCCATCCTCATACTCAGTGTTTCCTCATACCGGTTTCCTAATGTGAAAAAACGTGTCATCTGGGAACACTAATTAATCCATCTAGTAAAACTTGTTCTAGAAGAAGACAGACTGCATCTTGGGAAAAGTGTGTAAAGTTGCATAAACTACAGTTGCATGTTATGATTCACATCAGATTATACATATTTAAACATGAACTCTTTTCCCCTTTCAGAAGTCCAATGGAGTTAAATGAAGGCATCTTTCTTTCAGATGAATTAAACTTTGGGCCTTAGTTACACTGCTTACCCAGTACTGGGTCATGGGAGGCCAACCCAGCAAAGGGCCGGCACATACACACACACTTATTCACACACTACGGGCAATTTCAGAATGCTAATTAGCCTACTCTGCATGTCTTTGGATGGCGGGAATCAAACCATCGACCCTGGAGGTTTGAGTAGGCCTCACTTGTGAACTGAAAATCACTTTAAGCTAATTTGTCCCTTTACCTCAAGTATTTATAGCTAACAAATAAAGCGGTGGGCCTTTAAATGTTCATCTAATAAAATTAGTTAGATCTTAGCAGGAGAGTACGCCAGCATGAGCCAAATGTATTTATTGAAAGTCTATTTCAACAGGTGGTGCTCATGTGCCCATGAAGAACCGGAGCGCACAGCTATTTAGCTGCCTTTTGGTTCACCAGATTTAAGTCATTATGCTGCAATTTTAAAACGTGGTTCCTCCTACCATGTTGGTTGAAGCACTGTACTCGTTTGCATCATTTAGGTGGCAATGTCCATCATGAGGCTGAACAAGGCCTGCCAGTTTGCCATCCAAAGCCAGGTGGGGTACGTCATCTGTAGCAAAGACCAGCAGGTGATAGGCCTCCTTCCTCCAACCAATTTTCTCCTAGTAAAAATGACATGAAACTAGTTTAAAGCCCTATTCTGTTCTTTACTCTTTTTTTATGAAGAAACAGACCATACCCACTGTAAAAATATTTACATCACTTTTTCCAATTTTTTATTAATTTTGCTATATAAAGAAAATAAATTAAGCAACTGAAATATATACACATATGAAAACCTTTTATTTAACTGTCAATTCCACTTTCATTAAAAAATTATCACTTTACAAGACATAGTATTAGACAAAGCAAAGGAACAAATAACATAAGCTTTGGTTAAACATGACATGAGGGAAAATGAAATGACATGAGGAGAAAGCAAACAAAAAACAAATGTGTAGTCATTGTTCAACGAGCTACACAAACCTGACCTGTTTAACCAGGGAAAAATAAATGACTGTGCAGAGCAAACCAGCATCATAAAGAGATAAGAGTGAGCCACTCCTACACAGATCAAACAATTCTTTTAACCCTGACTCAATACATCTTGACTTGACATGTTTTGTACTGAACCGTGATATGATTCTGTGTGCAAATGATCCAGATTGACAGAGGGACAGAATTTCTCATAACAGATAACTGACCTTGCAAACGGCAGCCTGGAGAATAGCATCAAATCCACCCTCAGGAGCATCCCTGTTCCGGGATACCACCTGCTTTTGCACCTCCTCGTTGAATCGGTCCACCTTGTCAGTCAGAGACAAGTGATTATGGAACCCAAAGGAGGGGACACAATTTGGGAATGGCTTGTACCTGCAATGGTAGAGAGGTTTCATTACCAAAGGTAACAAAATAATCCCTTATCTTTTCGCATATCCCAGTTATCCCAGTCAGCCAGGACACAGTGATCCTGGAGCAGACATGGTTAAGGGTTCAACAGTGGCAGCTTGGTGGTGCTGGGACTTAAAACCCTGATCTGATTGGTAACCCAAAGCCTTAATCGTTTGAGCCACCACTGTCCCTTTAAGAAGCATATCTAAATGTCTAAAGCATTAAAATAAAAGATGTGAATGAGACCTTATACCTAGTGGTGTACTCTGTTTATTGCTATGTATGCTTTACATCTGTCAAGGCAGTTTGGATGTATTACAATTGCCATTATCTTGCAAGCTAATTCATGCTGTTACATAAGTGAACAATTTCATCATCTCTGCTATACGAGTTGTACACTGTAGATCTTTTCGTTCAACTATATTCTAAGCACAGAGTTGCAGAATAACAGACACAAATGTGTAGCTCAACAGGCCCCGAGTCTGTATGTTATGGGCAAAACACTGATGGGCCCCAACAATAGATAACTGAATAGAGGACTAACCTACATGGGCACTGATGCATGTTGGCAGCAGTGTAATTATCCCTCAGGGCCCAAAGCGCATTCTGGCAGCCTTCCTGTGCCATTGTATTGTGCAATTTGTAAAATGTGTGTATTTAAATACTCAGCATTTTAATAGTCACTGAATACTGTTGACAAAAAGATTTTTTTTAAGAAGCACGTTTCATGTTGACATCACACATAAAATGATCTGAATGTAATAGTGCCTGTAATGTGAACAGGTTTCACAGCTGTATCCTGGCTGACTCTGCACTCTGACCTGTTACCAATCCCTTACTAGGATATGCAAAAAAAAATTATTTCACTGTGCTGTAAGATTCATGTGACAAATGTACCTTAATCTTAATTAATGGATTGATGACTTTGACCTTTAAAAACTAATGAACAGAATGTCATTGCCAGTGATGTGTAAATGTATTTTCCCCGTTTCAAGTTTTCAAATTATATAAAGCCATTGATCAGTGAATTGCTACTATGAAACTTCATATAAATCCTTGAATCACTAAGCACTAATGTGTAAGCACTAAAATGTAACCGTTATCCCCTTTCATTTCTTTCTAATTACTTTTTGTAAAACCAGATATTTTTAAAATGTTTAGTTCAGTACCCATGTTGTATTTAAGATCAGTTCTGATACAGAAGACTAACCATTAATTTCCTTAAAAAATATGTTCTGTGGTTTGGTTCACATGATTTTCACAAGTACTGTCTACGCCATGTCTGCATCAACCCATGTCAGGACTAGACATAAAATTATGAAACTTGTTGATTTTATCACATTATTTCCTGTTTTAGGTTTCACTATGGAAAATGGATTTTGTCATCTCCTGTGAAAGCGATGAAATGCCACTTTTAACACTTTCCAACGGACTGGTCCAAAAAGTGAACAGTGTACTGTGTACTGGAAAGTGAATATAGAATTAAAACACAGAGTTAAGGATTGGCCAGGTGCAAAGGAATTTTATAAAGCAAGGAAAAACTGGTCTGTTGTCTTTTTATGCTGACACATTTCATTAGCAAGTTAGAAAGAAGTGCATCACACACTCTTGGTTAATTGGGTTATGAACTTTTCACATGTAAACATAAAAGAACACAAGTACAGTACATAATTACAAAGCACTACAAAATGAACAGCTTTAAACATCACAGGGAAGCTTGTGCTGCTGAGTAAGACTTTTTGCTTACCCATTGCAGGGATTCTCTTTGTACTTGGGAGCTATGTATGAAAAAGGAGACAAGTTCTTATCCACAAATGTCCCAAAGCCAAGACGGAAGTTGCTAGTGAGCTTCTTCATCTCTTCAGCCAGTTTAGTTCCCAGGTTGCGAATGGTATCCAGGTCATCTTTCATGGACAACGAGAGGTCCATCAGGTAGTACAGATCAACAGGATAATCCTCAACAGGACGAACCTGCACCTCAAACGAAGTCTGATGACCTGAGTACGTTTACGACACACATACATCAATAATTTTTTTTCAAGCAGTGATATTACAAATGTACATTTTAGACATTTTACAAATCTTGTATTATCCATCCTTGCTCACAAAAGCTGTACCTGGCCTTAGACGGAGTGAAATTTTCTGTGGCTGGATCTGGATGACATCATATTGGGCAGACATTGAGCCTTTGGAACTCAAAGGTTTGTTCTTGAGGATGGAAATAATACTCCTTGGGTTTTCAATATAACTAGCATTGCATCCCCTTTTCAGCAAGTTCTGGCTCAAATCACATTGTGACATGAATGTCCTTCCCCTTCCAAAGTTCTATAAAACAACACAGCTGTTAGTTGGCCCTGCTGCAGAGTAAAGGCTTACTGACAGGTTCTGCACAGCCACAAAGCACCAATGCAATCAATACCTCAGCAGCGCCTATAAAAAAAAAACCCCACAAATTCTTGTGTAATATCGTCAAAATCTCAAATTCAGTTTTTTCAGCAATAGGCATATTAGAGTTTGGTTAATACCAAACACTGACCTAATACTGATATTTTAGTAAGAAATCTCGGCAAGCTTCTGTTCCAAGACACTTAAAAACATCAGAGGCAACACTGTATCAGACTTTAAGACAATCAACATTCGGCATCAGCTCTGTCCATCTCTGATATGCTTTGAAATATAGTTAAAAATTGTGTTATATGTGTGTTGTCAGTATGCTGTACAACGGTCTACACTTTCAGAAATAAAGTTACTAAACCGTAGCTTTGATTGGCATTGGGATTGTACACATTACCATCCGTCCCTTGTGTATTTCTACATAGAAAGGTGTATGAACTGCGCCTTTAAATTTTAACTTTAAAAGCTCCTATCAAAACTTCAATGCTTAATTGTTGAAGTTTGCAGTTTTGGACCGGTTTGACCGGGCATTGAACTTAATCTAAAACTCAATAACTCAAAACCAAACAGTCTTATAAAGAATGATAGAGTAGATATTTGTTTGTTCTGTGGATACAAGCAGGTATTGTCCTTAACAACTGGCAGGATATATGTACTGTAATCATAAAGATATATTTATGAATATACAATATACATTGAGTATACAAAAAGACACAAAATTATACAAAAAAAAAAAAAAAAAAAACGAGCAGCGCTGTATGCAATGTATATAGAAATAAACTGTTAGAATTTGAGGATATTTACAAATCTACAGTATATGTGTAGATTTTTTTGTGTGTTTTATATGTGGATAATAGATATGGTTATAGATATAATAGATATAGTTGTGAAACGTATTACAGGTGATAATGTAGATATAGGTGGTTTAAGTAGTAAAAAGCTCTATGGATGCAATCTATAGCCATAATATTACTGCACATACTTGCATAATTAACCTAATATTTGGATAATTGTATATGTTTGGAATAGTTCTGTGAACTATTTGGATGTTTTACAGTTAAAAGACATGCAGAGGGTATATCTCAAGGGACAGCTTAGTACTGTTTATATATATATATATATATATATATATATATATATATATATATATATATATATATATATGTGTTTACTACAAGTGAATGATCATGAAGTGGACTGAGTGGCCATGTTGTAGACACTGTACCTCTTGGGCGCACCAGGCGCAGCTCGGGTGCAGCAGCAGACATTCCTCACACGATGTGGCACTGCCACTAACACACACATTTAGCCCTACACCACGGAAAAACACAGACATTTACACAACATAAAGACGTCACACGGGTCCACGAGCTTACGCATTCATGCATTTGGTAATTAGACCTGACTTTAAAGTTTCTTTAAATCTTTAACTAAAAATATAATAAAATCTCTCACCTCTGAATGTTTGACTACATATGTGTGGAATAATACCGGCTAAAACAACTGCGAAGTGACAACAAAGCTGAAAAATCCACATGATGGGACAAGGTTTGAGCACTCCCTTCAAGTTATATTTTCTTAGACAAACTGGTCTGAATCATCAACGGTAAGGCTGACTTAATGGAGAGCTTCTCTCTCGGTCCATCCCGACTGTAACAAAGTGGCGATTTCTCTCTGAACAACCCCACACAGAACCTGCTCTCTGTAACGCTCAGGCTTTAATCCAGCGCAGCTCATCGTCTTCCCGTCGTGCACTTCCATAAAGCGTAAATACGCCACTTCCAAAAACTCGCACAGAACACATCCCAAATACAGGATAGTTATATATATTTAAAAAAAAAAGAAAGAAATTTCAGTAACAAAATTATAGTCGAGGAATACAGATCCAACTCTCCGTCTGTTTTCACTGCCGAACTTTAGCGAAAGGATTCTGCTTAACTCCGCCCACTAAAGAGGAGGCGCTCACAGTAAACACAGTGCCATGTCAACCTCTTCTTCACTGAGTTTAGTGCATTAGATTACAGTTTTAATTATAAACTGGGGGGCACAGTATACCGTTCAAAAGTTTAATTACTACACCTACAAACACACACACATACACACAAACTAGAGCTCTGAACTTGGTTACCGACTCTCCACCCGAGTGTATTCAATTTTAGTGTAGATTTTAAAACATTACACAAAATAGAGAGGAAATAAAACAATATCCACAGATAATCACGACTATGTCGAACTAGACCGCGGGACACACAGCCAACGTGACCAACACTTTCCCAGACTGCACTACATTCCCGACAGGAAGTGATTTGGATTTCAGCCAGCTCTTACTTTCCAAAGGAGAGGTTACAGTGTTTCCGCAATGATTTCTCAGTCGTGTGAATGTTATTGACTTTAATTCAAGTGTTATGGTTGTAAATACAAATCACACTGGTTAAACCTCGATTTTATTTTTAAACTCAAAGTATACCGTACAAAAACCTTTTATTTCACAAAACAGTGGGGTATGATGGGTAGTGAAGCCATGAAGTCATACAGTATGTCTAATAAAGCACTAGTAGATTGCTTTCAGTTGCTGCTTGTGAATACCAGAGAAAGCAGCTAAACAGCATAGAATTTATGCATTCATCTTCAATACTGTTTATCCTGTACATGGTCATGGAGGGACCTGCTGTCTATTGCAGGAGACTTTGGGCACAAAATGGGGTACACCCTGGACAGGGTGTCAATCCATCACAGGTCTCTCACACACACACACACGACTAGGGGAATACTATGCATTTTGTAAATAATGTAGGTATGCTGTAAAGACATATGTTAACATTTAAATTAAGAATAAAATAATAAAGAATATGGGGACTTTCACACTCACCACACTTTTAAAATTGTTATGGAACAATGATAGCCAGTGTAACAATTTTTAAAAACTTTCCAGATGCTCAATAGTAGAAAGTAATTTACACGACTTTGCAATGCTTTTTTTGAGTCATTTAGTTAATTCCTTCTTTTGATAAGAAATAAAATAAAATGTTGCATTTTCAATAAAAAAGACCCTCAATATGTCTACATACGCAAATTTTGGCTATAGTTCCAGTAATGAAAATATTACCAAGCAGCTAATTACATATTATAATAAACAGAATGAGTAGCTCACCTCTTATATCTTCCAGTCTGAGTCGTTCATTCTTTTGAATCTATTGCACCGCATAGCGTCTATGGGAGTCACGTGAAAAAAGAATGAACGACTCGGGACTTGAAGATACGTTGGAACCGTTCAATTCTGTTTCCTGTGTACTGCACTGCATAGCGTCTATAAGGGTCATGTGACAAAAGAACGAACGACTTGGAGTAGAAGAATCATTGAGAAAGAATCACTCGATTCTGTTTCCTGTGTACTGCACTGCATAGCGTCTATGGGAGTCACGTGGCAAAATAATGAACGACTCAGAGTAAAAGAGTCATTGAGAAAGAATTGCTTAATTCTCAAGGTTTTTTGCTATTGCCATCTAAGGGAGTTTTTCCTTGCCACTGTCGCCCTCGGCTTGCTCATTAGGGACTATCTGACCATTTTGATTCATACAAATTCAACTTAAATAATTCTTTTGTTTGTGTAAAGCTGCTTTGCGATAATGACAATTGTTAAAAGCGCTATATCCTGTCTACTGCTCTGCATAGCGTCTATGAGAGTCATGTGGCAAAAAGAACGAACAACTCGGGACTTGAAGTCTCGTTGAGAACCGTTCAATTCTGTTTCCTGTGTACTGCACTGCATAGCGTCTATAAGAGTCATGTGACAAAACAACAAATGACTCGGAATAGAAGAGTCATTGAGAAAGAATCGCTCAATTCTGTTTCATGAACAACTCATCACTATTGGAGACAGGTCGGGACTGCAGGCAGGCCAGTCAATTACCTGTATCCTCTTCCTCCACAACCAGGACTTTGTAATGTGTGCAGAATGAGGTTTTCCACTGTCTTGTTGAAATATGCATGGGCGTCCCTGGAAAATGTCTTCTTGAAGGCAGCATATTGTGCTCCAAAACCTCTATGTACTTTTCAGCATTAATGGTGCCATCACAGAAGTGCAAGTTACATTTGCCAAGGGCACTGACACAACCCCATAGCATGACAGACCCGGGCTTTTGGACTTGTTGCTGGTAACAGTCTGGATGATCTTTTCTTCTTTGGTCCGGAGCACACAGTGTCCATTTCTCCCAAGAAATACCTGAAATATTGATTCTTCTGACCACAGTACACATATCGACTGTGTGATAATACATCCCAGATGCCTCCGAGCATCCTTTTGGCACAGTACAGTTTTAACTGGCATTTGTGGATGTAACTACGTATTGTGGTCCTTAACAAAGGTTTGCCAAAGTAATCCTGAGCGCATGTGGTGATATCGCTTATAGATGAATGACGATTCTTCATGCAGTGCCGTCTGATGGATCAGAGATCACGGTTGTTCAATTCAATTCAATTCAATTCAATTTTATTTATATAGCGCTTTTAACAATGGTCATTGTCTCAAAGCAGCTTCACAAAAATTAATGAAATTTAACAACAACAAAAAAAAAAAAAAAAAAAAAAATAATTATTATAGAAAAGAAAATAATTGGAAGTGTGGATGTGTGAGAAAAATGTGCAGATAATAATAATAATAATGAGACGAATGAATGAAATTTCTCTAATGAGCAAGCCAAGGGTGGCGGCGACGGTGGCAAGGAAAAACTCCCTGAGATGGCATTAGAAAGAAACCTTGAGAGGAACCAGACTCAACAGGGAACCCATCCTCATTTGGGCGATAACAGATAGAAATGATATAACATCTTGAGTGAAAATTCAATATGACAGAAATTATTTAAATTGACATGAAGACCAGTTCAGCATAGGGACGAGTCAGTAGGTGCAGAGGGCAGATGAGGTCTGGATCACTGGAAGCACAGGAGCAGCATGTGTAGCTCCAACCATCATAAAGCTGAATCCAGCTGGAGCTGGTCCTTCTCTGGATGCCTCAGGAACCTCGCAGGGTCGGCCTTTGTCTACTGAAGCTGGCAAAATATCCCGATGCCTCGGGATGGGTAGAGAAATACAGAACAGATGGGGAGAATTAGCGTAGCTGCCATTCGGTATAGGTGTACTGGAGTATGAGATTATGGGATGAGTTATGTGTATGCCAGATTAAAAAGATGCGTCTTGAGTCTACTTTTGAACTGAGAAACCGTGTCTGCTCCCCGAACACTGTCTGGAAGGCTATTCCAAAGCTTTGGAGCTAAATATGAAAAAGCCCTACCCCCTTTTGGAGATTTTGAAATTCTGGGAACTACCAGAAGTCCGGAGCTTTGTGATCTTAAGGCGCGTGGTGGATTGTAGCGTATCAGAAGACTGGTTAGGTATGTGGGAGCTAAACCATTTAAGGCCTTGTATGTAAGTAATACTATTTTGTAATTTATTCTAAACTGAACAGGTAGCCAGTGCAGGGATGATAATATTGGGGTTATATGATCATATTTTCTGGATCTAGTGAGAACCCTGGCAGCTGCATTTTGGATTAACTGAAGCTTGTTTATTGAGGATGCAGGACAACCACCTAGTAATGCATTACAATAGTCCAGTCTGGAGGTCATGAATGCATGAACTAGCTTTTCTGCATCAGATACGGATAAGATGTTCCTAAGTTTAGCAATATTTCGAAGATGGAAAAAGGCTGTTTTTGTGATATTTGAAATGTGATTTTCAAAAGACAAGTTACTGTCTAATATTACGCCCAGGTCTTTTACTGCTGAGCTGGTAGTAACAGTACATCCTTCTAAGCGCAGGCTGAATTGTGAAAGCTGTTGTGTGCTGGTTTTTGGGCCAATAAGTAATATCTCTGTCTTATCTGAATTTAATAAAAGAAAGTTATTGGTCATCCAATCTTTTATGTCCTGGACACACTCAGTTAATCTAGACAACTTAGGTATTTCGTCTGGTTTAGTTGAGATATATAATTGGGTATCATCAGCATAACAATGGAAACTAATCCCATGTCTTCTTATGATGTTACCCAAGGGAAGCATGTATATTGAGAACAACAGAGGTCCTAAAACTGACCCTTGTGGGACCCCATATTTCACTGGCATTACACCAGACGGTTCTCCATTTAGATCTACAAAATGGTAGCAATCAGACAGGTAAGATCTAAACCATTTTAATGCCTGTCCCTGAATACCTATATAATTTTGTAAGCGATCTATGAGAATATTATGATCTATAGTGTCGAATGCAGCACTAAGATCGAGCAGGACTAGCAATGAGATGCAGCCTTGGTCTGAAGCTAAAAACAAGTCGTTTGTAATCTTAACTAGTGCAGTTTCTGTGCTATGATGGGGCCTGAAACCTGACTGAAATTCTTCAAGGATGTTGTTATCCTGCAAGAATGTGCAAATTTGAGCTGATACTACTTTTTCTAGTATTTTTGATATGAACGGAAGGTTTGAAATCGGTCTGTAATTTGTTATTTCATTCGCGTCCAAATTAGATTTTTTAAGAAGCGGCTTAATAACTGCTAACTTGAAAGGTTTAGGGACGTGACCTAGATGTAATGAAGAATTAATAATGTTTAGAAGTTCAACTTGAATGTTTAGAATGTTCAACTTAGGCTTTCGCTCTTGTCCTTTACGCACTGAAATTCCTCCATATTCTTTGAATTTTTTAATTATGTTATGGACTGTTGAAGGTGAAATATCCAAATGTCTTCCTCTCATTCTTTGAGGAACATTGTTTTTCGAGCATTTCAATAATTTTGTCGCGTCTTTGTTGGCAAACTGGCCCCTCTTTCCTCCTAAAGGACTAGACCTTTCTTGGATGCTGCTTTTGTACCAAATCAAAATTACAGTCACCTGTTGACATCACCTGTTTGAAATCACATCATTATTTAACCAATTTACCCGAGTACTAGCCCTAGAATTTTTTTTTTTGCGTTTTCCATACCGTCTCACTTTTTCTGATTTGGGGTTGTAGGTTTTGCTAAGTTTGTGACTCGTTTTGATCTTTGAGCTGCAGTATGAGCTTCAGTCTGGTTGAAATTTAATTATTAATTATTAAACCTTTCAGCAGTATGTTTAGAAATATTTTGTATAAATACTTTTATGGGCAAATAGCCAATTCATGTATACATTAACATGCACACATCTGAACGTAAACATAATGTAAACAAAAGTTATTTGAGTCACAAATCGATCACAGTCAATTTGTAAAAGAACTGAAATACAATCAGTGTTTGTCTCCCTCTGCTGGCCAGATAGGGGAAAAAACAATTAAAAACAACCAGGACTTGAAATTTGGATTTGTGAGTTGGAAAAGCTCTTCAACCGACTCACAATGCTTTTATTATAACCTCTTTTTGGGGGAACTTTAAGAAATGAAATACTTTTAGGATGAATTGAAGTTGATTGATAGATGTAATTTATATCAATAAGCCATTTAGGACATTTTTCGTCATGTGATTCAGAATAGAATGTGCAGGGTGTCCAATGAATTTATGTGATTTAAAATAAAAGGCATTATATGGATATGGAGCTTTAATCACTTTTTTCAACATAGTGATATTATTTTGAACACCATTGTATATTGTCCTGGGACAGAATTTTTCAAATCTGGTCTGGGTGGAGGCCTGTGACCTGGTACAGTACATCTTGCACAAGCCAGCACCTTCTGTAGCATTCACATCAAATGACATCATAATTGAAGAGATAAATGCTGTGCTTTTGACCATACCTTAATTGTTATTGTGAGTAATTGTTAATGTAACAACAAATATTGATATGCTGGTTTGAGTATTTTTTAAATGCTTGTCTCCTGGGATTTTCACCTACATACCTATTAGTTTGCTTAGGATGGTGCAATGAGGAAAAAGTATTTGGCGTCAATGAGAAGTCAGTGTAGAAATAAAGACTGGTTAAAGGATACAAAGTGGCTCAGTTAACCACACTGTACAATTGTAGTGAACAGAAAATCATCTCAAAATGCACAAACCATTTAACCATGAGGTGGATGAGCTATTAAAGCAGAAAAACTCATCAGACTTCACTTCCAACAACCAGGAACAGAAAGCTGAAGCTGCAGTCAGCACAGGCTCCCAAACTGGACAGTTAAGACTGGAAAATGTAGCCTGCTCAGGCACACAGATGGTAGTATCAGAATTTGGCACCATGAAGCTTGATTGCCAGGCTATTCGAGTAGTGTTGCTGATCGTGTGCATTATCAGCAGGAAATAGGCAGTGTGAGATGTTAAATTATGGCCATGAAGTGATGCACACAGTTTCACAAATGTGACAATGAGCTCAGTATTCTTCAATGGCCTTCCCACTATGGTGTGTTAGAAATGGAGCCTAGTAGCATGAATGTGCACCTGATAAAAATCTGCAGGAACTGTGTGATATGACAATATGAACCAGAATATCAAGGAATGGCTTCAACATCTTGTGAAATCAATTAAATTATTTTCAATAAAGAACAAAGGCTCTACCCAGAAGTGTTACATGGGTAAACTCCAAGACTGTCAATTTGTTACATAAAATAATTTTTCACTGTCCATGCTTGCTTGCAGCTTAGAAGTGGTGTTTTTTTTTTCTTTTTCACCATGAATTTATATTGGTATTTCATTGGAATAGGATAAAAAGAAGGATAGCAATGCAATGAGAAATCAGCAAAACTAAATAGTCACATACAGTCCCCCATTTCACACAATAAAGGGTTTTATTGATGGAAGCTAGGGAAATTGGTATGTTTTTTTTTTTTTTTTTAAACACAAAACAGCTCTCATATGATTCACCTTTCTGGTCAACACATTTTGTATGTATACCTACAAAAATAACGGAATAATTACTGAGTCTAGGCAAAATTATTTGTACATTTGGTCCCAATCTATCCCGTCTTCCGATCATTTGAAATAGAACTGAACAGAAATAAGTTCCAGTCAGTAGACTGTATAGAACATGTACCTAATGAAACTTTCAATTAGTATTAGTGCAAGATAAACTGACAACAGTTTTAAACAAAAATTTCAACCTATAGCATAAAAAAAACAACCATTTTATGCATTTTCTCCATAAAAATTTACCATTTCTGAACACTTTCTGAAACTCCTCAAATTAAACAAAAAAAGCCAAAGATTTACATCAACAAACTTAAGTACCTCAAAGAACCAAACCAACATCACCACTCAATCTTATACTATTAACGAATGTCTTTCTTAGTATGTAGTTGAATGACTCAGAATTTCAGAGGTCATATCAACTATCTCTCCGAGGGGCAGGCCACTGAGAACCCCACAATGCTTTTCCCGCAGCGCCAGCAAAGCAAAGATGATCTTATGTCGGCCCATTTTTGGGTGGCGCTCTGATACCTGGGCCATGATCGCATCAAAACTGCCCATGGTGCCATAGTGCTGTGGAACACAGGTACCAGTTGCAGTTGGTTTAGTGCATATATTTGTACGTTTATCCATACTGCATCGGAGTGGCTAAAAAAAAAAAAAAAAAAAGTAAAACAGACAGCGTTAACTTCTCCAGAGGACTTCAATAATTTTAAAACGACAGTTGGTCAGAATGAATTGTATGAAAGCCTGCACGGTGGTAATGCTTTGCTATTCATCATCTATAAAAATGTGTGCTGGGTTATACTCACACTGGAGTTATTTGTGGTATGGTTAATTGGCTCTTTTCCTGCAGACTTGGCTTTATGGGAAAGCTGAACACAGGATTTTTTTATTGTGGTCTGACCATCTTTGGGAGACTTATGAACATGTTCTACATGAACAGTGTGGCCTTCAATGGATCGGCCATTCATCTCTTTTACTGCAGCTTCTGCATCAGTGGGGTTTCTCACACTTTCCATTGCAACTCTATAGAAGCAGAATCCAGAAAAACAAGATTAAATGGCAATCTAAATGCCTTTTATAACTCTATTTCCTTATACACATTTGAAACATAACCACTACATTTATGTTAAGAAAAATTTTAAAATATGAGGTGTCACGATTGTATCAAGTGTTATAAATAAGGCTTACCTGCTGTTGGTGGAACTGCAAAGGGACACTTGATTGACTGGCAGATCACGCTACAATAGGTTAATAATGTGATGAGTTATGATGCACTGCTTATGCTTAAATTAACAATATTTTTTCAGTCCAATTTGAGATTCCAACTGTTTACATGGACGATGATCCAATACGATGAACATTTACATGCTCGAAGCATTCAATCAGAATATAACTTTTTTTTATGCAAAGCGATTCTTCATTTTGTCTGCAGGAAATATATATACTATTATTTTTTTTTTTTTTATTCTAACTTTGAAGTTTGAATTTATATTTTCTGATTAAACCACTCCATGGCAAAGGCAGGATTTAAGAATTATGTCTGTGATTGGCACAGCATTTCAAAGCATCAACCCAATCAGTGCTCCCGCCTAGGGGATAAACGTCTGAAGACATGTGGTTGTTCTCAGAGTTTCCTGATTAGGAATTTCCTAATGTTTTCCCCTTGTGGGGCAAGCACAGAAAGTCAAACATTCTGTTTACATGGCTATCTATTTACACATTATCAACGGTTTACACCACCACTTTTATTCCAATCGGACCAGATCGGGTCAGACGTTTCCAATTTAGGTACAGTGGAACCTTGGATTACGAGCATAATTCATTTTGGAAGCGGGCTCATTCCAAAACACAACCATAAGAAATAATGGAAACTCTATTCGTTCAACAGCCCAAAAAATAAATACATAAAAATAATTAATACAAAATTTCAATAAATAAGTAAAAATAAATCCCGAAAGATAAGTGTTTCCGTTTATGCGCGCAGATGCTGTGTTTGTGTGTGTGAAGCAGAGAGGGCGTGCTTCACACACACACTAAAGGCGAGCGAGAGAGAGAACCGGCAAAGTGTCAAATTATAAAAAACAGTACTCGTGCACTGTACACACACATGTACTGTTTACTATAACACTGTGACCACGTGTATGTGTGTGTGTAAAACATTTTATTTTGTGTTTAAAATCGCATGTGTACAGCGCACGAGTACTGTTTCTTAGAAACAGTATTATGGGGGATCATGCAATTATCCTCACCTCAGTAATACTGTTTGGCAACTTTGACACACAAAGAACAACACATCGATCTTCCTTTCTGTTGGCTTCCACTACAAAAAAAAGCAAATAAATTAAATTAGCATTTCAAGCCTTTCATTAAAAAAATATGTAGGTTTCATATAATAATGTTTAAAACCTCTTTGTTCCTTCTTTGAGTCCCTTCCATCACTCTGCCCTGTTTTTTGGTCTTCTTTAAAACTCTGACTTTCATATCCAAGTTGTTCCTCTGCATCAAACCAGTCATCACTGCTGCCGAGGTCTTTAGAAGCATCTTAAGAAGTATGTATATAAAGGAATTAAAATCTACACTGCTACCAGAGAATTCATAACACTATTCCACAAAGCTGAGACTTGCGGACATGATAGATCTACATTCACTCAACATTTTTTAAGAAAACTATACTAATACTGGGTAGAGACTTCCTTTGCTTTGAAAGGTGCATCAGTTCTTCATGGTATAGATTCCACAAGATGTTGAAAACATTCATTTTCAGTTTCTGGGCCATATCGACATGATTGCATCACATAACGACTACAGAATTTTATCATGTCCACTGTGAACCACACGTTCTAGCACATCCCAAGAGTAAACTATTCGATTTACAACAACTAACTGGGAAGGCCAATGAAAAAGAGAGCTCATTGTCAACTATAAAACCAGTTTATGATGACTTTTGTTACATGGTGCATTGTCATGTTGCCATTAGAAAATGGAAAACTATGGCCAAGAAATGCCCATGGCATTCAAACAATATTTGATGGGTCAATTAATGGGTCCAAAGTGTGCCAAGAAATCACTTCCACACCATTAAACCACCTCCACCTGCCTGAGCTGTTGACAAAAGGCTGGTTGAGTCAAATGATTCATGCTGCTGGCTACCCCTTTAATCTGTGTGCCTCAGCAAAGTTTTCTTGAGTCTGTGTCTATTGCAGCCTCAGCTTTCTGGTTTTGGCGAAAACGTGGAATCCCCCCCCCCCCCCAATGAGGACGACACGTTTACATTACCTCAAACAACTGGCACATACTTGCATTACACTACTTATAAAGTGCACCATTACAACATTTCACCAATTTATAGTGCACAGCTAATGTTGCTTTTAATACTTCTTACCAGGCTTGGCACCTGAGACACCTGGTTGTTGGCTGGAACCAAGCATGCATCTACTTCTCTTACTCTTGGCCGTTTCAGAAGATGGAGCAGAATCATGCTTTTAGTTTTGTCCAAAAGCAAGAGAAGAATGAAAATCAGCATCAAGGAAATGAAAGGACAGGAAATCTAATGAACCTTATTGAAATAAATCAATTCTCTCAGTTACCAGCATATCTATGTTTTAATACATGGTGATGAATTAAATGTTTTTAATAACACACTGCAAGAAAATGTCCGCTTAATAAATCCTTACCATACTTAAATACTACTTATACATACAATGTACACACACTTACTTCAGCATATGCTTGAGAAGCTGTTGCATTTCTGTTACTGTTTCCTCTGTCTTTGATGTTTATTTTCAACACATCATGGTTAGGATCTCCTTCAAGACTACTGGTCCTTTCGGCAGTTACAATTAACAATATAAAAACACCACAAGTGAACTCCAAATTACACATCTAATTAAAAAAATTTATTAAATTAAATAATTTACTAAATTATCTCCAAAAATATCCTTACTTGAAGGACGACTCGGGTAGACAGTCATCTAAAAAAGCCTCATAAATCTGGAAAAAAACAAAAACAAACACTTAAACTTTGTTTAGTGTTCCCTTGGTGTTTTCAAGCCATGTGTAACCTGCACACCAAAGAAGGCTTGTAGCACGTTGAAGATGTTAATTTGTTAGTGTCCACAGACAGAGGTTTCATATTATCCAGGGGAACACCTTCCAGTATTTTGTTCTTCATTTTAACGTAACTGTCTTCCAGGCTCTTTAAGGTCTGCGACATTGCATCAGGCAATGCTTTGGTTCTGCATGAAGACAGGAACACTCAATAAAAAAACAACACTGGGATCTGTTCCTAAATTCTTGGTCTGAAGTTTAAGACATCACTTTAAATTCTGTCTTTTACCCCTGAAGTGTAGCTTCACCCTGTGATGTGTAGAAGCACCTCCAGCAATGATTTTGGCACATGGCATACTGCAGAGTAAGTAGACGCAGTTCAGCCCATCTAGCACGTTGAACAGCGCCACATCCACAGTGACTGTCGTGTGGCGCCCTCCTGGGCCCACCAACACTCCCAGGACCAGATCTGGATTATGCATACCAAAATATTTTTAACTATGTCTTGGGGCAAAAATCACATTCAACTTTCAAGAAATTTCTGAAAAAAGATTGAATTTGAGCATAAAAGCATTGCTTTCAATACAGCCTAAAAACTGGAAATGGGATGTAATTTTAGCAAATGAATCAGTCTTGCAATTGAATCAGTTACCTTGCCATTTCATCCTTCAAAGGCATTAGCTCTTCTGTCATCATTTTGAGTTTCCCAAATTCCTAGACAGTGAAAAAAAAGCTCTGAAAGCAAGTTCTACACCTCATTAAAAAAATGACCTACTGTAAGCTACATTACCTCACAAATAGCATCCAAGTCAGACATGAAGACTTCAGTAATGATGCATTTCTCAGAAGTGAGCATTTGAATTGTCTGGGTCTTCTGGTTAACAGGACATGAGTCACCATCAGTAGAAACATTTTGGCAATGCTTCACAAAGAGGTCCTGAGTTATTTCTGTTGACCGGTTAGATGTAAAACAAGCTCTAAAGTCATTGCTGGCATCCACTGCATGACTTACACTCAGGCGAACAGGACAGATTTCATACACTATTGTGGGTTTGCCATTTGGTGCGTTTTGGCTAGCAGACGAAATGCACGTTTCACTTGTAAAGTTCTGCACTGGAGTACACTGGCCAGAAGCTAACCTGCTGGGATTAAAGCACAGAATTCCATCTGGTGAGCTTGAGGCTTCATCATCAACCAGACTATGAAACTCGTCTGTCTTTGTCTGATATTCAAGGTCCTCCTCACTACTGAGAGTTTGAAGGTCCTCTGTGAGATCAGTCCACTCTGAGGAGTTGCTGATGCAGGATACAGAATCAGGAAACGTATACGTTTCTGAATCACAGGCCACAGGCTCAACAGTGGTGGGCACATGAGGGCTGCCTTCAGTGGCAGTCATCGAGGTATCCGTGGCATCACTCCACTGAGAAGATGTGTGCCCCATTATGGTGCTGTCAAGACTGCAATACTGCATTACAGTCTTCTCTTGTGGATGAGGAAAATCTAAACTGGCAACTGGCAGCCGAGGTTCCACGTCATGATCACTACTTTTACTTGTGCCCTGCATCTCAAGCTGTCCGTCAAGTGAAAAGCTTGCTTGTCCAGAGGGATCTTTAAACTCTCCGAGATCCTTCTCATCACACTGCTCTCTTTCCTCCCACATCTGACACAAAAGCTGGGCATTACTAGAGTTCTTCCTTGGCTGCTGTGTTTGCTGGACGGAGTTGTTTTGACTGGCAGACCAATGATCTGAAGTGCTTTGCATGCAATCAAACTGCTGAGGACTCCTCAGTGACATATCCTCACTAGCATGACTGTTGGTGATTAAGAGATTCAGCTCTGCTCGCACATTGTTCGGCAACAACTGAAGTGTCTTTTCATCCTCTACACCTGGACATAAATAGATCATCTAATAGCAATCGGGGCTAGAAATGAAGTGGAAATCAATTTAAACATCTCTTACCAGATAGGCGAACATTTTCCGCTGGGTTTGTCTGGCTACAACGACTGCACTTCTTAGCACCACCTGGACAACTTATGCCGCAATTTACACACTGTGATATATAATTAAAAGCGGCCCGTCGCGATCTATAGGAACATTATAGAAATTACATAAAAGTGGAATCCCACAATTTATGTCAGCACAAAATATACAGTATGATGTCTTAAGCAAAACAGGAATTAAGAAGATACCCATCAAGCATTGAAGACATGTCAAGGTCTGGACAGGGATGGCGATTTTCTACAAGTGCATCAGAAGACAATCCTCATTAGTGACAAAGTTTAATCAGAATGGACTAATTTCAACCAATATACTCACGTTTTAAATAAACAGTATGTCTAAACACTTCTAGAGCTGGGTGTCTATGCAGAAAATGAAGGAATCCACCTTCGTCTGCAAATAGGCAGTGTATAATTTAGCTCATATTTCATGCCACATAAAACCATTATTATTATGTAATATACATTTATTTTTAGACTCATGCACTTAACACACTAATACAAACATTGTCCAAACCTTGTATCAGCTTCCTATCTTCTGCAGCTAAAGAGAGATACCAACCAAGCAACTTTTGATCACTCAACTCCAGAAAGTGGCTCACTTTCACAAGATCATATACAGACCTATAAAATAAGGGGGATTTGGTCGTGAACGGGCTGCAACTCGGGCCATGTCCACAAGTGGACGAGAATTTTTTTTAAAAGAAAATGTTTCTACTTAGTTTATATATATTTATATAAATACATGTGCATATAAGATGTAGTGAAGAGACATATGGGTTAAAACCTACATGTGCAACAGGAATCTCCTTTCATCTGCAACGGACAGGTGATGCTCATGATGATCTTGGGATACACCTACAAACATTATAAACGTGTATTACCTTTTTATTGTGACAGTAAAAGTTAATAGATGACAGAACAAATAACTGATTAGGTGAATAAATAATAGGGTTGTGAGTAAATAAGACAGTTAATGAGTGACTGCATGAATGAATGGGATTGAGTAACTAAATGCTTTTTTTTGGCACAATGCATGCTTTCCAATCAGGTTTAGTGCTAACAACGGATAAAATGGGAGAGTTGCGGCAGGCTGGGCACCCGGCGTAAATCCTGTGCCAAGTTGTGGTGCGGATGGATGGTCCACTGTGGCGACCCCTTCGACGGGAGCAGCCAAAAAACTAACTACCTAAGGACAACAGTTTGGCTAAACAAAAACTTACCGATAATATCGTTAAAAGCTAAGCACGAACGCTGGGGAAACGGGACGACGGGACACATAACTGCAGGAGGCACATCTGCGGGCCTATAAACTGGCACCAACATGGAAGGGGGATACCACATGTCCTTCAAACCGATTTATTTAAAATATTAAACCAAATGAAAATATCTGCGGTTGTCAATGAATGCTACACGAGGTTGCTTTAATCTCCACTCGATAATAAAGACAGCACGAGGAGCTAACTAACTAGCTTTCACTCTGCTCAGTCCCAGCTCTGCGCGTGCGCGTAGCCGAATTACATAATTGACCAATCAGAAGCATCCTTCAAATTAGCGCGTTAATGGCGAGGCATTGGCAATAGCCTTAATAGTTATAGGCTAAGCATCACATCTCTCTTAGCTAAAATTTGCTAATTAGCTTTATGATGCTGTCGGGGAAACTAAAACAAACAAAAATCAAGTAATTTCTTAGTGTAGATGTATTTCAGATTTTAACCTGGCTAACATTATACTAATTAAGTTAAATACCATTATCCTTTTATTTTTTGTTATTCGTATCTAAGTTGGTTCAAATGCTTTAACCAAATAGCAAGAATATGTGACTAGCTAAGAAGTAATGTAAAGCTAAGTTTATTAAAAGCTGTTACATACGTTTATTAACGGTGATTAACATCAAAGACTCTTCGTACGAGTCGGTTAAATGCTGTCTAACGTAAATTAACCAAATGAGACATTGGTCGCTTGCTAGCTATCAGTCGGCTGCAAATTCATTTAATATCTATCTATCTTATATATGAAATGACACATAATTACCAGATTTGTTTAATTCGTTATTAGTCTCTCAGTGGGATCCTGTTCGACCAAGGAATCAAGTCTATGGAAACAAAAAGCAATCACTACAATTATTGTAACGCAACAGTATGACCAGCAGGGGGCGCTCACTGCATTGAAACGAACGGTTTTTGATGCCAAACTGCACTAGTTTGTCCGCGTGTTCCGTACAGAAGAAGACATGATGCAGACTGCTATGTTGAGATATTGTAGGTAGACCTCTGGTATTGCACTTATTTGATTGTTTTGTTTGTAGCATTTGTTTCCCAAGGGGGAACAAAATCCTCCATTATCACCATAATCACTTACTTTGAAAAACTGTAAATGAAATAAGCTATTTGAATGTTTTAATAACTGTAAAAACAAAAGTAAAGTCACATTTACAAAACATTTATTTCTTTCAATTTGGATAGAACAGGCAAAAATGAGTTTGTAGCTTATATAAAATTTAGTTCATACTGAAAGCATGTTCACTCAGTTGCATTTCACAAGTTATTGTCTCTTTCTGAACAATGCTACTGTACATGCTAAGGAGTTACGTAAACTTAAACCAAAATGATTATTTAGTCATCCTGACATTGTTTTTTTTCCTACTGAAAAATGTTGTTGTTGTTGGTCTTTCGTCTGCTCCCGATCATTTTTGTGATCGTTTTAGATAATTTATTTTTCAGTAGGAATAAATAAATTATCTAAAATGATCACAAAAATGATCAATCGATTTTACGAATGAAGTTGTATTATTGCACTTCATTTTAATGCGGAACACTGCAATTTAATTGGTTTTCAAATGTGTGTTTATCTATTGGCATCACAGTAGGATTGCACTTTAGGCACATAACTGGAACCTGTTATCAGAATTCTGTTTGATCTCATATGAATTTTCAGGAAACATTAACCTTGCCCTAACCTTAGTAGGGTAGCCCATGTCACTTAAGCTTTTAAATGATAAATATATACACAGGGTTTTGATACACAGGGTAATCCTGGCTGTATTCATCCCTCTCACCAGGTGATTCTGGAAGAGGCTGAAGGAAAAAATATACATGAATTGGTTTCTATCAGAGTCAGTTTTTGCAAAATTTAAGTAAATTAAAAACCAAATTGATGTAACTACAACAAATATTAATAATGGTCATAATGAAAATTGTGCAAATGTCTCTGATCCTTTTTTAAATATTAATTAGCCATCAGTGAAGGTGGATGCAATTATATAATACCTATAAATGAAGGGATTCTTTCTGGTCAAAAGGGCAGATGCACATAAAAAAAAACTAGCCAGCCCTTAATGTAAAGATGAAACAAGCACTTCTGGGGGAACAGAGGGCCATAATAAGATCGAGAAGCACTTGGAGTACATGAGCAATACATGTTACAAATGCATGAAAGAAAAACCTTGGTTCTTTCATGCATTCATAAAATTCTTGAAATTTACAAAACTTTCCTGTTATAACAAAATATTTTATGACTTCAGCAGAATTAACTGAACCTTTTTGTGAATAATGTGAACTTTGACAGGCTAGTCACTTATGTTTACCATACTGTCTATAGTAATTCACAGCCCTATGGTTGAAAGAAATGATGAAAAATTCCAGTGGATGTAAAGCAGAAAGAACAGTTTATTGTACCCAGAACAGATTATAAACTAAAAGGTACACAATATGAAGGAAGGTGAAGCCTATACACATGCAGACTCCTCCTTCTGCTGACAGGGCTTGAGGTTAATAAGCCCCTCATTCAGTGAGTAAGCCTAATACATATAGATCAGTTTTCATACCAAAGCATACTTCCTTCTCACTATGTACTTCCCAAACAGTCCTAGTTTGTACCAAAGTCATTAAACCACTGAATACATGGTTTTTGTGTTGGGAACCTGCAGTAAGCCATAACAGGGTATCAGTGTATCCGAGCCCTGTTACAGAAAAAGTTGCTTTAATTGAACACAAAAGGAGTCCATTAAGCCCTGAACTGCAGTGAAAGCACAACAGGCATCCCGAGTTTTAAACGTTTTAGGCGGTACTATACAACTGATACAATAAAATCAAACCCAATGCAGACTTTGCAAAAATATATATTTTTATAAGTTCATCTTTCTCAAAAAAAAAGAAAAAGAAAACAATGCAGAGAAATCAGTTTCATCTTTGTCCAGCATAAAGCGATATGTTAGTGGACAATTGTCAGTTGAGTACCATGCAAAAAAGGAAGCAGTGGACTTTCATCAACTTCGTATTGGCAGTGAAAAGGAATCCAGGAGAAGGTGTTTTTTCACCTCATTGCATGCAAAGTCCTGGCTTTCCTGCCATCTTGGTAGGTTTTAAATCTTGTACAGTGCCAAATAATAGTAAGTCAAAGATCATACAAAACAGGATAAAAACACTGACCCTTAAATACATTTTAAGTAGTCAGAGGTTGTAACTCTCTTAAAGAAAGTTTATCTAGTGCATCCCTTTTTGAATGAATGTACCAATTTTCAAGGAAGAAGTGTCAATGCATACGAAATACATGTTTAACAATGGGTTAACAGTCACTGTAATCTGACCGAGTGTCTTTAAGAATATATCTGGTTCAGCATCATTATAGAGCAATAACCTTTGAATAATCGAGTGGGATAGTAAGCTAATGATACAAAAACAAGCCCACAACATTTACAATGACTAAAAACAAGCCAACAATAATATTAATAATAATAAAAAATAAAAAAAAACAGAAAAAAATCATATTGGGTAGAAATTCCACGTTTGAAGCAGTGCTGCATTTAATAAAACCAAAATATTGTGTAAAAAAAAAAAAAAAAAAAAAAAAAGCCAGCTTACTAAACAAGAAAAAAACTAAAGAATTGACTGGGTGTTTTTCTTTTGCAAAATAAAGCCCTTTTCATTTCTAATAGTTGTCTACATGATTTTGAGGTAACTTAAATCTATTAGTACCCAAATAGGCAGCTATTAAATAGTGCTGTTTTTATTTGTTAGGGCACCTCTTAATATTATCATCATCTTTTTTTTTTTTTTAAACAGATTGTCAAAACAGAATTGCTACAATTTCTTTAGTCTGCACAGAGACCCAACAGTCCTTCAGCACACTGACATCACATTTTCTGCAGCATCAATTAACCATCCACTACAAAGCAGGTGAAAGGTGCAGAAGTCCAGATATACCTCACTTCCCAGATACTTTCTCATGGGCCAATGCCAGAGATTTGATAGTTTGCAGATCTTTCCATTAATTCTATGCAACTTTTGGGGGAGGGCTAATCTGTAAATGAACAACAGGGCAGAAGTAGAGGCAGCAGGGACAGACATGCTCCAATCTGCTCAACAGTTCAGGTTTTGGATTGGGGACAAGAGTCAATACACATAGCTATCAGGGAAGGGCATTCCAGTAACACACTGCTCTCCTCCTTCTACCAGGTAAGTGCTTGCTTCATCATAGTGAGTGATGGGTAGCGTTTCATCGTCCCCTAAAGGCAGGCCGTCAGGATCAGCTTTAATGTTTGGCCTCTGGTTGTCCGGAAAGGCCATAGAGAAGAGGGCCTCAGGGTCACACACAAACTTATAGACGTACCTCTCGCCAGCAACCTGAGGAGTAAAATAATAAATAAATTGCAACTGAAGTAATGCACCGAATTGAAATAATTGGGAGCTGATAATCAAAAGATAAATGTGAACATGCCCTTACCTTCTGCATAATGCCCTTCTCATAGTAGTAACGCAAAGAACGACTGAGCTTATCATAATTCATAGCTGGTCGATTTTTCTGAACACCCCAACGTCGCGCCACCTACAGTAGTGTGCAAGTTATACATCATGTTAAAATTATTTCAGGACAATATATACATGAAACCATAAAAAGATGCAACTGTGCTTTAAAGTCTATATTCAAGACTGACCTCTTCTGGTTCAATGAGCTTAAACTCCATGCCCCGTCCTGTCCATGCAATGAAGTGACCATTACCAGGGTCATCGAGAAGTGTGACCAGAAACTGCCAGAGCTGCAGGGATCCACGGCGTTGGTAAGGTAGCCCATCACGAAATACAGAAGGTTCCTGTTTTACTTTTCCTGTTAAGACATTAACGATGAAATCCTGCCATTACTCTCAGGTAGAAGATGTTATACAGTACAAGTTTTGTGCATAAACGGAAGTCTTACCTTCAAGTCGTTCAGGAACTACACATGCATCATCATAATACAAGTGCTGTTCTCGGTCAAATGAAAAACCTTCAAGAAAAAGGAAAAAGTTTAGGAAATGCAATGTAAATCTGTGTTTGAACAGTATCTATATTAAGTATTACATGTAGTTGAGTTCATTGAGAAATGAAAACCAAAAATAAAACAAGTAAATTAAAGAAAGGAGAACAGAAAACAGGAACACACAAAAAACTCTGATCGTGTGAAACAAAAAGTGCCAAAAAAAAAAAAAAAAGTGTTGTTACTTACTTTCTTGGCTTTGGTAAAAACTTGCTCCTCTCCCAAATGAAGACCGGCAGTTAGGCACTTCTGAAAAGTCAAGCAAGCATTAATTAAAAACAAAAGAATAAAAAGGTAAAACACAAAAACAAACAACCTACCATAGCTATATAAAAAGTCTAAATAAAAGAAAAATCATAGGATTCATTAGCATTAATATACTGGAAAAAAATTACTTAATACAATATATTCAAGTAATTATGTCCAGATCATGAATATCAAATACAAGGCATGTTAATGCTTATGAAACACTAACAAAAGTTGGAATACAAGCATCCTACCCACACATCTGATGCCTTCATCAATGCATTTGCAGAACACCCAAAACATTATAATGCATATGGTAACAACAACAACAAAAAAAACCCATTGTGCTATTCCTATTTATAACTTTGGATATTAAAAAAGGAAACAGGACTGGAAAAAAGCAATGTCTGTGATTCACTTCTCTGGTCACAGAGGCAGACCACAAACTAGGGTCATATACACCTCTGCAAGTATATACATACAGTAAATCAAGATCATCTGGAACATGATCAGCTAGTCAACACCTATAATAAACTTAAGCAATAGTGTTGTTCTACCAACCTTGAGTTGTGTTGTGTTTGCGAATAGTCATTGGCAGTGATCAAATGTTTGGGTTTCAGAATGAAGCACTACAACTATTGAACTATAAAAAGAACTAGGACCTTCACCACTTTAGACTGATGTTGAAGTTGCTTGAAGAAGAAAGTGCTTGAAGTGATACTGCTTGTAGGGAACTTCTGCAAGGGCAAAGAATACAGCCACGTTGGACTGTTCTATATTCAGTGAAAGATAGTGTGCAAGTATTTGCAAGGATCTGTGAGTTTTAGCAGAGTCTGGTTAAGCAGAGACACGCACACATGGAAGATTCCATAACCTGATCCCTCTCTTTTCCGAACAAAGCTGGACATTACTATCTAGTGAGGTCTGGACATGGTCACTGCTCCTTTAAAAAAAACAAAAAAAAAACCAGACATTTATTAATACTAACCAGAGTCAAAGCCAAAGTCCCGTGGCTCTTGCTTGATGGACATTGGGTGGAAGTTTGCTTGGGATGGGCCCATGTTCGGGACACCCTGCTCAGCGTAGCGAGGGTCCAACAGTTCCTGTTTGAAACCCTGTGGGTGAACAGGAACCACTGGCTCCGACATTTGCCGGTGATATGGTGGCCGGCCATCTCTAGGTGAAGTGCTTGATGCCTGGGGAATGTAATTTGGTTTTCCATCGGAAGGTGGGAACGGCAAGCATGGTTCTGACAGCTGGCGGTGAAACCTATTGGAGAAATCAAGAATTTTAAAATTACCAAAATGAATATCAACAAAATCATTAACAGCTTAATAAAAGATTAATATAAAAGAATGATGATTGCAATATTTGCTAGTATAGCACTGTATATGCAGGATATAAAATGAGAAAATGGGGCCCGAAAATCGGGGAAAACCTAAGGGACAGCTATTTTAAAAGGACAGCGTATTCTGGATCGTTCTGGTCTGCTGCTTACTATGGTGTTCCTAGCTCGATATTACTAACTGCTAATGACATGCCACAAATTCCTTGGCATACTCCCAGAAATCATACTCCATCTGGCAGGGTGCATGGCCAACTTCTCTATTCCCACGGGGGTCAAATTAAGACAGTTCTCCTGCAGAAAAATAGTAATGCTACTCCGGCATCACATCATCTGCTTTATAACATGACAGCAATATTTTCCCCCCCATTCCAGTCCGGGTTACTGAAGCAACAACCACTGTATGCATATGTATGTATATATTTATTACACACACCTATATACCAGGACGTTTTATATAGTAAGTGCAGCAAAAACAAATCATTTAATTATTCATTTACAAAATAAAAAATTCCTGCTGAACTTATCTCTGAGAAGATGAGAACTTATGGAATTTATAGTATTTCTCTCAAAACAAAAATCTTTAACACCCCAGATTTATTGGGAAGATTTTTTTTTAAAGAAAAGCCTTGACCAGATGTAAAGAAAATTGAATGCAACACATATAACTCACCTGTGTTCATTGTTATAGGGGGCATTGTGGCCTTGAGGTGGACATGGCACAGCAAAAGGTGGAGTCTGACTCTGTAATGGGAGGGCCCGCTGACTGAGGGCAGAACTGGTCACAGCAGGCTGTCCGTGTAGGGAGCATTGCCCTAATGTCGAATTATGGACAAGAGCGGGCATCTGTTCACGCAAGGGGTGAGTGTTGCTGGAGCTGCATGGTGACACTGGTGTTGAAGGAGGAGTCAATGGCTTAAACCCAACTGAGGTTTTCCTTTCATAGGCACTGCAAGGAGTCAAAAGAAGGAAACAGTGTCACATAAGGGGAAGCTCCCTGCATGAAGTTAATGGCACAGTGATGACGCAAAGACAAATCTAAACTAGTTTAAAAAGTTTGAAAATAAACAGCCTATAAGAAAGCAGTTGCTAGATAGTGGTGGTTCTTTGAATAGTTTTGTGTCAATATTTGTAGTTTAAAAAATATTTCAGTAATTAATAGGTGTCTTACTAAATGAAATTTATGAATTTACTATGAAAAAAGGAAGCATGGAAGTAACTTAATACATTTAGATATTAATATGTATAAAAATGTGTGCGCCTAAAAATGTACTCTACATGCTCATATGAAAGCCTACAGATGAAAGTAATATCTGAAAGCCAAAACAGTAATACAAGTGATGGTAAAAGTGAAAACTAAGAGTTACCATGGAAACACATTGAACGAAAGAATCGAAAATCAAGAAGAAGGAAAAGTGGAGGGTTCTAGATCAGGGAATATGGGATAAAGTATTAAGTGAGGCAGGAGTTGAAGACAATTTCCACTGTACGCTCACCTGTAGTTATAAAGGCACTTCTCTCCATACAGCATGGCACTCCTGTCCTCACTACAGGGAGATAGCTCTTTGGAAGGACTCAGCTCTCGTTTAATCTTGGCTGGAGGGGGGCCATGAAATGTCACTGAAAAAGACAAGGGATTGCAAGTATATCATACAGTGCATCAAACTGAACACATCAACAGCAGCAGCTGATCGTCTGAAGGAGTGTCCTACTCAACACCATTAATTGGCTGACTGCTGGGTATAAAAGATACATCCTTCGCCCATCAGTACTGTGGCTTTGCAAAACATGCACGATCAAAGTGCTCCCTTCTGATTTCCATCACAGGCAAGTCGATACTCATGAATCACAGCAGCTGTAATTCAATGATTGTGAATGATTTTCCTCCCCACACTGTAACCATTAGCTGCTGGATCTCTGCATCAGCTCCCATATCCGGCGCCACATAATGGCCAACGAAACTGGATCCCTGGGCAAAGCGCAACACTAGCAAGATAAATCAAGTTGGCTATACTGAGCATAAGAAACCACATAACAGGCATGTGAATGCTCAAAAAGTGCACTGAAAGCTATAGTACATTGCACTATGCTTAACATTAGGCACTCCCTTAAACGAAACCTAATGGTAGATGGATTTTCCCCCCTCTGATAATGCAGGCTACAATAATGCATGGGATGTCCTGAAGATGACCAGAGAAACCACACAGCTCTGCAGAATAGAAGTCTGTAGAGAGAAGTGGATCGCTGCCAGGTGCCCAAAGCCTATTCCAAGATGACCATCATACACATATGAAAAATTTCACACTGCACTGGTTGGACACGGCCAAGAGAATGTCTACACACCCACAAAGGGCCTCTCTGTATAAATAATAAATTTCTGAGCTGGGAGTAGAGGAGGGAGAGGGGAAGAAAAAAAACTAATATTTTAGTCTTTACCATAGTGGATAAGCAAATCAGGACTGGATTAATTAATAATTAGGTCAAAACACCACACAGCTTTAGCATCAGACCAAAACAGCAATAAACATACACATCAAACAAGTGAAATAAGAAGATATTAAATGCATCAATAAACATAAGCATTTCACTTGGCTGCAAAAAAGTGACCAGATTCTAATAAATTCCATATTTATAGCTAAAACAATGTCAGGAAGGGTGCTGGTAAGAACCTTCACTGAGTGTCGGTATGCGGCACCTCCACCACCTGGAATTCAGTCTATTCCAGACTTATCCAAGTGCATGAAAGCATGAAATCACTATGATCTTGCCTCATACCAATCTAGTACTCCACAAAAAGGTGGGGAATAACTCTTTATATGGTCCATGTTAGGGTCTGATATAAAGGTTTTCCTCAAGACCAGAGTTCCTAAGAACAACATCCATCACGAAGATCTCTACAGAGCATTCACAACCTATCCAAATAAGCAAGACTGCCTGGGTACTTGACACCATTTTCCATTTTACAGTGCCCTTAGTTCTCTCAAAAGACTTGACTAGAAAGTGGAACAAGACATGAATAATGAACATCTCCCAAAGTGCTCGTTGCCTCACTGGACTTCATCCAGTGTACATGGCAATAGAGTGTAAATATTAAAACTCAGGTACTCACAGCTGTCCGGCTGAAAGTCTGGAACAAACTGTTCATCATCAGGCACCTGAGCTGTGGATACAAAAATAGGATAAATGTTACAATTTGATAGACAGATCATTATTGTACACACTAAAGCAAGCATTTGCAAAAATATCGGCTGTCCTGCAGCAAAGCAGGCATGGTTTTTCCATTAATGTCATAAATTGAACCTTGCGTTTTTCCTTTGCTAAGCACGGAATTACAAGAAAGAGACCCTCACCCTCTGCAATCCAGATTTCCTGCAGCTGACTGAGGTCCTGGAAGAGTTCTGTAGTAGACACACACACAGGAAACTCTGTCTGAATACAACATACTGCTAGAATACAACAAGATAACTGAAGATATCTTAAAAAAAAATTAAAGATAAGCTATTTTTGAAGGTCGGAATGACTATATGATACTACATAAGAACAAAGATGGATTAAAAAGACACCCAAAATCACAATAGAATTGTGTTAAAATTACAACACATGCACATTAGATTACCTTCTGTGTCCTGAGCAAGTTCACTGTCTACAAACTTTCTTTTCCTCTCATTGATGGTTCTGTTGTATGGTTCCTCCACATGAGACGATTTCTGCGATGGAGCAGACTAGTTAAAGCGATTTGATCTGCATGACAAAAGCTATTATTATTTACTACCACCAAAAAAAATAAATTCTTACATTTGATGGGACCATAAATGGAACTTGCTGGTCATAAAATCTGTCCATGATATCTGGGTCTTCACAAATCCCAGCAGAGGGTTTTTTTTTTTTGCTCAAAAGCGATTATTGTAGACGTCTTCTTTCTGGTGTCTCTTTTGTCTATAAAAAGAACAGTGACTACAGGTCAGAGAGGCACTCTGTACACAATCACTTCCCTATATCGTCCTGCGTGCAGCATGTTGTTTATTACAACACAGGAGTGTGTTGAGGACGCAGTGCATGCACTGCACCATGTAAACACACCTCGAGAACATAAGCCTTACATAATCAAAAAGCCACCCATATGTGGCCAAGATTATGAAGAAACACACAATCACAAGCTTGGGAATATCATCTTGTGTACCCAAAGGCATGCTTATAGTTTTCCAGTGCAGAAAATGTATTATAAGTTGTAATTGTGTTACTTTTTAATGTCAACAAACAGCAATTCCATTATCTAGCCTAGAGGGATCCAGAGCACACCAAACACACACACACACACACACACACACACACAATATCCAGGAGTTTTATTCTCATAGGTCTATTTAAAGCATCAAATAACCAACAATAAAGTAGGAAAACTGCTCAATCGTTCTGTAAGCAAATAAAATATGGTTGTAACATGCAACAACTAACAACTGGGGCAAAATATTGACTTTTATACAAAGAAAGTGAGGGAGGCGAAGATCAAAAGTGCGCATGACGCATTTTCAGCCGGCGGATTCGCAGAAAGTTCAGAGTATAAACTGTACAGTTTAATGGAGCATGGCCGTGTTTCCATTACCCACATCATTAAGTTAGCAACAATATATACACACAACACAGGGCTTGCCATCCTAAAGCTGTCCTGATGAGGATCCATGGGTCAAGATCAAGACAAGAGAAAGACCTGCATTCAAATCTATCCGCTGATGCATACAGCTATTTCTAAAATCTTCCTAATTTTTTTTTTAACTTGCAAAGTTAAGTCAAAACCCTAAATAAAGTAATAAAGTCAATCCATAAATAAACAAATGAATTAATGTATAATAATCCTAATAATAATAATAATAATCATCATCATCATCTTTCATCGTGGCAGTTATGCGCTCCTCCGTCTCTCCCCCGAGCCCAGCACCCTTGCATGGACCCCTTGTTTTTCTCAATGAGATGAAACCTGATCTGTGTGGGGGGAATAAATCGAGCCCTCCATTCACAAACCCAAAAACACCAATAAGCCCAGACCAAGCTCGCCAACAACGCTGAGCAATACACCTCCTCGATATTACAAAAAATTAAAGCTCTCAGAAAACTTCATGCAAAAAATGGTTGCCAAAGTAAGCCCTGTGTAAGATAAAATGGCGTTGCGCTTTCCCTCAGCGCGAAATAGCTGCTGGATTCGCAGTTCAGAGTCGAGGATAAACTTAAACAATGTCGAAAAACGCTTCCTTCAGTTTCATCTGAAACTATGCAAAATAAATGAATAAAAATAAAAACAACTCTCCTCTCACCGTATACAAAATGCCGTGCGCACGAAGGATGTCCTGAAAACCCGCTAAAGACTGTAAATCCGCGAGAAAAGCTGGCGTCCGCGCCGTTCACTCAGTAGCTGCGCTCTGCTCCCGATACAAAACTTGAATGGGATTTTGTAAATGGACTAGTCTGGTTTCCTCTTGGGTTCCACAGTCAAGTGTTTTTGCTCGCCATTGGATAATTGTACCTGTCAGTCAGGTCAACAACCAATGCTTGGTGGAGGCTTATGAATTATGCATGAGGTGTGCTTGGACCAATCAAAGTTCGCGTCGGTCCTATTTTTATGAATGACTGGGTTTCATTCACATTCAGCTTGTTGCCCCCCCTCCCTCGCCGCAGGCGTTTAAAGAGACACGCACAGAAAATTCAAATCACAGGTAAAATTAACCTGCCTTTCTTGTCACGACACGTTTTAATTAACACGTTCAACTTTGAAAAGGTCTGACGCTACACTGACTGACGCAGCAATCGAGTACAATACTATTTTAATAGTAATAATTTCTAAAATATCGTATAAAATATAGAACACTATATTATTATATATATATATTATAACTATATATTCCATGCTCTTCCCTGCAGTTAAAAGAGGCTGATAATTAGTTAAATCAGGTGTTCTGCAAGTTGAAAAAACACTAAAAATGTGTTCTCTGGACCAGGACTGAGAGTCATTGCCCTAGCTGTCTATATGATGGCTTATTGACTAGCGTTGTCACCTCTCACCTCCAGGGTTGGGGTTTTGAATCTCTCTACCAGTCTGTGTGCATGGAATTTGCATGTTTTTCCTGAGCTTGGTGGGTTTCCTCCAGGTGCTCCAGTTTTCCCCGCACCCCACAGACATGTTGTGTAGACTGTTTGCTTGTAGTCTCTGAATGAACAATGTAACTTCACCTTACAGCATGGTTAGATGGTGTGAAGTCAATGATCGTTGCAGCCTACTGTTTGTGTTGATGGCTTGAAAGGAGGGATAGATAGGTAGGTCATTGTATTACCAGCAGAGTGTGATTTCAATAGTTCAGTAGAGTGTATTATATATTTGCATATAGGGTATTATTTACTAGCAATCCATTTAATATGGAAAGATTATTGTACCTGTTGTGAAATTTTATGCTAATGTATTTATTTTTACAATTTAAAATTTTGAAAATGTGGCATTTAAAAACTGATCCTGCAGGAATTCTTTCTCACTCTCAAACACTTTCGGTAACCACTTTATTCTAGTTTCAGTGAATCCAGAGCCTATCCCAAGAACACTGGTTAGTTGGAAAAAACCTTTAAGTCACTATGAGTATATACATTCACACATTCTGAGCCTATGATCAAACTGAGGAACCCTAGAACCTTTAAGATGACCATGCTACCGAATGCAAGACTGTGCCTCTACATATAAATTATGTTTTGCTCAAATATAATACTGTAGATGCAAACATTTATTTCAGGTTCCCATTAATAAAAAAAATTTTTGTAAACAAAAAGCTATATCTTTTTTTTCTGGTGATTTAGAAGAAATCTGAGATTCAACATCAGTGGTTATGCAACATAAAGACAATCAGACCGTGTAATTTGTTTTAAGTTGCCTGAGGTCTCTATTTATCAAAACAACTTTTCTGAACATGACTACGAGGAATCCTTCACTCAGTGTACTGTAGAGTAATGGCGTCATGCGTATATCGTTTTATGCAGACAATATTACAAAAATGGTACATTACCAAATTGCCTCCGAAGGAGGGTCTGTCAATTATACCATACAGTGGAGGTCTCCTTTTTATAGTATGTTTCAGTCGGTCTTTGCGGATGCAGTGGGAGGTGAAGGGGCGGGCAAGAGCATATTGTGTTTCTATTCTGATTCTTTCCTTAAATAAATCTGAAGTGGTGACACATATTACAGTCACTGCAGCAAAACTCCGATTGACTTTTTTTTACAGACAAAATTTAAGTGAATCACAAAAAATGTAGACGCGAACATGAGAGAAAGAGTCAAATTTCTTTTCCCTAGTACACACATTTGAGGGGTGGAGTGATGTGGTTACTCTGACAGTGTTATTGACAAGTTTGCCTGTTTTTGGAAAAAAGATTTTCTGTTTAGGCATGACAGAAAATTTTGATTTTAGACTTATCAAATTATGAGGAGGCATTTTTTTCCCACAATTGTGGCATATCTGCTCATACACCCTAAAAAATGCTGGGTTAAAAACAACCCAATCTGGGTTGTTTTTAACCCAGCTGCTGGGTAAATATAGGACTAACTAAATGCTGGGTTAATTTAACCCAGCAAGATGGGTTATTTGTTTAACCCAACAAGATGGGTTAAATATTCAATCCAAATGCTAGGTCATATTTAACTATAATGCTGGGTTAATTCCACCACATGAATTGGTCTATTTGTGAGGTAGAATTGGGTTAATTCTACCTCACAAATAGGTTATTATTATTTTCATGTTTTACAGTGAATCTGTAAAAAAAAAAAAAAAAAAAAAAAAAAAAAAAAAAAAAAACACCCATGTCTATTAAACAGTTAAATTACTTTGATATACTGGTCTATTACAAAAAACATACATGTATGCAATAAACATCATCCTATTAAATGTTCTTAGAAAAAACATTTATTTTTCAAAAGCACAAGAACAGATAATCAACAGTGACATCATTACTATACTATTACTGACAAGGGCAGAATGGAGAAATTGAACAAATAGGCTGAAGCAACTTCTACAGAGCAGGATCAAAACTATCCAGCCCTGGTCTCATTTTAACATACAAACACTGTCTGTCTATGACTTTTCAGGTAGGTCTCGCTATTTCATAGCAACATTACAACATTACTGAGAGCAGTGCTGGTCATTATCTCCCAACGTCAGGATGTAGGGGTACGGCCTTGACACTTCAGCCTGCTGGAAGGTATTCCACCATGTTGGTGCCAACCTTAGAAAGAAAGAAATGAAAAAGTTAAAATTTTGTTGAATAGCAAAGATTAAACTGAATAAGACTCTCAATTTCGTGTGAAATACGATTGATACTAAAAAATTACAAAGCTGCCCATTAAGATAGGGTATAGGTAACCAGAAACAAAAACATGGAGACAGCTACTACCAAAAATAAAACAGCAAAATAAGCATGGCTTTTAGGATACAACTCTTTATGTCAGACTAGTTGATATTGTAGTCTGCATTGATTTTAAGCTAATTACCGAAAAAATGTCATAGCTGGTGTCATACTGGTACATTACAATCACCACAATATTAATACTTCCATCTAGTAGTTATCTGTACCGCTGTGGTACTTTTTCCTGTAGTTGGCGCGCTGACTGGTTAATTTAACTTTGGTTAAAGAGAGCTACCTGGTTAGCTTACATGCTATTACTGGTGATACATTTGCATACTTGCCAAAGGGGGAAAGGTGTAAAATATTGTTATAACTCGGGAGAAACGCAGGAGAAATTTGACCGCAGAGTAAATTACTAGCTAGTGAAAAACGGGAGGGTTAGCAGGTCTGTATATTTGTGAGAGGGTCAGTGTTTTGTAACACACCAGCATTTTATTGTCTCAAGCAGTGAGATTAATAAAGTTCTAAAGTGGTTGCTAATGCTAGCAAACTAACTAAATGCATGCATCATGCTAACACTACAGTTAACAGTTTAGCGTTCATTCATCACTTCACCATCTTCGTAACCCTGCAAACATTCTACAGAGAAGCTAAAAAGCTCAGACATCTTAGCCGTTTCTTTCATACACAGGTGGGGTTTATGGCTAGCAGCTATTCTCAGCTAAATTATCATCCAGTACCTCAGACCAGCCGGAAAGTTTGTGTGTAACCTTAACACGGTAACAGTAATAAATGTTACATATAGTAATAATGTTTCAGTCATATGTGAATTAGGTGAGTGAACATGTGTATACAGACCTTGTATTTAACGCCATTTCCCCTTAAATGTCCGAGGAGGATGAACCGTCATCAGCGGTGTGGGAGCTCAAGAGACACGAAGCTGAGTGACAGCCGCTGAATCCACCGGTGAACTTTGGGGGAGGGGCCAAGCAAACTTCAACCCAGCAGCTGGGTTACACAAAAACTACCCAACTCTCTGTAAATAACCCAGAAAAATGACCCAACAGCGGCAACCCAGCGTTTGGGTAGAAAAAACAACCCAGCATTTTTTAGAGTGTATGTTTACAAATGTGCTATAAAACGCAAAAGCTGTTATAGTGTCACATAACTCTTTAGATATGATAATACTCATTTGACCAACATGATCTATGTTAAGTATAGCTTAGTTACATATATGTAAAGTTCACGTAAGATCTATCAGATGCACATAAATGGTGTAAGTGGAATGAGGGGAGGTAGCAGCTCCCGGCCATTGGTAGTCCCCCAAGTGAAGACAAGATGTGACTTGCGGACTATTAATAGCTTATACAGAGATAATTCCTGTTTCATTATCTGTGCATGCCCAAGGTGCCCAGCTTTTACCCCAGGGCTGAGCTTCTTCTTGTATCAGCACATACTTAAAGATCTATTTTAGCAAGCGAAGTGTACATGAAGAAAAACAATTCTGCTGTCTAAAATCATCAGTTGTCTGTTTCGTCAGGTAAAAAATCATATATTGTATTTGGTTGATTTATTCCTGTGAAAAACTAATTTGACACTGTCTACTAGACTTAAATGCCACGTTTTAGCATTTTACAAGTTTTCTGTAAAATGATAATAATTATGACAAACATTTGTCATCTTATATAATAAAGATATTCTCATTTGAAAGAGATTGAGGGAGTGTTTAACATTTATAAATGGTGGCCCCACATTACAGAGTGGATTAGATGCTTTAAAGTGGAGAATATTTAATATAATAACAAAAAAGATAATATACTAGTTTGTTCAGGTCAATCTGACAAAACACCATAGAAATAATCTGTATAATTAGTATTGGTATTTTGCGTGTAAAACAATATGAAACAAATAAGCTAACAGGTATAGCGAGGTTACCAAGTGACAATAGTGGAGATCCTTTTTGTGCTAGTACATATAACACTAACCAACTCAAATAGTATTCCCCAAGAGGGATTTACATCATTAGCATAAAAGCTGTGACTTTGATTAAATTGAAATTCAATCAGGTTAAATGGAGGATAAACCCAGTAACTGAGTGCCATTATTGGATGAGTGCATTTCTGCAGTTCTTTTCCAATCAGCAACACCAAACTCAGTTCACAACCTGCCCTTTAATTCAATAAATCTTTTATCCATCAACATGGATGCCTACATTGGGTATAAATGAGTGCTGGAGTGGACAGCTGATAAAAGGGTGAGGAGAAAAAGCAATCAATCTTCTCTCTTAAATCACATCTCAGTTTGCAGCTCAAGGTTTGAACAGTGCCCTTGCCCCTTGCTGCTACACAGATATAGTTCCATCCAGCCCACAAAGTCAACGCACATGTCGGACAATCACAATGAGAGATAATACTGGATCTACTGCATTTTTGTCATTTAATACTGCTTGTCTGTCCCAATTATGGATGTGTGTGCATTTGGCACTTGCCAGACACACAAGCAAGGCCAAAACCAGAGTAAATGAACAATACATTAAGGATACTAGGCATTTTAAAAATACCGTACCTCCTGTTTCTAGTATGAGTAAGGTGTTCAGACAAGAAGTCACAATATTTTTTTTAGATTATATCACAGTGTGATACAATAATAGACTAAATAATAATAGTTGACTAAATACATTTGTGTTACCAACACACAAACACAGTGGTGATGCTCTTACTGTAATAATAGGGTGATGTTCTTAATAATAGTCTTTTTGGTCACATTTTCATTTTCAGTGTTGTACATGATCAGTAAAGTACCAGGTAAAGTACTATTTTGTGTTTCCTGTTTTTGACCATTAGTTATTTACTCTTTATCACCATAAATAATGAGCACAATAGGGAGAACATTCCATTTACATTATCTGGGCGCCAGACAGTTCTCTACTGAGATCGTAACAAAGAACATCCACGTTGGTGTTTTTACCATGAACATGTTTTAAACATATTATGGGAAAACACAATGAATAAAGTCAGTAGGCTACAACCATTCAGCAAAAGTAGAAAAGATCTAGGAATATAATCATGAGAAGGTAGCAGACTTTTGTGACAATCAACATGGTTTCTCTTCGAGCAGACATTGTTGTCTTCTTTGCTTCAGTAGGCATGCAGTGGTGTCTTGTTAGATAAAATAGCTATACAACAAATATCATTCTAAATTGTAAAATGAAAAGAAATTGTAAACATGCACTCATAACCAAATCAACATTCTTTAAGCACCAAAGGACCATAAACGACAAATGTCTGATGACCACAGGAGACAATTGGGTCCTAGTGAAATTCACTATTACTTTTAATTGGAATGACATGAGCTTTGCTGATTGAAAATACCAAAGAGATATCCCGTGGTTATCTTGACAGATTTGCGCTTTGTAGGACCTTGATACTGTATTTTAGATTTGGTGTTCATTAAAGGGAAAGAGAGGCAGAGTAGTCTGCCTGTTTAGAGAACTGTGATTTGAGAACATTAGCTGTACAATCAGTGCTGATCTAAAACTACCTTAAAAATGTCAAACTTGAAGTCAAATCATCTCAGACTAAAAAAGGAATTATCGGATCTCAAATCTAATATGGAAAGCTTTAGTAATTTAACTTTTTGGACCAACAGTTCTATACAGTGCCATATATATAGAGTGCATATCTATATCGGGAACAACATGTCAGTCATTAATGTCACCCGTAAGATAACACCACTAGTCTCTAAAGCTATATTACATTACTCTACAAGTTACTGTATATTAAACACATTCATATATGCACACATGGTTCTCAGAATATGCAACTACTGTGTATTCATATACATTATGGTAGGCATTTTCAGCATTTTCAACGCTGACATCATTTCCATTAACTAAGTTTAAAAAAGTTTACTTCACAGCATATATGGTGTCCAGGCATCAGAATATGAATATCGTCTAAGCTTGGACATTGGCACATACACAGTAACACAGATTTGTTTTCCTACATGGATGATTTAGGTGTTTTCGCACCCCTGTCATTAGACAAGAAATTACGAGCTGATGGTTTCATGATGTACTGTACTTAGGGATAGTGTTTCATGGGAAAGATACTGCCTGAAATAGGGTTATGTATTTGGGGTTATGGTCAGATCCCCATGAAAGACCATAGAGCCGGGTTTAACCCTTTGTGGTCTACTTATTATAGCAGACATGACCTGAGAGATTAATTTCTGACGCTTTTTACTTAGAGCTATAGAGCTTATCTAGACTAATGTAAAATTGTGGCGAGGGAAAGCATTGCATTATTTCCAAAATTACAAATGGTTATCAGTGTGGATATCAGTAATCTGAAGGTGGACACCAGATAGGCTAGAAGCAAATGATAGGGTCTTCTTCTTCTCAACAACCCATACAGTAGCTCATAAACTACACACTATATAAAATATGAGCTAACTGTTTTATCTTTTTAAGTAGTGGTATGTTGTAGGGCTTTAAAGAGGTGTTTTGAGTGATCACTCTCCATGAACTGATATATAATTCAGCAGACTCCTTCAGAATGACAGTTTGCTGTGCCTTGCCAACTCTAACTTTCATAACAGGGTGAATATGTCAAGCTGTCATCCCTGGCCTTAGCTCTGGCTGTAGCACTCTTTTTGAAGATGTTCCTGAGCACCTTAGTTTATTCTTCATAGATCCCTTCCTTTCTCTCACTGCAAGTCAGCATTGTCTAATGAACTCACTCACAGGAAGTGACAAAACGCAGTATGATACAAAATCAGTGGTCTGGTGGTCCTGGCTTTGTCAGGAGTGATTAAAAATTTACATCCTATACAGCCCACTGTAGGAATATCAGAGATTCAAACACACAGGAATTGGTCAAGATGCTGGGCGGGCTCTTTTAGTCACTGAATGGTTAGGCGACTACAGGCATCAGAGCCATTTGTCCATGTGAGATAAAGGTATAAGTAAAATTTTTGTCCATCACCAAAGAATTGGCCAAATTTTCTTCTCAGGTGTCCATCTTCCATCTGAGATTAGTGAAGATATGTGTGTGAGCCTAGTCCCGACTTCTGTTGCGCTTCTTGAAGAAGAAGAAGGGGGTTTTCTGTGGAGGACCCATCAGCATGGGCACCTGATTCTTGTGTGTAATTCGTATCTGTGGACAGAACAGGACAAACATGAGTACAATAATCCTATGGACATCCCATTTGCCGGTAGCCTGAAATTCAGATATGACAAGTGTAAAAATACCAGTGTGTAGTCAATAGTTCATGATTTTTTCAGAACATGTTACAAATAAAGCCATGTTAAAAAGGAAGTTTCAAATACTCATAAATCCTAAACCCTTCGTAAAATCCTCTTCTCTAAGAACTTGTCGCACACTCATAAAAAAGATAGGATAAGATAAGATATACCTTTGCTTATTTACTTCATGATTTTAAAATACAGTTACAATATGTAAAAAATTAAACCATGTAAATTGACTGTAGTGCTGTGGACTTTATGCTTCACAGTGTGAATAAGGGGGGTTAGACAGATTTGAGTCACCCTCCACAATGAATTAAACCTGGAAGAAAAAAGGAATGCCAACAGACAAATGAGAAGGCTTAAGAAATGCTCTGAGGTGTGAACTGTATTACGTATTTTATAACACGTGAACAGGTCTGTCAATTTACTTTGCAACACTGGCCTTCACACTCAAATGGACACAACTGGACGAATGAGAGAAGACTAATAATGGGCTGCAGGGTTATATATACTTAGCAGAGGTCTTTGTGCTGTAGCTGCTAAATGTGCAGGCAGAATTCTCTGTTCACATTCTTCTCTCTTTAATAACATAATCAGTCAGTGGTGGGGTGACATGACAGTGTTTTAATTAACAGCGAGCTTGTTGAGATGCCTGCCTGTGTCAAAGAGAGGGACTTGGCTGCCATGGATATAAAAAAAGAAAAACAGTTAACCAAATGGTCTGCCTTTCATTTTGTATAAACCTTAACATTTATCTTTTTTATTCTTATTTTAAGTAATTGACATATATGAATATACACAAATAATAGAAAGGCATTGTTGCCAGAAGGATGAAAACAGTAGAATGATCTGTGGTTTGTAAAAAGAAGAACTGGCTTTTATTTATTTATTTATTTATTATTAATTTTTTTTTTACATGAACAAATTTAAATAAGAGTAAACATTAAATGGAACCCAAAGTCAGCTCACCGTGCATGGAGGCTGCATCCATGGCTCCCCATCAATCTGCATAGGCAGAAGTCTGGATGTCCTGAAAGAGAAAGAGTGAGATGAAGAGAGAGAGACAGACAGACAGACAGACATAGGGACAGAGAGACAGAGGCTGTCATGGGTCAGTCTGCAGCATATAGGCATGAGGTTCTTCTGCGACACTGTTACTGGATGGTTCTGCACACTGCTTCCTTTGTTCCCATGAGCCATTTCCCACAGTGGGCCCCAGTTTCACTAAACTCAACACACACACACACACGACTCAGCACCCCTGCCGCTATGTATACACACTGTTCCACAATTTTAGTTTAGCCTTTTTAGCTGGTCTACTGAATATAAATGTAATGCTGTAAGGGAGAAGATGGACAGTGAATGCCCCTTTGTTGAGTTTTATTTAATAAAAAATATTACATAGACAATAGGTGAAAGGGTGAAAGCTGTTTACATTACATTTTGTTAATTCTTAATGTTATAGTCAAATAGAAAGGCCATTCTAAATGTTCTGTTGGTAAATTAACTTAAATTAGTTTATCCTAGTATAAGGATAAACCAGTATAAATATACAGTGCATGTTCAGTCATTATCAGTGAGTTTGTGACAAAATTATTATTTATTAGACCTGGCTGCTGGGAATGCTGAAGTTGCATGAAGAGTGGTGCAAGGCTAAAGGTTAAAGTTATTGAGTGTAGTGCTCAGCAGAAAGAGACCTGCTGTTGTGTCATCCTGACTGTGAGGGAGAGCAAGGGCCACTTCTGTGTAGGTGTGTAAGCGGACAGAGAGGCAAGAGAATGTTGAAGTATTACAGAGTACATGTATATGAGATGGGAAGACATTAACAGCAAAGTGTGTTGCAGAGACACTAACCTGATGGTGACACTGGCACACTGAGCGAGGCGTCGACCAGCACTCTTGAGGCCTGTGTAAATCTGGCCCATTTCTATAGCTCCTTCTAAGCCCACCACCTCAAGCAGCTGGTCACTCAGATCTGTGCAGGAAAGACAAATAAAGAGACAGTTACTAGTGAGTCTATAGGCTTAGACTATTATAACAGTTAAAATTATGAAGTTAGAAGTGATAAACAAAGAAAGTATCAGAAATAATAGACTCATTGTTTTAGCAAGAGACAAAGCTAAGCTTTAGTACTCGTTTGTATGGCACTGTTTAAATGCTTTACACACACTCATTAACTCTCTGTCTTGCTCATGTAGGCATGCACACACCAAGGTAATAAGGCAGTATTTGTGCATAGAGCAAGGTTCTCTGGCAGGACATTAATGAGTTATAAAGAAATGTAAAAAAAATTATATACATACTGCAAATACAGACTCAGACTCAGCTAAAGTGGTTATTATCCCTCTGCTTGTATCAGACTGATTTGGTACATTTCAATTTGAGTACATTATTTGAGACAACTGATCATAAAATGAACTGACATGAAAACACAGACATGTTCTAATTTGATTTATATCTATTCTGAAATAGACAATTACAAGGTTTCTAGTGTGAATAGAGATACTATTGAAGTGCAAAAAAAAAAGCTTTAAAAAGTGTGACAAACATTATGGTGGTGATTATACACACATACGCACAAATGGTCACGTAAAACTGAAATTTTTTAGGAAGAATTTCAAAAACGTTTAGCAAGAATAAAAATGAGCCACTTGCAGTTTTGTTTTTAAAGCAGCCGGAACCAAGAGGAATCATAAATTAAGGTTAATTGAGGTTTAATGTCTAATTATTTTATATTTTACATAATTTACATGCCTTTAAATGTCAAAATGTTTAAAATGTTTTTATATGCAAAAATATGATTAAAGTGTTGGAAATCGATAATGTTGGTAATCTTTTTGGGTGGCTGGAACGGATTATTTGCATTTACATTATTTCCTATGGGAAAATGTGTTTCACAATTTATTATAAAATGTATACGTTTTAAGAGCGTAGGTATGTTAATAAAATACTGTGAATCTAAACTTCCAGCCATAGGTAAATATATTGGCGTAACTCTAGTTGCTGTCTTATTGCTGGTTTTGTCATGCACACGCAATCTGCGCCCGGCACTAGGACCCGGAAGTAAGACGGGCGCAAAACCAGGAAGTATAAAAGAGGTAAACAAACGATGGCTTACCGCTCAGTCATTGAGTTCGGCCCATGTCAACTCCAGTTGTCGTTTCAGCAAACCGTGAGTACTCACATGTTGGTTCCGTATGTCTTTTGCTATTGTGTGTGTATTTCTAGGACGCGGGTTAGATTTGTGTTTTTCCCTTGCTCCGTTTTTGTGAGAGTCCTTAAACTAAATCGCGTGGTTATCCTGCCTGCTCGCTTCTTTCCGCGTTTGGGTTTATCCTCCACGCTACATTGGGCTAACCGCTAAAGCTACGTCTTCTGGTCACCTCAGGTTAGTCCATCTTGACAGAATGACTGAGCCCTCCGCGGTAAACCCAGCGGATTATGCGAGTCTCTGCGACGTTGTAGATCGGCATGCGGCGTTAATCAATCAGCTGACCGGGGATCTCGCGTCCCTCCGCCGCGAGGTCGCTGAGCTCCGGCGGGAGAATGCGAATCTCCGTGCAGCTGTTGGTGACGTCACTGCTCGGTCGCACGCCGCGGGGGCCGCGGCGCCGCATCCCCCCCCCCCCCCTCCTTCTGATGTTTTTCTCTCTCTACCAGAGAAGTGGAACGGCACGGACGGGAAGTGCAGCGTTTTTCTGACAGCTCTCGATCTGGTGTTTGAGTTTAATGCCACCAAGTACTCCACCGATCGCCTTCGCATTGCTCTTCTCGTCTCGTTGCTAAAAGGGCAGGCAGCAGAGTGGGCCACGGCAGTTCTACAGTCAGATACAGACACCGCCCACTCATACAATGAGTTCACCCACCAACTCAAACTCACCTTTGAACATCCAGCGGGCGAGGTGGAGACCGACACAAGACTTTACCACCTGAGGCAGGGAGGACTGCCCGTGAGCCGCTATACGGCCGAGTTTCGCACCCTCGCCGTTCAAACAACATGGGGCGATGCAGCGCTCCGGACATCCTACTACGAGGGACTGGCTTCTCGAATCAAGGACGAACTAGCCGGGCGAGAGCTTCCTGCGACCCTGGAGGGCCTGATCCAGCTCGCTCTCCGGATCGACCAACGCCTCCTCTCTCGCCCGAGGCCAGCCCCTCGCACCCTGCCACCTGCACCCAACTTCGCCATCACCACTTCACGACCCGCACCCGCCTTCACCGTCACCACTCCACGTCCTGCAGAGTCCGCCACCTACGCCACCCCAGGACATGTCGGTTCTCCACCTCCTGCCGTGGTTGACACCGGAGCCGGGGAACCCATGCAAATAGGACGCGCCTCCTTGACCGCTGCAGAACGGGAGAGACGCTTCCGTGAAGGGCTCTGCGCCTATTGCGGGTCAGCCAAACATCACAGAGCAACCTGTCCTTTCAGACCGGGAAACGCCCAGGCCCGGTGAGAGGAGAGAGATACTCGCCGGGTCACCTTCATCTCTCCGCCATCACCACCAACTCCTCCCGTCTCACGGTTCAGGTACACCTCCGGGTTGGTCACAAACGAGTCCGAAGTGCTGCATTCATCGACTCCGGGGCAGCAGGTAACTTCATTGACTCCACATATGCCAAAACCCTGGGGGTAAAATTCGAGGCGTTATCCCAGCCCGTTCACATCACCTCTGTCGATGGTCGCCCCCTCTCCACCAGCCCAATAAACACCCGAACCGAACCCATCACCGTCTCCATCAACCAACACCATGAACAGCTACAATTTTTCGTCACCTCCATCTCATCACCTCCCATCATCCTTGGACATCCCTGGCTGCTCCAGCATGATCCTCTCATTTCCTGGACCCAGAACCGGATCCTCCAATGGGGCGCGACCTGCACCGAACTGTGCCTACAGGCAACGGCTGGGACGTGCTCTAGGGAGTCCGAGGCCCCCGACGTCGACACCAACGCCATCCCAGAGCCATATCGGGACCTGGCGGAGGTCTTCTGCAAGCGACGAGCGACCCATCTTCCTCCACATCGTCCCTACGACCTCGCTATTGACCTCCAACCCGGTACAGTTCCACCCCGCGGCCACCTCTACTCCCTTACACCTACAGAGACGAAGGTTATGGAGGAGTATGTGACTAACGCCCTTCGCCAAGGTACCATCAGGCCCTCCTCCTCACCTGCCGCCGCGGGGTTCTTCTTCGTGAAGAAGCGGGGCGGTGAACTTCGTCCATGTGTCGACTATCGGGGGCTAAACAATATAACTATCAAAAACCGACACCCATTGCCTCTTACCAACTCAGCCCTGGACGCCCTCTCTGGCGCCACCATCTTTACTAAGTTGGACCTCCGGAGCGCCTACAACTTGGTGCGCATCAGAGAGGGCGATGAGTGGAAGACGGCCTTCATCACCCCTACTGGGCACTATGAGAACCTCGTCATCCCCTTTGGACTGTGCAACGCCCCCGCCGCCTTCCAACACCTCATTAATGACATCCTTCGCGACATGCTCGGTCGGTGGGCGTTTGCTTATCTGGACGACATCCTCATCTACTCACGCACTATGGAAGAACATACCCAGCACGTCAGGGCGGTTCTAAAGAGATTACTCGCCCATCAACTGTACTGTAAGTTGGAAAAGTGCGCTTTTCACGAGCGCTCCACCACGTTCCTGGGTTTTGTCATCTCGCCCCAGGGTGTGGCCATGGACCCGCAGAAGCTAGAGGTTGTGCGTCATTGGCCCCTACCCAAGACCCTCAAGCAGCTTCAACGGTTTCTCGGGTTTGCGAATTTCTATCGTCGCTTTATCCGGGACTACAGTACAGTTGCCGCCCCCCTAACCGCTCTGACCCGTCCCTCACCTCTCCCTTTTCATCTCAACCCTGCAGCTGTCTCCGCTTTTAAGTCACTGTGTCACCGCTTCACCACGGCACCGATTCTCCTCCACCCAGATGTCAGAAAATCATTCGTTGTGGAGGTGGATGCTTCAGATGTGGGCGCTGGAGCTATCCTCTCACAACGAGGTCCAGATCAGAAACTACACCCATGTAGTTTCTTCTCCAGAAAATTTGACTCCACTCAGCAGCGATACGGGGTAGGGGACCGCGAGCTGCTGGCCATAAAGTGGGCTCTGGAGGAGTGGCGTCACTGGCTCCAGGGCGCCAGTGAGCCATTCATAGTCTGGACGGACCACCAAAACCTCATAACCATCAAGAATCTGAAACAGTTAAACCCACGACAGGCGCGGTGGGCCTTATTTTTCGAAAATTACGATTTCCACCTCTCGTACCGCCCGGGCTCCAAGAACACAAAAGCGGACGCTCTCTCCCGACAGCTGGAAGTGGACATTCCCCGGGCGGACCCCGCGCCTATCCTTCCATCGTCCAGGATCATCGCCCCACTCCAACTAGACCTGGAGACGAGAGTTCGCCAGGCGCAGGATACAGAGACCGAACCGGCAGGTGTGCCACCTGGACGACTCTTTGTGCCTGAGAGGATGCGATCAGAAGTCCTCCAGTGGGGTCATTCCTCTCCCATCTCAGGACACCCGGGCACTCGACGGACGCTCCAATTCCTCCAACGAGACTTCTGGTGGCCATCCCTCACGAAAGACGTCCAAGAGTTCGTCCAGGCATGCCCAGTGTGCGCCAGGGCCAAAACCACTAATCAACCAACCCCCGGTGAGCTGCAGCCACTCCCAGTTCCTCGACGGCCCTGGACGCACATTGCCGTCGACTTCATCACGGGCCTGCCGGCCTCCGAAGGAAAGGACACCATTCTCACCATCGTCGACCGGTTCTCTAAAGCCGTGCACCTGGTGGCTCTCGCCGGACTCCCGTCAGCCAAAGGAACAGCAGAGCTGATTTTAGAGCACGTAGTCCGTCTGCATGGGTTCCCCAAGGACATCGTCTCGGACAGAGGGCCCCAGTTCACAGCCCGGTTCTGGAAAGCCTTCTGCCGTCTGATCGACTCCACCTGCAGTCTCTCATCTGGATATCACCCACAGACTAACGGTCAGACGGAGCGGACCAACCAACAGCTGGAGCGCTATCTGAGATGTTTCGTAGCTGATCGACAGCGCTCCTGGGCGCACTATCTCATCTGGGCTGAACTGTCACACAACCTCCACACCTCCTCTGCCACCAACCTAAGCCCATTTGAGGTATGTTACGGTTTCCAACCTTCGATGTTCAACCACCCAGAACCGGAGGTTGATGTACCGTCCGCCCAACAGTTGGTCCGCAGATGTCGGCGGCTATGGATTACAACCAACCGGGCCATCCAACGCGCCAACGCTCGCTACACCCACCAACACCGCCGTCGACATCCTCCGGGACGATTGTACCATGTAGGTGACAAGGTATGGCTTTCTACAAAGAACCTCCACCTTCACATCGAATCAAAAAAACTCTCACCCAGATTTATCGGACCATACCGCATCACCCACAGGATTAACCCTGTCACCTACCGGCTCCAGCTGCCTGCGGCGCTCCGGATCCATCCAGTCTTCCACCTGTCCCAGTTCAAGCCCTTCATCACCTCACCCATGATTCCACCCACCCCCCCAGCTCCTCCTCCCCGGATCATCGACGGCGGTCCCGCCTACACCGTGCGCCGAATCCTCGACTCGCGCCCTCGGGGCAAAGGTACGCAATACCTGGTGGACTGGGAGGGCTATGGTCCCGAGGAGCGATCTTGGATCCCGGCCCGGTTCATTCTCGACCCGGAGCTAATTCGGGACTACCGTCACAGGGTATCCTCCGCCCCAGGACCGTCAGGAGCCAGTCCTGGACAGGGGGGTACTGTCATGCACACGCAATCTGCGCCCGGCACTAGGACCCGGAAGTAAGACGGGCGCAAAACCAGGAAGTATAAAAGAGGTAAACAAACGATGGCTTACCGCTCAGTCATTGAGTTCGGCCCATGTCAACTCCAGTTGTCGTTTCAGCAAACCGTGAGTACTCACATGTTGGTTCCGTATGTCTTTTGCTATTGTGTGTGTATTTCTAGGACGCGGGTTAGATTTGTGTTTTTCCCTTGCTCCGTTTTTGTGAGAGTCCTTAAACTAAATCGCGTGGTTATCCTGCCTGCTCGCTTCTTTCCGCGTTTGGGTTTATCCTCCACGCTACATTGGGCTAACCGCTAAAGCTACGTCTTCTGGTCACCTCAGGTTAGTCCATCTTGACAGGTTTCAGTTCCTATATACAGTAGGTGACATGTCTGCAACTGCATATTATTATCTAAGAAACTTTCATAAATTCTAAATTGGATTATTGTAATGTGTTCTTGTCTAGTTTCAGTATTTTGAAAATTCAGCACAATAAAATTTGATCACATTATTTAAATTACACTCACTGGCTATCAAGGTCCACACTGACTATAAAGTCTTGCTTATGATGTTTAAACCTCTGAATGCCTTGGGTCTGGTACTGTATATCTCACTGATCACCTGAAACAGAATAGCCCACACCAAGCACTTCATTCAGCTGGGGCAGGCCTACTTTTAATCCCTAGGATCAGTTGCAGTCAGCTGGTGGAAGATGTTTTTCCTGAACTGCTGTAACCTCTGGACTAGTCTTTCAGAGAACGTTAGGAATGATAGATCATTGGGTGTTTTTAAATTCTGATAAAGAACAAACACAGAGGTAAAAGCACAAATGGCTCCAAAGGCTGCTGGGGCAACCAACTAGAAAGTCAGGAATGTGATTCCTCTCTCTCTCTCTCTTACACACACACACACACACACACACACACACACACACACACACACACACACACACACACACACACACACACAGTCCCCCTCTCTCCTGTCCCTTTATAAAACCTGACCTACATTCCCTGATAATCGTCCTGCACTCTAACTACTCAGTGGACATTCAGACGATTAGCTGACAACATGACAACACAACCATGCACAAATGGCTTCAACTCCAAACACAACTCCAGTCCAGTCAGTTCTCAAACATTAAAACCTCTATGTCAAGATTGCCCATTCAAGACAAGTAATTTGCCATCTAAATGTTCAACCAAGAAATACGTAGCTCGGCATGCAACCCTATACTCTGTGCCAAGTACAAACCCTATTAATAATTGCACACTGTCACCATAAGACTGTTTTTGTAAGACAGGAAATTGTTTCTGGCTTATTCTGGACAATGTTAGTGCATGATGGTTTACACAAGGCCAATGATGCAAGTATCAACTGTGCAGGAAGGTCAGAACACGGACACTCCATGCTGACCAGGCAAAATCTGGGACATTTTATATGGGACTGGTTGGGACTTTGCTTGGCAGTTTGTAAACTATCAACTAAATATTATTATTATTATTATTATTATTATTATTTATATATTTCTGCATACCAAATATTTACAAAGGTTTATAAACAAAAAGAGTATGGGTGTTGGGAATTGTTAAATGTCATGCCCATGGTTTAATTAATGGCTGAGACCTAAGGTATCTAAAAATCTTTTATACATTCATTCATTCATCTTCTATACCACTTTATCCTGTATTTAGGGTCGCGGGGACCTGGAGCCTATCCCAGGAGACTCTGGGCACGAGGCAGGGTACACACTGGACAGCGTGCCAATCCATCGCAGAGCACACACACACACACACACTATGGTCAATTTGGGAACGCCAGTTAGCCTAATCTGCATGTCTTTGGACTGTGGGAGGAAACCGGAGTACCCGGAGGAAACCCACCAAGCACACAGAGACGGGAATCGAGCCTGGCCGGGAATCGAACCCGGACCCTGGAGGTGCAAGGTGACAGTGCTAACCACTACACCACCATGCCGCTTCTTTTATACATGTGATATTAAAAACAAACAAATAAACACGCACATAAAACATGTACATCTAAACCATGGGCATGGCAACCCTGAAGAGTGTTTATATATTTATATATACTCATAACATGGTTTGCATGGTATAAACCTGTTTTCTGTTAGCTCTGTGAACTAATGAAAACAGCCTTGAATATTGTAATATTAAAGTTAAGCAAGTTAGTGAGTCATTAAATGCTTGAAAAAAAGCAAATATCATGGCACATGTAACACAGCAAGTCCTTTGGGTGAACATTACCAACTGTTAAACTGAGCCAAGAACAAGCTGCAGACGCCTACTCCTCCTTTCATTTATATAATATCCAGAGCAGCTCAGTCAGTATAATGCAAAAGAGACATCACTGCAGGTATAAACCTATAAACAATTCATATAATACGTAAGAGAGTTAAAAAAAAAAAAGTGAGCAGTTTGTGTTATTTTTAAATACATATGTGTATTTAGATCAATTTAACTCACTGTGTATTGCATATAACACATTTGCTGTGTTATATTTAACACAGACACAGTGGTCTGTTTTTTTTTTCTCCATTAATATGAATTAAGAAAAATTGTAAGGAGTACTTCCCTTGTATGACTTTTATCTAAACTCGAAAAAGCAGTATTATATGTGTAAGAGGTAAGTTAAGGCCGTCAGAAATATGTGATCATTTAACACATGAATCACATAGTTGAACACTTTTTCTTCCTCAGGATAACACATAGTTATCAATGTTAACACATACCATGTTAAACTGGGAGAAAAGAATAGATTTTAAAACTGCATGTTTTTTCTTTATTCAAATTATCTAATATACTGTATATATAGACATTTATTTTAAAACTTGACTTATTATACAAAAACAAGAAGCAAAAGTCAAATGATTTTACTACGTATTTTTGTAGCCTTTCCTTCACTTGTTAGACATGGCCTTGCAGCCCTCCCCAAAAGACTATTGGCAAAGCTTATGTGAAAGGCAAATGCACATCATTACTTTGTAAGCTGTATACTCAAACTGATACAAACTGTCTCAAAAAGTATTATTTATTTTTCCCAGAAAAAAAACTAAGTAAATACTAAGAATACCACAAATACGAAGCTCAGTGATGAGTCTAACCGTTTAATTATTAAAGTATTAAAGCATTTAAGTATTAGAAATTACTAATATTTTACTGAAGTAATAGTTAAATCAACTTTAAAAAATATTTTTTCTTGTATTTTCTTCACATGATAAATGTTCACAGCCTCATCTGGGCTTTTTTACACCAGGCTGTTTATTACAGAAAGGCCGAGCTAAGAATAACTCAGAGACAGCTTCTTACATAACCCTGCAGAATATATTCTGGTGAGGATGACAGATCTTAACCATATTGAATTGGCTTTTTTTCACCAGGCTTGAACCAGATTAACCAACATCAAATTAGATCACTGTGATGAATCTCAAATCAGCTCTTAAATCGGCTCTGCCAATAGCCTAAGTGCTTACTCTGGGGCCATGCCAACAGAAGCAGACAGGCTCAGAACAATAGCCCAGACGTAGATTGAGACACACCTAACCTCACATCAACGGCTCCAAAACGCACTGGAATTGGTAGGCAAATTTATTTCAGCTCTGAAAAGCATGTTTGCAAATGTAATCCTTTTCAAAGAAAAAAGTATCAGGTATTTCTTTCTGTACATTGAAATTTGCCACAGCTGACAAAACATTAGCAATAAAAAGGGGTGTGATGTGAATTGTAAAAAGTGACAGTAAATTTGTTTTAAATAACTACAAACCCATAATTTGTGACAATTACATATATTTTGGATGCGTTTTTTTTTTTTTTTTTAATGAGAGCTTTTTATAAAACCATGTACTTTTCTCCAGTGTAGCCAAAATGTCAGCCTTCACCCAGTATGTGAGGACTCCCTGTTATGCAGCAGGACAAGTGGACGCGTATTTGTTTTGTGTTTCTGATCTCCTTGTCCCTGAGCTCTACTCTCAGTTTCTTGGGCTGCTTAGAGCAGTGGCAGATGGTCAGGAGGAACTGGCCATGGTGGAGTCGTAGTGGAGGTGCGGGGGCGGCCCGTAGCTTGGTGTGAGGATAGAGTGCAAGAGCTGCCTCTATTTCACCATTGCACATGTTTAGAGAGCAGAGAAAAAGAGAGACACAGCTTGCTTGAGGGAAATGCTAATATATGCTAATAAGGTAAAACTAGAATTTTACCTAAGGGAAGAGTTTATACAGCCACATGACAACTTCATAAAGTATGTCATATTAACTGCTTTATTTATTAACTTTGTAGCTCAGTGTCTGTCAGTGTTTCGTGTATGTCAGAGCTATGTAATGATACCAAAGTGATATCCCTAACATTAAAACCAAGCTCTATCTTAGGGTCAAGGAAATTGTAATTTGTCCAATTATACCAACTTCAGCTAGATACATGACAGTATAGCATTTAGCACATAACATTTAGCATGGGATTATGCGGGTGTTATGTAACCTTATAAACACTATCATTGAGTAAAGTCACTAAAAAAACTTGAGTGATGATTTTTTTAAAAAACACAAGTACCCTTTTAAATGTTTAAAAAAACATTTTTTAGGTTTTCCTAAGACTTAATTCGCATATAAAGAAGCAAAACTGCCAAAACTGACAGAAAACGTATAGATGATTATCATGTATTTAATTAAGTACCATTTCTTCTTTTTTTTAAATTCTTTTGTATAAGTCCACTTGAGGCATGAGGCATGTGATTGAGCTGCCTACATAAATATGTCCCATCCCAGCTTAAGTATTTAAAACTAAGGCTCTTTATTCACACGCTCTCTTCTTATGCGCTCTGTGCTAACACACTGTTCACGTGCTCCCTGCGTACCCAAGCGCATGTCACTCTCTCAACCTCTGTTTCCCATGCCATTCATAAACAAAGCATCTCTCACAAAGTAGACCCACAAACACAAACTGTGAAGAAACAGATCATGGGAAACAGCCTTTTAGGTCAAAAGCATCCTCAATGAATATGAACTCCAGAAGAATGAGAGACACTCTTAAAGACGCCATTGGTCTGCTGAGTGTGAATGACTGCTGAATGGCTGGTGATGATCGCTGGTAGAAGAGACTCTTCAGCTAAGTCTCATGTATCCACAACAATTCTTATTCTTGCATTCGACTCTTACACACATTGTGTGTATGTGTGAATGTGTGTGTATGTGTGTGTGAGAGTGAGAGAGAGAGAGAGAGTGTATGAGAAGCAGGCCAAGTGATTAGTGTCACTCCTCCTGTTTGACCCTGACCACTTTTATGACAAAAATTGCTGACACTGAATGTAATTAAATACAATTAATGCAGATTTTGGAGCTGACTGAAGGTACACTGAAATCTAATCCAGTTTTTAAATATATGTTATGATTAACAGGAGATGCAGGATCTAAAGAAATGATTTGATCAATAAATCCATCTTTTTATTATCTAGTTTAGGTACAATATCTTGAAACAAAGATTCTTGTAAGTTTAATTTGGTAGCCGTATTTTAATCACATCATGTAGTAACTCTCATTTAAACAATAACTGACAGCTGCAGGCTTTCTCTTTCTTTATGGGTTAAAAATCCTTTTGATAAAAAAAAAAAAAAAAGCTTAAGAGGTCGAACTATGCAGCTGTAAATGGCAAACCAGCTGAGAAAAAAAAACAATCCAGACTGTGTTCTCCTAGTACTTCGGACAGCAGGAAGTTAATGCATTTTTCTTGTAGAACAGCCTTAATGATAGACTGAAAGTATGATTCAGAGAAAGTGGACGAAAGTGATGTGAGCAGTGAGCTACACTCCATCCTGGTGCATGCTGTATTTGTGTGCTGAGTTGAGTATTACTGCCTTTAGGGCAGATTACAGATATGAGTCATGTTACTGGTAACAGCACCAACGCCATCCTCCCACCGATCCCTCCATCCTATCACACCTCCCCTCGATTTCTTTGTACATTAGTGACTCCCATCAGTCCTGTTACTATGGAGACCCCCAGGCCCTGCACAATAAGAAAGACATGAACGGAGTCAGGATGAGAGAGCAAGATAATGTGTGAAAGAAAAAGAGATAGAAGTATAAATAGGATAGTGATAAATCAAAAAGATGAGCAGGCAAATAAAAAAGGCTGAGGTGCCAGTATCTTGTGGAGCATAAATGCATCAAAGGGGAATATGCCATTGTGATATACTTTTCATACAGGTCACATATTTCAACGCTTTGATAACAAATAACACTTCAAAGAAACATTTAATTGCCCAGATCTCAACATATGGATGCTAGAATGAAGGATATATTAGAAAAATGCATTAGGAAGGAATAGTATGATGTAGAGATGAATATTACAAAAAGAAACTATGCTAGAAAAACTAATCTAAGCTAAATGTCCAGAATGCCAAAGACTCAAGGTGTTTGAAGTTAACTGCTGATGACATACAGCAGCTGTTTCCGCTCTGACCTTGGGCACCACTAATACAGCACAATGTGTTCTAACTCAGAGTACAGAATAGTGACATTGTGCATTGTGGGAAGTGTCCCAAAGGTGTATGCTGTAAAATTCGTCTTGGAGAGAACTCAGCATTCTGAAAGCCAGCATCAAATGTGACATTGTGAGAGGCTGCAAAGTGGTGTATCCGACCCAGATCCCTAAATGGAGATTAACACTGCTAATCATTTTGCCTGCAACACTAATGAAGGAAAGTCCCCAAACACAGGGAGACTGGATAGAGGTGGAGTGGTAGTCTCACATGAAAGCCGTGAAGGAGCTATTGGTGAGTCAGAGCTGCTGCTAGTGATAATGCACATTAAGCAGCTCTGAATTGCCAGCTGCTCCGCAGAGACAACCGCCAGTTTTATACTCGAATGGAAATGGCTGGAAATCTGATTTCACTCAAACCACTTCAGGCAAATTACCTCAAACGTCTCCTAACAGTGAAAATTGATAGTTTTAGGAGAGTAAGTGGACTAAGGCTTCTCTCATATAAATACTCTCTCATATATAATGCGCAGAAGACTGGAATGCTCACACACTTACCTTGCACACAGAATTTAAGCTCCTTGGCATCAGTGACGGTGCTGACACACATTCTTTCCGGTAGTTTCTTACTCATTCGGTTGTAGTTGCGTCTCTTCTTGGTCTCCCCCCACAAGTTGGAACCACCATGCATGCTGGGAATATTGAGCACAGCAATCCCCTCCAGAGACGTGCTGCTGAGGTCCAGGATGATGCCATCACACTAAGAGTAAAAATTCAAACCAATCTTTCATGAAAAACAATAACACACCATACTGTATAAATTCGCACCTGCATATATATACAGTATACTGTATGATTCATTTTAATGCTTCCATACCTAAACTATCTGAGACTAAAATGCCTATAATAGACAAATAATAAAAAAAAGTTTAATGTGTTCCAGTTAAAACAAGATAAGCTAACAGTTTGTCTTTAACTACATTGTTCGTGTTTCACTACCCAATATATATATATATATATATATATATATATATATATATATATATATATATATATATATATATATATATATATATATATATATATATATATACATACATATACTGTATATATGTTTCAAATTGAAACAATAAATAAGGCATTTATAAGTAGCATATAAAAGGAATCACTGTAGTAGTATCTCTGCAGGTGTGTGGATGCCTGCAGGTTTTTCTTCATGCCTGTATATGCATGTAAGATGCTTCTTGCCAGTAAAGTGGTTTGTTTCGGTGGTGAAGGGTTGAAAGGTACGCAGCAAATGGAGACAGATTTGAGTTTGATTAAAGCATAATTACAGCTGCAAAGCATTAACTCCAAAGCAGAACTGCTTTCTCTCCATAGAAAAACAGTGGTGAAGTCGCTTTTCATCTGTTTGTAACTACCTGTGTGGTGAGATAGCACAGAGACTATTCACTTCACCTGTCTTAGGTTAACTCAATAAACCTCATAAATATGACACATTTAATTACATTAAAAAGTAGAATATGATGTTTAATGTGTACGTGGGTGACGGTGGTATATATTTTAAATAATAGTAATTTTGGCTGAAATGTCTAACTGGTGGATCCAGACTCACATAACAACTAGTGTTATTGTACTTACTAAATAATTTATACTAATTACTAAATAGTTACTATGTATAGTAATTATGAGCTTGGGATTAGATACAAAACTCTTGTACCACCAGCCCAAAATATTGTCAGATAAAGCTCACATATGATACATGTTATTGGATTGTAATTGTAAAAACCATTGGCATGGTTACATACAGCCGGTTTTAAGAGTGACCCAGTATGTATAGAATTACAAATACAGATCAGTTTTCCCAAGAACATTTAGCCGCAACCATACAAACTTGAAAAGCTTTTTTCCTAAACAGGCTGAAAAACCTTATGTCACAGTAATGCTAATAGTAATATTTATGAGTTGTTGTAAGTACATTATGATTACAGTGCGGTTACAGCAGCGATAACATCACACTTTATGCATAGCAGCATAATAATTGAGAAGTAGTAGTAGTTTATACCTAGCGGTGTTAGTGAGCAAACAGTAAAACCATGAGAAAGCTTTTCTCAATAAAGATATTATATAATATCCAGAATAGCCACTGAATAAAAAAAATAAATCTTTTACTATAAATCCAGGCTTTATTTAAGCCTTAAGTAAAATTATTTTAACCATCTGCTTAACAAGCACTACTGGCAGAGATACATTAAACAAGCCATTAAAAAAGAAGCAAAAAAGAAGAACAATAATTATATGGTACAATAAGGCTCTTAATAACAAAGATGTTTTGTTTAGGTTTGTATAAAACTCTTTAAGAATATCCTAAATAAACTTGAGAAAATACCCAAGGAGAAGAAGCTAAAATAATCACATTCCGTATGATGTCAGTGACCACCATTTAAACAAAAAAATACACAAACCTAAAAAAGCTGAAAGCTGACACATTTATGACATAATGAGATGCTTCAGTGAGTATAAGAACCCACAGAGTGCAGCAATAAGAAAAGAAAAAACAGTTTTGGAGACTTTTTACGCTTCACAATCGCATTCTGCAAAAAGATTTCATGGAGCGTTTTTTATTAGACAAAGGGTTGATCAACATCCCCGACTTATGGATGTTATTGAAGTTTGAAAATAAAATTATGCTTGACCAACCATGAAGACAACTAATGTTATAACAATGAAACATTAAAGACAAAAACATTTTATATTAACTGTATTTAGCCACCACAACTTTAGGGAATATAGAATACGAAATCTGATAATTGCTGTCCTTACATTTACATTTAGGCATTTGGCAGACATAAAAAAGTACAGAAAAAATTGCAGATTATGTCAATACACGTATTCAAATATTCTACCCTTCAAGCAGTTACCACTTGTAGGGTGCTAACTCCACATGACCTATAACTAATGATAAGCGGATTAAAAACATGTTATTACTTATCGTGCCTACTGAAAAGTTGTCTAATTTCAAATCGAATTAGTTTTCTAGTTTTCAAAACAAATGTTGAGTTTGTTTTGACCAGGCAATGTATTTCCTTATAACGGCATGCCTTATCACGTTTATCCCTTACACAAACTACTACAACCTGTGGGGTAAAACATGTTGTTGATGTACCGTATACGGTGTATAATAGCTCATGCAGTATGTTATTTGAGGCCGGAGTGGCTCATTGCTTAACATTTTGTTTGTAATTTCTTTTAACCTTTGAAATCACAGTCACACTGGGATTTACTAATTAAAACTATCTTATTCCCAACTATTCTGGTTATTTCCCACTTCATTCTGAGATAAAAATTAGGTGAGCTCCTTTCTTCATACACCTATATACCAGAACACTGCTGTGACTGTGTGCTTTGGGATGCTCATGCTGATATGTTGCCTCAACACAGTACAGACAATGATAAAATCAGCAGAGCAGCCTGAAATCTGTTGTATCTGGGAAAAACCTGCTGCTGAAATGAGAAAATCACAGTTTATGTCTACATAAACATTTTTGTGTTTTATATACTGTCAGTGGAATAGCATCATGAGAGTGCGTGGCACCATAGACCCTCATTTACTAGAATAAATGAACATACCAGTTGATAGTCATAGATATATGACCTTTAGATATACAGGGGTTTAGGAGCTGAACTCACCTCCACTTCCACACTCTCATTTAGCTTCTTGCATGTGGCTGAAATGGTCTCTGTGGTGCCAAATTCAAAGTACCAGAGCTTATTTTTCATCCTGAAAGGGGGGTAAAAAATATATATATAATTAGAGACATATGAACTAATAAATATGTACTTAGAAAAAACGAAGAAGTGAACTATTATATACATTTGTGATGGTAATACCCTATAATCCCTCAAGACAATATAACATTGTGTGAATCACAATGCTGTCTTTTGCCAATCACACTGACGATAAGTTCAGCTAGCATCTGAATATGCAGCTGCTCTGTCATTGGAACCACAAACAAGTTTGTGTTGACACACAACCCATACACACCCGTATGCTAATACTGGTGTGACAACAAACACTGCGGAAAAAACGCTGCCTTGGGTTGTCAACAAATCAAACAGGTTACCCCCATTGATCTCCAGCATACATCACATTTCCAACAAGTACAGATATTTATATTCATCCCAGCCAGTAATGTGCTACAGTAACTGATCCTTGACCTTTTAAATGGTCATAGTGACTCATTTTTGATGCTGATAACATTTGACAAAGCTGAATTTATCCAAATAATCTAAGTGGATTTGTTTTTAATAGGTTAAGTCATACCAGAGAGCTTTTTGTTTTTAAATCATATCTAATCTATTTGGTGTCCAGTTACAATCTCTGATGCCCCGGATGGCATGGCTACCTTTGCCAAAGGAGCTTTGAGCTTATCTCCTGCCCTGTGCCCTTCCTCTTGCTGCTGAAATATTGATGTGTAACCCTGAAAGCCTGGGTAGACAGGTGTGAAAGATCATGAGTGGCACTGAACACAGCTTCAATCCCAGAGAGAGACCAGAGCAATGGGCAACAACCTGAGCATGAGATACCAAATGGACTCTGGGAGCTTGTGAGGAAGCAAACAGTGTGGAGTGGATAGAGGAAGGAGATGGGCGTTTGGTGCAGTGTGTGTGGGTGAATTTGAAAGAGTACCAGAGAGAGGAATAATTTTAGAAACTATCAGAACATTTGAATGAACACAGTACCACAGGGTCCTTTCGAATCTCCATCCTACATAAAAGTGTTGTATTTTCACTTTGCTAACAAAATAAGCAATTTACACCTATGCCTACCCAAGAGAGAGTCCAGCACAGTGGAGCACTACTGATAATGACGGTATGAGTGTTTAATCAAAGAGCCCTGGTGCATCTAGAGGCTGACAGTGCAAATGATGGATTGCATCTGTTAGTCATGAGATTTAAAGAGAACCCACAGAGCCAAACACAGAAATACCCAACCCTATATAATATACAATATCTACACAATTTTATATAAATGCCCAAAATTATACTTTCACAGTCAAGTGTATTATTGTCAAATCGACCTCATTGCTCCATTCATGCCTCATGGTAGACTACGCTATCACTTTAGACCGCTTTGTCTCTCTTACCTCCAGCAGCTCACTACCTTTACTCTGTCAAATTAAAGGATTATGAGCATATTTGAGATCACAATTAGACATGCTTTGCATTCTCAATGGGGCAAGCTGCCTAACCTCATTAGCCAGCTTCCACTTGAGAAACCCTGTAAAAAAACAATTAGGCCATGATTTTCTCCTGGCTTTGGAATTAACGCTTACAAAATTGAGTTTCTTTAGCAGCATGTTATCAGCATATAAGCATTCACTTTGCCAAAAGCAAAGACACCCACCCAGAAAGTTCTAGAGAATTATGTATAAAACAGGCTTTCTTTCAGAAGTAAATAGTTTTTGTTGGCACTGGTAGGTCCAGTCCTCAAAAGTTAACAGGCACTCTGTAAGTATCTTTCGTTTGTATTTCTCTGTGATACTACAGCTTTGGGTCAGAGGAAATAATACATGAGTAGTTGAATGCCTAAATGTGTCAGCAAGTGAACTTCCACAGGTCAAAGGTCAGCAAAGCTTTGGAATTACGCAACCACATTACTCAGTCCTAACACACAAGCACCAAATACACACCCACACGAACATACACTTAACTCAGTGTTACCATCTCAAGATAGCCATCTCCTATAATCCCCTTAAGGGCTGATGACCTCTGGGGCTCTCTCACTCTGGGTCACTGTGGTGACCAGTCACAATGCAGCTTAGTACTCCAGTAACTGATCCTAATCTGGTTAGGCAATCTAGACTGCCTCTGGGTGATGTATGATGGGATGGAGTGTTGGGCAGCCTAGAGGGTGTTCTGGACATTTAGAATGAGTTGGGGGAGGAGAGAGCAGTCTGAATGTCCATACTGACCATCCGCTCCACCTCTCCACATGACTTATTTCCAACCATTTCCATACAAAAGATGAAGGCCAAAACTAAAAAAAAAATTATGGAGTATACAGATGAATCTGCACATTTTCAATTCAAGGGTAGCATTTTAAATGATTTTCAAAAGATATTTTCTACCATTTTCCATTTTCAAGCACTATATCACCCTTCTGAACCCTTTCTTCAGTCTGTAATTTGAGCCTCACACCTACATCATGAACCTCTGACCTTGCAGTTGCAGGTTTCCACAATGTGCTACTGTTTCAATTTGCTTTAGATCAACACAGTTACTCCTGATAAAGACTGAACAGTGCCTTGAATTGTTAACAATGGCAAGGACCAAACGCACACCATGGTCAACAAGCTATTTTCAGTGATACGTGAAGCTAGTGTCACATATTAGACATATACTGTATACATACACAGAGCTCTGCAGCTCCACAGAAAAATGCAAAGGCAAAGCAGAAGGATGACTCAGGTCTGAGTTCAGGTAGCCTGTGGTGTGTAACAGCCCCTTGCAGAGTGTATAAGATGTAGAAGCAGTAAGAGAGAGGCGTGAGGCTTTGTCGGGCTGTTCTTTTGGCAGGAAAAGAGGGAAGGAGTATATTTATCCCTCAACACCACAGGCATGGAGCAGCAGGGAATTACACGTTCCAGAACACAGCCACACTGGGTCTCTTCTGGACCCTGGCTCGCACACACACACACACACACACACACACACACACACACACACACACACACACACACACACACACACACACACACACACACACACCTACATATATATGCAGTCATCACACTCACACACTCATTGGCACATCCTTATACTCACACACAATGCAAACACAGACATATGGCTTATGAAACCCAAGCTGGTATGACAAGCAGAGGCTGGAGTTCGGTCCATATTTGGTATTTTCCTCTCTAATGTCACATGATTGTTAGACCTTAATATGAAATCCCTCAATCCATGCTATTTAAATCAATGGTTCACGGAGGACAATAAACACTAAAAGTTAGTTAAAAATTGATTGAATGATTGTCATCGATTTTAATTGTTATTTAATTTGTCTATGAATTGACAAATAATTTGTAAAAAAAAAAAAAATTATTACTGTATTAGTGGTTTTATGGAAATATTTAACCTACATAATAGCAACGATGAATTCCAACCATCTGAGTGGCAAAGACATGATTAAGAGAACTCTAAGCAGTCTTGACATTTGTTTATTGCTTTGCCAGTAGTGTGTGTACATTATGCGACTGTCTTTATTTCAACAATATTGAGAACGCACTGTTCCGAGCTCAAGAGCAAAGTGGAATACTGACTGCATCATTGACCACAACACAATGTGATAATAATCAATACAGTACCTTGCAACAAGGCCAACATTCATCTCTGCAATACTAACCTCAACCAACACACACACCGATCATATGTAAAATGTAATGCATACGAACAATTTGAAATATACAAGAACATAAAGAATGTTTTGTGAAAAAAGAAAATAAAACCATACATTAATAAATATGTAAAATCATTTTGTAACAATTTATAAAGAAAAATCTTCATAACACTTTCCATGAAGACCATGCATGTACAGTATCCACAGTAAAATGCTATATTGCATTTATAAGATATTGTACATTGCACTGAAACTCAATGTGCATAATGCCATAGTTGTGCATAATTGTCAAAGACATTCCATGATTCTTACTTTAAGAAGTACATCACTGTATAATATTTTCATAGACATGACTGATTATTGACAGACATATGATGTTACAATTAAATTGGTTATTCAATTAATCAAATTATCAGAGGTGGAAAGAGTAATAAAATTTTGTACTCAAGTAAAAGTACGTTTACTTTAGTGAACTTTTACTGAAGTACAAGTAAAGTTACCCTTATAAAAATCTACTCAAGTAAAAGTAAAAAGTAGCTCATTAAAGATTTACTCAGAGGAAAATTTACTGAGTTACTTTTTTTTTTTTTTAACAGCGGGGGGTGGGATGGGGGATGGAACACCCTTGCATAATAAATCTGTTGCCTTTGTTGTGCTTGAAATCAAAGTGGTCGCTTAAAATGACCAGGGGTTCGCTTCATAGCTGTGTCTGCATCACTGACATCTGTTTTGTCCGTCTCCATCGTTCTTGTGAATTTAGTGCGTTTGTTCTCCACGCCCATCAATCAATCAATCAATCAGTGAAGTGGTATCCGGGGTGCATTTTTTTCCCCTCCCCGTTGTATTATTTGTATTATTTTTCATTTTCATTCATTTATTTTTTAATCAGTAGCGAATATGATTTAAAATGTAGTGAAGTACAATACTTTAACTTAACATACTTAAGTAAAAGTAAAATTACAGATTTTAAAAACTACTTTAAAAAGTAGAAGTACACAAAAAATCTACTCAATTACAGTAATGTGAGTAAATGTAATTCATTACTTTCCACATCTGCCAATTATCTAATTGTAATATAGTTGTAAAGTTCCATTTGTGAGTTTTAGCTAAAAATAAACTAAGGTTTATTTTACCCGTAGTTGAGAAGGTGTTTGATAATATGCTCATTCTAATATGAGCATATTAACATAAGTGTGTGGTTTGTCTTGCAGCCAGCAATACTGTTCAAACTGCTACGTATCTGACAAATCAGCATTGCACTGGGATATAGTTTGAAAACAAACACTGTAGCTCTGACTTGTGACCTCTTATTACACAGTGCCTTTGAGTTCTAAATTCCAGTTATTGCGTATGTACTACTGTGTTAATTTCTTACATTTTGTATACAGTTAATGTGGAATTTCAATAAATAAAGTGAAAAATACCAGCTGGGGACACTTACATGTATATACACCTACACTAGTAATAAATTCTTCTATAAGGCTCCATATAAGGCTGCATAAAATGAATATAATTGTACATAAATTAAATTTATAAACCTAAACACCCATACAGAAGTAAAAGGACATCCATAGTTTTATGAAAAATTGTGTGCTTCACAATGTGTTGCCATTATTATGACTATATATTTTTTCTTTTTTTCAGATTGGAATATACACATTTTTAGGCATCTAGGCATGCCTAAAAATGTGTCTATTCCAATCTGAAAGTGAAAATTCCCCAATATATTTCAGATTTTCAAAGAGGCTCAATTGTTTGTCAGAATGATGGACTATCCCTGAGACAAATAGCTTGGAATCTTGAAGCTGAACCTTTTAATCATTAATGGGATTATACTGTAGTTAAATTAGAAAAAGAAAAAAAAAGGATAAAACATTAATGGATTTGTAGCCTGGTTAACCTGGACTTTGTGAAAGGCTTTTTGATTCTTTTAAAGATCTGTTAAGAACACTTTCAGTTTATTCTTAGAGAAGTTGTTGTTATTAAGGCTGCTAAAGAAAAGTTCTCAAAGTTCCCAAAGTATTACTACTGTATTAATAGCTAACCCATACTTACTTAAAAATGTAACAGATTTTGGTGCCTAAACTATGGGTGCATGATTGCTTATAACAATGCAGTATTTACTTGCATGTCAATGTACAATAAAATGCTTAACTTTTTTTCTGTTGGGTTCATCTTTAAATATCACTGGGACCTGGTGTTAAACATTATAATAAAGTACTGTATACTCATATTATGTTTTCCCTTCATATCACCTCAGCAAATACTGAATCACAGATCTGACACTAATAACAGGCTGCTCAAAACTGTCAAAAGAATAAGCCACATTACTTTAATGTCATTCAATATGGGTATATATGTCCATAATTTAGGAATAGCAAGACTAGATCTGGACTAAACCAGCTAAATCAGTTAGTTTGGTTTCATCACACTATCACTGTGTAAAGCATTAGAATATGCTTTTGTCCTACCATTGATATAAAAACCAGCATCGTTTCAATTGACAAAACAAAATTTTTTTTAAAGAGATGTTCCCCTATTTTCGTCAAATACAAATGAAGCTGGACATTTACAAGCGCCATTAGTGCCCCTCTACACACTAAAGCTCTCAGGCATGCATGATTGGCTAGTGCTACTGTGATTGACAGAAGTAAATGGCTAACTTTACGTAAAGAAAAATGGCTGCACAAGACATTTTTCCATAGCATGTTGTGTCATTATATTCCTTGTACGGTTGTACCCTCAACATATGCTTTAGATCTATTCATGTTGCATAGTTTTGAAGAAATTGACAGCATTCTTTGCCCAGGAATACTTTAATTACAGCACTCTGACCATCATTGCACATAATGCCTAATAAAGCCTTGAAGAGAGAACTGTCAAATAATACTGACCATATTCTAGTGTAGGATTTAGATAAGGCTACATAGGCTTTTTTATTTCTCAAAATTTGCAGCATTTGATCAGACTACAGCATCACCACTTCAAAGCAGGCTAGGTTCAGCCACTGTAAAGACCATTAGAGGCTCAAAATACCCCTTTCTTTTGGTACTGATAGTGGTCACCTGTACTGTTCAAGTATTAGCCACAATGCATTGCATAGGTGTGGTGGTTACCTACACATAGGGGTCCAAAAGCTTTTCTATTCAGACTATGTTATCAAGTCCTGGCGATACTTGAATTGTATTTTAATGCAGCGCAGCGGTATAGTTTGTCAATATACAGTAGATATGTTTTTTTTAGAAATAGCAAAGAGAAGTTACAGTAATACAGTGGTGTGAAAAACTATTTGCCCCTTCCTGATTTCTTATTCTTTTGCATGTTTGTCACACTTCAATGTTTCTGCTCATCAAAAACCGTTAACTATTAGTCAAAGATAACATAATTGAACACAAAATGCAGTTTTTAAATGAAGGTTTACGTTATTAAGGGAGAAAAAAAACTCCAAATCTACATGGCCCTGTGTGAAAAAGTGATTGCCCCCCTTGTTAAAAAATAACTTAACTGTGGTTTATCGCACCTGAGTTCAATTTCTGTAGTCACCCCCAGGCCTGATTACTGCCACACCTGTTTCAATCAAGAAATCACTTAAATAGGAGCTACCTGACACAGAGAAGTAGACCAAAAGCACCTCAAAAGCTAGACATCATGCCAAGATCCAAAGAAATTCAGGAACAAATTAGAACAAAAGTAATTGTGATCTATCAGTCTGGTAAAGGTTATAAAGCCATTTCTAAAGCTTTGGGACTCCAGCGAACCACAGTGAGAGCCATTATCCACAAATGGCAAAAACATGGAACAGTGGTGAACCTTCCCAGGAGTGGCCGGCCGACCAAAATTACCCCAAGAGCGCAGAGACAGAGACAACTCATCCGAGAGGCCACAAAAGACCCCAGGACAACATCTAAAGAACTGCAGGCCTCACTAGCCTCAATTAAGGTCAGTGTTCAAGACTCCACCATAAGAAAGAGACTGGGCAAAAATGGCCTGCATGGCAGATTTCCAAGACGCAAACCACTTTTAAGCAAATAGAACATTAAGGCTCGTCTCAATTTTGCTTAAAAAACATCTCAATGATTGCCAAGACTTTTGGGAAAATACCTTGTGGACCGACAAGACAAAAGTTTAACTTTTTGGAAGGTGCGTGTCCCGTTACATCTGGCGTAAAAGTAACACAGCATTTCAGAAAAAGAACACCATACCAACAGTAAAATATGGTGGTGGTAGTGTGATGGTCTGGGGTTGTTTTGCTGCTTCAGGACCTGGAAGGCTTGCTGTGATAGATGGAACCATGAATTCTACTGTCTACCAAAAAATCCTGAATGAGAATGTCCGGCCATCTGTTTGTCAACTCAAGCTGAAGCGATCTTGGGTGCTGCAGCAGGACAATGACCCAAAACACACCAGCAAATTCACCTCTGAATGGCTGAAGAAAAACAAAATGAAGACTTTGGAGTGGCCTAGTCAAAGTCCTGACCTGAATCCTATTGAGATGTTGTGGCATGACCTTAAAAAGGCGGTTCATGCTAGAAAACCCTCAAATAAAGCTGAATTACAACAATTCAGCAAAGATGAGTGGGCCAAAATTCCTCCAGAGCGCTGTAAAAGACTCATTGCAAGTTATCGCAAACGCTTGATTGCAGTTATTGCTGCTAAGGGTGGCCCAACCAGTTATTAGGTTCAGGGGGCAATTATTTTTTCACACAGGGCCATGTAGGTTTGGATTTTTTTTCTTCCTAAATAATAAAACCCCTCATTTAAAAACTGCATTTTGTGTTTACTTGTGTTATCTTTGACTAATAGTTAAATGTGTTTGATGATCAGAAACATTTTGTGTGACAAACATGCAAAAGAATAAGAAATCAGGAGGGGGCAAATAGTTTTTCACACCACTGTAAATGGTAATAGTAAATATGCTATACATAATATCAGTGAATAGTATAACTAACCAACTATAAGTTAAATTTTGCTTCCATAAAAAATGGCTTTAAACATATAAATATCTATATATTTAGATTCATTTATATATGGTTAAATTCTTGAATAAGGAGGTTTGGATTATGTTTCTGATAGAATGACTTGGACAGTAGTTCTGGCTGTGAAATATCTGCTACATTTATAGCAATGTGATTTAACAAAGAAGACATTAAATAATTTATATGATAAAGGGTTTTTGTAAGGAAACAATTTAACATTTTTTGAAGAGGTTTCTAGTGTCATTGCAACATGGAAAGTCATTAGAAGAGAGTAGTTAGCATTTTTAGGTTTTAACTTTTTGTCTCCTTAGCTTCATGAGACAAGAAAAATAGACAAGAAAAAAGAGGCTGCTGAGAAAATGACCATTTACAGTTGCAATAATGTAAGTGATAACAGAAAGATAAAATTGATAGGCTTTGATAAATTTGTCTGCCTCCACATTTCAGATGAAATTAAAGCAACTACAAGTATGTTAAAAAAAATCAGTTGACATTCTCTATTTTTCTTCTCACTTCAACAGTCCTTAATAATAGATGACTAGTTTCCCTTGCACTGCCCTGCAAGCTTTGGATTCTGCATTGAGAAGACATGCATTACATAGCAGTTAATTACAAAGTGACATTCAAGGTACCTCTTCCTGCAGCTCGGCCAGAAGCGGCATTGTGCTCATTCTGATACTGACCCTGACAGTTTTCAAAGAGGATTGAAATAAAGGTGCACTTATTTATCAAGCTTTTATGTGTCAAAGTTCCTTTTTGAAGGTCACAAGGTCAACTCACTCCAACATTGTCACTGTGTTTGTGGATGCTGACTAATACAGTACGAGTTTATGTTCCTGATCACTTTTTACCTTTGAATAAAATAAATAAGACCCCTGAAACATACTGTATGTGAGGAATGAAATATCAGACGTCACAAGCTATACAAACTAGAAAAGTTCAAGAAGTCAGACAGAAAAGGCTGGTTATATAAAACTGCTACACATTATGAACTGGTTGCAATTTCTGACAGTAACCAAGCAACAGTAATCAATTCTTGCCAGGTAGGGGGCTTTATTCACATACTGATTTCAGTGATTTGCCCAGTAGATAAAGCTGTGGCCACAAGAGGCACAATACAACAGTGTTGTTAGTGAGACCAGAAATAGCAGCTTATTCCAGCTTTTTTATGATATAAATATTAATACTGATGTAATTTTGCATAACCTTCGTGTATGTAAAGCATTCAGGGTGGACAGAAAGTGTTACAAAAATACAAAACGTGTATAAGAACCTTTACCTGCTGTTGAACTTTTCAGGATGTTTTTCTCTCATCAAGTGGAATCGGTGAGCTATTGATGCATCCTACAAAAGCAGAGAAAAAGATTAGCTAATATACAAGTTAGACAGAAATGTAGGCTTTGCACATTTAGGCACTGGAGCAGAAAGCATGCACCACTACATGGTTGTGTATAAAATGTTTTTGGACTCTAAATCACACATTATGAGCTGAAAATAAATCGTTCCATTGGGCTTAAGAGCACAATAATTACATTGCCGAGACAGAACTGAGTCTGCCTGTTGCCCCTAGGAAATATCGATGTCTATAGCTTCATGCAAACCTGAACCAGCACCAGTATTAACATATCCCATGTCTTAGCTCTGTGGTTTAAATAGTTGTTTCCTATTCCAAGCTCAGTGATTGCGGTGATTGGATTTTGTGCAATGAATATAACTGCCTCTTTAAAATGAAGCATGCTCACATATTTAGGGTAAAGAGAGGAAGAGGTAAATGAAAGCATTATTTTTTAAAAGATATTTTAGCAGATAGTCCGGTCAGACAGGAAAAAACACAAAGGCCAGTCAGGGGCCAAGGAATGACTTAATAAATAAGTGACAGGCAGACAGAAACATTCCAGGAACATTGGATGAGGGAGGGTAGACAAATGAAAACTGACAACATGAACGTCACAGCATTAATCATAGCAAAACCAGAAGAAAGTCTAATTAATGTAAAACTCTTTCTCTTGTGCATGTTCATGAGTTTCAGCGCAACAAAAGCAACTGTAAAAAAAAAAATTTTATGGCCACTGTTCATCATTCTCTTCATTACGAAATTATTTCAGGATATTATATATATTATAACAGCTGTCTTCGCTTTTTAGATCAGGTTCTAAGTAAGACTAATCAAGGATGGTAATAACCAATAACTAATCAAAAAAACACTTAAGAAACACTTTTTCTTACTTAGAGTGTACTTATTTAAAAAAAAAATATATATATATATATATTATGCACATGATATAACTCCATTTCCTGTCTGCTCAGGTGTGGACATTAAGCACCTATCTCATTTAGAATGCAATGATAAGAAATTTCATTAAATGTTCAACAGTAACAAAGCTAATTTTATTTTTGACAGTAAACCTATTAAAGATGTTTTTAAATAGTGGATTAAAAAATGGACTGAATTACTCAAGCTTGTGTGATATAATGATCCAATGATGGTCAATATTCCTTCTATAAAATCACTAGTCTACAGTGTAATGAGTCATGATGTTAATTTTCGGTTTAATGATATGAGCTCATTGTCTTAATCATTCTCCTTTAGGAAACATAACTCTTGAGGGGCAGGGGTATGTTTAATGAAACTATATAATTCATTTATCAACTGAGAATTTTAATTTATCTTTAGCTTCCAGCTTTTTTGTTGAACATCAATCATTTACTCTCATTTGCTTGAATCATTTTTTTTTTTTTAAATAACCAACAGAGACGGAACATGAGAGAGATAAAATAGCAACATAAACGTGCATTTACTTTGAGACCTGTACTTGATGTAATGTAATTGCAAAGTGGATCATCAAAAAAGTGGGCATACTCTCTATGATATATGGCAAAAAGAAACTATGGTGACAAGTTTTGCACTCTAGCTTACATAGAACTGCAAGCAGTGAGGTTTTAAAAGACTTGATTTTGGTGAGGCAGGACATTAATAACAACATAACCTTAGACAAAAATTAATTCAAGAGGTTACTACACTTGACTTATGGGATAGGCCACTAGTAGATTTTTAGCAAAACCGCTTAATGGGCAGCTGATGTCTAACATGCTGTCATCCATCATGTTTTGGTTTTACACATACCTTTCTTCAACTGTGTTATATTAGGTGTTATTGCCAAATTTCACAGACCAACTAGATCTTGTGAACCACACAGCTGACCACACTGTTGACTCCACACTCTCGTAATTTATTTATTACCCTAATCTGCATGGACCTTGACATTACCTCTAACTTGCACTACAGACTTTTTGCACTACTGTTACTAACTGCTACAAGTTGCACATAACAGGTTGGACTATATTTCTCTATTTGTTTTCATCTGATTATTTGTTTCCCTTTTTGGTATTTAAATTTTTATATTATGGTTTCCCCCCCCCCCCCCATTTTATTTGTTCTACATTATTCCTGCAGTTTTGCATTGCACCATTTATAGCATTGGTGTTATGCATCTTTTGGAAGTCAAACCAGGATTTCTGCAGAATAATAGACCACAGTTATAAATGTATCAACTATACTTTTTTCCCTATATAATCCACTCCTACACTAATGAACTTAACCCAAAATTCCACTTGTGCTTGGATACCATCAAGGTAGAAAGTACTGGGGAGCCATGATTGGACTGCCTGATTCACATCGTCATCACTGCTGAATCGCTGAATTTGTTTGTATGTATATAAGGTTTGAAATACATACAAACAAAATGCTTCAATGAGGACTGATATTTATGGTTAAATGAATTCATGACAGCAGAGAGTTATGACACACTGAACAAACAGCGTCAGAGGTTGTTTGCTGCTTCCTTGTCTAGCAACACGCTGTTGTCACAGCGATGTTGTCTCAAGGGTACGTGCTGCTGTCAACCACTAAACCTTGATTAAAATCAAAGCAGCAGAGCCAAAGAAGAGAAGCCAATTGATAAGTCAGGCTTCTAACTGTAACAGATCCATCCCTATATTTAGATGCAGGCATGCACCAAGTCAAGGGAGCTTAAAAGTCACCACATCCTTTAGCAGGCCCAATCTCGAATAATGTATACACACACACACCGCCTGTCTCAGCGAGTGACATGGAGCAGGGTCTAAGCGCCTCATGGTGCACACTGTTTCACTCTCTCAGACAGACAGGAAGTGAGCGAGCGTAGGATTTGCAGGGTTTGATAGCTGACGATGCGCTGATGAAGCCACGAACGGACCAGGCTACGTTAGCACCTGTGCTGGCTTCCTGCCTGGCTCTGCAGGTGCAGCGATGGGAGAAACAGGAAACATGCAGTGTTTGGTAGGGGAGGGTACCAACTTTGGTTTGCACTATGCCCCTTCTTAAAAACAGCAGAACACATATTTAATGTGTAGCATTATATGTGGTAGATTATTTACAAGTTACAGAATACTTGCATCACCACAAGAATTGTTTGAGCAGGTTTATTAAAGTTTTTTGGTGTATAAATACAAATACCTTATTAACATTTTAGCTACCTTCTATCCCACAAGAAAGCATACTAATTATAGAAGTTTTTTAGCCTGCATTGGCTCAAACTGAGCTTTTCAATATGGATCAGTGGCGGCTGTTAGCTTTTGAAACAGGGGAAGCTAGCTGGCTAGTTTCTCCTTCCACGAGCTACTTTAACTATATAAATGAACTAATTTTACAATGCTGAAACAAGGAGCAAAGTTAAGAATGCTATAATATGTTATTTTTTATTTAAAGAATGATATGTACAAACAAAAATGGATTATATCACCAGCAAACAATACAGAGTGCAGCAGTTCGTCGTACCACTTCAACTGCAAATCCGCATGGGACTGAACTCGAATCTCTGTAGCGTTGATGTATACTTAAGACATGCTGTCAATCAAAAAAGGGGTTCCGTCCTTTCAACAGCTACTCCAATCATCATGCAGCAGCCCAGTGTCCTGGCCCGCCCACTGGTCCATTCACTCCCAGAGAAGCTGAGCTTCCCTGGAAGTGACGATTTTGATGCATTTATTCAATTACCGTCCAGTTTTTCTGCTGTGAAAAAAGCTCCTCTGTGCTGCCCATAGCGCTCCAGTGAAGCTGGGCTTCAGGAGGGTTTAACGCTCTGTGCTGCACGGAAATGTATGACACGAAAATCGCGTCAAACAATCTACAATAAATACCGAATTCTGAACAAGCTAGTCATGAAGTTGAATGCGTTATAGCGCACTTTTATTAAAGCCAATATAAATACGACAGTGCATATATGAGCATTTATTTACTGACATAGTAGAGGAAGCTGAGCTTCCCTTGTAGTCTTAGAGTATCCGCCACTGATATGGATGTACATTAGCAGTCAAAAGTTTGGACACATCTTCCAATTATCAATACTTCCAATTAACAATATAATTAAACAATACTGGAGAGTTCTCATGCCATGAAATAACACATATGGAATTAAGCAATTAAGTAACGACTGTTATTATATGACACATAGATCAACTGTTCAGGAATAGTTTTTGCAAGAACATTATACGTAAGCACCATAATTAATCTGGTTCTCATGAAGACCAAACCTTACCACTGCTGCAGAGGAAAAATTCATTCAGTTTTAACTGTCCTTGATGAGGGCTTTACAGAGCATAAAACTGGTACTGTATATCATGTATTGTGTCTAGAGCAAGCTACATATTTGTGACTGAAAAAGGCGAAGACTCTAGCTAATATCATGGCATGATGTGACACTACTGTAAGTGACACTATCCTACAGTGTACCACAATACACATCTAATATTTGGCAGCATGTCTCTAAATATATGACACAGTGCCGTGACATTTCAAGCTGGACACCAGTGAAGGCTGTTTTGATTTTGCTGTTTGAACCTTTTCAGTATGGGGTCAATGGGGAAAGACTAAAGACAAGCAACCCACTCACTTACCAGAGAATGTCACTTACATCAACAGTGGGGTAAGTTAACATGTCAGCCCTCATTTCTACAACTTTCAGACACAGATGGTCTATACTGATATGTGCTAGGACTTTACTTGAAGTCTTCCCCGACAGCCGAAGTAAATATTTAAAAAGGCATAGTCATCAATTTTGAACTCATGGTGATAACACCTGAGACAAAGTGACATGATTTTTTTGACATCAAGTTTCCACACTGACTTCCATAGAACAGCAAATCAACTGACACTTGTGTCAGTGTAATTCTGCCAAGTCCCACAGTGGTGATGATGTTAAACATAAAAGCCATTCTTGGATACATATAGGGTGAGAATAAAAAATTGTGAAAAAAGATGCATGTGTCTGTTGTGACCAAGGAATGAAAATATAGCCATGTACAGGAATGGAAATGTGGTGATATACAGTACATAGTTAGATATATATATAGTTAGTAACCTAGTAACCAGTGTAAGGTACTATCCAATGACGGAAACTTCAAAGCACTTGAAGTTGCCCGGGTAAGTGTATCTGCCAAATGCCTAAATGTAAATGTAATTTAAATCAACACGTGACATTTTCAGTCAGTATACTGTATAGAACTGCATTGCTTTATCATTCTGAAGTCTTGTAAAAGATGAATTGGGACACTGCTGGTTTCCTCTGTGTTCAGTACCTTAATTCTGTTTTTAGCTGCTGGTGAGCATTGTGACGAGAAATTGGAGCGGTGTTATTCACTTTTCTGAACAGTTGCATTAAAAATTGCAATCCAATCCAAAAAACTTTTTATCCATGCACTCCATGGAGTAGAAAAAAAACTCTCCAGGGTCACCTACACACTTTATAAGTGTTTCTTACACACAGTTGTCTCAGACATCCACACACACATGCACACACATAGGCAGTTCATGCCCACCCACTGTATAAACACTCTTCTGAATCATGAATGTGAGACTCCATAGTTTAGCCTCATTTAACCAGATTCAAGTCATTAGCTAATTACTAAGGTCTTAAAAGGCTGCTTTAAAAAAGCTTACACAGTCAACATTACACATTTGGGAAAGTAGGTGCAAATTTTAAGAACAATTTTATGTGGTGATATTCAGGTCCCAGTGATTGACCACCATGTTACTGTTAACCTGTGGTTTTCATAGAATGCACGCCTGGGACGAATCGTCAACCTGGTAATAACTGTATTTTTTGCATTTGGTTTTCGTGTTTGGCTGAGGGAAGTCCTGTGTTCTTTCTCTCTTTAAGATTCTCAAGATGTTACTCAGCACAGCCATTCGTTACAGCAGTAACCTGGTCTGAACCTGGCAGCCAAACACTTCCTGACACTGATACTTCCTCTGACCTTCAGCCTGTGCCAGACACACACACACACACACACACACACACACACACACACACACACACACACACACACACACACACACACACACACACACACACACACAGCAGCAGCAGCAGTATAAGGCAAACATGCTTATCGTACTGTTGTTTCCTGGCTGTTTTTGATCCCTGATTATTCCCCTAACCATGCAGCAGCAGCATTACTTGCAGCAGTAACCTCACTATACTGTATGTTTGAGCTGTTAGACTGCACAGCGAATATGGAGCTAAGGCTACTGAACTCATCTGAAATCAGCAAAATTTGAGGAAAAACCGAGAGTGACATGATACTAAGGAGAACATGATGCCAGAGCTATGCTTCAACCACTGCCAATCTAGGGAGGAAAGAACAGGGACACAGATAGCTTGTTGATGGCAGGAGATGAGGTTGGATTTCATCTGCTAGGCCTAAGGGAGCAGACCCGTGCTGGGGGCAGAGCAAGGTGACGTGTGTTTAATGCTTGCTGGTGTCATGTGGTTCGCTCTTTAATTCCCTAAGACACTTTCTTTCCAGATTGGAGAAAGTTGATCAAGCAGCAAACACATTTCAGCAGGATTACTACACTGTATTACAACATCATACAGTACAAATGTCTGGGAAATTAGATTGATAACCCAGTGGTAAAATTTCACTATGATCTCACTCATTATTATTTCTCATCAAATTTTCTAATTTGTCAAAATCAAATTGTCATCCTTTTTATTTTTTAAGTCATGGCAGGGTCTGTAGGTCACATGGCTATCGATAATCAAGAGTATTGTGTATGTGCCTGATCAGTTTGTGTATTTAGGGTCTGGATGTTCAGTAGGTCTTGTGTTTGTTGTTTTTGACTGTAGTTCTCTGATATAGTTTGATTTTTATAGTATAGTATTATGCTCCATCATAATACTTTTATTTATAGTTTCCCTGTTATAAAGTGTCCATGTCCATGCTTGTATGTTTCACAATGCTTATTAAAGAAGAATGTGCACTTGTATCCCATTTGCCATTAATTCTAGACAGAATGCAAGACCATAAAGTGGATACAGCAGACATCTTCTGCCAAAGGAGGTTTGGAAGCAGATTAATAAGATGAGAGGCTTCTGTAGGTCTTCAGAGAGATGACGAAGCAACCTTCTCATCCAAGTTTCTGCCAGAGACTGACGGGACAGCCTCACAAGTGACATGAACTGAGGTCAAGGTCAATGTGGCCACCTGGCAATGTTGCCAAGGTAAGAATATTGCTCTGCCACCATTGCCCCTTAAGGACATCACTCCACTGTACTGCTTTGCTTGGCCTCAATACCTCTACTGCTTCATGGTGTACAGTGGTGTGAAAAACTATTTGCCCCCTTCCTGATTTCTTATTCTTTTGCATGTTTGTCACACTTAAATGTTTCTGCTCATCAAAAACCGTTAACTATTAGTCAAAGATAACATAATTGAACACAAAATGCAGTTTTTAAATGAAGGTTTACGTTATTAAGGGAGAAAAAAACTCCAAATCTACATGGCCCTGTGTGAAAAAGTTATTGCCCCCCTTGTTAAAAAATAACTTAACTGTGGTTTATCACACCTGAGTTCAATTTCTGTAGTCACCTCCAGGCCTGATTACTGCCACACCTGTTTCAATCAAGAAATCACTTAAATAGGAGCTACCTGACACAGAGAAGTAGACCAAAAGCACCTCAAAAGCTAGACATCATGCCAAGACCCAAAGAAATTCAGGAACAAATGAGAACAAAAGTAATTGAGATCTGTCAGTCTGGTAAAGGTTATAAAGCCATTTCTAAAGCTTTGGGACTCCAGCGAACCACAGTGAGAGCCATTATCCACAAATGTGGTGAACCTTCCCGGGAGTAGCCGGCCGACCTAAATTACCCCAAGAGCGCAGAGACAACTCATCCGAGAGGCCACAAAAGACCCCAGGACAACATCTAAAGAACTGCAGGCCTCACTTGCCTCAATTAAGGTCAGTGTTCACGACTCCACCATAAGAAAGAGACTGGGCAAAAACGGCCTGCATGGCAGATTTCCAAGGCGCAAACCACTTTTAAGCAAAATGAACATTAAGGCTCGTCTCAATTTTGCTAAAAAATATCTCAATGATTGCCAAGACTACAATACCTTGTGGAACGACGAGACAAAAGTTTAACTTTTTGGAAGGTGCGTGTACCGTTACATCTGGCATTTCAGAAAAAGAACATCATACCAACAGTAAAATATGGTGGTGGTAGTGTGATGGTCTGGGGTTGTTTTGCTGCTTCAGGACCTGGAAGGCTTGCTGTGATAGATGGAACCATGAATTCTACTGTCTACCAAAAAATCCTGAAGGAGAATGTCCGGTCATCTGTTCGTCAACTCAAGCTGAAGCGATCTTGGGTGCTGCAGCAGGACAATGACCCAAAACACACCAGCAAATCCACCTCTGAATGGCTGAAGAAAAACAAAATGAAGACTTTGGAGTGGCCTAGTCAAAGTCTTGACCTGAATCCTATTGAGATGTTGTGGCATGACCTTAAAAAGTCGGTTCATGCTAGAAAACCCTCAAATAAAGCTGAATTACAACAATTCTGCAAAGATGAGTGGGCCAAAATTCCTCCAGAGCGCTGTAAAAGACTCGTTGCAAGTTATTGCAAACGCTTGATTGCAGTTATTGCTGCTAAGGGTGGCCCAACCAGTTATTAGGTTCAGGGGGCAATTACTTTTTCACACAGGGCCATGTAGGTTTGGATTTTTTTTCTCCCTAAATAACAGAACCCCTCATTTAAAAACTGCATTTTGTGTTTACTTGTGTTATCTTTGACTAATAGTTAAATGTGTTTGATGATCAGAAACATTTTGTGTGACAAACATGCAAAAGAATAAGAAATCAGGAGGGGGGCAAATAGTTTTTCACACCACTGTATGTCGATCCCCTCTCTTGCAATATCCAAAATTTTCTTTTCTTCTCTTGATTTATTAGAAATATCTCTAACAGCTTTGGCTTTGTAGGCGCTGGTGCCTTGCTTTCAAATGACATAAAATCTAAGCCTGAAGTCTGAGTTAACACTTTAGATCAATAGAAAAAAGTCATGGGTCCAAATGTACCCTATTCTAAAGTTATGTGTTCATTAGAGTAAGAAGGGGAGTGCATGAATATAAGCATAGTACCCTCTATACAAGCCTCTGCAGGCAGTGTAATGATCAGACATTGCTTGAGTTGGTGAGAGCTACTGTAATGCTCAGCAACATAACGAGCCAATGCAATGAAGTCAGCTGACTACCTGAGTGTACTGAATGACCAGGTTGTCCAATCGGTTTTTCCATGATGGCATGGCCATACTTCAGGACTAAAACTGTGAAAGAGCAGTTCTGGAAGCATTTCCTCACAAATTTGGTCACTACAATGTATGCCATTATCAAAACTAAAAGTGATCAAAATGTTAATGTGCAACATTTTTAATTCTTTTTTTGGGCAAGGGATGAATATTGAAATCTCTCAAACTACACTATACATTATATCTAGCTCTCTTTATCTGTGTCCATGGTGTATTGTTTTATACACTGTATTATACATTGTATTACATCTACTGATGATGCCTACCCAATAACCAGGTTGCCTGTGTGGGACGTGGATGTATTTACCAATCTTTCTTAAGCAGTTCTTTGCATTTCATGAAATGAAAAAGAGTCCTGGTAAACATGAAACAAGTGACCCTGAAGCTAGCTAGCAATAGTGGCCTGGTAACCACTAATGCCATGGCAACCCCAGTGCAAGGTGGCAGGAAAATGTTCCCTTTGGGGAATTATGAGGCACTGCAGCATTACTAATGATTACATCAGCACATGAGTCACCACACTGGTTTGCTCAGGTGTCAGTGGCTCCCAATGTGGAGCCATCTGTCCTCTCCTCATGGATGCTCAGCACCATGTCTTTTTGCTCCAACACCAAGCCATGACGATGCAAAAGAGAATGGGACCTTTGTTGCCATACTGCTGTGAACATCTTCAAATCTATAATCTATTCTACAAAGTATACACTAGAAATAAAAAATATATATTGTTAGAATACAATAAGCAATATTTTAATATACTCTGCAATATACAGTACAACATCATGCAGTGAGTTGTTCTAGAGAAATAATCATGATCAGGGTGGTGGAGTTACAAATAATGACCACATCGTGGATTATTACAGCAATTTGTTAAACATTCTTGAATGACATGCATGCTTTATCCATTATTTTTAATGTTTTGGAATATTTTGTAGTTTACTCTCATTATAACGGCTTCATAGCAAAAAAAAACTTAACAGCTTCACATTAAAGCTGACACTAACTGAACTCCTCTTTTAGACATATTAAATAAATGTCTTCTTGCAAGAAGTTTTATTATAGCAATTATTATGCACACTTATTGTTTGGTTTGAATGATCTGAACATCTGCTATAAAAGTCCTAGTAAATCCAGTTCTTAATATAGAAGCCATAATGCACAGTACAGTATAGCAAACACAGATTTATAGCTAGCACTTCTGTCAGAGCACTGCAGGTATTAAAAAACACCTCCTAACCAGAATCAGAAGTAAAATTTCACAGCACATGTGAAAGTATTTCAAAGCATACATAATACACATCCATAAACCCATTTACTTCCTCTATGGTATATATAATTGCGTCCAAAAAGCCTGTTACTATGTTTTATTTATTTGTCTTGTGAGACCTTGTGAAGACCAGAAATTGTGCCAAGCCATGCACGGAGCCTACTGGCACAGGCAGCCTGTACTCATCATAAGACTCGCGATTCACAGAGCATCCATTGTCAACAGGAAGCAGCCACACTGCCATCCCCCCACATCCCCTGAATAAGGGCTGGTGCACACCTCATCCTCTCAATACATAACACTGTTATTCCACCTGCATTGCATAATAATAAAGAAACAGCATGCAGCTTGCTTCAGAGGGAACATAATGATACATTTTCTTTATGTAGTGCTAATAGGTTATTCAAATCTGATCTTGCAACCAAAGCTAGTTGTTGTTTTCCATTTGTTCAGCATTTTGATCAGAGTATTACACTAGCATGGTTTCTCCTGAATCGGTGCATGTTGATAACTAAGGAAAACCGAGCCTGTGCTCTTACAGTAGGAGGCTGAATTTTGTTACATAATGGCACTGCAGTGTGTCATACTCCTGCGAGGTTTGTTTTATTATTATTATTATTTTAATGTTTGCACAACACCTTGCCTAATGCTTCCTGTGTCTAGCCCTGCAAATTCACACGCCCCTTTCACTCAAATCAGGTGGTCTATTTCAGGTTTCTTCTCTATTTCTAGACATTCTAAATGTGACCTGGGCTACCTGGTATCCCTCACAGTGATGAAGCAGCATGTAACCAACACACCTGGCATGAGTCAGATTGAATTATATATTTTTTTTCCACATAATGAAATATACTATTTATAGAGCACCTATGAACAGCACAGAAATAAATCTAAGGATTAATCATTGTCTAAAGCAAGGAGGGGAGTATGTGGGCACTCATACCATGACAGACTGGAACTGTAGACTGTCTAGTGTTCTACTGAAATCCATTTAGATTTATATATAATCAGAAATAAAAATATACATATATTTTTGCCCTTCCTTTTATATATTGCAGGAACTAAATGTTTTAACCCTTATCCTTAGAATCCTTTGAGTCCCCTTTCATGTGCAAAATATATCTAAATTCAGTTGCTTAACATCAATGCCTAACAAAGGATAATAATAATAATAATAATAACAATAATAATAATAATAATAATAATAATATATTTTTTAATTATTGATTTGATCAAAAATAGGGTTAGGGACATAGTTTAATTATATTAATCCCCACTGCCTCAAATATCTCTTGAGCAAATTAACAGTTGTGTCTTCTTGAACAAGAATCAGAATGTTGGTTGAAATTATTGCCATAATTGCTGTGAAAGACTGCACTTCACAATGAATAGGTTAGCATCAATTTGATATTTTCCCACCAAACTTGTGAACAAATGGCATTTATAACATTGCAATGAACAGTGCGGTTGCTAAGTAACTGAGCACAGGCTACTTATTTTCTTCATTCCACAGAAAATCATGCTGCTCAAGTTTGGGCAAGTTATTATTCCTCCAATGTAATGATGCTTACCTTTAACATTACATATGGTAAGTATCCCATTAAATGCCCATTAGGTTTAATGAACGCATAATGATATCTCATAAACTTACAAATATAATTTTGATGATGAATTAACTACAGCCTTTGGGAAGTACGTAAAAAATATATGAAGTAATTTATGAAACGTGAATATTAACTTCATCATGTGGATAAAATAGACACCTAAAACTTGTGTAATCAGGAATTTGTTGGTTAAATAAAAATCTACAACACTGATTAAACTTCACCTGACACTAGTAGAAGTAAAAATTAAATGGTTGCTAATTATTTCTGTTGGTTTTACCTGAATTTTACTGGACTATGCAAATTAATATGTAAAAAAAAAAAGAAAAAAAAGGAAAATTACTTAAGATGCAGTCACACGTTCAAGTGCTATAACTTGTCCAAAGTATTGAAACCTATTGTCTTGCAGAGACCATATACTTTACATTGTTATAATTACTAGGATTTAGAAAGGAAGATAAATAGAAAGAAGAAAGAAATATATTCAATTCAGTCTGTTTGTACAGAACAGCACAACAGATTGTTTCTCTTTGTAGAGTGCACACTCTAAGTAAAATCTCTTTAGGCTGTGAAGAACCCTTGACTATGAGATTTATGACCGAATGTACAATTAGGTAAACATATTTAAACGCTTTCTTAGCCTGATGCATTTCTTTGTGTTGATGCTATTTAGAAAAATACTAATCACTCTTGTATTAATGTTGTGATATCTGATCTGGCATAAACAGTCTTTTTTTTATCGAGAATTTCATCCTAATGTCTGTACTAGGAAAGTAATATTTTAAAAAGATATAAAAGTGCACGGCATAAAAGTGCTCACCACTCCAATGGAGAAGTAGTTATTGACTATGCTGTATGGCACAGGGTCTCCCTTTTCCTCCTTGTCATCAGGGGAAATGTCAATGTTCCAGCGATCCAGCACCACCTCACTACTGTGCTCAATGTCCCTGAGGAACTTGAGCAGATTTCCACCCTCATAGCCTGGAGGACAGAATACATTCATATTAGAAGACAAGTATTTTACAGGTTAACAGACAAAGCTGTAAACGACCACAAATGTCATACACACCCAATCTGCGCCCGGCACTAGGACCCGGAAGTAAGACGGGCGCAAAACCAGGAAGTATAAAGGAGGTAAACAAACGATAGCTTACCGCTCAGTCATTGAGTTCGGCCCATGTCAGCTCCAGGTATCGTTTCAGCAAACCGTGAGTACTCACATGTTGGTTCCGTTGTCTTTGCTATTGTGTGTGTATTTTTAGGACGCGGGTTAAATTTGTGTTTCTCCCTTGCTCCGTTTTTGTGAGAGTCCTTAAACTAAATCGCGTGGCGATCCTGCCTACTCGCTTCTTTCCGCGTTTGGGTTTATCCTCCACGCTACATTGGGCTAACCGCTAAAGCTACGTCTTCTGGTCACCTCAGGTTAGTCCATCTGACAGAATGACTGAGCCCTCCGCGGTAAACCCAGCGGATTATGCGAGTCTCTGCGACGTTGTAGATCAGCATGCGGCGCTAATTAATCAGCTAACCGGGGATCTCGCTTCTCTCCGCCGCGAGGTCGCTGAGCTCCGGCGGGAGAATACGGATCTCCGCGCAGCTGTTGATGGCGTCACTGCTCGATCGCACGCCGCGGGGGCCGCGGCGCCGCATCATCCCCCCCCCCCTCCTTCTGATGTTTTTCTTTCTCTCCCAGAGAAGTGGAATGGCACGGACGGGAAGTGCAGCGTTTTTCTGACAGCTCTCGATCTGGTGTTTGAGTTCAATGCCACCAAGTACTCCACCGATCGCCTTCGCATTGCTCTTCTCGTCTCGTTGCTAAAAGGGCAGGCAGCTGAGTGGGCCACGGCAGTTCTACAGGCAGATACGGACACCGCCCACTCTTACAATGAGTTCACCCACCAACTCAAACTCACCTTTGAACACCCAGCGGGCGAGGTGGAGACCGACACCAGGCTTTATCATCTGAGGCAGGGAGGATTGCCCGTGAGCCGCTATACGGCCGAATTTCGAACTCTCGCCGTTCAAACCACGTGGGGCGACGCAGCGCTCCGGACATCCTACTACGAGGGACTGGCTTCGCGAATCAAGGACGAACTAGCCGGGCGAGAGCTTCCTGCGACCCTGGAGGGCCTGATCCAATTAGCTCTCCGGATCGACCAGCGCCTCCTCTCTCGTCCGAGGCCAGCCCCTCGCACCCTGCCACCTGCATCCACCTTCGCCGTCACTACGTCACGACCTGCACCCGTCTTCACCGTCACCACTCCACGTCCCGCAGACTCCGTCACCTACACCACCCCGGGATATGTCGGTTCTCCACCTCCTGCCGTGGTTGACACCGGAGCCGGGGAACCCATGCAACTAGGACGCGCCTCCTTGACCGCTGCAGAACGGGAGAGACGCTTCCGTGAGGGGCTCTGTGCCTATTGCGGGTCAGCTACACATCACCGGGCAACCTGTCCTCACAGACCGGGAAACGCCCAGGCCCGGTGAGAGGAGAGAGATACTCGCCGGGTCACCTTCGTCTCTCCGCCATCACCACCAACTCCTCCCGTCTCACGGTTCAGGTAAACCTCCAGGTTGGCCACAAACGAGTCCGAAGTGCTGCGTTCATCGACTCCGGGGCAGCAGGTAACTTCATTGACTCTTCATACGCCAAAAAACTGGGGGTAAAACTCGAGGCGTTATCCCAGCCCGTTCGCATCACATCTGTCGACGGTCGCCCCCTCTCCACCAGCCCAATCAGCACCCGAACCGAACCCATCACCTTCTCCATCAACCAACACCATGAACAGTTAAAATTTTTCGTCACCTCCATCTCATCACCACCCATCATCCTTGGTCATCCCTGGCTGCTTCAGCATGACCCTCTAATCTCCTGGACCCAAAACCGGATCCTCCAGTGGGGTGCGACCTGCAACGAACTATGCCTACGGGCAGCGGCTGGGACGTGCTCTAGGGAGTCCGAGGCCCCCGACGTCGACACCAACGCTGTCCCCGAACCATATCGAGACCTGGCGGAGGTCTTCTGTAAACGACGGGCTACCCATCTTCCTCCTCATCGCCCCTACGACCTCGCTATCGACCTCCAACCTGGTATGGTTCCACCCCGCGGCCACCTCTATTCGCTCACCTCCACCGAGACTAAGGTGATGGAGGAATACGTCACCAACGCCCTGCGCCAAGGCACCATCAGACCATCCTCCTCACCTGCTGCCGCGGGGTTCTTCTTCGTGAAGAAAAAAGGAGGCGAACTTCGCCCCTGTGTCGACTATCGGGGGCTCAACAACATCACCGTCAAAAACCGACATCCTCTGCCTCTTACCAACTCAGCCCTGGACGCCCTCTCTGGCGCCACCATTTTTACGAAGTTGGACCTCCGGAGCGCCTACAACTTGGTGCGCATCAGAGAGGGCGATGAGTGGAAGACGGCCTTCATTACACCCACCGGACATTACGAAACCCTTGTCATGCCATTTGGACTGTGCAATGCCCCCGCCGCATTCCAACATCTAATCAACGATGTCCTTCGTGACATGCTCGGCCGGTGGGCATTCGCCTACCTGGATGATATTTTAATCTACTCAAGAACTATGGAAGAACACACCCAGCACGTCAGAGCGGTTCTCAAGAGATTACTCGCCCACCAACTGTACTGTAAGTTGGAAAAGTGCGCTTTTCACGAGCGCTCCACCACGTTCCTGGGTTTTGTCATCTCGCCCCAGGGTGTGGCCATGGACCCGCAGAAGCTAGAGGTTGTGCGTCATTGGCCCCTACCCAAGACCCTTAAGCAGCTTCAACGGTTTCTCGGGTTTGCGAATTTCTATCGTCGCTTTATCCGGGGCTACAGTACAGTTGCGGCCCCCCTAACCGCCCTGACACGTCCTTCACCCCTTCCATTTCACCTCAACCCGGCCGCCATCTCTGCCTTCCGGTCACTGTGTCACCGTTTCACCACTGCACCGATTCTCCACCATCCAGATGCCAGTCAACCATTCGTTGTAGAGGTGGATGCTTCAGATGTGGGCGCTGGAGCTATCCTCTCGCAACAAGGTCCAGATCAAAAGCTACACCCATGTAGCTTCTTCTCCAGAAAATTCAATCCCACTCAGCAGCGATACGGGGTAGGGGACCGCGAGCTGTTGGCCATAAAGTGGGCTCTGGAGGAATGGCGTCACTGGCTCCAGGGCGTCAGCGAGCCATTCATAATCTGGACAGACCATCAAAATCTCATCACCATAAAGACAATAAAGCAACTAAACCCACGACAGGCACGGTGGGCCCTCTTTTTTGAAAATTATAACTTTCACCTCTCATACCGCCCGGGGTCCAAAAACACCAAAGCAGACGCCCTCTCACGACAACTAGAGGTGGATCTTCCCCGGACGGACCCCGCGTCGGTTCTTCCCTCCACCAGGATCATCGCCCCCCTCCAACTGGACCTGGAAACGAGAGTCCGCCAGGCACAAGGTACAGAGACCGAACCGGCAGGTGTGCCACCTGGACGACTCTTCGTGCCCGAGGTGATTAGACCCGAGGTCCTCCAATGGGGGCACTCATCACCCATCTCAGGACATCCGGGCACCCGACGATCCCTCCAATTTCTTCAGCGCGACTTCTGGTGGCCGTCCATGACGAGGGACGTCCGAGAGTTCGTTCAGGCATGCCCCGTGTGCGCCAGGGCCAAAAGCTCCAATCAACCAACTCCGGGAGAACTACAACCACTCCCAGTTCCTCGACGGCCCTGGACGCACATCGCCGTCGACTTCATCACGGGCCTGCCGGCCTCCGAAGGAAAGGACACCATCCTCACAATCGTGGATCGGTTCTCTAAAACCGTGCATCTGGTGGCTCTCGCCGGACTCCCGTCAGCTAAGGAGACAGCAGAGTTGATATTAGAGCACGTAGTCCGTCTGCATGGGTTCCCCAAGGACATCGTCTCGGACAGAGGGCCCCAGTTCACAGCCCGGTTCTGGAAGGCCTTCTGCCGTCTGATCGACTCCACCTGCAGTCTGTCCTCCGGATACCACCCACAGACTAACGGTCAGACGGAGCGGACCAACCAACAACTGGAGCGCTATCTGAGATGTTTCGTAGCAGACCGGCAGCGCTCCTGGGCCCGCTACCTCATCTGGGCTGAGTTATCACATAACCTCCACATCTCCTCAGCCACCAACCTAAGTCCATTTGAGGTATGTCACGGTTTCCAACCTTCCGTGTTCAACCACCCTGAACCGGAGGTTGATGTACCGTCGGCCCAACAGTTGGTCCGCAGATGTCGGCGGCTCTGGATCACGACCAACCGGGCCATTCAACGTGCTAACATCCGTTACACCCACCAACACCGCCGTCGACATCCCCCGGGACGACTGTACCATGTAGGTGACAAGGTATGGCTTTCCTCAAAAAACCTCCACCTTCACACCGAGTCCAAGAAGCTCTCCCCCAGGTTCATCGGACCATACCGCATCACCCACAAAATCAATCCTGTCACCTACCGGCTCCAGCTGCCTGCGGCGCTCCGGATTCACCCAGTATTCCACCTGTCCCAATTCAAACCCTTCATCACCTCGCCAATGATTCCACCCACCCCCCCAGCTCCTCCTCCCCGGATCATCGACGGCGGTCCCGCCTACACCGTGCGCCGAATCCTCGATTCGCGCCCTCGGGGCAAAGGTATGCAATACCTGGTGGACTGGGAGGGCTATGGCCCCGAGGAGCGATCTTGGATCCCGGCCCGGTTCATTCTCGACCCTCAGCTAATTCGGGACTACCGTCACAGGGTATCCTCCACCCCAGGACCGTCAGGAGCCAGTCCTGGACAGGGGGGTACTGTCATACACACCCAATCTGCGCCCGGCACTAGGACCCGGAAGTAAGACGGGCGCAAAACCAGGAAGTATAAAGGAGGTAAACAAACGATAGCTTACCGCTCAGTCATTGAGTTCGGCCCATGTCAGCTCCAGGTATCGTTTCAGCAAACCGTGAGTACTCACATGTTGGTTCCGTTGTCTTTGCTATTGTGTGTGTATTTTTAGGACGCGGGTTAAATTTGTGTTTCTCCCTTGCTCCGTTTTTGTGAGAGTCCTTAAACTAAATCGCGTGGCGATCCTGCCTACTCGCTTCTTTCCGCGTTTGGGTTTATCCTCCACGCTACATTGGGCTAACCGCTAAAGCTACGTCTTCTGGTCACCTCAGGTTAGTCCATCTGACAACAAATAGTAGCACATTAACATTTTCCTGCAATCCTGACAGATTAATCACCATCTTTGCTTTGGTCATCAGCCTTTAAAAATGAGTTTAATAAGATCAAACAAAGGAATTAGAATAAACCACGATCGCCATGAGATTTGTATTGGTTGTGTCTGCATTTTCAGAAGTTGTGTCAAAAAAGATATGCGAAATGATAACTAGGTTAACACAGCTGACTTATTGCACCATCAAGAGACTGAAGTGGACAAAAAAATAAAATAAATATTTCGAAGTAAATATAGAAGTACTGCAACAGACAAGGAATCAAGCTGCAAGTTGAGGCCATTCTGTCAACACTATATGGATGATGATGTGTCTAGCATTCTCTGCCCAGAGACAGGGTCCCCAGTGTGGTTGTCTTATATTACTGTAACAGCTCTATGTTGTAGGTTGGACATAGACACTCCACCAAGGCTGAGGTGTTTTTCTTAAGGAGGGTCAAAACACTGTTACTGAAACAGGAATATTGACACTTTCCTGGCAGCCCTGTGTGTCTGGCCTTCCCTGTGATGACACCTACAGTTGAGCTCATTCTTTCTGCATGAACAGAACCCAGACCCAAGTGCCCTCACACTAAAATGGATGCAGAAATCATATAGAGTCCTTGTAAATCAATTAATAACATTAATATTAATGAATGCAAACGCTTGCATTAATCGTTTGTACATTCTCAATTTCAGGTAGTTGAATCTTAACATTTCAATAAACATTTCACCTTTGACTTGTTGCTATTAAGTATATCATACAGTACTTCGCTCTTGCCAAAGAAAAATAAATTGACTGCAGCTATCCAGTGGAAAAAACATCATTCAACAAACTCATTCACGTCAGAAATAGAGACATGATGTAACAGGGTAATTACTCCACAACCTCCACAAGTACACAACTGCCTAACAGGCTAAAATGCATTTTTACATTTTAATCCACTGTAGACAAAATGCACCTTGGATCTGACATTTTGCTCAACAGTTTTCATATTCCACATTTTCCCCTATACATACACACGGTTGCCCAAAATTATAGATCTACATGATAAATGTAGTTTAAAGTTTAATTATAGCAAACTGACAACCTTTGACTTTGCAGCACTTGTATCTGCTGAATATATACTGTATATGCACGTCTGTATGCTGAATACAAAAAAACATAATATGGGCAGACATTATGTCATCTTTTAGGTCTGATTCTATTTGATTTTCTATTGTTAATTTCAAAGCAGCTTTGGCTTTGAAAAAATTTCAGTGGCTATGGATTTAAAGTAAAAAGATCTATGAACTTGCGTGACCCTGTACGGGCTTCACATAAGGCAAACTGTAATTGTGATTATGTGCCACAATCGATTCCTCTCCTCTTATAAACGTGTAAAATCTCATAAAAAAATTAAATAATTAAACATATATATTTTTTTCTTTTATTATATTCATATTAATCATATTAGAATCATATTATCATAGAATCACAAATTTATTAGAATTATATTGGAATAACAACATGGGCAACCAGAACGGTCTTCATAAGAACACCATGAAAAAACAAAAAAATGCTTTACGCAGACATGCACACATGTGGTCACAATGTTATAGTAAACAGTATGTGTGCACGGATGTGTACAAACACCCACAATCCCGCAGCCCCCGAGAGAAGAACCACTGGCTTAGTTGTGATCACACGACGCTCGGCAAACAAAGCGTACTACTCGTATGTATGTCAATACCTCGCTCGTTTATCAAGTTAAAATTTATTTAAAACTTTTACTCATCTTGCAAAACCTTTGCAGACCAAGTTACTCACAATCAAAGATTCCACTGTACAGTAATAACAAGTTAAAATTTATTTTAAAATCTTGCAGACTGTACAGTGGAACCTTGGATCTGACTTGGTCATTTTACAGTGGTAACTTGGTCAAGAAAATAGATGAGATGAGAAAATATTTTAATTAATTTTAATTTGTTAAATTTATTTTGTCTGCTGAGTGTCATGTCATCACAACTGAGCCAATGATTCTTCTCTCTCTTGCTCTGTGGGATTGTGAGTAATTGTCTCCCATGCTCAGTCTCAGTACGTGATTCTCTGTGTGTGTGTGTGTGTGTGTGTGTGTGTGTGTGTGTGGTGTGTGTGGTGTGTGTGGTGTGTGTGTGTGTGTGGTGTGTGTGGTGTGTGTGGTGTGTGTGTGCGTGTCTGTGTGTTTTGTGTCCACAAAGCTTTTAAAAGGTAAAGTGCAGGTTAACTAGTTTTATTTTTACTTTACATTTTGTATTAGCTATTTTTCATATCACTGTTTTTGGACTGTCGAACGAATAATTTTAGTTTCCATTATTTCTTATGGGGAAATTCGCTTTGATATATGAGTGCTTTGATATACAGTATAAGCACACTTCCGGAACTCAATGCTTATGCTTGCAATCCAAGTTCTAACTGTAATACAGAACATGTGTGTGCCAAAGAAGCTACTTCTTAAGTTTATGAAACATAAAGGTGATCAATCTTGCTTAACAATTTAGCATTTTAGAATAATGCACATTTTAGAATAATGCACTCCTATCATTCATGAAGTTTCAAGTTTCATCTGAATGACAATTAAGATCATTGAAAGATTTTAATTTTAAAAAGTTACTGACACCACATAAAAGGGCACGAAATTGTATTTAGCAAATGTGTTTCTTTTTATCTGATAAAAATATAAATGGGTATGCATGTTTACAAAAAACAAAGCATGGATAGGGAGAAAAAAAGCATAAAGTGGTATGAAAAATCGTGTTATATGATTCACCCTGGTGAGACACTTTTTACCATCAATTCCATGTTTTGGCCGTGAGTATATTATGCCTGTTTTTATACCATATCAAGGCCAGTAAGTGGTTTTCATTTTCATTATATGACTTAAATCTGATAAATGTGATTAAATCTAAGATATGAAGTAAAATGAAAAATTTATGAAATAAACAAAATATTACTTAGGTACAATAATTTAAGTAAAAACTTTAGGCTTAAAAATAAACTGAATAGTTTTGCAGTAGGAAATACCTCCCAATCCACAAACACATATAAAGGTGACTCTCACCTCCACCCCAGCGTAGGCAGCGTGCCAGGTCATTCCCAGTACCTAGCGGTAGGATGGCGACAGGAGGGTGGCGGGAAAAATTAGCCTTATCTGGAGAAGGGCACAAAAGTGAGAAAACAATGCAAATAATACAAAAGCACTTTGTAGTCTGAGAATTCACAGTATTTACAGTAAAAAGCAACATATACTGTATATATACTAACAATACACTCATTACAGAGGTAAAAGGTATGCTGATTTTCAATTATTTTTATTTCCCTATACATAAATGAAATTATGTTAGACAGTAAAGGTCCACAAAAAGCATGACATACATAATACAAGTCAAATAGGCAAAAGAAACTAGATATCTGGGTCCCTTTTATTTATTCCAGTGGGGTGGGGCAATGTTTGCAATTTTTACATTTGCTGATTGTTCTAGGGTGTCTCTCTGTCCTGCAGTTTGCATGGAGCCTACTGAGATCCTGCTTTTGTTGATACTTCATTGATTTATTGCCTAACCACAGGGATTAACCGTTGTCTACAACCAGAAGCTATTTTCTAATGCATGTTAAACTCATGTGAGTGAGGAGTTTGCAGAAACTCCAGAGAGCTGATCGAGGATCAGGTTGATTTAATTAAAAGTCAGTTTTTGCCATTAAAGGAGCAATGAAGGTGCTCTTAAATCAGCACTCAGGCTACTTCAACAAAGTTGGCTTTCTCCTGCTCTTCTACTAATGGACACTCACTGGCTCCCATGAGAATAACAGTTCAAACCCACCGATCCAGTATCAGATGCAACTGATTCTAAATCAGCACTTAATGGCAGTGTCTATCACTCCCCACACTGGCTCCTCTGTAATGCTTACCCATTAACATCAGCATGGTTGTCAGTGGGGGGAAAGACAAGCCATTATCTCTTCACTGCTATCCACCACTCAGTCATATAAAAGAAGTCACAGATGAATGTACACACTTCCTAGGTAATTTATGAATTTATAATCCTTTCAGAAGCCCATTAAATGCAGCTACAATTGTATGTCCAAGTTCCTCAGTGAGTCCTGCATTTGTTCCAGTCTAGCCCATTGAGCTTTAACATTTAAATAATTGGATATAGTTAAAATATCTGTGGTAAAACTTGTGAGACACAATATTTTAGTTCACTCCAGATAATATAAGGTCAATTAACCAATTTAAGAGCGGTAGACTAATGATCAAAAATCTGTCATTGTTAGGCCCTTGAGCAGAGTCTTAACTGTGAAATGCTTGGCTCAGTGGTAAAATGATTTAAATAAAAGCACCTGCTAAATTAAAAATCTTCAAAACGACACTTACCAATGCAATCCAAGATCCAACCCACTGTTCCATCACCTCCACAGGCCAGTACTCTGAAGTCAGGCACATCACGAAAGAAGTTTAAACTGGAAGGCAAAAAATCAGAAGATCAAGCAAAAGACGGTTAATTTGTTTTCACATGGCCCTGAAGAAATGATATGTCCTGGGACTGGCACTGAGAGCAAACTGACTTGTGCACCAACAAAAGTTTGATTAAGCCCTGCTCTTTAGCGAGACAACTGGAGATATTGATTTTATGTAAAAAACAGTGAATCAAATACAAACCGGATTCCAAAAAAGTTGGGACACTAAACAAATTGTGAATAAAAACTGAATGCAATGATGTGGAGATGGCAAATGTCAATATTTTATTCAGAATAGAACATAGATGACAGATCAAAAGTTTAATCCGAGAAAATGTATCATTTTAAAGGAAAAATATGATGAATCAAAATGTCATGGTGTCAACAAATCCCAAAAAAGTTGGGACAAGGCCATTTTCACCACTGTGTGGCATCTCCCCTTCTTCTTACAACACTCAACAGACGTCTGGGGACCGAGGAGACCAGTTTCTCAAGTTTAGAAATAGGAATGTTCTCCCATTCTAGTCTAATACAGGCCTCTAACTGTTCAATCGTCTTGGGCCTTCTTTGTCGCACCTTCCTCTTTATGATGCGCCAAATGGTCTCTATAGGGGAAAGATCTGGACTGCAGACTGGCCATTTCAGTACCCGGATCCTTCTCCTACGCAGCCATGATGTTGTGATTGATGCAGAATGTGGTCTGGCATTATCTTGTTGAAAAATGAAAGAGAAATGACGTCTGGATGGGAGCATATGTTGTTCTAGAAGCTGAATATATTTTTCTGCATTGATGGTGCCTTTCCAGACATGCAAGCTGCCCATGCCACACGCACTCATGCAACCCCATACCATCAGAGATGCAGGCTTCTGAACTGAGCGTTGATAACAACTTGGGTTCTCCTTGTCCTCTTTGGTCCGGGTTGACATGGCGTCCCACATTTCCAACAAGAACTTCGAATCGTGACTCGTCTGACCACAGAACAGTCTTCCATTTTGCCACACTCCATTTTAAATGATCCCTGGCCCAATGAAAACGCCTGTGCTTGTGGATCTTGCTTAGAAATGGCTTCTTCTTTGCACTGTAGAGTTTCAGCTGGCAACGGCGGATGGCACGGTGGATTGTGTTCACTGACGATGGTTTCTGGAAGTATTAAAGAGCCCATTCTGTGATTTCCTTTACAGTAGCATTCCTGTTTGTGGTGCAGTGTCGTTTAAGGGCCCGGAGATCACGAGCATCCAGTATGGTTTTACGCCCTTGACCCTTACGCACAGAGATTGTTCCAGATTCTCTGAATCTTTGGATGATATTATGCACAGTTGATGATGATAACTGCAAAGTCTTTGCAATTTTTCGCTGGGTAACACCTTTCTGATATTGCTCCACTATCTTTCTGCGCAACATTGTGGGAATTGGTGATCCTCTACCCATCTTGGCTTCTGGGAGACACTGCCACTCTGAGAAGCTCTTTTTATACCCAATCATGTTGCCAATTAACCTAATTACTGTTAATTGCTCTTCCAGCTCTTCGTTATGCTCAAATTTACTTTTTCCAGCCTCTTATTGCTACTTGTCCCAACTTTTTTGTGATTTGTTGACACCGTGAAATTTGGAATCAACATATTTTTCCTTTAAAATTATACATTTTCTCGGATTAAACTTTTGATCTGTCATCTATGTTCTATTCTGAATAAAATATTGACATTTGCCATCTCCACATCATTGCATTCAGTTTTTATTCACAATTTGTTTAGTGTCCCAACTTTTTTGGAATCCGGTTTGTAGGATGACTTCATACTACATTTCAGAAGAGTCAAATAATTGCTCAAATGTACTTTTTCCAGCCTCTTATAGCTACTTGTCCCAACTTTTTTGGGATTTGTTGACACCATGACATTTTGATTCACCATATTTTCCCCTTAAAATGATACATTTTCTCAGTTTAAACTTTTGTCCCGTGATTTATGTTCTATTCTGAATAAAATATTGACATTTGCCATCTCCGCATCATTGCATTCAGTTTTTATTCACAATTTGTTTAGTGTCCCAACTTTTTTGTAATCCGGTTTGTAGAAGAAACATTAAATCAATATGGAAAACGTATGTCTATGAGGAAATGAAGACGTAATCTTGAACGTAATCAATATAAATGTGGCAGATATAAATAAAGGCAAGACAAATGCGGATATAAGCATATTGTGACGGCTGTTTAAAAGGCATTGTATTTTGACGTTGAGATGCAAGCAGAAAACAAACAGGAAATCTGTATCCATAATACATTAAATTAATTTTCTTCTGCACAAACTCAGCCAAGCACAAGTCTCCTCACTCTTTGTATCCTGGTAGAAGAAATTTATGAGCTCCAAGGTCCTGACAACAGAAAAGCTGAATCTTACTGTAGCTGCTCAATAAAAATGTCTAAAGGTATGACATGAAGCGCAAAGTTATTGAGATTTTTCATGTAAATCTGAAGCATGGCTCTCATGCAAAAATCATGAGATCTTGATTGCTTCATTTATATAAACAATGCTTGTTGTTAATACAACCACTTTTTTTTGTTGCAATATTTATATTTTAATCTATAGTTTCCGTTGTCATGTGCTGCCCTACTTTATTGCATGAGCAGTTTTTTTTATCTCTCTATTCTCTGATGGTTTTTTCAAATTGAGCACAGCTCTGGTCGTGACTTTGTGTGTATGTGGCGTGGTGGGGGGTAGCATGTGGGAGAGAATGGGTTGGCTGCTCTTCTGTGTTACAACTTCACCTTTTGTTCTTGTTTTTTTTTCGTGAATGAAAAGCCCTGTTAAACAGCTCACTCAGAGGTACAGAACGTACTGAAGCGTAACATGTGTGCGTGTGTCAGTGTGTGTAAGTGGGGACGCATGGGTTCATGCTCCTGTGAAGTACACTACTATGCTAATGTGTCACACATGCAAAACTATGAGTAACTTAGTACCATATGATGACAAATTAGCTCCGACAATATTCAGAGCAGCACACATCTTCATAATCACATCTCTATACCAGATGCTTTGAATTAGTCATTAGAAAGTAGTTATCTTTATTGCTACAGATGATCCATCACTTGTCCGTCAGATGAATGTATGTCCCTGACTCATATTCCATATTCCAAACATGATTAACCTTCTCCAAGAAGGAGGATTCAAACATGTTTTTTTTCTTATTTCTGCCAACATTGTATCACCTGATAATTAAAGATACTGTAACAGAAGGCCACCTCATAGATCGAGGGTTTACAGGTCTATTCTACTCTGAATTACTGTCTGTGTGTTATTTTACATTCGCTCCCCACGTCACCTCTGTGTTCTCTGGTTTTCTCTTACCTCCCAAAAACCTATCGGTAAGTGAATTTGCTTCTCTTTGCCCCTTAACACATAAATGTGTCCATGTGTTCATGTAGTGCCCTGCAAAGGACTAGTGTTTCATCCAAGGTGAATTCCCACTTTATTCCCGAGTGTTTCTGGGATAGGCTCCAAATCAACCTCATTCTTCTATAAAGGTCAGTGTATTACTGCATTTTTGATATTTCTGGAAAACTGCTGCGCTGAACTACACCTAACGTTTAGTCCATACCTTGTGTAGTGTACACAAGACTACAAGGTTACAGTGTGCAGCACATTTACAAAATAATGATGGAATTCAATTCCATGAAATTCCATTAAGAAAAAAACTGAGAATACTTTGGAAGACTCTGAAAAGAGGAAACAAGTATCCTCTTTGGTTGGGTTTGTGTCAGTTACTTATTTGCGTTGAGTGCAGAGGTTAATTTCCTTGGGACAGGTGGGTGTTTTTACGAGTTAGCCTTGAGACAGGCAAAAGTGATGGTCTTGCAGTTTTACTGGAAATTAAAAGCTAGAAACACCTAATCCTGTTTGAAATGTTTAGTCAAACTCTTTTTTACTACCAGTGCCTATACTTTGTGGTGCTTGAAAAAGACAATTACACAATACAGAACTTTACCACTGCTTTTGAAATTTGCAGACGACACTACGCTCATTGGACTCATCCAAGAGGGTGACGAGTCTGCTTATCTAAAGGAGGTGGAACGCCTGGTGCCCTGGTGCAGTCAGAACAACCTGGATTCTGATTCTGTGAGCCACAGTCTCAGTGTGTCTGCTTAAGATGCTCTTTGACCAAGTTGGTTTTGGTTGATTTTAGATCAACAGAAGTGCAGAGAGATATGACAGGGTGTATTTGCCAAAACATGGCATCAATGTTCCAAAGGCCTTCAACACCAAAGAATTAATGATATCAAAAGCATGGGTAAATCAATAGTGAGTGATGATACATGATTTCTCTAAACAGAGGAAACACAGTTTTCAATATAATGCTCTCTCAAATCACAGGACAGAGTTTTACCCATAAATCCTGAAATATATGTACACATTAGTTTTTTTTTTATGCAATTGGCTTAACTGTTTGAACCAGTGTCAGTATATGCTGAATGGGGAAGGAAAGACAACATTGTTTTTAATCACTTTTTAATTATTACCATTGAAAGAAAAGTTATATATCTGACACTTTGTTGTAGGCCTATTAAATATTTTTTCCCCTTTTCTTACAACTGAAAATGCCAGTTTGATGATTTATGTTGTTGGCGGCATGCATAATAAATACAGTTCTGATGCAACTTGTTCAAAGAAGTCGTTTAACACATTCTTTGATATTTGATATTTTAGTATTTTGCATGAATGAAGTCAAAACATGTTCTATTTTCATTGTCATTTCTATTTATATTTCAAGACATAAAGTTGAAAAAAAAAATTATAAGTTGTGATGTTACTAATATGAGATGTGTGTGTGTGTGTGTGTGTGTGTGTGAGGGAGGGTTCTGGGTCATCAGCTAACAATGGATTAGGGTTGGGGTAAGATCTTTACCTAAAGTAGCAGACTCACTACCCATATAAATGATGGTCACTAAATGATGGGCTTTAGAAAAGATTTCACAAAAATACTCTTACTATTCCTTCAAAAGTCCATGTTCTGGGTTTATTTCTGGTGACTTACCCTACCATGGGTCCTCCACGATCTAGACTGTAAACCTGTCTGGGGTTGAGCAGATACTGAAACTTTCGTAATACCCTGAGAAAAACAGACAGCGGTGAATTAGTTAGTCAGTAGACAAAATGATAGATTCAAACACACAACAAACACACAGACAGTTAAGTAACTTTCAGTATCTGTGACAAGTAGGAATTAGTGGAAATGACAAATGAGATGTCTGCTATGCCCTTCACTTTTATTTTTGAGCACACATTACTCCTTTCCACTGTGGCTTAGTGGTTAGCACTGTGGCCTCGTGACTCCAGGCTCTGGGTTTGATTCCCGCCTCAAGTCTGTGTGCATGTAGGGTTCCTCCCATAGTTTTAGGCTAATTGGCATTCCCAAATTGCAGATAGCGTGTGAGTGAGTGTGTGTGCCCCGTGATGGATTGGCACTCCATCCAAGGTGTACCACGCTTCGTGCCCTAAGTCTCCTGGGATAGGCTTCAGGCCTCCCGCGACCCTGTATACAGGATTAAGCAGTACACATGATGAGTGAGATGATGACTACTACTTTCTGTTTCTCAGTAGTGTAAACTAGGGGAGGGAGAGAGCAAGAAAGAGTGCGAGCGAGCGACAGTCTGAAAGTCTAAAGCACATCATGCAAAAAGCTTTTAGTCTGGAGCACTGCTCGTTATGTTGAGAAAAGCGATAATCCGAGCACTTACAATCATTTAAAACACCATTCTTTCACTTTGAAAGAATATAAGGGCAGTCATGAGTCTAAACCTTCCCAGCTAGCTTTCACAGCACTGAAGACTGTTAAGACCATGGAAAAAGTACAATGGGCACTGAATGTGATTCAGAGATGACCACTTCATCGACTTATTTGCATCAAGGGAACAGTTCAAATCGTGTTCTTTTTTGGATCTGGGGCAGTTAACACGTCTTTGTGTGAGCTGGTGTCTAATAATAGGGAATAATCGGGCCATTATTGGTATTTATAAGTGCGTTGCTATGGTGACGCTCCTGCTGGATCCCAAATTGGTCCCTCGGCAAACTGAGAATGTGTGGTGGGCGGCGTGAGCTGTAACAACACCTACATTCATCCTTCTTGAACAGAAGCACTGCCTCCTGTTTGCTTTGATGATATTTAGAACAGAGTGACACGCAGGAACAGCAGAATACACATGGTAGAAACGCTGGACATGCACATGATGATTACAGAAAGTGGAAATGCTGGCCACTGACAAATCGATTTTTGTTAGGACACTCAAGTCCTAAAATCACTTAAATAAAATTATATAAAATCGTATGACACAGAAAAATATTGCATGTTCAGGTGTAAAATGGTGGTCAGGTAAATAAATAATTTCCACAACAATACATGAAATAGTCAGTGGAACAGAAACATCCCACACCTCTCGCCCTGTCGACCACCACTCTTCGGATTCACCAGCACAAGTAGAGGATGTGTTCCTGGAAGAGGGGTGATCTGTAAATGCAAAGGAAAAACTGAGAGAGTATATCCACATTATAATACAATGTCTCAGTTAAAGTGCCTGAGGCTGTTCAGAAAGATCTAGACTGGCATATGATGGCTGACCTGAAGTGCTTGACCATCTCCAGTGAACTTAAAGCACTGGTTGGAGTCATCAGGACTTGTGCTGGGGGATGACTCACCTTCTCCCCTTTTTACAACCGAGTGACGATCCTGGACAAGAGAAAAGACAAAATGTCCTAATTATGTAATAATATGATGCATGTGTTCAAACATGTTAAACACTAAATGCATGCGCTGCATCAATTAAAAGAGTGAACTGACCAGTACGACAGGGCAGATGTAAGATGGCAAAAGGGTATGGTCTTTTAGTGCTCCACCATCACAATCTGGCTTCACATGAGATGCACACTTATTATGGAGCTGCAGATAAAAATACAAATCTGCATTAAAGAGCCAGAGAATCAACAATGGCCTGAGCTAATAAAGTTTGCACCTGACTCGTACAGTGGCACAATGCTATAAAAAAAATAAAAAAAATAATAATATTTAATGTTTCCCCCTAGCACCACCTTGCTGGAAACATGTTTGTTAGAAAGGTTGTTCAAAAATGTAACCTTTAATTACCTGGACATAGGGATTAGATCCCTTAGGTTAACTAAGATTAAACAGAATAGTACAAAAGAAAGGAAATAGTGCCACCATGAGGATGGAATTGCACATTACAACATCTTAAACATGACCTACTGTACATTAAAAGTTCTCTATTAAAATAAATACTTATCCTTTAAATTTGTGCATTTGTACCATAAAACCTAAATCCTCATGTAAAATAAAATAAAGTGTATGAAATTACATCACTGTTCAAATAATTCAGATAATTTCCAATTAAGCCTAACTGCAAACTGAGCCGCTCAATGTAAAAGCAGAAATTTAATGTCAAGCTCATAATGACCACCAGACAGTGATATACACTTACAGTAATTTGACACCAAACACAATGAAGGCCAGTAAGGCCTTGGTAATACTTGATACTGCGGTGACATCGATCACACTTCGTTGGAGAATTGCCCTCCATCCATACATGCTGCATAGCCTACAGAGAGGAAAGAAGGAGCATTAAATGGACAATATATGGACATAGTGTATATGGAAATATGCACTAGACTCATGTTTTTTTAACTGAAGATACCTTTCTTTGACTACCTTTGTTGTGTAGACCAGTGACACCCTTCGTATTTTGTATTCACGTCAAATAAACAAAAAAGCACGTCTAATTTGCTTAACAGCACAAAGAAGATAGTATCAAAAGTAACAATATTACTAGACTGAAACTGCTAAAGAGAAAAAGACACATCATTGACCTGAAAATATCATTCCAATTTCTACAATGTGTTTAGTTTATTAAAATATTCAATATTATCTAACAAATTAACATTAATGTGCAAACTAACATAAAGGAGCAATAAAAAATAATAATAATCTTGCGTTAAACAAATCTTTTGCTTATGTTAAACATAGTTTCTGTAAGAATCAACTTCAAAAGTCTTTAATTGAATCAGTAAGAAAAATTAGAGGTTTCCTGTGCACTGTAAGCTGTGCTATGTGATATACACCACTCCCTATCCGTTTGTTCACACAGCTACTTGTAACTAAAGACAGAATGTTCTTATAACCTTCATGACAAATTTATTACAGCTTAGATATGATGCGCAGATACATATGGAGATACAATATGGAGCCGTTAGTGAGTTCCATATATTATGATAATATTGTCAGGGCTATGCTGTGTTAAAGGAGGGACACTCTTTTTTAAACAGTTGCCATACTTCCATGTGGCATAACATAGTATAGTATTGCAAAGTGTTGTACAGTGGTACCTCGACATATGAATTTAAACCCGTCTGGGAGGAGAGTTCAAAAGGCAAAATTTTGTATTTGTCCCATAGGAAATAAAGTAAATACAGATAATTCGTTCCATCCACCAACAATATTACCAATTTCCAACACTATAATCATACTTTTGCATATAAAAATAATCAAAGCATTTAGAAAAGACATAAAATATGAAATAAATAGACATTAAACCTCAATTAACCTTAATTCATGATTCCTCTTGGCACCAGTTGCTTTAAAAAAGAAACTGAAAGTGGCTATACTTGCTTAAGTTTTTTTTACTTGCTACTGTTCTTGCTAACATTCTTGGGACATATGGTGCTGTGACTTCACAAAATTTTGCTAAAAAAAAAGGAAAAAATGTAAATGTAAATTTGCTTCGCTTGGATTTCCACTGACGTAAACAAGATTTGAATGGCTTAACGTACGCACTTTGGTTCGTCTTGGTTCGGTTCCTCATATGAAAAAAATGTTTTGCATGCCGAGGCAAATTTCTTACAAAATTTCAGAACTCATAACATGGGCGTTTGTATGCTGCGGTAAATATAGTGCAGTATAGTATAGTATAGTATAGTACAGTGCAGTATGGTATATTCCAGTTTCCGTACCATCCTCTGAATAAGTCTTTGAGGGAATTTCAGGAAACCCCATATTTCTTCCTATATTTACTCTGACATCGCTTAAGCAAATTGGTGACTCATCATCAGCCTGATGAGAAATCGAGTGACTGAGTAAATACAGCATTAAAAAGCGTGATGGCTATCTGGTGCCTACCTTATCAGTCCGACTCAGGGGCATCTTGGCGTGTCCGAAGCTCTATATACTGAGGAGCAACAACTGTCTGTTGTTTCGTTCAGATTGCTTCATTATTACAGAATATTGGGGCCTCTTTTGAGAGAATCACCCGGTATAGTATATATGAGTACACTAGCAGACTTGTGCCAGATTGTAAAAGCATGTACGCGTGCATAGCATGTCTGGTTTACTCACATTGGTGTGTCTGCGGGACTTGGCATAGGTGCTGATGCAAGCAGCAATATCTTTGGACACACAGCGCTCATGGACTGTGTACTTGCATACTGTCAAAAAAGAGTTGATTGGGAAAGTTACTCATGTCCACAAATAGTTCAGATTATTCTCCTATGTAATTATATGTACAGGTGTCAGGTAAATGAAATGAACAAGCAAAGCTCTTTTATAGTGGATATGGGTGCAATAAAAGTCCATAAATTGATAGAAAAAAGATTTTAATCCTCCAAAATATTTCCTGACTATCTCCTCTGCACATTGCTGTTAGAGACATTTACTGGTTTGAGGAGACATTTAATGATTATGACAGTATTACAGAATGCAAGATCAGGTACTTACGTGCGCAGCAAAGGCCTTGTTTGCGCACTCCTAACAGCATAGTGTGACAGTAGTTGCAGTATGCTGGCTTGTTGAAGTGCTTCAGTCTCCATACATGCTGCCCATCTTCTTGTACATTCTGAGAACAGACGTTTGAAATACTGCATGTGAGAAGAGAATGGAAGGAATCAATCGCAGCTACCACAAATACCTGAACGTTTTAAAGTTCACTACTTAGCCCTCGGTTCAGCTAGATTTACAACATTAGTATCAAAAGGACACATACAGTATATACATAAAGAGAATCTGGCGTACCGTCTCCATACCCAGCAGTACCAGCAAGGGGATAGTAGTCATTCCCCCTCTGATCCACTCTTCTAATGTGACTGTTCCATCATGGTCATAGTCAATTTCCTCCATCATCTCCTTCAAGATCTACAGCAAAAGTATGCATACATGTACGTGTACTGAAGCACGAATAACACGCTATAAAGTGTACTGTGTCATCATACATCATACAACCTTTTCTCTATATGGACTGATTTTTTTTTTTGTGCAAAATATGCTTTGTCGAAACGTAAGTTACTATACTTATGATTAGATATGTGACTTTTTTTTTTATTTATCTAATGATTATTGATAGTACTCCTGAAAACACATTTTTCTTATAAATAAAATCGGTCTACACTGAGCAACAATGTTATAGCTAAGTGCAAAAGTTTGGGCACTTCTTTGAGGATGAAATTAAATAATGGGGGTGACAATATTAATAAATTTTTTTATATAAATATACTCTATTCCTGTAGGTTGTACATCTACCTTCAACCTCTTTTGTGTCATTTTGATCTAGTGTTAACATTCTCATTGACACATTTTTCCCTAACTCAGCCAGATATCATACACAGCCCTCCACATCTAAATCAAATATAGATTTCAGGAACTTCATGGCTAAAACAATTTTTGCATCTTTTGTATGTCTGTACTGTATATTAAACTAAACAGACATTTAGGACAAACCTTTTTAGAAATAAAATACAAATTGATAAATTGTAAAGTTGTACACTTTTCATTTCATTTAATAACAATGAAGAACAGACATTTTGCAGTAGACTATAAACACATAAACTTAAAATACATGGTTGAGCTTACCGGTTTCAGCTCTGTTGAGTCCCATTCCAGGTATTCTGCTACATGGACCATCTGATTGATGATACGGTCTAGTTCCTAAGTGAATATTTATGCCACAGTTAAATCAAGTTTAATATTTAATGATAATAAATGCACTATGCAGACTGAAACCACTCCATCTCGGAATGATCGTGGATTTCTATGCAAGATTTCCTGGCAGGCTTCTTTAAATATCTAGTGAAACCAGACATATTATTCTCTGAGTTTTCCTTTCTAAGTTGCTGCTTTCAAATGTTAAAAGAAGGAGGTAAGGATTAAACTCAGATGATGCTGTATATAGTAATCCATGAATAAAATTATGAAAATATACCCTAGCAGTTCTATAGAACCAAAATGACTGCAGAATAATAAATGAGTTTAATGTAGAATCGAACAATTGTATCTGACTTACTGAGCTGTCCAGCAGGCCATTGCCATCTGTGTCATACAACCGGAACATGACTGCAGAGAGAGAAAAGCAAGAGCAAGGAGAGGTAAGAGAGCCTATCCTGTAAATGTTAGGGAATTCATTAACCCATAGGCCACATGTGGAAAAGATGGGCGCTCCCTTAGCCTGACAAATATATAACCTTAAACACTAATTTCTATACTGCTTTATCTTGTATTCAGGAGCCTATCCCAGGGCACTAAGGGCATGAAGCAGGGATCCAATTCATCATAGGGCACACGCGCACACACACACACACACACACACACACACACACACACACACACACACACACACACACACACACACACACACACACACTACAGGCAATTTGGGAAACCCACCAAGCACAGGAGAGAAAATAAAACTCCATGCCCACAGATGGGAATCAAACCCAGAACCTGGAGGTGCAAGACGACAGTGCTAACCACTATGCCACCATGCCGCCTAACCTTAAATAATGTATTAAATAGTTGATTCATACCTCTAAAGCTTTAAATCTTTAAATCTTAATGAAAATTTGCGGTATCTGATTTGCTAGGAATCTTGTTTAAACTTGTGTGTGTCCAGCATATTAGTGTTGGGCCCTTAACACTGTCTGCTCCGAGGTGACCCTGCACTCTGACCCCAGCATCCTAATAAGAAAGTAAAGAATTACACTGTGCTAGGATGTAGGTACAGATCCTCTTAAATCACTATCATATATTATCACTCTATCGCATTATAGCAATCATTATATCAGTTTCCTATCACCTACATTACGTTTATCAGAAACATGAACATATTAGATACAATTATTGTGAACTGTGGCAAGAAACTTGTGGAGCACAGCAAACCTAAAAAAAATGTAAAAAGACAAAGACAATTAGAAAGCCAGAAACATAACTACAATGCTAAACAGGACAGAAACGCTACTCAGATATAAACATAATGAGGAACAAAGTCTAACATTTGCATGTGATAACATGTAGCTCTCATTGAGTTGTGGGTAGTACAATCTAACACCTTCCTGGGATTTTCCTCACAACATGAATGAGTACTGTATAAGCAACTTTCCTCCTCCCACTACTTTCTCCTTCCCATTTACTGGCAGAGGCCCAGCATACAGAGCCACCAATCTCATTATTAAGCTTCATTCAAGTTAAGCGTCTTAAGAAGGGATGAAATTGAAAGGATAAAATTGGAAATGAAGGGCAGTTTATTAAGTTAACAGTTTATTAAACCTGTTTGAAAATGACACATTTATTTTCTTTCTTAAAAGATTTAATTTTGTGGAGTCTCATTTCAATTAAAATATAATAAACTAAATTTAAAAATGGTAAAATATTTGTCCTCTCAAAAACAAAAGTATAGGTTACTTTATCTTAAAAAGCATATGAATAGTTATATCCTTAATCATCATATTTAATTTATTTAATTGCATTCAGTCCAGTTTTTTATTCATAATGTTTTCCTTTCATATTTGCATATTTTTGATGATGATTTCTATGACAAGCTGGGATAAAGTATGGGTTTTAAAATCTACTCTACTTCAATGGTTCTTCTTCACTTAAAAATAACAACGTGAGGATTGAGCTAATGAGTGTATTACTCAACAGAAATCTCACACTTACACTCTAGTTTGTCCTCTGGAGTCCCTCGCTCCAGCAGAGAGAGGTAGCACACAATGTCTTTCAGGAAGACGATCTGTGGTGAGGATGGGGTGGAACTCTTCTGAGGGGATGGGCTTTTCCTCAGAGATAACCCCTTGTCTGTTCGACTTTGCTCTGTAGACATAACAGTGACCAGACAATGCAGTGACCAAGACCAGATTTTGTCTTGTAACCATCACGTTATGTTTCCTTCTCTATTCTATTGGACCATATATCAAATCTAATCAATCAAACTAAATCAATAATATTTATTTTAATATTGAATATACTGTAGCAAATTAATATTAGTACATGTCAATATCAACCAATTAATGGAATGAAATACACAAAACTCCCTTATGAATTTGGAACCTCTAATGGCGAGTGTACAGTATGTAAAAGTAATGCAAAATCAAATAAGAGAAAGATGGCATTGCACAGGTAGCAAAATCTTTTAGAAATTTTTTTTTCTGGCAGAACTTTAACTTAAATTTAACTTGCTGTTGTTACTGTCAGTGTCGGTTCTACACTGAATTGCTCCCTGGGCGAGAGCCAAAAAAAAAAAATTCACATTTTGTACACACCACACGTTTTATTAAACTACTCAGAACTTAAATATACTGACAGTATAAATATACTGTCTACAAACAAATATTATATAAATATAGAATTAACCTAGAACAAATCACACTAAAGAAAAATAACTTATTTACTTCACTGCAGAACAGAAACCACAAACTGAAACTAAAATCTGACTTTTCTGGACTTTCTAGATGCAAAGTCATCAATAATGGCATCATATGAGATCTGCTCCCCTATTGCATGATTTATGCTTATGACAGCAAGGCCAGTGAGCCGTTCCTGAGACATGGTTGACCTCAGGTATGTCTTGATTAACCTGAGTTTGGAAAAACTTCTCTCTGCTTGAGCTACAGTCACTGGCAATGTAAGTGCAATCCTGAGAGCAGTCCAAAAGTTGGGGTAGATCTCAGATAGATCCTTATCGTGCATAAAAGTGATAAGCTCAAAGAGGCTCATGGTTCTTGATGGCAGTCATTAGACACTTTATTAACCTAATATGGTCTAATCTAAGGGAGGAACAATTAGCTCCTTGGTTAATTTACTGCCTCAAATTATATGCTTTGTTACGTAACAGAGTTATAGCAAATGGAAAATGTCTTTTAAACTATCTACACATATGTAAATTAAACTGGCTATTTACAGTATACTGTAAATATATCGTAAATATATTGGCTATAGCCAACATTAACATAATAAACAATGGAAATAAATAACTGTACTTGCAACAGTCTTGCTGCAAAGCATAATTTTGTGGTTACATTTTGTGGTATTTAATAGAAACCATTAGAATTTCTGTGATGGTTTGTAAATTAGGTTTTTATTGTGTGTGTTTTTTTAGCAACGTAAGCATAGCAAGCATCATAAGCAAGAAGGCTAACAAACCTAAGAGTTAACGTTATACCACTAATTAACATGATGACATGAATAACTTAATCATACAGAGAGAACATTGGTGAATCCCTTTATCTTTTATCCGTTTCTCCTCATCTTCTTTTCTTTTTTTTTCTAAATTGGACCCCTGACAGCTTTGGCCATTTTTTTCTCCATCGCTGTGTTTACTTTATAATCGACGATTCGACAATCAACAGATTTCCCCCAACGCTGTCACTCACAACCAGAAGTCAAGACTAAACCAATTCACCTCCACATCATAATCGGTTTTTATTACCTATTTGTATTAGCCATTTCACACAATTAAATAAATGAAAAAAGTGCAAATTACTGGTGTGTGTTTATAATATTTTGAATGAAATGTGCGTTATTTGTAAGAAAGTCAGGTAGACATAATTTAGCCCCCTTCTTGTCCGCTTCATTTGGGAGAAGTGAACTGTACTCTGCCCCCCCCATCCTCTCCGCTCGCTCAGCTTCTGTGCGGCTCATTCAGGGGCGGCGCGAGCGCGGGTATCACAGATAATAGAAAACCGCTTAGCGGCACAGATTATTATTTTTTACTCCAGGTTCGTGTGCCGCCCCCCACGTGACATAAAAAAATGCCGCCCTGGGCGGCTGCCCAGTTCGCCCTACCCTAAAACCGCCACTGGTTACTGTCAATGCTTAGTGCATGAACAGTGAAATCTTATTATGCAGAGTAATTTCTCTAAAATTCAAACACATCTTAAATTTTTCAATTTTTGTTAAATTGAGCTAAATGTATAGATTTTCAATTAAGGGGAAAAATGCACCATTCTACTTGCAAAATGCAACATTCTACTTGCATTTTCTACACGCATGTACACATATACACACATATACAAATATATGCAATTCTAAAGTAGTAAAATTAATGCAAGTTGAATATCCAGTTTAAAAAAACTGTCGCATTACAGGATTATTACTCCTACGCTCCTAACACTAACCTGGAGAGAGTCGAGGGGAGTTGGCACTCCTAGAGGGTGTGAGAGCATTACAGCTGCTTCCTGCTGAAGGTTTGGGTGAGCGATGAGGTGTGTGACCCCCTGTGCCTGAGTGTTGTGAAGAGGAGCGTGAGGAGCATGGCGAGGTGGTGGCGCCTGATCCTGGCATCACACTAGCTGGGTGCTCTGGAGTGTGTCTGGCCATAGCACTGAGAATACTTTTCCCATTCATCCCTTAGAAAGGAAGAAATTAAGAGAAACAACAGAAATAACTGAGGTGTGACAAACAACAGAGAACAACAGAAAATCTTTTGAGACAGAGCTGCTGCAAGACTCCTGCAGGAAAGGAGAGTGACACAGAGGTCTTAGTGCTGCATAGCTGAAGGGGAAGAATAACACCACAATGCACAGAATAACAGCAACACTTTGCAGTATTTAATCACTGGGTATAGTATAGAGAATATGAAATGGAAGCACAATTACACCTTGAAATTAATATTAAAGAAGGTAAAATAACAAAACAAAATCGTAAGCATAAAAAAACTTAAAACCAGCACAGTCATGACGGTATGTGATATCTTCTCAGTGGAAAGCTGCTACAGATGATGTTTCACAGGTTGCACTGTACACACAGGTACCTGTTATAGGAGCGCAGGCCACTTCTGTCTGTATTGAGATACCTGCATCAATCGACTTGGGTTCTGCAGACAGAGTGAGTTACAGACAAAAGTAAAGGACAGAACAAAAGAAGACAAAGATTGGGAAACTATGAGTTAAGAAAAAGTGGAAATAGGAAAATGTTATTTGCTGTTCATAAGGCTGAAAGACAATTTAGCATAATTAGGGGTAGCAATATTGCTAACATTCATTAAAATATATGTTGATGAAGTAATGGGATGTATAATTGATCTGTAGCTCCTAAAGGATAACATTAATCAGCATCTGATGAACTGTGAAATGGAGATATTTCCTAGCACTAGATGGCACCCCTGACCATCTTTGTAGTGCGATATGTACAGTACATTATTGAGAAAGTCGTGACAGAGCAGAGGACTGTGAGGCATTGACTCGAAGCCCACCCCTTAAACAGAAGGTGGTCTTTTGAACTGAAATCTTTCAGCATGCAAAAGGGGCATGATCCATCCATCTGGACTGTTTATTCACTCACTCAGTATAAACAGAGAGTCATGCCCTGAGGAAGCAGTGCCAGGGAGCAAAACAGGTTTCCTTACACCAATAGAGGAGCCACTTGAAAATCTCCTAACAGTTTGGATCGTGGTTTTCTGTCACCTAATACTTGATTGTTTTAAAAATATAGTATAAATGAACCTGTGTGCATGTCCTTGTATATTCTTTACAAACACAAGGTTTAAACATATATTATATGATATAGTGGGTTTCAATTTCTGCTTTATTTTAAAGATCATTACTATTAAATGTCTTTTTTCCCCAGATATTAAGATTCATAAACATTCTGTTTATGCATATTTGATGAAAATAACTGAGGAGGTTGATGGCGATGCACTAACCCACCGCACTAGCCCTCAGGTCTTCTGTAGAAACATTTTAAATCTCAGAATTCCTTAAGAGGTCTTTAGGTCATTCTCAAGGTGACTTCAGTATGTGGACTTTAGCTCTGAAGACGTCTGGGGTGTTAACATTTTTAGGGCTTTAATGGGTGCGGAAGACATCACCAATAGGTCTTTAGTTCTGAAGATGTGCTGCAGTCCTACATGTGCTCACTAGGAAGGAAATGATCATAATACTGTACTAGGGATTTCATGTATAACAACCAAACTCTTCCAATTGTCCGATTTCTTGATACCTTAAACAGTGAAAATTAAATTAAAAGTTATTTTTGCATACACTACATCACAACCTTTTTAGACTAATATGGAAGATATAACAGTAATTTAAGGAGTGTATTTACCGAGAAGTGTTGCTCCAGTGCGTGGGAGATCAGGGGAACTGCTTGTTCCGGTCTTACTCTTGAAAGAAGTGAAGAGATGTTGGCACAGTTCCTCTGGGATGTCATTCTCCAAGTAGGTGGCCATAAAGAGCTGGAAGCCCTCATAGTCGATAGGCTATATGCAACACACAAAGATATGGTGTGGAGATGTAGAACATTCTTGGAGACAAGAAACATACTTCTTGTAGACAAAAGTAATGCTTTATTTTAAATAATATATATCCTCATCTCATGACTGTGAGGTAAATATAATCTTATTTTTCTACCACGATGTGACAAACCAGATTTTCCAGCAGTACTTCATCAACAATGCATCTGGATATTATAAATAAATAATAAACTAATATCCAAGGAAAACAAATAAATCTAAATTAAAAAAAGAAAAACAAGAATGATGAACAAGAAAGGATGTACAGTTGCAAAACATATCAAGACATGAAAAGAAGTTCGACAACACTCAACATATTTAAAGATATTGAACTTAGGGGAGACACATAAGAAGCTGGTTATGATGTTCACAATTTAGGATACAGTATGACCTGCGTGTGACACATTGACAGAAACAAGAGCGGAGCACTATGTTACATATTATGCTTAGGCATGTAGACACATTGAAGCACAGAGCATGCAAACCCAGAGGGCTGTGGCTTACTTGGTTGAGAACATCTTGCTTCTGTTTAGCAGTCACAGGGATGAGGATAAAAGGAGAAAGGGAATTAAGTTCTAATGCTCTATGGTGAGTTTGGCTTCTGTGACCTGATGTCTACCTGGTATTTCTTGATGACCAGCATTTAAAATGTCACCATTTCTAATTCTTTTTTTTTTTTTTTTGGGGGGGGGGGGGGGGGGGCTGATTTGTGCCAACACATAATAGAGGAAAAAAAGAAATAAAATATATACTTAAGATAAAACTTAGTTATTATGAGGGTCTAAAATGACTGGACCTATTCTGATCCATCTGATATTTGAGACCCTCTTGACCCATCCTGTTGTTAAAGCTACAACCTTTTGGTGAAAGCCACAAAGTCAGTCAGAGAGAGACAAGGATAAAAAGGCCAGAAGATAGAGAGCAGAATGGGACTGGAGCATGTGAACTCACAAGAGTAAATCACCCTTAAAAAGATTCAACGCTGAGCGACATTAGTAGGCTGCTGTAAAATCCACAGACCATGCCGAGGAAAACATGAATGTGGATGCACCTGTAAGGCTGTATCGGAACATGTAGTAACGAGGGCAGCAAAGTGTGACATTACTATATTGTTGTATATCAGTGCAAATGAATGTAAACGCTGTAATGGCATGTAAATCTGTTGCTTTATGTAGTGAGTGAAATAAGCCTGGCTATAAAGGGGAACACCCTGGGCACTGCACCTCTTCACCATAAAGACCATTGAGTGTTATATATATGGTCAGTGTCATTGTACACACATACAAAATACACAATATTTTGTGTTTTAGCTAATGTGGAAAGGACAGGCTATCATGTGACAGCTTTATATGCTTTTGGCATAATTAAATTACCAATAGCCATACTGTACAAACAAGTAGTGTTGTATTGAGCCAGCATGATTGGAAATGATTGAAACAACAAAAAGAGTTTTACATTAGAATGAAATATAATATATAGTAGAAGTATATAATAGGGTTAGATGTAGATAATAAACATGTGACAAGAGCTGGACAGAGGTTTTATCACATAACAATTAAAAACTAATGAAAACATTGAACCAACAAAGAGAATCTTAACCAGAACATGTCCAGTAAGAAGGTAGAAGGAAAAAAGTGCCCTGAGTGAAAAGGAAAAAATGAGTTAATATTTTCTTGGTGTTCAGCCAAACACGTCATATGGCTAATAGTAGCAATGTTTTTTCCCTAATAATAAACCGATTTTTAAAAAACTCTTTTTACCTGAGGCCAAACAATAAAATTTCCACCTGTTTTTGAGATGCCCATGTTCCCCATTCAATTTGTGATGTCACACTCCACAGAAGTGGTTAATGGCTCATATGAAAGTAGACACTTGGGGCTTTAGACTTATGCAGATTCTCCTAAGTATTTCTTTTTACCTAGCCTACTAGGTTTACAAGTTACCATTTTATTGTGGCCCTCCCATTTCCTATCACTCTGCTCACACAGTCATAATTCTCAACATATAAAGAATTTGATTTTGATAATAAACTGGCATGTACTGCCTTTTAGCATCGAAGCATATTAGTGTAAAATAACTCATCTCATCATATTCATTCTCCACACTGTTTATCCTGTACAGGTTCGTGGATAGGGAGGTCTGAAGCATATGCAAGGGTGTACTGTACCTTGTCTCAGGGCACTAGACAAAACCTAGACGGGGAACACCCTGGACGGGGTGCCAATCCATTGCAGGGCACACAAGCACACGCACATACTGTACTACTGGCAATTTGGAAACGCCAATCTGCATGTTTTTATAATTGTGCGAGAAAACCAGAGTACCAGTAGGAAACACATCAAGCATGGGGAGAAAATACAAATTGCATACACAGACTCAAAGACAGGCATCTCTTAAGAAGACAAGAGTACTTTTACTTTATAGTACTAAATAACAGCCTTTAGCTTTTCGCTAGCTGTGGATGTGTTGGAAAGCCCTGCACTCTGCACTAAAGACAGCATGTTGTCAGTGTTAAACCTAAAGCTCGCTGGCGCTGCCTGCAGACCTGCTGACTGCACTACTGTTATTCTCTATTGATCCAGACGAAGTTCTGGGTCACAACCAGTGGCGCCAAACCCAGACAGGTGAAATATTTGTGTCAAGGTGGATGAATGAAAAGAAATATAATAGACACACCATCAAGCAAAAGATTGGTGTATCTGCCTTCTTTAATTCAATTTGATGTATGTTCTGTGTGGTGTCAGGCCCAGGCCATAATCAGTAGCTAATGACAAAGCATTATGGGATCTGAATCAAGCTGTCGTACTGACTAGGCCTTCCAGGCATGAGGCCACAGTGTGTTTTTACATGGTATTAAATCATGTGACATCACCGATGATATAAGGGTCATACTGTACCTGCTCTGGGTTGTATTTGGAGAGTACACCATTTCCATGAAACTCCTCCAAAACATCTTTCAGCTTCTTTGATGAATCTGTGTATTATTTAAAAAAATATATGTGTTTAAATATCATGAAAAAAGTGATTGTAATCTTAAAGGCATTTTAAATACAACAATGCATATGTAACTATAGATGTAGATTTTAGTCAATTACAATAAATCATGAGACATACAAGTACAATACTGTTCAAATATCATACAACATTTTATCTTAAATGTTTGTACACACATCAGACAAGAGGGAAATGCCAATTAACCTAATTTGACTTCAGACTGTGGGAAGAAACAGGAGTACTTAGACACAAACCCCATGCAAATTCTACGCATACTTGAGGCGAGAATCAAACTCTCAACCCTGAAGGTGCAAGGCCACAGTGCTGACCGCTATGCCAACGTACCACCTCATTCACTTTCAAATAAATAAAATCTTACAAATAATTTTTTTTTGTTTCTATACTGTTTATGATTTTTGTTTCAAATTTATAAAAGAAGCAGCATATTAACTTTAAAAACAATGACTCAATCAACCAGGGGGGTGTTCTTCGTACGTCGCTAACTCAGTTAGCTGGATTTGATTGTTGTGGATTTGTCCTGATCTTGGATTGTTTCGTTCTTCGATGCTCATCTCGCATTTGCTGTCATAGCAACATGTCCGTAAGCTTGAACCTGCTCGGTAGCAGGTTTATTTCATGTAAACAGGATTAAGGCTGCGCTCCTGCCGGGTTATGATTGGTTGAAATGGTGAGGTCACATCTGATTGGTTAAAGTGCACGACTGACGTGGACTGACTCACGTAGGGAAAGAAAAGTATCTTGCATGCATTCATTCATTCATTCATTTTCTGTACCACTTTATCCTTATATACAGGGTCGCGGGATCTTGCATGCATATATATATATATTATTTTGCATGCATATATATATATATATATATATATATATATATATATATATATATATATATTGCTGTCAAATATTATATTAGAACATAAATTCATAGGTTTTTTTATTATTATAGTAAATTCTAGGCACGAGACAGCCCTCAAGACCATTAATTCAAATTCTTGTATAATGTTTATTTTGTAACACATTTATTTTTCAGGTGTTCGTCATGAATATGCAAATAAATATTAATATATATAATTTAAAAAAATTGAACAAAACTAATTTTATTATAAAATAAACAATATAAAAGTATACATGTTTTTGAAAAAAATATTCATATTTCTATTATTCCATATACAACATATTTATTTTCATATTTATTATTTTATTTTATTGTCTCATGTAATTTGTAAACCATATGCGCATATTATGTTCTAATATAATATTTGATAGCGATTATGTGTGTGTGGTGGGGGGGGGATCCATGGCAGGGAAGCATTTCAGTGCATAACACGTGGGGGGGGGGGCATTTCAGCGTATTCTTGTTCTTTTGTCATTTCGTCAACCAATCAAAGGGCTTGTGATCAGTGTTTCTACTGTCGATGCATATCACCTTTTAAACCAACGCAGGACCGCGCAATAATCCTAGACAACTCAATCCGGCCATACTAATCATCAACAACAGGTGTGCTGGAAGAACCAACTTAGCCAGGTCTTAATTTGCACGATGATCTCATCTTAGATGTGTCAATTCATCCCGGATGTTTCAAGCGATGTACGAAGAACACCCCCCAGATCAAATCACCCAGTTAAACAAAAGTCTGCAGAAAAAAATTTGACTTTTCCCCTAAAATAGTTAAACACTACCACCTATATATAATGCATTACAGTACATGCAGGTACTAAACTTTCCTTCTCACTCAATCGTACACTCATGAGTACACCTTTTGTACCTTGTGTATTTGAAAGGCAAAGCTGGTGACCAAATACAGATTTTGTAATGCTTTTTTTAAACTACACTTTTTATCAGGACTATGTACAGTATTGATAAACCAACTCTGCTTAAAATACATGATAGAAATGTTATATTCAAGAGATTTAAAATTCAGGTGGTTCAATGTGATTTTTGTGAATTTAAGTGAACTATTAATCTTCACTGTGAACTTTAAAGGGTTAAACAACTCAGTAGCCTAGGTACTGGGTCAGGCAGATTTGGTGTCCAAAAAATCATTTTACTTACAGTTGCTCAGCAGACAAGTAGATTGAACAACCAGAAAACGTTACAAAAAGCCCTAATCCTTTTTCACTCTTGCAAACATAGACATTCTCATTATACATTCATATATTTATTTTCTTTACTTTATTAGGTTTTCCTGTATACAACTGGTATAGTCATAGAAACATAGGCTTAGTAAAAGTGAATGGTAGAAGATTAGAACATGATCAGGCAATAGTTTTTCAAAACTTCAACTAACTGGTTTTAGAGAGCTTGTGCCCATTAGAGCCTCAGAGTTCTTGGCTGACAAAAATCCAACCTAAATTGATCTCAGTTATAGTATAATTTAGTTTCTGGGCATACACGACATGGGGCTGGGCTGGGCTAAGCAGCACATTGAAGGTTTTACTTGCCCAGTGGCCTAGCCAATAAATTCACAATTTGTGGACCCCTGTTTACTGTCTACCCTGGATAAATCTTTATAACAACAACAACAACAACAACAACAACAACAATAATAATAATAATAATAATAATAATAATAATAATAAAAGCATTGCATTAGCAATATAGTGTCTACCGTAATATTGCAATACAAAATTTATATTATGATTTAAACATTATAATTAATACATCTATTAATGTTTACTACTGATATAGTGGCTGGATATCCCTTCAACCTGAAGAAGCCTATTTAGTCACAATGAACGATCACTACTCACAAAATATCAAACTAACTCTAATTTCTTCATGGCCAAATAAATTTTATTTTTTTATTTTTCACAGATTCAGCCAGACAAAGCAAACTCATGGTTGGGAAAAAATGACCTCACAGTGGCATTGACTGAATCTGAGATTTATAAACTGTTTGTTTAGTTTTGATCACAGTTCCATGTACAGTAAATGGCCATTTTTACAAACACATCTGCTAAATATCCCCAGTACTGATTTATACAGTATACATCCAACAGATTGATTTTTGAGTTGTCATAAGGCTGAGACCCAGTGAACCATTATCCTACAGTACTTACTCAAGACGAATCCACACACTGACACTGAGACAGCATTTAAAAACATCTCTTTAGGTCGTGCTATAAAGTCATTGTTGTTGAAGTCTCGCTGCTAATATATTGTTCTGATTAATAGTCAATGCCACCTCTCTCTCTCTCTCTCTCTCTCTCTCTCACACACACACACACACACACACACACACACACACACACCTTTGTGACGTATCTGTCACAACCATGCAAGTGATGTCATGGAGAAATAATCGGAAAGGAAATACAGATTTAGATTTATTTGCTTTCTGATTTGCTGTGCCATTAATGCTGTAGCCAGCAGCAGTGTAACACCAAGATGTCGATTTATTTGGGAGCATAATGCAAATTTCCAACTGACTTGGTAAAAGGTGCACTAACCTGTTCACTAACACTCATACAACTGACATAAATACAAAATGCATTGTCCTTAATGACAATATCTTAATGAGATATCTTTCTTCCTTAATTTAATGCTCATAACTGTAGCAAGTATGAAAGTCTGCTAGCAGCAAAAGATAATTATATATCTGTACAGCAGTACTGCAATGATTGAAACTTGTTCAAAAGGCAATTTAGGGGTCAATACTTTCTCACAGGGCACATAATGTTGTGGTGTGAAATCTAATCCACATATGGCTACAGATTTAAACTAAGTAAGATCCAGCAGATTTTATCATTTCATCTATGCTATCTATCAGTTATCAGATGGATACGGTTTCAAAAATTCTCATACGCAAGAGCATTTTTGTTTTACTTAAGATAAAGTCTTTTAATGTTGGAATTCTAATTAGCTTAGCTTTTAATGATATAACGTTCATGCAAATGCTAATACATATCTGAATAAAATATGCATTGGACTATTCAATGTTTTAGATAATACATGCCATGCTCAGGTGGTTTACTGAATGAAAAAAAAAATGTGTTTGTACCCATAAGTGTGAGAGACAAAAACACAAGGGCCACTGATGATGTATATTCTTCCGAAACACATGGACACAAACTCTTGTACTATACTATAACAAACCATTTATAATAGATGACTACATAAATTGATGTGATAATTATTAACAATGTTCCAAAGGTCATAATGACAGTAAATAAAAAACAAAAAAACAGAACTACCAAACATTCTGCTTTTATAGAGGCAGACTGTTCTTGCTACTTATATAATCTTGTGCAATTCATTAGAAACACCTGGCTTCTAATTACTTTCTTAATGACTGTGGAAGCAGGAAGGGTGTACTTATTTTTACCCCAAGTGGTTTCTGAATAATGGTTTTTACTTTAAAAAAATCTATATTAAAACTGTTGTGTTTTTTGTTGTCACCTGAAGTTGCGTTTGTTTATAGAACTTGATGAGGACCACACAATTCCTATTTAGGCTCTAATAAATAACACCACAGAAAAGAATGAGGGCGTGATTTCTTTTTTTTTCTTGACTGTGCATTACTGGTATAGAAATAGACACTGTATTACTCCTTATAGTATCAATTTCTGTTAGTCATATTATAGTACATCATTTATGTTGGGCAATACCATATAACCAGAGGTGGAAAGAGTAATACAATTTTGTACTCAAGTACAAGTACTGTTACTTCAGTGAAATTTTACTTAAGTACAAGTAAAGTTACCATTACAAAAATCTACTCAAGTAAAAGTAAAAAGTAGCTCATTAAAAAATTTACTCAGAGTAAAAGTTACCGAGTTACTTTTTCATTTTTTTAATAGCGGGGGTGGGATGAGGCATTCTAGCATAGTTCAAAAAAGATGAGCAGACATAAATCTCAAACTAGTGGTTTTTAACTGAAGGAACACCTTTGCATAATAAAGCTGTTGTCTTTCTTGTGCTTGAAAATCAAAGTGGTCACTTAAATATGGTGTTACGTCCCAGTCTAGGGCCATACAGCAAAAGAATGGTTCAGGGTTCTATTTTAAACTGTATGGAAATGGTGGTATATGGCAGAAAGAACTAGATCCAATCATTAACTGATGAAATAATGAGGTTTGTATACACAAACACACACACACACACACACACACACACAAGGTGGAGGATCAGATTCAGGATGGACCCAGGCCAAAATAATAAACAAAATGGTATTTATATTTAGTAGCTAGATTACCTGCAAATAAAATAAAAAAAACCCTAAAGAAACACACAAACAAAAATACAGGTACCTTCCCGGACTCCCTAAACCAAAAACAATGAAATTATCTATAAATATATATAAAGACCAACCAAACCAAAGGGACAAAGCAATAATCAAAGTCAATGGGAGGCAAAAAGTCAAAACCGGAATACACAACCAAATATCAAAACGCCAAAATCACAACCTCTTTCATCTTTCCCGCGTCTCTCTCCGGTTTATATATGTTCGCGCTAGTCGATGACGTCACTCTCAGGGCGGAAGCGACCGTGTGGAAGGTCAGGTAGCTGCCGATGTCAGAAAACCCGGAGTGGAGTCTGGAGCGGCGCGCGACCAGGACATGATACACATACGCGGCGCAACGGAGCATTTATACAAAGCATAATATTTTTATTATTTTAGCATTTTCATTCATTTATTTTTTACTCAGTAGCGAATATGATTTAAAATGTAGCGAATTACAATCCTTTAAACAAAACGTACTTAAGTAAAAGTAAAATTACAGATTTTTAAAACTACTTTAAAAAGTAGAAATACACAAAAAAGCTACTCAGTTACAGTAACGCGAGTAAATGTAATTCGTTACTTTCCACCTCTGCATATAACCCAAAAGTGTGTGACACACACACACACACACACACACACACACACACACACTACTAATAACACCAGTTTGATATGGCTGGTTCACCACAGCAAAAGATCTGGTCATGTGTGTTTCTCTGGAGATCCTTTTCCTGATGTTTCATGACATGGCAATACTAGCAGCATAAATACTTGCTGTCGATACAGCCTACATTGCAAAGAGGTTCCCCAGAGCCTGGTGTCAGAAACTTTTATACAGAACATCACCAGAGTACATGTTGAACACAACAGACTACAAATTAATAAAGACAATTCAGCTGTATAAAAAAATCATTAGATATTAGAAAATCTAGATGAATAAAAAAGACTAAATCACAGTGGGGTGAATGTTATGGGATGTCATATTCAAAATCTCCCCTTTCATTATTTAGTTTAACGCAGTTGAATATTTTTTGGCAAAATTTAGGCTTTCAGAATTTCAGGCAGAGAATTTAATATTTGATGTCTTTTCTGACTGATGGCACTTAGTTAGTAACCTAGTAACCCAGTGTAAGTATTTATCCAATGATGGAAACTTCAAAGCACTTTTTGTAAGTCGATCTGGATAAGAGCATCTGCCAAATGTGTATGTAAATGTAAATGTAAATGTGAGGACACCTTTACAGTATGTTCCAATGTTTTATTACGTTTTATTATACAAGGTCATGATTGTTCAAATTTGTTCAAATGTTGTGTTATTTATATACTATGTAACAATGGCCATGAAGACCAAGAATGAGTTAAGAAATGTTCACTCTTAGATAATTTTTATGGAGATAGGGAAAATGTTTTTACAAGGATGTGAGAAAAAAAAGGCAGATACTACATGGAAACACACTAATGAATTATATTTATTTATTTGTCAATTGCTAAGATCTCATTTTATTCAACTAGAATGTTAAATTTTTACACAATGCTGCAACCTGGGAGGTGACACCTGAGAGTTTCCCTTTTTTATAAGGATAACAATTCCTTGTTTTTTTAATGCAAGGACAAGTAACGTATCTATCTATCTATCTATCTACAGTGGTTACCTAGGGTTATATAACTACAGATTGACCCCTCATGCCTTAGTTCATTCTCTGCCGGATTAATGAGACGTGTTCCTTTAGAACTGCACGTGGAGCCGATAAAATCAAGTGAAACATTTACATTTAGCAGACGCTCTTATCCAGAGCGACTTACATTTTTTATCTCATTACACATCTGAGCAGTTGAGGGTTAAGGGCCTTGCTCAAGGGCCCAACAGTGGCAACTTGGTGGTTGTGGGGTTTGAACCTGGGATCTTCCGAACCATAGTCCAATGCCTTAACCACTGAGCTACCCCTGGCCCTGAAACACTGTAGTTGAACGAATTCATAATCACAGTACTAAAATTACAGTACAAATGTAGAATTCAAATTAAATCAAATCTTATTAGGATCAAATTTAAGCACAATAAATGTTAACACAGTGAGCCTTTAGATTTTCATTCATTCATTCATCTTCTATACCGCTTTATCCTGTATTTAGGGTTGCGGGGACCTGGAGACTCAGGGCACTCAGTGTGCTCTGCGATGGATTGGCATGCTGTCCAGGGTGTACCCTGTCTCGTGCCCTGAGTCTCCTGGGATAGGCTCCAGGTTCCCGCGACCCTAAATACAGGATAAAGCGGTATAGAAGATGAATGAATGAATGAACGGACCCCCTGCAGTTTGCTTATAGAGCAAACAGGTCTGTTGATGATGCAGTTAATATGGGACTGCACTTCATCCTTCAACATCTGGACAAACCAGGGGCTTATGCAAGGGTCTTGTTCATAGACTTTTCATCAGCTTTTAAAACGATCATCCCAGCACTGCTTCAGACCAAATTAAACCAGCTCTCTGTTCCTAGCTCTATCTGTCACTGGATCACCAGCTTTCTGACAGACAGGCAGCAGCTAGTGAAACTGGGAAAATTCATGTCCAACAGTCACACCACCAATACTGGAGCCCCTCAGGGATGCGTTCTCTCCCCACTGCTCTTCTCCATCTACACCAACGACTGCACCTCCACAGACCCCACTGTCAAGCTCCTGAAATTTGCAGATGACACTACAATCATCGGCCTCATCCAGGACGGTGACGAGTCTGCATACAGAAGGGAGGTCAAGCAGTTGGCTGTCTGGTGCAGTCACAACAACCTGGAGCTAAACACGCTCAAAACAGTGGAGATGATCGTGGACTTCAGGAGAAACCCACCTGCACTTCCCCCACTCACCATCATGAACAGCACTGTGACGGCAGTGGAGTCATTCCGGTTCCTGGGCACGACCATCTCTCAGGACCTGAAGTGGGACATTCACATTGACTCCATTGTTAAAAAGGCCCACCAGAGGTTGTATTTCCTTCGCCAGCTGAAGAAATTCAACCTGCCACAGGAGCTGCTCACACAGTTCTACTCAGCCGTCATTGAATCCGTCCTGTGCACTTCAATAACTGTCTGGTTTGGCTCAGCTACGAAAGCAGACATCAGAAGACTACAAAGGACGGTTCGGACTGCTGAAAGAATTATTGGCACTCCCCTGCCCACGCTGCAAGAACTGTATATATCCAGAGTGAAGAAAAGGGCACGGAATATCACTTTGGACCCCTCACACCCAAGCCACCTTCTTTTTGAACTTTTGCCATCGGGTCGACGCTACAGAGCACCGAACACCAGGACAGTCAGGCATAAGAACAGTTTTTTCCCCCAGGCAATCTACCTCCTTAACAGATAAACATCATTCTAACGGTCAATAAATATATGTGCAATATTGTGTACAATACCACTGTGCAATATACTGTATAATACCACAGACTTCAGATATTTATGTAACTTATTTAAAAGTATCTCACATCGTACTCCATTTGATGTCAACCATTTAAAATTTTTTTTTTTTTTTTTTTTTAGCGTCATGCTGTTTTTGTCTTGTCATTTGTATTTTTTGTTCTGGGAAGCTCCGTCACTAAAACAAATTCCTTGTACGTGCAAGCGTACTTGGCAATAAAACTCTTTCTGATTCTGATTCTGATTCTGATGAATGAACTATAGAAAAAACAGGTCTGCTGTGTGTGTATGTGTGTGTGTGTGTGTGTGTGTGTGTGTGTGTGTATGTGTGTGTGTGTGAGAGAGAGAGGTGTCGCAGTGTTGCAAACTCATGAAAAGTGGTGGATTATTCAGTGAAACGAAGCTCAGCTGAAAAATGTTAGGCACATCAGTCACTTAACCCCAAATAAAAGGTATTTCTGAGTGTTATAGATATAGTTGTAAAATAACAGATGTACAAACGGTGCGCACTGAATATTAAAACTAAACCAGGCACGATGATATTTTAAAATAAAAATACCAAGGAATATTGGTAAAATTTTACAGATTAAAAACAATGCAATTTATGCTATTATAAGGAAAATCTCAATTTCTTCCATTCCAAGGATTAAAAAAGGTAACAATGTCAACTATTATAATCTAGAATCCAGAAGATTAAAATGACACAAATTTAAATCACTGAAAGTCTCCATAAGAGCCTCAGATTGGGGAAGTGAGGAGAGGTCCATTTCAGTTTCTCTGAATGTATAGGCGAGAACAGCTGATTCACACCTGGGGAGGGTGAATAATTTGCATTTGAATGTTGTCTGGCATTGTAAAGCACACACAGGACACAGCAGTGGTTCTCAAACATTTTCTGTCATTCCCCACTTAAGGGGGTGGGAGAATTTTCAAGCCCCACTTGTCACCAAAATTATAACGAAATCGGCCAAGTTTACTATTTATTGAAATATAAATTTCTAAACCAATAAGATCAAATAACACCAAGTTCAAAACAGATAAAATACACGTGCAATTATTATAACAGGCTTACCTCGTCACTTATCTAGAGCTTATTCTTTGTTTCAAAGAAGTCGAGTGGCTTATTAACGTGACTGGGGTGTGTTGTCTCTAAGTGTTCGAGTGGTGCAGCGGTTAAGTCCTCGCCCTATCATGCGGAGATCACTGGTTCGATCCCTGGGTGATGCTGTTTTTAAATTGTTTTATTTTAATTATAGCAAAATTAAAATAAAAGTAAATAAAATTTTTAATTTAATTAAATTTACATTTTGCTCAGCATACTATAGAAAAAACAACAAACTCGCACGCTACCAGTACAGCAGCTGCCACTGATATGTCCGTCTGTCATCGGTCTCAACGCGACTATACACGTCTGTATACACCAGCCACTGGACTCCTCACGGTTAAATACGTTGGTCACATGACAACTGTATAAGCCGGTTACGGGACTCATTATGGTTGTATATCGTGCTCTGAATAATAAATGTTCTGTTGTTATGTCTTCAATCATTGTAATTTGACATTTTTTGTTTGTTTGCTGTTTTTTCTATAGTATGCTGAGCAAAATAAAATAATTTTTAAAAAATAAAACAGCATCACCCAGGGATCGAACCAGCAATCTCCACATGAAAGGGCGAGGACTTAACCGCTGCGCCACTCGGAGAAACAACACACCCCAGTCACGTTAATAAGCCACTCAACTTCTTTGAAAGAAAGCTCTAGACAAGTGACGAAGTAAGCCTGTTATTATAATTTCACGTGTATTTTATCTGTTTTAAACTTGGTGTTATTTGATCTTATTGGTTTAGAAATTTATATTTCAATAAATAGTAAACTTGGCCGATTTCGTTATAATTTTGTTGACAAGTGGGGCTTGAAAATTCTCCCACCCCCTTAAGTGGGGAATGACAGAAATATGGTCATTTATTTCAGTTAATAAATCTACTATAAATTTTTTTTACTCATTATATTGTACAGTACACATCAACAGCTCTGGTTCAGATTTTTCATGTTTGTTGTGGACATTACCATCACTGTTGTATTTACTGCGATGAATGAAAATGTCACTTTGCGCCACCTGGCGGCCATTTTACGAATGGCTTTGAAATGCAACTGATTTATTTTGGCCGCTGTCGCCTTTAAACGGCGGTGAGCGCAACGGTAATAACCATTCCGATTGGGTAACCATCTATCCTACACTTGTACACAGTAAATCCATGCAATTCTGCATGTAAATCGTTTCATTATTGAGTGTTGTACATAAAAAAATAATTAATAGAATGAACTGAATTTAATATTTTTAAATTAAACAAGGCAAGCTGGAGTAAAATAATGGAAGAAAAGTCAGCATAGAAAACACAATGCTCTGAGTCTGGTTCAGATCAACAAAAGCACACTTTTACTCTGTGAAATACTTTTGCTTGGTACTCACATTCACTGTATTGCTGAAGTTGGGAGAACTCAGCTGGGCTCAGGCACACCCAGCCCATGTCGCCCATCTCGCTGTTCACGGTGCGAGTGCGAGGAGGGGTGTTTGGAGATGCCTCTGATTAGCCCTGGTTAAAATGGGAAAAGGCGGTGTGCATGACTGGCATCATTTCAGCTCCCTCAGAGACCAGATGGTGAAAAGGTGGTGCTGGAGTGGGGAAGTGCAGGAACGGCAAGATGAGAGGGCACAAGTAGCGAGTCAAGGTGAAATAGACGAGGTGCGACAGGAAGGGGTAGAGATCAGCACTGCGGGGAAGTTCACACAAGAGAGAACTGACTGTCCATGAACCACAGCAACCTACAGACACAAACAGACAATTAAATACTATTATACCTACGTCAATCATAGGGGCTTAGAGTAAATGTACATACAGTAACCATCATCATTGGTGATACAGTAATATAAATTAATATGTGAAATACTCAATATTTAGATATAAATTTAAGCACTATTTATATAAGTTTAAACAGTAACTAAAAGTAAGCAAATTTATTAAGTTTGTATTAAGTTGTTCAAATGGGCCAATGGAGAAATACTTAAAGATTAAAATAGTGTCACGTATTCCTATGTTTTAATGTGTCAGTCTACCATAATGCTGAGTCAGATTGAAAAATACTCTATATTAATATAAATCTCCTATACTCCTAACATATTGTGAACTGCATTTATGTTTTTTTTGCATTTTCTGCTGCATTTGCTTTTCTATGGGATCAGACCAGACAGTCTGGCCTTTGGTCCCTGTAGGCATGGGTGAGCCCTGGGTGCCCATGATCCTGTCCCGACTTTCTTGGTGTATAGTTGGTAATTAATGAGGTTTAGTTCACCTGTCATCAGTCATAATGTTCTGGCTAATTGTATGTATGCAATGCCTCATCCCATCCATCCAACATTTCAGAATAATAACTGTAGGGTACATAGGGCCAAATCTGTGTTAGACTTGTTTGACAAAAATGACAAAACATTGGGACGGTTTGACTGACCCAGTCACTGATCACCAGATCTAAATGTACTGTACAGTATATCAAATTCAAAATCAACAAATTCGAATAGATGTTTTTAAATACACTGTCATACTGCCGAAGTCTTCAAGTATTTTGTCATGTTTTTTGTAGACGTTACACACATTTGACAGTATGCACATTATGATCATCACCCTGGAATTTCAGTGTTGTGTTTTACAATATAGAAAAGGCAAACATTTCTAGTCATCAACTGACATTCTCTTATTAACTTAAGCTGTATGTGCTCAAATGTGCAACCTGTTAAAACAATACAATAAAGCCATGCTATTGGTGGATGCAAGTATTTTTTGCTAGGGATTTTATGTCAAATCGGTTATGTTCATGTACTGTAGCAGAATTTCAAACTGGTTTTGGCTCGATAATTATAATCAGCCATGGACTATCATTAAAATTTAAATAGCTATTTAAATTCAACAGAGGAAGGAAGCCTATACATATAACATTTCCACCATTTGATTTTGCAGTAAAGGTGACTGTAACTGTAATCCTAAATACAGGACCTAATTTGTTCCAGTTAATCCGAAAGAAAACAACATAGCATTGGTCTTCCACACCATTTCATGTTCAAAAGGCCAGTCAGTAGCAGGATCAAATGTGCATGGCCTGCCTCTGTGCTCAGTGTGCAACTCCAATCAATGCATCTCCCTCTCTGAGAACAGAGTGCAATGTAGCACAGTGAAAATCAACAGCAGTTTACTAGCATTGCCATGTGGAATGGGAGCAACAGGAGATCAAAGCACATAAAACCTCGGTTAGAAGACTGATCAAGAAGACCTGCAATGTAAAGTATATATAAGCAAATAAAAAAAGAAAAAAAAAATCTATAGGTTCGATTAGTTAAAGCCTTCCACAGATGATTATTCCTCCCTTTTGTTTCTTTTGTGCTTAACCAAAGGAATGCATGGATTAACAGCTCAATAGTGTGTATAAGATACTTCTTGAATTATGAATCTCTTTATTGTTTTATTACTGCTTACTATATAGTATCAGTACTACTGTACAATCTCTAACAAACCTCTAAAAGGCATTATTATAATATAATGTTGATTTGTTTAATCTTTGCCTCCAGCAGTTAAGGTCAAAATGCATTAGCTGCCAGAAAGACTTAAAAGACTCCAAAGATGGAGAGAGCAGCAAGGGTTAGATTTGGGTTTAGATTATGGTGATAATGTGGGAACAGTGTAATTTGATTTATCATCTGACACTAGGAGTTGCCAAAATTCTGATGAAACAAATCTTCAGAAAATATGTTTGTGTTTTAAATATTTTAGTAATTTTTTTGGCATTCTTACTTGTCAGATTTGGCAAGAATATATACACCCAAACATACACTTTGCTGATAAAACTTTCATATGCACCTACAGTATTGTCTTTGACTGGAGGAATTTGCTATTTGGATTGGAGTTCAGCTCCACTTGGCATTCACACAACCAGATTTAAAACATAACCATAATTAGGACTTTATGCTGCACAAATAACACTTACTTAATGTCAGTGTTTTAATAAACATTATTTACATTTACATTTAGGCAGATGCTCTTATCCAGAGCAACTTACATTTTTATCTTATTATACATTTGAGCAGTTGAAGGTGAAGGGCCTTGCTCAAGGGCCCAACAGTGGCAACTTGGTGGTTGTGGGGTTTGAACCTGGGATCTTCCGAACCGTAGTCCAATGTCTTAACCACTGAGCTACCCCTGACCCCTATTATGTTAATGTTATAAAATGTCAAATAAAATGTATTTTATTTGGTTAACTTAAATTTAGTGGTTAGCTGGTTAGCACTGTTGCCTTGCATCTCCAGGTGTCCGAGTTTGATTCCTGGCCAGGTACTATTCCTGCCTCTGTGTGCATAGGGTTTGACTGTTCTCCTGTGGCTTGGTGGATTTCATCCTGGTACTCTACTCTGGTTTCCGCCCACAGTCCAAACACATGGAGAGTAGGCCAATTGGCGTTCATAAACCGCCAGTAGTGTGTGAATGAGTGTGTGTACATACAGTATGTGTGTGCCCTGTGATGAATTGCACAGAGTATACCCTCCCTCATGCCCTAAGATTCCTGGGATAGGCTCCAGGACCCTGTCCCCCGCCCACCCACCGCGACCCTGTAAGCAGGATGAAACGGTATAGACGATGAGTGAGTGAATAAACTTGCAGGTTATACTATTGTTTATAATAATGTAAGTGACTAAACTTGTTAGAACTGCTCTTTCTTAATAAGCATTCAACAGTGATTCGGTCTGTTTGGTGTATTTCCAAGGTGCAAGAAGTCTGGACCTGTTTGTGTGGTCAAATGAGTGTGCATATATGGTGCAGGCAGGTCTAAAGACTTAAGGGCCCACACACATGCCATGACATTTATATTAGTTTGATGAATATAAACTCGCTAGGTTTTTATTTTAAGCCCAGAATAAACAGAAAAGTAGTGTGTTCAAAATAGCTATAGTGATGCTTTTGTTCCACTATACTGTAGCTCTGGAACAAGAATGCCTTGAAAAAATAACCATTAGGGTCAGACAGTCTAATGCAGCTTATGGTTATGTGTCAACCTAGCACAGACACGATCTCTTATACCTGCTTAGTCTCTTTAAAAACATGACGTTTAACATAGACTAAACTAGTGAGAAATTATATTGGCAGTGTTTCACATTAAGTCTAGAAATAGCCCAGCTACTAAAAACAAATCGTTGAGAACTGTTTGGAAGCACACAACTGCTCTAAAATACCATTTAAAAATGACACAAACATGAGAATTACTGTACCTATTTTTACTATGACATTAAGACGTATTTTTTAAAATAACATGTTAACATTGTTTTAATTCTATGATTGAATAAATTGTGAGTATGTATTATGAAGTAGGTATGTAAATACTGCAGTCAGTTAATGGTTTTATAGATTCATCTAATTATGACAACAGATACATAGGACAGTAAAAACTGTATATACAGTGCAATGATATGTGATGAATTTAAAATAAACAAACAATTAAAGGTTTGGCAATAATATAGAAAAAATCATGACTACATGCCTGCAGAATAAATAAATGTACTTATTTCCACATAAAACTATCATTAATAAAATATTGATTTTATGCTGCAGTTTTCAATATATTGACAGCTGTGAAAATATATTCACAACAAGCAATATTAGTGTACTTTAAACACATTAAACAGAAAATCATTCCAGAACTTGGAGGTGTTGCCAGATATTCTGGCTATTCTAAGATCTGTAAGCTCTTTTTAGTTGATGTCTTGCTGTGAGATGATCCATAACCATCCAGTTCATTGCAGCCCATTACTTTGTCTCATCAGTGAGTCAGCTAACCATCAGAGGAACTTAATGTAGGGCATGTAAAGCTTTCATGGGTGGACACTTGTATAGTACACCGATTTAGATCGGGTTTGATAAGTGGTGTCTATTCGTGCTTAATTAATTGATTGGACTCAAAGGGAATCTGATAAGAATATGTGATGATCTGGCTAAATTAATAACAAAGGGATATATAAATAACAAAAATAACACCTAATGAATTGCAACCATACTGTATGTGTGTACTGTATGTAGTATGTGCTATATACTGTATAAAGTATAGTAAAAACCTTTCAAAAATGTTTTGTTTATAAATCCACTGTGCTTATGCCTTAACAGCAGGTATGCATTTTTCTTTCTCTTGGAATATCCAAGCTCAAACTTTGAAATATAGAATATTTTACCATTCTGATGCAATAAGCATGGCTTACTAAACAGATTTTACTAAAATTTTGAGCGCTCAAAATCAAAAGTCTTGCCAAATGTGACATCAGACTCATTACAAAGTTTTACATACAGTATATACAGTATAATGACATCACCTCTGTATCTCTGTAATCCTCTACACAAGCAGTAGCCTTAAATAGCATCTACTTTTAAATGAAGCAACTCAAATTAAACACAAAGATTCTTAGGTTATGTGATCGGTATGAATCCAAGGACAGGTCTTTCCGCTACACGTTATATATGATAATGACTTGAGACAAGTCCCCGGACAATGACTTTGCCAGCTTTTGCCAGCTTTTATGAAGCATTGCCTTTTAATGTCACTTACAGTGGCTTGCAAAAGTATTCGGCCCCCTTGAACTTTTCCACATTTTGTCACATTACAGCCACAAACATGAATCAATTTTATTGGAATTCCATGTGAAAGACCAATACAAAGTGGTGTACAGTACACGTGAGAAGAGGAACGAAAATCATACATGATTCCAAACTTTTTTTTTTTTTACAAATAAATAACTGCAAAGTGGGGTGTGCGTAATTTGCCACATAGACATTGCCTGATGAGTGCTAATGACTAAATAGACTGCACCTGTGTGTAATCTAATGTCAGTACAAATACAGCTGCTCTGTGACGGCCTCAGAGGTTGTCTAAGAGAATATTGGGAGCAACAACACCATGAAGTCCAAAGAACACACCAGACAGGTCAGGGATAAAGTTATTGAGAAATGTAAAGCAGGCTTAGGCTACAAAAAGATTTCCAAAGCCTTGAACATCCCACGGAGCACTGTTCAAGCAATCATTCAGAAATGGAAGGAGTATGGCACAACTGTAAACCTACCAAGATAAGGCCGTCCACCTAAACTCACAGGCTGAACAAGGAGAGCGCTGATCAGAAATGCAGCCAAGAGGCCCATGGTGACTCTGGACGAGCTGCAGAGATCTACAGCTCAGGTGGGGGAATCTGTCCATAGGACAATTATTAGTCGTGCACTGCACAAAGTTGGCCTTTATGGAAGAGTGGCAAGAAGAAAGCCATTGAAAGCCAACAGAAAACCATAAGAAGTCCCGTTTGCACAGCAAACATGTGGAAGAAGGTGCTCTGGTCAGATGAGACCAAAATGGAACTTTTTGGCCAAAATGCAAAACGCTATGTGTGGCGGAAAACTAACACTGCACATCACTCTGAACACAACATCCCCACTGTCAAATATGGTGGTGGCAGCATCATGCTCTGGGGTGCTTCTCTTCAGCAGGGACAGGGAAGCTGGTCAGAGTTGATGGGAAGATGGATGGAGCCAAATACAGGGCAATCTTGGAAGAAAACCTCTTGGAGTCTGCAAAAGACTTGAGACTGGGGCGAAGGTTCACCTTCCAGCAGGACAACGACCCTAAACATAAAGCCAGGGTAACAATGGAATGGTGTAAAACAAAACATATCCATGTGTTAGAATGGCCCAGTCAAAGTCCAGATCTACATCCAATCGAGAATCTGTGGCAAGATCTGAAAACTGCTGTCCATCTAATCTGACTGAGCTGGAGCTGTTTTGCAAAGAAGAATGGGCAAGGATTTCAGTCTCTAGATGTGCAAAGCTGGTAGAGACATACCCTAAAAGACTGGCAGCTGTAATTGCAGCAAAAGGTGGTTCTACAAAGTATTGACTCAGGGGGCTGAATAATTATGCACACCCCACTTTTCAGTTATTTACAGTATTTGTAAAAAATGTTTGGAATCATGTATGATTTTCGTTCCACTTCTCACGTGTACACCACTTTGTATTGGTCTTTCACGTAGAATTCCAATAAAATTTATTCATGTTTGTGGCTGTAATGTGACAAAATGTGGAAAAGTTCAAGGGGGCCGAATACTTTTGCAAGCCACTGTACATGTTTTAGGTAAGCATATAGATAGCATTGCTTATCATGCTAATATGATGCCTTATCTAGCTTACAGGTGTTTGTGAATATCAGTTGTGGTGTAAATGGTCATAATGTATTTCACCCAGTTTAGGATAGCTTTAGCTTACAGTAGCAAATATACGGCTTATCTATAATTTGATTAAGTGCAAACATTTTAGCTCACGGTGGCTAACCTATTGCATTATTAAAATAGCTTGCATTTACAAATATCTGCTCAGGGACAAATGTTTAAAATTTGTTAAATATACAGTATATACAAAATATGTCTAGTTGATGTCGTTTGCTAAAATCTCGGTGTGTAAATGTTTGAGACGCAGTACATACATATGGCCTATGGCGCTTCATACTGAGTTAAAACACAAACATTTACAAATGTAAATGTAAATCATAAGCAAAACAGTCATGGTACGACAATACAAAAGCTTGTGTTGCCTTATAGCATGGCCATTAGTGATTGATGATACTAATAATACAGTAATAATAATATATAGTAGTTTCTTTTATTGTGCTATCAGCATGCTCATGTTTTTTTTATCTTTTTTTTATAAACAGTTGTGACAGTGAAAATTATCAGGCACCTGACAGCCACGATACAGACAGCCCACTATGTCATGGAAAACACAGACTGATGATGACACAGTTCCACAGACTCGATCCCTGCTCGCATGGGAACCTGGACCACAACTGGGGTATGGGTTCTGGATAGGCGTCTTGGATAATTAAAGTGGATTGATACATACAGGTAAGTATCTGTTGTACAGATCACTGCCAGGCAAAATGTTGGTTACATGAAGCTGTACAAGCGATATTTGGAGACAATATACACAAGTCTGCTTTACCACACCAAACTGATTTGTAAGAGATTGGATGCAATAATTTAACAGAAATGTCTAACCACCGTCAAACATCTCTAGGAACTTACTGAGAAATGGCAAAAGAAAAATAAATGTGAGTGTATAGATTGGTTTTGGTTTACATTGGTTTAGTGTGTGATATTTTCCTAAAAACTCTAATTAGTTTTTATAGTTTCATATTGACAGAAAAGTGTTTATCAAAATGTCCCAAAACCTTTGATCCAAACTAAAAGTGAAACTTTCAAAGAAACAAAATTCAAAGACAATCAAAGATGGAAAGTTCGCAATAAGGTGAGGAAGATTTCACAATCACACAACAAAGCTTTCAACTTAACTGGGCCTTTTCTCATCTACAACCATCTTACCATGTTTTTCCTTTTTAGTCATAAATGAAGTGTTATCTTTTTTGCTACAACTGTTTACATTCCTGACTTTGTTTTCATTTTTATAAAAAATTAATGGGCCTATTTTAGTTTTACTGATACTTTGACCTATAAAAATTAATAAGTGATGCAACTGTAGTACTCTGTTTATGTTTTTTTTCCACCGTCCTGAGCGAGAAATAATATGTTGGAATATAACACGATGAATATAATTTCGTCAGCTGCTGCTATCCTAACCGCTCAATTTAATTGTTTAATATTTTTATAGCCATCTGTCCAGGTAGAGTAGTAGAAGGCTATAGAAGCTACAACACTAATGTTCTGCTAATTCTAGGAAAAGATCTTATCTCTGTTTCATGTACAGGGTTCTGTCACAGTGATTCAGAACTGCATGTATGATGGTACTGATCATGGTGACAACTGAAGAAGCTGAGTAGCAGGGTGGTAATGTCACCCTAGCAAATAATTGAGCAACCATAAACACAGACACACACACACACTGTTACTGCAATAAATGCCCTGAGGCAGGTGGACCAATAGTGAATGTAGTCCACACTAATGCACACATGACCAATGTCCTTGAGTACCACTCAGTTGCATTCAATTTTACCTTGACACCTTTGTCATGGTAGTATTACCTGACTGTATTTAGTCATTTTAAGTGCACTGGATCGTAATGTAATATTCATGAAAATGTCTCATTATCACATTGCACTTGCTGGGTAAGAACTGATAAAATCACAGTTCACAGTGGTTGACTGCAGAAACTTCAATCATAAGTGTTACTCATGATCAAAGTGAACAGTATGATGGGAATTATATAATGATTAATGCTAGGCATGATATACTGTGTTCATGTATTCTCCACATATCTGCGACCTGTTTTTTCTATAGCATCTACTTTAGAAATGTTTACAGTATATCTCGCCTTTAATCTTTAGTGTTAGAAAACAGTGAGATTTAAAAAAAATCTTTCTGTGTTTGCATGTTCAATGTTTATTTTCTGGGTTATTAATATTTTGATGTAAGTTGAATTTATCCTCTGATTGCTAGTTGTTGTGTATGTCCTCAGGCCTTGACCCAACATGCATGACATGTGTTCACCTACTCGCTGGCTGCAGTGTTTGATTACTTTCCAAGCATCTGAATCTTTCACTGATGGCAGAGACATTCTCAGTGCACAGCCCCCTCTTCTCTTTTCAGTGTCTCTATTGCTTTTTAGGTCTCCAGTGCAGTGTTTTGACCTGTTGTACCTGGTGGCATTGTATGAGAGGTATCAGAGGCCAGTCAAGACCTTTAGAGGGACTGTGAGCAGCTACACCACTGAAATGAGATCATGCCAGCTTCTGAAGTACTGTACCTCTTACGGATATGTTTGAATATTAATTTCATTTTGTTTGTTCATACAAGATAAATACAAGACTAATAAAATCATATATAATTAAAGAATAAATATTATTTTAGAAATCTAGCATATTTAGATTTATGTTTTTATAATTACAATATTACATAATCATTATAATTCTAATATTACATACAATTTATTACATATACTGTATATTAACGAATAGTTTTAATAGTAGTTATCCACTGCTATATGTATTTAATTTAACAATAACTAATTCATTAATTCATGATGTTATTTACTTTTATTTATTTAATTTATTTTCATTTCAAAATTAATTCATTCAATAATTTGTTTATTTGTCTTAAATGGCATCCCACTATTAATCATTTGTACGATCATCTGGCTCCTTTAGGGCTGTGGGTTCAAATCTCTTTGTGTGCATGAAGCTTATGTGTTCCCCTAGTGCTTGATGGATGTTGTCTGATTGGCATGTGGTTTAGGCTAATTGGTGTTTCCAAACTGCCTGTAGATTTTGATTGCGTTAGTATGTGTGCTTGTGACCTCTGTTGGATTGGCACCCCTAAGTTCCCTACAGCCTTATCAAACTCCCACTCCCCTCCCCCCTTCCCCCAGCGACCCTGCTCAGGATATTGTGGTAACATAAAACTGTCAGGCAGTAATGCTAACCTAATTCTGTGCAGGAAAAGATAAGATATTTACCAGAGGTGTTTACTACATTTAAATATTTTTTAATGATCTATAAAAAAACAGAAAATGCTTTAATTAAAAAAAACAAAACATGCTTCAGTATTTAAATGCTAACAGCAAACTCTTTTTCATCATCATTTCCCCTTTTTCTCAAAACCCATTCATCTTTTTTTTTATTCAGTAGGTTTTTCAGACAATATTTAATATTAGGATGGAGTAAGACCGTTGAAGCCAGTAAGCATATAAAGTGATGAAAAATGACAAGGCAAGGTTAATGCAGTAGGTGTATGTGTGCGTGTGTGTGCGTGTGTGTGTGTGTGTGTGCATGTGTGTGTGTTTGTACATGTATATAGCTAATGGGCTGCTAGAAGCATGTGCTGATCTAAAGGATGGGGCGACCCCTCCATGCAGAGAGGGATTCTGTTTGCTCATCCAGTTGCCTAGCAACCTGACGTCATACATTTGCAAGGAGGAGATGAAGTGAAACAGGAAGGTTTCGTGTGTGTGTGTGTGTGTTTTAAATGTGCATATATGTGTGACTATTAGAGTGCCTGTCTGCCGGTCTAAGAAAAAAGAGATTAATTTGTTGCAATGCATATTATAATTTTTCAAAATAAAATAACTCAATTAAAAGTCTCTTTTCTTTCACAATGTATCAGTGATGTTTCATTTTATACATTTCACCAGATGCTGCTCTGAAAACAACCAGGTCAAGGATAATGCCAGCTCCTTCCTCTCCAGATATTTTCTTGAATCCCATAACCGCCAAGCTGCCACTGTAGTGCCCTTGAGCAACCGTCTGTTCTCCAGATACACCACATTGTGGCTTAATCTGCCCTCTGACCCTAGCACACTAATGCAAAGAAAATAACTAAATTGTACCTTTATTTATATCTATGCAAATATACATATGTGATAATAAGGCAAATATAGCTTGAAAACTAAAAAAAAAGAAGAAGATGAAGCAACTTTTCATTTCTGAAATTGCAACAGTGTACAGTATGTACAGTTTTCCGAAGCTGTTCTTTGTGTTATTAAACTAGATCTTGTTAGACCAGTTAGATAAGGTAAGATTTTAGCTGGCTTATTAATATAATACCTCTTCTTCTTTGTCTTTCGGCTGTTCCCTTTCAGGGGTCGCCACAGTGAATCATCTGCCTCCATCTAACCCTATCCTCTGCATCCTCTTCTCTCACACCAACTAACTTCATGTCCTCTCTCACTGCATCCATAAATCTCCTCTTTGGTCTTCCTCTAGACCTCCTGCCTGGCAGTTCCAACCTCAGCATCCTTCTACCGACATATTCACCATCTCTCCTCTGAACATGTCCAAACCACCTCAATCTGGCCTCTGTGACTTTATCTCCAAAACATCTACTGTAACATGGGTTGTTCCTCTGGTGAACTCATTCTTGATCCTATCCATCCTTGTCACTCCCAAAGAGAACCTAGATTTAAACATACTGAGAGACAAATTTGAGCGTGACCATGTTTAAAACATAAGAAGGGAGAAAAGACTTTCAGACAGAGTCAGCATCAACTACGCCAAAGCTCACCTCTATTCACAGAGATAATGAGCCTGAGTCATTCAGGTATTCAGGCTACATAGAAAGAAAAAGAGGAATGAACATTTCCCTGTTGGACAGTCTAACCTGGCAGTGACTACCTTTCTCTGAATTTGGCCTGGCATTTAAAATTCATATTTTGTAAGTCTTTTTAAGGGACATAAAAAGCCTTTTTTTTTTCATTTCTCCCTTTGTGTAGTCAAATAAGACTTTTCAATGATAGTCAAGTTCTGGGTTATCTTCTTTCGCTTAATTAAACAGTAGGTGTCTTGTAAAAACTGCCTCTTTGCTCTTTCTTGCACTCCATGTACTTTTCCTGATTTCCTATTCCAAAACCACTAACACATTATATTTTACCCAGTACGGTACAGTAGCACATTTAAATCTCTCTCCACCACATCAATTTTATGTCAAAGTCTCTCTCATATATTCCTCTGTCTCTTACTTTCTGTCTATAGGCCTACCTTTACATCTCATTTCCTTCTTGCACATGCAGACAGGTTTTTAATTGGTTTTTCATGTAGAATTTATGTGACTATGCCTCCTGCTCACCTTTTTATAGCAGCCACACCCAGTAACTACACAACACCGCTGATCTAATAAAAGCCTTCTGATTATATTGCACACAGTTTATGTAAAGTGGCAGAAACATACCACTTAAAATCTTAATGATGACAGTTATATTACCCCTAAAATACAGCTGCCATTTTATTCATTGAATCAAGCACCATTTGCAAAATATTTACTCCTAACGCAAACGTGTGCCCTATACGAAAGTTCTAATAGAGAGCCTCTAAAAATTTCTCTCAAACAATCTCCCTTATCAGTTTTCCATTCTAATTTAAAGAGCGGTTTCCAGTTAGCCCAATATTATATTTAACTCAAAGCATTCATAAACAGAACTGATCAAAGACAAGCAGCGTTCTGTAGTTTGTTCACAAACAATATAAAAATCAAAAGTTAAATATTGTACATAGCTGCTAAATTTAGTTGGAACAGCAATATTACACTGTATTGCTGTTTGATATAATCCAGAGCCTCCATTTGATCTCAATTCCTGCTTGGCACTTTAATTACACTGCATTTTCCTTGCAGCTCTCTCTAAAAAGCATCAAATGTACCTTTCTTTTTTTTTTTTACATTCTTTATGGAAAATGGGCCGTCTCAAACCAAATTATGTACGTTTTTCATGTACGTAAGTTCTGACAACCTAATGGAATTTATTTCTTTGAAAATGCATTTTGAATGTTATCCCTGAATCTCCAACCACTTTGCTGAAGATGCTGCATTGCCAAATTAGGAGACAGATCACATGTTGGATAAAAAAGCTGCAGAGGTATAACATTGTCCACTACATTGATATCATCCCCATCCTACAACAGGGCCAACTGTGTACATTACACAGAAGCCTAAAAAAGGCTGTGACAGATCATAAGACATTCACGGGCTAAGAGGCTGACATTTTGGTTCTTGCAAATAAATGACCATAAAGACCAACAGTGATACTAAAATAAATGCCCTCAGGCACCCAAACACACAAACAAAAATAAGTACTCCGGTATTAGTCAAGTTTTAGTATACTTTGGCTTAGCTTGTCATGATGATTTGTATTTGTAGTAGATTTAAGCACAGTGGACCGTAACGTACAGTAATATTCGTATTGCTAAATGTTGTATGGTTATCACATTTTACAGAAGTGTCTGGGTAAGAAGTGATAAAGCAACATTTCACAGCCGGAAACATTAATCACAAGTGTTGCGCATGAAATAGTGAACATTGTGATGGGGGTTATAGTATGATTGATAGCAGGCATATTGTATTTAAGTCTACTAGTTTCCTGAAATGAAAACTGAAGTCCTGGATTAGGTAAACAAAACTTATAAGATCTCACAAACATTTGATTAGGTATGAAAGCAAATACGGCCTAAAAGAACACCATGCTGTTGAATTCTCAAAATTGTTTTGTCAGAAGGTGTTGAATAATGTTCTATAACGGCATGACATGAAAAGTAATTTAGCTGCAGGACACTACAAGTTTCTATTAATGCATTCAATTTGTGTGGTACTGTTATGGATGAATGTAAAACGTCAAGCTCTTCCTTTAAGTTGTCTGACTCCGGACAGTGTTCAGGATGGAGGACATTGTGGTTTCTCATTAAAAAGAGGAGCTGCATTTTTTAGAAGAGAGAAAAGAGAGCCTGGCGAGCATCTATAATACAAGTGATAAATGGGACAAATTTCCTGCATGTTATACAACATTAAACACAAATACAAAGTAAAAAAAATGCATTGTGTGGTGCTTTGATAAATATTAATTTGTAATATTTGGTAAATTACTGTAAATCAATATTTTTCAATGAAAAATAAACACTCATCTTTCAAAAAAACCCACAACAGAAGTATTTTTAATCTCTATTTCGAGTTTCTCTGAACGAACTGAAGGAATTTTACCATACAGAGTAAAATTTTATTCATACTGAAAACTGTATGAATATTACTTTTATATTTAGCAGTTCTGCAGACCAAATCAGCTTAAATGTTACAGAATAAAGAATGACACATAAGCAACCTGTTTACGTCTTAATCACATATCTGGCGTTCTGATTGGTGTGTAAAGTTCTGCTGTAAATACTCATTCCCCTTTTTTTTCAGTATGTCCGTAAGCGTTTTTAAAATAGCAACATTAATACTCTAGTGGTAAGCAACATTAAGGCACTGTTTAAAGAGAGTAAATTCACCACCACCTGTTTAAGGCTCTTGGCTAATGTGTGTGCTCGACTCGACCTGCTTTGGATAGGCAAAATACAATAACGCAGAGATGTGCTGTCACTCTGTTCTGGCAATATCACTCATTTTGCATCTCTACCCATTTTCACACTGTTTGAAGCATCTGTGAGTCATACTTATTCAAAACAAGCACAGTTTTATTATCATAAGTTACTCATTTGATAGCATTTTTGGTCGTTTTTTCAGTCTTTTATTTTACATGAAATTAATGAATCATTCACATCCTGATATTAGATAAGCACCAACAAATGGAGTATACACATTAAAGAACCTGTTGACCTGAAAATCCTGTCTTTAAGATAATATTTACTTTCCATGTGGTTTCTTTTAATGATTTTAATATTTTATTTATATTATCTTTTCTTAATATAAATTAAATATATAAATTACACGCGTTCTCTTCTGACCATTCCAAGTGTCATAACTATTTTGTATAATTATTGAAATTTTTATATTGCATGATTTCTAAAAATGAATGGGTCTTCACATTAAAACCATACAAGCTTATATATATATTAACTAAATACATTATATAAGAAAATGTATGCATTTTAGGATATTACAATACTGTCTTTTACTATCTTATGGTGTGTGTGTGTGTGTGTGTGTGTGTGTGTGTGTGTGTGTGTGTGTGTGTGTGTGTGTCTGTGTGTGTGTGTGTGTGTGTGCTAAAAAACACTGCAACTATTTTGAAAAAGGTTGGAAGGATGTCATGGAAACAGAAGGTATTTGGGTTAAGATTGCAATTAAATGACAAAAACGGCACAAAAAAATGACAAATATCCACAATCTGCACAGGCCATACTCTATTTCTCTTAAATTAGTTTATCCCTCTGCATAGGGTTTCTCCAATCTCAGTCTCTCTAAATGAAAATGAGAGTCAGTAAAGAGGTGCAAAATAAGATGGTGAATGGCGCAAAGAACCAATATAAAACCTGATGCACTTTCTGATAATACTGTACGTACTACGTACATACATACTCTACATACTCTCTCTCTCTCTCTCTATATATATATACATATATATATATATATATATATATATATATATATACTGTATATATACAAACATAAATGCATCCATTCGTGGTCACACACACACACACACACACACACACACACACATACACATCTATTAACTGGTAGCTTCATTTCTATTAACAGTTAATAAGTTATTTTAGTGATTAAATCTTACGGGATTTTTTGATTACTAAGGGATGTTTGATTCGAATATGCGAGCATGTGTCTCTTTCACTACATTTCATTTCAGTTGAAATTAATTATATAAATTTTTTTATGTGAACATTTACAGTATTTGGCCATGATCATGTGAAATTCAGAACATACTGAAAAAAGTGTCTGAGTAGGTAACTTTATACTTTATTAATTTATACTTAATATCTATAATATTATATATATTCTTGTCCTTACATTAAGTTGACATTATTTGTACACACACATTCATACATATAGAGAGAGTTGTTACTCTCCGTATCATAGATTAACAAGACCTGAGATCCAAGCATTATATGTTTGCACAATAAACTGTAATTAAGCATGGCAATTACATAGGATTTCTCTTAGATAATACTGTATCTGAGCAAGTAAGGCTTGTTAGTGATTACACCCTCCAAATGTTAGGAACGTACATATTAGCCCTACAGGAGTATTTAATTAGAAACAAGACAAACTGGTTGTCAATGTTGTAGTACACAAAGTGAAAATCCAAAAGCAAAATGGTTGAGCCTATTTTCATCACAATGTACCGAAATCCATTCCCACAGACTCGATATGATTTGTTATTATGGTATTGATTATTATTATTATTTTTTTTGGTAAGCTGCTATACAGCATGTAAAATGTACACACATATGTCTTATAATTTTTTGCAGTGAGGTGGGTACATAACTATAGGAATATGAGATGATAACTACATGAGATCTACTACATATATACAGTTACACTGACAAAGAATATAATGTAATGTACAGTATTCATTCAAGCCACATACAGTAAATATGTGCAGAATTATCTGGGTTAAATGTTACACTATGAATTTGCATGAGAGACATGTAAATATTTCAGTTGTATGCACTTTTAGAAAAGCAAAACATGCAATCACCCTAATGAGAATTAAACACGACAATCAGTTCCTAAATGCCTGCTCTCTGCTTGTAATAAGCCTTAGAGTAAGCAGAGCACAAGTGTAATCACTACAGCTAAATGGTCACAAGGATTTCAGTCATCAGGTACCTATATTCTGTGTATCATTACAAAGACAGAAATGAATGAAAAACAAAAGTGGCTCACAGAGAGCAAAAAGAGAAGACAGCAGGAAAAAAAGCACATCACATCCTACCTTTGGTAGTCGAGGTGATGATATCGGGAGCTTCTCATTTGGTCAGAGAACAGACCCTCTTACAGTCATGCAGGCACGAGCAGAAAGCTACAGGCAGCAGCATGCACACAGCACTCGATCCTTTTTACTCAGTGGCAAAATCTCCTCCTTCCAGCATGAATTAATTAAACATCTCTCCTCTCGTGATTATCCATCTGCTGTTTCTATGCCATGCTCTGATGTCGGCTGCAGTGTGCAGAAATGTCTGTACTTTCTTTTCTGTCAGCCTGTTTACACAGAGACAACTGCTCTCCCTCTCTCACTCATGCTCTCTCTCTCTCTCTCTCTCACACACACACACGCACGCTCACTCACTCTCTCGTGCTCATGCTCCCTTGCTTGTTTCCACCCCCATTCCATCGACAGTGCAACATCAGTGTCTGTCTAATAGGGCCAGTGTGACCACTGTGAACCAGCCCAAACATCACAGCCAATGCCTCATTGCCCTACTCTCAGTTTTTCACATTTCTTACCAGACATACTGTTTTGAGTACATGTATTTATCTGTTTTCCCATATATTTCTCTATACAAGGAATTAAAAAGAGATCATGCATGTAACGAAAGATAAATCTTGAGTGGCAACCTGAAACCAAAATGTTCAGAGTTCATTTATTAATATCTTTCTACAGACTCAAGCTATTCGATATTATTTTCATTTTCATATAATACATGTATTATCTTTTGCCACATTAGCAAGAAAGAATAAAAAAGACAAAAAAGACACATATTGCACTTTTTCCTTCAAGCCCAGAGATATGCAAGTCATTGTATGTAGAAATAACACTACACTTATCACTGTCTTGTCTTTTTGAGAAAGAAATGACCAAATACCCCACCTGACACAGAATTTATATTCTTATATCATTCTCCCCAGAGTCCACTGTAAAAATTAAATAAACATGCCATTATGTCAAACTGCTAGGGTCCCAAACCATCGCTGATAATTACTTTCACTAATAAAATTCCATATAATAGTGTAAGTGCTGATTTATTGCATGCTTACAATATTTCTTCTTAACTCTGCCAAACATCCAGCAAACATCCAGCAAATCTTTAAACCTGAGTTAAATTCAACCATTTAGTGGTATGAACAGTGAAAGCAGTGGTCATCAACAATACCGTACACACAATCAACACCCACAAATGGCCCTGTGAATAAAAGATAGAATGCTGTGTCATGGCACAACTGATGTGATTTATATAGTTATTTATTTTGTATTCGGATGTATTTTAATGTGACATTAATTCAATAATATAATTACAGTATCAACTCATTTCTTTGTAACAATCTAAAACAATGTACAATGACGACACAACAAAAATCATCGCGAATAAAGGTCTAAAATTAACACTTTTGTGCCAATTCAATGACTGTCAGTGATTGGTTATCTAGAACATTTTATTCCTGCAGGAAGTAAAAAGCAATAAAGCTTCATAAAATAAATTTTGGCTTTGCAGAATAAAAATGTCTGACACAACCTACAGTACAACAGTATAGTAAGTTTGATGATCAAAGTAGAACATTTATATACTGTACATACAACAACTGATATCCAGAATGGAACAAAATGGAACAAGATGTTTTTATGTGACGCCCCTTTGAAAATTATATTTATCACTAGCACTCTATTGCTTAAATTGAAGAGCAGATGAATGGAAAAAAAAATAAACAACTCAGAGGTGCTCCTCCTCCAAGGCATTGTTCAACAGCAGGCGTTTTTATACAACATAACCAAGATCTGTTTCATTTTACTCTTTTATTTACACTTGGTTTATTTCTTTATTTTCTCAATTTTATCCTTTAATTATTGGGATTTTTTTATTCACAAACCTGCCAACAAACACTGTATTAAACAAGAGTTTTAATATAACAGGGCACAAGGTGCTAGTGACTTAGAATTTACCTCAGCACTGCAACAACATGCAGCATTATAAGATCAGATGTAAGGTTACCACGAAAAAGCATTTAGTGCCATAAATTCTTTTTACTGCTGTGAATGTGCGAAATAAGATATAAAACATCACAAGCAAAAGCACCTAAAATTGCTCGGAGGTAAAACAAGACATCATTTTCTAGTTATGCTATTGCAAGAATAAACTGCCAAAGGCACAGCAACACAACCATGCACTGCAATGACATGACAAAAATCTAAATCATGACATAAGATAAGAGTGCATATCTCTAGCTCTTTTTCTCCCACTCTGTCTCTATCTCCCTCTATTCTTTGTGTCTCAGTCTCTGTGGGACTTTCCCCGCTGATGTGTTGAGTGGAGCCTCTGCTACATACCAACAGAGCATTTGCTTTCACATCCTGTCCTGCTCTTATTTTCATCATTGTCAACTGGAGTACAGAGTCAACATTACGCCAAGCCAGCATTATGAATGATGAATCAATAGACATGCTGCTAACCTATGTCAGCTGTATTGCCTATAACTGCATGTAAAAACCTATTCAAATAAATCCAAGGGTGAAGAGAAAGTGGGCCCAATTCATCAATCTTGCTGTATATCCAGATGTTTGTCAGGAATATTCTGTTCGATAACTGCGATGTCAACGATGTTGAATGACCGATTACATCATTTATTTGCATCCATTGGACTTTTTGGGGGGGGAAATTTTACCTCACTGTTTATTGCCAATTCTGACCATATCCCAACCAGAGGGGGCTACCTACTGTACTGTATATCTGAGGCATATAATGTTAGACACTGAATCTTTTTGAATTAATGCTCACGCTACATACAGTATGTTAAACGACAGCTGAACTCAGAGCAAGGTACAGTACAAACTGCCCTTTTCACATGCATGAGTTCACAGACACCCACAATTGGTTAGCAACAGGGCAGAGAGTAAGGCCATCTCTCCCACACAGAGAGCACAACCAAATATGCTCTTTTAGACTCATGGCCATGGATGGCTATAGCACAGTTGTGATTTGAACTTGCAATTTCCCCACGACTGGGTGAAAGTTTTAAGATTGTATGATTCAGTAGGCTTAGATTTTTTTACATTTTTCTACTCAATATTATACTCTAACTGTTATGACTTATTTAACATTGGTAAAATGGCATGATATTGCAACAAAAGAGGTTTTTGAGTCTAAAAATAGATGCAAATAAAGGTGCAAGATGTAATAAAGAAAAGTTTAACTTTTAGAACGACCATTTTGTTGTTTTGCATGTTTTCCAATGAATATTAATTAACATAAGTATAAGCAGAAGCATACACAATACATGGTTGTGTATGCAAAGTTTAGCATCTACGGTGTGATTTTGTATATCATAAAATTAACTAAAAATGGCGATTGCATATGCAAATTAATACAACGGACTGTAAACATGAAATCACGTCTTGGTATCTCAAAAAGAAAAGATATTCTTAAAATAATAATTCCATATTAACATATATTTTATCTCTCTCTTTTTCTGTGTGTGTTTGTGTGTGTGTGTGTATTGAGACTAATGTCACAGAAAGATTAAGACATATGTATCAACTATTTTAGCCTTCTGTTTGTTGCTGCCTCTTAGGGTTAAAGAACACATGCATTAATTCATTCACAAAATATACTTAATGTTTTTATATAGAACCATCCAGAGAGATGCTGGATGACTTGGATAGGATATATGTTGCCTTATATGTGGACACAGGCTATTAGTTCTTACACCTGCTATAAATAGCCTGAGTTAATAGTTTCTAAGACAGCCATGGTGAGTGGTTTTTGTTCTTGTTCAGGGTAATCCTCTATATTTATGGACAGTGCATGCAACAGATATCAAAATCTACACTGTAAAAGGCCATTGTCGATTTGAGAAAAAAGTTTTTTTGAAAAGAGGACCAAGAAAGTGTGCAAATTCTGGATGGAATGTTACAATTTCTTAGATTTTTTTTTCTTCCACACATAAATGAAACCCTAGACATAAAACATAGCATATGCTTGAGAGACCAGACAGCCAACTATGTAGATACATTACACTAATCAGATACATATACACAGCAAAGAGGGTCAACCCAGAAGGACTCAGGAAGTATAAAATAATTCTATGAAGAGAAAAAGGACAGGTGTGGATACTTGGAATGAAATGTGTTATATCTGATAAAGTACTCATAACATGAAATATGTTTACAGATGTTTAAAAAAACATTTCCTTTTCATATTTGGTTAATTAAATATTGCATAATACAAGTTATCATGTTATATTTAACTTAGCTACATTAGTGTATTATAGTTACATTACAGCATTTTTTTACTGTGTTACAAATACACAAGTAATATACCATATATAATTCTTATTGCAGCAATAGCATGCTGTTATACTTCTGGTATTCTACTGTACTACTACTTATTGAGCGCAAGAGATGGAGTTCAAACGCACATAAATGAGCCTGAACATGCAAAAAGTGTGTTTTAACATGCAAAAATGGTTCAGCCTCACTCCTCTCACTATGAAGCTTTCCCAAGGTTTGGAATCAGCTTTGCTTTAAAATCTTTTTAAGGCTGCAGTCACGCCTTTTGCATGTGCGCCATCTTCCTACCACACTGTCCACTTCCAGTCATCCTTCCAAGAGTATTCTTTGATACTGCACTCTGTTTACAGTCAGCACTTTCAGCAAGCACTTTCTGTGATTTGACCTCCTTGAGGAAGGTGCCAATGATCATCTTCTGGACAACTATCTAGTCAGGATCTTCCTCATGCATGTACTGAACTAGACCAAGAGAGTATGAATAACTGTATAAATAGCCACAATGTGGTTGTTTTAGTGGCACAAGAGGGATCTAAACATTATTATGCAGGTGATTATGTTATGGATGATCTGTGTGTATACAGTAGCAACATGTAAATGTCAATCTTTGTAAAAGGTGGAATATGAAAACTGTTATAAATGTACATGCAATAAATGTACATGCAACACTAGCAGCCAAGCTATACATACTTACACAATATGTGCTTTCCAAAGCAAACACACAGTCATGTGACAGTCTATCATTTAAAATAAAGTTCAGATGAATTTTAGAAGCTGTGTGGGTTGTCAGTTATATTTTAGTGAACAGAAGGTAGTTGTGGCTATGTTCTGTTGCATCTTATACTGTACAGCCTAAAACGTCACTCATCATTTTTTCTCTCTGGCTCTATGCTCATGAACATGCACCCATCCTGTATGTGCTTACACCCACACAAAACAGAGGTGATAATCTTGCTGCAACTTCTTTGAAACACCTTTGTTTTGTTGTTCCACTAATATGATGTAAATAAGTATAGAAATTGCAGTTATTTATAGATTTATTTATTCTTTTTACAACAAATACATTTATGGTACTATGAAGTGGTCTAGAAACAATTGATATTCAGACATTTCTGTGGGCATATAATTATTTTTTTTTTACTTAGATCAGTAATCTATGATTGACTTAAGCAACTATGACATTGTCAGAGTCTCAGTATGAGGCAAAAAAAAAATAAAATCCTTTACTCGTAAGAAATATAATCATTCCCCCCCCTTTTTTCTGGGCCCCAACACAGTTGTGCACACGGAGTTGCAGACACACAGAGCTCTCGTTTCCTCTGCAGGCCGCCTACTCTCACTCTAGCATTTCCTCTGATGTCATCATTAGTGCTTTAGTGTCATTTAAAACTCTTCATTCACTGTCATTAAGTTGCTTCGTGAGATTTAAACTAGGATCCAGACTGTCAAATGTGGTTCTATCAATATAGCATTATAACCACATAGTAATACAGGTGAAATATTATAAATCTACATTTTAAATAAATAACAATACAAACGAATGTACTGTATCCATCACCAGTGTGTGTAACACACTTTGTTTGTAACAATGTATCCTATGAAAATGGGATTTAGGGAGCACAAGCCATAAATTATCAATAAGTATGGAGGATGGGAAAAATACAGAGCGGCCAATCTTGATTTAAACAAAATAAATATTTTTCTTTTGTTAATTTGTTAAATAGGTCTTAGGTGTTTCTACAAAAATATATATAGACTCCATTTTAACATTAACTTATAAGTATTCTCAGTGAAATACTCAATTACTATTTGGTAACATTTAATTAAATATTTAACATGATAAAAAATACATATTGTAAAAGGAACATCTACCAGCAGGCCACTTGGACCCTCAACATAGACAACACTAGGACTAATCACTCTGACTTGCTTCCACAACACCCACACACCCCTACACATCTGTTAACATACCAGTAAACCGGTGTCACATGCCTATAAATATTCATTTATTGTCAGAACTGAATCAAGCTACCTTAACCCTATGTTAAACTTTTCTTTTTTGCACATAAAAGAAAACAAGTTAGCATATACTTTATGCCACAGATAATGGCACTAAATAATGCTGACACCAACCTGGATTTTTTTTTTTTTAAACATTTTAGACTCCTTGTTTAAAACTATGCTGTTCCTGCTGTCAGCAATCTTATTATACAGTATTCCTGTACTATATTTTTATACTTTCTATATGTTTTGTAAATTTTCCCTTTAACATAAGTGGAACCTTCAGTGTAACCTTAATTTCTAGTAGAAATGTTATTTTATTGAAATTTTCTTTTTTAGGACACAGGCACTTGTAATAAGCATGTCACTGCAGGTTCCACTCTGTATGGTTGTGTACAGTATGTAAAATAGTAATAGTAGAGACACTAAATAAACTATGATATCAAATGTTAACATTTTTCTCCCACTCAGTCCAATGTTGTTGTTTAGTCATTCAGTTTAGTTATGACTCTTCATGAGCTCATGGACCATAGCATGCCAGACCTTTCTAGATGCTGTCCATGGGGTTTTCTTGGCATGGATACTAGAGTGGATTGCCATCTCCTTCTCCAGATGACCATCTACGGACAATTTGGAAACGCCAATTAGTCTAATCTACATCTTCTTACTTTATACTGTGAAAGAAAACCGGAGAACCCAGAGAAAATCCAACCACTAAGCACAGGGAAAACATCTATGCACACAGACCCGAAATGGGACTTGAACTCAGGACCTGGAGGTGCAAGGTGACAGTGATAACTACTGGACCATGAGGCCCAGTCCAATGTAAGACTTTGTATTTCTATATATTGCTTCCTTTGCTTGGCTAAAAACAGCAACACAATACATATTTGAGTGGAAAATATCCCTAACATCAATATTATTAGTTTTTGAAAAGTGGCCAACACAGACTAATTAGACTATCTAAAACTGAATCTTCTTATCAGCAGTTGTAAGCACATCCATTTGAGCGTTCTTGCAAGTTCTATCAAGCGATTGATTTCATTTTGAGAAGTTCAGACAGTTCAGACAGACATTGCAGCCCAGCTGGTAAAATGAATCAGCCTTAAGGAAATGGCCAGAGAGTAAAAACTCTTGTGGTAGCCCTGCAGCTAAACCCTGTAGAGAATAATAAGAGAACAGTGGGTGAACCCAAGAGTGGAATAATGACAGCCAATGAGTCAGTCTTTGGGGCAGACTTTAAAGACTGGGCTTTTTACTGTGTCTGAACTTGTATAGGAGGATAGTCTGTGACAACTAATCATTACACCCACTACTGACAGTTATGTGCTAGGGTGAAAATAATTAGCTGGCAAATCATAGAATCAGATGCAGGAATAACTTTGAAATTACAGATTCCCCTGCACACTGTTCATTATTAACTGTTCTCTGTGTACAGTATTTACCACTTTCATTTTGGTAAAGCTGATACAATATATCCCTTAAAAACAGCTCTATGCTTCAGTTGAATTGCAGCTTTGTTTTTTAGATCATCCTTATTTATTAAACTGATGTTTGTAAGTCAACAAGAGGACAACTTAATTCTGCAGTTAATTAAATCTGGATAACTTACAGTACAGATCAAAGTGATTTTGAGCATGTATACAGTAGGTGATATACACAGTCAACTCATGAACTGCGGGCCTACGAACATTTATAGATGCGAACAAATCACAAAAGTAGCAGATGTGTATCGTACAGATACCGTTATTCGCCATTATGTATAAAATGTCCCATTATATTGTATTTGTGTGAGTGTGGGATTGCAGCAGAAATTAGACGAGTTCACAGTGCAAAACAGTTCTAAGACAAAATGGCGTCTGCTCAAGCGCGCAGTAAACACCATATACTGTAGCTTTATCCTTCCCCCCAAAGTTTTCCAGGTCACTTTAAACAAGGTCAGCTAACCCTGCTGCGTCACTGCAATTCCCCTCATAATTTAAAGTAATTTAAAGGCGTAGGTGTTTCGCCTGCCATGCGGAAGGCCCGGGTTCGATTCCAGCCAGTGCCCACACCCCAGCCACTGGATACAGTGCCGGTCCCAAGCCCGGATAAAATGGGAGGGTTGCGTCAGGAAGGGCATCCGGCGTAAAACCTGTGCCAAGTTGTAGTGCGGACTGGATATTCCGCTGTGGCGACCCCTTGCCAGGAACAGCCGAAAGACCAACAACAACAACAAAGGCGTAGTCTCGCGAGAGTATAATGCAGAACCAAATATATGTATATTTGCGTCAAAGGTCTATAAGACTCAATCTGTCAGGCTTACGAACGAGTCCGACTTATAAATGTGCTCGCAGAATAGAACTTATTCGTGATATATGGTTAGCTTCTTCTAGACTTATTATGCATAAATTATTTTTCAATTAAGCAAACACTGATTTTCTTGTTTTTTTTCATGTTTCTTTTTTTGCTTAAATTATGGTCTTCTACTTTTAAATATTATTTAGCATTTATTATAACATTACAGTACATGCAAATTAGAACACAAATGTGGTATTTTTCATTTTGTTTGAATAAATATAGTGTATTTTCCTACTGCACTGATAAATACACACATGCTGACCTTTTTTTCCTATTCAAGCAAATGATGATCCAGACTAAGATGCTTCCAGGACTCATTATGGGAAAATTAAAAGCAATCAGTCCTTGAGTTTTCAGACACTCGTATGCCAGTAATTAGTGTGAAAAATGTGATGCGTATCAACTATGGCGATAATTTTTAAAGAGCCCAAAGCGCATTTCTTACTAAATGTTTTCTAATGCTTTTGTAATCCTTTATCTATGTCTGTGTTTTGGGCCTTGCCTACTACTCATGAGAATATGAAATGCTTCAAATATTTCTCTGTCCCTCATATTTACATGATTTAATTCTCACAGTGCAATATGATAAAAGGATGAAGTACACAACAAGTTTGCTTAAGATTATTCTGATTAGGTCCAGTGGTCATGCTTACTCTAAAAAAAAAAAAAAAAAAAATAGAGGAAAAAATGGGGATGCATGCAGTACACCTTCACTCAACCTCAACAACCTGGTCTGGATGACATCAGCAGCTTGCTGTCACCATGGCAATGGAAATCTCTCAGGAAATTGTGAACAGGGAGATTGGAGGCTGGGATGCAAGCAAACATCTTAATGGTCACCAATACTTTCTGCTTCACAGTTGAAAGTACACTTCAATTAGTGCATCAATATAAGATTTAACCTAACACTAACACCTAACCTAACACTATTATAACAATATATTATTATAACATATAGCATTAATACAATGCCGAATGTATCAAACTCAAAAGCATGCATTTATACCTATCCTGACAACTAATTATTTGGCAGCTGTAGTAAATGACCTTTATACACCACACACAACATGATTACAGTGTTAACAATGGAAATAAAAATTCAGTCAGACAAATTCAGTTTTTAGTGTATAAGTCGTGAACATTTATCAAATACATTTGCAGTAAATAATTCAAGAACTCTCTCTGCCTGCATAATCAAGATTACTTTATCTGTTCTCCTCAGAGAAATGGTACATTTGGGTAGGGAAACCTTGGAGTGTTGGCATCCACTCCTCCCTTTGGATATCTGTGTCGCAGCAGTTTTTAATTAAAATGCTCCATTTGTGCCACCTATTCTGGCTGGCAGAGACTACAGGACAATATATTACGGTTCTCATCCCCAGGCAGCTGGTGAGAGCCAGGCATTTCAATGCAGTGCATTATCGTTAACAAACTGCTTTTAAAAGTAATTAATTCACTTTTGTTTATTCGGGTATTTAAAAAAGTTTGAGATAAAATTTCCAACAATCTGGCTTAATGCATTCATTACTTTTGACCAAATGTTGATAAATCACAAAGTATAAAAATCCTGACTAAGTTTAGAACATTTATTTAGAATTAGGTTTGTACTGTTCATACTGTATGGCTGGCATATGAGTCCAGAAGCAGAATTTAATCCAAATATTACTGTTAAAAATGTCCTAAAAATGTCAGTTATAATACAAAGAAAACAGACTTGCATAGAATACTTATAGAACCGTATAGAAATCAGAGTACTATATACCATATTAGGAATAATAGTAACAAATAATAGATAATGTGACGCATGCAATCCTGAGGGATTTTTATTGTGAAAGCATGGCATACATATCTTGATTTTATAAATTGCCATGATACGTAACTGAATCAATTTTCTCCCATCTCTACTGAGCAACAACCTTTTGATTAATTGAAAACAGACATGAACACAAATAGAGAGGGTTTTTTAAAAGTTTGATAAATTTTTTAGGCTTTGCATGAATTATATGAAACTGGAACCGACTGCAAAGCAGGTAGAAACATGGTATTATAATGTGAATTCTGACCCCACTAAATGTTTGATGTTTTAGCTAAACTTAAACGTTCAATGTATATGTAAAGGCTAATAAAGTGAATCATGAAATGCCAGTAAGAGACCCCAGTTGCACACCAAATTCAACTATAATTTACATATACTGTAAAAAAAACATATTCCTGGTCTCATTTAGTTACAATTGTTTGTAGATGCCTATGTTTTTCCCCCCAAAAAAAGTGAATAAGCATTTTAAACTACCATGATCTTGATCAGGATAAAGCACATGCTGAAGATACGTGTAAGCAATAAATGAGCTTCATTGCACCACACAAGCACCTGACTACATGAAGTATGCCCCCATGTTAATCAGCATGACCTTTATTTGAGTCTTATATTTGACCACTTATTTCCAGCTGCACAAACCTGGTCAAGAACAGAAGAGCCAGGTGAAGAACACTACACAAGGTATTTATCCAACATTCTAAAAAATATATATATATAGTATAATGCAGATGACATTTGCTAATGAGCCATACAATGAAGCTGTGGGAAAGAGTAGTGGACGCTAGGTTAAGGGCAGAGGTGAGCATTTGTGAGCAGCAATATGGTTTTATGCCTAGAAAGAGTACATCAGATGCAGTATTTGCTCTGAGGATGCTGGTTTATAAGTACAGAGAAGGTAATAAAGAGTTGCATTGTGTCTTTGTAGATTTAGAGAGAGTATGACAGGGTGCCGAGAGAGGAGCTGTGGTGTTGTATGAGGATGTCTGGAGTGGCAGAGAAGTATGTTAGAGTGGTACAGGACATGTATGAGAGCGCTAAGACAGTGGTACTGTAAGATGTGCTGTAGGTGTGACAGAAGAGTTCAAGGTGAAAGTGGGTCTGCATCAAGGATCGGCTCTAAGCCCCTTTTTGTTTGCTCTGGTGATGGACAGGATGACAGATGAGGTAAGACAGGAATCTCCATGGACTATGATGTTTGCAGATGACATTGTGCTTTGTAGTGAGAGCAGGGAACTGGTGGAGGAAAATTTGGGGAACTGAAGGTATGCTCTGGAAAGCAGAGGAATGAAGGTTAGCCGCAGCAAGACAGAATACATGTGTGTGAATGAGAGGGACCCAAGAGGAACGGTGAGGCTACAGGGAGCAGAGGTAAAGAAGGTGAAGGATTTTAAGTACTTAGGGTCAATGGTACAGAGCAACAGACAGTGTGGAAAGGAGGTGAAGAGGCGGGAACAGGCAGGTTGGAATGGGTGGGTAAAGTGTCAGGTGTGTTGTGCGATAAAAGAGTACCAGCGAGAATGAAAGGAAAGGTGTACAGGACAGTGGTGAGACCAGCAATGCTCTATGGCTTAGAAACATTGGCACTGAAGAAGAGACAGGAGGCAGAGCTAGAGGTAGCAGAGATGAAGATGTTAAGGTTCTCTTTGGGAGTGACAAGGATGGATAGGATCAAGAATGAATTCATCAGAGGGACAACCCATGTTAGATGTTTTGGAGATAAAGTCATAGAGGCCAGATTGAGGTGGTTTGGACATGTTCAGAGGAGGGATTGTGAATATATCGGTAGAAGGATGCTGAGGTTGTAACTGCCAGGCAGGAGGTCTAGAGGAAGACCAAAGAGGAGATTTATGGATGCAGTGAGAGAGGACATGAAGTTAGTTGGTGTGAGAGAAGAGGATGCAGAGGATAAGGTTAGGTGGAGGCAGATGATTCGCTGTGGCGACCCCTGAAAGGGAACAGCCAAAAGACAAAGAAGAATGCAGATGACATTTGTCCACTTGCCATACATTACAAATGTTTAATTCATCAATCCATTACACTGATCTGGAACAGAAATTAAATACCGTATTTAGTAAGCTAAACTAATGTGGTGGAAATCTTTTCAGTTACATTCCAGTTTTAATACCTATAGTTTATGCTTTATGGGTCACTTTATGGGTAAATGCATTATTCACCACCAAAGAGCTATGAATGATATCTTATGCAATATATATATGGCCTGGAAAAAGAGAAAGCAAATGGACATTGATAATAATCTTACTCCATCTGTTATGACAACCTTAGGAGAAACACTGTTAGAGGGAGTGTGTCTGCATGCACAGTGCTTAGTATCAAAACACACTTTACTGTCAAACACAGTTTAGCAGATATGAATGCCTATTGTTGCATGCATACAGAACTCCCAGTTTTATACCACTGCTCACACGAAGCATTTTTCAAAATGGTATGTACAGTTTTGTCTATATCTACCATTAGTGTCAGTTACAGCAATGATGATTGATAAGATTCCTGCCAAAAAATGCTTACATGAAGAAAAAAAGGCTGAGAACATATATCTTATATATTCTTTAATTGTGATTTGGTAATGAAGCTTCATCATGTACTAAAAAGGATATTCTTTGCTGCCTGAGGATCGTTTTTGTTTTCTGACAAAGCAGTGGGATACTCCATGCTTCAGTCATTAGAATGCAGACCGCAGCTCACTGCTGTGCGCAGAGGAATGATGAAATGAGTGCTAAAAATAGCAGCCTCCCAGGATCCCCTTTACACACACTGTAAACATTTCAGAGCAAAGCAGACATGCTGCTTCTTGTCAGTATTTCTCAGTATGCCCTGTTTTATCCATTTACCCTTCTCACCAGTACTGACGTGAAAGATGGAAAAGATGACTAACTCTGTACAACATGCACTAAATAAAAAAAAATAATTAAAAAAAAACACCTTATGGCAATATTATTGGGTTAGGTTTGCCAGTGCTTAGGGACTGTCCTTCAGAGACAAGAAACTGGCCAAACCACCCCAGCTTTGTTAAAAATTCATTCATTAAGAATTTTAATAGCTGCGTCTACAAGAATGAATGGGTTAGCCAGTGATAGCTCTGTTATCTAGGTGTTGATGATAGAAAAAGTTGTATTATGATTAACAACAACAATCTTCCAGATTGAGACTTGACCCAGTAGGGAACCCTGTTCTGGTTGCATGATTGTCTGTTCATTTCCTCTTGACAGAAGCCTGTTTATTGTCATCACATTTGGATGCTGCAATGTAACCCTTGTGTGTTCTGTTCACTACTACTAGCAATGGATTAACTGTTCACAGATATTTACAGCTGACAGCATGCTGGGCCAGCATAATTTGTGTGTGTGTAAGTATGTGGGCGTGCACGTGTCTGTCTGTCTGTCTTTTGTGAAAAAAAGCCATAATGTGTAATATGTGGGCTTTGCCAAAAGTAATGCAAAAGTGGCCATAGCCTTTTTAACTGATCAAGGTTGTCCAAATTATAACCCTTCATCTGTACAAAGGTACTGCTCAATCTCTATCTCAAGCAATGCATTTGCACCAACGCTGGACCCAACTCTAAACTCGCTGGACCCTTTTGAAAATTCAGTGTGTATGTCAGTGGTCGCAGTTGAGGGTCTACCACTGTGTGGTGTGTCTTCAATGCTGGTTTCCTCTCCTTTAAACTTTTTCATCCATGTGTACACATTGCTTTTGCCAGTGGTGTAATCTCTCTAAACTTTCTGTAGCCTTGTGTGGTTGATGGACAATCTGCATCCTTCATTCATCAAGGACTCATCAATGCCAACTTTTGCAGTACTTTTGGTATGAAGCTGAATACAAATACATTATTTGGAATAAACAAGTGTGTTAAAAAAATTCAAAACACAAAAACAAATATTAATAGAGATGCACTATTGTTTTTGTTGTGTTGTGTTTTTAAATGTCTATTTAACGGTCACAACGTTTTCAAACTAGCACACATGCAATCAAAGGAACATGTAGTTCAATGTCTCACACAACACAGTATTACACACAGGCAACTATAGAAGAAATTATTTTCCTACAACCCTGCAGAGCAGCACTGTTGCTCAACAAACCCAACCATATGATGTTGCATTACTGTACAGTACTGTATATGCATCATTCCTGAGCAGAAAACCTTTGCATGTATTCAATTGTTCTCTCTCTCTCTCTCTCACTCTCTCACTCACTCACTCACTCTGTCAACATCTCAGATAATCTCACACAGCATAAGAATGTGTTACAAAAAAAAAAAAAAACAGGGCAGTCAGAAATTTCTGATTCTGATTGGTTGTTAATGATTGGCAATGAAAGCGCCAATGAGAATTTACCTTCTTCCATGATTTCTTCTTCAGCACAGTGTGGATAGATATTTGAGAGCATGTGAGAGACTTGATTATGTTGATATTAAATCATTAAGGCTGCTCGATTAGATTTTTTTTTAAATCAGATTGAGACATACACTGCGATCGTGATTTAAACTGCTGTTTATTATCTGCTGCTTACTATTTTGTATTCAAAAATATTTAAATATTAATCATTCAAATGCTACATAAAATACTATATGCATATTGGAATTAATCATACATTACTATATGTACAGTAGACTGGATGATGCATATGACCTGTAATAAATTGCAGCCTTTTGTGATTAAATAATTGCACAGGTCCATATTGCAATTTTTTTTAATGATTCATTGTCCTGCACTTAATGTGTCTTAACTGAATCTCCACAGATCATCCTTTTGTACAACCAAACTACTATCGAATATCCATCACATCACCACAGCAGCAAAAATATTCAAACTTACGTTTCACATCTTACAGAAATAGTGTGTGATATAAATGTTTTAGTTATTATAACTGTTAAAATATGTTGCATAATTTTTTTTTTTCACATCAGTGGATGAGTGATGGTTTTGGGGGGTAGGGGGCAAGTCTGACCTCGTTTTCATGCCTAGAATGAGAATATGCACCAAGAGAAAACTGAGCATTTTTCATATTAAGGAGAGAAACTGAACCAGTAATAATGCGTGCTAAAAAAACATAATTAATAAAAAATAAATAAATAAATAACACTGCTAGTATTCCACCAAGTAGGGAAAGAATTTACACAACTTAAGGTGTTTCAGGTTTCAAGAGCCAAACATTTCAATTCACTGAACTTCTAACATAATAACATAAACGTAGATTTAATACAAATTTCAGGCAAAAAGTAGGCCAACCCTGTGCAAAGCACGCTTTATGATAAAAGTGACGTCATGTATGGACTGCTTCTTTAATGTTTCATGTTTGACCAGCGTGAACATTTAACAGCTTGTACAGGATCTGAAAGTGCAGAGAGATATTTGTGTGTGAAGAGGAAAGTCAAACCACCTACCTACAGTCTGTCCGTGTGTGAGAGTGTGTGTGTCTGTGTGTTCGGATTCCTTGCTGATGGAGCTCGAACACGCAGATTTAGATAAAGGTGTTTTTTTTTTTTTTTAATTTAGCTTCCTTTGTGCAGCTGTCAGGTTCTAGAAGCAAATAAAAAGTAAATACAGGTGTCCTAATAAACAGAGGAACTCTGCAGCAGTACGTGCAGCGGCAGCAGCTTTCAAATGTAGCTTCAATTCGGCTGCTTCCAATCAGTCCTTTGAGTTTCACTTCCTACTGTAACTTATCGTGTGTGCCTGGAGTTAAATACAGTACCGTCTACAGGGTGATGTCACTGCGTGTCATTTAGTTTATTCGTACACCATGTCTTTTCCTTTTTACAAGCTCTGATACCACAGGCTATGCAGTGTCAAAACTAGCCTTTTTCGGTTGAAGAGCGTGCTCGTGCAGCAAGGATGGGTTGCGACGAAGAGATGGGTTGCCATGGCAATACTTTTTTCCATGCTGACGTCACGCGGGTTCTCTTGGTGAATCCCTTTCCTCTGAGGTTATAACATGATCACGCGCTCACGTCACCGAGACCTCTGGTTGAAGTAAAATACAGCATCTCGATCAGTTTTCTCAGCGTTTTCATGCTACCGTCGCTGTTTGCTTAACTCATCCCTGGACTGCATAGCACTTTAGAAAGCATACATTCGGTTTTTTTCCCCACATAGACTATCATATATCATATACAGTAATATCCGTGAGGAAATATTCCTAACCCTTGCAATCGCTAAAATGAAATTTTAAATATTAAATATTTGACAAAACATTAACGTCACTAATTGTCCAAAATCCAATTCAGTGCTGCCACCTTATGGCAAAGACAAATAATTGCTTGTTCTATAAACCTTTAACTCAAGTTTATTTTACTGTTTTATCAAATTCCATCTTTAAATGGCTCACTGTGCAAGACTGTGGGAGATTCTGACCATAAAAAGTGAAGGGGTGGGAGTGCTAATTCTCTCTCTTACACACATACTTGTGTGTATGAGTGTATTAAAAAAAAAAAAAAGATCACTAGAAGGTCATCTGTCCCAGGCCAAGTTCCATAATTAAGGTCTCAGCATGCCATCCTCAGCCAGGTGTATGATGGGGCATCTGTCAGCACCTGATGGGAGTGTAATTAGCACATGGCTTCAGTGTGCTACTTCACTCCTAACACATCCTGTCATAGCAGATACACACTCCTAACAACACAATAAAGGCTTCAAGTTTAAGTGATAATGTACAGTACAGAGCAATATCTTAGGTAACATATACAATTGAAGCTTTTTAAAGTATGATGATTTATATATATATATATATATATATATATATATATATATATATAATTTTATATTTAAATAAAATATTGTAAGACATCGTAATCTAATAAAGTACCCTGAGAACAGCCCCCTCACTTGCTTCTTTCTATATCCTGTATCCAGACGAATATACATCCAAATGGCTCTTGTCTGCTAGAACACTTTTGTTTAAATCAGAAGAATGTAAATGTATTTCCTCTCTCCTGTCTGTCTCCTGGTCCGTCCTATGACTGACATGTTAATGACTGGTTCTTTTGATGTTCGGGAGCAGCACCGTTTAAATGTGCTCTTTTTTCTCAGAATAAACAGATATCTTCAGACATCATGCCTGAGTGAGTGTGTGTGTGTGTGTGTGTGTGTGTGTTTGTCTCTCCCGGTCGATCGGGCCCGGACCGGTAAGTGTATATCTTATCTTAGTCTGATCTTTCCTTTTAGGTCACAAACAGTAATTTATGCATTTGATGGCATATCATATTGTGTATGGTTGTGTACGTGACAAATAGAATTTGAAATTGATAACACAATTTTTTTTTTGCTTCACCCTGGCTGTTAGTCGACTACTGAGAAATATCTATATACAGATTTTCTGTATAATTTTATATCAGGTCTTGCTCACACACTCTTATTCTTTCTTCAATCCCTCCCCATCTAACTTCAGGAACGTGCATATAAAGGCATCAGCTTACCTTTGAAAATGATTTTTCCTTTTTTAACGCATACAACTCATTTTGTTCTCGTTTCTCTGCTGCCTTACAAGGCAACCATTCTGGCAGAAATGTTTACTTGTGCATTTTTTCATGGGATTAAAGTAATTCCTCTCAGCTGTGGAACTCCAGTGACCCAGCAGAACAAAAATAACCCATGGCTTGGGAATGGAGTGCTGTGCTGATTAAAGTATTAAGCAAACAGTACAAATCAACATGGGGAAGGTCAGCAACTTTGCAATACTCATTATTTGGTTGTTTGGATTTGTAAAAAGAACACAGCATGATGGAAGAATAACACTTTTGACTATGACTTTGTGCTATAAGCACATGTAACTACTTTAAACATTAACACCCACAGCATATTTTAATGTAAAAAAAAAATCTTCCATTTGGACATCCAAATTCACAACCTTTGTAGAGCAAAAATAAAAAGATTTTTTTTTTAAAGAAAATTTTTATAATTCCACATTACTATTTATTTGCCAAATACTGGAACAATAAATCATAAAAATACCTAAATGATGGCAAACCCTGTATTCAAGCAAGTTCAAGCAAGTTTTATTTATATAATGCTTTGTACAGTGGACATTTTTACAAGTGTGCTGAAAAGATCTTCAGTACAGTATAAGCACAAGGCTAGTTTTTTTTATTTCAGCAGAGTTTAAGCATTAAGTTAAGCTATCCACTGGGTAATGAGTGAGAGCTGAGCATTGATTTTAGCAAGCGTTTAAATGTTTTAAATATCATAGCAATGTTTGTGGCATTATAGATGCTTTTCCCCTTGTAAGCACTGCCACTGTATTAGATGTCTCCATCTATTTGCCCTACTTTTACACTACAGCAGGGGGGTCTGCATGATGACCTTGCAGGATCCCATCTCAACTGCCAGCTAATTAACACATGGTCCACTGTGTTAAATTATGACCACACCCACTGTGTTAGTTCATGTCTGACTTTAAGACCTTTGTGGTATAAAAGAGCACATTAAAAAAATTATCAGTTATGATAGAATTTAATTACATTTTTTTAAACTTGCACAAATGTTTGCAAAGTAAAGATGGCATTTTCTTAGTGATGTAAAACAATAATTACATTTAAATAGGAATTTTATGATTTTTCGGCTGCTTATTGGTTGGAGTAGGAGATATGCTAACTGTACTGCACTGAGACAACATTTATAACCAGAACAGAAAGCCCTAATGCTAATAGGAATACTACAGTATGTACAACAAACTGCCTTTTAAATAGCCTACATAACATAAGTCAAAGAGGCTGTTTTTGCAAACAGTCAAAGAGGTTGTTTTAAGTACCAGGCATTATACAGATCACCTGTGTTGTCAGCATAGTCTACTTCATTGTACTTTATCAATTTATTTAGGGAAAGTGTTGATCCCGATCCGCCTGTTGCTCTCCCGTTCCATTTTACCCTCACTCGTGAACAAGACCCCAAGATACTTAAACTCTTCCACTTGGGGCGGATCTCACTCCTAACCCTGAGAGGGAACTCCACCCTTTTCCGGCTGAGGACCATGACCTCCCATGCCCCCTCCAGAACCCTGCTAAGGGTGTAGAGCTGGTCCACTGTTCCGCGACCCGGACGAAAACCACACTGCTCCTCGATGAATCCGAGGTTCGACTATCCGACGGACCCTTCTTTCCAGGACCCCTGAATAGACTTTCCCAGGGAGGCTGAGGAGTGTGATCCCTCTGTAATTGGAACACTTTCCGGTCCCCCTTCTTGAAGAGGGGGACCACCACCCCGGTTTGCCAGTCCAGAGGCACTGTCCCCGATGTCCATGCAATGTTGCAGAGACGTGTCAACCATGACAGCCCTACAACATCCAGAGCCTTGAGGAACTCCGGGGGAACTGTGTTGACCGTGCACTGCTTTCCCCTCCTGAGACGCCGGATGGTGGACCAGAATCTCTTCGAAGCCGTCTGGAAGTCGTTCCCCAAACTCCTCCCACGCCCGGGTTTTTGCCTCAGTAACTGTGACTCAATGACCCTCACCTCCCCCAGGACGTGGTTGAAGCTTTGCCGGAGGTGGGAGTTGAAGCTTGTCCTGACAGGGGACTCATGCCAGACGTTCCCAGCAGACCCTCACAATACGTTTGGGTCTACCAGGCCTGACCGGCATCCTACCCTGGCCATCAGTAAACTACTTGAGGTTGTGCTATTGAAATAAACATAAGCAAGGCTGTGATACAGTTGTAGATATCACAAACATGCGTTTAATTGGTTATAAGGGAACACATTTCCATCCATGATTGTCAGAACTAGTGTTAACCTGGTGAAGAACAGTTAGAGTAATTACTGGTTATTACAGTGGTTCTCAAAGTGTGGGGTCGCCCCACTAGTGGGGAATATAGACATGACAGGTGGGGCGCAATGAATGGGAGGAAATTAGTGGAAAATAACAGGAAAGTACCTATTCTAATTCATGCTTTTCTTTATTGATAATGAAGAGCGTACGCTCAAAACTAAACAATCACACACAAATAAATGGATCATTAATACAAGTAAGTTTAAAATAACATCAGTTGTGGGCCGGGAGAAAAAGTGGAACCATAGTGGAACAATAACGGTTTAACGTCAGACAAACTTGAGCAGCGCTGCTCGAATCACAAACCTGCGCGACCCTGACAGAAATAGACCACGCCGACCATCAAATTACATTTTACCCCGCTGGGATGCGCACGTACAAACCAGGCATGGCAAGGTGGAAACAATATTAAACAGTCCTGACATTTTAAATTATTTTAAAATAAAAACACAGTGGGTCGCGCAGGTTTGTGAATCGAGCGGCGCTGCGCGAATAAACCAGATCAACTCTGCGCTATCCAGATAGTCGCGCTGCGCTGTGTATTTGCGCAGATATTTGGTTCAATCGTGTGCCACGGTTTCGTCCCACTTTGATGAGTTTGGCTTCACATACACTTCGACAATGGAAGAAGACGCTGCAGCAGCAGTGAGTTTGCTTACATATGACGAAACCAAGAACGAGGAGATTGTAAAGAAAAAAGTTGCCTCGTCTGTGGTGTGGAATTGGTTTGGATATAAGAAAAGTAATACGAATGAGATGAACATGATTTGGAAGGTACGCAAGTGCATTGTTTTAACAAGTGGTGGAAACACATCAAACCTTTTCTATCATCTGAAATCCAAGCATCCAAATGAATATGGCCAAAGTAAAAAAAAAATGCGGCCAACCCCAGCAATTCACAGTTTAAATAAAATTACATTATGTAATACAGTTTCTTTGTGTTTTAATTTTTATTTATGCATTTTCAGATACAAATTGCTATATTGTGATATACTGTATATAGTTATTGAGGTAGAAAATTTCTTCTACCGTGATGGAAGATTTTGGTTATATTGCCCACCCCTAATGAAGCCTATCTTGAGCTTGGATTCATGGTGGTGATGGTGGGGGCAGAAGAGAGACCCGTGTGTTTTGTGTCTTAAACCGCTGGCAGCAGACCGCATGAGACCCAACAAATTAGGAAGACACTTGGAGACAACACACTCCAGTCACGTTAATAAGCCACTCGACTTTTTTGAATGAAAGCTGGCAGAATACAGACAGCAGGATAATCGCACGGTAAAATCTGAATCAGTGGACAGCAAAGCACAAATGGCTTCATTCAAAGTTGCATACAGAATTGGCCAGTGCAAAAAAACTACAAACGATTGCTGAGCAGCTAATAAACATGGGGGCAATTATGCAAAGAAAAGTTACAACGTAAGCCTTTTATAACAATTGCACATTTTATGTGTTTTCAACTTGGTGTTTGATCTTATTGGTTTAGAAATTGATATTTAAATAAACAGTAAACTTGGCCGATTTCGTTATTATTTTGTTGACAAGTGGGGCTTGAAAATTCGCTCACCCCCTTAAGTGGGGAATGACAGAAAAAGTCTGAGAACCACTGGGTTATTAGAACATATGTGAGGCAGATTGATACATAAAGTTAAACTTCCCAGTGCTGATATTTATTTTCTACTATCACCACATATTGAATGGCTCTAGTCCAATTAGATTACTCAGTCGGTACTAACAGTGGTATAGTAATGATTATAGACCATAAAATCAGATTTACAGTAGCTATTTGGGGGCTCAAGGCAAACATGGATATGGGGCCCTCTGCATTCAGTGCTTCTTTAAAAAAAAAATAAACTTTTTAAAAACTTCCCTTCACTCATCATTCCACAGCAATCTTATCCAGATGTCTAGAACAGCCCTGTAGGGAGGAAAAAAAAATAAATAAAACATTACAGGTTAACTGATGCACTAACTTTAAAAACTTTTCACAATGATTTTTGTACAATTAGAATGTAACTCATGTCAGTTTACACATCTGATATTTCAGCATGATTAATACGTGATGATCGGCCTCTGCCTTCGATGTTGTTTCACTAAAATGAGAAAACCCATGACAGGCCAATAGAGTGACACAAATAATACCAAACAGTACTTATTGAAAGATTACCTTTTATCTTTATCTCTGTCTTACTCTTATTCACTGTGTTTGTCTGTCTGTCTTCTTCTGTACCTTTAATGCATTAATTTTTAAGTATTTCTCCTTTCAATCCTTTTAATGCATTTCATTATTTTTCTTCCATCATCACTATATTTACATTCCTCTTTTTTCTTTTAATTTCTCTCCGCTTTTATTGATTTATTATTTGGATGTCTCTCTCTTATTTTCTTTTTTTCTTAATCCTTAATCTTTCCTTAATTTCTCCTCTTTTGTCACTGTATTTCTACAACTTTTTAATAATAGCTTACTCTTCCTTCATCAGATGAGTTTTAGAGGGTGGGACAAACATGAATATTGGGGTGTTGGATCTAGAATAATATGAAAATAATGTTAATTAAAAATATTTTAAATAATTAGTCATATTGTGTGCATGGCTGGGCTGAATAGGGTCAGGACTAAAATCTGGCCTTGCAAGCTTTGGCTTCAAACTTTATTATTGCCTCCATATCCACTGATTTTCTGACTTTGTGCTCAATGGAGAGAATAGCAAGTGCATTGACATTGTTGACAAGAGCAGGGAACTTGTGGAGGAAAATCTAGAGAGGTGGGGGTATGCTCTGGAAAGCAGAGGAATGAAGGTTAGCCGTAGCAAGACAGAATACATGTGTGTGAATGAGAGGAACCTAAGTGGAATGGTGAGGCTACAGGGAGCAGAGGTAAAGAAGGTGCAGGACTTTAAGTACTAAATTATCGAGAGCAATGGAGAGTGTGGAAAGGAGGTGAAGAGGCGTGTACAGGCAGGTTGGAATGGGTGGAGAAAACCTAGACAGTGGTGAGACCAGCGATGCTCTACAGCTTAGAGACTGAAGAAAAGACAGGAGGCAGAGTTGGAGGTAGCAGAGATGAAGGTGTTGAGGTTCTCTTTGGGGGTGACAAGGATGGACAGGATGGAGAATGAGTTCATCAGAGGGACAACCCATGTTAGATGTTTTGTAGATAAAGTCTGAAAGGCCAGATTGAGGTGTTTTGGACATTTTTCAGAGGAGAGATAGTGAGCATATTGACGTTGGAACCCTGGCAGGAGGTCTAAAGGAAGACAAAAGAGGAGATTTATGGATGCAGTGAGAGAGGACATGAAGTTAGTTGGTGTGAGATAAGAGGATGCAGAGGATAGGCGTAGATGGAGGCAGATGATTCACTGTGGCGACTCCTGAAAGGGAACAGCCGAAAGACAAAGAAGACGACGACGCAATTGCTAAAAATTCTTAGTTAGTCTTAAGTCATGGAGCCCTGGCAGTTAGGGGCTCTAGGCGCTCGCCTACTTTTGACTAATGGTAATACCGCCTCTGCATAAAATGTTACACATTTGATGACTGCAAAAGTACACAGATATTTCTAAAGTTCAAATAGAAAAATATAAAGCAAGGTTTCAAAAATCTTTACAGAACCAACTTAATCTTTGTGCGATCATTACCACTCATTGCAATTCCTGGTGTTCTTGAACATAAAGGAGAAATATTAGTTATACATTGTCTGTTCTCCTTAGATGAATGCAAACAAATGAATTTGATTGTTTTAGAGACACTAACCTAAAGTGCTGTTAATTACTGATTTTTTTAGGCTGGTAAGTCTAAATAACCTTCTCTTCTGCAGCACAAGTAAGTATTAGTCTTGCTTTACTGGGATGCTCTTTATGGTAGAATCATGGTACTTAATGGATTTTGCAAATGTTCAGTATGTAAGATGTAGAAAATAAATCATAAAAAGGTGAGTCCAAGCTTTTGACTGGTACAGTATACTTGTTGACATGTCAAGCAAATCCTACACCAACGAATACAGTCATACAGTATATGGGGAATTAATGCTCTTTAATAAATAGAACAATATTAATCAGTGATGCGTCTGAAAGAACCTACAATGGAACAAGTAGCACACCAGTCACGGTATCTCCTGTAGGGTCTAGGTTTCAGTAAGTACTGTCTGTCTCTGTAATTAGGATACTCAGAGAAGATCCAGTAATTATTAATTACTTTACAGGAGTAAACATGGTGGTGATGGAAACGGTCCGAAACAAATAATCAACAAACTCCATAATGTCACCATTAAAGTTAGCCTTTTCATTGAGCTTTAGTCTGTAAATGCCCCTGTACTGAAGCCAAATAAAAGATGGTATTTAGGATACATGACTCACAATAAGAGATAAAAATAATATTGTGATTTGTAATGTAGGTACATTACATTAAACTATATTTTTTATACAGTTACAAGTCCACAGTATAGCAGAATGCCAAAGACCACTTACCTGTGGAATTATGCAACATGATCTGATATCACTGTCGACACCCTTCCAACTGTGGTAGTCAGGATAGTCACCTTTTTTCATGAAATACTGGTGACCTGTGTAATTTGCCCATTCATAAATCGTGAAGCAGCCACTCTCCACTCTGATAGAATTGCAATAGCTGAAATAGGAACGCAGATCTGTACAGTCATTGCTGCACTCAAAACTACGGCCTTGGAAATTCCTGTCCTCGTAAAAAATTATCTGGAATATAAAGCAATGTTCATGTTACCTATAAGAATAACATAAAACAATTAATGTTTTAATTTTACACAGAAAGTATACAAAAATTCCCACCTTTCCCATGATGTCCAGTTTCCAAGGCCATTTATACTCCTCTTAACAAACGTAGTATTATTATTTAAGTTAACAGAATTACAGAGTTATAGGGGACTGACATATTGACTGTTTCTTTAGAGAACAACATTGGTGCTGTGGTTTAAGGCAAGCTAATACATAACTCCTTTTTAAAACATACAAACAAAAGGAAAGCACTGGTTTGGTAACAGATAGTTAGTTGTTCTGTTACAATAGTAACAGAACAAAGTGGAATGTCCATGTTGCACTAAAAATGCTGAATAAGACAAGTATGGAAAAAATCAAATACCCTTCATCTGACCAACATACTCCACCCAGTCAAAGCATTTGACATTGAAAATTTAAACTGTAGACCCCTGCATCTGGTCAGAAAAAGAATATGCTGTGTTAATTTATGATGTGCGCACATACAAATGGACAGACAAAAATTCCAAATATCATGTTGATGTGCTGTTTTATTTTATTTTATTGGTCGGATGAAATATGCTAATTTTATGAGATAGGGATTTTGGGTTTTCATGAGCTGTATGCCACAATCATCAATATTAAAACAATAAAAGGCTTGAACTACTTCAGTTGTGTGTAATGAATCTAAAATATATGAAAGTCTAATGTTTATCAGTACATTACAGAAAATAATGAACTTTATCACAATATGCTAATTTTTTAGGATAAGGACCTGTGTGTGTGTGTGTGTATATATATATATATATATATATATATATATATATATATATATATATATATATATACACATATATATACATGTATATATATATATATATATATATATATATATATATATACATGTATATATATATATATATATATATATATATATATATATATATATACATACATGTATATATATATATATATATATATATATATATATATATATATATATATATATACATGTATATATATGTGTATATATATATATATATATACATGTGTATATATATATATATATATATATATACATACATGTATATATATATATATATATATATACATACATGTATATATATATATATATATATATATATATATATATATATATATATACACACACATACTGTATGTGTGTGTGATTTATTACTAGTCATAAGCAAATCTTTGTGGGATAAGGGGAAAAAAAAAACTTGTGAATGAGGTTATTGGAAAATAAATCACTTCACTCCAAATGACGTACTGTATGCATTTTATTCAAAGAAATTTGTGTGTAAAATGAGTATGAATACAAACATTGCCTAACATATATTAAAGCTGGATACCAGTGTCAACTGGAACTTTTGAAATATATCATCATTCTGTTAATCACAATAGCCACACAGCAACAGGAAAGTTTCCAGTAAAAGCTGCTGTATAGCAAACTACTGGAATGCCTGGTTTAGTCGACCAATAGCAGATAACTCATGGGAGAATTTTGTTTTTGATTGAACATTTTAACCATTTGATTCAATATCTACTAGGAGAGAAAAACAGTTTTAAGGTTTTTAAATGATTTCAGAAAGAGACCATAAATTTCACTCTCTCTGTATATCTCTCTCTCTCTCTCTCTCTCTCTCTATGGTATCAGGCATTGGCTTTTACAAGTAAGTGTTTTTAAAGGTAAACAACTGTTTCTAAGGTAAAAATAAAAACTAAAATATAACGATAGCAGTAACAGAATATTGTAAAAACTGCTTGCTGGATGAGAAGAATTCAGTCTTGCTGTGATTCCTCAGAATCTTCACAGTGCTTTGTTTGTTCTTTCAATGAGCTATCACTGTCCTGTACACAACAGAGTACAGATTATTAACTAAATTGCTTGGTTTATGCCCTTAAACTCCCAGGAGACACACGTGGGTGCAGTATTCCTTGAGTTATAACAGATGTGATGTTATATGTAACTGTATTTGAGAAATCATTTATAGCTACTTATAATGTATTAGACAAATTTCACAAGGATATTCTTAAAGACTCACACTAAAAGAAGTTAAAGAAGAGGGGGTTGGGGTGGAAACATTCTGCTTCTCCAGCCCTGCTGATGCTCCTTTATCATGTAGGGTATTCCACCTTTTCAGGAACTGAGCTGGTAAACAAGAGGCATTTTTTACTTGAGATACACACGCATCAGACAGTGAGACAAAATGCTAAATTTACAGTGTTGTACAGTACTTACTGTGTTTTCTTGAATGGTCTACTGCCTTAAATGAACTGAGCATGGCAAATGGGTGAGAGGACAAGGGGAAAGGATGAACGATATTGCTCTGTGAAAATCACAGCAAAGGAGGTGAGATGATACAGCAGTTTCCTGTTGTGCTGGGGAATAGTTCAGCATAGTAATCTATCCTTGCATGGACTTAAACTCAAACCAGGTTAGCAGGCAAAATTAGCTAGTTTTAGGTAGTTTTAAGGAAAACAAAAACTGTGCCCTTCAAAAATTGAGCCCTCTGTTCTACACCATAAAATCATTAATTTAATATTAAAATCATAAAATTAATGACATAAAACTACATATACCACAGAGGTTTTGGATTAGATAATCTATTTGGGCAGAATGCACTGATTAATTTTGTATAACAGAAGACCTCACAAAACATTGCCATTTGTAATTAAATTCTGTGGGTTATATTAGTGTGTGAATTCTAATATGTTATTATTTCTTTAGTAATAGTTTATTTGAAGGAACTTGTATGACTGACACGCTACATATTGTTATAATAGAATCATTGACATGGTAAAGCTTTAAGGTAAACTGTATTTTGAGTTATGGAAGAAGTGTCAGGACTTTGTAACTCTGAGGATGTTTTCTGCTTTTAAGAACAGAAAATACAATAACAAGCTAAAAAAAAAGTGTCAAATTTTTGTATATAAACTTTTTAGCTTTTAAAGCTGTGGTATGGCATATATAGCAGATACAGAGATATAAAAGTAAAAAAAGTACATTTAAATATTAAATTTGGGGCCATATAACACCCATCAGTCATTTTTCTTTAAAAGCATACCCTGCACTTCTAGAAAGTCTGAGAACTTTTTTTTTTTTTTTTACTTTGGTGTCTGGATGAGGGCAGGAAGCAGATGGCTTGCAGCTATACAGCGACAGGATCTCATTTACAGGTAAGCTATTCTGAAATGAAAACATATGTATAAATACATATTTTTTATTTTACTGACATCATTACCTGTATGAGCCTTGTGTGTAGATCAAACTAATGAACATACCAGTATCATCCCTGCAAAGGTTGAGAGGATCATTGCCTCTCTTTCCAGTTGATTAATACAGTGATCGTGGCTGGGACTGATGGCTCCCCTAAAAAGATGTTTCACAGGTGAATATGCGTCAGCAAGGATTAAACTGCAAAAAACACTCAAGACACAATCAGTGAGCATGTAAAAAAATTAAAAAAATTAATAAATATATATATTTTATATATATATATATTTTTAGTATACAAACAAAAACACATTACTCACATAAGTTCATTCACATCTGCTCCCTTTTTCTCATTAATCCACCATAAGGCTACACTTATGGCTAAGTCATAATGTGCCTGTATACAAAGACATGGTCAGACATATACTGTAGACAGTTGGCAATCCCTACTGCATCTGTGTCTTAACACACTAGCTAAAATAACATCTTGTATAACCCTCTTTATACCAAGGTTAGATAAAACATTACTGGGACAGTCCAAGACTGATTGCAAAGGGAACAAGATACATGTGAGTGATTTAAGATAATTGAACGCTATTATACTGTAGCTCTATTTCCATCCATCCACCATTTATACCACTTAAGGTCATGGGAGGCCTTAAGTGTATCTCAGGGAACTAGGGGCACAAGATGGGGTACATCCCAGATGGGGTGCCAACCCATCTCAGGACACAAACAAACACTACAATCAATAATCAATAAAACTACTGCATATTTTTGGACTGTGGGGAGAAACCAGAGTACACGAAGGAAGGTGCTAACTAATGAACCACCATGGTAACAAAATATAAAATTTATACATATACGATAATTACTCATATTTGAAGTTAAAAGACTTACATATTACATCTTTAGGAATGACAGACTAGTAATTTCCTAAAGAATGTTCCCTTACTATAAGATTCTTACCAGATCATCCAGCATTGAAGAAGATAATTTCCCCTTGGGGTCAAAGCCATTTTCTCTGAGTTTTTGCCCAATATAATGACCACTCATAAAATAAGAAAGATACAGTTTTTTTACAGATGATTTTTTTTAACAGATTTTACTCACAATTCAAAATGTGCATGCTGTGTTATCTATCCATCTATCTATATCTATATACACACACATAGTATACACACGTATACATAAAAGTATGAAGTTAAAACCTTTATCATATCAATTATTGAAGGCCTTGCAGGGGACTTACAGCAGGGCTTTTATGTTTCGCTTCAATTGTCTGGTTTCCATGTTTCACATAACCAACAAAACAATCAGGACTGGATCAGGAGGACATTTATTTCCAAATGTGTACACTGAAATAATAATATTGAATAATCTGAGAGTGAGAACACAAAACAAACAAAACTACATTAGACTAAAAACATTATATGTTATACATTCATATTTCAGTCTCCAATCACCTCTTGGGTGGCTTGTACCAAAGGCCAATGTAAAATCCTACTTTGTAATCAAAGGGAAAGCAACCTATGCATAAGAAAAATACAAAACAGGATTTATATATTGTGTGTAACATGTTTGCAAAGAGTACATTTTATCAAAAAAAAAAAAAAAAAAAAAACCCACACAGGAGTGTAGTCATAAAAAAAATATCAGTTGCAAGAACATGACACTTCACATGTGAACAAACAAGTCTTTAAATCTGACTGAAATAAAAAAAAAAGCAGTTAAACTCACCAAATGTTCCAACACTTTCAACATGTACATAAAAAGTAAAAAAATAAATAAAAAAGGGCAAAAACCAGCAGAATCTAATCACTAGGTTACTGCATATTATAAAAGAAACAAAAGACAACTATTCTGCAACAGCAGTAAAAGTCTCAGGTGCTCACTCTGAATTATTCATTCACTACCTGACAGTCCTGTCAATACTTAAGTAACATAGCAACCAATAGAGAGATGGAATTCCATAGCCATTTAAACAAAGAGTTCTCAATTACCCTGTAATCAGTGGTCATTTTAAATAATAAAAACCCTGCTGCAAATATATATTGAAATAAATAAAAAGGCAAATGCAAACAAAACATACAGTAAATGTTAACTTATAATTCTAGCTGTACAACTTATATTCAATACAGGTAAAGTGGTTTACACATTGCTTTTCTTAACCTTTTTCTTCTTTTTGTCTTTAAACACTGGAGAACTTAAAAATCTGGTATCTGAGAACTTGTCCCCACGCCTCATTTTACTGCAAAATGGGATGAAAAAAAAACAACAACAATGAAAAACTAGAAAATGTAAAGGGGAAATATACAATGCAGTTATAGCTACTGTGAAATATTCTACGTATGGAAGAGCAACAAAAATCTCACCTGTTGAGAGGCGGCTCCTTGTATGATATATGAGCTGCCATCCTGCGGGATCGGCTTAATAGATTGGCTGTCAAGTCTGTGTTTGTTAAGTTCTTCATTGCTCTTCCATCTATCATTCCAAAATAAAACAGTAATTATAAATAATAATTAAAAAAAAGCACAAATTATATGTCAAGCTTATTATGTTATATGCTCTCATATATTGGTCATCTGCCAATTTCCTAGCACAATCCAAGTCTCCACAATCACATGACTGCTACCATAAGAGGAGAGTAAAGGCTAGCATGTGCTTCCTCTTAGACAAATGATGCCAACTGCATCTTTTGAACTGCGGTAATAGAAGGAATATTTATCCATTGTGTCTCTCAGAAGCCCAATTCAACAAGTTATTTAAAAAATGTATAGTTACCTGGAGACTGGTGTGACACGTTACTCCCAGGTTCCTCATAAATGTCCATTGTTCGTGATGAAATCTCTCCTGAATCTTTGTGGTTTGTGACAAGACTGTCAGGATCACCACAAGTAAAAATCCCAGTGGCATCAAGGGATTCCCATGGAGGCCTTTCTTCAGAGAATAATCCACTCTCTTTCTGCATAAACTGCTCTGCCCTTCTTGGGATTGACTCGTTGCCACGGACATCATGAGGAACAAATGTATCGCTGATGAAAGAAATTTCACTTTCTCCATTTTTAATGAAACTCTCTTCATTGTTACTAAAATCTAGAACGTTTTTCTTTAACTGTGAATTGCATTTGGACAAAACATATGTTTTTCTGAATTTGTCCTTGCAGTTTTGGATATTATGAAGTGTTTGACTTACATCACCCAAATTCCTGCAAACATCATTTATGGAGTACAAGTCACTATTGTGGTCAACTTGTTCGTTTGTGCCGTTTCTGTCTCCAGTCTCAACAATAGGCTCTTCCATAAAAGCTTCCTTAAAAACAGAAGATTTCACCCCTTCTGCCTGCTCCTGTAATATGTTAGTGCTGTTTTTCTTTATATTTTCATCTGGTACTGGTATTAATTTTGGCAAGATGTCAAAATTTTGAGTTGAGCTATACTTGTGTCCTCCTTTCTTTCCTGATGCATTTTCTCTTGTTGTAAAATTCTGCTTTCTTTCTTTTATCACCTTGAGTTTTGTCTTGGGTTTCTTGGCTTTAATGTTTGTTACTGGAGAACGACTAGGTGTATTTTCTAAAAGATTTTCATCACACAAATCCCTTGGTTGTTCATATAAACTCCCAGGTATACGAGACACCTCTTTCTCTAACTGCTGCCCCTCGATCACCTCTAACGTACACTGTGTATCACATGTCATTGCCAAATCCCTTGCATTTGTAGTTTCCTCAGATCTGATAGTCGCATGAATGTCTAATGTATGATTCAGGGGGTCACTGCTGAGAGATCTCAGACCTGTATGGATCTCATACGCTTCTCTGTTCCTTTGTGTATTGCATTCTTCTGACTGAGCTGACTGATTGTTTTGATGTTTTTCTGTATGAACAGAGATATGCTTGACATCAGTGTAAACTTCATTAAAATCAGGCTCCTTTAAACTTTGATCCATACTGAAAGAGGAAACGTTAGTCTTCCTGCTTCGTGGTCTTGACTTGTGTGAGATTACATACGTTTTCCTACTGTCTGCACAGTTGTTTTGGAGTTTTGGTATTTCAGCTTCACTTTCAGTGCCTTTTTCCCCAGGTACATTTAAGCCATATAAAATGTTATTACTCCTTCTTTGATTTTGAACTTCTTGGTCAGAAAAAAAATCATCCAAATCATCACTTCTGGAAGTATAGCTGCATTCGTCTGGAGAGATTACATATGTTTGCCTTGTATTGGTATATCCTGCAATGTGCTTTAGAGACTGCCTGTTGCTTTTTGTGCAACGAGAGGTGACGTGAGTCTTTCTTCGTGCAGTGACTGATTCTTCCCCCTCATGCAGAGACTCCATTGGCTCCACGTCATTGCTGCTATTGAAAGTGTGCGTACTTATTTGGAGCTGTGTTTCACAGGGTGTTTGCATAGATGTATTCGCGGTTGTGTCCTTTTGATTCAACTGTGAATAGGACTCTGCTGCTGCTTCATTATACTTAAACACACTCTCTCTATTCCTCACAGAACAGGACTCCCTGACTTCACTAGTTATTCGCTGATTATCCTTACTGCTTTTCTTTGGCTTGGTCTGAACTGTGACAATTTCAGCAACATTGTCAACTACAGTGATATTCATCTCTGAGTCAGACAGAGTGTTCTGAGATGCTGTATGGTTAATCTCTGGACTGGGAGGCTTAACCCTGCTTTTAGGTGAAGAACCATGAGCCTGACCACCATTCATGCTTGACACATTTGCACTTGGACCATGGACATTCTTCTGTTGGCCAGTGTTGGATAGACTGGTTGTGTTTTTCTGTCTGGTCAACAATGCAGTAAACTCTTTCTCAGTCTGAGAAGAATCTAAAAACAAAACAGAATTCATAGTGTAGCACATTATTAGGCTATGAGACATGATAATACACAAGAAAATTGTATGATTGTTAAATTTTGCACACAGGTGTCTATTTCACATCCTTAAATAAATCTTCATACCTTCAGAAATCTCTGTCTCCAAACTCTCTGCAGCCTAATATAATATAATAAATAAATGATAGGACGCAGTTCTGTCAAACATTCATGCAAAGTTAATCTTGTACATTGACCAAATACAGAATAATTAGTAACTGATTACCTCTTCACTGGAAATAAGCTCCACTGCTTTTGCCATACAGTTGATGGAGGTATTATAGAACTCGCGTAGAACCATAAACTATAGAGTTAAAAGAGAAGTCGACAATTATACTCACACCATTTTCATAGGAGATGACACTTGTTCACACCACACAGTCAAATAAACATTTATTTGTGAAAACCATATTTACAGTCTAACTGGCACTACTAAGTCAGTAGTGAGAACATTAAATCTTACACTTTTAAAATAATCATAAACAGCATTATTGCTGATTCATTATTGAAAATTCAAATTGTGAATTTCAGAGACTCACCATTTGTTTATTTTTATGACGTTGGATTGCAATGTCAAAGCTCAAGCTCTGCAGACTTTTCTGTAAATGCACTGTTTCCATCTCAAGCTGCCTGGATTTCTGTTTCTGAGCGACCAGAGCCAAGGCAAGGGCCTTGTTGTTGGTTTTCAAAGAGAGCTTAAAGAAAGATGATGTGCCTAAAAGAAAACAGAGTCAACAGTCAGATGATTTAGGTTACATGATATAGAAATTCTCATGGTGGAGTGGCACCTTCTGAGCTTGTCGTCACCTTTCATACTGATGGGTGGATTGGCGCCTCTAGATTGCCCATGGTGTGCATGGTGCCGTTAAATACAAGAGGGTGTTAAAAGATTCCTGACTAGTTTTGATGCGAGCAGATGGCACCACACGACTTTTATATGTCAGTCAAAGATACTGCCCTATGTACATTGGGAGATGTGCAACTGGTGATATTCTGACCATGTACGTTACCAGTCATTTGAGGTGTTTTGAGTGGCACAAGTGCTTCGAGAATAGAAGAATATCGCTGGAAGATGACGAGAGATTAAATTAGATTCAACTTCACTGTCATTGTGCAGAGTACGTGTACAGAGCAAACAAAATGCAGGAAGGCCTTCAACGAGTTGTTTCGTTTCACTGTGAACTAACTGTATATGGTTGAAATGACAATAAAGCCTACTTGAACTTGAACCACTTAAACCAACTTGTGCACAACGATCGTCTGAGAACAATCCACAACATTGATGCCATTGCCAGAGTGTCATACGAAATTGTCCGGAGCTCGATCAAGTGCATGTCATAATTTTTCGACATTTGGGGCATTGCGCACTGAGAATTCGTCCCCAGGGGCCAGACAGTCAATAGCAACTCTACAGCCAGGTCTTAGGGCATCTGAGGGAGGACACACAGGAAAAAAAAAAAAAAAAAACAGCTTGAAAACAGAGCTAATCTCAAAACATTTCTGATATCCCTCATAGACTTGTGTTCCATCTAGATTGCATCCTTAACTCATCCCCAGTGGCCTGGCTTCAGATCTACTGAGGCCCTGGCTTAGAAGCTGCTACTAAATGTGAAGAAATTACTGAATGACAAAGAAGGTGTGATAAGACATGCCAAATACTACAACAACAAAAAAAAAACTTACTGAGAATTTTTGTTTTTATCTTTGCAGCAGTCTGCTTTACTGTGTTTGGTTTCTTCTCCATCGCCACTGCAACAATCATTACAGTTCAGGCTGTGTGGTAGAAATAATGAGACCGTTAGATACACTAATAATGGTTAACATTTATATTGTCAAACGCTAGCAATGACTACTTGCACTTAACTACTTATTACATAAAAATGTTTTGCCATTTGCTGAATAAGAATTGTGTTTTTTTTTTTCTTTTAACATCTCAAAATTACATGAACCCGATTAACCCAACAGCACAAGTTAACTACTAGGGCTCTAACGCTACCACAAGCCTGATAAGTTACGCATGAATTTACGCAAATAAACTGACTAGTAGACAACACATTTAATAAAATAAAATGTCAAATATAAGTTAAATAACGCTACAACCTTTTTTTTTGCAGAGGTTTAATGCAAACTAAACCTGCACACAAACCTCATCCAGCAGCTAACGTCGATTTAAACACAAACAGTACCGCGACGAATCCAAACTCTTCTTCGTCTCCCTTCTGAGCGTTGTCTCGCACGAAAGGCTGAGTGCTCCTTACTGCCTCCTGCTGCACGGTCAGAAATTGTTCCTCGTTTTAAAATATTATATAGATTAAGCCCGACATTAAATTCCATAATAAGTATGATAGAATTTTTTTTAAATGTATAGAAAAGTCGACGTATTTTACAATCAGCATTTAATCGAATACATTGCTCCTTAATAAAGCGAGACTTTTATTTTATAAAATGTTATATGGAGCCAATATGTTGAAACCGGAAGCCTATCGGTCGCTGTACTATAATTCATATGATTACCTGTTAGCTATTAAGAAATCTGACGCATGCACTAAGTATATCCTCATTGCATATCAAGGGAAAATATTAGTACTCTGTGATTAAAATAAGTACCTGAGAACTTAGTTGAAATGGAAGGACAACGCTGGTTACCGCTAGAGTCTAATCCAGATGTATGTGAGCTTTTAATTTTATCCGATGTGCTAGCCATGGCATTAATAGACTTGAGTGCGGTTTGTACTGTGACTCGGTAGTTTAGGTATTAACGTTGCACTGAGCCTGTGCTTCAGCTTAGACCACGTTCTTTAGCTTAAACTTGAGACACTGTTGTGTTAACTGATTTGTTTGCTGTTTGTCTTGCAGGTAATGAACCAAGTGAGTAGATGTCTTGACTCAGTTCTGGTCTTCCGCTAAACCAGAGTCAGGTGTTCAAGTCAATCAAAGGGGGTCTTAAGAGAGGAAAGTTAAGACTTCCAGGGTGCTTATTTCTTGTTTTTACAATCAGAGGTGATGTAATGACATAATGTTTTATCACCCGAGAGGCACACAACCTGACTCATCACTTCTTCAGCTCTCACTAAATATATTTATTATTTTTTCATCTTTTTGACTTTTTTTTTATCTTGCAGTTTTTACGACAGTTGGGCTTAGTACCTAGCTGGCAGTTTGGAGATGTCTTTGGTTTGGACCCAGAGCTTCTTATACTAGTACCCAGTCCTGTTTGTGCTGTCCTGCTCCTCTTCCCAGTCACAGAAAAGGTACATCTCTATTGACTTTAGATAGATCAAAGACTTTAGTACATGATGTACGTTGAATGATACACATTCAGATGGTGGTATTAATTTATATCCGAGCATATTATTTAACTATCAATTGTTCAGCACATTATTCATTAACTACTGTAAACAATTTATGATGGTCAGGGGTAGCTCAGTGGTTAAGGCGTTGGACTACTGATCAGAAAACACAGGGTCAGATGCCAGCACCACCAAGTTGCCACTGTTGGCCCCTTTAGCAAGGCCGTTAACCTTCAGATGTATAACGAGATAAAATTTTGATAATTTCCTATGAATAAAGGCGTTTGCTAAATACTCTAAATGTTCAGGAACTATAGTGAAACAATTAAAATGCCAAAATGACAAGTATACACAAACAGCTCATTAGACAAGAACTGAACTCCACCCAAATTCCAACACAATGTATGTCATGTGGTGTATGTTGTATAAACCAGCATTTCAGGCATCAGTTGATATTAAACGTTGGAAAAGCAGAACAAGTGTCTGTAAACACGGCATGATAGTTGATGCTGGGTGTTCCTGTACTGGCATCTTTCATCACCTTGGAATTTTTAACACAGAATTACTTAGAGTTTACTGAGAATTTTGTGAGGAGCAATCACAAAAACAAAAAAAGGGAAAATGGAAATAGATTAGTGAATACCGGATTTTTAGGTGAATGTCAGTCAGTTAAGCTAAGTTTAGCGTTTATTAGTCACATATACTGTACATTACAGCACAGTGAAATTCTTTCTTCACATATTCCAGCATAACTGGGGTCAGAGCGCAGGGTCAGCCATGCTACAGTGTCACTGGAGCAGACAGCCTTGCTCAAGGGCCCAAAAGTGGCAACCTGGTGAAGCTGGGGATCAAATCGGATCTTCCGATCAGTAACTCAGTGCCTTAGCCCTCTGAGCTACGACTGCCTCTATCTCTACTGTTCTATCTAAATTCCACAGTAGTGTGCATCTGAGAATAGTTATCCGAGAATACCTGACCTATTAAGCTTTTCCTGGAAGAGCTAAATATCTTGTGTGGCAAGAAATGTCAGTGAATAAACAAGAGAATACATCCTACGTAAACACAATTGTTAAAAGTGAAACTCTGACGAGTGGAATAGTTGTCCAGTTAGTTAAATTCACATTCACATTCAGATTTTGGTGCAAGCAACAAGGAGATAGAACTCCTACTAAAGGTCCTAAGTTTTAGACCCTGAATTAGGGTGACTAGATCAGAGCTGCTTATGCAGGACACCAGGATAATGTAGGGTGGTGAGTCTCTACTGTCTCATTTACTACCGTCAAATGGGGGAAAAACACCATGAAATGTCAGTATGCAAGTGAATACATATGGTTTATTTGCCTTTATTTAAAGGGCAAGATATGTAGATCATTTTGCATACACTTTTGTAAATCTACATCAATACTGATAATAGTATAGAAGCAAATATCTTCATAGTAAATATAAGACACAAAAAATATTTTGTTTAATGAAAAAAATCTTATGTGATCTTTACAAATTTTGCCATGGCATGGTTGTTTGTACCTGATGGCCCAGTTTCAGAAACTACCGATCTCCTGTGAATTATTCACACAACAGTCTTTAGTGTTTACAGTACACAGGATGGTCAAAAAGTGAACACTTTATACACACACAAATTGGATGTCGGACTCACCCTTGATTTCACAGCACTATAACATATTACACATATTAAACATATTTCTACATTAAACCACCTGCAAACATATGGCAGAAGGATAATGCAGATTATGTTAAACAGTACTTCTCAAGGCCTAACATTTGTTATGCTACAGTACCTGAGCAGTATAATGGTACAACATAAGTCACATTAGGTTTCGATTTATTGATATCCTGCCAAGACCAGTGAGTCAGTGGCAAAGATAGGTACTAATTAATAAGGGTGGAATAACAAATTTTTTATATAATTTTTATTTTTACAGTATGAGTCATTTAGACTGCAAGAGGAAGAAAATATTAAGGCACAGGGACAGGAAGTGTCATCAGAGGTTTACTTCATGAAACAAACTATTGGAAATGCATGTGGCACAATAGGATTGATTCATGCAGTAGCAAATAACCAAACACATCTTGAGTTTGGTAAGTGATTATTATATGAACTATTAAAATTATGTACAAATGTTTTCAGTTTTTCTGTGTTACAAATATTATTTATTATGAATACATTTTATGTTATCACTTACTGTAGTATGCAATTATAGGTTTACTGAAAGTAATATTTATAATAAGTCATGTGCAATTGTTTGGCAGAGCCTGACTCGGCACTCAAGACATTTATTATGCAGTCTTCTAAGATGAGCCCAGAGGAGAAAGCAGCTTTCTTAGAAAAAGATGAGGTTTGTTTAAATATTGTATGCTGTTGTCCAGAGGCACTGAACTAAATTTAACATCCGGTTGGTTCAAAATTTTTTATTTTACTGTGTTTCAGAGTATCCGTGTAACACATGAGTCAAGTGCTCAGGAAGGACAGACAGAGGTTGGTTAAATATTATGTCACGTTGAAGTTGTGTTAGTCACATGAACTGTAGATGGATGAAAAAGGGCAAAATTAACATAAAATATGAGTAATATTTCGGCTACCACAACAGCTTCAGTGAGCTTTGGCATATAATTTCAAGGCTCTTGAACTGTTCAAGAGTGCCGATTCTTCCAAAAGGTTTTCCCTCATTTAATCTTATGATGATGATGATGGTGGTGGTCGTGGAGGTGATGTGATGGCTGACCAATATCTAAGACATCAGTCCAGTAACATTATAGGTGTTTAATTGGAATGAGATCTAAAAGACAACGTTTGGTTTACGTTGTTTACATTCTTAATTAACCATTCAGTGATCCATTGTGGCTTTTTAATGTGGAAAATATACTGTAAATCTGGAAAAGACAATCCCATCATCATAGCATAACGGTGATCAGTCAGAAAAGCTTTGTATTGGGACAGGTGTTCTAAAACCATGCATCCTGTAAACATATAATTTCTTAATTTCTTTCTTTATTAAAGTTTTATTTGAGATGTTTAAAATAATATGTTGCCTAGGGACACCTCTAAATCTTCCATGAATATATAAAAAACATTGCTTGTCTAACAGGCGCCAAGTGTGGATGAAAAGGTGGATTTACATTTTGTTGCCTTTGTGAATGTTGGAGGACATTTATATGAACTGGGTAAGTATTAAAAAAAATACTATTAAATGGATTAGGTGCATAATTATGTAAAATATGATAATGGAGATGTTAAACAGTTCATTTGGCTACTTTGCAGATGGCCGGAAGCCTTTTCCAATAGTTCATGGGAAAACCACAGAGGACAGTTTCCTTGAGGTAAATACATACAGTATATATGAACAGTTTGACTACAGAACTCAATAAATACCATTTTTGGACTTTTGCTTAGTTTGGCAAGTTATTTTCCTCAGGTCCAAAAGGTTGCCTACAATATAACAAAATATTTTTGTTGAAAATTGCTATCTATTTTTCTTATCTAAGCTTTAAACAATCATTGCACTGGTTTTGCACTGGATAATGCACTTCGTTATAATATTTATGAAAGAAAATTAAGCAGATATAATGCTACAACACTAATGAGATGCGCTATTTCTTTGTCTACAACAGAAATTATATACCTGCCAAAAGCCCACATTCAAAACCAGTTACAGAAGCACTTTCAGCCGTTTAATCACTTTGTAACAAATAATTGCTTGTGAGTCGTTCCGAGTAAAATAGTTTTTATTTATGCCCATGGTGAGCTACAGTACAAAGCTAACTATCTTCTAACACAAGGCCCCTAAGCAAAAGACATTACTTATGTGTATCAAAGAATTGTATACCCTAGTACACTAGCTTTTCATTTTTCCTTTAGCTTTCCACATCCAGTACTGTTAAACACAGAAGTTAATGTAGCTGATATTCTGAAGCAGAATAAGTGGAAATATGTAGAGAAGTGTACATGATTTATAGGACTGTCCACCAACTCCATGGTTTATTCTCCTCACATTTAGGCTACATAATACTGGTAAGAATTTAAAACTACTTTCACCTCTCTTAATTACACTAACTGGCAGTTGCAGTTAGTTAGTTCCGTCATGCGTGGAAAGATATTTGTTTTCAATTAAATTTTATGTGCTTTTTTTAACAATGACCATTGTCACAAAGCAGCTTTACAGAATCAAAAGAAAATTGGGGAAATTGGTTTGAAATGTGGAGAAATTATGTATAAATCAAAATGATTAGATTGTCCCTGATGAACTAGCCGATAACGTGGCAAGGGAAAAACCCGAGATGGCAAAAGGGAGAAACCTTGAGAGGAACCAGACTCAACATGGAACCCATCTTCATAGCAGGAATTGTTTTGCAGTCCTACTGTGTGTTAGGTGGCTGGACATTCAATACAATGTATTTAAATTCAAATATGTGTTTGAGTTACTGTGGAGTCCAATTTCCTTACTGGTGGCTCAGATACAAAACTGTAGGAAATTCCTGTCGTGAACTATTGAGTGTCTGCAGTCACAAGTCCTCAGAGAATAGCTGTCTGCATCAGCCGAGTCCAGGACTATCTTCTTGATACTTATAAAAGTGAAACCGTCCCCAGTCACCATATGCATGCAGACACATGAGACAGAGAAACAGGGAGAGAGGGAAGGGGGAGATAGATAATAGTTACAGTACTGTAGGTATGGTCAAAGCCACATAATGTATAAAGTGAAAAGCAAGCAGGGACTCCAGCAGGACTAATTATGACAGCGTAACTAGACAGGAGAGCCAGAAAGAAACACAGACATGAGGGGGAAGTAAAGCAACCAGTCACTCCATCGTCAACAAACCTGAGTGGTCGGAAAGAGACACTCAAACATAGACAGCATCCACATACCAGTTTACCATACTACTATGTGTCCAATACTCAGTCTCTCAAATCTGCTCCTTTACCTGAGGCAAATCTATTTACAGAAATGCTGGGCTAAATGAATTAGTTTTCAGTCTAGACTTAAGCACTGAGACTGTATCTGAGTCCTAAACATTAATTGGAAGGCTATTGCATAATATTGGGACTTTGTAAGAAAAAGCTCTGTTCCCTGCTGTAGATTTCGCTACTGAGAAGTAGCCTGCATCCTTTGATCGAAGTATGTGTGGCGGATCGTAAGACAGTTCACTCGGGTACTGTGGCCTGTGTATAGGTCAATAGTAGTATTTTCTGTATTTTACTGGGAGCCAGTGCAGTGTGGGTAATATAGGGGTTATGTGCTCATATCTTCAGGTTCTAGTAAGCACACTTGCTGCTGCATTCTGGAGCAACTGGAGCTTGTTTATGTAGGTGACAATAGCATGAAATAATTTATCTGCATTGTGTTGTGACGGTACTGTACATCTCTTATCTTGGCAATATTTGTGAGATGAAAGTATGCTATCCTTCTAATATTATCTTCATGAGCTTCAAATGAAAGATTGGAATCTACTGTATAGTCACACCACCTACACTACCTTTCTGAAGTTTGGGGTCACTTTCTAACTCCATGATCGTTCCTGATTTTTATTTCTTTGTACATTGTAAAGGAATGCTGAAGGCGTCCAAATAATACATTAATCTCCTTTAAACAGTTGATATTGAGATGTGTCTGCTACTTATGCTCTGTAAAGACTTCATAACGCCTCTAATCTGAGGTGCTGTTAATTGGTCATTTTTCAGGCTGATAACTCTAAATGAACTTCTCATTCATTTAGAATAGGTTTTGGTCTCGTCCTCCTGGGACGGCCTTCATGAGAGCCAGTTTCCTTATGGTGCTTGACAGATTTTGCAAATGCACTTGACAATACTGTTCTTGAAATAACTATTACAGAAAGGCTGACCTCTGTGTCTTAAAATAACAACTAACTGTTGTTTTTGTTATGTGATTACCTAATTCCATATGTGTTATTTTATAGTTTTGACATCCCCAGTATTGTTGTAGAATGTTGAAAATAAATCACTAAACAAAAACAAAGAAATTTGCAAGTGACCCCAAACTTTTGAACGTTAGTGCATGTACTGTGGACATGTGTTGGCAGAGCAAAATAACTGGTTAAATAAATGAATCGTAATCTGTTGTTAATAAATGTTGTTTGTAGAACTGTTGTACAAATGCATTACCTCGCCCAAGGTTATGCCATTGTGCTGGATACCAGCACAGTTGCCTTCGACAGCATCACAGCTGTGCTGATAACCAACACAACACCACTCCCTCTTCTGTGATATTGCTTAATTTATATGGCACATAGTAGAATGATAAGTCACTGTTGTTGTCAACTTATGGAGACAACATTTTGCAAAGAAAAATATTTGTCATTTATCCTTTTTAACATCCTTGTTGCTAAAAACAAAATGCACAACATATTCTCTCACAGCTGGTAGGACTTCTTCCTTCTTTTGACAACTCGTTTTTCTCAAAACTGAAAAACAATGTCTCATTTTGCAGTCAACCTGTTCATATTCTGTCTATTAAACAATTTGTTATTGTATCTGGAGAAACATTCTTAGCTATTACAATATCTGTAAAGATGTTCTATTCAGATGTTTGTGTTGTGGCGAGGAAGATTTTTAGCTTAATGTAATGTAGAACTTTATCTTTATTTGTTTGTAGGATGCTGCAAGGGTCTGTAAGAAATTCATGGCACGTGATCCACAAGAGCTTCGCTTCACTGTTGTGGCTCTATCCAAAGCCTAAAATACTCACCTACTGTCTCAAGAAGAAACTGCCAACAATTTGCAAATGTTAAAATGTTTGATTACATGCTGAATTGCATCTTTGATAAAGCAATTATTTGCAAAAATCTTGCTGCAAATTCCTGTGACCTAATGTGTCATTAAGAATGAAACAAAGAAACTTAATGTGTCAGTGTATGCATTTATAGTATTTTTTAAATTTATGTTTAATTACTACTTGAACTTTAACTATGCCTTTTCTGCTCCATCACACTGACACGCTAAATTAGACCAGAATTAAGTAGCAGTTTCTCTATAGACTGCAGAAGAAAGAAACTGTGTGTAAAACATGCTCCATACAGATTATCTTTTTCTGATGCACAGAATTACATTAAAGGTGAAGGTCTTTGTACAGTACATATTGACTTGTAATTGTTTGTCAGATCAACACTTTCCTGATTCCTGGGTTTGCATTTGTTAAGTATTGGACTGGACTTAAACTTTCTTAAAACTGTCCAGTTCCAATGGCTACTGTGAGATTTAGAACCTAATGTGGTCATCTCCTAATCTTCCTCATGGTTTGAAGTATTTTGCATTCACAGATTTTTTTCTTTCTTTTCATTTCCACACATTGTGTAAACTATAGTCTTTTGTGCAAAAAAAATTCCATGAGATTTGTTTCTGAAGTATTCAAACCAGCCAAGTGGGCACCAGCAACCATGACAATGATATCATGATTTTTGGTTGTGAACATTAACTGAAGATTTTATTTATTGTGCTGCTGATAAATGCTTATATAAGTAAGGCTAGAGGTGTTCCAATTGGCCTGGTGAATGTGTGTGCTGGCTTTGTTAAAATACAGTATCATATCTCATATAGAGTCTTAAAATTAGATTCTTTAAACATCGGAAAGCAGCACAAATACGGCACATCTACTTTTTATAACTCTAAACAAACCATGCACCCTTTTATTTACTTTAATACTATTAAATGGGACCAGGGGTAGCTCAGTGGTTAAGGCATTGGACTACGGTTCGGAAGATCCCAGGTTCAAACCCCACAACCACCAAGTTGCCACTGTTGGGCCCTTGAGCAAGGCCCTTAACCCTCAACTGCTCAGATGTGTAATGAGATAAAAAAAAATGTAAGTCGCTCTGTATAAGAGCGTCTGCCAAATGCCTAAATGTAAATTTGTGGCTGTTAATGGGCTGACAGAATATGATTTTTTTTTATTCCACTAGAGGGTGGTAAGATGCTGGTAATATAAATGACATAAGCGCTTGGGAAAGAAAACGAACCTTTCTGGAGAGCATTATTTCTTCAGAAGTGCCCATGTAATTATAAGGTGCAAATCAGGCCTGTTAGTATAAAGTATACAAGCTCTAGAGATGATAGAAATAACTCAAGCTTTCAAGCTGTGTGTTCAGCTTTGGAATTAACAGATTAGCCTTAGAAGCATATTTGTAAATCTCAGATGGTGAAAGTGATATGTGTTGGAAAGAGGAAAGAACGCAAGTCTTAAAATAGTATTTTTTTTAAGCACAAAAAATGGCTGGATGTTACATGCACTGACCTAAGAGATACTAGTACAGAGTTGTGTAGCAGCATCAACATTTAAAGTATGGTTTATGGCAACACGCTGTTTATTCTTTTCTTTAAAACCATCAGCTGCAATTAACTCACTCACTCACTAACTTCTATATCGCTTTATCCTGTATTCAGGATTGCGGGGGGCCTAGAGCCTATCCCACGAGGCACACATATACTCACTCACACTCATTCATACGGGCAATTTGGGAACGCCATTCAATCTAACCTACATGTCTTTGAACTGTGGGAGGAAACCCACCAAGCACGGGAAGAACATGCAATCTCCATGCACACAGACGGGAATCGAGTCTGGCCGGGAATCAAACCCAGACCCTGGAGGTGCAAGGCGACAGCGCCGTACAGCCTAGCTGCAATTGAGTAAAATAAAAAAAATCACTGTTCCTCTGGAAACTTCAGAGTTTCTGTTTTAGTAGTTTTATTTTTTATTGTATTTTATTTATTTGTTTTATTTTTTGATTCCCGCTCATGTTTCTTTTTTCTTTTTAATAGACATGTTTTGCACATATACTGTAGCATGATTGTGATTACACAGGTCAGTAACCATATTTTATGTAATCCCACCATAATCCTCCGCCAGACTCTACCTCCTATGCCAGTCAGGCCCAAACAGTAGGATGTTTCTGTATAGCTATAATAATTTAAACAATGACATTTTACACAGTTTGTTTAGTTTAGCACTGGGTTTTTGTTCTTATTTTTTGAAAGGTAAAAGTTAATGCTTTCACTGTGACCCACGGCTGTCACATGTATATGAAGCTTCATTCATTATGTGCCATGGTCTTTGGCAGGAGCATTTTAGAGCAGCAGCCTGATATAACCTTTGTAGGAAGATGTTGTTACTACTGTAGGCTTCCCTCTTAAATGATTAACAGGGCTGTTAATGTGTGGAATTTGTGTGGAAAATGTAGTCATATGTCCACATTCTTTTACTAGACTCCATTATTTTGATTCTCATGGTATACTCACTCATTCTTTTTTTGCCCCTGACTCCTACTAATAATATTGATTAGGCAAATTTGGGATGTTTCCTATTTTTTCTTAGTCCTTTTAACTTGCAGGATGTATCAGTGGGTTCAGAAACTCATTCTTCATTCTAGTATCTTCATGTTTTTCTAATTACTCTTACTGCAGTAATCATTGAATTGCTTAAGATGTGATTTAAAGGGCTTAAAGTAATTACGCAGGATAATAAATGATGTTGCTACACGGCATGCATCTGCATAGAAAGCCAGATGCTTTGTGTGGGTGATTGTTATTTTGACACATAGCAATTTAGATTATAGGAACTTCCACCGGAACGTTCATTATATTATTTATTATTACAGTAGTACCTCTATTATGTTTTCAGTGAAAATGTTCAGGATTTTAAGGAGAAAAAAATTGCGAAAGCACACATTTATTGTGATTCTTTGTTACAGTAGGTTACCTTAACCAATAAAATGAGAGAAGCACATATTGAACTCTCCATTCCAGCACACCTACACTTCACCCAGTAAATTATGATGTTGAATATCACCTTTTCCTTTTACTCATTTTTTAAAATGTATTTTTCATTTTATTTTATGTGGTTTGTGACCTTTCTATGCAGTATTATGGGTGGTTCATAATATTGTTCATAAAGGCAACATAAGTTCATTCCAGGCAAGTAGGAATCACACTTGCTCAACAGTAGGTTGAAAACAGAGATCAGTTGATTAAAACAGTACAACTAGATTTGTCCATGCTCTGTTGGAAAGATAAGATTTGACATCTCGGATGTAAATGACAGTAAAGCTCAGGATTGTTCACCAGCACCTGCTGATCCCAGCTTAGCCAGTTTTACTTGCCTTACACTGAGTTGTCCTGACTGTCACTACCACTTGATTTCAAGGCATAATCAAGAAGTAAATGAGTTTAATTATAATACAGTATGATTTCTGGGTGGCACGGCGGTGTAGTGGTTAGCACCGTCTCCGTCTCCTTGTACGTCCGGGTTCGATTCCCGGGCAGGCTCGATTCCTGTCTCTGTGTGCATGGAGTTTGCATGTTCTCCACATGCTTGGTGGGTTTCCTCCCACAGTCCAAAGATATGCAGGTTAGGCGAATTGGCGTTCCCAAATTGCCCGCAGTGTATGTGTGTATGTACCATGTCTCATGCTCTAAGCCTCCTGGGATAGGCTCCAGGTCGCCGTGACCCTGAATGCAGGATAAAGCGGTGTGGAAGATTGAGTGAGTGAGATATGATTTCTGATTAACTTTTCTATTTTTGTAAATACATGCATATACCTATTATTAACAGAAACACATCATGAAGCTCAATATGAAACTAGCATCTTTTAGATTTTGCCAGTAAAAGTTACCTGGACTAAAGGTACGAGACAAGCTTATATCCATCTTATAGTTATTTAGATCTTGTAAAAAAAACCAGTTTTCTCTTGTAACAAAGCAAAAATGATCCTCTATGTTCTTGATAAGACAAAACATTCCTGCACTCTTAGTAGAACATTTGAGAAGCTATAAAGCAGCCACTCAGAGAACACACTGTAAAAGGGGGTGTAAAAACAACACAAGTATTTCCTCTTGTGGTTAAGTAACAATAGGGTATCTGGCTACAGTGTATCCTGCATCACTTGCTTTAGATCATTGGTAAGGCATGAGGTTAGCACTCTATTCTGTATTGTCACATTCTTTTTAAATGTTCTTGTTCTCTGTGGTTCTCTGTGGTTTGGCTGCTGAGCTCCGGCCCTGTTTGCAGAAGGTCTGGCAGAAACATGAGGTGAACCAAATGAGCCAAGTCTCTGCTCCAGAAACTAAACTGTGTTGTTGTGCAGGTCAGTTTAGGATACTGTAGCAGTGAAAGTCTGGAAAATCGTTTCTAATTCACTTCTTACCTTCTCACCTACTGTGGCTTCCTGTGTTTGTTCTGACTGCAAAGGCTGTCACTACGAAGAGGTTTGGGACCTCCGGAGTTGCCTCCAAGATTGGTTTGTTTTCTATTGGTAAGTAATACTGTTTCTCCGCTTGCTTTTCGGTGCAACTCATCAAAAACTTCAAATTAAAAAATGTATTAAGATTTGTCCTCAGAGCTTAGGGCTGTTTTCCCCATTGCAACAGCTAATTCGAAATTTAAGTATCACTCAGTATTGTAAGCAATAGTCTATTATCTGCTAATATAAAGAAATAATAGTTTTTGTGTAATGCCTAGAAGGTATTAATGTGGCTTATATCTCCTTGACAATATTCTATTACTGTATGTAACTATTCTTTGAGTTTAAATCCACACAGTACTTCTTTTCTTACATTAAAATCAGGAAGGACTGAAATCACACTAGAGCTGACTTAGAACAGGCTGTGCAAAGACAATAGTAAAAATGAATGTTTTACAGGGTGTTGTATTGTTTTTCTTGTTGTCTGAATAGCTCAGTCACTGTTGTACTGAAATCTGTTCTGCCCATTCCAGTAATTCTAGGTTAAGGCATTAAAAGCAGCCAATTTTAGCACATAGGACAGGGCTGAGCAAAAACAAGCATGCTATAGATAATATCAATACTGATAGGAGGGATGTGAAGGACAGCTATTATTTAAGCCTTTCACAGTCATTGCACTCAGAAATCTGAATGGGATGGCATGCTGTGTTTGACATATGGATGTTAGGTGAAGGTGATATTTGTCAGCGATAGTGCAAGCTCAGAGTATTCGCCTCTCTTTTTGCACGTAACAGGGTGCTTTTGGGCTGATGCATGAACATTTCTGGATCGACACCCTGGTGTCACATCAGTGCGTCAGCATCCTGATGCAGCGTTTTTATATCCCAACTGCTCGCTGCTCCCTCCTGAAAACTCTTGCGACACATGTACTGCTGCATGATTATAATCTGTGTCGGTGCCGTCATGTTAATAAAAATATTAATGTAAAAATATTTGATCCACATAAACATTCTGCAGAAAATTTCACAGAATATGATATATATATATCTTTAAAATGTCTGTTTTTTTGATAAACAATTTGTGCAGTGTGTCAAAAAGTCACATAAGTAAACCTAAGTATAACCAGTAGAAATAGAATGATATTTGTATAAACATTACACAGTATGCTGACATTTTTTGTCCAGATTCTTACAGTAAAATCAATTTATTTTCACTGGATCATTTAATAGCAAAAAAAAAAAAAATTGCTTTCCATCAGAAGCTCAATTTGGTTTTGGTCAGATGGTTTTGTACAGCAAAGGCACATGTTAAACATGAAAGAGGCCATGAACATATTCAGATGCATATTACCGGGCATTTGTGTGTGTGTGTGTTTATTAGGAAATAGTTCATTCTTTCCCTCCTCTCATTCTAGGTAACAGTATCATGCAAGGCATAATCAAGATTATTAACAGACTTTCCACACCTACTGCTGGCCTTTTGCGTTTCTGTTTTTTATTGCATTTTTTACATGCATGCATAATTACATAACTGAACACACCCTGTTTCATCCACTGGTGCACCTAAAGAATGCAACTGAACCAACTACTGTAAGATTAAAAATGAAATATCACATAACATGTATCACTATTACAATGACATCAATTTAATTATTACGGAAATGTAGAAAAAATGCTGCTAAGAAAAATACCAAAAGCTTGAATAGTTTTTTTTTCTTTTTTTTTAATGCTGCCATTAATTGCCATATTGGGTAAAATATAAATACATAAATCACACTCAAAAGTTTGACATTACCCAATGGCTATAATTGTGAACCAAGGATCTGATTCAAGTCTAAAATGTGGTATAACATATAGTCTATTTTGGTGCCCTTTACTCATTAAAACAGGATATTTACCAAAGTCAACCTGGATAAGCATCCCCATGCCCAGAAAGCATTACAGTGATATTTCCGTGAGATAGTTCCAAGCCTGAAATTTACTGAGCATAAACTTTCAACTGGGAATTAAAATATCCCCACACAGGCATTCTAAAGCAAACACTTTAAAACTACCCAATATAGAATACTGTATATCTTTACTGTTCTATTTGAATGACTTTTCCTGAAATCCTGAACTTTTACAAAAATGTGCAGTGAACACAGAGCTCTCTATTTATCTGTGGTTTTGACTGATTAAAATAAAATTTTCTCTGAAATAATGTCGTATCATTCACATTCATTATAAACATTGAAAAATGAAGGCTTATTATTATAAAAATGGCATTTTATGACAGTTTTAATTTGCTGACTTTGAGATGCGAGCTGTCATGTTAACCATGACTTTGTTTCGGTTTGTCTGTGGGCCAGGTTTCCATGGTGGAAGGTTCTGTATTCCAGCAAATGCCAGAGCTGTGGGTTTCCTCTCAGTCCCATCACATAGCTGATCCCCCTTTTAAAAACCTGGAGAGAAAACCTGCACTTATGTGGTGTACTTCTGGACCACATAAGAAAATTCATTCTGCATAGTCTTTACATTGAGGTTAAGCAGAGAGATGATTGCACATGGCTCCAAGCTCTGTAAACAGACTATAATTGAGCTGGGTGGATATATCGGAATCAAACCTTACCACTAGCAAAAAGGATTATTTTAATAGATTTTTTTTCCCACAGACCACCAGATGTGCTTAATCCATGAACTAACATCGCACATGTTTGTTATAATTTGACAGTGGACTTTCATTGCATTTGTAAATACATACGATCATCAGACTGTTACAGTAGATCTTGTGCTGGATTTTGTTCCTCAACAGATAGGATAATGTAACATCATGTAACATTCAGCATTATCTATACATGTTTTACAGTTTTTATTTTGTTCATAGCAAAACTTGGTTTCAGATTCTATTCCTGCTGGAGTTTATGAGGCCCACTCTGAGAGACATTTGTAAGATGTTAGTATTCCAGTAATTAAATCTTATTTCCACCTCTACTTGACCACTAGAGTAATGTCATGGATGAAATGGGTGTGATTGGGAGTTCATAGTTCAGTTATTTTTAACCACCATATTTTATGTTCAATTACCAAAATAACAGTTACAGAATGAGAAATTCACAAAACACTTAGTGTCTAGCTATTTAGGTCCACCCAATATGCTTTTATTTAACCTCTCTTAATCTGTTACACACCTTTTTTTTTTTTTATACAAATTTTACTGATACAAAATTAGTATCAGTGAAATAAGCCATAATGATTTCAAGAGTATTTAAAAACATATATAGTAAAAGGAAAAAAAATCCAACAGAAAAAAAAATTATATTAATTTTAGAATAATGGAAATGTATGTATGTTTGTTAATTATTCATCAAATTTCACAGGTTCTTTATATGAACTTTTGCACAAAATTCTCATTATGACAACAAATCATAGTCTAGGAGACTAACATTATAGCTATCTAGATAAAAATAATACCATAAACACAATCATTATTGCTAAATATTATTCTTGTTAATAGCTAGATATAATAGTGTTTTTTTTTTATGACAAAAACAGTTTCAAATTCAAAGACATAAGAAAATACCCAGATAGCCTCCTTGGTACTACACTTCATTAGCAAGTGTTTTCTATTACTGATTAGGTACACTGGGAAAAATGCTGTGGGAGTTTTTACTTTAATGCAGGCACTATTATTTAACATGGCAGCTTATTGGACCTTGTAAATTGTGTGGGGCTACATATGACATATTTAGGGTTTCTGTGGTTTAAATTAACAATCTGTTTATATTTTGGGGAAGAGAACCCATTCTTTTTTTTTGTAAGAAAATCTTATGGACAGGTGCAAGCAAAAACAATAACTGCTGTCACAGACAGGGTTGTTCAGATTTTCTGTGGAAGCAGATGGTATGGGTCAGAATTCTTTCAGGAGTGGGCAGGAGTGGGCTAAAAAATATTCTACAAACATTTCTTGTTCAACACAGCTTTTTGGGAGAGGCTTGCTCTGAGTCTGAGCTCTGAGTATGATGGCAAAAAGTTTGGATGGGTCTATCGCAAAACCGTTTTACCACTCACTAAAAGTCCAAATGTTCATTCATTCATTCATTCATTCATTCATCTTCTATACCGCCTTATCCTGTATTAGGGTCGCGGGGACCTGGAGCCTATCCCAGGAGACTCCGGGCACAAGGCAGGGTACACCCTGGACAGCGTGCCAATCCATCGCAGAGCACACACACACACACACACACACACACACACACACACACACACACACACACACACACACACACACTATGGTCAATTTGGGAACGCCAATTAGCCTAATCTGCATGTCTTTGGACTGTGGGAGGAAACCGGAGTACCCGGAGGAAACCCACCAAGCACGGGGAGAACATGCAAACTCCATGCACACAGAGATGGGAATCGAGCCTGGCCGGGAATCGAACCCGGACCCTGGAGCTGCAAGGCGACAGTGCTAACCACTAAGTCCAAATGTTGATAGATATATTTTCAGTATCATGCGTTCCTGACAATGTTACTAAATTGATGCTTATGACTTAAAGTACCCAAAGCACCCTGTGATTATTTCAGGTCATTTAAAAACTATCCACACAGACAGATTTGAATAGACCCTGTAAAACAATATCAAAATACAATTACTGTATCGTGACAGATGTGAAGATAAGTGAAGCATGTGGAAGTGCAATGCATTATATTGCATACACATAATATGTACATACAGCCAGCAAGCGGAAAACAGGATTTCTAATGCATGCAAACCCTCCCCCACACTAATGGAACAATTGCCTGAGGGAAAAATAGTTTGCATGTCAGTCACCTGTTCAGTGTCATAGCAACTAAAGTCTCCAAAATAATCCACCCCCTGCTGCTACCATAGGTATGTTATGGCAGTGCGCCGTGACAGTTTCTGGGTGTGAAAAGAGAATATACACTGGTGTTTGAGGTGCTGTGTTTCTGTAAGGCAGTATGATGTGTTTGAGTGCCTTGCATGACTGTGGGAGGAGATTTTGTAGGACTTATTAGACTACCTCTCAGCTCTGTCCCAAAGCCAAGCTCCTCCTTCCAAACATCTGTCACAGACTGAACAAACTCTGCCTTCTTTTTGTAATGTCATTTTATTTGCTACCTAAAAGTCTGCCTCTCCACCCCCAGCTAAGCTCAGAATCTATGAACTTTGGATGCAATGATTTCTGAACTGTGTCCACACAGAATTCCTGCATGATTACAGCCTGACAGAGAAGTTTGGTACATATTCACTTTCGACAGGACAACGTCAACATCCTTCTTAAAGCGTGTGACTCTGGACTAAAAAAAAACAACAACTGCTTTTTCATCCCAGGGATCTGCAGGACATATACACAAGTGTAAAAGTTCAGGTAAGTTTTGTTTGAATATGTTTTTTAAATGTTATACTAAATCTTACCCTCTGCTGGGGAGGACACTGCTGTGACTTTGGTGATAATGTTTGGATAGTTTAATGTTTAGAACATGTTGACTCTGACAGATAGCCGGTGCCTCCCAAATGTCCATGTAAAATGATCTTGGGCTACTGACCTTTGGTTTAAATTTAACTGAGTCAATAATCACATACACAGCCTGTAGTCTCTTAGAGTGTGGTTATACAGGCTTTCAGTAGATATGTTACAGTGTTTTCCACTTAGACATTTATAGGTTCTAATGTAATAATTTATAATTAGCCCGTATTGTTAAAAAAGGCGAAACCATTAATTGCATAAGAAAGGAAGTGAGTGCTAAATCACTGTCACTGATATGAAATTAGACTCTATACTTGGCCTATCAGTAATTTATAGACTGAAGGAGGCTAGAGATTCTGTCAAAAGGTCACGTTGTTTTTTGTATGTGTTTTACGAGGCTCAGAGTGAGATTTGTTTTTTGGAGGGTGAAACAAACATGGCATGTTGAACAACCTGTTCGGTTCTTTCACAGGTGTGTCTCTGGGTGGTCCCGCACGAACATGTTCATCATGGCAGTAATGCTGTATTGTTTATGATAAGCAACACAAGTACTTCCTGTATATCATTATTGCAAAAGACTGACCTTTTGCCCACTGCTTTGCATTAACTAAGCATGACACAAGCTCATTAATTTGACTTTGGAACGATGTAAATACATAAAAACATAGTTCTTAACAAAGAGAATCATTAGATTAATCATAATCTAAATATTACAAGCTATGCATTTCTGTTTGGTTGTATCACATAAGTGAAAGCGTAATCAGTTTTACAACTGTGAGCTAAGGTACAACAAAGTGAGCTTGGCTAACCAGTGTTACCATGCCACACCTTCCCAACCTTAGCAACCACACATCAGCTGTGGTTAATCTGCTCCCTGTGGTTTCTGTCTATGTGTAATTTTTGAAATTGGAAGGGACACATGATTAGTAGCATAAGTGGCTTCTGTTTTAGATTATTCTTATTTATTATTATTATTATTATTATTATTATTTATTTATTTATTTATTTATTTATTTATACATTCTTCTTGTGGTTCTTTAGGCTCAGGGTACTGCTCACACATTGTACAGTAAAGGACAGTCTTTTATGTTGTTTCATGACAATACTGTCTGAAACTAAGTGTGTTTGATGAATTCATATATACAACTTGCTCACTGAACTGAAAACCAAGGCCATGATGACATGTATAATAAAATGCCAATTTCTTTTAGTTCTTTGGTAGTGAAACGAATGGTTTTTCATAGCACCCAGATAGCAATAGAAGGAAAGAAGAAAATACAGTATGGGGAGCTGTCCAGATAAGCAATCATTATTTCATCATTACTCATAAGACCATGAAAAGCAGGTATCTCAGCAGGACAGTCAGCTTCAAGTCATCAGAATTTGGGCTCCTCCTTTGTTTTATGTCACTTGAAAGTCAACATAAAGCACACCTTTGTATAGTGTCTGTGTATGTGTATTAGAAAAAAATGTGCCTTCATTTGATGCTTAAGTTGTAAGAAATACTTAACCTCTTCACCTAGTAACACCCATCATCAGTTTCAGACTTGCTTTTGAGTGCAGATTTAGCTTTTAGATTTTCAGTGTAGTTACCAAATAATATGCTTTAAGATAAATAGATCAATAATAATAAAAATGTAAGCATTTTAAGACATCTCTTTGTCACATTTTTAGCTCCTCTACTTACAGTGTTTTATAAAAGTTTTCAAAAAGAAATAGTTGATGATCACACTTAAAATTAATGGGAGTTACTGGACTATGGCCTGAACACATAAAACGTCAGGTCTTATTAATTCTGACTCGTAGTTCAGAGGTCTTCTTGTTGTAAATGTTGTCCTATAATGTATATTATATAAACAAATTTCAGATATTATTGGAATTAACTCTATTATATTTTAAATTGAGTAATTAGTATAAAGTTATTATTATAAACTCAATTTTTATCTAAAAACTAAGCTATTCTTATTATACAGTATACTTTTATAGGTCATACTTAGAAATTGCTCAAATATTAATTGGTATCTCCCTGGTATATAAATTGGTATTTTACAAGAAAAGAGTCTTGTATGCAATTGCATTTCGTAACTACACACCTACAATTGTCTCTTAATACTACATCATCCCAACATCTTTTTGCAGCAGGATCATTTTAATCCATCATTTTAATCCATACTTCCTAAAACATTTTACCAATGCTGTAGTATTTGTACACAGTTTTTCATGCCAAGTCTGTGCCTTGGGTTTGTCTTCATTTGATTTTCAAATCGTTTTATGTCTGCACTCTCACTTTAGAAGCATTCAAACTATTGAAATTTGATACTTGAGCCAAAAGGAAGGGCAGATGCCTTGATGAATACAGTGTTTGCTCTTTGGGTGTGTAGCTCTGTATGGTTGTCACTATCACAAGAGAACTATGAAGTTATGCATTGCATAATTGTGAAAGGCAGGAATTTGGTGAATAGGTTGTGCCATAAATGGGCACACTGGAGGGAGGGGGTTGGGTTACGTGTGGGTTTTGTGAGTCTTTGACAGCTGTCTAGAATGAACAATTCTTCAGGTCTTTTATATATGGGCAGGATGTAAGGTATACATGTATGTATGGTAGAAATGTTTGACATTTTTGAAGAAGGATTGTTGTTAAGTGGAGAAAATTGAGAGCTCTCTTAGCAACTAGAGATGATCATTAACCAGCTGCATGGTAAGGAGCAATGCTTTGTGGTCTTAATTGTTCAGTGTTCAGTCTATTGTCTATGTGTACATTAGACATGTTTTACTAATCAAAATTATCAAGAATGTTTCTGAGTGGAGGTGTTATACATTTTATTAAAGCTTTGTCTTGCTTATTCTCACATGGCATTGCAAGTTTTACTTGCATGTGAAACAATATTACGTAGTCCTTACAAACGCTATACATGCACTCATCATAAGAACACAAGTAATGACATACCTAATCTTCATAAACAGATATTTCAGTCATTTATAAGTGAAGGGTTTCCCTTGCCATTATAGTTGCTACAGTCAGAGAGAATTTGCATGGGCTTCTATGGTCTGGAGATCCACCTGCTATACCATGATTGCATACTGTAGTCAACAAATGAGTTATAAATTAGATATCATAGTCATGTTATAATAATTGCAATTTTATGCATCTGGATGAACGATTCTACCACTGTTTTCAACTGTATGACTTCTACAAGTATTAGCTAATTGGGGATGTGTGGGTGTTTTAGACACTGTACTGATGACCCAGGTTATTTACAGTACCCAGGTACAGTAGATCACTTACAGTATAACGATGAAAGCAGTAGACAGCTTGAGTAAGCTCATAAGCTGCATTTGGCCCATCACAGGTCATATGGATATAAAACAATGCCGCCTATAATTACATTATACTTTTTTTATTGTTAATTAAAACTTTCACTTGCATTTCTTTAGTTTACAAGTTCTTACTTATTGTGAATAGATTTGATCGCATATGCAGCTGAGAAGAACTGGCCAAATGAAAGTTTTTATCTGAAATGCAAAAGTAGCAAGCTGTGTAATATATAATAAAATGTTTCTTACAAGAGTTTAAGGAAGACATTTAATTTGCATTCCCATTTGCCTTTCTCACCCCATCTGTAGACATTGGAGAAGACATAACATTTTAGTTCCTGTTTTTCAAACGTAGATGCTATTTATGGATAAAAATATGTCACTGTTCTGTTAAAAAAAATAATGAAATTAGTGGTTTTTCCAAATTTAATATACTTGTAAAATCTAAAAAAAAAAAAAAAGAAAACGCTACCTCTAGGAGTATTTTTCCCTTTTGCTTTCATTTATAAGGGAAACAATTTTTTTCTTCTTCTTTCACATATTTTCTGTGGGTCTTCATAAAATGAAGTAGTGTGTATGTGGGGAAGAAACAGTATAGCAGTCCATTTAAATCCATCTTTCTTTCACATGAGCTGATCATGTGAATGCCCAGTCAGGCCCCTGGGATTCTGAGCAGAAAGCTTTTCTTTATTCTGAGCTCATTCCCCAGGGATGTTCTTAGCTTTTGTAGAACACTTAAATTAAAACTAAGAATCCATGATGGTGTAAAATTGTTCCTGAAATTTCCATTCTAGCATCCAGTGTGGACTTTGTTACAACCTATGAAAGGGAGAGGAATTTGTTGCCCTCTCACCACTTTTATTGGAGCAATAAATTTGTATGAACTGGTTGACTGAACACCTTGTTTAATTCACTTCAGTGCACCTGATGTGTTGGGTTTGTTGCTGAAAATAACACAGATCACAGAGCACTATTTTTTCCTTTAGATCTGAGTGGTTGGATTTCTAGTTTTGATATCACACCAGAGATTATCTTTGTTATAGTACACTGATGAGATTTGTTTCATTTGAAATTCTGTGTCATTGGGTGTACAACGCTGACACTTCAGTAGTTGAATTTCTATTTGTACGGTATGTAACTATGTTCATACTGTACCTTTTTTTAGCAGGTTGATCCAGCTGTGCCACTGTTATCATTTTAAAAGTTCCCCGGCATGTCCTTGTGTCCCCTGTACCTCACAAAGAAACACAGTGGGAAATGAGGGCCAGTGTCAGTATTTGTTATGTGTGATGACTGGAAGTACATAAGAGTATTGTACATAAAAATCTTAAGCTCTTATTAATGTTTTTCTCATACTGTATGTCTTACTGAGGTGAGTGAGAGACACAAATAGGGAAGGGCATGCATCAAATACCTTTGCATAATTTGCAGTTCAGTGGAGGCTTCTTGATTTAATTATACTATATTGGCTATGTTTATGGTTGCCCTTTGTACTTTCTGCAACTTAGAATTTTTATGATGATTTTATTTAGGAGTGGCCCTAACTAGCCACACTTGTGAATGTTCAGATTCTATGTGTACTGTAAATGTTGTTACCATTTTGTAGTTGTAGTTGTTTAAGGCCTGTGTATACAAACTGGTAAGAATGACTGGCTTTTTCTGCGCTTCTGCTCTGACATGGATCCTTTTGTGCAATGTTGTGAGGGGAGCCTGGCACCATTTGAATTGTGTACTCACTTTCCAGCTCTTTCAGTGAGAATCACTGTATTCTTTTATTGTCCTTTTCCCACGCTGTGAGCGGTTAATAACATACAGCTCTTATCTCATGCAGGCATCAGAAGACTAGGTAGAGGCTGAAAAATGTAAGTGCTGCCACATTTCTGTTAATGCCAGATGAAGATAATTTCTTTGATGATAATAAGATATATTTGTAATAGTGGATTTATAAAACTTTTACCTCAACTTTTTCTGAGTGTATGTGGTTTATGGGCTCCTGGTTAATAATTAATACTGTATATAATAAAGAGTTGTATATCCATGTATGGCCATGTGTTGGTTTCAGGGTTGACTTGGAAACAGTTAACGTGTCTGATTCTGATTTTATCCACCTTTCTGTATGGCAGATATGATACACAAATAATATAATATAATATAATATAATATAATATAATATAATATAATATAATATAATATAATATAATATAATATAATCCTGGCTAAAATGTTTACAAGTAGGTTCTAAGTACTAAGTTCTGACTGTAATTGCATTTTTCAGGTTTTGATAATATTCTGCATATAAAGGCACAAGTTGATCCATGTTATAATGGGTCTTACCTAAATCTGAAGGCTTCTGAAGGATAAGAAATCAAAACACATTTTAAGGTAAGATATAAAATACACATTTAATGTGTTTAGCACATTCATCCAACTGGAAGCTGATATTGCTCTAAATTCTTTGATGTTTAACAAGACATTTGACATGTTAAACAGGAATAAAGCACATGCCCAACCATGGTTGATATTCTGTATTCAGGATTTTACATATAGTACTGTTATATAGACATTTAATCTTGAAAAAAAAAATATATATATAACCATGCTCCAAAATGGCTTATTCATCAGCCAATGAATGCTTTCCACCAGCCAAAGCATGTCTCAGCTATGGTTGTTTAAGCCAATGGCAATGTCGTTTATACAATATATTTCACAGTAAATCCAGTATAGTCTTTTAATTCAGGTCCTGCTCCAAAAGAACAGAAAGGGCAAGCATTTTTTTTTAAAGCAGTCAGTGTCTGTCTAAGTCTTTATGCTGATAACTGGAGCAATACAGAAGAGCTGAGTCAAGTTGGTGTGAGTTGGTGTGTGTGTGTGTGCATGGTTGACACTCTTCTCCTCTTGTACTTGACAGGCACTTGAAGATTGCACAGGGCAGTGTTAGAGGGAGAGAAATTAGAGACAACTGGTATAGGAGACAGAAGCTCTTCCCACTACAGGCTGAAAACAGTAGAGAGAACTTATTTGAGTCCTTAAGATCATTTGACTGCTGGATTCACAAAAAAGACACCCCAAGACTTAAAAACTGCAGGTTAAGGGTAAGAGCAATCAAGTCTCCCAACTCTTTGACTTATTATTTATGGCATCCGTGTCTTTTTTCAATTCAGTTCAATTCAATTTTATTTGTATAGCGCTTTTAACAATTGGCATTGTCTCAAAACAGCAATCAAAAGAATTATTTAAGTTTGTATGGAATGTGAATGTGTATGAATCAAAATGGTCACCTAGTTTTTGCTTTGTCGATTTTTTAAATTATTGATTTTAGTATGCAAGGCATTCTGAGCATGCACGTTGCATGTTTGCATTGTTAATATTTACTGATAATATTTGAAGTGCACACACCAGTGCACAAATAAATGATGATGAATTAAAGAAATTACACCCTTATGTAGTGTTTTGGTATTACAGTATAAAGGTGAACAAACATTATATGATACTGTGCAGAGACCCCACATTTGTTTTCAATCAAATGGATATTTAGAAATTATTATAATAATTATAATTATTATTATTATTATAATTATTATTATTATTTGCTCCCAAACTATAATGATGTGAAATGGAAAATACATTAATAAGATTTGTGTATGTATAAAATACTGTCAGTACAAGTGTACTGTTTATACAGTATATAATTAATGTGCTGTACATTTTCTATTGTTTGCCACCAGATAACCGAGTCCATTTGATTGAAAACAAAAGTGTTGTCTCAGACGTTTCATTACTAAAACAAATGCGATTTGGCTGTAAACCAAATACATAGTGCCCCCTGCTGGTTCGACTTAGTTGTTGTTTGTCTTTTAGACAAACATGAATCAAGAACTCTGTCCTCCAGTTGTATAGATTTCCCCCTAGATTCATTCACCAGACACCTGCTGGTTTTGGAACTTATTTCAAATGTCCTCCTGTTACACACTGTCCATCCGAATTTAATTTTTCCTCTGGCCATTTTTTGGCCATTCTCTAGACTTGCTCCATGTTCACCTCAGTGACACATTCCCTTGTACTCCACACAGGCTTATAAATGAGATTCCCTCCATTGCCACTTTTATGTACAGTATGCTCATAGTTATGAAGGGAGACATTTACTACCCTGTTTCACTGTTCTCTACTAGCTACACCGAAACAGAGCGGATATTCACGATGTCAGAAAACAAGGACTATCGCCGCTCACTGGTTATGACTCCAAAGTCTACCACTCAGTTCAACCAGTTTCTGCCAAGCAAAGACAAGCAGTCGGGCTATGTTCCAGTGCCACTACGCAAGAAGCGCACCGACAGTCAAAGTGATGATAACAGACGCAGCTGGGCCAGTCCCATGTTCACAGAGGAGGATGGATCTTTCTCTAGGTAATGTCAGTCATCCCAAACAGACATTTATGTGATTATTTATTTCAAGGTGACCTAGTTTGCAGGCATTATCCATTACAGTAGATGAGTCTCCTATGATTCTTTCAGGGAGCTCTAGTACATCAGTGTTTCAGTTTGAAGAAAGAGTAAAGCTTCACTTTCTGCTTGAACACAGATAACTAAATGGTGCTACTTATATGATTAGCTTATATGATTGGTGAGACTTTGTTTGATGACAAGTGGAAAATTTCAGAATGCCTTTCCCTTTTCATGCCACACTGTTGTACGTATGTGTGTGATTCTTCCTGCATGCGTGCATGTCTGTGCCAATTCCTGGATGATAAAAATATGGTAACAGGATAGGCACAGGCTTGTCCTCCACCAGTGAACAAGGCACTCAAAAGTCTACTCAAGCTTCCTGGCTGTTCGGGTATGAGAGCAGTGATTCAGAGGCAGACCGTCCAGACCCTGACTTGCTCCATGATGATTTGGCCAGCCGCCGTTTTCACACCTCACCTGTCGTCAAACCCACCAACTTTGCATTACCCATGACCTCAGGGGACTCCACCTCTATGCCCCAAACCACCAGGCCAAAGGTCATGGTTACTAATGTACCCCAGGCAACTTTGACCTATCTCAGGTCAGACACTCTCCAGAGCCTGTTGTGTTTCAGTATAACATATATCATTTATATATCATTCATATATCTTCTTTTCTCATTTTTTTCCCCCTGTATTTTACATTTTGTCTTTTTTCTTGTTTAAATCTCTGACCACCTTTATTTTTGTTACATTTAATTAGTGTTAATTTGTGTTAATAGATAACATTTTCATGGATGGTTTATAGTGTGCTAATAAGTGGCCATGTGCGATTACTCATCCATTCGGCTCTCTCTTGAGTAGCAGTGAATCTAGGCCTCCTCAGAAGGCTGCTAGGAGGTCTGCATCTGCTGATGTCTACATGTACGATGACTCAGAAGAAGATGACAATGAGATTGGTTGTGCTGATCCTGTTCATGATGACCTTTATGCTCGTAAAGTGGGCCAGATGGTATCCCAGCCCATTTCCACTGCACATTATGATAAATTTCTTCCAAAGTTTTGGACACCAGAGGAAGACATGCATGTGCAGAAAATCAGACTGGGCTCTCAGCGTCGGCCCTGGTACCGAAAGATCCAGGGCTTCAGGTCTGTCCGGCACTGGTGAAAAACAGCAACTGACATGATATACATACAGTAGATATAAATTAAAGCTACATATTTAACTATTGCTATTTTTGGAGACTTGTAATAGCTACCCACTTATGGTGTCATTTAACTATAAATATTTGATCGTCTTTTACTTCAGTCTTTGCATGTGATCAGAATACGTTACTATAACTTCATTTGTTTGGTCTACATTACTGGTCTTCTTTTTCCTGGCTAATAGGTTTGGGGTTTTCTCTCTGTTTTTTCCTGTCTCCCTTCTCTGTACTTTCTCTTCATGATCTGCACTTGCGTCTAGCCAGAAGAAGTCTGGCTCATCCTCAGAGGACTCCGACTGTGATGTCAGTCCCCAGCTCTGTGTGTCCTCTCCCTCTCATTCTGAACCCCCTTTCTCACACGCACAAACTTCAGCACTACTCTGTCCCATCACTCCCAGGTCCTTGTCACACCCTCACACACAGTAGCTCAGGCTTCAAATTAGCTGGCAATCACACACTAACTATTCACTTATTCAGCTTTTCTTTACTGACCTACACTGTTTACTTCACACCACATTAAACGTATGAATGATGTTCATCTCAGCAAATAACTAATACCACATCAGCCAGGATTTATGTATTATGTATGGATCATATACTGTAAAATGAACTCACATACGCCAGTACTATTTTACATATGTTTTGCACAAATGACTTAGATTTTAGAACAAGTTATAATATAATAAGTATTTTTTTAAATAAGGAAATTATGTATTAATAAGGAAAAAGTAAATTTAAAAAGAAGCAAATCGAGCTGTCTTGTACTTTTGCACACTATCCTTATCCTCTGAAATTCTTCTGCTTTCTTCTTTTCTATTTTACTTGACATCCAGTTCTACCACACAACCAGTTATGCTCGCTCAACATACATCTGGGGCCCAAAGATTTCAGTTCCCTGATTTTTGGCCAAGCCCAGACCCCAGTTCAGGTCCAAGACTCTTTAAGTGCAAGAGACACCCACAATTAGGGCGGGAGCACCCTAACGACCCCTACAATGTATCTGAGGAAATTCTCCCTAACTTGGAAAACGATGACATGTTTAGCCGCCGCACATGTGCCTTCCACTCTAACACCGAGCTGGCTATGATGAAATATGGAGATCTACTTACTTCACATCACAGATCTGAGCCATCGATCAGAGTGGTCATTCAACACTGTGATGACAAATTTACATACCCTGACATTGAAAAAGATGATGTGGTCACACGCAGGTTACAGCATCAGTCTACACTGCGCCCACTTTCAGGAGCACCCAATAATTACCACCCAGTGCCTATTCCTGAGCCCTGGGTGCTGCCGCATAAACTTCAAGCCAAGATATTTGCCTCCTGCCCACCAATAAATGTGGCTGCCCAGGCACCTGCAAAAAAGATGGGAGAGCCACACCAAAGATCAGATGATATGCTTGTTAGGAAGCTTGGAATTGTTCATGCCCAGAATCCCACTGAGGCACTTCAGAGATCAGCTCAAATAGGCCCAAGTGTGCCTTCATTCTGCAGTGAAGAAGATCTCCAAAAATGGCAGGCCATCAGAGAGGCCAGTCACCTGAGATATAAGAAGAGGCTGATGGTGGAGAGGTTAGGCTTCTAAGTGTGTAGGAATGACCCGAATCCCTGCATGATTTCATGGTGTCTGATATGCCTTTTTATAATTATCCCATTTGTAGTCTAACATGGATTGTTTAAGTATGCTTGTGTATGGTATTCTATTGCACTTTAAGCTTGTGATTACTGGTAATAATTTTGAGATCATTACAGTATGTATAATGAATAGGCTAGGGAACTTTGTAAACAGTATTAAACCTTTTATTTGTTAAAGTTTATTGCCGGTATGTTTTCAAATATATACAAATACATTAAGAATGCATGAGTCTGAATTTGTCATAATATCAGCAAAAATTAAAATGTCAGTGCTATTAAAATGTTTCTAAGTTAATGAATTACAGTTCTGTTTTTTTTTTTTTAAGGATTGGGGTTGCCTGGCATTTTGTCATATTCTGCTTATCTGATAAATAAAAGTATTACTAAAAGCTTTTGTGATTAATTTACCTAACAAAAAAAAGCTTCCAATTTAGTCAGCTAACTTTTCCCTAAAAGAGAGTCAGAACTTCACATGTACTTGTGGAAGTGGGAGTGTAATAGGCAAAGCTGTTGAAGAATGTGAAAACCTGAGTAATGTCTATAAATAGCACAGCCAGACACAGCCTCCCTTTACAAGACTGCTGCTTAGAAATTCCCCATTACCATGAGATGCTGTAAAAGCTAGAAATTTAACTTTTGTGTCTATAGAAACATACTTTCAAAACATCCCAGCATGCAATTTAGCATGCAAAAAAAAAAGTACTTGGCAGAGTACATTTACACGTTTAACATATTATGAAGAGTTATTCTGCACAACATTTGTGTTTCCTCTAACTTTCCCTTAGGGGGGATAGTGCCAGTAGCTTGTGTCTGTAGTCACACAGCAGGATGTAGAAAAGTGATATCTAATGTATAACTGCTACTTCTTTGCCCTGTAAAAAAAAAAAAAAAAAAAGAGAGAGAGAGAGAGATTCTCTGGTAACTGAACCTGGAACATTTTTGCATTTGATTGAACCTATTTTGTGTCAGCCACAAAATAAACAAAATGACCTGGCTTCTGTGTGGTTCTTTTTGGTTCTCTAGACTTTTGCAAAAGGCCTCAGATAGTGATGGGTGAGTAGACATCTGGGGCCCGAAATGTGGCATGATATGTCCACTTGTGTTGTCATGTCGCGTTACGCTTTTTTGTGGTTATGCTTGCCGTGGAACTAAACTAAACTAACATTACTTACATTACCTTGGTTCCTAACTGCTACAGTCCAAGTCAAACAAAGAGGAGTCAACAGATACATACCATGCTAGCTAGTAAAATCATATTTGCATTGCACTGTGATGAGGAGTAGTGCATCAGTAATTCAGGATTTTTTAAATATTATAATTATAATTTTTTTTTTAATAATGATGCTAATACTAATAATAACACAACAGATATCCTAACACTAAAGTAAATGGTCTATTGTATACTGTATATCAACAAAACATAAGTAAAAGTTTTAAAATAACCATTCAATGAAACTTTTTTCCTTTTTTGATATTTTCTGTATACATGTAAATAAGCTCAGTTTGTATAATAAGTATTTTCTTTCTTCCTCCCTCTCTCCCTCCTTCCCTTCCTTTCTTCCATCCATCCATTCAATTAAGCATCACTCTGTGAATTTGTGCTTCCAGGTCTCAGTCGTTGGGTGACATTCCTGTTGAGGAGCCAGTCCAAAAGGTTCAGTATGAGGATCTACAGAAAATGCGTGAAAAGATAAAGCATAATGAAGACAAATGGCAGGATGTGAGTATTAGCTTGACTGATCTGACTTCCAATTTTTCATTGGCAACAGTACATTTTTTGATCGTCTGCGTTGTGAGGGTGGCTGTATTTTTTTGTGCTTAATTTTACTGCATGTATGCCTCTTATTTTTTTACAAGTTTCATATGTCTTAGGGTAAACCTTCTATGTGAAGGTGATTGTGTTAGAAATTTACTTTTCTGCAAACAGTATTTAGGTCACATGCTGGACCTAAATGCACTAGGCAAACAGAGTCAAGAAAATAAATAGTGCACCTGAAAATATAATCATGTTCCCCTAGCTTTTTCCTCTCCCTACATCTCTTTACCTCTGACGCCTTGCTGCTTTTTTTCTTTGTCTTTGACTAAGTATGTGAAAGCAGGTTATGGATCTTAAAGCATCATTGTCGTGTTTTCAGGATCTCACTAAATGGAAAAACAGGCGCAAGAGTGTTAACTCTGATATCATGAAGAAAAAAGAAGAGAGAGAGCAGATTGAGATACTTACTTCAGGCAGTGGCACCAGGAGATCAAAGACCTTCAAGGAAATGGAAGAGGAGAGGTAAAGTGCACATACACAAAGATGTCTGTCTTGAAAAAGGTGTCACTAGGGTAACTAATGTTTTCCCTAGTCATAAATGCAGTTACTGTACTACGAAGGTCTATATAACTCTACATTATTAATCGCATTAGGGAAAATGCATCTTGTGTGTGTGAGTGTGATTTAATATGGGTTGCATCCATACTCTTCTCTCATCACTATGCAGGGAAAGCCGAGAGCCAGGCTTCAAGAGTCGTTTTTCTACCTTCTCTACTTCTGAAGACCTGGAGGTCTTTGATGAACCAACACCCAAGACCAGAGTTTTACCACGTCGCAGCTACACCGTCGATAATCCCTATTCCATGAGCCGATCTAAAGTCCACTCTCTGCCCAGTTTGGCAGATGATGAACCTGAGGTAGGCAGTCTGCCTCCTGATGAGGTAGAAACACCTTCCAATCCTATCCAGTCCAGCTTAGGGACCACTCTACCTACAAGTCAAGAAAAAGAAACTAGCATCTCAGTCAGCCACGATATTATGGATTATCCAGTTAAAAACAGTGTCATCAGCAAACCCAACCTACTAGAGCCCACCATCACCAACATCAGCAGTCCTCCAATTGAGGACAACAGCAGCTCTAAACCAGTTCCAAAATCCAACAACTTTAACCCTGTGCCTGCACCTAGGCAAAACCTAAGCCAGACTTCCATGCATAAACCAGTTTCAGCAGAAACAAAGCAACCCATTGCACCTCGAGTTTCTGCCTCACTCCCCAGGAGCTACCAGAGATCAGATAGTGCACGGATCACTTCTGTCATCACTCCTAGACCTTTTGGCACCACAAGCACCAAAGTTAACTCCCTGCCCCGTGCCTATACGGTGAGAAGCCTCAATTGTAAAAAGATTTGAATTGATGGACATTACCTACTACCTGTTGTATTATACAGTATATAATCAGTCAGTGAGTAATTATTTGCGTTGTGTACTGAGACTCTGTAATTTCAGTGTCTGTGTATTTTTTGCTGCATAGAACTATGATAATGACATCACAGAGATTAAATCAGTTGTACTCTACATTGTTTGATGTTTTAGTACTGTATATGCAGTGATCAATTTTTATTAAAAATTCCGCAATAATATTATCCTGTTCCTGCTCCTAGGTGGATGACTCTCAAAAGCGCTTTAATGGTGAGACAAATAGTAGTAATAATGTTTCAGCTCCTAAACGTTATGCAGCATTTTTGAAAGAAGATTCAAAAACAAGTTCAATGCAAAGCAGTAATGAGAATGAAGGGGAGGAAGAGGAGCAAGTGTTTCCCCCTATTCGGACCTCCTCGTCTGTTACTCCAGTCAGTCGTGTAGCACCACAACCCAAAACAGTGTCTTCTGTAAACAGCACACAGCAGGTGAGGTCTGCTTTCACTGACATGAACAAAAAGCAATACCCATAATGGAAGGTACATACTGAGATATAGGTGTTTTTGTTTAGTCTGTATAGTTATATAATCTATCAAAGACAACCTTTACATATTAGAATTATGATGTCCTTAAAAACAACAATATATGGTTAATATTCTTTTTTTCATAGTTATATGTTTAATGAAATGTAAAATTTTTAAAGCTAAATGGTGGTTCAAACTGGCTAAACTCTGTGTGTCTTCTAGGAAAACTACAGTGATATGAGGATCAGTCTGAATCAGAAACCCAAAAGCAATCATGATTTTGGGTTCCAGTCTAACTGGGATTCCACAGGGGTTGTTGTTAAATCTATACAACAAGGTATAACCTAATTAACTATAAGAATTAATTAGACAATACTGCACAAAAATAGTAATTAACACATTTTGTAATTGTTCAAGTGTAAGCTTAAAATAAATAAATTAACCTCTGATTAGTTACAAGCTCCAATGCACAAGGAAAGAATAATTGAATGAAATTTATACAGATATAGCAGCATTCTAAAGGCGATGTATTTAAGTGCTTAAACAAAGGACATACTGTGACTTTGTACTTATTTGTAAAATCACCGTACTCTTACAGTAGAGTATTAAGTTCAGTATTAAATATATGTGGTTTGCATTTAAATATATGTGGTTTATTAAAAGGTTAAAAAAAAAGTTAGCTATTTTACATTACAAGTTTGACCACAATTTTGCAAACATCTCCTAAGTAGACAGAATTGTTTTGTTAATTGTTATTTTGTTAATTGTTTGTAGTCATATTTCTGTCATGTATAACTGTCTACTTATAAATTTTTTAGGTAGTCCAGCGGAGATGTGCCACCTTCAGGTTGGGGATAAAATCTTGGCAGTTAATGGGCAGAAGGTGGCAGACATGAGCTATGATAAGTGGAAAAGAAGCATGGATGAAGCCCTGCAGGAGGGTAGTCTGTTTATGGACATCCGCAGACAGGGAAAGAACAGTAAGTTTGTTTTTAAGTGTCTGATTTGAGGAAACAATTCCTTCAATGCCCGAGTGACAATGCAGGTATGGCAGATGCAAGGAATTATACAATCAAGTTGGTTTGCTATGAAGCAAAACAAGTATTGCTATACCCAATATATCCAATCATTTTGTTAAAACTGCAATTCATTTTGCAGTTTTGAAAGTTGTGGTGCATGGAATTCATTTGAAATAGCAGGTGGTTCCTCCAGGGCTGGTGAAGCTCCCATTATGTGGGCAAAGTGTACATTAGTCTTTGTGGGCAATAAGTAACACTGATAACCTATTGGCCTAAATAAAATTTAAAAAGGGGCATGTTTAAAAATTTCTCCTCATAGTCAGGTTTGTTTAGTCAGATTCTAAAGATTATAAACGACTTAAAAAAGATTATTATTGTACAGTCATGTAATATTTTCTTGATCTAAGCTAAACATTAAAAAGAAAAAAAAACTAAAAGTCTTTAGAGATATAATATTTGTTTATTATAAACAAAAAAAAAAAGTAAATTAGTGATACATTTTCAGTTGTCTAATGTTATGGGCCTCACCTGATGAGGTGCATGCATCTGTCAGTGTGGCTGTATGCTCATGTCCCGTCAGTCTTTGTGTTTTCCAATCCTAAGATCTTTCTTATGCATACTACGTGTGTGTTTTTGCTTACTGTGTATGTATGCTTGTAGTCTTAAATCAGAATTGTGATCTGCTATTAAGTATCAGTCCATATATTTACCAGCAAGCATATACCATTAGGAATTCTGTTTATTACATTTATTAACATATTTCCTTACCCTTGTATTATAAGGTTCTGTCTACCATTAAAGCTTACATTATACTATTAATACTAATAAGCCACAATGTGTTTGTGTGTACATGTAGTACTTATCCTCTCCTGGAGTATATGTGTGTACTAAGAGGTGTATGCTTGTTGGTAATACTGGTGTGTGGCATTTTTGCATATTGCATGGCAGGGGAAGGTGGTCTGTCTGTCAAACCCCACTGTGAGAAAAAAAGTCCTGATAGTAAGGCTGGTATGTCAGAGGCTTCTGTGTAGTCCTGTGTCTACTATTATAGTTGCTAATTCTGTGTTTTTAAAATCTACGACTGTGTCAATGCGCAATTATCAGATTGGGGAAAAGACCTACCTTCCCTTCCATTTAAAAGCCATAAGGTCATCAATCTCACCAGTGCGGGTCCTCTAGGTTTTCCTGAGCCATATACCAACACAAGCCTGAACTTCAGCTCACTCCCAGCTATGGATTCCACTGTGAAAACTGTGAATGTCAGCTCCCACTCTATCAATGTAAGCACCTTGAGCACTGTACATAAGAAATGTGACTCTTTATTGCTGTAATACTTTTTAATTTTTTTATTTCACCATTATATTGTGTTGTAGAGTCTGTCGTCCAATGTTATTAATGGTGGAATTCGTGAGGAACCTGTGAATCTGAGAAGCAACGGTAAAGCATATTTCTCATTGAATTACCAGTTCTATGACTGGGATACACTAACCAGAATGGAAAGTGCAGTGGATGTAGTGTTTGGTGTGTTATGCTTGGTGTGTTAGTTATTTATTATTTTTTAAAATAATTTTCTAAAATTGCTTTAAATTTTTGTTCATTTGCTTAAATTTTAAGAATATGAATAAAATTGTTCTCAATGCAATTATTTTCCGATGTGAAGCCATGAATCTCAATTTTATTTATTTAAGTGTCCTTTCTCTAATTTTTTTGTTATCCATTTAGAATCCCTTTCTTTAAAAAATCTTAAAAGGAGATCGGAGTTTTTTGAACAAGGTAAAAGACCAGTCCCTGTTCACTATGTTTTTTGGTGCTGGACATTACCAGGCCTTCATGCTGCCATCCTACTTTTCCTTCTCGCAGCCGAAGTCCTTGTAACCTATGTGATTGTCCCTCAGGCACTGCAGAGAACACATTCAATGTTCTGGTCTATCTCTGTGGTAAACAGCATTGAGTGTGCAAAGTCCTTCCACATCAACACACTGACATGCTGTCTGCAATAGCCCTAGGACATAGAATATGGAAAAAATAGAAGGTGGAAAGAGGGAAATAATTTATGTTTCCCTTTTTAACAATTACGTAGCATATATTTATTTCCTTGTATTATCAAAACTGTATGGGCTTCACAAGACTGCATACTGAAACCATATCAACACCCAGAGATCCTTTAAGACTCATTATAATATACGTACAGTATAGGCCATGGCACTTATGAGACCATGATAAAATTTTGAGATATACTAGTTAGCCTTCATTTTTCTCTCTTATTTTACATATCTATGTAACTGATGTATGTAAGATGAACCTATTAGGAAATAGTGCCTAAGGCCATTCATGAAAATATTATAGTAGGATGCAGTGTGGTGATATGGTGTTCAGGTTGCACACAATGTTGCTTTTCCCTTTTGCATGCTGTGCTGAGCATGTATCTGGTTGGTGTCTTGCATGTAGCAGTTGACAATTTAAATTGCATTGTGTGGGCATTTTTTTTTTAAAGTTATACTTTTTTGCCAGCTTTTAGCATGTAACTAAATTGGATTTGGAATAATACACTGATAATACAAGAAAAAAGTTTTACAGTGTTTATTTCCATGATGGTCTCATCTAATTATTAATATTTTTGTAGGTGGAGCTGAAAATCAAATGCCAAATGTAAGTGAAAATGTGTTCTCATGTTGTATTCACACTGTAATAACATATTAAAAACATCATCAGACTAGCATCTGAAAACACAGAATTCTTCCTTGGCCTGAGGTCAGGATATTTTGTAATGACTCAAAAATAAAAACAATTACTGCAGCTCAAATTGCTTACAATAACGTTACTAGGGAACAATTTTTTAATAATTCTCAAATTCTTGCATTCATGATAAAGATTAATTGATTGTTGGACAAAACACATTGTAAATTACACTTGAGTACATCGATTGATTATAGATCATAGCTGATCAGATGATTGGCCGGGCGACATAATAATGTGACCATGTTAATTATGTTAAATTATGTTAGCTACAGAAATTAATTAGGACAGAAAAAAAACAATAAATAAAAAAAGTCAGACGATATAATTTAATTACATAATTAATAAAAATTTTGAAAACCAATATTGTAACAAACAATGGGAAATATTAAACAGTATGTTGGAATATTTTGTATACTTTATTTATTTGTATACATGTTTATTTTTTGTTTGCTTGTTTATGTATGTACAGTATGTATGCACTCATTTTTTAAATCCATTCATGTCATTATTTAGAAAAAAAAAATAATAATAAATAAATAAAAACTGCTTCTGCCATGAATATAGGCACAGCCTTTAAAACATTAAACTACTTGGCAAAATAGTAATTTTTATAATTATGGTCGTCTAGTAAACCACATTTGTGCTTGCTGGTTAAATGAAAGAAATGCATTTGTGTTCTCTAGCAGCTGGCTTCCTCTCTCTCAACCTCGTCTACTCGCTGGTCCTGGGACCCGGAGGAAGAGCGCAGGCGACAGGAAAAATGGCAAAAAGAGCAGGACCGCCAGCTCCAAGTAACATCTTGACAGCGTATTTTTTATCCGAGTCTTATATGTTAAAATAATAACACATACCCATTATTTATCTGTATTTACAGTTGAAAGTTTTCAACTGGCAGATAAGTGGGGTTATTAGAATCCTATATAACAGTAATCATTAACAGCCAACAATAATCATGTTTAAGCCCAAAATAGAGAGGTGTTTACTTAATATCAAGTACTGATTTAAAGACAAATATGGTTTACTTTTTTCTGTACTACAGTATAAAGTTATTTTTCTAAATACTTTAAAGTTTTATTACTAATATGGGTCACTTGTGGCACAAGGTTAAAAAAATATTTTCATTTGCTTTCCTGCAGGAAAAGTATCGACGAGATCAAGAAAAGATGGACGAAGAGTTTAGAAAAGCCCAGCAAGTGGCTGTAACAGCAGGCTCAAAAAATCTAGAGGTATCCAAGCTTTTATTAAAAAAGAAAAAAAAAATCCTAGCAGCTTCTTTGAAGAAAACTAGAGATACACTAATATTTTAAATGAGAAAAAATACTAAACGGAATCCAGGTATTTATTTATCAAAACTATATTTAAAAAAAAAAACATATATGAGCAAAGTTTTCTTCAAAAGTGGCAATATTGTAGCTGTGAGAGAAGCAATTCCCTACAGATTTTTATGTTGGCTAGTATGAGACAAATAGCTAGCATGAGCTAACTAAACAGGATTACTATAAGAATGTTTAAACAAAATGAAATAAAATAAAATAATAACAAATACCAACAATAATCATGTTTGAGCCCCAAATACAGAGGTGTTTACTTAATATCAAATACTGCTTTAAAGGCAAATATGGTTTACTTTTACTGCACTACAGTATAAACTTACTACAAGTTATTTTTCTAATTATTTAAAAGTTTTATAGTAGTTTAAAGTATGTAGTCAGTTGGAGTACAGTAAAATTATGATTCTATTTGACTTTGAAGAAAGCATTTATTTAAATTGTGACCTTCAGCACTGCATGCCTGTGTTACGTTTCTACTAGTAGTAGCTTTAGCTTATGCAATAGGGTAATTTGTTCATCTTTACTGTTGTATAAAACAAGTTTAGGATAGGAAAAATTGTTAAACCTGAATAAAGAAGGAATTCTTTCCAAAAGAATGTCTTATTTGCTCAAATCTTGTTTGCTCAAAGAGCAAACCTGTCTAAAAAATATTTCTGATGCCACAAAACAGGAGATGAGGAACCTTAAGCTGGAGCAGGAGGCCTCGAGACTGGCCCTCAAAGAAAAAGAGGAGAGGAAAAGAAGGGAGGAACAGAAGCACCTTGAGGAGGAGAGGAAAAGAAAGGAGGAACAGGAGCGCCTTGAGGTGAAAAGGAAAGAGGAACAGAAGCGCCTTGAGGAGGAGAGGGAAAAAAAGGAGGAACAGAAGCGCCTTGAGGAAGAGGTGAAAAGAAGGGAAGAGGAGAAGAAGAGGGAAGAACAGAAACGACTGGAAGAGGAGAGAAAGAAGGAAGAAGTGGAGCTTAAACGAAGAGAGGAGGAAAAGAAAAGGAGGGAGGAGGAGGCACAGAGACTTCAGAAGAGCAGAGAGGAGGGAGAAAAGAGGCGCCAAGAGGCTCAACGAAGACTTCAGGCAAAGTAAGTAGCAGTGATCACACTGAGATTCCGGAGAATTTGGTTAAACTTCAGCTGAAAACTTATGGTCACTTATAGCTTTAGCAATTAAATTGTTTGGAGGCAATGTACAATTGTGACACAAGGAGATGAGGAACTTTAAGCATGTTTGCCGAGGCTGCATTATACTGTACAGCGGCATGTTTCATACCCATATACATAGCGTAATAACAAGAACTGTATCAAGTCCTTTCACCATTACTGCATGTTTGTTTCCTGTGAATGACAAATACTCATTTTGTGTGTTGTCATGCATTAACAACTAGACCATAAAACAGCTTACAGTCTTTATTATGTGTGCCCAACCGTGTGTGAATGCTATAACCCTCTGCTTTTTTCTATAACCCTCTGCTTTTGCTGTTTGATAACAGTGATGGGGAGTATACTTTTCCTGAGCTATCCTACTTACACAGGTAAATATAAAAAAAATTTGTGGACACACTGCATGTGACAAACTGCATCAAATGTGCTTTTAAGAAGATTAGCTGCGTAATAAACAAAAAAAGGTTTGTGATTTTATAAACTGTCACATATCCTATATATATTTTGTAATAATTTTTGGTTAATACATTTACAGGACCAAGTCAAAATCTACTCCAGAGCTGGATGATATAGATCGCACAGATATTAAAGGTCAGTTAATTAACAGATACAGAGCGTGGCCATATCAGATCCTGTCTATTCCTGAAGAAAGGTTTATACAGTCAAAGTGGAGTCTAATGAAATTGATTTACAGAACTTACAGCGAGAACTTACAGCTAGCTACTTACAGTTAGTATAGAGCCATGTCAGTGTGTGTGCGGCTGTATGCAGGTGTGTATAGCAAGCACAGGGGCCTGGCAGGTTGGCTTCTGGAGGAAGAATTACGAAGGAAGAAAGATCCTCATGTTCTGAGACAGCAGACTGCATCTGAGCTGGAACTAGAAAGGAGAAACATCCTTAGTGCTATGAGATACAGTAACCCAGAGAGAGGTGGGCCATGGAGTGTGACCATGCTAATTATGTAGCCCAGCCAATCATCTGATCAGCTATGATCTATGATCAATGGATGTAATCAAGTCTGATTGAGAATGTGATTTCTCCAACAATCAATCAATCTTTATAAATTCCTATTTGATTCCTAATTCAGGATATAAGTGCCATGTATACAAGCTATACATGTGATCCAACTGTTTGATTACAACAGAAATGAAGTGATGCTTTGTGGATTATTTCTATTTATTATACTTTCTCTGATAATAAATTATAAAATTATATATTGTTTCCAGCCATAAGCAGTGGTATGGGTCAGAGCTCTTTGAATAAGGCCGGCCAGGATAAAACAGAGCCGGCCACTCAGGCTGAAGTGGAAAGGCAGCAGATCATCCAAGACATGAAGAAGAAGAATGCCTTGCTCACAGATAGCAGCTGGATTCGTCAAAATGCCATGAATAGTGTAAACAAAGAGCCAACAAGCCTTCCTATGAGGAGGTTAGTGTGTGTTTACTCTATTTAACATGGCAGGATCAAAAAGACTGTGACACCATATTAAATGACAGTGGTCAATGTCTCTTTGACATTGACAGATCACTTGATAAAGCCATAGCAAACATATGTTAAGTGGTATATGAGGCTCAGTATGATGCCATAACTATACAAATTTCATTGATTGTGTGATTTGGCTTTTGTACTGGCTTGATAGAGGTGAATCTCTAGACAACCTGGACATGACAACAAACCGCACGTCCTGGAGGTCATCATGGACTCCGGGCACAAATTCGTCCACTCCAGACTATAGTCGTCCTTATTCATCTAACTCAGGCTCTTCTTCGATCCAAAGTGGATACTCAGGTGCTGCCACACTGCCTTCATTTCAATCTCTAAACTCCCAAAGGCCATTATTTTCCCAGTCAACAGCCACCACGCCCACAAGTCCTGAGAATCAGTCATCCTCACGAAACAGGTACTTTATGTACATTCCTTTAAGCATTAGAAATGTTCTGGAACATTGTGAAGTCAAATCCTATAGGTGCCAGAGTCTGATGTAAAATTAGGTGTAGCCCTCAGGCTTCCATACAACATTAATACCCATGTGAACTGTACTATGTCTAAAGTCCTAGAACATATACAAAGTCATTTGAATGATTATGGCTATTCATTCTGCTGATCTCTCAGGTCATATTTACATTCTATAATTTAGGTCAGTAAGTGGCAAGAAAATGTGTACTAACTGTGCTATGCCACTGGGCAAAGGAGCAGCAATGATCATCGAGTCCCTGGGGCTCTGTTATCATTTACATTGCTTTAAGGTGAGAGTTTTAAACTCCCCTCTCTTGGGGTTCAGATCAACCTGGACGAATGTCTAACCTGTAATACTCAGACCTTATTAATCTCATAACCCTCACGTTGTATACATGAAATAATAAATTAATCTAACATTGTATCTCCCTGGAATGGTTGCATCTGCATTAGGATGATTGTGACAATCCAACTGATTCTCTTGCATTTCCTTCTTCTGTATCTGTGAAGCATTATACAGTAGTTGTATAATGACTGCTGGCCTCCCTACTTTCACAGCTTCATATGCTTTATAGTCTTGTATAAATTTTTAATTTCTGCTTGGTCTCTGGCCTGCTGGTGAATGGTTTCCTCTCATATTAAGGGTTTCCTTTTATTATAATATAGAGACTTACTGCCTCACTGAGTCAGAGATTATCTGTCCACTTTGGTTGGTATGCGGTTGGCCTACACACAGTGTTCTTACTCTGCATCCCTGTGTCTTATATTACAGTGCATTAAATGTAAAACTGACCTTGGCGGCTCAGAAATTGGAGCTGAAGTCAGAATACGAAACAAACAGCTCTTCTGTAACTCCTGCTATATGCGCATCAAAAGTAAGCCATCATTAACTCTATACATAAATAGAGATGAGTGACTAATGAGTGATGAGTTATGAACACCATTCCTATCAGGATAAAAATGTTTCATCAAAGTGATCAGTTCGAATAATGTTTTCGGTTTTCGTAATTTTTGGTGATGTTACCCTCTAAGGAGAAAAATGAACCTAAACGACATCAGAGTCACTGTTACTCTTTAATTAAATTTGTCACCATCTTGTACATCATAAGTCAAACTAAATTAAAAAAAGAATCCTAGTTGTTTTGAAATCATGGAAAATTGTGTTCCCTCCACAGCAGGGCAGCCCACTGCCATGTGACCTCACCGGATGACAGCAGCTTGAGGAAGACCCTGGTCCAGTTAGAAAACCATGAACACTTTAACTAGAGTTTTGCATGAGGACAACATTATGGAATGACAGTCAAGATAGACAATAAACATCCTTACTTCCTTTTTAACTATTAGAGGGGAGAGGTATAAGTTTCCATAAAAGTATTACTGACTTTGCTTGCACGAAGGATAAAGCACAAATATGTAGAAGCTAACAATGTATCTGAAATAGCTATCATTTTTCCATCCATATCCAGTTCTTAACCAAAGCATTAAGGTATACTACAGTATGTTGTAGTGCTTTCTGGAGTGATAGAATCGACTGTTTTTCTCATTGCTTCTCAAGTCCATCTTCATTCACCCGACTTCTTTATTTTTTTTGGTGTGTTGTCAAAAATCCTGCCATATAATCATTGTTTTGCCTTTATTTTTGTGAAGGGAAAGATTATTTAGAGTAAATATATTAAGAAAATATTTAAAAGTGGCATGGTTTGTTAGAAGAGTTTTATGGAATGCATTTAAACTATTGAAGTAAGATCTTCCACAAAGTAAAATAATCTTATGCATACAAAACAAATTGTATTCACCAATATTTTTAAATAAGGTGACCAAAATAAAATGTAAGGCTTAGATTAAGTCATTTTATTGATCCCTAAATTAGGTTCTGGGCTGTTTTTTTTTTTTTTTTTTTACTTTGTGCATGACCGGATTTTATCTGAACTTTATTGAGCTCATAATCTATGCTGTGGGTATTTATAGGTTACTACACATCTCAGCACAATGGGTTATATGTACAGTACAAACATGGAATATGTACTAATGTAAAATAATATGCTATATTTGATTAACATGCAGAACTACTATAATTTTCTGTACTCTTACACTTTATTAAAAACACAATTATTCAGTTTACACATTATTCACAACTGAAAATGTTATATTGATGATGACATTACAGTTCCCTTTCAGTAGAACTAAGGAACCCAAATCTGTTCCAGCATAACAGTGTCTCTGAGCACAAAGCTAGGACAACAAAGACATAGTTTGGCAGTGTTAGCATGGAAGAACATGAGCCCTAACCTCAACTCCACTGAACACCTTTGGGATGAATTGGAATGCCAACTGCAACCGAGACCACCTCCTCCCCCTGAATTCAAAACCTGCCATCACTAATGCTCTTAGGACTGAATGAGCAAGTTCCCACCCGCATGCTTGTCTGTAATGTCTATAAAATCAATTGGCCTGGTCTCAGTAAGAGCCAATTGCCACATTCTTTAAGATGGACCATATCATGATGAGAATAACATCTGCCCAAGTTTGTACCAATAAGTACTTTATGTTCAAAGGCTCTGGATGAAGCGGTAAGTTGCTACCCTAAAACATGATACTTTTAAAGCTTCTGCAGCTTTACTACTCTTTTCCATTTAGGAAGAGTTACACTCAGACATTATTTTCTATTGTTGATGCAAATATATAGTTTATATTAAGCCTCCCAAAGATCCTGGATATTATGTGTGTGTGTGTGTGTGTGTGTGTGTGTGCGCGTGCGTGTGTGTGCGTGTGTGTGTGAGAAAAGAAGATTTCCCTTATTTTACACAGCATCCTCCTCCTACTGCAGACTAAATTCATTCTAATTGTAGTAGGCATTACTGATGGCACTTGAATCTTTTGACCATGCTGCGCTTATTTGTGGTGAACATATTGTGAACGGTAGTGCAGCGCTGTGGTGGACAAGTCAAGGAGGCAGATTGAAGCGTGTTTTATGTAACATATAAACTTGTACAACTGTTGACTTCTTTTACAGTTTAAGATTAAGAATACAACATTGCAAGAAGAAAACATTGTGTCTTATCAGGTTTTTACAGCTTAAATATTGCAATACAGTATGTAACATGGTTTCATTTTTAAGCTGTAATGAGGCTCACTACAATGCTGTATTTGATTGATTGCTGGTTTATATTGTACATCAACCTTGCATTATCATACATACTGCAAGACGTGTGACTCTTTTTATTTGCTGAGATATACAGATATACAGTACTGTACAAAAGACTTGAGCCACCCCTAATTTCATTATATTAAATAAAATTAAATTGTGTAGAGTAAATTCAAGAAATAGGAGAAACTGTTATAGTGCGACAGGCTGCAAAGTGCCTAAAGATACAATTAAAAAATTGGTTGTTTATGTACTGTAACATCCGATTAACCTAATTTCCCCTCTCAGTTATTTCAACCACTCATCCATTCAGTCATTCAATATCAACCAGTACAATAATCAGCGGCCTGAAAAAGGTAATTATTTGCACCTGTTTGTTACTGGTTCATGCCTTAACTTAGATGTTTTTTTAAGTTTAAACGATTCATAGGTCACTGGCGTGGCTTAACAAACAAAAAACATTCATCTGAAACTGTTAAGGTAAAGAAACTGGACTGAAAACAATTCCTTTTTCTAAGTATGTAATGACGTGTTTGCTCTGCCCTACAGCACTAAGAGGAGGCACATATGTCTGAATATAAAGTGCCTTATGGTGTTGAGAAGGAAATTTTCTAAAGGAAAGGAATTATTCATTCAGTGTGAAAATCAAAAGGGATCTAAAAAAAGTCACAGCATCTATTTCACTGTCAAAATGTAAGAGGTAAAGAACAGCCTGCTATTGGCAAGTTCTTATTAAATTTCTTATGAGAGCAACTGAGCAATTATGTCTGATCAGATATTTCCATTTCTTGTATTTGTAATTTCCCTTCTTGGCATAAATCTGATGTTTTAGAAATAAGTGTATCTTACAGCTTCCTACCCAGTCACAGCTGGAAGATGCAGATATGCTTCAAATGCTATTATGCCCTGGTCCAATATGAACCAAGCCAATAACAATGAGCAGGGAAAGAGGTTATTGGCCTCAACTCCATTTACATCCTAATTGGCTTTAGTAAATGACAAGATGTGTTTTTAGGCATGTAGAAACATAATAAGAAAAACTATATAAAGTGTCTTAGTACCATGCAGTGCAGGTTACAGTATTTGGCTACATTTCAATATTGCTAAATTGCTTTAAATTTTGTTGAGCTGGAGTCCATGTTAGATGTCCGACTACTAAATGTAAACTTTGTGGCGCTGACTCTACAATATAGATAGATCACTTTATTAATCTGAGAGAGAAATGTAAAGATTAGAGCAGTAATCAAAAGTTTAAATTGTTTTTAAAAAATTAACATTATTTAGGCACAACCATAAATAAATATTTTTACTGTTTCATAATAATATTGGATTATAATATTGGATGAGCGTGTAGAACTGGGGTGGCAATCATCAGCTCTGCCAAGAACTAGATGTCTTTCTTGAAAAGTAATTTTCATGCTTTTTATTTTATGATATCCTACCAGTGCCATCATACTGTATGTAATTCCCCTCCTCATTTAATTAATGTTGTAAAAAAAACCTTCAAAGCCATTTCACATTTCAAACTGTCCTTTTTTTCACCCATATCAGATTGACCTTTAAAATATTCAGATGTCAAATGACATCCAACATGGACTTCATTCAAGTCACCATAGATAAAACAACATCACCTCAACAAAAAAATAAAGCAAATGTACTGTATAGTATCACTAGTTGCAGTTTTTCTTCTTTTTTTAATGCTATTTTCTTTCTCCTTTTCCATTAACTGTGTTAGGTTAATAAGACAAATTTGTACCAGGAATCTGCATAATATAGCTCTGTTGATCCAGCAATATGCTTTTGGTCTTATCTGGGCTATTGAAAATGCCACAGTAGACCTTTCATTGAAACATTTCAGTGGTTATTAAGTTGTATCAAATGATGTGTCAGGCACAGGCAGGATGTAAGGTCTTATTAAGAAACAGCAAAGCAGACAAATCCAAAGGGCAAACTGAAGTCAGAGTCGTGATACAGGTGAATAACAAACAAACTAGACTACACAAGGCGTACCTCAGTAAACAAAGAGACAGACAGTCAATAGACAGACAAGGTCAAAACCAAAATAATGTGTACATGATAAAAAAAAAAAAAAAGGTTCAGATTTTATGTAGAACTATTAAACCCACCGTTTACCAGAAAGTACTCACCATTAACTCTTTTGGGCAACAAGAACCCCTAAACTACTTAAAGAGCCACTGAAAAGGACCAAAGAAATAAAAGTTACTACAGTAGGAGAGAGTGAACAGCAGAGGCAAAGCTTAAAAATAAGTGCAAATCATATCCAAAACTTGCTTGATGGTCAGTATGGTCTTATTTCAAAGAAATGACTGGCATTAGTTACACAATAGTAACACAATAAGTTACAACAACTGGAAAGAGGAGGGTTTCTCTAGTAGGCAAGTTACATGATCATGATGTTCTATATATATATATATATATATATATATAGAACATCATGATCTATAGAAAAATATTCCTGAGAGAATTTAATGAAAACTCGATATAATTGAATGAAACTCAATATATATTGAATGGATTCTGAATATATTGAATTGAGAGTTTCATTCAATATATTCAGACTTTTCATTCAATATATACTGTATGGAGTTTTCATTAAATTCTCTCATGAATATTTTCCTAAACGGCTTGCCATAGGAAAATAGTTGTTTACATATATATAAAAAAAAACAACTATGCACCAAAAGAGGCCATTTTACAGTGTTATACTGCTTCGCTTCAAAAAATAATAATTTAAAATGCAAATTTCTCATTGTTACTAAAATTGGTGTAAGCTTCTAGAAGCATATGACTTGTAAAAATAGATTTTGGTAAAAGGGTAAAAAAGCAAAAAATCTGTAATGTCTGTAGCCATAACATCTGTCAAATTCATGTTGCCATATCGTTACAATTTTGCATTTTTAACTAAAACACTTTTACAAGTTTGTGTTTTCATGTGAAATAATAAAAAAAATTAAGTTACGGACACTACATAAAAGGGCAGGAAATTGTACAGGAGTGCAGGCATGAGCACTCAGGTTAACTACATCTTGTGTGGACATTGTAATCTGAAAAAATTAAAAAAGATCAGTGACTGTAAAGTACTGGTAGGGGGCAGTGTAGCCAGACAACACAGGATGGTGGTGTGTAAAATGACCCTGGTGGTGAGGAAGGTGAAGAGGACAAAGGCAGAGCATAGGACAAAGTGGTGGAAGTTGAAAAAGGCAGAATGTTGTGTAGTTTTCAGGGAGGAGTTGAGACGAGGTACTTCCAGTTGACTGGAACAAGTACAGCTAATGTGATCAGGGAGACAGGTAGGGGGGTACTTGGTGTATCACCAGGAAAGGGAAAAGTGGACAAGAAGACTTGGTGGTGGAAGAAGGAAATCCAGGAGTGTATTCAAAGAAAGAGGCTAGCTAAGAAGAAGTGGGACACTGAGAGGCCCGAAGAGAGAAGACAGGAGTACAGAGAGATGCAGGTGAAGGTGAAGGTAGAGGTGGCAAAGGCCAAAGAAAGAGCATATGAGGGCTAGGTTGGACAGTAAGGAGCGAGATGTGGATCTTTATAGGTTGGCGAGGCAGAGAGATAGAGATGGAAAGGATGTGCAGCAGGTTAAAGATTGATTAAAGGTAGGGATGGAAATGTACTGACAGGTGCCAGGAGGGTGATGGGAAGATGGAAGGAGTAGTTTGAAGAGCTGACTCTGAAGAGTTGATGAATGAGGAAAATGAAAGAGAATGAAGTGTAGAAGAGGTGACTGTTGAGTAATCAGTAAGAGTGAGGAGAGGAGGGCATTGAAGAGGATGAAGAGTGGAAAGACAGTTGGTCCTAATGACATATCTGTGGATGTGTGGAAGTGCTTAGAAGAGTTGGAAGTGGAGTTTCTGACTAGACTGTTTCACAAGATCTTGGAGAGTGAGAGGATCCCAGAGGAATGGAGAAGAAGTGTATTGGTTCCGATCTTTAAGAACAAGGGAGATGTGCACAGTTATGGCAACTACAGAGAAACAAAGCTGATGAGCCATACAATGAAGCTTTGTGAAAGAGTAGTGGAAGCTAGGTTAAGGACAGAGGTGAGCATTTGTGAGCAGCAATACAGTTTCATGCCTAGAAAGAGTACAACAGCGGCATTATTTGCTTTGAGGATGCTGATGGAAAAGTACACAAAAGGTAATAGAGAGTTACATTGTGACTTGGTAGATTTGTAGAGAAAGTGTATGACAGGGTGACTAGAGAGGAGCTGTGGTATTGTATGAGGAAGTGTGGAGTGGCAGAGAAGTACTGTATGTTAGAGTGGTGCAGGACATGTACAGTATGAGAGCTACAGTATAAGACAGTGGTGAGATGTGCTGTAGGTATGACAGAAGAGTTCAAGGTGTAGGTGGGTCTGCATCAAGGATCAGCTCTGAGACCCTTCTTGTTTGCTATTATGATGGACAGGATGACAGATGAGGGCAGACAGGAGTCTCCATGAACTATGATGTTTACAGATTACATTATGCTCTGCAGTAAGAGCAGGGACCGGTGGAGGAAAATCTAGAGGGGTGGAGGTATGCTCTGGAAAGCAGAGTAATGGAGGTTAGCCATAGCAAGAGGAAATACATGTGTGTAAATAGGGAGGACCCAAGGGGAATGGTGAGGCTACAGGGAACAGAAGTAAAGAAGGTGCAGGACTTTAAGTACTTAGGGTCAACGTCCAGAGCAACGGAGAATGTGGAAAGAAGGTGAAGATGCGTGTACAGGCAGGTTGGAACAGGTGGAGAAATGTGTGAATGGAGAATGAAAGGAAAGGTGTAAAAGACAGTGGTGAGACCTGCACTACTGGTCTACAGTTTGGAGACAGTGGCACTAAAGAAAAGACAGGAGGCAGAGTTGGAGGTAGCAGAGATGAAGATGTTGAGGTTCCCTTTGAGGGTGACAAGGACGGATAGGATCAACAATGAGTGCATCAGGGGGTCAACACATGTTAAATGTTTTGGAGATTATGTCAGAGAGGCCAGATTGAGGTAGATTATGAGCATATTGGTAGAAATATGCCAAAGTTGAAACTCCCAGGCAGGAGGTCTGGAGGAAGACCAAAGAGGAGATTTATGGATGCAGTGAGAGAGGACATGAAGTTAGTTAGTGTGATAGAAGCAGATGCAGAGGATAGGATTAGATGGAGGCAGATCATTCACTGTTGCGACCCCTGAAAAATCCTCTTCCATTCTTTGTCAAGTAATGGTATTTTAGTTCTGTCTAAAATACCTTGACAACTAATTTAACCAGAAATAAAAAGTTATCAACAGCCGGTGATTCCGGTGTAAAATGCATAAGCTCATCTGCTTTTGATAGGATGTCTGGGTGATAAAACTTGCAGCAGTAAGAATGAAACAAAGCATGAAATAAACCCGCCATTAATGTATCTTTCAATTAGTACACTCAAAAAAATGAACATGGCTACCTGTTACATGTACTAAAATGTAATATGTGTTTTGTACATAATAATTTCATGTTTCCAAGATAAACATGAATAAATTATGTTGTATTTGCATGAAATTCAGCAACTTAACATGCATTAGATTCAATCATGTTGAGATTAACCAAAGAGATCTTGTCACTATGAAAACCGGAAATATCAGAGCAAACATCGCGAGAAGATATCACGAGAAGAGAACACAGTTTGTTGAGAAGACAAACGTTTGGCGGGTGTGTGGAAAAGGTAAGCAGGAATTGATTCCCATCTTTCTAAATAGTTGTATTTCATGCAAATACAACTCTGCCTCCTGTCTTTTTCAAGTTTTACACCTGCTGGTGTAAAATAAAAATCTCAGTTTTATCCCGTTTGTCTTATGCTTCCTTCCTTCACAGAATTCTGTTGACCAGGGCTTGACATTTAAATTTACTTGAGTTGGATCAACTTAAGTTACAACTGAAAAATTTGTTGTACCAACGCTATTCATTTATGTTAACAGTATTAAATTATGTTGGACGCAGCTGTAGTAAATAAGTTAAATGAACCTAATAAAATTAATTTGACTGAACCTACAGTAAGAACATTAAGTTGGGCCAACAAAATTGCTTAATGCTGAAAGAAAGCCATTAAATCACGTGGAAATTCTTGCCATGATTTAATTATGTTCATTCATTCATTCATCTTCTATACCGCTTAATCCTGTGTTCAGGGTCGCGGGGGACCTGGAACCTATCCCAGGGGACTTCGGGCACTAGGCGGGGTACTCCCTGGACAGGGTGCCAATCCATCGCAGGGCACACACACATACACACACACACCCAATCACACACTACGGGCAATTTAGGAACGCCAATTAGCCTAACCTGCATATCTTTGGACTGTGGGAGGAAACCGGAGGAAACCCACCAAGCACGGGGAGAACATGCAAACTCCATGCACACAGAGACGGGAATCGAGCCTGGCCGGCGAATCGAACCCAGACCCTGGAGGTGCAAGGCGACAGTGCTAACCACTACACCACCGCGCCGCCCTAATTATGTTCATTCAACGATTAATTTTTTTGAGTGTATAGCCAGTAATAGTGTGAACAGCCCATACAGTATATAAAATACCAAAACTGGTATCCATTTTTATTGACTCCTATGGCCTAAAGATGGTTTGTATGAGTATTTCTTAGAACTGAGCTTGTTCTGAGGTTCAAAATAATTATTATAGTTGATGTTCAAGTTTTGAGAAACATATCCCACAACTTATTTAAAGTAAACACTTGGCAGCGCACTAGAATCATGTTGGCATATTTAGCAACCAGTTTGCTATAAGATATGTTAGCTTGCATGTACTGTATATTATTGTTTTACCAAAACCTCTCTGTGCTCATTGCCAAACCAGGGTTTTACTTACAAGATCCATTGTTATTAAAGCAAATCCGCTTTTGTAGTAAAGGATTTACACTTCGTGGGTTAACATCATAAGTGATTTGTGAGTCCAGCAACCAAGGACTATCAATAAATTTAGTTTGGCACAATCTCACTAATATTTTTGCAATAAAATAACAGAAATGTAATAGATATGCAGTTAAATTCTACATCATTATAGAAAATCACAGATGTTTTACAGTGCTAGATGAGACAAGTTGTGAATGTTACACATTGGGCAGAAAGATGCAGCACAGTGTACTGTGGTGTACAGTATAACTGGAAAAGTAAGATGTACTTCTGGGTGACACTTAACAGTGGAAATTTTATTTCGTTCCTGATGTGGAGTGGATGCTGGTCATTTAATGCAATTTATGATACTATTTCTCTGATATGAGCCTAAACCTAGTCATTTAATTAGCAGATCATTTAAACTGTCTGCCAGTTCACTAGAATATATGTTCATTCTTTTTTAGTGACTGCTAATTCTGGTCAGGGTTGCAATATAACAAAATGCAAAACTGGAACATCATAACCATGACACTATTAATGGCTTCCCATAATCGAAGCATGGTTGTGATAATGGCATGTTTAACACAGATAATAGGATGGCTAAGGAAACAACACCAGGTGTGCTGAATGGCAAGTTTCATTATAAAAATCTTTTAGGTGGAACTAATTTTACAAGAATACATTAAACATAAAATGTGGGTGTGGTGGCTCAGGTGGCGATGGCTCTAGGATGTTAAATTTTGGATCTGATGCTCTGGGTTCGAGCCCCACCATTGGTCGGTTGCCACACCCCAAACTCCCAGTGATTGCAGCAGTGCCAGTCCCATTCGAGAGATTTACATATAACATTTGTTAATTTACATTTATTTAACATGCTTTTCTTTATTCTGACTATTTTTAAATTGTGATTAATCATGATTTAATCACAGACTATGACTGTAATTAACTAGATTACAAATTTTAATCGATTGACAGCACTAGGTTAAATGTGACTATGACAATGAGCACAAACAGTAGTTTAAACTAGGTATCTGTTTTGATGACACACTTGAAAATAATATAGGATTTGGGTGTTGATTTTTTTATTATAAGGTTTTTTGTTATAAGAAATCCAAACAATACAACCTTGATTTTACCATAAACATTACATGTTACAAATGATAAACTTTTATGATTTTTTTATTAGAATATATTAAATACTATAGTATTTTTTTTTGCTATCTGCATTAAATTTTAAGGATTTTGCAGAGAGAGTAAACATATTACATATACTGTAGGCTGGTTTTATGGCTTTATGTTGCATGTTAAATGTCTGGATATTATACTGGCAACTAGTTGCAGCTAATGATTCATTACCAGGAGGCAGAATCAAGTGTCGCTTTCATTATATATTTACATTATGAAACGTTGTGTGCGGGTGAAGTGCACCAATATGCATTCAGTGATTAGTCAATGATTATCATAAGCCCAGTTTAATTAATGTGGGAAATAAGAACTTCCAGTTGGTTTTATGAAAGGAGCTCTGCATCCATTGTGACTATGGCTTGTTCTTATTTTAGTGTGATGAATGATGCATCAGGTTAAGTAGGCTATGCATGTTGGCAATTGAAAATCCACCTTTGATGAAGTCTATTTGATCAGGGATGGAAGCCTGTTTGATCGGGGATGGCAAATTCACTGTTACGTTCTCCTGTCAATATCACTCCCTGTACAGGTCTATGCACACACTGCAATTTGCAGGACCCATATGGTGAAGCAGTGTTTTTCTTTCTTTCTGATATTAGATTGGGTCGGGGGATCAAGAACAAAGAGGCACTTATTGGACTGGTGCTGTGTATAACGTACAAGCAATTTTAAATCCGCACACTATTACACTTAAAATCCTCATTAGTAATAAATAATAATATATAATAATATAATAAAGAAGTAATTATCTTACATTCTTATATAAATCATGTATAAGTTGGTTATATACAGCCCTTACAGTTGAAGTTTTGCGATGAAAGATAAAATACTACCAAGTGGAATAAATAATAAAAAATAAAAAAATAAATAAAAACTTTATAAGAAATACATAATGCTAATAAATGTATCAAATACAAATTACATCTCCCATGACTAATTATAAAGCAACCAATGTCAAAAGGGAGTAAATATGGTCTTACAAACATATTTGTGGTGTTAATGGCCTTATATTTTGTTTTTAATTGTGATCTGAGAAGATTCTCTAATTCTGGTCCATGATGTTTTCCCTGCCTTAACATTTTCCATAATTATTTTCTGTGATACATTTGCTTTCTTTTTTGATGTTCTTGTTTTTTTTCCCTAAATGTTTTCTATATCCACAAGTTGTATGATGGACTGAAAAAATATATACTTTTAATAAAACATTCTTTAGGAATTAACCTTCAAAATATTAGTGCTACAGTAATTAGACCCCTCCCTGCTTTAGTGAATAACTGCATCTCCATACTGCAGTCTTGCACTCACAAGCTGCTGCTGTAATCATAAAGACCTTTCTATTATCAAGCTTTTTCACAATATGCTTACACTAAGCTTTCTGTCAATGCACTTACTGTTTAGCTTTGCAGTCTACAGTACTGGAACATTGAAAACTTATGATGCCAGTGAATCCAGTATCTGATTCCATTTAAAGTTTTGAAAAGTTTTTCTGTTAATTTGGCAACTGGCTTGCTCATAATAATAATATTAATATTAATATTATTATTATTAATAATATACACACAGACAATGAACATCATTTACCATCATACAGTAATATTAATTACCTCCTCCAAGAACACAGTGATTATTAATTACCACACTCCTGAATCACTTGAGTCCTGCTCCCTGGCAAAGCATATATTTAGGTGCATCAAAACACCAAGTAGAAATCATCTAGTGAAAAGCATGTTAATTGATAATTGATTAAGTGCAGCCTCTTCACACTTTGTCCGTTTTGAATCTTGCATATGTAATGACTGTGCTGGATTTAAAGGTGACCTGAGGCAGATAGCCATCTTAGCCCTGAAATTCATTTAATTTGTAAAAAAAAATCTTAAAAGAACATAGGGGAGAACTGCATATGTAAAAACTACAAGGAAATATGAATGCTTATATGATTGAGCGTTTTCTGGGAATCTTTTGATTTTACTGATATAATGAACTTGTCTAAGTGTGGTTATTGTGAATGAAATGTCATTCTTTATGTTGTTCTACAATATACCAGTACATCAGGGTTATTCATTTACATTTCATCTTTATGTCCAAGACTTCTGTTTTAAAATTGCAATGCTTCGCAAGCACCACTAATGAACGTAAACTTCTTTGTTCATATGTTTTCAATGTTTTTCCCCCTTTCTTTTAATTCTATCTTTTTTGAAGAAGTCATGTTATCACTTACCAGACAGTAGAGAGTGTAATTGAAATAAATCTTAGGAAAGTGAAAAACTCTCCTCTTCTTGATAAACTACCTCAAGATAAATTATTTGGAAAAAAAAGAAAAGATAAAAGCTGACACAGATGGTCAATTGACCAATCTGTTCAACATTACCCAATAGATGATGTGGAGTGTTAAATGTATAAAAGAAAACTTGAGGCACAAAACTACAGTCACTTTTTATATGTTCATCAGCAGCAGTATTTTTCAAGTGCTTAGGTCAATTAATGAGATATTGATTGCTTGCATGAATAAACACTGTTATTCCATAGAGCTTCAATTCTAGGGACACTCATTTCCCTTATTGTGAACAAAATTATTAACCTATCCTAAGCTATCAGGACCAAGGAAATTATAGAACACCCCTGCTGGTCTCTACTATGAGTGATATAATGATTTATGATTGGTGAGATTCAGTGAATACATGCCAAACAGCCCGTTTGTTTGAACCGTATTGGTTTTTCTCCCCATTCATTGTATTCTTTAGGTCTAAAAGAGGATGTTCTTTGTCTGCACCATTGATTAATACTTTTGATTTCTAAAAGGCACAATTATTTCCTGTGATGAAAAGGTAGACTAGATTGAAGAGTGTTGGACTAAATGGACAGCCCACAGCATTTGTGGTGAAATTGTTCAGCATTGAAAGGACTATCCTGACAGAGACAAGCTGCCATACAGTAGGCTTGCTATTTCTAGAAGCAATTGGCTCAGCCGCAAGAAATATTGATAGTGCATATTGATTTACCTTCATGACACAAAAGAGATGAAATAGAGCATTTTACTGAGAACATGAACTTAAAAAGAACAAAAAAAAATCCTTATTTGTAATGGAAGATTAATCACCTATATTCACTTTTGTTCACTTACAGTACACTTGATTAAGAGATTAAAGTATAAAAACTATTGTTTGTGTAATTTGTATTGTTTTTATCCTGCTGATCCCATTTTTAGTCTTTGTTTCATGAGGAGAATATTGTCGAATTCTTACAGTTTAATGCAAGTGAACATGCAGGGATAAAATGTCTGATCGGCCTTCTCACAGACAAACAGATGAGGCACTATGAGCGCAGTCATGCTTGCACAGGGCAAACACGTTTTGCATCCAAGTATATACAGTGGCTTGCAAAAGTATTCGCCCCCCTTGAACTTTTCCACATTTTGTCACATTAATGCCACAAACATGAATCAATTTTATTGGAATTCCACGTGAAAGACCAATACAAAGTGGTGTACACATGAGAAATAGAACGAAAATCATACATGATTCCAAACATTTTTACAAATAAAGAGTGGGGTGTGTGTAATTATTCAGCCCCCTTTGGTCTGAGTGCTGTCAGTTGCCCATATACATTATTGAGAAATTTAAAGCAGGCTCAGGTTACAAAAAGATTTCCAAAGCCTTGAACATCCCACGGAGCACTGTTCAAGCGTTCATTCAGAAATGGAAGGAGTATGGCACAACTGTAAACCTACCAAGACAAGGCCGTCCACCTAAACTCACAGGCCGAACTAGGAAAATGCAGTCCTGAGGCCCATGGTGACTCTGGACGAGCTGCAGAGATCTACAGCTCAGGTGGGGGAATCTGTCCATAGGACAACTATTAGTCGTGCACTGCACAAAGTTGGCCTTTATGGAAGAGTAGCAAGAAGAAAGCCATTGTTAACAGAAAACCATAAGAAGTCCCATTTGCACAGCAAACATGTGGAAGAAGGTGCTCTGGTCAGATGAGACCAAAATGGAACTTTTTTGGCCAAAATGCAAAACGCTATGTGTGGCGGAAAACTAACACTGCACATCACTCTGAACACACCATACCCACTGTCAAATATGGTGGTGGCAGCATCATGCTCTGGGGGTGCTTCTCTTCAGCAGGGACAGGGAAGCTGGTCAGAGTTGATGGGAAGATGGATGGAGCCAAATACAGGGCAATCTTGGAAGAAAACCTCTTGGAGTCTGTAAAAGACTTGAGACTGGGGCAGAGGTTCACCTTCCAGCAGGACAACAAACCTAAACATAAATCCAGGGCAACAATGGAATGGTTTAAAACAAAACATATCCATGTGTTAGAATGGCCCAGTCAAAGTCCAGATCTAAATCCAATCGAGAATCTGTGGCAAGATCTGAAAACTGCTGTTCACAAACGCTGTCCATCTAATCTGACTGAGCTGGAGCTGTTTTGCAAAGAAGAATGGGCAAGGATTTCAGTCTCTAGATGTGCAAAGCTGGTAGAGACATACCCTAAAAGACTGGCAGCTGTAATTGCAGCAAAAGGTGGTTCTACAAAGTATTGACTCAGGGGGCTGAATAATTACGTACACCCCACTTTTCAGTTATTTATTTGTAAAAAAAAATGTTTGGAATCATGTATGATTTTCGTTCCACTTCTCACGTGTACACCACTTTGTATTGGTCTTTCACGTGGAATTCCAATAAAATTGATTCATGTTTGTGGCTGTAATGTGACAAAATGTGGAAAAGTTCAAGGGGGCCGAATACTTTTGCAAGCCACTGTACATATATTCACAATGGACTGACCTGCTTTTGCACTCTGCATTTTTCCCTTACAAGCACAAGCCTGCATGGTAATTGCATTAATCAAGACAGCAAACTATGAAAATTACACAGAAGCCAGAAACACTTCAAATTTGAAGAGTGCATATGATAATTAAGTCTGAGAGCCTCATCATGTCAGAATAAAAAGAGTAAGGATATGCAGAAAGGGCTCCAACCACATTGATATTCAAGCCTCTAAACAGTGTGAAATGAGGTTTTTGACAATATAATGTAGCCCCAAAGAACCCATGGTGACACAGGTGTTCTGGGTAGTTCATTATTCAGCATTGTCCTTGACTTAAACTCACAAATGATTGTCCTGAAGTTATGGAACAGTTTGTGAATTTGTGTACTCATGACAAAATAATGGTGGTGTTCCTAGGTACAGTAGCACATGTGACAGAAATTGTTAATTTTAAAAAGCGTTACATCTTTCAAAATGTGTTCAATGTGGTCTATTTGGTCTGTTATATCATAATTTCCCTTAAAAAAAACCATTTGGGCTCTTTCTGGTTTAGGTAATTCTACCTTAGGGCATTCAGTATATACATATCTATTTTTTTTATGTATATGACTTATCCTTTGGAAAATTACAGAATAAATTTCTTGGAAATATCAGCTCAAAACATTGTTTGAATTCCTGAGGGGTCTTCCTATGTACAGTACGTATAGGGTATTCACACACCAGCACAACTGGGTAAAAAGAGCATGATAAATGGAATGTAAATTTAATGCCAGGAATAGAAACAAATGTTAGAATTTAAAATGGCGAGACTACACATGTCTTGGTTCAGCATCCTTTTAGTTTTGTGATGCTCAAAGACTCTGTATAGAAAAATACATGCATGTGGTGATAAGCAAATTACTACTTCAGTAGACGTCTACTACAGTAGAAGCATCTTACTGTATATACCACATATGCACTGTATACTGTGTGTGTACAGATTTAAATATAATTTAAATAATATTAAGAGGTCACTGTGTTTTATAAAGGTCTAATTATTGGCCTGCCTCAAGCAAAGATACCATGTGAGCTGATGAGTTCAGATTGACTCTATTCCAGAATGATGCCCAGATTCATCACAGTATGATGCAGTGCCTCCTTCTCGCATAGTGCCCACTGAAAAATGCTCTGGAGGTAGTGTTACGATTTCTCGTTGCTTCAGTTGGTCAGGATTAGGCTTAGCAATATGGCAATAAAATTAAGGTTATCCCATCAATGTATTTTCCTTCTCTGGTAGAAAATTTCTCCTTTCACATATTCCTGGTCTCAAATTGTGAACAAGTGGTTCTGTTAGCAGGAGAAATCATTTCACCTCACACATCAATTTGCCACCACCAAGTCTTTGGGATGTGCTGGGTAAGACTCATCATTAATACAAGATCTCAGCCAAAATTATGCAATGCTTGATGGAAATAATTGTCATGGCATTGCATTTGCAACATGTGCTGTAAAGTTAAAGATGATGTCAACACAATATTAAAGTCTGCTTTTGTTTCGTCTATGCACAGTGCAGTATGGACAGTATATGTCCATACTTTATATACAGTAGATCTATATTCTTTCTTTGAGAAATGTAAAGTAAATTATTGCTTCTCATGGGAACCTAAATTCAGATCTTTCAGCTACACAGAAAGTTGTATTTGCATGGAGTATATAGCAGATTTAATCCCCATCCACTGGATGCAGTACCGGTCCCAAGCCCGGATAAAAAATGGGAGGGTTGTGTCAGGAAGGGCATCCGGCGTAAAACCTGTGCCAAGTTGTAGTGCGGACCGGATAGTCCGCTGTGGCGACCCCTTGCCGGAGCAGCCGAAAGACCAACAACAACATATAGCAGATTTAATGAAGGTACAAAGTAAATATGCAAAACGTTTATGCAGGTGCCAACTGGAATAGATATGTCCAAAAAAATATTTTTTAACATACAGAAGATCTTAATTACACCAGGTAGGTTTAAACTACAAATGTGTCTTAAAAACAGTAATCTGATTTGCATTAAAAGGAAATATAAGACAACTTTGCAATAGCATAATTCTTAAATATATTTAGGAAACTTGAAAAGAATCATGAATATGCCCAAAAGCAGAATTCTAAGGGATAAGCATACTTATAGGAGGACATATATGGTGCCTCATGGCTACCTATAATATTAAGAAACCATGGGTTATTCTAACCACAAGAAACATTATCAGATACTGTATGTTCCTGGTTCAGCACCAGCGAATAATAAAGGAGCATTGTCTTTCTAGGAAACAAGGTTTTTCATTTTGTCCCTCAGGCAATGGGTCCCTCTATTTGCAGTTGGAACCTTTTATTATTGACACTTGAAATTATAATAGCATCATAATTTGAGTACAGCTGCACCATTTGCATCTGAGCATCACACACTGAATTTGCATCACAATCAGATAGGAGCTATATAGAAACTGAGTATGAAACTCTCTGGAAGCTCAGATCTTATATATATATATATATATAGATAGATAGATAGATAGATAGATAGATAGATAGATAGATAGATAGATAGATAGATAGTATAAAAAGCCTTTGTAGGGTTTTTTTTTGTTTGTTTGTTTTTCCAGTAAATGTGTTCCACCATAAATATGTTTTTTTTTCCTCTTTATAAATCTCAAACCTGCTGAAAATTACACCCATTATACATCTGTAAATAGACCCAGCTTTGCTGTAGTGCTGCATGTAGTCACATAAAGCAGGCATGCCATCCAGGAGGTGTTTAGATAAACCTTCATTTTCATATACCATATCATATGTTACCAGTTTTAATCTCTTTGTTGAAGCATTACCATGAATAACATCAAACATTACTGCATTTTTTAAACGACAAGAATAAAATTTTATTAAATTTCTTCAAACATTTAAAACACACACAAACAAATACCTTAAGATGAGCACAGGTCTTAACAGTACAGTACCTAGATATCAAAACAGTGTATGTAATGGATAAATAAGACATACTAGTGTAAATTTTGCATTTTTCTACCAGATCACAACAACAGCAAGGGTCAGTGGAAACAGAACATGCACAAAACATAGAAATTGGGAAAAAAACAACAGGTTAGGTAGATATTAAGTATATTGATATTTAATTGAAAGCCTACACTTTCAGTCTATGACATCATCATGCAATTGGTCTTTAACACATCCAAACACAGATGTAAAAGTGTAAGCTACATCTTACTTAATTTGGTTTTGTTACATAACATCTATTAGGCTACTCAAATTATTTACCAGGACAGGAGCAAATGCATGAGGGTTTTTCTTTGTTGTCATTTAAAATCTAATTGTTTTGGTTCCTTTATAACTGGTGTGCTTTGTAATTTCTGTAAACAAAATCTAGTGAGTGATCGTTTTTTATAAACTAATAAACAATGGTTGTTTTTCTCCTCTGTTTTTATATACTTCCACATGGATGACAAAAACAGTTTTGTACGTTTCCGATGAGTGTTAGTCCCGACAGAACACATACTCTGTGTAACTCGTCCAGATTTTATCCTCGCCCGGGTCGTTGCTCGCGTAAGCGCACGTGCCAGTGGAGCTGCACGCGACCATGCGAAAGCCGAAGTCAGTTAGTCTGTCGAAAGCCTGCTCCAGGAAGTTGTATTTGAGGTAATAACGGGAGGTGTATCTCTCCGGAGGCCTGTCCGGGTCTCTGCTCTCGTTCAGAGTGTCTCCGAACACCTCTTTAGCGAGAGACGTCTTCCCGCATACTGTGATGCGTGCCACGCGCCTAAACTTGGCGTCAGTCTGAATGTCCCTCCCGATGGTGTACGAGCCCCTGTACCCAATGGTGATGTAGCCCGACTTTCTGACTTCCGCCGACGGCGAGTGCGCTATGCTGAGTGCGGAAAGCGCGCGCGACGCGTCCCAACCGGAAACCGCGGCACCGTGCGCCATCACCTCGTCCGAGTCGCTCTGGTAGCAGAAGCTCTCCTCACACACCGAGTCGTCCTTGCTCATTTTAGGACTTAGACGCTTGCACAGCTCTCGCAGTTGAAAAAACTCGCCCTCCCTTTGCAGGCGCTTCTTCTCCGGGAAGTAATCGGGCAGCACCAGGTTGAGGTCGCGAAGGTAATCTAGGATGTAACGAAAAAGAAACCCGTCCCGGTCCAAAAAGAAGCGCCCTTTGCTGTCTCGCGCCAAGTCCTTTGGAGTGTTTTTGCTGAACATGCCCCATAAAAGAGAGTCCGGCACTGCGATTAAAGTTGCGCGTCTTGTCACGTACACTTGACCACCAACATTTAGTTCAATTATTTCCGAAAACGTGGAGTCAGGATCTGCACCGTTAGTTATTGCAGGGTGTGGATCCGCCAAAGCCATGTCGTCTTCAGCAAAGATGCGAGCTGCTTGTAAGCGTGAACTGAGTGAGTTTTTTTTCCCCTTTCACAGAGACCGATGGAGCTAAGGGCAGGGGTTTAATTAAATATGATGCGTGGGAGGAGATATACAGACTGCTGAGGTGCTCTGATCGATGATGGACGTTAACCCTCTATCGACAAACGAGGGACCTGCTGGTTGCAGGTGTGTGTGTGTGAGAAAGCCGTTGCATATCTACAACATAGGCTAGCAAATGGCTCCCACACACAGCCCTCGGGGGCAACAAAGGGATGTTGATGTAGCCCACAGAACATCACCAAAACGAACAATATACAGTAAATACTAAAGATGACTTGAAGATGTTGTGTGTTTATTTGTTTGCTTGTATGTTTATAAGTATATATGTGCACAAGTGGTTGCTCATTTAACAAAAACAAAATATCATATTAAAACTGTAGGGAATGTTGCCATCTGGTGTTGTCTCACAAACACAAAAAAAAATCAACGTCTTGTTTGCTTTAGAGTTGGATTTTTCAACTTTGCTCCTGGAGGGCATGACTTGCTTCTCCGATAACCTGTCGCTTCTGATCAGTGTAATTAAATAGTAATTTAATTTAATGTATCTAAAAAGGGAAATAAGTGTGTATCTAATAATATGAATGGCAAGTGACAACTGTAATTATGAATAAAACATAAGAAACAAAAATGCAGCTAATTTATTTATAGTGTGTATTACAGTAATTACCTATTTGACTAGAAAATGCTGCTGATTGCTGAACTGTTATGGTGAGTTTTTGAAAAATTTACATGCCTCATGCATTGAATGTCTTATTCTCAGTGGGGTGAAGATTTCCTCTATGATTTAAAATCCATAAAGCAGTCAAATAAAGATTGTAAGGATTATCCATCCTAAGGGCTCAGCATGACTTTACAGTGGTCATTTAACAATGATAAGAAATTCCTCAAAAACTGTACTAGTGAATATACAGTGGTGTGAAAAACTATTTGCCCCCCTCCTGATTTCTTATTCTTTTGCATGTTTGTCACACAAAATGTTTCTGATCATCAAACACATTTAACTATTAGTCAAAGATAACACAAGTAAACACAAAATGCAGTTTTTAAATGAGGGGTTTTATTATTTAGGGAGGAAAAAAATCCAAACCTACATGGCCCTGTGTGAAAAAGTAATTGCCCCCTGAACCTAATAACTGGTTGGGCCACCCTTAGCAGCAATAACTGCAATCAAGCGTTTGCGATAACTTGCAACGAGTCTTTTACAGCGCTCTGGAGGAATTTTGGCCCACTCATCTTTGCAGAATTGTTGTAATTCAGCTTTATTTGAGGGTTTTCTAGCATGAACCGCCTTTTTAAGGTCATGCCACAACATCTCAATAGGATTCAGGTCAGGACATTGACTAGGCCACTCCAAAGTCTTCATTTTGTTTTTCTTCAGCCATACAGAGGTGGATTTGCTGGTGTGTTTTGGGTCATTGTCCTACTGCAGCACCCAAGATCGCTTCAGCTTGAGTTGACGAACAGATGGCCGGACATTCTCCTTCAGGATTTTTTGGTAGACAGTAGAATTCATGGTTCCATCTATCACAGCAAGCCTTCCAGGCCCTGAAGCAGCAAAACAACCCCAGACCATCACACTACCACCACCATATTTTACTGTTGGTATGATGTTCTTTTTCTGTGTTACTTTTACGCCAGATGTAACGGGCCACGCACCTTCCAAAAAGTTAAACTTTTGTCTCGTCGGTTCACAAGGTATTTTCCCAAAAGTCTTGGCAATCATTGAGATGTTTTTTTTAGCAAAATTGAGACGAGCCTTAATGTTCTTTTTGCTTAAAAGTGGTTTGCGCCTTGGAAATCTGCCATGCAGGCCGTTTTTGCCCAGTCTCTTTCTTATGGTGGAGTCGTGAACACTCACCTTAATTGAGGCAAGTGAGGCCTGCAGTTCTTTAGATGTTGTCCTGGGGTCTTTTGTGGCCTCTCGGATGAGTTGTCTCTGCGCTCTTGGGGTAATTTTGGTCGGTCGGCCACTCCTGGGAAGGTTCACCACTGTTCCATGTTTTTGCCATTTGTGGATAATGGCTCTCACTGTGGTTCGCTGGAGTCCCAAAGCTTTAGAAATGGCTTTATAACCTTTACCAGACTGATAGATCTCAATTACTTTTGTTCTCATTTGTTCCTGAATTTCTTTGGATCTTGGCATGATGTCTAGCTTTTGAGGTGCTTTTGGTCTACTTCTCTGTGTCAGGTAGCTCCTATTTAAGTGATTTCTTGATTGAAACAGGTGTGGCGGTAATCAGGCCTGGGGGTGACTACAGAAATTGAACTCAGGTGTGATAAACCACAGTTAAGTTATTTTTTAACAAGGGGGCAATCACTTTTTCACACATGGCCATGTAGATTTGGAGTTTTTTTTTCTCCCTTAATAACATAAACCTTCATTTAAAAACTGCATTTTGTGTCGAATTTTGTTATCTTTGACTAATAGTTAACGGTTTTTGATGAGCAGAAACATTTAAGTGTGACAAACATGCAAAAGAATAAGAAATCAGGAAGGGGGCAAATAGTTTTTCACACCACTGTATATTCACTAAACAATTTATTAGGAACATCTGTACACCTTCTTAACAATTAGTTATAATCAGCCAATTGTGTGGCAGCAATGCAATGCATGGAGATTTGGCAAATTTTTCCAATCAGGATGGGGAAAAATGTGATTCCTGTGAATTTGATTGTGGCATGTTTGTTTATGCAAGTCAGGCTGTCTTGAGTATTTGACCTGAGATTTTTTACACACAACATTCTCTAGAGTTTACTCAAAATGGTGTACAAAAAAGAAACTAATATCCAGTTCTGTGGATGGAAATGGCTTGTTGATAAGAGATGACAATGGAAAATGGGCAGACTAGTATAAGCTAACAGAAAGACTATGGAAACTAAGAAAAGCACTTTTTACAATTGTGCTGGAAAAAAAAAATTCAGAATGCACAACACATCAAACTTTGAGGCGGAAATGTGCCAACAGCATAATGAAGCTCCACTTCCACCAACCAATAACAAAGTAGTAGGCTCATCATACAGTAGTTCAATTAAAAATTAGGAAAAAATGTAACTTGGTCTGATATGTTGTGATTTCTGCTGAGGAACACAGATGGAGTAGTCAGAATTGAAAGCCAACAGCATGATCACTGAATCCAACCTACACTGTGTCCTTGCTGGTGAATATTGTGTAATGGTACATTAATAACAATCAGTCATTGCTTGAATACTACTGACTATTTAAGTATTGTCCCTTCATGGTCACATTTTACCTATATTCTAACAGGTATTTCCCATGTGATAATGCAGCATGTCACAAAACAAAAGCATGTGGTAGAATAGACAATTATGTCAACATGACATCAATCTCATGAATATTTCCAACATCTAGTGGAATTGATACCTTGAAGAATTGAGACTAAAGTAAGGTCATGCTCAATATTAATATAATGTTCCTAATAAAGTGTTATGTGATAGTGTATTTAAAGGACTTAACAGCTTAACTATTTAATAAATAAATATGCTATTCCATAGATATACACTATGTTTGGTGGTGGGAAGAGTATAAAGTCTTTTCCCACAGATTTGTGATCGGATTATGTTTTTGGTTAATCAGCATTTCATATTCTGTGGCTTTTCCAGGGATTGTTTGTCTGGCATGTGGATTTGTAGGATGTTTGGGATTGTTTTTATAGTGTATTATTACCATGCTTATGCTTACCTACTACTACTACTAATAAAAATAATAGCATAGATCATATACTATACACTAAGAAGCATGCATCATCAAATGGAGAAATAGCAGCAGGATATTTATCAACATGCTGTATATATGCTATTAGGGTTTTTAGCTCTAGTGGTTGAGTCATTCAGGAAAGTTGATGAGCCAGTTCTCATAGGATGCAAACTAGCATTTTGGGGGGGGGGGGGTCCAATTTCTCCCAGTGACTAGGGGGTGCCCAAGGCTACTACGACCACTCAGTCGGGAGGGCCGAAGACTATCAAGTGTTTCCTTCTGAACCACGTGACGCCAGCCGACCGCATCTTTTCGAACTGCTCGCTCACGCACCGTTGGGGCGGCGTAACACACTTGGAGGACAGCGCTATCCACTCCTTCTGCTTGCAGTAGCTCACGGGCGCCCCGATTGGCTGTAAAGCCGTGATTAATGTGGGAGCACGAAGTACCTCTCATACTTCCACTCTGAGAGAGCTCGGCCAATCAGCTCTCTCTAGACTTCCGGATGCGAGAGGTTACAGCATCACCTGGGAATCGGACCAGCGATCTCCGGATGCTACTTCAGATTTTCGAAACTCAACTTTGCAAGATGATATGAAAGGTACTATAACTCATTTTGTGCATATATTTTAGTGTAACCTCAGGAATATACAGTTATTATATAATCATATAATTTGATTTGTGAATATAATTTGTGAATTTTAAATTGTTACGAAGAGCTTTAGCAAAGCCATATCATCTTTAAGTACAGCCCATCTTCCTGATGGCGTTATCAGATACACTACACTGGGGGTTGCATTGTTTGGTACCCGCACCCTGGTCTTTAATGGGACTTTCCAGTACAACAAGGTAAATACTACCCTTGGTCTAGCACTACATAATTCAGCAAGTTTACTTTGTACTTTTTCTTTAACTTGTATAAATATATTTTTCTTTTATTAGAGGTACTGTACCAAGCAAAAGAGAATAGAAGTGAGTAGGGGAAACCAGGAACATTCCTTCCACCTCAATATGCAGCATTTGTCAATGGGCTAGTGGTAGGTTACAACTAATTCACATTCTGAAGATTTTACTCTTATATTACTGGTAATACTTACACATTAAATGGTAATATGTCATACGTCCAAACATCATTAATGCTGAGTTGTGAATCTGTTTTTATCAGAAAAAATATCATTTGAGCAGATGTTTTACACAATGATTTTTAAACAGACACTGTCCACCTTGGTTGGTTTTGTGTGTTTTAGCTTTCAATTAGGACAGTTGTGTAAGTTTGTTAATATTGCCAATATATTCACCATCTCTCAACTGAACAAGTCCAAACCACCTCAATCTGGCCTCTCTGACTTTATCTCCAAAACATCTGACATGGGTTGTCCCTCTGATGAACTCATTCTTGATTCTTTCCATCCTTGTCACTCCCAAGGAGAACCTCAACATCTTTAGCTCTGCTACCTCCAACTCTGCCTCCTGTCTTTTCTTCAGTTCCACGGTCTCGAAGCCATAGAGCATCGCTGGTCTCACCACTGTCCTGTACTGTACACCTTTCCCTTCATTATCACTGATACTCTTTTATCGCACAACACACCTGAAACTTTTCTCCACCCATTCCAACCTGCCTGTACACGCCTTTTCACCTCCTTTCCACACTCTCCGTTGCTCTGGACCATTGACCCGAAGTACTTAAAGTCCTTACCATTCCTCTTGGGTTCCTTTCATTCACACACATGTATTCCGTCTTGCTGCGTCTAACCTTCATTCCTCTACTTTCCAGAGCATACCTCAACCTCTCCAAATTTTCTTCCACCTGTTCCCTGCTCACGCTACAAAGCACAATGTCATCTGCAAACATCATAATCCATGGAGACTCCAGTGTAATCTCATCTGTCATCCTGTCCTTCACCAGAGCAAACAAAAAGGGGCTTAGAGCCGATCTTTGATGCAGACCCACCTTCACTTTGAACTCTTCTGTCACACCTACAGCACATCTCACCACTGTCTTACAACTCTCATACATGTCCTGCACCACTCTAACATACAGGTCCTTCTAAAAAAATTAGCATATTGTGATAAAGTTCATTATTTTCTGTAATGTACTGATAAACATTAGACTTTCATATATTTTAGATTCATTACACACAACTGAAGTAGTTCAAGCCTTTTATTGTTTTAATATTGATGATTGTGGCATACAGCTCATTCATTCGTTCATCTTCTATACCGCTTTATCCTGTATTTAGGGTTGCAGGGACCTGGAGCCTATCCCAGGAGACTCAGGGCACGAGGCAGGGTACACCCTCGCAGAGCGCACACACACACACACACTCATTCATTCACACACTATGGTCAATTTGGGAACACCAATTAGCCTAATCTGCATGTCTTTGGACTGTGGGAGGAAACCGGAGTACCCGGAGGAAACCCACCAAGCACGGGGAGAACATGCAAACTCCATGCACAGAAAGACGGGAATCGAACCTGGACCCTGGAGGTGCAGAGCAACAGCGCTAACGCATACAGCTCATGAAAACCCAACATCCCTATCTCAAAAAATTTGCATATCATGAAAAGTTTCTCTAAACGAGCTATTAACCTAATCATCTGAATCAACTAATTAACTCTAAACACCTGCAAAAGATTCCTGAGGCTTTTAAAAACTCCCACCCTGGTTCATTACTCAAAACCGCAATCATGGGTAAGACTGCCGACCTGACTGCTGTCCAGAAGGCCATCATTGACACCCTCAAGCAAGAGGGTAAGACACAAAGAAATTTCTGAAGGAATAGGCTGTTCCCAGAGTGCTGCATCAAGGCACCTCAGTGGGAAGTCTGTGGGAAGGAAAAAGTGCGGTAGAAAACACTGCACAACGAGAAGAGGTGACCGGGCCCTGAAGAAGATTGTGGAGAAGGACCGATTCCAGACCTTGGGGGACCTGCGGAAGCAGTGGACTGAGTCTGGAGTAGAAACATCCAGAGCCACCGTGTACAGGCGTGTGCAGGAAATGGGCTACAGGTTGCAAATTTTGCATGTCATTCGGAAATCAAGGTGCCAGGAAGACTGGGGAGAGGGAAATGCCAAAATGCCTGAAGTCCAGTGTCAAGTACCCACAGTCAGTGATGGTCTGGGGTGCCATGTCAGCTGCTGGTGTTGGTCCACTGTGTTTTATCAAGGGCAGGGTCAATGCAGCTAGCTATCAGGAGATTTTGGAGCACTTCATGCTTCCATCTGCTGAAAAGCTTTATGGAGATGAAGATTTCATTTTTCAGCATGACCTGCACCTGCTCACAGTGCCAAAACCACTGGTAAATGGTTTACTGACAATGGTATTACTGTGCTCAATTGGCCTGCCAACTCTCCTGACCTGAACCCCATAGAGAATCTGTGGGATATTGTGAAGAGAAAGTTGAGAGACACAAGACAGAAGAATCTTCAAAAGAATTCCCGACCAAGAATTGAGTGCATAACTGAACATAATTATTTGAAGGTTGACTTTTTTTTGTATTAAAAACACTTTTCTTTTATTGGTCGGATGAAATATGCTAATTTTTTGAGATAGGGATTTTGGGTTTTCATGAGCTGTATGCCACAATCGTCAATATTAAAACAATAAAAGGCTTGAACTACTTCAGTTGTGTGTAATGAATCTAAAATATATGAAAGTCTAATGTTTATCAGTACATTACAGAAAATAATGAACTTTATCACAATATGCTAATTTTTTGAGAAAGTACTTCTCTGCCACTCCAGACTTCCTCATACAACACCACAGCTCCTATCTCGGCACCATGTCGTACGCCTTCACTAAATCTACAAAGACACAATGCAACTCTTTATTACCTTTTCTGTACTTCTCCACCAGCATCCTCAAAACAAATACCTTTTAGTTTTACAATAAAATTGTGGAAAGAAAGGAGCAAAAATTCAGTTGTTACTTCACATCTGAAACAAGATCCCACAAAACTTCTTGTTATACATTTGTCCTTATAATAAAAGAAAATATGCAACATGTTATGTACATCTCAGTGTAGTCACAAGTCATAAATCTGGGAAAAAGTCATGGCTAGATATTTGAAGTAAAGATTCAAGATAATCCTTGTGAAACTGAATATGGTAGTTATAATCCAGTTTAATTAAATACGTTCTCATGCAATGTATCTTCCTGAATTCATAGGGTAGATGCTTTACAACATGTTAATAATCTATAATTTAGGTGCACTCTATGGATTGTGATGACACCTGGCATCCTGCCACTCATCTCTCCGGAGCCATGTTGCCTGCTCTGCTTGCTCTGGCTGAGTCTTTGCCTTATAAACCTTCAGGTTTGGATCTACTTCTGGCATTTAATGTGGGACTTGGAACTTCAGGGAAGACTGCTGAGGTTTTCAAAAGAGGCTCATTCCCAAAAGGTACCACACTTACACCACACTGGCTTACTGAATTTTATGACATTCTGATTTCAAAATATCAAAATGCTTTAAAAATCAAAAGAAACTATTTTTGATGAGGTGTGCTTAGTAATTGTAGATGGCACATTGATTAACCATTCACTGGTGGCTGTAGTATATTTACCTAGCCACAATGTATAACATAGCAAACATATTGTTTGGTTACAAACATATTTTAGTCCCCAGTGCACTCTATCTTAGAAGACTACAATTTGTTAAAATCCAGTTTATCAGTCATGCTAAATCATTTGTCTTCCTTTCTCAGGTTCCATCCTTCTACAGTTGTTGGCATTATGGGCAGCACAGCCACAACAGCTAAATTTGATTACACTTTAATTTAGAACTGGTGTACTTTGGAAACAATAATATCTTCTTTCAAAACGTGTGTCAGTGAGACCTGGTAAACTAAATAATAGATTACTTTTATTATCTGACTATACAAGAGATATGTGGCATTAGTACCAACTAATGCAGGATGCATATTTAGTTTGTTGATGGTTAATTGAGGCCTGAGACATCATACACAAGATCAAGGTAAAATAAACTGTTAATTTTTTAAAAGCCAAATGATGTAAAGTTGCCTTAAATGTAAAGTCAGGGTACATAATAATGACTACTTGAACTCAAACTTGAAGTTTAAATGTGTTTAACTAAATTATGATACATTTTTAAATACATAAATAAATCTACTCTCAGGAACAATAAATAAATAAATAAATAAATAAATAAAATACCACACAAACTGGAAAATGCATAATGTTTCACAAAACCTAAATATGTTCCTTTTTGGAAACACCAAAGGATTTTCTGCAACACAGCAATTTTGCAACTATATTATGTAATTATTACTGTGGTATTGTCACAGAAACTAGAAGAGAAAGAAAGTTTAACAGCACTGACTCACTGAGGCACTGCATGAGGAGAGAAAAGAGAATAAAGAAACAACAGCTGACGACGGTGGTGCATTTCATTTTACACACTTGTGCAATTTATTTAAGAAATTCTACTTAGCAGTTATAATGTGCATCACTGTAGGATAGCAAAGCTCTTCATTTGATATGCTTTTTGTGGTGCCAGTGTGCATTCAGGCAAGTTTGAGAACATCCTGAGTCATCACACCAATTCCATCAAAGATCTCATGGAGAGGTGCCTTGCACATAAAGGCACCTGTGGTGACTAGCTTATTTTTCACATCCACATGAGCTTCACTAACATTTTTGCAGATGTGTTTACAGCCCAGCTGGGTGATGGCTTCTGCAGTCTCTGGTACATCAGGAGATCTTAAAAAAATAAAATAAAAGTAAAAACGCTTTCTCATTAATTGCAGGATGTTTGTGTCTTCTTTCTTTAGATAGAGAATGATGGAATAAGTTGAGAAATATCAAAATATTGAAAATAATTGTAAAGTTTAAATTGACAGAAAATAAGAGTTTTTTTCTTAACTTAAGATGTTACACAAATTGTCTCTTACATGACATGTTGAAGTACCCTGACTACTTGAATGACTTTCAATGATGATACAGATGGAAAAAATAATACAAGAATGACAAACTAAAACTTTTATTTTGAAATTTATATAACTAATGTAAACTACAGTAATACATCTTTCAACAATGGCCTAAAAAAGAAATAGTATCAGCTCTGTTGTGGTGACTTGGCTTTCAGTCAAGGCGGGGAAAAAAGTTAGACAGGAAATAATTAACAAAAACTACAGGTTCTTTGATCATCAAAAATATTGCTCACTACATGTTGGCAACTCTGCAGTCAACTACAGGAGACCATGATGAGAAAATGTCTTAAAACTATTATGTTGCATTAAGTGGAGGGGTGTGAGACATTCTCATATAGTCCTTAGGGCAGATGTGCTGCTGAGTTTTAAACAAAGCTTAAAACTGATAAAGCTTTTTTTTTTTTAAACATTTTAAAATGATTTTCCCCCCTGATGAAAAATGACCAATTAAAGCCAAATAATAATAATAATCAAAAAAATCTTACCAAATTAAAATTATTTCGAACAAATCCAATAAATTTAAATAGTACTGGCAGTCTGTGAAAAAAAAGACTGTAATGCTAAAATGCCAAGTTTTCCTGAACTGAACCAAACTCAATCAAAGGTTAAGTTTTAGCATTTTAAATTGCCTTAAAGTGAAAATAGGCAAATGCATTTAGAGATGTCTTTACACTGAAAGATGCCACATTGTTAAAAAATTATATGGAAAACTTATTACTATACTGTACTTTAAAGAATTATCCCCCTACAATGGAAAATGTTGAATATGGCTTTGATTTCTGCAACCTTGTCACCTATTCTTTAAATTGATTTTGGTTCACTCTAACATCAGAGTAATTGATCACTGACTTAGTACTCCTGGCTAAACTTATCAATGCCTTCTCTGGTTTATGGTGATGAGATGGAGAAGAAGCACATGCTATATGCACAATTGTGCCCTTCATTCACATTCTCCAAGGATTTCAAGTAAAATCTGTTTAGACCATGTGATCCTACTCATTGGCAACCTTACATTTATCTAGCTTTATCATTTGTGCTTCTTAAATTTGGTGTGAAGATCCTGTCTTATTTATCCAACTTGAATGTCCTTAAATAAATTCTGCATAAAATATCAAAACAGCCATCAGGCATTCGACCTGATGTAAATTGTGATAAGTTAATTAAGGAGCTTTCACATTTAGAAAAGGCAGAAGTAATACCTTTCATCTTTGTCATTGCCAACAGTGACTTCACAGCCAGGGAAGACCTTAGCCGCCAGGACTGGAGAGATGCAGCACAAGCCAATGGGTTTTTTCTCAGCATGGAAGGCTTGTAATACTGCTTTAACCTGCTCATTCACACTGCAGTCTTTGCCTTGAACTGCCCAGCTGCACAGATTCTTTGCAACTCCAAAGCCTCCTGGAAAACAACAAACCATCAAATGTTTCCTCACACATACTGTAGGTTATACTTGGGCAAGCCACCCAAGTATACTTGCACATCTTTATAAAAAAAAAAAAAAAAGAATAAAAAAAAAAAAAAGGAGAACAATGCAATCCGCAATCGATTAACTAGTAGCAGAAGGACATACTGATGGTCGCACATGCTATGCCGGAAAAAAAAAAACCCGCTTACAGAAGGCCTACCGTTGTATCCGGAGAGAGAGCCTTCATCAAAATTTGCATTTGGGCTCTCCAATAAATCATGTAGAATTTAGGTATTCACTACTTAGAAAACTTATCAATTGTACTGCTGCCGGAATATAAGAACTACATGAAAATTTTTGAACTCATTTGCATATCATTATTCTTAGATCATAGAAACAACCATAAAAACAACTGATGTTTCTTTTTTAATTTGGTCAATGTTTGAATAAGTGGTTAAAATAAAATGTAACTTTTTTTTGTGCTGAAAAAGTGTCAACATTATATATATATATATAGTAATTTAAAAAGGTGCCTTAAAAAATACTATGGACTTCCGGGCTAAATGCTCTAACAAACCATGCATCTGTTAAGTTCTAAATTTTCTTTTAATGTCATCTTACTCGTCACATATGGATAGAAGGAGGGGAGGGTTTTCAGGTTGAATCTCTAAAATGTGAAATTAATAGAAACATCAAATAAATTTTTTTTTCAAAAATTGTGTATTTTTCATTTGTTGTATGTATTAAGACCACTTTTGCGCTGGCAGGTAATGCCAACAATTTATGCTGTCGACCACCGCAAGCATGTTTCAGATTAGTTGAAAACCCTGATCATACACTGTGTTTCATGATAGGACTTGATGCTCATTCCATTTCAAGAAATATTTAATTCTAAGGTTTAGGTTAGTAATTTGAGGATTAGAAATACACATCCCAGCAAGAGCCAGAGAGCCACTGTTGGACCCTTAAGAAAATAATCAAATATACATTAAAAATAATAATAATAAAATATAAAAAGTTTGCTTTTCAAAAATACAAGTCACAGGTTACTTAATTGAGTCAAACTACCTGAAAGATGGCAGAAAAGCAAACTTTTTCACCTTAATATTTTTTTTTTTAATACAATGGAACCTCGGATTACGAGCATAATTTCGTTCCGGGAGTTGGCTCGTACTCCAAAACACTCATAAACCAAATAAAATTTTCCCATAAGAAATAATGGAAACTTAAATTATTAAGTTGAAAAATAATTAATACAAAATATAAAGTAAAAAAACAAATTAACCTGCAGTTTACCTTTCAAAAAAGTAAAAAATAAATCCAGACAGATAAGTGTTTGTGCATGCAGGTGCTGTGTGTGTGAGTGGAGACTCTTGCTTTCAGCCCCTCCTGTCTCCCCCTTCTCATCTTACACATTAAAACTTTCTCCTTTCATCTGAATTAAACACACACACATTAACGGAAAGGCAGTTGTTCTCTTCCAAATTATTAAAGCTTCTCCGCTTTATTTTAATGCTGCTCGCAACAGCGTAACATCCCATTAATTCATGCTCGTGTAATGATGAGATGGACAAACTGCTCGATGCCCGTTCTTTTATTTGCTGCATTGCCGGGCTATAGTACAAATTTTCGGGTGGATCCTGCACTTAAATCCAACTGAAAAAACTACTGAAGAACAAAACTCAGGCTCTATATCCTAGCTTACATCTCACATTCGCGTTTACACTCACCGGACTGCATTACCTACAATGCATCTCCCGCACTGGACTACACTTCCGTAAACAGCGATCATAAATCAACGTCTCTCTCTACACTGTTTTATCTTTATAAAATTAGCAATAAACATCGCTAATGACACTCTTGTGAGCGCAAACTAACAGAATAACTGCTGTAAAGTAAAACAAACAAATGAACCAGCACCTTACCTCTGAAACTAGCTGAGTTCCTTCAGAGTGCGAGTATCTCGCGCGCGCGCGTTTGTTTCTGAAGGGGGATTCACACACACAGCCAGCACAGTATCAAATTACGCTCGCGCACAGGCACACACACACACCGCTATGAGCTGAGGAAGAAAATGGATTTTTAACCTCAGCATTGAGAATTTCTTTTGGTTTACTTGCGCGCACACACGTGTTATAAGAAACAGTACACGCGCGCTTCCGAACACAAAATAAAATATGTTTTACACACCCACAAGGGGTAACAGTGTTATAATAAACAGTACATGCGTGCACGGATGTTGATTATACCAGTAAAAGATGAGCACTAAGACCCAGCAGGAGAGACGATTACCTACAATTCTGCAGTGCAAGAGAGAGAAAAACCATTGGCTCAGTTGTGATGACGTGACGCTCGGCATCAAAACAAGAAGTGCATGCGTGATACATGATACTCGGCTCCAGTCAAAATTTATTAAAAATCTTTGCTCGTCTTGCAGAACACTCAAACCGCGTTACTCGTAGTCCGAGGTTCCACTGTACCTAGATTCTAATAAATTCAAGGAAAACATATCAATTAATTAATTTTTTTTTTTAAAAAGGTCACTCCTCAAACCTGGGAAAATAATGGCATCAAAATCCTTTACGCTGAGTTCAGTCAGATCTTGAATATCACCTCGTGCAAGTCTAGCACTTTCCACAAGCACATTGCGTGTCTCATCAGTAGGGGCACCTTTCACGTGATCCACCACATGCATCTGAGCAATGCTGGGTGCAAATATTTTAACCTAGAACAGTGAGAACAATAATTATTAAGTTTAATGATAGCAGCTTTGCAAACCTTAAGGACATCTTTACAAACTATTTCAGGAGCAGCCCTGGTCCTTGAGAGCCGTAGCCCTGCATGTTTTCCGATTATCCCTGCACTACTCACTGGTAGGATTACCTGGATGATGTGTGTTTAATCATAAGTAGGAAGAAATGATCACTTGTTTGTGAGTGACTGAAGCTTGGATTCAGTCCAATAAAGTGACCATACAAACATTTGAAAAAAAGGACATACGCAAGTGAGAATCTTAAGTAAAAACAAAGGCAAGTCGCTTCATCATAAGGACCTTATGGAAATAAAGTAGTGTTTTACTAAATATATTGAGCTTATGCTTTTTGGTAAGGCATTTTATACAAATCTGTTACTCCAACATATTTAAACATTTTACAGAGATGGGGCAAAGAGTACACTCCACAAACTGCAGTCTAATGCCTTATTCATATTCAAATGTACATGGGCAGCGACAGAATTAACTTCACACTGTAGTTTGAAATGGTCAACAATGACTCAGCACAAATTGATTTTTTTCTTACATTTATGTATAAACAGCTAAATGCTCAACTGTGCTCTTTCAGCCTGAAATAGGCCGGATAAGGGTAATGGTACGATTTTAAATTTGTAGCCATTGATTTAAGGTTCAATACAAGTATACTTATCCCCTTGGAAAACTATATTAAGTAATTAAGTGTTAAATTTTAGAAAAAACTTTACTTAAGTGTTTATACATTCAAAATATACTTGGATGTGCTCCACAGAGTCTACACTGATACCCACAACACTAGATCATTAAAGCATATTAACATTTCAGTATACTATTACATACTTATCTGTTTAACAGTTGTGTAAAACAAACATTACTTATTATTAGCCTATATGATTAGTCATTGGCTTGCAGTAGAGAAAAGCAAGTGAGAAGAGTTTGATTTAAAAAAAAAAAAAAAAAACTTTAAACGCCCTCTAGCGGTCAAATGAGTAATGTTTATTCAGCTACATTTTATAAATACTTCATTATGATATGATAAAATGAGTCAGAAAGGTTGAAATGTAAGCGTGTCGGTCATGGTAAATCACAGAAAGAATACACTTTGAAATGTTGCTATTTACTATTTCTTAACTATTTTCTTATTTATGCGTCTGTAGGATGCGTTAGGATCATTCATTATTTGCTTTCCACATGTCCTGTGTTCTTCTAGCTCCTTACCACGCGCAGAAACGTGTGTGCAATTAAAACAGGAAGAACTCACACTTGCTCCATTTCGGCTCAAATGCACCAGCACTGCAGATGCTTCGTGGATTTCAGTGCCGTCGAAAACGCCACAGCCTGACAGAACTACAGCGACACGCTTCACCATGTTGTTAAATAACGTTCTATAAGAATTTAAATAAGAATTGTCACACCTCAGTAAAAGCAAGATCTGCCAGTGTAATCTAACTGCGGAGTGCTGAAGAAATTGCATTCGCTGTCCGCGACAAACTCTTCAATACTAGCGCCACAGCTGGTGCGGAGAACAATGTACTGTACAGCAGAGAACGCGCCTGCTTGGGCTCTTAATGTGAAAACTGCGGCACGGGTGCGTTGGAGAACATCAGCTTTTAAAGAGCTGCGCAGGATTGTCTGCGCTACAAATTAATACATAATCTGCATAGCTACTGCGTTACGTGAACTCATCTACAACATCTTGTTACGGTAGTACAGGGTCCTCAAATAGCACAGTATATTAAAGGAGCGCTGCAAATGATCCCATGGAAAAAGCACAGTATTACCGTACTAAATTTATAAGATGGGAAACGCGATTTGAAAACTGCTAGTGTAGTATAGTCTCAGAGCATTAGCATCACTGATCCTGTTACCTGCCGGGTTTGTGTTTCAGGGTGAGAGTCGTCTGTCACTGACTTCCGGTGAAATGGAGAAATTACGTTCAAAGCAGCTGCTAGACTGACAGGTAGGTACTGAGCTGTTATTACTCACGACTAGAATACTGAAGAAGAATTGATGGATGGATGAAGGAAGAAAATATGATCACTTATTAGCCTGCTCTTATTACCTGATTGTGATCATGAAGTACCCCATAAATTAAAATTAAATCCATCAGAATTACCTGCCTATCCCTAAGAATGTCAGACTATAGTCCTGGATGGCAGCTCTTTAACTTGCTGCCTCCTCTAACATGTCTGATTGGAGTTTGGTGTGTAAGGAAACATTTTAAGGACTTAATATAGCTGATTTAGACAGTGATGAGGAATATTTATGCATTTGCTTTTTTCTTTCGTGAATAAACTGTGCACGCTAATGTGGAAACTATAAAACTATTACTCTGTGATCAATTACTTTACACCTTAGTACCTTTGAGTACATTATTTTGATATGTCAGAATGAATATTGAATATAAATAAACTGTTTCTATATCAGCAAGCATGTTATTTTTGATGGGGTATTCTTTTAATTAGATTCAGAGATTTTTGGAAGCAGTCTCCAGTCTTAGTATTTTATAACAGTGGATGTAAATGTATATATATATATATATATATATATATATATATATATATATATATATATATATACACTCAGCAAAAAAAGAAACATCCATTTTTCAGGACTTTGTATTTCAACAATAATGTTGTAAAAATCCAAATAACTTTACAGATCTTCATTGTAAAGGGTTTAAACAATGTTTTCCATGCATGTTCAATTAACCATAACCAATTAATTAACATGCACCTGTGGAATGGTCGTTAAGACCTTAACAGCTTACAGAAAGTAGGCATTTAAGGTCACAGTTCTAAAAACGCAGGATACTAAAGAGACTTGTCTACCGACTGTGAAAATCAGCCAAAGAAAGATGCCCAGGGTCCCTGCTCATCTGCGTGAACGTGCATTAGGCATGCTGCAGGGAGGCATGAGGACTGCTGATGTGGCTAATGCAATAAATTGCCATGTCTGCACTGTGAGACGCCTAAGACAGCGCTACAGGGAGACAGGAAGGACAGCTGATCATCCTCGCAGTGGAAGGACAACACCTGCACAGGACATCCGAATATCACACCTGCGTGACAGGTACAGGATGGCCACAACAACTGCCCGAGTCACACCAGGAACACACAATCCCTCCATCTCACAGCAAGAACTGACAAATCTGGTCCAGTCCATGAGGAGGAGATTTTCAATTCAATTTTATTTACAGTATATAGCGCTTTTAACAATGGTCATTGTCTCAAAGCAGCTTCACAAAAATTTAAAACATTTTGTTAGAAAAGAAAATATTTGGAGGTGTGTATGTGTGAGAAAAATGTGTTTAGGTAATAATGAATGACATGTCTCTGATGAGCAAGCCAAGGGTGATGGCGACGGTGGCAAGGAAAAACTCCCTGAAATGGCAATAGGAAGAAACCTTGAGAGGAACCAGACTCAACAGGGAACCCACCCTCATTTGGGTGATAACAGATAGAAATGATAACATCATGTGTGTTGTGCAGGTGAAGGTGCAATATGACAGAAAATCATTTAAATTAACATGAAGACCCGTTCAGCATAGGGATGAGCCAGTGGACAGATGAGGTGCAGAGGGCAGATGGGGTCTGGATCATTGGAAGCACAGGAGCAGCACGTATAGCTCCAAACCATCATGAAGCAGAATCCAGCTGGAGCTGGTCCTTCTCTGGATGCTTCAGGAACCTCGCAGGGTTGGTCTTTGTCTACTTAAGCTGGCACAATCTCCCGATGACTTGGCATGGGTAGAAGGATACAGAACAAATGGGGAGAATTAGCGTAGTTGCCATTCAGTATAGGTGTACTAGGTTGTGGTGTGAGGTTATGGGATGAGGGATGAGTTACGTGTATGCCAGATTAAAAAGATGCGTCTTGAGTCTACTTTTGAACTGGGAAACCGTGTCTGCTCCCCGAACACTTTCTGGAAGGCTATTCCAAAGCTTTGGAGCTAAATATGAAAACGCCCTTCTACCTTTTGTAGATTTTGAGATTCTGGGAACTACCAGAAGTCCGGGGTTTTGTGATCTTAAAGCGTATGGTGGATTGTAGCGTATCAGAAGACTGGTTAGGTATGTGGGAGCTAAACCATTTAAGGCTTTGTATGTAAGTAACACTATTTTGTAATTTATTCTAGACTGAACAGGTAGCCAGTGCAGGGATGATAATATTGGGGTTATATGATCATATTTTCTGGATCTAGTGAGAACCCTGGCGGCTGCATTTTGGACTAACTGAAGCTTATTTATTGAGGATGCAGGACAACCACCTATAGTAATGCATTACAGTAGTCCAGTCTGGAGGTCATGAATGCATGAACTAGCTTTTCTGCATCAGATACGGATAAGATGCTCCTAAGTTTGGCAATATTTCTAAGATGGAAAAAGGCTGTTTTTGTGATATCTGAAATGTGATTTTCAAAGGACAAGTTACTGTCTAATATTACGCCCAGGTTTTTCACTGTTGAGCTGGTAGTAGCAGTACATCCTTCTAAACGCAGGCTGAATTTTGAGAGCTGTTGTGTGCTGGTTTTTGGGCCGATAAGTAATATCTCCGTCTTATCTGAATTAAGTAAAAGAAAGTTATTGGTCATCCAATCTTTTATGTCCTGGACACACTCAGTTAATCTAGACAACTTAGGTATTTCGTCTGCTTTGGTTGAGATATATAATTGGGTATCATCAGCATAACAATGGAAACTAATCCCATGTCTTCTAATGATGTTACCCAAGGGAAGCATGTATATTGAGAACAGCAGAGGTCCTAAAACTGACCCTTGTGGGACCCCATATTTCACTGGCATTACACCAGACGGTTCTCCATTCAGATCTACGAAATGGTATCGATCAGACAGGTATGATCTAAACCATTTTAATGCCTGTCCCTGAATACCTACTGTAGATGATTTTGTAATCGATCTATGAGAATATCATGATCTACAGTGTCGAATGCAGCACTAAGATCAAGTAAGACTAGTATTGAAATGCAGCCTTGGTCCGAAGCTAAAAACAAGTCATTTGCAATCTTAACTAGTGCAGTTTCTGTACTATGATGGGGCCTGAAACCTGACTGAAATTCTTCAAGGATGTTGTTTTCCTGCAAGAATGTGCATATTTGAGCTGATACTACTTTTTCTAATATTTTTTATATGAATGGAAGGTTTGAAATCGGTCTATAATTTATTATTTCATTCGCGTCCAAATTAGATTTTTTAAGAAGCGGCTTAATAACTGCCAACTTGAAATGTTTAAGGACGTGACCAAGATGTAATGAAGAATTAATAATGTTTAGAAGTGGCTCTCCAACCGTAAGCATCACATCCTTTAAAAATCTGGTTGGGATTGGGTCTAACAGGCATGTTGTTGATTTAGCTGAGGTAATAAGTTTATACAGCTCTTCCTGTCCTATATCTGTAAAGCACTGAAAATCTAAATGTGAATGTGAAGCTATAGGCTGAACTGGATCATGGGATACTATTAGAGGTTGAACCTCCGATATTTTCTTCCTGATATTATAGATTTTTTCATTAAAGAAGTCCATAAAGTCTTCACTTCTAAACTGTGATGGGAAACTCTCTGCGGGCATCTTAGGTTTTGTTAGGTGAGCCACTGTACTAAATAAGAACCTGGGATTGTTTTGGTTTCTTGCTATAGCAGCTTTTAGACCCTGTCTATAGCTGCACATACTGTCTTTATACGCAATTCGAAGAACTTCTAATTTAGTTTTCCTCCATTTTCGCTCGAGGTTACAGATTGCTATTTTTAGGGCGCGAGTATGACTGTTGTACCATGGTGCAAGTGTTTTATCTCTGACTTTTTTTAATCTGATTGGAGCAACAGTGTCTAATGTACTGGTAAAAATAGTGCCCATGCTGCTAGTCACTTCATCTAGATGATCTGCATTTAGGGGTCTAGTAAGAAATTGGGACAGATCCGGCAGATTACTTGTGAATCTTATGAGTTTTTAGTAGTCGGATTCATATTTCTAACAAATTGAGTACTTCAGTACTTCAAGCAGCTGGTGGCCACACCAGATACTGACTGGGACTTTTGATTTTGAGCCTCCCTTCATTCAGGGACACATTGTGAAACATTTTTAGTTTATGTCTTATGGTGTTGACTCTTTAATGTTCATACAAATATTTACACATTAAGTTTACTTATGTAAACTTAAAAACAGTTGAAAGTCAGAGGACGTTTAATTTTTTGCTGGCTGAGTGTGTATATATATATATATATATATATATATATATATATATATATATATATATATATATATATATAAAGATGTTGGTGAGGGAACAGTTTTTATAATGGTCTCATGAACTAACCACCACCATCATCATTATTATCATGCCATCATATTGTAGCATAGGAAGAACAAAACACTTTGTGACATGCTGCTGACATATCATGTTTTATTTTTAATTTTAAAAAGCTGCATGGTTCTGAATGCCAAATTAGCTGCTTTTTGAAGAAAATAAATAGTTTTACCTTGATGTTGAACTTGAAGACTATTCATATCAACTCATTTTTCTAGGGGAAACATTAGGGTGTCTCCAAACATTATTATTATTTTTCTTTTGCTCTTATTTAACTACGTAAATTAGTACTAATTAAGATCCAGTAAAATCTTTTTAGGAGATACAGTACCTCACAAGATTTAAACAAGAAAACAGACAAAGCTAAAAAAAAAAAAAAAAAACCTGTACAAACAACCTGTATTATGGATTGGATGTTCTTTCCACAGGTGTATTAATGGCTTTGTTTGGGAACCATATAGCAGGAAGGGTTACTGTGTTCTCGGTGCCAGGATGCCCGCAATGTATACAAGCCAAAGCTACTTTACAGGCACTGAATCTACCAGTGTGTGAAGTGGATGTGAGTCATGATGCAGCTGTACAGGCTTGGTTGGATAAAATGACTGGCAGCAGTTCTGTACCGCAGATATTCTTCAACACCGTCCACATAGGAGGAAATGCGAGTCTTCAAAAATTGGTGAGTGAGCAGAAGTATAATCTAAGCTCAACACTAGCACAAAAACAAGAATTTTATAATAATAATACATTGTTGTATACAGAATCCTGTAATTAATATGTAGCTTTTTATGCTTGTCAAAAAGCATTACTTTATTTGTGAAAATTGAGACTAGCTGGCTCAAAGATTTTATTAAGTCACTATTAGCTTTGATTATAGCACACAATGTGTTTGCCAGTTCATGTGTGATAATGATTCATTATGCTCCCAGAACCACTCTTTCACAATTTGAGCCCTGCGTCATCGGGGCAGAAAAACTCAACTGATGTGATAACCTGGTCATTCAGTACATTCAGGTCATCATCTAACTTAATTTTATTGCCACATAATATTGCATAATAAAGCAACCCCAGATCATTACACTGCCTACAGAGGCTTGTACAGAGGCCACAATGCTAATCACATTTCTTCCACAGTGTTTATGGTTCAGTGCAGTCCTTGCAGGCTTTGATAATGTGTTAAAGGGTTCTTAACCCAGTTCCACTTATTTCAAATCTCCTTAGTTCTTTTTTATCTGCTTGATGCAGTCCCAGAATTTAAAACATTTTGAAATGTCAACTTTATTTTGGGCAGGCATGTATGTTTATACATGAGTTGTGGCTTTTGCAGCAACATATGTTGCCTATAACAAAGTACACAGGTACAGAGGTTGTTTCTTTTAAATTCCAAAACATTGTAGATTAAACAGTAGATTTTTTCAGTATGTAGTTGGAATTGAAACACTTCTTAAAGCTTAGTGTACTGTACTAGTGTAAGAAAAAATGTAATGGCATAACTTTAAGACTGTCTTTTCTTTAGGCCCCTAAGGAACTTGAATCACTGGTCCGTATGGTGAATGAGAAGCCTTTGCCCCCAGATGCCCTACCAGTACCTGCAGGAAACATTCGTGAGTCTGAGGAGAGGGGTAGAGGAAGCTAGTGTGCACTTTGCATGTGGGCTGTTACCTTCAGGTTCTCTACATGCCTGTTTGTTTATTTCCTTTCACATTAAGAATGAGGAATGAGGACATGAGGAAATGCAATGTTCATGACAATCTGTCTGTTTTTAATAAAACTGGACAAATTTTCTCTCTGGAATGATTCCCAGCTGCATGTGCAGGTACAACCTGTATCTCCCGGAACACTCTCTGTAGTCACATCAGCAGTAAGCTAGTTGGTTGAATTCAAATTCACATCATCAGTTATCCCAGGCTCTATTTATAGACTTTGAGAGGGAATCTTCTGGAAACAGTGTGGATGAATGAGGAGATTGGGGATAAATTGCCAGCCCCCAGAGGTGGTCGATGGTGTACAGAACCAGATTTATAGACACAGAGCTGATGAATTAGCTGTGCCAAAGATATTGGGATGATTTCATAACTGTCTCTGTAAGAGACAGGGAAAATTAAATATGGGTAGGCAAGTATAACAGCTGAAAGGGTATTATAGTTCAACATTCAGTATATTCTTTCATATTATGTTTATTTATAGTACTGTATATACAGTACAGTACCTTGTCAAGAATAAGTATGTGAATTGTTTGGAATTATTTGGCTTTCCGCATTAATTTATCATAAAACGTGATCTGATCATTATTTTTATTGCAATCTATATGTGTCTAAAATAATAAAACAAACCAATTCTGATCTTTCATGTCTTTATTAAACACACTCATTCAACATTAAAAATGGTAGTGGAAAAAGTAAGTGAACCTTTTGCATTAATAACTGTTCTTATGCACAGTTAATTTTACAAATTTTACTAGTTAAAATTATTTCTTAGTATTTCCTTTTTATTGATTATTTATTTTACGTACAAGATTTTATTTTCTTATTTTCTTTCTTTTTAAGGTCACTGGCGGTCGTATAAAAGCATTTCACTGCATATTATACTGTGTATGATTGTGTATGTGACTAATAAAATTTGAATTTGAATTTGATTTGATTTGATAACTAAATTAAAACCTTGGCAGCAAGAACCAGGCGCTTCCTGGATCAGACCTGAACATCGTTCAAGAGGAATTTTAGCCCATTTTTCCTAGTAGAACGGCTTTAGCTCTGACACATTCTTTAGACGTCTCATGTGTATGACTCTCTTTAAGTCATTCCATAGCATCTCTGTTGGGATGAGGTGGGCACTGATGTGGCCACTCCAAAAGTGGATTTTGTTTTTCTGAAATCATTCTGTTGTAAACTTGCTCTGGTGTTTTGGGTCATTGTTCTGTTGCATCACCCAACTTCTACAAAGTTTCAGCGGGTGTTCAGACATTCTCACATTTTCCTAAAGAATTTTTTGATATTCTTGGGAATTCATCGTCTCCTCAATGACTGCAAACTGGCCAGGCCCTGATGCAGCAAAATAGGCCCAAATCATGATGTTTTCTTCACCATATTTCACGGTTGGAATTACGTTTTCATTATGATATGCAGTGTCCTTTTTACACCAGATGTAGATGAGTAAATGTTGGTCGAATGTTAGCCAGTTCTAATGATGCTTTCAAATCTTTGGCGGTTACTCGGGTTGTTTCTTTACCTCAATGCTTTTCAGGTCATTTTGACTGAACGCCCACTTTTTGGTAGAGTAGCCACATTCTTTCCATTTGCCTAACAAAGTGTCTCCATTTGCCTAACTCTAGACTGATGAATTTCTTTGAAATCATTTTGTAACCCTTTCCAGCTTTATGTAAATCAATTCTAGATCATAGATCCTCTGAAAACAATTTTTGGCGAGGCAAGCTCACATACTCTAAGCGTATTCTTCTTGTGCAGAACCAACTCAAAAAGTTTATGTGGTTTTTAATCAATCAAAGGAGCTCTAGAACACACCTCCAAACTCATTTTCTTAATAAGACACCAGCGTTTGAGGTCGTTAACTCAAGGATTCACACTTTTTCCACTAGTACTATGAGGTTTTTAAGTTTGTACTAAGTAAAGACATGAAAGATCAGAATTTTTGTGTTATTATTTTAGGCACGTTATATTTGTCAATACTCTTGACTCTCTGATCTAAGATGAAGATCCGATCACATTTTATGATAAATGAATTCAGAAAACCCTGAGATAACAAAGTGTTTACAGTACTTACTTTTTCTTCCCACTGTAAATATAAAGTGGTTTATCAGGGGCTTATTGAGTAACCTATTAAATGCTAAAGTCTTCTCAAATATGGAAAACAGTCTCTGTTAGCCATTTAGAGAATATTATAGACATTCATTCAAAAAGTTTTCTTAAATAGAGGTCCAGGTCCCCTGATCTTTTAATGTGGATATATACAGAACCATTTTATTTGTGTATACAGTAGGTCGCCCTCTAGCATTGGTTTCTACAAACCAAATAACTCTTTATAGAAATTATCTGCTGCTTGCATATGGCAGAATAAAAGCTGTTGTGACATAGTGATCAGAAAAAAATAGCACCTTATTCAAGTTACAATGCACTTCCCTAAAAGTCTCCTCTGTGAGAACATATGGCCCCAATAAATTACATTTTACATTTAGGCATTTGGCAGACGCTCTTATCCAGAGCGACTTACATTTTTATCTCATTACACATCTGAGCAGTTGAGGGTTAAGGGCCTTGCTCAAGGGCCCAACAGTGGCAACTTGGTGGTTGTGGGGTTTGAACCTGGGATCTTCCGAACTGTAGTCCAATGCCTTAACCACTGAGCTACCCCTGGCCCAATTTATCCAAATTATACATGGAACTAGAGCAGTTGTGTTTCTTGTTGGTCGTAGAGGCTTGTGGTCACTAGTGTTCCTGCAAATGCATTCAGCTGTATCTACAGTATACTGCCTTTTTTTCTTTAGAGCCTGTGTACAGTATATAAATATCATACTTTTCATAATGCCCCTTTTTCTGTATTGACACACCAAACCCACTCCATTTACTGTAAGTGCATATTCTCCTCTAAACCTGCATGTGTTTTTAAGCTGCACGAATCAAGACTCCCTTTTAAGCTTGGGACTTTATTGTTCTGTACATGCTCATGCGATATTTCCCTTCAATTTTAGTAAGTGAAGAATAAAGAATATTTATTAACATTATTTCAGCAATTACAGCTTCTGAATTATCTGAGGCCCTGAGGAATCTGATCATGAAACTGTACTCTGATCACCTCTCTGCTGATGGCAAGGTACTAACTAACCTGTTCTAACACGCTGTGTTTCAACAAGTTTAATGTAAACGGGTAACATTACTTTATTTACTTAACATTACATTATCTTTCTTTAAATGGAGTGGGTTTGTTGTAGAATTCATATAATTTATGTTATGTAGAGTTATTTTCTTTTTCTTTTCTTTTTTTTTTCTACAGTCAGTAGACTATAGGGCAATGTCTAAAAGCTCATGTTATGAGCAGTATTGTGAGCTGACTGTATACCTGCAGCGTGTGGAGCTGCTCTCTTTTACTCATGAAGAGAGACTGGCCTTCTTCATTAATGTCTACAATGCTCTGGTTATCCACGGCTATCTGCACCTCGGCTTTCCTAAAAACATGTGGCAGAGGTACCGGGTAAGAGGATGCTTTGCTTTAGTCTTGGAAGCTCATTTGAAACATCCTGATTTATTTTACATTGGAATAACATTATAAATGGATAACAATGTTATTATTGTGCAGTTCTTCAACTATGTAAGCTACCTGATTGGAGGAGAGGTGTTTACACTGCAGGACATTGAGAATGGTGTGCTGCGGGGAAACAGGAAGGGAATAACACAACTTCTGAAGCCCTTCTCAAAGAATGACCCTAGGTTACAGGTAAATAGTAAACTGTCTTATCTAAAACACTTCTAAAACATTATATTTGTTAGCAGTGATTCTGTACTCTCAAATAGAGGCCTTTTTGTCTAAATTAATCAATCCAAAACATATTCCCTGTATCTAAGAATACAGAAGCAGTCATCCTCAGGATCACTTACTTGTTCTCTTGTCTGCAATAGACTAATTCATTTAACTAATAAATAGCTGTTTATCAGTCATGTCTTTTTTTGAGTTTGTATTTGTTTCTTTGTGGCACAGCATTACCTATTCTACTTGCAACACCATAAAATCTATCTACACAATTAATGAAACTATTGTCTTTTTTTATTTCAGAAGAATATGTGATAATTAGCCAATACTGTTTCTTGCATTTAAATGTGTTTTAATGTTATAATTTTAATATAATTTGGTTATTTTATTTTAATGCTTTATTAACTGTTTTTCAAATAGGAGAAGTAAATAAATAATAATAAATAATATGAGTAATCCTCATTTAGTACCCCTCATTACTTGCTGTGCCCTTAGATTGATTGATATTGATATCATTCCTGTATTTTTTTTTTGTCATCCTCATTAGGTTGCACTTCCTGAAGCTGAGCCTCTGATTCATTTTGCACTGAACTGTGGTGCGAAAGCCTGCCCACCCATTAGGACCTACACCTCAAATGTAAACTGCATGCATATTTATGAGTTACTGTAGCTTGTTTATTTTAGTGAATCAGTATTAGTATCATAGAGTGCAATTGTTTCTAAACAGGACATTGTCCGGCAGCTGCGCACTGCTGCTGAGGTATTCCTGGAAGCTGATGATGGTTGCATTGTGGATTCAGTGAAAAGAGAGGTGAAGCTAAGCAAGATCTTCAAATGGTACAAGGCAGATTTTGGAGACACTGATGAAAAGGTAATCCATATTCCAAAGATTGGGCCAGTTTGAGACTCAATGTTCTTCCCTTTGAGCTTGAAACATTACTAAACATTTTAAGCTACATACAGCATGTACAAGGCCTGATTTTATGAGTTGTCCTCTCCTACTGTATGCAGTTGCTGAACTGGGTTTTAAACCACATGAGGGTGTCTCAAAAGAGGACAAGTCTGAAAACTCTTCTATCTACAGGGAATGTTAAAATAAGCTATATGCCTTATGACTGGTCTACCAACAACACATACTGATTAAAACTCTACTACTAAGAGTTTTGGACTTCATGGTGACCTGACAAACTCTGATAAGAACTTATTTTCCTTAGAAAATGCATGAGAGGACAGATATTTTTACTACAGTTGTACGATAAAAAAAATATTTAAAAAAATAACACAGAAAAGCTGGCCTTCCTTTAAGGGATAACTATGCACCTAGATTCTTAACAATAACTCCTCTACACCTTCAAAGCGCAAACTTTCCTACAAATACAGTAACTGGACTTTACACTTCCTTTATGATTCTTTACTTTGTGTTATCCAACTTCATCTCTCTTAAACTGATTTAAACAGTATGAATACCTATAGATTACAATTTTATAAACCCGGAATGGATTCATTATTCTTCTTATCAGGAATTAAATCAATGTGAAACTGCCTAGCTAATATTGCATTCATCCTGTTGCATGATCCTGGGTTATATAATTCCCACAGCAATATTATGCACTGATGAATAAATTATGATAATGCTGTCTTTAAAAATAAAGCATGTGTATCCTCTGGTTTCTGACAGGAATAAATTAATGAAAATTCTACAATTGTTCATGGGTCTCTGTTTTGAATTGAATGCTGAGGATACTTTTGTAGAGACCATAAACTGGTTGCACTTCCCATCATATGCAGCTGGAGTCACTGTAGAACTTCTATTTTCATACATCTTTCCAAGGTGCCACTGAATTGGTATATTTTCTTTCAACCAAATGCATTATGTTTACAAAGGAAACGATTACAGAATGAATACTAAAAAGGTTTATGTTTTGGATATTTTATGGAGTAGTTTAAGAGAAGTATTGTATGTTCTTTTTCCTCCTTATATTCCCCTGCACTGAGATAATGTGCATGAAATTGAAATTACACACATTGTATGCTTATTAAATGAATTGTCATTACTTATTAGCAATAAATAGTTACACAGGTTTCTATTCCTTTTCAAGAACTATTTATATAAATAAAAAATAGTGAATTACTACATGAGTAATAAAATTATATATTGCATGAATGGTAGCATGGTAATTATACTATGTATAATAATAAATATATCATGTATTTGGCATGTATATATTCCAGACATCCTTTAATATCATTAAATATATTAAAGATTTAACATAAAATAACCGTTTACATAACATTTTATTTAAATATCATTACAGATTATATTGGAAAATACATACAGTATGTATGATATTTGTAATGTGTACAAAATATCTCAGCTGGTAATCTACTTCCGTGATCAGACAAATGCCTTGTCAGTTTGTGTGTGTGTGTGTGTGTGTGTGTGTGTGTGTGTGTGTGTGTGTGTGTGTGTGTGTGTGTGTGTGTGTATGTGTGTTTAAATACATAATCACTGTCTTTGTCACTCTGAAGTAACATAAATATGAAAATACTTATAAAATTAATGATTAACCAGATATTACATTTAAATACACTATATGGCCAAAAGTTTGTGGACACTTGACAATAACACTCATGTTGTTTAGTTGTCATCATTTTATCCAGATTCACCAACAGTTTGGTGAAGATGCACACACAGATGGTCAGGCATCAACAGACAGTTAGCCATACTGTATATTACATTTGCATGGATAAATAAACAATTAAAAAAAGAATATGTACATTTCAAAATTCTAAAAACTGTCACACTTTCTTCATACAAACTATCGACAAAATTTATGTAGATGTAACTTATGTATGTACCACTTGCAGGACATCAGAGTGGACTCCTTTGTCTCACAACCCATTCACACTGACCATATCATGAACATCTTGGGTAAAGGTCCCAGACAGCATGGCCTCTCCAAATTTCTCCTGCATCGTTTAAAGTATGTTTTGGATAATTTAAGGTCAAGCCTCACTAAGGGTCTTCAAATGTTTGTTGGGCAGTGTATGTTTTTTTTTTCAGTTGAACTGGACATATGCAAACAATATGAGGAAGTAATCAGTTTAAAATGTTCATCTGCATTATGGAAATTCTCATTTTCTCTCCAATTTTCAACATTTCAACACAATATTTATTGTGTTCTATGAAAGCAACAATATTGTATTTTCTGCATCAGAGTTCATGCTGGCACATGATCAGTTTATGAAAGGCCTTCTTGAAGTCCTCATTGAAGATGGTATAAATGAGTGGATTAATTAGTGAGTTAAGGTATCCTAGCCAGGTCAGAAATGTAATTAATGTATTTGAGGGGATGCAGCTGCCACAGATGTTACTTATGACTTCCTGAATAAAGAAGGGTAGCCAACAGATTACAAATGCCCCAAGAATTAGTCCCAGAGTCATAGCAGCCTTTCTTTCTCGTGCCCCTGAAATCCGCTGTCTTTTGATGGACCTCTCAATATGAGACTGAAAATTTGGGCTTGCTACTGAGATGCGTCTCCTGTCACCTTCTGTAGAGGGTTCTGACATTGATTTCTCTGGTAGTGTGAGTGCATCTTGGCTCTGCTGTTCTCTGTCAAAGCACATAGGGATTTTGTGTCCATTTATGTCAAGCTTGTTCATGGGGCTGGACCTCCTTTTGTGGTAAATAATTTTAGCTGCTCGGTATATTTTATAGTAAAGGATAAGGATGAGTATAAGGGGAATGTAGAAGGCCCCAAATGTCGAATAAAGTGTAAAAGCAATGTTTTCATGCCTTATTAAGCATTCGTTTTGATCTTCTCCATTGTTGTGGTGTCCCCAGAACATTGGAGGTAGGGAAATGAGAATGGACAGGAGCCACACAACACTGATTGTGATAGCAGCCCTTAGAGATGTTCTCTTTCTGGAATATTCCACAGCATCCGTGATAGCCTGATAACGATCCACAGCAATAGCTGCCAGGTGCAAAATTGAGCATGTGCAGCAGGTTATGTCAACATTGAGCCAGATGGTGCACATCACATCACCCATGACCCATGTCTCCTTCATGATGTAAATGATGCTGAAGGGCATGACTAAAATGGCCACCAGCAGGTCCGTCACAGCCAGAGAGCAAATAAGGTAGTTGGCAGGGTGGTGAAGTTTGCGAGTGACAATGATGGCAGTGATGACTAAAGAGTTGATTGCTGTGGTAAGTAGAGCCAGTGCAGACAGAATAAGCGAGAGAAGGATCATGCCTGCAGGACTACTGCTAAGTCCGTCTGAAGACTTGTCCCCATCTGTGCCATTTGGATCCATGCCTGTGACCAAAAACAGAAAAAACAACACAACATTTGTAAAACATTAGCATTGAGACCTGGGCCCATATTTACAAAGCATCTCAGAGTAGGAAATGGACCAAAATTCTCAGAGTTATGTAAATTAATCCTACGTTTAGGAGTGGGAGTAATAGAAATTTATGTAAATAGTGAGTCACTCACTATGTCCACCTGTGCAGGGGACAGGAGTTTTGATAACATTAATTGACATGGCTCTCAAGTTAGGTTTAGACAAAAACGAAATAAGTTTTTAAGGTAGATTGTGGGCAGTATGCAACTGGTCCATTAATGAAGATTAAGTATGGTGTAGTACAGTAGGTGACTGCCACTTTATGTTTTTTAGTAACTGGAAAAACTGGAAAATAGCACCATTACACTTAAAAGCTTGAACACACTGAACTTAAAATCATGTGCATCGCTTGTTTCCCTGGAGTTGTTGACATCATCTATGGCACACACATTAAAATAATCTTTGCAAACACCGATGAGGCTTATTATGTGAGCCAAAAACATTTTCACAATCCTCACGGGTACATGTGGCAAATGACGAGTGGCATTAATGGTTTAAAAATTGCTGTTCACTCAACCTTTTCCTCTTTAGAGGTAAGAGTAAGGCAGACTTTTCCTTTAATTATTTCTTTACATTTTACTACCTCCTCCTCATCTTCTCTCCAGTTTGGCCTTCTTTTTAAAGTAATTTTGATCAGATTATGACACTTCTACACAGCTCTATTATAGGGGCTTGAAACAGTTGTGATTGGAGCAGTCTGATTAGGCTACTTCATGCAGTCAAGTTGCACATCTGTAAGTTCTGTCTGTGTGCATAAAGCTTTCACAAAACTGCCACTGGTTTTCAACATTTCGATCTTCCGTAGTTTAAACTACAAAAATAGTAAAAACTGCAACAGTAAACAGTGACAGCACACACTATCCTAGGGGCAGTTCTATTCCTCACTCAAAGTAAGAGTATGAAGCTTTGTAAATCATTTTTATGATTTCACTATGTATTTTTAGTCCTAAATTCACTTTCAGCGCGATTCCTATGAATCGCTTAGTAAATATGGGTCCTGATATTGAACTGGTGTTCTTGGTGATACTGTATTTTTAAAAGCAACACAATAAGACAAACAGTATGTATGAGCTATCCCACATAATATATCCCAGTGAATTTGCTGGTCTTATATAATTTTGTTCGCTGTATTCTACATGCAATAGTCCTAGAAAATCCTGTGGTAAGGAAGATATATGATATATCTTGTTCACTAACATATCATTTCCTGTGTTCACTAACTACCCCCAATGTTGATAAATATATATTTGGATACACAAAATGCTTCTTTTGCTAACCTTTAACCTATTTCTTTTATTTCATACCTCCTTATTTCTTGGATAAGTAAAATTTCCTCATTCATTGTCACACCTCCTGATTGTGATCCCTATTTCATCATATTGAAAACCATTCACTCATTCATTTAAAAATATATCCCAAATGAATCATCCTACACCTGGAATCTGGTTTATGGACACTTTTTTTTAGCCTTACTGTAAATCACCCTTAACAATCCCTTCTTCATGAACAATGGAACAAGAACCATATTTGAAAATTATGTCTGGCCATCATTTTATCAACATGTTCAGTTTCAGCAAAGCCTCAACAGTAATATACCCACTAATGAATTCTTTCCTTAAGGATGTTTTGTGTCTGTGCATGTTATTTCTGGATTTAGTTACTAGATAGGAAATAAAGTGCTATTTGATACTGTGTTTCCCACCCATGAAGACTTTAAATGAGTTGCGATACTGTGCTTCACCCAGGCACAATGAAAAAATAAATATTTTTGCAAGAAATGCTTATTCTCTGGAGGAATACAAAGCACCACTTATGCACATTAACTAATGAACACATATTTTTGATGAAGCATTATTTCACAGTGACATTTTCCTACATTGCTATTTTTTCAGGGATAGCAGAATATATATATATATATATATATATATATATATATATATATATATATATATATATATATATATATATATACTACACAAGAGTATAAACATACAAACATCATTTCCATATGTGTATCTCATTTTAAAATGTGGCTGTGGGGATTGGTTTCTTTTCCACCACAAGGTCATTAGTGAGGTCGCTGATCATTAGCAATGTTGGTAGATGCTGTAAAGCAGTCACAGTCTGCATTCCAATTAATTTTTTTAATCAATAGGGTGGAGGGCAGGGCTCTGTGCAGGTACGCGTCCATGGAAACCCAATCTGTGAGGCTCCTGAGTAACAATTCTTGTGATGATGTTTCTAGATATAGTTTGTTTACTCAAAGATGAATCTTATCTGGTACATTTATGAAAGAGACACATTGAAATTCACAGGACTCTTAAGTATGACTAATTCTACTGCTAGTAATTGGCTAAAAAGATTTCATGAATGTAGGCTTGAGTGTTATACCTGAGTGAAGCAGAAATAACAACACCGCAATTACAAATTATTTTGGCCATGCAGTATGTTTGCTATGTTTTAAAGTACATTTAACATTCTGTCAAGTAATAAACTTTGAGAGTTTATGAAATTTGAGATTGACTCTATTTACCCTTTTGGAAAGCATTAGCATTGATAGTGTTACACTGACACAAATGATAGATTCTAACAAATCTGTACCTCAGAGCAATTTAGCCAGTATTGTTTAGCTGTTTTTTAATAAACGTATAGAGGGTAGTGTGTAATATATGTATAATGTCGCATATATGCTAATTAAATTAGTTTGTGTGTTTGTTTGTCCTGTGTGATTGTCTGTCCTGTCTATTACACACATTAATATACATTATACGCATTACCATACAGTATATGGAGGCTGATCTGAATGGTAACCCACTTCTGAATTGTCCTGCTAAGATAACAGAAATTAAAATATTAATTGTACAATTAGAAGCAACATTAGACCTGGTAGTTTGTTGATAAAATGTGAAAATGGTTGATAAAGTGTGTAAAGACATTAAAACATTTGCAAACTCTGTTCCGACACTGACTCTTGCAGTACGATGTATATTTTTGTTACTAAATGCTAATAAGGTAATGAAAGAAAGTTTATAATTAGACTTAATTAAAAGGCAACCAGATAAAGAGCAGTTACAGAAATTAAATGCAGTATGTGCATACAACTCAAGAAATCTGTCTTCTTATTCACCCCACTGTGCATAATAGAATGACATATTTCCATTTGATATTTAAAGTGTAAAATCAATCTGGGCCAGGACAATTTCACTTTTACTATATAGTTGGGTGCCTGCTGTGTATTGTATAGTTTATATTTGCCTGGCCCAGAGAGATTTAAGCTACTAAAATAACGTTTTATTGATAAACTGCGCAGCATTCGCCAACGTGAACACTCCCGTTAGTAACAAGACGAATAAGGAGCTAACTTCAGCCGCAGAATGAGACGCTGCGCAATAAGAAGCCAAACGAATCAGAAGCTGTGAATAAGGAGCTAACTTCAGCCTCATTGATTATTTATTGTCGGGCAGGAATGTAGTCCCGTACATAGCCTGCCTCTCTATGGTTAAGCTCCCAGTTCCAATTTCTTTTCTTTGTTTGTCTCTTTGCTTGGGATGTTTTAATGATCTGTTTTTAACTGTCATCTTGATATTGCTTGATCTGGAAATTTCCTGTATGAATAAAGATCTGTATTTCTGTATCCATATCCCTGTGTTCTCACTGAGAGATTCGAACCTGGTCTTAATCTTTTCCCAGGTAACCAATCCTTGGTGGCGTAATTGGTATTTCAGTCTTAAGGTTGGTCAAGTGGAATTTTATTTCCCAATATAAAGTTACACCACACCACAACGCCACACTTATGATACGCAAGGGAAGACCTTTCCATTTTGAAATAGCGTGGGATTATTAATTAATTAACTAAAAGGAAACCAAAAGAAAATTAAAACCCAAAAATAAACACAGCACCGCTGTCTATGCAAGAACATACGGGTCTCTGGAAACTAAAAATAAAAGCTTAAGATTCTCTCGGGGCGTTGGCCCTTACTGAGGATTTATTTGAGAGAGAGGATTTTTTTTTGTACTTTTATACTTAACCTGAGAGCGCAGGCTTAAAGGACAGCGCGCTGCTCTGTCTCTTTCTCTCTCTTTTGCCGGCGTCTTAAGGAGGCAGAGGTTGGGTTTTGCCTCTGTCTCTCAACTTTCTCTTAAATAGACACGCCGCTAGGTGTGGCGTGTCCTCACCTCTTGCAATGTTGCCTGGTAACCGTGTGTGTATAAATGGCCGCGCCTCTGCCTGTTCAGAACTCTGTGGGGTTGCAGCCTGCGGATCTGCCCGTTCTGAACAGTGCAGAGTATTTATGCGCGGTTCTGCCTCTCGTTAGACCTGTGTCGTTATAACTTTCTTTAGTATTCTTTATGTAATTAAAAAAAATTTTTTTGCTAAACATAGTTAATAAAAAAAATATGAAATTAATAATTAGGTGTGATGTGATGTGCCTAAACCTAAAAATACTGTATAAAAACAAACCTAAAAACAAGATACAATTTTAATAATGGTAATTAATATGCTTTTTAAACTCTCATTCCTGTCATCAACAGAACAAGTATATATACACTGCTTATACTGTACCAATGAAAAGTTCAGCATCATTGTCTAACTCCATGGTTGTTCCTGATTTTTATTAGTTTCTACGTAGTACAGCAATGCTGAAGGCATCCAAAATATGCAATAATCTCCTTTGAACTGTTAACGTTGAGATGTATCTACTACTCATGATCTGTAAAGCCTTCTGAACGGCTCTAATCCGAAGTGCTGTTAAATTGTTGATTTTTGAGGCTGGAAACTCTAAATGAACATCTCTGCATTAGAGGTAAGTTTTGGTCTTGCCTTCCTGATCTTTATGAGAGCCAGTTTCATCATGGTGGTTGATGGGTTTTGCAAATACAGTACACTTAACAACACTGTTCTTCCAAGAACTATTCCAGAAAGGCATCTGTGTATTAAAATAACTGACTGTTGTTGTTACATAATTACCTTCCATATGTGTTATTTTATAGTTTTGATCCCCAATATTGTTGCAAAATGTATAAAATAAATCACTAAACAAAAACAAAGAATTTTGCAAGTGATCCTCTTTCATTTAAACTGGTCAAATTCTTACAGTATGTGCATGCCTCTGAGGTGGAAGGCAGTATTTAATCACAGGGTGTAATATGTTAGTTTCTGGACAGTATATGCCGAGAGCAAGACATTGTTGCCGGTCCCTGCAAGAACCCGGACACCCCTTCCTTTGTCAACACAATCTTTGTCAGAGATGATGGGATGACCCTGGTCCATTCTCTTAGTGGGCTTTATCAATGACCTCTAAGAGATGTTGGATCAGCATCTTATAACCACTCCAATCCATACCAATCTTTCACATATTTGCACAGAGTGTTCAGGAACAAGCCCTCTGAAGCAAAACCACTTCACATCGTCTTACACCTTTCCCAAAGCACCAGTGCTGAAACTGCTCAAGCCACATTCCCTCACCTTTCCTTTCCCATAACTGCTACATAAATTCCTTCTTCAGTGCACCTTTCTTTTTCTTCACATTACCCTTTGGTTCAGAAATTAAGAATAGAATGATATACAATATACAATAATAAATAACTAAATTGATTTACTGTAGTATAAAAAACATAGGCAAATAGTCACTGGTTATGTTATATTCTCCGACAAGTGTATTGCTTTTTCCCTGCCATGTATAGCAGGGAATCTTTTAAACGTACTGTACACATCTCGTCTGCTAGTCACATAGGATAGCTACTGTTTATAATACACATTTGGGTCACTCTCTCATGCTGATGACAATGTTGATCCCACATTCCATTATTAAAATGGTCAATGCTCTAAATGCTTTAGGATTTGGTATTCAGATTGATTAAATAGAGCTGTTGTGGTGCAAATAACACCTGAAGTTAATGTCTGTGGCTGGAAAAACAAGCAGTAGGTTTAGACTGGGTTGAAATTATTTTATTTAAAAAGGAGTTAATTCTGCTATATTGTCCTCTTCCTCATAGATCTGATATTAACGTGTTAAACCTTCCCTGCTGCTATCTTCCTATCTCCTCTAACATCTGTTCTTAAAGGTGTGAACACTCCCACGCTCATCTTCCCATTCTCTCTCTATCGCTCTCTCTGTTTTCTTCCTCCTCTCCCCCTAACTCGAGCCAACATCTTGTGATTTGTCTCTGGACGGACACCTCTCTATCTTCCTCTCATTTGATACTTCAGGATCTCACCAGGACATTTACAATGCTTTTTGTTCTTTGTAGTAACATATGTCAATGGCACAGGCGTTTGGTCAAACATATAAAAACGACATCTATTGCTGTTAATAAACAGGGACCTTTCTGACAGACAATGTGTATGTGTGTGTTTTTGACCGAGTCTCTCCTCGCGCCAGAAAAGCTTACTAAAGCACTGCGGACAGACCAAGCAACTCGCTTCTTCTACTACGCACTTTGATCGAGTGTGAAGTTGTTTTTTTCCCTTGCGGTCAAATGACCGCTGCTCGGCGCTTCTAGTGTTAAAACTTTACAGACTGTTAAAGAGCAAAACTGTTTTACTGCCTTGAAAAATCGGACAACCTTATAACTTACTAGTGGTATTTAAGCAATGTACTCATCAGAATCAATAGGATTTATGTTTTTTCTTGGTACAAGTACAGTACAATAGCATTCTTTTTCCAGACTGATGCAAGGCGGGTAGAAGGTATTGTTTTTCTCTCCTGTTGACATCAAAACATGCTCTACATGCAACTGTTATCATCCTGTCACAATAACAATGTACTGTATGTATGTAGATGAACAGTACTGTGCAAAAGTCTTGCACATGCAAATAACTGCTGTAGAGCAAGCAAAGATGTTTTCAAAAAGAAACATCCCACTGAACAAGCAACAGTCCTTCTGGGGACTTTGTCGCACATGCTTCTGCTTTTATGCATGCAGAACCCAAAAGCTTTTCTTTTATTTATTTATATATTTTTTTTTAACTTAATATGCTGCTTTTTTTCTGGCCAACAGATATTTTCCTGTTTTGGGGAATAGTAATGTTTGGAAATTTTGTACTGACTCTATAATGAAGTCATAAAATAAACATGCAGAAATTATCTTTTTTTTGTCAGATGAAGACTTTAATAGCTTAGGTTCACAAATTATACTTCAAGTTAAAAATTCTGTCTTTCACTATATAAGCAAACCTTATTTTTGCGTCATAAATGATGTTCACTCAGTGCTTGTTTAGTCCTTGAACTAATCTGTAGTCACCTACATAATACGATCCAAAAACTACTCCTTTAATGTCTACAATAATTGTTTACCTCATACATACTGTACTTACCACTAGGCAATAGACATAAGGTGTAGTACAGGTAACTCACAAAACTGTTCACTGTTCAAAAAATTCAAAAGATAAATCTCATTATCAAATAATTACCTGATATGAAGGATTCAGAGTAAAATCCAATCATCAAACTACAGCATACATGCTCCCTGCTGATAACAGTCTGACTGACACACACTATAAGGAAGTGTAATACTTGGAAATGAGAGACGCAAAAAAAAAATTTGAATTGATGACGAGTCAAGTTGTTATTAATAACACACCAATAGGATTTGTATAACGTCCATAAGTATTTTGAATGTTGACTTTATAGACACCTACATTATAATAATAATAATAATAATAATAATAATCATAATAAAATTGCAAATGATATAACTATATAAGCATATAGGTGTAAAAAAATCAATCAAAGATAATATTTCATGAGGCATTTTGGGGGCTGTTCAGGTTGCCCAACTGTAATAATCTTTGATTCGTTCCAGCAGAATGGATCTTATTTATTATGGAGATGGGTTTAATTTGGTTGACTTGATTAACATATTCAATTTGGTTCTCATAATTTTATAACTCAAGTGTAAGCACATGAGAAATGCACAAGCCCTGATTAGGCTTTTCAATCCTACAGTACATGTTATTTTTGTTTTAATGTGTACTATGATGTCTATTTTTGCACATCACATATAATTTTTTCTAAGCCAGAATTAAGAATTTTGAGACAAGAGTTGAACAATTGCTGGGGAAAAAAAAGACATTTTATATATAAACCATTGGTGTATGTGTAGTTTTATGTAAAACACATAATTATAATACACGAATGCACATAAACACAAACACACACATGCACTTAGCCATCACAAATCAACACCAGGAGACTAAATTTAAATAGGATTTGGCAGAAATGTAAATTCACTGAATTAAAAAGATATGAGACATGAACCTTGCATTTGTTTTGGCTAGCGGTTAGTTTCACTCCATACTGACTTCATGTAATTAATGTGAAAGTATTTTGCATTTATCTGTATCAAATAACATATTTTCTGTTCCCCTAGGAAAGCACACCTACAGTACATGTTCCTATAACTACTTGACACCAACTGACTCAAATAACCATTACACACACCAACATATTCCTATTACAACCATACCCACCAATACACGCCAATAGTCATCACACAAACATTCCAGTAGCCACTCCTCATATAACCACATACCAGTGGTTAGGGTTAGCTTTTATGTGATGATCACACACGCGCACACACATACACACATACCAATATGCTTTTTAACCATTGCAAACTAATTTTAATATCCATCACACACCAACCCACACATATAGCACCATGTGATGGCTAAGCACTTGTTGATGTATATAAGTCAGTGAAGCTGAGGTATGTGTTGGTGTTTTATGGTTATGAGTGTTTAATTTATACATTAACATGCTATGCATTCTAACCCCTTAGAATCATGTTTATTTTATAAATTAGTCTAGCAGATACTCACATCCCATTAATCAGTTTTAAATGGTCTCAATCACCTGTTAAATAATTTGCTGACTTGTAACTGAAGTAAACGACTAGGATTTTATAACTGTGTTTACTTACAGATTCATAAAGATGACCAGATCTCTCAACTGTGCAAGCGGTGTATATGTATACCCGACAAACTGCTTAATCTGGTTAACTCTGCTTTTTATTTTTAGAACCAAATTGCTCTAACCACGAAATCTACCCTTACATTTATAAATAATAACAATTATAAACAAACAAGAGAAAGAGAGAGACTGCGTCTAACATGCATTCAGCAGGACTAAAAGTAGCCTAATTTACATCTTTACGCATTTGACCTAAATATTTGCAATGCGCTCCGGTATTCCGCTTTGCGTCTTCATATGTATTCATATTTTAAACTATCATCAGTGTTTATAGAGAAAAGCCTCACAGGAATACTCACATGTTCTTGTAGTCCGTTGAAGCAGGAGCTGTTCAGTGGGGCGGCTTGCAGACTAGACAGTGTCCGTGAGCGCGCAAAGCCCAAGTCGGAGACGCGCACAAGTCCCAGGACTGAGAAATCGGTTCGGGAACACGCATACGGGTGTGGGATTGGACTAGCGAATGTTATCTCAGATCGACCAGTACAGTAAGTGAAAATATGGTGACACTTAGCCCGCTCCCGCCCAAAAAAGGGAAAGGAAAATATATGTAAATAAATATATAAATAAAATGGTGGATTCATATTGTACACACATACAGAGAGACAATGAGAAAGAATAAAATTTATTCTGGTATACAATGTACACTAAACAAAATTAATTCAGTAACTGAATGCCGGAGAGGAGAAATACAGTATGAAGGTCATTTCTGATTCACACAGGGGATGACTTCCTGTCAGTGGAAGCAAAAATACAGCATAGCCCATATCAGTGAAAAAAGAAACTCAGACCTGTCAAATTTGGTAGAAGCTACATGTAGAGTAAGAGAGGCTTTCTAAAGACATGAATTAGATTATTTATGATCTATTGATAACAATTGCATCTATGACTAAACATACAGTATAACCGTATTTATTGAACAGAAAATGGGAAGTCGATGGATGCCCAGAGTGATTATAAAGAAAGAAATAAACAAATGAATGAATAAAAAGCACTGACAAATTGCAAAAAGCAACACACTTCTTTCTCCAAGCCACTAACCATAACAAAGAGGAACAGGACAATAGTCCCTCACTCCCACCCCCCAAAAAAGATGTTGAAAAGGTCAAACTGTCACCGCCAGTGCCCTTTCACTTTCTTTCAACACATACTGTAATGCTAACATCCACTCAGCAACTGATTACAGTGTTTGTGAAAAACTGCAGAATGATTCCAATTACAGAAATGGGTTCTAATTTCACCCATAGTGCTGCTCTTACTGTCACCCTCGCATAACACATTCATTCATTTCTTTGCTCATATTTACTTTATACTGCTTAATATATACCTGTTTCAATTTAACACAACATATTAAATGCATTAATTGAATTTATGTTGGCGGCACGGTGGTGTAATGGTTAGCTCTGTTGCCTTGCACCTCCAGAGTCCGGGTTCGATTCCCGGCCAGGCTCGATTTCCATCTCTGTGTGCATGGAGTTTGCATGTTCTCCCCGTGCTTGGTGGGTTTCCTCCCACAGTCTAAAGATCTAATTAGGTTATTTAGGCTAATTGCCATTCTCAAATAGGTCGTAGTGTATGTGTGTGTGCCCTGCAATGGATTGGCACAATGTCATTGGCACAGGGTGTATCCTGCCTTGTGCCCTAAGTCTCCTGGGATAGGCTCCAGGTCCCCGCAACCCTGAATACAGGATAAAGCAGTATAGACAATGAGTGTGTGAGTGGGGCACTGGTGGCTCAGTGGTAGGTGTTTCGCCTGCCATGCGGAACGCCCGGGTTCGATTCCCAGCCAGTGACCAAAACCCCAGCCACTGGATGCAGTGCCGGTCCCAAGCCCGGATAAAAAATGGGAGGGTTGAGTCAGGAAGGGCATCCGGTGTAAAACCTGTGCCAAGTTGTGGTGCGGACTGGATATTCCGCTGTGGCGACCCCTTGTCAGGAGCAGCTGAAAGACCAACAACAACAGACAATGAGTGAGTGTATATATATCAAATGAATTGCTTTAGAAAAAAAAGACCAAAAATAGTTTCTCTAAACTGAGAGATATGGTGAAAATGAGGCTCTTTACTGCTTGCAAAATTACACTAGGTAGACTGGTTTTATTTTGCAAATATCCAGTAGACCACATGTCCACATCTACATCCATTATTGGTGCGCAAACTTGAATACCGGCGCGCTAGTGATAGTACGGTAGCTCACGATGACCAAAACTCAATAGAAAACCCGTTTTGGGAAAAAAAATATTTGGCAATCACAGACATTCGCATTCGGACGGGATTAGATTTCTCTGAGGACATCTGAGTTTGCTGAAAAACAGTAGGTAATTTGCTTTGGAATTTTTACAGAGGTCATGTGAGAGAAAGACAGACATGGCAGATTCGCGCTAAAGTACGTCTGTGAAACAGAAATTTCTCTAAAAATTCCGACCCCCCCTTCTGACCCGCTCGGAAATTAGAGCGTAAATGGCGTCAAACTAAATTGTTAGTATTTCAAATAGCATGGAAAGAGAGCATCCTGAACTATAGGAAAGCTCTTAGTGTAGCTAGATCAACGTATCTCTCCACTCTTATAGAAGAAAATAAAAATAATGCTAGATTTTTATTTAATACCGTAGCCAAATTAACCAGAAATAAGACCACTACAGAAATCTCCACAACAACATCATGCAATAGTGAGGACTTCATGAACTTTTTTAATAATAAAATTGTAAATATCAGGCATAAAATTGAGGCTTTGAAACTGAACAATGTAATTGATGCAGATGTTAACCTAGCCATGTCAGATCGGAACCTAGAATACTTTACTCCCCTTGAAGATAATGAACTAATTTCACTCATCTCTTCTGCAAATTCATCAACCTGTATATTAGATCCTATACCGACACATTTTCTTAAACAGATAATACCAGTAATAACAGAACCACTGTTGAGAATAATTAATTCCTCACTCATTGATACCTCATTGGTTATGTTCAAAAATCTTTTCAATTAGCAGTTATCAATCCAGTAATTAAGAAACCTGACCTCGACCCCTGTCAGCTGTCCAATTACAGGCCAATTTCAAACCTCCCCTTTATCTCTAAGATTCTGGAGAAGATAGTAGCGGAGCAGCTATGCTCATATCTACATAGAAATGGGATACATGAACTGTATCAGTCAGGATTTAGGCCTCATCACAACACAGAAACAGCACGCGTTAAAGTAATGTAAAGTAAATGACCTCCTTTTGGCCTCTGATCAGGGTTGTGTAACTATGCTTGTATTACTCGACCTCAGTGCAGCTTTTGACACCATTGATCATGCTATTCTTCTTCACAGATTAGAAAATGTAGTAGGAATTAAGGGTACAGCCCTTTCATGGCTCAGATCCTATTTGACCGATCATTATTGTCATGCACACTCAATCTGCGCCCGGCACTAGGACCCGGAAGTAAGACGGGCGCCAAACCAGGAAGTATAAAAGAGGTAAACAAACGATGGCTTACCGCTCAGTCATTGAGTTCGGCCCATGTCGGTTACAGTTGTCGTTTCAGCAAACCGTGAGTACTCACCAGTTGGTTCATCTGTCTTTTGCTCTTGTGTGTGTATCTATAGGACGCGGGTTAAATTTGTGTTTTTCCCTTGCTCCGCTTTTGTGAGAGTCCTTAGACTAAATCGCGTGGTTATCCTGCCTACTCGCTTCTTTCCGCGTTTGGGTTTATCCTCCACGCTACATTGGGCTAACCGCTAAAGCTACGTCTTCTGGTCACCTCAGGTTAGTCCATCTTTGACAGAATTACTGAGCTCTCCGCGGTGAACCCAGCGGATTATGCGAGTCTTTGCGACGTTGTGGATCAGCATGCCGCGCTAATCAATCAGCTAACCGGCGATCTCGCTTCTCTCCGCCGCGAGGTCGCTGAGCTCTGGCGGGAGAATGCGGATCTCCGCGCGGCTGTTGATGGCGTCACTGCTCGATCGCACGCCGCGGAGGCCACGGCGCCGCATCATCACCCCTCCCCCCCCCCCCCTCTGATGTTTTTCTTTCTCTACCAGAGAAGTGGAACGGCACGGATGGGAAGTGCAGTGTATTTCTGACAGCTCTCGATCTGGTGTTTGAGTTCAATGCCACCAAGTACTCCACCGATCGCCTCCGCATTGCTCTTCTCGTCTCGTTGCTCAAAGGGCAGGCAGCTGAGTGGGCCACGGCAGTTCTCCAAGCAGACACGGACACCGCCCACTCATACAATGAGTTCACCCACCAACTCAGACTCACCTTCGAGCACCCAGCGGGCGAGGTGGAGACCGACACCAGACTCTACCACCTGAGGCAGGGAGGATCGCCCGTGAGCCGCTACACAGCGGAGTTTCGCACCCTCGCCGTACAGACCACGTGGGGCGATGCAGCGCTCCGGACGTCCTACTACGAGGGCCTGGCGTCTCGGATCAAGGACGAACTAGTCGGGCGAGAGCTTCCTGCGACCTTGGAGGGCCTGATCCAACTCGCTCTCCGATCAGCGCCTTCTCTCTCGCCCGAGGCCAGCCCCTCGCACCCTGCCGCCTGCACCCACCTTCACCGTCACCACTCCACGACCCGCAGACTCCGTCACCTACTCCACCCCTGGACATGTCGGTTCTCCACCTCCTGCCGTGGTTGACACAGGAGCCGGGGAACCCATGCAATTAGGACGCGCCTCCTTGACCGCTGCAGAACGGGAGAGACGCTTCCGCGAAGGACTCTGCACCTATTGCGGGTCAGCCACACATCACCGGGCAGCCTGTCCTCTCAGACCGGGAAACGCACAGGCCCGGTGAGAAGGGAGAGACACTCGCCGGGTCACCTCCGTCTCTCCGCCATCACCACCAACTCCTCCCGTCTCACGGTTCAGGTACACCTCCAGGTTGGCCACAAACGAGTCCGAAGTGCTGCGTTCATCGACTCCGGGGCAGCAGGTAACTTCATTGACTCCTCATATGCCAAAAAACTGGGGGTAAAACTCGAGGCGTTATCCCAGCCCGTTCATATCACATCTGTCGACGGTCGCCCCCTATCCACCAGCCCAATCAGCACCCGAACCGAATCTATCACCGTCTCCATTGACCAACACCACGAACAGCTAAAGTTTTTCGTCACCTCCATCTCTTCACCTCCCATCATCCTTGGGCATCCTTGGCTGCTCCAGCATGACCCTCTAATTTCCTGGACCCAGAATCGGATCCTCCAATGGGGCGCGACCTGCAACGAACTATGCCTACAGGCAGCGGCTGGGACGTGCTCTAGGCAGTCCGAGGCCCCCGACGTCGACACCAACTCCATCCCAGAGCCGTATCGGGATCTAGCGGAGGTCTTCTGCAAACAACGAGCCACCCATCTTCCTCCACATCGTCCATACGATCTCGCCATCGACCTCCAACCCGGTACGGTCCCACCCCGCGGCCATCTCTATTCGCTCACATCCACCGAGACCCAGGTGATGGAGGAATATGTGAACAACGCCCTGCGCCAAGGCACCATCAGGCCCTCCTCCTCACCTGCCGCCGCGGGGTTCTTCTTCGTGACGAAAAGAGGCGGTGAACTTCGCCCTTGTGTCGACTATCGGGGGCTCAACAACATCACAATCAAAAACCGACATCCTCTGCCTCTTACCAACTCAGCCCTGGACGCTCTCTCTGGCGCCACCATCTTTACGAAGTTGGACCTCCGGAGCGCCTACAACTTGGTGCGCATCAGAGAGGGCGATGAGTGGAAGACGGCATTCATCACCCCCACCGGACACTACGAAACCCTCGTCATCCCGTTCGGACTGTGCAATGCCCCCGCCGCATTTCAACACCTCATCAACGATGTCCTTCGTGACATGCTCGGTCGGTGGGCATTCGCTTACCTGGACGATATTCTGATATATTCATGCACCATGGAAGAACACACCCAGCACGTCAGGGCGGTTCTAAAGAGATTACTCGCCCACCAACTGTACTGTAAGTTGGAAAAGTGCGCTATTCACGAGCGCTCCACCACGTTCCTGGGTTTTGTCATCTCGCCCCAGGGTGTGGCCATGGACCCGCAGAAACTAGAAGTTGTGCGTCATTGGCCCCTACCCAAGACCCTCAAGCAGCTTCAACGGTTTCTCGGGTTTGCGAACTTTTATCGTCGCTTTATCCGGGACTACAGTACAGTTGCCGCCCCCCTAACCGCTCTGACCCGTCCTTCCTCTCTCCCTTTTCACCTCACCCCGGCAGCCGTCTCCGCTTTCTGGTCACTTTGTCACCGCTTCACCACTGCACCGATTCTCCACCACCCAGATGCCAGTAAACCATTCGTTGTAGAGGTGGATGCTTCAGATGTGGGCGCTGGAGCTATCCTCTCGCAACAAGGTCCAGATCAAAAGCTACACCCATGTAGTTTTTTCTCCAGAAAGTTTGACTCCACTCAGCAGCGATACGGGGTAGGGGACCGCGAACTGCTGGCCATAAAGTGGGCTCTGGAGGAATGGCGTTACTGGCTCCGGGGCGTCAGTGAGCCATTCATAATCTGGACGGACCACCAGAATCTCATCACCATCAAAACTATCAAGCAGCTAAACCCACGACAGGCACGGTGGGCGCTATTCTTCGAAAATTACAACTTTCACCTCTCATACCGCCCGGGGTCCAAGAACACCAAAGCGGACGCCCTCTCCCGACAACTAGAGGTGGACCTTCCCCGGGCGGACCCCGCGTCTGTCCTTCCCTCTTCCAGGATCATCGCCCCCCTGCAACTGGACCTGGAAACGAGAGTGCGCCAGGCACGAGGTACAGAGACCGAACCGGCAGGTGTGCCACCTGGACGACTCTTCGTGCCCGAGGTGATGAGACCCGAGGTCCTCCAATGGGGACATTCCTCACCAATTTCAGGCCATCCGGGCACACGACGATCCCTCCAATTTCTCCAGCGGGACTTCGGTGGCCGTCCATGACGAGGGACGTCCAAGAGTTCGTTCAGGCATGCCCAGTGTGCGCCAGGGCCAAAAGCACCAACCAACCGTCCCCAGGAGAACTGCAACCGCTCCCAGTCCCTCGACGGCCCTGGACGCACATTGCCGTCGACTTCATCACGGGCCTGCCGGCCTCCGAAGGAAAGGACACCATCCTCACGATCGTGGATCGGTTCTCTAAGACCGTGCATCTGGTGGCTCTCGCCGGACTCCCGTCAGCAAAGGAGACAGCAGAACTGATATTAGAGCACATAGTCCGTCTGCATGGGTTCCCCAAGGATATCGTCTCGGACAGAGGGCCCCAGTTCACAGCCCGGTTCTGGAAGGCCTTCTGCCGTCTGATCGACTCCACCTGCAGTCTGTCCTCCGGATACCACCCACAGACTAATGGTCAGACGGAGCGGACCAACCAACAACTGGAGCGCTATCTGAGGTGTTTCGTAGCAGACCGTCAGCGCTCCTGGGCACGCTACCTCATCTGGGCGGAGTTGTAACACAACCTCCACATCTCCTCTGCCATCAACCTAAGCCCATTTGAGGTATGCCACGGTTTCCAACCCTCCGTGTTCAACCACCCAGAGCCGGAGGTTGATGTACCGTCGGCCCAACAGTTGGTCCGCAGATGTCGGCGGCTCTGGATTACGACCAACCGGGCCATCCAACGTGCCAATGCCCGCTACACCCACCAACATCGCCGCCGACATCCTCCGGGACGACTATACCACGTAGGTGACAAGGTATGGCTTTCCACAAAAAACCTCCACCTCCACACCGAGTCAAAGAAACTTTCCCCCAGATTCATCGAACCATACCACATCACCCACAGAATTAACCCTGTCACCTACCGGCTCCAGCTGCCTGCGGCGCTCCGGATCCACCCAGTATTCCACCTATCCCAGTTCAAGCCCTTCATCACCTCACCCATGATTAGCTCCTCCTCCCCGGATCATCGACGGCGGTCCCGCCTACACCGTGCGCCGAATCCTCGACTCGCGCCCTCGGGGCAAAGGTACGCGATACCTGGTGGACTGGGAGGGCTATGGCCCCGAGGAGCGATCTTGGATCCCGGCCCGGTTCATTCTCGACCCTGAGCTAATTCGGGACTACCGTCACAGGGTATCCTCCACCCCAGGACCGTCAGGAGCCAGTCCTGGAAAGGGGGGTACTATCATGCACACTCAATCTGCGCCCGGCACTAGGACCCGGAAGTAAGACGGGCGCCAAACCAGGAAGTATAAAAGAGGTAAACAAACAATGGCTTACCGCTCAGTCATTGAGTTCGGCCCATGTCGGTTACAGTTGTCGTTTCAGCAAACCGTGAGTACTCACCAGTTGGTTCATCTGTCTTTTACTATTGTGTGTGCATCTATAGGACGCGGGTTAAATTTGTGTTTTTCCCTTGTTCCGCTTTTGTGAGAGTCCTTAGACTAAATCGCGTGGTTATCCTGCCTACTCGCTTCTTTCCGCGTTTGGGTTTATCCTCCACGCTACATTGGGCTAACCGCTAAAGCTACGTCTTCTGGTCACCTCAGGTTAGTCCATCTTTGACAGTTATCAGTATGTAGACTTAAATGGTGATTATTCTGCATGTTCTCTAGTGGAGTTTGCCGTTCCGCAGGGTTCAGTTTTAGGCCCACTGCTTTTTTCCCTTTACATGCTTCCTCTGGGCAACATAATCCGTAAGCATGGTATTAGTTTTCATTTTTATGCTGACGACACACTATGTCTCAGCAAAACCTGATAAGATAAACCAGCTTACTAAAGTTGAGCAATGTGTCCAGGACATAAGAAATTGGATGCTAATTAACTTCCTTCTGCTTAATCCAGATAAGACAGAAGTTCTAGTCATAGGACCGCATACAGCTAGGAGTAAAATTTTAGATCACACCGTAACTTTAGATGGCCTTTCTATTCCATCAAGTGCAACAGTAAAAGACCTCGGTGTGATTATAGACTCCAGCCTTTCATTTGAAGCTCATATAGATAATATTACCAGGATAGCATTCTTTAACCTCAGAAATATTGCCTAGATAAGAAATATATTGTCGCTATGCAGAAAAACTAGTTCATGCTTTTATCACCTCTAGGTTGGACTATTGTAATGCCTTACTGTCTGGTTGTTCAGCTAGGTGCATAAACAAGCTTCAGCTAGTCCAGAATGCAGCAGCGAGAGTCCTCACTAGAACCAGAAGATATGAGCACATCACCCCTATCTTATCTTCACTGCATTGGCTCCCTGTGAAATTTCGCATTGATTTTAAAATACTACTCTTGACATATAAAGCATTAAATGGTCTCGCGCCGCAGTATCTGAGCGAACTGCTAGTGTCTTACGATCCGCCACGCCTACTTCGATCAAAGGATGCAGGCTGCTTGTCAGTACCGCGTATTATGAAAACTACAGCTGGGGGCAGAGCTTTTCCTTACAAAGCCCCAAAATAATGGAATAGTCTTCCAAATAGTGTTCAGGACTCAGACACAGTCTCAGTGTTTAAGTCTAGGCTAAAAACCTATTTATTTAGCCAAGCATTTTTATAAATAGATTTGCCATAGGTAAAGGAGCAGATCTGGGGGACTCTTGGACTTAGAGTATTATGGTGAACTGATATGTTTAGATGTTGTCTTCCTCACTCTCATTTGATCACTATGGTTTGTTGACGGTGAGGTGATTGTTTGCTTCACATCTCAGGGAGCCCTCATGTTTGTGTTTCCTTCTGGCTCTCCCTTTTAGTTATGCTGTCATAGTTAGTCCTGCCGGAGTCTCTGCTTGCACTCTACAGTAAATATACATTGACATTATACATTATGTGACTGTGACCATACCTAACTGCCATCTCTCTCCTCTTCTTTTCTTTCTCCCCCTCTTTCTCTTCCCTCTCTCCCCCTGTCTCCCCCTTTCACTCTTTCTCTCTCTCTCTCTCTCTCTCTCTCTGTCGAGCTACACATTCCTACACATACAGTCATTCCTGAGCTGCCAGTGATCCAGACTCCCTCTGCCCTCCGGACATGTCTGACCCATCCTGGTGCCCCGCTTCTGGTTGGAGATCTCGTCACATGGATGCCCCGTGTGTCTCTTTGGGATGCGTCTGGTGTCTGGGGATGATTCTCTCAACCTAGAAGACAGTTCTGGCCTCGACTGGTGTTGGCAGATGTTTCTCTGAGGACTTGACAATTCAATAGTTCAGGACTGGAACTTTCATCAATGGTGTCAAAAGCTGCACTGAGGTCGAGTAATACAAGCATAGTTACACAACCCTGATCAGAGGCCAATAGGAGGTCATTTACTACTTTAACGAGTGCTGTTTCTGTGCTGTGATGAGGCCTAAATCCTAAATCATGTTTAAGAAAGTGTGTCGGTATAGGATCTAATTTACAGGTTGATGAATTTGCCGAAGAGATGAGTGAAATTAGTTCATTCTCTTCAAGAGGAGTAAAGTATTCTAGGTTCCGATCTGACATGGCTAGGTTAACATCTTCATCAATTACTTTGTTTGGTTTCAAAGCCTCAATTTTATGGCTAATGTTTACAATTTTATTATTAAAAAAGTTATAAAATAGTCCTCACTATGGCATGATGTTGTTGTGGAGATTTCTGCAGTGGTCTTATTTCTGGTTAATTTGGCTACGGTTAGGGTTAGGGTTAGGATTATTTTTGTTATTTTCTATAAGAGTGGAGAGATATGTTGATCTACTGTAGCTACACTAAGAGCTTTCCTATAGTTCAGGATGATCTCCTTCCATGGTATTTGAAATACTAACAATTTAGTTTGACGCCATTTACGTTCTAATTTCCGAGCGGTCTGTTTTAAAGTGCGCGTGTGATCATTATACCAGGGAGCGAGTTTCTTATCTCTAATAATTTTTCTTTTAACTGGGTACAACGAAATGTCGACTCTAAATATTCAGTCGCCTGATCAAGTTCTGTGGGGTCAGACGATGATCTAATCGAAGTTGGTAACTCTGGGAGATTACTGATAAAACTCTGTGTGGTAGTTGATGTGAATGTACGTTTAATACGGTAGCGCGGTGCTGTACGTACATTATCACTGTGACACACTTGAATTGAGATAAGATATTGATCTGAGATAATTCCGGACAGTGAAATTGTGAATAAATTTCTTATACTTAATCCGAAGAATATTATTAAATCTAAAGTGTGACCTGCTTTATGAGTGGGTCCTACTACACAATGATTTACGCCAGTATGGACAGAGGGTCTTCTGTATTCTCAAAATTTCAATTCAGTTTCAATTCAATTCAGTTTTATTTGTATAGCGCTTTTAACAATTGACATTGTCTCAAAACAGCTTTACACAAACAAAAGAATTATTTAAGTTTGTATGGAATGTGAATGTGTATGAATCAAAATGTTCAGATATTCCCTGGCGAGCAAGCCCGAGGGCGACAGTGGCAAGGAAAAACTCCCTGAGACGGTAATAGGAAGAAACCTTGAGAGGAACCAGACTCGACAGGGAACCCATCCTCATCTGGGTGAAACAGATAGTAGGAAATGATCTGCATTTATACAGTGTTAAGTGTTAGGTTCAGCTATAATATTTGATGTTAGTTGATGTTATAATACTTGATGTTAAAATGGAGTCCAGTAGTTATTCGAGACTCAGATAGACTTGTAGAAAGTTCCAGTCCTGAACTATCGAATTGTCAAGTCCTCAGAGAAACAGCTGACCACACCAGTCGAGGCCAGAACCATCTTCTAAGTATAGAGAATCATCCCCAGACACCAGACGCATCCTAAAGAGACACACGGGGCATCCATGCGATGAGACCTCCAACCAGAAACCGGGCACCAGGATGGATCAGACAGGTCCGGAGGGAAGAGGGAGTCTGGATCACTGGCAGCTCAGGAACCACATGTGTAGCTCGACAGAGAGAGAGAGAAAGAGTGAAAGGGGGAGACAGGGGGAGAGAGGAAAGAGAAAGAGGGGGAGGAAGAGAAGAGGAGGAGAGATTGCAATTAGGTATGGTCACAGTCACAATGTCTAATGTGAATGTATATTTACTGTAGAGTGCAAGCAGGGACTCCGGCAGGACTAACTATGACAGCATAACTAAAAGGAAGAGCCAGAAGGAAACACAAACATGAGGGCTCCCTGAGATGTAAAGCAAACAATCACCTCACCGTCAACAAACCTGAGTGATCAAATGAGACTGAGGAAGACAGCATCTAAACATACCAGTTCACCATAATACTCTACGTCCATGAGTCCCCCAGATCTGCTCCTTTACCTTATGGCAAATCTATTTATAAAATGCTTGGTTAAATAAATAGGTTTTTAGCCTAGACTTAAACACTGAGACTGTGTCTGAGTCCCGAACACTATTTGGAAGACTATTCCATAATTTTGGGGCTTTGTAAGAAAAAGCTCTGCCCCCAGCTGTAGTTTTCATAATACGCGGTACTGATAAGCAGCCTGCATCCTTTGACCGAAGTAGGCGTGGCGGATCGTAAGACACTAGCAGTTCGCTCAGATACTGCGGCGCGAGACCATTTAATGCCTTATATGTCAAGAGTAGTATTTTAAAATCAATGCGAAATTTCACAGGGAGCCAATGCAGTGAAGATAGGATAGGGGTGATGTGCTCATATCTTCTGGTTCTAGTGAGGACTCTCGCTGCTGCATTGCAAAATGAATGTTAAAATCTCCGGGAATTAACGCTTTGTCTACAGAAACGACTAGGTTTGAGATGAAATCTGCAAATTCACTAAGAAATTCAGAATACGGAGTATATCAAACGCCTGGTGTTTGATAATTTCATTAACAATAACCGCTTTTGATGCGAGAGATCTAATATTTAACAGTCCTAGCTTCAGATCAGAGGTGCCGGCTGCACATGCAGTGTGATCCGAGTTTGTGGTCTTTATGTTAATTAAATTATTAAAACAGACTTTGAGTCTTTCTACATTTTTGCTTAGATCGGGGAACAGACACAGTCTCAATATGGTGAACCCTGAGTGACGACTCTATGCAGCTAGCAGACGGTTGGTTTAGCCTGTCTGTCTGCTCCCTGGCCTGGGCTCTGGATTGTCACCGATTAACTAGACCTCTACTGAGACTATGAGCTATACTACAGGAAATGAGAGCAGCACCTTCCCGAGTGGGATGGACACCGTCCCGCCCTAACAGGCCAGCTTTATCCTCAAAGGTCTTCCAATTATCTATGTAGCCCACATTATTTTCGGAGCACCACCTGGACATCCAGTGGTTCAGCGACCATAACCTGCTATAAGCTATGTTGCCACGTCTCATTGGGATGGGACCAGAGCATACTACTTCATCGGACATCGCCTTCGCTAATTTAAACACCTCTGTAAAGTTATTCTTGCTAACCTCTGACTGACGAAGGCGTATATCATTAGCTCCAGCATGTACTACTATCTTAGAGAACCTGTGCTGTCCTCGAGCCCTAAGATTAACTGCTACAGTATGTCCGGTGCTCTGGCTCCCGGGATGCACCTAACCACTGCCGCCCCTAAAGGTGTAGCTAATGTCACGTGCCTCAGTATAGAGTCTCCTATAACCAGAGCTCTTTCAGGTTTCTCAGCGGGTGCATCACTGAAGAGAGCAAACCTGTTGGACACGTGAAGCGCAGAGGAGGTGTGCTCCGGTGGGCTAGCCTTAACGTTAGCTTTGGCTGAACGAGTATGCCGCCGAGTCATCACCCACTCGCCCCGCTGTGAGGGCTCTAATGCCGGAGTCGGGGGCTGTTTATCTCCGCCTGTGGCACCCAGACTGTCCGCTACGGGAATAACGCTGCTCTCACACTTACTAACCCTCTCTAAAGTCTGGATGCGCTCCTCTAACGCTGATATCTCCCCCGTCAGAGTGCTCACTAACACACACTTATCACAAATAAAATTATCGCTAATGACGGAGGAAGAATGTCTAAACATCCTGCACTCTACACACTGAACGAGCTGAACGGTAGACATTATAACGTACCTCTGTGTCGGAGTTTTAGTTGTTTGGCCAGGGGTAGCTCAGTGGTTAAGGCATTGGACTACGGTTCGGAAGATCCCAGGTTCAAACCCCACAACCACCAATGCCACTGTTGGGCCCTTGAGCAAGGCCCTTAACCCTCAACTGCTCAGATGTATAATGAGATACAAATGTAAGTCGCTCTGGATAAGAGCGTCTGCTAAATGCCTAAATGTAAATGTAAATGTTTGGAGCTGAATTCCGTTGGTTGTTCTTAGACGAGGAAACTCGCGCGTTCTCCAAAAATAGCAGAAAAAAGGCGAAGCCGAATTGTATGAAGATGTAAAAAATAGTTGCTATTAATATTATATAATTGTATAAATGAAAAAGCTATGTAGTTTAAACGCTGATACAAACGCGAAACTTTTGCGGCAACGATACAAAAACAGGAAGCTATGTCACCAACAGGAAATGACAGGAATCTTGAACAGGAATCAAATAAACACAAAGAAAAAGTATTTTATGACCTTTCATATTTCTTCTTCTTTCAAATAAAAAGTGCAATTAACAATATACAGTCATTCTTATATTCAGTCAGTCCATCTTTCTGCGCGAAAAATTAAACATGTTTAATTTTTTTTGACGGTCCTCGTGGAAGTTTGCGGCCCATGCAGAACCTCTCGGAACGTCGGCAGGCAATCGCGGCAGCTGCAATGGCATATTATTCGCAGACTTACTAGTTTTCAAAAAATGTTTTAGACCAATTAGGTGAAATTGAATAATTTCCCACGGCACACTAGTGTACCGCAGCACAGTGGTTGAAAAACACTGACATACCTCACTCCGCTTTACCAAAGGGTACTAAGTTTAAATTGAACAGAATCAAACTGCATTCACCAAAAACAAAATTTTTTCTCCATGTGCTTCGAAGGAATATAAACCTTCACGCTTCTCCCTAATGATCTGATTAAGTTTCATTACCCCGCCCCTCACAGCGTAATGCACGTAACACGTACAATTAATTTAAAGAGACACAACCATTTTGCGGTCATTTACACACACAGTATGACTGCAAAAATAATTCCTGCTATCCATTATCACCCAAATCAGTGTGGGTTCCCTGTTAAGTCTGGTTCCTCTCAAGATTTCTTCCTATTACCTCAAGGAGATTTCTTTGCCCCTGTCCCCCTTAGCTTGCTCATCAAGGACCATCCAATCATTTTGATTCATACACATTTTTCACATTAAAGACAAATTTCCATAATTTTCTTTTGACTGTGTAAAGCTGCTTTGCGACAATGACAATTGTTAAAAGCGCTTTACAAATAGAATTTAATTTAATTTAATTGAAAGACCAGTCACATGTTGACTGTCAGGGGAAATTAGAGTAGTTGGATGAAACACACCAATCTCACCGAGAATATGAAAACTTCATATGCCTAGACTGGGTGAGTTTTGTCCAACACATATCAATACTGTTTATATCTCAAGATAATTTACAGATCTAAATTAAATTATATAAAGGTATTGCCTGCTTATACAACATGATATTTTATTTGTTGCCACCTCTTAGTTGTAAGGTGGGCCAGGTTGATCCTCAGCTTGAGTTATTGTCTATGTCGACTTCACTTGTGTATACAAGTACAGTACTCCATCTGGTCAACAGGGTTTCCTCTCGGTACTCTTGATTCGTCCAATTTCCAAAAACATGTTGATAGGTTGATTGTCTACACTAATCTTCTCATGTGTGTGAATGAGTTTGTAAATGTGTATATGCATTGTGTATATGCATTGTAAAGTACTAGTGTCCCAACATTGAATAAACTCTTGAGCCACCCCAAAAAAGAACAGTGGGTCTAAATGAACGGATCACCTTAGCATTGTGGAGCCATAAAGTTCCTGGGCTGCTGTCAAATGTGATTTAAGGGGGGGGGGGGGTGTTTTCCAATTAATATGCTCAACAGTGTGTTGAAGGGATGTTTGAGTGCTTTTTGGGAACTTTGGAATTTTTTTTCCCCACAACATATTATAGTTTATTGGTTCAGTCTGGTTGTCATAGTTGAGCTAGGCGTATGCAGAGAAACAGATGAAAAAATAAAATGAACAACAAAGTAACCATTATCTCGAAGGATTGGTCATGTTCAAAGAGAAAAAAAAATCTTGGCATTTTGTGAAAATATCACAAGGTGGGAAGAAGGATTTAAGCATCAAGGGCAGCTAGAAATATAAAGACTAACAGCATACCTCTAAATCACAGTTGAGCACAATAGGTAAATGTACAAACCAATTAAGGGCTTAGAATTTCTATGCAGATTTATAGAAATGTCACTGCAAGTGATTTTAATAAGCTAAAGCTATAGAGCAGCTAATTATTGAAGGAAAACAGATGTGTTCTCACAAGTGGATCTGAGGTGGAGCTAAATGAACAATAGTCATTAGTTGAGCTGAGCCTAAAATCATTAATACTAATTAAAGTGATTTACATTAGCCATGCAACATCTATCATTAAATTGACAGTAATTTTTTACTTTATCAATATCTAGAAATGCAAACACCATTGAGCATGATAGTTTAAATTGAATAGAAAAATATATATTGAAAAAATACAAATTAATACATTATCACTAGCAATTACTAATTTAATTATTTCACACAAAAATTTACCTATACAGCATAACAATATCTTATTCAAGCAGCTGAAATAATTTTTCAGCACTTAGTGTATGTTTGCCTTTAAAAGAAAATTATAAAAAAATAGAAAAAAAATACAAATAAAGAAAAGACAGCAAAGCAAAATAAACATGTATACTGCCAAATAGTACCAGGTCCATTGTTCTAAAAATGCTACAAACAAGATTATATATAGATCTCTCTGTGGATGTAATATTCCAATAACATAAATCTTTTTTTTCCTGCATGTCTATTTGTATAACTTTAACCCAGATAGTTTTTACAAAAGATTTTTTTTTTAATTATTTGCAAAAATATGTCTCTAGTATTAAATACTCTATGACAAAGACATATTTCTGGGGTTTACCTGAAATCTAACAAAGTAGCATTCATCAAATTTTAAAATGCACACAACTGTATTATCACAAGCATGAAAAAAATACAGCTTTCATTTCTATAACACTTTATTAATTAAACTTGCTATGCCTAACAGTGATGTAGCCTACCTTTGAGTAGTTTGAGATGCTCATTACAGCTTAGGGATAAAAACTTACCAGGGGTAAATCTCTGAGGTTTATAATTTGCATAAATCTGAATTTACAAGCTGTGTTGTAATTCACAGCTATAATGATTCTTCTTTTATCTGCATGGGTTCATTCTTACGATGTCTATGATATGCTAATTGCTGCTGTGTGTTTTACCAGCTGAAAAAATAAGACAAATTGGTTTGAATGTTTCAGAAACTTTTGATCTCTGGGGATTTTCACAAAAAAATCTTTAGCTTTTACTAAAAAAAAAAAAGCTAAATAATAATAATAATAATAATAATAATAATATTATTATTATTATTATTATTATTATTATTATTATTATTGTTAGTAGTAGTAGTAGTGGTAGTAGTATTGTTGTTGTTGTTGTTGTTGCCATTGTTAATATTAATAATAATAATAATAATAATAATTCTTCCTTCTGCTGGCTGTGTGCATGGACTTTGCAGTCTCCCTGTGCTTTGTCTCCCTGTGCTTTAAATAATAGACAAATCAGCCCTGGGAAAAGGCTTTCAGCTGTCTGCTTTTCCACCTCATCTTTCTCATTTTCTTTCTTTATCTCTCTCCATCCCTGCTGTTAAGGTTATTCTTCACTTGATCACACAAGGTCATGACTTAATATTTTTGCTTTTTTTTCTCTCTCCAGCACATCTGTTCAACTGTCAGTATCAATCATAAGCCAGTTATCAGCAACTTTCTTTTGGGGACTCTCTAGTAAAGTCTCTGTCTCCCCTCTGAATACTGTGTACTTTTTAAATACTGAATAAATAATTTTTCAGAACTGCTTTGATGTACAGTATAAGTATGTGCATGTCGGCTGTAATTGTTTTTTATCATACCTGCTATACAGTATGTAATATTCTTAAGATACACAAGACAGTAAAATTGTCACGGTGGCTAGTGTATTTGATTACTTTTTTGCTCACCACAATTTTGCATTTGAGATATTCGCAAATGTCAGTAGTTTGCATTTGATCTTTTAAAATTAGTGAGAGACTGATTAAGATTAGGCATTAATATCAGAGCTGATATGGAGTGAGATATTACATTATGATTGGAACAGTTTGACATTTCTGACAAAATCTCATGAGTTATTTTTGCCATGTTGTGAATGCCTTTGATTTTAACTAGTAAAACAAAGATCCTGCTGGAGGTAGCACACTTGTTTTTAAATGCATAATGTAGGAATCTACACCCACTCCTCATTTTTTAGCTGGAACATCTCTTTACCTGCCAATTCACGCAATGATTAAATTAACCAATCTTTTATTTAATCATTAAAATCATGCAGATACAGGTAAAAAGTTTCAGTTAATATTCACATTGAACATCAGGAAAACATCACCTTATCTTCAGCTGCCCACTTTTAATTAGTCTATACCCAATGTAGCCCCAATTTAAAGCCGCCTCAACTTACATGTAAAGCCGCCTAACCATAACCCTAGGTAATAGTGTTTTTATAAAAGCATGTAATTTCACCTCAATGAAGGTACATTGCTAGCTCAACTTTTTACTCAACTCAAGATTTTTTTAGTTTATTTAGTCTGTGTCTTCAAAGTTTTCAAGTACTTAAGGTTACCTGTTGTCACAACAAATTCCACTGTTGGGCCATCAATACGATATTAATTCATACAACATTCATCTAGGTGGAGTTTTTACAGTGTGGATGATAGGATTGGAAAACCACTCCTGGTGGTCTTTTGCTGTTGCTACCCATCAGGCTCATGATTTAACATGTTGTGCAATCTAAAATATTTTTATGCACAAAGCAGTTGTAAAGTGTGATTAGGTTAAATGCATAAGATGTCAAGAACTTATCTGAGTAGACCAGAAGACTTAGCTTTAGCGGTTAGCCCTTTGTAGCGTGGATGGTCAATCCAAACTCGGAGTAACACAAGTAGGAAAGAAACGACATGATTTGTTTTAAGGACTCTCACAAATGGGGAGCAAGGGATAAACACAATTTAACCCGCGTCCTATAAACACACACTCAATCTGAAAGCAAACCCAAGAAAGTGAGTACTCACGATTCGGCGAAAAGGGCAAACCGACATGGGCGAACTCAATGACTGAGCAATGTGCCGTAGTTTGTTTACTCCTCTTATAATTCCTGGTTCACGACCGCATTACTTCCGGGTCCTAGTGCCGGTCGCGGACAGAGTGTGCATGACAGTACCCCCCTGTCCAGGACCGGCTCTGGACGGTCCTGGGGTGGATTATACCTGGTGACGGTAGTCCCGAATAAGCTCGGGGTCGAGGATGAAGCGTGCTGGAATCCAAGATTGCTCCTCGGGGCCGAAGCCTTCCCAATCAACCAGGTACTGAGTGCCTCTGCCCCGAGGCGCGAGTCGAGGATCCGTCGCAGGGCGTAGGCGGAGGAGGAGGGGGGTGTGGGTGGAACCATAGGTGAAGTGATGAAGGGTTTTAGTTGCGATCTGTGGAACACTGGGTGGATCCGGAGCGCCGCACGCAGCTGGAGCCGGTGGGTGACAGGGTTAATTTGTAGATTGATGCGGTATGGGTCGATGAACCTTGGTGAAAGCTTCCGGGATTCGGTGTGTAGATGTAGGTTTTTTGTAGATAACCATACCTTGCCGCGCATGATCCGCTGGGTTCACCACGGAAGGCTCAGTCATTCTGTCAAGAACTAACCCGAGTAGACCAGAAGATGTAGCTTTAGCGGTTAGCCTTTTGTAACGTGGATGGTAAACCCAAACGCGGAGTAACATGAGTAGGCAAGATAACCACGCGATTTGTTTTAAGGACGCTCACAAATGGGGAGCAAGGGATAAACACAATTTAACCCGCATCCTATAAATTCAATTCAATTCAATTCACTTTTATTTGTATAGCGCTTTTAACAATTGACATTGTCTCAAAACAGCTTTACACAATCAAAAGAATTATTTAAGTTTGTATGGAATGTGAATGTGTATGAATCAAAAATGTTCAGATAGTCCCTGGTGAGCAAGCCCGAGGGCGACAGTGGCAAGGAAAAACTCCCTGAGATGGTAATAGGAAGAAACCTTGAGAGGAACCAGACTCAACAGGGAAACCCATCCTCATCTGGGTGAAACAGATAGCAGGAAATTATCTGCATTTATACAGTGTTAGGTGTTAGGTTCAGCTATAATAGTTTATGTTAATTGATGTTAAAATGGAGTCCAGTAGTTATTGGAGACTCAGATAGACTTGTAGAAAGTTCCAGTCCTGAACTATCGAATTGTCAAGTCCTCAGAGAAACACACTCTCAATCTGAAAGCAAACCCCAGAAAGAGAGTACTCACAATTCGGCGAAAAGATCCGAGGCGACATGGGCGAACTCAATGACTGAGCGATGTGCCGTGGTTTGTTTACTCCTCTTATACTTCCTGGTTCACAACCGCATTACTTCCGGGTCCTAGTGCCGGTCGTGGACCGAGTGTGCATGACATAAGATCTGTCTGCTTAAATCATTATAGTTTTCTCTAATTATTATCTCATTGGATGTTTTTGTTTTTCCATCTGTGCAAACTTTGGAGATTGAAATTCTGGGATCTTTGTAGATTTAACAGTCATTTCTGAAGAAAAAAAAACTGGCCATCCGTCACCAACGACCATGCTAAGTCTCTAAGATCACATCTTTTCCCCATTTTATTGTGAAAATTAGCTAAAGCCGTTGACGTGTATCTGCATAGATTTTTTGTACAGTAATGCGCTGCTGCCTCACTACTGCCTGATTGAATGATTGAACAGTCACTTCCTCCGTACGAGGACGCTGAGAAGCTGCTTTTTTCCGAGCTCCACCATACTGACCAACTTTTAAACTTTTTCGTCCCCTTACGAAGAGTGTACATAAAACGGATAAGTATCTTATAATATATTTACTCGAAACGCGTGTTATATCGTTAAGTTTTAATTGTTTTGCAGCACACCGCTTTTAGCCGGCATTAGCATCGCTAATTAGCATTAGCATCGCTAGCCCAGCTATCACGTTTGTTTGTTTGTTTGTAAAGCTTGTTTTCGCTTCCTCACACCGATTATTTTCCGTGTTTAGACACCATGTCGGTTGTGATTCTGCCTCTGAGTGCAGGTGAGGAGACATTGGAGCTGCACTCGGTGGATTTGGAGGTGGAGGCCGTGGAGAAGCTGATCCGTGAGCTACAGGTGAAGCTGGCCCGGTTACAGCAGCGGAAAGCCACGCTGGAATCGACGCAGACCGACGCTCACCTGTCCCAGGTAAATTCTCGGCGTGAGAATTCTCCTACAACCTCAACCCCGCGTGTTTCTCTGCCCAGGTCCAACACACCAAGGACGCAGCCCGCCCAGTGTTCCTACACCCCGGCGCCGGGATACCACGGACCCTGGATACAGGAGCGGCGGAAGAAGCACGCCAAGCCCCGGGCGAGGACCTCTCCCCCTCCACCACCACCACCCGTCTTCGACATCTCGACCCAAAACCGCTTCGCTCCTCTCTGCGAGACGGCACAAGACGTCCTGGTCATCGGAGACTCCATCGTTCGTCACGTGCGTGCTACCACGGCTAAAGGTAAGGTGCACACACGCTGTTTACCTGGTGCACGTGTTCTTGATGTTGCTGCACAGGTGCCTGCTGCCCTGAGGAGGAACATTGGAGCTGTGGTTCTTCATGCCGGCACGAACGACACCAGGCTGAGGCAGACGGAGATCCTAAAGAAGGACTTCAGGAGCCTGGTCGAGAAGGTCCGCAGCACATCACCCACGACAAGGATCATCGTATCTGAACCGCTTCCCACATTTCAGCGAGGAATCGAGAAGTTCAGTAGATTATTTGCTTTTAATGAATGGTTACAATCTTGGTGTCAACAACAGAAATTACGCTTTGTTGATAACTGGAATGTTTTCTGGGAGCGTCCTAGGCTCTATCACACCGATGGCCTACACCCTAGCAGAGCTGGAGCAGCGGTCCTCTCTGACAACATCTCCAGAACACTACGAACCATCTGACTGGCGGTAAGTCATACTGTAGATTCCAAACATATTAGACACATCACAACTCACCGTAGTGATAGACGAACACACATAGCTTGTCCTATAGAAACTGTGTCTGTTCCCCGAATACTGAGAAAAAAGAATAAATTTGTTAAATTTGCCCGAAACAATCTGATAACCATAAAACCAGAAAAAGGCAAAATAAGTAGTCAAAATCCACCTCTAAAGTTTGGACTACTCAACATTAGATCCCTTGCGCCTAAAGCACTTATTGTTAATGAAATTATCTCAGATTATTGCCTTGACGCACTCTGTCTCACTGAAACCTGGCTTAAACCAAATGAATATTTTGGTCTGAATGAGTCTACTCCGTCAGGATATTTCTATAAGCACGAGCCCCGTCTAATTGGTCGCGGTGGTGGTGTCGCCACTATCTACAATGATGTACTCACTGTTACCCAGAAAATAAGGCCCAGGTTTAATTCATTTGAAGTGCTTATCATTAATGTTGCACTAAATGAAATACGTAATAAACCCTTGCTATATTTTACCCTGGCCACCGTGTACAGACCCCCGGGGCCATATGGCAATTTTCTTAAAGAATTTGGACATCTGCTATCAGACCTATTGGTTAACTCTGACAAAGTATTGATAGTAGGAGACTTTAACATTCATGTAGATGATGCTAACGACGCTTTAGCACTCACATTTATGGATTTACTAAATTCCTTTGGGGTTAAGCAAACCGTAACCTCGAGCGAAAATGGAGGAAAACTAAATTAGAAGTCTTTCGAATTGCATATAAAGACAGTATGTGCAGCTATAGACAGGCTCTAAAAACTGCTAGGACCGAGCATCTTAGCCAACTGATAGCAAGAAACCAAAACAATCCCAGGTTCTTATTTAGTACAGTGGCTCGCCTAACAAAACCTAAGATGCCCGCTGAGAGTATCCCATCACAGTTTAGAAGTGAAGACTTTATGGACTTCTTTAATGAAAAAATCAATAATATCAGGAAGAAAATAATGGAGGTTCAACCTCTAATAGTATCTCACGATCCAGTTCAGCCTATAGCTTCACATTTAGATTTTCACTGTTTTACAGGTATAGGACAGGAAGAGCTGTATAAACTCATCACCTCGGCTAAATCAACAACGTGCCTGTTAGACCCAATCCCAACCAGATTTTTAAAAGAAGTGATGCTTACGGTTGGAGAGCCACTCCTAAACATTATTAATTCTTCATTACATCTAGGTCACGTCCCTAAACCTTTCAAGTTAGCAGTTATTAAGCCGCTTCTTAAAAAATCTAATTTGGACGCGAATGAAATAAAAAATTACAGACCGATTTCAAACCTCCCGTTCATATCAAAAATACTAGAAAAAGTAGTATCAGCTCAAATTTGCACATTCTTGCAGGATAACAACATCCTTGAAGAATTTCAGTCAGGTTTCAGGCCCCATCATAGCACAGAAACTGCACTAGTTAAGATTACAAATGACTTGTTTTTAGCTTCAGACCAAGGCTGCATCTCACTGCTAGTCCTGCTTGATCTTAGTGCTGCATTCGACACTATAGATCATAATATTCTCATAGATCGCTTACAAAATTATATAGGTATTCAGGGACAGGCATTAAAATGGTTTAGATCTTACCTGTCTGATCGCTACCATTTTGTAGATCTAAATGGAGAACCGTCTGGTATAATGCCAGTGAAATATGGGGTCCCACAAGGGTCAGTTTTAGGACCTCTGTTGTTCTCAATATACATGCTTCCCTTGGGTAACATCATTAGAAGACATGGGATTAGTTTCCATTGTTATGCTGATGATACCCAATTATATATCTCAACTAAACCAGACGAAATACCTAAGCTGTCTAGATTAACTGAGTGTGTCCAGGACATAAAAGATTGGATGACCAATAACTTTCTTTTATTAAATTCAGATAAGACAGAGATATTACTTATTGGCCCAAAAACCAGCACACAACAGCTTTCAAAATTCAGCTTGCGCTTAGAAGGATGTACTGTTATTACCAGCTCAGCAGTAAAAGATCTGGGAGTAATATTAGACAGTAACTTGTCTTTTGAAAATCACATTTCAAATATCACAAAAACAGCCTTTTTCCATCTTCGAAATATTGCTAAACTTAGGAACATCTTATCCGTATCTGATGCAGAAAAACTAGTTCATGCATTCATGACCTCCAGACTGGACTATTGTAATGCATTACTAGGTGGTTGTCCTGCATCCTCAATAAACAAGCTTCAGTTAATCCAAAATGCAGCTGCCAGGGTTCTCACTAGATCCAGAAAATATGATCATATAACCCCAATATTATCATCCCTGCACTGGCTACCTGTTCAGTTTAGAATAAATTACAAAATAGTATTACTTACATACAAGGCCTTAAATGGTTTAGCTCCCACATACCTAACCAGTCTTCTGATACGCTACAATCCACCACGCGCCTTAAGATCACAAAACTCCGGACTTCTGGTAGTTCCCAGAATTTCAAAATCTACAAAAGGGGGTAGGGCTTTTTCATATTTAGCTCCAAAGCTTTGGAATAGCCTTCCAGACAGTGTTCGGGGAGCAGACACGGTTTCTCAGTTCAAAAGTAGACTCAAGACGCATCTTTTTAATCTGGCATACACATAACTCATCCCAGTACTCATACTCCAGTACACCTATACCGAATGGCAACTACGCTAATTCTCCCCATCTGTTCTGTATTTCTCTACCCATCCCGAGGCATCGGGAGATTTTGCCAGCTTCAGTAGACAAAGGCCGACCCTGCGAGGTTCCTGAGGCATCCAGAGAAGGACCAGCTCCAGCTGGATTCAGCTTTATGATGGTTGGAGCTACACATGCTGCTCCTGTGCTTCCAGTGATCCAGACCTCATCTGCCCTCTGCACCTACTGACTCGTCCCTATGCTGAACTGGTCTTCCTGTCAATTTAAATAATTTCTGTCATATTGAATTTTCACCTGCACAACACACAAGATGTTATATCATTTCTATCTGTTATCGCCCAAATGAGGATGGGTTCCCTGTTGAGTCTGGTTCCTCTCAAGGTTTCTTCCTATTGCCATCTCAGGGAGTTTTTCCTTGCCACCGTCGCCGTCACCCTTGGCTTGCTCATCAGAGAAATTTCATTCATTCGTCTCATTATTATCTGCACATTTTTCTCACACATCCACACTTCCAATTATTTTCTTTTCTATAATTCTTATTATTATTTGTTTTTATTTATTTATTTTCTATTATAATTTTATTTATTTATTTATTATTTTATATATAATTATTCTATATATAGTTTTTTTTTTTTTTTTTGTTAAATTTCTTTAATTTTTGTGAAGCTGCTTTGAGACAATGACCATTGTTAAAAGCGCTATATAAATAAAATTGAATTGAATTGAATTGAATTGAACAGAGTTTCTATTGGCCAACAAGTGTACATGAAATTAGAAAAAATGTTTTGTAATTTTAAAGAGTCCAGAAGAGTTCATGCTTGAAACAACAATGAATCTTTAAACTTTTAGAAGAAATAATTGGGGGGAAAATCAGTAATTGATTTTGAACTTTACTGCTATTGCATTGTTTAGATATCAATGTAACTGTAGATGCGGACATATTATTTCACTAGTTTTGACGCGTATCTTTAATTTGAAGTTTCGTTCACACAACAGAAGTCTGATGATCTCTTTTTCTCTTGTAGTTTATTTTATCAGCATCAAAGAATCAACACTTCATACAGTCGTCTTGAGTAAATCCACTGTGGTTACAACACCTGTTGCTGTATCTTATAAATTCCTTGAATTACGATTAGCTTACGTATATAACAACACTTTTGTTGTATATATCTGCTTACGGGTAGCTTACGGTCTAAAGCTTGTGTTTCCGTAGACTTACGCATCTAGATTGAAGCTTTCTATCATGCGATAGTCATACAAATACATGTCATAGTGGAATGACATCACAGACCAACTTACGATTGTCAAAATGGATGCTTAACTAACAAATTTAAAGCTTATGGCTTATGTAATAAACTTAATGCTTAATGCTTTACTAATGAATAGAATAAGGTAAATAACATGAAATAAAACAAATAAACACAACAACAAATTCATAACAAGTACGATATGGCTCTTACAATAACTACAGTAGATAATTTTGCAAACGGAATCACTCTCAGAAAAATGATTATCAGGAGAAAGGAGGACAAGAGGCAAAATGTCAGTCTTTTAGAAATCTAAAATTAGCTGTGCAACTACTTGCATTTGACCTGAACTGTGCAACTACTTGCATTTGACATGAAAACCTTTGTTCAGTTACTTATCTACTTCTTTGATATTATTCTGTGTAATGTAAGATTCATAAAGTGGCCTGGCACCTGGAGTAATAAGGTGAACTGGTCTGATTCTCCGGTAATTATTACTTGAATCTAGGAGCAGTGGCGTTGCACCGGGGCACTTTCATCCTTAGACTGAGCACTGTTTGATCTTAGCCTCCAGGCAGTTTTTAAGGACTACAAGGGACAGCAGGAGCCCTGTCATTAGTCTCAGCACTTTTATCTGCTTCAAAGCTACTGACTAGTCAATGCCATAAATCATAATGAAAATAAATGCCTGCTGCTTACCATTTTATATAGTAGAGACAGTTGAAAAGTTCTAATCAATGACATTACATTATTAATTAAATTACATATATCAATTACAAATATTAGTATAATACAGTATATTACAATTTGTATATTACTAAAGTTATATACTACAGATCTAGTTTTTTTTTATTATATTTTATTGTTTTTAACAACACCAAAAAATATCATATACAGTAGGGAAAAGGGGAAAAAATGGGAGAAAAAAAGGTCATATAAGTTTTAAATTTTGCTCATGCAAAGACATTGAAGATTATTTATGAAAAACCTACTCACATATAGCCATTAATCATCATTGAATGACTGGCCCATTTCCTTTCCCCAATCTCTCAGAGGATTTAAAGGTGAACAGGTTTCTGATAAAAGGGAACTATACAGATATCTGACCCTTCAATGCGAGAAGGAGACAATTCTCAATGTCAGACATTTCCCAGCAGATTTTCACCTGTCTCATTTCAGATTAAGTAAAATGACATAGCTGGAGGAATTTGAGGGGAAAAAATCTGTTTTTTCCCTGTTTTTTCCCCTCAAAAAAAGGAATTTGAAAGTCAATTCTAAGTGTCTCAAAAGATTTGAGAACGTTATCTGTAAATAAACTGGCTAAATTAGAAATACCCTTTTCTGCCCAGGTCCGAAGGCCAATACTGGATAACAAAGCAGGTAAATCATCGTTCAAGGTGATTGGGGATGGCATGGTCAAAACAGACTGAAATGTTTTCTGACATCTTCCCAAGCCAAAAGAGTGTTAAATAACAAAGGAATTTCAAACACTGGTCGGTATATATACTATACTGGTGTAGAACAACCACTCCCAAAAATTATTAATGAATGGAAGAGATGTTAGTGTTCTCAGAGCACATGCAAAGGATTCCATATTACATCTAGTTTCAAGGATTTTTTTTTGCAGGGTGATTCATATTTGCCTTGCGTTTGATTTAAATGTATTTCCCCAGAAATGTTTCTGAAAATGAGCACAATGTTTTGTGTTATTTAAAAGAAATATTTGTGTTTAGTCACATGGATGTCATGTCTACTGGGAGTTTAAAGGACGCAAAGAATGCAGGTTTTCAGGTGAAAAGGCACACACAGTTTATTTGGTTGTCTTATTCAGTCTTTTCTTTGAAAATTATCAAAATGTAAATAAAAACAGGCAAAACAAAGCTCCAACTCAGGACTTGCTTCTCGTGGCTCTTCTCCCGTGATCTGGCACGTATACACATACATACACATAAGCAAGTGATTTCAAATGAAATAACTACAGTCTCTTCCTTGCATGAAAGACGCGTCCCGTGTTCTTAGTTTTGGTTTAGACAGCAAGCACCGGTTTCGCCGGCCTTACCCCGACCAAGGAGACTAAGATCAGTTCTGGAGAAGAGAACAAGGAGACAGGCTTGAGGAGCAGTCGTAAAGTGGTGACAAACAGTGAACGGACAATAGCTCTACGGGTTCGACTGGCTTTTATAGCGACACACAGGGAATGACACAGGTGCACATTATTAGTGATGGGGAGACATACCTACGTAGACACACTAGGGGGAGACAAGGTTGCGGCTCAGTAATCCGACGACCCAGACCTTATCTCCCTGGTTCGTGGTGGTAGAGGTGTTACAGTACCCCCCCCTTCAGAACCGACCTCCTGAAGCAGGCGAGGGCGACCCCGACGTCGAGGCTCGCGAACTGACTGGATTGGCCGTCGAGCGGGGCGTCCCGGAGGGCGGGGAACGGGGCGATCCGGCCTCTCGTGATGAAAGGCGGTGATGAGTTGTGGACTCAGGATGTCTCGGGCCGGGACCCAGCTCCTCTCCTCTGGGCCGTAACCCTCCCATTCTACTAGATATTGGAGAGCCCCTCCTCTCCTCCGTGAATCGAGTAATTTGGTTACCTTAAACGCTGGGGTGCCCTCTATTTCCACAGCTCCAGGGAGAGAGGATTCTGTAGTGCCCTCGTCGAGGGGTCCCCGAATGACTGGCCTGAGTAGGGAAACATGAAACACAGGGTGAATTCGCATGTGAGAAGGTAGTTTAAGGTTAAATGATACGGAATTAACTTGTGACCGATGTATTTTGGGGACAGTTTTTGACAGGGAAGGTGTAGGTGTAGGTCCCGGGTCGAGAGCCATACTCGATCGCCTACCTGGAGCGGAGGACTTTCCTTCGCCTATCGGCATATTTCTTGAAATGGGAGACTGCTCGGGAGATTTGCGCATGCGCATCTTCCCATACTTTTTCCGCATCATGAAACCACTGATCCACCACTGGAACTTCGGTGGGAGTGGCATCCCAAGGACAGAGCGGAGGTTGATAACCCAAGTTACATTGAAATGGCGTCAGGCCGGTTGCAGAGTGTACTATCGAATTCTGGGCATATTCTGCCCATAGTAACCAGTTGGCCCACTCGTGTTGTCTGCTACTACAATATGCCCGAAGATATTTCCCGAGTTCTTGGACAGTCCGCTCTGCCTGGCCATTAGACTCGGGGTGATAAACTGACGTTAGGCTCACGGTGGTCCCCAATTTCTGGAAGAACGCTTTCCAGACATTAGCGATAAATTGAGGGCCACGATCGGAAACAATATCTTCAGGTATGCCATAGTAACGGAACACAAATTAAAAAATGGCTTTGGCCACTTGCAGTGCTGACGGGAGGGAGGCAAATGGGATAAACCGGCACGCCTTCGAGAACCGATCTATTACTTCCAATATAGTGGTGTACCCTTTTGACACCGGCAGATCCGTGACAACGTCTACAGCGAGGTGTGACCACGGTCGATTTGGTGTCGGTAGGGGCATTAATTTACCAACAGGGAGGCTACATGGGTTTTTTGTAGTAGCGCACACTTTGCAAGATAAAACAACTGCCTTTACAGTTTCCCTCATCCCTGGCCACCAATATTTTTGCTCAATCGTTTTAAAGGTGCGGGTCACCCCGGGATGCCCCGATGAGGCATTCGTATGAGCTGCCATAATTAATTGCTGGTGTAAGGTCTCGGGAACATAGATTTTCGTAGGGGGACACTCGGGGGGTACCTGATGGTCCCACCGAGTGATCTCCGTGTCTATTTCCCATGTTATGGGAGCGACGATAATCGGTGCTGGGAGAATGGTTTCAGGATGCATCACCGGGGTGGGGGTTGGATAATACCTGGAGAGCGCATCAGCTTTCTTGTTTTTTGAGCCTGGCCGATAGGTAATTTGGAAATGGAAACGAGTAAAGAACAGCCCCCATCAGGCTTGTCTAGTGTTTAACCTTTTAGCTTGTTGGATGAACTCTAAGTTTTTGTGATCAGTCAAAACTATGAAGGGGTGTTTGGCTCCCTCGAGCCAGTGCCGCCACTCCTCTAACGCCGTTTTGACTGCCAGCCGTTCCCGATTACCGATATCGTAATTCTGTTCAGCAGGTGTCAGAAAAGAACGCGCAAGGGTGAAGTTTCCCAGGTTGGCCCTGGCATTGTGATAGCACCGCCCCGATCACCATCTCCGAAGCGTCTACTTCTACAATAAACGGTCTCTCAGGGTCAGGAAACCGTAAAATGGGTGCTGGAGTGAAGGCCGATTTATGTTTTGGGAAAGCTTTCTCCGCCTCGGCCGAGAATGCTTTCAGTTTATTAGGTTTACTCTTAAGCAGGGAGGTGAGGGGTGCTGCCACCGAACTAAAGTTCCAAATAAACCGCCTATAAAAATTGGCAAAACCCAGGAAACTTTGTAGCGCCTTTACAGATTTTGGTACCGGCCATTGAGTTACCGCCTCCACCTTGGATTTCTCCATCTCATCCCCCAATGGTCCTATGCGATAGCCGAGAAATGCTATCTCCGATTTGTGGAACTCACATTTCTCTGCCTTCGCATAGAGCCCGTGTGCGCGCAGGCAGCAAAGGACGGCGGTTATATGCCTGACGTGCTCGGAAAATGACCTTGAGTATATCAGAATTTCATCTAAATATACTACGACACAACGGTTAAACAGATCCCGTAACACGTCATTCATAAACCCCTGAAACAACGCAGGTGCTTTTACCAGCCCATAGGGTATAACATTATACTGATAGTGTCCCGATGAGGTGCTAAATGCTGTCTTCCACTCGTCTCCCTCGCGCACACGAACGAGGTTGTAAGCGCTGCGGAGATCGAGTTTAGTAAATATGGAGGCACCACGGAGTTGGTCGATAGCGGCTGGTACCAATGGCAGTGGGTGCTTATACTTTATTGTCACTGCATTGAGCCCTCTGAAATCTATGCAGGGTCTTAAGCCTCCGCCTTTTTTTTCAATAAAAAAGAAACCTGCTGAAGCGGGAGACGTGGACCTGCTGATGAGCCCCTGACTGAGAGCCTCTCCCACGTATTCCTCCATTGCCTGGGTCTCATCCCGGGACAGCGGATAAATGCGAGAAAAAGGCGGTGTTTTCCCGGGCAGGAGCTCAATCGCACAGTCCCACGGGCGATGTGGAGGAAGTCGCGCTGCTTCCCTAATACTAAACACATCTTGAAAACACGCATACTCTAGTGGCACACTCATGGACAGTTTCTCACGCGGGCTTTCAATAGTAGTGGCTTGGACCGCCAACGTTAGGTGTTTACATGTTTTCGTGCATCTCGGAGACCAAGAGTGGATGCTACTTTTCGCCCAATCAAAATTAGGATTGTGAAAGCTTAGCCAGGGGAGGCCAAGCACAACGGAATGGTCCAACTGAGGGAGTACAAAAAATTTTATCTCCTCAGAATGGCCGGGAAAAGTTAATCGTAGGGGCACTGAGATTACTTTAAGTGGTGACTGATTAAGAACGTGGCCATCCAGAGCCTTTATAGATATCGGGGATGGAAGCTTCGACACTGGAGCTTGTAGTGCGGAAAGGATAGATGGTGATACGAAGTTGCCAGCCGACCCGGAATCTACTAGGGGAAAGACAGAAACAGTGTTATTCTTAAAAGAAAGGTGTGCAGGCAAACAAAAAGGTGAGTTCTGGTGCGTGGAGGTGTGCGTTCCGTTACTTTAAGCAACGGGCATGAGCTGACTCGGTGCCTCTCGCCTCGACAGTACAAACAGAGACCAGCTGACATTCTTCGGGTTCTTTCGGCCTCGGTGAGGTGGGAGGAGCCCATATCCATGGGTTAGGTGGAGGTTGCTTCGCGCTCAGAGGGTGGTAGCTGAGGAGGGCTGGATCGACGGCGAGGTTCCAGACGTTTGCCAGGGCGCTGAGTAGGATGCCGTTGCTGGTTACGCAGGTGTTGATCTAGCTTAATCGTGAGTGCGCTGCACTCTTCCAGCGAGAATTCTGCGGATTGAGCCTATCTCTGAACCGAGCCAGCAGGCTCTTCTCGCACCACCCGCTTTCTGCTGCCAGAACCTGAAAGTTGACAGCATACTCTGCTACTGGTGCGTTTCCTTGCCTTTCCCTCAACAGCTGCTGTTCTCCGGTTTTCCCCTGGTCTGGGTGATCAAAAACAGCGCGCAGGGCCTCCACGTACCGGGAGTACCGGGTGATGGTGGCGCCTCCAGAGCTCCACACGGCCGTCGCCCAATCGAGAGCTTTTCCGGTGAGATGCTGCGTGATAAAGCTCACTTTCTGCGTGTCCGTCATGTTCGGAAACTCTGTGAAGTAGAGTTCGCAAGTGAGCAGAAATCATCGGCAACCCTCTGGATCCCCTCCATACCTTTCTGGAGCGCCGGGTGGTGAAACTCCGGCAGGTGGTATCTTGGAAGCGGCGAGTTGGCTCACGCTGCAGGCGAGATCGTGGACGGCTCTCGCTAGGCTGCCAATCTCTCGCTGCTGATCTCTCAGGTAGCTGTGGAGGCGGGGGTTTTCAAGATTCAAGATTCAAGATTCTTTATTTGTCACATGCATAGTTATACAAGTACAACACGCAGTGAAATGTATCCTGAACCGCTCCTATTTTGTGCAAATAACAAGAAACAAAAGAAATAATCTATAAATAGAAATTGAAATTGGGAAAAAAAAGAAAAAAAAGGGGGGGTGCAAATGTAAACATAATAATAAAGTGTGTATATGAGCAGGATAAAATGTTAGTGCAAGTAATGCTTACAGTCCAGACTAAAGTGCAGTGTGCAGTGTGGAATGTCAGCACAGCAGTGTGTGGGTGAACTGATAATAGTCCTGTGAACGGGAGAGTGGCACATCCTGGTTGAGGGGTCTAATCGCCTGTGGATAAAAACTCCTCCTGAGTCTCTCCGTTTTGGCCATAATGACCCGGAACCTTCTGCCTGAATGGAGAAGTTTGAACAGTCTGTTATTGGGGTGCGACAAGTCTTCAATGATTCGAGCTGCCCTGGTTTTACATCTCCTGGTGTAGATGTCCTGCATGGAGGGGAGAGTTAACCTGCAGCAGCGTTCAGCTGCCCGGATCACTCTCTGGAGGGCTTTCCTGTCCTGTACACAGCTATTCCCAAACCAGGATGAAATGTTCTGTGTGAGGATGCTCTCAACAGCACCCGAGTAGAAAGTCTTAAGGACAGCAGGGGAAACCCCAAACTTCCTCAACTGCCTCAGGTGGTACAGACGCTGCTTTTCCCTTTTTGTCTGAGCACAGATATGCTCAGTCCAAGTCAGATCCTCGGAGATGTGGACGCCCAAGTACTTGAAGCTGCTCACTCTCTCCACTGGAGCTCCATTGATGATGAGGGGTTTGTGGTCCAGTTGTCCCCTTCTGAAGTCCACCACCAGCTCCTTCGTCTTACTGACGTTCAGTCGGAGGCAGTTTTCTTCACACCATAGTGCCAGGTTCTCCACTTCATCTATGTAGGCCAACTCATCGTTGTTGGAGATGAAGCCCAGCACCACCGTATCGTCAGCAAACTTAACGATGGTGTTGGAGTCGAACATGGCCACACAGTCTGAAGTGTAAAGGGAGTATAGCAGTGGAGAGAGAACACATCCCTGTGGAGCACCTGTGTTGATGGTGATGCTGCTGGAGAAGCACTTGCCCACTCTCACCACTTGAGATCTGTCCGAGAGGAAGTCCAACACCCAGGCACACAAGCGTTTGTTAAGTCCTAGATCTCTCAGCTTTGTGAACAGTCTGTTAGGCACTATTGTGTTGAAAGCAGAGCTGTAATCTATAAACAGCAATCTCACATAGTTACCTTGCTTCTTGTCCACGTGGCTGAGAGTGGTGTGCAGAACATGGGAGATGGCATCCTCTGTGGATCTGTTGGGGCGGTAGGCGAACTGAAGTGGATCTATGGAGCTGGGGATGGGGGAGGAGATGATGTTTTTTAGCAGACCCTCAAAAACCTTCATGACCATTGATGTCAGTGCAACAGGCCGGTAGTCATTCAGGCATGAGGGTTTGTTGGTCTTGGGCACGGGGACAGTGGTGGATCTCTTGAAACACGCCGGGACCACAGACTTCGCCAGGGACTCATTAAAGATACAGGTGAACACACCTGACAGCTGGTCAGCGCAGCAGCGCAGCAGGCGCCCAGAGATGCCATCTGGACCTGCCGCTTTCCTGGTGTTCACCCTCCTCAGCGCCGTGCGAACATCGTGCTCTGCGATGCTGATGACGCAATCCTCGCTGATGATGTCATCATTCTCAGTCACCAGGCTGCTAGCATTAGCCGCCTGGCTAACCTCGAACCGGGCGAAGAATGCGTTCAACTCGTTGGCGAATACAGAGTCGGCTGCGATCGTCGTGGTGTCTTTGGCAACCTTGTAGTCCGTGATTGTGCGGAATCCGTGCCACATGCGGCATGTGTCACCCTGATGGAAGTGTGATTCAGTTCGCTGTCGGAACCATCCCTTAGCTTCCCTCACCGGGTTTTCTTCAGGCAGGGGTACTCCTGCTGCGTCCATGAAGGTCCGCTCATCTGTCATGTCTACTGGGAGATTAAAGGACGCAAAGAATGCAGGTTTTCAGGTGAAAAGGCACACAGTTTATTTGGTTGTCTTATTCAGTCTTTTCTTTGAAAATGATCAAAATGTAAATAAAAACAGGCAAAACAAAGCTCCAACTCAGGACTTGCTTCTCGTGGCTCTTCTCCTGTGATCTGGCACGTATACACACACATACACATAAGCAAGTGATTTCAAATGAAATAACTACAGTTCCTTGCATGAAGGACGCATCCTGTGTTCTTAGTTTTGGTTTAGACAGCAGGCGCCGGTTTTGCCGGCCTTACCCCAACCAAGGAGACTAAGATCAGTTCTGGAGAAGAGAACAAGGAGACAGGCTTGAGGAGCAGTCGTGCATCAATCAGAAGTGGTGACAAACAGTGAACGGACAATAGCTCTACGGGTTCGACTGGCTTTAATAGCAACACACAGGGAATGACACAGGTGCACATTATTAGTGATGGGGAGACATACCTACGTAGACACACTAGGGGGAGACAAGGTTGCGGCTCAGTAATCCGGTGACCCAGACCTTATCTCCCTGGTTCGTGGTGGTACAGGTGTTACAGGTGTTACAATGGGCCTGTCTTTTATAGGGAATTTGACAACAAATGTTTTAATTCTTTGTGAGGAACATTGAGTACCAAATTGCATTTATTTTTATCTGATAATAAGACACTGAACTGTTTTACCTATGAAAGTTTAAGGGTTTGATGTATTTTCACTAATAACAAAAGAAGAGGAAAAAAGCCTATTTCAGTAAAACATTTGTCCTAATTAATTATACTTAATCTATATAATTTCCATACAAACATATATTAAGTTAATCTAAATACATTAAAAAGTAAATTTAATATGAAGAAATGATGGGTAGATCAAGACTTTAAACAGTATATGTATATGAGAGGAACATTTTTATAATAAGTACTGTAATACTTTTATTTCCTGCTATGAGAACTTTAAGTTATCCATAAGGTCTTAAAGTGCTCCAAAATACCTAAATTAACCTAAATTAAATAATATAAACCTAAATTTGCATCTTTGTGTTTATTGCAAAAAGTCTTTTTTTCTAATATCACTGGTCAGTTGACAGTTCTGGACAGTGTAGTGGTTAGCACTTTAGACTCACACTACCAGAATTGAGGGTTCAATTCCTGCCTCAGGTCTGTGTGTGGCGTGTGCATGTTCTCCATGTGCTTGGTGGGTTTCCTCTGGGTATTCTGGTTTCCTCCCACAGTCCAAATTGGCGTTTCCAAATTACCCATAGTGTATGTATGCCCTGCAATGGATTGGCACCCTGTCCAGGGTGTACCCCCTTCGTGCGTCCTGGGATCTTTGGGGGCTTTACCTAGCCCCAATTCCTATTAGTGCAGTATGCTCACATGTCCTTTAAACTGTTTTTTTTTTTTTTTTTTAATAAATGTAATAAAATAAAAACATTTTTTTGGGGGGGGTTAGTAATATATTGCTTGTTAGCTGTATTGCATTAAATATGAGGACAAAGCTTTTTAAAAAGCTGTAAAAAAAAATAATAATAATAATAATAATAAATTGTGATTGTGATCTCCACAAATCCCACATAGGTCAAAAAAGTCTGATACTTTTTATCACTGTAAAAAGAAGGAAGAAAGAAAACACCAGGTATTATTTGCTTTTTAAAAGGGATAAAATATTCTAGCTTACTCCAAGCTGATTTGTAAATTCAATTCTATGTTAATTCGCTGCAGACTGTAAGGAGACTATGATGAAAATGGAACAAAGAATGAATAAGGTATTTGACTTGCTGCATAAAAACTGTAACACCAAACACTGATTACTACACAAAGACTTTTAAGCATTCAGGACCCCCAAGTAAGTGATTAGCTGGGAGAAATAATAAAATAGATTGTAGCAATGTTGCTTATATTGTATATATAACTATTATATTGTATATTAAACTAATTAATGTGGGATTAAAAACTTTGATGATTGAACAACCCATAATGGCTATGCATCAGAACATACTGTATATTAAATCTATTTATCCTTTAAACAATCCTGTTTGTGTTAATATATATAATTCCATTAATGGTAAAAATCGGAACATTTGCAAATAAAAAATAAACTCTGCAAACCACTGTGCACCTATGAAATTAGAGCTGCCTTGCTTGGCCTCCTGCCTAACTTTTCAGTATCCTGCAAGATATTGAATATGATGATGAAATTATCTTCATTGCCACTGTTTTTCCTGGTTATTCAGTGAAAACTGAGTCACTGATCCCTCCAGGCAGATGTTTTAGGAATTAAATGTACGGTTGTCTTGATATTCATCAGTACACTGAGCTCCACAGTTGTTCATGTTTGCATAATTAAGAAATTAAACCTGGGAGCTGTGGCCTGTTTTTCAGATGACATTTATCACAGCCACTTGATTAATTTTCAGGCAATCAAGTGTAGCAGCCAACAGCTGTTTAAAGTACAGGAGTCACTTTTTTTTTTTTTTTTTTTGGTCAAAAGTACACAGTGCCAAGAAAGTTTGTGTTAATTAATATTCACATTGCATTGAAGTATGTTAATGGATTAATATTTTTATATAAAATGTTAATAATATATGGATACTGGATTGAGATTCATTTTTGGAAAAGTGTAGTGTTAGTAATTAAATAAGACAAAATAAAAAAATATTTCCATACATAATGTACACAAGATCTATATGACTTACATTTCTATACTACATAAATGTGTATTAAGTAGCTAAGCTGTGATACCTGTGAGAAGGTGTGTGTAGCTGCTGTTCCCACTAGAGACCTGGGTAAAGTGACTCCTGTACTGTAAAGGTTTGAGGTGTCACCGTGTCTGGCCATGAGAGACAGCAGGCTGGAACAGGTGCAAGAGGATGACTCCAGGCCTTCGTTCAACTCTCCCCATGATAATTAAGACCAGAGGCTTTGTGCAGCAGTGCCTTGTTAGTCTGGAAGGCTATAAGGGCTCAGTAAGCAAGGATTTAGGCTAAGCGAACCACTAAACATTGCCCTACTCTCTTAAATCACTGTCCTTTTGTCAATTTTCATGGGAAATGGGTTTAGTTGCTGTTTATGCCTCCTGCCTGTCTCTGTTTCTCTGTTTATAAAAAGCACACTCACATGGAGCTTTTTCCAATATGTCACTTTTCTGAGAGGAGCCCCTTGGATTTAAAAGCCAATCATCAGTTCACAGCCTATGTTATCAGTACACCATGAAGTGCCATAAAACACCTCAGGCACAAGTCACATCATGCCATTTATGAAGAAATGAATATATTTAAATTAAAATTGTACAGTTTCAGTATCTATCTATCTATCTATCTATCTATCTATCTATATATCTATCTATCTACCTACCTATCTACCTACCTATATGGAGAGATAGAAAGACAGAGTGGGTGTAGAAAATGATCACTTCCCTTTAAAATAATCACATTTTGCTAAATGTTTTGAAGATTTTGAAGCCTGAAATGAAGACAGAGACAGTTTTTGTTTTATCCAGCTATATTTATTCAGGGCAATTTGTAACATCCATAAAACTTGTCAAAAAAAAAAACTTATATACTCAGCAAAAAAAGAAACGTCCCTTTTTCAGGACTGTGTATTTCAACAATAATGTTGTACAAATCCAAATAACTTTACAGATCTTCATTGTAAAGGGTTTAAACAATGTTTTCCATGCATGTTCAATTAACCAACCGTAGCTCAGTGGTTAAGGCATTGGACTACGGTTCGGAAGATCCCAGGTTCAAACCCCACAACCACCAAGTTGCCACTGTTGGGCCCTTGAGCAAGGCCCTTAACCCTCAACTGCTCAGATGTATAATGAGATATAAATGTAAGTCGCTCTGGATAAGAGCGTCTGCCAAATGCCTAAATGTAAATGTAATGTAAGACAGTTCTAAAAACGCAGGACACTAAAGAGACTTGTCTACCGACTGTGAAAAACACCCAAAGAAAGATGCCCAGGGTCCCTGCTCATCTGCGTGAACGTGCATTAGGCATGCTGCAGGGAGGCATGAAGACTGCTGATGTGGCTAGGGCAATAAATTGCCATGTCCGCACTGTGAGACGCCTAAGACAGCTCATCATCCTCGCAGTGGAAGACCACGTGTAACAACACCTGCACAGGATTGGTACATCCGAATATCACACCTGCGTGACAGGTACAGGATGGCCACAACAACTGCCCGAGTCCTCCATCTCACAGCAAGAACTGACATGACGATGAGATGCACTGCAGTACTTCAAGCAGCTGGTGGCCACACCAGATACTGACTGGTACTTTTGATTTTGAGCCTCCCTTCATTCAGGGACACATTGTGAAACATTTTTAGTTTATGTCTTATGGTGTTGACTCTTTTAGTGTTCATACAAATATTTACAGATTAAGTTTACTGAAAGGAAAAACAGTTGAAAGTCATAGGACGTTTCTTTTTTTGCTGAGTGTATACAGTATACAGTGGTGTGAAAAACTATTTGCCCCCCTCCTGATTTCTTATTCTTTTGCATGTTTGTCACACAAAATGTTTCTGATCATCAAACACATTTAACTATTAGTCAAAGATAACACAAGTAAACACAAAATGCAGTTTTTAAATGAGGGGTTTTATTATTTAGGAAGAAAAAAAATCCAAACCTACATGGCCCTGTGTGAAAAAGTAATTGCCCCCTGAACCTAATAACTGGTTGGGCCACCCTTAGCAGCAATAACTGCAATCAAGCGTTTGCGATAACTTGCAACGAGTCTTTTACAGTGCTCTGGAGGAATTTTGGCCCACTCATCTTTGCAGAATTGTTGTAATTCAGCTTTATTTTAGGGTTTTCTAGCATGAACCGCCTTTTTAAGGTCATGCCACAACATCTCAATAGGATTCAGGTCAGGACTTTGACTAGGCCACTCCAAAGTCTTCATTTTGTTTTTCTTCAGCCATTCAGAGGTGGATTTGCTGGTGTGTTTTGGGTCATTGTCCTACTGCAGCACCCAAGATCGCTTCAGCTTGAGTTGACGAACAGATGGCCGGACATTCTCCTTCAGGATTTTTTGGTAGACAGTAGAATTCATGGTTCCATCTATCACAGCAAGCCTTCCAGGTCCTGAAGCAGCAAAACAACCCCAGACCATCACACTACCACCACCATATTTTACTGTTGGTATGATGTTCTTTTTCTGAAATGCTGTGTTACTTTTACGCCAGATATAACGGGACACGCACCTTCCAAAAAGTTCAACTTTTGTCTCATCGGTCCACAAGGTATTTTCCCAAAAGTCTTGGCAATCATTGAGATGTTTTTTAGCAAAATTGAGACGAGCCTTAATGTTCTTTTTGCTTAAAAGTGGTTTGCGCCTTGGAAATCTGCCATGCAGGCTGTTTTTGCCCAGTCTCTTTATTATGGTGGAGTCGTGGAGTCTTTGGGTAATTTTGGTCGGTGGCCACTCCTGGGAAGGTTCACCACTGTTCCATGTTTTTGCCATTTGTGGATAATGGCTCTCACTGTGGTTCGCTGGAGTCCCAAAGCTTTAGAAATGGCTTTATAACCTTTACCAGACTGCTGATAGATCTCAATTACTTTTGTTCTCATTTGTTCCTGAATTTCTTTGGATCTTGGCATGATGTCTAGCTTTTGAGGTGCTTTTGGTCTACTTCTCTGTGTCAGGTAGCTCCTATTTAAGTGATTTCTTGATTGAAACAGGTGTGGCAGTAATCAGGCCTGGGGGTGACTACAGAAATTTAACTCAGGTGTGATAAACCACAGTTAAGTTATTTTTTAACAAGGGGGGCAATCACTTTTTTACACAGGGCCATGTAGATTTGGAGGTTTTTTCCTTCCTTAATAGCATAAACCTTCATTTAAAAACTGCATTTTGTGTTCAATTATGTTATCTTTGACTAATAGTTAACAGTTTTTGATGAGCAGAAACATTTAAGTGTGACAAACATGCAAAAGAATAAGAAATCAGGAAGGGGGCAAATAGTTTTTCACACCACTGTATATATATATTATAAAGTGATCTAAAATTTTTGAACAGTATATACACACTACTGTTCAAAAGTTTTAGATCACTTTCTAACTCCATGATCGTTCCTGATTTTTATTTCTTTCTACACTGTAAAGGAATGCTGAAGGCGTCCAAAAAATTAACAGTTTAACACTTGATATTGAGATGTGTCTGCTACTTCTGCTCTGTAAAGACTTCATAACCCCTCTAATCTGAGGTACTGTTAATTGGTCATTTTTTTGGCTGATAACTCTAAATGAACTTCTCGTTCATTTAGAGTAGGTTTTGGTCTCGCCCTCCTGGGACGGCCTTCATGAGAGCCAGTTTCTTTATGGTGCTTGACGGATTTTGCAAATGCACTTGACAATACTGTTCTTGCAAGAACTATTACAGAAAGGCTGACCTCTGTGTCTTAAAATAACAACTAACTGTTGTTTTTGTTGTTGTTACGTAATTATCTAATTCCATATGTGTTATTTTATAGTTTTGAAATCCCCAGTATTGTTGTAGAATGCAGAAAATAAATCACTAAACAAAAACAAAGAAATTTGCAAGTGATCTAAAACTTTTGAACGGTAGTGTATATATAAACAGAATCACTGATTTGGAAAAGGACCACCCCTGTCCTAAAATGACTTCAAAAACTAATTTAAGTGAAGCTAATCATGTTTTCAATGACACACAAAGCCATTTAATTGTGATCAGCTGTGGTCATTTCAGTTAGTAGAGCATAAAAAAACTGGAGCAGTTTAGTCCCTAGTTGTGCAACTGAAAAAACAATCAACTGTGGGTGGCAAGGCACTGTCACAAGAGCTTCAGGATAAAGTTGTGGAAGGCTTTATCATGGTCTAGAAGCACAGTGAAGTTTATTATTAAAAATGTAAAGTGTACATCCCTGGATCGGGATGTAGCTCCAAACTGTATGGAAGAGCCAGGAAAAAAATTATCAGAGAGACTACAGCAGCTCTGAAGCAGTTGCAGGAATTTCTGACAAAGGGTAGTCATTGTGTGCATGTTACAACAATATCACAAATTCCCCACAAATGTAGCTTGTATGGGAGGTTTGCAAAAAAAAATGCCACTCCTCAACAAAGTCCACATGCAGTCATTACTGAGCTTTGCAAAAATGCAGGTCAGATGAGGCTAAAATTGAATTATGACCACAAGCACACAAACACACACAGCACTGACAGATGACATGAATAACAATGATTATCTTCTTATATTGGGGTGGGGTATATCATTCCCGTCTCTGTGTGCATGGAGTTTGCATGTTCTCCCCGTGCTTGGTGGGTTTCCTCCGGGTACTCCCGTTTCCTCCCACAGTCCAAAGACATGCAGATTAGGCTAATTGGCGTTCCCAAAATTGACCATAGTGTGTGAATGAATGAGTGTGTGTGTGCCCTGCGATGGATTGGCATGCCGTCCAGGGTGTACCCTGCCTCGTGCCCTGAGTCTCCTGGGATAGGCTCCAGGTCCCCGCGACCCTAAATACAGGATAAAGCGGTATAGAAGATGAATGAATGAATATATCAGGCAGCAGGTGAACAGTCAGTTCTCAACATTGATGTGCTAGAAGCAGGAAATCTGGAATAAGCATAAGAACTGGGAGACTTTGACAAGGACCACATTGCGATAGCTAATAAGGTAGGTTAGAGCATCTCCAGAATAGCAGGTCTTACTCCTTATTCTGTATTGGAAGCAATGGTGACGCTGCTTGGGTCAATGCCACCTAACAGCTACTGTAGCACAATTTGTTGGAAAGGTTATTTCTGGCTATGATAGGAAGATGTCAAGATGGGGATGCGGAGCCATTGGTCAGTGTGCACTCTGTCTATATATATAGACAAACACACATGGCCATGTGGAACATGCATTTTTATCTTGCAAGGTCTTTTACAACACCAAATATCTACAGTACTTTAAAAATAGGAATGATCTTTAAATTCAGATGTAATGAAAAAAAATGTTACATGTTAACAAAAATGTTAATTTACATATCTAAATGTAAAAACCCTACAGTTCACAAAGATGAGCAGTTACCAAAATGAATGCAATTACATGTTGACAATACATGTCATTGTCAAACACAAAGACTCTGAAGAGTTTTACTTCAGCTGGTGATCAGCTGTGTGTGGCCATAGATCTTGAAGGGCCAGTCACCTGCTCCCTTAAGTACTCCCTTAAGAGTGAAATGATCACAAGCAGGACAAGTCAAGACTCAATCATGTGCTTTTAACAATTAGACAAATGGACTATCTGAATAGCAGTCATTCAAATGTTAATCCTCACTTACCAGCTGGCATGCTGTACACATAAAAGCCTAGATAAACATTTCTTGTACTGCAGAAAGATTCCCTGTAGTTGCACTAAACGTGACAGAAGTAAAGCATAAAAGATGAACAGATTTTTATTGACTGAAAACTAAAGGTGATTCATAAATGCCTCACATAAAATTACACATAAAATTGTTATAATTAAATAGTGTTCATACAGTATATAACCAAAGACTACCTAAGTTTAATTTTTAAATCTTAGGAATAATTTTATATAACTTATTCTAATTAACATCTTTTTTTCTTTCATATAGTATACATGTTAAAGAAAATCATGCAGCATTTTAATATTGGCTGCCTTCGTACATGTTTAGCCAATAAACAATCACAGTGGATTTGTGTAAGCAGTGACGGGCATTAACTGAAACCCTCGTGGACAGTGGAAATGGGGAGGTGGGTGTCAAGTTACCCCTTTTTGCCCTAATTACTGTGCTTTTGCTCTAGGAGACTGAAGAGGCCTGATGTAGCCCTCCCTGGGAAGGGAAGCATTAATATGGATGAGCAAATCTGAAGGAGAAGCTGGTATAAATACCTGTACACGCCATGCATGAATCACACAGGTGGCCTGATACTGCCCGTGCAGGTGATCACAGAGACATCAGGACAAAGATAGACAGAAAGACATGAGCTGCCAGGCCTTCAGCAGTACTGACTCATTCAGCACTTTGAGTGGTGATTCAGCTGCGCTGCCTCTGCTTATGCACCATGCTGGAGGTGCTGACTGCCTTCCTGTCACCAGCCACACTACCAACATTGTGCCTCCAGGTAACTGCACCACTATTCAGCAAACACACCTCATTTATCTTAGACTTAAACAGAGGAAAGTGAAGTGATAAGAGTGCTGACATCTGTCAGCATAGGCAATTACAAGACAATTGCAGAGGACTTTGATGTTCTGTTGAGAGCTGATGTGTTTCTGGTTCACTGATGGCAATGCTGTTGATACTGGGATTTCATTCACTCAACTAACTGATAGCTTTTCTGCAAAGGAGCTTTCACAAAGTATTCTTCCTCGCTGACTGACCAGTAGGTTGTCTTAAAATTCTCATAAGAGTGAAGACAAATAGGCTTGTTATGGATCAATCTCAGAGGAGAAAGAGGTTTGGAGACAAAAAAAAGTGATTAGGGCTTGGTATGGGAGGTCATTGTTTTTATAGGACAGAAATTCTCCAATGTTATTGATTACACATCTCACTTGATCTTTGTCTTGCACTTACATTGAAGTCATGACTCTATTTTGACTTAGTTATTCACTTCATTTATCCAGAGTTACTGAAATGTAAATGTATTTTATCTCCTAGCTCTGAGTTGCATGTGTACTGGCACTGTTTTATAATTATTATTATTTTACTTTAATAAAATATTTTTTAAAGTGTAATTGTTCATTTAAGTGCTTTTCCATTTACCAACACTAAAACATGCCAATATGCCAAAGAATTGTGTAATATTTGCTTTTCTTTGACAAGGTACCAGCTGTACAGTGCTATCTAATGAAAATGGGCTGTGTTGTGTTTTCATATGGGCTTGTAAGTTAGCATCTGGAGAATGTGGACTGACAAACAGTAATAGACTAAAATAAGTAAAAAAAATTATAAGCATAGTTTGCACAGCTGCTGTTTTCACATGGCAATTACAGAACCAGACATGTTGTTGTTTTGACATGTTGATGGCTAAATTAGCATTTGTTCTTTGCATCAGTGACTTGCATATGAGAACAGCTTTGAATAAATGTCCCTAAGAAGCTCACTAAATTGAATGATGTTTTTCTCCCACTCACTGCTACACACAATATATCCCAGCACTTTAGCACAATTGCTTAACACTATAATGCACCACTTATGTTATTTCTACCAGCACACAATTATACACTTGCCTCAGACGGGATTCAGGTAGGTGCCCCTGAACATTTTGAAGAGGGCTGATTATCTAATAATGTATTGACAATTGCTGTCTTGCTGATCTATAATGTGGTTCCTTGTCAAGCAGAGTTAAAAAGAACAAATAACAATGGAGATGTCTTTATACAATTCCGGACAGAAGACAAGAATGTTAAATTCAAATACTTCCGATAGGATAAAGAAACATCAGAGAAAAATAAGTGGAATAACAAAGCAAGAGTTGTTGATGTAGCTCTTTGGTACTAAAGGAATTGTTATATGTAAGGATTTAGTTTATTTCTTAAATCATTTCATTATAGGGCAACTACTGACACAAAAACCTAAATGACAAATAACAAATGTTTACAAATGCATATACCCTGTTCACTCATTTTAAAAAAGGGCCTTTTTGTGCTGCCAAAATAGCTCTGACTCGCCTAGACATGGACTCCACAAGACCTCTGAAGGTGTGCTGTGATATCTGGCACCAAGATGTTATCAGCAGATTATTTAGGTTCTGGAAGTTTGAACTGAGCTTTGTTCAGACTTGTTTGCCCAACACATCCCACAAGTGTTCCATCAAACTGAAATCTGGAAAGTATCTAGTCCAAGTCAACACCTTGTTTTTCTTGTTCTTGAACAATTGGTTTGCAGTGCGGCAAGTACATTTTGCTCCTGAAAGAGGCCACTGCCATTTAGTCTTCAATAATATTTTAATGGGGTGTAAAATCCACATTGTAAAATCCACATGAATGCAAGAACCTAGCAGAACATTAACCAGAGCATTATGATGCCTCTATCAGCTTTCAGCTTTCTTCATTCCACAGGTAAGTGATACATGGTTTGGTGGTGGGCAAAGGTCAGCATGGCCACTCTGAATGGTCTGCAGCTACGCAGCCTCCTCTACAGCAAAACTGTAATGCGTTGTATGTTTTAACATATTTCTATCATAATTACCATACCATACCTTAATTTATTTCAGTAATTTGTGCTTCAATAGCTGTTCTGTTGGAGCAGACCAGAAGGGCGTCTTCCCTTCACTCCCTATGCACTTAATGAGTCTTGGCTGCCCATGACCCTGTAGCCAGTTGTCCTTCTTTGGACCACAGGTGGCGGTGGCTCAGAGCGGTGGCTCAGACAGGTTGCCGCTGTTGTGCCCCACAAGACCTGCCATTTTGAAGATGCTCTGACCGCCTCCCCCCCCCAACCCCCCCGGACACACACACACACACACACACACACACACACACACACACACAAACAATTAGCAATTTCCATCTTTGAACACATCAATTTCATGGGAATTTCAAACACTGACCTGTTGACTTGTGACCTAATATTCCCTTATTCATTTATAACTTTTTAACAATAGTCTATTTCTCTTAGGATGTCAAAACACAATGATACATTTTCATCAGTTCCATGAATCCCTGTCATTGTTCTTATCATTTTGCCCTTTGGATGTAGCTGATAAGATTACTGTACATGCATGTCCTGTGCGTCTCTTTACAGTTCCCTCAGGTTTGCCCCTAGTCCAGTCGTCCAAGCGCTCTCACATGCATCTGTCCACATCTGCTCTCAGCAATGCCTCAGCTGGCCTGCACTACTCCATGCCACCATGTCACTATAGCAACCAGCAGACCACCTATGGCATGATGGCAGGTGTGTTGGGTTGCCTCAGAGGCCTTCAATCAAAGCATGATTCAGTTCTTTGAGTGATAACAATCAATGCTACTCTCCGTGTGCATGTGACTGTTTGATGATGACAGTGCAAGTTTTCTCTTCCCAGCACAGGAAATGCTCTCAGCCAGCATCTCCCAAACACGCATTCTGCAGACCTGCAGCGTCCCACACAATATGGTTAATGGAGCAAACTCTCTTCAAGGTACAGTCTTCAGGGCAAAAATGAATCATTCTTTTCTCCTTTTTGTTTGAGTGAAATAAGATACTGCTGCCTGCTAAGATTACTTTTATCATTCCAAAATACAACTTTGAGGTATAATAAGTATTATAAGTAATACATTTAATGTCACTGCAGTTTATTTGGAAAAGACTAGGATGATAGAGTAGACGGCACAGTGGTGTAGTGGTTAGCACTGTCGCCTTGCAGATCCAGGGTGGTCCGGGTTCGATTTCCGGCCAGGCTCAATTCCCATCTCTGTGTGCATGGAGTTTGCATGTTCTCCCCGTGCTTAGTGGGTTTCCTCCAAGTACTCTGGTTTCCTCCAACAGTCCCAGTTAGTCTGCAGGTTAGGCTAATTGGCATTCACAAGTGCCCGTAGTGTTAGGCTAATTGGCATTCACAAGTGCCCGTAGTGTGTGAATGAACGTAATTTGTGTGCCCTGCCCCCCTGAATACAGGATAAAGCAGTATAGTGAGTAGGATGATATATTTGAGGACCTGGAAGAATAAGTGTGAATAGGCTTCCCCCTAGTGTCTATAGAGTGGATTATTATTGCTAATATGTCTTCTTCTTTGTCTTTCGGCTGCTCCCTTTCAGGAGTCGCCACAGCGAATCATCTTCCTCCATCTAACTCTATCCTCTGCATCCTCTTCTCTCACACCAACTAACTTCATGTCCTCTCTCACTGCATCCATAAATCTCCTCTTTGGTCTTCCTCTAGACCTCCTGCCTGGCAGTTCCAACCTCAGCATCCTTCTACCCATATGCTCACAATCTCTCCTCTGAACATGTCCAAACCACCTCAATCTGGCCTCTCTGACTTTATCTCCAAAACATTTAACATGGGTTGTCCCTATTATTGCTAATATGTACAGTGTCCATACCTATTGAATTAGAGTCCATAGCAATTACCATATACACCTAAATTATTTTGCAGTTAAAGGGGTCTCTAACGTTAAAATAAATAAATAAATAAATACCACCTACTCACATAAATAAAACATATTGCATTTATACATAAAACATTACCTAGCATGGTGTTTGAAGTGTAATTTAAACCAGATTTCTTTTACCACTGTTAGGGTTGGTTAGTAACATGTAGCCTACAGATATATCCACAAGGTGGAAGCAGAGTGCTATTTTTGTCTACTAGAAACCTATTTGTACCAATAAGGTTTCAATTGACTTTAGTGACTATATGCAGTGTAGTATTTAAACCCACCTATCAGCAGTTGTTAATACACAAACAAAAGCACACTGATGTCATTACTAATGTTTCTGACTTCATCCATCCCTCAGGTGCCCTGGCTCCATGTCTGTATAAGTTCCCCGAGCACAGTCTGGCGGGAGGTTCGTGCACTCTGTCCCACAGTTTCTCTGCACTGCCCCAGGCCCTGTTCACAGATGAGCCCACCTTGGGGGACATCAAACAGGAGCTGAGGAGGAAGAGTCGAGCACCAGAGGAGCCACCAGACATGGACTCACCTCAGATCCGTGAGCTTGAGAAGTTTGCCAATGACTTCAAACTGCGCAGAATCAAACTTGGTTTGTTCTGGACATTTTGTTGCCTTTAACTCATGGTGGTAATAGTATAGACTTCTTTTAATAAAATTTTTATGTGTTAGTTTTATTTTTATTCCGCTCCTGAAAATCCTGAAAAATCAATTGACTGAAAAGTCATATCACGGTTACTTGTGAATCACCCCTGATTCATTTGCTAAACTTACACTAGTGTTTAGAAAAGTACATTGACATTTGTGTAGACACAATTTATTTTTGACATTATAATTCATCACATATAGGTTAATTCATGTTTATAGTTTTACTTTGTGACTTTACTTTGTTTACTTTTGTTTACTTTTACAGACTTATTCTTCAGTTACTGTTAATGTCATGTGTTTACCTGAGTTAAAATTTCTGCACATAACAGTGAAAAGCAGTTTCATAAATTTTTCAATTATGATTGCATTATTCATTCAATAATAAACATTTTGATATTTGTGATTGAATAAATATTCACTCTTGCCGTTGTGAAAACCTCAATTAAATTGTCATACAACATGAAAATGTGGAAAGAATAGGGGGTGTAAATTACATAAAGCTGATATTAGTCCAGGAAACTACCATGAGTAAAAATATAATATCTGATATGTTATAAACCTTACAGGTTACACTCAGACTAATGTTGGAGAGGCTCTAGCAGCTGTACATGGATCTGAGTTCAGCCAGACCACCATCTGTCGCTTTGAGAACCTACAGCTCAGTTTCAAAAACGCATGCAAGCTGAAGTCCATACTTGCCAAATGGTTGGAAGAGGCTGAGCAGGCTGGTGGTGAGTGATCAACAAGAGCAGCTTACACTGAACCTATATTACAGTAGTTCCTTCTTGGAAGTTCTTGAAAAGCTTTCAAGGAAAATCCTTTAAACTTTCAACTTCTTGAATGTTTAGAGTATACTGTAAGTATACCAGAGAAGGACATATCCAGCCACTTATATCACCAACTACTATTAAAAGGCATTTTGCAAAAATCAGGAATGTTTGTTTTCATTTTTCTCCACAGCATTATTTAATGACAAAATGGGACTTCAAGAACGCAAAAGGAAGCGAAGAACCACCATCAGGTACTATATGTGTGCAAGTGAATCTTTGATTTTTCCCGCTCTTTCATAAAAACTCTTCCCCAGAAAAAAATTTATAATTCTTTTTCTCAGTCTAGGGGCCAAGGAGGCACTGGAGAGGAATTTTGTAGAGAAGAGTAAGCCATCCTCACAGGAGATTGTGCGCATGGCAGAGGGACTCCATTTGGAGAAAGAGGTGGTTCGTGTTTGGTTCTGCAATCGCAGACAGCGGGAGAAAAGAGTCAAGACAAGTCTACACCACAGCTCTTTTATGACCAAAGATACTGTATGTAGAAATGATAGATGATCAGGTGTTAAAAAGTTACTCTGCTCAGGCCCAGACCCTTTACCAATTAGCTCCTCAGACAGCCAAAGTAACTGTGTGTCACAGAGAATGTATTGTTGAGTATATTAAACAATAGGACATGCTGACATTGTATGGGGAAAAGAACTTGCTGATTTGTTAGCAGGAGTGAATGTGCCTGGTCATATGTGACCCTTTGAAAGGGAACACATGCAAATTGTTAATATTTAAAATAAGGTTAGGTTTGTCATTATATTTTACATCATTAATGTGAGTTTTTTTATTTATTATTATTTATTATTATTATTATTTGGATGAACAATTATTCATCCCAAAGTGTGACAAAGCATTTTGATAGAGTAACTTATTTAAATTAATATATTCACGAATGAATTTTGCAGTAATTTTAAAAGTTATTTGTTGAATTACTCTACAAATAAGCCAGTCAAATACTGATTGTAAAATCACTAATATATTAAAAAGTAAATGACAATGAAAACACTTACAGTATAAGAGGACTTCATGGTGAGTTTAACAGTCATGTTGGGTTTTAAAGTCTCTCATTGTACTAACACTGGCCTTAATATGTTAAATAATTAAAACCGATAACTACAGTACAGTTTCTGTACAGGAGGCATTGTCTTGTATATTTATCAAATGGATCAACTGATGACAGTAAAAATTAAATGTATTACTCAATTTAACACAGTCATATTAGCAGATAGGCAAGCACACACAAAGTTATGTGGGGATGCACATGTCCCAAGTGTGTGTGTGTGTTTGTGTATGAGTAAGTGCGTGTTGGGCAGACATTAATTTACTCCTCCAGGTGTGAAGAATAGTAGTATTAGCTCTTCTCTGTCCCCACTGGGTTTTACTATGGAATATTTATTGTAATGTTCTACAATCCTGAGTGTACAAACACATTCAGGAGGACTTTTTTTTCCTGTATTCATGAAATGCCATGGCATACCATCATAAGCATCCTGTCACTGCTTGCAATAAACAAAACAATATACATGAGTTATATAGTTAAATTTACATTCAAGAATGGTGCAGTGTTGTCGAAAAAAAAATTGTACCAATAACTTTATATTCATACATTATATACAGAATAGTAAAAACAGAAAGAAATGCAGTGGTTGAGTTTCTCCACAAATCTATTAATCTTAGAGTGATTTATACATCATTATTTCACACACTGTTAAATTATTTCAAAACTAATGGGTTCCACAGAATTCAATTAAGCAAGGTCATGCTGAAAAAACCCATTAAGACCTTACGTAAAAATGATATTTGCTTATCATTATGAACAATTAACTGTAATTTAATGCAATTAAAAATGGTCTAAAAGGAGAACTTGGCACAGGTACATTAATGTATTGTTTTTCTTAGACTAATTTCTTAAAAACAAACAAAAAACATTAAAAATACATAAAAACCCCTAATTTTCTGATGCATTTGCAACTTTGTAGGAACAAAGGACACACCACAAGGTGTTACATGTTTTATTTATTACAAAATCATCCAATCCATAAAATTTTATTCACATACATTTAACAAAAACCAACAAAATTCAAAACATTGAAATTAAAACATACAGATTGAATTAAAACATACTGATAATAATAATGTTAAAAAGGAAAATGAAAGATGGGACATGCAGTATGTATTGCTTTTCCAACTGTCACTAAAATTACACCAGAGTTTAATTTTCCATACTTCACAATTTTAGTTGTACTATTCAGTAAACATGGTATGGTTTATTTAAATGTCCTTCACCTAATGATGTTTTCACTTATTAAGATGAGAACACCAGCAGTAACATTGACTTCCTTCCTAGTAATTTTCACTGCTTATTTCTCTTATCAGTGGATGCGGCTTTAATTTAACCATGATAGGGGAATTCTCAGGTCAGTAACAGACCTTTAGCCTAATTAGCTTGCACATGTCGACTAAGCTCTGATAATGATGCCTGAAAAACAATGTTCTTCAGTAAATACCAGTCCACATAATTAACTATAGCTGACACTACAGTTTAGTGTTTCTTCCACACCTGTGTTTCTGCATCCATTTAAAGGCCGCTTAGTGGAGGTAATATAGAACTAATTGAGTTACTATTGCTGATAAGACCACTTTTATTTATATATATATATATATATATATATATATATATATATATATATATATATATATATATATATATATATATATATATATATATATAGTCTGAATATATATATTATAGTGTAGTCATTTCTAAATTACAGTATGTATTATGTTAATTACGACTATGCATCAATTAGTTTTCCAAATTACTTCAGTATTCAAGACCACTTCATCATAATGCCATTCAATAACTCTATAAGCAAGATTTTTCAGTGAGCAAGACAACTGCATCAAAGCCACCCAATTCACTGTGGGAACAAAACCTTAAAATTACTTTCAATATTCATGGAAGATAGCCTACAGAGATAAAGGGACCGGAACGTGGGTGTCTCATAAGAAACGGCACACATATAAACACTTCACCAGAAATGTAACATTACAGTATGTACACTAAAACCATAACACTAATCTTTTTGGAGCGTAAACCATGATCTAAGCTAAATGACCTGTAAAGAGAGACATGTTAAAAAAATCTTGGGTATTAAATGTAGATTAATAGACAGTTGGGAGCTTCAAATGTGGTCTTTCTCCCAAACCTATGTTATATCATAACTCTATTTTGTAGCATATCATTGAACTATGCAGTGTTGATTGATCATTGGATTAAAGCCTGCAACTGGATTAGAGAAGGCTGGTCATTCAGTATGTTAAAAAAGGCAAATTATTTCTTTGTCTTAGGAAAGACAATGATCTTCTCATTGCAAGACCTCCTTCGCACAACAATTCCTTTATCCACCCCCAAAACCACTTGTGCTTTTTAAATATGTACAAATCCTACAAGGTACATAATTATTAAATTTTTACATCATGGATTTAGTAGCTAACTCTGTGGCTTTCTGTGTTCACAGCCAGTAAAGTCACATTTGTGTGTGTATGCGCTTTAATACAAGCCCTTTGCTTTGGCACAGAAAGCACAGGTGTAGAGTGCAAAGAGTTTCAGTCCATTCCCAGGGCCTTCAGCTGCCTCTCAATGTCCTCATCGGAAATGGTAGCAGCCTTGGCCTTTGATGCACTTGGAAAATTCTTACCAGCTGAGGGGGCTCTTGCCATCTGCATAACAGCAAAATGACTCCAAAGAATAAATAATCACATTATATTTAAAAGAACTAACAAATAGAAAAGATTTGAGGTAAGATATAGATTATGTTTCAGCCTAAAGGAAGCACAATACACATCTGTCTGAATTGAAAGATATTGGGTGAGCGACAAACCAAAGGCAAAGCCAAAAGCCACACATCTGCCGAAACTACCTATTAACTATGTGGAACCCCAAACTATTCATATAAGGTAAATGGAAAACTAGAGAGAAATTGAGCTGGCGAGTAAACAAGTGTCTTACCTTTCCTGAAATTTCGATTCCAATTTCATCCAGCATCTGGTTCACAATGTCCTGAGATTCCTCCTCCTCACCTGACTCACTAAAAATTTCATCCAGTGTGTCATTGACTGAGGATTAAAAAAAAAAAAAAAAAAAAAACTTATATAGCAATTTCTTTGTAATTTATTGTAATAACAATAGTAATCCAAAGTTAGCTGAAAATGTATTTGTTTATGCATTAAAATATTTTTGCTGTTGTATTTCATATTTGTTTATTGTAATATATCTCTATTTATGCACTTTTATTCCTTTTCATTTCTGGATTTCATCTATATGCTAATTATATAATAATTATGGGGTATGAAGTCAACACAGAGATAAGACATGTTTTAAAAAAGGATTCATGTGTACTACTGATAGCCTTACGTCTCTTTTAGTGCCACAAAAGCCATAATTTCAGATCATTAAGTTCATCTGTGACATGCTGGCTAAAAAAATTTTTCTGTCACACTACAACCCAAACATCAATCCATTTATCAAGCTTTAACTATGGTTTGTATTTATATTTTCCAAATGAAATAAGATATTCACTATTTTAACTGAAAGTACAGTAGCTACTGTAGTAATGTTTGCATAAAACCATTTGCCCGAGATAAATACAAAGAGTAACAATTAGGTGTAGCCTGGTTTAAGGCATTCAACGATTAATAAAACATTGATTGACTCATTATTATATGGGCAAGGACATGTAAAAAATGGAGATTAGTTAATAAATATGTAAACAACTGGAGAAAACAATAATTGTGGGAACAAATATATAGAAATGCAAATAACAGTTAATAATAATAATAATAATAATAATAATAATAATAATAATAATAATAATGGTTAGGTTTGAGTTTAAAAGATTTATATTTATGAATGTTTCATGCTTAAAAGGACTTTGGGATTACAGTACATATTCACTAAACAATTGTGTTTTGACCGTTACTTCCAAAGTCTCATTTATGTTCCCTGTTCTGAAACAGGGTCAATCAAATATTATTAATATTTTTAATAGGTGTTCTCACTCATATCTTCAGTCATCCCCATTTTCATGTTTTCTTTCTGGAAGCCCTGCATCATCTGCATTGTCTTTTTTGGGTCCATTTTTTTATTGACAGCCTGCATAGTCTGAAATATAGACAGACATCATAATATTAATCAGATTCAAAGAAAGATTTTACGGTATATTTGACACACAGGGATAAAACATTTTAATCACAGACAGTGTGTGCAGCATGGAGGAATACATTTTGAATGTACAGTAGCTCAACATAAATCGTGTTGCAAGTACAGCACATATAAAAAAAGGTTGAGCAGAGAGCAGACTTTTTTAAGAGCCCTATGGGCTTTCAGCAGAATTACACTGCAGACAAAACAGGTAAAGCCCTATTTGTTTACAGAGAATTATTTACACAAATCTTCTCTATCACAACCTCATTACAGAGCATGTCTTCGACAGCAGGTTCTCCAGAAAGCCTTCACTACGACACTATGTACAACTCCCACAACACATCAATGGTCAGGGACGTAAATATTAATAACTTTCTTCCTGACAAAGAGAAGATACTGTCTGTGTGTGTGTGTGTGTGCGCGTGTGGGTGTGTGTGTCATAGGTTTATGTTAAAGAATTGAGACAGAATATCAACCAATAATCCAGAAAAAGTGCATGATACAAATATTATGAATTAAGTTGCATTTCAATGAGGGAAATAAGTATTTGATCCCCAAGCAAAACATGTAGTACTTGGTAGAGAAACCCTTGCTGGAAAGCACAGTGGAAATCCAGGCAGGCGTATTGGTTACCAATGGTTTGTTTGGTGACTGTGCTCCCAACTGCCTTGAGATCATTCACAAGCTCCTCTCATGTAGTCCTGGGCTGGTCCCTCATTTTTCTCATGATTATTCTTACTTCATGAGGTGAAATCTTGCATATAGGGCCATTAATGGTTACTTTGTATTTCTTCCATTGGTAAATAATCGCTCCAGCAGTTGTCTCCTTCTCACCAAGCTTCTAGCTGATGGTCCTGTAGCCCATTCCAGCCCATTCTAAAATCTTGTTCCTGACTTGCTTTGACAGCTCTTTCGTCTCGCCAATGGTGGTGAGGTTTGAATGGAAGATAGAGATTTTGTGGACAGGTGGCTTTTATACACATACCACATTGTTGTTAGGAACACCTTCTTAAATTAATAGATGTACCACAAGAGCACATAACCAGTCTGTGAGAGGCAGAATTATTGTTGGTTGGTAGGGGATCATATGCTTATTTCTCTCATTGAAATGAAAATTAAACTTAATTCATAGCATTTGTATCATGTGGTTTTCCTGGATTTCTGTTTATTCTGTCTCAATCCTTTACCATAAATCTATGATAAGAATTATAGACCCTTCATTTCTTTGTAAGTGGGCAAACTTAAAAAATCTGTAGGGGATCAAATACTTATTTCCCCCACTGTATATCATTACTAACCATGCCTTAAGTTTGATCACTAGGCATATTTATATACAACTCAATTATAACACTGATAAAAAGTATCACTTTTTATATTCTCAGAACTATACTTATTATACAATTAATTTAGTAAGTATTCACAAAGGAAATACTGAAATACAGTAGATGCACTAGTATTGCCCGCATAGAGTATTTCGTTTCTAATAGCACAATACAAATCCCCTTAATCATGGCCCAGGTTCATTGTCCTCAGCTCAGGTATTCAGAGGAGTCTTGGCCTGCTTTCACAAAACACACTTTTTTCCCCACTCAAGTCTGAAACAGATGAAATCTTAATTTGGAATGGTTTCAGTTGGATTTTAGAACTATTGTCCTATTGTAGTCCAACAGCGAGTTTCTGAGAATGCAAATGCAGCACATTTAATATACACAGTTGTATCTTGAACAGCTGGTGGAATAGATTTGCCTTCCAGTGGGTTAAGGATATGATCATTTTTGTGTCTGTTACTTACAGTACCCTGTATCAGAAATGGTTTATTTGCATGCCTGCTGCCTCATCTCCTCTGGAAACCAATGTTAATTAAATTTGCTTATGCATTATTTTGAAGTTCAGTATCTTCTACAGTATGTACACACTCCTGCTTTTGCAACCTATGTTAAGTCTTTCCACAATCATTGATCAACTTTACATACTGTAAATTAACATAAGCATACCCAAATTTATGGATATCTAGTGGCTCCAAAAGGAAACAGCCTTACCTTGGCTGTTGTAGACATAGCACCAGCCATTTTCATTTGAGAGTTCATGACCTTGGTCTGAGTGGACATAGAGGTCACTTTAGAGCTCACAGCATAGGTTCTATTCTTCTGCTTCCTCAGCTGGACTAGTTGCTTAGCCAGGATCTTGCAGGCATCTCTGTTTCCAGCCTTGGCCATTTTCTTAATTTCCATTTCCTGATTATGACAAATAGATTTGTAATATAAATAAAACATAACAGCCTACCAGATATACCTCTTTAAATCATCTTTATGGGTTATGGTTTTCAAAAAAGATGTGTGCTTGTGATGTGGAAGTATAATACAATTAATTTTGGAGGCTTATGTACCCCAGGTAACAACTGGTTTAGATTCTCAAGTAAGCATCTGTTAGTAAGTGAATAAAAACAGCACTTGAGAGCTCCGGGGACTTTATGCATTAGACAAAATATTTTTATTGCAACATGAACGAATTGATGCAGCTCTGCTGTGCAACACAAGTTTTCAGCAAAGCTGCAAATTAGCAGCTTACAATTAGCCATTGTTATGAATTGCATATACAGTACTACACAAAAAGTCTCTAATACAAAGGTCCCTTCAAAAATAATGTAACTAAAAGTTTGAGTTCAAAATTTCATAAGAAAAATTCCACAATGGAAAGTAAACATGAATACAAAAGCAACACTTACAGTACATTTAACGCATTTGATAGACACTCTTACCCAGAGCAACATACGTTTATCTCGTTGTACATTCAAACAGTTGAGGGTTTTGTACAGTGGCAAAGTGATGGAGTTTGAACCTGCGACCTTCTGATCAGAAGGTCAACAGCATAAACACAGAGCTACCACAGCCCCTGTTTGGTACGACAACTTTTTGTGCAGTTTTATAAATAAATTAGCTGATAATTTTTACTGAGCTCATAGAAGCATTATGTCTGGCCGAATACTTTGTTGTCAAATCTGTAAAAAAAAAAGATTTTTTTAGCAAAAATGTTTGTAAAAATAAAATGGCTGAGAGTTTACATTTAGATTTAGATGTGTACTTAACAAGTTAATTAATAACAATGAACAAACAATGAACAAACATTTCAAAAATTGTGCTAAAAACTCACATGGGATTACTGTACACTGAAAACAGGTGCTTGGCATGTGTCAATCTCCTTCTCAAAATAAACAGATGAATACAGAACTGATGAACCCATACAATGCATCCTCCTCCTTCAATGTAAAAAATGTGACCTTAAAAACTGTGTCCTACGTAAACAAGATGATAAATGATTCAATGGTCTAGTGTCACTTTTCCTGACTGAAATAAGGACATTTTATAGTCAAAACAAACTTCTGATAGGAATCTCCTCCTGTCATAGCGATTATTTATATTGTATGATGGGATGAAATGGGAGCAGTGGAATACAAATGATTAGGGATGTTTTATTGCTGTGTCAGACACTAGGCAGCACTTAGAGTTTGATAACTAGAGCAAAAGTGACAGACTGATGTCTATAGCAGTACAACCTCCTGTCTACAACCTGACAGTAGCTACATCATAAGCTAAGAGAAAGTAAGCTGCACTTAAAAGTGGTCTTTGCTTTAACTTTTACATATATTACATCTGCCTAATGATAAGTTGATGTGATATAATGATATGTTATTATTGAATAGCTTGACAGAACCTATAGATAAACCAGTCAGGCAGAGGTAGCTTGGTGGTTAAGGTGGTGGGCTGCTAATCAGAAGGTCCCTTATTTGAGCCTCAGCACCACTCCCCCCCAGGGCTGGGAAGTATTTGTTGCCTTACAGATAAACCAAAACATTACCATAATATCAAGTGATATACAGTAAAGCTCAATTTAGACATCATTTTTACTTTTTAAATAAAAATAATTCATAAAATTACAGAAACCTTCTGGGAGCAATTACATTAATGTTTCTGTTTACTGAAGGTAAATGACTAGTTTCTTCATATTTAATGATTAAAAAATTGTGAAATATATTATTCCAAGTTTGTAATGCAGAGCATCCTCTTTCTTTGCAGCCCTAACATCTTTCTCCAAGAGCATCTCTCTTATTAGTGCCTTTTAGTCTATCTTGTTTCTGAAACCAAAAATCAAAACCTAATTTTTAGATTTAAAACAATGTGTCATAAGCAGAACAGACCTCACTTTATCGATTTTAAATGCTCTGTACAGTTTAAGGAAATACAGGAATTTATACCATGCATATATGCCATTTTTCCTGTCCCACTTACCATTTGCTTCTCCTGTTTTTCCAAAGAGGCACGGTCTCTGCTGATTTGTCTCTGGGTGCCCCTCAGCTCTTTGGTCTGCTCTTTGATGATATCTGTGGCAGAAGGGGATGAGGAGGAAGATGCAATAAATTTGCCTTGAAAATCCAGTTATAGTTCATTGAGCTGAAACTTTAAGCTTGTCTTTGAGATCTAATACATGTGCAGACCACTATGTAGGCCACTTCGCCAATTGCAAACACTGTGTACTACCGGCAGATTCATGTTCAGAAAGCTTCCTACTAAAGCGGCTTTATGTTGTTCGGTTCAAAATTTTACATTTCTTAATAAAAAAGAAAGAAGTACATGTAAATACATATAGGGAAATATCTATCTATCTATCTATCTATCTATCTATCTATCTGTTCATGCATGCACACACACAAACACACATTTGCACAATCGTGTCAATTGTTTTTAATAAAGCTGTTTTATTTGCAAAGGTGTGATTTTATGGACTAAAAAAACTTTTAGATTTCTTTTTAAAAATTGCTTTGGCTTGTCAATCATTCATCAAATTAAAATCCATTTTATTTTTGCAATACTTCAAGAACACACTGAATTTATTTGAGTATTTTTGTTTAGGGTTAACAAATATACCATTTTAGATACAGAGAAATGAAAATTGTAACTGGTCCCCCTACAACATGCATAAACTCACTGTGCACAACTGTTTAATGCTTCAACCTGATATAAAATTAGTTAATTAGTTGTGATCACATGGGAAAGCAACATTATCACTGAATTACTTCAGTCCCATTGAGGCATGGTCCTTCCATTATTAGATCTACATTTTTATAGGAACAGTTGGCTGTTTCAAATCATCACAAAGTAATTTCCAAAAAGGAGAACATCTAAAACCAGGGCAAAATTACAAGCATTATGCCATGAGCCGTTTGAACATTTTATACTAATGATTTTGTGAATTAACCACATCTTTAACTGAAAGTGTTTATAACCCATACATTTTGTGGTATTTTTTTTAATGGCCACAATTTATACTGGTAAGCAAATAGTCCAGTATCACATTCTCAAAAAGAAATTTAGAGTCATCTGTAGAACGTCACAATTAAAAAAAAATAATTTAATGTACGCTAAAGAAAAGAAAACGTTGAGGTAAATTATCATACATAATGACTTTAAATCATACTTTCTAACTCCAACCCACAAATAAATGGCCACAAATTTAAAAAGAAAGGGAAAAAAAACACTGCATATTTTACATATTTTACTAAAGTGACCCATAAAACAGCCTACTTGAACTGAAAAGTGATTATTAAATCAGAGTATTGCTTTAAGTAAAATATTCAACTGTTTATATTAGAAAAGATATTAGATGGGGTGAGTTTATCTGGAGGGAAACTAGATATTTAATTATCAATCATTTTTATAATGTAAAAGATAACCTCCATCCACCGTTTAATAGACATCCATGCTCACACATTTCAAGTACAAGAAAAGGAAGCCCACTGCAGAATAATACTGTGATATGAGCTATGACATGTGATATGAGCTGCCAGGCAGTTAAAAAACGGGGGGAAAAAAGTCAAAAGAAAGAAAATGCTAAATAAAGAAGAGGAAAAAATTAATGTTGGACTTTATTATTATAATAATAATAATAATAATAATAATAAAAGATTAAAAATCGAAATCCTTTCATTCAAAATTTTTTAAATTTTTTAAAAATTTAAATTTTTTTACGTTTTGAAAATTTAATTCTATCAAATCCAATAAATACAATAAAAATATTGTTACTTTAAATAGATTAACAAAACAACATGATAGTTTTTACAAATGTTTCTTTCCAACTTATCACCCAAAAATGCAAAGTAACTGTTAATGACTTTAATACACTACGTAAAAGATGACGTATATCGAAACGTATTAGAGGGTGGGATGTCGTCTACGCAAGTCTAGGAGACAAACCAACTGTGCCATCTCAAAGTAAGAGCGAGGGCAGGTTGGCACAATGGCGCTGCACTAACACTGCGCTAATACGACAGTAATACAAATTAAACCAGGCTTATGAACTTCAGAAACAAACGTTGGATCAGCAATCGCAGAGGAACACATCCAACATGTAAGTATTTATTATTATTTATTGTGCTTAAGTAATTAAGATATGTTTTTACTTGCAACAGTGATCTGTTCAATCTGTCAAAACATATTTAGAAATTATTATATTAAAGGTTTACACTACATGCCATTTGCAATACTACATGAATAAACGTGATATGGTGAAGTGGTGGAAGGAATGCTATGGTTTCTATGTAAGGAAATTACAAGTATATGGCAAACTGTAAAGCCTGGAAGAGTATATATACATTACTCTTGGAGTCGCATTAATACCAGAAATAAATTATTTATGAATAAATGAAAGCTAATTGAAGCGGAAGGCAAAATGGGGTTTCGAGTAGACATTCTAGGCAAAACGTTGTAGATATCTGCAATATGAAGAAAATTGAATATATAAATACAGTCTACTCAATGTAGGTCTGTAGCCATAAATCGACAGGAAATGGATTTCACACCAGTGTAAAGAATGGAAAGATGTTACAGTAGCTATAAAAGTCTTGAATAATGTAGCCATGAACTAAGCACTTTGTCTGGCTCCACCAAGCATTAAGAACGGGATCCCTCTGACTAAATCCTTTTTAATTGTACCTCATTACACCTAGTCAATATATTAAATGGTTTGTTAATACATGTACCTTGAATTATGCTTCATTAGTGTATGGTTTACCTCAGTCAAAAGCAGTATGTTACATAATGGAAATATACAAATACTGTAGAGCTGCTATGTGTTATCACAGACAGCCATCAACAACAACATGGAAATGCACCATAGGTAAAGAAACAGGAAAGTCTTAAAGATTTGTGTATACACACTTTTGGAGATATTTTCATAACAAAAATGAATTAATTGAAAGCTATAAAGAAACATTGTGAATATTCTTCTAAATAAACAGTTCTCGAAACAACAACAAAAAAAACATCATAATATCTACAATATTAACAAGTATTAAGAGGAGTATTCTTCTGAGTAAACCAGGTACCATGAATAGCACTGTAAGCCTTACCTCATTCAAGTGGGGTATGGTACATTATGTATACAGACTGAGAGAGAGAGAGAGAGAGAGAGAGAGAGAGAGAGAGAGATAGATAGATAGATAGATAGATAGATAGAGTATTTCTTTATCCTAATCTTTCTTAATCTTAATTGTTACAGCAGCTAGTTCACATAATATACAAGTAAGCAGCAAACAAGAATTGCAATGAGGGAGGATGGGGAGGGGAGACATTAGTGGACTGGTAACTTATTATTATTTTTCACGTAAATCTCTGGTAGGAACTAATTTCAGATAGACTTAACTAAGAACACACATCAAGTAGACTAGTAAATATTAAACAGACAAAATATACGTTTGGATAGCTGTAATTAAGTAATGAAATTAATTAATTAACATTATTCTTGTTGTTGTTGGCATTAAGAAGAATCTTCCTTAAAGCTGATGGTGTTAGCTAAGTCAACAGAACAGGTAGAACGTGAATTCATAAATTAGCAGATGTGGCAGATTTGAATGGAGAAACTGTGTCTCCATTTAGATGGGAAAAAACAGTCTAAAATAATAAGTAACAGTAGAAAAAAGTAACTTACCGTCGACAGTCTTTTTCTTAAACAGGGAGGCCATGACGACTAGATGTTTAAAACTATGACTTAATTTAGTGTGGGATCTCAGTCCGGCTGTGTGCCGAAAACTCCTGATATCCTTATTTGTTATCTCTAAAGCGAGCTGATTTTCCCCTACACATGACTGCACTGAGTCAGCGCGTCTCTGACGTCACCGCGCAGCTCACGAAAGCTTCCTGACACTCTAGAGGGTGCTAGAGATCGCAGACTGAACTGGTAGAAGGCTCATACACACTGCGTTGCCAGATTCGCTATATTTTGATATATATATTATCTATATATTAAATTGGACGGAGGATTTTCTTATGGTGGGTAAAAAAAATTATCATCCCCGGTGAAACCCCTTAGATTACAACCGATCCTTCAAAATAATTGTAATTAATTAATATATGCTGGGTGGTGAATACCTGGTGACTTTATCGTCTTATATTTACCTTTTCTTCCTTCATAATTGTTGTACTGAATAATTCTATAACGTATAAAAGCCGTGAATAACAATTGTTGTCATTAATAAATAATTGATAACTTTATTAATATTTTTGTCTGGTTTGGTTCACCTTCCGATGTGGGCGTTTTACACAGATTTTTTATTTTATTTTCCCAAATCTGGCAACGCTGCTCTCAGCGGCGTCTTGTATTTAAGGTTTTTTTTTTTCCACCTTAAAAATATACCGCCGGTTTTCAATAATCTAAAAAGAAAGTTTTTTTAAAAATACCTCTCATTACATAAACTAATTACAGTTGGCTTCACAAACAATTTATTTGAGTTTTCTGTGATGTAAATGTGTTCATCAATTCGGCTATTTCCTCCACCCGCACAATGTGATCAGCCATATGAGAGCTGAAAGTGCAGGCTCTGAAAATGAGGGTTAGGGGATTAGTGAACCTGAGCAAAATACTGGAAGCCATAAAGATGAGAGGAAGAGGGGAGCTGCACAGGGTGACTTTGTGAGGGACAGTGTATGTTTTGCCTCCAGCAGTTTGCAGCCCCTCCTTAGAAAGACATTGGCCATCCTGGGGCAATATTCTTGTTAAGGTTATTAGGGGGATGTTTTCGAAGAATCAGCATGGCTGGCAACAGGGACTGGCACTAAACGTTCTCATAATGATAATAAGCCCACTGGTGATCAATCTTGCCCCAAGCACACAGACCAATTGTGCAATCTAATAATGAGATAAAACCACAATTTCCTTTGCCACTGAAGGGTGTCTTCGAAGTATATTAAAAATCTAGATCACATATTGAAGTCAATGTATTTGGTGCATTTATTGAAGTCCCACAGAGGCACTTCAGAAACAATGATCTCTCTTTCTCTGTTCATGGAATAGCCCAAGGCTAATAGACATACAGTGTTAATGAGCTAACTATGCAGCCAGGCTGCTAAATAAGACATTTCAACTGTGAAATTAGATCTCTATACTGCTTCTTTCATAAAGCCAGAATTATAGAATCAAAGAATCTGTATTGAATCTATATTGTGTAAATATAACAACATATTATAGTTAGTTTTTTTTTTTATCCCCTGTGATATTATCTTGACATTATATCAGTGACAATTGGTCAAACATTTAGCCTGCAGGAATTCGATTTGTTCAATTTGTTCAGCCTGGCTGTGCATGTGTTTGTGAAATACTGTGTTTAAGAGACAGCTGCACAGAATTCTTATGACGACCATAACAGATAATACATTCATTGTGGCCTCAAAATATGACATGACAGCATTCAAACAGGGACAGTGGAATCTGGGTCCCATCATGTTGATTTAGTGGCCACATCTTTGTAGTGATGAATGTGTTATGCATGAGCACACTGGTCAAGAGACATGGGAGCTTATACCGAGTGACTGCCTTCGCTCCATCTGCCCCTGGGAGGAATATGGCTCATGATTGTCCCACACTATACCACACAGTAATACCCAGGGACCATGGGTAATGAGAGATTATCACCCCTGTTGAGTTGCAGTTGTGCATGCGGACATACACCAACATACAAACGTACACACTCATTCAGCGCCAGAGACTTAGCTGAACAAGTGATTAATCAGTCCCATAAAATTATGTTTCACATGGATGACATTATCCTTGAAAGTGTTATTTGGCAAAATAATTTTCTTCTGTGCACCATCCAATGGCAATGTTTGACCTCCTCTGCTCAATTCCACAACTGGCAGCATAGTTCAGATACTGTACGTTTGGGCACATGAAGTAGGGTACAAATTTGTAATTGCCAGGTCTTCCCTTGTATTTCCTTTACCAGAGCCTCAGGGTTAAGGAGAAGCCAGAATTATTCAACTGAAGCAAATGAATAGTATTTGCATGGGGAATTAGAATCATTAAAGTTAGAAGGGCAAAGAGAGGAGAAGTCCTTCAGACAGGGACACTGGGAGAATTCCAGACAGACTTAGCTAATGCCTCTGCACCCTGCCTGCAACCAATACAGTATGTGCCCTAAATACAGTCCATGTAAGTAAGATTGGCAGAGAACAGAAAAATTTAATTAATCCTTCCTTAATTACTCATATTGCTGTCAAAGCAGAAAAAGTAGATCATATTCACATTTCTACCTTTTAGCACCATTATAATAATTAAGAATAAGCAGGTTCTTTTTAATACATTTCCAAGAAAACATACACATTCAAGGCCAATGGTGCAGACTCAGTAGATAATGAAAAAGGAAAAATGTAGATCAGATAATATGACCAGTCTAAAATAAAATACATTTAAAAAGGCAAGAAGTATGCATAAATTCCTCCAACAAAAAATGCAATTATTATTCCCTCCGAGCTAAGTTCATTGTTGACATTTAGATGTTTTCTTTGGTATGCAAAAAACTGATGAGTTTTACTATCTCTACCTATGAAGTCTTTGAATCCATATCAGCTCATTTTAACCCTCTTCGCTGTTAATACATTTTCAAAATAATGACATTTACAAAAAAAAAATACAGAAACATGGATGCCTAATTATCCAATGTTCATGCAGGGACCTGCTTAAGATGGTTTTGATATAATGGCAAATCGATTTAAATGGAAGGTAATCGAAGCGAACAAGTAACACAAGAAGGGCTTTGGTGCCTGAGTTTTTCTTGCTGAAATTAGTTTCCTTTTAAGAGCCACTCATGCAATTAAAAATCAAATTCAGTGTTGGGATGATAAAATAATTGCTGAAACAGAAGAATAATTAAGTGTATTAAAAATGTCTTTGTGATGACATGCATGCTGACTGTTCTTTTAAATACATGCATTTGCCCTGGAAACAGGATTTTGCTTTGTACCAGGATAATGTGTTCTTTGAGTGATCCGAGGACACATTTAATCCGAGGACACAATTAATTAGTTTTAAATATATATATAAAACATATTATTATTATTATTTATTGTTTTTGTTGTTGCAGAATGGGTGCACAATTGCTTCTTTTCTCATACCACTTCTAAACTGTTCTGCAGTGCAATATTTCATGGGCTGCAAGACTTTTTACATAAACATGTTACCAATTTCGCTCCTATAACTGTGCTGGCAATGTAATCAAAATACAAAAGAACATACAAAATACATTTTCTAACAAAATAATTTTTCTTCCTTGGAAAAATCATTCATGACACGCTTGATTGTTCACACTTAACAGCTTAAAGTCTCAGGCTATTATTCAGCTATTTACCTTAAATCATACTCCTTGGTATTCAGTAATGCACTTTTTTTTTTCAACTGGGCAGTATACACACACACACACACACACATACACACACACACACACAAAAGTATGTGGACATTCTACAACTATGGTTAATTTTAATAAGGAGGTGGTCCCCCTTTACTGTTATAACAATTTTCATTCTTCTAGAAAGGGTTTCCACTAGATTTTGGAGTGTGACTGTGGGGATTTGTGCTCATTCAGCCACAAGGGCATTAGTGAAGTCATGCTCTGATACTGGGTGAGGAGGCCTAGCATACACAGACAACATTCCAACTCATCCCAGAGGTGTCCAGTGGAGTTGAAAGATCTCTGTATGGTATTTTAATTGTTTTCCACTAACCTTGTTAAACTGTTTTCTTAAACCTAATTCTTGCTTGTTGCACAGTGATACTGTCATGCTAGAACCTGTTTGGGCTTTTTAGTTTAAGTAAAGGGTAATTGTAATGATACAACATACTTACTCATTCTCAGTTCAAGAAAGAGACATACAGTGGTGTGAAAAACTATTTGCCCCCTTCCTGATTTCTTATTCTTTTGCATGTTTGTCACACTTAAATGTTTCTGCTCATCAAAAACCGTTAACTATTAGTCAAAGATAACATAATTGAACACAAAATGCAGTTTTTAAATGAAGGTTTACGCTATTAAGGGAGAAAAAAACCTCCAAATCTACATGGCCCTGTGTGAAAAAGTGATTGCCCCCTTGTTAAAAAATAACTTAACTGTGGTTTATCACACCTGAGTTCAATTTCTGTAGTCACCCCAGGCCTGATTACTGCCACACCTGTTTCAATCAAGAAATCACTTAAATAGGAGCTACCTGACACAGAGAAGTAGACCAAAAGCACCTCAAAAGCTAGACATCATGCCAAGATCCAAAGAAATTCAGGAACAAATGAGAACAAAAGTAATTGAGATCTATCAGCAGTCTGGTAAAGGTTATAAAGCCATTTCTAAAGCTTTGGGACTCCAGCGAACCACAGTGAGAGCCATTATCCACAAATGGCAAAAACATGGAACAGTGGTGAACCTTCCCGGGAGTGGCCACCGACCAAAATTACCCCAAGAGCGCAGAGACAACTCATCCGAGAGGCCACAAAAGACCCCAGGACAACATCTAAAGAACTGCAGGCCTCACTTGCCTCAATTAAGGTCAGTGTTCACGACTCCACCATAAGAAAGAGACTGGGCAAAAACGGCCTGCATGGCAGATTTCCAAGGCGCAAACCACTTTTAAGCAAAAAGAACATTAAGGCTCGTCTCAATTTTGCTAAAAAACATCTCAATGATTGCCAAGACTTTTGGGAAAATACCTTGTGGACTGATGAGACAAAAGTTGAACTTTTTGGAAAGTGCGTGTCCCGTTACATCTGGCGTAAAAGTAACACAGCATTTCAGAAAAAGAACATCATACCAACAGTAAAATATGGTGGTGGTAGTGTGATGGTCTGGGGTTGTTTTGCTGCTTCAGGACCTGGAAGGCTTGCTGTGATAGATGGAACCATGAATTCTACTGTCTACCAAAAAATCCTGAAGGAGAATGTCGGGCCATCTGTTCGTCAACTCAAGCTGAAGCGATCTTGGGTGCTGCAGCAGGACAATGACCCAAAACACACCAGCAAATCCACCTCTGAATGGCTGAAGAAAAACAAAATGAAGACTTTGGAGTGGCCTAGTCAAAGTCCTGACCTGAATCTTATTGAGATGTTGTGGCATGACCTTAAAAAGGCGGTTCATGCTAGAAAAACCTCAAATAAAGCTGAATTACAACAATTCTGCAAAGATGAGTGGGCCAAAATTCCTCCAGATCGCTGTAAAAGACTCGTTGCAAGTTATCGCAAACGCTTGATTGCAGTTATTGCTGCTAAGGATGGCCCAACCAGTTATTAGGTTCAGGGGGCAATTACTTTTTCACACAGGGCCATGTAGGTTTGGATTTTTTTTCTTCCTAAATAATAAAACCCCTCATTTAAAAACTGCATTTTGTGTTTACTTGTGTTATCTTTGACTAATAGTTAAATGTGTTTGATGATCAGAAACATTTTGTGTGACAAACATGCAAAAGAATAAGAAATCAAGAGGGGGGCAAATAGTTTTTCACACCACTGTATATAGCTGTGATCAGGTTTCCACATACTTTTTTTCCATGAAGCTGCCTGGATTTGTGAATGGTTGCAATGAGTTTAAAAAGAAAGCTTATAAATCTAAAGCAAAACAAAAATGGAGAAATAAAACTCAAAAACTGGAAGGACAAATTCTACTGACTTTACATTGGTCCTATGGCATCTACTAATGTAATTTATGTTGGCCCATTACAGTAATCAAATACAGCCTGGTATAATTACTGATATTAAACAGTGATTGTTGAGTTCTGATGGTTAAGCATTTGAAACAGGTGGATATTTAAGGTTTTATATGCTATTTCACTTTTCTTAATTGGAGATTATGATGGTTTATCTTTTAAGATAATAAGGCCTCAGTGACATCATTATTTTTTTGCAAGACATTTCATTTTTCGCATAACTAATTAAAATACAGTTGACTTCATTTCTTGGCTATCACAAGACAAAGAAAGGCTTAAATAGGTTTTAAGGTGGAGCCATGGAGAAAAGAATAAACATCTTAGCATTCCACTTTTTGCGTCTCTAGGGATTGATCACATCCTGCAGGCCATGGTTCTTCCATACCATCTGGAGGAGGGGATAAGGACACAGCCGCTCAGAAGAGATTGCTGCTGTACACATGCACTGATCTGCTTACTGTGCTTCTTTTTTATGATATTGCCTAATAGACTGTTCATGTATTTTGATCATACAAATCACTTAAAGCAATTTAAGAATATAATAATGTTAGTTAATTAATTGTAATTAACCTACAAATTGTTTTGTGCAGCTTGCTATAGAAAATGTTTTTATTATTTGGGCAATATCTGAGTAATTACCACTCATTAATAGATGCACTGACGCAAAAATATGTACTGTATATTATCTAAATTATTTAAAGTGTCCCTTATTATTTGTGCAATGTAAATAAAGACGACTTGTTTGGTGAATGGTGTCTTTTTCTTTTCTGTGTGTTAAAAATGTTTAGGGAACTAGTACTAACAAAGGTACAATAAAAATGTTGATGGGCATGATGGATTAAAAAAAGACATAATACTGTTACTTACTGTACAGTAGCTGTTAGTGTAAAACTAAACTAGTTTTTAACTTATTACAATACAACTGTTTTGAAAATCTGAAATGAAAATACACAATCAAATCATATTTAAGCAATCCATTCCTTTAGCTTTTTAATATCACTTTGGTGATCAGTAAAGAACATCTATCCATCAAATGCTACTGCCACATTATTTACTGTGTTACTTGTCAGCAGTAGCATAAAATCTTATCAGGAGTCTACAGGAATATAAGTTCTATAAGACTTATACAAAACAAACAAAGATATGTTAGATAAGGAATTGGTTTAGCATTTTACGTTATTATAGTTATACTGCACGCGTCCGTGTGCGCGCCCGTGTTTGCGTGTCTGCGCTCGCGCTTTCTGGATTGGCTCAATATTGTATTGTATAAGGGCACCCAAAATCCAGTCGGAATACATATGCATTTTACACCAAGGACCAAGACAGAAATGTCAGGCCCAATACTATGGAACATACTGTAATAACATACACTCTCTAAGGCTACAGCAGGTGGCAGCACATACTTGCTTCAAACCTGGCTTATTAATGGGAGAGGTCAGGCAGTTATTTCTGGTCTGAAAAATCGTGAAAACATATATGGTTTTGTTAAAATAATATTTTAATTTAATTCATTATACATGTAGTCAGTTCAAGCATATATAACCCTGTCATACTGAAAAATAAGTAAAATAAACAGCTCATTTAAACAGGCATAGATTCCTTGTAAATGAAAGGTTACAACCATTTTCTTTAACTTTATCATAAGATGTCACTGTCAGTGGCTACATGTTGCTTCTTTTGATGTGTAGGGAGTACAAAAACACTCACGTGATAGCTACTGTAGTTACATCTCTAAGCTATCTCTCACAAATACGTTTCGTGATCTTTCTGAGTTTGGACGCTCGTCTAGCCCTGGAACTGAAGTGGGTGTGTGCCTGCGCTAATCACTTCCTCCAATCAGAGAAGGGCGCGCTAAACTTCCATCCAATCAGCGCATCTGTTGCAACTTTGGGTAACTCTTTAGGTAGAAGCGCTCGCTGTCGTTTGTCTATTTTGATCCGCGAGCTGTAGGTGGTGAATCCTCGACTTTTTGCATGCAAATTTCTCTTTTTACACAATGCAGCGCTTTTGTTGTCGCTCAGGTTTATAAAGAGAGCAGTGATGACACCAGCATTTATCCCTCACTGAGGAGCCAGACACTTTTCTGAAAACCTATCGAGATTACTGACAGACTTCTGCCATGAGCTGCCTGGATGTTATGTATCAGAATTATGGAGCTCATCATTACTTGCCAGCGACGGCAGCAGCAGCCTATAAAGCGGCATACTATCATCATCAGCAGCAGCAGGTAAAGTCATTTACTTCACTAGGTTTAACTGCATATTAAGTGTTTTTCCCCTCTGTATCTTTTTACCAAGACTCTAAATTTTTTGTTTTTAGTTGATACTGTAATGTAGAAATTATATAGTGGTTAGGCTCTTAGATGCTCTTATGGCATCTATTTTTATTCTTTTAAACATTTACAGTATGGTGTAATATTTTGTGCATTAGCACATTGAACATTAACTGCCATTTATATACAGTATCATCTGTAAAGCCAATGAAATAGTTTTAAAGATAGATCATGTTGCTATGTCAACATACATATCCAAACAATAATTGAGTATTCCTGCAGTCACTTCAAATGCAAAACATTTTAAAGTATTAGTCTCTCAGCTGAGAGACTAAGCTGATTCGACAGCAGACCAAGAGCTATGTACATAGTATAGTGTAGTGCCACAACAGGAACTGAATATGTATGCAGTATACTAATTTTAAAATATTTTCTTATGTAATCTTTATGTTTCTTTGTTGCTCTACAGAAGAAGTTTAGTCCATACAGCAGGATGCATGACTTTGCTGACTTGCCTGCACACTGTGTCCAGAGTAAACAGGCTGAGAAGCCCAGACCTGAGACTGAGTTGGAAAGAGATACTGATGAGCAGAATGGTGAGGAGGAAGGGAGATCTAAGGATTCACAACCGGCTGAAACGGAGTACCTGAGCTCCAGGTGTGTGCTGTTTACATATTTCCGTGGAGACATTGGCGATGTGGTGGATGAGCACTTCTCCCGTGCCCTCAGTCAACCTAGTGCCTTCAGTAATGACAGCAAGAGCATTAGGCTTCCGTCTGGAGGACCATGGAAAGGTAAGTTGAGCCAGGATGACAATTTTATCATCAGATTTCATTGACATCTAAGTAGTAGATATAAATAGATTATATTGATACATGATCTGTACATTAGTATTACCCTAATGGTTTCCAATGTTTGTCATTTTTAGATGGCAGTTCTCCCTGCGAGGCTCAGAGTGCCTCCTTGCCCTCCTCAGTATGGAACAACAGTTACCCATCTCAGACCAACTCCTGCATTCCTTCTGTTCATAGTGATTTCCCTGCAGCTGCTGCCTTCCATACAGGTGACACTGGCATTTGGAGTGGCCATAGCTTGACCCAGCCTAGCCTGACCCATCATTCATCCCTTACTGACTCATGGCCATATGGCCTGGGTGGCCAAAGCAGTGCCGGACACCATCATGTCCATGACATGTACCCACATATTCACCCTCGTCACCATCATCCCCATGCTCATGCCCATCCAATGCTCCATCACAGCAGTGCTCTAGACCATCGCTTCAGTGCCCTTTTGTTGCCTGGCATGAGGGCATCAAGTAGCCCATCTTCTTCAAATTCAGAGGGAATCAAGACAGAGTTGGAGCCTGCTGCCTCTAGCTGGCCAGCATCCTTTCATGGCTCTGTAGATATCTATGACACAGGTAGGGAAATGAAAATATAATAGACATTTATCCTAATAATATAGATTATATGCTCTGAAACTGTGGTCCAGTTATATCAGTTAACAACCAACTATCCTAAATATAGTCTTCCATATCGGATGTAGGTGCCTGTATTAAACATAATTTTTTTCCTTCAGCACTGGAACAGGACAAAGCAAAATCCAGTGTCTGGTTCTGAAGCGGGGAAAGCCAGCCAGTGACACACAGCCTTGGAGTAGAGCAGCGCTGACATGAGCAGTGTGAGATGGGCCAGAGTCTCACTGTGGAATCTTTCCCTGGAAAGCTTTCAGATTTTCTGGGAGGCGACTCAGGAAAGGAAACTTTGACTCCCTCCATTAGACAAGCATAACAATAAACTTGGAGAAAAGCAACTTTCTGTAAAAGTAAACCATCCTGTCCGAGTTTGTGTATGATGCGAAGAGTGAGGCGCTAATGAATTCGGCCCGAAGTGCTGTCCACTTGGACTTTCAAAGAGCTATCACTGAGTCAATGCAATGAAAGAAGCCACTTAAATGTATCCAAGTCTAAGAGGTATATTTTTCCTACTTTTTGTAAACCATGTTGAACATTTCCTGTTTGGTGGTTTGTGATCAGGAACAGAAGCGTAAGCACATACCACTGGTTTTGTTGAAAACAACTGCCTGGCTAGTTTCAAATGAAGGCCAGTTTTGTGTTAAAGTGGCTATGAATGTTTGAATATTTGAGTAGCAGCCTTGTTCAAATAGTTGTTTTACTTTAATATATTTTGTCTGTGGTCTTGTGATCTGCAGATTTGATAGATTTGTAAAAAAAAAAAAAAAAAAGTGCAAATTGTTTCTACCAAAGTGTTAACTGTTTTGTTATATTATTTTGACTTTTGCATAAGAATATACATGTTTTTTTATGCTACATGCTAAATAAATTGCTAAGTTCTATTGGCAAATATGAGTTATTGACTGGATGGTATGTTGTAAATATTGGCTAGTAGATCTCATTATGTTAGAGCAAAGTATTTCACATTTTCTATTTCAGTAAAAGAATAACTTGGGGACAAGTAATGAGATGTTGATGGCAGAAGTGCTTTGAGTGTATAGTAGACCAATGATAAGCTTTTGACCAATTTTGGGAAAACACTGCGAGCACTGAGAATCCCAGAAGGCATAGTGTCATTCCATTCAAATTCAGCAGGACAACCCAAATTCTACCAAGCTACTTACATTATTTTTCTCTTTTTTTTTGTTGCTGCTTTTGCTTTATTTTTAGAAATTACAAGATGCATTTCCTGTTAAAGTCAAATCAAGTGAGTAACTGTTAGTTTTAACAGACACCACACACCCACCATGATTTAATGCAGAGTTAGATACACCAGATAAATGTGGAGAGGAATGACCCTAATATCAGTTCAAGAATGCAAAGATTGTGCAGTATGTGCTCTGGTGTAAAACTGTACATGATTTCGGAGAACTACAACTTTAAATATTTTGATGGGAGCCTAATTCCAGAAACTGTATTATTTTCAGCCAGCTGTTGGGTCAGTGGTTTGATATGTTGGGAACAAGAACATTACATATCATCTAGAAGTGAAGTGTCTGACCAGGTGTAAGGACCAACCAGTAAACGCATATAATTATATTGTGACATTGGACTGAACCTGCCATTTTGTTGCTCCAATTGAAATATTTATTCTAAATGACAAAAGCCATTTGTGAGATATGGCTGAGATTAGGACTGAGATCATCATTAAAGTTTATAGAACTGAAATATTTTATGTAAGCTTTATACGCATTCAGTATGTCCAAGAAGACTATTGCATTTAAATCAGTGTTTGTACCATTCTAAAAAAACATAGGGTTACAAAAATATAACACCATATTCCACGTTATTATGCATATGGCATTTTTGTTTGTTTTTTCCTAAACAAACAGTAAGATTAAGGATTGTTTATTTATTCCTAACTATTATAACATGGATGTAATCAAAAGCAAAAGCACTGATAATGACAACAGGTTTACTGATAGTCTGTTTCAAATAATTATGCGGAATGCATTTAAAAAAATCCAAAATCTGTATTTTTAAAGAAATCTGTCATATCTGTGCATAGACATTTAATTTTTTATAAAACAAACAATAAAAACTAATTAAAAATGATATTTACAGTTCCAGTCACATATTAATATATGAGCTCTTCTTGAGATGACTTTAACAACTATCTCATCCATTGAACGTAAGTGTCTGCCTGTATTTCACGTGTGGCTGCCAAAATACTTGCAAGAGTTGCTTTTTAGAGGTATGCTGTCACCCACCCTCTTTGATTTTTATTATTTTTTTCACATGGAATGGTTAATTTTCCTGCATGAAAATAATTTTGTTTCAGAAAGCAAAATGCTTCATTTTATACCATGGCAGAAAATAGTCATTTAGAAACTTCACATATCTTACAGAGGTCATTTTGACGCCCTCAGGGACCTTAAAATTCCTTCAATCTCATTTCATGTTCCAGCCCAAATCATCATTCCACTACCTTCTTGTTGACATCTTGTTGGAACAGGGTAGCTATTCATCAGCCATCCACAACTCTATCCATCTGGGCCATGCTGTGTAGCACAACATTCATTTGTCAATTAACATGTTTGCAAATGTATCTTAATGTAAAACTTGCTTCTGAGCCCACTACTTGCTTCTGAGCCCATGAAGTTTGTTTCTCTTATTGATTTTGTGGCATTAATGCATTTGTAAATGAAATTATCAACCTCTGGAGGATCCTGCATGTGAGGTTCTTGGTGTTCCAGAGATACCAGAACCATAAAGTACTTCCAAGCAGTGGTTTTTAATATTCCTGACCTTTTAACGCCATTAATTTGTTTGTTTCCTTAAAAAACTTTCATCTGACAAAATTCATGCTTGAAATCACTCACAAATCTTTTTGCCTGTTCGATGATTTCCATTCATCCTCATTCATTCATTTTCTATACCGCTTAATCCTGTGTTCAGGGTCGCGGGGGACCTGGAGCCTATCTACCACTAGGCGGGGTACACCCTGGACAGGGTGCCAATCCATCGCAGGGCACACACACATACACACACTCAATCACACACTACGGGCAATTTGGGAATGCCAATTAGCCTAACCTGCATATCTTTGGACTGTGGGAGGAAACCAGAGTACCCGGAGGAAACCCACCAAGCACGGGGAGAACATGCAAACTCCATGCACACAGAGACGGGAATCGAGCCTGGCCGGGGAATCGAACCCAGACCCTGGAGGTGCAAGGTGACAGTGCTAACCACTACACCACCGCGCCGCCGATTTCCATTCAGTTTTCATGAAATATCAGTTTGTATGACATTGCACTATTTTATACTTTTTAGCTTCAGAAAGATCTTTCCTTCCCCCCATTTTGCACGAGTACTGTGACTTGCATAATAAAGTGGAATAACCACTTTCAGGAGATTTTTTTTTACTTAAGATCACCTGGCAAACTTTTTCCAAAAATATTTGAAAAATGTATTTGAAAAATGTTTATTTTATTGAAATCCTTTTGATATGTCACTTGCATAATTCTTTGAAACAAAGCATTTGTAAACTATTTGTCTGAACCGTAGCTATGTCACCAATTATATGACTTAATAATAGCTATAAAACCCTCATTGTTTTATCAGTGTTTTTATTTATTGTATTGTTAATTTTGAAAATGTTTTGGTTTAAAATAAAATGTTGTTTTACCTTAAAATTTTTGTTGTTGTTTTTTTGTTCTACAGAATTTCAGCTGTAGTAGATGAACATACTCACTTGGTATAGAATAGACTAATCTGAAGCACTGGTGCTTTGCTAATTTCCTCTCTTGATTATCTAAGCCCTGGGAACAGAAGGCCTGTGATCAGGTGCAGGAAGAGAGCTCTTCAAGTAGTACCAACAGAGATGAAGCTCAAAATAAATACAGAATGAGGAGTACAAAGGCTAGCAATCTACAATAAACCGATCTCCAAAAAATATCCTCAACTCTTTTCTTTAACATAACATTATCTAGTTGCTGTTTTCAATATATAGAAGGTTTACTGACAAATTAGTTCATGCGTATGGTACTGCTGCATGTTTAATGGCTTATATCAAATAATAGACTCATCTGAGGGGTTGCATTAAGACTGCATTAGTATTTTTAAATATATCTCTGGAGCAGACTGTCCATATGGATTCTAATAATGTCCCTATCCTAAGTCCAATACTTTATTTTGAATAATTTTGTGTTCGACTTTATGTTGTTTTAATGAGCATGAAAGATGGATACAAATTATGTGGCCACAGCAGCCTTTTCAAACCAATATTTTATCCTCTTTTATTAACTCAGTTTTTGTAATCTCTGATGTCTTCAAGTCTACTTTCAACAGTGCATTCTTAGTACTATACAAGTAACCTTGCTTTCTCCCCTGTCAGCTCTCCAGGCACAGTCCCTCCCTCAGGAAACCAGCCATTGGAAAAATGCAGCTCCTGCTTGGAGCATAGAAATCAAAGTACTCAGCTTGTAGCCCCTGCATTAACATGTAATGCCCTTATATGCTAATTCACACTGGGCTCCTACCGGTATCCTTTGGACACACCGCAGGCACTTCCAAACCAGACAGTTGACAGGCCATGGCAGGATATTTCCTGAAGTAGTTACTTCTACTTCCTGTGGGGAGAAAAAACAACAGTAAGTAGAAAGTTTTTTTTTTTATATATATATCGCTAATATATGTGAAATAAATTTTCTTTCATTTCTTTTGTTGTGTATTTTTTAATTTAACATAAGAGTTGGAATGCTATATATTATATTAGAAACCATTGTAAAAAATTAAGTATATAATCTGAGTAATAAATAAAGAAAGCTGTGCTTCTGTCAATGATGCCGGCTGTGGTGGCTCAAGTGCACTACAGTCTTTTCCCTGAACATTCAGCGAGTGGAACACCTGATCCTTGAAAATCTTTGGATAACTTGTAAACAAACACCACTTGCACATTACAGGAACTCAGCTGGGAGTTATTGCCACATTCTAGTATATTTGTTCAAGTAATGTCCATATGTTTAGGCTATTAAAGAAGTTTCTGGGAAGCAAAAGTTTCAGACATGAAACAGGCAGTCCTATCATTGCTTCATGGCTACCTTGTACTGTGAAACTTTCTATCCCTATGTCATATATGTGTCATATAATGCAAATAGAATGAAATTCAGTGTCAAAGTCTAAACTAAAAAATACAAATTGTATAGTATAAAAAAATTGTTAATGGAATTCCTGATGGTACCTATCTACTGTATATCAAGAGCTTTCAGTGATAAGAACTGAGAGGGCGGGAAAAATCCACTTGTTCAACAAAGCCATAAAACCTGATGAAATGTTTTACAATGTTACATCCTACAACAGCCCCACTTAACTATTTGTTACATATGGTGTATTTATTATTATTATGTATTATTTTATTATTAGTTTCACTATTGGCTATAAACAAATATAACTCTCAAATAGTGAGCAGATGTGCTGTAGAGGATTAACTGTCAGTACAACAGACATCCCCAAAAGCAATATTTCTGTAATCAAATATAATAGCTCAATAAAAGAGAACTGCATGTACATATTGAACTGCATGTACAATGTTCAGGGGTGAGAATTATTTTAATTGATTATAACAAGACTAAAACCTGGGGATAGTATTTTTTTTCGTCGATTAAGTTTAGTTTTAGATTAAGGTACTGTACAGTACGTTCGATTGCTGGGAGGGCAAAGTAGAGCCTTCCCTCATCTCTCAGCACCATTCCTGCGTAATTGAGCAGATGATTAGTGTAACAATCACCAACACAACACCAGCTGCCTGTACGTGAAACAGCATAAACACAGCCACCACTATTTCATTACACCCCTTTGGCACACCACTATTTTGAGGAATGTACAAGACCATATGGCAATCATAAAGTCAGCCTCAACCTATAGTTCTACTCCTTAACATCCTCAACCCAATTTCACTACTAATTTGAAGGACTAATTTTGACTAATTTGCTTTCCTCATGCAAGGCACTAGAGAATGAACTCTGCACTCTGGCTCTGTTTGAATATAAAAGACATGGCCCATTTTCTTTTCTCCAGCCAACACATATGATCAACTCTTGTAAGTTGTGTTATACTGAGCATGACATGATTGGAGCTGTAACATGTCCTAAGTACTATCTGTGGTCCCATTACATGCCTTTTTACCTTTCTACAACATGTATTTCATGGTACTGTAGATGTCTCAGCAGCACTCCAATGATTTTATAATCACACACATTGTAGTCTGATTAAACTATACTTAGCTTAAGTATAATTGTAACACAAATCAAGTGTGTATAAGACTATACACACTTATGCTTGTGTGACTTTTGTATTTAAAATGGTTAAAACCAAACTGCAGCGCACTATTTCAACTATGGTAAGAGCAGGTGGTCGGTGGAAAAGATGAGAAATGACAGAGCCAACCAAATACATGTTTAGGTCAACACTGATGAGTGTTTATAATCTTAGGAATTAGGAAAATCCCATCAGCATGTCTGCTCCTTCCACCTGCAGTGCACTTGCCCACCCACTGTGTAATGAAAATGCATGCCTTGTATTAACTCGTATGACACATTAACTTCCCTTATTTATGTTAAGCAATAAAAGCCTAACGCTATTAGAAAACATGTATTACTGTAGAATAGAAGGTGGCCTCATTGCAGTTATTACTGTAAATTAATGGAGGCAATGAAATAACATAAAATAATTGTAAAAGAAATCTATAAAATCTGTATGTCGCATCATTTTGCACTGAGTTTTCAAAGGTTTCAGCTTTTTATATTTAGTTTGATTCACATTACTAATCATTCTACATTTAGTGAAATATTTCCTACACTGTATTCTCTTTCCATTATTAGATTTATGTGCATTTTTGTGTCTAGCAGTTGACACAGTCCCTATGCTGAACTGATCTTCATGTCAATTTAAAGAATTTCTGTCATATTGAATATTCACCTGCACAACACACATGATGTTATATCATTTCTATCTGTTATCACCCACTTAACACTGTATAAATGCAGATCATTTCCTGCTATCTGTTTCACCCAGATGAGGATGGGTTCCCTGTTGAGTCTGGTTCCTCTCAAGGTTTCTTCCTAATGCCATCTCAGGGAGTTTTTCCTTGCCACTGTCGCCGTCACCCTTGGCTTGCTTATCAGAGACATTTCATTCATTCATTCATCTCATTATTATCTAGACACATTTTTCTCACACATACACACTTCCAATTATTTTCTTTTCTAAATTTTTTTTCATTTTTTGTAAATTTTCTTTCATTTTTGTGAAGCTGCTTTGAGACAATGACCATTGTTAAAAGCGCTATATAAATAAAATTGAATTGAATTCAATTGAATTGAACAGAACGATGAAAGCATCTATGAAAAACATATTCAGGAAGTCTAACTCTCCTTGAAGAACATGGTTTTTCACTTGGTATGTTATGTTCAACTAGTTTTGTCTTATATAAGTACACAGCTTTGACTCCAGGTATTTGTATAAAATTTATTTACTAAACATTTTATATTATGATACTAATTAACATACTAAATAACTGAAATCAGGGACCATGCCCAAGGGCTTTGTGTGGAATTAATCTTTTCGCAGGGACATAAAGCATACAAATAAACTTCCCGAGTATTGAATAAACTCAGTAAATTCCTATTTAACACCAGTACTCAGTTCAAATGCACCTCCCATATATTTGTTCTGACCCTTATTTATTCTAAATATAACACATTTATCAAAATATACTTTTATATAGATATATTTGCATTTTGCAGGCACCCTCCCACAACATCTTCAGCTTCTGAGTGTAAGAGAGCGGTGTGGATATAGTCTGAGTATGCCAAATATTTTCATTAGTGGTGCTAATCGCTGGGGCCCATGGTCATCTGATGAGAGGAAGAGATTCATTAGAAGGCTTGCACTTCAGCTTTTACTAGTCCTGTCTAAACAAAGTCTGGACTGTTAATGGATGGACTACAGCAGGAGCAGCTGGGAGCAAGCTGACGTTTTTCTCTAGTACTGACCAGCCCATATTCTCATTCTATTATGTGTCCAGTGCCACTTACTCCTCCCAGAAATCCTTGATTTATATTACTTATTGCACATTGTGCAATGCAGAGCATACTGCAGGACAAGAGCAGCATTAATGAAACACAAATCTATTTAATCTATTACAGTCCTTACTACAAAACATTATTTTTGTCAGTTATAAAACATTTGCACAATTATTTCAAATTGTCCTGTAATAATGAATGATACAGTAGTTTCACAATTGTTTAACGCCCCCCCCCCCCCCCCCCCAACCACCCAAAAAGGAAAAGCTCTTCATAAAGTGAGTGAGTGCAATGTAATGAAAGGCAATGTTAAGCCAAAGGCTAGAATAACACAGCCCAGTGTAGGCATAGCTAGAATACTTCTCCGTTTTAATAAGAGATTAGTGGGCACCCTCCACCTGTTTCTGTGGCTCAGGAGCTTGGCAACGATCCGTGTGGGCCTCGGTGCGAGACCGTACATCTGTTTGGCATGTTGTGCATTTCAGTCCCAGCACTGCCACAGGCTTCCTGAGCTCACAAAGAAATTAGTGTCTTCTGCGTGAGCTGGGCCCTTAACTACATGGCCGTTTGTTTTTCACCACAGCAAAGTCAACAGCTGTAGCTGTATTTGAAGTCCACCTAAAACTGCTAATTAGTCCAGTGGACGAGAAAAGAAAAAAATGAGACTGCTCCTTTCCTGTTGATGGACTGTAAGGTTGATCTTGCAAAAATGTTTTTTCTGCACTCAGTAGCCCACTGACATATTTTATCCAAGTCAATATTTTGCAGAAACACGCTGGAATATAGAGTGCTAACTGAGGCTGCATCTTTGAGAGCTGTTAGTGCTAGACAGTTATTTGCATTGGGTCTATGGGTGAGGGGACTTGAGGCATGCTAACTTCGGAGGAATGGTGCATAACTGATTTAGTCTTGTCTCTCACGCCTAAACTTCACACCTCCTCAGCACAGCCAAATTGAGTACACTCCAAACAAAGCACAGCTCTGCCAAAGCATGCACATGGATCATTCATTACTGCTCTGAATTCCCCCTGTGAACAATAAGGTAAAGCAAATGAATGCTGTCCAGGTTAAAGGCCTTATAGGATTATGATAGCCTTAAGGCAAATTCTATGAGATAACTGGCCCTAATGAGATTTATATTCTCCTTAGACATCTATTAAATGCTTTATCCTCCAAGTTGTTGCACCTGTTGTAAGGCTGGTTCACATCAATCGGCATTATCACATATTTTACCATGTTAGCAAGAAACCCCAAATCATTGAAGATGTATCTCGGTCTAGGTAGGGAAAATGCTCCATGTACAACATTCATACATTCATACATACATATACCTGTATAATTTAATTTCATTTAGGTTTATTCTTTCAAAGAACACACGATAGAGCCTGTTATGACAAATCAACTGGTAAGATTTATGTATTTCTGTTTGTGCTACAGCTGTCACAGATCCGAGAGAGAGAGAGAGACAGACAGAGAGAGAGAGAGAGAGAGAGAGATGTATAAGGAATACAGTCCTGTGTTCTCCTATGCATCATCAGACCATGAGTGACTCTACTAGTTCAATTCTCTAAAGCCCTTTCCTTGCCATTGACCTGCTGGTTTCTGACAGACCCCTGTTGTGGTAAATCAGCCTAAACACACAAACAGCAAATGGACTCCGACAATAGCACTACTGAAAGTCCTCTCCCTTCAAACATGGCCATTGTCAACTAATTGAGTTAGAAAAGACCCAAGTCTTCATACAGGAAGCGATCCGTCAAATTCTTGTCACGTTCCCAATTACACTAATCAGTGAGACCTGCCCCAAATAATTGAGGGCTTTAATTTCCATCTTTAATTTTTTTTTACTTATTTTAACTGCATTAATAAATATCTAGACAGATTCCTTGTATGAAAATATAAGGGAAGTCTATTCACAATATTCTGTATATCACAATATTTAACACATTCGTACCGACTTCCACAATAAACACATTTGTGTTATCCTAGACAATGCAGCAATATATTGATCTTATATAAATGGATTATTATTATTATTTTAGAGTAAAATCTTAGGACAGATCAAACCCAATACACCAGATGAATGCCTAATGCATTACTTAATAATCCTATACCAATAAAAGTATTTTGTCTTACTCTAATACCACCTGCTCCACATTCCAAGCCATGCCAGGGATTTGGCTTCTACCTTCCCCATTGTCTCCAACTGGACAAGGTATGTAAGGCCATCCCTGGTTTATTGACCCGTGACTATCCGGTAGGCCTTAGGAAAGTGGCACAGTGTTTGGACTGCTATTGTAACACAATCTTAGTTAAGTCCAATCTTTGGCTGCCACCTGCACTTTGTATAACCACTGTGTAAATTAATAAATCTTATCTCATTCTATTTTACATACATTGTAATTATCTACGTACTACGTAATCCGTAGTCTATGTTAGGGAGACACAGAGACCTGTATGGATTTTCAAGAACGTCTAACTTCAGTAAATTCTAGGAAAAAATTCAGTAAAGTGTTATGAAAATCGAGTAGCCTCTCTTAAACATTATTTACAGGTGTAGTGTTTGCAACTTACACCATGCATCACACAGATTAGCAGAGGAGGGAAGACATGAGGAGGGGAGGCACTTCACATATGTAAAATGTCTCTCTGATGGCAGCCCTCTGAAACACCTGTCAATCAGTCCAGAGGAAGTTGGGTAGGTGCAGTGAGTGTGCCTGAGCCATGCCTGGTGGGACAGCTGATCTAGACCCTGCCCAAGCCCAGCAGGTCTAGGACAGCCCGTGTAAGCCTATCGGCAAGCAGACCAAGTCTTAAACAAGCAAGCCTGCTGAGTCTCAGACAGAACAAGGCTGCTGCTGTCGAAGACTAAAAATGGATGGTAGAACAATGGCCAGGCAGTGGTAGGACAATAGAATTAGCTGCTAATTTGTATCACTTCCCTTCAAGTCCTAGAGGCATTTTATCCTGTTAAGGAGCTACTCTCAGCTGGGGCTACACAGCAATACTTTGTAATAGAAGCATGATAAGTAAGATAAAGCCCTTGTTATCCCACTTTTCCCTCAAAGAGATTACAATCTGTTCTGTGGTGCGGCTTTTTGGGTGGTGTTCTCAAGTCGACTGATGCTTCCCATGCTTGACTGACACCAAGCCCCGGGAGGTGTCATTCCTTCAAGACACATCAAATGTCGCATCACTGTAAGAGCTCAGTGTCTTCATCAGGTTCTGAGGGCCAATCACTGCATGTGACATACCAGACTCTTTCTGGCATCTTCTGCCTAGCTTCTCTGCACCAGCTGGGGGTTGGAGCACCGAACAGGCAGCAGAAAGAGAGGAGTGAAAGAGGGATGGAGCTTGAATGGAGGGAAGCGTACGTCCTTTTGCGTCAGGGGGCAGTATGAGTGGAATGTACGAGTGATAATGGGCTGTGGCGGGTTGGTTCTGTTCGCCTGATGCCACAATGGCGGCTTTGACAGCTGAGAGAACGGTGCTTTGTGCGGGCCTGCCAGTGACACTACACATTGTTGTGAATGCTCCGCATAGCTGGCATTCTGCCTCGTGCCTTCCTCTGTGTTCTAGGCTTATCAAAAATTCCTTCTTCTTTCTCTCTTGGACTTCTTTTTGTGTGGCTGCATATTATGGTAAAAGCTATTGCTGAGACCAAAAGACCCTTACAGAATGTTTTATTTAAATACCAGCAATTACTGGAGGTTGATTCATTCAAATTATTTACATATTCTAAAAATTATTAAATCTAATTTTCTAATATTCATGTAATATTCTCCTGTTATTTATTATAATTGTTTTTTGTATGTAATTATGTCAGTCTATTCCACTTAATATAAATAACAAATAAACAGTTAATGTCAAAGCAGCATTTTCAATATTTAAAAAAATACATATCTACAAAAACACATTTTCAACAGTGATTTTTTTAAACCGAGCATCTGATTCATTATCCTTTCTATTGTTTGTCTGTGATCCTCAGATGGTAGACAGGAGAAAGTAGATAAGGAATAAAAAAGAAATAAACAGACTCTTCCAAAGGTACAATAGAAACCATAGCCCTCAGTGGGTAGATGAACATACTTGTTACCATTTTGCTTTTACAATGTCTGAGAACATCTTTTATCTGAAGAGTAGCCCTCATGTACTGACAAAGGGGATACACTAATTAAGTTTCCATCTCATGTCTTTTAGTTATTATTGCCTAGGGAAGGAACACGGAACAAAATATATATCTTGACTTAGTTGTTCAATATCTTTTTTTGTTCAATATGTTTTTCTCCAGTATGCAGTTATTAGATTCACTGCATGCTGCTCGTTTTATAGAATAATTAATAAGTTTATATAAACAAAATAATGTCAGAATCCAAAGTACAGGTGACTCAGATGAAGGGAAATAGCAGTTCTGTTATGCTTTGGCTGTCATGGTTTGTGTCCACTTATGTATTTTACAGAGAAATGTTACGAATCATGCGAATCAGTATGAAGGTGTTCTGACTGATCATGTTTATTATGTGGTAAAACATTTACACCCTGTCAACAGTGTCTCATACACAGGTATAAACAATGGTGGAATGATTTGATGAGGATGATAAATATCATATACCTTGGCTTTCATATTCACCAGATCTACACCATAGTGAACAATTAAGGGAGTTAATAGATTTTGGATGTCAGGCAGCCTCATCAAATCATAAAAAAACTGGCTAAGGTATTATTGTTTAGAATAATGGCATTCATCTCTCCAGCATGCTGTAAAGACTTATGCCAGGACATATGCTCAATACCTTACGAAAACACATTTTTTCATTTATTTATTATATAATAAATGGCCAGGGATATATGTAGTATTTATTATTGTTTGCATAATCTCTCTATAAATGTGAGTGTATTCAAAACCTATGCAAATTGTCACATTAAATGTTCTACATACAGCTTGTTTTAAAGCCAATGCACTATTTAGATATTGCAGGACTTGTGTCAGCACAAATTATTCAAATTCATTATTAGTTTACATGCTCATAATGATATATATGTGGGGTGTACCTATGCTAAGAGCATGTCCTTTAAAATGTTGCCTATATTTTAGAATATGCCCTGGGTATATGTCCAAATATTATTTTCACTAGGTAAAAGACTGTACACTACAAGAATGTACAAGTGTACAAGAATGTACACTACAGTATACAGTATACAACATTAATTCACCCGTATATGCCACTGTGTACAGCAAAGGTCTGTAGTTCAATATCTGCAAATTGCATATACTATACAGTGGCTTGCAAAAGTATTTGGCCCCTTGAACTTTTCTACATTTTGTCACATTACAGCCACAAACATGAATCAATTTTATTGGAATTCCACATGAAAGACCAATACAAAGTGGTGTACATGTGAGAAGTGGAACGAAAATCATACATAATTCCAAACATTTTTTGCAAATAAATAACTGAAAAGTGGGGTGTGCGTAATTATTCAGCCCCCTTTGGTCTGAGTGCAGTCAGTTGCCCATAGACATTGCCTGATGAGTGCTAATGACTAAATAGACTGCACCTGTGTGTAATCTAATGTCGGTACAAATACAGCTGCTCTGTGACGGCCTCAGAGGTTGCCTAAGAGAATATTTGGAGCAACAACACCATGAAGTCCAAAGAACACACCAGACAGGTCAGGGATAAAGTTATTGAGAAATTTAAAGCAGGCTTAGTCTACAAAAAGATTTCCAAAGCCTTGAACATCCCACGGAGCACTGTTCAAGCGATCATTCAGAAATGGAAGGAGTATGGCACAACTGTAAACCTACCAAGACAAGGCCGTCCACCTAAACTCACAGGCCGAACAAGGTGAGCACTAATCAGAAATGCAGCCAAGAAGCCAATGGTGACTCTAGACGAGCTGCAGAGATCTACAGCTCAGGTGGGGGAATCTGTCCATAGGACAACTATTAGTCGTGCACTGCACAAAGTTGGCCTTTATGGAAGAGTGGCAAGAAGAAAGCCATTGTTAACAGAAAACCATAAGAAGTCCCGTTTGCACAGCAAACTTTTTGGCCAAAATGCAAAACGCTATGTGTGGCCGAAAACTAACACTGCACATCACTCTGAACACACCATCCCTACTGTTAAATATGGTGGAGGCAGCATTATGCTCTGCGGTGCTTCTCTTCAGCAGGGACAGGGAAGCTGGTCAGAGTTGATAGGAAGATGGATGGAGCCAAAAACAGGGCAATCTTGGAAGAAAACCTCTTGGAGTCTGCAAAAGACTTGAGACTTGGGCGGAGGTTCACCTTCCAGCAGGACAACGACCCTAAACATAAAGCCAGGGCAACAATGGAATGGTTTAAAACAAAACATATCCATGTGTTAGAATGGCCCAGTCAAAGTCCAGATCTAAATCCAATCGATAATCTGTGGCAAGATCTGAAAACTGCTGTCCATCTAATCTGACTGAGCTGGAGCTGTTTTGCAAAGAAGAATGGGCAAGGATTTCAGTCTCTAGATGTGCAAAGCTGGTAGAGACATACCCTAAAAGACTGGCAGCTGTAATTGCAGCAAAAGGTGGTTCTGCAAAGTATTGACTAAGGGGGCTGAATAATTACGTACACCCCACTTTTCAGTTATTTATTTGTAAAAAATGTTTGGAATCATGTATGATTTTCGTTGCACTTCTCACGTGTACACCACTTTGTATTGATCCTTCACGTGGAATTCCAATAAAATTGATTCATATTTGTGGCTGTAATGTGACAAAATGTGGAAAAGTTCAAGGGGGGCGAATACTTTTGCAAGCCACTGTATATCAGATCCAGTCTGAATAAAAATGCTAAAGTAATTTTTGTGACTCACTGCTTTCTACATAAACTCGTAAAAATCCCCGGTAGAATAGTTTTATGTTGAAAATAGTGACTCACAAAACTGATTTTAGCTAGGTTTTCACAGAACGTATAATTCACATATAATTAAACATAATATACCCCCATGAACACTGCTGTCAAAAGTCACATCAAACATACAAAACAACAACACACAATATACAGTATGACAGCAATATACAACTCTGACATTAGATATACAAAACAGAGGCACAATGAAAACTACCTAAGGCCTCCTTATTAACTCAGACAGTACTAGGACCCCTGGATTTAAAAAGAATATCCACACTATATAGCCAAATGTTTGTGGACACCTGACCCTGACACCTATGAGCCTTCTTCAAACATGAGACCTGTTCAAGAATGGCAACGGCCCTGTGCACAAAGTGAGGTTCATGAAAACATGGTGTGTCATGAAGTGAAGGAAATCAAGGTTTGCATGAACCATGTTGAACATATTTGGGATTAATTGGTCACTCCATCCCTCCTCGCCCTAACCTCACTAATGGTCAAGTGGCTGAATAGGCAAATACTCACAACCTCAAATACTCAAGGCTCAAAAACTGGTGGAAAGTCTTCCCAGGTGAGTGAAAGCTATTATAACAGAAATGTGAGAATAAATTTAGAATTTAAGAAAAGCACATATGGGTGTGATGGTCAGGTGTCCATAAACTTTTTGTCCACATAGTGTATGTGGCATTGAACTTTGGATGAGAGCAAGTATGCTGCACAACAGGGCTAATAAAGACAACATGTAACTGTGTACAATAACTAACAGAAAGGTGTGGAGACAGACTCCAGTTTAGTCAGACTGGAATAAATACAGATTATGATAAATTTATCACATTTAATGTCCTATATGCTTTTGATCATGATTTGGATCATGATGGATTGGGTGATAGTAAAATCGCTGCAGAGATTGTAGGAAAGAATGGGGGTAATCTAAGTGCCATACACAGTGAGCGGCAGCCAACAGAGCCATCATTATGGCAAGCTGAGCCCTATCCAAGAGGTCAGGGTAATGAGGCTGGAATTGAGCTGGCTTCCTGTCCTTTCACTATTCAATGAAAAACAAGGGATTTTATTAAGAGAAAACATCATTCCTTGCCATACTCTAGGGCCCCTTCCTTTGTCACGCAACTGCTATGCTGTGATACAGCCCAATGTGGGCCAGGCTGGTGCTCATATATGGTACCCACAAGTGTGCTTTCATGCTCTCTGTTTCATTCTCTGCCTTCCTCTCTCTGTCTGTCTGCATACTTTAGAGTTCAAGAAGAGAATATCCTGATGATCTCACAATGCACACTAGATCATCAACACATAGCCCATACACTGTATTCCTACCTTTATAGGCTACTTGAAAGCAAGAAACTGTGTGCAGTTAAATAACATTAATGTGATATAAAATGCACTATTCTATGTTCATACACACCCGTCCGGTCTGGCGAGCATACCCCCCAGCTGTTGCACTACCATCCTAATGCCAGCTTGCTATTAAGTCCAGTGTTTGATCTTTTAGTTTGTGCAGCTGTAACATGAATCTGAGAATATTTACTTTGTTTATGCATTCACATATGGGGAATTGATGGGACAGAGAATTACATCAAAGGCAGTGAACAATCCAATGCTTACTTTGTGCCAAAAACCTGCTTCTGCAACATGTCAAATAGCCAGAAATAGGCAACTTTCACTATCTGAACATTTCTTCAAACCAGAGCTAAACAACATTAAAACAATGCCATTTTTTAATACCTTAGCTTGACCACACATTATTTTGAATGCATGAAAAACATGCATTCATGCATTTTGTATTCTGCACTTAAGATACTTTAAGATCACAAAAGATCAACAGGATATTATATTTTTGGAAATGTCAAAAGGTATCACAATCAAGTAAAAGTTGTATAAAGAATGCTAGACATGCACACAGATTAGACTACTTGTCCTATAATTGAATATTTTTTTCTTTTTCATGGAATCCACCTTGAATACTTTTCTTCTAAAACAAGTGTCAGTATGTTTCAGTCCATCATTCAGCAGTTCTCTACTTTTTAAAGGGCTCAATAATTATAAACAAACATATAAGTTCTGTTAAACCACAGGCCATCCTTAGGAGGTTTTGGAACACATTCAAGGCATCTTTATCAACTTTATCACCAGCAGCAATGAGAACAACTTTAACAAAAGGACTTAAGCACTGTAGACCATATGGGCATTGGTTTATAAGGGAGAGTGTCTGGTTTTGCATGGGTGCCTTTTTATTTGCAGAAAGGCTTGGAAAGTAATAAATGTAGAGATGTTTGCAGTTATAAAGCTATGAACTAGCAAGAACTGGAGGCAAGGGGAGCAGCTTTACTGCCTAATAATAAATATCACTGTGGGGGATGAAAAACAAGAGCCTATTCTTGTTGTTTCTATGAAGATATCAATTCAGACTTTTTGACAAAGGATATGAACAGCACAGGCCTACAATATCATCCAGCAAAGAATAGAATACTCCCTATACTCAAAAGTTGGTTAATATGAAACTGTTCAATAAAGCATAACGCCCATCTGTGACACATCTGTGAACTCTGTTTAGATAAACCATGAGTTGTTACTCCTACACAGGCATTCTAGCACATAAACTGCAAAGGTTTTTTTTTTTTTATTGCATATCAGAAATTACTTGTTTCTATGTATGGGTAGAGACTAGTAGGAGTGTGATGAAGAAGGAAGTAAATGTGCAGGAGTGAAGAGAGCTTCTGGGAGGAGAGACAAAAAGAGCTCAGCAGTACCTGCCCTCCTGTCTGCTAGTGTGGCCCTGAGAACTTTGCTAATCAGCCGAGTTCTCTCCAAACACAGCTCTGGCCCTGAGCCTGCTTCACATTCCACAACTTCCAGACAACTCTGACTTTATTTTGAGGCAAAAACGGCACCGGCTTTCTCACATGACATTCCCAAAAAAGGCACTGTGGCCCTAGCCTACCCTGATTGGTCTATATGACTCAACTATTGAGGAATTAAAACAATATGAGGTATAGCGAACCCAGTGGTGGAAGGTGATTCAAGCCTTCATGGTTCAGCCTTTCACTGCAAGATCTGTGAAAAGGATGAAGACAATAGAAATACATAGAAGTCAAACTGCAAACAGTTTTTAATTCTATATGTCATTTGGCTAAACAGTATCAAAAGACTGTGGGACCAGACTTGCTCCCTTTCTTTCAGAGCATTTAAACCTATTAAGTTTTTTTCAGGAATCAAAATTACAATAAATCATCACAGTTTGGAAATTTATTCAAGCATGGTATGAACAAGTTAAACATTCATGCAACTGGACTTGCTCCACTAAAACCAATCACTCACTCTTCATTTCCGCAACCACCTTTGGGAAAACATTGAAATTTGATAATATCTAGAATTTTGAGTCTAAGATATACCTGTCTAAGATAGACTGGATATGACCTCTTTACCATTTGCACCACAAGACAAACACCTGATACTTTGCTATTTTTTTTATTGTAGCTATACAATATTTGAAAAGTTGACATTAGGTTGTAAAAACTCCACTGCAGCTTTATCATAAAAGAAATAACACACGTTTGACTAATCTTGTTAATCACTGTAATGGTCTCAAGTGAAATATTGTTTAATTAAAACTGTGGTAAAAATAAATCAAAATTGTTTTAAAATGCAAAGGGTTTTGACCAAAAGTCTACCTTGGAGATTAAAACTACATTTTTAAAAAATCACCAAGGCCTCACATATAGAGTCAGTGCATTAAAATATTCATACTCCAATTAAACACTGTAAAATTAAAATGAATGTCATAAATATCAAGAGGGTGAGAGAGAGAGAGAGAGAGAGAGAGAGAGAGAGAGAGAGAGAGAGAGAGAGAGAGAGAGACTGAGTGCACATAACCAATATTAGATGTTCAATATTTCTCAGAATACAATGTGCAGTTGCATATGAGGAAATGGACAATAGCAAAGTTGTTTGCTATTTCAGTCATGTATAAAAGGTTAATACACTACCTGACCCCCCCACCCCAAAATAAAAAAGAAAAACTGTCACACACTCCAAAATTTCATTGACTGCCTTCAAGCTATGATCACTGTACATAAAGCAGTGGTGAATTCATGTGTGAAAATGATTGCTCATGCTCCCAGAACCACACTTTCACTATTTGAATCCGGAAATATGCCTGTGCCATTAGTGAAGAGAAAGTCCATTGAAGGGGTAATCTGGTCATTCAGTACATTCAGGTAATCAGTTGATTTCATTTTATTGCAATATAATTTTTCTGAGCCTAACCAACTGAAGCAACCCCAAATCATAACACTGAGCCACCAGAGGCTTGTACAGTGGCCACTATGCATGATGGATGCCCTTCCCCTGACATACTGTACCCGTCACTCTGGTATAGGGTCAATCTGGACTCATCAGGCCATTATTCTAATTTTTATTATGGTTTTCCTAGGCTTTTACTTTCAATATTAAACATAGCTGTAATTTCCACTGTCAGATTTTTTTTACAATGCATCTTTACTCATCATTTAGCTGACCTCCAGCACAGGTTTTAAAAACGTGTTAGACATTTCTTAACCTTAAATTGTTTTTATTTCTTTATTTTGCAGATATAAACTGCAAAGGCAAATTCACAAGCAGACAGTACACTGAAGCAGTGTGCCTCATCTCCTGTTTCAATTGTTTAATTGCCCAGCGCACACGTGACCTGCCATGCCTCCTTAAGTTTCTTATTTGCATACAAAACACATCTCTGGGGAGATGCAAATGAATGCCAATTGAGAGCCTGATCATATTCAAAGAATTTAAGCAATTCAAGCGTCTTCTTTTTAATTGAACCACTGACTGTCCCTGCCAATAGATTGTTGAATCACAAGGCGGTAGCTAATTGGATCAGGGGTCTTAATACGTTAAGATGTTTGGAATTCAAAGATTTGATTGCTTATACTGTTTCATCCTTAGGCTATATAGGGGTGTGCTTTGAGGAGGCATAAAATGAGATATAATAACTCAGTAAACACACGCTTATGCCTCACAGAGCAGAATCAATTATGACTGAGTTAAATTAAACTACATAAAGTACTGCCACATCACTGGTGGCTGGCCAAAAATAGCACTTGTACTATTTAGCAGACTGTGGCCTTCCACCTTCAGGATTGAGGGTTCGATTCCCACCTCGGGTCTGTGCGCATGGAGTTTGTACGTTCCTCTCTGTGTGGTGGGTTTCCTCCAGGTACTCCAGTTTCCTCCCACAGTCCAAATACATTTGCATTTTCAAATTGCCCGCAGTGTGCCATGTGATGGATTGGCATAGTGTCCAGGTACCCTGCCTAGCAGGGACCCTGAGTCCCATGAGACAGACTTCAGGCTTTCCAGGATAAGATGAGAGAGAGAAATTTCAGCAGTGAGTATTTTAGGAGTCAAAAATATGTACAAATAAAAAATCATATAATCATACAGACTATAGTTTCAAATGAAACACTAATATATGTCAATCCCATTTGAAGACCTGGCTTTCTATCATTTGGTGCTGGTTCAATTGATTTTAATAATTAAAATAATATAGGTTATTCAGTTGTCCTTGGCAGAAATACATCTGGAATGCTAAGAACTCTAAATTATTAAAATCACAGTGAAAAAAAGAACCAAATGCAGTCATACAATATGTACAATCTTCGTGGTGCGTTAACCTTCTTGGCATTATTTGACTAAAAAATGAACTTAATAGGTTGCTAGGAGCAGTGAGCAATAGCATCTAATAAGAAAAGCCAAATTCCTATAGATTACTTTTTTCAAAACCACAGGGCCTATTTAACATTCTTATATCCTAGGGGAGAATAAAATTGGGAGTGAATGGCTTAATGTAGACTACCTACTAATTAGACAAAAACTGACAACATCTATCATTTGTCTAAGCTTAGAAACCCCAAAGCATAATTTCAAACATTAAACTCAATTACATTTTCCTCCACATGGATTGCAGTGCAGTGACACCATGCTCCAGCGCAGCCTACTGGAATCCTGTATACACAATCTCTTAATGGTTACTGTTTAACAATTATTTTTAAAATCCATGTTATTGTTTAGGGAAATTGAAGGGCAGTGAAAGAAAATGTAAAAAAAAAAAAAAATTATTAATTAATAACATATACAAGACCAGATAATGTTTGTATTTGTGTATGTAATTTGTTATCGTGTATTTATGCATTTTTGTGTGCAATAACCTTATGGAGAGAAACTCACAGATCCCCTGAACACACCAGAAGGAAAAGGGCCTAAAGAATATTAGACAGAATGTACTGTACAGTATGACTGGAGGTTTAACATTCAAGAGTTCGCACATTTCTGTTTATGTTCCCGGCTGAAGAGTGCCATCTACTGAATATAAGAAAAGTATACAATTAACAAGCAACCATTGCTGGAAATGGAATTGTGTGTACTAAAGACTGAAACAGTGAAGCGTCCCAATGTGGTTAAATTTACTTGTCCGATTAATTCAGTTGGTCAAAACTAACTGTAGTACTTTTTATATACAATATAGTATTGGCAAAATTGCATATGTTTAACCGTATAACGCCAGGGGTGTTAGGGGTCAGGGGTAGCTCAGTGGTTAAGGCATTGGACTACGGTTCGAAAGATCCCAGGTTCAAAACCCCACAACCTTGATCAAGGCCCTTCACCCTCAACTGCTCAGGTGTATAATGAGATAAAAATGTAAGTCGCTCTTGATAAGAGCGTCTGCTAAATGTAAATGTGTTAAACTAGCTAGCAATTTCCCACACGAGGGCGATAATAAGGGGGAGAAGACCTGGCAACCCAGACCTCTGTGTTGGCGTCATCACTACGCGCCCTTTCCCGATAAATCGCAGAACACGTGTTCCGTTTTCTCTTTTTTTCGGGGCTCACGAGCCGTGCATGTACCAGCTCAAGGACGTAATCAAGCTAAGTGTAAAGCTCATGAAAAATGAGCAAAAACACACCAGGTATGTATAATATACCTACCGTTTGGCGTCTAGTGATTGAGTTAAACGAAAATGTGTATACTGACGATCACGTGCAGTGATGACTTTTGCTTACCGAGGTTCTATCCAGTGAGAGTTTAACGCATGTATTACCTGAGCACGTGTCCGGTAATGTCTTGCTATATTATCCCAGAAACGAGAGAGCTTCTGACTGTTTGTCTATTTTCCCCTCAGCCACTGATCATCGTCCAGGATAGGATGGACACCGAGACATATGGAGGTGTGTAGATAACATTTGCAGTGGAGGTTTTTTTTTTTTCTTCTTCTTTCTTTTAAGCGTTCGAGTAAATTGGTGTCAAAGGACATGGTAGGGTAAAAACAGTTAATTGATTATGATGTGTGTAATAAGCAGTCTTTCCATATATACCAACATAGATCTTCTAGCCATCTAGTAATGTCTACAATGTAACTGTTTCTGATAAAGTATAGGAATTTATATCAAAATGTTCTAACTTCTACCTACATATAATTATATTAACGTAAGTCTAACTTAGTTAGCTGATGTGCATGTTATGATTTTCTGCTCTGGTTGTAACACTGAACCTAACAGCATTTATTAAATGATCACATAGACGTTGTCTTTCTGTGCAACACGTCATTAAGTTATTGCTGTAGGCAGCTCCTTGATGTTTTTCCACAGGTGAATTGATGCACAGATGGACAGTAACTGGTCCTCGTCCTTTCTGAGGTATGCAACTCTGTAATTAAAAATATTGGCACTTAATGCATTTGTCATATCCATTCATAAATGATCAATGATGAGAGCGGGTAATAATCATGGAGCTACACAATCATGATTTAACGAGTAAAGAGGCTAATCGTAGCAATGCTGAGTGCAAGATGTGTGCAAGGATGACTCTAACTGGTTTGATTTAATGTTTGTTTTATAAGGTTTTGATGAACTACAGCGAAGATGCATATACCAAGATGGGGATCGTTTCTCATGTGGACATTTAAAAAGTATGTATTTTACAGGAGTTTACATGTATTTCACACACTGTACTTTCAAATAGCATACTAACAATTAAAAACACAACTGTAACCTAACAACTTTGTGTGCGTGGTATTTTTTTTTTTCCATATATAGAGACTGGGATTGATTCAATTAGAAGTCTGTGTGCTATATGGCTACAAGCTTAAAAGTCTGTACTTTGAAACCAATTCATACAGAATTTGGTCTCAATAGGAATGTAAAGGTATAGTCAGATAAATGCACATGTCCACTAATGTAAAGTAGCAATTTATTATTGAAGCTACATGAGACATGTGGGATGCAAAACCTATAGATGGATATACAGATTTATTTATATTTTTTTAACCATTAAACTTGGAATAGCGCTTTGGATACTACTGTTAAGTAAATTGATTATTGGTAGTGAATTACTAGCTCCCATTATTAAATATTTAAAATTTCAGATATTAATAAATTCAATTACTGGATCTAATTTATAGCTTTAAAATCAATTACCAAAAAAAGACACAATAGGCAAGACATCCTCCAGTAGCTACCTGGACTCCATATTAACATCAGTTAACATAAACTGTTATAGCTGAACTGGCTGCCACCTAATGCACAGTATGAATGCAGATCATTTCCTGCTATCTGTTTCACCCAAATGAAGATGGGTTCCCCGTTGAGTCTGGTTCCTCTCAAGGTTTCTTCCTATTACCATCTCGGGGAGTTTTTCCTTGCCACTGTCGCCCTCGGCTTGCTCACCAGGGACTATCTGACCATTTCATTCGTTCCATACAAACCTAAATAATTCTTTTGATTGTGTAAAGCTGCTTTGCGACAATTACATTTCTTAAAAGTGCTAAACAAATAAAATTTAATTTGTGCACCCCATGAATCAAACAACTAAATCATAAAAATGTGTATACACATGCAGTATATATAAATATACATATGTATTCCTAAATTCTATAATTAAACTGTTTAAGGAATGCAAACCAATTGTTCTTAAACTTTTCATATGCTCAGTTATGATTTTCCTCTGTGGTATAGCCATCTGTATTTGTTTAATACTCAAAAAAACTAAACTTTCAACAAAAGAGTCGTGACAGTGAATGTAACATGTATAAAACAGTTGGAAACAGGAATTGGACCCTTGACCACACCGAACACCCACATAGAGAGGAGGAGGATGAAGAGAAAAAAAACGAGGCTAAAGATGACCAACCTTGAAACATTAAAAATGCTAAAAAAAAATTAAGTTATTTTAATAAGCTGTTTATTTAAAAAAAAAAAGCAGCCCTTCTTTTAGAGCCTCTTGCAAAAAATGTAGTACCTAAACTTTACCAAGCATTGCTGAAATCACACATGGCATTGTATGTCACATAAAACTAAAATCAACCCTTTTTTGGCCATGCACACTGTCAGCAAATTCGGTGCACATGTTAAAGCAGCAGACACCCATTGGTTGATGGAGGAGGATCACTGATGGATTGGGGCTGTTTTGTTGCTGGTGCATCAGGGTCACTTGTCAAAATAAACAGCAACACAAATTCTACTGGCATAATTCACAAACATTGTGATATTTAACACCAAGATGTTTGCAGCAGATTATCATTATTTATTAAAACACTTCACTAGCAATGTAGGCTTTATAGATGGTTTGAGTAGCTTTGGGGGCAAGGTATCCATTCTCTAATTTCTTGTAGCATAGCTCATAGTCTTTGAGTAGCCCCAGTTATTTGGTGACAATCCAGAGCCCAGGCTAGTCGTGACAGCTGCAGTAAGCTGCTACTCGGTTTCCACCTTATTACACTGTCTGTTCAATGCCCCCTGGAACTTCATCCACTCAGTCACACCCTACCTGCATCGCCAGGTCTTGAGAAATGTGCGGGCTGTTTTCACCATTTTGATGATCATGTTCATCAATGCATTAAAATGTTTAATAATGAAAGAACAATTCCAGACATACAATGCAAGGAGAGCTCTGAGAAAATTGATACTAAACAGCTGTCTAGCCTTAAGAGAACTACTGATCAGTGAGGCTAGTTAGAAAAAGGCCAATGATTATGTCTGAGGAGTCCAGATTTACCCTGTTCCAGAGTGACCACATCAGGGTAAGAAGAGAGGCAGATAAAGTGAGGTAGGATACCTAATGCCTAATTTACAAGCTTATGGGGAGCTTATTGGCCACGTGAGCATGAGTCCAGACATTAACCACATTGAGAATCTTTGGGATTGTGCTGGAGAAGGATTTAGAAATAATTGGTTAAACTTTCTGTAGGAACTAGAGGAAAACATCCTCTACCATCAGTTAAACCCTTTATTGTGAGATTATTTGTCATGATGGGGGTAAGTAATTTTAATATGATAATCCCAAAAAATACCCTTAAGGCGTGACCTGGACACAATTTACTGTACACTGCCCATCACTCAGTTGTTCGACCATCTTTAGCTTTGATTGTAATGTGCCATTCACATTGGTGGCTAATTCACATGTGAAAATTATCAATTTGAAGAGTTTAATTGAGCTTGAATCACAGTAATTCTCACATCATTAAACCTTTTTAATTATTTATTAGACAGTGCTTAACCCAATTCTGGCCATTTTATCCTGGCCAATAATTTGCTGCTTCTGAAACGGGACCCTTTTTTCACCAGGCAGTGTATTTAGAACAATTTGCTGTAATTAGTAACAGCCAGAGGTTAGTAGCATGTTTAGACTTCTACAGGCTTTACAATTTTAGATTAGTATTATAATTCAGTCATATTGATGGGAGTCTCCATGACATTTACATCTCTAGCAGGAAGAAACCGAGACAATATTTATGTGATAGTTATACTTGAGAATGCCAAGAACCCTTAACAATGATAATGCAATCAGAGAGGAGAACAAAGCCCACTGTACTTGGGTCATGATGCATTGCATTATGACTCCAGTGTTAAGTGGTCTTAGTGCCTCTTAATATCAGGTCGTTTTTGGTAAAAATACAAATGACTTGATATTACTACACTATCATCGATTAGAATTTAAATTTAATAAATGCATTAATATTTTATAATATATATACCAATGTAATAATTTCCTCGTAATATGCTCCAGGTCCCCCTCATTCCTGACCAGAATAAAACGGGTATTAATAGGGATCCGGCGGTACAATAATCAGGTATCGGTCTGGCACTACAATATTCTACTCATACTTGTAAAATTGTTCCGATACTTCTGCAGTGATAACACTTTAAAGGTGCAGCCATATGCAGTCCATATGTGTAGATCATTCTCCAACTCATTTTAAAGCAGGTGTAAATGGTGATCACTTTGATGGAAGGATGAAGTGGAACTAACTTCCTGGTGGAAAAAAAAAAACTCCCTGAAAGTAAGAACTGCAACATCAATTGGGTCAGCTTGTATTTTCTCCCCACTAAGTTCAATTTCAGAAGGTAAAACGTCTGACGTAATCTTGTATCAGAACCTCTATTATTATTAAACATATATAAGTGGATGTATTGGAATATACTGCTAAGAAAGCTTTATTTACTATTGTGGTCCTTCAAAATGACGTAGGTTAGTCTATTTAAACACTTGCAGCTGAAAAATCAAACTGACTATCAATAAGAAAGTGCACTAAACCTGAAAGGTAAGGCTTTTGGTTTCAGAAACGATGATGCATTCAGTTCAACCAACTCTGAGTGAAGTTAATCCTGAGTAACACATTGACACGAAGAGAGAAATCCCTCGTGAATGGAATGCAGATAACACATTTCACCTGGCAAAAGGAGAGAAGAGCCTACTACTGCTCCCTAGTGGAAATAAAATAGTTAATGAATTCATATGGAGAAAATGGATATTTATTTTACACAATTATTGCATTATTATTATTACTATTATAATTACTATAACACTGCCCGGCCAAGAATGTCACCACCTGGATTTAACTAAGCAAATGGGTTTTCCACTAAACAATTATGAGTATTGGCCTGCATCAAGCAAAGAACACAACTAAGGAGACTGCTGACACTACTAAAATTGGTTTAAGAACTGTCCAACACTTTATTAAAAGCTGGAAGGATAGTGCTGAACCATCATCTTCAAGGAAAATAATTTGGTCAGATGAAAAATGTTTAAAGATTTTAATGAGTTTAGTGAAATCAAAATTAAACTATTGAAAAATAGAACTCACAGCTGTAAGTAGAGAGGCAGATGAAGTCATAAATCATGCCTAGTCTTTTTTGGCCAGGCAGTGTGTATTAATCACATCAGTAAGTCAATGATGACATGCACTTATTGCTGTTTATAGATTTATTGTGTCTTCATGTCCCATGATGATAATTATATATTTTTTACACACAATTCTTTACACACATTCTGTTTCACAGATTAACAGAAAAAATTTAACACAAACATTATGCATATCCGATGTTTTCTTCAACTTGAATAATTTTGTCAATGTGACAGTTTTTGCTAGGTCCATTTTTAGGAAGACGGTCTTAACGAATAAAGACCATTAAAGTTAACAATAAATATTTGTATTTCTTTAAAAGTCTAAATACTAAAGAGAATACAGAACAGCGTTCAAAAATAAAATAAAATAGGTGTTTACTTCAATGGTTTTATTCAGTATATTGAAACCAAAATAAAATGGAAATAGCATAAACTGTCAATTTGGGAAGATTATAAGAGGTGTTTTTTTTTTTTTCAGATCAATGTTTGTGTGATATTATAATGCTCTTTCCCTTAACATAAGAAAACAATATTTTTAAGGAAATATTTAGAATAAATATAATTATCATCAACAGACATGGAATGTACCCCAAATTATAGAATGACTCATGTATAACTGAGGGGAACATGATTTAATGGTTGCTGAGGTGCCCAGAGGTGGAGAATTTTTAATAGCTTGAACATCATCAAATATTAATTACTGTACTGCATTTGTACTTGGAGGAAATAAAAAAGACTTCATAAAAAGAAGTATTTTTTTTCAGTGAGAAATGATGGTAGCACATTGTGCATCATCAGTTCAAGATCAGTCAGTTGCATCCCTTTCACACAAAATAAATAAATTATTACTTACACTGATGCTGGCAATTCTGTTGGTCTGTGACTTGGGAACATCACAAAATTGTACTGTAAGAGTTTCAGTGCAGGATTTACACTCGTGACAGTCTGACAGACGACTGCCTTAGTATCATGCTCAGTGTCATCGATGTTATACAGAAAGCTCTCACTGGTAAACGAAGTGCAAATACACAAATAGAATTAGGAACTTATTCTGAACAGAGAGTATGTAAATGTGTCATATGAGTGATATGAGTCCTAAGAAGAATATATTTTAAACAAACAATCAATTGTGCAGGATAAACATTACAGTATGATAATTAACAGATAATGATAAAATATCTAACACAGGATATTTTTCTATTTCTTTCTCTTTTTTTTTTTTTTTCAAATACATTTATTATTATTATCATTATTATTAAAAGTCATGCTGAACTGCCATTTAGAAACCAAAAACACAGAGTTTACCTGAACTTTGAGTTTGTGCTGGACCTGCTTTCTGAAATAGACCACTGGAGGCTCACTGCCCTTTAGAGCCTTGTTTTTATTTCCTGCATTTAGTTCATATGTGGCGGAATGTTCATTTTCCTTGACAGCCACACTCCATGTTCAGATAATTATTTGTAGCATATTTGCAGGGTTACATGGGTCAGGTTGTATCAAGAACACTGATTCACCACAGGTTGCTTAGCTCCACTAACCTTAACGCTGTATTGCTGGTGTTTCTAAAAAAAAAAAAAAAAAACGGAAAAGAGAATTTCCTGAACGTTGTGCTCGTCAGCCTTAACTCTTTTTGCCTTACTTCTCTCAATGAAACGTATGTGGGAAGATTTAAAGAAAGATGTACTAAGCACTTTGTTTTGTTAATCCTATCAAACGAGCGCATTTGGACCATATAACTAGCTAGCAATTTGTCCACACGAGGGCGCACTTATTCAAGGGATCAGTGGTAGCAGTGTATCCACTCAATTGTGAAACACCCACGACACTACAAGTCTGTTTTTTCCACGGCTTTGCATCGTTGCATGCTTGGATGTCGGAGTCCTTGTAATAAAATCGTCATTGTGTTGTCCAAAACGTTATATCTTTAACGTAATCTTAAAATATGTTAAATTGGTTTGTTATTAAAAAAAAGAAAGAAAGAAGACATGGCAACCAAAGAACTGTGTTGACGTCATCATCATGCGTCCTACTTCATTCGAGGTCCACGAGCAGCCAGCTGCATGTTATAATCACGCTAATCGTAAAGCTCATGAACAATAAGTAGAAATAAAGCAGGTATGTATAATATCCGTTCGCTTTATGTGCTTATGATTTAGCTAACTGGTGGGCCTCAGAAAATACATCTTAAACCGCATCTACATGACGCCAAAAACGTGCGTGCTGACGATCACGTGCAGTGATAATTCTTCCTTACTAAGGTTCTATCCAGTGAAAGGGCATGCATGTTTTATCCCAGAAACGAAATAGCTTTTGGTCACTTTGGAAATGTTTACACTTACAATAAAAAGTACCTTGAGCATTCGAGTAAATTACTGTTGTGTGTGTGTAATGCATGTATTACATGAACACATACACATTATTTTTCCTATGTAACACTTCATTAAGTCTTTGCTTTTGGTAACTTCTTGCTTTTTTCTTCACAGGTGAACTGATTGCACAGATTGCTAACAAGAACTAGTCCTTTCTGAGGTATATCACTCATTAAAAATATCAGAGCTAATGTCAGATGCATTTTTATGAATGATTAGTAATGAAAATGGAGCTACACAGGCATTTTTTATTAAGCAAATAATATGGACTATATGTGCATAATATGCTTTATGGAAGCAATGCTGAGTGTAGGATGTGTGCACGGATGACTAACCTGCTGAGGTTCTAACCAGTGAAACTTAGCATGTATTACCTGAGCACATATCAGGTCTTTAAGCAGGAAGATCAGCAATTTTATGAACCTTATTTTTAATTGGCTTGGTTTTATGTTTGTTTCGTTAGGTTTTGTGATGGGTTTGTCAAATAAACCAATATAGAATCATCTGTCATGTGGAGAACAAAAAAAAAGTATGTACATCACACTCCTTCTCTACTTTGACATGATACTGATATGAATAAAAAGCCCAACTGAAAACTGCTGTTTCTGCATTTATTTGATGTTTGAAGGCCAAGACTGGGATGATCACATCTCTGACGTTTGTCTGCTAAATAGTTACGAGCTAAATTTCTTTTAAAACATGGTGGGGTTTATTCAGAATTCGTTTCCAAGGAGAATGTAAAGGTATCTGCAGATAAATGCACTTTTCCACCCATGTAAACTTGATGTAATTGATCTGATAAATTATTGCTTTCATTTAGAAACATTTACAAAAGGGTACAACAATTTATATATTATCTATAGAATGTACTCCAGAATCATTAACAAATTACAAAGATGCTTTAAAGTAGAAAAACTGGATTAATAAAATATATTTTTACTAAAACAATACAAATGTTTTCTGTTTAAATATACACTGGCTACAAAAGTTGAACCTAAGATTAAGTTTAGCTTTGATTAAAGTACACAATGTGGTGGCCAGTTTGTGAGAAATGATTCATGTTCCAGTCTCTCACAATTTCAGTTCTGGAAATTGGAATGTCTGTTCCATCAGGAACAAAAAACATCCCCAGATGTGATGTACAATGGCCACTATACATGATGGGTGGATTGCTTCATGTGCTTCCCTTACGCACCCATCATGCTGGAAGTGTAAGTCTGGACTCTTCAGACCACATGACCTTTCCCATTGCTCCAAGGTCCAATCTTTATGCTCTCTAGCAAATTCAAGCTTTTTTTTCTGATCTGTCTCACTAACAATTTTTTTTCTTATGGCCACACAGCTATTTAGTCCCAGTCATGTGAGTTCTCATCACATCATGTGCAGATAAATGCTTTTACTTTCACTATTAAACATAGCTATGGTTTTTACTCTCCATTTGTTTTATCATGCAACTTCACCAAATGTTTGAGTGATCTCAATTTATTTTTTAAACATATTTCTTCCACAATGTTGCCGGTTTTGCAATATTCTTCTAGGTTTTAATAATGTGTTGAAGGGTTCTTAAGCAAATTCCAGTAATTTAAATGTTTTCTTTGCTTCATGCAACCCCAAACTTTGATGCTTCTGAAATGGCAACGTTTTTTGGGAGACAGTATACAATCACTCAAACATTTATAAATAGTTAAACTTTCTCAGTTTTTTTTTGGGCCAAAATTGACAGCCTTAAAGTATGTTTTACTGTATATACTCTTAGTTCCCAGCAACTGTTGTTGCGTGTATTTCTCTTGGGTGAAAATATGCTTACATATTTTTACCCCCCTGGTACTACTGGTCTATTAGAAGAACTTTCAACACAAGAGTCGTGACAATGAACATAACATGTATGAAACAATTGGAACCCTGCCAAGAATTGAACCCTTGACCACACCAAACACCCACACAGTAAGGAGGAGGAGGATGGAGAGAAAAGGAGCCTAAAGATCACAGAAGAGATGATAAACCTTGAAACTTGGAAGAAGAAAAAAAAAGTTACTTTAAGAAGCTGTTTGGGAAAACAAGCCATTTCTTAGAGTATCTTGGAAAATTTACAGAGACTTCACCAAGTATTATTGTTGTAATACATAAAATCAATTAAACTTTTTTGGTCATGCATAATATAGGCATATTTGTTGACAATACTGATGTCTCATTAACAGCGAGTCGGCCTGATCTTTCTGATCTTTTTTTTTTTTTTTTTCCTTTTTGTTGTTAATAAACCACAGAATGATCTTTTCATTACACTGGTCAAATTGCACCTCCAGGGTCCGGGTTCGATTCCCGGCCAGGCTCGATTCCCGTCTCTGTGTGCATGGAGTTTGCATGTTCTCCCCGTGCTTGGTGGGTTTCCTCCGGGTTCTCCAGTTTCCTACCACAGTCCAAAGACATGCAGATTAGGCTAATTGGCGTTCCCAAATTGACCATAGTGTGTGAATGAGTGTGTGTGTGTGTGCGCGCTCTGCGATGGACTGGCACACTGTCCAGGGTGTACCCTGCCTCGTGCCCAGAGTCTCCTGGGATAGGCTCCAGGTCTCTGCGACCCTAAATACAGGATAAAGCGGTATAGAAGATGAATGAATGGTCAAATTGCTGCCATACATTAAGCAAATAAAACAACGAAGGAGATAGCTGAAACTATTTAAATTAGGTTAAGAAGTGTACAATGCATTATTAAAATCGGGAATAGCGCTGTGGTCGAAAAAAAAATTCTCTCAGTGAATTGGGACTTAACAGCTCTGTAGTCTTTAGCCTCACTGATCAGGTTTTCTTATCAGAAAAATGCTTCAATTTGATTTGGAGCATAAAGATTGGACTTCGGAGCAAAACAAACAAACAAAAAGTCATGTGGTCTGATGAGTGCAGATTTACCTGATAAACGGTACCTGCATGAAAAACACCAGTATTAAAATATATGAAAATAAATGGCATCATGAACTCTACCAAGAACTGGCAATTAAAACGTTCACAATCAGCACAAACATGGTTATGGAAACAAATCCATGGTCTTCAAAGACTAAAACTATATACTGTATTTAAAGATGTTTTTGTAAATCCTGTTTGTGCAAATGTCCATTGTTAACAGTGCTAGACAAATACAACTGTTATATTGGAACCCTAATAAAAATCTGGAGTCAGTCCTACCTTTCAGCACATTCATGTACTCAACTGAATTAATTTTATTGCCACATAATGCTGCCTACAGTATACCTGACCAACTGAAGCACAACACTGTCTCCAGAGGCTTGTGCAGTGGCCATTATGCATGATGGCTGCATTGCTTCATGCGCTTCCCTCCTTACCCTGACCAATCCATCGTTCTGGAATAGAGTTCAGTGTATCTACAACCCATTACAGGAAATTACTTATTTTTTCAAGGACATTATCTTTAAAAGAAAAATTATACACATTTTGCTTACAAAAGTATACACGTTTATTGGAATTTTAGTTCAGAACAACAAAAAAATGTTTGACATCAATTGCCCAAACAAAAGTAACTGGCAAAAATGAAAAAAAAAAAAAAAAAGTATTTTTATTGCATTTGTGCAGCCATGTCATCGTAAATGTTATGCCATTTTTTCATCTTCATTTTCCCCTTCCTGATAGTGGCGATATTCTGATTTCAGCTCCCAGGTGCTTTTGTGTGGCCCTCTAGGGTTGTAAACTCCAATTTCACGCAGAATTTCTTTCAGGTAAATCTAGGAATGTTTCGACAGGTTAGAGATAAAGAGTCATGTGCCATCCATAAATACAGCACTATAATTAAGATGCTTGTTAAAGAACAAGCTTCTTCTTCGCGCCCCCCCCCCCCCCAGAAGGTAACTGTCAAAACAGCTGGTTTGCAGCTGCCAAAAATGTTTATTGAAGCCTGCAGGACCGGTGATGTCTGGAGTAAAGTTCTTCCATCACCATGGCAACAAGTTTCTCCATGAACACCAATAAAAGAGATGTGAACACTAAACAATAATAATAAAAACTCTGACTGCAAAGTTGCTTTTGAAACTATAAACAAAAGATGTAATAACCATTAAAAAGCAATTTACTTATTCCTACTAAAGTCTATGATGACAAATTTGTAGTTATGATACAGTTAGACGTCGTATAATGTTCCTGAAATCTTTTACAAATTTCAATGCTTTAAAATCACTTGCATATTTTAAGATTTTGACTCTATGACTTTTATGCTGATTGTTTCTTGAACTACAAGTGTACATGAGGCCTAGGATCTCACAGGCAACAAGGAAAGAGGTCATAGGATTTCCAGTGAGATATGAAGCTTATGAGTCAAAGCAATGCCACGTTAATTAACATGGAAATTTTTAAGATACAAGAGGCTACTCGGTTCATTCATTCCTTCATACTCCGTAAATGTTTTGTCAGGGGTGTTCTGGGTTAAATTGATGATTTTTTCACATTTAAAAAATATATACAGTGGAACCTTGGATTGCGAGTAACGTGGTTTGCGAGTGTTCCGCAAGACGAGCATAGATTTTTAATCAATTTTGACTTGGAAAACGAACAAGTCTTGGTTTACACCGTCGTCGTCCCCTCCCCTCACACACACACAGAGCAGGCTGAGCCTTGAGCAGAGTGAGAAAATGGATTTTTAACCTCTCTAATGAGACTTGCTTTTGCTTTACACGTGCACTGTACACACGCATAGACAAAATAAAATGTGTTTTAAAATGTGCTGCTCTAAACAGAAATGTGTTGCTCTACACAGAAACACTGCTATGTCACGATTCTTTTCAAAGGTAAAGTGCAGGATAATTTGTTTTATTTTTACTTTACAGCAGTGATTCCGTTAGTGTGTCGCTCAATCAAGTAAAGAACTTTCTTGTTTATTTTTCCGATAAAACAGCACTCACACACACAGTGCCTGCGTGCACAAATGGAAAAACTTGTGTCAAGATTTATTTTAACTTTTTTTTTTAAAGGTAAAGTGCAGGTTAATTAGTTTTATTTTTACTTAATATTTTGTGTGTTTTTATGTATTTATCTTTTGGGGCTGTGAAACGAATAATTTGTGTTTCCATTATTTCTTATGAGAAAATTTGGAATATGAGCCCGCTTCCTGAACGAATTATGCTCGTAATCCAAGGTTCCAATGTATTTGAAATAACTAGGCTTTACTACTGTACGGTATACTTTTCATTGTATTTAGAGCAATTTGTTGTAATTAGAAACAACCACTGGAGGTCAGTAGCATGCTTTTGACTTTAAAATTTTCCCTGCTCCTGATTAGTGTCATACTTCAGTCATATTGATATGAGTCATCTAACTTCATGACATTTACATCGCAAGCAGAAAGAAACTGAGACAATATTTATGTGGTAGTTGTACTTGAGAATGGCAAGAACCCTTAACAATGATAATGCAATCACAGATCAGAACAAAGCCCACCTGAGGAATCAGGCTATACTCAAGTCATGATGCATTGCATTACGACACCAGTGACTACCGCAGTGCCTCTTAATTTCAACTCATTTTTGTCATAAATACAAATATGACTTAAGGTGCTCCTGAATAGGAAAGCCACTTCAATATTTTAGAATGTACCATGTATCCAGCTGTGGCACGGTGTTAGCACCGTCATCTCACTCTCCAGGGTCAGGGGTTCGAATCTTGTCTGTGTGAGTGGTACTCCGGTTTTCTCCCACAATACAAAGACAAGTGGTATGGATGAAGTGTCATTTCCAAAATGCCCATAGTCTGTGTGTATACCCCACCTAGTGTCCCAAGTTCCCTGGATTATGCTCCAGGACCCCCATGACCTACACAGGATAAGTGGTATACATGGATGAATGGATGGATGTTTCAGCCTTGTGATAAATTGGCATCACATCCAGTTTGTACTCCCAGCAGACTTCAGATGGCCCTCACCTCTGATAAGAATAAAGAAGTATTTAAAATAAATAATGAAATGTATTAGAATATATGTTAAAAAAGGTATATTTACTGTTCATTCAAAACGAAGCGCTTGCAGGTTAGTGTGCTTTAATACTTACAGCTGCAAACAAAAATCAAACTGACTATCAATTAGAAAGCACACTAAACCAGCACCTGAAGGGTAAAATGGATTCAGGAATTTGGAACTCATGCACACAATCAAAACAACCATCTTATCCGGAGGTCACATTCAGAAACCAATTAAATCACTGCCCTGCATTACAAAACCCAGAACTATTTTAAGACACATTTTTAAACTCGCTTCACCAACTACTGGCTCACATCCATTACAGAACTGCGGTGATTGCAAAAGCACAGAGCTACAAGCCTGTGGGGTGTAAATCTATAGTTACAGAATATGCATGTACACAGCTTCTCATCATCGATTACATACATTATAAATTATTCCTTCTTTAATCACTTCTTTGAATAAATAAAGCTGTAGGAATTCATGTGAAGAAACAATACTATTACACAATGTCAGTTTTATGTCATGGAGGGCTACTGCCATATAGAGCCTTGTTTTTTCCTGCATTACATTTAATTTACATCAGGTATATTACTCAAGGTAAACTGTTCCCTTTTCATGACTCTGACTGGGTACTGGAGTCTGACACCCCAGGTTTAGAATAATTATTTTTAAGCATATTATTTGGCCACATGGGTCTGACTCAGGACTCACAAACACTGACTCACCACAGGTTGCTTAGTGATCTCCACCAAGTCTTTAATGTTGTAATACTGGTGTTTCTCGAAAGCAGAGAAGAGCATTTCGAGAACTTTCTGCTTGTCAGCCCTGGCTCTCTTCCCTTCCTCTTTCTTTTTCTTCTCATACTCCATCTATAGGCAGAGAACTCACATAATTAAGTGTATAAAAGTAAAACACAAACAAAAAGAAAAATACAGAAGTACACACACATTATTCGTGTGATTAGACACAGGTTTGTAATTGGTGGTAATTGCTTTTTCCAGTTGCTGAGACAGTCGGAGCGGCTTCATCGATTTCTCGATCTGTAGCCTGTAAATAATATGCTCGTTACTAACAAGTTAACGTTCCATTTCTGGATAATGAGTACTTGTTTTCTATACACCACTGGATATCCTCACTTCTTTAACTTCATGTAGCTCTCACTGACTGCAGGTCTGCATTCAGCACGTTGTACCACCATGCCTTCAAGTGTAATCTGGTCTTTGAAGCAGAACAAAAGTATAATTTGTCATTAATATATGCGTTAAACATACAATAAGTACATTATGACTTGCATAAACAAACTCCAACATCAACTTTGCCAGAAAGCTCTGCATTTTTAACATCTACTTGTACCATGAATACATAGTGCCACTCGATAAAATTAGGAAGAGAAGTAGCGAACAATGTAGGTTTTTTTTTTTTTTTTTTTTTTAGAAACAAGCACCCTCAATTGTAGTGTTGGCGTACAACCCCTTTTCAAAATTCAACTTGACATTTGCAATCTTTCGTTTCAGGCAGGTACTTTCTATGCCTCAGTACTTATGTTTTGCAGTTTTATTAATAATGGTCTGACAAAACAGTGATAAACTTAATTCGAGCCTCCCTGAACTTTGTATGAAATCCTTTTTACTCCTCAGCTCGCTTAGTAAGACTGATCATCAACCCCCTGCTAGCCCTGTATACCTTCACTGATTGCAAGAAAACACTCACACATGCACCCCAAGCTCACCCGACCCTACACAAATCTTTATATTAAGTTTAAGTTCTACTCTTTTTAATGTGAAGCCCTTATCTACAGTACTGTACAGTATCTGTATCTGTAGTCTTGTGATTAAATGTTTTAATATTTGATAACACTAAGTGTTCATGTATCAAACAATGCCGCAAAAGGTCATGGTCTCAAAGGCTCTCTGTTCCAACAGAAACCCTTTTAACAGCATCACAATTTCACCCACAAAATCCATCAACGGTCTTGCACACAATTATTAGCAATTACTGACTGATGAGTGCAGAAGTCCTTGTTGGAGTGACTTAATAAATACACCCACTACTATTTTGAAGCATTCATTTGCTTCAGAGTTACACATGGTTCAGCAGCACAAGAGACCATGCAGTTTGATTTTGGGGAAATAAAAACACCTGACTGACTGTTCATGCGCTTTAATGTTGCACAAAAATGATCATAGAAACAATATCTGACAATCCTCCAGTTATGTAGCAAAAGGTATTTCACATGTTGAATGGAGTTGGGGGTGGTGTAGGCTGTGGGCTGCCAAACCGCTGCTGAGATGTTGGCAAGGTTAGAGGTCAATCTTCCGCCCCCTCTCAGGTTACCATCCATTCGGTTCTGCCTTGGCTCAAAACATCCAAACATCCTGAGCCATCTTTTCTCTCTCTCTCTCTCTCTCTCTCTCTCAACCCCCACTTACACCAACCTGTGTGCACCAATGCCTTGAATCCCCAGACGTCTCAGCTAATTTGCATACGACTGCCAAAGACAAGCATTTCAGAGCAATCTGGTACATTTTCCCAATCATTCCCATCAGCTAATTTAGCGGGCACATCTTTCTATACAATATATGGCACATACTGTACAGAGCTTTGTGATAACATTTTCAGTGGGTTATTTATGCCTCGCAATTAATCTGAGAGACAATTTCTCACTTTGGCTTGTTTTTGGCACCCACTTTTAGCTGTGAATATTGCTCTCGTGTTTCAAGCTCAAACTGTAGATGCTGTGGAAAAGGCGGGTTGTCAACCATATAGAACTGAAAATATGAAGAGGGTTTGTGAAACACTGTTGTGAAACACCGCAGGCATCAGAGCAATCTCAGTTGGAAAAGGTGGAGGCAATCTTTATCATCTGTGTGACATTTTCTTTAGAATGTCTTAACTCTTGTTGCCACCCACCACCTCCATATTATGCAATGACGGTCAACTGTAATTTGCAGTTTCAAATGGCAAATGTCTCATGTAAAAGTCCTTCCTCCAACAACTGCCAATCAAGTGATTTAACCAACACCTCAGCAAACTATGAATAATTTAACAGCGTTACCATTTATAGAAAAATCTTGGCACAGCAAATAATGCATGTGCACTATAATTATCATTAATTACCCTTAAAACATTTAAATTTAGAGTGACATCTATTCACAGTATACTCAGTTTTAAGGGAAAGTATTGAGAAAAGCACTTCAGCTGACCATGTTCAATACATTTCAACTTAATAGGAATATTTATATTCATGACATGCATTGTGAAATTTATCACAATACACAGTGATTCGCTAACATCCCCCCCAACAGCTGTAATTAACTGCAGCTCTGGTGAGCTGTTACTTATTGCTCTGTACCAGTTTTAAAATCTAGGGTAATACATAGAATGGCACCTTAGGATCCTACGCTTTAATATACAGAACATGCATATGTAATGTAGAGAGTATTAATTTAACAGCTTCAAGTGCCTCTCCACATTAAGCATTTATATTTCACAAGTGGTTTTAAAAGGCTTTCTGTAAACATGAGTTAATCAGTGTATGGTCACATCAGCTGTACATTACCATCTGACGTAAAAGCTGGACACAGCCTCTACAACCAGGGATGTTTCCATAAGTCTAGTCCTCTATGGAATTGACTGTGTGCCTGAAATACTCTTACAGAAAGAAAACTATTGAAGAAAAGCTATTTCAAACCTTGCTCTTTGGATTAATTTTAAAAATCAATTCATCGGATAGTTATAGTGCTAATTTAATAGAAATTCACCAAATATGCAAACTACTAGTTCTTGAAATAGCCCATAGTACTCTTTCAATAATATACAGTGGTGTGAAAAACTATTTGCCCCCTTCCTGATTTCTTATTCTTTTGCATGTTTGTCACACTTAAATGTTTCTGCTCATCAAAAACCGTTAACTATTAGTCAAAGATAACATAATTGAACACAAAATGCAGTTTTTAAATGAAGGTTTACGTTATTAAGGGAGAAAAAAAACTCCAAATCTACATGGCCCTGTGTGAAAAAGTGATTGCCCCCCTTGTTAAAAAATATCTTAACTGTGGTTTATCACACCTGAGTTCAATTTCTGTAGTCACCCCCAGGCCTGATTACTGCCACATCTGTTTCAATCAAGAAATCACTTAAATAGGAGCTACCTGACACAGAGAAGTAGACCAAAAGCACCTCAAAAGCTAGACATCATGCCAAGATCCAAAGAAATTCAGGAACAAATGAGAACAAAAGTAATTGAGATCTATCAGTCTGGTAAAGGTTATAAAGCCATTTCTAAAGCTTTGGGACTCCAACGAACCACAGTGAGAGCCATTATCCACAAATGGCAAAAACATGGAACAGTGGTGAACCTTCCCAGGAGTGGCCGGCCGACCAAAATTACCCTAAGAGCGCAGAGACAACTCATCCGAGAGGCCACAAAAGACCCCAGGACAACATCTAAAGAACTGCAGGCCTCACTTGCCTCAATTAAGGTCAGTGTTCACGACTCCACCATAAGAAAGAGACTGGGCAAAAACGGCCTGCATGGCAGATTTCCAAGGCGCAAACCACTTTTAAGCAAAAAGAACATTAAGGCTCGTCTCAATTTTGCTAAAAAACATCTCAATGATTGCCAAGACTTTTGGGAAAATACCTTGTGGACCGACGAGACAAAAGTTGAACTTTTTGGAAGATGCGTGTCCCGTTACATCTGGCGTAAAAGTAACAGCATTTCAGAAAAAGAACATCATACCAACAGTAAAATATGGTGGTGGTAGTGTGATGGTCTGGGGTTGTTTTGCTGCTTCAGGACCTGGAAGGCTTGCTGTGATAGATGGAACCATGAATTCTACTGTCTACCAAAAAATCCTGAAGGAGAATGTCCGGCCATCTGTTCGTCAACTCAAGCTGAAGCGATCTTGGGTGCTGCAGCAGGACAATGACCCAAAACACACCAGCAAATCCACCTCTGAATGGCTGAAGAAAAACAAAATGAAGACTTTGGAGTGGCCTAGTCAAAGTCCTGACCTGAATCCTATTGAGATGTTGTGGCATGACCTTAAAAAGGCGGTTCATGCTAGAAAACCCTCAAATAAAGCTGAATTACAACAATTCTGCAAAGATGAGTGGGCCAAAATTCCTCCAGAGCGCTGTAAACGACTCGTTGCAAGTTATCGCAAACGCTTGATTGCAGTTATTGCTGCTAAGGGTGGCCCAACCAGTTATTAGGTTCAGGGGCAATTACTTTTTCACACAGGGCCATTGTAGGTTTGGATTTTTTTTCTCCCTAAATAATAAAACCCCTCATTTAAAAACTGCATTTTGTGTTTGTGTTATCTTTGACTAATAGTTAAATGTGTTTGATGATCAGAAACATTTTGTGTGACAAACATGCAAAAGAATAAGAAATCAGGAGGGGGGCAAATAGTTTTTCACACCACTGTAGCCTTAACTATTCCAATTGAAAGCAGAGTGAAAATGTACGGAGAGTGTAACAACTTTTCAGATTTTAAACTGAAATTCCTCACATATCTCAGGTTGTTAGGAAGCTTGGATCAGTGTGCAGAGTCAGACATGTAATGACACCTGTACAGCAGAGAGGGTTAAGGGTCTGGCTCACAGGGCAGTGGCACAATAGTGATGCATTGAACAGCCCAAAGTGTTCAGCCACCACTAAACAGAAGTTTTATTTCACTGAAATTAAGCTATTTGGCAACTTGTTTTTAAGCTGAAGAATGAGAATTCTGTGCATAAAAATTATTATGAATGACATAATCCAATGATGTAATCCAATGATGTAATCCACTGATGATTGTGGCTGCACTGTTTGCCAGAAACTTAACTGATTTCATTAAGTTCTCTGGTGTTACTCCCACCTCTGGAACTCATGTCAGTAGGTATACTAGCTATATATTGGCTGCATATTTGCGCCTTGGTGTGTGAAAGTGCATGAGAACTCCTATTCAGAAGGTACTGCTGCCCCGCATGTTCCTAGGATAGACAGGCTCCGAATCTACTAAAACGTACATCAGGATAAAGTGTATACTGAACATGAATGAATAAATGTATATTATTATGTATATTATTCAGTGAGCCAGGACATTCATCCTGTGTTTCATTTGTAAATGGAAATCTTATCACAAGTGTTTTGTTGTTGTTTCTCATAGCTCATATAGGTGCTAGAAATAGAATTTTGAAAAGCCTGCCTATGTTAGTCTTTAACAAAATAAGTCTCTTGGATCCCGACCAACGAAATTCTAAATTAAGTTCAGAAAAACAAACTTTATTTTGTGCATAGTATTAGCAAAGTCATTCTACTAAAGTCTGTTCACTTGGCATCATCTTGGCAACACGTGTGAGCAGCTATTTTCGGTCAAGTTCCAGGCTCATATGTACTTGAATGGAATGAAGCGTACAATAAACAAACCAATAGAACATTTCAAATGTAGATGCCAAAAAGTTGCTGGTCTTAGGATCTAATAAATAAATAAATGAGTATTGTATAGTTTTTGGCTCCCGTAACACTGCAATTTCACAGTTTCTCCAGGTACAGTGCATGTGTGTTTCATACATTTTCACTGCTGAGTATTACGCACTGCATTATTCATATTTCAAGCAGTGGCCTGGCTCTACTCGTATCATATGTAGGACAACTCTCATCTCCAACTGTACTCTGACAGTATGTACTGTAAATAGCTTTCCTACTCATTTTTAAATCTTCTTTGAGAAATGCTGACTGAAACTTCTTAAAAAGCTGAAGAAAGGCACTTGACATATGCTACTTATTTGCATCTGAGAGATATAGAAAAGAATCTTAAGATGCATTCTGTGTGTATTCCACATAGCACATTATTGTCTTGTTGATGTAGAAGAGCTCAGCTCTCCTGACCCAAGGCAAGAGATAATTTAAACTGACTGACAAATTATCACTGTTGACAGACACAGCTGACAGAGATACCTCAGTGGCCAAGAGCAGAGAACAACGCCAGAGACACATTAACACAACGGTCTGTATAAAGGCATGTCTCCTTAGCGACAAACAGACGTTGGTTAGGCTGTCTATTATCGTCAGCCCACAATCGTATGGCAATATTGCAAGAAATATTGAGTCCTAACCCTGGGACCGTTTTATAGGCTAATGACACAGTGTAGTGTCTCTAGTGTAACATATTCTGAGCCAGCTTGAGGTCAATTATATGCAAACTACTTCCTCAGCTCTTGGAAAGTTATGAATCAAAGCTTCTACCTTAACTGATTATCAGTGTGTGAGTAATTACATTTCTTACCAGGATGCATATACACATCATAAAGAAGATGCATCCTTTCCCTTTTAGGCCTTCTTAAAATGTGTGATGCATTGGCTACACTTATGCCTTCTGAAAGATGAGAAACAAGTCATTTACATAAACATGCCAATGCGCTGTTCTCGATCTGGCCATGCTTATTTATAAAGCTGCCAATAGGCACTAGCAGTACACAATAAGAACAGATGGCCTTCTGAAGAAAAGACTGTGACAAAAGAGAACTAAAATGTGTGTAAACTTTAACATCAATATAACATCTTTTTCCAGTGGTTAGGTTTAAGCCCAATATATTAAGCTGAGTCTACGTTGTTTGGCCAAGTCCTCTTCGCTCACAATCTGCTGCCGAGCTGATGTCTTTCATCAGAACCGCATGAGTGCTAATTGCTGAACCAGAGCAGCACATCGGCGTGGAGAGGTGATTAAATCCAGGCTTTAAAGTGGAGGGGAGGCAGGGCTTCTCTCTCTCTCTCTCGCTCTCTTTTTTGCTCTCTCCCTCATCCCTCCCCTGACGCAGACAAGCCCACCCTTAACAGCCCTCCTCCTCCTCCTGCAAGTGTGTAAGCGTTTCTGACTGTGCTCCCATGCTCATGTGTGTGTGTGTTTGTGTGGCTGCGAAAGGCTCCGGCACTTGCTGGCAGGGCTCAGTGCTCCCGCGCTCAATGCCAGCTCCACTGCTATTTGCTTGCTCGTTCGCACACACGCAAACACACTCCTCCCCCCACACACTCTGTCAGGCTGGGCTCAGGAAACGGCATGGAATGGAATCTCAGAAGGATGGAAAGCGAGCTAAGGCAGATCAATCCGGACTTGCTGCAGCCCAGCAAGAGCTTTAAGAAGCCCTCCTCGGGCACCATCACCCTCAATGTGGGGGGTTATTTGTATGCAGCACAGCGGCAAACTCTAGCCAAACACCCTGGCTCTCTACTTGAAGAGCTTGTCAGTGGTAAGAAAGCTGTGCAGCATGTAGACTCCATGGGCAACACATTTATCGACCGTGATGGGCCTGTTTTCCGTCATATTTTGAATTTCCTGAGGACCGGAGAATTGATCTTGCCAGATGACTTCAAGGAACTGGCACTTTTACGACGTGAGGCTGACTTCTACCGGCTGAGTGAGTTGGCCCAAGCGCTGCAAGAGTGGGAGCAGCAACAAGCTGGTCAGCGAGAGCCTGCCTTTCTAGAGGTGACTGACAGCCACGAGCGCTCACATGGCCTCAAGGTCTACTGCAGTGATGCAACCTTCATTGAGAAAGTCAAAGCACGCCTGGTGCAGATCTCCAAAAGTCGTCTGGATGGCTTCCCTGAGGAGTTTGTGGTCTCATCCAATATCATACAGTTCCGACACTTTATCAAGTCTGAGCAGGGTTCACGCCTGGTGCTCAAGGAGGACAGCACCTTCCTGTGCACTCTGGAGACGCTCAAGCTTGAAACGGTCATGATGGCTCTTAGAGCAGGCTTTCGTCTGCTCACCTGCCTGGACAGTAGTCGAGGATCGGTAGTGCAATGTGAGGCTTTGCACTTTGTCAAGTGACCCAAACCAGCACAAAAGTACCCATCAACCCTCATTGATGTTTCCAGCCATCAGCACCCGGACCTGCACTGTATTTACAAGAGAACATTCTGCAATTTATGCTGCTTCTGCGTTCAGCCAGCTCTTACTAACCAGCCTTGAGAAGTAAAAAGAGGTGTTATGTATTGTGTTTTCTTATGGCATACATGTATAATCTTTACATTTGACAAAAACTAGCTTTTTTTAAGCAAGACAAAGAGTATATGGATAATGGTTTCTGGACTTCAACGTATTAAAGAAAACCTTTCAACATTTTTTCAAAAATCTATTTAGATAACAGGAACTGGTTCAAGTTCAGAACAGATTACATGGGTACAACTACTGTGATGTCTGATCAACAGGTTGAAATACATAATGCATGTGCAAATACTATTCCTCTTTGGAAGCAAATGTTGTAATTGCTGGTGTTGTGAAACAGTAAAGTCAACAGCAAAGTCTTATTCAGAACCTGTGAATGTTTTGCATAATAAAGAATATAAATAGTAAATTGTATTGCATGCCTTATTTAATGTTTGGTATATTAGCTGATTAGTTTGTTTTTAAAAGAGGTCAGTAAATTTGGTGGATTACTTACTAATATATACAATAATACATCGGCTGTATATGTAAAAGTCATACAGAGACTGTGTGTACTGTTGTATACAGAGTTGAATGGGTTCAGAAAAGAGGCATGTGAAATCATTCTCTAAGTAAGACTATAGTCTCTGTCTTCAGTATGCCCTAAATAAGGCTGCAAAATTCTGTATGACCTAAAAACAGGGGACCATTTTTAATAATCATTAAATTTCTCCTCAAGCACTGATCCTAATTTAAAGCAGCCAAACTTTCAATTTGTGACAGAACATACAAGAACCCATCTTTCGAAACTAACTATAAATACAACCATCCATGTACACATGGATCATATTAACTATTGTTTAATGTGACAAGAGCATTCAATATGCTTATGCTGTCTGACATTTCTTTTGTCAATATTTGATCCATAACAGATTCTATTCTTGCTGGTATCTTCAGATTTTTCTTTCTGCCAACATACAGCTCAAATCGCAAAGCACTATAGTTATTAATGAAACATATCTCGATGCAGCTATAAATACAGAAACACAGAAAAATACTGATGAATGTTGAATACATTTGTTTGATGCCAGCATAAGCTTGGTTACAGCCCAAAAACCAGCCATTTTCAAATGAAATAACTTTGGACATATGGCTACACCCACAATAAGGCAGACTGCTTCTTCACACATGAAAATACATCTGTTTCCATAGAATCAGTCCTGCACCCATCTCCAGATAATGAGTCACAATGAATAGTTGACACTTGAGGATACAGAATCATACCCATCCCCACAGTTTGTTGTGAGAACATCAAACTGGGTTTCATTTTTAATTGCAGATAAGGGTCATTCATTTTTGATGAGAGACTGTGGGGCTTATTAGCCCTTATCCATGGCTGATGATGCATCTCTAACCCGCAGGCATCAGGGCAACTAACACCTTGTGGTGTTTGTAGGGGGTGGGGGAAGCGGGGTTGAGCACATTTATTTCAGATGTAAGAGCAATTAACTGCTCAAATATTCATGGATTAGTCGAACATGCAATTGCTGCCAGGCAAGACTCCTACATTACAACAAAAGCCCACTGATTCTTATAAAGTGTTCCAGGGGCGACATGACTAACATCGTTATAATAATTAATTGGTCAAGCTAGCATGTGAATTCAAGGTGGCACATAACCTTGCGGGATCTCCTAAAAGCATGTTTCTCTCTACACAGGGGGGCAGTCATGATGGAGATTTGATTTCTTTCTCTGTACAGTACTGTATTTACATATTAGTAAGGTAATAAAATTGCATAAATTTAAGGCCATCACCATTTGGAGGTACACAAAATCTTTTAATTCCCTCATTTATTCCAGTATTAATGGATTTATCTCACATTTGTACTAAGCAAACGGACAAATATTACGAACTACTAAATTAGATAAAAATACATTTCAATATATTAACACAAACATTACACAGGCATTTTAACTAGCACCATGCAAAACTACTAAATTTCTGTTAAATGTCTAGTGGTCTTACCAAGCTTAAGAAAAGCAAAAAGCCTGCCCACTCACTAGTTGTGAGGTCTGGTAAACATACCAAACATTTTGCAGAGGCATAATAATCTATGCCTCTCTCAATTAGCCAGGGATGAATAGTAAAAACACACCAAATTACACATCAATTCTGTCAATAAAGCTTTGAACTAGTTGAACCCAAGTTACCACCTTTATGATGAGGAATAACAATTTAGTTTTCTGGGTTTTAGAAGAAAACTACTTACAAAATAAACTGATTGTATATTACATGAAAATTGCTCAAACCAAAACAGAATTATAAAGTAATTGCATATTACTTCAGATGATCTTAACCAAAACTGCTTCTCCAGCAGAAATCTTTCACAAATGTAAACTGCACATCAATACCAGAGGAAACAAAATCTTTAACACATTTAACGTTCTGTGTTGCATTAATAATGGGAAATGCTGGATGGGTTTATGAGAATAGACAAGTGTGGAAAAATACAAACCCTCAAAATTAAGCTTATCATAATAATCATGATTATCATCATCTTAGCTTCATAATTATTACATTGTATTCTTAGCTCTGCTATATTTAATAGTAATCAAGTTTAACAAGGGTGGTTTTACTGAGATTAATCTGACAAAGTAACTGAGGAATTCCTGACCAATATCCTACTACATAAACTTACTGAATAATACTGTCATGATCAAGAGACATCACCCTTAGAAACCAACCACACACTGACACATTTGATCATTTTGCAGCCACAAAGCTGAACATACTGCACCACCTTTTGCCTATACAGTATTTATGAACTGTATAATAATAAGTAGCTTTAAGTAGACAGCAACAATCCTGACAATGTGGGTGACTATATGCTAATAATGTCTTCAATTAGCTATTCTTCTTGAAATGTACCTCTTTAAAGCATGGTTCAGGTTAATGGTGTTCTCCAAACAAAACAAAAAAAGGCAGAAAATGACCATGAAAAGGAGGCAGTTAAAGACCCACCTTCTGTACCAATTATCTCAGTCATCTGACTCCTCTTATTATATTCCCTTCTATTTCAGGTCACAGAGAGGGGGAAAAAAACTATTTCTGTGGGCAGCATGACTTTTTATGGACCCAGACTTCAACACCTGTTGTTTTGAATAAAGACAGTAATTGTGAAACGCCTTTCACTGCATGTGTATGCTTCATCGTTCTGCTCTTGCTTGACCTGGCAACTGACTATATGCGCCTACGTGAGTCAAGGAAAGTTGACTTCCCAGCCTGTCATTGGTTGAGATGCAGCACCGTTAACAAGCAGCATCTCACATTTGACTGTGACACCTTATTAAAGTGCCTGAGGCACATCCATTCACCACACACACACACACACACACACACATCTAACAGCCACATAGAACATCCACGTCTTTAAAGGGGGGGGGGGGACTGAATACAGCACTGCTTCTTTTGCACATGCCTATTGAACCAAAACACATATACATTCCTAAAATCCAACTCCATTTTGAACGTGAGACTCTAAAAATGTGTGTGTGTGTGTGTGTGCAGAATTGGAAAAGTCTAAGAGGAATAAACACTAGGCAGTGTCCATTTTAGCCAATCTTCATTCGTGTAGAACAACCACCAAGGTATACAGTAGACATTTTTGCAATTTTGCAACCGAAGAGGTTCGATAGAAAATAAGTGTCAAGCTCTAAAATTATCGGTGTTTAAATTTATTATTATAAGCTATTTATACAAATAGCTTCTTGAAATATGGAATAAAACTTCACTTGCCAAAAAACCTGATCATTTTACACTACACAATGAAAAGCTATAGTATAGTGCATTTTAATCCCTACATCCAAAACTTTAAATCCTCTTCTACACACCTTGGTTTTAATAACAACAGGTCACAAGGAAGAGTTTGGGCTGTATAAAATACATTGAACAGCTTTAATTACCTTAATAATTCAGGCTAAATTTATCCAGCCAATCCAAAATCATTTCGTTCGTTTTATTGGAGGCTTTCTTCTTTCTAAAACCTGGTTACTGTAGTTTTGTATGCATGAAAAAAATGGTATGTCTAGATTTTCTGAGAAATCTTTAGTGTTCAGGAGGTTTGAAGGCTTATGCTCCGTAGCATTTGATGAAGTGTTTTTCACCCTGAACTACTTCAATTCATAACTTGCCTGGAAAAATATTCCCCCTCCCTTACCACCCCCATAGGCCAGAGAAAGCTTTTAACTGAAGCGAGAGCCTCTATTCATTGCCAACTTCGGTGGCTATCCTGTTGCTTAGCAACCACTTAATCAATACCTGCGGCTTGCAAGAGCTAGGCAGACGGCTGCAAAAAATATTCATAAGCAACGAGAACAAAAAGAGAACTACTGCTTAAATTCCACAATTTGTTGCATTTGCTTTTCGTCATTAGCTATTTATGCTTAAAAATCCACTGTTAAATCATGCATCATCACAACAGTGTATTATATTTTTTGATTGTTACCAAATCACAGTGAAGAAAAGAATGGTTGTGGCTTTGCAATAATCTAACACACACACACACACGCACACACACAATCATTTGTATCTAAAGCTTATAAATATGTTCAGGTACATCACCTTGTACTATAAAGGAACAGATATTCTTGGGCTGTTGGAGGCATTTCAAATACAATATTCTGAGTTTTAGCCAACTGGTATGCATCTCTTAAAGAAAAACTACAACCTAAAGCATAATTATAATAAAATATTTGCAATATAAAATGTCTATAGATGGTGGATGCAGCATGTTGCTAGTGCAGATAGAATGTAGTTTAGCAAGTGGAAAAAAATAAATCCACCGAGCTCAACCATATGTGATCATCAGCTTTCACCGATGGCTACTTTTCTCACTTACAATTTCTTTTTTAGCAGTTCTCAATATCATATTGGTGATCAAACACAGATTGATTATCCAAAGTAGGAAAGATAAACTCCAGGCAATCTAGAAGGTATCTAGCTATGTGATAAATTTGCTCCGAGTTAGGGGGCACTGTGGACAATCAAAGCAAGAATATCAAACACAATGGCTTTGAATGAGGACAGCATGCCAGTTGATACTTTGCAACCTTACCTGTTTAAGCAAAGTATGCACATAAGGAAGTGAGGGCACTAGACAGACCAAAGGATTAATATGCTGCATCTGTCTATTTAGGCAAAGATGATGCAAGGGTTATTTCACACTTGCGAGTGGCAGAAGGACATTGTGAATAATGCAGGAAGCAAGCCAAAATTAAAACATGCCAATGAAAAAATTTTTAAACTAAAAATATCACAATGTTAAACACCACTGAATATCACACATGAATATTGATATGGATGCCTTCCATGATATATCTTTCCTTTAATGGTTACTCTGCCATACACCACTACTGTCCACCGATCAGCAATAATATTAAATTCATTAGCATTAAAAATACATAGGTTTTGGGTTCCCCTTGTACCACCTGGACAGCTCTGGCCCCTTGCAGCATGGTTCTACAGGACCACTGAGATTGTGCTGTGGTGTCCGGCACCTGGACACTGGCAATGAAGCCTTTGGATACTGTAGGTTATGAGGGGGGGGGGGCTCTTATGGATCGGACTGGTTTGTCTGGCATATCCCTAGAGGGTCAATCAGAGAGTTTCTAAGCCGGGTCAGCTGCCTTGGGTACTTTGCCTACTGGGTTCCATGCACGAGAGGCTGTGACGTACCGGGTGTTCTGATGCCTTTCTTTCATGGCCAGCATTGACTATTACCAGCGTTTTTGTGCTGCAGTGGCTTTTCCATGGGTTCGGACCAGTTGGGATAATCTTTGGTCCCCACAGGCAGCCTCGTGAGCCCTGGGTCCCCACAATCCTGTCATCAGTTTGATGGAGTATAGTTGGTGATCAATGTCTTTAATTTCACCTGGCAGTGTTGATGTTATGGCTGATCAGTGGATATTCTACTAAAATAGGCAAGAGATATAAAACTTCTTACCGACTCCTATTTCCATCAGAAATATTTGATGTCAACACTCACCTGAGGAGCTCTCAGTAAAGACAGCCAGGGTCTGACCCCCCACACTATGCATGGTAAATGGATGTTCTCTGGGCGCTCTCACTGATGTGGTCTTCTCCCCCGAATGTTCAATCACACTTAGCTCTTCATTCAGATTGAACGACACCTTAGAAACAGTAAGTCACACAAACTGCTATATTCTGTGGAAGACGGCAAAGTAATCCAACAGGATGGAATATATTTTACATCCTGTCTTTAAATTAATGTAATTTTTATGCCGACTGTTAAACTTCCAAAAAAAAAGCAATAGTTAGTCAAATTTTACTTTGTTTATTTATTGACATATTAGTGAATAAAATGGATGCTTTACATCGATATTGAATTTGTGTTGAAATGCTTACCATTGTTTTTCCTTGTTGTCTTGTACAGGTTAAAAATAGAAGGTGGAAAAGATAGTCAGGAAATATTCAGTTAAAAACGGTGTACTTAATGTATAAGGAAGATTATGCCTACTTAGTTATTTTAAGCTTGCCAACTTCTCCTCGTCCAGATGCTTTGCCCCACTGTTGTGAAAGATACTTGGGAATCTAGTGGGGGAAAACCAACATTGCTGGAACATTTCTATTTAGGTACTTTCTTTTATATAGTCACAAGTACAGCAGTTAATAGTCTAACTAAATTGTAATGGTGTAAACTAAAAGAGGCTGGGCGAACCTTCACTAGCCAAACGCCGGTGTTTTGTTTGGCTCTTTTTAAATCAACGTCGCGGCCTTTATCAGACATGGCTGCAGCCTCCCAGCTCCTCTATGGATGAAATTTGCCTGAGAAACGCCTTAGAAATGCCACTGGTCACTTAAGTTACCGCTGCTATGATTATGTGTTTGAGACATGGCCCAAAGCGTGCAGTGTGTATATATACTGACACCTTGTGGACATTTTGAATAAAATTTTAGCACAAACAAAACGCAATACGCTGTTTCGCAGTCAGAAGAAGAGATAGTTATGAAGACATACAAACACACAGACACGATATATAAACAGTCTGAAGTTTAAACATACTTAGTTCTGTATTTTTTCTTATTATTTCCAACATTGTTGATGACAGTTTGGCACGATCATGGCATTCTCTCATCAGATTCACAAGATTCACCTGGATGATTTTTTTCAATTCACCGGTGTGCCTTCTCAAGTGTTCATTTGGACATTTCTTGGATTTTTAATGTGCTTTAGACCATCAGCTTTCTTGACGAAGAGTCAATAGCCTTATTAGTGGTACTACAAATCCATAATTTGACAGGAAACCCTCGGTTAAGTAAAGAGAAAGACAGTCTATCATTGCTTTAAGAAAGTAAGGTCAGTCAATTGCTGACCTCTGCTGCAGAGGATATATATATATATATATATATATATATATATATATATATATATATATATATTTTTTTTTTTTTTTTTTTTTTATGATCAGCCTCAATCCTGATTTGCTGATTTAGCCTACATAAATGCTTTGGAGTTCAAGCAATAGACATGTTTCAACAACCAATACGTGATGGAGTCAGGCCTTAATGGTCGAATTGCAGCAAAAGACCATTACTTCGGATGAACAATAAGTAGAAGAGACTTGCTTGGGACAAGAAACACAATGAATGGACATTAGATCAGTGGCAAACTGAATTTTAGTCTGATGAGTCCAATTATGAGAGTTTTGGATCTAACTGTTATTATCTTTGTTAGATGTAGAGTGTGTGATGTGCACATCACTCTGGAATAGGGTCAATCTGGACTCATAAGCCCACATGACCTTTTTTTCATAGCTTCAAAGTCCAAATCTTTATGCTCCCTGGCAAATTTTAATTAGCCTTACTAGCAAATAGTTTTCATAAGGCCACACAGCTGTTCCTGTTCCAATTCCAGAGTTTTTATCACATTCTTATCACATTCTGCATGTGAAAATGCACTTCATTATACAGTATCATATTCATAATATCTGTCAGTTTTTATGATGCATATTCACCAGCATTTACAGTAAGTGATCTCCATTCATGATATTTTCTCAACTACATTTATTCCAGGTTTTAATAATGTGTTGGAAAGTTCAGTTGGACAGGCAGTATATTTGGCAATCCTCACACTCAATTAATTTAGCATATCAATCCATTTGCCTTATTTAATTATAAACCCCTAACGCTTGTTGTATGTAGACGGCTAAAAACAGGAGATTACTTGGGCTTCAGGCTCATGTCAGCCAACAGGTGGCAGGCATGAACACACAATAATTTCCAAAGCTTTCAAAAAAAGCAGCGGAAATTCTGTTAGAGAACTGAAAATCTTTAAAATAGTAAGGGCTACATTTACCCTTTTACACTATAAAACTATAGACTTAGTTATGTACACTATAAAATACAGACTTTAAACTAGGGTCCATAAAATTAAGCTTTTCAGTCCACATTCACCTTTCATCAAATACTTATTAGTTAAGGAGCTCATCTGAAACATTGAAGATTGTGCATAATGAAAAACTGCTGAAATAATGTTAATTTTAATAGAAGAATAGAACTGATTCAGCTTCCCAACCACACATTTAGAGACATACATGGATGTTTTTCCACCACTAATCAATACATTAATCAGGATCAAGGTGGGATGGTGACTTAGAAGTTAGGGCTTTTGCCTCATAGCTCTGGGGTCCCAAGTTTAATCCTGAGCTTGAATAACTGTGTGTGTGTGTGTGTGTGTGTGTGTGTGTGTGTGTGTGTGTGTGTGTGTGTGTGTGTGTGTGTGTGTGTGTGTGTTTGGCATCTTAGGCTAACTCTAAATTCCCTCTGTGAACTTTAACAAATAAAAGGTTTGATACTGTTTGCAAAGTTCCTTAGCCTATTCATTATGTGCTTACCTTGCACCCAGTGTTACTGGTATAGGTGTCAGATTTACCACAACCTTGACTAATAAAGCATTTACTGAATCAGAATAAATAATAATTACCATAAGTACATGCATAAAAGTACAAAATCTAATTAAAATATGATATGGTACTGTACAAGTTACTGATGAGAGGGATATACTATATAACTGTATAACTTAATAACCTAATTATACGCTATACAACAAGTCTGGCTAGATTTTTAAAATTAATGCTCTTGGAAGAACATTGGCTTGCCCAAACTGTACCGCCAACCTAATCAGCTTAATCAGGAACACAAAGAGTTGCATTTGAACATGAGAAAAATGAAGCGTAGCAATGTAAAAAATAAAAATAAAAATACATTTCATGGAATATTCCATTGATGGCTCCACACTAAAAAAAAGTACTTGATTTAAAACTGTTCTACATGATTTTCACTTAAAGATTTGGACACTTTGCTTATAGAAGGAGGTTTCTCATTAGTGTCATTCAATTACTGTTCATTAGTGTCATTCCATCATACATGTAATTATGCAGTGACCAAGATAAATTTTAAACAAATACTAGAATTTATAGCATTTAATTGTGTCTGCACAATCTCCTAAAAGAACACACAGTAATTCAAGATTGTAGTTTTCTTTTGTATATTGTTCTAAGCTGACCGTAAATGAAAATTATAAACAATGCACAAAGTATTTCCACCATGTGTTCTAAAGGAACTTTTTAGATTGAATCTTTCAATTTTAAACTGAGATATTCGTAGGTGTTTTGAGCAGTAAATGCATTAAAATTATTTGAAATAAGACACTTCTCATAAACCTTACGACTACAATAGCTTACTTCACAACTACAATGTGCAAGCAACATTTCCATCCCCTACTTCTACTTAAATCCATAAACATTTTTATTATGCACAAAGGCTCTCATGTCTGTGGTGAACACCCGCAGTAAAAGAATAGAAGTGCAACAAATGCACTATTTTGCTGTCTAGCCTAAATCCAAATCCACAAATTACACAAAGCAGTGATTCAACACTAGGCTGCATTATTTTATCTAATCATAAAGATACTCTAATAAATGTTTATGAACTAAAAACAGATTCCAATGTTTAAATCAAGCATAATTGTTCAGGGGGACAATAGCACTCTTTGTTTTTCTGAGAAGTGCCAGTGTGATTTAAAGCTGCTGACAGCACCAGACGCTTACATTCCAGTTGTCTCTCTCTCTCTCTCTCTCTCTCTCTCTCTCTCGCTCTCTCCCCCTCCACCTCTCCCTTCCTCCCTGACATGTGTATGGATGGCCTGTCTACCTGCCTCTCACAAATGCCACACAGTTATTTTAGTGTTTTCTTTTCTCTAACAAATTTTTGTTTAGGGTTGAATTCATATCAAACTCTATTTCATACACTTCATCAATTTAGTTCCGGTCCAAAGAATATGCATCAGCTGTAGATCAATCCATATCACTTCTGAGCAGAGAAACAAACCAGTGGATTCTGGCAGAGTTCTTTGCCTTGTGGAGGTGTAAAGATCTTTTCATTATCAGCCCTCACTGAACATGACCTCCCTTGAAGAGTCCCAGAGGATAAAGCACCTGTTTCATTTAGCAGTATAGAGGGACTGGGCATATAATTAACATCATATTCAAAAGAAAATGTAAGCTTAAAAGGATTTAAATTAATAAAATAATGTAATTGTTTAAAATAAATCTTAAATAAATGTTAAAATAAATATTTGCAAATATGCACTTTTATTAAATATTTAAATGTAAACTAAATATCTCAAATAAAATTGCCATAAGTAATTCGCCTGTAATCAGAATTACACTGCCATTTAACACTTCTTCAAGCAATAAAGCAATACTTCCATCACGGCCATTACTAACAACAATTACAGAGTATTATAAAGGCTATGTTTTACTGCACTAAATTACTTTGATATTAATGTTACAATATTTGCTCCATCTATAACAAGGACAACCAAATAAAGAAAGTGTCGGAAATATCTTTTGGCAGTTTACACATTTACAGTATGAGTGACTATATTCAAGTGGGAATAAAACATGTCCACTTACATGGGGGTTACTGTGCTGTGGCTTTTGCCAAGCCAAAGCTTGATCTTTAAAAGTGATTGCCTATCCATTTACTCCTTAGTTTAATGTATCTTACTCAAGCATTAAACCCAAGATTTTTTTCACCATCTATTAGATATATTGAGTCAAATACTATTTATATTTTTACTCCTAATGCAAACAGAAGGATGGTACAATCGATAATTGTTTACTAATCATGTGTCTGATTAATCTTTTATGTATGTGATGTGGAAAACTCTAGCACCGCTTTCACTGAAAACAGTGCAAGTATATGGGCTGTGTCAACATATTTTCCCAGTGCATTTTTTGGGTTAAGTTTCTGATGCAATGAGCACAGTTTATGCTAAAAATATGTTAAATAATTCTTTCTCAGTGTGTTAATAGTAATGCACTTTTTATTAATCCTTTGGTTCTCAAAGTTGAATCTGGATGGTCTGATTTGGGGGGGGAAACACCTTGTTTCAGTGGTGGAAATCACAACCAACAGTTATCAACATTATATTATTACAGTTATCAAAATTATATTTATTAATGAGCTTTTAATCTAATACTCAGCAAATAGGCATATTAACTTGAAAATAAATTTAAATAACAATGTGGGAGGGTGAGTGCAATGTTCAGTAATAAATAATAATTTACAGGTCTTATTATTTTTTTCTTTATTTCTTTAATAATTACTTGGGCATATGTCAGCAAAAAGTCTGATAACTGATGTAAATAACCATAGTTCAAGATTCTTCAAAGTACCTGGTTAAGGAGTGCTGAAACCAGATCTAAACTCGCAAAGGGGGGTTAATGAACATCTATCGGAAACGGCCAAGAGACAAGAGGCCAACGCCCCGAGACACATCTCCCCTCACACACACACACACACACGCACACTCCACCTCACACCGAAATCTAAATTTCGAACAGGTTCAATTACACTCATTGTCATGGCTGCACCTTAATCCAGTGACTACAGGAAAGACACTTTTCTTATTTCTGATGATGATACTTTAGTCTTTATTTTGTTTCCAGTTCTCATAGCTATATTTGACACTTTCCTACGTTCCGCCTATGACCGAATCCCAAATACCTTCCTTTCTAAGACGTAGCACACTACATAGATGGTAAAAGTTATTATATCGTGTCTAGTGTAGTGCACTTATGAAAGCAGTATCTACTCTATTCGGGATTAGGCCTTGATTTCAGACTGGCTTTATGTCTGGCCGGTAGCGCTTTCACCGGGCATGCGCGGTCGCCATGTTACCGAGTTCTCCTCCCCTTTCAGTCTCGTCACAGGCGGCTAGTAACTAGCACGGCTACATTACAAGGCGATAGCTGGGGAAGAAGATAGCAACTGGTATAACTAGACGTTTGATTAAAACAAAGAAGCGAAGAAATGGAACAATCAAATCTTGTGATATCGTAAAATTATGTGAATACAGTCTGCCGATCTGCCATCGTCGATGAGTTGTACGTTTTGACGCTTCAAATAACGTTATATTCAAAATGCGACTTACAGTCTGTTAGCTGCTACTGATAGAATACTGAGTCGATGCATGCAGTTGGGACGTACGTTGTTTGATATTAATTGTGACGTTTACTTCTTATTGTCGGTATTATTTAGGCAAAGTAACAGATGAAGTATGATAAATTGACACGCTTCTAATACTCGTATCCGATAAACAGCCCGACAAAACGTTGTCGGCTACATTGGGAGCTAGCATTACTCTACGACGACTGTTTTTAACTTAGCCAGCCAGCTAGCTAGCTAGCATATTAGCGCGCGACCTGGCCGTGGACATTGTTAATATACACTGAACAAAAGTGGAATTATCGAATCCTGGCTGTTGTTTGTGAGAGTGGACATTAGTTGTATGTGGAAACTACTTGGGCGAGGTGAAACTCCTGCTAAAAAAGGGCCTGTCAACACGGCAGTTCTTCTAGTCTGTATTTACAACTCTGCCAGAGACCACCCGTAGATATGCATCACCCTGAGTTGGCAGCAGATTCAGCGAGCGCACGAAAAATGGCGCAGGCGGCAAATTGTCCCAGACGGGCTACCGCTAACACTGCTGGTGGATCTTCTTCTGCGTTGATTCCATCATCGGGGGGTGCCAACCTGAGCAGCAACTTAATGCCGTCAGACGAATATAAACCTTCAGCGCTGATACAGCCCCTGCCCACTGCCGCGTCCTCACTCGGGACTCCGCACCCTCCTCCCCACAGCCTGAACATCCACTCGCAGTCCTCGCTTTTGCCCCCAGGTGTGCCCTCGTCAGGAGCACAGATAAAAAAGAAGAGTGGCTTTCAGATCACCAGCGTTACCCCAGCGCAGATCTCTGTCAGCACAAATAACAGCATTACAGAAGACACAGAGAGCTGTGATGATTTAGATGAGTCCCACACAGAGGACCTATCCTCCTCTGAGATTTTGGATGTGTCATTTTCCCGGGCTAATGATGCGGCAGGACCTGAGAGGAGCTCTTCAGAAGACACTCTGAACAACCTCCATGATGCAGAAACCCCAGGAGCTGTGTCCCCAAATCAACCACCTTTACTCCCACAAGCCCACAGCACTATGGTTAATGGTGCAGTTCACCATCACCATCATCACACCCATCACCACCATCAGCTTCACTCTGCTCCCTCTGGAAGTACTCATTCTGCTTCATCAGCCTCAGGTGGGACACAGGCTGGTATTCCTCTTGGAAGTGTAGTCATATCTACTGTCAACCCAACCCCTGGGACTTTACCAATCGTAGACCAGAAAATGCCTTTAAATGTGGGAGGAATGGCAGATAATTCCACTGTTGGCACAGCTGGTGTTGGTCAGCCCTTGATCGCTGCTGTTCCAGGAATGTCTGCCGGAATGGCGTCTTCAGCATCAGGTGGTACAGTTAGTGTTAAGCCCTTAGCAAGCAATGTTAATCATTTAAATTCCAGTGTGCCTGGTGTGGGTGGCATAAGTATAAACAGTAGTGGTGTAGCTCTTCCCACTGGCTTGAATAATACCAATAACCAAAATGTAAACTTAATGCGTCAACAAAGCAGCAGTATAAGTAGTGCTATCACAGTAAATACTGGCACTACCACTTCTGCCATTATTGGGTCCTCAGGTGGCACTCATGTGGGACCAACTGACATAACACAACCTTCTTCTGCTGTCCCTGTCTCAAATGTCCAGCCTCAGCAGGCCCCCGTGCCTGCTCCTCATACCACCAGCTCACGCTTCCGAGTAGTTAAATTGGACTCAACTTCAGAGCCATTCAAGAAAGGTAGATGGACATGTACAGAGTATTATGACAAAGAAGGTTCTGGTTCCTCTGAAAATGTACCTAGCACCAGAACAGTGGAGAGCATCCGTCAATTTGTACCTGACAGTTCAGAGAGAGAGATTGTTAGTGTCAGCTCTGCAAATAGCTCAGTCAGCACTTTAAGCCACTACTCTGAAGGTGTAGCCAGTGGGGATGTCAGTTCTTCAGGTGTTCAGCAGAGCTTTCCACCACCCGCTCACATGCCAGAGTACTCCATGGTTGCAAATGTCTCCAAGCCTCATATGCATCCACACAAGGTGGTCAACTCTGCCAACCCAGTGCCAGGTAGCAGTCAGCAGCAGGCTCCAGTCAACATTGGAGGCTTGCAAACAACAACTGGCCATCCATCGCCTGCCGTGCCCCCACAGCAGCTGACGTATACTCAGACAGCACAGCTGCAGCAGCAGATGGTCTACCCTTCTGCTCCACAGTCAGTTGCAGCAGCCCAGGTAGCCCCTGTTCACGTCACCTCGCTAAGCCAAGGAGGTAGTCGGCCATCTGACTTCACCCAGTCACCACAGATAATCCAGGTTGCAGCTTCAGGATCGGCACAAGCCCTGCCCCATCTGTCAACTTCCATGACATCTGTGACCTTAACTGGCAACGGCCAGGTGATGCCAGGCTCTCAGCCACCTGTGGGGAACATACCTGCCTCTGTGGCTCAGTCAGTTCCTCAAGGTATCCTGCAGCCCCAGCAAACCCCGCACATGGTCCAAGCCCCAGCTGGTGGTGTCATGCCACAGGTGGCACAGTCCACAGGCCCTGGAGTTGTACAGCAGCCTGCAAAAGGGCCTCTAGTCCCAACACAGCTCTCTGTGGAGCAGCAAACACCTCTCAGCAGCCAAGGCATAGGAGCTCAGTTTGTTCCTGTAACTTCAAATCTGCCCACATCTAATGTGCCTCTCAGCATCCAGAGTGACCCTCAGGCCAGCTTGATCCAGAATGGCTCCAAGGATGGTGGAACTGCTGTCAATGCCCTTTATGCCACCTTACCCACGCTGGTGGCCACACAGCTCGAAGATGCTCAACGTCTTTTAAGTCAGCACCAGTCCCTGCTTACACTTCCCAAGCTAGCAAGTGGTGAATGTGCCTCACAAATCGGCACTGCTGTAGCTTCTGAGGAGAGTGGTGGAGTCAGTGCCTTAACTGCCTCAGCCAGTCTGCTGAAGAACTTGCCTGTGGATGGAGAAGATGATGGGTAAGTGTTGATTTGCAGTTAAATTAAACTAATCAAACTATTCTAATGGAAGTATTATGTTTGTCTATTCCTCTGTACAATAATACCAACAATAATATAATAATAATGATAAAAGATTTTAAAAATGTTTGTTGCAATATAAAAAAGATGGCTTATTAGTTATATATAATTTAGTGGGGTAGAATTTTTTTATGTATATTTAGGTTGAACCTCTGGGAGTTCTTATTGTTAGAGTTGTCCATCTAGCAGAGTGCTGCTGTTTTATATACCTGCACCGTGCTATAAAGTTATTTAATTTTTTCAGCTACATTATGCAGGCCTTGTAATACGTTAAGAATGATAGTAAAGACACTATTTACACATTACCACACTACCACAGATGGATTCCTTATTTATAAATCCAACACTCCATTTTTGGTGATATTATTTATTTTTATTGACTGTGCTAAACTTGAACTGGGTAGTGGTTAATTGAATTGTCCTTTTAGCCATAGCCTTGTTTAGTTTGCAATAAATAATATTTTGAATGGATTTGCTTACTTTAACTGAATGTGAGAGGAAGCCTATGTCATAATTTTAGGTGTGAATGTTTGGTTAATAAGCAAGTGAATAACTTCCTGCCTGAAGCATCATGTTGCTGACTAAGATGCTGTGGAAGTGACGCAGGGTTGGTACAAGTAGATTAATACGCAAGCACAGAGGAAAAACTGTACGTGAATTTCCTCAGGCACTTTGGATAATTTTATGTGGCCACAGATTGTTTTATGCGCATGTTTTCGCATATGCTCCAGCACATTGTCCATATTACACCTTCAGGGTTATATATTATGTGAAGAATGAAATTTGTTTTGAAGTCAAACCTGTATGGTGAGTGGCTCATCTTTTGGATGAATCACAGCATGGGCCAAGCATGCATGTTTATTCATTTCCACATGCCTAGGTTGACTATTTCACAGCCTTGTTGCTATTTAGGATCGAGCATTTTACATCTCTTTTTTTAATTTTATATCCCAATAATAATTATGATGTGACTCAGCACTAATGTTTTGTAATTTCTTAGGTCATAATGTTGACTGGCAGGCCTATTAGGAGGATGATTATCTCATGTTTGCTTTTTTAACATAATCTACCCGTGGCAGTTGTTCAAGCTGTGCACAAGAGTCTCAATGAATCGCTCATTGTGTGGAGATCAAGTAGATTATCTCTGCAATTAATGGGCCCCATGGAATGGCAGAGAAGAGGAAATGCTTTTATTTTGCCAGTTCAGGCCAGAACAGATAAGGTGTATGAGTTATGCTGTGATACAACTATGTCTTGCATTCAACATGCTGCTGTGCTCTTAAAGTGACAGTGCTGTGTGTTGCTCTCGGTTCTACCCTGTGAAGTTTATTGGTAGTCATGGTACCTACAACAGAAAGTTGTATTCTCTTTTTAGAATACAAGCTGTATAGTAAATTTTTGATATGCCTTTGAAGTAGAGCTGGGTAATAGAATAATCTTGAAATATAAAAATAACGATATGTTTTTGGAGGTTTTTACTTGATAGTTCTAACAGCCTATCACATGGCTGACGAAAACAAGCTAGGTTTTTTTTACTTGCACATCAAAGTTCACATCGGGTTGCCCACCCCATAGCATTGTTGGGCTACAGTTGAAGAAACCTGTAGAAAGTTCTGAAATGACCGGGGGGGTGGAATCAGTGGAACTGGCCTGAGATGGGAACGTGATGGTGACAGTTCCTCTTTCAAAGCTGAGGAAATAGTTGACAAAAAGACACCAGAATAAAAATTATATGAAAATGGTTTGGGAAAAAACGTTATGCACCAGCACAGTTAAGTTGTAGCTCGCAGTCAGTTGCCTGAGGGTGAGTTTTATAACCATAGATAATTATTTATGTGACTGAGAGAACTCTAATGTTTCATTATCACTTTTTTTTTTTTTTTTCTCCTTACCTTTAGAGAAAGTGGCAAAGCTCTGTTGCGGTTGCACATTTTACACAGGTTACTAAAACATTTGTTTACTGCCTTGACAAGGAATTTTATGATGGTCATCACTACTTTTAGTATTATTTATATTATTTTAACAAGTAACAAACTTGGTTTATACTCTTTTTAAGGCAGATGAAGCATGTTTACACATGTAAAAATGTAAAAAAAAAAAAATTATTTAATTTTGAAAACTTCATTATGTCGGTAGTTAATGAACCCTGTTTCTTCAGACTTTAGGAGTACCCTGAGAATTACTAATCTGTCAGCATTATCAAATTATATCTTGTGATATCTTGCTATTGATCAACATGGGGGGGAAAGAAATCAGTATCGCATTTTTATTTTTTTTTGGTCATACCCCTCGGCCCTACTTTTGAAGTTTGTTTTTCCTAAGAAGTCTTTTGTAGAAGTAGCTCTGGAGTTTCACTTATGTTTGCCATTATCTGAATATCCTTGAAAAACAGAACTGAAAGCTTGTGGACTAAAGGATCATAGTGCCCAAAATACAAAAGAAAAGGTCTGCAAGATGTGCATATTTTGACTTCTTTTTTTTTTTCAGTTGTTTATCTGGCTCATGTTTGTGCTGGATTTGGAGCAGAGACATTTTATTCACTAGCTATTAACAACCAACTAATGCTATGTTATTTGAATAAATAATTAGTTGTGTGCATTTCTGATTATGTTCATTTTTTTGTGGTCATACGTATATAACCGGCCATTACTGTGTCTCATTCTTATTTACTTGTAGTTTTCTCAATTGTTAGCCCTGATTGCCTAGAAATTGAGAGATCAGATAAGCATCCCATTAGTGTCTGCTAGTTACCTAAGCTAAAAATAGGTTTCCATATTGAGTATTGGGGCTCATTTATACCCCTATTTCACCTGTGCGGTTTGACTCCCGGTGAGATTCGGTGTCGGGCACCGTGAGTTGCCGCGATTGCCCGCCGACGTTCCGCAAAGTTAGCCAAAGTCCGCAAACTTGCGCGAGGCCCGGAAAGATGGCCCGGAAAGATGGAAACGTACTCGCAACGCCAAAAACTCGCAGTGAATCATAATGAACCGTATTTATGGCCACCGCGCGAAACCGCATAGGTGAGATAGTGTATACCCCTATCTGAGAACATGCTTTGGTGCACATTTTCAGAGATTCACTTGAGTGCCTTCCAGCATATTCATACACTAAATGCATGCTAGGGCACAGTACCTGCATTTTAAATGACAAACCTGGTTCAAAGCTCAAACATTTTGTGAAAAATTTAATTGTCACATGGCATGAATCAAAATGACAATTTCATTTATTTAGTTTTATCATACAGAAAAGTCTATTCTATTTGCATAATTTATGATTTAGAAAAAAAAATTTGCTTCCTTGAAGTTAAATTCGAATTGTGAAGCCAGTACCCTGAATCAAATTGAATCATGACCGAGGTGCATCGTTACAATCCTATTTCACAATTAAAATGTAATTGTTCGTAATTTTTTTTGTGTATTTTGTATTTCTTTTTTGAAAAGCAAAATGGTGAACATGATTCAGTGCATCTTGGTTATTTGCATGATTGGAGAGCTGCTACGTGGCACAATAGAATTAAAAATTTTGTTGTGACTTCTTGTGCTTGCCTGCCTGCACAAGAGATGCACTACACTATTGATATCAGGCCAGAAAATGCTACCTTGGATGTTACATAAAAAATAACAAATTTATCAGAAGTTTTTTTTTAAATATAGTCTAAATCCCACCCAGATTGCTGTTGTCTATAGCATAATGCAACATAAAGCAAAGTGAAATATGCTAGGTAATAATATGAGATGTTAACCTAAGTTGCCATGACAATAGTAGTTAACTATTTAGCAAAGCATAAGTGAGTGTTGCTAACTAAAGAGGATGACAAACAGCCAACTAAATGTATGAAAATCATGCTGATGGCTGCCTATTTCTTTCTGTAGGGTAGTTGTGTTTATTCACAATATGGTCATCTTGAGTGAAGATTGGGATTGGTATCGATTGATACTTAAGGATAAACAGTTTTCGTTCCAGTTGTCTTTCCAAAATTTTTAATGATTTGATTGGTTGAACACATGTTGCAGCACATTTATTTATTGTATTTATTGTATGTGTAATATTTATTCTTTTTCAGCTAGCAATTAGCTGCATGTATAAGCAAATGATGAGAATGGGCATTGTCTCCTTTAATTCGATAGCTGTACAATTAATTAAAAAGTGAAACATTATCCTAAAAGCCCTCTACCACTTTATATTGGATGAGATTATTCTACTTGGTGTTGGGTCTGTCCATGAAAACACATTTTAAGCCTCAAAAGAGAATGTCAGACCTACTAATTATGGTGCTTAAGTGTATTTTATTTGTTTTTGTATTTCTTATTTTTAATGCACCAGCACTGCATATTATAGAAAGGGTCAAAACAAAGAGTACCATGTTTAAATCAGCAGGATCAAAGTAAGGATTATCATTGAAAAAGACGGCTTTTTGTCTGAAAAAGAATGAAGTGTTTTTCAAGGATGTTTTGACATTCTTCAGAATATACATCAATGTACACTGTATGTGTGTATATAACGATTCTTTAGTTTAATCCCTGCATGACCATAACTTTGGTGTTCATAATTAGAAATTATACACCAACAGTCATAACGTTAACAGTGAATTATCAATTATATACCAGTAAACTGGTCACAGGCTCATGGGTTTCTAAGGCCTGTGGGCAGCCAATGCAGCACAAGTCACACAAAGAAAGGCACCAGAACACCAAGCACCGGTTTGTCTGGCTGCGCGATTATATGGTGTCAAAAAAAACGTTGCATGCAGCTTTTTCTTGCCGTTCAAATCCCAACGAACGCAAGGAAAACACTTCTAGTGCGTTTTCTTCACGTTCATTTTACACTTCGGAGGACCGGATATATCCTATGAACCTACATGCTATACAAAGGGAAATGCGGGAAAAGGTAAAAATAAACAGAGTGAACCCAGTAGCGGCGAGTTTTTCTCTCTCCCTACATCGCCGTATAGCAAAATGGTATAAAAAATTTTTTGGAGACCAAAAAAAAAGATTAAAATCCATGAGAGGATCGAAATAATGTATAAACCGTGAAAAGGATGTATCAAGAGACACTTCAATTAAAAATAATATCATAATTTAGAAGTCTATTATTCTTCTTAAGTTGAATTAATTTAAGAGAATTTAAAGTTGAAGTCATTCTTAATAACAATGTCAGTGTATTTTTTTAACTATATAGACACACTGTCAACTTGCCATCTGCAATTATTGTTAAAAACAAAAATGTTTATTTACATAAAATAAGGTTTAAATGTCAAAATTAAAGATCATTAAACTCTATGTGGCTATTGCATTTTTTTTAAAGTTTACTTTTATACATAATACCCTGATTTATGGTTTTATATAGGTAAGCAAAACATAAAATTAAAGTGTTTAGTTTTATCCGATTAATCGAAAAAGTAATCGACCAACTAATCGATTATCAAAATAATCGTTAGTTGCAGCCCTAGTATACAATACCATGTATAATGTTTTGAGATGTAATGTTATGGCTGATCAGTATATTGTTGTATACAGAGAACTTGAATCACAGAATCAAGCAACAGAAAGTCACTTTTAATTTGACAAAACAAATAAATAAATATGTATACATGTTTTTTTATGCATAAAAATGTTAGTCTTGATCAAACCCATTTAATTAATAAAACATATCCTATAATTAATTCTTCGATAAAACAGTTTGTAGGGTTTAATTAAAGCCATAGTAGTGTTGCATTCCTGTGCTCATGCTGGCAGTTTTCCAAGCAGAGTCTCACCTTGAGTTCTTTATACATGTTGAAAGCTGAATTGTAGAGCTCTGAATGTGACCTAACGTGATTAGTTTCTCTTCCATCTTGCTCAACATTGACATGGATAACTACAGTGCCACCCCAAATTTCTTGTATTGGGCTCTTATTTTGTTGACATTCTGACAAACATTCATGCATTGTCATGTATTGTCAACATTGAAATCAGTGGTTAAGCGGTGCTCTGTTAACAGAAGCATGAAGTTGAAATATTTGAATAGGGGAGGTTAGCAGGAGGACTATTTTCAAAACCTGGATTGATTGATGCCTTTACTCGTCATTTTTATGGTATGCATTGACTTTAGATCTCTGCGTTTATATTAATAGGCTGTAATACATGCAATTAGCTGAAGCATTTGTGCTTTTTATTCTTGGCCTTTCTTGGGCTGGTCTGCATGTGAGTCAGCAGAATTGGAATGTTGTCTCTGTGGTTTTTAGATCAAGCAGGAAATCTCTGACTGAAATGCACAACCATGAGCATGTATCCATGTACTGCTCAAGCTCTGCTGCCCCACAGTCAAAATGAGATTTCCCCTCCTTGTCCATCAGGCCGAGCTGTGTAAATTGAGGTCAGTCAGAAAACAATAGTGGCTGCTGCAAGTTTAATTGGCAGTTTAATTGTTTGGCTTTTCTCAAAACTTTAATAGTGTTTTCTAATTATAGTCATTTTTACAGAATGCACCACTCTGTCAACTCCCGGACTTACTTCTACATATTGCTGTTGTACTTGACGTATTTGTTGGCTTTTAAAACTAAATGTAAGCTTTAGTTTAGATTACATTGTGTACAGTATATGTATACAGCCAATGAAATCCAGATAGCATCTAACCAGAAGTGCATAAGTGGCCTATTTACAATAAATAATTGTGCTAAATGAGGGTGATGGTAGATTTTTACACTTTAGGCCTGCAGATAAATTCTTTGCACTGCCTGGCCAAATCATTGCCATTTTGAATTTAAATAAGCAAATGCTTAAGATCCTTACACTGTGTGTGGAAACGGTTTTCTTTTCTTTTTATAAGAACTTGCAGGATTGGGGCAGGAACAGCTGTGTGGACATAAAAAATGGAAAAAAGCTAATTGGAAAAAAGCCTATAGTTTGAAATGGTCTTTAGAGCAATGACAATGAAGGTTGTGTGGTCTGATGAGTCCAGATTGACCCTCTTCCAAAGTGATACAATGCACCTATACTGCATAGTGGCCACTGTACTAATGCCGCAGATGACATGATTGCTCTAAATGACCATAGCAAGACTAATCAGGCTCTAATTGTGAATGTGTGGTTCTGGGAGCATGAGGAATCATCTTAACACATGAATTGGCCATCACAAAATCTTTACCTTAACTTCACTGAAAGGGATTGGCTAGAGAAGACTAGGGACTCTCCTCTCTCCCTTCATCAATCCCAGAGCTCGGCCAAACATTTATGGAAATTTTGATGGAAATAAATATTGTGATCTTGCATTAGGTTTTTCAAACAATGTTAGAGTTAATGTGCATTTTCTTTTACACCAGACAGTTTTATTTTTTATAAATTTTTTTGCTTACCTCACCACATGTGTAGCTGATTAGCCAGTGCATGTTTGGCTGTCACATCCTCAAACTGAAGAAAATCCATTATGCATTATAATTGACTCTCGCTTCACAATGTCTACTCCTACTTAGTTATGTAATGTTCTGGTGTCTTTTTATAATTTTCTTTGTTTATGTTGATGCTGGGGAAAAGACCATATCTAGGCTAATAACATGAGTTTTATATATAACATAAGTATTTAGGAGTGCAAATTATACAATGGTAACTTGAGCCAATAGTTAGCCTTCAGGTACTTATAGCTGCAGTGGCTTAGCTTAAGTGAAAGACCGAAAAAGGAGAAACCCATATTAATACACCAGGCTGATCAACTGCATTTGGAATAATATGGAAATTTATTGTGTTAAACCATTTTATTTTAGTTGTGCATCAGTCTAAAATAAACCCCTTCTCTATGTCAAGACCAAATAATAAATGGTTCCTGCATTGAGTTTGCAGCATGCCAGTGTATGAACTATTAGGACAGAGTCATTGTTTCAGTAAAACTGGCTCCCAGTCATGTTAATGCCCTCTATCCCTGCCCCACATCCTAGTCTGCCCAATCTTTTATACAAGGCTGCTCACTTGTCTGAGCCACCACCAAGCTGTTAAAGTGACTGGCAGCCTAAAACCCAATGGCACAGTCATTCCTCAACCACTGTGCTTCTTGCTCTGGTTTTCCAAGGGCTAAGTGCCTTTAGGATAGCATTTCTTAGTCATGTGCCTTTGTGGCAAGCCTTCATGCTTTGAGCTCAAAGATGACTGCCATTTTTAAAATTTAAAAGTGTTCTACATAAGTGGTCTAGGTGTTAATGCAAAATATCTGTTTTAAACTTTAATGCAGGAACAGTAAAACAGGCAAACGGTAATGAAATTAATTAATTAATAGTTAGAAAAAGGGTTATACCAAAGGCAGTTAATGGGAAATCAATGAGATTAAGCTGTATTCATGTGCTTCACCAAGCAACCATTTTTTCCATTCGGCTGTATTTCAGCCCTTGATGTGTTGATCTGTTCTGAAGCAAGGATTTTTGTTTATCCTTACTAATAGTGCCAGAGGTGACAGGCTGTGACGGTTATATTTTTGTCTGGGTCAATGACCTATTTCCTTATCGCTCTACTGTGGTCGCTCTACAGCCAGGTTTCCCCCTTTCATTATTTTTGCTGCAGATCTCTATTCATTTACAAATTGTGACGAACCTTGGATAGTTGCGGGATATGGTTGTGGCTTATCCTGTGTGTCCCTGTTCCTTGTAGTAATTCACAGCTTGCTGGCAAACAAAGGTTTTGATCTGTCTTTTTATGACCTATAGGTCAACTGTAGGTGCACATATTTATATATGAATATCTGCAGGTATTAAATATTTATATAAGAAACATTTATGACCTCTTTTATTCAGTCAGATGCACTGTAGCGGTGCCATGTCCGGTAGCTTGGTATGGCTGGTAGGTGAATTTAAATATTTTACCTTTACTTCCTGTGATTAGTTGTCCACATTTAAATTATTACTTTCTGCAAGTTTCACAGACCAGACGAACAGTGGCATTAATGTTGTTGTGATTTAAGATTAAGATCTCATCTAGTTAGCCACTGCAAGCCCCTATTTTGAGCCCATAGTGATCTGTTATATAAATTACAGCAAGAAGTGGCACATACAGAAATGAGGCAAATGTATTGTTTTTATTCTATTTTAATTGTATTGAAATATAAAGGTTGAGATGCACTTATTTGTTTAGAGAGACATTAGGCACCCTTGATCAACCAGTTGATGGTTGAATTACTGACAGAAGCTATTCTGTTAGTAATTCTGTCAGTTATTCTCATCTAGGGGGCTTTGAAGCCTGAATTTAATGTATGCTCCTGCCTGAGCTTGTTGGAGTGTGCTGTGCCTGAAGCTCCTTTCACCCAGCTGGGTTTAGCTCTGTAAATCCTAGTCATGTCCCTCTAGGCTGTTTTTTTGCATACACACACTAATTTTTTATATATATATATATATATATATATATATATATATATATATATATATATATATATATACACACACACACACGCACGCATGTATAGCCACCAACCCACACATCTTATTCTCCCACTCTTGAAAAGCTAGGAGCTTCTCATCAGTAGAATCAACACTGACCAATTTATTCTATTAACTTTCAAAATTCTTGATGAAATTTAACTTGAAAACTGCAACTTTGACATGAGGGTAAAATTCCAGAAAAAGGAACGCAGATGCTGATATTGCTATCACACAATTGCATATGGGCCAAAAGATAAAATCTTAATCATGAATTATGAGGCATCATATTTACTGTTATACTCATAACAAGGACACAGATGTGTAATGGCTTTATCTAATTAAAAAGTAGAGAAACATTTTACCAGTCAATAAGTAACTGAACAAAGTTTGAAAATAATCAACACTTTAGGCCAATCTCATGGGCTTGAATAGTTCGATATTATGTGAGTCTTCTTATATGCATTAAACATTGAAAAAAATTAAAAACATTGGCATTACTTGGCATAAAACATTGGTTCTGCATGCTCAAGGTAATGTAAGACCATATAATTTTCTATTATAATGTACTGGCAGTATATAGTAATTGATTAACTTCCTTATACTCAACATGAAACATGTAATATGGACTGCAAATTTTAAAATACTCCCTTTATTGCAATATATTTTGCACCAAAATAGCACAGTCAATTAATTTTATCTTCATTTTCTGGTATGAAGATTTTCAATGAGTTACTTAACACTTTCTTTTTTTATTTCATTTGAGTCAGCAGCCTACTAGTAGCAGATGACACTAGATGTGTATATATAAATGTGTTTTATGGTCTATTTTATTAATGATATAAGGGGATTTTCCATTTAAGTTACTGTAAGTAACATATCTTCTTTTCCCATGAGCAGATTGCCATGGAACAAAGCTAGTTACCGCATGCTCAACCAAATACACCGTTCTTGTTTTCTGTAACTCATCTTGCATCCCCCTAAATTATTTCCCCTCAGATATCTTCAGTGTACAGACACGCCAACTATACAGTTTTATCATATGTATTGAAGTGGAAATGCAATTTTTATCGAGTTATTCCCATGTTTTGCTTCAACCATGTCCTTACAAGGCTTTGTTCCTCACACGTGCCTCATATGACTCATGTCAAGGGAGACACTATTACGTTCTTACAAGTTTCCACAACATTCCTGACAATGTGTCCAAGTTCTTCCTGCATTCTCACAATATTTTTGAGAATATAGTGGGAACATGTCTCGGTATGGCACCTGTATGTTAATAATAATAAAAAATTTGTCAATCATGGCTGATAAGTCCCACATTCATTCATATTTTTATGATTGTGGTATTCCACTAATATAAGATGGTGGGTGGTTTTTGTTTCTGCGTCAGCACAACCATATTATAAGAATAACTTGCCTGTCATAACTTACTTCTTAGTAAACCTCTGTCAATTCAGTTCATGCGTGAATGTGAGGTCTAGTGGGAAATTCGAAGCTTGAGAATAAGACTATCACTTTCAAGCACAACATGCACAAAACAGGACATACCAAATGGATAAACATTTAAATGTAACATACAATTGTATGTTTGTATGTAAGTGATCTTCCGTGTTGTGGTGATGTCTTACAGACGTTTGGCATCTGGTGTCAGCTTGCAAGCAACATTGATTAGGTTTGTGTCTATTTGAATGTATTTTTTTTACCCAAAAAAAATATTTCCACACTTATACTTGACTAAGACGGTTTGGACACCGTTAGGCAAATCAGCTGCATTTACTACTCGCGTTCTTACATGATCTCTTCAGGCACACCGCTAATGCAAGTTTGAGTTACCATAAGTGAAAAACACTCTCGTATCCTTTTAGTAATAGTTTTAAGTGAAGATTTCAGCATATTATCAGAAAAGTAATTTTTAGGTTCTCCAGCAATTTCCAGAAAGATTTCACCAGGTTTTTCTGGGAAGCCTTAACATTTCAAATTGATGTTTTCTGTATTCATGCGTTGGATTTTAAATAATTTTTAATCTCTGAATTCATATGCTTTTGTGATGCATCAGTTAAGGACACACACACACACACATGCGTGCATGTACACACTGAGCATTTCTGTATCAAGCAGCAAGCATAGATCCAGTCACGTAAATCATGCAGTATTAATGAAGATCTTCTGACTGCTCTCTCAGGCCATTCATTCACCCACCCAGGGGTACGGGTATTATGAGAGACATAAAGAGTCGGACGGATGAGCATACACTGCTGTTGTCTGTCTCACATTGTTATTGTTTACTTCATTCATGTGCGAGTATCCGCAGTAGCCCACTCTCGTTTGAACTACTGTTCAAATTCCGTAGTTATGCAGGATTATCAACTGAGCTCACACCCCTCCCACTTGGGAAAAATATTTTACTGTATTTTTAAAAAAATGACACTTCTGTTACGATATGAGAGAGATTTAAAAAGAAATTGTGATACTGAGAACTCTCAAATGGACGGTACATCACCTTGACTTTAGAATTGCTCAGTGGATCCTTGTGTGGCATGCTGCATAGTTTTCGTGTGACACAATACGACTTATCCTTTTCTCTACTGGAATGATGAAACACCCTTTAGCAAAGTGCTTGAGGCAAGGTTCACGATCATTCGCTTTGTAACACCCTATCAAATGAAAGTAGTGCTGTTGCTGAGGGATGTCTGAGTTACTTCAGGCTTGAAATGGATCTGTACTAACACAGTACAGAAAGCTGTAACCTCTGGCAGTTGGAAAATTATTTCACTTATGAGTAACAGACAGTTAAATGCCTTTAACAGTTCATAAAGTAAAATAGATTAAAGCTGTAAAATTAACAAAAAACTTTTGAAAACTTCTTGCCCCTGGGCCGCTAGCTATGATGATGTATGATTTAAGGGGTGTTTCTGTGTATGTGTCCTGTGTTTGGAACCATGGCTCTATGGCTCCCCCTGCTGTATGGCCTTTGATGTTTCAGATTGCATTAAATAAACTGTTGTTTATTGCAGTGCAGGAAGAAAAAATATTATAGAATAAATAACACCTAATAACTTGACCACTATAGAAATGTTGCCTTTGACTTTGCTGTGAGAATAACAGTGTTTTCCTGCCAATTCCACAATTTTCTCTTTTGCAGGAATTACAGACAAATGTAATTTATCCATGTTTGCATCAAAGCACTTCTTTCTTTCTTGCTTTAATGGAATTTTAAATGTTTTTGACTCCATCTTTGTCTAGCAAATTTGTAATGTATGGCATAACCACAGCTAGAAGTTTCAGCACATTCCTGTAGAACATTAAAATCATCTCAAGAATTGTTTTGTCTTTGCAGAGATATGAACACCTTTTTCAGAGGAAGTAGATTGTGAGTGTGCATTACTAACCAAACTCAAGGTAGGTCAGAGTAAACAGAGGAGTATCTGACCATGCATAGATGCCACAAACCCATAGGGAAAGCAAGTAACTTGAAGTACTTTTTCTGTAGCGCTCCACTGTTACTCAGTAAAGATTGATGAAATAATAGAAGTTTTGGTTAAAACATTTAATCTCTGTCTTATCCTAAAATAATAGAACTGGCTGGTTTTGTTTTTATAGACAGTTGGTTTAGAGTGCATTACCGCAGTTCCTCCTGGTTTCTTTGTGAAACCAGTTTGCATTATTCGTTTAGTACCATGGTTTAAATTTGCGTCATTACTCTTTCTACCATTCTGTATTCTTTGCATTTTGGACTTGGATTTTAATTATCCCAGGATATTGTGCAAATCACTTTTATAAATTCTCAGTATATACATAGCAGTTGATTTGTTTGCGGTGTTCATAAACATCCTAAAAATTCATTAGAATGGGCAGAAATTTTCAGACCTCGCAATAACTCAAATGTACACTAGGGTGCAGGCTTGCATCATCAGAGATGGAGACTATGTCTTCCATCCAACTTTTGTTTATGCAAGCCACCCTTTGTATTCATTTGTGTGGGCATTAAATATCATTCTCCAAATGACAGTGCTAGTGCGTAGTGCTTGTGGGCACTTCTGTGTGTTGGCTGTCTCAGGAATAACCATAAATCTGTTTGTCTACTGCCTAAAAGTTTTGGTCAGCAGATAAAACAATCGCATTATTTACAAGAATTACATTTGCATTTGGACCAGCTTTTCTTATCACTTAATTTATATTGATGAAGAATACAGTACAATTAGTTATCATCTATAATAATTTTCAGATACAATACCGTTCTGTTATTGATTGATTGATTGATTGAATAAATTGAACTAAAACATTAGAAAAAATCCGTGTGTTGTCTGTGATGTAGCCGCTTGTGTAAAATATCCGTTTTGTTTTTTTCCCCCCGCCCCACTGACGTCACCAATTGTATCCTGTGGTAAGATGCCAAGTAAAATCTTCACCTAAAAAAAAAAAAAAAAAAAACTCTGACGCTTAAATCTGTAGAGCAGTGGCATGAATGTGCAAAAATTAATCTGGATGATGCCACAGTGGCATTCTCACCATTTCACTGAAGTGCATCAGCAGTCCATTTTAATTTAAGCTGTTCATTTGTCCTTAACGCTGAAAATGTTGTTCTTGATACTGTGGATGCTCACTGTTATTTGTAAGGTTATTTCACAATGGGTGATGGAGTATTTTTGCTCTAAGTTAAACTGCTTACAGTAGCAGTTATTTGTTTTACATTTTTGCAGTTTTTATTGTCATAATCCTTATCACAAAGACGGCATTAGTAAATGTTAAACTTTGTTTTATAAGTCCTTCAAACTGTTAAAAACTGGTCAAGATTGTTGTAGATTTAGAGCCTGTTTTGGGAACACTGAGGTGGTAATTTCCTTGGATGGGCAATCTGTTAATTGCAGGGCATTATACATGCACACACTGACACCTGTGGTAAGTTAAAAGCTTCCTATCCAAATTTATGGATTGTTTTTCCTGGATTGGGCAAACAAAAGAACTTTGAGGAAACCCACACAGGCATAATAAGCTAAACCCCACACTGATGAATCAGCAGCTTTAGAATGTGAATGACATTATGGTTAGTCCACAGAATAGTTGATTATCGTATTTTATTAAAATGTCTGTTGATGTCGGGAGCTAATTGTCCCCTTTCTCTCTCTTGGTCTGTCTTAATTGTTTATAAATTGACTTCACGTTATTAAGCTTGTTCTTACACAGCTCATTAATAAGCTTGTTCTTACACATTCAGATATCGGCTGAAACTTGTTCACAGGTGAACCAAGTGGACACACGGACTGATCCCTTCTAAGTCCACTACTAATCGATTGGTTGGTATTTTTATTGAGGTCATATTGTTAGTCTGACTTAGTCTTTTCCCTGTCCCTCGCTTAGTCAGGCATTCCTCAGTCATGCATGCCCACTGGTCTCTCCAACAGCATACCTCTGTTCTCTTGCCAGGCGTGCGGAAGGCGGCAATGTGCCCACTCGCTCAGGGCTCACAACGCGTTCCTCTCCTAACAAAAAGACAAAAAAGCAGGGGCTAATGACCATGCTTGGAGAGACTCGGTCAACAAATGTATAAATTTAATTAAGCTTAATGTGTACATTAGCACCTAAAATGCACCTAAAATATATTTATTTTTTAGCTGTTGAGGAAAGAGTTAAGCAGACCCATAAGCTGTTGGAATTTTTCAGATCGTCTCCATCAAAGATGGGTAACAGTGATTTTTAAGATGGTTAACGGGCATCTTTTGGACCAGGAGAATAATTATTGAGGCTGATCATTCTAAGTGACTATAAATTCTGTGCTCCATTTATCTGTTAAAGAAAAAAATATTGGATTGTTAGAATGTGTAGCATATGTTCTATCAAAACTTGGGTCTGGTTTTGATTCTGTAGCTTGAATTTCCTCATTCACTTACACTCATTTATTCAGATTTAGGGCTGCAACTAACGATTATTTTGATAAATCGATTAGTTGGGCAATTTATTTATTTATTTATTTCGATTAATCGGATAAAAACGCTTTAATTGTATGTTTTGCTTAACTATTTAAACCATAAATCAGGGTATTATTTATGTATAAAAATTAAACTTTAAATTCAAAAGCCAGATGTAGAGTTTAATGATCTTTAATTTTGACATTTAAACCTTATTTTATGTAAATCAACATTTTTGTTTTTAATATTAATTGCAGATGGCAAATTGTATGTATGTGTATATATGTATGTATATAGATGGTTTAAAAAATACACTGACACATTCAGTTGTTAAGAATGACCTCAATTTTAAAATAATTCAACTTAAGAAGAAGAATAGACTTCTAGATTATGATATTTTTGATTGAAGTGTCTCATATAATAATGTATAAACCTTTTTATGGTTTATACATTATTTCAATCCTCTGGTGTATCTGGTTTATCTTTTTTTTTGGTGTCTCAATAACAAAAAAAAATAGACCATTTTGCTATAGTAGACATTAATCTTATTGTTTTAAAACTTCTCGTAATAAATAAATACCTGTGTGTGTGTGTGCATGGACATGGACGAAGAAAATGTCACAGACAAAGAGGAAGTTGTCGGTTGTGTGGAAATACTTCGACTTTAAAAAAAATCCGACGTTGATCAAAACCATCATATGTAAATGTTATCGGCCTCCCACACTAAAATTATAACCACAGAGCATTTCCAGAACATGTCGACAAACATGCAAGTTTTCAAGTTAAACTTCTTTTATATTTTAAACTTTTATATTTTAAATACTTGAATACTACCTGGTTGGACTTGAAGTAATATTATTAATGTTTCACAAAGTGAAAAGTTTCACTCCTTTTGTATTTACCTGTTTCAGGTAATTTGCCTTAATGAAAGTCCAGTGGATAAAGTTTTAATTTTGCAGTTAAAGGGACATATTGTTTACATTATAGCCAGCTTAAAGATGTTTTCAAGTTGCAAAACTTGCACAATAAAGTGTTGTGTATTTTGACTGCAAGTCATGAATTCTGATTTCTTCACCTCATTACAATTATGAGTGCCACTGTCACCTCTTTGTGAACAGCAGCATTTTGTGAGACCAATCAAACCTGGGTTAATACTAGTCCGGTCAATGTAAGCCAATATAATGCACTAATTATTCTCTTATTTATTAGGAAATGGGGTTAACACCTAATCATGCATGAAAAAAAATTAAAATACCGTCAAATACCGTGACACGGATATAATTTTGAAAAATACTGTGATATAAATTTTTGTTCATACCGCCCAGCTCTAATCGCCGCTACTGTGTTCACTCTCTCTATTTTTCCTTTTTTAAGCATTTCCCTATGTATAGCATATAGGATCATGGAATATATCCGGTCCTCCGCCTCGGAGGACACGAAGAAAACGCACTAGACGCATTTTCCTTGCATTCGTTGGGATTTGAACTGCAAGAAAAAGCTGCATGCAATGTTTTTTTATTGACTCCTCCTTATTCTCTCATTGACTCCTATGTGTAGAAAACCCTCGGTGCTTCATCCGCGCTCACCGGACGCTACGAATAGGGTTGTGTACCGAACACCGGTGCCAAGACGGCACCGGTACCTATAGAACCGGTATGTACCGGACCGAAACAGAACGCGAATTTCTGTGCCTCATTTCGGTGCCACTTAAATGCCTGAACTGTCGATTGAAATATTTGTTCTCTAGATGCATATATTTCAAATTCAAATTTTATTTGTCACATAGACAGTCATACACAGTATAATATGCAGTGAAATGCTTATACGACCGCCAGTGACCTTAAAAAGAAAATAAAAGCTTGTACGTAAAATAATCAATAAAAAGGAAATACTAAAGAAATAATTTTAACTAATTTTAAATATTTTTGTAGATTAATAGTTTATTAGATTAAATTAAAGAAATTAAAAGCACAAATCATCCGGAAATGAGAGACCATCCGAGATGCGCGTGAATGCAGCAACTAACGTTACACTCGCTCTCACGGCAGCAGTCGGTCTACCGATAGCTTAGCATGCTAAATTAAACAACTTTTCATTAAAATGCTTAAAACTAAACGGTCGAAAGTGTGGCTGTATTTCACAAGAAAGGATTCCGACACCGCGACGTGCAGTGAATGTTTTACAGCAGTTGTAAGGCGGAAACACGTCAAATCTAATGAAACATTCGAGGGCAGACGGAATAAAGTTAAAAGCAGAGGGAGGGACCGTGTTTTCTTGCAGACAACAGCTGGTACTATCGGTGTGGACGACCCTAGTCCCAGTCATACCAACCGTAGCAAAAAGGAGTCACCGATTATGATGCCGACAGCAGACTTTCCGCAGGTTAGTAGTAGGATAATGTAATGTTAATAGCAAAATGCAAATCTTGCATTCATGCTAACAAATTTAGTAAAAAACTAATGTAACATGGATTCTGTTTATAATTATGGCTTTCCAGCTAGTACTAGTAGTCAACAGTGTACAACTACAACAGTGACCCCATTTACCATTGCAAAGAAGGCTACACATGTCCTGTGCAGAGCAATAAGTCAGGAAAGGTGTCGTATTTTGACAGAAAAGGCAAATATGGTGAAATTTCTGCAAAAGAATTGCTAAAATTTTAAACTTACATATTCATATATACTTTAAACTTTTAATATATTCAATTTTGAGCAGAGAATTTTTTCATTCTTGAGTCATCCACTATAATTTTGTGGCTTAAAAGTATCGGTTCAGGCACCGTTTTGGCACCGGTACCGTTTTCAAAGTATCGATTTGGCACCGGTATCGAAAAAACCCAAACGATACCCAACCCTAGCTACGAACGCCAGAAAACTGCTCGATTTTAATGCCCGATAAGAGGCGTTTAATGTAAATTGCTCCCATACCTTGGAGGACTTAGGGTGCACACTTTTTCCTGCAAACGCTTATGTAACCTCCATTGCGCAAGCGACTGTGTATCTGTGTGAGTATTTGTGCATCTTGTGGTCGCGCTCCTTAGTAACGTGTGCAGCCCAACTAATCGATAATGGCATTCGTTGACAATGAATTTCATTATCGATAATTATCGATTTTATTGATTAGTTGTTGCAGCCCTAGTCAGATTTATTTAGCATTGTGTCTTACACTGTACTCAATCTATAAGCCGTCTCAGTTGGTTTAATGTGCATTTGAACCGCTTGCCTGGTTTGTTGGATGTTCATGTGGTTAACTAGCTTGATTTATTGTAGCAGTTTGCATAAGGGTGAAGCTGACCAAAATGCCATTTGCTGGCTTTCTGCTTCCCGTAAGTACATCTAATAAATCTGTTATATGCAAGATGTTTTGCATCATTTTATAGTTAGATACCTTGTAGGATGTGGCATTGTTCAGGTGTCACATTTACTTAAGTACTTCTAATCTAACGTTATATTTGTACTTGCAGTTTAGCGTGCTGATTGGGATGCTGCAGGTGTGCTTTCACGTACAAGCCAGCACAAGACTAAGATGCCCTTGCAATGCACAGATGCTTTCAAAAGGGGGATTGTTGCTCCCAAGCAAACTGGATTCTGCCAGTTGTTCTGTGAATGTTCCTCTTGGAATTGGGGCAAACCAATAGGGAAAGGAAGAGTTGTCACAATCTGACGTGACCGATGGAGAGAGAGAAAGAAAAGGGTGGTGAAATGAGCTCAGTGAATGTAGAAAAAATAGGTGACTGACCCTATAATAATATAGTACCCAGACAAATGGGGACTAAAGTGAGAAATGATCGTAATTATATTAAGCAGGGTAAGCTGCTCAATTTGGGTTTAGGTTTAGAAATAGTAGTGACTGATAATTAAATCAGGAAGTGGGGACTTATTATTTCTGTCTTCGTCTACACTTGAACATTCTGCACTTGAAAGAGAGCCAGGGATGACACAATTCTCGGTCACTGCTGATAGCACTGTGTTCCCAGTGGTCATGCTCCAGTCTAAAGCAGATGAGCCATATGGCTTTTGGGGTTAGAAAAAAAAAAAAAACGCTCTTTTTTTTTCTTTTTTTTTATGTCATACGGCTTAGTGGTGACCCTGCTGAAAGCCAGGCATGTGTTGAGGAGATATTTATTTTCCTTAAAGTAATTTTTCTGTTGGGAGCTTTTGGTCACATGCTGCATTCATTCACTACAATGAATAGACATTGCAGCAAAAGTACAATTTAAAAAGACCAAGGAATGAAATGAAGGATGCAAGCTTTCACAATGAGCTTGCTATAGTTTAAGACTGAAATATCACTGTTGTGATCCTTTGAAAAGACAATTAATAATCATTTGTGTAATTTTCTTAATTGCTTTGATATGGGGTTCTGTCAATTGGATACTTTTAATAGGCTGTAAAATTGGGTCTCATTTTGACTCTTGAATATCAGTATGATAAATGCTATATGTTTCCATTTTTGGTTCAGAAAGTTGAGTTTTTCAACAAAGTTAACAAGATCACACTGTGGGTTCAAGTGGAAATAACGATTGTGCTTGACTGACCATCTGTATCAAGAACATCATGTACAGTACAACTTCCATCATGGTTAGACAAATTAGTGACATCCCAGCAATTGTCACTTAATTGTGCCATCCGTTAACTGGAACTTGTCTTTGCTGGTCTACTTCATTGGAAAGTCTTCCAATGCTTTGAAGTCCTGGCTTAAAAACAGTTCCTATTTTCCTTATTTCCTGTCTCATTAATTTTATATGCCCACATTGTACACCACAAACTGCCTTAACTCTCTGGTTATACTACACTTGTTTTACCCATAGGGTGTAAAATAGGGTGTGTATGGATTTAGTAGCCTTGACATTGTCAAGCAATGTTATGTTGTATTAACCTTTTTGTTTTTGTTCACTTCAGTGGTTTCTCCCAGGTCTTCTTTACTGACCGTTTTGCCTTCAAGCAAATCCTTTTACACACCAAATTTCACTTTACATTACTTATACTTGCTGCTTCTGTATACAGATGAGCACAGTTATGTAACGGCTTACATGTGAGATGCTTTTCACACTTCTGTAAAAACTAGAGCACGAAATGCTATAAAATATTTCTTGTATATTGCCTGCGGTTGGTCTCGTCCAGAAATTACCTTAAACTAATGAAAATGGAAACATTCAACCACTCATGTGGACAATCTTTTATCCTCTCCAAATTAGCTATTCATTTTTATTAAGTATGCTTATTGTCTGCTGAATTTGAAGGGATTGCCTAGCATGAAAAATATATATATACCCATATCTTTAGAAACCCATTGATCTTGTGCTTTGGGCTTAAGTAATTTGTGTTAAATTCACATGAACGTTAAAGCAATTCACTTCGCTCCTTTTCTTGCTCACGGAGTGAAACTTGCTGAGGCTGTCCAGTCTTTTCTGGGTGTGCTGCACTGTGGGAGTGGGAGCTGGAGAATACAGGATGAAGCTCTGTTGTGCAACCTGCTGCTGTCAGCCCAAATGGCAATATGACGTACACTCTCATGCTGAGTGGCAATGTGGCACTCATTTCTTTGCGTAACAAATAAGCATGTGCTGATTATTTATTCGAATACTACACCATTTTATCAATATTCATCATTAAGTGTGATGAAGGCATTAGAAATTTCTTCAGAAATTTATGCTCTCTCGTTAATTATATTCTTTTTTTCTTTTTTTTTTTTTTAATGAACTCTTAAAGTAAAGCCTCTGTACTTTAAGAATACAGATCAATTCAGGAAGCATCTGTTTGGATAGTCAACACATTTATGTTTCTGATATTAGTTTATACTGTGCCACACCAGACATCGCTCTCTCTCTCTCTCTCTCTCTCTCTCATATATATACAGTGGTGTGAAAAACTATTTGCCCCCCTCCTGATTTCTTATTCTTTTGCATGTTTGTCACACAAAATGTTTCTGTTCATCAAATACATTTAACTATTAGTCAAAGATAACACAAGTAAACACAAAATGCAGTTTTTAAATGAGGGGTTTTATTATTTAGGGAGAAAAAAAATCCAAACCTACATGGCCCTGTGTGAAAAAGTAATTGCCCCCTGAACCTAATAACTGGTTGGGCCGCCCTTAGCAGCAATAATTGCAATCAAGCGTTTGCGATAACTTGCAATGAGTCTTTTACAGCGCTCTGGAGGAATTTTGGCCCACTCATCTTTGCAGAATTGTTGTAATTCAGCTTTATTTGAGGGTTTTCTAGCATGAACCGCCTTTTTAAGGTCATGCCACAACATCTCAATAGGATTCAGGTCAGGACTTTGACTAGGCCACTCCAAAGTCTTCATTTAGTTTTTCTTCAGCCATTCAGAGGTGGATTTGCTGGTGTGTTTTGGGTCATTGTCCTGCTGCAGCACCCAAGATCGCTTCAGCTTGAGTTGACGAACAGATGGCCGGACATTCTCCTTCAGGATTTTTTGGTCGACAGTAGAATTCATGGTTCCATCTATCACAGCAAGCCTTCCAGGTCCTGAAGCAGCAAAACAACCCCAGACCATCACACTACCACCACCATATTTTACTGTTGGTATGATGTTCTTTTTCTGAAATGCTGTGTTACTTTTACGCCAGATGTAACGGGACACGCACCTTCCAAAAATTTCAACTTTTGTCTCGTCGGTCCACAAGGTATTTTCCCAAAAGTCTTGGCAATCATTGAGATGTTTTTTTAGCAAAATTGGGACGAGCCTTAATGTTCTTTTTGCTTAAAAGTGGTTTGCGCCTTGGAAATCTGCCATGCAGGCCGTTTTTGCCCAGTCTCTTTCTTATGGTGGAGTCGTGAACACTGACCTTAATTGAGGCAAGTGAGTCCTGCAGATCTTTAGATGTTGTCCTGGGGTCTTTTGTGGCCTCTCGGATGAGTTGTCTCTGCGCTCTTGGGGTAATTTTGGTCGGCCGGCCACTCCTGGGAAGGTTCACCACTGTTCCATGTTTTTGCCATTTGTGGATAATGGCTCTCACTGTGGTTCGCTGGAGTCCCAAAGCTTTAGAAATGGCTTTATAACCTTTACCAGACTGTTGGATCTCAATGACTTTTGTTCTCATTTGTTCCTGAATTTCTTTGGATCTTGGCATGATGTCTAGCTTTTGAGGTGCTTTTGGTCTACTTCTCTGTGTCAGGTAGCTCCTATTTAAGTGATTTCTTGATTGAAACAGGTGTGGCAGTAATCAGGCCTGGGGGTGACTACAGAAATTGAACTCAGGTGTGATAAACCACAGTTAAGTTATTTTATAACAAGGGGGGCAATCACTTTTTCACACAGGGCCATGTAGATTTGGAGTTTTTTTTCTCCCTTAATAACGTATACCTTCATTTAAAAACTGCATTTTGTGTTCAATTATGTTATCTTTGACTAATAGTTAACGGTTTTTGATAAGCAGAAACATTTAAGTGTGACAAACATGCAAAAGAATAAGAAATCAGTAAGGGGGCAAATAGTTTTTCACACCACTGTATATATATATATATATATATATATATACACATACACACACACACATACATCATTAACATGTGTGCGCACGCGCATATATATAGATAGATAGATATAATTTTTATTTATTTATTTTTATTCATTTAACACAGCCGTGTATGCACCCTTTTGTTTTTTAAATATACTAGCAATTGTGTTCTGCTTTTCCTGATAAATTAACACTGATTAAGCTATTCATCTAACAGGCTTTTTTTTATGCCTAAGCATCGAGTATTCTGAATAAAAGTAGAAGATATTTGTGCATACATATGCATCTATACACTCATAATGTGTTGGGTTACATAACCCAACAGGCTGCATATAAAACATGCTACCCATGTTGGTAAATTTTCTAGCTGAGAGCAGATGTCATACATGGACATATACATTTTTATTTTAAGTACAATATCACAGTAATTTGTTAGTGTAATGCAACTTTATATGCAAATTTATTTTCAATAAATCCACAAAGAAGAGTGGTGTTCTGTACATTCTCCTGACTAAATCTAGAAATCTGCAGTGTTTGCTGTATGAGCCTGCAGTAATCTCTGTGTTGATACTGATGTATTTTAATGCATACATGCAGCTGCATCACACCACTTTCCAAAGCGCCCACTCAGTATTCTGTTGGACAGGTACCATCCCTCCTATTGTTGGGCTCTTCTCTGTTATTTCAGTGTGAGCAGCCTAAGCCTGTGAGACAAGCACATGCTTTATCAGCCATGGGTACTTTAAGCCATTGCTGGCCTGCAACGCTGATGAGAAGTGACAAGATAAGTCCAGGCTGAAGTGCAGGGGCCCACCTCTCAACAAAGCTGCAGTTAGAGAAGAGAAGTGCATGTTGCATTGGTGAGAATAGAGGAGGAGGAGGAGTGAGTGGGCATGGCCATGTGAGATTTGGGTGGCTGGTGATTTGGTGTGGGATGTTGATTTTGGTGTGTAGTTTAGTTAAAAAAAAAGATAATTTGGAAGGTCTTAATCTGTGCTGATGGTTTATGTAACATGTGATATGACATCACGTCTTGTCCTACTCTTGTTTTCTATCAATCACTCACAACTCTGCTCATTAGACATACAACGGCAGTAAAGAGGAGACGATTTAAAAGCGGTACATGCAGCCATTTGACTGCTTTTTACATTTTTGTGCCAGATACACATACTGCTCATAGTCCTCATGTCTGTGTTTGAGCCTTCTGGAGGATAGTGGGTTGAATTTTGTTAAACTATTGCTGGTTGACAAATCAATGAGAGAAACAGGTCTCCAGGTTCAGGGCCAGGACAGAATGGCGATAAAGCTTTTGTTCTGGGAGTTGGAGAAGCATCTGAAGAGGTAAAGCTCATACTTGAAACTGAAAATGTGCAACATTGTTGGCATCTATTTACAGTTATGTCTTTTCATATGTCTGTAGTATTACATTTAGGAAAGTATCTGTAGAAATCCTGCATGCAATAAAATGCTGTACTTCTCTCTGTCCCAAATATCCTGTATAAGTAATAATACAGGACAGTATTATAATTAAAGTGGTTGTATTCTGCAGTATAAGTGTGGTGATCTATGCTTAGATTGTCAAGATGATGTTTAGTGTTAACAAGATGTCAGTTGGGTCTTAATGCTTTCTGGCATGTTGTTGGTTCAAAACAGTAAGGTGGCTTAAAGTTACTGTGTTGGGTTGAATGAGAGCGGTGTGTTGCAAGTATTTTAAATTACATTAGCCTAAGGGACTGCTTACGCACACTGAGGTCAGGCCACGGGGGGAGGCGGGGGGGGGGTTAGTGGGGAGACATACTTTCAGCCTCTATAATTGCTTAAAGCCTCTTCTAATCAAGGAACAAGCCAGGAAGAGTTTCTTTGAGCTTTGTTTGTTGAGCTGCATGCATTTTGCTCCATGTTCATTGTACTACTGTATTCAATTGGGAAAACTGGTCAATACATGAGACTAGACACTAAGAGACTTACCGGTCCATCACCATAATCCTGAGGAAGCATACATTCTGTAGTTGCAGATATGTTGTATTTCACAATATCAAATGTGTAATTTAAACAGATGGGGTAGCTTCATTGTGACTCACCACCTTTTCTGTGTTTAGGATTAAATTCACATGGACATTTGAGAGTTGTAGCATAAATATCTAAATATATTAAAATATAAGCCAGTGAATAGGCTTTCCAGTTCAATCTAGGGGTCAAACAAGTTGAGGCCTTTAGAAATTTCCTTCCCAGGGTGGATTACAAAAAAGTCCTCTACCCCCCCCCCCCCTTTTTTTTTTATACAGCAATATTTTGGTCCCAAGTAGTTATCACATCTAGGTAAATTTAGATACATATAAATATACCATTTCAGTTTACTGTGGGGAAAAATGGCTTGGTTTCATTTTATTGCATAATTTCATAGTGAATATTATATTACGAGCAGACTTGGTTGGTATTAGAAAATTATCTTATACCAGGGTCACCAACTGTCTTTAATATTGTAGCTGTTCACTTGGTACTGGAGGGGGAAAAAATAATTTACATTTACATTTAGACATTTGGCAGACGCTCTTATCCAGAGCGACTTACAAAAAAGTGCTTTAAAGTTAACATCACTGGATACATACTTACACTGGGTTAACTAGGTTTATAACTAAGTGCCATTAGTCGAACACAACTGGGAAGAGTTTTTTTTATTTATTTATTTATTTATTTTTTGGGGGGGGGGTTAGTCCAAGTACTGACGTGGATTGACGTGGATCCTGTGCTAAGATTCAATATGGATGGCTTTTAACTAATTATTATAACACATCTAAAGGTTTAATACAATACTTGCTATGATATTCTTGTATGTGTATTAAATCTTCTTACACTGTCTCTGTAATATGCTTTTTGTCTATAATGTTTTATAAGCAGTGTTGTGAACGTCATTTTAGATCACAATGCCATGGTATAAACAGTAGGTAAAAACCATGCAGTTCTTTCCAAAGAAACATTTAATAAAGTACATCTTACTTTTCGTCACATGACTATAATTGAATTTGGGTGTGTCGCTCTGGTCAAAGCATTTAATTTTTCATAAGTGACTGTGTCTGGCAGGCTCTTTACACGTTGCTAATGGAAGGCAATTATTTGTGACCAGGGCTGACTTGGTTATTATACCTCGTACCTGTGCTCATCCTAGTTTGCCTGAATTACTGCATATCATGTACAAACTACTAAAGGCTTGCTCTGGCTATTTTTGTTTGTTTTTCACTTCTAATATTAAATCTTTAGAACGTTTGTGTGTGTGTATCTGAGGAATTAGTATTCTTTGAAAGTGGTTGACTCGTTTGTTTTTGTTTTTAAAAAGAAACAACATTTTTGGCCTTGGAGAAATAAGTACCATATTCTAGTAAATATTTCCTGGACCCTATATATTGTTGCCAATCATTTTCATTTAATAAAAACAAATTTTAGTAAGAATATACTGAATCTCTCAGCATTTCGAGCTTCTGTATGGTTTTATACATCTAGTTTAGACAATGTTTGAATAGTGGTATATTTCAGCAGATTTTTAAATGTTTTTAATGTTAATATTGTATGTGGTTGAATAGTAAAATAAATAGTAACAGTCGTATTATAAATGTACACATATATATATATATATATATATATATATATATATATATATTTTTTTTTTTTTTTTTTTTTTTTAAACTGCTGTACAAAATGCATTGTTCTGGTGAAACCGGAACTTCCTTGTTAGGAAGCAACGTTTTAAATAAATTATGCGCGATGGCGCTGTTGCGTCTCCGGTGGAGGCGGTACCGCATAGATTAGTCAAACCATGTTCCTCGTCCACCAATAGGGTGCAGCGCTGCGCTGTTTTTCTCGGATATATTATGCAAATCGTGCAGGCTGCAGATTTTCAGCACAGCAGAGATGAGCTGACCTTGGAGATCCTTTGTGCGGCGGAGGTGGATGTGCGCTCTGCTGATAAGCAGCCTTTCTTTCCGAAGGTCGACTTTTCTCATCAACCGATTTAATGTGAGCCGCGGAGAGACTCTATAACACCCGCTCATCGCTTCAGAGTGACATTTTCTCGCTTCGGTGTCGGTGTATATGGAGAAAATAGCATGAATTCTCAGTGCTATTCGGTGGCGATGGATCTTGGTGTATGCCAGCTAAGAAATTTTTCAATATCTTTTCTGTCATCACTGCTGGGAACCGAAACTTCCTCCGTGAGACTCGACAATAGGTAAAAGAAAAGACAAGGGGTTTTTTTCTTCAGAGCAAGACCCGTCAGCCGTAGTAATGCTAGAAATGTCGTTTTTTCTCTAATTAGTCGATAATTCTTACCTTGGTTTATTATAGCTTTAATACGCATGATATTTGTTTTTGTCATGCTTGTGGCATGGTAATGCCATTTTAATAAAGACTCAAATCTCCTTGCGTGTTTCCTTTCGATCCCTTTCTCAAAGATGCTGCATAGAAGACTGCTCTGTAAATCTGGACATTTTCCCTATAATATCTAGGCCACTCTTAAGTAGTATCGTATTTAACAAAGGGGATACTGGTTGAAAATGCGATGTTTATTGTTTATAATAGAATGTTTTGAGCATTTAATTGACTACACATTTCTATAAAATCTTTAAACAGCATGCAAAAACCTATTTAGCCGTTGTTTGTTCTTTGATTAATCATGGCTTCTTTGGATTTATTTTTCAGTTCTTCGGGTGCCAGTGTTGTGGCCATAGACAACAAAATCGAACAAGCAATGGTAAGTGTGTGTGTTTTCTTTTCTTGCTGTACATAACGAGTCTATGTTAGAATAAGAGTGGATTTGTGCAGTAAAGCGAATAGTAATGAGTGAGGACAGAGCTGATGACAGAGCTGCATCAGCATCCGTAACTGTCCACTGAATTACATAATCTCTAAGCGGACACGGTGGTGCACAACAGAGGCAAACGCGTTGGCTTAAGGCGCTTTACAGTGTCGCTTTAGCTCTCTTAATACTTCAGTTCGTTCCGTTACTGTTTGTTACAGGCGATGTTAAAAATTATGTAGGTCTGTTTTCCTGTTAATATTCTTGTTTAAACTTAATACAATTAGAAGCCTGTATGGCTTCACCATTTGTAATTTTAACGCAAATAATAAACGAACGGTAGTGTTTTACATTACGAGTTGTTAATCATTTCGACAAATACAAATTTTCGGTGTCGAGATGTCCAGAACACGAAATAATACTCGTGGCCGTGCTAACGTTTTGAATGTGGAGTCATATTTCCTGCATGAAGCTGTAATCAGGAGCTGTACTCGGCCTCACGCGAGCCTGTGCCTTGTTACTGTTGCTAGGCAAACGCCAATGCTTTTACAGGCGGTTATAAATATCCAGGCTTGTGATTGGCTGAGCTCACTGTAGGACGGCCATTTTGTTTTCTCAGTGACGCGGAGTGTGGCTAGAGCCTGTACTGCTGAATGCAGGTATTCCCTAACTGAACATGCCCGTTGCTTTCCCCAGCGTTGCATCAGTGTGTTTCGTGTTTGCTGCTAAAAAGGAATTCAAATGGTTAGACTAGTCAAGAATCTGTTTTATCTATTAAAAAAAACAAAGTAAGGCAACAATATGTGCAGAGTAATTGTGGCACAATTATATCTGCATAATTGAAAAACAGTACTAAATCCATGACTAGTCTTGTAAATAGTGTTGTGGCAATTCTGCTTTATGCCCATCTGACTTGATTTTCTTTTTTTGTAAGTGTTTTTTGTCCTCGTAAATGGTTAACTTTGAATGCTGCAATACTGTGTATTCTCTGTCTTCAGGATCTAGTGAAGAGTCACTTGATGTATGCTGTTCGAGAGGAAGTGGAGGTGCTGAAAGAGCAGATCAAAGAACTGATAGAAAGAAACTCTCAGCTGGAGCAGGAAAACAACCTGCTGAAGAATTTAGCCAGTCCGGAGCAGTTGGCACAGTTTCAGGCCCAAGTTCAGAGTGGGTCTCCACCATCGTCCACCCAGGGAGCACAACAACCCACGCTGACGGTGCAGCAGCTCCCTACACAGAACTCTGGACCCTCAGTGTAACAACCAAGTTACCAGTGGAGAGAGAGGAATGAGTGGTCACCTGAGCTAAGGCAGACTTCACTTATAGAACACATATGCCTCGTTCACAGAGGATTGTCAAAGTTTGCACATATTTAAAGTCTAAGAACCTGACAAAGGCTACACTGCATTGCTGTACACACTGCTGACAGTCCAGTAGGTTGCTGACATGTTGGATATTGCCAAACTCCATGAATTGTGACCGTTGGGAGAAAGAAAATTCGAAGTGGACACAACTCAAATCACTGTGCCTGTGTCTAAAGGATTTTAAGCGATGTCATTTTTCAGTGGTAACTCTGGCTTTGTAATGAATGGTGTTTCCATACCTCACTTACTTTTGTAGTGGAAATGCTGATCAGTCTTTTTTTAAGACTCCAAAAAGCAAGCACTTTAAAGATGACAAATGTGAAAATTCTTTGTAGAACAACTAATCAGTGCACCATATGCGGAAGATGTATGCGATGGTGTCTCAATTATTTGCATTAGGGTCATCATTATATAACTGGGTGAATGAAGCGAGTAAAGTTGCCTAAGATGGGGAGGTATTGATTTTTCAGTATTTAACATTGAATTCCTTATTCGATCTGTTGCAACGTAAAAGCTGCTGTTTCAGTGCAGTGACTCTCAAGATTCTGAGGAAAATGATGTTGAGCTGAGAGAATGGATGGAAGAATGAATGTGGGCTCATGTATATTCCTGTATATTTAGTGTAAGTAATCTGTAAAATAGTGATATTGTGAGAAACACTAAGAGACACTATTTAGGTTGTACAAACAGACGGGGTTGTTGGTTTGCCTGAGATATTTGACTTTTTTATGCTGTTATACAAGAAAGGAGGTTTCAGTCTTGGAATATTTACAGACAACTACTCAACTTCCTGGCTGTGTTAACACCTACTGTAAACCTTGTTCACTTGAAGTTATTTGAAGTATATTGCACCCATGTGATTTGTTTCTGTTTTTGACAGTGAAGTACTCTGGAGATCAAACCTTCAACTTAGTTATTCTGAATATCATTAATAACTAATATGCATTATTACTGCATTATATATAAGTTGTATGCTTATGTTGCGTGCATGTCTCTCAGAACTGGTGAAAAGGTGTAAAATAGTTCAACTGCACTTCACAACTCCCAATAAAACGTTTAAGGAAACTTGTGTGTTATTTTAAGTGTGTGTGTGTAATAGAGAGACAGATAAAACAAGAGGAATAGGAGAGGTATTGCTGATTGAGTTAACTTTAGGAGTCATAATGTGTTATCTTAAGGCTGATTTACAAAAACAGTTTAATATCGCTAGAATTTACTTGCATATTTGATTTCACTTTTCTGTCTAGTCTCTTCTGCCTGTCCTTTAGGTCAGGTGTCCTTGTGAGAAAGGGGGCAAGGTTGATATAGCCCTCATGTTTTAAACTACTTAAAAAAAATTCTTAGGATACTTCAATGTTTTGGGCTTCTATTTAAGTAGTTAAACCTTACTGCAAGCATAAAATGGAACTGACTCAAAAATTCATCTAGTTACTGTGCTACTGGAAGCTAAACTTTTCAAACTGCACAGGACAAAGAAGGGGATATGGTGCTCGAAATATCAGAATATCATGACAGTAAATTTTCTTTTATCCAATTTAAAAGTGAAACTCGTATTCTAGATTCATTACACATGAAGTTAAATAGTTTAAATCTTTTAAAATTTTTAATTTGATGAATTAGTGCAGCATGGCATGGAGGTGATCAGCCTATGGTACTGCTGAGGCATTATTGAAGACCAGGTTGCTTTAGTAGCAACCTTCAGCTTGTCTGTGTTGTTGGGTCATGTTTTTTATGAAAGTTTTTATCTTCCTCTTAACACCATACATTCTGAATCTGTGTGGTTCAGGTCAGACAAATTGGTTGGCCAATCAAGCGCAGTAATGTCATGGTCAGCAAACCAGTTAGAGGTAGTTTTAGCCCTGTGGCAGGTGCTAAGTCCTGCTGAAAAAGAAAATCAGCATCTCCATTAAACCTGGCAGCAAACATGAGCAAGAAGTGCTCTTAAATCTTCTGGTAAACTTCTTTGGACTTAATAAAGCACAGTGGATGAACACCAGCAGAAGGCCTTGCACTCCAAATCATCACAGGCTGGAAACTTCACACTGGACTTTTAACTACTTGGATCTTATGCCTCTCTTCCTATCCTCTAGACACAGGGACCTTGACTTACAAATGAAATACGAAATTTACTTTCACCTAAACCACTTTGAACCACTGATCAATGGTCCAGTTTTTCTCCTTAGCCCAGGTAAGAATCTTCTGATGTTCTCTCTGGTTCAGAAGTGGCTTGATACTAGGAATGCATGAGTTTTAGCCCATTTCCTGAAGAAGTTTTTTAGTGTGTAGTGGCTTTTGATGCTCTGACTTCAACCTCACTCCACTCCTTATGAAGCTCTCCCAAGTTCTTAAATCGGCTTTACTTGACAATCATCTTGCTTGTGCTGTTGCTTTTGCACCTTTTCCTACCACACCTTTCCCTTTCGGTCACCTTTCCATGAATATGCTTTGATACAGCTCTCTGCAAACAGCAAGCCCTTTTAGCAATCAACTTCTGTGGCTTACCCTCCTTGTGGAGGGTGTTGATCGTCTTCTGGGCAACTGTCAAGTTATAATTCCTCCCCATGCATGCACTAAACTAGACCGAGAGATACACAGTATTTGTATAGTAATTTATGCAAACTCTAAATGAAAAATTCTAAAATTGAGATACTGGATTTTTGATTTTCATAAGCTGTAAGCAGTAATAATCAAAATAAAAAAGGCTTAACTATTTTACTTTACATGTACAGTGGTGTTCAAAATAATAGCAGTGTGTTGAAAAAAGTGAGTAAAGCTCCATTTCCATATAATAGCTTTTAATTTAAATCACATAAATGCATTGGACAACCTGCACATTCTATTCTGAATCACAACATCAAGAAAAATGTGCTAAATGTATTATTAGTTTAATGTAAGTGAAGAAAAATAAATATTAGTCTGTTCAAAAAAATAGCAGTGTCATCACTCTTCTGTATAAAGAATTTACCATTTAAACAAAAATGCTTGAAGTTTAATCTTTCTTGTGCATCTCTGAACTAATATTTAGTTGTATAACCAGGGTTTCTGAGAACTTCTTCACATCTGTGACAATTGTACTACACGCCACAATTCCTCTGCATTTCTTGGTTTTGCCTCAGAAACAGTATTTTTAATGTCAGCCCACAAGTTTTCTATTGAATTAGGGTCTGGGGATTGGGCTGGCCACTCCATAATGTTAATCTTGTTGATCTGGAACCAAGATGCTGCTCACTTACTGGTGTGTTTGGGGTTGTTGTCTTGTTGAAACACCCATTTCAAGGGCATTTCCTCTTCGGCATAAGGCAACATGACCTCTTTAAGTATTCTGATATACTCAAATTGATCCATGATCCCTGAAATGTGATAAATAGACCCAACACCACAGTACGAGAAACATATCCCCATATGATGATGAGTGTGCTTCACAGTGTACTGTGGCTTGAATTCAGTGTTTTGGGGTTGCCTGACAAACTGTCTTCGGCCTCTAGACCCAAAAAGAAATCTTGCTTTCATCAGTGCACAAAATATTGCACCATTTCTCTTTAGGCCAGTCAATGTGTTCTTCGGCAAACCGTAATCTCTACAACACATGTCTTTTTTCCAACAATGGCACTTTGCGGGGGCTTCTTGCTAATAGCTTGACTTCACATAGCTGTCTTCTAATAGTAACAGTACTAACAGTTGTACTAACTTTAGATGTTCTTTGAGTCAATTTTGTTATTCTTCGATCCATTCGAATAGTAGTTTTCCGTTTTCTTCCACGTCTTTCTGGTTTTGGTCTCCATTTTAAAGCTGAAAAATGATTTGGTATTTTAGCAGAGCAGCCTATCATTTTCTGCACTTCTTTGTATGTTTTCCCATCTCTAATCAACTTTTGAATCAAAGTACGCTGTTCTTCTGAACAATGTCTGGACAACCCATTTTACTCCGATTTTCAGAGAGAAATGCACAGGACAACCTTTTCTGCATTTATCCTTAAATAAGGGGAACTTGTTTGACACCTGTTTTTCACAGAATAATTTACCTCTCTAATTGAACTCCACACTGCTATTTTTTTAACAGACTAATATTTGTTTTTCTTCACTTACATTAAACTAATAATACATTTAACACATTTTTCTTGATGTTGTGATTCAGAATAGAATGTGCAGGTTGTCCAATGCATTTATGTGATTTAAATTAAAAGTTATTATATGGATATGGAGCTTTACTCACTTTTTTCAACACACTGCTATTATTTTGAACACCACTGTACTGATGTTAGAATATACTGTACTGTATATAGTACCAGTCAAACGTTTAGATACAGGTTGGGATTTATTTTACAGACTATAACCATAGTTGAGACTTCAAAACTATGAAATAACACAAGGAATTATGTAATTAAGTAATAACAGTCAGCTGCAAAATCAGTCAAACATCATGTCTCTGGCTCTCATTAAGACCCTCCTAGGAAAGCAAGACAAAAAAACGTACCTCTGCTGCAGAAATCACCAATTAACAGCACCTCGGATTAGAGCCGTTATAAGGGCTTTACAGAGCATAAGGAAGTAGATACATCTCAGTATCAGCTGTTCAAAGAAGGTTATTTCATATACTGGATGCCTTCAGCATTGTTTAACAATTTATAAAGCAATAAAAATCAGGAAAGACTATGGAATTAGAAGGTGTGTCCAAATAGTACTTGGTACTGTATGAGAGTTTCACTTTTAAAATTACAAAATAACTTTTTCGTGATATTTAAATTTTTTTAGATACAATCATGCCACCAGGTCACACACCTTGGGCTTCAGATTTATAATTTTAATGCATCAAGAAGGGAGCTTCTCTTGTGTTTACATGTTTTGCTACCTGTGCATAACAATATAGCATTTTTAAATCAGAAAAATTTTTTGTTTAGCAGCATGTTGCAGTTGCTTATAATGCTATTATTCACTTTATAGTTAAATATTCACTATTTAACTTTTATAGTTAAATATCCACTATTCCATTCTTCTAATCCATACAAGAATGGACTTTGTATATTTATAAATCAAAACAAGACATTTCCCAAATGTGTAGAATTTATTTTAAAACCCGTTTTAAAGAACACCAATAGAACAAACAACATATACAATCAATATGTGGTACAATATTAATGGTTACAAAAGCACACATTCTATTGCACAAATATGATCAATGATAAGACACCAGGGGGGCAAAGCCGGCCACAATGGTTCAGTAGAAAAGCACTTGTTCCCGTCATCCAGGTACATTGTAAACAAGTGAATGACAACGTCATATACTGTGCACGGGACTCGGCTCCTCAGCATACAGCTGGCCGTCACAATTGGAGCCTCCAGTTTCCCCTACTACTGTGCCTAATGGGCCCAGATCTCATGGATGTGTAGAGACGGTGCAGGACTCAAATTCCCATTCGGATGCTCTGAATGATTTGAAAGATGGCTATAAAGATTAAAAACAGATTGTCAGAGGTTAGAGCTAGGAATATTTTAATTGAAAATTGTACTTTTTCCCCTTAGAATGCAGGATCATTGCAAATCAATAGATAGTTATTCTAATTGCTCACCTTTAATCCATGATAAAGCATTTCTTACTCTAACTCAAGCCTGGAGCCATTCCCAGGGGTATGAAGTGGGGTACACACTGGATGGTGTGCCAGTTCACCACAAGGCACAAAGCGCGAACACACACACACACACACACACACACACACACACTAACTATAGACAATTTGGAAAAAGCCAATTAGCCTATTTTGCATGTCTTTGGACTGTGGAAGAAAAATCATGATGCCAGCCAACCAAATCATGCTGTGTCACAGGGAAGCATAACACACTCGGAGGAAAACCCTCATTGCAATTTACCACAAACATGACCTCACAGGACCTAACATTTTTTAAGTATTGTGATTTCAACCCAGAAAGCATATACAATTTTGCCCCCTTGGCTTCCAGTTACAGATAGCTATGGAACTGTTGGGATTTAAATTCAATCTTCTGACTACTGGAAGCATTTCTATTCTAGTGGAAGTCATTTCTGCCAGGATGACAATGCTCCCAGCCACAGGGCACAAAAGATTACTGAATGGTTTGATTGGGTGAAAATAAATAAAATCATATGCTATGGCTTTCAGTCACCAAACTGATCACCTATGGGAGATTTTGCAGTGATGGTTTAGGACAGCACTGTCCAGCATTAGCATCAAAACATGGAACTCAGGAAATACAGTATTTTGGGAAAATGTTGTTCATCCTCCTTGTACAGTTCCAGAAGTCTGTGCACATTGTAGCGGTTCTGGGAGCTTTTAGTAGCCCGAGACCTCATTAAGGCAGGTTTTTTTTTCCACCCATTGTTTTTATTTGTCACCAATTTTTATGTGGGTAAATATGAAAAATTTAATTGAATGTTACCTGATCCACATACAACAAATACGAAGAGTGCCAAAAGCCATGGTCCTACTGGATATTTCTCCTCTTGTGGTCGCTGCAACATAATCAAAAACAAGAAATTGCATTACACCTACTTTAAAAAGTAACACCAACATATACTGAATTATACAGTTTATGTGTTCATTATTGTAAGTTCAAATAGCCTAACAGCCCTACATTTTATGTACACTGCCTGGCCAAAAGAGTTGCAGTTTGGATTTGAAACAGAAATATACATTCACATTAACAAAGGACCAGTGGCTGCAGGCTTTCATTCCACCACAGCTTTACATATGATTATATTCACATTCATAATCAAATGACTGATGAAGGGATCATGTGAAATGAAAATGTGCAGCCATAAGATTGCACACTTATATTTTACAGTTTTAGAAACATTTAGCATAGCTATTGTGCTGGTTCTAACCAAATACCATATGGCGTGGCTGAAATGCAGAGCCTGGACTCCAGCTGTCTTCGCCCCTGAAATGTTTGTTTAACTGAATAATTTTCACTGAAGCATCATTCAGCCTTTACACTTTATAGGTCTGTGGAACATTAGACATTAACTGTAAAATATTTTTATTCTCTAAATATCTAATCATTTCCAGTACCATATATACTGGCAGGTGATTCTTACATCTTTAGTAACCAGTTTATCCTTGTCATGGTTGTAGTAGATATGTGTCCAGTGTACAAGAAAAGAATACACCTTGGATCTGACAGCAAGTCACATTCACTGCATGACACCATGATGCAACCAATCCACTTGCTGGCATGTTTTGGGGAGTTGGAAGGAACAGCACATGAACATGAGAAACTCCACACAGACAGTTAATCGAGCTTAGGTTCGATCCCAGGACCCTGGAGTTTTAGAGTGGCAACACATCCCGCTTGCACCCTTTTGTGCTTTATTGCCTCTCATAATTATAGCATAAACACTCCATAAAGAAATGTTCTCATCTACAACACAAGAACACAACACTGCAACATGATATAAAGTAGTATATAAGGAAAGAGGTACATTAGATAGCACATACAGCAATGATAAAATCAGCCTGCTATTATTTTAAGAACAGGGCTTAAGGTTTAGCACAAAAATACCTTTAGAGACTGTCTTGTTGTCCTTTGAAAGTTCAACCTAAGAAGGGCAGTTTAAAGTTAAATTAGGATAAGATACATTGCATATTGGTTTTTGACAATATGGACAAATGCTAATGCTGTCAAAGCTCAAAATTTGACTACTTTTGGCTTAGAGCAAAGGCGATATAGCAGTCAAAGTAGGGCCAGTGCTATTAAGGCAATTAAATGTTCTAAAGGAGATAAAATTTAATTTATATTTCAAATTGCCATCCATCATTCTCAGCCCTGAATCATGATCTGGTTCCATATGTGTAGGCCTAATGTAAACTCAACCTAAGCTTATTTTATACCCATATTGTGACAATTGGGCTTTACAATCAGTTGGGGGAAAACATCATAAACACATCTGCTGAATATAAAGGTTTGCACCAGTGTAGTACTGATGCTTAAATGTTGGTTGGTGATTTTTTTTTTCTTCTTCTAGAAACCCAGGCTGCATTTCTTTGTGGGATGAGAAATAAATCAATGCATAGTTGAATTTCATATCTGTGTACAGTACATAATTACCCCAGGACTAATTACTAGCTTGCATAGCTTTACAGATAGGAGAGAACAAGACGTAGGATACTAAGGACCTCGTGTGTATCATGGAAATGACTGCGTTATCTATTAAAATAGCAAGCTACGAGCTGTAAACAGTGACTAAACAAATTGATGGCACTGATAAGGAGGGTATTGTTTCTTTGCTGACGTGGCAACAACTGACCAGAGATAACGCAAAGCAAAAAAAAAAAAAAAAAATCCAGACATCTCCGGGGGTGGGTGTTGTTTAAAAACGCTGCTATTTACAAATGATTCGCTGTTAATTGACATTTCCCGCAGGATAAAACGTGTGTGTCTTACCAGGGTTTTCGCCACGTTGCCCCTCTGCGTGATGTTTTTGCTGTGCTTCTCGTTGGCCATTCGGATCCTCTGTTTGGCGACCATCTTCTTATCAAACGAGGGGGAAAAAAAAGAAATGTCTCGCTGCTATAAAAACGAGTCTGTGATGCTAATTGTCCGCGGTGATGGTGCTTAAATTCCTTCCCCTGCAGCTGCTCCTTTAAAGGCTGGATACAGCGGAGTGAAGGACGCCTCCATCAAAAACCGGCTGAAGCGGAGAGACAGGACGCTGTGGACGCGCTGCTACTCTTCCTACATGGAGCTCCTGCTTATCAGCTCTAGCCTTCTCCATAACGTATTACATTTACTGGAGTGATATTATTCATCTAAGATTTAGCTTAGCTTAGCACATATTCATTCGGATCTGTCTGGTATGATATGATAAAATAGGATAAATTGGCCAATGAAGGGTTTCTCTTGGTATGGATGCATGCATAGCCTAAATATTATTCATGTTTTATCCATAAGGATGTATTATACATTAAAGATATCATTATTCTTGACGTATGATATTTCCTTCGATATTATGGAATTCTATCTATGTAACTATCTATAGATTAGTATCTGCTTGGGGTACCAATAAAGGCTTTGTAACATTCCATAGTGAAATAAATGAAACAGTACTTATTTAATAGTACAATATTTTACTATTTTACAATATTACAATATTTTATTACATGAACATGAACACTATATGGACAAAAGTATTTCTCCAAACTTGTTAATTATTATATTCAAGTGTTATATTCAAATTCCCACAGAAACACTCCAAAATCTTGCGGACAGCCTTCCATGAAGAGTAAAAGCTGCTGCAAAAGGGAGACCCGCTCCATATTAAAGTATATTTATTTAGATACAATGTCACTGCACGTTTGGCTAAATATTATTGTCTATGTAGGGTATGTGATGATTTGCATGTACAGTATCATGCTTGCAAAGAAGAGTCAGTGATCAGTAACAAGTAATAAACGATTTTCAGAGCAATCCCTGCAAAAGTCTAGCCCTGACCAGTTAGCAGCTGCCAAAACACAAGCTGGGAGGGAATTTACCAGCCGGAAAGTTATTTTCATGCATGCATATTTTGTGATTAAATTGATCAATACATGATTTGGCTTTCTATCTATCTTGCTGTTGCGTTATTTTCTTTAAAATAAATTGTCTCTACTGTAGCATTAGTTGTGGTTATTCAGAAACTGTTTTCTTTGGATCAGCATTCAGCAGCTGGCAATTTACCCATTCAGTCTGTGTTTTGGCAGATGGTGTCTGGACAGATCTTCTGGATTTTTCATCAGCGATAATACTGATACTGTATTTTAAATGGAAAATAAGGGATCCGTGCATTCCTCCAATCAATTCATGGTGTGCAGTATATTCCAATGTAATTAGACCATGACAATCTAGTAGCACTGTATGCCATTTTCAACATTTTTATTTGTTCATTTTAATTACCTAAATCATATCTATCTAATCATGAATGTATGTAATGTTAGAAACAGGACAGAGAGTAGTTGCCCCCAGGTGCAACAATTAACCTGAAAGAGTAAGAGGTAAAAAGTGAAAAGTTAGACATACCTAATTCCATGGTCTTTCCTGATTTTCATTTACATTGTAAAACAATGTTAAAGGCATCCAAAATATGCAATAATCTTCTTTGAACAGATGATATTGAGATGTGTCAGCTACTTATATAGCAGAGCTGAGTTTTGGTCTTTCTTTCATAAGAGCCAGTTTCATCATGGTGCTTGATGGGTTTTGCAAATGAACAATACTATTCTCCCAAAAACTGTTCCAGAACAGCTAATCTTCATGTATTAAAAATAACAACTGATTGTTGTTATTGTTATCATTGTTGTTAATTTATTACCAATAGACCAAATTACCAAAAGAATTGTTCTAGAATAGAGAAAATAAATCAATACGTTAGAGTATACTGTAGGTGAATACTGTACAATGACAACAGTGTAATGTTTATAAATAAAGAAAATAGAAATATACACTATACACTATATATACTATACACAACCAATTCTGTTATGATATAATTTTTGAAACATGTAAATATATATTGGAAAGGTCATACTGCAAGTTATACTACAAATTAACTGTCCCTTTTTGCAGGACAGTAACCCTCACCTCTGTTGTTTTTCTAAGTTTATGTTATTTAATGTTTTTTTTTAAGGTTTATTTAAGGTTTTTCAGTGTTATTTGTAACCAGAATGAGAGAAACGTAATTTCGATTCTCTATATGTATGCACTGTACATGTAGCAGAATTTACAATAAAGTTGACTTTGACATTTGAAATTACAGATATGTATACAGTACACTCACTGAACACTTTATAAGGAACACCTGTATACCTGTTCATTCATGAAATTATCTAAATAGCCTGGGGGAAAATCATGCACATAATGGCCAGCAGCTTTAGATAATGTTCATATTTACCATCAGAAAAAGGAACAATTCTGTGTTCTCAGTGGTTGTACTGTGGAATGTTGGTGGTACCCAAGAGGCTGGTTTGAGTTTTTAAACAAATGCTCAGAATGGTGCATCAAAGAAAAAGCATCCAGTGAGCAGCATTAGAGTTCATAGAAATGGCTTGCGGATGAGAGATGTCAAGGGAGAAAGGTCAGAGTGGTTTGAGTTGGCAGAAAGGCTACAATATCTCAGATAGATGCAGAAAAGCATCTATAAATCTACCATACATCAGATGAAGCAGATGGACTACAGCAGCAGAAGACCATGTCAGGTTTCACATGTGTCAGTCAAAAATAGAAAGCTGAGGTTGCAGTGGGCACAGGCTGACCAAAACTGTACAGTTGAAGACTGGACAAACATAGCATGTTCTGATAAATCTCAATTTCTGCTGTGGCACACATATAGTAGGGTTAGAATTTTAAGCCAGCAGCATGAATCATTGGACCCAATCTGTAAAAGAATACACCTGGTGGAGGTGGTATAATGGTATGGGGAATGTTTTAAGCACATTTTGGGCCCATTCATACTAATCATTGCTTGAATATCAACACCTATTTGAGTAGTTGCTGACCATGTGAATTTCCACCATGCTAATGCAGAATATCAGAAAGCAAAAATCATCCAAAACTGTGTTCAGGAATCTGACAATAAATGTTATTCAGTGACCTTCCCAGCCAGTAGATCTGAATCTAATATAGTATACCTTTGGGATGTGGTACAACACAGTATTCGCAGCATGAAAGTGCACCCGATAAAACTCTGCAGGAATTATGTGCAGTCATGTCAACAAGGACTAGAATCTAAAAAGGAATGTTTTCAATGTCTTATGGCACAAAGAATTGAGCTTGTTCTGAGAAGAAAGAGAGACCATACAGTAATAATAATAGAGTGTGCCTAATATAGTTGTCAGTGAGTTTACACTTACCGTACACCTGTATGTTTATGCAAATATCGAATTACCCAATCATGTGCCAGCAGCACAATGCATGAAATAAGGCAGATGCAGGTCAAGATCTTCATTTCATGATCACATTAAACATTAGAATGAATGGGGAAATGTGAACTTTGTGACTTTAACTATTGCATGAATGTTGTTGCCATATGATCTGTTTTGAGTATTTCAGAAACCGCTGATCTTCTGGAAATTTTACATACAGCACTCTCTATAGTTTACATTGGTGCAATCAATCAATCAAATCAAATAAAACATGCTGTAAGAGTATGGTCTACTGGTTGACAAAAATTAATGATGAAAAATATCTGGGGTTAATGACCAGACAGGAAGTCTACAGTAACTCAAATAAGCACTGTTTAACCTTGGCAAGCATAGGATAACATTAAAATCTCAAGGTTTGGTGTTTTGTGAATGCCGCTCTTTTTATTATGTTTAGGATGTTATTGTCTCAATGTCATATGTTGCAAGCAAGCATAAGTGTATAAGTGTCCTTTAGCCAGTGTGCCGTCCTCCCTGGATTCAAAAGCTCACTGAAAACAGATGGGCATCCCTATCCCACCTCTTCTCTCACTCCTCTGCCCTACACCTGCACTCAGCACAGTAGCCCTCTGTCTCAGAGACAAGCATGAGCATCCAATAGGATATTTTTTTCTTTTTGAAATTCCAACTATATTCTCTGTTAGGAAACAGCTAAATGTAATGGTTCTGCTGAAAGCAGTTTTTTCTTTTCATTCATGCAGTATTCCACAGCATAAAATAGACTCCTGATTTAAATTACTTACTTACTTTCTTCTAGGATATTTTAACATAAGTGCTTTTTGACCAGAAAGGTCTGACTTACATTTAAATCTGTTTTCTCCTATATAAACCTTATATCATACATGAACAATGCTTCTTCTACATCTCCACAAAGTTGGTGTCCTCCAAGACATATGTTAACAGTTTCAAATTCAAGCAGGTAAACAAAAGGCCAAAACAAATTTCATGAATATGTAAGCGTGTGGTGTGCAGGTCAACATGCCATGAAACACAGTAACAGTACGCATGCATAAAGACCTAAAGACAATTTAATCATCATTATGGCAAACTTACTATTAAGATCATTTTTGTAAATCCTAAACTGTTTAAAATGCTTTGCTAATTCAGAGTTTACCAAGTGACAATATAGACAAGGAGGAGAAAGAAACAAATAAAAAAGTTTGTTCTCCTATGTGAAATTATACGACAGTTTCCACCCTCTTAAACAGGCAAGAATTAAAGGGTCAATGTAACAATGTACAGTGGTGTGAAAAACTATTTGCCCCCCTCCTGATTTCTTGTTCTTTTGCATGTTTGTCACACAAAATGTTTCTGATCATCAAACACATTTAACTATTAGTCAAAGATAACACAAGTAAACACAAAATGCAGTTTTTAAATGAGGGGCTTTATTATTTAGGGAGAAAAAAAATCCAAACCTACATGGCCCCGTGTGAAAAAGTAATTGCCCCCTGGACCTACAGTAATAACTGGTTGGGCCACCCTCAGCAGCAATAACTGCAATCAAGCGTTTGCGATAACTTGCAATGAGTCTTTTACAGCGCTCTGGAGGAATTTTTGTTGTAATTCAGCTTTATTTGAAGGTTTTCTAGCATGAACCGCTTTTTTAAGGTCATGCCACAACATCTCAATAGGATTCAGGTCAGGACTTTGACTAGGCCACTCCAAAGTCTTCATTTTGTTTTTCTTCAGCCATTCAGAGGTGGATTTGCTGGTGTGTTTTGGGTCATTGTCCTGCTGCAGCACCCAAGATCGCTTCAGCTTGAGTTGACGAACAGATGGCCGGACATTCTCCTTCAGGATTTTTTGGTAGACAGTAGAATTCATGGTTCCATCTATCACAGCAAGCCTTCCAGGTCCTGAAGCAGCAAAACAACCCCAGACCATCACACTACCACCACCATATTTTACTGTTGGTATGATGTTCTTTTTCTGAAATGCTGTGTTACTTTTACGCCAGATGTAACGGGACACGCACCTTCCAAAAAGTTCAACTTTTGTCTCGTCGGTCCACAAGGTATTTTCCCAAAAGTCTTGGCAATCATTGAGATGTTTTTAGCAAAATTGAGACGAGCCTTAATGTTCTTTTTGCTTAAAAGTGGTTTGCGCCTTGGAAATCTGCCATGCAGGCCGTTTTTGCCCAGTCTCTTTCTTATGGTGGAGTCGTGAACACTGACCTTAATTGAGGCAAGTGAGGCCTGCAGTTCTTTAGATGTTGTCCTGGGGTCTTTTGTGGCCTCTCGGATGAGTTGTCGCTGCGCTCTTGGGGTAATTTTGGTCGGCCGGCCACTCCTGGGAAGGTTCACCACTGTTCCATGTTTTTGCCATTTGTGGATAATGGCTCTCACTGTGGTTCGTTGGAGTCCCAAAGCTTTAGAAATGGCTTTATAACCTTTACCAGACTGATGGATCTCAATTACTTTTGTTCTCATTTGTTCCTGAATTTCTTTGGATCTTGGCATGATGTCTAGCTTTTGAGGTGCTTTTGGTCTACTCCTCTGTGTCAGGTAGCTCCTATTTAAGTGATTTCTTGATTGAAACAGATGTGGCAGTAATCAGGCCTGGGGGTGACTACAGAAATTGAACTCAGGTGTGATAAACCACAGTTAAGTTATTTTTTAACAAGGGGGGCAATAACTTTTTCACACAGGGCCATGTAGATTTGGAGGTTTTTTTCTCCCTTAATAACGTAAACCTTCATTTAAAAACTGCATTTTGTGTTCAATTATGTTATCTTTGACTAATAGTTAACGGTTTTTGATGAGCAGAAACATTTAAGTGTGACAAACATGCAAAAGAATAAGAAATCAGGAAGGGGCAAATAGTTTTTCACACCACTGTATATTTTTAAAGGTAACAGGAAACTGTGAGACATATATCTAACTCATCCTGCTAAATTAAGCAAAAACATACATCCTGGTCAGCTTTCTGGGATTTGAACATGTAAATCTCAGGTATATAATTAGGTTGTGAGCTAAAGTGCTTTTGCTCATCTCTGGAGTACCTCTTAACTGCTCATGTCCCTCACACACCCCTTCCTCTGTCACGCTCTGTAGCTTTATAACCCTGGCACTGTTTCACTGGGAGCTTTGTGGGGGATAGTATAGACCAGTCCCTCTGGAACACACTGAATCGTAGCAGTCTGTCACAGCTCTGTTCCCAGCACCATTTGGGTCTTTGTGACCAGCTGTGCCATCTAGGGGGCTATTGTGTACTGCTGTTTCCCTGGGAAATTATAGGTAGCCTTTCTGAGACGACTAAGAGAGTCAAATAACAGGTGGATGGTCTAAGCGTGGATTGGAATACTGATCGGTGTGGATAACATGTAAAGTTAGAAGTAAATAGGCATGTCTACCTGCATACATGATGCTTTGTTAACTAAACATACAGGCACTCCTCAATGCTGTGTGGTCCTACTATGTGATGCAGTGGAAAAGATAATAAAGGTGCCAAAGTGAATATAAGCAAAATATTCATATTAACATATGTGATATGTTTTTTTTATTTAAAATCAAATCATGTTGGCTTATTGGTTCATTAAAGCTTGTTTTTTCTTATTTTATTTCATTGCACTTTTTGCTTTGAAGCATCCATAGTGCAGTACAGTTTCATGTCCCTCTGGTATGCTCTGCATCCTCCAGATATTTTGACTCAGAGCCCCCTTAGTCATGCAAGGCCAGACAAAGCTGACAGAATTGGAGACTGGAGGAGGAAAACACAGCACGTGTGAGTGAAGTCACATGTTTCTTGGATTCCATAGCATGACTATGTGATATACAGTACACTATGGTGAGAAATAGAACAAAAATATAACTGTTTGAGCTATGTGCAAGGAATACATTAGCCGTTCTATAGCTCAAGCTGAACATGAGATATCTTCAGGAAAGTTGCATGCATGTCCTACTAAATTTGTGGAAGGTAATTACTTATTAAATTAACTTGTAGAGTTAATTCCAGACTCAACAGCACTTAAGTTAGTGGAGTGTCGTACTCTGATGCATTGTATAAAATAAATTTTCGCTCAACGTGTTACTTATTTATTTTCAATATCAAACCCTGTTTAAGCAGATCAAGTAGTTCACATACTAGGCTATACATAGGTCCATTATAGAATTTCTGTCAGTACTTGTGTAGTTGCTGTCATAGCCTCTGTTTTCATATCAGTAGAAATAACAGAGTGTTAGGAAAAAAATGAAATTGACTCTGACTTGCTGTTCCACCTAGGGAGTGTTATTCTGTGGTTTCACAAACAAGCAAGTATTTAATTGCGCATGATGATCATTGCCCTAGATGATTGTACTCATGGTGAGAGAGACTTTGAATGAAAGAGAGAGGTACTACACACCTCTCAAAAGTTATGCATTATTGATTGACATGTTTGTGGATTGAAGGAACAAAGCAGAGTTCACACGCTAGTATGCAGTCACGCCTTTCTTGGGAACTTGCTGGATTAGTATAGGACAGAACCACTCCCAACAATTAAAATTACTTTCAAAATCAACATTTTGCATGCCAACTTTTGTCAAAACCAACTTGATTATGTGGAATTTGTTATAAAAGTTGTGCTCTGATATTATATATTATAGTACAAACCTGGTGAGAGTCTGTTAGTGGCCCTGGACTGGGCATGCAAAACAAATTTGTGATAAAGCTGAACTGAAATTAGTATTAAAGTGCAAAAAAAAAGCCAAGCACCTACAGTGTGGAGTTCAGATATGTTTGCTTTGCATTAAAACCTTATAGCAGGTACTGTACCCAACACACAATGTACAGTATAGAAGGCTTTCGCTGAGATCTTGGTGGTGGAGTTTTACTTTTCATTGAGTACAGAGGCTATTTGTAATGATGGAAATGATTCCAAACACAGTATCCTTGGAGAAATTGAGTAATATTGTTTACTTTTTTTTTAAGTGCCATTAGTATAGGTGCTAATTAATTAATCAGAGAACAGGCATTAACATTATGCTTAGGTTCAATCAGGGGCTTTGAGGTGCCAGTGTTATTCAATTCACCACAGTGCTGCATCTAAACATGTATTTTATTTATCGTTATAATTACAAAATTATCAGATAAATCACATGATACTGTGGTAAATATCATCATCATCATCTTCTGCTATTATTTGTTTATCTGTGCCTTATAAAAGTGAAACATGAAAATTATTATATAAAGGTCAGATTTTTTTGTACTACAATACAATAGTACAGAAGTACAGATTGTTTTGATTCTGTAAATTGACTCTATATTTTGTCACTGTGTATTTTTTCACCAGACAATGCCATTGGACCAAAGGGTGTGGTAGGTGAAAATTTTGTGAGTTCAGACATGTTACATTTATATGTTTCATGACAAAGAATAAATATTTGCATACTTGGTTTCTCCTCAGGGAGGTGTACCACAATCAAGGGACATTTGTCCTTCTTACTGTATTTGAATAAACAGCTGAAAATTACTTCCTTTCAGTGTTCCAGCATCTGTTAATGGCTAGGGCTTTTCAAAGGAAGCCTTGGTGTGTCTCACAGGGCCAAGATCAACACAAAACATGCAAGTCAGGTTTCCACTGACTCCAAGAACGCATTAAAGGCCATAAGTAGGCCACATAAAATGGCAGATTTGTGAGCTGGAGTGCTAACCTGTGTGAATGAGCCAATGTCCATCTGCTTACAGTACCAGCCTCAGTGTCTTACTGTTTACCATGCCACAGAAACTAGTACATTTTATGACATACCAAACATACACTGAGATGCTTGCCAACTTCATGAAAAAGAAGGGAGGAAAAAGCAGAGCAGTATCCTATTTATTTAGCTTAACACTGTCTAAGGCCATCTCCCACGGCTACTGTGAATCATATTCATGCACCACAGTTATTCTTTTTTTAAGCCATTTGATATTGAAGTACTAACATTTCAAACCAAATAAAAAAAGGCAACAGAGAAAAGTGAATATGTATTCCTGACTCCTACAGTATACTACCTGGTTAAAGAAATGCTCCTTAATGAAGTCCAAGACCAGACTGTGTTCAGTTCGACTGAAACCTTAACACCATAGGATGTCTTTCCTTGAAAAGGTAATTGATGCCTATGACATCATCTGCTGATCAGGGATTGTGTTCATCCATGAGTGCATAGCAGACAAAGTTAGTCATAGTCTCCATGAACAAACTTCTTTGTGAGTGAGTGAGGGGGGATAATGAGATCACTGAGGATGAAGGAATTGTGGTAAGCTCTAAAGATAAACATCACATTATAAATAGGCAGTGTACACTGCATCAACACATAAGCTGCAGTGGTAACACCCATGCAGTTTGTTGTTTAACTTTGGGTTTGGGTTTTGTGTATTGGGGATGTCTTGGTCGATAGTGAAGAATGGATGGTGAGAAACTTGTTGGGTGTCCCACGGTCTCATTAAGTCTTTCCTCATTAAGTCACACTTGGACTTACTTTACTAGATGCTGCTTGATGCTGCTGCATCTGTTTCCCCAGTACCTATATTCTATGCCTGTCTGATGATGTAATGTATGAACAAGACATTCCGCATCCGGGTGTAAGTGAAATGTCACCCAGATATAGACAAGGTGGCAGATGGATTCACAGCAGCACGTGAGAGCTGTCATCTACACTGACAGCAACCTGAAACTCATAACCATCCAATGACTCAGCACAGGAATGCAGAGAACGTCAATTCTACTTTATAGCTGGCACGTACACTTCAGACAATCAACACTCCTTTAAGGAACATTTCTGTTGGCTTTAATTCAGATGGGAAAATAGGATCCCACCAAGTGCTTAGTGCGCTCAGAGAGTTACAGAATTCCCTTTACAATTGGAAATTATATGTCTAGATTATTAACTATTCAGCTGTATCCCATCTCAGTCAAGCTTGTATTCTTTTATAATATGTTATGCACCTCAGAGACCTTAGAGGGAGCCTGATGAGATTCTCTTTCTCTCAAGCCACATGTGGAGTTTCACCCCAATTTGCCACATACTGTATGCGTGCATGCTGGTACCATGTAGTGACATCTATGTGGAGATGTAACTATGTGAAGATTTGCAAAACAGAGCAGTGACACCTGAGTCAGGCTGGCATGAAAGGAGAATACAAGGCCAGTGGATTAGGTTTGTTTTGCTTCTAGCCTGCTCTGTCGCACCCTTTACTGTTCTCTCATGTGTCATTTGATGCTGTCACTGATCTGATAGAGTAATGAACACTTTGGCGTGGGAAGCTTCAATGTTGCAATTGCCACAATTTCATCTTTGCAATATTCCTGTGACAGTGACCTATTGATTTGTGGGATGTAGCACAAATCCTGTATAAAAGTTAAACAAAAGTTAAAAGTGAAACAAGCTATAACAGGGAAAACCTAAAAACCTAGGATGAGCCAGACTACCTAGGAGCTTTCCAGCAGGTGATGTAAAGCTATAGCCTGTAGGCTGGATCAGTTACTGTGATCTTTTGGCTAATGAATAAAGGTAGCCAGAATATTCCTGGTACTGCAAGATACTCCTGCATGCTGGGCTTCCCTCATGCCTCTTCTAGGGACAACAGTCCCTAATATGCATCTAAAACAGTAGTTACTGATCATTCTCATAAGTCTTTAAAATATCTGCAGAGACAACATAGAATTCCATATTTAATCATGTACTTCATTATTTATAATTAATTAAATAGAAAATAAATGTATTATCTATCTCTTCCAATTATGCAAATATATTTTACTTCTTCTGCGAAAGATAAATATCTTGAATACAGTTGATTTTTATCCAATATTCCTCATCATGGGAACCTTATGGGTTAACCAAAAATAAATAAAAGACTTCTACGCCAATTGCTAGCCATTAGTTTTTTAGTCTTGGAATGATTCTTTTTGTTTGTTTGTTTGTTTGTTTGTTTGCTTTTGCAAATAATATGCAGATAAATATGCTATATCTGCCAATTAAAATAATTAAAAACTATTTCAAACTTTACATTAAAATGTTTTGAAATTGGCATAGTAATCTTATATTTGCTGTATCTTATTTGATAAATGTTTGTTCAGTTTAACTGTATTTAGGATATGTAAATATATCGATTTTCAGTGTTCATTTTGCAGTATTGGTTGTTTCTGACAGTATCACTGAGAAAAGGGCTCTTATTTACAACTGAGCCTGCTCTATTTGAACAGACAAGACCAGGCTCATTACTGAGTTCAGTAATGGAGTCCCAGCTGTGCAGACACAGCTGTTTTATATACAGACGCAAAATAGCTTTGGTCAATTCAGGAATTGTTTTATACTCTCCAGTAAACTTATATTTTTGTGAGGAATTATTGTGGAGTGCACACTGTGACATAATCCTGAACCAGCTTGAAGTACAGGCACTTTTAAGGTTTTGTGACATCATAAAAAGAAAAAAAAAGCCTAAGGTAATGTTATATAATGTGTTAGACTGCTAAAAGAACTACAGCAGCCAAGTTTGAACCATGATGGTGATGTTGTATCACTCAAGAGTTCATTTAAAATCTTTGTGTGCATAGCCGACTTCACCTATCAGACTTTACCTAAGATGAAAAAAATGTGCTAATATAGATATGAAATATCTAGTTTTGACACATGGCTCATTTTCATATGTGGTTTTAAGGCAAGTGGGTCCTGAGGGTAATCTATCACCGAGACAAATTCCTGCAGAGCTAACCCACATAGACTGTTTAAACAGTACACACACACATGCACAAACTGTATTTACGTGTGTGCATTCTGCACTTGAACAAAATATTTGAAGTGGATGTGTCAAGGTGACTATAATGCTGGGATAGATTATTTCTCAGCTTTGCTTACTTTAAGCTGATTTGGAATGTAAAGAAAATGTAGAAAAAACACAGAACACAATAATTCTCTCAAGGACGTTATACTAGAATATTGTTCAGTGCTGCCATACTAAAAATAATTCTTCTTCTCATCCCCAGCATTAGTCAACCTGATGAGTGTGAATGAAAAAACAACCCTCTACTTGTTAACACTCATAAGTCTTGTAGGTTTGCATTAGGCCAGGAGCAAGAGCAAGCCAGCACAGAGACTTGACCAACAAGTGACCTATTCAGCTCTGCACTGGGGATCACCTGCACCGCACTGGCACTTCCTGTCTGTGCTCCAAGTCAAAGAGGAAAGCCACGTCCAAAACAGAGGGTCCTGCCTAGTTCTTGTATGAAAGCAAAGCTCCAATTTAGACCAGTTTTCAGCATCTTTAGCTTGAAGTGGAAATGGAATACTGTCTGTTTTTACTTAATCAACATTGTATTGCTGTATTTACGTGCAATGATCAGAAAAAGGTATACAGCTGTACAAAACCGCATAAAATAAAATATAAAATATAAACAACTTTTTTTTTCACATGTGCCATTATTTCTTTAACAAAAGTAAAGCCAAAGAGATCATATGGGCAATACTATGTACCCCCATGATTCAATAACTTGTAGATCCATCTACTTAAAATAATTTTGGAGATATAATTAATGTAATTAATTAGAAAAAATATATAAAATTCAAAAACACTTGAATTTTGTGCATCTTGTGTACACCTGGTTGCTCATTACTCTTGTAATGATTGTAGAATATGTATTTAGCCTCCGATTAATAAGAAATGAAGGAGGGTGTACTTTAATTTCCCATGACTATATATACAAATAGACAGCATTATATTGAAAAAAAATATTAAAAGTCAAATGTCAAACGTTAAATTGTAACTTAAATGTACAGTTTAATATTTCTCAGTCTTACAAATGTTTTGAATCCCTTTATTTATTTCCACGTCATTACATTTTTAAATGATGATGAAAAGGGTCTGAGTCATTATGGCAATCAGAAAGTTCGGGCTACATGCTGGTTTTGCTAATATAGTTTTGTGAGTTTCACAATAATGACCAATGTCCTCATTCCAGAATGTAATCTGTTTTATAGGACTAGAAAAAAAGCCTGTGGTCCATTAGCAGTATAATTAAATGATGAGAGCTCAATAAAAAAAAGGATGTCTGATGACAGCTTGTTTTCCACCGAGACCTTAAACCAATTTATAAGAATACCAGATTATACCACTAAAGCAAAAAAAAAAAAAAAAACAAGCAAAAAAAAAAAAAAACCCCACATCATTTCTTCTGGAGGAAGTGACCACTGATTAATTGTGTATCTCTTCCATGAGCCTTTGGGCAGTGTAGAGTGGCCAGACAGAACCTGCTGACACACCTCAGCCACCCAAGATGAAGAGGACACTCAGCACTCTTTACATGATTGCTTTCCCCAGGAACACAGCCAAAAGCTCAGAGGGTTCATGGCAGTTATTCTTGAATAAATGTGGCCTAAGTAGTAGTGTTTTAGTGGTTTAAGTTTTGCACATTGTAGCTGATTTTTCAGCTGTACAAAACCGCAATTTATTAAAAAATATTTTATGGATAGAACAAGCGGTTTAAAAATTATGCATATATTTATATATATAATTTTTATGCATATTCTAGGGACCTAGGGACCAACTAGGGACCATGGAGGCCAATATATACTGTATAACATGATTTAAATTTTAAATGTGCTCTTAATTTTGGTCTTTAATCTTCACTGAAAGTGTGCACGCTGTCCAGGGGTGTACCCTGCCTTGTGCCCAGAGTCTCCTGGGATAGGCTCCAGGTCCCCGCGACCCTAAATACAGGATAAAGCGGTATAGAAGATGAATGAATGAATGAATGAAAGTGTGCAGATGAGAGCGAGGTAATAAAAAGTGGTGTTAGAGACATGCCAGGATTTTTTTTTTCTGTCACTGCATAAATTACTTTTTGTGAACTAGCCTCTGCAGGTCTGCAGGTGAAAAGCTGCAGGGAAAACTGCTGCATCAGCTTCAGTGCAAATGATTCACTCTGCAGCAGCAGTCATCCAGTCTATACTGCAGAGAAGCCCTGCAGTTTCTGGATATGCTCTGGCACAACACTGGTTACTACTGACTCTCTACTGGTTATCTAGGATCCTACTGGTGAGCTACATATCTCCAAGTAATGGAAGGGCAACCTGTTTCATCATGGTTTGTTGGTGGTTCAAGCCTCAATGAAGCCTTGTGATGTATCCGAGTGAATAATGAGAAAATAGATAAAGATTTAATTTCTTATAAGATTTAATTTCTTATTATCTTAAGGTACATTTGGGACTAGTTTCCTATTTAAAAATAAATAAAATAAATAAATAAATAAATGATAATAATTATAATAATAATAATAATAAACAACTGCATGAAATAATAAGTGTGTTGTCCTAGACTATTTACTAGTTACATAGCGTGACCTTTTTTCAGAATGCCAGAGACTTCAATGTCCCATTCATTACATTGTACTATGGATTAGTTTGCCATAATGACAATAGATGCCACTGCTTTCCTGCTACTATAAAATTTCTGTTATTTGTGCTGACTATTTATAAATGAGTTTGTATGTCTAGAAAAAGCAGACATGATCACCAGAGCATGTTCTAAGGAAGGGCCACTAAGAGAGACTTATTCTTTAAGACTGTTTACAATAGAAGGATGCAGGGATGGGGATTTCTAGCATTTGAAGTTGTCTTACAAAGCATGTTCTTACTTCCTTTATGTAATCATGGACAGGATGTGTATTTATGGCAGCAGCACCGAGCTCCGTGGGTGGCTGATACAGTCGTGTGTATTTGTAGAGTGTGTATAGGGAAGATGTCAATGGAGAGGGTGTAAAGAGCAATCAGCACTTATATAAAACAATCTAAACAGAGACAATTTGCATCTCTGAATAATACAATAAAACATTCCTTTTTATTTAACCAAATTTTTTTTTACTATCTAAAGTGAGTTAGAGAGCGTGGTTCATAAGTTATGTTTCTCTTTCTTCCTTCACACAGTGCTTAGTCTATAACTAGCACTGTAAAGCTATCACCATCATTCTAAGTCTTTTTGGACGTTTGTTCTTAAACTCTCTTAAAGAGAAAAAAAAACTCTTCTTAAAGAGGGAGAGAGTGTACATAGGAAGGGAGACCTGCCCTGACACAACATGATGATTAGCCTTCTTAATCCACCAAGCTTGACTACTCAGTCAGACCACATGATCTGAAGTTAAGTAACTGTTGCATAAAAAGTGGGTATAGTTGGGGATGCAGGTGGTGTTGAATATCTTCTTAACCACTACCACTGCATTTTATATTGTTTGTGCATGTGCAGATCACTTGAGGAAGCTTTTACTTAGAGGTACTACTCGTCCCTGAGTGTAAGAGTGTTAAGACATACTGGTTCAGGTTAAATTAACTATGAGGAACAAGTTTGATTAAAATTAAAGCATATATATTAGATATGCTATTGCAACAAGTAAACTACAGCATGGTTGCTAGTGTGTAGTAGCAGCTCTTGTAGAAAGCTGTGCAGGAAAGTCTGTGAAAATGTGTAAGAGAGAGAGAGAGAGAGAGAGAGAGAGAGCTAGAGCTGTTTGTGGTAGTGAACCAGAAAATCTTTGTTTTGTCCTCGCTTTCCTCCTCAAATGAGAATTTTGTGAGAAAGTGGTCTTAAGTCTGTGCTTTAGAAGTTCAGACTAATCACTGTGCCCCACTGACCCCAGTCAGTTGCTCAACTACCTGACCTATACTGTATGTTGTATTTTTATGTAGCTCATGTCCGTAAAAGAATATAATACTGATTTTAGTTGATAATAATATGGAAAAATAAGTCTAGTGTCAGATAATAAACATCATCATAAACATCAGTGGTGCCAGTCAAGTCAGTGAAGTATGTGGGATTATCTGGACACACCTAACAACACTATTATGTATTAGTGCAAATGAATTGCAGTCACATTATGACTGTGCATCTATGTGGTGTGTGTGCTGCTTATAATACAGGAGAAAGTAGGTTTACATGAACGTCATAATGATCATATTGTGACTGTATATGATGCTGAGAAAGGACAGAGCCACTGCCTATTTTTGCCACTGTCAAAAATCACAATTAGGAGCTACGTTATGAGCTATATAATTCTAAGAAATGTTTAGCACACAAAAAAACTTAATTACTGTACACTCTGCCAGGATCTACACTTAAAAAAAAAAAAAAGAAAATATCCATATTAACTCAGACTTAAAAAAAACTCAATGTAGTTCAGTTGTTCATAATCATGAATTTGAAGGTGTGCGTGTGGGAGAGATTTCTGTATTCACATTCTCCTTCAGTTTACATGAATGCAGGTACCATAAACAAGCAGGCCAAAAACAAGCCTGAAGGAGGTGCCCCACCCACAGAGTTTAAGGATAATGTATGGGTTCCTGCATAGCTTATGCTTTGAACTGTGTCCTCACCAAACCTCCACTATACCACTAAAGCAAACAATTCATTCTCACAAATTATTATTATTATTATTATTAGAGAGAGAGAGAATGTACACACACTTCAGTGAAACTTGCATAAATATTTTAATACTAAATTTATTAATATGCTTTATATATATATATATATATATATATATATATATATATATATATATATATGATAATAATAGGATAATGTGTATACTTGGCTGACTCTGTACATATATCACTCTATAAGGTGAGCTTAACATAGCAGACCCTATGCAAATTACATTGTGTATATACATTTCCTGTTTATTATTTTACTTTGAAATATAAAATCTCCAATTCTAAACAACAAATCTGATGGTGCTAATGAATTGTGAAATTACGGGTGGTTAAAGTTAATGGCTTTCTTCGGCAAATGTTACCCATACAGAACATGGCACAAATCTCTGAGAAATATTTTCCACCACATGAATGTGAGCACCCAGTGACACTTCTGCCACCCTTTAAAAATAAAATAGATGGGCCATGTTGTAGTTGTTATGACAGAACATAGCTGAGCTGCTCATAATGACATGACAGAATGGCTGATAAGGGCTGGTTTGTGATGGAGCTAAATTGCAGCTGGTTGAGAGCCAAGCACATTGTTAACATCTCACGCAAAACAAGTTCTATTTTAAAGCAAAGAGGACAGAGCCACCTAGTGTCTACTCTTATACACAGGCACCTCATGACAGTGACCTAATTCATTGACTTCAATTCATTGGCTGGATTGGCCCTTTTACCTCTAACCAATGAAACTTTTGGGGTGCAAGGTTTAACCAATTAAAGATGCAATAAACTAGAACTGTATACACAGAAGGGAAGATAATCAAAATTTATTTTTCATTTACTGTTTTGGTGGCACTTGTTCCATTTAATATCCATATATTTTAATCATTCAATAATAATTTTTCATTATGCTTTATGTATCACCATGTACCAATTTAGAGATTTGGAGGTGGGAGGAAACTATGTAACACAGGTGAAACCCTTATAAACACAAGAAGTAAATGCAAAAATCCAGATATAAGCCAAGCTCAGTATCAAACTAGGGACGTGGAGCTGTGACGTGACAATGCTGCACCATCATTGCTCATCATTGTATTTATTCCATTTATAAAACTGTTAATAAAAGTGATATTTTGTCAGTAATGTAATAAGATTTACTATAGCGCATTAGTTTATTTCATTACAGTTGTTCTCCATTCATGCGTACTCCTTGAAACTGATCTGCCCTATATAGTTCAGCTACTGGAAATAGCCTACTACAGGAAATTAATATTGCAGGTCACTAGAGATTTACCAGTGTGATATAGGTAGTGTGTTTCCACTCTGAAAATGCCAAGAGGTGATGCTAACACATGTTTGTAATAATTAATTCAAACAGCAACATGGAATCAGTTCTTCAGAGTGAGCTATAACCATGCAATTCATCAAGACATACATCAGAACAAAAAAACTGCATAATTTACTTTTACTATAAATATCGTCTGGCGACTGGAATGCAAAGTATCTTTTAAAAGGCTGTTACTGGGTCTTACTGTAGTCTTAAGAAAGTATAATCCAAGGTAAGTGGTATGGAAGCAACATGTCTAACTTTAGTCTGTCACTGAATATGTGCATATTACAGAATGCTAAGATTTCCTTAATCTAAGGATCTGATTCTGTAAACTCATGGGACTCCTTGATCCATAGGAAACCAATCTGAGTGCCAAAGTTGGTGCCATCTCTAACATGGGAGAAGAAGGAGTCAGGATTGCAGGAGGTGCAGAGGGTTATGTTAGGTCTGTTTGTGACTGTGTTGTCCTGAATGTGCTCTGGGAGAAGACCACCTTTCTCAAGGAGGACCCTAAAAACATAAGTTAGAAAAGTGAGCAGGACAGGTTTTTACAAAGTTATGTCCCTCTTCCTAGTATGACATCACTAGCAACAAAATGAAGATTTCAACACAAATATTTTTATCAGTCCTATTACTGTTTTATATTCCTATTCCATCAGTCACCTTTAAGTTACACAAATTACTAGGTTTTCCTGTCATGAGACAAGTTATGACCCTTTCCCTAAGATTAATATCAGAAGTTTCCAGAGTATAGTTCAAAAACAAAACAGGATTTTTTTTTTACCTAGTGGCAAGTCTGATATCCACATAAGTCATGGGTGACTCTACATCTTTGACACAGTCTGGGTGAATGGCTTGGAATTTTCTTGCTGAATTTTGTTGCAGAGTGAAACAGCAGGGTCCAACAGAAGGCCCAATCACAGCCACCACATTAGCAGGCTCACTGCCAAACTCCCGCACCATGGCATTTACTGTTGCCATGGCAACTCCCATGAGAGTTCCCCTCCAGCCTACATAGGAGTGGTGAGGAAAACAAAATAAGCATCATCTTTAAGTTGGACTTCTTACTTGCATCATGTTATCTGTTTTTTAAAAAGATAATTTTCCTATTTATTATTAATATAACCATAAATATATAATCATTGATATGAATGAATGAATGATATACTACATATTTTAAAGTCTGATAAACATATTATGCATGATTTAAATCATCTGAGTTCAACTACATTACAAATCTGTGAAAGCCCTTGATTGTAATTAAAAACAAAACAACAACCAGGTAATAAGAATACAAATAAAATAAGAATACATAAAAAAGCATTTAAAATGTCCCTGGCCAAGCAAGTAAATCAACAACCACAAATAATAAAGCTGTGTCATGTGTCATACTATGAGCATGTCTTTGAGCAGACTGACTGCTGGGAAGACTCTGAAATACTGTTGCAAGTACATTTAACATTATGAGGAACTGAGATATTTTCCATACTAAAAGCACATTCAGAAAAACAAGCTGATGCTCAATATCTAATGTAGATGTGAAAGTAACAATGAAGCATGTGGTAGGTCACCTGCATGTGCTGCTCCAATGACCTTTCCCACAGGGTCAGCAAAAAGCAGAGGCATGCAGTCAGCTCCTGGGGCTGCTATTACAACATCTGGCTGATTAGTCACAATGGCATCATAGCTTTCAGGTTCTGGCTTGTTCATTACCCATACGTCATTGGTATGAGTAACCTAATAAACAAAATTACAAGCTCCAATTTTAGAAGAATCCAAAACCAATATTCTGGAACAGCTGGGACAGTTTTTAAATTTGAATAAGATGAAAACTAAAAGACTTTCAAATGAGAACATAAATGTTTAAATGAAGAAATTTTACACTTTCACCCATTAAATGGGCCCATATTAAACTTGACGCCTTCTGCAGGTCTCAAAAAAGTCGGGACAGGGGCAAGAAAGGGCTGAAAAAGATGAAAAAAATCAGCCAAGTTAATTGACATCAGGTCTTAAGATTATTAGCCATAAAAGGAATGTCTTAGAGAGGCAGTCTCTCAGAAGTGAAGATGGGCAGACCCCTCCCGTCTGTGAAAGTGTGCGTAAAAAGATTGTGAAACACTTTAAAAACACCGTTCCTTAGCATCAGATTGCAAAGGCTTTGCAAATCTCATCCTTAACAGTGCATAACATCATCAAAGGATTCAGAGAAACTGAATAAATCTCTGTGTGTAAGGGACAAGGCCGAAGACCATTGTTGCATACCCATGGTCTTCGGGCCCTCAGACAGCACTGCATCACTTATCAGCATGATTGTGTCATTGACATTACGAAATGGGCCTAGGAATACTTGCAGAAACCATTGTCGGTAAGCACAATCCGCAGATGCCAACTAAAGCTCTATGATGCAAAAAGGAAGCCAAATGTGAACACGGTCCAGAAGAGCTGTCATGTCCTGTGGGGAAAGGCTCATTTAAAATGGACTATTTCAAAGTGGAAAAGTGTTCTATGGTCAGAATTTGACATTCATGAAAATCACAGACGCAGTGTCCTCCGGACTAAAGAGGAGGGAGACCCTCCAGCATGTTATCAGCGTTCAATGGGGTGCATTAGTGAATATTGTATGGAGAACTTGAATGTTGTGGAAGGCACTTAGAATGCTGAAAGGTATATAAAGGTTTTAGACGACGTCTTATTCTGGAAAGGCCTTGTGTATTTCAGCAGGACAATGCAAAACCACATACTGCAGCTATTACAACAGCAATTGGCCTACCTGCAGTCCAGATCTTTTAACCTATAGAGAACATTTGGTGCCTCATTAAAGGAAAAATACATCAAAGACGACTACAAACTCTTCAGCAGCTGGAAACGGATATATTACCTGTATCAAGAAAAAATGGGACCAAATTCCAACACCAAAAATCTAGAAACTTATAACCTCAATGCCCAGAAGTCTTCAATCTGTTTTGAAAAGAAGAGGAGATGGTACACCATGGTATACATGCCCCCCAATCATTCACTTTTTAGACTTATTGCAAAAAATTTGAAATGAGCTTATTTCGTGCATAAATTTAAAAAAATTTCAGTTTAAACATTTATGTTCTCTGTGCTCTATTGTGAATAGAATATTGGATGGGATTTGAAAGTCTTTTTCTTTTCATTTTATTCAAATAAAAAAATACATTCTGGAATTTGGGATATAATAATAATAATTTAATAATACATTTGGTTCTTAGACGTCATGAGAAAAAAATAAATGGCATTTTTTAAAAGTCTTTCTCATGCCGCAATAAACTACTGAGTCATCATGAAATGTAAAGACACATGATATATTGCAAAACATCCTGAAACAGAACTCTGATTCACATATTTCATAGAAGATTTATCTAAAAACTGTGTAAAATACAGTGGAACCTTGGATTACGCAGTATAATTCGTTCCGGAAGCGGGCTCGTAAACCAAACCAAATTTTCCCATAGGAAATAATTGAAATTCAAATTATTCGTTCCACAGCCCAAAAAATAAATACATAAACATAATTAACACAAAATATAAAGTAAAAATAAACCATATTAACCTGCACTTTACCTTTAAAAAAAAGTAAATATAAATCCCAACAGATAAGTATTTCCGTTTATGCACGCAGTGTGTGTGTGTTTCTCTCTCTTGTGCTGCGGAGTGTGTGCGTTATGTGTGCGCGCGCACCTAATTTGACACCGTGCCGGTTCTCACACACTCTCTCTCTCTCGCCTTTAGTGTGTATGTGTGTGTGTGTGTGAGGTAGAGTGGGGGGTGCTTCACACAGTGTGGAGGTGCTTCTTTACCCTCTAATGAGACCTTCTTTTGCTCGGTGTCAAAACAAGAAGCGCATGCGTGATACATGATACGCTGTGCTCGTAAAACAAGGCTTGCTCGTTTTTCAAGTCAAAATTTATTAAAAATCTTTGGAAGTCTGGCGCAACACTCGCAAACCGCGTTACTTGCAATCCAAGGTTTCACTGTACACAGATCTATTACTGTAAACATCAATCTATGCTTGAGCAGATCGAGTAGTTTTATTTACGCAAAGGATTTGTGACTTTGTTACTTTGAGCAAAGTCAGTGCAGGCTCAGGAGTCCCACCTTGGGGAGGTGGAAATTATGAGGATGAAAGCCAGCATGTAAGGCAAGGCGGCGCAGGTTCTCAGCCACTACAGCTCGTGGGTCTCTACGACGAGAACTGCTGAATAGGTTTAGAGAACTCATGGTGCGGATGTAGGAAATTCCTCCTGTTCTTGTGGTGAAGCCATGCGCAAAGCAGTCTGTGATGATGTAAAAAAGGAAGAATATATTTAAAAATTTCTCTAGGAAAAGTAACAACTAATTAGGCTCTGTGGTGTTTAACAAATTTTTATTCAATTCCTTAGAAATTTGTTCCTTAGAAAAAGTTATGAGATTTCAGAAAGGATCAATAATAGAGAGCATACAACAGTTTTGACTGAGTAATCTGACTGGATGAGAGGTATTTCACTAGTGGTGACAAAAGACGATAAGAGGAGGAGAGGAGGTAAGAGGAATCAGCCCCTCCCCCTCTCCCCCTTCTCATCTTACATAGTAAACCTTTCTCCTCTCTTATTTGAGTTTCAAACAAACACACACACACATTAACGGAAAGTCTGTTTTATCGGAAAAATTAGCAAGGAACATCGCTAATGACACTCGAATGAGCGCATACTAATGGAATCACTGCTGCAAATTAAAACAAACAAACAAATAAACCTGCACTTTACCTTTGAATAGAATCGTGACAGAGCAGTGTTTCTGTGTAGAGCAGAGAGTGTTTGTGTGTGTGTGTGCAAAGCCAAGAGGAGGTGGGGTGGTGGGTGTAACTGGGCACAGTGTCAGACAGACACATAACAACAAACGAGAGAGAGAGAGAGAGAGAGAGAGAAAGTGTGTGTGACAACCGGCACGGTGTCAAATTATGCGCACCCACATACTGTACATAACACACACACATAATAACAAACAAGAGAGAGAGAGAGAGAGAAAGAGAGAGAGAGAGTGAGAGAGAAAAAGAGAGAGAGAAAGTGTGTGTGAGAACCGGCACAGTGTCAAATTATGCACGTGCACAAACATAATGCACACACATAACAACAAACAAAAGAGAGACAGAGAGAGAGAGAGAGAGAGAGAGAACTGGCACGGTGTCAAATTACACACATGCACACATAAGGACAGAGAGAAAAAATGGATCTTTAACCTCTCTAATGAGACTTTTCTTTTGCTTTATACGCAACAGAACAGAAACAGTACACGCACGCTGTACACACATGCTTACAAACACAAAATAAAATATGATTCACACGCACACACCGCACACACGTGGTCACAGTGTTACAGTCAACAGTACACACATGCACAGATGTTGATTATACCCGTAAGAGACAAGCAATAACACGGAGCAGGGGAGACGATTATCAACAATTCTTGATCGCAAGAGAGAGAAAAAACATTGGCTCAGTTGTGATCATGTGACGTTTGACGTCAAAACAAGAAGCGCATGAGTGATACATGATACTCGGTACTCGTAAACCAAGACTTGCATGTTTTTCATATAACGTGTTTGTATGCATGTGTGTACAGGGCGCGTGTTATGTTTATTATAACACGTGTGTGCGCGCGTGTAAAGTAAAAGAAAGTCTCGTTAGAGAGTTTAAAGATCCATTTTCTCTCTCCATCTCTGCCTGCACTTTGTCTGCGCGCATCACTGGACACTGTACCTCTTCACACACACACACACACCTTTGGCCTTCACACACACACACATTCTCTCTATTGGAAACATTGCTCTGTCGTGATTCTTTTCAAAGGTAAAGTGCAGGTTAATTTGTGTTTGCGAGCACTTACGATCGTTTAACATAATTGTGATTCAACTCCGAAACCCAGAAGTTATCTGATAACCAGAAAAAGTGGAAATATAAAGAAAAACTTGGGAGATTTACATGACTCCATTTGCAGGATACCAGTAAGACGGTATGAATAATTTTTTTGGTTAATTACTGTCAGTCACCACCTCAATGGTAGTTTCACAAGTCGCAGAAAGACATGTGTTGGCAGAAGAAAAACAAGTGGTTAATTAACAAACAAATCATAATCTGTTGACAATAAATGGCATTTGTAGAACTGTTAAATAAAAGCTGTAAAAAGACTTTAAAAAAAAACGGTTAAACATCATACTCAATGTTGTGCTGTTGTACTGAATATCAGCACTTCCTCTTGTTTGATATTGCTCATAATAATATGAATTAATTAAAGTGATTTTGGCAAAAATATTTATCAGTGCCCCAACAAAGTGTCTTCAAGAAACACATGAAAAAAACTGATGTTGCTATGTTTGTTTGTTTGTTTTTTCCACTTGTTGAAGCAGTACTACATGGTTATGCACTAGACATCCCTACCCTTTAGTGTTCTTTCAGTGAAACCCACCTGAGATGAGTGGAGACTTCAGGATGGTGATTTCTCCCTGGAGTGCTGGCAGGCGCTGCAGGAAGCCGCTGATTTGCTCTGTAATCTGAGTGAGGTGAGTAACCTGGGGGCAGGTGGGGTTGTCCTGTGTGAGTGGACAGCCGCTGCAGTCCAACACGGTGCTGTAGGTGAAGGTGTAGAGCTCGGTGAAGAGCTGCTTCTCACACTCCTGCAGCTCCGCGCGCCGCGCACTACACGTCATCACATGCACGTGTGTAACACCCAGCTCGTCCGCGGCTCGCTTGAACGCGTACAGCACGGCCACGGAGCTGCTGTCGGTTAACACATGGACACGGCTCTCCAGTTCAGCGCGTTTCTCTACAACAGAGCGGAGGGTAGCGGTGGTTTCCTCAGAGATGCCCGCGTGCTGTTGCAGAATGAGGTAAACGTGCTCGCTCGTGCCATTCCCGAGAGAGCTGAGTAACTTGTTCACACGCTCTTCCAGACAGTGTGTGTACCGAGAACAGTGAGGATGAACCAGGTCTGCCAGAATCACCTCAGCCATCACAGTATGCAGGGTTCACCCAGAGTCTAGAGTCTGTTTGCTAACATCCGGCTTAAGAGTCAGAGTATAGTCAGGATACGGATTAGCTTTTAGTGTCTTATAAAGTGTGTGTGTGTGTGCTCTGTGCAGCGCTGTTCATAGGTTTTAATAGTTTCCGCTATCTATGTGGAACTTAATGTACCTTGTTTTGAGTGGAAGTGCTAACGCTAACACTTCCTGTAAGCTGACTGTAAGCCCGCCCTTTCGGAAATTCCTCATCGGACAGGAAAACATTAGTTTGTGACTGGCTTATGGGTTTATGTTCCTCAAACTGCAGGCATTCAAGAAATGGAATTTCTAAATTCCTATATTTTGTTAGATTTTTAAATGCAGTTTTCATAAAGTGTGAAGTTTACAAAATATAGTAAAACAATGAAAAAGGGCAGAGTGTTGATGTTATCTCCAGTTAGTCATTCTGTTAGTCATTCTGATTTTTTTATGTAACAGGCTTCACCTTTTTAATCTTACATAATACTTCAATGTCTCTCATTTTTCCCTAATACATTTAGTAGTTGAAACTTAGCTATTAAACACACATACACACAGAGCTTTTTATCACAAAGTTTAAACCTGAAGTAGTCCTTAAAAGCATTTTTAGAAATTATTTGTTTTGCTGTTTAAAAACACACACACATAGAGCTTAGAATTGTCCAATGTAGAGTGACAACATTTTTTAAGCACTTTCAGATAATATGATGAACTGAATTTTATTTCATTTTAACCAACTATAATACATGACTGAGCAAAACAATGTTCACACAGGCCAAAAATAGCACAGATACACATTATCGAGTTTTTTGTTGTTGTTGTTGGTTGTTTCTATGAGCAAAATATACTGTATAATTATAATATGCATTTTGATAGTTAAACATTTGTGCAACTTTATTCTCATATTCCGGTAGTGGTAAAAATGGACATATCTAAAAAACCAAATGCACAGTTAGATGTCTCAAGCCTGACTGTTAAAACACACCAGCAAGGCTTCCATAGAAGCACATATCTTTCTTTTAATCATCATCGACCTATGCTGGGTTGGAAGCACATATCTGTGCCGCTTTGATTTTTGTTAACAACAAACCAAGTGAGAAATGGAGAGCAGGAGATTATGAAGTAACCAGGAACTGCTTGTATCCAGAGGAATAAGGAAACCCCATTGTTGAACTAACTAGACATTCTTCCTCCTAGAAAAACCCAGCATTAACCCACAAATCAAAACCTGTTATACTGCTTCATGTTAACGCAGCAAAATATTCAGTGTTGATTTAAAGTTGTCAGTTTGTGCATCCACTGGTTGTACTGTAGCTACAACTGCAACACTTTTGCTTTGTACTGTAGGTTTTTCCTGTGTGCTTCACATTCTCTCACTCTGTCTCACACACTCAAACACAAAAATACTATCCATGTCTACAGTACAGTGGCTTGCAAAAGTATTCCGCCCCCTTGAACTTTTCCACATTTTGTCACATTACAGCCACAAACATGAATCAATTTTATTGAACTTCCACGTGAAAGACCAATACAAAGTGGTGTACACGTGAGAAGTGGAACGAAAATCATACATGATTCCAAACATTTTTTACAAATAAATAACTGAAAAGTGGGGTGTGCGTAATTATTCGGCCCCCTTTGGTCTGAGTGCAGTCAGTTGCCCATAGACATTGCCTGATGAGTGCTAAAGACTAAATAGAGTGCACCTGTGTGTAATCTAATGTCAGTACAAATACAGCTGCTCTGTGACGGCCTCAGAGGTTGTCTAAGAGAATATTGGGAGCAACAACACCATGAAGTCCAAAGAACACACCAGACAGGTCAGTTATAAATTGATAAATTATTGAGAAATGTAAAGCGGGCTTAGGCTACAAAAAGATTTCCAAAGCCTTGAAGATCCCATGGAGCACTGTTCAAGCGATCATTCAGAAATGGAAGGAGTATGGCACAACTGTAAACCTACCAAGACAAGGCCATCCACCTAAACTCACAGGCCGAACAAGGAGAGCGCTGATCAGAAATGCAGCCAAGAGGCCCATGGTGACTCTGGACGAGCTGCAGAGATCCACAGCTCAGGTGGGGGAATCTGTCCATAGGACAACTATTAGTCGTGCACTGCACAAAGTTGGCCTTTATAGAAGAGTGGCAAGATTAAAGCCATTGTTAACAGAAAACCATAAGAAGTCCCGTTTGCACAGCAAACATGTGGAAGAAGGTGCTCTGGTCAGATGAGACCAAAATGCAAAACGCTATGTGTAGCGGAAAACTAACACTGCACATCACTCTGAACACACCATCCCTACTGTCAAATATGGTGGTGGCAGCATCATGCTCTGGGGGTGCTTCTCTTCAGCAGGGACAGGGAAGCTGGTCAGAGTTGATGGGAAGATGGATGGAGCCAAATACAGGGCAATCTTGGAAGAAAACCTCTTGGAGTCTGCAAAAGACTTGAGACTGGGGCGGAGGTTCACCTTCCAGCAGGACAATGGACCCTAAACATAAAGCCAGGGCAACAATGGAATGGTTTAAAACAAAACATATCCATGTGTTAGAATGACCCAGTCAAAGTCCAGATCTAAATCCAATCGAGAATCTGTGGCAAGATCTGAAAACTGCTGTCCATCTAATCTGACTGAGCTGGAGCTGTTTTGCAAAGAAGAATGGGCAAGGATTTCAGTCTCTAGATGTGTAAAGCTGGTAGAGACATACCCCAAAAGACTGGCAGCTGTAATTGCAGCAAAAGGTGGTTCTACAAAGTATTGACTCAGGGGGCTGAATAATTACGCACACCCCACTTTTCAGTTATTTATTTGTAAAAAATGTTTGGAATCATGTATGATTTTCGTTCCACTTCTCACGTGTACACCACTTTGTATTGGTCTTTCACGTAGAATTCCAATAAAATTGATTCATGTTTGTGGCTGTAATGTGACAAAATGTGGAAAAGTTCAAGGGAGCCGAATACTTTTGCAAGCCACTGTATATAGTCATAAGACAACCACACCCTCATTTATCCACATTTCTTTTGTGTACCTCTGAATGATGGAGTGAATTAGGTCAGCAAAATTTTCTTTACTAATGCAGACACACATTGTCACAAAGCAGCTTTACACAATCAAAATAATTATTTAAGTTTAGGTCACTGTCAATGTAGGTCACTATCTAACCCATTTTGTTGTGTAATATCTAGCCCAAATGAAGAGGACTATCATACAATGTCTGTGAATTATTAATGTAGGGTGAAGTTATCAAGTCTCATATACAGTACCAGTCAAAGGTTTGGACACAAGTTTGGATTTATTTTTTCTACAGTACTGGTGATTTTCAAAACTATCAAATAACAAATACAGTATGTAACAACAACAGTCATCAGTCGGTTGTTAACAACAATCATTTGTTATTTTAAGACATGAAAATGAGCTGTTCTTGAATAGTTTTTGCAAGAACAGTATTGTCAATGCCTTTGCAACTCATCAAGCACCATGAGGAAACTGGCTCTCATGACCTTCCCAGGAAACCAAGACTAAAACTTACCTCTTCTACAGAGAATATTTAACATTTAGAGTTACCAGCATTGAAAATCACCAATTTAGATTATAAAGGCTTTACAGAACATGCGTACCAGACAGTACTCAATATTGTGGTCTCAATATCAACTGTTTCAATATCAGTTATTGCATATTTTGGATGCCTTCAGCATTGTTTACAATGTAGAAAGAAAGAAAAAAATCCAAAAAGACCATGGAATTAAAAGGTGTGTCCAGACGTTCGACTGGTAGTATATACACTGTAAAAAATGGCACTGGGCTTAATTAACAATTGTTAAATTAATATTAGTAACAAATGCATAATAAAATTAACTTACTGTATTCTGGAGTCAAATTTAGCTGATTTAAACAAATGCTGATTATTTATTAATTCCATTTCAAGTAAATTTTTTTCGGTTTAAAATCAGCAAGGAAAAAATGGGGAAATTTTAATTACATTTTCCTGGCTGTGTCAAAATAAATTTTTTTTTGTAAATTTTACTCATTTAGAGAGACTAGGTTCTACTGCCATGCAATTTCCGCCCAAGTTTTTACATCCAGACAAGGTGCAACATGCTGCAGGAAATGCATTTTTCTTAATGTGAGATTTGTTTAGTTAGTAATATGAATGTACAAATAATTTTGTAGCAGTTAAATTTTTTTTACAGACAGTTGTGAAATATGCAAATTTTATTGTGTGGTTAAATTCAGTTAAGCTATCTCCTTTCAGTCTGTTCTAAAGCAAAGATGTCCTCTCAGTCTGCTCTGTTTTTATTTGGCTAAAAGTCGGGCTTAGCATGATAGTTAGTTCGGAGTGTGAATTTTATTACAATGTCCGTTATATAGTATATAATATTCTTGAAAGAGGCAGTTTAGCTAGTTAATGTTTCAGAGTGTTAGCGTTAGCTTCCCCTCCCCCACTTTAACAAGTGATTAGCTGACCTTGACACTGAGTGTCTAACTGCAGCAGTTAACCGTTGCTCTAGAGGTGAGGAATTAACTTAAAGATTTACCTTTTGTGTTTTGAATTGTGCTCAATATAAAATATTAAATTAAAGGGGACACGTGTAGTAACAGAATATTGTATGTTTCTTTATGATGAATATGGCCCACCTTTGTAACAGTCTCATAATGCTGTTTGCTAGTTTTAATATTAAAATAAAAACTTTTGATGTTTCAGTTACTGTCCATTTTACCAGCTTCTGATGCTGCACTTAAAAAAATGTTGGACAATGTTTATCGTGTCTGCAAATAAATGTCAATGTTACAAATGTTAAATGCTATTCCTGTTGTTTTTATGTTAAGCCTGCACAATTAAATATGTTAGGTGTCACTTTGTTGCCATAATTTATTTAAGTAAACCCTAGGTCAGATTTTTTTTATAGTGTACAGTATATGCATATTTGCATGACTTGCACTTTTTTCTTGTACTAAGTCCCGTCTCTTCTACCATTCTGTGTTGAAAATTTTCTTGTCTGTATACGCTGTGTTATAATATTACGCTGTGTTATAATATACAAGTTGCTTCTTTAAGGTATTGTAAACAACTTATACTGTATTTACTCTGTTACTATTGATATGCATTGTTAATTTCGAAGCTTGCTGACATTTTTGTCTCTTTTATACACATAATACAATTGATGTAGTGATTCAACTGTTAAATTGTTAAGAGACTAACAAAAAAATAGGCATACATAATTAAGAAAGGTGTGTTATGATACAACCTGCAGCGCGATGCAATAAATAAATACAGTAACTAACAATGTGCATTGTGGTTATGTGTGATTCACATACTGTAAATCAGCATTTTGTTGATTTTGCCTGTAATGCAATACTAATGTTTGAACACCAGGGGTCCTAATCTGTGCAACCCATAAAACACAGGGTGCATCAAAAGTCTAGATCCAGAGGTATTTTCCTTATATTAAATTATATACAGTACAGGCCAAAAGTTTGGACACACCGTCACATCTATCTGTCAATGTGTTTTCTTTATTTTCATGACCATTTACATTGGTAGCTTCTCACTGAAGGCATCAAAACTATGAATGAACACGTTATGTACTTAACAAAAAAAGGTCTCCACAGTCACCAGACCTGAACCCAATCGAGATGGTTTGGGGTGAGCTGGACCGCAGAGTGAAGGCAAAGGGGCCAACAATTGCTAAACACCTCTGGGAACTCCTTCAAGACTGTTGGAAACCATTTCAGGTGACTACCTCTTGAAGCTCATCGAGAGAATGCCAAGAGTGTGCAAAGCAGTAATCAGAGCAAAGGGTGGCTATTTTGAAGAAACTAGAATATAAAACATGTTTTCAGTTATTTCACCTTTTTTTGTTAAGTACAGTACATAACTCCACATGTGTTCATTCATAGTTTTGATGCCTTCAGTGAGAAGCTACCAATGTAAATGGTCATGAAAATAAAGAAAACACATTGAATGAGTGAAGGTGTGTCCAAACTTTTGGCCTGTACTGTATGTATATACAGTATTAGGTGAGTGTATGTATATGTGTGTATATATATATATATATATATATATATATATATATATATATATATATATATATATATATATATATATATATATATAATGTGTGTGTGTGTATTAGAACCCAATAAGTAGGCATTGAAATGTATGTAGGAACACCAGTTCTCATACGGTAATAAAGGTCCAATGCACTTGTATTCAGTGTATAAACGAGTGGCTCCTTCTCAGAGGCCATCAGTTTGAGCATTCACTATAATTTGTACTTTAAAACATTTTTGCCTGTGGATTCAGACTTCTGGGCCACTATGTATAGAGGGTGTGCTGAGCCCAGTAGCATCAGAAACTTTTCAACAACAACAACCTCAGAGTCCACAGATCCTGCTAAAGACATCATGTTTTTGTCAGTCGCTTTGCCAAGGTCAGAGTCTTGAATATAATATAATAGTATAACTTGTTTAAATTATTAAACCTTTGTGGACATTTTATTTGTTTAGTTGTATACAGACAAAACGTTTATTGTTTTGCAATGTTTATGATTCAGAAATAAAATTTAATTGTGATTGGAGTGTATCATGCCAAATAAATATAAGTTATTAAGCACACATCTTTACTAAACTACACATCAGCCACATGTTCAGCTAAAGTGAGCTTGTCTGTCAGGTTTGCATTTTCAATATTTCAACAAGAATTTTTAACTAAAAGTATTTTTTAAAATGTGTAGGTAAATTCCTCAGGAAAGCCAGATGAAAATGTATTCTAGTCTTATTTGTCTAGGTTAAGCCAAAATTGGCCAACAAGAAAGAAAAGGGACAACGAGATTGCTTAGGAGATTTCAGGTTGTGCACGTAAGATATTATCTTGTCCTCACAGCTCACCTTCTAGGTACAAAACAAAATTGTAACTGTTTAACTAAAGCAAAGGCCTCTGTATTAATTATATTTTAATAATATGTATTAAGTTAGTCATATATTAGTATTTGTCACTCACAAATTTTCAATAATAAAATTTAAATGTGTGCTGTCAAACCCTGTTAGTCACTGTATACTATATAATCCAGTCTCTGATTGCAGTTGTTTTATAACCTTTCTGTTGAACCCAAACACGCAGTCACACACACGTGCGCGTATTTATATATTATGAAATCACATCCACCAGCAACAATCTGTGTCTTCCGATAGGGTTGTACTGTAAAATCCTGGGCCGTTATGTTTTTATTTTTGACCAGCAGGGGGAACTATGTCGCTGTTTAAGAATTTAAAAACTAGATTTTCCCACTGGACTTGTGTTCATTCTGTGTCCCCAGTCATTTTGCTCTTATTAAATGCCTTTAGGTAGGCTACTCAGCATTACCCTTTATGTCGTGTATTTTGTCTGTTTGTGAATATGCAAATGCTTTATATTCACTGACTTTTATTACTATACAGCTATTAGGATATTATTAATTCAACTAAAACATGAATATGGTGGCCAATGTCAAATAGCTGTTTGTGAATTGAATTTCCTCTCATTTTGTTGAAATAAAAGCCGACCTTAAATTCAAGAGATGACACTTTCCCAAAACATGAGAAAAGACACAGTATCTAGGCAAGCATTTAGGCTAGTAAACGGTGTATTAAGAATGAGCCAGTATAACGGGGGACAGTGTTTTATCCACACAAAGGAATTTGACGTTGCTGTGTCCCTGTACAAATAACTACTAAATGATAACAAGCCAGTGAATTATATGCATGTGCTAGTCTAACCAAAATGATCAGCGTGTTGTTCAAGGCTCATCCGGACGCGTATAGGGAGAGGTGTGTGTGTGTGTGAATGTATATGAAACTTGAAACGTCCTTGTCTCGTGCTCGTGTTTCTCCGTGGAGAGAGGGTCGTGCACGGCGCTCGGTGTCGCGCGCTTCACTGTAGCCGACTGGAGCGGAATGTGGCGCTGAGATGCAGCACGGCTGAAGGAGTAGCTACACACACACACACACACACCATCACCACCACCATCCAGCAAGGTTCATGTTAACGGATTTCGGTCGGAAATCACATCGCCGTTGAGCCACGCTTGTTTTCCTCAAGGTAAGCGCCCATGATCTGATCGCGGGGTTTTCCGTGTGTGATGCTTTGCCTGTTTGCTTCTCGCAGCCGATGCCTTAGCTGGCACACTTTCCCCCTGCTCTTCCTTCACACAGTGTGTAAAGCTCAGGAACGCAGCACGGCTCTTCATTAACCAGGCGATTAGAGTGGTGTGTCCTTCTGTGTCTCTGACACTGTGTGTTACTTGTTGAGGTAGAACCAGGAACGTTTCTAACGTGTTGAATGTTGGCTTTAGTGTTAATTACTAAAGGACCAAAGGTGAGGTGACTGTGGAAGATAATGTACTGTTGAAGAGACAAAGATAAAGCAAGCCTGCTGGTGCTGAAACAGTAAAATCCACACTGTACTGTACATGCGAGTTAGCAGACAGACATGAGTGTTAACAGCTTAACACATAACAAACTGACAACATGAGCATGTTTAGTGAAGCTTCCCTTCTTCAGCTAAGTTTATAGAGAGGCAAAAGCTGAGCAGACAGAAAACTTAGAGCACATTTCTTTTATCACAAAGTTGCGAGTGTGAGATTTGTTGTATTCTAAAGAGCTTTTTAATGAGAAAAGCTGAACAGTGACAGTAGTTCAGTAACAGAGTCTTGGACGCAGTCGCGTGACTCGATTGACTATTATCTCCATGGCAGAAGCCCTTAATGACATCATCACCTGGGAAACGCATTCAGCACCATGGAGAGAGTTCCGTTCACAAACTACACGCACACACTCAGTGAATAATCCGAGCTGCAGCTCTTACCTGGGCTTGTTTTTAGACTCTAGCAAATGCATCATGCTAGATAAAACCTCAGACAGATAGACTGTGCCGATGCTGCCATCTGCTTTAAATTATAGAGACCTGCACAGTACAAAAGAAAGCCTGTCTAAACTGTCTGTTTGTTCACTGTGAACAAGAACAATGTCATGTTGAACAGTATCAATTCGTTTTATTATTAGGTTTACAAATAGGGTTCATTAATTGGTCTTCAGTAATTGCTTGCTTCAGGTCAGGGTAATAGTAGATCCACAGCCTATCATGGAAAGACTGGAGATGAGGCAGGACTAGACCTTGAATGGGAAGCTAGTCCATCACAAGCCAGCGTTGAACACACTTTTACATAAAAGTATATATTTTTTAGAAAGGTATACTACAATATCGACAACAATTTAGTGCAGCTAATCAGCCTACATTTCAGAAAGTGGGAGGATACTGGAAAACCAGAGAAACTCACATGGATATGGGGAGTACATGTAAACATCTGCAAGGACAGTAACCTGAGCTCAGAATTGAAACAATGGCCATTGACCTAACACCATTACAGATTAGACAGCTGTAACAAGTAGCCTTAACTCAGAAGCTTAACTAAATCATAATTAAATTTAGGACCCAGGACCCTCCTGGTATTCACACTTACATTCCTGCTTTTAAACTATTCTCAGTTATCCTAGTCATGATACGGATGTTAGTGAATATTCTACTTTAAATCAACATTATTCCTCCCTTTCTCTGCAAAATGAAAAGAAACAAGACAATTGCATATGCAGGGAATATGAGGATGCATCATGGGGAGCAGTTCATTGCTTAGTTGCAATGTAACATCACAGTATTGCCCACATTTTTTACAAATCAGGGTAGCTGTCTTATACAGTGAAAGTCTTTTAGGCCTCTTGGAGGCTGGTATGTATTCTTTTACAATTAAGCTATGACTGAGACACCTCTCTGATCCCTGCTAGGCCTGCTGAAATTAAATGATCAGTAATTGCTATGGTATTTTAATGGAGTGTATTGCAATTGACTGTTTCTGGTCTTTTAAAAATACTAATTCAGCTATGAGACTGAAAGGTCTTTCTGCTGGCCTTATCTTTTTGAAAAACCCAGCTGTGTTTTCTATCGATCTGAAGGGTGTCCAATTATGTTCACTTACAGCTCTGCAGATACTTGCCTTTTTTTTAACAGCCTCCGTTTTCATTAACATTTTCCACCGACCTGGCATGATCAACCAACTAAAGCACTTGTGTAAAAATTTGCAGAGTAAATTTACACTGCTGTGGGGGCATTGTGTTGCATTACACAGATTTCATTTTCTCAATAGGTCTTCTGTGAATGCTAAAATACAATGGAACTGCACACTTTATCTTTCTGGCTGCATGCTGATGAAAACTGAGGTCATATTGATCCTTAGCTTTCACTCAGAAATGTAGGAAACTGGGAAGGTAGTGGTATTGTACAGTATATGGCTTGCTTTTGTCTGTTGGTAAACACACTAGTTGTCTCCTTTAATTAGGGGAAGCTGGCATCATTGCAGTGTTGCTTCATGAGTTAGTCAGGCTTGTGTGTCTGCTTTTGCATTCAGCAGCCAAGATCATTAAACATGCGGACAGATTCATCCAGCATGCTAGATTAAAATGGCTTTGGTCACAGCTGCTGTTTGTCCTGAGGGGTCACTGTGTCTTATTACATTTCAGTACAGAGGATATGAAAGCACCCTTTGATGTTCTGGATATTTTTGTGATGCCCATTGTGCAACCATAAGCGTAATTCTGAAGCCGTGGAGCCTTCTACCAATGGTTGGCATCAAATCAGGGTAATTTCATTTGTAAGAATATCAACGGAAAGTCTGTTAGGAAATGCACTTTGCTGCTCCTCAGTTGCTAAAATAAAGGTGGCTGATTTAGCAGAAGACGAAGGAAGATAGAGCTAAACCATGTGGGGGTGGGGGTGGGATGAGACAGTGTGGGTCACAGAAGACTGCACCAATTAAACTGCAGTGTTTCTCACAGATATACAAGAACAAAGCAATACAGAATATTTATTTATAGTATGTTAAAGGTTAATTAAACCATATGTTTTTGATGCTTGGAATTATTTATATTTATAAAGAGATGCATTAGGTATGTTTCCTGTCAGCTAATTTGTTTACTCTAATTTCTAAATTTTTCTTTCCCTTGATAATAGGTTTCTTAAATAGATCAGCTATATTGTAGCTGTCTATTAAAATTGTGGTTTTGTTCTCTTTATTCATTCTTTGTTTTCACTTGTTTAGTGTGTTGACTGTGTTTAATAGAGGTGTAGGGGTAACCAGGGGTGTTGCAGTTATTGGGCAGATCCTCTGTATCAGAGACCATGTTTACCAGACTATGCCTGGTGACATAGTCTGGAACACATAATCATGTTGCTTTTTTCACAAGTACAGCAGAGCATCCTATTAGTGGACTTGAAGTTAGTTTCTGTTTCATGCTTACAGTGTTGTGAAAGAGTATTTGCCCCTTAATGTTTTAGATTTTTCGCATATTTGTCACACTTAAATTATTCAGGTCATCAAACTAATTTTTAAAAAGCTGTCCAAAATTCAGCCACATTGGGGGGTTTTCAGGTCATGCCACAGGATTTAAGTCCGGATTTTTAACTAGGCCACTCCAAAACCCTCCTTGATTTTTTTTTTGAGCCATTCAGAGGTTAACTGGCTGGTGTGTTTCAGATCATTGTCCCGCGACATAACCCAAGTTGCTTGAGCTTGAGGTCACAAACTGATGGCCCGACAGTCTCCTTCAGGATTTTCTGGTAGAGCACAGAATTAATGGTTCCATCAATTAGAGCCAGTCGCCCTTGTTCTGAGCTGCAGAGCAGCCCCAGACCATCACACAACTAGCACCATGTTTGACTGTTGGTATGATGTTCTTTTTATGAAACACTGTCTTAGTTTTATGCCATATGTAACGGGACACACACTTTCCAAAAAGTTCAGCTTTTGTCTCATCAGCTCACAGAATATTTGCCCAAAAGTCTTGGGGATGATCAAGATGTGTTTGGCAAATGTAAGACAAACCTTTGTGTTTTTTTGGACAGCAGTGGCTTTTGTCTTGGAACTCTCTTATGGATGCTATTTTTTCCAATCACTTTCATATTGTTGAATCATGAACACTGACGTTAGCTGAGGCAAGTGAGGCCTGCAGTTAAATATTGTTCTAGGTTCTTTTATGAGCTCCAAGATTAGTCGACAATGTGCTCCTGGAGTAAGGAAGGTTCACCACTGTTCCAAGTTTTCTCCATTTGTGGATAATGGCTCTCATCATGATTCGCCGGAGTCCCAAATCTTTAGAAATGGCTTTGTAACCGTTTCAGTCAATTATTTAGCTTCTCATCTGTTCTGAAATTTATTTATATCCTTTTTTTTTTTTTTTTAGTTCTTTTTTCTTGATTCAACTGGTCTGGCAGTATTCAAGCCTGGGTGTGGCAAGTGAGATTTAACTCAAAATTTTAACAAATGTATTTAATTATAGTTCATTAATGATTTAGCAAAGGTGACAATTTAATTTTTCACATATGGTCAAGCAGGTTTGGACTAATTTTTTTCAGTTAATAAGTGAGATTATCATTTACGGTAAGTCTCCAAATATAAGAAAACCTAACACTCTAAACAGTGGTATTGCATTGGTATTATAGAAAATATTTATTTTCTTGTCATATCCCATTGATAAATTCAATGAGATTATAAGATTTAAGCTCATCCTGGTAAAACTACATTGCAAAACAGTGGGTTTAACTAAAAATCAGTGGTGTCTGCAGTATTGTGTGAATGACACATAGAATCGAACCAAAACCAAAAGTTTTTTTTTTGACTGTTTAAAATGTTTTCTTGATTGTCTGTGTATCTGTGTTTCAGGTAAATTCTATTCTAGCGCTGTGAGGGTTTAGATATGGTGTTTCATGCTGCATGTAAACACAAATCAGAGGAAGTGTGCAGGTGCAATGGAGCAATGAAGTATTTGGGGAGTGGGATTACTGTAGCAGAGCCCCTGCTGTTCCCTTGACAAGCTCTGTGTGTTGTGATTAGGGGTCACTTTGAGGAGAGCTATAACTGAGCTTGGAAGAAGGTCACAGGTCTCCTTTCAGCCAGAGTCTCCCACAAACCATCATGTTCAAAGGCTTGTGGCAGCGCGACAGTGAGAAATTGGCTCTTACAGAAAAGAGAGAGTTTTTTTTTTCTGGGAAGAAGACAGATTATTTTTGTTCTTTTCTTCCTTAGAAGGAACAAAGAGAAGAAAAGGAGAGTTGTATTCTGCCATTCCATTTTCTGGCAGAGAGAGAAAAAAAGTTCCTGCATAAGTGAGATGTTCCTACGTGCTCAAGAAATGTCCCAGCTTTTGTAGTTTTGATGCTCAGTCCTTTGGATGCTAATGGGTTTTGCTTTGCTCATTTATCCGCTACAATTACTGTAAGGGCTTAATCAATCCAAACAGCTAAGTGAAGGCTGTAGTAAAGGTCTGACATGCTGCATTATGCTTAACCTTTTCAAGGGCAGCCCTGATCTCTTCTCTCGTCGGCTTTAGTGACAAAACAAAAGATAACGACAGGGAATGGGATTTACTGAAGAAGTGCAGGCTAAATGGCCAGTACTGGACCACTGACTCTCAGTCTGTATAATACATTTCAGGTTTCTCCCCTCTACAGCTGGAGTTGATGAGGAGCCTGATTGTGCCACAGCTTAAATATTCTCCAGTCAGTGGAGAGATTTCTCTAGCATAGTCAGTAATCATGCTAATGCCCTGGCTTGCCTTTGCCTTTTCGTTTGGCTCAAATAACAGGCTAATTTGACAAAAAAAAAAAATCAACCTGGTGTTCGATTCAAGCTGTGACTCAACTTCATATAAATCTTGTTTCATACATTCTGCTTTGTTTTCTGTCATTTGGATTATGTCCCTAGTGATTGTGTTTGAGCAGGAAACATATCAGTGACATAATTTTATCTCTGAAATGTTTTTTTTTCACTTAGATTACTCTGGGAATTAATATGATCTAAAGATGCTGGAGTAATAACTACGAGAGAAAAAAAAAAACATGAATCATCTGGGGATTGCGGCACTTGCTCCATTGTACTAGGGTGGAGGTGGGAGGAGAGGCCTCAGAAGTGGTATTTGGTATGCACAGTGAATTGCATTCTAAAACTACAACCCATACTGCATCACCTCATTCATTCACTCACTGACGTTAACTCAACTCCTGACACCATAAATACAGCCTGTGCAAATCACTGGAGTTATGATAGAAATCTCTGCTCTTGTGATGTGCCCTTCAACTCAGGCTTGAGATAAAAAAAAAAAAAAAGTCAAGAGAGCAAATTAAGCATTAATTAGTCATTTAATCATTTTTGTATGTATATGAACAATATCATGATACAAATCATTAACTGGAAATAAGATAATTCACAAATGAAATATGATACAGTATGAGACAAGCTCAGAGGACACAGTTAAGAGCAATAGATCGGTATGCTCAGTTAGATCTACACATGTACTTGCCACATCTTCAGTATTCTCAACTGGGAATTAACAGGTTGCTTAGTAACTGCACAGTTCCTTAAAATTCCTTTAAGCTTAATTGGTGTGTAAGTTTGATAGCTTGGACTCTTTTAAGTCAGTGCTCATGTTATGTCTAGAAAGTGAAGCACCAGCATGGCAACACAAGCTGATACTGTAGGTTAAATAATGAAACTGGTGACAATACCTATTCATACTCAGTCTACCTAAAACAATTTGTTCAGACTCTGGGCACGAAGGAGCAGCTGCACTTAAAGAATACAGTGTTTTGTTCTTCAATGTAATGGAGTTCTCTTTCTGATGGAAAAATGCCCAGCTGTGAAGCTTAAGGTGCAAACCTACAGTAACTGTCCCTCCAATTTGACTTCCATTTGGACAAAATTACTCAGTACTGAGGCATGCCACAAAATAAAATTTACAGGCCAATTTTATTGTTTAATTTTATTTCTAAAACATACGGAGGATGTTTTGAGTCAAACAAGGACTTTTCATTGTGCATAAAAATAGAAACATAAAAAGTAAACACTACCTTTATTTCTCTGTATAATTACACTAATGCAATCTACACTAATGCACTCATTATGCTTGGATATGCCAGTTTGCCGATCAGACTGCCAGACTGATCAGACTGCCTGCTTCACGTCTGGCTTCCCAGGAACTCCTTTAATAGTCCAAACATGTAGAAATGGCTGGAAGTGAGGTCATGACTGTATGGGGGATGTGACAGTAACTCCCAACCGAGGTCGGTGTAAGGTGCAAGTAGTGTTTGTGAATAATTGTTTGAGACAGATGTGTCTCTTCTGTGTTGGCGACACAACATCCATCATAATTGCTTAAAAGGACATGAAAAAGAAGTTTTTTCTAAGTAAATGAAAACAAAGTCAATTTTAGTTAGAAGTTGCTTCATTTCGCTGTACCTGTACTGTATACTGTACAAGCTGTATATTGTTAAAATGACAATAAAATTCACATGACATGACCTGACATGTTTGATCATGTTAGATTGAATGGTGCATAATACCAAAATCATTTTATGCTAGATTCATAAGTATTATTTAAGTATAGAAGGCCTCTAGTCTAGTATCTTGTTCTAGTAGATACTGTTTATTTGCCTGTAGACATAGAAGGCATCCAGTGTTCAGATTGAGATTTCTTATGTTACTGTGGTGTTTTTCCATTAATGTTTTAGCAACTGGCTCCCCAGGGGTTTAGAAATAAGTGTAACAGTATCCCTCCCCCATTGCTATAGCTCTGAGCCAGTGTGGGAAATCTGCACTATGAGATGTACAAAGTAACACACATTGTGTTTGTGCCTTCCCTGTCGCCACACATACAGAGACACACACAACACGCAACACACAATTCAGATTTAGCATAGTAACAGTGTGCTGTATAATATTACGACAAAAACTGTTTACATTCTTTCTGAAGGTAATTCATCCATAATATTGCTGAGATATTCTGAATGAATAAAGGGTTTAAGTTTTTACAGTAATGCTACAGTATATAGTGTATACAAATGTTGATATTCTATCATAGCAGACCATCTTGGCACACAAGCTTGGCACAGGTTTTTATGCCGGATTCCATCCATGACCCAACCATTTTATCCAGGATTTGGACTGGCACTGCATCCAGTGGCTGGGGTTTGGGCACTGGCTGGGAATCGAACCCAGACCTTCCATACTGTATGACAGGCGAGAAACCTACCACTGAGCCACCAGTGCCCGATGAAATATATCTGTATATATATGAAAAGAGCACAATGATAAAGTGTTACATAAAAATGTCTCGAAAGTTTGTTTATAATTGAAGGAAGCAAAATGTATTGAATTTTCTATGATGATTTTCTACTGATGATGAACTCGTGTTAATATATCTGGTGTTACGCCTGTAATGTAATGTGCCCCTTGTGTGTGTGTGTGTGTGTGTGTGTGTGTGTGTGTGTGTGTGTGTGTGTGTATAAAGGCTATCTGAAAAACCACTGTAACATAAACCATGAAAAATGTTGGAAGACATAATGCATTTTGGCACAAACATTTTTAGTCCTATAGAATTTTGCCAAATTTTGCACCAAAATACTATTTAAATTCAATTTTGCCATATAATTTATTTTTAAACAAGGCAAGAAGCTTTTAGTTTTTGCGTCACTGTTGGGCTGTATTGTTAATAAAAGCTTAGGCTTGTTTATTATTTTTTTTGTTTCCTCTAGTTTTCTTTCCAATACCACCTTCAGTGCAGACTGATGAGTAGGGCCTAAGAGCACAGCAGTAGGAGGACTTAAGGAAACCGGAGAATACAGTGTTGTTATAATGAATAAAGAAAGTACATTTTTTTACTTAAGCAATATCACTCTCAAGGTCATGCTGAACTGCTAGATATATTTCAACTGTGATGCTGTCATAGGTACGAGTGCTGTATATCCAGCAATACAGCACAACTTCGAGTGTGATATTCCTTTTACAGCTGTTCTGCAAACGCCATTTCTTATCAACAGATCAAGATTTGTTTCTTACATTTCCATTTACATTCAGGCATTTGGCAGACGCTCTTATCCAGAGCGACTTACATTCTTACATTTCTTGCTCAACCAACACATATCCTTCTGCCACTGGCAGAGCTACAGTACTGATGTTTCTAAATTTGCTATTTGTTAAGATTTTGTAAGAGTCATAAATGATTGGAAATGTATCTCTTTGAATTCAAAAGCTGTACTTGTATATCTCTGAGTCTGAATTCTTATTACTGATCATAATCTATGCTGTCAACATTTAAAGGCCAAAAAGCAGAGATGTCTGAATTATTTGACGAGGTCCAATTCTGCTGTATGAATAATAATAGTGGTTTAAAGAGGAATTTCAGTGCATAAGAAGATAAAGTCAGTCAACCAATACACATTTTCTGTGCTAGAAGACATAAATGCACATCTAAGCTTTTGATACAGGTTATGCTCTATTTACTTATGGTGTAACACAGGGAACATGAAATCAATCGTGCCTCTTGAGTGAAATCTTGAATTGAGAATTGATGCATATACCGTTTAGATCACATTTCTTGGCACTGGTTCAAGATGCTGTATGCTGGACTGTATGATTACATTTTAATTATTTAAAAAAATATTGTTTTTATTATATAAACACATCTCGCCTAGTTTGTAATGCACAGTATTTAGTACTGTATCCTTCTGTATTTTTGTGATTGTACCTCAAGGACTCAAGTACAGCCACAAGTAAAGCTCCATCTGTTTTCTGTTTTGAAGTTAATGGTGAATGGAATGATCGACTGCTTGGGTAATGTGGTAAATTTCTGAGCGCTTACCTTGTGTTTGGATGTTTGCCTTTTTTAAATTTGTGACGAGTGCCACCACACTCAGCAGGCTAGCAGTTGTACTAAAATTACTCGAGTAATGACCAGTGGAAGACGTGGCAGTCTCCATTCAGATTAAAACAGAACAGAAGAGGAGCAAAAGAGTATTCAAGGTTATGTGCTTATTCACGGGCTGATTAATGTTTGCGTAGCAACAGTTCCCATAGTTCCCAGACCTTTAATATAATCTTTTTCTTGCTGTGTTTTTCTGTGTGGACTGAGATATGCATCTGGATATGGATAGTGTGTGTACTTAGGGATTTTAATATTTCAATACAGTTACATGTACATAGTTACAGTACAGCATAATGTTTTGCCATACATCACTTACCTATTTTTTTGCACAACATAATGATAATCAAAATTCAGTAGTTCAAGATAATATTCCAATTAGAATAATTAAATTTGGACTGTGCATAAAAATACAATATTTGGACATATAATGTGTTCTGTATAAATACAAATACAGTTATACAGTTACACTATTTTTTTGTTAGTTGATTGTTTTTGGCCACATTGATACATTTCTGGTATCCATGGTAACTGCCTGGATGAGGCACTGTCCTCCAAGGCTAATTTGTTTATATTTTAGGGAAATGGGCAAAATTAAATTTGTAAAATTCATCACAGGCTAATGTGAAAAAGTCTGTACAGAGCTCTTCGTTAATTTAGACCAAAAATCATAGACCATGCTGGCAGTGCTAGGATTTCTAAAGGTCTAAAATGTTTAAAATGTTTGTTTTTTTATTCTATTTTTTTTTTATACACAGCAATAGCAATAGTAAGATCCATTTATTAAAATCTGATACACACCATTCAGCTATAACATTAAAAAGCAAAACATTAGGCCTAATAGTGTTACTTGTGCCCCCTGTGTAGCTCTGGTCCTTTAGGGCATGACTCCTCAAGATCTGTGGAGATGTACTGTGGTGTCTGGCACTGAAACATTAGTGGTGGATTCTTTGGGTGCTGTGGGTTGCAAGTTGGGATATCCATGAATCAGACTTTCGCTGAGGACTAGGTGGCAGTTTGTGATGCACTGGGCATTCTGATAACTTTCTGTTGTGGCCAGCATTGAGATTTTTTAACCAATTTGTGCTACATTGGCTTTTCTGTGCGGGATAATCTGGAACCTCACAGGCATAAATGAGCCTTGGCTTCCCTTGATCCTGTCACCAGTGTATTAGTATGGCATTGACAAACAATGTTATTCAATTCACCTTGCAGTGGATTAATGTTACAATTAATGTTGGTGTCATATAGAATCTGAGGACAAAAGTTTGTCGGCACCTGAAATTAATGAACATGCCATTCCAGATTTAGTCTCTGTTTGGTGTTACAATATTCTCCACTTTTCTGGCAAGGCCCTCAAACCGTGTCATTACAAACCTAGCTTTGTACAGTACATAGGGACAATGTCATGCTGGATTATGTATAGGGACGTTAGTTCCAGCAAGGAGAAATTATAATGTTACAACATACAAAGTGTGCTTCCAACTTCAACACATGGGTGTGAAGGTCAGATGACCACATACTTTTGACCATATAGTGTACCTTAATCTTGTGCAGTTTCCATTAGAGTTTTTTATTCTGCCCTACAATAAGATGTAAGGATACAACACAGATTTAGTCTGATCATTATTATGGTCTACCGCTGTACTGATAGTACACTATCCAAATTAGAATTATTTTATTCTATTTATGCAGAACTAATCAGCTGGACAAATTTATATTTATAAATTCTAAATATAACAAATTATTTTATATCAAAGAAAATAAACCATATGGTAGGTATATCTTCTAATGTAGCCAGTGGGTCGAAGTACAGTACATATTAAATCACTTGTTATTAAAACTTTGTGTGTGCGTATAATTTAAAATAATTGATGTGGTGGTCTAGTGAAAACTTGATAATATCAGCAGAAGCAATGCTGATGTGTGATGTTGATTAGCATGAGAGCAGTCAGATGCATATCCCTGCCTGACTAAGGGTGATTGATCGTGAGTAAAGCACTAACACCACCTCTCGCCTCCCAACAAAGCTCTTGTCAACCCAGCTACAGAAGATACTCATTAAGAGGGGCTGCTCTGTTTGTGGACATTATGATGAATAGAGGGGAGTAGAGGAACAGACCCTGGCTGGACTCCAATCTGGTGGCTGTTTATCTCTGAACATTTCTCTGTGTCCAAAGCCCATCACTGCAATACACTTCTGCTGTTGCACAAGTCTGTTAACATGTTGCCTCAGACCAGCTTCATTAGCTCTCTGTGCCTCATTGGTGGAAAAACATGCAGGCTTGCCCTGTTGTGTTGAGGATCAGGTCTGTCCTACATTTTTGTAAGGTTTATATACATTATATATATATATATATATATATATATATAGCATTGTCAATAATATACTGCTTTATAGATGTGTTTATAGATTATTAGATGTAGTTAGTGCTTGAAAAATAATCTCTGAATTCTATAAATATGGAAAACATTCAAATAGTTTAATGTCTAAAAAGATGTCTCACCTACAGCCTCTTGTTAATAAGGAAGTTATAGTCCTATAGTTCAGAAGAGTACCTGCTGTTCCCCTCCATATGCACAGGCATGCTACACAGCTCTCACTGATCTGTCAGTGGGTTTCCTGACCACAACTGCGCTCTACCATATGCGTATTTCTGGCAGTACTACTGTACCCCCACGATCAGCCAGCATTTGATTTTAATTTCACAGCAGTATATTGTGAGGTTTCTCACAAAAATATCAAGGCATGCTTTTTTAATTAATTTTTTTATTCTCACTGTTCTCATTCTTTCCAGCATCCATTAATAATAGCGCATGTGTGAAGCCTTTTCTATTTTACAACCCTTTTCACATGTGGTTGATTATTGCCCTACTATAGTGTGTGTGGGTAATGTAAATGAAGCTACATTACACATAGTTTTAACCTTTTTTCTATTAAACCCCTCAGCAAATTTCAGCAGTTCCCTCTTCCACATTATGACTAACGTGTTCTTATAAATCTAGAGTTCTGGGAAGATTTAAGTCAAACCTGGCTCATAGTTTGCTGCTACACCCAAAACAGCATGCTGCTTGGCTGCACGCAGCACCTTCTGCTGGGACACACACACACACCATGGCCCATGTGTGTGCGTGTGCGTGTTCGTGTGCGCGCGTGTGTGTGTGTGTGTGTGCGTGCGTGTGTGTGTGTATGTTTACAGACCAGTTAAAAATAATAATCTGATGGCTCTTTGCATTCTAAAGGATATTATTAAAGTGCATGACATATGTATGTCTGTCAACATACTTTCTACATGTATCAATGGATAGGATCTGAAAACATACTAGAAGAAATGAGCATCCGGCTGCTAATGTGTTGAACTATTTTCCATTGTGGTAGCTTCTTCAGAAGACTGGTCACACAGACACCTACATATACAAAATTCCAAGACCCCATAGCTTCACTGCAGTTATTGAATAAAAGTAATGCTTTAAGATCAGACATATTTTATCAATACAATTTTGTGAAAACCTAACCAGTAGTCCCCTGTGCTGTTATAATAACCTTCACTCTTCCTAGGCAGGCTTTCCACTAGAATTTGAACATGGCTATAGGGATTTGCCCATTCAGACACAAGTTAGTGAGGTTGGACACTGATGTCATCTGAGGAGGCCTGGGGTGTAGTCAGTCTAGCACAGTACTATGCAAAAGTATTGAGCCACCAATCATTTCTTCATATTTTGCTTGCAAAGAGCCAGACTTTTTTGCTTTTTTAAATGTAGTCTTAAGGAATAATGCTGCTTGTTACATAATTAATAAAAAATTTTATTTGATCTTTTGGCACTTTGCAGCTTATCACAGCAAAACATTTGTTGCCATTTCTTTAATTTAATCAACATAATCTACTTACATTTTATAGGAAAAAATGGTGTGACTCAAAACATTTGCACTGTAATGTAACTTTCAAAGGTGTTCATTAGGGTTGAGGTCAGAGTTCTGTACAGGCCACTTGAGTACTCCTTTTAGATTGTTGGCAAACCGTGTCTGCATGGAGCCCTCTGAGGCCTCCTCAGATGACATCAGTGTCCAACATCACTAACTTGTGTCTGAATGGGCAAATCCCTATAGCCATGTTCAAATTCTAGTGGAAAGCCTTCCTAGGAAGAGTCATGCTGGAGTTATTGGTGCCTCTTAGTCCCAGTGAAAGTTAAATTCTACAACATACTGTACACATACATTCTACTCCATATAATTTTTGTGGCAATAACTTGGGGATGAACCACATATGAGTGTGATGGTGAGGTGACAACCCTTTGGCCATGTAGTGTAATAAGAAAGTAAATATTTGGGTGAAAAAAAGGGGAAAGGTTTGGACCAATCAAGAGGGAATGGGAAAAATAACAGCGGGGTCCTTTTTCACTGGTGGAGAGTGAGAATTGCAGAGTGTGGCTTTAATGTCACATGTATGTGCTCTGTGTAGACATGCTGATCTAAACAGCAAAGTGCATGCTCAGATCTCAGGCCAGACAGAGGCAAACTGTAGCCACCTGTTGTTGCTTTATCGAGCCCTGCTGCCAAGCTCCAGGAACACTTCCCTTAAAGCGATCAATATCACCCAGCATGACTGGAGAACTATTGATCTTTTTGGCCTGAAACATTTTCTTCTGTTGTCATTAGTTAAGATTGAAATAAACTTTTCTTACAGGCTTTCTGATATATTGCAACTACCATAGCACATGATGCTATTTTATTTATTTATTTTTTGTAACAGATGATTTTCTTTGCTTTTTTTATTAATAAAAATATGGAAGTAATACAAAGGCAGGGGGAATGATCTAGGAACAATACATTCGATTACCAACAGGGCTGGATTAATGTTTAATGAGGCATTATTTTCACCATACAAATGGTGAAATTAATCATTAATTAATTATTGATAGACAAATAATAAATGAATTGTTGAATGTATTATTTAATTAATAATTAAATAAATTATTCTATATAAATTAATCAGACACATGCTGAGGTTTCATGTGTCTGATTAATTTATATAATATAACCACAGGACTATGTCATTTGTATTTGCTTAAGTGATATATAGAGCTATTTTTTTTTCTAGAAATATTGCCTGCCAGCATTTTTTTTTTTTTGAGAATAAAGCAAATCCATGAAAGTGTTTTAATATTTGACCATTCTTGCCTAAATATGAAGTTTGTTTCTACAGGCTCTGAGTTTGAAAAAAAGAGCATCGTGTATAATGTCAGCAGCTGCTGAAGAGTAAAATCAATAAAATTAGATTAGTTGTGGATTTTTATCTGTCGTATTAATCTGCATTTTTGTCATCCCATTACAGTTAGGTACAGTACAAGCAAAACCTAAGAATCACACATGGCACAGGGTAGAAATTAAGATTAAGAGGTAGAGTAATCGAGCTAGAATTTACATTTTGATGTGTTTGTGGCCTATAGTAGTGGAGGTGATGAATTGGACTTTTCTTCCATTAAGCCAGGGTAAATCTGCTGAGATTTATGGGGGCTATTAAAGCCAGAGATGGTCATTCAAAGGCCACTCATCTTGTTGATATATAGGGGGAGAAAGAAAGAGATAGGGACACCAAGAGTAGAAAAACACATAAATGTGCATGGCTGACAAAAAGGTAAGCATTGCACTGTCAAAGTCAGTGATGGTGAGGATGTTGCATAGCCAGATGAAGAGCTGATGACTTGTTTTTCAAGGCTCATGCTGCAGGTTGTTCCTTTAATCTTTAAGCAAGTGGCATAACAGCAGTGATGTGGAGCGGCAGGATTGAGGGTAGAAACTGAAAAACTGGACTTGATCATCTACTTCAAGGTCCTATGACTGATTTATAGATCTGAGTCTGTTCATTAGTTCAAATTCCATAATTCAACTCCAGCAGCCCACAGACCATCAAGCAGTGCTCTGACAGTCCCACAAACACTATGAGCACATTCAGCAACCAGAAAAAGAGAGAGAAAGTGAGGGAGAACTGGTTTGAATATCTATGTGGGTAATATGTCATGTAAGATATGTCAGAGGTATCTTTTTTCCCCCTTTCTTTTATTGCATTTACTCTTCAGCCTCCTGAAATGTATGTGTCTTTGTTGCTATGGAAGAATGTTCAGTGTATGATTTCATGCCCAGCAGTACACACACACAGAGTGTCTGACCAAAAAAGTCACCATTTCATAAGGGTCAAATTATTTGCTTGCATCAAGAAACAACCAAGGAGATTTGAAGTTACTGGATTTGGGTTAAGAATCCTTTCAACACATTTTCAAAACCAGGGAGGATATTGCTGAGCAGTCAATTCTGCGGAAGAAATGTGGTCGGAAAAAATCATGAATGGAGATCACTTGGTGAAGTTGCATGGTGGGGAAAAAAAAACAAAAAAACAATTTATTAGTGAAAGTAAGAGCATTTCCATACACAAAGAGTGTGATGAGAACTCACAGGATTGGGATTAAACAGCTGTGTATCCATAAAAAAAATCACTTGTTAATAAGACTAATCGGAAAAAAAGACTTCAATAAGTTTTTTTCCCCTTTATATAGTAACTATGGGATTTTTTTTGTGGATAGGGCTGTCTTAAAGTCAAAATGAATATAAATGTATTTGGTCTGCTGGGCCATATCTGAGCCATATTGATGAGGATAACAGATGGTATGACATTCTGCATAAGCTATGTGGTCATTTGCTCATGCAGTGCTTCCCCTAGCACAAGAGAAGTAAGAAACTTTTTTCCTCCTCAATTTACAGTTACAAGTATCTGCTTCTGATTGTAGCTAGACTTTCTCAAGACCTCAACACATTGTAATGTGTATATGAAATGTATATTTACTGTATGATTGGGCTATGTGGATGATTCTGCGCTCTCTATTGATACACACCAACTTTGGGTCTGAAAAAATGGCAATATTATTTTCTTGCATGCAGACACATGAGCTGAAACACATCTGTTTCTGTAATTATTCATATTTAATCACTCACTCATCGTCTATACCGCCTTGTCCTGTATTCAGGGTCACGGGGACCTGGAGCCTATCCCAGGATGCTTAAGGCACGAGGCAGGGTACACTCTGGACAGGGTGCCAATCCATCGCAGGGGACACACATTCACACACTCATTCACACACTACAGGCAATTTGGGAACGCCAATTAGACCAACCTGCTTATATTTGGACTGTGGGAGGAAACCGAAGTACCCGGAGGAAACCCACCGGGCACGGGGAGAACATGCAAACTCCATGCACACAGAGACGGGAATCAAGTCTGGCTGGGAATCGAACCCGGACCCTGGATGTGCAAGGCGACAGTGCTAACCACTACACCACCGTGCCGCCAATTCATATTTAGTTTAATTTAAATTATATATCCAATTAAAGTTATGTAGAAAATCCCCATTATAACAAAGAGCCGATGAATGAAATTGCATGCTAAATTGTTTAATGTATGTGAATTATCCCGGGCTGTAGGCATTGGCCTTGACCTTCCTCTATGGTATTACCCCCTGAATACAGTAAAACCAGAACAGCATTCTTACTAAAGCTTAAGCAGAGAATTGACCATTTTGACCTGCTTACTTCTCCTAAGGCTTGTGGAGCACCTCACAGAAACATTTCAGGTTAATACTTTATATCAGCAGGAGAGGAAACACGCATGTCATGCTCAATTCTGCCCGTTATCTAGTTCAGTTTTGATTTGCTCTGTAATATGTAATCATGGTAGTTAGGCACTTGCATGTTACATGATAATGTTCTTTTTATATAGATTTCTATTGAATCTAGTTTATTAGGTAATACAGTTTTTGATTCAGAATGTGGTCAAATGGGTCTCCAATGTGCTTGTACAACCAAAAAAAGAGAGATAGAGAGAGAGAAAACACAATCCCAGTTTTTGGTCCTTTTGTCCATTTTGACCAAGGTTTAATTTACAAGCCAGTTAAATTCATTCATTCATTCATTCATCTTCTATAACGTTTAATCCTGTGTTCAGGGTCGCGGGGGACCTGGAGCCTATCCCAGGAGACTTCGGGCACTAGGCGGGGTACACCCTGGACAGGGTGCCAATCCATCGCAGGGCACACACACATACACACACTCACACACCCAATCATACACTACGGGCAATTTGGGAACGCCAATTAGCCTAACCTGCATATCTTTGGTACCCGGAGGAAACCCACCAAGCACGGGGAGAACATGCAAACTCCATGCACACAGAGACGGGAATCGAACCCAGACCCTGGAGGTGCAAGGCGACAGTGCTAACCACTACACCACTGCGCCGCCTAGCCAGTTAAATTGTCTCCCTAATATTACCTCACTACAAAGAGAAAGAAACTATCAACTGTGCAATGGTTTTTACCAGTGTTTCCCTACTGTATGTATTATCTTGTTTTTAAGGAAATGTCTATTTTCCTAAAAAAAAGAGAGAGAGAGAAAAAAAATCCCAGCTGAATAAGAAGTATGAACCTGAAAACAGAATCCGTACACTCAGAACAGTATTCATCTGTTAGCTAGAAGGAAAAGCACTACCTGGGTCATCAGTGGCCATCTTAAATAGTTGAGAACTCTTTGTATAGCATTCTTTACAGGGCAGTGTATAAAAGTCTGAAAGAGACTAATGGATCTAAGGGAGAAAAAAAACTCAACGGCTGTGCAGAAAATGGAATATTGTAGAGACTCAGAACATCCTTATCTGATCCCTTTCCAGGCCCTCCTGGGTTTTCCTTTTTTAATCGGTTGTATATCATTTGAAAATGTTCCACTGACTTATTTAATCGGCTTCTCAATGTCACAGTGGTGCTGTTGAACTCAGAGGAATTGCTGTGCTCAAAATGGCATACACTTGCATACTTTATACCACTTGGCTACAGTTTACTCAAAACTGCCCTGAACTGTTTCATTTTGTGGGAAGTTGTGAGTACATTTGTGAGTTGTGTTGATGTGAAAATATCATTAATTTTAAACCCTTGAATGAATTACCTTTGGACACTTTTTTCTTACTATTGCTCAATTTCCGTTTGCATTTTATGAGTTGAAAAAATGTTTGCCTCTGATTAATTGGGAAGATTTCACATACTTGGAAAAAATTACATAACATCAGAAGATAAAGGTATCTACATAGTTGACCATCTTCAAAATGATAAGTTATAATATTTCTTGAGTTTTATTTTAATACAATCTGTGGAAATACAGATGCGATGTCTGGCTTTCCTAGTCTGCTACGTAGTTATTTAGTTAATACTCTTGGATGAAAAATGTTCACCAGGTGTAGCACTTCAATTAAAAACTAATCATCATTATAGTCAATGATCATTCATTTTTTTTGTGTATTTTACGTGACCGATTATGAAAAATGGCAATTGATTTTAATTGTTAAAGATGAATAAAACTCGCCATGTTGCATGTTTGTATGTAGGCAGCTGCTATTGTCAGAGCGAACTAACCTGGATTGACCAGAAGACGTGGCTTTAGCGGTTAGCCCAATGTAGCGTGGATGGTAAACCCAAACGCGGAAGAAAGCGAGTAGGCAGGATAACCACGCAATTTAATCTAAGGACTCTCACGAAAGGGGAGCAAGGGAAAAACACAAATTTAACCCACGTCCTATTAATACACACACGACAATAGGAAGCAACAACCAAAAATAGTGAGTACTCACAGTTCCGTAGAAAGCCAACCTGAACCGACATGGGCCGAAACTCAATGACTGAGCGGTAAGCCATGGTTTGTTTACTTCTCTTATACTTCCTGGTAGGTGACCGTCTTACTTCCGGGTCCTAGTGCCGGTCATAGATTGAGTGTGCATGACAGTACCCCCCTGTCCAGGACCGACTCCCGACGGTCCTGGGGTGGAGGATACCCTACGACGGTAGTCTCGGATTAGTTCGGGGTAGAGAATGAACCGGGCCGGAATCCAAGACCGTTCCTCGGGGCTGTAACCCTCCCAATCGACCAGGTACTGCGTACTTCTGCCCCGAGGGCGCGAATCTAGGATCCGGCGTACCGTGTAGGCGAGACCACCGTCGATAATCCGGGGAGGAGGAGCTGAGGGGATGGGTGGAATCATGGGAGATGAAAAGCTAATTTTCATGGGTAATGAAAGGCTTTACCTGTGAGATGTGAAAAACTGGGTCGATCCGGAGCGCCGCAGGCAGCTGGAGCCGGTAGGTGACAGGATTTATCCGGAGGGTGATGAACCTGGGTGACAATTTTAGTGACTCTGTGTGAAGGTGGAGATTTCTTGTAGGGAGCCATACCTTGTTACCTACGTGGTACAATCGTCCCGGAGGGTGTCGACGGCGATGTTGAGTGGTGTAGCGGATGTTAGCTTGCTGGATTGCCTTGTTAGCTTGATTCCACAGCCGTTGGCACCTGCGGACCAACTGTTGGGCTGATGGTACATCAACCTCCGGTTCTTGGTGATTGAACATTGAAGGTTGGAAACCGTGGCACACCTCAAATGGGCTTAGCTTCGTGACGGAGGAGGTATGGAGGTTGTGTGAAAGTTCTGCCCAGATGAGGTAGCGAGCCCAGGAGCGCTGGCGATCGGCGATAAAACATCTCAAATAGCGCTCCAGTTGTTGGTTGGCCCGCTCTGTCTGACCATTAGTCTGGGAGTGGTATCCAGATGACAGACTGCAGGTGTTATTGACCAGACGGCAGAAGGCCTTCCAGAACCGAGCAGTGAACTGGGGCCCTCTGTCCGAGACGATGTCCTTGGGGAACCCATGCAGACGGACTATGTGTTCTAATATCAACTCTGCGGTGTTTTTGGCTGATGGGAGTCCGGCGAGGGCCACCAGGTGCACCGCTTTGGAGAACCGATCGATGATCATGAGTATGGTGTCCTTTCCGTCGGAGACCGGCAGGCCCGTGATGAAGTCGACGGCAATGTGCGTCCAGGGCCGGCGAGGAACCGGGAGTTCTCCTGATGTGCGTTGGTTGGTGTTTTTGGCCCTGGCGCACACTGGGCACGCCTGGACAAACTCATTGACGTCCTTAGCGATGGATGGCCACCAGAATTTGCGCTGAAGAAACAGAAGAGTTCGTCGCGTGACGGGGTGTTCCGAGATGGGGGATGAGTGACCCCACTGGAGGACTTCTGCTCTCATGGGACCGGGCACGTAGAGTTGTCCGGGCGGCACACCTGCCGGTTCAGTTTCCGTGGCTTGTGCTTGGCGGACGCTCGTTTCCAGATCTAACTGCAGCGGGGCGATGATCTTTGATGGTGGCAAGGGGACGTCTTCCTCGTGTTGGCGGGAGAGGGCGTCTGCCTTGGTGTTCTTAGACCCCGGGCGGTATGAGAGGTGGAAATTGTAATGCTCAAAGAACAGAGCCCACCGCGAAAGTCTTGGGTTAAGCTGTTTTATATGTCATATAGTGATGAGGTTTTGATGGTCGGTCCAGATGATGAACGGCTCCCTGGCGCCCTGGAGCCAGTGACGCCATTCCTCCAAAGCCCACTTTATGGCCAACAGCTCGCGGTCCCCTACACCGTATCGCTGTTGAGTGGAGTCAAACTTTTTGGAGAAGAAACCACAAGGATGTAGTTTCTGATCTGGACCTCGCTGGGAGAGAACAGCCCCGGCGCCCACATCCGAGGCGTCTACTTCCACAACGAATGGCTTCTTTGTATCGGGATGGAGTATAGGGGCGGTGGTGAAGCGGTGACACAGTTCGTTGAAGGTAGAGATGGCAATGGTGTTGAGGGTGAAGCGATGAGAAGAAGGATGTGTTAGGGCGGTTAATGGTGCTGCAACCGTACTGTAGTCCCGGATAAAGCGACGATAAACCGAGAAACCGTTGAAGTTATTTGAGGGTCTTGGTTAGGGGCCAATGACACACAACTTCCAGCTTCTGCGGGTCCATGGCCACACCCTGGGGTGAGATGACAAAGCCCAGGAACGTGGTGGAGCGCTCGTGAAAAGGGCACTTCTCCAACTTACAGTACAGTTGGTGGGCTAGCAATCTCTTTAGGCCCGCCCGAACATGTTGAATCTGTTCATTGACTGTGCGGGAGTAAATGAGAATGTCATCCAAATATACGAACGCCCACCGGCCTAGCATGTCCCGGAGGACGTCGTTTATAAATTGCTGGAAAGCTGCGGGGGCGTTGCAAAGTCCAAAAGGGATAACTAGACTTTCATAATGTCCGGTGGGGGTGATGAAGGCCGTCTTCCACTCATCACCCTCTCTGATGCGCACCAAGTTGTAGGCGCTCCTGAGGTCCAACTTCGTAAATATGGTGGCGCCAGAGAGGGCGTCCAGGGCTGAGTTGGTAAGAGGCAGCGGGTGTCGGTTTTTGATGGTGATATTGTTTAGCCCCCGGTAATCGACACATGGACGAAGTTCACCTCCCTTCTTCTTCACGAAGAAGAACCCCGCGGCGGCAGGTGAAGAGGAGGGCCGGGTGGTGCCGTGGCGAAGAGCGCTGGATACATACTCCTCCATAGCCTGTGTCTCCGTGGTGGATAAGGAGTAAAGATGGCTGCGGGGTGGTATGGTGCCTGGCTGGAGGTCGATGGCCAGGTCGTAAGGGCGATGAGGAGGAAGGTGTGTGGCCCGTTTCTTGCAAAAAACCTCCGGCAGGTGCTGATAGGTGACGGGGATGGCGTTGGTGTCGACGTCGGGGCCTCGGACTCCCTAGAACACGTCCCAGCCGGTGCCCGTTGGCAGAGTTCGGTACATGTCGGGCCCCATTGCATGATCCGATTTTGAGTCCATGAGATGAGTGGGTCGTGATGTAATAGCCAGGGGTGCCCAAGAATGATGGGTGGAGATGACACAAATGTGAGGTGAAATTGGATCTTTTCTTGATGCTGATCAATGATTAGGGTAATTGGCTGGGTTTGCTGGGTGAATGGGCTAGATGATAGGGGCCGACTGTCGACGGATGTAATCCGACCAGGCTGGGATAACGCCTCAAATTTTACCCCCAATTTTCTGGCATAAGAAGAGTCAATGAAGTTACCTGCTGCCCCGGAGTCGATGAACGCAATACTTGTGCATAGAGTACGAGTACGGACTCGTTTGTGGCCAATTTGGAGGGATACCTGAACCGTGAGGCGAGAGATGGTGGTGTCGGTGGTGATCGACCATCTTACTTCCGGGTCCTAGTGCCGGTCGTAGATTGAGTGTGCATGACAGCTATTTAGAAAAGTTTGAAGTCCATGCATGCATATAAAACCTATAATTACGTCATTGTGTAAAATGGAGCACAATGTATCTCAAGGTGAATTGTTATACAATTTTCAATAAAAGAGACTGTTCTGGGTATGGGCATACTTTGGCTTTAGGTAAAGCACCAATGAAGGAAAATCTTAACATTAGGAGTGTAATATGCAAACTGTCACAAGGAGTATGCACAGTAAATACTAGGTGGCTTACAGGGATAATGTACTACTGCATTAATTCAATTCAATTCAGTTTTATTTGTATAGCGCTTTTAACAATTGACATTGTCTCAAAACAGCTTTACACAATCAAGAGAATTATTTAAGTTTGTATGGAATGTGAATGTGTATGAATCAAATGTTCAGATAGTCCCTGGTGAGCAAGCCCGAGGGCGACAGTGGCAAGGAAAAACTCCCTGAGATGGTAATAGGAAGAAAGCTTGAGAGGAACCAGACTCAACATGGAGCCTATCCTCATCTGGGTAAAACAGATAGCAGGAAATTATCTGCATTTAAAATCAAATTCAAATTAAAATTTTATTTGTCACATACACAGTATAATATGCAGTGAAATGCTTACACGACCGCCAGTGACCTTAAAAAGAAAATAAAAGCTTGTACGTAAAATAAATAATCAATAAAAAGGAAATACTTTTAAAATTTAACTAGTAAAATTAACTGTACAATAAGGGCATAATAAAATATTGCAAAATATAGAAATATAGGGTATATGTATATAGAATTTAAAGTGTCAGTGGTTGTGCAAATATGCATGAAAGGTGACTAATGAAAGTGACATGTGCAATTGTCCAGATGTATAAATATTTAGTGCGAGTGTGTATGAATGTGTCCATGATTGTCCAGTCAGTGTTGTGAGCTTAAAAAGATGTTATTAGTCCTGTGTGGAGGTGTGATTGAGAGACCTTATCGCCTGCGGGAAGAAGCTCCTCCTCAGCCTCTCTGTGTTGGCCTTTAGGGAGCGGAATCGCTTCCCAGACCGCAACAAAGAGAACAGTCCATTACTGGGGTGACTGAGGTCCTTCATGATCTTCCTGGCCTTAGTCCAGCACCGCTTGCTGTAGATCAAGTGCAGGTCAGAGAGCTCAGTGCGGATGATGCGCTCGGCTGATCGCACCACCCTCTGTAGAGCTCGTCTGTCCTGCATGGTGATGTTCCCGAACCAGGTCGTTATGTTTCCCGTCAGGATGCTCTCTATGGTGCAGGAGTAGAAGTTCCAGAGCACCCTGGAGGGCAGTCTAAAGTCTCTCAAGCGTCTGAGGTGGTAGAGACGCTGCCGGGCTTTTTTCCAGTTCTCCAGATTTCCAATCTCCTCTAGGTAGTCCGACTCATCATTGTTGGTGATCAGTCCGACCACGACGGTGTCGTCAGCAAACTTGATGATGGAGGTGGAGTTGGTAGTGGCCACGCAGTCGTGGGTGTACAAAGAGTACAGCAGGGGGCTCAGAACACAACCCTGGGGGGCTCCAGTGCTGAGAGTGAGTGTAGCTGAGACATGTCCGCCCATCCTTACTGCCTGTGGTCTGCCAGTCAGAAAATTGGAGATCCACTGACATATAGATGAGCTCAGTCCCAGGTGCTCCAGCTTGGTGGTGAGTGTGGAGGGAATTATGGTATTAAAAGCAGAGCTGTAGTCGATGAAGAGCATTTTAACATAATTCCCTTTCCTAGTGTCCAGGTGAGTGAGTGATGTGTGGAGGAGATGAGAGATTGCATCGTCTGTGGAGCAGTTCTGACGGTATGCAAACTGTAGTGGGTCCAGTGTGTCGGGTAGTGAAGAAATGATGAAGTCTCTGATAAGGCGTTCAAAGCACTTCATCACTACTGAGGTGAGGGCTACAGGGCGATAGTCATTGAGGGAAGCAGGATGTGGTTTCTTCGGGACAGGAACAATGATGGACTCTTTGAAGCACGTGGGGATCACCGACTGAGATAAGGAGATGTTGAATATCTCAGTGAACACAGGTGCTAGCTGGTCTGCGCAGGATCTGAGGATACGACCTGAGATGCCGTCTGGTCCTGCTGCTTTCCTGGTGTTCACTCTCTTGAAGGCTCTCCTCACGTCGTGCTCGGAGATGATGAGCGCTTTCCCGGTGCTAGCAGTGTCTTCCTGTCTGCAGCCGTTAGCGCCGCTAGCATTAGCGCTGTTAGCATTAGCGCCGTTAGCATTAGCATTGCTAGCGTCTTTAGCTGCAGCCTCGAAGCGAGCATAGAAGGTGTTGAGCTCGTCTGCCAGAGTCGCGTCCGCGTTCGTCATACCGGATGTTGGTGCTTTATAGTCCGTTATTGTCCTTAGTCCCTGCCACAGGCTCCTAGAGTCACTCTGTTGAAGCTGTGACTCTTGTTTTCTCCCGTAGCGCTGCTTCGCCTCTTTCACCGCCTTCCGCACGTTGTATGACGCAGCCTTGTACGGTTCCATGTCCCCCGACGCAAGTCCCGTGTTGTAGGCAGCGGTGCGAGATCTCAGAGCGTCGCGGATGGTTTTATCCACCCACGGCTTCTGGTTGGGAAACGTTCTGATAGTCTTTTTCTCCACCGTATCGTCTACTAGCTTCCCAATAAATCCCACAACCGCTTCCGTAAACACGCTGACGTCATCATCGGAGCTGTTTCTGAACATGTCCCAGTCTGCGTCATCGAGTGCGTCCTGTAACGCGGCCACCGATTGGTCCGTCCAGCGCGCGACCTCCCTCTGAACCGGAACTTCCTGTTTCAGCCTTTGTTTATATTTTGGCATGAGGAAGATGGCGGCGTGGTCGGATTTACCAAACGCTGGACGAGATTGTGCCTTGTAACCGTCTTTGACCGTGGTATAACAATGGTCCAGTGTCCTTTCGCCCCTGGTGGGGCAGGTGATGTGCTGATAAAAGTTCGGCGCTGCGCGTTTGAGGTTGGCACTATTAAAGTCCCCCGCCACAATGAGCGCAGCGTCCCGGTGTTGTGTCTGGTGCTGTGTGAGTGCCTCATGCAGCTCGCATAAGGCAGTTTCAGTGTCCGCTTGTGGTGGTATGTAAACGGCACTGATTATGACCGATGTGAACTCCCGTGGAAGATAAAAAGGACGACACATGATGGACAGTAGTTCCAGGTTTGGTGTGCAGGAGCGTGTAAGAGGAACAACGCTCGCGCTGTTGCACCAGCTGTTGTTCACCATCAAACACACGCCGCCTCCCCTTGACTTCCCCGAGTCCCGCGTCCTGTCCATGCGGTGAACCGAGAAAAACTCGGCTGGTTGTATGGCGTGGTCTGGCACCGCTGGGTTCAGCCATGTTCAATTCAATTCAATTCAATTTTATTTATATAGCGCTTTTAACAATGGTCATTGTCTCAAAGCAGCTTCACAAAAATTTTAGAAATTTAACAAAAAAAAAAAAAAAAAAAAAAATATATATATATATATAAAAAAAAAAATAATAAAAAAAAATATTATATATATATATATATAGAATAATTATATATAAAGTAATAAATAAATAAATAAAATTATAATAGAAAATAAATAAATAAAAACAAATAATAATAATTATAGAAAAGAAAATAATTGGAAGTGTGGATGTGTGAGAGAAATGTGCAGATAATAATGAGATGAATGAATGAAATGTCTCTGATGAGCAAGCCAAGGGTGACGGCGACGGTGGCAAGGAAAAACTCCCTGAGATGGCATTGGGAAGAAACCTTGAGAGGAACCAGACTCAACAGGGAACCCATCCTCATTTGGGCGATAACAGATAGAAATGATATAACATCTTGTGTGTTGTGCAGGTGAAAATTCAATATGACAGAAATTATTTAAATTGTCATGAAGACCAGTTCAGCATAGGGACGAGTCAGTAGGTGCAGAGGGCAGATGAGGTCTGGATCACTGGAAGCACAGGAGCAGCATGTGTAGCTCCAACCATCATAAAGCTGAATCCAGTTGGAGCTGGTCCTTCTCTGGATGCCTCAGGAACCTCGCAGGGTCGGCCTTTGTCTACTGAAGCTGGCAAAATCTCCCGATGCCTCGGGATGGGTAGAGAAATACAGAACAGATGGGGAGAATTAGCGTAGTTGCCATTCGGTATAGGTGTACTGGAGTATGAGTACTGGGATGAGTTATGTGTATGCCAGATTAAAAAGATGCGTCTTGAGTCTACTTTTGAACTGAGAAACCGTGTCTGCTCCCCGAACACTGTCTGGAAGGCTATTCCAAAGCTTTGGAGCTAAATATGAAAAAGCCCTACCCCCTTTTGTAGATTTTGAAATTCTGGGAACTACCAGAAGTCCGGAGTTTTGTGATCTTAAGGCGCGTGGTGGATTGTAGCGTATCAGAAGACTGGTTAGGTATGTGGGAGCTAAACCATTTAAGGCCTTGTATGTAAGTAATACTATTTTGTAATTTATTCTAAACTGAACAGGTAGCCAGTGCAGGGATGATAATATTGGGGTTATATGATCATATTTTCTGGATCTAGTGAGAACCCTGGCAGCTGCATTTTGGATTAACTGAAGCTTGTTTATTGAGGATGCAGGACAACCACCTAGTAATGCATTACAATAGTCCAGTCTGGAGGTCATGAATGCATGAACTAGTTTTTCTGCATCAGATACGGATAAGATGTTCCTAAGTTTAGCAATATTTCGAAGATGGAAAAAGGCTGTTTTTGTGATATTTGAAATGTGATTTTCAAAAGACAAGTTACTGTCTAATATTACTCCCAGATCTTTTACTGCTGAGCTGGTAATAACAGTACATCCTTCTAAGCGCAAGCTGAATTGTGAAAGCTGTTGTGTGCTGGTTTTTGGGCCAATAAGTAATATCTCTGTCTAATCTGAATTTAGTAAAAGAAAGTTATTGGTCATCCAATCTTTTATGTCCTGGACACACTCAGTTAATCTAGACAACTTAGGTATTTCGTCTGGTTTAGTTGAGATATATAATTGGGTATCATCAGCATAACAATGGAAACTAATCCCATGTCTTCTAATGATGTTACCCAAGGGAAGCATGTATATTGAGAGCATGTCTCGGTGAAGCAGAGAAGGTTGCAGTCCCGAATATCTCTCTGGAACTTTATCCTCGCCCTGAGGTCATCAAGTTTGTTCTCCAGTGACTGGACGTTGGCGAGCAGGATGCTAGGCAGAGGTGTGCGGTGTGCACGGGCTCTGAGCCAGTTCCTCACGCCAGCTCGTCTCCCTCGGGTCCGTCGCTTCGCGTGGCGTCCATTGTTCTCCCTCAGGATCCCACTCGGCCAGCTCGGATCCGGAGTTAAAAACGTCGAATTGTGAGTACATTGTATACCAATAGAAACAAGAGTGTCTCTATCATACCTAATGTACTCAATGGTGATGATTTTGCCGATTTTAAAACACTGAAAACTAACTTAAATAAGAAAAACAAAGAAAAGGTGGTCGGAGCAGTCATGACGGCAGCCGACCTCACTGGCGTCATCTTGGATCAAAAACTATAGCACTTATACTGTGTTAAGTGTTAGGATCAGCTATAATAGTTGATGTTAATTGATGTTATAATAGTTGATGTAAAATGGAGTCCAGTAGTTATTGGAGACTCAGGTAGACTTGTAGAAAGTCCTGAACTATCGAATTGTCAAGTCCTCAGAGAAACAACTCTGTCATGTTTGTAACATTAATATATTCAGTAATACAGTAGATGCTTGTGTGAGTAATTTTAGCTGATGTACATAGAGGTACTGCACTCTGCTTGAAGTGATATTGAATTGATTTTTGATTTTAAGAAAGACAATCAGCACAAGAAGCATTGTCCTCTGAAGTTAAACTGATTATTAATCAAATGGTTGGCTCAGTGATTATGAAATGGTTACTGACTCTCATCACTATTACTGGCTATGGATGTTCAATTATAATCACTCTTGCATCCCAGTTACCTAAATGGCTGGATCATTTGTTCAAAGCAACTATAATGAATAAATTGATAGAAATAATGCTAAAATTAACTTCAGGCATCAATGTCACAGACCAACCTAACCAGTCCAAACAGACTGTTTATGCAATATTAATTTAGGTTTGTAATATTAATTTGTCATTAGGTAGACATCTGATTGATAAAAAATACTGTAAGATTTAAAAAGTGGGTCAGATAAATGTGGAAAAAAGTAGAGTATATAACTTGTTCTTTCTGTATGCAGGTGAATCTAGTTTAGCACATGGCAGTAGTAAAAGGAAAATTCAGCAAAAGTCCCAATACTCATATTCACAAATATTTTATATGCATATATTTTTCCATTCACATGTTTATGACTATGATAATATGCCATGCTGTGATTATCAGGAACTCAAAAAACATTAATGGCCTATGCACACCAGACATCCAAGACATCATACTTTGCATGGAAAAAGTGTGGACAAAGACTGTTTATGTTGGTCGTCTCTCTCTGATGTCACTCACTGAGGACTAAGGAGCAGTAAGGCCTGCAGATCAGCCAGGACATGCTGAAGTGTGAGCCAAAACATCTGGATCTCTCATCAGACAGACCACTGGAACCGAGAGAATTCAAGATCCAGATCAGCATGAAACCCGGCAATCTGTCTAGTAGCAAGTGAAAGCAGTGTCTGACTGTGGAGTCCTAGTCATTAGCTGAGAGTGGGTTTAAAGCTGAATGGTGTTTGTAACTTAGTCTGTAAACATGTGTTTAATGGCTTTATGACATATATTCTTATACAATGGTGTGCGCAAGTTGAGACAACAATGTAAAGCTCAACAATTTATACTTAAGCTTGACACTAATTGGAAGGGAAGGGAACATATGGTGCTGCCGTAGCTCACTGATTCTGTCACTCATACTGCTTGGTGCAGATACCCAAGTCTCTAATGTATTCAGCTCAAAACAGACTTGAAAGTGTGTCATTAATCTCTGAAATCATGTGTGCTGTGTACTCAGCCTGGCCACATGTTTGCAGTACTGCGCTGATAGGTCATACTGGCTGTGGTTGGAAGCTATAAGAGAAATTAATTGTGCAACGTTCTTATTAAGTGAAGATGTGTTGTTCAGCACTGTCCTCATTGTGCTCACCCTGATTTTTTTTGGGTTCTGGCCAACTAATAAATAACCATGTTGTCCTTGGGTTTGACATGCTTGCAGAAGCCCAGACATACAGTAGCAAATGGTCCAGTGGTATTCTATGCTGTGCCATGACTCTTGTTATTTGCATGCCTCCACCATGCTAAATGTCTTCGCGTTTCAGACGAGTATCCAAATGGAACAACACTGGAGTCAAAGGCAGTTTGGTTATGCACTAAACGAGACCCCAAAAGGTAGGAGAAGATATAGATTAAAATATTGGTTTGTCACCACATGCCTCAAGGCAGTGTTCCAAACCAAAACGTTCTGTGAAACAATAATAGTTTTTAATCCTATATACATATGCAACTTTTGTTGGTGGAGTTTTTCCTTAATCTTTTACTTTATTATCAGTGTTAGCAGTGCCTGGACTTATGAACCGTTTGCAGTTTTTAGGGTACTGAACCCCAACAGCTGTGTGAAGGTTAGAAAGGAACTTCAGCTAGAGGGGGACAAGTTATACTCAACATTTAGGCTGTTCTCTTTGTCCTTAATGCTTTACGAAGTACCACTTCTTTTCAATTTGTAAGATTCAGAGGATGACTGAGCGACTGAAGTGGGGATCACTTGCAGTCAACCCTGGCCGTCACCATATCCTGAATTAATGGTTTGAAATGAGCCACTAATGTCTAAAGAGCACATGTGACGTAGTGGTTACCACAGTGGCCTCGCTCCTACAGGGTTAAGGGTTTGATTCCTCCCTCGGTTCTGTGTGCATGGAGTTTGCATGATCTCCCCATGTTTGGTGGGATTCCTCCAGGTGCTCCAGTTTCCTCCCGCAGTCCAAATACAATCAGATTAGGTTGAGAGAGTGTGTGTGTGAGTGTGTGTGTGTGTGTGTGTGTGTGTGTGTGTGTGTGTGTGTGTGTGTGTGTGTGTGTGTGTACATGGTTTTGTATCCTGTGATGGATTGGCACCAAGGGTGTACCCCACCTACAGTAGTGCCCTGAGTCTCCTGGGATAGGCTCCAGGTTTTCTGCAATCCTGTACAGTGTTATAGAGAATGAGTTAGTATTATGAAGAGCTTTGGACAGAAATACAAAAGAGGTGGGGATGCAAACTGTATACACAGGCGTTTCCCTTTTCTTGGGAAATATTGGATCTGGCTCTGCTCAGTAAACAGGACTGGGCTAGGCTTCTGGATCTCTGCTAGAATAATTTACAGTACAGTATATCACATCTGATGTTTGCATATACTCTAACTGCATTTTGAAGAGAGACTTGCTCTGTCATTACACTGCCTCATCAGCATTAAATCAGCACAGCTGTAAAAGCTATTAGCATGTCTGGTGAGGATTTTCCCCAAGCATGAAATCACTAAAGTTCTCTGGTGCTCATTTTGATGGAGATTATATCATATTCATTTGCTGGGTTCTGTTCTCCTTCAAAAAACATTATGGAATTTGTTGAAAAATGTGTTGCTCATATGATGTTTATTCACTGTTTGCTAATGGCATTGAAGACATCCTTGGGAATGCAAATCACAGCAGTAAAAAAACCCCTAAAAAACCCCCTTGAATTTATACTAATTCACAGATTAATGTATGTAATGATACGGTAGGCTTAGATGTTTTGTCTCTTGATCATTTCCTCTTGTCTCTTAATGTGGACCCCCAACCTCAAAATATTTATAACTCAGGTTTACAGGCCTGTGTGAAATGCAGCACGATGCTAATTGGGCATGCCTCCGAAGTGTGTGTGTATGTGTGCGTGTTTGTGTGACAGTTGAGACAGCAGGAGAGAGATAGGAGATGTAGACAGGCAAACTGTTTAAAATGCAGAGCAGTCAAGGCTGAAGGAATGCTCCAGCTCATTCTCGCCATCTGGTCACTTTCAGCGTGGCTCACAGCAATTGCCTCCTCACGTAACACAAGAGGCTGCAGAACACATATAGCAAGCTATACATTTTTGCACTTTTGATCTGTAAATAACTGAAGTAATACAACAGCACCAATAAATAGTCTTTATGGCCACTGAGGGATAGAATTGGGTTCTGGTGCAGAGGCTGTAATGAAGCAAGCCACATGCTGGGGGTGTTGATAATTTGTGATGGTTTGGCTAGGTGTTTAATAGTTTGATGTAAATCTTCCTCTAACAGAAGTACAGTATATTGATAACTGGAAAGAGAAACAGAGAAGCATATTAAATCCTCTCCTGAATTTCTGGTGGAACTAAGTACAAACTGCTTCAGGAACTGCTTGAGAAGTAGCACTGTTCATGTGTGAATTACAATAAATGACCCAAATTTCTCCCTTTAATTCCCTATTATTAGTTAGGCCACAATGTAGAGAAAGTTTCTCCACTACCTCACAGTCTCACTTAAATCCACAGGGTGGACATTTATTTCATTTTGCTAATGAGACTTCATGCTCTGTAATGTAAGACAGCTTGTTTTCTGTACATACTGGAAACCATGTATATGCTGTAATGCAGAGAATGCAAGATTTTAGGTTCAGCCTTTATTCGTTACATATACATTATTATTCCATGAAATTCTTTATTCTTCACATATCCCAGTTTTTGTTAGTAGGCTGGGGTCAGAATGCAGAGTCAGCCATTAGACAGCATCCCTGGAGCAGACAGGGTTAAGGGCCTTGCTCAAGGGCCTAAGAGCAGCAATCAAGCAGAGCTTGGACTTGAACCACTGACGATCAGTAACTCAGAGCCTTAACACACTGAGTCACCATCGCCCTTGTTTCTTAAATTAGCTTATTATCTATACAGTACATATAATACAACTGTAAAGTACATTGTACATCTGTACATTGAAGATATTTGCGGAAAAAAAAATATTCTGGGACCAATTTTCTTCTGTCCGTTTGTCTGTTGGTTTGTGCACTCATCTTGTAGAAACTGCTGAACAAATTTTAATGGGGTTTTTACATGTGTACTTGGCCGAAATTGAGGTAACATATACTGTAGGCTTTGTTTCATTGCAATCAGCACACGAGAAGATATGGAACTTTGAAATTTAAATAGAAAATGCCCATGAGTGTGCAACTTACTTAATAAATGCGATCTCACACCTTCATTCCGTGCACCTGATGGCACATAAAATTTTTTAGTTTGTTCCAAAATTTAACAGATGACATGATATTTTTTTTTAAACGCATTTATAAGTGTGCAAACGCTGGCACATCTAGTTATTCAATAAATATTTTATCTCAGATGTTTATACAGTACTGAATGTTCTGACAATTATGATCACATAACTTGTACACCTAAGTGGAGGAAATATGTTATTACAAGCAACTTGCTGAGAAACCTGCACACCCATAATTCACATAGATAACTCTGACCGGTGTGAGTGGCAAGTGGTGCCTTGACCGGAGAAGCAATAAACAACAGACGGGAGGCATTTTATTACAATGTAAAAACAATGGTTTACTTCTTGTCATTTTGGAGACAATACCTGTTACAAGGCCTCCCTGCTGAAAGTGAAGATATTATTATACCAGCTAAAGAAACCTGTTAATTCATGCTTTTGCAGTGGGAAAATATAATATTCTGTTGCTAATCATGAGGTTATAGTCGTAAGAACGACTGTTGCTAGGCGACTGGAAGATGGCAAGCATAAACTTGTTTATGATCAAGGCTAAATTTAGCTAGCTAGACAAGCAGGTGAGAAGAAAACAAGAACATTTATTTTGTTACTGTCATTATGTACAGTGTTTATGTATCTAAACATGAGGTTTGATTACAAGCATGAGTTAAAGTACTTTGGCTTTTAGCAGATTATTTATCTTTTACATTAGTTAAAAAATCTGTGGAGATATAAGCAATATGGGAAATGACTGACATCTGGAGTGTGTAAATACAATACCGCATTGTACTAATTAATAAAATTAATTGATTAATAAAAATCAAAACTCTCAGGAATATATATAAAATATTTCCCTCAGATTGTTCCGGTAGATCAGCTAGAACAGTATCCGTGGAATTGGTCATCTTTTTAAAATGAGTGATTTTTGTATGAATTTTGGCAGCTATCCACCACAAAACACCTGTATTTGAATATTTAAGTCCTAGTGTCATAAATCTGAATATTATAGAGTTTACTGAGTTAATGTGTTCATCCTGTTCATCTTATCAAGCAATCAGAGTCAGTTACTTTGTAATTTACAATGAATAGAGTTTAGAATAAGTGGTATATAGCTTACATTGATATTGGTACGCCATTAGCTCTATAATATATGCATTATGTAGGGAATAAAATACAGTGGGGTGTGCTGTTATAAGAAAACAACCAGTGAATGGATAAAGTGGTGCAGCCTGACATGAAGCAGAGTTACTTTACTACTCAGAAAATCTTTTTCTTTTTTTAAGAAACATGAGCATAATAATGATGGCAGTCCTTAGGCCTCACAGCTAAAATGCTTCACTGAGTTTATTGTATTTATGGTATATATGTCACTAAAGACAAGATTGCAGTTATATGGAGCTCTGGTTATGAGATCTCTGAGTATCTGGCCCATGGAGAGAGCCAGAGGGCAAGTGAGTTATGGAGGCTATGAGACAGACAGAGTGCCTGCAGGAGGAGTAAAGCGAGTGGATACTGATGGATGAAGCCTTGGGGGAGAGGGGCGGGGGGTGGGGGGGACGTGAAGAGATGCCTTCTGTTGCTTGCTGTTTTGTGCTAGGCGTCTACGGACAAAATCGCTTACAACTGTTTTTTTATTGATAGCCGAGGGAAATTTTGCAGCAGCCTGGCAGCCAATGGGCTTTTTGTTCATGCCAGGATCTATATGCCAATTAGCTTTGTTTCCTGTAATAGTCAGGCTAATCGACCTATTCCTCATGTGGAAGCTGTATGACAAAACCATGCATGCCCATAGTCCAGTATCACAAATGTTTAGCAGCCCAATTGGAGAAATTAGCACCGGGAGAAGTGGCAAGACAGTGTACACATCAACAAACAGGAACTGAAAATCAGCTGTGATTAACTGCGCATCAACACGATGAACAAAGAGAGAGCAGAACTCAGTCTATTCACTTTCATGTTCATGGCTCTAGGGGAGCAGTTCAGACTGAATGGGTATACGCATAGACTGGGCGGATGAAAGGCATAGGCAGGGCACATGATGCATGCCAATGCTGTATGAGGACAGGGCAGTGGAACCCTGTGGTCAGAATCCTTTATGGATCAGCAATAACCGGCAGCACTGGGCTTCTACTCTCTGCTGCTATAACATCTTCCAGACATACTTCACTCACACACACACACAAACACACACACACACACACACACACACACACACACACACACTCTCACACACACACACACACACACACACACACACACACACACACACACACACACACACACACACACACACACACACACACACACACACACACACAGTATTGCTCTCTATAGCAGGATTGAATGCTCTTCTGCAATCTCATTATTAGGATAAGTAATTTTCTGTGTGCCTGGAAGAGTAAATATCTTCATCTCATGTATAATATTTCCCTAACACATTTGAGAAGAATATTCCAGACATACTGATGTTAAGAAAGTAGTCACTGGAACGACCTGCCCTTGAGCTCTGCACAGGCAGAACTGTCACTCTGAATAATGTTAAAACTGGTGACATGTCTTTGTTCAAGTTTGGACAAATTCCTGCCTATAGAACTGAAAGAATGTGTGCAATTTTTATGTTTTTATACCATTCTGTGAAGGTACAGTATCATGTTTGAATAAATAAACAGTGAAGCATGGTATAATTAATCCATATTTTGTGTATAAAGTCACCTACTTGTCAGCATACTGACAAGCTAAGAGTAAGATGAACATGTAACAACTATTAATCATACGATGGTTTATACTCATGTGGAGCGGGGGGGGGGGGGGTCTTTTGTGTCATAAAAAGCATGGTCCATAAACTGGCATCCTGCAGGCACTGTTTTGCTGTTTGATTACATGGTCAAAAACCACAACTAAATGTATCCATAATGACAGTCAGAGAAAAGCTTCACATAATAACACTGTATGTATTCCAACTGGAATATTATTATTGTAATACAAAGGGGGATTGCACAGATTATTAAACTCACTAATAGGATTAGGTGGTGTGCATTTCATATCAAAGGCATTTTAGAGAAGGGTTTCTTTAGAAAAAAGAAACTGAAAGAGATAGGTGTGTCTCACTCATCACTTAATAAATGCTTTTCAGATATTTGCATTATTATCTGACACTATTACATCAGCTTTGTATTATAGTGCTTTTGCGACGGTGCATGTGGGCACTGGTGCTTGTTCTGCATGTTCTGCTTATTGATGCAGGCATTGTCCCCAGCTGGCTGGTTTTGTAAGACCTTAGTGAATACTGAGCACACACTTTGCATCTCTCTGCAGTCATCCTACTCTTACATCTGTGTTCACAGAACATGGCAGTAGTGTTACCTCTCTTTGTTCTATTTGACCACATATGCAGCCATCAGTGAGGAGCTGTAACTCAAGCATATTTCAGACATAGATCTTAAATCATGGCTATAACAATGGAAGCAGAACGGCTGAATGTCATCCTTTCGTCTCTCATTACCAACCAGCTTTTAAAAACAGCCAAGCTAACAAAACCTTCTCATAGGGTTCGTTTTCCCCAAAGATAATCTTTGTACAGTTATAATGACTTATGGCAACAGGACGTAAATGAATCTTGGCATAGCGCTTCTCATTCTCCACCATAGGAGGTTTCTCGTCATGAGGAGACATGAGTTTAATGGTGCCTTTCTAAAGGCATTATTAGGTGCAATTTGCTCTCAGCAGTGAGTGATATTGTGGTCACGACCCCTTTTCCAGTGAAAAGGATGCTCCTCTTTGCCTGCTGGTCTTTTTAAAGCTCTGTTCAACCCAAAGAGTCCAGGCTGCCCTGAAATGGGATACAAATGTTCGGTCAGCAGTGAAACAGCAGGGAAAAACAAGCATATTGTGGACAAACCATAGATAAATATAAGACTGATAAATGTACAATTTCAAACACTTGTGTCAGTGTAGATTATGCTTACCATATTGTGATGGCGTATGATTTTATCTATGATTTGCAACTAAGAGCTGTCATTTAAAAGAGTCATCCACATATGCATTAAATACTTCACTTCAAAGACTTCAATACTTATGCCCGATGTTATATTGAGATGCAAAATGACTATCTGATTCGAGCTGCTGTGATGCGTTATAGATTACTTTTTGTTATACCACAGTGCCACTGAATTCTCCATTCCGCTTGGCCAGAAATTATTGATTAAATTTCTACAACAGCAGCTCTGACAATAGCGCTGGCAAATCACAGGTTATGTTATACTGCTCTACTACATTACTGTTTCTGGTGGACGCTGTGCATAAATTAATAAAATCTTGATATAGTCAAGTTTTTTTTTTTATGAAATAACATTTATTAAGCATTTACTTTTTAACACTTCACAGTAACATGACAAACTGCTTTTTCTATTTTTTTTCTTTGTCTTATAACCTTCAATAGGGAGAAAAAAGAAGAGACTGGTGAGGAACTAGCTGTTTGTAGGTGTTGTAGGGTAAGTTATAACAAGAACTTGCTTGCTTCTCAGCTGATCCAAAATATTACGTTTAATTATAAATGCATAAATGTCCATTATAAATGGTGTTCTAGCCAATTCTAGTCAAAGCCACTACCCTGAAAACCCCAAACAAATGAACTAATATTCTTGTACCTTCCATTACCATTAATGTGTTCAAAATACATAGGTGTATAAAACAGCATTGTGTATTTGTGAAATTCATGTTGCTTTGGGAGACACTGAACCAGCACCTATAAGCTGATCATTTGCAAAATAATTACAGTAGCGATTACTTATATCAGCAAAGCATGATTGATTGAAATTGAGCGTTGGAGTTTGAGGACAAGTCATCGGTGACTGTGTTTATACAGATTCAATCTTTTCTCAAAAAGAACAGAGTATCAAAAGAGTCAAGGCACACATTTTAGCAACGCGCCAATGTTGGCAGTACACTGACCTTTGTTCTCTCAGAAGGAGGAATTTCTGGAAAAGAACTGGAAAGCTATTAAACTATATTTACACAGATCACTTTGATTTATTCACTTTTCTTCTCATCTATAAGGAACATCCTGAAAAGCATTTGGAATCAAGCTGGAAACTTACATTTGTGTGCCACATTTGTGATTTCTGTCCATGTCCGTCCCCTTACTTCCTCCTTAGGATGCCACCTAAATCATTCAGTGTCAAGTAATTTCATGAATAATGAAGGCAACACAGGTTATGAAGTGAATATTTCATGGTATGTGAAAGTGAGAAGAGATTAGTTGAGGGGAGTTGTGTCCATGGCGTGTGTGATGTATGGCAGGACAGCAGGAGTAAAGGGGCATCCATGTGCCAGGATATTGGTTTAGTCTCTATTACTTCATAAGCAAAAGTGTTTTAAAGCAAGTTTGGATATTTGTTGAACCTCTGTCTTTCTTCAGTAGAAATATATCTGGCAGCATAAACATTTCCTCATTAAGTCTGGACCCTTAATATAAAAGTAGTGATATGATTGCCTTGATTAAAGGAAAATTGTGTTGCGATCCTAAGTTGATTTTTGTGTTTTAGATTTGAATAATGATCATTACCGCAGTGAGCTTGAAAGTGGCAGAGAGGAGCATGTTTTGCATACTGATGACAGCCGTGCTGTCTCAGCTCTGTTGGGAAAGAGCATAGTGCTTTCTCTGTGACCAGGATCCATCCCCCTTACACATATTAGGCAGCATAATTCTGTTTCATGGAGACATTGATTTGCTAGATGATATAATGCATGCAGATGGAGCTAGGGTGCACTTAGAGTGTATTGGAGAAAGGTGGAAGAGGAAGAGGAGAGCAAACTGCAGCTGCTATCTGGAGACAACATGGGGGGTTGGGAATGGTGTGGTCAGCTTTTTTCACACACACACACACACACACGCACACGCACACACACACACGCGCGCGCGAACACACATATGCACAAACAACCCCACTGGACCTCTGATGGATTGCAGGATGACGTGTGTCAGATTGATGGCCTAGAGCCAGATGGAAGTCATTTATGGAGGGAGCACTGATAGGAGGGCTGGCTCTGGAGAGCCTCATGTCCTTGAGGAGTATTTGTTGTGCATTCTAACACACTGAATCACAGTCAGTTTTGCTTACCATGCAGTTAGAGTAGAATCAACTAACAGTAATAATTATAATCTTTTAGGAATTCTGATTCAAGGGACAACAAACTAGACAAAGAACAATCTGATCATCTCCATCATCCACCTACAACCAATCCCTAACCTGTTAGTGATACATCAGTGGACACCTATAATGACTTCCGGCTAAGGTGAAGTTTGATGTCAACTACAATTGCATTAACAGTTATGGCATTATCCAGACATTCTACAAAAGTCCTTTATAGTCTTCATTACAAAAGAAAGGTGTGTGTGTGTGTGGGGGGGGTAGTTGTTTAGTTGTAGCAACAAAAAATACAAAATGTTCATTATTACTATTATTATTATTATTATTATTATTATTATTATTATTATTATTATACTAATGTCATAATGAATAATAATGAAATAATTTGGACCGATGTTTGAAAAAAGTGTTAATAATGACATACAGGACATTAGTTAGTTATTGCCTATTTCCGGTGGCCGTGAAGTGCAAAACATTCATTCATTCATCTTCTATACCGCTTAATCCTGTGTTCAGGGTCGCGGGGGACCTGGAGCTTATCCCAGGAGACTTCGGGCACTAGGCGGGGTACACCCTGGACAGGGTGCCAATCCATCCAGGGCACACACACATACACACACTCACACACCCAATCACACACTACGGGCAATTTGGGAACGCCAATTAGCCTAACCTGCATATCTTTGGACTGTGGGAGGAAACCGGAGTAAGTGCAAAACAAATGAACAAAACTGAAAACTAAATAAATTAAAAAACGAAATCAAAACAAATCAAAACCAAAACAACAAAACCCAAAACAAAATAACAAAGCGGTGGCCGTGGTTTTGCACTTAAGGGCCACCGTACTTATGCCATGTTAAAGGAGTAACAGTTAGGATTGTTCTTTTACATTTTTATTTTAGTGTTACAATACTTATGATATACTTATAATATATATGTACAGTATGTACAGTACTGTATATATGCTTTGATAATATGATCAATCAATACTAATTAGATAATATGAATTGATATCATGCAAATAATAAAGTTCCAATAAGTCTTGATATTTTTTCTGAGAACCATTCTGTGGTGTTTGCTATAGGTTTGCACATTTGCTGTGATGAGCCCTTGAGTTTTACTCTCTGCCCTGGGCAGCTAGCCTGGAGGAGCTTTGGGGACAACAGTGGCAGACAGAATCAGAGAAACAGCAGAGCTGCAATGGCCAGTGGTAAATAACCATCTCATTTCCCCTTCTGCTGTCTTGCCTTTAAGCACATTGATTCAGTCCTCTCCTAATGCTACAGCAGGGCTTTGGTTTAAGCCTCATCATTAGTCTTGGATTCATTCAGGTCTCTAACTGTATATAGTATACTGTATATATACTATAGTATATAGTATATATAGTGCTGTAATAAACATTTACAAAACCTAAGTATTAAAACTTGACTTGATATATGACCCTGATATAATTGTTTTCCAAAACCCCAAGAGATGCCAGCCAGAGGTCATGAAAGGGACATTTGCAAAGTCGTAAACAGTGATCTATACGGAAATTAATCAGAAGGATGCAGCAGTGTTTTAGAGGAAATGACTTTCAGACTGGTTTTGTCGTTGTCTTCAGTCAAGTAAGGTTATGTAAAGATCTGTTCAGTATTAACTTAAATATTCAAATGTATCCCCTGTGCCTTCTCTCTGCAGCAGCAGATGGCATTGGGGGCTTGGGTACAGAGCAAACCCACCTCAGTGTGCCAGTGGCAGACCACAGTGCCTGGGCCACAGCCATGAATAACTTAGGCATCGTGCCTATGGGCCTAACCGGGCAGCAGCTGGTGTCAGGTAAAGTATCTATCTTAGTTCTATGATTTAACACTTATATAGATGTTTTTCTTCACTCTTTCCTATTCCTTTTTCATGCTGGAACAATGGCTTGAGTCAAAAGCAAATTGCTCATATTTCTCCCTGCAAACCACACTAGCACCAGCTGCCCAAGCCAAGTATGTGACCTTTAGCAGCAATGCTAGACATTGGATTTTATGTAAAACTGTGTTCCAGTCTGTTGAGCTTTATTTTTTTCATTGAGGACCCATTTGTTGCAGCCATGGAAAGGCTGGTACCCTCGAGTGCTCTGGAGGCATACACTGCCTCTTTGTCTGAGGTCTGTATAAGCTGTTCCAGGTTCCAGCTTATACTTAGAATCATTTGGAATGGTGTTAGTACACGTTCTTTGGTAACTACTGTGATTATGAAGTAAGGAATTGCAAACTGCCAATGCAGTCACTTACAGGCTTTGGTAATCATAAAATGATTCTTGAGCTTCATACAGTAATTATTGACACTCTTACACAGAAAAAAAGAAAAATTATGTTGTGGTTAATTGGCCTAAAGGAAGACGAAATTCAAGCTATTTAACCGAACCACAGACATTTTTATCAATGGGACATTTTTATCCTAAAGGTGTCAATATACAGTATGCATGAGGAATGTAGCATTGCAATATATGCAATATATATAGAAATGTCTCTGCAATATATAGCAAAAGGAGTGAGTGGATAATGGAAAGATTCTATAATTAGCTTTTCATACAGTTTAGGGCTGTGACTGCATTTACAATAATATCGTACAAAATAGAGTCTGTGCTGAGTTAGCCACATATTGGAACTAATATAATCACAAGAAGCCATGGTAGATTGAGGCAAATTAGGCAAGATTTAAAAGCATGAGCAGATTCCACGGATCATGCATATTTATGGAAATAGTATAATTTTGAATGGCTTACATTTGAACTATACTGTATTTGAGAGTTTCGTTTTTGGGTTTTATTTGGGTAATTAATCATGCAGGACTGGATATTAAAAATCACTATATTTGTTTCTGCCATAAAAGTGGTCAGTTATTAAAATCAAACATGAGCAAAGTGTTACTACAAGTATCAGTTTACATGAGACCTCTTTAGCACCTAATGGCTATAGGTAATGTGTCACACAAGAACTATTCAGGACACACCTTGGGGACTCAAATGTAACACTGCTTGTTCTGTAGCCAGCAGGATCATTGTAGTTCATAGATGTACTGTTCCCTTTCAAAGGCTACACTCGATGCTGCGTGAAAGCGCTATGGGAACATCTTTTCGTGTTGCCGGTTGTGAAGCATGTGTGTATCAAACACGGCAAATTTTGGCTTATATAACCTTGGTCAGGTTATCAGACGTCATCTGATGAGACGAACCTTGATCTTTTTGTCTTCAGACCGCATTGTGCGCGTGTGTATACAAACAAGTGAAAAAAAATTAAAAGCAAAGAAAAAGTGTTTAACTCACTGATAGAATGGCAGAGTTTAAAGCGAGATGCCCCTCCTTCTCTCGCCCTCTCTTCCGATCGGGAAGTCTCTCCTTCCACTTCACAAGCGCGCTCCGGTGCTTCTCGTGAGTGTGTAGAAGAGACTCGTTCTCTTGCTTCTATGGAAATGGAAGTAGCTACCTCAGAACGCTCCTCTAAGGAAGATAGAGAGTATGAGGAGCTGCTTGAAGTTATTACACATGCAGTCTAGCCGCTGCACATTGATTGGCCACAGGAGCAAGCCTTCCCAAAACATTCTAAATTAGATGACAGATTCCTGTCGGGTGGCCAGGAGATGGAGCCACCTCGCCGCTCTCTCCCCTTTTTTGATGACCTCCACAACAAATTAAATCGTTCTTGGAGCAAGCCTTATTCAGCCCGTATTTTTGTACCATCGACTTCGTTTTATGCGAATATCGTTGATGCAAAAGCACAAGTTTATCTGATGATGCCCCAGATAGAAGAGACGCTCGCGGGCTATCTCTCTCCTGGGACATCATCCTCATTAAAGAAGCCAACATTTCCCTCCAAGCCAACTTCTTCTACCCTGGTAGGAAAGGCTTTCCAAGCAGCAGGTCAAGCCGGTGCTTCATTGCACACCATGGCGGTTTTGCAGGCGTACAAGGCTGATCTGCTAAAGGATATGAGCACGAGCGGCACCGTGAATGATATAGCATTCACAGAATTACGCCGGGCTACTGACTTGTCCCTTCGCGCGACCAAGCAGACGGCCCGTGCTATCGGCCGTTCTATGGCTTCTCTGGTGTCCGCAGAAAGGCACCTGTGGTTAAACTTGACTGGCATCAAGGATAAGGATTGAACATTCCTCCTTGATGCCCCTGTCTCACCTTCCGGCCTGTTAGGTTTCGGGAAGCTAGGCTATATGAACAGGCCTTCGGGAAATTTCTCCCACGCCGTGCTCAAGAGTCTGGACTGTCGGCCACCCAGTCTCGACCAGATCTGATTCTCGCCAGACGTGAGGCGCAGAAGGAAAGCGTCAGCAGCCGGGGCACCCCCTCGTAAGGACTGGGGTACTCCTCAAAGAGATCAGACCGCCGCACTTTTTCGAAGAAGAAGTCCTGAAGCTTATGCGCCCAGGACCGTGGGGGTGGCGCGTATCATTCTTTCCAATAAGTAGGTGCCCTCCCTGAAGTTCCTGAGGTTTGGGGGCAAAGCTTACCAGTATCGGGTCCTTCCATTTGGTCTTGCTCTATCACTCCGCACATACACAAAGTGTAGATGCAGTCCTGTCTTCCTTGCGACTCCAGGGCATCTGTATTTTAAATTACATAGACGACTGGCTGATCCTGGCCCAGTCTCAGGAGCAGGCGCTTCGACTTCGGGATGTCGTCCAAGCTCATCTCCATTCTTTAGGATTGAGACTCAACGCTACGAAAAGCGTTCTCTTTCCGGGTCAGAGGACAACATACTTGGGTGTCACATGGGACTTGATCATTTTGCGGGCACAGCTGTCCCCCGCTCGTATCGAATTGATTCTCAACGCCCTGAAGGAGATCAAGCTAGACCAGAGAGTGATTGTACATCACTTTCAAAAATGTGTAGGCCTCATGGGAGCTGCATCCACGGTGATACCTTTGGGCCTTCTGCATATGAGAGCTTTTCAGTTATGGCTAATAGCCCAGGGGAGCTGGAGAGGCCATCTTCTCACATGGCACATCAATTGCCTCAAAATGATGGCTCTATTTTTGTCCATACAGCACTTCCTTCAGCAGTTGAGGGGCTACCATGTTCTAGTGCGAGGTGGACAACACATCGGTAGTCTCCTACATAAATCGCCAAGGCGGACTGAGCTCGCGCCGCTTAAACAAGCTAGCGCACCAGGTTCTGCTTTGGGCACCGGACAAGTTCCTGTCCCTCAGGGTGATTTACATTCCGGGGCACATGAATGTGGGAGCAGACTTACTGTCCAGACAAGCTGTGACACACGGGGAATAGGGTTGGGTACCGAAAACTGGTGCTAATATGGCACTGGTACCTATATAACCGGTATGTACCGGACCAAAAGAGAACGCGAATTATCGGTGCCTCATTTCGGTGCCACTTAAATGCCTTAACTGTCGATTAAAATAGTATTTGTTCTCTAGATTCATATATTTTTGTAGATTAATAGTTTATTAGATTAAATAAAAAATTTAAAACACAAATCATCAGGAAATGAGAAACCATCCGACATGCGCGTGAATGCAGCAACTAACGTTACACTTGCTCTGACGGCAGCAGGTGGTCGACCGCTATCTTAGTTTGCTAAATTAAACAACTTTCGTTAAAATGCCTAAAACTAAACGTTCGAAAGTGTGGCTATATTTCACAAGAAAGGATTCTGACACCGCGACGTGCAGCAAATGTTTTACAGCAGAAAAACGTCAAATCTAATGAAACATTCGAGGGCACACGGAATAAAGTAAAAAGCAGAATAAATACACGGAATAAAGTTAAAAGCAAAGGGAGGCACCGTGTTTGACAGCTTGCGGACAACAGCTGGCACTGTCGATGTGGACGACCCCAGCCCCAGTCATACCAACCGTAGCAAAAAGGAGTCCACTGATTATGATGCCGACAGCAGCCTTTGCGCAGGTTAGTAGTAGGATAATGTAATGTGAATTGCAAAATGCAAATCTTGCATTCATGCTAACACATAGTCAAACGATGTGTAAAATACTAATGTAACATGGATTCTGTTTATAATTATGGCTTGCTAGCTAGTACTAGTGGTACTACAACAGTGACCCCATTTACCATTGCAAAGAAGGCTATGCATGGCCTGTGCAGGCCATGCAATAAGTCAGGAAAGGTGTCGAATTTTGCCAGAAAAGGCAAATATGGTGAAATTTCTGCAAAAGAATTGCTAAAATTTGAAGCTTATATATTCATATATACTTTTAACTTTTAATATATTGTTACATTTTAAGCATTACATTTTTTGTTCAATAAAAATGTATTTTTGAATCATCCACCATAATTTTGTGGCTTTTGTAAGGTATCGGTTCAGGCACCGTTTTGGCACCGGTACCATTTTAAAAGTATCGATTTGGCACCGGTATAAAAAAAAAACCAAACGATACCCAACCCTGATAGCGCCCTGTTGGCCGACCAGAGTGTGGTTCTCGGATCTAATATCTCTAGGGTTGTGTACCGAAAGCCGGTGCCAATACGGCACCGGTACCTATATAACCGGTATGTACCGGACCGAAACAGAATGCGAATTTCGGTGCCTCATTTCGGTGCCACTTAAACGCCTGAACTGTCGATTGAAATATTTGTTCTCTATATTCATATATTTTTGTAGATTAATAGTTTATTAGATTAAATTAAAGAAATTAAAAGCACAAATCATCCGGAAATGAGAGACCATCCGAGATGCGCGTGAATACAGTAACTAACGTTACACTCGCTCTGACGGCAGCAGGCGGTCTACCGATAGCTTAGCATGCTAAAGTAAACAACTCTCGTTAAAATGCCTAAAACTAAACGGTCGAAAGTGTGGCTGTATTTCATAAGAAAGGATTCCGACACTGCGACGTGCAGCAAATGTTTCACAGTAGTTGCGTGTAAAGGCGGAAACATGTCAAATCTAATGAAACATTCGAAGGCAGACGGAATAAAGTTTAAAGCAGAGGGAGGCACCGTGTTTTCTTGCGGACACAGCTGACACTATCAGTGTGGACGACCCTCAGTCCCAGTCACACCAACTGTAGCAAAAAGGAGTCACCGATTATGATGACAGCAGCCTTTCCGCAGGTTAGTAGTAGGATAATGTAATGTTAATAGCAAAATGCAAATCTTGCATTCATGCTAACAAATAGTCAAACGATTTGTAAAAAACTAATGTAACATGGATTCTGTTTATAATTATGGCTTTCCAGCTAGTACTAGTAGTACTACAACAGTGACCCCATTTACCACTGCAAAGAAGGCTACTGTATGTCCTGTGCAGGGCAATAAGTCAGGAAAGGTGTCGTATTTTGCCAGAAAAGGCAAATATGGTGATATTTCTGCAAAAGAATTGCTAAAATTTGAAGCTTACATATTCATATATACTTTAAACTTTTAATATATTGTTAAATTTTAAGCATAACATTTTTTGTTCAATAAAAATTAATTCTTGAGTCATCCACTATAATTTTGTGGCTTAAAAGTATCGGTTCAGGCACCGTTTTGGCACCGGTACCGTTTTCAAAGTATCGATTTGGCACCGGTATCAAAAAAAAACCAAACGATACCCAACCCTAAATATGTCTCCTCGACGGCTCACCATGGGTGATTCCAGTGAGGAGTGATCTTCTGTTTCAGGCGCAGGGGACAATATTTAATCCCCGGCCTGAGCTTTGGAACCTTCACGTTTGGCCCCTGAACGGGTCAAGCTGGTGTTCCAGCCAGCGTAATTGACACTATTCTAAGTGCTAGGGCTCCCTCCACTAGGAGAGCTTATGCCCTCAAATGGAATGTATTGGAAAGTTGGTGCAAAACGAAGCAGGTAGCTGCTATTTCAGCCTGCCACGTTCTGATTGATGGGGTTACTGTGGGAAAGCACCCTTTAGTTGCCCGTTTCATTCGTGGAGCTAAACGGTTGAGGCCACCCACTAGAGCCACTGTCCCTTCGTGGGATTTATCTATAGTACTCTAATTGACACCCCTTTTGAACCACTAGAGTCAGTGCCTGTCAGGTTTCTGACCCTTAAGATGGTTTTTCTGATGGCCATTACCTCTCTGAAGAGGGTTGGAGATCTGCACGCCATGTCAGCCTCCCCATCTTGCCTAGATTTTGCCCCTGGGCTAGTCAAGACCATTTTGCATCCTCACCAGAATTATCTTCCGAAAGTTCCATTCTCAACCATGCACCCTGTTGTTCTTGAAGTCTTCTGTCCTCCGCCTTTTACAGCTCCAGAGCAGGAGAGACTTCACTTACTGTGTCCAATACGTGCTCTTCAGATTTACGTCCACCGCACCAGCCAGTGGCGTAAGTCAGAGCAGCTTTTTATATGCTATGGAGGCCACAACTGGGGGTGGCCGCCACTATACAGACCCTGTCACACTGGGTGCACACTGGATGCTATTGCCCTCTCCTATGAGGCACGTGGGCTCACTTCGCCTCTAGGAATTAGGGCTCATTCAACCAGGGGGATCGCCTCATCTATTGCGCTGGCAAGAGGTATTCCCCTGCAGCAAGTGTGTGACGCGGCAGGTTGGTCTTCTGCGCACACATTTGTTAGATTTTATAGTCTGGATGTTCATGCTATTCCGGGCTCACGGGTCCTCGAGTCAGCCTCCCAGAGATAGTTCTGAGACCTCCTCGGCCTTGTGCGCACACGCTACACAACCTTGGGGTCCAGACACTTGCAGTGCGGCGGTGTTGATATTCTCATTCCCATAGCATTTTCACGCAGCATCGAGTGTAGCTTTTGAAAGGGAACGTCTCTGGTTACTTTGCTGTAACCCTGTTCCCTGAAAAGGTGGGAACGAGATGCTGCGCTCCAATGCCGCACTGCTTCAGACAAAATTGATCTGAGGAATGTTTCCGGTTTACTCCTATTTATAACCTGCAGGTGCATCTCATCAGATGATGTCACCTGACCAAGGTTATATAAGCCAAAATTTGGCGTGTTTGATACACACATGCTTCACAGCCGGCCACACGAAAAGATGTTCCCATAGCGTTTTCACACAGCATCTCGTTCCCGCCTTTCAGGGAACAGGGTTACAGCAAAGTAACCCGAGACGATTTCAAATGAAATTTGTAACATACTTGAGCTCTTTTTAAAATATGTTGAATTATTGTGTTATTATTTTTGTAAATACTCGTTGTCTTATGTTGTCACAAAGTCTGCTGCTTTACAATTCGCCCTGGCAAGCTGTCAATCAACCATAATCATTGCTTGGAGTTCAGAGATATCTTTACGTTTCATACATTGGAGGACCTGAAACCAGTTTGTTTGTATGTCTGTCACAGCATCACACAAAACTGACTGAAAGGTTGTGTCTGTACATTGGTCAGAACACACTCTTTTAATTATATCTTTATGTTTACATTGAAAGATCCAAAATCAGTTTCAGAAAATTGTACTGTATGTCTGTCGAGCCGATTTTGTTTAAACACCACTCAAAACTGGCTTGACAGAATTTAATGAAACTTTGCCAATTCTTTGGTATTTTCCTAAAGTTAAATCTGCAAAATGTTCAAAATGTTGAGTAGGAAGGACATTATGAGCAGGTTTGTGTCAGATTACCACACAACAGCCATTGCTTTTTTGGACAAATACACTGGTTTTATGGGATATACTGTACACAGATTATGTGGAACACACAGAAACGATCTTACTCCAAAATAAGGTGTGTAACTTTTGAAAAATGAATCTTCATGTATGAAGATGTATGTATGGACAGATCACTGCACTGTATGTTGATACTTTCGTAGGGAAATTTAAAACCAGTTTGTCTCATATGTTCCCGAAACCGTGGTGCTAATTAATGCAATGATGTGGAACACCACTATGAGATAAAACTCAGGTCATTAGAGCAAAAAATAGAAGCCTTTAACAAAGGCTCACAATCAGAAGCCTTTGTGAAAATTTATATTTGTATCATTCACGAAACTTTTGACCACAGCTGTAGTTCGTCACACTAAGTCACATGAAGAATCTCTCAAACAAATATGCTTATCCATATCTTCAAGGAAGACTTTATGGGCGATTACTAGGACCACAAAATATTCACAGCTGCATATACAGTACATACTATATGGTTATTTTAGTTTGAGGTAGGGGAAGTTTTCTCTGGATTATTATTGATTGTTTGTATGTAATATAGTGCGGGATGAATGCAGTACTACTTAGCTAAAGAAGATTAAGGAGATTTCCTCATGGAAACAATATTCTTGTGACACACACAAATGGCCAATAAAGATATTTTTTACAAATATATCTTCTCATTGATGTCATTCCACCTTTTAGCTAATCACATACAGTGGTTTTCTGTGAAGAAGCTTCAGCTCTGGATCTAATTTCTCTAAAATTATATTAAAAAAAGAGATGATGATAATAATAATAATGGCAAATAAGCCATTCCTTTAGTGTCTGGCATCAAATTAGAAATGCTTTAGGCCAAATTGGAGAATCCATATTTTCAAGCGTCTATTAAAGTACAGATATTAAAATTTGAGATTTATAGTCTATTACGTATCCCAGGGGATCTAAATGAATAGAATTTTGTTGTGTTTTGAGTCTTAACCTAAGCCCTATGTCCTCTCTTTCATTAAGGCAACATTGGTCTCCTCTAGTATGAGATTTAGCATATTGTTAGATTATTTTGCCCATTCTCTTTTACAGTAGGTGTCTCAAATTAATACATTCCTAACCCTTTATGTTGGTGTATTTTCCCCCCAGATTCCATCTGTATCCAAGGTTTTGACCCCAACTTGGGCATTATTGCACCCATTAACCCCATGTTGGCAGGTATCAGTCTGGTGCCTCCTCCACCTGTGCAGCCTGAGCTACCTGTCATCAAAGAGATTATCCACTGCAAGAGCTGTACACTTTTCCCCCAGAACCCCAGTAAGAGTTCTATGTGTACTGTATACTGCAAATAAGCTAATCTCATATTTCCCAGCAAAAAGTTGTGATGATCAGACAGAAGTGGGGTAAATTATATAATCATTAGTTAATTGTGTATCCTGTAGATCTTCCACCTCCATCTACCAGAGAGCGACCTCCAGGCTGTAAAACAGTGTTTGTTGGTGGACTCCCGGAGAATGCAAGTGAAGAAATTATCCGAGAGGTGTTTGACCAGTGTGGTGAAATTGTTGCTATCCGCAAGAGCAAGAAAAATTTCTGCCACATCCGCTTTAGTGAAGAGTTCATGGTGGACAAGGCCATTTATCTTTCTGGTGCGGGTTTGTTTTTCATTGGCACAAGATTGACTTACACTATATTTTCATATACAAATTAAAATGAAAAAGATGCTACTCATGCATTATCATGGCACAGATTTTGTCCTCTTCTGCTTTTGGAGGGAAGAGCCCCAGCTTTTCTGACTGATTAACTTTAACAATAAGATATTTAAGTCCTTCTCTATGAGGAATAAGATCTTCCTAGATGGACTATTGTGACTTTACCTGATGCCAACCCAAATAAAAACTTCTGGTAGTTTTTGGGGTGATGGGATAGACAGCACTTTAAATGACCACAAGCAAAACATCAACTTAAACTTGTACAGGCTATACTGTACGCACGTTCACTGATGCTGTTCTGGCAGTCCTTTTAATGATAGATTAGATTCATTCATTCATTCATCTTCTATACCGCTTTATCCTGTATTTAGGGTCACGGGGACCTGGAGCCTATCCCAGGAGACTCAGGGCACGAGGCAGGGTAAACCCTGGACAGCGTGCCATAGATTAGATTAATGATACAATTTCATTCGATACATTTAATACCTTTAATACATTTAATAATCAATGTTGATTTATAATGGCTGTATTTTCTGTTTTAGGCTACAGGATGCGCATTGGTTCCAGCACAGATAAAAAGGATTCAGGTCGTATACATGTGGACTTTGCTCAGGCGAGAGATGACTTGTATGAGTGGGAGTGCAAACAGAGGTTACTGGCACGAGAAGAACGCCATCGGCGCAAAATCCAGGAAGACCGCTTGCGACCTCCTTCTCCCCCTCCTATTATGCACTACTCAGAACACGAGGCAGCGCTACTTGCAGAAAAATTGAAAGGTGTGTCTTTCTAATGAAAATGTTGTATGTAATCCATGGTTGCCTTATTATCAGAAAATATACCATAATTAAAGAGAAAAGCAGATAAGGGTAAAAATATCTTTTTGCAAACCTCAGTATTTTTATACTTCACCGTGTACTTCACCCTGGCATAGTCGCTTCCACTTTTTACAGCCGCATCCCCATAAAAAGACCAGCTTTTGTTTGCTGTGTCGGGCTGGTGTTCGTCTGTGCTGAACTCTGCTACAGTGGTCCTTGGTAAATATGCACTAGAAGACCGGTGCATCAAATCTAAGCACTGCAGTGAAGAGCTCGAGTTCTGTATAAATGGAATTAAGACGTAAATCTAGTAACTGATGTTTGGGTGAAAGCCTACTGTATGTCTACAGCTTCACCTTTTTCTCACTTAACCTTCTCCATCACTTTCTCCAATTTCCCGCCTGTCTTCTCGTTGTTATTCAGTATCTTCTACCCATGAACATTTTGTCAGGGTATTGGCTGTCTAGCCCAAAGCAGATGCCACCCAGCTAATTCTTAAAGTTCTTTTTTGTTACAGCTCCACCATTAATCTTCATGTATGTCATTTATTTGATGGTGTGGGCTGAGGTCACAAACAGTGATTTAACAGGACCCACTAGACAGAAGGTTTAAAGTGTTGTTTGTTCATTTACTATGTGCCAGGTGGGTTAATAAATAAAGATCAAAATCTTGAAGTTTTGTCTGACACAGTAGGCATTCATATAATTCCACATTATATATGTATACTACGGTAAACATGTAGTGGATGCAACCGAAATCATGGGATAAATCATGGCATGTTGATTTGTACCCCTCAGAAATATATTTCAGCTAGCTTTTTTACACAAATGTTTTTTTTTCTCACAAAGAAAGAAAAACATTTGTGTAAAATGCTTTGATGTCTGCAAATAATACAGACAGCCAAGATAAATCTATAATACCACCATTTCTAAACGTTGTTTTCCATTATGCAATTTACACCACTGAGCTAGTGATTATGGTTTCTCAAAAAGATATTTTTTATTTTTTATTAATTTCACCTCAAAAAAAGGTTTCTCACAGTGGTAACTCGCCTGCATACCCCCCACCTTATCAGCAATCTTGGCACACAATTATGCATTTCCTATTCTCTCAGTGTGGTGCTTCCCTGCACCATGTGCACTTGTATGTTAAATGAGCCCCAAAATACACACAATGTATGCCAGTTATAGCTAGTTTTTATTCTAAATTTGGGGTGGCCTTTGTTGTTCTGTAATACACTAATATGTATTAGCTATAATGTGTTAGCTGTAAAACATCAGGGTGCATTCCCACAGTAGACCATTTACGATATATGTATTTCAGTTGAGTAAACCCACATCTTTGTAAACGGGCAGCACTGAAAGCCAGCGTGGCAATGTAAATCCAGTGTTTCCAGTGGATTTAGCTTTTATTCAGCTCTGATTTTGGGTCTTGGCTCTGATAAGGCTTACTTAACCTGATCTTTCAGTGCCTTCTCTGGTGCAAGTAAAGGCTTGCACTGTTTTTGTTGTTGTTGTTTGTATTTATAAAAGGAGCTTCTGGTTAATCTTTTCTTATGGTAGGATAATGGAATACATACCTTTAAATGCACTTTCATGTAATTCGTATTCAAAATACCAAGGAAAACTGATATCACTATCAGAATAACTGGTAACATGTTAAATGCTATAAAGCTAAAGCAGGGGTAGAAGGGTATGCTTGAGGATTTAGAATGGAGAGTGTTGAGATTTGCACATTTACAAATCCTTTGTTGGCCATCATGATTGGTAGGGAGTGGATGTGTGGTCTCATTTGACTGAGGGAACTATTTTTACTCCTGTCAAATGGCATGCTTGCTCTGGGGCCAGGAGAATTCTATTTTCTTAATTAGCTGAAATGATGAATGAGAGCGCAGGCTACAAGGCGTATCCACCCTGACTCACTCAGCAACTGAACTCTACAGTCTTACCAAACACAGATTATGCATCAACTCCTGGAATATGAATGCAGTAGGCCTTGTGACTGTATAATTAACATTGTTAGATTAGACTGAGATTATCACACATTGTTTTTCACATGGAAATGCATCTCTCCCTTGAGAAATCACTTTCTAGTCAAAAACACATGCTGGAAAGTGTATCATTTATTATCTAACCCGACTGGAAAAAGCTCATCCTGGCCATTTCTGTATTATTTTTCATCTGTTTATAAAGGTCTGATTACAGAACACTGAGAGAGGCTAGACTCCAAACCAACTACTTCAGTCAGTTGACATCAGGCATTATACTTTGGATTTGGATTATGCTTCTTAATAATATTTCAGATCTGTTCTGTTAATGACAGAATTGCCTGTATTGTATTTTTTTTTCACACCAAATTGGGCTAGTTAAAAATACACCTAATAGTAAATAATAAATAATCAGTGTTCATCCAGAAAATTTGTCCATGATATATAGAGCGTTTTCAGTTATAATAGATACTGTATTGTTAAGCCTGGGAGAGGGAAAAGGGGATTTGCGAGGGAGTGGGAAAAGGTTGGGAGAGGGAGCGGGAGAGATTTATAGGGAGATTTTGAGAGGGAAATGTGGGTCTGTGTGCACACCACAGTGACCTTGTTCCACACAAAGGCTGAGAAAAAGAAGAAAAATGTGTCTCCATTTTCCAGTGCCTGAATTTTTTTGAGCGATTCTGCTTAATGACACAGTATTAGCTCTTTTGTGTGCACTTTGCATGCTGTTATCGGAAACACACCTGCTGTATAAAATATAGTTAAACAAAAGTACATAGAAAATTGCTCAAAAGCTCTTAGATTGTACACTGGGTGACTGTTTACTGTAGATTCACAAATGACTATTACAAAGTTGCTGTAAAAATTCAATACATAGTAGCGTACTGCATAAATGAAATGTGAAAGTCTTTTTTAGTCTTTTTCAGTGAGACACTGAAGTATGAAATGATGCATGTGCCAGATTAAAGCTTTCATTAAAACATTAAGATAGGTCAAATAATTTATACACAATCATATATTTCATGTATATCATAAAAAACTATTTGTACTAAGATGCAATGTCAGAATTTAAATTAAAGATGATATCTCTCACTTTTCCCTCAGATGATGGCAAATTCAGTGATGTGATAGCAGTACTGTTCACATGGATAGAAAGGGGTGAGGTGAACCGGCGCACTGCCAATCACTTCTACTCTATGATCCAGTCAGCCAACAGCCACGTGCGGCGCCTGATGAACGAGAAGGCCCAGCATGAAGAGGAGATGGAACAAGCCAAAGAACATTTCAAGAACTCACTGCTTACCATTCTCACCCAATGTAAGACTCACAGGTCTTCTACACACTGCTTACGTAGAGATGGTCATGTAGTGTTTCCATGACAACAGTACATCCTTTGTTCTGTCCAAGCTTATGTGTGATTCTTAAGCTGGCTCAGTCTTTGATCAGATCAGTGGGCTTTCTGACTCAGTTTTCCAGATGAACCTTTGTAAATGGCTTCATCTAGCATCATTGACAAAAATGTAATAACATAAAATTTTCTTCTTATAAGCCTTATTTACTATGTCAGCATGCCAGGTATAGGGAGGAAAACATACAGTATATGTATGCGAACATGCACACACAAAAAAGTATATTTATTTTATAATAAGATCAGACCAAGCCCCAAAGGGGATACTAACCATAGCCCACATAATGGCCCAGGGTAAGTACAGTCTCAGTGGGAGGAGCCTGTGATTTCAGGGATGGAGCTGTTCAACTTAACTTACAGGTAGGCCAAAATCAGATTCTAGCAATAACATCATCACTCTTATTGGGTGTGTAATGATGGACTGGAATATGTTTGGAATTTGACTTGTCTATAGGTACAGCTACATGCCAGTTTGAACACAGTTAAACAAGTTGATAAATATTGTATTTTAGTATAATGTCATAACACAGTAGTATGAAATGGCATTGAATATTGTAATGTTTGTTACACAGGCACATGCACAGAGAGACAACAAATCGATCTTATACCCATGCCCTTCTCACATTGTTGGTTGGTACATGTAATAATTTTTATTTAATTTTTTTGGCTCACATAGCAGAAATGCTGCCCTGGAGTATGATCATGAAACTTGTGACTCAGTTTGGATCAGCTCCATCCCTGTCATATAGGATGGCTCATCTTTCAAAGAGCTTTGTGGCACTTAACCAATGCCTACATCACAATGTACTTGTCTCCATTGTTCCCCTGCTCTTAAACACCTATTTCAATTTGAGTACATGAAACATCCAAGCAGAGGGACTCGAATTAGGAAGAATTAGGAACCACTGGCATACACTGTACCTCGGCATTTAAACTTAAACCTGTGCATGGGCCTGTTTAAACAAGCAACACTAATCATAAAAATATCTCAAATAAAGTATGTAAATTTAGTCAGATCAAAAGGCAACATTTTACAAAAGGTAAAATTTCATTCTTTGTTACATTCAAAGCTAATTTGAAACCCATATGGTGCATATTGAAATCATAATATATCATAATTTTAAATGAAGCTCCTTCATAACTTTGACCAAATTCATTACAACCAAAAAGACTAGACATGTGATTATATTCTTACCATTGTATCCTGTTGCCTTCCTCAGTCCTTAAGGATTTGAATCAGCAAGTCATAAGATGTAAGTACAATAGAGCAGACACTATCAGCAACCTCACTGGGAAGGTTTCTGGTGTGTAGCTCTAGCTGGCAGAGGCTCTACATAAATGGCTTGTCTTGTCTGACTTCCTTATCCACCAAAGTTGAGCAGATTACGGCCGTATTCAGCGCTGCCACCCGGCAAAAGGCATGGGACCATTTCTCAAAAGCACAACGCAAGAACATAGACATTTGGCGAAAGCAGTGCGAGGTTGGTATGTCTCCTATCTTCTTGTCATAGTGACTCCACATGCTACATTGGTGCTCCAGCTGCTAATGTGACTTGTGGGTCTTTATGGCTTATGTGGTCACACAAATAAACCTTCCTTCATTTCTGATTCTGGTCTCTCACTCTGCAGCACAGTCTGTGCATAATAGGAAGAAAGTCACGTAGCTCTTAAGTTGCCATGGCAACAGATACTTCTAGGGTTAAAATGATAGGCATTAATTATATTCTAGGATTAATTATTCATTACTGATTAAATCTGCATTAACTTTAGATTAAAGTATGAAAAGTATATTGGTGTTACACTCTAGGACTTTGATCACGCTTTGAACTTTGTAGCTAGAGTCATTATTTTGACAAACCCATAAATAACAAGTCCTTATTCTTTATTGATATACATTTTTTTGCTTATACACCGAGGTACTATATTAACAAATTACATATTTAAAATGAAATTTTTAAAAAAAGTTATAGGGATGTAGTTGTGTGAATGAGTGTGTGTGTGTGTGTGTGTGTGTGTGTGTGTGTGTGTGTGTGTGTGTGTGTGTGTGTGTGTGTGTGTGTGCTCTGCGATGGATTGGCACGCTGTCCAGGGTGTACCCTGCCTCGTGCCCAGAGTCTCCTGGGATAGGCTCCAGGTCCCCGCGACCCTAAATACAGGATAAAGCGGTATAGAAGATGAATGAATGAATGAATGAAAGGGATGTAGTTTTTCAGTGAAGGATAAAAAAACCATGTATGGTCTAAAACGAAGTACACTATTTATATTAATTAATTTATATTCCTAAGTTCAGAATTTAAAAAGAAACGTCATATTTAGTTACTCAGTTTGAACAGAGGTAAAGTGCTGACTTTGTGAAGGTGACTTTGTTGCAGTGATAGGCCAAAATCTGATTTGATGTCACCGTTGTGAAATCTTGGCCAGTACAGTCAGCACATGTTTAAGCAAAATTGTATGTCATACTAGAAGATGTATTTTCTTAGTTCCCATTTTGTAATAAAACATAGCAGCAACAAAATAACTGTAGATCATGAAAGTGTCCATTTATCATAGTTAAAAAAACAACAACAAGATAAAGGAACAAGCAATGTGGGACTATACCAGTGCAGACATACAGTATAGAGAACCCGGTTTGTGCTCCCTTTACCTTCAGCACAACAGCTCCAAGGATATTTATTGTGTCTGATCTGCAAGATTTCACACTGCTGGCATTAAACCATCTCACTGCTGATCCCTATAATGACTATCAGGGGATCAGTGAGCCTGGAAGTTTGTATAATGTGATTTTTTACACTTTTCAGTCCCCGACAAATGAAGCATCCAAGCTTTTGCTATCACACACAGCTGTGTGATGGCAGAGCCTCAGCTCTCTCAGCAGGCTGTGTTGGACTTGATCAGTCAGCAACTGTCTATCATTTTATCACAAAGTTGAGCTGCAATAAGAGCCTATATTCGGAACTAAAGACAGAGATACTACTATTGAGAAAATCTTACTATTTTGCTACCATAAACATGTGCAGCTGCATTGATGGCGCATGTAAATGAACAGGAGGGTTTTCTCTACAAGAAACAGAAGAGAAAAATATGAAATATATAATATTAATTTTCTATCAAAGAACCTGTAACAGTATGGATGCCACATATTGTGTTTTTATGTATCTCTCTTACTCCCTGTATCTCTCCTATTGTGTACGTTTGGTTTGTGTGTTTGTGTGGGTGGATGAATGGGTGTGTTCATGATTTTGGCATTTTAGGAGCTAAGAAATGCTCACAGTGAGGAGATCATGGGAATCCGAAGAGAGGAAGAAATGGAGATGTCAGATGAAGACTTGGAGGAAAACCCCTGTAAGAAGGCTCGAATGGATAACTCAGGTATAAACTGTGTTCTTCAGATGGTAATTAAAATTGTGTAAAAAATTTTCTTGAGTGATTCATGCTTCATGATTTGCAAAACACTAGATCACATTAGTGATCTTCAGCCATAATATTATGAACATCACCGTTGAAATCACCTAGGGTTTGGGTTCTCCTTGTGCTGCCTGGTCACCTCTGGTCCCTCGCCATGTGGCTTGGCAGTGCCTCTGGGCTTGTGCTGTGATGTCTAGCACTAGAACCTTTGGATGCTGTAGGTTGCAGGGTGTGGCCAGGGTGTGATCTGACTTGTTCGTCTGGCACATCCTATGGGTGCTCGATCAGACCAGGATCTGAGAAGTTGGAAGCCGACTCAGTGCTCCTTGCCTGGCAAGCTGTGGTGCACTGGGTGTTCTGGTGCCATTGTATCGTGTCTTGCTTTTCTGCAGGGTCAGACTGGACAGTCTAGCCTTCGGTGCACGCAGGCATGGGTGTCCATTATACTGTCACCAGTTTGATGGCTGACTGGTGTTTAATCTTTAGGAAACAATTTGGCTATTTATTTATTTGTGATGGTTTGACCATCCAGATATTTTCCTTTACACCGCTAGATTAAGCAGGACTGTTTCTGCACACCTCAGCTGTCTGAAGATTCAGCGCTTAGCCATACTGTATATCATGAACTGTCCAACCACAAATAGTATTTTTACTAAATGACTGTTTTCAATATCTCAGCTTAAGGCAGTATTTTTTAAGCAGCTAATGCATTTTACAACAATTGTCTCAGAGTACCTTCAAGAAAAGTCCTATCCTGAAGCCAAGAATGTGATAACAGCACCACTGACAGCAATTCAGAAAACAGATGGCTGATGTTGAAAAAAGAAATTGTCAACTTGCCATGATACCTTTTTAGGACACATACAGTATGAATGTAACAGTATTTGAAAAGAGATATATAAAGGATGATATTAGCATTATTACAAAACATATATCGAGACAGGTTGTTATACAAAAATTAGTTAAAATGTTATTAGTTAACATTTTCTTTTACTTTCTAAAATCATTACAAAGCACAAGCTTATACCGTTTTGCATATTCTGTATTCTTCTAACAGCAGTCTTTTTCCTTCCTCCTTTTTTGCTGCAGCTCTGGCTGTGCACTCTTACGGCCTGCGAGAAGAGAATGACAGTCTGCGCTGGCAGCTGGATGCCTACAGGAATGAGGTGGAACTGCTGAAAAAGGAGCAGGGAAAAATGCAGCACCCCGAAGAGGAGCACAGTCAAGAGCACCAGCTCAACTTCCTGCAGCAATCCATGCACAGCATGCAGCAGGTAGCACATTCTCGCCTCCACCACTCACTGTCTCACACACACACATGCATATAATCAAAGCAGTTCTGACAGGTCTAGAGAGAATAACACTAGCTCTCCATTCTTCTTCTTATGTACTCTGTATAAGACACAGGCACACATGCGCACTACAAACACAGCTCCATTTCACTCTGATATTGTGGGACATGTTTGACCTCTTTTCACAACGTGTTAGGTTTACCTGGTAGCAAGAGCACTGGGAGATGCCAGACACTCCAAATAACTCATGCTTCAGTAGTACTCTCCGGCCTCTTTACACAAAAATAAATGCAACACGCTCATGTAACTCATTCACTAAAAAACATGAAGCCGATGCATTTGTCTTTGTGTTAACTGTGCTAAAATTGTGCTAATTTTTACTTAGCGCTCAATAACATAACCTGATAGTGGTTAATATTGTTTTTATTCTGCATAGATACAGTAAATAAAATTCTTGCATTTTGATGCAAAAACTATCATTTATATTATATGTCACAGAAACTAGAATTTCACAATATGAAGATCAGTTTTGATTTCTGGATGTCTTTGAATAAAAAGATCTGGTAATTTACTGTCAAACTGCATCCTTAACTTTGACTGTAAGAGCAAGATTAAAATATGACTACAAAGTTTACATTTAGCAGATGCCCTTATCCAGAGCGACTTATATATTTTTAAATCCCATTATACATCTGAGCAGTTGAGGGCCTTGCTCAAGGGCCCAACAGTGGCAACTTGGGGTTCCGAACCATACTGTATTCCAATGCCTTAACCACTGAGCTAGCCCCAGTGGTGGGTGTAATGTGTTACAATGTAAAGCATTAGAGTATTTGGATTACTTTTTTGATGTAATCAGTAATCTAACGTGTTAGGTCCACCATTTACTTATGTAAATGTAAGTACTCAGTTATTTAGTTATTTTTTAAAAAATGTAATCCGTTATTCAGACAATTTATGTAATCCGTGAGACAGACAGCAGTCATTCCCGATCCGTTATTGTGTGTGTGAAAGTCGTCCTACAAACCCCACCCCCGATTACCTGCCCCCCTCTGTTATTCTTGCTGTTATACCCCTATCTCACCTATACGGTTTTACCATGCGAGGACTGAGGCGTGGAAAGATGGACACCTAATCACAGAGCCAAAACTCACAGTGAATCATGATGAACCGTACTAACGGCCACCACGCGAAACCGCATAGGTGAGATAGGGGTATTAGGAGTTAACAGATTAAGTCATAAGTCATAAATCCATAGGGCATTAGTAACATAATATAAGCTGAGACATAAATCTGCAGAATACGTATTAATATTGTTAGCCTGTTTATTAGTGGCTGACTCAGATATCATATCCGCAGTTACACATCAGTCTGGTTCAGTGTATAAAAGCATTTTTCTACCACATAGCAGTACAGTGCTTAATTTTGCTGCACCAGATTGAGATCCTTGTTGTTGATCTCTTTTATAAGCAATCTTCACCTGCACAGGGAAGTACTTTGTTTGCGTCTGCTATCATTTATTCTTCACAATGCTGTCTGTCTCCACAGCAACTACTGAGGCTCCAAGATGAGTTGAAGGGAAAGGAACTGGAGCTGGAGCAGGCACGAGACGAGCAGCGCTACCTAGAGGGGGAGATCTTCAGCCTGAGGGAGAAGGTAAGTAACACAAACAGTCTAGTTTAACCCCTTATTGCCTCAGCTATTATTATTCAGCTGTTTGTCTTGCTTAAATGTTTTTGCATAAATGGGCATTATTATTTTCCAGCGTTTCTCCTCATTGTTTCTGATCATGTTAGTAAATCCATATTTGATAAATGTTTCAGCAGAATTTCATGTTTGTTGTCTTGACTTCTGGTGTTCCACTGAGTCAGCGTCACTCGATGCGTTTAAGGAACTTGCCAGGGTAGACGGAAGTAGAAAATTGTCCATTTTCATTGCTCAGCTCCTATGCAAGTGCAGCGTGTCAGCATAATGAAAAATGCTTAAAATAGCATGCACTAAATATAGCCTTCATCTTTGTAGTTATAGAGCGTTTTTGTGATTTTTTTTAATGCGTTTTGTAATTTGCTTAATAAATGGATAAAACAAACATTAAGCTCCCCATTTGTACATTAACCCCTTGTGTGTTGGAACCTCTGCCTTAAAGCATATTTTTGGTACCTGCATCGAATTATTCGAAACAATATTAACTGTTTAATTGGACATCTCTTTTCAATGTGGATAATTTACTAAGGAGCCCTACATAATTCCTAAATCTTTTGTCCTGATGTTACCCATATTTGGAACAAAATTCTATTGGGAGATGTTTCAAAGTGGGAGTCCCACAAGTGACTACACACAGCCATTCTGTAGCCACAGTGACATTAATGCCTCGAAGGCAGGACACATCTTAGAGGCCGTTTTTTTTTTCTTCTTTTTTTTTCTTTTTAAGATTTTGACATCTGCTGAACCTGATTCTGGTACTGTCTATGTTACACGTGCACATCCCATTCTTTCAGCTTAACCCTTTTTTTGCTCTGTGGCCAACGTATGAGGGAAAATGTGCTGCCTATAAAGACACCAAACTCTAAGTGCATTTAGTACATTTGTTTCACTGACAAAGTGCCCCTGAAAGACGATCCAAATGTTATTTCTTATTCACTGCTGAACCGTGCAACATGATATCCTTTCATTTTTGCTAGCACCGTGGTTGGCCTTAGAGGACAGAATAGAATCCATGCTTGTTTACTCAATTTTCCTAACTGCAGACATTGGTTGGCATGAATGTTATTTGACTGGGATAATGGGAACATCAATAAAGCAGAGGTCCTGTGGAGATTGTGGTTTACACTGTACCTAACCAAAACCTTAAAAGGATTGATTGACAGACATGATTTAAACTCAATAACATATAAGAATTTAATGTTCAGAAGAAACTTTGGGTTTGGCACAATCAGCGGTGGTCTGCTGAACATGTACAGTATGTGCTTAACTGTAAAAAGGATCTTCACTGAAAAGGGATTAAATATTTAACATTTACTCAGCTATGTACTGTACTTGCTATGAAAATGTGTCACACAGGCTTTAACTTTCAGCTCAACCATTCGGAAGAGCACATTTTAAGTCACTGCAGTATATCATGTTGAGAAAAAAAGTGTTGAACATGACCATGATTATCCATCTCTACCACTTGGTTGAGATACTTTTTGGTATTAGTAAATATACTGATACACCGACTATGAAGCAACATCTCAACTCTATAATATTAGTATAATTATTTATAATTATTTATTTATTAATTGATTAGTATAAGTGGAATTATTTACTGTATAGCTATAACATTTCAAAACATTGTTTTCTCCTGACAGCTTATGAACAGTGCAGACAACAACACAGTGGAAGGGCCGAACCACACCGGTGATAACCCCGAAAAGGTAAAGAAGAGTCAGTGCTGTAACTAAAATACTGCATACTGGAAATGTTGATATAAATGTTGAAATATGGACAAGGTTTTTATGTTCCTCAAGTTTTAAATCTTATCCTCTACAAGGTATACCTCAGAAAGTAGCATCTCTGGCCACATGCTGTTTGTAGTAATGCAAAAAAAGGAGAAGAAAGAATACTTGTGTTTCTGTGCATGTTTCTCTTCCATATTGCCTAATCTCTCCAAAGATTGTAGCTTATTTTAAATGTACAAGCACAGCTATTTTTTCTGTCGCTATTAATGCACCAGTGGTGACTGACAGCTTTTCCATCAGGACATGTCTGTTATAAATAATTAGGTTTAGGGTGTAAGAATCATTCCTTCTCAGAGGCAATGTCTGGATTACTTACATCTCACATCCTTTCATGCTACAGTATATATTTGGTTTTTATGGTGTTCTATCTATAGAATACTGTGAACCAATGGAGCAGATGGGCAACTGTAGGAAGTGGCTCCCCACCATAGTTTGCATAACAGAGCAGCTTAAGAGCAGCCTAATCTTCTCTCAAGGACTCTAATGCTCTGAAAAATATATCAGCCTGTGTCGGAAGGAATAATGTAAGAAATGTGAATTTTATTGTAAGGCAATACCTTTACAAAACAACATACAAGTTTAAGGCCTGAATATATGTACTGTATAATGTGCATATACATGGCATTTTTGCTGTTACTGAATGGAAATGTGCCTTAGATTTAAAATAGATGTACACAACTTACAGTACAGTAGTGTTGCCATTATTTGTAAGCGCTTCTCAAACAGCATCTAAAAAGCAAATTGTGTGTGATACCCTGATCCGTGAATTACTTTATCATTTATTTGACTTATGGCCTGCCATCTTTAGCAGGCTCTGCAAGAAGCATGGGGTAAATGTCAATAATCATTGATTTCTCTGAAAGAGGAGCCAAACGCTTGTTTAGTACAGATTGGTCAGCATGTATGTGGCTTCTGCCCCATCATTCACTGAGATTTGCCTCTTACTCACATTACATCTTATTTTCATGTGTGTTTGTGTGGACAGGGAGTAAATGGCACTGCAGCAATCTATCAAAATCGAGAGAAGAACAATGACGGGCTGACTCGAGGTCCTGTAAGATCTGAAAAGGAAGCTCTGTTACTTGGTAAGATATCTCAGGTTTGTCTGGTGGTAGGACTGGGAAGAATGCTGAATGGCCTGGAACACACTGTGTTATTCTTACTCTAACATCTAAAAGCATGTAGTAGGATGAGAGAGTGAGTAAGTGTGTGTGTGTGTGTGTGTGTGAGAGAGAGAGAGAGAGAAGTACTGTATATACATACTATTTGTTAGGAGATGTTGTCACAGCTTCCTGTCTATCTTCTATGCTTTTTAATGAAGATCCTGAAGAGCACCAAGGTTGAAAATACTCATGGGAGCTACTCATTTGTCTGATAGGCATGCCACTGGTTCTGACCTACACATACCACATTAATTCTGCACACACATGCATGTGCACGCATGCATACACACTCAAACACACACACACACACACACCATATTGCCCTGCTATCAGTGAGAAAACACTATTCAAAAACTAGGGTTGAACAAATAACCGAGGGTCCTTGAGCCAGAACGGCAAAGCAGCTCAGCTTATTCCAGAAGAAGGGGCATAACAGATCAATACTGAAACACAAAATTGCTTAAATTTACCGGCTTAAATCATCAGTCAGCAGCACTGGAGTGTTAATTCTGGAGAGGAAGCCTTGGTTTGCTCCTCTAAAAAGCATTGATAATATGCATACTTTATATTAGAGGCTTGCCATTTGATTTGCTTTTCTTGATACAGAAACACATTTTATCTATGCTGGAGCAGAAGACTGCAACTCAGCATGAAGGTGACAAAGTTGCTCGTACACAGCTACTCTCCTCATTTTAAAATCAGAGCAGACTTGATGATCGAGCCCACCCCTCCCATCCACACTCAAGAGTGAGCCTCTGTGAAAATAAGGCTTGTGACGGGAATTGAATTAGGTTCCTCTGTAATTGGCAGTGTTACGCTATATAAATCAAGGAAATAAATATTGGCCTGGGACCCTCCAGGCAAGGCACTATATTCTCTGCCTCTGCTTCACTGCGTTACCTTTGGAGGACCTCTCTGAAGTAATCAACTAAACTGGGGGAGGTGGTGTTGGGGGGAGAAGGGGAGTGACTGCTGGTTCTGTTCTGATGAGGAGTTTTATGATTGTGCAGGCTGCTTTTATTACCAGCCTGTCAGTTAGTTGCAAATGTGGCCATAACGATATTGAGCCTTCCACTCTCTCTGTTTGTGCAGGAGTCATTTCAACCTTTCTCCATGTCCACCCATTTGGAGCAAACATTGAGTATCTTTGGTCCTACATTCAAAGGCTTGATGCAAAGGTAATGTCTGTCTTCCTTCCTTTTATAATGATGAATATGTTTGTTGGCATCTGTAAATGGGAACAATTCATGACATTTAAAGTACTGGCAGGTGATCTATTCTACAATGATGTGAAAATGTATTTAAGTAATAGGGAAATAACCATGACTATCTTCTGACTGGGAAAATTAATTCATATTCACTCTTTAAGTTTGCATTTATGAATGATTGTGTACAGTTCGCACAAACAGATGCGACTCTTCCTCAAGTTGGCGACAAGTTATTTGTCGCTTTCCAGGGATTCACTTTCTGATTGTTCATGGGAATGACTGCCGCTCACAGACATATGGCCTTCTTTAAAACGTTTGCACCATTCAAATGTTTTACTGCGTCTTTTTACTTACTTTTAAGAGTCTTATCATAGTGTGATTGAAGTCTTCTGTAAATGTCAATTGGTTTTTCCACTTTAATTCACAAGAAATTTCTTTGAAAGTCTCAGTTTGATTTGGACACTGCTTATATTTTGATCACCTGTTTTACATAAATTTTATTTCAGCATTAAAAGCAGAATAATATTTTTTTATTCTCCTGACTTCAGCAGGGACATTGTGTATTTATTTATTTATTTAATAATATATAAATATATATATATATATATATATATATATATATATAATATGGAATTATGTAGTCAACAAACATTTTTAAGAACTCAATATATTTTCTATTTTCAATTCTTCAAAGTGGCCACCTTTTGCTTTTATGACAGCTTTGCACACTCTTCCCATTCTCTCAGTGGGCTTCATGAAGTAGTCACCTGAAATGGTTTCTCAGGAGGTCCCAGGGTTCTTGAGTACTTGTTGCTGCTTTTCCTTCACTCTGTGGTCCAACTTGTCCCAAACGATCTTAACTGGATTTAGATCAGATGATTATGGTGGCCAGGTCATGTGATACAGCAGTCCATCACTCTCCTTCTTGGACAAGTAGCTCTTACGATGCATCCGTAAAGTACTCACAGCATTTCACTTTTTTCCCCCCAAAATTTGCTATAACAGTTCCACTGTATATAATATAGAGGTGTGTTTGGGGTCATTGTTCATTCATTCATTTTCTATACCGCTTAATCCTGTAGCTGGAGCCTATCCCAGGAGACTTCGGGCACTAGGCGGGGTACACCCTGGACAGGGTGCCAATCCATCGCAGGGCACACACACATACACACACTCACACACCCAATCACACACTACGGGCAATTTAGGAACGCCAAATAGCCTAATCTGCATGTCTTTGGACTGTGGGAGGAAACCGGAGTACCCGGAGGAAACCCAGCAAGCACGGGGAGAACATGCAAACTCCATGCACACAGAGACGGGAATCGAGCCTGGCCGGGGAATCAAACCCAGACCCTGGAGGTGCAAGGCGACAGTGCTAACCACTACACCACCGCGCCGCCTGGGGTCATTGTCCTGTTGGAAAACAGTGTTACCAGCAAAGCATCCCCACACCATCACACCTCCTCCTCCATTGTTCACAGTGGAAACTACACATTCAGGACCTGTCTGTTCACAAAGACATGCTGTTTACACTCAAAAATCTTAAAAGTTTTTCACTGATTAAATATTCATTCCTTGTGTTTTTTCTGCTTGTTGTTCTTCTGAAGTATTGTTTTTTTTTATTATTGATTCAGTCTTCTCTGAAGAGTGGATGTTGAAATATGCCTGCCGCTTGAACTCAGAGAAGCATTTATGTGGGCTCTAATCTGAGATGCTCTAAATTGGTGATTTCTGAGGCTGGTCACTCTAATGAACTTATCCTCTGCAGCAGAGGTAGCTCTTGGTCCTGGGATGGCCCTTATGAGAGCCAGCTTCATCAAAGAGTTTGATTGTTTAGACAACTGCAATTGGGGATACATTCAAAATTCTTGAGATTTTTTGGATTGACTGACCTTCATTTCTTAAAGTAACGACAGACTGTATTTTCTCTTTATTTAGGTTTTTTTGCCATAATGTGGATTTGTAGTTGTAGTAGCACTAATAGAGCTATGGACACTGTGCCCACCCTTCCTCTGAACAAGAACACATCTGATGGTCTAAAGCACATCAAGAAGGCAAGAAATGTCACAAATTAACTCCTGACAAGGCTGTGAACTGAAAACATTTCCAGGAAAATGGTAAAACTCAGGAATCCCTGAGAGAATGCCATGAGTGTGCCAAGCTGTAATAACAGCTAAATGTAGTTACCTTGGACAATTTAAAATATAAAACATATTCTGGTTTGTTTAACATGTTTTTTTAACTACATAATTCCATATGTACTTTTTCATTGTTTGGATGTCTTCAGTATTAATGTACTATAACATGTTGAAAATAATTAAAATATTAATAAAGACAAAACACTGAAGGAGAAGGTGTGTCCAAAGGTTTGACTGGTAGTGTAGACTAATGGACTGGAGATTGAGGCACATGATTTATTTTCCTTGACGTATAGATTATGTTGTGTTCATTGTAGCATTCTTTACACTCTTTGAGTGTAAGTGTCCTTATTGAGTGGGCTTTGACTGTTGACGAATTAACAAGACCAAAATGAAAATGAATTTTGTCATTTTAAGCTTAACATATTGCACTGTAGACAAGCTTACTGTATGACTGAAAAAAAAAATCAAATTTTATATGTATAATAAAGGGTATTTTTCATGAATGAATTTCTTCTTTTCTCAGATCTCTGCCAGTGATCTAGAGCGGTTGATGGTGCGGCTACCCAACATGTTCAAGCAGGAGTTTAGCGGTGTGGGTGCCACTTTGGAAAAACGCTGGAAGTTCTGTGGCTTCGAGGCCCTCAGCTCAACATAACGTACAAAGAGACAGTTGCTGACACTGAGGTTATGGGATCTGCGAGCACTGTGCCTCAGTGACTTACAGAATGAGACTGGCCAAAGCCTCAGAGGAACTCTGTACCGGGTTCTCCCTCACTGCTGTAGCTGTCAACCCCTGCTGTTCTGGTTTATGTAACCTAATGACAGCAAAGGAACATGCACAGAATCAGGATAGGTTTGCTTACTCAAAGGAGCTATATTCTGATGTCTGCTCCTGTTACATAACTTTGTCATCAGTGGGGAGAGAAGTATAGGAATACAGCACCGCTTAATTATGAATGAAGAAAGTGGAATGTGAAAATGTACAGTTACACAAGTGTGTACTGTGCAGATCCAGAGCCTGAGACTATTCACTGTATTGAACATTTTCCATGAGTTCGCCAAAAGATTTACAGATTTAATCTCACCTCACCATTACAGAAAGGGTTCAGAAACAGTTTCTTGTCCAGCTTGTCGTTGTGCGTTTTTTGCTCCAGTTCTTTTGAGATCTCCAGCTGTGGTAAATGCTCCGGTAAGCTAAACATGCTGCACTTAATAGTTACTCATGGGCATTTCCACCCCTGAATGACACAGGATATTTTATTGTTTAGGTTCTTTTGTTGTTGTGTGGACAGTGTACGCAATGAACATTTTTCTTGTGTCAAAATGCATCATCTTTATCAGCTCATGTTAATTATGACTCTCAAAAACTCTATTAAAATCCTTTTTATTCAAACCGTAACACTATTACACATGCTGAGATGAAAGCCGTCTCGCATAACTGTCACATTTTCCGTGTTTATTTATTTATTTTTTTACTAACATTGTATGCAGTAATAAGCAGTCCACTTGATGAAGATGTGAAGCACAGGGTGCCTAATCATTCTGAATAAAGAGCTGATGTCTTAATGGGAAAGGAAAGATGGCTAGCTGTTCTAAGTCCAATTCCTCCTTCAACTTTGTCATAACATGATTTTCTCAATAACCACAGGATTAAATGATATCTACTGTAGGACAATCCCATGAGCATATGATATGAAGTTACTGATGGAAATTATAGGTGTTTAGAGTAATATACTCAGTTATAGTGTGTATGATGAAGTTTTAAAAAATATATATATTTTTCAATACTATATGTGTAAAACTTTTAATAATTGATGACATAAAGAAGTTTTGCAAAGGTCTGGATGTAGATTTATATTTAGATTGCTAATGAGCAAGCCAGAGTTGAAATGCAGCAACAGCACACTCATCGAGTTGAACAAGTAAGAAGATGCAAAAGAAATCCCAACCAGCACTTTTTATCTGCAGAACTGGTTTAATTCTTCATTGAATAGATTGAACAAAGTGCTGTCATGTGATTGGCTGATTAGATATTTGTGTTAACAGGCAGTTGAACATGTGAACCTAATTAAGTGGACAATAAGTGTGATACAGTATTCTTTTACATTATTGTCTTTTTCAGGCTGATGTAGTTACAATGATACAGTACGTATGAGATTTGGCTCAAATTGGTTATATACATCCCTTTGTAACTCAAAGATTAATGTACCTCTACTTCAGTATAAAAAAAAAAACATTTCTCATTTTAGACTCAATGAACCTGCAAAAATGAATGCATTTTGTTGACAGCATGGTGCACAGAAATACAGCTTGCATAAGCCATTCTTCCTGCCAGTGAACAAAAATAGTGTTTGCTGGACACCAAACCCAGACTGCAAGAATAGCACTTACTGCTCAGCTTCTTGTTTCTTTCCTCTGTGACACATTAGCTTCTTTCTAAATAACCCTGAAGCCTGAAAAAGAACATTAAGCACATTCACATTTTCCTTCTTCCCATTCGAGTGTTCATTTGGTTTGCTATGCAAGCAGGCCATTAATGTGGTGAATATCTGTGGTTGACGGATGATGATGACCATCAAAATGCTAGCACAGCAGGATGTTTACAAGACTCTCACCGTGCAATTTCTTTCTTTTTCACTTTGAACCTATTTTTAGGAAGGCCTCCTAACACCGCCCTTTGTTTTTTCTCCCCCGCCCCCCCCAGTTATTCTCTCACTCATCCTTATTTGTGCTCTGGCTGATATTGACCCCATACAGGTGGAATACTTCTGTGATGTATGGAGGTACAGTACTCTAAAAGTTTCAGCTGCTTCTGACACTATGATTACCATGCAGCATGTTCAATAATAGTAATAGTTATAGTAGTGAGATAACTATTAGTGCATTACAGATTTAGTCTTTGTCTGAATAAATGACCAACTGAACACTGGCTAGGGATTTTCTAGAAAGATATTCCAGTGCCACTTATTCCAGATAGCCGAATTATGAAATTGCAGAGATTCTTTTGGTCCGTCTGGAGAAGTTCATGGAAAGAGCTGAAATTGTAAATGAGGTTCCCTTAAGTTATCTATAAATAACCTGCGTAGGAGTGGGAATAAAAGCAGCATGAGTTTTGCTAATCTCTCCTACTTGTGGTACTGTAGATAGTTAATTAAGTCCAGATGCATTTAAGAAATAAAGAAAGAAACCATAAGAGTATAAGAAATATCCTTCCCAATGACAATAACTACTGTATTATGCAAATACGAGGAATGTTCAAGCCAAACTGGGACGTTTCATTGTAGAGAAGAACCACTCCCAGCATTTCACTAGTGCTTGGATACCATGAAGGTAAAAAGTTCTCAGTATCCTGTTGCCATGATCAGACTGCCTGCTTCATGTCTGAAATGCAAGCAGAAACTTCTTAAATATCACAAACATGTGAAACACCCATGGTCAGGACTGTATGGGGAATGTGGCAATAAATCCAGCTGTTGGTAAATGATTGTGTGTACAGTTCCCAGACAGATGCATCTCTTCCACAAGTTGGTGACAAGTTATCCATTGGTTATCCCTTGCTGAATGCTCATAGGAACAACTCCGTGGGCTCCGAGCCACCTCGACCGGATTAGATATTCAACAACTTACAGCGTTCTCTAAAATGCTTGCACTATTCAAATGTTTGACTGCGAATAAGTCTCATCACTGTACTATGCTTAAAAGATTCTGTAAGCATCATCGGTAAATATACATCAGTCGTACACTTTTTATTCATGAGAAATTTTGGAACAATACCCTGCTTGTCTTGAGCACCCCTCGTGTTTGTGACACTGTTAATCAGTATGAAGATCATTTACACTGCTCAACATAATCAAGACACCGTTTGTATTGTAGCAACTGCATGATGCATAGTTCAATCATATTTATACAATTTCTGTTAACATTCCCTTAGGAAAACACTGGGGGAAAATGAACGAAAATCTCATATTAAATTATGACATACATTTCAGGAAGACAGACATTTTTCTTTTTTTTTTTCTTTTCAAAGAAGCATTTTCCAAGAACCAGTTCTGAACACCAGCTGGACTCTGAACCTATAATATAGGGTGCACATTTTTGGACTTATATTACAAGGCTTTCTTTTTGGCAACATTCTGCTTTTCGTTTTGTGTTTAGTTTAACACATCCATCACATCTCTTTTCATAAAGACTCCAAGGCTCCATAGCAAACAGAGCTTAAAATATAGGTCACAAAGTCTGAGAGTTCTTGGCTCTGTTCATCTCATGACTCAGAGGTTTTGCTGTGAAATGGAATTTAATAACCTGGCAGATATGGGGAGTCCAAGATGCAACCTAGCTAGCTTTGTGCACATATTTATAAACTACACTCATCCTGACCCTTACCATTAGAGCAAACGAGCTGGCCGCCTTATTGCAAACTAGATGAAAAACCATCAGTGATCTTTGATATGAAGAAAACATATAGCAAAGACAAGAATGGATGTAACAATGGTCAATGCTGATTTTTTTTTTTTTTTTGGGGGGGGGGGGGGGGGGGGATCATGTACAAGCTATTATAGTAAATGAATGTGTTGTGAAGTTCATATCTGCCTATAAAAATATCTGTCACTGGTCAGGTAAAGTAATGAAGAAAGCCTGGCTGTTATTTTACAATACTTAATGGAAATGCACCAGGGTGGAGATGAACATGCAGAGAGCAGGCTTGTTCAGAAGCTCCATGCAGAGCTCACAGTAAGAGTGCAGGCTGAAAATAGCTGCAGTCACAGGAGGGGTCAGAGCAACAGAAACCGACAGGGTAGTCTGAGTGTAACAGGACAACAGCAGAACACACACCTCTGATATACTTACTGTACACACACAAGTAATCGATATTAGCTACAGCACCTAAGCAGGGCTGTGCCAGGAGAGAAAAGCTGACAAAGTCCATGCATCAGTGCTAGACAGAGAGGAAGGCAGGAGGAGGAGGACAGTTGTTTCGGGTCGTGATTTACACAACGGCTATTTTACAACGAGCTTGACACCAGGGCTCAATTATAAAAACAGAGCAGTTGTAGATATCAAATTAAGTTGCAACTGATTGAACTGACTGGATTGTTTCCGCAGTGGTCCAACTTAAATTATTGCTCATGCAGTTTTTCAGTCTGTTTATTCAGTATTATAAATAGCATTATACAGCCATAAGTGTACATTGTACTAGCTTAGCTTAGCAGATGGTGATGTTGAGGTTCTTGCTAAGAAAACAGCACTGCAGAGCCTCTGAGGTGGCCGAGTCAGGACGAGAGGATTCTGGTCAATGTGAGCTCAAGAAGTGGAGAAGATTGGAGATGAGCAGAAAACGACTGAGTGAATGGTGCTTTGAAGAACACAGAAGGTTAACTCCGATCGCCAGACTCAAGAATGTCTTTTGCTTCGTTGATCTTTGCTGCCAAATGTGGAGATCCACCTGCGAAGAAGCAGCAATTACAAATCATGTTTAGTGTGTTTTCCTTTTCTTTGCTTGTCCACTCCATGCACAGACGTAAAGCAGCTAAAGCTAGAGCTTCATACTAAATATATACACTCAGATGAAGGAGCTAATAGTGAGGTCTAAATGGTGTCTGATCTGACTGAAAACACACGAAGAATCTGTATAAATTCTATTGTAGATTAAACATATACCAGCTATAGCTTTCAGATTTCTCGTGTGAACGGTTCGATCTAATTCCACGTTGCACTTGAACGTTCTGCTCGAACATATAACTCACAGTTTTATTAAACCTGAGTAACATGGTCACACCAGCTCATTTTAAGTAACTACATTTAGGTAAAATTTAACATGTATACAAAACCTGATGTTTTGTGACCTCATACTGTATTAGGCGGACAGTAAGAGACTCACTATAAGTGAGCTGCTCTGTGCATCATGATCTTTTTCCACACTGGTATTCCTCTGAATTCAGACACTCTCATTTACAGTAACATGACATTGTGGTATTCTGTAGTTTGTGTACAGTCGGGACACTAGGCAACAGCCAATAACACACCAGGGTGAGTAGTGCTGCAGGATGATGCACCTTAACCTCGTAACATACCACAGCAGCTTGAGGTACACTTGGACTAAAAGACAGAAATCACCATTCGGTTCTTTTACTCGGTGCCTACTTCACACAGTGTGATGTCATTTTTATTTCTGAATCTTTTCATGTAAATCTTCACATCTTCAGACTCATGTAGAACATAAGACTGCAGCCTCATCCAGACTTTAGGCTATTCATGATGGGTGAATTCACTCACACACAGATTGTTTTAAGGAGCAGTGGCGTTTATAAATTGGAGAACACGCTGGAGAGTGAACAGGTATCAGGGAGCAGGGCTGCTAGCGGCTGCTAATCTGTCTCTGTGCCAGAGGGGGAGAGGCAAAAGAAACCCAGCTTGCAGTGACAGACTTAATTACACATGGATCTTGCTAACACACACACACACACACACACACACACACACACACACACAGGACAATTTAAATCTAAAATGTTTAAGCTCACCTTTGACAACCTCACAAGAGAGCACAGAAGTCGTCAGTGCCTGTAGCTGATGCGACTTTGCAGGTACTTTAATATTTGAAGAGCCGAGCTTTTAACAGGCTTCAATTAAACTAAGACGAGACAGGCATCCAGACTGCGCTCAAACATCTGTATGGATTCACTCATAGCAAGCAAATGAAGGCTAATCCAACAATCGTTGCATATTATTACTCAGAGCCATTATAGGAGACCCGTATGAACAAATGACATGCATATTGATTTTGACCTCGTCATCTGACTAAAGTCAAAATGCCATGCCATGTGTGCACAGTAATGTATAGAGAATCCATCCATCTAATCAATACAACAGAGTAATTTCCCACTGCAACTGAGTTTGACGTCAGATCAGCAGATTAAGATAAAACATAGGACGCAATCAGTCTTTAGGATGATTTATGAAGCGTACGGCGTCCCGCCTGTCGACGTCTTATGCCAGGAAATGCTGGAGACACCCATAACTAGGGATCTTTTCTTTTCTGTGACAGGATTAGATACTCATTTTGCTTGCCTACGCCTTCCGCATAACAAAAAGGATGTTACTACTACAAGTGTGCTCGTGCTACAGCTTTAATGAGCAATATTTCTCTGCAGTACACGTCTCTCCCTCTCTGCACGGAATCTTGCTTTTGGATAAAGCCCTTATCTTTCAGCCACAGATAGGCATCACAAAGCACATTGCTCATTTCACACACTGTAACAGTGGCCTGGAGGAGCAGAGGAGTGCTGGCAGGCAGGTACACACACATACACACACACAGTTCAGGTCTGTGAAAAATGCAGGGAGTAGAAGGAAAAGCTAGACATGAGGGGAGCCATTAACCTTGAGCAGGAAAACAAATCAGTGGGCAGGTCTTTAAAAAAAAGTGTCTATTTAGAGTTGATTGGGTTTAAAAAACCAACTATAAATTCAGGGCAATAGTAGATTCATTGGGCAAAGGTTATAAACACATACATATCCACACATCTTTTGATCGTGCATAAATGTCAGAAATAATAATGCAATTAACCTTCTATTTGTGCTGCTGAATAAAAACAATGAAGACAATACAGAAGAAAATTGTTTTAAAAAAAAACTGTTTGTGAAGTCTTGCAAATTAAAAGCCACTGACCTTTATCCGGATGATTTAGGGCCATGATCCTCCTATAGACTTCTCGCACCTTTGACTTGGTGCTTGTTGGACTGTGCAAAGGGAAACAAGAGTGAAACAATCATAGTTAAATGATGGCACTACTCCACCTAGTGGTCGTATAGCAAACAATGATGTACCCAATTATGCTCTCTGCATTAAGATCTTCTGCTGTACTTGTTTTGAAACAAATAATGAGTCTAAACAAGATGGCTTCTGCTGAAAAAAGATAAAAATAAAGCTTCCAGAGAAAATGAAAAGGCTCTACACGAGAGCCTTCAAGAGGGGGGAGGGGGGGAACTTTCCTGGCTCAACGTGTGTTATTCATCTTCATCTACGAATATTCATCTAGTTATTAGTCCTCGCTGATAAACCAGATTTTAAATAATTAGAAAAGACACAGTTTTAGTTGTGAGAGTCAGCCGAGACCAGAGAGAGGAGCTCAATGAGTCTACCGAAAAATGTCTGCTCAAAAGGAGCTGTGGTCATTAACACACACGCGGGGAGTTTGCCATCAGTCCAGACCGCCTAGGCATGATTCCTCAGTATCATAGTTCGTGGACTGAGATCTCATATTAGCTACAGCACTCCAGATGGCTTTATAAGGCCGCACAGATGGGAGGGTAAATCAGTCCAATCGCTTATTCTCACCCTTTTTAACAGAGCACTTGTTTCAAAATGATACAGAGAAAGACAAATGACGCAATATCCTTCTGAGGGCAAAGAACAGATGTATAAAGAAAATTTTCATAATGAAATAAAAGAGATCAAATACTAATTGGCTGCAAACACTAAAAAAGTAGAATTGTTTTGTGCCAGAGGGACTTTTTTTTTTTTTTTTTTACCCCATCCATTCTCCCCTTACTGAATAGTAGTGCTGATTAAATGTCTCTCAGGGGACATTAAAAGCATAAGTGCTGTGGCCATGTTTCTTTTGTCACACCATGTCTGCATCACTGGACACAACCTGGACACAGTGACAATCACTACAATGTTATATACACTACCAGTCAAAATCTGGGCACACCGTCTAACTCCATGTTCTCTTCTGATTTTTATTTCTTTGTACATTGTGAAACAATGCTAAAGGTATACAAAATATGCAACAATCACTTCTGAACAGTTGATCTTGAGACATGCCTCCTACTTATGCTCTGTAAAGCTAGAAACTTTTGACTGGTGCTAGTAGAAGAAACTACTACTTCACAACGTGAATACCCAAACACACAAAATAAACAAATCCTTAAATTCTTGATTTGAGTGAGTGAAGCACCTTTAATAAGATTTACAAAACAGAGTGCTACTCCTCATCTTTTCTGTTTTTGATCTACATTCAATGTTTGGCTGGGAAATCCAATGCACAAAATAATCTTAAGTCAAGCTTATAAACTTTGTTTGATGGCATATAATAGTTTATTAAAATAAAGCATCAGAGTCAAGCAATGCTGGATATTGTGAGGTGCAAGCAAAAGACAACTTAAAAGGGAAAAGGCCAAAGTGAGTCTCAAACATATGATGCAAAGTCGACCACATAGAGGGTAATAGAGCCAGGGTGAGTCAAAGGTGGTGTGAAACCCTGACGACACTCCTGTACTAGAGACATTTTGGGTGGTCCTTGACAGAGCAGATCACAGATCTAAAGACAAGACTGAGGTTTACACTCGTCACCCCTGCTAGGATCAAAGTTAAGACACAAAACCAAAAAGACGGACTTTGAATAGGACCACAGGCCTTGCTGGGAAAACTAGCGATTCAGCGCATTCACATGTTGCGAAAGAAACTGCCTTTGTTCATATAGTGCTTGTCACGTGATTTTTGTTAATACAGCCATCTTGTCGGTCGTATTCTCACCTCCACAGCCATCAGCCTTCCTAGTCCCTGTGCTGAATTACCAAAATTCTGAGAATATAAATCTAGACATCTGTTTTTAAATTCAATTATTGTCACAGATTTTGATTTTAATTAAAATGTGCCACTGTTACTACAGTTACTCTCTCATCCTGCATCAAACTGTAGGATCACAATATAAAGTAAATATCATTTGTGTCTGAGCCCTCCTGATGACTAGTAGCACATAGACAAAGGTTAAACGTGTGTTGAAGTACCTGACTACAAGACTTTTAATTATCTGACCACAAAGAATATAGTTCTGGCTTTTTAAGCCGTCATGACGCACCAAACAGCCAATGGCTGATATAATTTTACTATCCTTAACCTTATTTCAGAAAATATCTTGACTTTTCTTACAATCTGCCTTTCCAAGAAGAACCCATTTTAAAACAGTCTCACCATTTGCCTTTACATCTTCAATCAGCAGATAAACCAGAACCTCACTCATACGCTCAGCACAAATCTGCGTAAATACTCGTCTGCTGAACTTTGTCTCAGCTACTGTGTAAAGTTAATGCTCGTTCTCAAAAAGAAAAATTTAGCTTCCGCTCCCGATCAGTTAACTCCATGAGAGCAACTCTCTCCCTCCTGTGCTTACTGTACTATCATCTACTGGATCTCTGGCTGAGGAAGGAGGGAGGACTGGCTCCTCATATTTTTATGCAGTAAAGCATCTAATCACACTCAGAATGAATAAGAGTGAGCAATCATAATCCAGAAGGTGAGATTTATCAGAGAAGTTGAGAAACCTAATCTCAACAAAATATTTCTCCTCCTCTTCTTGTTATATTTCCTCTTCTTGTTAAATTATATTTATCGATATTTATCTTCATTCACATGAATATGCATCTCAGCAGATCAGTGTCCATGATCTGATGAGATGTATATGCACAGTTAAGCTGGATTCTCAAATCGGAATAATTTTAATCGGATTAAAGAAATATTGTCCTTAAAAACACAGCAACTGTGGGTATTGTTGGGAACGAATCAGAGACCAGGAGATGTTGGGATATCAAGCAGAACATTAAGACAAAAGGTTAATGTCTCAGACACCTGGGCTACCAGACTTGATCTTCTTAGAATGTTCTCAAAATGTAAAACCCAATGTACATAACTTTCAGTTTATATACTATTACGTTGGAACCTGGATTTAACATTTTATAAATTTTTAATCCTACAGTATTCTGGCCCGTTCTATAACTATGTCTATATATCGTTCACCTCTAGTTTTTTGTTTTTTTTTAGAGTAAGAGAAGTTTGTCTTACCTTAAAGGGGTCAACTCTTTAGAGGACAGTGTCAAGCACTTCCTGCTAACTTAACTCTTAAGGCTAACTTAAGAAAAAGTGCAAACTTTTGCATGATAGATATTTATCACTTATGGTAATAACAATGAACCCACCTGTGTATCAGATAAGGTTTAAACAGATTACAATGATCCCACAGAATTTTGCAGTTCACTGCACAACAACTCTGGTAACCACCTAATGTTTCAACTGCTCTAGACCAATTCATCTAGAATCTACAATAGTAATATGATCAACATCACCATCAAGTGGCCTGTCACCTGTACCAGCTTATAGACCAATGCACAAAAGACACATTAAAACAAAAAAAGAATATAAATAAAAGCCGTGAAAAAAAACACAGCAGTTGCATTCTTACCTGATCCCTAGAATGAGACTGGCTTCCCGCTTAGTCATCTTCTCCTCAAATCCACCTTTATAATAATGTGTCGAGAATGCCTGGTGAAATGCATTACAATATACAATTTTCAGACAAAGGGAGAATTATCTACAATTATTGAAAAAAATAAAAACACCACAACACTTGGCTTATTACAAAAAGCCAAGCCATTGCCATGCACAAGCATGCGTTTTCAAATTACTGAGTTAAGAAAAACCAACATTAAATATGAGAGACCGCTCATTAGCTTATTTGTTTTAAAAAATGAAAAACATAAATAAATAAACTGAATAAACTGGCATAAGCTTTTATTTCAAAGAATGTTTGCTCTGAAGCTTGACCAACAGTTAATAATTAGGGTAAGAAGAAAAAAAAAAGCAAACATTTATGACAGTTGTGCTAGTTTTTACATCTGTTCCTGAACTCCTTGCTAAGTTAGGCAGAGAAGCTAGCAGTAACATATTGAGGGACAGGAAGAGGAACTAAGCAGGGCAGAAGGAAAGAGATGTGGACTACTCATTGTAAAAAATCCAGAAAAATAACCTGCTGCAACAGTATAACTAATGTAGCCTAGTAATACTAAGGGAAAAGCAAGTCAAAGCTATCAAAATGGTTGTACGATATAAGAAAAGTATAATTGGGTAGAAAATATCCCCCTTTAGAGAACACGCCCTCCTGTGGTCACAATTTGCAAAGTGAATAGCTTTACATTTTATACGCTGTGACAAAAAAAAAAAAACTAACTAACTAATTGACCTAAGCATTTAATATATGTCAATGTCAAAATGGTTCACTTTACACACAATTTGATATCCATATATTATTAATCTAGACTCACAAAAAGTGACATGAAACATGAGATTTTCCCAATTACAGTGGCTTGCAAAAGTATTTGGCCCCCTTGAACTTTTCCACATTTTGTCACATTACAGCCACAAACATGAATCAATTTTATTGGAATTCCACGTGAAAGACCAATACAAAGTGGTGTACACGTGAGAAGTGGAACGAAAATCATACATGACTCCAAACATTTTTTTTTTTTTTTTACAAATAAATAACGAATAATGAAAAGTGGGGTGTGCATAATTATTCAGCCCCCTGAGTCAACATTTTGTAGAACCACCTTTTGCTGCAATTGAACCTGCCAGTCTTTTAGGGTATGTCTCAAATTCAAATTCAAATTTTATTGGTCACATACACAATCATACACAGTATAATACGCAGTGAAATGCTTTATACGACCGCCAGTGACCTTAAAAAAAAGAAAATAAAAGCTTGTACGTAAAATAAATAATCAATAAAAAGGAAATACTGAAGAAATACTTTTAACTAGTAAAATTAACTGTGCAATAAGGGCATAATAAAATATTGCAAAAATATAGAATATAGGGTAGAGTATATATGTATATAGAATTAAAGTGTCGGTGGTTGTGCAAATATGCATGAAAGGTGACATGTGCAATTGTCCAGATGTATGAGTATTTAGTGCAAGTGTGTATGAATGTGTCCATGATTGTCCAGTCAGTGTTGTGAGCTTAAAAGATGTTATTAGTCCTGTGTGGAGGTGTGATTGTGATTGAGAGACCTTATCGCCTGCGGGAAGAAGCTCCTCCTCAGTCTCTCTGTGTTGGCCTTTAGGGAGCGGAATCTCTTCCCAGACCGCAACAAAGAGAACAGTCCATTACTGGGTTGACTGAGGTCCTTCATGATCTTCCTGGCCTTAGTCCAGCACCGCTTGCTGTAGATGGAGTGCAGGTCAGGGAGCTCAGTGCGGATGATGCGCTCGGCTGATCGCACCACCCTCTGTAGAGCTCGTCTGTCCTGCATGGTGCTGTTCCTGAACCAGGTCGAGATGTTTCCCGTCAGGATGCTCTCTATGGTGCAGGAGTAGAAGTTCCTGAGCACCTTGGAGGGCAGTCTAAAGTCTCTCAAGCGTCTGAGGTGGTAGAGACGCTGCCGGGCTTTTTTCACCACGGTGTTGATGTGACAGGACCATGACAGGTCCTGCGTGATGTGAACACCGAGGTATCTGAAGCTGTCCACTCTCTCCACTGGGCTCCTGTTGATGACGGGGGTCTGGTAGTTCCTCTCCTGCTTTGTACTAAAGTCCACTATCAGCTCCTTTGTCTTACTGACGTTCAGGAGGAGATTGTTCCTCTGGCACCAGTTCTCCAGATTTCCAATCTCCTCTAGGTAGTCCGACTCATCATTGTTGGTGATCAGTCCGACCACGACGGTGTCGTCAGCAAACTTGATGGAGGTGGAGTTGGTAGTGGCCACGCAGTCGTGGGTGTACAAAGAGTACAGCAGGGGGCTCAGAACACAACCCTGGGGGGCTCCAGTGCTGAGAGTGAGTGTAGCTGAGACATGTCCGCCCATCCTTACTGCCTGTGGTCTGCCAGTCAGAAAATTGGAGATCCACTGACATATAGATGAGCTCAGTCCCAGGTGCTCCAGCTTGGTGGTGAGTGTGGAGGGAATTATGGTGTTAAAAGCAGAGCTGTAGTCGATGAAGAGCATTTTAACATAATTCCTTTTCCTAGTGTCCAGGTGAGTGAGTGATGTGTGGAGGAGATGAGAGATTGCATCGTCTGTGGAGCGGTTCTGACGGTATGCAAACTGTAGTGGGTCCAGTGTGTCGGGTAGTGAAGAAATGATGAAGTCTCTGATAAGGCGTTCAAAGCACTTCATCACTACTGAGGTGAGGGCTACAGGGCGATAGTCATTGAGAGAAGCAGGATGTGGTTTCTTTGGAACAGGAACAATTATGGACTCTTTGAAGCATGTGGGGATCACCGACTGAGATAAAGAGATGTTGAATATCTCAGTGAACACAGGTGCTAGCTGGTCTGCGCAGGATCTGAGAATACGACCCGAGATGCCGTCTGGTCCTGCTGCTTTCCTGGTGTTCACTCTCTTGAAGGCTCTCCTCATGTCGTGCTCGGAGATGATGAGCACGTTCCCGGTGCTGGCAGTGTCTTCTTGCCTGCAGCCGTTAGCGCCGCTAGCATTAGTGCCGCTAGCATTAGCGCCGTTAGCATTAGCATCGCTAGCGTCTTTAGCTGCAGCCTCGAAGCGAGCATAGAAGATGTTGAGCTCGTCTGCCAGAGTCGCGTCCGCGTTCGTCATACCGGATGCTGGTGCTTTATAGTCCGTTATTGTTCTCAGTCCCTGCCACAGGCTCCTAGAGTCACTCTGTTGAAGCTGTGACTCTAGTTTTCTCCCGTAGAGCTGCTTCGCCTCTTTCACCGCCTTCCGGACGTTATATGACGCAGCCTTGTACGGTTCCATGTCCCCCGACGCAAGTCCCGTGTTGTAGGCAGCTGTGCGAGATCTCAGAGCGTCGCGGATGGTTTTATCCACCCACGGCTTCTGGTTGGGAAACGTTCTGATAGTCTTTTTCTCTACCGTATCGTCTGCCAGCTTTTCAATAAATCCCACAACCGCTTCCGTAAACACGCTAACGTCATCATCGGAGCTGTTTCTGAACATGTCCCAGTCTGCGTCATCGAGTGCGTCCTGTAACGCGGCCACCGATTGGTCCGTCCAGCGCGCGACCTCCCTCTGGACCGGAACTTCCTGTTTCAGCCTTTGCTTATATTTTGGCATGAGGAAGATGGCGGCGTGGTCGGATTTACCAAACGCTGGACGAGATTGTGCCTTGTAACCGTCTTTGACCGTGGTATAACAATGGTCCAGTGTCCTTTCGCCCCTGGTGGGGCAGGTGATGTGCTGATAAAAGTTCGGCGCTGCGCGTTTGAGGTTGGCACTATTAAAATCCCCCACCACAATGAGCGCAGCGTCCCGGTGTTGTGTCTGGTGCTGTGTGAGCGCCCCATGCAGCTCGCATAAGGCAGTTTCAGTGTCTGCTTGTGGAGGTATGTAAACGGCGCTGATTATGACCGATGTGAACTCCCGTGGAAGATAAAATGGACGACACATGATGGACAGTAGTTCCAGGTTTGGTGTGCAGGAGCGTGTAAGAGGAACAACGCTCGCGCTGTTGCACCAGCTGTTGTTCACCATTAAGCACACGCCGCCTCCTCTTGACTTCCCCAAGTCCCGCGTCCTGTCCATGCGGTGAACAGAGAAGAACTCGGCTGGTTGTATGGCGTGGTCTGGCACCGCTGGGTTCAGCCATGTCTCGGTGAAGCAGAGGAGATTGCAGTCCCGAATGTCTCTCTGGAACTTTATCCTGGCCCTGAGGTCATCGAGTTTGTTCTCCAGTGACTGGACGTTGGCGAGCAGGATGCTAGGCAGAGGTGTGCGGTGTGCACGGGCCCTGAGCCTGTTCCTCACGCCAGCTCGTCTCCCTCGGGTTCGTCGCTTCGCGTCGCGTCCATTGTTCTCCCTCAGGATCTCACTCGGCCAGCTCGGATCCGGAGTTAAAACCAATAGAAACAAGAGTGTCTCTATCATATCTAATGTACTCAATGGTGGTGATTTTGCCGATTTTAAAACACTGAAAACTAACTTAAAGAACAAAAACAAAGAAAAGGTGGTCGGAGCAGTCGTGACGGCAGCCGACCTCACCGGCGCCATCTTGGATCTTGGATCTCTACCAGCTTTGCACATCTAGAGACTGAAATCTTTGCCCATTCTTCTTTGCAAAAGAGCTCCAGCTCAGTCAGATTAGATGGACAGCAGTTTTCAGATCTTGCCACAGATTCTCGATTGGATTTAGATCTGGACTTTGACTGGGCCATTCTAACACATGGATATGTTTTGTAGGGCTGCAACTAACGATTATTTTGATAATCGATTAGTTGGCCGATTATTGTTTCGATTAATCAGATAAAGCTAAGCGCTTCTTTCATTTGATGTTTTGCTTATAATTATATATAAAACCATACCAACATTTGTTTTGTTTTTAACAATAATTGCAGATGGCAAGTTGACTGTTATATTTATATATATAAATAAAACACTGTCAACTTGCCATCTGTATACATACATAAATACATTATATCGATTATCGATTAAATCGGATAAAAGCTAGACGCTTTAATTTGATGTTTTGCTTAACTATATGAAACCATAAATCAGGGTATTATTTATGTATAAAAGCAAACTTTAAAAAATGCAATAGCCACATAGTTTAATTATCTTTAATTTTGACATTTAAACCTTATTTTATGTAAATCAACATTTTTGTTTTTAACAATAATTGCAGATGGCAAGTTTACAGTATATATATATATATATATATATATATATTTAATATATATATATATATAGATTTAATATATATATATAGTTTAAAACATTAAAACTAAAATTCAGTTGTTAAGAATGAAATACAATACATTCAGTTGTTAAGAATGACTTAAATTTTAAATTCTCTTAAATTAATTCAACTTAATAATAATAATAAGAATAGACTTCTAGATTATGATATTTTTAATTGAAGTGTCTACTACATCCTTTTCACGGTTTATACATTATTTCGATCCTCTCGTGTATTTTATCCTTTTTTTTTGTCTCAATAAAAAAATAAATACTAGACATTCTCGTAATACGGCGACGTAGGGAGAGAGAGAAAAAAAAAAAAAAAAAAAAAACTTGCCGCTACTGGGCTCACTCTGTTTATTTTGCCCTTTTCCCCTCTGTACAGCATGTAGGATCATGGGATATATCCGGTCCTCCGAAGTGTAAAATGAACGTGAAGAAAACGCACTAGAAGTGTTTTCCTCGCGTTCGTTGGTATTTGAACGCAAAGAAAATGCTGCATGCAATGTTTTTTTTTTTATTTTTTACCCTGTATAACCGCGCAGGCGGTGAGACTGTTCACACGGGCTTTACGTCACCAAAGCCCGTGTGAACTCTCTCACTGACTCCTATGTGTAGTAAACCCTCGGCACTTCATCTGCGCTCACCGGACACTACGACCGGCAGAAAAACGGTCGATTTTAACGCCCGATAAGAGGCTTTTAATGTAAATTGCTCCCATTCCTTGGAGGACTTGGGGCGCGCGCTTTTTCCTGCAAACGCTTGTGTAACCTCCATTGCGCGAGCGGCTGTGTATCTGTGTGTGTATTTGTGCATCTTGTGGTCGCGCGCCTCAATAACGTGAGCAGCCCAACTAATCGAAAACAGCATTCGTTGACAACGAATTTCATTTTCGATAATTATCGATTTTATCGATTAGTTGTTGCAGCCCTAATGTTTTGTTTTAAACCATTCCATTGTCGCCCTGGCTTTATGTTTAGGGTTGTTGTCCTGCTGGAAGGTGAACCTCCGCCCAAGTCTCAAGTCTTTTGCAGACTCCAAGAGGTTTTCTTCCAAGATTGCCCTGTATTTGGCTCCATCCATCTTCCCATCAACTCTGACCAGCTTCCCTGTCCCTGCTGAAGAGAAGCACCCCAGAGCATGATGCTGCCACCACCATATTTGACAGTGGGGATGGTGTGTTCAGAGTGATGTGCACTGTTAGTTTTCCGCCACACATAGCGTTTTGCATTGACCAGAGCACCTTCTTCCACATGTTTGCTGTGCAAACGTGACTTCTTATAGTTTTCTGTTAACAATGGCTTCCTTCTTGCCACTATTCCATAAAGGCCAACTTTGTGCAGTGCACGACTAATGCATGAATCCTATGGACAGATGCCCCGAACTGAGCTGTAGATCTCTGCAGCTCGTCCAGAGTCACCATGGGCCTCTTGGCTGCATTTCTGATCAGCGCTCTCCTTGTTCGGCCTGTGAGTTTAGGTGGACGGCCTTGTCTTGGTAGGTTTACAGTTGTGCCATACTCCTTGCATTTCTGAATGATCGCTTGAACAGTGCTCCGTGGGATGTTCAAGGCTTTGGAAATCTTTTTGTAGCCTAAGCCTGCTTTAAACTTCTCAATAACTTTATCCCTGACCTGTCTGGTGTGTTCTTTGGACTTCATGGTGTTGTTGCTCCCAATATTCTCTTAGACAACCTCTGAGGCCGTCACAGAGCAGCTGTATTTGTACTGATATTAGATTACACACAGGTGCACTCTATTTAGTCATTAGCACTCATCAGGCAATGTCTATGGGCAACTGACTGCACTCAGACCAAAGGGGGCTGAATAATTACGCACACCCCCCACTTTTCAGTTATTTATTTGTAAAAAATGTTTGGAATTATGTATGATTTTCGTTCCACTTCTCCCGTGTACACCATTTTGTATTGGTCTTTCACATGGAACTCCAATAAAATTGATTCATGTTTGTGGCTGTAATGTGACAAAATGTGGAAAGGTTCAAGGGGGCCGAATACTTTTGCAAGCCACTGTATTAGGAAATTATGAAGGGTCTTAGAAAGTAACAAACCCAAAAGATTGGCTCAAGAATAGTTTCACTGAGATTCACATCTTCAGGTCCTACCTGCAATTATTCCCCATGTACAGTTAGATTTAAAAATAAAAATTGGAAGAAAAACTTAAAACAGTATATGACTATTCATATACTTTCATGTGTATAGCACATTTTTGAAGAAAAGTAAAGGTTAAAAGTTACTTGCTAGTGAGAACATAAGGTTCTGGGTGATATACTGTAGTACACATAAGAGATTTTTCCACATTCTTCACAAGTAGACTGCAAATAGTATTTTTCTACCAGAGAGGGCAAAAATACTTACATCCAATAACAGTGTTGGATTTTGTTATGCATCGCCCACTAGCTGACCCCAATTATCTCACATATATGTGATGGGTAATCTTAATGTGATAGATTGTGGGTCAATTGAGGTTTGTAAGCATGCCACAACCTCACAGGACTGAGGAAAATCAATATGAACTCAAGCCTGGGGTGAAACTGTAGCTCCACAAGAGTAAAACCCCACAAGTGCAAGGTGAACAAGCCAGAAACATTTCAGGTCATACAACATGCAGCACAAAACTTAACAAATGGGGGGGGGGGGGGGGATTAATTATTGTTTAAAATGGCTCTGAAACCGTAGAATTCAAAAGATATTAAATACAAGATATGTGAAAAACAATATATTTTTTTTTAAGAGTTAACAAAAGGGTTTTTTTTTTTTACTTACAGTAGAGAGAAACTTTCTGGCAGTTTGTGTAATTGCTTGACCAAGAGGTTTCCATAAGTGGAACGAAGATCGGCCTAAAATAAATGTGAAGATTAAAGAGATTAATGGGTTAAAGAAGATTTAGTTAATTGTGTTTGATCTATTTAACAAACAGGCATTAGAATATTTGGCATAAAGGGAAAGCTAAACTGCATTTAATCACGTTTAATACATGGAAAAGTCTCCATTCTATTTTCCTACGTATTTTGTGGCCACAGTGTTGGTCAACTGCCATCATCTGTGTTTTTATTCCTGAACCAAACCAGTATCCAGAAGACTTCAACTGGAATTATGAAAACTTATATATATATATAAAATTTAGTCTAAATATTGGTGTCATCTATATATGCAACCTTGATAGGGGCACCTGCGCTCATTTATGTGCTCATCGAGTCACTCGTGGCAGAAGCACAATGCATGAAATTATGCCGATATGGGTGAATATTAACGTTGAACATCAGATGAGGGGGAAAAGTGATCTCATCCATTTTAACCGTGGTATGGTTGTTGGTGCCATATGGGCTGTTTTGAATACTTGCTGATCTCATGAGATGTTTATACACAACAGACTTTTTTTTGCACCATTTTGTGTAAACAATAAAGACCGAGTGAGTAACAGTTGTGTTGGCGGAAGTGCCTTGTTAATGAGAGGTCAGCAGAAAATGACCAAATTGGTTTGAGCTGCCAAAAAGGATTTAGCAACTCATTTAATCAGACATTACAACCATGGTGAGCAGAAAAAGATCTCAGCATGCACAAAACATTGGCCTTGTCAAGCAAGGATGGAAAATGAAAGGCTTTCATGTGTACCAGGCCTAACAGATAGTAAACTAGATACTTGAGGATTGGAAGGAATAAATAAATGAACACAGGAGAAAAACAAATGTACAAGCAAACCAAACAACCAATCAGTCTACACCTGCCCGGTTACTGTGCCCATGATGGCCTCAGATTCTTTTTTTCTGGCTGACAGGCATGGAACCTTATGTGGTATTCTGCTGGTATATCCCATCCACCTCAAGTTTTGATTTGATTGAGGGTTGACCAATATGATTTTTTTTTTCAGGGCCAATGGCGAAACCAATTATCAGTAATGAACGAGAACTGACATAAATATGCATTTGCAGCAAAAATCTAAATATTGTTGTCAGTTTAAGAACAATGCAAAACTCCTACACAACGCTTTATTAAAAGTATTTAAGCATATATTTAGCACTAGAATTCGTAGAAATCTTTGGTTCAAACCAAGCTAGCAGCCCCTCTTTCTACTTCCCACAGAAGCTGAACCTTCCCTCCTCAGAGCAGTTAACAGCTTTTGTTCTGTAGATTTTGGTTATCACACTCAGTGAAATTACCAAAGCCAGAATTCACACCTCTAACTCAGCTCAAGTTGCAGAGCCTGAAGTTTCTAATAGTCATAATAAAATAAGAATTATGTGCAGATAACAGTGAAATAGAAAACTACTTTACATACAAAAAATAGAGAGTATGTAGTTATTTATACACATAAATGTATTTATTTATATTATAGTTGATGGACAAAGATATATATATATATATATATATATATATATATATATATATATATATATATATAGATAAGCTAAAAGTAATATATAATATAAATGTGCAAATACTTAAAAATAATAAATATACAATGTGCAAATAATAAATATACATTATGTACGATATTCAGAGCAGTCTTCTGACTCATCAAAAAACCTTACTTCCCCCACACAAAAAAAAGTAAAATCCCTTGAAAGTACTATTTCAATCCGTTTATCTATCTATTATTACTCAATAGTACTAAAGACTACTCTGTGCCCCATCATTACAGGTGTGCGTGTAGAATCATGATCCACATGCTTTCCTGGGATGGTCATTTTATCATGGTGTTTGATGGGTTTTGCAAATGCATTTGACAATACTGTTCATACATTAACTATTCTGACTGACTTTTGTCAACTGGCTGGCGGTTGTTACTTAATTACTTTATGCCATATGTGGTATTTCAAAAAAAATGCAGCTGCTGGATTTAAAATGTAGAAAATAAATCCAAACTTATGTCCAAACATGTACTGTATGTAAATTTAACCGGTTCTGAGGTCACAAACAGATAAAAGATTATATGGAAATAAAGCCCTTTTACAGTATGTTTTTTCTAACGATACTTTATTGTGGATAATTGTAAAATATTTTATGACATACTGAAAGATATTGTTAAGTGAGCAAAGTTATTTTACTTTCAACCTCTAAAAGGCTCACTCCTCTCTGAGCCAAATCCTTTCCGCTTAACAGACCACACACTGCTTGGAAAGAGAATTTTGGCAGGAAAGTTGTACTGAAAGAGGAATTAGGTAACTTCCTTAAAGCAACCACAAGTGCCGTTACTTTATGACATTATGACCTCATACAATCTTGGTTAGATATTGAGCCTATTAAGAATCATTACCCATTATATGAAGGTAGCGAGTTGGACAGATACACCTTCAAGTAAAGACCAAAGTAATTGCCCTGATGACAGGAGTTGGGATTATTAATTACCCACGCTTAGGCTGTTAAAAGAGTACAAAGACAACAAGTCATTCATTTTATGCAAAAAAAGCTTTGGGGTTTTTGTGCTAATGGCAGCCTTGACATTGTTAATCTTCATGAAGATCTTCTGAGGACTTAACTCTTACTGTAAAACATTTAAAATGGGATTACCTGTTCAACTACAGTCCTATTTGTCATCTCATAATCTGTATGAATGTTTCCAATCCGGTTTTCGCCCTCACCACAGTACAGAGACAGCGCTTCTTAAGGTTGTCAATGACCTTCTTATGGCTTCTGATGCTGGCTCTGCTAGCATTTTGATTCGGTTAGACCTCTCTTCTGCATTTGATACTATCTCTCACAATATTCTCATCTCACGACTCTCTGCTCTTGGTATTTCTGGAACTGCCTTATCCTGGTTCGCTTCTTATCTGTCTGACCGACAACACTATATTACTATCCGCCAGTCTAAATCTTCTACCGCTCCTGTTTCTCATGGTGTTCCGCAGGGTTCTGTTCTTGGCCCACTACTGTTCATCATCTACATGCTTCCTCTAGGTAAAATCATCCGCCGCCATGGTTTCAATTTCCACTGTTATGCAGACGACACTCAACTCTATATCAGTTTTCGACACTACCATCCCTTTCCCACTAACTCCGTTTCTGATTGTATTGATGACATAAATGCTTGGATGACTAGTAACCTTCTCAAGCTCAATACTGACAAAACAGATTTTTTACTTGTTGGTTCACCTAAAACCATTGCAGCTCTCTGTACTGATACTGTTAACATTTCCGGGACCTTGGTTAGATCTTCCACCACCATTAAAAATCTGGGTATAACTTTTGACTCCCATCTTTCCTTTCTACCTCACATTTCTTCACTTACTAAATCTGCCTTCTATCACCTCCGTAATATAGCTCGTCTACGACCCTTCTTAGACATCAAGGATGCTGAGACACTGGTCCACGCTTTCATTACTTCTCGACTCGACTACTGTAATTCTCTTTTCTATGGTCTACCAAATACAACATTAAATAAGCTCCAATACATTCAGAACTCTGCTGCTAGGGTCCTCACTTATACAAAGAAATCCTCACACATCACTCCCATCCTACACAAACTTCATTGGCTACCCATTCGCTCCCGCATCCAATACAAGATTCTCCTTATCACCTTCAAAGCACTCCATGGTCTTGCCCCTCCATATATCTCAGATCTTATTCATACTTACTCCCCTGCTCGCACACTCCGATCTGCAGATGATGGTCTACTGGTAATTTCTCGTCATAGATTAGCATCATTTGGAGGACGAGCATTTAGCATTTCTGCCCCCACACTCTGGAATTCTATTCCCAAACACATCCGTGATCTTTCTTCATTACAGGATTTCAAAACCCACCTTAAAACATATCTTTTCTCATCCTGTTTTTCCACTCTTTGAATATGTGTTAGATAAACACTACCAGTTTTCATGTTTATCTATATTTTGTTCTGTCGTTTTTCAGATGTCTCTTTCTATGTGTAATGCATTTTTGTTATTGTAAAGCGACCTTGAGTCTCTTGAAAGGCGCTATATAAAATAAACTTAATAATAATAATATTTTACACATATGTACAAATGTATTGCATTTCCACATTTTAGTCTGCCTACACTAACTTGCAAAACATTATACCAAAACAGTTTGTACCATGTACTATTTAATATTTCCACATTATCTAGCATTTACAACACATTATTATTTTGGACTTTTCCAATATAGTCACATCCATTGGGGGCTACGTAACACACTCACTTGAAAGACAGTGCTCACCGCTCCTACTGCTAAGCATCACCAGGGAATCGAACTAGCGATATCCAAATGATAGGACAAGCACTTTATCACTGCGCCACTTGGAGCATAGCTACAGGAAAAATGTGGGTCGATGACCTCATGAATGCGGAAGTAGGTACACAGCGCATGTCTTTTAATGTGATACAGTATGTCACCTCATAGTGCATTATGAGCAGCAGGTTAAAAAGATGTGGTTGGCTGTCTTCATGTGATTCAGAGGCAGCACATGCTAGCCTTCAACTTGCTAGATTACCACCTGTTATATCATGGGGTAGGCCTAACTACTCGGGTAGTCAAATGTATTCAAATAAATGTATTCCAAGGCAATTATATAAATGTTCACATTAGGACCCGGGATCATTTCCGGGAACACAATCATTCTGCGCTCGTGAACCGTGTCCAAGGCTGCCAAAAAAGGTGGTTTTGGAAAAAATACAGCTGTACAACCAAATGAAATATGGAAGCCAATCATATATGAGAATGGAAGTAGATCACTGTTTATAAGCAACGTCATTAGTGCCAATGCCAAGCTCATCCTCCGACCTACTCAGCCATAGTTGATAAAGTAGTAAGGCACATGAGACATTTCTCTTGACATTTCTTCAATAATATTAAGCGTATTAATACTTCATGTATCATTATGCACCTACCTGGTTTTTGTGCCACCATCAAGCACAAGAGAAGAAGAGAACTGTTCTCTTCTTCTCTTGTGCTTGATGGTGGCACAAAAACCAGGTAGGTGCATAATGATACCTGAAGTATGTAAATATGCAAAAGTACTGTAATGTGAATGCCTGCCAGCAGGGATGGTTAGGGGCAATCATTCCTGGGCAGAATACAAATCAATCGTGCCTAATGTGAAAACGCCCTCAGACATGAGCGTCATTTACATTAAGCACAATACATAATGACATAAACTGGCATTTCAGGTTATAAAATATGTTCAGTATTTAAAACACATTTGCTCTATGTAATTTGAGAGTTACAGTACTTTCTTAATGCCCATGTAGATGGCCATGTTGACTGACGGAAGGTTCTTCAGTACTGAGACTGGCTAGACAACAAATTATAAAGATTGTGTACATGTGACAAAGTCAAATGAAAGCAAAAGAAAAAAAGATGAATACAGCATAAACAGATAATAAAAAAATTTCTGTAAAAGATAAAAAGCTAGGCTCAGTGTCTATTGTTTCTAGCTCTAACTTTGTTTTGCCCTTTTTAACTTCCGGTTGAAATCAGATGCAGGTTTGCTTCGTGCACAGATGAGAGGTGCATTACTGGGCCAGTGAGGAGATCAGTGCAGTGGGTAAGAGCCGAACCCTGTGCTGTGCTACTGTACGTGTTTGTAAAGATGACAGATGAAACCACATGCTGTGTCATGTCGCTAAACGTATTTCTGAACATTTAATTATTTTATCAGTTTATCTTACCTGCAAACCCCGCTGCTGCGACACCAAGCCCGACTGCAATCAGTGTGCTGCCCTGTCAATAACAAACCAACACATTTACTGTCATAATTCACCAGCTTTACGATTTAAGAGCTAAGGTACGCGGTACTGACACTAGATTAAAACTGATACACAGTGGACCTTATCCCTACTTGAGAATATACGAATGAACCACTTAAATTTAAACGAATTAAGTTAAACGAATAATAAACGAAAAACACTAAACAGCTAACATGTTACCTCTAGTGTATATGAAGGTAACGTTAGCTAGCTAATCAAAGTCACATTCATAACAGCTGGGTGTCTGGCTAACCTGCTACGCATGTTAAAATGAACACAAGCCCTAAAAGCCACACCGAGGAGTTTACTCACAAAGCGTTTGTCAATCTCTGTCTCACTCCGCTGGTTAGATGTGGTTGTATATTCGCTGTATCTCAGAAGGTCACTATCCGTCGCTAACCGACCGCCTGTACTCGCCATGTTTCACGCGCTGAGGAAAATCTACGGGTCGCAAATTAGGACAAAACACACGCGCAAAGCCGCGCGCCAGATAACCGTGTGATTATGACGTACTGTATAAGTCAGGGTCTCTCAAACCTAATATTCAAAGGTCCGAATCTGATTTCTATTGAAGGTCAAAACGCTTGCTTATAACTTATAAAAAAACAACGTAAACCTATAAGCAACGTCTGAGACAAAATACATTCAAAACTAATGGCCAGTGTTTGAGTGTTAGAAAGATTCAAATTACGCTCCAAGTTTGTGCAGAAACGCGGAAGTCTCGGCATTCCCACTGCAGGACAAGAAGTGAAAGCTGAACACGCCACACGCACGCCGGTAGTCACCGTTGCCATGACAACCATATCGCCCGTATGGGTATTTACCCGTAACGATCTTCAAATAGACTACAAAACTAATGGTGTAAAGTATTCACTAACAGTGTATTGATGGGTATAACAGGTTTTTATTTTAAAGTAGTGATTAGTAATGTCGCCTTGTACCTCCAGGTTCCAGGTTCAATTCCCACCTCCGGTCTGTGTGCATGGAGCGTGCAAGTTCTCCCCATGCTTGGTGGGTTTCCTCCGGGTACTCTGGTTTCCTCCCACAATTCAAAGACATGCAGATGAGGCTAAATGCCATTCACAAATTATCCCTAATGTGTGAATGAGCGCATGATCGTGTATGTGCGTGTACCCCGCATCGTGCGCTAAGTCTCCTGAGACTTTTTTTAAATTACTGTAGCACTGTCACCTTGCACCTCCAGGATACAGATTTAATTTCTGCCTCAGAGTCTGTGTTTGTGGAGTTTGCATGTTCTAATTGGCGTTGCAAAATGTGTGGATCTGTGTTAATGTTGACCGGAGGTCCTAACACAGTCATAAAATGTGAATAAATACAATGGTAATCGACATTGGTAATGGTGATTATTTGGACTACAGATGTTCCTAGACGGATGGATAATCAGTTGTAGACATAGTAACATTATTTAACTGTACATTGCAGTAAAAGTGCTTCACTCACTGGCTTTAACTAACATGTTTTTAACTAGTTTTCTGTATTAATCTACCTAATATTTATTGAGATTAATAACTTATGGAACATTGTTTTTTCAAGAGTTTCAACAAGTATTTTTTGTCTTTTTTATTTGTTCAAAATGTTTTATTTAGGCATAGTTTCCATTTTAATTTAATATATTTTGTTACTTAATCCTATCTGTTCATCTTTTAAACTCAGATATAATATTGTATATATATATATATATATATATATATATATATATATATATATATATATATATATATATATGGTATAATAAAGTGGGACTAAAAACTAAAAAAAAAAAATATTTAACAATAAGTTTCACAAATCTGTTCTATCTTCATTTATGCAACAGTGTTTTATTCCTGGTACTGTAACTACCATGACTAAAGGGCTTTTACATACACGTTATGTAGAGATTTCTAACTGTGATTGTGTAACAGGAAGTGAGTAGGTTCTGCTAATTGTTTGAGTGAGAATTATTGACAAGTGTGCTTCAAGTAGACAGTTTCTGTCAGTTCAGTAAAATACAAGCAGTAGGAGCAAATTAAGTAAAACAAGGCTCAGACTTAACTGAGCAGAAGGCCAGTGTAAATGCAGTAAGTACATGACTGGTGTAATTAGTTAATTATCTTTTCAGAAGGTCTTCATCACAGGTCCCTGTCTGCTGTATAGAGCAAATTTGCACTACTGAGTATAAAAACATGAAACAATTTATTTATTGGAGGCTCTAATATATCACATGGATATCATCATGGAACTGCACTTCCCAGTACTTGCGTAAATATTTTGTCAGTAACTAGTGTTCAGAGGTTCCTTAGTGGATTCCTCATTGCGTTTTCATGACGCCCTGGCCCATCTAAGGTTTGAGCCATAAGAAACAATTGCTATGAATCATGCAAAGCCTAGATTTAATATAATTTTTACATATATAATATGTTAATGCATAAGATAGATGTACTTTTAATATTTAATTTTATAAATAAATTAAATCCAAAAACAGTATCAGGAAATGCATTATGGAGAAAAAGAGCAAATATGGCTACACAATTCACAATATAAAACTTTTATATAGTAGTGGTTAGCACTGTTGCCTTGCACCTCCATGGACCAGGTTTTATTCCTGCCTCGGAGTCTGTGCGCATGGAGTTTGCATGTTCTCTCTGTGTTTGGTGGGTTTTGTTTGTGTACTCCAGTTTCCTCCACAGTCCAAAGATATGCAAAGTAGGCTAATTGACATTCCCAAATTGGCTGTAGTGTGTGGATGAGATGTTATTTATTTTATTGCTTCTCAATTTAGGATGAATTGCACTTAAGGGGAAAATGTTTGATAACTATATTAAATATGATGATAAAGTAGAAGATGAAGATGATAGTGATGATGAAGAATTTTAACTCATCACCTCCCATCGTGTGATTTGTGTCACCGTTGTGTAACAGTCTCTCATTATGCCCCACTGCCTTGAGTCCACTCTCATTATGGAAGCTTTATAGCAGACCTTAATGAAATTCTTATAGTTGAGATAATTTGGCTTATACTGTACTGTACTACTACTGGGATAATCACCTGCCACACCAGCACAGAGGACACGCCTCAGATAGACCAGCGAGCTGCCTGGTTAAACTCTCTCTCTCTCTCTCTCTCTCTCTGCTTCATTATCGTTTCCGCAGGACTACCTGAAAAGCCTGTTTTATTTCTTTATATTAACCTTGAATCAGAACCAAATTATGAATCCAAATAGAAGCGGCGACACATTGAAGACACCAAACACTGGACCGAACCCCGGAGTGAACCAAACGCAAATGGATGGAAATGAGAACTACTCCACAAACCAAAACACACAACCCCAAGATTCTCGGAATCCGACATAGTAAGTCATTCATATCAGATGAATAAAAGTTTTTTCTTCACTAAACTTTAATAGTAAGAAACTTGGAGTTCAGCAGATATGCGGTAATTAGGCTCGCTTAATAGATATTTGATAGATTAGGTTGCTACATATAATTTAATAGTTAGATATACAAATTATATTAATAGATTATTTTGGGTTTTACGTTGAATATTTGGTTGGAAAAAAAGGAACTTATTCCAAATACGCTTAAGTTTCCGTTTCGTTTCTCTGGTGAGCCCGGTGACATCGAAACGCTGTAAACAAAGTCCACGCATGCGCAGATCAGGAGAGCGCGCCAGCCCAGAGATGGTGTACTTCAGTACATTCAGTACATTCAGCACTACTTTTACTCTCTGAACTCTACAAATAGATTCGCAAATCGAGGATGTATGAGTTGTATATATGAGTTATTAAAACCAGTGAGAACCTATGATTTATTGCAATTATTTGTGATACTTAAAGATTTATATGTTCTCTTTTTATATTTTGTATTTGCAGCAGTCAATGTTTGTAGATTATTTCTTTTAAAAATACAAATACAATGACATAAGATTCACTAGTTTGTAGACAGAATAAAAAGCGGACTAAAATTTCCTATCTCCAATGTCGAGGGTCCGATTCCCGCCTCGGTCTGTGTGTGTAGAGTTCGACTGTACTCCAGTTCCCTCCCACAGTCCAAAGACATGCAGATTAGGTTAATTGTCATTCCCAAATTGCCGTAGTGTGTGTGAGTGGTCGTACTGAGATGGATTGGCACTGTGTCCAAGATTTACTGGGTCCACGGGGATAGGCTCCAGGCCCTCCAGAACCGGAGTTGAGAATCAATGCCTTACATAACCATGGTAGTGTGTAACATTGATTTGACTTCCCCTTTGTAAAACCTTCAGTCATGTAGTAGGTGTTTGAAATCAGAAATGGAGGTGGTTTCTGACAGCAACAAAAACAGCCTATTCACAGTTTAGAGAGAGAGAGAGAGAGAGAATCTTTATCTATGACTTAAATGCTATGGTGAGCTAATACAAGCTCAGTATGGTTGTACTTTTTCTCAAGTAAAAATGTACATGGAGCACTTCTACAAATGTTAAATGGGATATCTCCATTTTTACTGAAGTACAGGTGTACTTTGGGTGTACTTTGTCCACCACTGCCCACAATATCAGAAACTCAAAGTTCAAGTGGTCCAAAGTAATAGCTGGGAACTGTTAACTAATGTTTAAGCAATCTTTTGGGCCTTGTTTATCATAATGGATACAAATTGGTTAATGCATCAACCAGTCATGTAAATGTTTTTCCAAACATATTATTCATGAAATATTTGATTAAAATCCCATACATTTGGAAAAACTATTTTATATTCCACACCTGCACCTGATGACCATATACAGCAGATGGTGCATGGATATATTTAGTATTAAATACTGTATCATTTTTATAAAAGTGATGGACATGACAGTAATCACATTTACTATTTCACATGTAGAAGAACTGTTTATGGTTAATATGCCTATATCTTTAGCATATTATAGTATGCAGAAAATGAAATGCAGCATACTGTAAAACCTGACCTCCCTGTTCATGGTGCCATGGGTACCTTTCCAGAGAGCAAGAGTTGGCATGTCTTCCTGTGTGCTTCTGTAAATATATGGCATGACTACAAATACTCTAACACAATTACAACTAATTAATATATTTGCTATTTTGGCTAGTTTAAAGCATTTTTTTTTCAACAGCATGTCAGATAAACCAAATTCGGTTATAAGCGAGTCTTCAGTGCAGATTATGTTTGAAATAACCTTAACATGGATAACATCTAACCATTTTGATTCATACACATTCAAATTTCATACAAACTTCAATAATTTCTTTTGATTTTGTAAAACTGCTTTGCGATAATGACAATTGTTCAAAGGACTATACAAATAAACTTGAAAATTGAAATTGAAAAATATGAAATTTATTTTATTTACAATTTATTACAATTTATAAATACAATTTATTATTTGTATTTAAACATTTGTAGTTGTTTAATTCAATTCAATTCAATTTTATTTGTATAGCACTTTTAACAATTGACATTGTCTCAAAGCAGCTTTACACAATCAAAAGAATTATTTAAGTTTGTTTGGAATATGAACGTGTATGAATCAAAATGGTCAGATAGTCCCTGGTGAGCAAGCCGTGGGCGACAGTGGCAAGGAAAAACTCCCTGAGATGGTATTAGGAAGAAACCTTGAGAGGAACCAGACTCAAACTTTAGTTTAGTTTGAACCAGACTTTAGTTTACGGCAGTGGTTCTCAAACTTTTTGTCATTCCCCACTTAAGGGGGTGAGCGAATTTTCAAGCCTCACTTGTCAACAAAATAATAACGAAATCGGCCAAGTTTACTGTTTATTGAACTATCAATTTCTAAACCAATAAGATCAAACAACACCAAGGTCTAAATAGATAAAATACACGTGCAATTGTTATAAAAGGCTTACGTTGTCACTTATCTTTGCATAATTGATCCCATGTTTATTAGCTGCTCAGCAATCGTTTGTAGTTTTTTTGCACTGGCCAATTCTGTATGCAACTTTGAATGAAGCCATTTGTGCTTTACTGTCCACTGATTCAAATGTTACCATGCGATTATCCTGCTGTCTGTATTCTGCCAGCTTTCTTTGAAAGAAGTCGAGTGGCTTATTAACATGACTGGAGTGTGTTGTCTCTAAGCGTCCTCCTAATTTGTTGGGTCTCATGCAGTCTTCTGCCAGCGGTTTAAGACACAAAACACACACGGGTCTCTCTTCTGCCCCCACCATTCCCACCATGAATCCAAGCTCAGTATAGACTTCATTAGGGGTGGGCGATATAACCAAAATCTTCTATCACGGTAGAAGCAATTTTCTACCTCAATAATGATATATATCACAATATAGCAATTTGTATCTGAAAATGCATAAATAAAAATGAAAACACAAAGAAACTGTGTTACATAATGTAATTTTATTTTAACTGTGAATTGCTGGGGTTTGATTAAACTGAATAAGACTATCAATTTCGTGTGAAATAGGATTGATACTAAAAAATTACAAAGCTGCCCATTAAGATAGGATATAGGTAACCTAAAACAAAAACATGGAGACAGCTACTAAAAAATAGTAGCTAAAAAAAATAAAACAGCAAAATAAGCATGGCTTTTAGGATGCAGCTCTTTATGTCAGACTAGTTGATATTGTAGTCTGCATTGATTTTAAGCTAATTACCGAAAAAATGTCATAGCTGGTGTCATACTGGTACATTACAATCACCAAAATATTAATACTTCCATCTAGTAGTTATCTGTACTGCTGTGGTACTTTTTTCTGTAGTTAATGTAACTTTGGTTAAAGAGAGCTACCTGGTTAGCTTACATGCTATTACTGGTGATACATTTGCATACTTGCCAAAGGGGGAAAGGTGTAAAATATTGTTATAACTCGGGAGAAACGCAGGAGAAATTTGACCGCAGAGTAAATTACTAGCTGGTGAAAAACGGGAGGGTTAGCAGGTCTGTATATTTGTGAGAGTCAGTGTTTTGTAAAACCCCAGCATTTTATTGTCTCAAGCAGTGAGATTAATAAAGTTCTAAAGTGGTTGCTAACGCTAGCAAACTAACTAAATGCATGCGTCATGCTAGCACTACAGTTAACAGTTTAGCGTTCATTCATCACTTCACCATCTTCGTAACCCTGCAAACATTCTACAGAGGTAAAAAGCTCAGACATCTTAGCCGTTTCTTTCATACACAGGTGGGGTTGTTTGGCTAACTATAGCAGCTATTCTCAGCTAAATTATAATACCGCGGTGAAGTTGGTTTTATATTGGACATTCGCCACACATTCAAGATTAACTCATCTGTTTATCAATAATTATGCAAAAAAAAACAACAAATCGTATATTTTCTTACTCTGGAGTAGACAGAGAAACTAGTACAAATAAAAATATTTTTAGATCTTCTCCTGTTACAGCCTGCTGGAGCTAAATCTTTCAGAAACGCTGCTTATCGCCGCTTTATAGCAATGGAGCCACTAAAGGACCGTCTAAAAAATGCATGCCCAAGACCCAAACGTTTGTTTACTTAAGAATATACAAGATTACAGAGGAATACCTCACAGGACATCAAACATATTACACTGTTAGGCTACAGTATGGATTATTTGTATATTTATTTGTTTGTTGAATTCATTAATAATTATTTTAATGTATATTATAAAATAAATTATTACACAGACAATTCTTGTGCCAATAAAACAGATAAGTTGTTTACTGAGAGTCGGGCTGTTTTTATGACTGTACTATAATCCACTCTATCATAGCTAATAACTACAACCATTCCCTTTGCAATATTCAGTCTGTTAATTTTTTTATTAATTTTTTATTAAAAATTATTAATTTTCAATAGCTTTTTCATTAAGTGGGTTACACATATACACATGTGTGTAACCTTAACACGGTAACAGTAATAAATGTTACATATAGTAATAATTTTTCAGTCATATGTGAATTAGGTGAGTGAACATGTGTATACAGACCTTGTATTTAACGTCATTTTCCCTTAAATGCCCGAGGAGGATGAACCGTCTCAAGAGACACGAAGCTGAGTGACAGCCGCTGAATCCACCGGTGAACTTTGGGGGAGGGGCCGAGCAAACTTCAACCCAGCAGCTGGGTTACACAAAAACTACCCAACTCTCTGTAAATAACCCAGAAAAATGACCCAACAGCGGCAACCCAGCGTTTGGGTAGAAAAAACAACCCAGCATTTTTTAGAGTGCAGGATTGGGACTAAACCACTGTGTGAACATAAGAAAACCACATGTTAGTGTGATTAACCTAAACAAATCCATTAAAATGTTTAATGAATAATAAAAAAATGTATTTTAATAATACTTTATTAATAATATTTTTCTTCCCTGATGGCACAGGAATATTCCAGGATTTAAATTGTAAAAGAGTGTTTCTGGAAGCATGAAGAATCATTTTCACACATGAATTGGCCATCATGTTGTATGTTGTAAACAAAGTTAAATGCGGTCAAATAAAATTTTACCATGTACATATTTTTTTGGTCAGGCAGTGTAACACACGTTAGTAAGAGTATGGCCATAAAACAGCGGTGATGCTGGATTTTAGGGTGCTTATTATTGTGTCTTTCTTTTGCCGTCAGTGTCTTCCTGGAAAGACGCATTTGGGTCATAACTCCTATGGTGGGGTTTTAAGGGAAGTTCCAGATGAGCATTTGTGGGAATGTATTTGGACTTTGTTTACCATAAAATTACTCATGCCCCACCTTTGTTTGGGACATTCTTTGCAAGTGAGCCAGTGGAGTTTGTTAAATTCAAGGCATGGATGGAACTGCTGAGTAAAAGGTACCTGCTGTAACTAATTATTTTTGTGCTCACTCAGCTCTGATGGATACACCAGGATCCAACCGAAGGAATCAACACGGCAGAAATTACTTAGGAGTAAGTCATGATGGTTTACTGTTTTTCCATCCCCTTGTTATCCACACATTTCCTGTCTTTAATTGGTCCTTGCAGGTGTGATTTCAACATACTGTTTCAATAAATAACAGTTCCCTTTGCTTTTTTTAAAGTAATGTAAATTCCACGTGGAATTGTTTAAATTGTCTTTGAATAACAAATGTTTTATGTAATAAAAATATATGTATACTGTATATAAAATGTATAATATACAGTATGTAGCATACATTGAATACAGATTGATGACATAGACCAAAGTTATCTTTAAGTCTATTATTTAAATCAATAATTATATTTGAAATACTTTTACATATATATATATAAAAGCATGAAGGAGGTTTAGGGAAGTGTCTGTATATTACCTTTCATTCTGTAGTGTCACAGAAAGAAGAGAATGATCTACAGACATGGAAGGAGCAACATCGTCCTGGCCCCATTCACTTGGCCCCAGAGAAGCTAGGTAATAGGGTTATGTACTGTTTGACAAATACGCTCTGGGCATTTACTATAAACACGAGAAAAAATATAAAGTACTGCTAATGTTTTCTGTGTAGGTGGGAATGTATCATTGTCAGAGGTACGACAGAAACAGCAAACTGTGGCCCGCCATTCCAAACTCCAGAAAAAGGTGCTGACTTTCTATTTAGATTTTTAAAAATAACTCCAACCATATGTGTTCATGTGCATTGTTTTATTTTTATTACATTTTTTCATAGCTCAGAAAAGAGGACATGGATCGAAACAAGAGACAAGAAGAGGAAGAAAAGAATCAGCTCATGAAGGATATTCAAAGAGAAAGGGTGTGTCAGTATTATAAATGTACATTTTACATCACATAATTATTTAATTATATGTTTATCTAAGTTCGCTAAACTGAAGTAACTGAAATACACTACTCAAAAATTTGGTATCACTTTCTAACTCCATATCCGTTCCTGATTTTTATTTCTTTCTACATTGTAAAGCAATGCTGAAGGCATCCAAAATATGATATAATCTCATTTTAGGCTTTAAACAGTTTATGTTGAGATGTATCTACTTCTAATGCTCTGTAAAGCCTTCATAATGACTTTAATCCGAGATGCTGTTTGTTAATTGGTGTTTTTTTGAGGCTGGTAACTCTAAATGAGCTTCTCCTCTACAGCAGAGGTCAGTTTTGGTCTTGCTTTCCTGGGATAGTCTTCATGAGAGCCAGTTTCATCAAGGTGCTTGAAGGGCTTTGCAAATGCTCTTGACAGTACTGCTCTTATAAGAACTATTCTTTAAATAACAACTGACTGTTGTTGTTGTTACATAATAACCTAATTCTATTTGTGTTATTTCAGTTTTGAAATATCCAGTATTGTTGTAAAATGTAGAAATCATGAACAAACAAAACAAATTCCAAGAAATCCCAAACATTTGAACAGCAGTGTAGGCGTTCTGATACAGTATATACTGTACAGTATCTGAGGTTTTATTTCATTGTTGTAGTACAGCTTTAACACTCTAGAGGTCACTGCTGAGACCTGCCATAAAGTCATTGCATTGAACTACAATTAAATCCAATTCAATCTGCAGACTTGTATAAAGAAACTAGGACTTGCTAATTAATGAGATTACGTTAATAGTCACACTCCACATTTTTGTTTGATTTTGTTAGACATGTTTCAGTCAACCATTTAATAATTATTAATACAAAATGAATCACCCTTTAAGTTTCTGTGCCTTTATTATAACTGTACATTCTGTTTTGGGTTCAGGTATAATGTAATTGTTTTCTTACTCAAATCATTTATGTATATTCTGTAACATCTTCAGAATTCCCCATAATATAGACATTAAGGTTACACAATATTGCTTTGCAGGCCAACAAACTAGAAATGAAGAAAAAGCAGGAGGAAGAACAGAGAAAGAAGCTGTACCAACATGAAATGCAAACGTATGTTCATATATTTTCATTAGATGTTGTCACATCCCTATGAAGCTAAGAATGCAATGTTCAGTCATTAGGAGGAAGCTGGTTACTGTTGCTCTACTGGCATAACTCCAAAACCAACAAATCTGAGTAACACAGTTTCAAAGAACTACAGTCTTTTTCCATTAGTGTCTACTCCAGTAGACACAGTAGCAGTAAAGCAGGAGCAGCCGGAGTTCAAGTCTGTTTGATCAGCGAGTGGATTAAACCAACAAAAGAAGAGGTCCACATTATTAGTAGTGCCCGAAAGCATAAATTATTTATGATCATGGGAATGTCTCGAACTGGCAAAATAAACACTTTCGGGTTATCAAATGACAATGTGTTTACGTAAGTCTAGAGAGAGTTTTTGGAACATGGTTATTTTTTAAATTTTTCAGTAAGTTGTGTTAGTCACATTGATAATGAATTTGATTTAATAATCTATCCATTAATTAACAAAAATGTAACTTCATGGAGGTAGACCTATTAACATTTAATCTTGCCCCTGCCTACTCTGCAGGAAAAGAGAAGCGCATCTTCAAAGCCTCGAGAGGTCCGGCTCGGTTCCTATGGCAGCAAGCAGCTCCACACCCGCGTCATCCTGGGTAAGATGACAGCCAAAGAATGCACTGTGTGTTCCATAGGCCTGGGTTCAAATCTTTGCTGCATAGCTGTGGCACTGAGGTTACAGCCCAAGGCACTGGGGTAATTCACACCAATTGATCAGACTTTGATGGATGTTTTCAGAAGAAATAGGCCCCTCTTGAGGGCTTTCATCAGCATGGTACATTCATCTGCACACAACAGTCAGTCTGCCAATGGGCTCAACTTCCTCTCTGAATTTTCTCCTCTATACCCACACATTGGAGCGGGCTATCTGATTCCGTCATTGAATTTCCACCGAATATAAATACACAGACTTTCTCTTCATGGCCGTCCAATCTGAGGACACAAGTGCTGCTTCTGCACAATGATTTGATCTGAACAGAGTTGAAGGGACTTCCCAGAGTTCAGAGAATACAGAAGGATGTGTGAGAGTGCAGGAAAAGGGCAGACTGGTGTGGTATAACCTGCATTGTTCTGGTGAAAGTACCTGGACAACAGCCAGTCAGTGACATAAGCTGTCTTAGATGATGTAGTTGGGACTATCAGTAAAGCGCATTGTCACTACCTTAATATCATCTGGACCGTACACTGCCTGGACGAAAAGTAACAATGTTAGATCTGGTAAAATATGAATAGGAAGGGACGCACATGAAACGATGCACCCATCATGCATAGTGGCCACTGTCTCTTGAAGTAGTGTTATAATCTGGGGTAACTTCAGTTGATCTGGTATAGGATCAGCAACATTATATGGCAATAAAATGAAGTCAGCTGATGATCTCAATGTACTAATTGACCAAGTTGTTGTTTTTGCACATCAATGTCTTGGTATATTCCAAGTGGAAGAGTGGTGCTGGGAGCATGAGAAATAATTTTTATACATGATTTGGCCATTACATTGCGCAAAATATTATTTCCATATGCACAAATTTGCACAGGTTCTGATAGGGAAGTGACAAGCACTGCTTTTCTGTAATGTTTGTGGGGCAAGAGTTTATTTCGGTTGCTTGTTTTGATCTGTCTTCTCTAACTGCTGTATAATGATTCCATTAATAACTGGTGCATATTTTTTATTTTTGCATCTTCAGTGGCATTTTATTTTCCATCAAATTCAAAGTAACTCATTTCCAGTAATTGGCAGACCAAACTGAGCTCCCCCTCTTAAATCATCTTTCTACCTCCAACCAGTTTTTCTAGCCACTGTCACCATTGGCGTGTTCACTTAGCTAAGCAGTCAAGGCACAGCTGCTATGGGTTGGTGTGTATTTTTAAATACGCTCTAAAAATAATAGTCGTTATAGTAAAATAGTATTCTATCTCAGTCTGTGCCTCAGCAGGCCAGACATGATTCTGCAGACAGGAGACTGAGACATGAGAAGCGTGGGGCCTGTTTTACTGCATTAACCACTTGAATGTGGCATCTGACGACATTGGTCTGCAGGTCCTGTGGTGAGGAAAAAAGCTTTTGTGCGGCTTACTGTATTGTTGTGCAAGTTTTTCATCTCTGGACATCCAGTTTTTTCACTATGGACGAACATCCTGCTAACAGACTTATCAAAACATCAGGGGTTAGTTCTGTACGATTATACTGCATAAGTAACAGAGTTCTGGTCCCATCAGTTTTTTAGAAGAAGGGCTTTTTTGAGTGTGCTTCACAGGGTATTGATTCAAGTCTCTGGAAGTCCTCCAAGAAAAGTAATGGAATGCTCCAATCTAAATGTCGTAAGCCAGCTGATCAAAGTGTCTGTGGAGAGACACTGTCTTGATGTGGTTTTGTGGCCACTGAGAAGACAAGACAGATTAATCTCCTCCATATCCTCTGTTTGTGCATATGATCATTTGAGTTGACTTCCTAGGGTGCCAGACCCAGGTCATCCCACCTATTCCTCTTGCTCTCAAGCCATTCCAAACAGAGCAGCCATTCCCTGGTGTCCCTTAGCTATCTGACCAAATGCCTTCATCTTTTATGCACTGTTCATCTTTTATGCCTCGCCCATCCTCACAGCACCACATTGTGTTACGAATCCCATGGATTGTATCACAAAAGACTATCTACAGTAATACTCACTGTTCAGGGCACTGCCCATTTGTGTGAATGTATGACCTTCAGTGGCCTGACTCATACTGAGACGTTTCTTGACAGGCTCTAGGACACAAATACAGGGAGGGCAGGAAGGCAGAGGAACAAATGACCCTGCAGCAGATGAAAGATGAGCAACGAAGGAAGGTACCAGTGTCAAAGCACTTTAAAGAAAAACTTGATCTGAATGTTTATTTCATCTATTTCATTTTAAAATAAACCTGTGCCAGGTCCAAGGGAAGAAGCACCATAATTTCCTTTGAATAAATTATAGTGATATTTTCATGATAATATTTCAATGACTTCATTGCAAGTAAATGTAACTAAATGTAACTAAAAAATAAGTGTTGCTAGTACAAAGATGATAATGTACTTTCTCTGCTGATTCCACTTAAACTGGCAAAAACGTAATAAATTAGCTTTTTATTTTTACATAATCAATTATCAATAACAATAACTAATAATAACTTCTGATCTCTCACATTAGCATGGAATTTCAGTTTAAAGAATTGTCCTTTCTGCCGTTTTTTTGTTTATTTGTCACAATATACTGTATAAACACTAGGGAATGTGTGAAAAGCTCACAACTCAGAGTACAAACACTAGTGTTTGGGCATCTGCAAACAAAATTTGGACCGATACTCTAAGGAAAGTGAAAGTTTCTCAAAGAGAATCATTACTGGTAATGAGACATGGATTAAGCACTATAAGCTATACTATATGAGTATTGAATGAAAACATTGTTGACAGTTTTCTGGGATTCTCATGGGCCAGTATTGGAACATTACCAGGAAAAAGGTTCAATCAACAATGCTCATTGCAGTGAAAAGCTTATTGAAGAACTGAAGCCTAAAATTTGGATTAAACGCAGAGGACTGCTATCGAATTGCACTTTAAGACACGAAGGTCAGCTGTTCTAGGATACAGTAGTTCTTGGAAGAGCATTATTATCAGGTTATTTAGAGTTACCAGCCTCAGAAATCACCAATTAACAACACCTCAGATTAGAGCCGTTATGAAGGCTCTACAGAGCATAAGTAACACACACATCTTAATATCAACTGCTCAAAAGAGAGTATTGCAGAATTGTTTTACAATGTAGAAAGAAATAAAAAACAGAAAAGACTATGAAATTAGAAGGCGTGTCCAAACTTTGACTTTTACTGTATGCACACACATCCTCTGATAAGTAATATAATTCTAATGCATATTCTATATTAATAATAATAATAATAATAAAATACTCTAATATAATACAAGTACTAATATAATTTACGGGTTTCCTCCGGGTACTCCGGTTTCCTCCCACAGTCCAAAGATATGCAGGTTAGGCTAATTGGCGTTCCTAAATTGCCCGTAGTGTGTGATTGGATGTGTGAGTGTGTGTATGTGCGTGTGCCCTGCGATGGATTGGCACCCTGTCCAGGGTGTACCCCGCCTAGTGCCCGAAGTCTCCTGGGATAGGCTCCAGGTCCCCCGCGACACTGAACACAGGATTAAGCGGTATAGAAAATGAATGAATGAATGAATATAATTTACAGATTATAAAATTAGTATATCACAGAAAGAACTAAATGACTAAATTATGTGGTTGATATTGTTAGAGTGTGATTAAGCTGTTTTGGCATCTATACAGTAAGTGACAGAAAAACAACTGCTCTATCATGAAACTTACTCCATGTAACAGATGAGTCATCACTGAGAATAATTACTCAGTCATTACTAAAGGATTAAGATTCCATTAATTTATCATTTACAGAGTGAAATTTTGGAAGAAAAACATAAACAAGAAGAGGAAGACAGGCAAAGACAAATGGAAAATGAACGGCTGCGGTAAGGACATCTAATTCTAAAAACCATTACAAACCCATGAATGTCACAGCTAAACATCTCGCCAGGGAACTATGAATGGCTTTAAAACAAGTCTCTGATGCACGGGTCGGTCTGTAAAGTTGTTATGGGTGGTGATATGTTTTCTCCAGGGTGAACTCAGCCTTCCTAGACAGACTGGAGGCGAGAGGATCAGGTAGAGCGTCTGAGTTTCTCCCCTGCATGCCGGAGCTTAGTAACATCTGCCAGAGTGAGGAACCGCAGGACCCTGCCTCGTCCCCTGTGCCCTTCCCATCACGGCTTCACCCTGACAGCGCATCGGAGGAGGGTAACTCAGATTTATCTGCCAGACAATGTGCGTGTTTAGTCTTAGACGTTTCAAAGCCTTTTCTGTGATTCTTTCCATTGCAATGTCACCTCGTATCATAACACAATTTGTCTCATGTGATTGATGTTGTGCAGGGCTCTGCCTCTCGTTAACAATATTATTTTTTGTCAAGCACCGTTAGGCAATGTAGTATACTATGTAAATAAAAAATAAGCCTCTAAATCCTCCTTGCGAGACAGAAATGTGGCGCACAGACGCCGTTTTGGTGCTGTAGAATGCATGATGTAGCAGTGAAGGCTACAGCTAATTAGGTGCACCCACTGAGAAAAGCCAATTCAGTGGAAGAAATAGTCATATTTGACATTGGTTTGACTAACATCCAGAAACGAAAAAATTGTTTGACAAGAGACTGATTATTGTGACATCTGAGAGTCAACACTAGAAAAACCGGCTAAGCGCTGCTCTGCTCTGTCCTTACTTGTACATATGTTTCAGTCAGTTCATTCAGTTAAAAAGTAGTGTAATTAACTCATGACTTACAACATAAACATTCGAATCTGCGTTCAGTATCCTAAACTACTTGTTCAGCTGTGAATCAGTTTGTACAGAATTTTATTTACAGGTATTGTTTATCTAGGTCAAAGATCATTGGGAATTCCTCAACATTGCTTCATAAAAACATTCAGGTTTAGATGATTTATAGCTCGATTCATTGTCTGGCCACAGCCTTAAACCATCTCCACATTTGAAATTCCTCACGCTTTGCCAGGAGGGCGGCTAAAGCTGACTTTTCCGTGAGCTAGCACTGTTTATGGAGCACATGCCGCATGACAGTGCAGCATTAATGCACCGTTCACCTTCTGTCTGTCTGCATGTATTCTAGAAAGCTTAATGATACATTACATGTGTACATTCAGCTTCATTTGAATTAGTGAGACACGTTTGAATCAATGGCAGGCTGCTGACCCGTAGCCAAGGATTGGGGTGAGACAGGACCAGTCCAAAACCTGCCAGATCTGCCTCTAACCGCTAAAGACATTCAATGTCACTTTAAGCTGTAATTGCCCTGGGCTACCTCTCAGCTGTCTGTGGTCCTTGTCAGCGTAATGCTACATTTATTGGACTTTTCCGGAGGCCTCAGGACATCTGGTGTTTATAGAACATGGCTCATTCATACTCTATAGCATGCCTACAGTATAGGTCCCTGGCATCTTCTGTTGCAATTCTTCACCGCTTGAAACTCATCCCATCCATCTTAATTAGCACAATGATTGAGCTCAGAGAATGTCACCACTTGCCTTACTCAATTTCGTCTGCGGCTCTATCCGAGCAGAGGTTGCAGAGGCAGCAAGAGTCTGTGACGCTGGGACTGGGGACGCATGAACAGGACGTGTGTGCAACTAGGCTTGTTTGGCCCATTAGCGTGTGGTTAGAGGACTGGGATGACACTGTGTGTGGAATGGGCTGGCAGGAGCACTGCGGCGGAGCACTCCCACCCTGTCTGTCCTGCTGCATGAACTAGATGAACCAGCAAGAAGATCCAGTCAAACTGCTGAGCCTCAGGCTCAATCTGGAATGGAATGGATTAGGATGGAATAGGATGGCTTGTGGGTTGGGATGTAAAGTCTTCCCACGCTATCATGCTGCTCTACTTTTCATTGTGCTTCATTTTCAGTGCCAGTAAAATGAAAGCAGTGATTAAACTAATTTGTTCTATTTTCAGTTTCATCACAATGTCATAAATTGTCTTAAATATTTGTGTTTCCTTTATAGATACTGACATCGATTGGGTTATAATGAAGCTTCAGAGTCATTTCTCTTACTGTGAGCGAGAATATCTGGAAGAAATCGTCACTCAATGTAACGGCGATTACCAGCAAGCTTATGATCTACTCAACATGTAAATGTTAGTGTGGAGGACATTACTGGCGTAACTAAATATTTAGAATGGTGGAAGTTAATCCTGTACCAAGCTACTTTTTCAAGTGCAACACCATATTCTTGTTTTTTCCCCTTTTCACTAATTGTTTCTTGTTATCTTTTAGTCAAGCAAACTACAAACTGTACAAACTATTGTACCTTTTATTAGCCACATGTAATATATTTTAAACATATTACATAATTAATATAACATTGGTGTAATGTAATTCATGTATTAGTATAAATATTACAGTGAAGAAAACATGGCATTCAAGGTCATGTACATCAATGTTTATGAGTGTGAAAGATTTACATTGCAAAAAATGCATGAATAAAATCTTGTATCAGCTTTTCTTTGTAGCTTCTTTTATCAAAGGGGCAAGTTGCCAGTACAGTAGCACAGCTGGTTATATCATGAGTTTCTTGTACAGTACTTTGATGAGATACAACTGCAGTGTAGCGCAGACATAACTGCAAAATGTATACGCAGTTAAACAAATATTTTCAAGAAAGCTTCTCTGTTAATATCTCCTTCTGACTACAATTAACCTAGCTGAGCATGCCAGACATTTCATAATGCCCTCCCAGTTAAGATTTTTTTTTCTCAATACATACCAGCAGTCTGAGGTAACTCATTGAATCTCAGATCAAAACAGGTCCTAAGGGCATTTCCTGGTTTGTAAACACAGATTTATCATTCACATTAGTGTTGTAGAGTGAAACAGAATAAGAAAGCAGCACACAGATCACTGTCCACATGATTGTTTTGTTGTAGACTGTACTGTGCATGAACTTACGACTTCAGCTGTTGCTCACCCAGCACATGCAGTCATGAAACACTGGAAATTAATGTTTCATCGCACATCATGAGTGGAAGAGCGCAGGTGTGTGCAGATGTGTGTGGTCGGGATCCTGCTCCAACTATTACATCCTGCACGATCAGGCTTTCCAACAGCATCAAAGTTAATGGAATAGGAGCACAGAGGCCTTTTTAACCAGCTCAAAGGGATATACGCTACACTTTGCAATCACCAATAATTTTGGTACCACATGTTGACGTTGAATCATGATTAATCACATTCAACTGCAGGAAGGGCCGGGTTTTGAACTTATTATGTTAATGCATTCCCTATTAAATAGGCCAGTTCCTGTTATATCCAGCTTGTCTTTTGATCTTTGTGTTTGTGTGTGTGTGTCTGTGTGTGTCTGTGTGTGTGTGTGTGTGTGTCTGTGTGTTTGTATGTGTGTGTGTGTGTGTGTGTGTGTGTATGTAAGAGTAGAGATGAGTAAATGTTTAATAGGGGGTTTCCAATGTCTAAACCTACACAAATGAAATTAATCTGTTATCACAAAAATCTAAATCTTTAAACATATTTGACACATGATAGAAATGGACCTGAGACTTTTTCTTTTAGGTCAATCAAGAACATGTGTTTAGTGAGAGATAGCAAGAAAACCTCTAGTTATATCCTGAGGGAACACAAGCCCAATATCTTACGTTCTCTATTCTGTAGAAACCTGCAGGACCCTGATTACCTCAGCTGCAGTAAGGGGGATTTCCTGCGGTTCCTCCCCTGAATTAGGTCACAGTATTACCCATATCACAAAAGAACGCTGAGGAAAAATAATAACTTTAGACTGTTTTAAACCACCGAATACACCCTGAAGATCTGGAGGTTATTATTCTTTAGAGTCAAAGACAAAATATACAGAGGGATTTTTTTTTTTACTTTTACTTCATTGGATTTTGCTTTTGACTGCCGTCCAAACTTCATGAAAAGGAAAGGTCATGATCTAAACTATGAGTAACACTTGTCGCAGTTTTTCCCAAAATCATCCAAAGTGGAAAAAATCAAGTAACGAAATCCAGCCTAGCCCTTTACAACAAAAACATGATTGAAAAGATTACCTGTGTTTTTAAACCCTGAAGCATGTGGCTTTATTACAAAAAGTATACAATTTTATCTTTTTCAGTCATAGATAAATTGTAGATATCTTTCTTTATTGTAAAGGAAGGATATTTAAGGTCGGTGAAGGACCTTAATGTGAACTGGAAAAGCATGCCTTTTGCAGGGCTGTAACATGCAGAAATCTCCACAACAACCACAACTGAGTCACTCTGCTTCCTGGGGAAAAATCGGCTCCATGAAAGAGAGACCATGCAGGCACGCCTTGGCTGCTGATGAACAGTGCTGACAGTTTGCTGACTTTCTTGCGCACACACACACACACACACACACACACACACACACACGCACACACACACGCACACACACACACATACACCCACAAAAGCAAAGAAATTAACAGAGGATGGAACAAACCCATTCACTAGTGTTAAAATGTGTTTTGTGCTAGAGGAAAATATGTTATTCCTCAATAGGTACTTAATCTTTGTATCTATACTGTAATCTAAATCAGATGTGCAGCATTGGGCATGGGAATATTACCGTAAAATCCTATCTAGTTAATGTTTGCACTGGTCCTAGTGAGACTGCTTCATTTCCTCATTAACTTCATTACATGTACTGAACAAATGGCCTGGAAGGTAAAATATACTCCAGATGGGCTCCAGAGGTTTCCTTACTTGTCTCACATCCAAAAGATGTTGTACATACTGTATATACATTAAAGCTCAAAATCACATCTAACTCCATGATGGTTCCTGATTTTTATTTCTTTCTACATTGTATAGCAATGCTGAAGGCAACCAAAATATGCAATAATCTCCTTTAAACAGTTAATGTTGAGATGTATCTACTACTTTTGCCTTTTAAAGCCCTCAAAACAGCTCTAATACTGTGGTGCTGTTAATTGGTGATTTTTGAACCTGGTTACTTTAAATGAACTTCTCTGCAGTAGAATAGATTCTGTCATAGAATAGATCACAAAAAAACAAACTTTTAACACATATACCCAGGATGAGATGTCTGCCATGCTACACACACACACACACACACACACACATATATATATATATATATATATATATATATATATATATATATATATATATATATATATATATATATATATATATATATATATATATATATATACATTGCTGAAACAGTATACACCTGTTAAACTCAAATTCCAACATTCCAACATTATTCATGAATAGTATTACTACTACTACTACTGCTGATAATAATAATAATAATAATAATAATAATAATAAACAATACTGATAAATATTCAGTCAGTAAAAAAGTTTGTCATTTTGAAAGGGCCTCCGCTTTGCTGAAACTTTGCAGCATAGACACAGCACACTACATAGACTGTAGGAGTGCTGACACATGACATGTTGTTTATAGGGAATGATTGTGTAATTTGAGATATTATGCAACAAATAGGAAACTAATAAATTAGATAATAGATATTAGACATTGCTCCACCTGCACTTTGCTAAATAAAGATACACCCAAACACTTTGGTATGTAGTGAAACAAGCTGTACCGTTGATAATCTAGCAATTTTTTTAAAATACACAATCTTTGGCATTAGTGGGGGGGAAGCCTAGAGAGAGGTTTCAGAGTGAATTTAGGACAAATTTTATGATGTGTTTATATTGTCATGGGGGTGTGAAGGCAAAATCCTAGCATGGATAAAAATCTGTCATCAGTTTGACCTGCCTGCAGTGGAAATGTGTGACGGGGAAAAGAGGTTCTGAGATTCCTCGACTTTAGCTGTCCCTCGGTCTTTAAAGGATCTCCCTGTTAGGCTTAGACCAGGGTGCTGACACCACTCTCAGTCCTTCACAGTGTGATTTAACGTTATAATTACAGACAATTTTATTTTGCTGGGAAACTTATTTATCTCAAATGTTTATCCACCAAGGACTGGCTTCTTTCCAGCCTGAAGTCTACTCAAGACCTGCACAGCTGCGGGACAAGCAAAATATTTGCCTTCTCTGGTCTGGCACTGGTACAAAATCCAAGGCCAAAGCAAAAGCAATAAAACTGCCTGCTGATGCCCACACTTTGGTGCTCCAACAGCCTTTTCAGGAATAGAGTGCCTCCTTTGACTACCCGCTTGCTCTGGATTCTCATGGGTAATGGCAGACACAGCTACACCCTGACCTGATGAACTTCCTCTGCCCTAAGTCTCATCATCACTGAAAATTGACTGTCTTCCCTTGCCAGCATGTTTGAGGCATCACACTAACCTTCCTCCCATGGAGCAGAGAGAAGCACCTCATGCTGAAAACCACTAACGCATGGCTATGTGGCCACTTTGTGATGGACCCAGCATGCTGCTAGTTTCCAAATTAAAGGCTATGACAGCACTGGAGACCAAGCATCAACAGTTTGCCACTGATCTGAAGAGTGATGCTGTCGTTAGCTATATCCTGTTACCGATGGATTACTGTATGACAGCTTTGAACAATGGATCATTTTGATTGGGAAGAAAGGTTTGAGGAAAATTATCACTATTATAAAAATTTATGCTGAAACACTGCCGGATTTTTTGTAACAAATGGACTAACAGGGAGCAGTATCTCTCATGATATATAGCCAGTATTTTGTTTTATAGCAGCTGACAATAGTATACTGTAAATTTAAATAATCTCTATTGGGCATTTTTATTGGTCAAAAACATTTACATGAGGTTGTTAGAGAGCGAATATAAGAATAATATAAACAACTGCAATGAACCAAGAAACAGAGGTCAGTTCGGTTTTACAAAAACATTCCAGCAAATAAACTCAGTGACTTAATTTAGAAGTTGCACAGGACAAAGCCCTGACCATGCTGTGGTCTTCTGTCTCAGTAATATCCTCAATGATACATCTGAACTCCCAACAGTATCCCAGTTTATTCACAGCGTAATCAGTTCAGGAGCCTGGGGGAGGCCTTTGACCAGAAGACAGTCAGACCACTTTCACAACACTTTAGCGAGTTATTGTGTAAAGTCCAATTTCAGGCAATTGTGGTATTCTACAGAAGTGAGTCTCCAAAGACCAAAATGGTCCAGCTATACAATACAAAGAAAAGAATGTTTTTATTCCTCTAGATACCCAGAATTAATTGGAAACAAATAAAAATATAGCAAAATATATGCTTGTTTAAAAGTAGAAATGTGACGTTGACTCGAGAATCAAAACTGTGAAATGAGTACGTCAGGGACCAAACAAAATACATTTGAAATACGAATAGTAAATGTATTTTTTTTGTCATTTTTGCATATACAGAGTAATGCGGTTTGCGAGTGTTTGCAAGACGAGCAAAGATTTTTAATGCATTTTGACTTGGAAAACGAACAAGTCTTGGTTTACGAATACCGAATATCATGTATCACGCATACTTGTTTTGACGCCGAGCATCATGTGATCACAATGCTCGTCACTGGAAACAGTGCCCCCCCCCCCACACACACAGACCCCTCCTACTTTCGCCTTTACAGACACACACACACACCCTCACACTCTTTCTCTCTGCTCTACACAGAAACACTGCTCTGCCACCATTCTTTTCAAAGGTAAAGTGCAGCTTATTTTGCCTTTATTTTTACTTTACAGCAGTTATTCTGTTAATGTGTCACTCAAGTGTCATTAGAGAGATTCCTTGTTAATTTTTCCGATAGAACAGTGTTTCCGTTGTGTGCCCGCGTGTGTGAAAAGAGTGGAGGAAGGGTAACTGTGTAAGACGAGAAGAGGTAGAGGGGAGCTTACTTTAGATTCACACACGCACACACCCACACACACACACACACACACACACACACACAGCGCCTGTGCGCACAAACGGATAAAGATCAATTTTTTTATTATTACTTAATATTTTGTGTTAATTATTTTTATGTATTTATTTTTTGGTCTTTGTAATTAATAATTTATGTTTCCATTATTTCTTATGGGAAAATGTGTTTTGGAATACAAGCCTGCTTCCGGAACGAATTATGCTCGTAATCCAAGGTTCTACTTTATATAAAAGAAACGTCCTCTGACTTTCAACTGTTTTTACTTTCAGTAAACTTAATGTGTAAATATTTGTATGAACAATAAAAGAGTCAACACCATAAAGCACAATGAAGGGAGGCTCAAAATCAAAAGTACCAGTCAGTATCTGGTGTGGCCACCAGCTGCTTGAAGTACTGCAGTGCATCTCCTCCTCATGGACTGGACCAGATTTGTCAGTTCTTGCTGTGAGATGGAGGGATTGTGTGTTCCTGGTGTGACTCGGGCAGTTGTTGTGGTCATCCTGTACCTGTCACGCAGGTGTGATATTCGGATGTACCAATCCTGTGCAGGTGTTGTTACACGTGGTCTTCCACTGCGAGGATGATCAGCTGTCCTTCCTGTCTCCCTGTAGCGCTGTCTTAGGCGTCTCACAGTGCGGACATGGCGATTTATTGCCCTATAGCCACATCAGCAGTCCTCATGCCTCCCTGCAGCATGCCTAATGCATGTTCACGCAGATGAGCAGGGACCCTGGGCATCTTTCTTTGGGTGTTTTTCACAGTCAGTAGATAAGTCTCTTTAGTGTCCTGCATTTTTAGAACTGTGAACTTAAATGCCTACTTTCTGTAAGCTGTTAAGGTCTTAACGACCATTCTACAGGTGCATGTTAATTAATTGATTATGGTTAATTGAACATGCATGGAAAACATTGTTTAAACCTTTTACAATGAAGATCTGTAAAGTTATTTGGATTTTTACAACATTATTGTTGAAATACACAGTCCTGAAAAAGGGGCGTTTCTTTTTTGCTGAGTATATATTCATAAACTTCATAACAGACCTAACCTGAGGTTCTGTAAATTGGTGAATTTTGAGGCTGGTAACTGTAAATGAACTTCTTATGAGTTTTGTTGTTGCTTTCCTGGGATGGTTATCTTGACCGTCAGTTTCATTTTGGTCCATGATGGGTTTTGCAAATGCACTTGACATTACTGTTCTTGCACGAACAGAACCCAAGGGCGCCGACACAGCATTCTACCTCGACAGATTCTTATGCAATCGAGCACCCACTAGATGTGCCAGACATATACAGTACTGTAAGTCTGATCTACAGATGTACCACCCCACAAACTCCAGAGGATCCACAGACAATGTCCTGGTGCCAGTTCCCACAGCACACACCTTCAGAGGTCTTGTGGAGCCAGAGTTGCCCAAGTGGCCCAATTAGAACATACAGTACAGTACAAAATACTGGGCATAATGTTTTGTGTTATAATGTTATGGCTGACTGTTGTAAATGTTTTTGGAAACATGGCAGCCCTTTTCATGACTTGATCCTGTGTTGAACCTAAATCATTGTCTATGATAAGTCAAATAAACCAGCTGGTCCAAATAAAACATACAGTACAGAGCAGCCAACAATCCCAGCAGGCATAACCTAGGCAAACCTAGAGGTTTATTTTACCTGTGACTTGTTACTGGAGATCATTCCTGTTTCAACATTTACCTTTTGTAAGAACAAATCTTACAGTATGTTGAGTAAGTAATTCTAATAGTGTTCAAGAGTATGAATAGAATAATTATTATACATACAATGTGTATCATATGTACACACCATATGTTGTAAACATTTATAATAATGACAAAACTCACTCAGCCCTTGCTATATGAATGCTTTGTGTACAGTAGTAAAAATGCTGAACATAAATATGCTAAAATTTTAATAGAATTTGATTAGATCATGTGTTTCAACACATTCATGACATATGGAGGCCAGACATCCTATTCATCAACTCACCACAGTTATGACTCTTCCAAAGAGACAACAGACACTCCCTAGAAAGTACCCATCACTGAACTAATGCAAAACAATGTTGTCATGTCTGTGGTTACAGTCTGCTTCCTGATTACTGAAGCAATTACGCAAATCATCAGATTAATGGCTAATATTTCTTCCCAGAAGCCATCTTTCCAGTGCCCTAAACACCTGTTCCCAGCAGTCATGTGATACACTGCTTCTTATTATGTAGGAAACATTTTTAATATGTCTAGTGCTCAATTCCATGTCTGCTGTAAAGCATTTTCATGTAAAAAACTGCATTGTGTATAAAGAGGTACTACAGTAGATCAAAAACAGAAAAGTTTGTGCCCAGACCCTTAGTAGTCTGCTGCATGGTGCCATGTGAAATTAACAATGTCTAGAGATGAAGAGCGGGTCAAGATCAATTAGAGAGTTTAGTCAACCTTACCCGAAGCTTTAGAAGAACTGCCAGCTCACCTAGCATGATCATTCAGCATCTGGAGCACAGTGTGGTGAAACAGGCACCAAATCTTGACCAGTGTTTAGCCTGACGCTCTCCGCTCTGTGATTTGTTGAGTCACAGGGGAGCAATACAGGACCACCTTTGTGACTGAAAGAAGCGTATTCTTCTCACGCTATCTCTGCACATTCAGCATCAGAGCCTGGCTTATTTAAGAGCTGCAAAGAATATGCCTTGTTTTTAAATGTGTCCGTATAATAACAGAAAAAGCCTTGCATTAAATAGTTCTTGTATTTGTACAAATATTCCAAAAGTTATAAAGTACCAAAGCACCAGCACATTAAATGATTAGATGATAAACTTTGTTACAGTTATACAATGGAACAGTTGATGTGACACAGATTAGTGTCCTCTGTGGTTTCATCTTGCTTATGTATGTCAAGTTCTCTGTTTATCTGCAGGATAAGCATCTTTATGCACAGTAAGCAGTGTAGCTGGAAAGCAGGTTATGTTTCAATGATTATAATGGTTTAAATACCTGTGCTTGTTTCTAAACTTAAATACTTATTTGGTAGAACTATATATATATTTCATACTTAAAAAGTGTATACTTATATATGTTTATTGCCCTTAAATGCACAAATTTTTTTTTTAATCTGAAAAGACAAAAATGTATAAATAAAAGGTCTGTTAATCTGTTAATGCAAAACGAATCAATCAAACCTTTGGATTACAGACATGCAGAAAACCTGAAACCTATTGTAGCTGAGGAAATATAGTCTTTGGTGCTGCGCAGCTTGCATGTGTGTGTGTGTGTGTGGGAACTATTGAAGGTGAAACATTCCAGTGGGCACAAAATTACAAGCATGCCATGATGCCTGTTATCAAATTTCAAGGCTTTTGTTTTGATCTGTTCTACACATGTTGTAAAATGACTTATGAAACTCGTCTTCTCGGAGGTTTTCTTGCTCTTGCATGTCTGTAAGGATCACCAAAGAAGTAATATTTTTTGTGCTTCCTGCAAGTGCAGAGCAGTGAATTGTCTTGTTTCTAATCACAGCCCTTACAAGCACTGCTCGTCTGGTCCCACTATATCTCAGAGATCGAGTAAGACATGTATCTAGACTGTTTTCTGTTCTGACACCTACAGTAGGTGATGGAATAAACTTCCTCCCCCGAAAAAAAAACCCCCTCTGCAACAGTGTTTGACTGATGGAACTTAGTTAGTATCCTAATAACACATTGCAGCGATCTGTCCAATGACGGAAACTTAAAGTGGACATACAGTCTCAATTTTTGCATAGGTTAATATGATTCTTTAGGGTCCTAATGAAAAGTTTGTAATATACTTTAATTAAAGATTCTCAATTGTTGTGTAAAAAAAACATTACTTTTACCTGGTAAAAAGTAGCTCTGTTCTCAGCAACCTGTTTCAGTACATGCTCCTTTAAATGTTAATGACCTCTACTGAACCCGCCCCCCAGTTCTGTGGGGCGTGTCTTCACAATACAAGTGGGGTATAGCTTTGACAACAGTTAAAAATATTTAAAAAACAGTTAAAAATAATTTTACATGATGTTAGAATTATTTTATATATAAAGGAGTTATTTCTACTCTCCTGCTCTCTTCCTCATAGATCTGATATTAACGTGTTAAATCTTCCCTGCTGCTATCTTCCTGTCTCCTCTTGCATCTGTTCATTCATGCTCACCTTCCCATACTCTGTCTCTCTCTCTCTCTCTCTCTCTGTCTCTCTTCCTCTCCTTTGATTCAAATTCTAATTTTATTTGTCACATACACAGTCATACACAGTATGATATGCAGTGAAATGCTTATACGTCAGTCAGTGACCTTAAAAATTAAATAAATGAGTAAGGAATAAATATCAATAAAAAGAAATACTAAAGAAAATAAATTTAACTAGTAAAATAGTTGTACAAATATACAATGTACAAATGAGGGCATAATAAAAATCTTACAAAATATAGGGGATATATAAATATTATTATTATTTTTTTTAATTATATATATATATATATATATATATTTTGTACGATTTTTATTATGCACTCATATTTATATATATATATATATATATATATAGTTATATATGTATATAAAATTTTACATGTGAATCTGGTTGTAAAACTTTTTTGACTTCCCAGACCGGGAATCGAACTTGAGTTGCTGCGCTGAGAGCGCCGTATCCTACCCACTAGACCACGGAGGATTAATGGCTGCCGTTTGGAAATGCCAGCAATTCAACCCGCGACCTTATACACGCGAAGCATTTGTTTTTTTCGGGATCTCACCAGGACATTTACAATGGTTAATTTGTAGTAACATATGTCTATAGCACAGGCGTTTAGTCAAACATATTTATACCGATCTTTTGCTGTTAATAAACAGAGACTTTTCTGACAGACAACGTGTGTGTGTGTGTGTGTGTGTCTCTGACTGTCATACAGATGCCGGGAATAGGACATCATACACGCGAAGCATTGTGTGTGTGTGTGTGTGAGTCTCTCCTTATGTCAGAAAAGCTTACCGAAGCATAGCGCACTCGCCTCGTTACTAAACGAACTTTTAGAAAAATTTTATAAATATGTAGTGCAAAAAGCATGTGCCACCTTGAGGGGGAATCGAACCCGGGGCTACCGCGTTAGAGCGCGGCATCCTAGCCACTACACCACGAAGGATTAACGGTTACCACTGCTGAAATGCCGGCTATTCAACCCGCGACCTTATACACGCGAAGCATTGTTTTTTTTTCGGGATCTCACCAGGACATTTACAATGGTTCATTTGTAGTAACATATGTCTATAGCACAGGCGTTTAGTCAAACATATTTATACCGATCTTTTGCTGTTAATAAACAGAGACCTTTCTGACAAACAACGTGTGTGTGTGTGTCTGTGTGTGTGAATGAGGCATATAGATGTCGGGAATAGGACAACATACACGCGAAGCATTGTGTGTGTGTGTGTGTGTGTGTGACTGAGTCTCTCCTTATGTCAGAAAAGCTTACCGAAGCATAGCGCACTCGCCTCGTTACTAAACGAACATTAGAAAAACTTTATAAATATGTAGTGCAAAAAAAGCATGTACCTTAAGCAGGAATCGAACCCAGGTCTCCCACGTGAAAGCGCCGAATCCTAACCACTAGACCACCGCACTACTGCAAGGCTGCTGCAACAAACAGCACACCACACTCATGTAGGTGCCATTTTGCTCCCGTGTAGAATAACAATGGCCGACGGCTCTTTTTTTCACTCGGGGCGGGTCTTTGCTAAAACACCAGTGTCAATCAATTGTAGTAGGAGCGGCCTCTGTTGGTGTGAGTTCACACCGACAGGCTTTTGAAAACGGGCTGATTTCAGAAGGGGCATGTTATATTATTAAATTAAAAGAAAATCGCTGGGCGGCTCTTTATCACTGTAGAGTGGTTGTGTACACCCTCTCCTAACACACAATGCAGTCCAAACAGCTTGAAAAAGTCCATGTAGCACTGTAGGTGCCCTTTAAGCACTTTTGGAAGTCGCTCTGGATAAGAGCGTCAGCATCTTATAAGATCTTATAAGATCAGATAAGATATCTCACAGGGTTATTAATGTCCATGTTCGAATACAAATATGATTCTATAATAACAGCTTGTTCCCAGCAACTTGTGATGGAAAATTAAAACAGGCTAAGGCTGATAATAAATGTGGGGGAAAAAAAATTGACAAAGGAAAGTACATAATCATTGAAATTGTTTTTTTTTTTTCCTGGAAAGAGATGTTTGTTTATGGAAGGAGTCTCTATAATGGTTTGTGATTGTTAGTAAAATTTTTTCTACAGACGAATCTTTCAGACAGACCTGAGAAGCTCCACATTTTTTGTTGTTATGTTGATTTTAGATCGTCCATAATGATTCACTGTTTGTAACGTATACTACTGTGTTTAGATGTAAGTGTAAATACAGTGTTTTGGCCAATAAATCACCTCATAACTTTATTTAGGACATTCAAACCAACAATTGAGTTTCCATTTGAGTTTCCACATAGGTCTGATATGTTTATCAAACCATCTGGTACAAAGAGAAACCATCTGAGCAAACATCCTACTAAGCCACATTGCATGGAAACTTATTAGACTCAATATGAATATGAATGAGTGGATGATCATCAAAAGCATATTTAGACTAGAATGTTTAGTTGTGTAGTAGTATATATATATATATATATATATATATATATATATATATATATATATATATATATATATATATATATAAAATTATTAGCTCAAGTGTTAATGTTACTGGTAGAGTCATAATATGCACCAGAAATTGTGAATGTTGCATGAGTAAATGTTGCATAAGTACAAATGCTGTCACATTACACACTCTCAGAAATGACAGATGTCAGCATTATACTGCATTATCCTGTATACAGGGTCGCAGATGGGCCTGGAGCCCATCCCAGGAGACTTAGGCCCAACCCTGGATGGGGTGCCAATCCATAACAGGGCATGCACACATGCACAAACTCATTCACACATGACAGGCAGTTAGCCTGATCTGCACGTCTTTGGGCTGTGGGAGGAAACCAGAGCACTCGGAGGAAACCCACCAAGCACGAGGAGAACATCCAAAATCCATGTACACAGACCCGAGGTAGGAATTGATCCTGGACCCCGGAGGTGCAAAGCGACTGTGACGGGCTAACCAGTAGATTAGTATAACCTTAGTGTTGATTCTGTTCTATGATGAAAACCAGTGTGAAAAAAAAACTTGTTCTTCGAAGCAACAAAAAAAAAGTGGTTTCTTAACGGCAGAAATGTTTGAACTGGAGCAGAATATAAATGTCCATAGCTTAGCTTACCTTGTGTGGCTAGTTATGATATACAGTAGAAAATAGGGGTTATGATGCCTCCTGACTTCATCATGCTAGATAAAAAGGTGTGATATAAATGATTATCCCTTTATAGAAAGTGATTAAGCAAGTACAAACTAAAGTCATGTTATCTTTGAATCTTGTTGTCTTAGAATCAACATTTCTGTTTTTAAAAAAACATTACAGTGCGTCATGCGAGCTTTACTGGCATTTATAGTGTTTGGAAAGCGATCCAAAAAAGATGCTATCACATACTGACACATACTGTACATTTAAAAAGAACAATGTTAACTGGGACACATGTCCTCATTTGATACAGATGTAGATAAGATTACAAGTTTGCATTGGGCAAGCCTGCCTGCTATTTATAGGGTTTTGTTCAATTACAGTATAAGCACTCAAAGATTACAGATACTATCAAACCTGACACATAGCTAGAATGTATGTTTACTGTGAATGGTTTCTTGTCCCCATTTAAGAGCGATATACAGTACAGTAGATAAGATCATGAAGTTAGATTTCTACTGTCCTATTTGTTCCACAGAGCAGAAGTCAGGAATACCTTTAGGTGTAAGAAGATTCTATGCTGTGGTGAGTAACAGCCATGGCTAAGCTAGAGCGGGTGGTTAGCCATCAGCAATTAACCTCTACTTGTGATGGCAGTTTGGCAGTAAGAAAACTAGTCCTAATTTAATCATATGCAAGGTTGGTAGGTTTAGAGCATTATGTGACTTATAATGTATGTGTCACAGTCAGGCCATCTTTGTCACAGTATGACATATGTGCTACTTTGAACTTTAAATATTAATGACTCATACATAGTAGACATCAGCATTAATTGCCATTAGAAAATTACAAATTTAGAGTAGCAAATCCATTGCCCTTTTCTGGGAGATTGAAGGAAACCAGAAAACCCAGAGGAGCCCCACATGTATACTGTCATGGAGAGACAGTACATATCATACAGATATGAAATATCCTGACCACTTTACCTTCAGCAATTAATTATCCTTAAAGATGAACCTAAGTAACCTTTATCACAATCTGCAATGTGTACAATAGTGTCTTGTACTTTTGAAATGTAAATCTCAAATATGACTTTAAGTGCATACTACTCCGTGATTAAAGTCTGTATATGCAAAGAGCTTTATAATAAACCTGGCAATAATCTTTCTTACTTTGAAAAAAGAGGCCATTCATTTCTAAATTGCTTTAAGGTAACATCATCATGGATGAATCACCAGGGGATTCCCTCTCCTGCTACTATTCCTGTTAATGAAATAACAATTTTAATTTTACTTCTGAACATTAAATACAACAAATCTGTTAACTGGTGCAACTGCAGTTATTTTTTTGTATAACGCTATAGGGAGTATCACTTAATTCCCATACTGTTTCAGCTTATTTTCCTATTATTTAAAAAATTAATTAACCACATAGATATTATATGCAATAATGTGTATTATTATAGTTTGCGGTAAGAAGTGCACTTTCATAAGATCCAGAGATGCACTGGACAACTTGCTGTGTTGTGTATTCCTATTGAGTGTGCCTCTTTTTGTTTGTTTGTTTTTTGTCATTTTTAAAAACAAAACTAGTATTATGCATTAACAGTTCTATATTGTTACTGTATATGTGATGAAACATTGAAATGACTGTTATTCCCAATAACTGAAAAACAATAAGCCACATATATCATAAAAATGTAATATGTAATTTATTGCACATTACAACTACGTTAGCATTGTAATGAAATAAAGAATATGTGGTGGAACCTGCACCCAAACAAGCTTGTCTTTGATGGGAAGTCATTTCAGTGTGTTACACGGATGGCGGCAATAAAAAACCTGGCCGTTAAAGGAATGTTTACATAGAAAGCCAAGCAGGACGGTATTAGGTATCATATTGGCTTTTTACTTGAGTAATTACTATAGAATATGTAATAACTAAAAAATTGTATCTACAAGAGGGAGGAAAGCTTGTATGAACTCATCTTCACATCCAGTTTAATGGTTAAACTGGCTCCTATATGCTAAACAGTAGATCACCTAATATACAATAGTGAGATACTGTATATAAAAACTTTCTTATAGTACAAATCCAAATATTTTAATGTAAGAAAACAAAAGTCTAACAAAGGTTTACCCATTATTCCTTGCAAGAATATTTCAGAGTTTCCTTTCTGGCTATGAAACACATTTTCAAGCTGTGGTTGATGTCAAATGGGGTTTTACTTTGTATTAGCAGTGTATCCAGACTTTTGCATGGACCACATTTATAAATTTTCCCTATTTTTAAAAATAGGTAAGTAAAATAAAAAAGTGATGTTAACTTTACTTGGGAAAAAAAACATTATGTTAATATAATTATATATTACAGTATGTGGTTGTGGTGCCCAAACCATGTATACAATTTTACAAGTAATGTACAAAAATGCAAATTGTAATTTTCTCTTTTAAAATAATTTGATTACACATTACATGCCAGAAGGAGGACTGGGTCAGTTACTACAGTATATTAGTACAGTTTTTTCCCATTATAATAACCACTGCTAAAACCTCATATGGCCCAAAGTGCGTGAACATGTGATGATCACATCCACATCCATATGTGGGAATCACAATGTTAAAATTTCTTACATTTTTCTTCTTTGTATGCTATATAATTATCATATTGCACTAAACAAATGATTAATCGATTCTATTAATCTATTAAATTATTTTAATTAAGGGCAGAAATTCCATTCAAATAAAATATGTAAGTTGAACAAAAAAAATAATATATATAAAAAAAAATAATATATATATATATATATATATATATATATATATATATATATATATATATATATATATATATATATGTTGAACTGAACTAAAGTTTATTAAACTAAAGTTTAGAATTAAGTACATTTACAAACTTAATTTACTTTAATAAATTGGCAAAATATCAATATGTAAACGTGTGGAACTAAACGGTTCAGTACTATTTCATCATGACCAATCCACTTTTGCGCAAGGTGAGCTCCATAAAGACATGGTTTGCCAAGTGGTTGAAGAACTCAATTGGCTTGCACACACTGAGCTCAACCCCACTCAATACCACTCAGATGAACTAGAACACTCACTGCACTCACTGATCTCACAAATACTATGTGGCCAGTTGGGCACAAAACCCCACAGTGACTAAAATCCTGTTAATGAGAGGAAATTATTATAGGAGCAAAGTGGCAAGGAGATAGGGGGCTACATTTTTAATGGGATCAACAAGCACATACTGGTGTGATTAGTTAGTTGTCTACATACTTTTGGTCATACAGTTTATTGCACAGATGACCTTTAAAGACTATTACCAAAAATAAAATGTAATTGTCATTTGGCAGTTACTACTCATGCTTCCGGGCCTCTGACTTTACTACTGTTTACAAAAAAACGTATCAGCCTGTAACCACAAGGGATAATAAACAAAACCAATCGAGTAATAACTATTGAATGTTTTTACCAATCTTTGGGCTTAGCCTTGATGGATTACGCAGATAGAAACTGTGCTGTCCAAGGTCCTGAAGACTGTGGGCACACAAGCTAAGGTCAGCACAGGGGCCATTATTTAATTAATTTTCTGCCCAAGTCTCAGAGGACAGCTTTCAGTTAGAGTTCTAAAATGTGGCACAGAACAAAAAAAATCTATACTTAGTCAGCAAAGGAGTGTGAGCGTGCAAACTTCTAAGTAACCTTAATGTGCATAACAAGCTCACAGCTGCATCATAAATCCTACCTTAAAGCCATTTTCACCCCACCACAGAAACCCATAAAACGTCCACTAATCGTATAATGTATCAATGCTCCGTGTTCTGCTGACAAAAGTACCATTTGGTTATAAAACATGGCTTTATTTCAGTCAATGCCCCCACTCACCCCATTTCAGGGCACATTCTGGCAAATAGTTTGCCTCTAGTAATTGAAATCCAGCAGAGAAATGTGGACTGCATCAATTGTCTTCATGGATGGATGTACTTAGGAAGATTAATCAGTGTTTATTAGCTTTAAGCAGCTGGCTTTTATTACCAATATGACACATGCATTTTATGGGGGCCATTCAAGTCAAAACAGGACTTCTGAATGACCAGAATAACATAGCATGAACAGAACTGCCTCTATTTCTATATATAATCCCTTGGTACATTAATATACTTATCCCAGCATTTTCACTAGTGCTTAAATACCATCAAGATAGAAAGTTTTCTCAGTACGACATAATCAGACTGCCTGCTTCACGTAATGACCTGAATTGCTAGAAGCTCCTTCAATGGTGCGGTCCTTTAATGGATAAAACAGACTATGTGACAACACACAACCTCATACTGCGCACCGCTCCACTTGCACTTTACAGGAACTCAGCTGGGAGTTATTGCCACACCACTATACAGTCCCGACCTCATTCTAGTTGATTACTACCCGTTTAAGCCATTAAAGGAGTTCCTGGGAGAGAAGCGTTTCAGACATGAAGCAGGCAGTCCAATCATGGCTTCGGTGTACTAAAAGAACTTGCAAGCACTAGTGAAACTACAGTATAAATGCATCGGACTACTAGGGGATTATATGGAGACATACAGTAAAGGTGTTTTTTAACCACATAACTGAACTTGTTTGACTTGAACGCCCCTCGTACATTGGACTTAAAATTACCACTAAACCTTGTCCTTTAATGCGATAAATGAATAAAAAAAAGAGACCAGTAACGTCTCATCCAATTAACAAATATAAAATATTTTTGTTACGGTTATATAGTGTAATGTATTACATCTATTATATATGATAAATATTTCATAAACACCTTTTCTCTAAAATTAAGTAAAATTGAGTTCGATTTTAAATGTTAATATATATGAATTATCCTGACCTACTGAAGGACATTTATGCCACTTAGTCAATGACAGAACTACTGAACAAAACAAGCTAAGCAGCTGTTATTGATTTTTTTTGGCTGCTTTCATTTGGGTTGCCACATTAATCTAATTCTGACACAGGTTTTATTCTTGATGCCCTTCCTGATACAACCATTCATTTTTATCCTGGCTTAGGACCAGCACAAAGTGCCCCCACAACCCCAGGGGATAAGTACGGAGCAATGGCTGGAATGTGAAGCCGACCTTTTCACATGGCAGGTGAGAAGACTCCTGCTGAGCCACTAATGCCCATAGAACAAGCTAGACAACCAATATCTGGAAATTAACTTTTAACTTAAAAGCAATACCAGAAATACAGCATTTTAGGCATATTTGTAAAAAGTATTTTTATTAGTCAGAATGATATAAATAAACAATACTATTAAAAAAACATTTGATGATATGAAAAATCTTTAAAATTTTAAGTTGAAATTTAAATTGTATGTTGAACAGCAATAAATGCTGCTTTGAATGAGAATTTGTGCACAGAATTGTCAAATATAAGATACATAAATACAAAAGTTTCTTTAATGAGAAACCACTCGAAATAAGGTTTAAAAGGAGCCCTGTGCTTCCCCCATTTGCAATAAAAGCGCATCTACAACTGACCTAGTCAATGTGTATCATCTAAAACCTGTGGAAAGAATGGAGCTTAGGCAGACATACACACTGTACAAGAGCCTTAGAATAAGACAGAACATTTTACAAATGCCCATCTTTTCATCATAAAAAATAAATAAATACATTTAGTGCATTTTCTCATTTCCTCCATTAACGATGAAATGAAAAATAACTCTTTAAATTAGCATGTACCAAACACAGTTTGGTTCACTGTATTCATGTCAATCTTTTCAGCTCTCACAATGACTAAAAGACAGTCCAGCTATCTTTGATTTTGTTTTGCTTTGTTTAAAGAAATGTTGCATAACTCACAAAATCTGATTGATAAACATAGCCTGCATAATGCAGACATCCAACAGTCTTTTTTGTTATTTTTTCAACATTGTATTAAATTGGGTGTTTCAAAATCAGTGCCAAATCTGTTCACGGACTTCAGCTTGCTAAGTAACAAGTAGTAAGATTAAGGTTTTGAAAAGCATTTCTAAAATCAGAGATCTGAGAGAACTAGAACTATTCATGTGTGGTTTTTTCTGCTTGATACACAAACTTTAACTCGACCACCTAGTGTTGACCAGTTACTGGATCCAACAAACGTTCCTTGACTTTGCAACTTCCTTCTGGGAGCAGATATCCATAAGTGTGCTCCTATATTTAACATTCACAAACAGATTTTCATCTGGTTTGTTACTACAAGGTTTGAATAAACGTGTGAAGAGCAAGTGAAGTCCGTAACCAAATAGCAATGCTGTCTTAACCTACTTTGGCAGCTATTGTTAACATGACAAAACTTTTATAACAAAATTAACAGTTAGAAGTCTGATGTGCCATTAATGATGTACAATATAAATCAATATTGAAAAAAGTCAGAAGTCAGTGATCTAAAATATAAGTGCTCAGTGGTTCTTGGTCATGTTGAAATTGTTCATCAGACTGTAAATTGTGCATAAACCAGTTCAGTAGCAAAAAAGAAATAAAAAGTCAGGTGCTTATTTTAAAGACACCAAAGTAAGTCCCCTCTGGCTCTGGATCCAAAAGCCAAGAATTGGACACATTGACAAAAAGGCCATCACTTGGTCCCAACCGGACACTTCTTCCTTGTTGCACACAGTACATGTTGTAGTTTGGGTCACTCCAATTGAACGTGCCTCCGCTTTTTGACAACAGCACAGGTTTGAGTTGAGACTGGGTGTGACTCTCATGAAAAATATACTGAATCAGTTGGACATTGCTAACATCCTGCTTCTTTGTGGCGTGATCAGGGGCATACCGGAAACAGGTCTTGGCATACACGTAATACCATCCATGCTCCTCCATCACGAACCGTCCGTCGTGGTATTTGACTTTGGTCAGAGTGCCATGAAATTGGTTCCAATGGATAGTGGTCACGATGTTGGTGTCAGCTGCAAATTCAATTTAAGGATGAGTTAAAACTGATCATCAATACAATAAATGTTTATATCTAACTTACATAGTGGCATTTGCTTACTGCTTGCAAAGTCCATGGGGGTCTTGACAGAAAGGTGAGCTACCGGTGTTTGATCTTTTTTTCTGGATCTGTCTCTTCTCTTGATGTCTCTGTATGCATCAGCAATTATGGGTTCAGAATGAACTTCCTGAAGAAGAAAAGAATAAGATGGTTTGGAACCTTTGGGGGAACTTGGAAAATTTAACCTGAATCCTGTCTACTGATATTAACACCTTTCATGAGCAGGTGATTAAATATTAGAAAAGTAATTAAGATACAGAACACACAAAAAGATCAAACAAATGATTAACAATAACTAAAACATATTCATATATTAACCATTATTAAAACTCCAGCAGAACTATATTTAGATGGAATCCACAGAACTTCCTCACTGAACGCATTTGCACCTGCGCAGATTTTAAAATTCATACTGCGGGACGGTCGAGACATTATATTTACAGATTTTAAAGGGGAATCAGAAAGAACGCAAAGCTGCGGGAATGTTTGCACAACAATAAGCTACAGTGGATAACCCAGATCATGGCAAACATAAATGAGAATTTTAACTGGGATTATTGTTGGAAAACTTAATGCCCTCTTATTGTGGTACTAATGTAGTATTGGCACTCATGTTAAGGACGGTTTTGCACTGGCTTTTTACTCAGCAATGCCAAAAAGACTGCATGTTCATAAAATGGTAGCTAGTCTTGGAATGATAAATTAGTGAAGTATGTTATTTTTATTATACCAAACAGTCTTTCCAAGATCTCACGATTTCACTCACTTCACTGATTTCTGCAACTACAACCAAGATTTTAATATTATCAAGGTAAAAAGTTGACATAGTGGAATATTTAATTGCATAAGACTAATGAATTTAGGCAAACCTAAATCTAGAATTTTTTTTTTACAATAAACAAAGTTAATAGGAAAAATTGCACTTTAGCTACAGCCGCAAGTGCTGTGACGAGAATAAAAGTATCTGATCTGCATTTGGCTTGTGATTGATTTCCAATAATTTTCCGTAACACCGTGCATATTAATTAGGCTGGCTCAGACCTATTTTATGATGTTTCTTTGCTTTGATGAAAAAAAACCCCCTAAATTTAAGCAGCACCAAAAACATGCATGAAAACATCCGTGAAAACATGCAGTGTGCACTTAATGTTTGCTATGGAAGACAGCTAATACTAAGCCTTCCCCCTCACAAACATGGAAACAATGTTGAAATTTTCCACAAGGATGAATTTCTTAAACATGAGATGACAGGGACAGATGAAAGAAATCATGTTTGCTGCATGCAACAATACTTTGTGTTACCTTTATGTAGCATAATGTAACAAAATACTATGGTTTCTGCCTAATCAGACAAAGATACTAAAGAAGCTACAGAATCCAACTAACTGGACTTAGGTTCACACTGCTAGAAATGCTCTAGTTTTGCAATTCTTTTTTCTGCTCCAGGCTTATTTAATATATGTAAGTTCTGACTAAACAGGTTTTCTGTAATGTTCTTTCTCAGGACTGGGAACCATGCTTCTTGTGTGACACAGGTGAGATAAAGATGGCACATTCCTGTAACTTTACAAAATTTCATGGGTGTTTAACTAAGGAATGCGACATGGATTGCAGCCAAAATTTAAGTCACATGCCCTCCCCAAAACCAATTAAGTTCAACAGGGACATCAGTCTAATAATCAGATGAACAAGATTGCATATCCACCTCAACAAAAAAGAAAATTCCTTCTTCTATATCGTAATTCAGGAAAGATGCTTTCAAGCCTAAACTGGAAACACACACACACACACACACTACCGTTCAAAAGTTTTAGATCACTTTCTAACTCCATGATCGTTCCTGATTTTTATTTCTTTCTACATTGTAAAGGAATGCTGAAGGCGTCCAAAGAATACATGAATCTCCTTTGAACAGTTGATATTGAGATGTTTCTGCTACTTCTGCTCTGTAAAGACTTCATAACGCCTCTAATCTGAGGTGCTGTTAATTGGTCATTTTTCAGGCTGATGACTCTAAATGAACTTCTGGTCTGGGCGCAGAGGTAGGCTTTGGTCTCGTCCTCCTGGGACGGCCTTCATGAGAGCCAGTTTCATTATGGTGCTTGACGGATTTTGCAAATGCACTTGACAATACTGTTCTTGCAAGAACTATTACGACACAAAGATCAAACTAAAGGTGACTTTACTGGTCTTGATCCCTAAACACTACATTTACATGTTTTTACAATACAGGAAGCTAACTTTTTATGATACCAGTTACTGTGAGTAATAAGTATCAGATATTAAATGGAAGATTTAAAATATGTCTAATATTGCCTGATGAACTGTACGGCTAAAAGAGATTTTCACAGGGGCTGCAATTTAAGTATAACCATTTATTCAAAATGTATACAGTATTATTGAAGTATATTTCTGCATATAGTGAACCGGTTTCATGGTAAAATTTATGAAAAATAACCAAAGTTCCAGAGTAATTATATTAAACAGAAAGTAGTGTGTAGAACATGTAATTTCAGTCTGACTTCATTCGTACTGAAATTTGCCTTCTTTGAAGGAAAAGTAGAAACAATCAAAATGTCAATGTTAATAAAATAAAATTGTACTTATGTAATTCAAATAATACATTAATAAATAACACTTTATGTATTGAGTGTTTCTAGTGAAACCTATCAGGAGTGCATGGTACTGCAGTAAAACTAACCTAGCTAGGAATTATCCAGATTTTAATAAATGTAACACGTAAAATGATAATGGTTGCAAAGTTTTGAAATAATCCCTGATTACATTGTATAATTACGGTCGTCAATTCTGCTTTTAATTAACTGATGTGCCAGTGAATGAAATTCAGATTGATATCAACAGCTAACCACCAAACATCAGCCATTCACAACTGCTCCCCTCTGCTGAGCTCAAACACCCTACACCTTCCACTACAGAAGAGTACAACATGTCAAACGTTTCTGAAATATAATATGTTGTTCAGATTTTTTAAAATATCATCGCTATCAGTAATCACAACATCTGCAACTTCTGAAAGCTTTGATTCATTGTTTGCTGTGCAGTGTTCTGGATGCTGTTCAGCTACAACCATGAGAGTTTGGGCAGACAGCAAACAAAGCGTAGGCCAGTATATACAACCTCGGACCGCACTTGAGAAATAAAAAAGAGAATAAGATTCATCATGGAATTTAATGCTGGCTTTTTAGTTTTTTCCTAGAAGAAATGTCTGAGGCTATACAAACTCTCAAGCTGACAGTTCATAGTGAAAAGATCTCATTGCTCAAATGCTTATAAACATAATGAGATAATACTCCACTATTCCCAGGCAGTGTGGGTGGTTTGAGTCAGCCCTGTTAAGGGCCAAAATCTATCAAGTTATATTGAGAATATCATAAATACTAGTTGCAAAATAAAAACTTTTTTACATGTTTGCAATGTGACCCCATGCTGCACCTGCCCTGTTATGCTGGTGATTAGTGTTAATTATGAAGCCATTACCAAAGCCACATGCAAAGCATTTCACATCAGGTCCAGAGAAGGAACAAGAAAAAACAGCAAGGAGAGAAGTACTGACATGTACCTCATATTTTTTCTATGTAAACCAACCCCAGGTTATATAAACATGCCCCCCGTTATAAATCTGTGTGATGAGGCTGATGACATACGTGTTAACTCCTCAGAGCGGTTAACCTGACAGACAGCAGGCCCAAGCTCTCTGGCTTGACCTTTACACAGGCAGCCCCAACCACCACAGTTAAGGAAATGTTTTACAGCAGCTGCGGTATGTAGCTCAATGTTTATTTTCTGCTTTAAACAAATTATGAGAAAACAGTGGCTCTGAGTCTGTACCAGAGCAGCGAGAATATCTTGGATATCACCAACAAAACAGGAGCGTTAGTTCTACGAATCCAAACACCATGACATGACTATTTTGAGTTTACTTGGAAGTTAAGAGCACTAGTATTTCATGGAAATTACTCATTTTAGTAATTTCTGAACTTAACAGCAAAGTTGAATCGCACCAAATGAAGATAAAACTAATTGTTGCATGAAAAATAATTCCTCTGCAGTGTAAATAGTAAAACATCCGTAAAATCTCAAAACGCAGACACTCACCTCTATAGGCTGAGCTGAAGAAAGGTCAACCTGAAAAATAACAAACATGACTCAGTTCTGCATCTGTATTCAATCACGTGCAAATAAAATTTCTAATAAAATGGCTCAATACAGGGCAGTTGCATACTTTATTTGTAAGTTGTAAAAACTAATTTTGTTCACAGTAAACTTGGGACAGATGTGTAAATGTTTACTGAAAGAGGTTGAAGGCATGCACTGATTGAACTCAAGATTGTTTATTAAAAAAAAAAAATAAACTGATGAATGCATAGGTCTATTTTGAAAAGGTAAAAACGAGCAACTACAAAATAATTCTATCATCAACAGGGCTGATTTTAATTGCTGTGATTAAAAATATGCGAGCCAAAGCACGCTCTGTACACAGGTGTGTATACTCATTCCATGGTGTATCATTCATGACTCATTCCGAAATCCATGCAGGTGAAACTGCAATTTGTCAAAGAATTCGATGCTGTGTGCGGATCAGTACTGTATTTGTTATGATATGAATAATTAAATTCAACACCCTATTGTGTCACACACAGGACTTTCCCATTTTTTAGCATACGTACAAATACTCTCCATAGAAATAAAAAATCAGTGATTTCATTCATCTGAAGTTTCCTGTATATCCGTTTTCCAAAGCAAATCTTAACTTTGTGCCAAGTACAACTGAAATTCATCTTGTGTCTGTTACTTACAGTAGGCTCTAGGACATAAAAATCCTCTCGCTCACGCGCGCACACACACACACACACACACACTTATACAGTACTGTAATATTCATGGCAAAGACTTGCAAACAAGGGAATCTGTCCTTGGTTTAGATTTATACAATGTTGTGATAGCCCCATCTGTGTTTATGCGTGTGTGTGTGTGTGTGTGTGTGTGTATGTAGAGTAAAACTAAAGAGCAGTTTAATATGAAACCCGTAAATAAACACATGAGAGCTGGAGATCTTCAACATGTTTTCTTTACAAGTCCTGCTTTCTGTTCTGGGATGAAAAGCTTAACGCATGCAAAGGACTCCTTTTGTCCATGCACAAGTTTTTTTTTGGATTAAAGGACAATTAAAACTTCATCAAAAGTGCCTCTCTTTCTCTCTCCAACTGTCTCTCAATTTACAAACCAAATGTACAAAATGTAAAGAATGCACAAAACACCGGAGCAAATCGTTTTCTGAGAAATGATTTCCCAACCCTTCCTCTATCCTACACGAGCATCCTTTAGCAGTGTGAAAGCACAGCAGATTGCGTGCAACTCGCGCAAAGCCTTTGAACAGCGCAGTGTTGCGAGCTCGCGCACTGAGAAACTCCGCCAAGCGCGATTATCGAGTCGGAAAATCAAGCTCGTGCTGTTGTGCGCGTGCCAAAACGCAAACCAGTGAGGCGACATGCTGCGGAGTCGAGCGTTCTCAACGGCTCTTTTCGGAGAACTTAAACGGCGCGAACACGTTGCCTTGAAGATGATCTTCAAAAAACAGGGCGTCTAAACGACACACACACACACACACACACAGGCTGAGATAAGCCCCAACCGCCATTTCCAGTTCTGCACAGAGTCACTCGCTGCGATTTACAGCGGACACGCAGGTAAAAACGAAAGCGCGCGCAGTGAAAACTACCACACGACCTACATAGGTACACAAACTTTACTAAAAGTTGGTACAAACAAACAAACACACACGCCAACTTCAAGGTCAACAGAGCCGCACGGATGTCGTGCGCGTCACGGCCAGGCTCGTGTCAGCGTGTATGGAGAAAGCGTGCTATCGCGTGGCTCACCTCACGGAGATAACCGGTCAAGTGCAGCAAAATGGTGACACTGGACGCGACCTGCAGCAGCCCCATCACGGCCAGCGTGCCGAAAATCAGCGGCCTGTGGGCGCTCTGGGTCGGCGGCTGGAAGCGCGAGCCCCCGTGCTCCATGTCCATATGGTTCCGCAGGTAACCGCGATAATCATTAGCTGCCATGAGCGCGCGTTTCTAATAGCCTCCTCGGTGCAGGAAGTCGGTAAAGTACGCGGATTGCTATATAAATGGTGGGAGGGTAAAGCAGCAGCGGTGCCGTGCGGAGACTCAACCAATCAGATAGTAGCGCACTCGGGAACTGTCTCGCGCGCCAGGCACTTTACAACCCAGTGGACATTTAACATTCAGAAAAGCACCAAACTGTACAGTACCTTTCCTTCACCCTAGGATGGGGCCAACAAGAGACAATCCATTGTACCTTTCTTACATAGTAACCTAAGTGTAGTGCAACTTTTTAATGATTTAACTAACCACTGATATTTCGTATTTACTTTAGCTTTTAGGTACACAAAAGACACACTCTTGACTTAAGGTGACAAGAAATTCTTTCATCAAGGTTACACTTAGCTTTCTAGATTAAAAATAAACTTTAAGGATATTAAAAAGGGTACATTTGTGAGTAGCATTCCAAAGACATCGAATGGCACAATCCATTACTTTTTTTCAGAGTGTATAATTGCAGTAGATGAGGTCTTTATTGTGCTTTTTAAACACTGGTTTTAATGTGCAGTAGTATTTTATTAACATCCGTAACTCTCACTGTTTATTATTGTATTTTATAACTTGGGTTTTGCTATACTCTGAACTGTAGTAATCATGTCTCTTTGAAATTATACACCTGTTGCTTCTCTATCATGTACCCAGGAACATCATATAGTAAATCTTCAAGCTTTATACTTAAATGTACCTACAGTCCGATTATGTACTAGACATCTTTATAAAGGTTCACTATAAAACATTTACAGTTGAAATATACAGTATGTATTAAAAAGAAGATTCTGAGAATATATTATTGGTGTTCTGCTAGGTGTTCAGTTTTTATTAGATTTACTAAAATCATTTTTTTCCCTCTGATTAACTGCCATCCTATCCAGAATGTAACCCTGCTTTAGGAATACAGAATGAGCCCCTAATCCCTTGTGACTATCTCTTCTCCACCATTTCCTCTCACCTTCCAAAAACACGCCAGAAGGTAAACTGCCTACTCTATATTTCAGTATGCCCGAGGCATGAATATGTTTGTGAATGAACATCCAAATCAACTGTGTATTTCTTCTTTATGGCCAGTGTGTCCACGATGACTCTGGATTCCCAGTAACCTGGACCCGGATAAAACAGTTACTAAAGTTCAATTACTGACTTAATAAATGGGAATAAGTTCAGTTTGTTTACATTATCATTTCAACATTTATAGAAGAATGATTGTCTGTTCATATTGAAAGTCTTTTCAGCAATTGCACATTTGAGTTGTCTAGATAAACTGTCTTGTTTTATTCTAATTTGTGGGTGTTGAGAGAAATTACGATAATGAAAATCAAAAGAAACTATGTGATGGAATGGCGTCTCATTCAGGGTGTGTCCCTGATTCTGGCTTAATGTTGCTGGAATAGGCTCCAGATCTACCACTACCTCTGACCAGGATAATGTGGTTACTGATAATAAATGAGATGAAAAACTCATTGACACCAATTTCTTTTTATTTCCCACCAACAATATTAAGACTATATCTACTAGATTTAAAAGGCAACAAAAACCTGAATTTTCAATATTATTTTGTCTATTCACACTGTCATTAAATAAGAAAATTAAGATATTTTTGGTACACTTTTACTTGCAGCGGGACTGTAGCTTAAGGGCCTTGCTCAAGGGCCCAACAGTGGCAACTTGGTGGTTGTGGGGTTTGGGATCTTCCGAACCGTAGTGACCGTATAAGGACCTGGGTCACTCATTGCTTTTATTACCCGCAGCTTTACTTGTTTTTATTTTAAGAAGAAATCCCTTGAATCCTTTCAGAAATCAAAGAAGTGCTTTACAACATTGGTTTTCAACTTCGGTTGCAGAGGACTCGCTGCCCTGACTCTCACACCTGATTTGATTAATCTGGTAATTAAACCCTTTTCTGATTTAAAGGCGGGTGTGACAGAGCAGAGAAAACACTAAAATGTGCAGGGCAGGTGATCCTCCAGAAACCGAGTTGAAAACCACTGCCATGTATATACACTACTCACAATAAATTAGGGATATTGTTATTTACATGAGTGCTTTTCCTATTTGCTCTGAATTTGAATGAAATAAGTAAAAGTTCCCTTTGATATTACTAATAATGTATGAGAAGAAACACCATTTTCATTAGTTTAATATTTATTACCCCAAAAATTTAGACAATAACAGGGATAGCCCCAAATAACAAAAATGGACAATGTCAGTAGCGGTTGTTTCCACCATTTGCCACAATGACAGCTTGACAGTGACGTCTCATGCGCCTCACTAGCCTCATGATGTTGTTCTGAGGCAATGCGTTCCACTCATCCACAAGTGCTACATGCAGTTCTGCCAGGTTCTACCAGTCTCTGCTTCAACTGATCCCAGACGTGCTCTATGGGGTTCAGGTCAGGGGGACATTGAGGGCCATACCATATTAGGCACTCCAACTTCCTGAAGTCGAGCTGTGACAATTCTGCCACGAGCATAGTAGTGGAGCATAATCATCCATGAACAGAAAGATGGGGGTGTGCTGGCGGAATTGGGGGATGATGACGGGTTCTATGATGTTTCTGAGGTAAGAACATGCAGTGACTGAGCCATTTACAATAACCAAATCTGTTTAGCGCTGACTGGTGATGCCTGCCCAGACTGTGACCATGTTGACCTCAGCGTATCGCTCACCTCGCCTACTCCAGCAAAGTTGACGACAAACATTTATGTGCAAGGTGATGCAAGTGACACTGCTGCATTGTCCAGGTGACATAGTCTTGTGCCCACGGCAAACGTTCACAGCGGTGTCTTGGTGTCAGTGGAGTCACCTGCAACGGTCGTCTGACACTCAAGCCAAAGCGGTGGAGTCGGTTGCGAATGGTTTGTCTGGAAACCCTAGTAACCCTGCATAGGTCCTTAGGTACTGGTCATTGTCTGTCACTCGTGGGACTCCACTCCTGGGTCTGTCATGAACTCTGCCAGTAGTTCTGTGTCTTGATGCAAGTCTGCTGATGACACTTTGAGACACACCAAGTTCACGAGCAACATCTGACTGCATGCCAGCGACCCGAAGGCATGCCATTTTCTTTTTTTGTTGGGAAAATATATAATTCCAAAACATTGCTTATTACTGCAGAAATAATTTTTTCCTCTATCTTGTTTGGTCTACAACATTTGGGAATTTCCTTAGTATACGCCATCATCATGAAACTAATAAACTGCACCTGGTCCTATAAATTGCATCACTCTTAGCCATCATACAACCAGGCTGAGAAATTACTTGAGCTAATGTGTTCCAAAAGATGGACATCCATAAAATGATGAATTGCCCAACATGTTAAGCAGTTAGCAACAAACAATGTGGATTTGGTTTACTTGAAATGTAAACACATCTGAAAGTAGGAAAATTGGTGAAAGTCAACTCATCAGACCATATTCCATTTTTCCATTGCTCAGGGGTCCAGGTTTTGTGCTGCTTACACCAAGTTATGTGTGTGGGCCTTGGATACCAGCAGTTTCCGCATGGCAGCTTGGTCATAAATCTCAGTTTTGTGAAGCTTACCACAAGCAGTCGCTCTTTAATTGTTTTGACAAAGTGCTGATTCAATCCTGCAGTAATTACTTATGTTGCATTTTCATTGTGTTTACTTATACTATTTTGTAAAGCACCTACAACATTTCATTAAGTTTCAGTTACAGTTATAGCCACTGTTCCATTATGTTGCAGTGTGTTTCTGTTTGACTTACCTCGTACTGACTTTTGGCACTGTTCCTCCTGACACATTGCAGGGGCACTTTGACGTAATTTGAACACCAGTTATTTGAGTGCTATGCATCTTTAGCTGCCTCATGATGTTTTTTTTAAATTGTTATTTTACATGGCGTTAGTTATTTTGTCCACCCCACCCTGTTTGCAGTGGCGTGTCTTATTTGGAGTGTTAAATGGTATTATGAATTTCTTTCCTCTAAAATCATGTGTGTTTTTACTAACGTGTTACAGTTGACATTCCTGCCAAGGAAAATAAATTCTGATTGTAGTCTGTGCCTCCAATCTTTTGTGGCAACAGTCATATTTCCACAGGAAATGCATTTATCCATTATCCAAAAATAGAACCATATGACCATGTTAGAGAAAGATGCTAAAGGATAGAGAACAGTGTCTAAATGCTAATCATTTACAGATGTTGGCCATATAGTTGATGTGCATCAGTGAACTGCTGAGGTTAATATAACAATGTTAACTACCACACATTGGACTTGCTGGCAGAATTCAAACATTTCATGTTTTTTTCCCCAATAAGCAGCTTAGATGTATGCAAATGATTAAATAAAAAAACTTCAAATTTTTATGAAAATCAAGTCAGAGTAAAAAATGTCAAAAAAAAAAGGTGTCAAAAGAGTTCGAGTGGACCTTGGCCTAAATTTATTACATTTAAATCACCTAAATCACTAAATGATCTGAAATCATTTAGTGTGCAGACATTAAATTAGCGTTTTTTTTTTCTTTCAGAACCACAAATCTCTGGTTAGAATGTGTCATATTAGGTTAATTGCATTTTGACAAAGAAGATCTTTGTTGACTGTCAGTTCACCTGCATTCCTTTACAGACCTGTACATGACACAGGACGAAGTCTTCACTCAAGACCAGCATGCTTCCTGACCTTTTGAACTCCGCTGGCCAGCCAGGCGCTGTGGCGCTGTTATCCCACAATCCTCCACATTCACTCCGGAGTCATTAATATACCGTGAGAACCCTTTTTCTGCAGTGGCTTTCTCGTGCCTTCAGCGATTTTCCGCAGAGTGCAGGCGCTAGGGCTGCGGCAGGAAGGTTTGGGTGGTATTTATACCCTTTTGTTTTGCCATGTGAGCTGTTCTTGCCCAAGCCAGGAGGTAGTTGAACAAGCTGAACCCAATGCTCCATCAGAATATGAACGGCAGCCAAAACCATAGAGTGTCAAGAGCAAAGCAGCCGAAACCACTGGCAGGCACTTTTCTGCGTGCTGAGCCGGCCCCGAGAGGGTATTATTAGCTCTCCTGTGAGCACAGTACTGTACGTACAGGATGAGAGAGAGCAAGTGCCAGAGCCCTCTGCATGTTTCACAGACTGTGGAGTCACCATGAGAGTGTTTTTTCTGCCTCTAGACTCCATGTGGCTGCCCTGCTGTATTTCAAGCCAACCACGTTTTTTGCATAAGTTTCATGATATTTCAGCACTTCATGATGGACAGGAAGTAAGCCATGAATTATTTACACCCCTGGCTTCCACTAAACCTCAGTAAGAGAATATGACTGTTGTAATAGTGCCCAAAGAGATTTGTCTTTCAGACTTGTAAAGTTCTACATTTCACTCTCCCATGCGCAATAACACTTGTGGTTATAGCTAACAATCCTGGTTATAACCAGTTACGAACTGGTAATGAATGTCAAATGGAATACTGTTACAGTTTAGAAGGCAAGACAGGGACATAAAAGAGCACACTGTTGTCTTTCCCCTCTCTCCCACATCCTGTGTGGCGCTTCCATCCCAGAGCAGGAAAAGAGCTTCTCCATCATTCTTCCTCCAACTGCACTCTCATTCACACACCAAAACATAGGAGAGCTTAAGGAGAACACATTTGGGTGTGTGTGAAGCAATACTCTGCCTTCTTGTGCTGGCCTTCATACTTTAGACCTTTGCAAACTTATTACATAGCAACTCACATAGTAACAAGTGTTTTTACAAAGAAGTCCATCTGCTCATGCGACACACAAAAGGGAGTCTGTGGTTTTAGCCCAAGCCCAAATTTGAAGAGATCTTTCATGAACTAGGTTTTGCCCCCACATGTTCAACGATCAGAAGTGCAGAACTAAAATAACTAAGCAGACCGAAAAAAATTAATGATCTCAGCAGACATTAATAATTTGAGTGATGACGGATGAGCCACAGCCGAAAAAAATTCTCAAACCCGTTTTTCTGATAGGAATTCCTAACGGATGCATTACAAAACTTGTGTCAGCATGCTGAAGACCAGCCCACTTTGACTGTCAACAAGCTACAAAAGAAACAAACAGTCCCCTGCACAACCTTTTATTTTGATATGTGATCCATTTGTTTGTGGCCTGAAGTAGGCAGATCAAATAAATACTTGGCTGCGATAACTATAACACATAAAAAAAAAAACTTTTAATCCCAGGAATGTCTGATTGATTACAACAATGCTTTTCACTGAACCTCAAAGTGAAACCTGATAATTTTGTGAATATGAATGGGTCATTTTAATCAAACGTCACTGCAATGTTGCAAATTTTCTTACCATGCTTTTTTTTTTAACCAAATTCTGTACACTTTCAAAATTGATAGAATACAGACTATGCTTACTGTGTTATTACAGTCATGTGAGTTCAAAATGAACAATGCACAGTGGGAGCTGAAACACTGTTTAAAAACCCATAGTCTCTAATTTTCTGTACATTAACCGCAACTAGCCCTCTTAGCATCTGCAAAGCCATATCCACAATTTTTCATGATGGCTTGCTGTCTATCCACAAGGACTAAACATGCAATATGTCACTACTTTAACAGTTCTTCCTCTGCTGCCCACAGTCAGCTTCCTGCTTGTCTTTCCATCAGTTAAAACCTAATTAGAGAAGCCACACTGCCGCTCTGTTCAATCTGGCTCCAGCCTTCATTCTCCCATCAGACCTCTGAGTGAACTGCACAGGCTGGAGTTTTCCAGCTCCCTAAAAGAAATGTGCTGCCCCACTAAGCAAGCGGTTCCTGGTTCTGGTTCCAGTTAAGGTGACACTGTAGAATCATTTCTGCCACTTCTGGAAACCACAAACAGGAATAATATGACTGAGCTACAGTCCCAATAGGCAGTCAGGGGAAACCTCGTGACTCATCGTCAAATCCCCAAATCTAATCTCAATTTACTCCTCTCAATGTCTCCATGTAAATAAGGAGGTGCTTGTACTTGGGGATTAAAACCGGATGATTTAGAGGGAGGATTGATGTCATGGAGGGAGATGAAGGAGCGTTTGTGTCATGACATGAAACACATGAGCTCATGAGTTGAAATCATCACAACAAAAGATGCAAATATATCAAAGAAGAAAAGGCAATAAACTTGTGAGAAATTAGGTGTGACCTTACTGTCAGTAATTGGATTGTGGTCAGAACAATTCTGTGAGTGTGTCATGAACAAACACGGCCAGCTTCTCTTATCCGCTGCCTCTTTGCCTGTTTTCAATCACATTAGTCAATTTTTTTCAAAAGGGGAATATTGAAGTTAGTTACTGGGATGATGTCGAATGTCTGCCTGAAGGTCTTCCTTTTTTCCAAATAAATACAGATAATTTGAAATGACTCAACTACCTGAGTAAGTGAGGAGTCCTAAAGCTCGAGTTCTCCCACGGTGGTATTTCTTCCATGAAAAACACAGCCAGTCTGATCTGGCAAAGGGCTGTGGGAGAGCTCAAGTCGTGCACCCAGCCCACAAACACAACAAGGCCAATTGCCATGTGCGCCGTCATGTTGTCTAAGATACCCTGGATACGGCCACTCCATGCGCTTAGGTAGAACAATGATCTGCGGTGGAATGGAAGAGAACAGCTCATCCACTCAGCCGTGATGGGCACCAGTGCTCTAATCACGTCAGCTAACGACTGTCCCGCCAGGCTGTTGGATAAGGTGTTTGGTGACGCTTGTAGTGCAACAGCCAAATGTCAGCGAGTTCACGGTCCAACAGATTGAAGCAAATTGGACGGTTAGTGGTCGGTGTTAGAGACATCACCAGCTCTCCATTATGCACACAACTTTACTGCAATAAAAAAAATGGAACAAAACTGGACTTGATTCTGTGGGATTTGAAAAACATTAAGAAAATGATTTTCTCTGCTAGTTTCTTGTTTATGTATACAGTAAATGAAGTGCTAAGTTTGAGAGGAAATTTTGTGTTTCTGCACATTACGGATATTCATGAAACTCTCGCAGGGATACTTAAATAAAAACATGCTCATTAATTCATACAAATGAGCAAACTTACTCAGGCAATGATTTGTTGAACTCTGTAAACCTGTTGTCTGGATTCTCACTGAGCATGGCTTTCAACAAAATGTTAAATAAACAGTCCATCGTATTAAACAAGGTGGGGATCCTCCTTCACATGAAACGCTCTCCTGTAGGTCTGTAGGTCATGAATACCAAGGCTCTGATTCAAGCTTCTCTGTTTAGGGACGTGGATTCACCCAGCAACACTGGCGTTTTTTGTTGGCGTTGGGTAGCATATGATATCATGGTCTGGGCTGAATCATGGCAGTCCTGGGGTTGGAGGGGGGGTGGGGGATTCCAGGCCAAGACCAAGCCTGTCTGCTTTCACACCAACATCAGAGTCTGCCTCATGAAGTCCAATGGCATCACAGACTCCAAACAGCTACAGTACCTTGTTTAACAGCCCAGAAGGGCTGGGCAGCATGAATGATATCTCTGAGAGCTGTACGTTCAACAGTAATGAGCTTTGTTTAATGAGCTGTATTAAATGACCCTTTGTAAGACTTGCCACCCTTTTGCATTCTTTAGTATTTGTGTCAATGCTGAAGACTGTAATCATCTTTTTCTTTTCTGCTTTCTATTCATGTCTCCCTCAATCACTCCCTCGAGGAACTCTTTGAACAGAATGTTGACAGGAACTGTACATAGCAGCAAAAACACAGCAAGGATTATACACTATCATCAAATATTCCATACATGAGTACTGTAGCTATCAAAAGGATTGCCGATTTACTGTAGCTCTGGGTATCATGGAAGAAGGGCTTTGTATCAGATGGCTGCTGAGTTGCAGGTTCAATTTGTACCAGTGAGAAAGACACTAAAACTGCATCGATCGTTAGAACATGATTATATAATCTGGATTTAGCCTACTTTTGCATTTGTATGCAAGAAGTCTTTTTGGGTTCAGGAACTCTAAACCCTCATTGTCCTAACACTTCACTTCCCTCTAGGAAGAAGGTGGACGTATTGTATTGTTACTCCACATTTGACGGTAAATTGAAGGTTTTACTTTTCAACTCTTATTGTGCCATTTAATAAATAAGAAAAAAACACAACAGCTTCACATGAAAAAGCTTTATTCTTAGCCACAGCTTTAACAGGTGTAGTGCTCGTACTTTAGATTTTTAATATGTAAACTATTTAGCAACTTCACTAGTGTGATCACAATTATAAGTTATACTGACATAAATTATTAAATATCTTACTTCTTCAGAATAATACAAATAAGCAGGAAAAATAGAGAAGTCAGTGTAATATTGTTTATCTACTTCACTGAGATGAGCATGACACTGCACAAGTAACAAAATATTTTACCTTTAAACTATGATGTCAAATTTGCAGTACACACAGCTTTAAATAACACAAATAGCAATAGGTCATATTTGAAATATAGGAATGTACATAAAATAAAGTCAGTACACAAAGCCAGCACATTTATGTCTGTTCATACTTACAGCAAAAGCATATATAATCCCACTGCGAAAGAGGCAAAAGTGTGTATCTGCAAATACTGTATACCTTCAACTGATTTCATAAATTCTGCAAGTTTTTTTTTTTTTTTTTTTACTGTGGTCAGCTCTAAAAACCAAACTGTCTTACCGCACTGAGATTAGATATTTTTCCTACAATAGCCACCTCCAATGTTTTTTTTTTTTAATGGCAATTTAAAATCATGTAAACAAATCAGCCTCATCTGCTTGTCCATTGGAATTCAATTCATGGCACCGTGAAGATAGAAATGTTTTCACCGTAGCAATTTACATACAGATAGCACGAGCAGCCACAGTGCTGTATGACTTTGGACCATGCTCATGAGAAATAATCATTGATAATATGATGCCACAAACTGAACATTCACTTTAATAGTAATACAGGTAAGCAGGAAGGGATAGAATAGCATGCATTAGTGTTATGTGAAATAATACGTTCTACTACCCAGATCTCCATACTGCCTATTCCACTGGGTATATCTCTAAACCATGCCGTTAGTGGATTTTGAACTGAGTCGGTTTTCTGAACAATACATCAAATGATTAAACATGTATGACAACACGTCAGTTTAAACTGAATGACTTGTGGCTAGAATCCCCTCGAGGTGCTTTCACATACGCAGAAGCTAGTCCATTTGAAGTGAACCATGATGTGTTTTTCACACTTGGTATGTTATGTTTGTGTACCACGGAACACTATTGCATCCGGTTGCAGACCAGAACAACTGGTTTGAGGCCCTCAGAGTGAGGTCTGGTTCCAAGCGTACTCTAACACGGTTCAAAAGCAATTCAACTCTGAACCAATCCAGCCAAAGGAATTGAACCTGCACTATGTATCAATTCCGACTTAGGGCGAACAGAAGAAATTGATTGGATGGTATCAAAGCATCCTTATACTCATCCACAGCATGGTATACATTATCAATACTTAACACACAACACACTTTCGGTGGTTTTAATATTGGGCCTAGTGTGGGTAATATACTGTTCTGAGATACTGACATAAGTTGGGAAGGACCTACTGTATATTGGCCATTCCAGTGTAAAGTGCTACCTTCATAGGGAGTGCACAGTAAAGTGGAGTCAGTGAAGGGAACGGGATAGTGTGGGAAAGTCTGTGGTGGTTGATTTCCTGCTGGGGTGTAAAACATCTCCAGGAGACGTAAGGAGTGTGTGATTAGTGACCAAGTTATGCAGGCACTAGAAGCTGTGGTTCATTCGTGGTTCAAATTAGAGTGGTGCTCTGAGGAATCTAAGCAACCACAAATGTTATAAACAAACCTCAAAGAAACATCAACATCAAAGTCTAGGTAGGGGGAAAAAAGAATGACCATTAAAGTAGGAATTTAAAACCAAATTTCTGACACACTTCTTTCTTTCTATGATATCTTCCATCTTTCACAACCCGAAATAGGAACCAGTTATTTTACAATTAATCCTGTATAAAAGAAGAATTCGAAAAAAAAAAGGGCGGGGGGGGGGGGGGGCAGTTTTACAACCCTAATACCAATCCGTCATAAGCAAAGAACGTGACCCACATGCCCAGATCAGGTATAAACTGTATATAGTGGCTCACTATTACAGTAATGTGGCAAAACCGCCCTACCGTTTTCTTCTTCTTCATACTCCAGAGCTTCTTTGCCTGTTTAGCAGCTTGTCATTTACTGACAATTTACCATGTCAAGTATTTACTTAACTTAAATGTACTCTTAAAAAAATATCAATTTGTGTTCCTTAATTTTTGGCAACAGTGTATTTCATACAGTTTCGTATACCTAGATTATTCGGGTATTAAGGAACATCTGAGTGCACCACACCATCTGACTATTTTTAGCCATACAAAAAAATATAGTTTACATATACTGTATGCTGTGGTGTAATAAATACTTCTCCTTTAGGGCCTTTTAATAAAATCTGTGCTGTCCTGAGACAACACTGAAAAAGTAAAGGATTTCTCACTAAAAGGGGAATATTATCAAAATAGATTTTGATGGAGTCAGTCAGCCGTTTTTCTTTTTTTTGTTAAAATATTTACAGTGAAATGGTATTTTAACTACTTGGGTAGCTGCATGAGCATCTGTTCTAAGTTACAGTTGACCTATAATTACTTTCCACTACTATTTTCATTTCATTTGTATATCAAAGTATAAAATTCTACAGTGACCAAGACCATGGATATAGGAGGTGCAGTGGTTCTGCTGGCTGGTCCCTTTATCGTGTATATTCCCGTAAAGAGAGGTGATCTACAGTAATATTCGACTCTGCTTTAGGGATTGCCTTAAATAAGCAATGCCGTCACTGAGCCCTCAACTGGCTTAGGGCATGAAGGCAAAACACTAAAAGAAGTGCAAATTAAAACGTACTAAATGTGCGATATGCAATTCAATATCATACGAGACAAATAACAAAAGTGACAACCAAAAGTGGAGAACAAAAATACCTTCAGTAACGGCATGCAATACATTCAAACACCCGCGCACCCGATACACCCCGCTGGTTAGGCCTCTAAACAGGCAGCTACGTCGCGCATAAATGTGAACGTGATCAAAATCTTCACCTCAATACACTGCCATTAGGCGCTTACTACAGACTACATGTCATCAATTAGTATAAGCAGTGTAAGCAGTGATGGTCTACGAGTGTTCAAGCAGCCAGTGAAAAAGGGACCCATGTTCGTGTCTCCTTTCCTCAGCACATGGTTCCTCCTCGGATGGATGCCCCTCGTAGTATCTAAGAAGAGCCTGAAGGAGCTCGCAGACTCTCCACTCTCTCTCTTTCAGCCGCTGAACTACATGCAGAAACTACAAACATGAACACAGCAGCCGTAGTAAGAATGGATGTTTATTATACACATAAAATAATATTAGTATTATGAAGATTATATTACATAATCTTGTATATTATTATAATACTGATGTGCTCACACACAGAGACCTGTATGGTTGGGGATTATTTACCATTTACACGAGTCTCTAGCAGTCAGAGGTAAAGATGTAACTTTCATGTACAAGAAAGTCTTTAGAACAGGTGACTGCACTTGATATGACAATATGCTTGTTTTTAACTTAACTTCAATCAAGTTCTTAAAGAATACAAATTTGTTACCACAGTCAAATTAGTTACACAAAATTACATGGACAGGATGTAAAATATAAGAAAATAAAACATTTTGTTGATTCCTTACTAGCAGTGCAGATTCCCAGTGGTTTTCAGGGAAAAGTTGCAAGAATTTAAGTTAACGGATCATAAAAAAAATTATTTTTGCTGTATCTAAGGTTTGTTGTATAATAATGTCTTTTGAACATCAACCCTTTCCAATCTAGATAGATAGATAGATAGATATATAGATATACAGATGGATAGATGGATGGATGGACAAAAGAAAACTCTATATGGCTTAATGGTTGTGGACACCTGACCGCCACTTCCACGATTTAGTCGATTTGCTGTTATAATAAACCTCTCTCTTCTGGGAAGGCTTTTCGCTAAATGTGGGAATGTAGCTGTGGGGATTTACACATTCATCCACAAGCGTTAGCGATGTCAGGTGCTAATATGTGATGATGAAGTCTGGGGTGCAGTCTACGTTCATGTGGATCATGTTTTCAGTACGGTTGAGTTCAAAACTCTGTGCAGGCCACTCCAGTTCTTCCACTCCAACTTCATGTCCTTGCTTTGTACACAGAAGCATGTTGGAACAAGTTTGGGTCCATTAGTTCCAGTAAAAGGAAAATGTAATTTAAGCGCTTACAAGGACATTTTAGAAAATTGGGCGCGTCCAACTTTGTGGTTTCCAACAGTTTCGGGACAGCTCATATACGACCATGAAGATCAGGTATCCGCAAACTTTCAGCCATACAGTGTGTATATGAAATATCAAATATATTTGGAAAATCTAACCTGCTGCAGCTCCCTTTCAGATTGTTCGCTGAGCTGCATGACTGGCAGCTCAGTGATTGAGGCCGCCATCCACTGTAGCATCGTTCTCAGTTGCGGATCTGTGCCCTGCCCGCATACATCTGTACTGACCACCAGCAAAGCCTTGTCCCCTTCTGTGTGGCCCCTCTCTACTCGCACCATCCCTGCCAGAACAAACACAAAGTGGCCTGTTAAAAGCATATATACACACCCAACTGCCATCAGTACAATCACAGCAGATAACCTCTATTTCAGAAAGGCCATAGCATAAATCCCTTTCCCACAGTCTTTCAGAAAATGGGGCCAGACGGTTCAGTCGGAAATCATCTGTAGACCCGCAGCGTTTGGACAGTTACAGGAGACAGAGATATGAAACAACACCAGTGCAGTTTGGACAAAGTAGTGGAACGCTCCTACTGCCAAATATTACCGTTCTGAAAAATGGCGGAGTCAAGCCCGGCTGCAAGTACAAATATGGTATTTCACTATTTACATTTACCCCCACCAAAAAAAAAAAACAAGAAACGTTCCATTACCACCCATGAAGTTCTTGGCTTCAGCTTCCTTCTCCTCTGTGTAGTCACTACGGGGTGAGAAACATCACTAGTGTGAGCAAACAGGTAATAAAAAACATAATCGATGAAAAAAAGAACATGCAAGAGAGCCATTCAGAAATGAGAGACAGTGAGAGGTATTAGAGTTTTCAGCAGACCTAGTTTTCATACTGACCTGTTCCACTATTTCCCTCTGGTTTTGCCTATACCATGCAAGTGAAGTGTAAGCTTCTAGACCCTTACATTTCTTCACACTAAATTCTTAAATATATTTTATTGTGTGTGAATTGCTCTCAGTAATGCATCAATGACCAAATGTACAGCAGACTGGGAAAACTTTTTTTTTTTTAAGTTTTGTTTAAATTGAGTTTTCTGTCCATAACTTACTTTGAACACTAATTTAAAGAAGCATACACATGCTGCATTCAAAATAATATTGAAATGCTTATATTTACTTTTTAAACTTGCCTAGGGTTTCTGTAGAAAACACGTTACATAAATAAGGCACTAGTAAAAAAAAAAAAAAAGCTTAAAATAGTCTGTCTGCCTAAAGAATTTATTTGTTAGCAAGATTCCATTACACTGTAAACAGTATGCTTTGATTTTATTTATTTATTTTGTCTTTGGTTTGGCTTCAGAGCACATAAAAGTTTGGACACACCTTCTAATTAACTGTGGTTTTTTTTTTAAAAATAATATACTGATGACCTCAAAATGGCCAAATAATATATATGGAATTATGTGTTTATATAAGGAGGAAGGACAGCAGGGTTAGTTCATATTTAGAACAATACTGAAGGCATCTGACAATTTATAAAAAAAAGGTCTCACACACACACACACACACACACACACACACACACACACAGTTAAGAAAATTAGGGGAACTCCTGGTATGTCCTCCATGCTCTTGAGACTGTGCTTGGAGACACAACAAAGCTTCTTGCGAATGCACATATGGTTGTGATGATGTGTGATTAGGCTGCAGGTACTGTCTCACGCTACCAAGAGGGACAAGGACACTGGCAGTCAAAACACAACACCTGAGAAAAAGTGGTCAGGAATTACACAGAGATTTGTCTGTCGCTAGCACATGCAAAACCATTCCTTTTTTTGGTGGGTTGTCTTGCTTTTGCACCTGTTCGCACTTTGATTGGCACCAAAGCAGGTGAAGCTGATTCACAATCACATGTGTTTCCTAAATGGACAGATTGAGATCCCTGAATATTAAATGAATTGGTAGTGTTGTTGTTACACCGTGCTGATTAAGTTCCCTTATTTTTTTAACCATATATATTTTTTATATGTATGTATGTGTACAGTACGTGTGTGTGTGTGTGTGTGTGTGTGTGTATTTATATATACAGTATATAGGTCTAATCTGAGATGCTGTAAATAGGTGTAATCATGGTGCTTGATAGTCCAAGGTTTTGAGATATACTATACAAATTAGGTATATAAAACTGCATATTTTGGATGCCTTCAGCATTGTTTTAGAATATAAATAGAACAGAAAATAAACAATCAAGAAAGACCATGGAATTAGAAGCTGTGTCCAAACTTTGGTATCTCATCCCACACACACATACAGAGGGAGACAAAGAGAGAGAAGGCCATAAAATCCACAGACAAGTGAAGTTGAACACTGAATTTTTTTTTTTATCAGTTGATGATGGTAATGTGTATAAAGCAAGACAAATGGCAAATGTAAGGGCCAAATTGTGATAGCTAGATGACTTGGTCAGGGCATCTCCGAAACAGTCAGTTCTATGGGGTGTTCCCAGTATGCAGTGGTTAGTGATTATCAAAAGTGGTGAACCTACTCCAGGGTCATGGGCACCCAAGCCTCACTGATGTGTGCAGAGAGAGAAGGCTATCTTATCTGGTCCAATCCCAAAGGAACATATCGTTTTCAGTTTGTTGAGTATGGGGCCGAGTAGCAGATTAGACTGCAGATTGGGTACAGGCAGCCCTCTGCCCACTCCCGAAAGTCACTACAACTAGATGGTGACCAGTAGAACTTGACCAAGGAGCTAGTGAAGAAGGTGATCTGGATCATGCCTTCATGGGTCAGAGCTGTTTTGGAGGCAAAAAGGGAACCTACACACCTACACAATAATATTATTATAAAATCATTATATAACAAATGATTTTAATTTTGTGACTGATCACTATCTCTCTCTCACACACACACACACACACACACACACACACACACACACACACACACACACACACACACACACACACACACACAGTGATGAGTGTCATGCCAATATTGGACTTAATGATTTCTTTGAATTAGTCATTTTTTTGTGGACGAATAACTGGACAACACACATCTATGATTAAAGAAAGTCCCAAGAATTTAGACCACACGGTTTTTCCTGATATTAAAACAGGGTCAGAATTATATGTACATATAAGCCCATAGCATCTTAATTTCCTGTTAGTGATCCTGATTAACTGCAGCTTGTACTGTAGTTTCTTCAAATTAAAAGCACTTGTTGGATTGACCAACACACAGTACAATGGGGAGGTCCAAGGAGTTCAGTGCAAAAGGTTGCAAATGTACACAAGTCAGGCATATCTCCTGGAGCCAGAGGAATTGAAAGAATTGTACATAACATAGTCAGGAACAAAACAGGAACCACTAAGGCATAAGGCTTTAATGAACAGAAAGCTCACAACAGTGTCACTTCTAACACTTCAGTGAGTTTTTCATGGCCATGGACTGAATAGCTGTAGAACAACAACTGCTCAAAAGTCAACAACTTCAAAGCAATCCTTACAGTTTGACTAGCATTTCCAACTGAACCCATGGACAAAGAAGAGATGAAAGTTTGGACCAGATGTATGTTTTGAGGAGCAAATGCGAGGCAATTAACCCCAACTGTTAAGCATGGTGGTGGTAGCATCATGCATGGGAGCTGCTGTGCTGCCAGTGAAACTGGTGCAAAGTGGATCAAATCATCATCTAGACAGATAGCTGGGTGTGGAAAGGATAAAACTGGCCACTTCAAGCTTTTGATGTCTAAGGAAAAAATTTTTGGATTGTGCTTAAAATGTGGGTCCATGGCAGAAAACCAACACATTGTACTGAACCTTTAACAAAAGCATATTAGGTCTGTGGTATGTATTTTTTTGACTGAGTGTTGACTTGATAAAATGGTTGTGTTCTATTAAAAATGTATGTTTATTTTTCATTTATTTTGTCCCAGGGGAAAAAAAAAAAAAAAAAAAAACATAGGAAGCTCAACACTGCCATGACATTCATGTTCATGACGAGTGTAGGTAAACTTCTGACAGCAACTAAATATATTCTTAATTGTTCTATTTTACTTACTGCTATTTTCTTACATGAGAAATTATTATTTCTGAATGTAGAAATATTTGTTAGATGAGTCGAACTTTAGACATTTATTTTGTGTATATTTTTTTTAGATTTTTATACATTACTGCATAAAAGTTTTGTGCCTCTCCTCATTTCTTCATAATTCATTCAATACCAATGTAGATTAAATTAAGGGTAAAGGTGCTTAAAGATACTATTTAAAACTTGGTTGTTTATGTAACTACCTCTCGTCTGTTAAGACCACTCAGCATTCAGCAACACCTGTATACAGTACCTATATACACCTGATCGTCTGTCATCAGCTATACTTGTAGTACATATGTTTTTTCAGTGATTAATGCCTTAAGGTAGAATTTTTTATGCTTGGATGATCCATACTGTAGGTCACTGTGTGGCTTAACAACCAAAAAAAACAAAAAAAAAAAAAAACATTCAACTGAAACTGCTTATGTATAACGATGAGGAGCAAGTGAGGAGAGCAAGCGAGGAGAACTATTCCTCAAGACAACAATAAAACTAGAAGAAAAGACTGGCTCTTTGGAAGCAAACTATGAAGAAATGAGGGATGGCTCAAGACTTTCACAGTACTGTAGAAAAAATATATATTCTTCAGAAGGGTTTTCCCAGTCCGCCACACAAATAAATCAGCCCAAAGGCAATACATTCAACTGTACTTTGTCTCATTAAAGAGTCTCACTGTGCTACATTTAGATTACATTTTCCTGTTCAGTGAAATGAAGAACTGACAGCGATCTCCATTGCCACTTGAACATCTGAGTCATTTTCCAAGTGGAACAGGATCCTTATGAGAAGCAGGGGCCAGAAGAGTCTCCCATCACTCAGCCATGCAGCAGACAGCAAAGACAGATTGCTCTTTTGTCAGAGTCAAGATTTCACAAAGAACTGACAGAAGGAATTAACTCCCCAACCCTTCCTACACCCACTCACATATACACACACAGTTTAATTCACTAACTCCATTTGTTTAAACCACAGAACAGAGACCAACAAAGAGCTGTTGTGTTCCAAGGTGTGCTACAAGGCAAAGTTGCTACAGTCACACAGATACATTTTCAACACTTGGTGATCAAAGCTCTTACATCATGCAGACATTTGAGAAAACCCAAGCTGACTATACTCAGTTTCCTGCTCTGCACCAACCTGTCTGATGGAGAGAAGGACAAATGCTCTTCATACATTTCGCCCTCTAACCCCAGACTGCTCCAGCTACTGCTGTTCCCATTACTGCTGTAGGAGAAAAGAGGAGCACTGAACACTGGGCAAGCACACACACTACCAGGTTATTGCCATGTCACTGAGGATCTTACTGTACATACCCACCTCGAAGAACGCTTCATGCTTTTATAACAGACTACCTCTCAGATTAATATCTAGCAACACATGGCTCAGTCGGTTAAGGCTTTGGGTTTTACTGGGTTACTGATCGGAAGGTCTGGGGTTCGAGCCCCAGCATCGCCAAGTTGCCACTATTGAGCCCTTGAGCAAGGCCCATAACCCTATCTGCTCCAGGGGCGCTGTAAACTGGCTGACCCTGCACTCTGACCCCAGTTTCCTAATTGGGATATGCGAAGAAGACATTTCATTGTGCTGTAAAGTACATGTGACAAATAATTGAATATTCTTCTTCTTAAGACAACTCCGTCTGCACCAAGGCCATTATTTTACCCCACCAGTTTACTGGGAAAGGGACACCAGATGAGTACGTTCCTGGAGTAAAGCTTGGTCTCCGATGCAGAATTAGCACTCTGGAAACACTGCCCCGAGATAGATAGATAACTGCTTACAACCACACCTTTCGAAAATATTTTGATGCCCACTGTAGACTTTCATTATCCAAAATAGCTTCTTGTTTCCTCCGAAGATAAAAGTTTGTGCCAAGAAAGATTTTCAAATACGCAGCCAAAGGGAAGAGGTCATTTAACATTCTAATTGAAAAAGGAAGCCTTCTAACTCCTAAAATACCAATTTCCATGTCTCTAGATGTTTTACAGAGCATTTGGTTTTGCTGTTTGTGGAATGAACAATTTTCCATAAGTGAGTGCAGTATCTATAAAATGAGCAAGAAATTATTTTTGGCATAGATGAGTCGTCGTTTTGGGAAAACCTAAGTCGTATAAAGACCTCAAGTTAATGTTCAAAATACAGAGGAGCCAGAAACATAATCCTCAACCAAATGTCACCGGACAATAAAATTTTTATTTTTTTTGCATCTTTTGCAATCACTTATTTTATTTATTTCTTTTGTTTTGGACAGCTAAATTAAGCACCACTGTTCCAGCTTCTTGAAACATTACATTTATGCATTGCATTCTCTGGCATTTCCTAATTATATCCTGTCAATTGTGAACAGTGTTCAAGTGGAAAAATATAAGTGTGTTTAGAACCCGAAAAGCCGATGAGGGGTTAGTAATCCAAGTAAATTTCTTCGAGCTACTGAACCTAAAAATTACCTGTCACTTAAATGATGGAAGCTACTACTTTCATCAGGATGGTCTTCTTCAAAGCTCAGATTAGACCAGCTGCCAAGACTGTCATCCCCCACACTTAGATTCAGCTGCTGACTGACAGTCGACTCGGTCACGTTGACACTCTCACTACCAGGGGCACTGAAACCCATATAGAGTAGATAGTCGCTTAAGAAAGCAAAGATGTTTTAAAAGTAATACATGTAAAAAATATGACTGAAGCGATGCTTGAAGTCAGAGCAATGGTTGCTTGGCTAGAAAGAGTATTGCTATTTTACATGCACATGCCATTTATTAGATTGATGGGACGGATTTGCACATAACTATACACCACATAACATCGTAGTGTAATTATAGAGTATTATTTTTCAACCAATAGAAAAATCGAAAATTAAGGTCACATGTAACCAAATTATAATAAAAATCACAATGAACTACATTATAGCAATTCAATATTTGTAATTAAAATCAAATCACTTACCTAAATTTGTCCAATATTACATCAAAACAGGAAATGTTAATGACTAAGAAACCCACAATATTTGAGCAACTGATGAGCCATATTTCTACAGAGGTACAAACTTAAAGTTATTACTTTTTTTTTTTTTTTACAAAACTAGTCATCTTTGTTGTTTACCTGAGGTTGGTGGTTTGGCAGATGTTGGACAACGCAGACGTCATGATCTCTGTGGTAAGGCTTTCTGCAAAGCTTGCGCCATCATGTCCAATCCCACTGTCCGCATTTAAGCTGGTGCTGCTATGTTCCTTCTTCGCTTTCTCAAGTGCTGCAGATACCATTTCTTCAGCAAAAACTGCTCTCTTGTCCAAATCGATGTGGATTTTGGGAATTTCAAAACCAACTACTGTGTCCGAGTCTTGTTGCATTCTCTTCTGCATTCCATGATACTTAAGGTGACAATTTTTACAAAAAGAGCAATCTCTTGCTTGACAGTACCGACAAGCCTTGTATGCCTCGGTCAGTTTCTCAGTGAAAGAACCGAGGTCCAAAGACCTCCTCTCTTCTGCTGTCTGAAGAGCTGTAGACCCTAGAGTCATTTCCAACGTGTCATCAACAATCTTCCTGGCATAATGCTCAATTACTTGCATAACACCGTTATTGTAATTTCCATCATCTAAGCTGCTGGTGCTGTGATACTGCCTGTTTTTCCCACTGTATGACAAAACTGAACAGGAAAATGCACTTTTGATTACATTTTCTGCCATGTCTTCAACATTGGACTTCCTGTAAAGACAGGAGTCTGTAAGTGATTTTGGAAGCCTAATTGAAGACGTTCTTAGCTTTCGTGTGACATCACATGTAATATTGTAGGCCAAGGACTCTGCAAAGTTTACAAGTTCCATGTATTCCTTCCCACCAACGCTTTCAACATCTTGACAAACACACAGCATGGATTCACTAGAGGCCCCCCCTTCTTGTCCTGTGGCGAGAATGGCAAGAGACGACTCAGATGCTGGGATCTTGCAAATGCTACGGCCGCCCTCTTGTTGTAAATGTCGAGATGAGCTCATTCTTAGAGTGGACTTCTGTTTGATTTTCTGTGCAGCATGAGATAGGCCTGCTTTAATAGATTTATAAGCCAGCTGACTGGCATACTGATCAAGGATAAGTTCACGGTTTCCTCCATCTTTTTTAAGTACCTTGATAACATATCCTGTATAATCATCAGTAGCTTCACAGCTTCTGGATTCAGACTGAGACAGGATTCTACTTGAAGTGTTACTCTGAGGACTAGGAACTGGCAGAATGAAATCATTTGACCACTGGTTAGTTTTACTGACAAAGTGACAGTAATCCCAGCCACCAGGGTGTGGCTTATCTGACTTAAAAGATCCTCTTTTGAGAGTTTTGTGATGGCAAGTGCTGGACCTCATCATCCTCTTTACATCACTGATGACTTCCCCAGCAATTTCCCCAGCATAAGTCCACAAGGAGTTTAAGGTCTGTTCTGAGAATTGTGCACTATGCAAAGCAACATTCTCGTTATCTTTTTCCATCTCTGGCTTACTCACATCACCAATGCTTAATGTATCCATCTCAGTTGCCATGGAAACAATATGGCATGCTAAACGCTCAGCATAACGCAAAGCACTTTTTTCAATCATTTTGTTTCCCACACTGGGACTTTGCTCTGTGTTATGGGCTGCAGTGTTGAGACCCTCTTCCTGCTCATCATCTTCATCTACATTGTTGACAGCTTCCTCAGAAAGGGACCTCATAAGCCTCAGCATGAATTCGTCTTTCTCTGAATCTGAGCCCTCTTCCATTCCTGGAGTGGGCTCGTAATGTGGCGTGGGTGGGGGTGTTGCAGGGGAAAATTCTTTCGCAAGCTTGCCCTTGAGCTTCTTTGAAAACTGTTTAAGCTTTTTTTCACTCGAGATGTTTGATGGTTGTTGGGGAGTTGAAGGAGGAGTGCCAGGGCTCCCATTGGCTCTTGTTCCAATGTTGCCATTAAGAATGTCTTCAGAGACAACCTTTCTGGTCCCACGAATACCCCCTTCAAAACTGGGCACTTCCAAAGTATCTTTTATCACAGAAGGCTGGACTTCTGATGAGAATTTGTCAAGTGGGCGTATATTTTTTAACCCAGATTGACAAAGTGTTTTATCCATGTTCTTTGAAGTTAAATGAGGCTGAGAAAAACACGACGACTCATCCAAATCTCCTTTAGGAATTAAAGACAAGATTTTCTGTGATATGCATAAATCATAATGTGGTGAACTCTGACATGCCACATCCTGTGATTTTGCTGTACCAGTACATGTAGCCATTCGACTCCCTATATTTTTACACAAGAAATCAGCACAGTCGTCCACTTTTTTCTTCATTTTGCTTGTGGACACAATGTCAAATGCTTCACCTACTATTGTCTCAACCATAGTGCCAGAAACTTTCTCAAAACCTTTTCCCACGGAAGGTTTCTCAGCAGCACTCGTAGATATATTCCCAAGATTACCACAAACATTACGGATTTTGGAAATACCTAGCACTGACTCAGGAAATGTTGCGGAGGATGTGTTTGAAGTGGAGGTAACTGCCCTCCCTTGGGAACAAACGCTTCGTTTGGGGCTGCTCTGGCAAGTGTGACTAATGCTGGACTTATACTGACACATTTCCTCTGGGTTCTGCAGGTACGATAAAGCTTTGCCAGCTGCAGGGACTGGCACACAACTGGCCATTCCAGAAACACAGTACAAAGCTTTCTTTACAGTGCAACCGTCTTCTTCTTCTTGATTACCAGTTTGGACAAGTGACTGTAAATTTTGGTAACTTGACTGGGCATTGCAGATTTTTGTGGTCTGTGAAGCATCTTCAGAACTGACATAGCAGATATTGTCCAATGACACACTTATGGCTGCCTGTGTTGTGAAAGTCACATCAGCTTGGGAAAGTTCTATGAAAGCTTCTTGAAGAACTGATTCAGAAAGATCTGAAGCATAAGAACAAACAACTTCCTCTTCTTGTTCAAAAGACCAATCTTTTGGGGTAAGAGGTGTAGAAGGATGAGAGAATTGGCATACCTCCATAATTCCCTCAAATACTAATTCCTCAGCAAGATCAGCTGCAAATCTCGTAACAGTGTTGTTAAAAATCTGCTTTTTCACAAACAGAAACTCTTTCAGAGCTCCGGAGACTGCTTCCCCGACAAGGAAACCAGCCAATCCATTTATGGCACGCTCCTTTAATACATAGGCATGGCGCATTCCTATCTCTTGAAAAGCCATATGAAACACTGAAGATGTTAGCCTAGCAGCTAAATGGCAAAGTGTTGTAGTGCAGGACGACACTCCTTTCTGTAAATCTCTTAAGGCACTGCCGATGCTCATTTCAACCAAGTCTGTAGCAAACTTCTGAATCCCATCCTTCAGAGATTGCGAGTGTGATTTGCCAATAGTGACCGTCTCCTGAATATCTGACAGTTTCATCAGATGTCCATTAGTGTTTTTGAATTCTTTATGGCACACACAACTCAAGTTCTTATTAATGTTAATATCAACAGGAGAAGAGTAACCACAAACAGTTCCGAGAATTTCTTTCGAGAGATTGTTTGCAAAATCGGAATAAGTTTTATAGAGCGTACAAAGGTCCTGTGGTTTGCGCAATTCTGAAACATCTCCATCTAGTTTCCAAAAACACTCCAAGGCTCCTCCTTCTCCCAGAGGACTAAATGCTGATGAGTGAACTGGACTGAAGAGTCCTCCGTTCTCCTCACAGGAGGTCCTCACTGGTCGTGGAGAATCTGGCGCATCTGAATGTATGCTATACGGAGATCCCGGTTTAAGTGGAGTAGGCTTCTTGATATTGGCTGGAAGAGTCCTGTGGTCAAACTTATGAGGGTTCATTGCTGTTGCTGATCCACCCTTTAAATCATATTTACTAATAGCGCCGTCAGATGCCTTTTTTTTCTGGGTGACGAGGACCTGTTCTTTCGGCACCTTCATAGTAGAATCAAAACACTGGTCCAGATCATCGAATTGATCGAAACTGTCAAAAAATTCACAAACTTCTGAGTCAGAATCTTCTACACCCTCTTTAAGAACCGGGATCTTTGGAATGTCAAGCTTTGCCTTCAGACTCTTCTGATAACCAACCTCATCTAAAAAAATGATGGGACTTGGACTAGAGCAGTCAGAATCATCAGATTCTGTAAATGATGTAGAGGTAACACGTCTTTTTGGTAGGTTACTTGGTGTGGCTCGATTACAGTCGTTATCTGTACCACTGCAATATATTGTTGGTGACTTCTGTATGGATCCGGTCACATCAGCAATTGACTTCTGTTTACTCTTGGACTTCTTGGAGAAAGAACTAATTATAATACGGGACCCAGATAAATCTTTGAAATGGGAGGGGAGAGTTTGGGAGGCCACATCTCTCTGGTTCTTCTTGTTATATACAACTGGAAAACAAGAAATGTCATAATGACAACTGGTATATTTAAAGAACTGGTAAATAAAATGTAAGAATTGTTTTTGTAGAGCTTAATTGATAAAGAATGTGAGACTGTTCTCGACACAAAGAGCTAAAGATACATTGATACTAGTAGCGTGTTAGTGACACATTTAGAATGGGTACTGTAGCATGGAAAAGTAGTGAGTAACCTGTGTCTTCCTCTTCCAGATGTTCAAATGCTGTGACAAAATCTTCCTCGATAGAAGACACAGACTGGTTCGTGTCATCATCCTCAGCTTGACATGACTCTGATATGCCCCTCTGTAGAGACTGTACCTCCAGAGCATATCTGATCCCAGTTGTATAACGGTTCAGTAGACCCAACATAGTACAAACGCTGATCTGTTGAGGGCTGCCATGTCTCAATATGCACATGGCTCTGGATGAGTTAGTCTGCAATTAGGAAAGCAAACGAAAACTTCAAAAATGTGTGGGCTAAACATGTTTAAGAAAGCAACGCAATCAGCAATTGTGGCTTGATGATAAGGTCCGTCTGCCTACAAACTTATACCTATTGTCACACAAAGAACCCAGCACACACCTAGAAAACCACAAACCATCACAAGACACTTAAGATCCTAGAAAGTAAATAATCCGGTATCAAACACACATGCATATGTGCATACATTTCAAGCAGTTTGCCAGGAAGATAATGTACAGTACCTGGGACTTTCCGTCTTTTCTGTCCAAGGTTCGCTTTGGATCTTTGATGAGCAGCACTTCTTCATCTCTGAGAGTATGTACATGTAGGGATCTCAGCAACTCCAACAATTCAGTAGAGAGCGAGGTCACAGTCTGTTCGAATCACAAGTAGATTCGTGTGTTTATTTTGAAGATCACTTGGCAAGTCTGAGCAGTTTTTCCATAACACTACTGCAGTTTTTGTGTCAAAATATTCCAAACCATCTACAGTATATGCCAAAACTGTCAGTAAAATATTCCTAGCATCATAAGCAATGTCTTAAACATATACATAATGATTTATTAAGTCTAATTTGTTTATTGCAAACTGCGAACCATAAATACTTGCCTGTAGTGTGAATTCCTCGCCTTCTGTAGCACTTGGTAAGCATATGAAATGTATCTAATAGACAGAACACAGCCGTGTCAATGTAAAAATATTAGTAGTAACCATGGAAGGAGCCTGGTAATGCGCAAAAATAAATAAATAAATAATTCTGGTAACACTATGTCATTTAGTAATACAGAAAAAAGAATTAAGAACTACATAAAAGTTCATAAAATTATCAGATTGAACATGCCTATATTGTAATATTTTTTATACATATTCTTCCTGATTGTGATGCTGTACTGAGAACACGGATTGTGCATGTGGCATCTTGTACTGTATGAATCCCACATCTAAGTGCCGACAAATTTAAGCCCAAATGCCACTTCAGGACTAATAGCATATTTGAGGTTTCTGGACGATTTAATTAAGTACTTAAGATAAACTCTGACGCAATTATTTATATTGTGATACTTACATTGAGGAAGTTATTTCAAAATCATTCAGTTAACCAAGACTGTGGTTAAAACCACCAATGCAAGCTTACAGTAAAGTCCAGAATTATTGACACACAACAGAATGACTGAATAAAATAAATGGCAGAAACATCAGGCAATGCTGGGAAGACCATTAGACCAAGACATTATAAGAGAATTGAGACGTTGTTGTTGACCTGCATATGTCAAGTAAGAAATGGATCAAATACACAAAGCAATTAATCATATTTAAAGTCATAAGAAAACTACTGGAACAGCTGCAAACATGTGGTGAGAATAGATGAAGATGATCCACTTTCCCAAATACAATCAAGTTTAAAATGTTTAGAAATGAAAGCCAAGATTCTGTTGTCATACTTCAGGGGTTTTTTTTTGTGTAATAATAGAAACCGTTTTTTTTTTTTTTTTTTTAAAGAATATTTATTTTTTGTATATTATCTTACTTGTTGCAGACACTGTGACTCTCTAGCGTGCAGCTCAGGCACCACATTGCTCAACTCTTTCCTGTTCCTTAAAAGGCTCCTCAGGGACAGGGCTGAACTCTCACGGACAGTCTGGTCATACAAACACAAAGCAGAATCAAGTTGTTAGACCCTTCATTCAAGTTTAAAAACTGCTAAAATGAGTGTAATGACAACCAAGAAAATTGCATCCATCATTTAGCTCTAGGAGGATAATGATGACTGCTGTAGTGTGCTGAAAACTGAGGTTTAAAAGCGTAAACTATTTAATGGCTTCCCCACTGTTGACTTAACGCCAACAGTATCAACCAGCTGGACGGAACCGGACTGAATTACTACACCGCTGGATATTTTGAGTCTTTTGGCTTCAAGGAAACAAATGTAGAAACAAAGGCAATAATTCCATTCTAATATGTGTAGCAGTATATCATGTATCAGCGTTTTAATGATGTTCCTGAAAATGAGACGCTCTGTGGGTTCCCTTAACAAGGTACGGAATTTTCCTATAGAAAGCCTCAAATTATGCCTTGGCCGTACACCTCATTCCCAATGTGTATAAACTGTTTTTACCTGGTTGTAGATTTACAAGGATATAAATTTTTGTCCGTTTATTTATAAAAATTCCCGCCATCTACCCATTTCTCGTGTGTTCGCCTATTTTGACGGTGCTCGCTCTGCCGAGTAGAAAGACATTAGAAGCTGGTGGCATGAAGAGCTTTGCGCTCTACAGTCTTTCATTTCAACCGCTGGTTATGAGAGGTTTTGCTGAAAGATTACACACCGCAAAGCTTCACAGTCTATCTTTATTCCAACCACGCCATTCAGTTTACATATCTGACTGTTATCAGAACTTCCCATATCAAATGTATTACGTGTCATATATTGGATAGCATCGCTGCCTTCCGAGCAGGTGATCTGGGTTCGAAAACTTTTTTGAAGTCACTTGGGACAGAAGAGGAATGCGACTACAGCGTCCTCTGCTGCTGTTGTGGAATCACGATACAGACTTCCTTGCGGATTTTCTCTGTCCTAAATTAGAGGTTATGCATCTTAAATGTGCAGTGTGGTTCTTTCATGAACTTGGCCAAACCTCACATGGCTCTTGTAATTATAATGAAGTCTCTGATGTAAGATGTAAGATTACAATCATTTCACTGTTCAACCCCATTATTAATAATGGAATTTTATTTAATTGTGTACTATACAAAAATCTGCAATTAATTTTATTCAAACTGTGATCATGATTGTTTTTCATTATTGTGTTCAAGACATCTTAATATAATAAACTGCTATAGTACTGAGAGTATTAATGGTCGATGTGATTATGTGTATACATTTATATGCTATCCTACAGTAGTTCAAGTCATTCATCCTTTCATCCATTAATTCATTCCTTGTAATGTTTATAGTAACAGTATGAAAGATCCCTTTTCTGCCTACTTTCAATAATAAATTGCAGTAATATTTTTTTCTTTGATTAACATTCATTAATATGCTAATTTAAAGCCATGGATTGACCTGCTATCCATTCTTTAACAAACATTAACCACAGTTTCCTAAATACAGAGCTGCCCAAACCTCCGACTTCTCTCCATCTCTGTCAGCTAGCAGCTGCCAAGCTCTCCACCACTAAACATTTTTACTTTTCTATTACTTCTACTCTACTGAAACCCAACCGGCTTCCTACGATGAATTTCTATCCTGAACCAACTGTCCGCATTCTTTCTATTTTTACCCCTGCCAATCCATTCTCTATCAGGGAAATGAGCACAAGATGGATCTCATCATCTTTTGGGTTACATCCTGTTTCCATCGCTTTCATGCTCCCCAGCAAATCTGTCAGATATCTCTGCTCCCATTTCCAGCCTGAGCTCCTGCCTTTGCCACTCTTTCATGTGGACTGATATTTTTAGGGGAAGAAAAAAAAAAAAGTTTGTCAGAGCTCAGCATGGCACATAACTGTGTGGGAGAAATTCTAGGCATCAAAAGGAAGAAATTTTAATATGTAAAGTACCAGTGATAAGTTTGGATGCACCTTTTAATTCCATGGACTTTTCTGATTATTTATTTCTACATTTTAAAACAATGCTGTGGGCATCCAAAATATGCAATAATCTGACTTGAACAGTTGATATTAAAACATGTCAGCTACTTATGATCTGTAAAGCCTTCATAACAGCTCTAATCCGGGGTGCTGAGGTGATTTCTGAGGCGGGTAACTCTAAATGAGTTTCTCCTCTACAATAGAGGTAAGTTTCGGTCTTACTTTTCTGGGATTGTTTTCATAAGAGCCAGTATCATCATGATGCTTGAAGGGTTTTGCAAATGCACTTGGTAATATTGTTCTTGCAAGAACTGTTCCAGAACAGCTGACGTTCATGTCTTAAAATAACCACTGACTGTTTTTGTTGTTGTTGTTGTAGTTATTTACTTGTTGTTGGTAATTACCATGTTCCACATTTCATAGTTATTTCATAGTTTTTTAATTTTCAGTATTGTTTTACAAAGTAGAAAATCAATCCAAACTTGTGTCAAAAACTTTTGACCGGTGTGTCCAAACCTTTGACAGGTGTGTATATGTCAAACATATGAAGATATGATATTTCTGTTATTTAAAGGTGGATTTTAGGAGGATTGTAGGTTTTTCATGCACAGCTTTGAGCGCTCACTATTGGGCACTTAAAACTCTCTTATGAAGGTAAGAACACTCTTCTCTGAAGCAAAAACACCCAAGTTCTAAACCTATTAGGTAAATGTAGTAGGTACTTTCGAGGTAAATAGTGTAAGTTTATAGATAGTTTGTGGTGGTTTTGGCATGAGCTTAGCACAGGTTTGTAGCAGAGTCAGAGGTGAGTACAATGTCAGCGCTAATATAAGGTACCATTATAAGGCGTGTGACATAACAGTTCTGCAGGCTCAAGCTAAAAGTTTGGGAATGTACTGTAGAAAAGCGCAATTAAGGACATTCCTCCACCCCACAGATTTCTGCTGGTTGTTCCAAACCCCTGTTCTTGCCATAGCTCAGTTTTTGATGTGGTGTGTAACAAAACACTCCCTGTTTGTCTGTCTGTCATTGAAACCACTGGCGCAGGTCTCTCGAGGTTTATTTGTAACTCAGTAGCAGATAGGGTTGGGCGATATACCGCTATACACGGTTAAACGGTAGAAATTTGTCAACCGATAGAGATTTTGGTCTATTGTCTTAATCGCGGTTGAGATCACGTGACGTTGCATGTTACGTAACCACGCAATACACATTCACTTCTATGGGAAGCCAAACACATCTAAAGTGGGACGAAACCGTGGCACCCGATTGAGCCGGCGTGGGCAGAACAAATATCCAGACCCGGTGGATCGCACAGCGATTGTAAAGAAAAAAGGTGCATCGTCTGTGTTGTGGAATTGGTTTAGGTATAAGAAAAGTGATACGAATGAGACGAATGTGATTTGGAAGGTACGCAAGTGCAGTGTTTTAACAAGTGGTGGAAACACATCAAACCTTTTCTATCATCTGAAATCCAAGCATCCAAACGAATATGGCCAAAGTAAACAAATGCGGCAAACCTCAGCAATTCACAGTTAAAATAAAATTACATTATGTAAAACAGTTTCTTTGTGTTTGAATTTTTATTTATGCATTTTCAGATACAAATTGCTATATTGTGATTTCTATCGTTATCGAGGTTGGAAATATCTTCTACCGTGATAGAAGATTTTGGTTATATCGCTCACCCCTAGTAGCTCTCATAGCATGGGATCTGCTATATCTCTTTATTTATTTATTTTTTATAATGGCATGCTATCCTTTGGGTACATGATCCAACGTAGCAGCCTCAACTTTCTTTGCTATGCAGATCATATACAGATTTATACGCAACCTCATTGTCAGGCGCCTATACTCTAAAGGATTGTTGTAATGTATTTTCTCAAACTTGGGGTGTATGCCACTGAATATAGTCCCACAGAGCTTCCGTAACACTCCTTCTACACTACACTTCATTAAATCCTTGTTAAAACTGAACTTTTTTTTACATCAGCTGTTTCTTAAGTCTAATCAAGCTACTCTTCCTGTACTCTCTTGCATCACTTCGTGTTATATGCTTTACTCGTGTTATTGAAAACAATAATTATTAGGCTTGGCATTAATAACATCAACAAGAACATGAACACCCACAATAACACTGATATTGATGCAGTATTAACAATATTACCACTACTAACGGCAACAATAAATAATAATATATCAACTTTATATCATTACATTAAAAAAGCAACAGTGCTAGTTATTCTTTAATAACTAGGATACCTCTTTCCTGATGCTGGCACGGTTCTTGAGTGGAACACCTTTGATCCGGGCACAGGCATCCATGGCAATGCAGAGCTGGGCTGGGAGGCCACACTGAAGAAGAAGGAGGAATAACAGGTCAGAGGTTTTGCTAGATCAATCAGCCCTGAAGTGAAACTTTAAATTAGAACACAGGATAGAAGTTTTGTACGAGGCCAAGTTAAACATTAGCCAAACACAGGTTATACCAAATCTTGTTAGCTTCTGTTAGTTGACTTATCGGTGCATTCCTTTCACAGACAGGTCTCCCCAGTCAGTGGTGTGCAGGTGTGAACGTGTCACATTATTACATTTGTAACTGCGGTGAGAGCAAATGGATGCACCACTTGTGATTTGCATATAATAACAGCATTCCTTTTTTTTGTGTGGTCTGAGGGTGTACCTGGTACCGTCATTTATTGAAGACTCACAATAGTGCACAATAGTGTTTTGTGGTGGAAAAAATGTGTACGTAAACTTCAAGTAGAGAAGTTCAAGCAAGGTCGCACAAGTGTGAGTCATTAAGAAGGAGCCGACACCTGTCCGTTGCTGATGACAACATTGGGCGTACATGTAAAATCATTGTGTCGAATAGATGCATGACAGCGGACTATGTCCATTACATTCATACAGTAAATCAACCAACCATCAGCTGGAAAATCGGTGCTTACAGTTTTCTGAGATTCTCAAGGGCCAGCATTGGAACATTGCCAGGAAAAGGTTCAACAATTAACAGTGCTCGTTACTGCGAGATGGTTACTGTAGAGCTGAAGCTAAAATTTCAGATTAAACGCAGAGGATCGCAAAGGTGAGATATGGGGTATGAGCAAAGTGATTTTAACATCACAGCATTTAACATTAGAAGCTGCACAATATGATTAAAATAACCTAAATTTTGTCATTTTTGAGAGACCTGACTGATTAACCATTTACAAACTGCACCTTTAATATTCCAAATCTCTTTATAATACATGTCATCACTTTTAGTAGTTTTATAATGCAATGATAAATTTAAAATGCAGATTGACAAAGTCGAAAAATTCTTCAAGATATGAATTAAAACCTGATTAAACTGAGAAGAACTGACACGGCAATGAACGCTGTAAAGAAGTAAGTGTATGTTTAAACAGCTCATGTCGTCTCTAACCATCTCTTCCAAACTTCTTTACATGATTCAGGGTTTCAGGAATGGTACGATAAGGGCATCAAGCTTTGCAAAGACCTGTTTGTTGACCATAAGTTTGCATCATCTGAACAGCTCTCTGAAAGGTTTAACCTACACAATTCAAATTTTTTCAGATATCTGCAAGTAAGACACTTCATTCGCTCTTTAATACCAAATTTCCCTGAGGCTCCTGCTGCAAACATTCTAGATAATCTCCTCTGTTTGTCTCCGCTGCGTAAAGGCCTAATATCCACTATTTATGGTGGATTGGTGGGTTCGAGTCACACCCCTTTAAGTAAAATTAAAACTGCTTGGGAGAAAGATTGAAATTTGTCACTATCAGATGATACTTGGAATTCAATTCTTAAACTTGTCAACTCAACCTCCTTATGTGCCGCCACTTTTTATTACAGTTTAAGGTTGTACACAGGGCTCATCTCTCCAAACTTAAACTTTCCTGTTTCTACCCAGACGTTGATCCTTGTTGTAATAAATGTAAAAGCGGAGAGGCGTCTCTTATTCATATGTACTGGACATGCCCGAATTTGGAAAAATTCTGGAGGGATGTTTTTAAAACCTTGTCCTGCGTATTGAAATGCAACCTTGAACCAGACCCTCTGATTGCTCTTTTTGGTGTCACTGGAGAGGAAGACAAGCGTCCAACTCCAGCTAAACAGCGTTTGTTATCGTTTGCGACACTCCTGGCCAGGCGTTCTCTTTTATTCAAGTGGAAGGATGCCACATCACCCACCCACGCCCAGTGGCTCAGAGATATCATGTCCTGTTTGTCCCTGGAGAAGATCCACTACTCAATCCGTTATTCAGACTTTAAATTTCAGCAGGTGTGGGGGCCCTTCCTTCGCTTTTTTTCATATACATTTATAGTTTGATTCCTTTCTTATTTAATTACTTGTTTGGTTGTTTTCTTTCCCCCTTTTATTCCTTTTTATGTTTGCATGCAGAAGCAAAAAACTTCCAGCTCTATATCCTTTTTTTTTCCTTTTCGTTTTCTCTCAATGCCTGGCGTCTAGCTTTTCTTATGCATGTAAAACTGGCTTGGAGTCAGGGAGGGCCGGGTGGGTGTTATAGGGTTTATAAAGGGGTTATAAAACCTGTATTGAATTATTACATGTTTACCCTGTTATATCCATGTTTAAAATCAATAAAAATATTGTTGACAGCTCATGTTACCGTTATCTTAATTTTTTTTTTTTTTGGTAAAAACCCAGGCCGTGTCTGAGCTCATGACATTCTCCAATAGCCTAAAACACAGAGTAGCTGTGTGATGGAAGATATTATCTGTATACCACAAAACAAAAGCCTACATACAAGATTAACGAGAAAATGATCTGACTGATTAGACCAATCTGCCAGCATCAGCCTAAAAAGGTGTTTTTTCAGGCTTGGATTAAAACAAAAAAAAGTTAGACCATTAGACAATCCAATAATGCCCATAATCACATATGGTCATTTCAAATACGGTAAACTGTGGAAGTCCAAAGGTGGTAAACTGTATTCTGCAGGATAGTACCCCTCAGCAGTTTCTGCCTTTTGTTAACATGATTCGATTAAATATAATATAATTTTTATACAAATAAATAAATAAATAAAATGAAGAAGGCCCTTGTATTAGCTGGGTACTTCACATAAACTAAAAGCTTATCTTCTGTAATGTAATCAGCATCACAGAGAGAAAGTTTCCTGACAGCATTTCCTAAGTAAAGCTAAAATAGGTCAGACTTTTTAGCATGAACATGCGTTGGTGGGTAAACAGTGACCGCAAGCCGGTTCGCCGATTCTCACACACACACACACACACACACACACACACACACACACACACACACACACACACACACACACACACACACACACAGAGTGAAGGAATCTATTTCACCAGTGAAAGGCTACCACGAACGGATTCTCTATTACAAGAACACAAATGTGGGGCAAAACGTGGGAGCTCAAAGGGACAAACAGAACTCAGAAAACAGAAACCAAGAAATTTACATTTCATAAATGTTTTGCATTTGACGCCTAATTTGGACTGCAGTATTTAATAAAAATTAAAATAATGATACTGTGATTATTCTGAAAATTATTGCTGTTGCGATTTTAAAAGCGATGTGTAACTATTTAATATACCACTTTGTATTTAACTAGGTTAACAGCAAATATTTGATCTCAATAAGTAACTGCATGCTGATATGTATTTGTTAAACTAAAATATTTGAAAATAAATTTGACAGTACTTGTCAATTTAATTACTTAAATCATTGACAAAATCTACATAAGTTCTTATTGTAATTGTCACATTGTGATTTCTATTTTTTATGGCGATTAATTGTACAGCTCTAATGTCCAGGCATTTAAGTACAGTCTCAGCTGTGCATACACGTTACTACAAAATGACATTCATCAGTGGTAAATAAATATAAATTTATTCATATTAAGAACTAGGAATCAAATAGCAGACATGCTAAATAATAAATGTCATATTGTATATGCTAGTTATTGCAAATAAGCATAACCTTATTTTATTGACTAGACATCAGTTATAAATCGCAATTCTCTTGTGTGCTGTTTCATGCATCACCACACTAAACCAACTCTGGGTCTAGTGTATGAGCTTCTGAGTGGTGCAAAAGTGACGCATTATGATGTTACATTATCAAAGGTTGCATTTGTTAAAAATCCTTCGATTGGCCCTTTCCTCCAAATGCATTAGTCTCAAAACCCACTCATTATATACACTTACACCAGTCTCAAACGTTACCGTTTCTTTATAATCCTACACATGATACATGATACACTCTGAATTATTAACACATCGGCATCCTGGATGGTAGGAGTGAATAATCTGCTAAGTTTGTTTTGAAATATCAATTATGCTGAACGACAGAGATACGTGCTGGACAGTAAAATTTTTGTTTATTTGGCTTAATTTAATGTTTAAATTAAATGTTAAACTCTTGTATTTGAAGATATAATTATTCATTCATTCATTTTCTGTACCGCTTTATCCTTATATACAGGGTCGCGGGGGGCCTGGAGCCTATCCCAGGAAACTTAGGGCACTAGGCGGGGTACACCCTGGACAGGTTGCCAATCCATCGCAGGGCACACACACATACTCACATACACACACTCATTCACACACTACGGGCAATTTGGAATGTCAATTAGCCTAACCTACATGTCTTTGGATTGTGGGAGGAAACCGGAGTACCCGGAGGAAACCCACCAAGCACGGGGAGAACATGCAAACTCCATGCACACAGAGACGGGAATCGAGCCTGGCCGGGGAATCGAACCCAGACCCTGGCGGTGCAAGGCGACAGTGCTAACCACTACACCACCGCGCCGCCAAGATATAATTAGTTACTCATATTAAATTCAGTATGGAAACTGTTGAATAAAGCTAAGGTATAAAACTTTTAAGTTATGACAACTTTTTTATGTGCAAGGTCTTCCAACAAAATTTAAAAAGAAAAAAAGAAAAAAAGATACAGTATCTATAAATATGATAGATACAGAATTGTAATATTATTCAAATCAGCACCTAGGAATCATGATGATAATTATTGGGTGGTGACTGGTGATTTCCATCTTGAGTAACGAGTAATGGCAGGACTGCTCTTCTCTTGGTGCACTATGGACATTTTGTTAAACTTGTATGAAAAAATTTATCATTTAATTCACCCTGGATGCATTTAGCACATGGAGACTAACAGCCTATTTTGAATGTGCAATTCTAAACTGGGGTCTGGAGAGTTCAATCAATCAATCAATCAATCAATAAATAAATGTTACACGGAAGTCAAGTGGTTTTTTACAGTTATTCCTCGATATAACTTGTGGACATTGGAATGTAGGTAGGTTTCAAACTGAACAAAGGTCTATGGCTCCAATAAATAGTTAAAAGTATTGTTGCAAAAATTTAAATATCCTGAGGAGTCCCAGAGCATGGAATAAACCTGCTGTAAGTTCATTCATCTTTTATACTGATTATCCTAAACAGAGTCGGGGGTCGCAGTACACACTGGACTGGGTGTTAATCCTTCTCGGGGCAGGCGCACACACACTGTAGACAATTTTGGAATGCTACTTAGCCTCATCTGCATGTATTTGCACACTGTGGAAACCCACCAAACATGTGAACAACCTCCAAACTCCATGCAAATAGACCAGAAGTGGGACTCGAACCCTTGACCCTAGACATGCGAGGGCACAGTGCTAACCACTACGCCACCGTGCCACCCTTTTATAAGTTCCATTACACTGCCTACTTTATTGTAAAATAAAACAGAGATTAAAGAAGAGGTCGTATAAAATAAATCCCTCTTTGAGACTTTTAGAAGTGAGCTAGCTAAGCTACATCCTAAAGGGGGCGTGGCAAAGAAAACCATCTAAACAGTGAGTGACGTTGTCATGTACGTCATCAGGTATTTATCACCTAAGGCAGGGAGCACGCCAGAGGGCTGGATAATTCAGACCGGCTGACAGACAGATAAACAATATGGATCAAATAATAATAATAAAGAAGCAGTGTTATTTCCATACATCACGAGTTTTGCTTCCACACGGCTGGTCGGCCTGGGCTCTGCTCATGTCAGGCCTGAGAGTGACATGCGTTAGGCTTTACTGCTGGATTCATCATCATCCTCATCATCATCATCTACAGCCTTCCACAGCTCATCCCTAAGCTGGAGACACTGCAAACACTACACCACACCACCCTGATCATCTTCTGCGCTGGCTAAGGATTAGCACTACTCACATCATTTGCTAGAGATTTTATTATTTTTTATACAATGCAGAGATTCCGCTACAACGCAGCTACAGTAGCTTAGCCAGCTAGCATCGAGTGAACGCAGCAGCTATGCTAATTGCTCATCGTTCAGCAATGATTACATCACGACAGCGTTTTTAATGACGATATCTGTGAATCAGTGTTACTGTCATAAAATATACCCGTTTCTAAACGTGTCTCTCACCTTTGTTGTCACAGCCACGCAGTGAGCTGTTAGATGTTTCTGTCTGCCTCCTCTTCATGAAAACAAGTCACACAGGCCAAAGCAATCGCACCAGATACAGCGGCGGCTCTGCCAGGACGAGCGCAGAGTCAATGATAACCGCGTCTCAGGCACATCTCTCTCTCTCTCTCTCTCTCACTCGAGTTTCTAAAGGGGGGTTTACTGGAATTACAAATATGGACATTCATATTGCCATAGCTTGGTTAAAGACTTTGGGAACAAGTCACAGAATAATTAAATCAAAAATACATACATGAAACTGTGCAGAGATGGCACCGTGGTGTATTGGTTAGCACTGTGGCCTCACACCTCCAGGATTAGGATTGTTCCCTGGTGTGTGTGTGTGTGTGTAAGGTGAGCACCCCACTGTACGGCCATACAGGGCAACTAATTTAATTACTGATTAAAATATTTTGAGCCAAATTCGAGTTTATAGTGAGAAATGCTCTGCATATTGATTTTTGTTTTGTTTAGTTTTTTGCCTCAGTTCACTCACTGCCAGGTTGACATTTGAACTTATTGTCAGTCCTGGGGAGGTATAGTTTTTAGAGTGCTCATTCTTGTATGTCCCTAATCTAAATGTGTGTTTTGAAATCCAAATCATTTTTGGAATATGACAATTTAAGTCTTGTTGAGATTGACTGCCAGGGCCCAGGTCTGACAATACTGCTGTAGCAGGTTCGGGTTCTATTGTAGACCCTGAACACAGTGGGACAGCAAGAACATACAAAAGGATTTTATACTCTAAGTGATTTGGACTGCGACCATGTGCTACAGACCTATCTAAAACAGAGGCCAATATGTTTATATATTAAAAGTGTGGGACATAAACAGCAGTCTTGTCTCACCTCCATTTACTACAAATTATGACGGCATGTTACTGTAGCTCAGCACAAGGTTTAATTCTAATCTCGGTACTGTGTGAGTGGAGTTTGTATGTTCTCCCCATGCTCAGTGGGTTTCCTACAGGTTACCCGGTTTTCTCTCACAGTGCAAAGACTTGCTGATTAGGATAATTAGCACTCTTAAATCACTCATAGTGTGTGACTGTATGTGTGAATGTGTGTGTACTGTTCGGGTTGTGTGCCTGTTCAGGTTGTACCCTGACATGTGCATAGGATAGGCTCCATGTTTACAGGATAAATAGTGTAGAAAACGAATAGATTTATGAATATTTGTGTGAGTGTGTGTGGTCAGACTACACAATCTGACTTTGGTAAAAAGCCAATCGTTCATTTGTGATCTGGAAGGAAGTTTAGAAATCTTGCATTAAGTATACTGCACATTACCATGCTGATCATTTGTTCATTCCATTAAGGATTTTGTCAGATCCTGCTGCTTTCCATCCCTTTCTCTTCTTTATCATAAATTTCTTTGTTTTCATAGATTTCTTGTTGCATATAAGCTTTATTTCATGCGCAATAAGAAAGTAACACTGAAAAGCATCTGTGCAAAACAGACAAAGATCCAGTGAGGCCTACTGGAAAAAGTCAATGGAAGGGTGCAGCTCAGTACATAAGAACATTATTTTAAAAGGCCAGGTTGATTAAAATGCAGTTTTACACATGGCATGATAATCTTGTGCACAAAGCATTTACTGTGTCTGGTTCAAATAGCATTTTACTAACGCTTACGAATACTCATTCATCTTCAGTTACTTTTATGCTGGTCAGGGTCACTGTAGTTTAACTTAGTTAGTTTAGGATATAGAATCAATTAAGTACATTAGTGGGTAGGACGAGCAAAACAAACAAACCACAGGTCAAACCTTTTTTGGGAGCAGGCAGGATTAGTACTGTAAGAAGAGACTGTGGGAGAGGACTCTATGGGAGAGGGGAGACTGTGGGCCTGGGCAGGGCTGGTAAGAATAAATTGTGAAAACTGACTGGATTGGTGGGGAGCATGCCATAAGGAGAGCCTGTGACAACTAGCTGGATTGATGGGATGAGTATAGTGGAGCAGGTGGGATTGGTTTTCATCTGGACTCTGGAGAATCTGGGAGTTGGCAGTTTTGGTGAGGAGAGTCTGTGGAGGAAGGATTGGTGATGAAATTCGGTGTGACTGAACCTGATTGATGAGGAAAATCTTTGCAAGTGAGTGGGAAAGGTGAGGAAATTCTGTAAGCAAGGACTATATAGGGACTGGGCTTAATTGATGAGAAGAATGTTTGTGAGTGGGCAAAGGCTGTTGGACCAGGCTTGATTAGCGAGAAGAAACGTTGGAAGTGGGCAGGTTTGTTGAAGAGAACACGTGGGATAGATCTAAAGAGAGACTTTGGGAGTGAGTGGAAATTGTACAGAAATTCTATGTGATCAGGCTTGAATGGTGAGGAGAATCTTTGGGAGTAGGCAGGATTGGTGAGGAGAGACTATGGAAGTTGACTCAATTGGTGAGGAAATCTGTGGGAGTGAGTGGGAGATTCTGTTGGAGTGGGCATGATTGGTGAGGTTATTCTGTACACTGTAAAAAATGTTCGTAATTCTAACAGTAAAATGCCGTATAAATGCTACAGAATAAAACCGTATTTCACAAAACTTGGGATAACCGTAGAATTTACAGTGAAAAACTTTAATTAGTTTTACAGAGTAAGACCTTAAATTTAACAGTTAAAAACATGAAAATATGGATTATTGCAGTAAAATTTATGAAATACTGTATTTATAAAAAGGAAACTCTCAGAGAAGGTATTTGTTACTAATATAATGGAGCATCAGTTTATATTTTACTAAACCTTTGTTGATAGAGTTTAAAAATCTGAAAAAAAATAAACTTTAAAATTTTATGGTAAAAAACTGGCAGCTGTGGTTGCCAGAAATGCACTGCACTCATTATACTGTATATTTTACGGATTTTAATATTTTTTTCTACGGTTTATAAATAAACTGTAAATTTTACAGTAAAAAACTGGCAGCTGTGGTTGCCAGAAATTTACCGTAAAAAATACGGTAGCAACACTGTTGTTTGTACGGGACTGCACTCATTATACTGTATATTTTACGGATATTAATAGTTTTTTCTACGGTTTATAGCCGTCTAATTTACATTAACCAAAGACTTCAAATTTGTGAATGGTATTCCACCCTTTGATGACTGTAGCAAGGACAGCCGCTAGCACGCGACACTTTGCCCGCTGCCACTGCCATAGATTGTCTGCCCAAAAAAAATGTCCACCCTGACATTTGTATATTTGATTTTGAGAATTGAAATATTGTTTTACTGTCTTTATAAAAAAATACATGGGACCATGCTGATGTCCGAGTCTTGATTACATTTTGATGGGTTTTGATGATTTGATTTAGGTTTGTATTCATCAATTAGTATAAAAGTACTCTTAATAGTTACTTAACAGTAAAATCCGAATGCTTAGCAATGTAACTTCTATCTCTTTTAACTCCAGCTAGTGTGATAAAATGATGCTTTCACAGAATTGCTGAATGAATTCACTGTGGTTATTCATAATAAAACAAATAGTCCAACAACAACGACAGCAATTGTGTAGCAAGCATGGTAGTGTAGTGGTTAGCACTGTCGCCTTCCACCACCAGGGTCTGGGTTCGATTCCCGGCCAGGCTCAATTCCCATCTATGTGTTCATGGAGTTTGTATGTTCTCCCCGTGCTTATTACAACATAAATCTTTAAATTAGACAGTTCTGAGCTGTAAAAAACATGGTTACAGTATGATCCTTATTTGTTACAATGTAAACCCTGGAATTTGGCGGTAATAAACTGTTTTTATAACAACATAAACATGTTAATTAGACAGTTATAAACCATAAGAAAAACAATTAAAATCTGTAAAAAAAATTTACGGTAAACTTCTGACAACCACAGCTGCCATTTTTTACCGTAACATTTACGGTTTATTATTTTTTTCGCAGTGCAATAACGGTGCTACAGTATTTTTTACGGTAGAATTCTGGCAACCACAGCTGCTGGATTTATTATTTACAATTTATTTTTTACAGTGTAGAAGGAGGCATGACTGACGAGGAGACTGGGCAGGATTCATTCATTTGGAGGCTGGGTTAAAAACTGTGACTTTAAAGTTATTTAAAAATCAATCAAAATCTAATTATTTGATTATATATTTATTCGATCATAAAAACACAGATGTAAGCTGGCACTCAGTGGCCAGTTCCTGGAGTTTTAATACAGTTGCGAATACACCATGTGAACCGCAAGTGAAACGGGGTCTAGTAAAACATACAGTATAAAGTTTTTTATTATCCATATTTTTTTTCATTTGCTTATAGCTGCAAGCAACAATGAACAGGCCCAAGCACCTTGCGCTATCACCTCCATCAGTAAGACAGTAGGCACAGTGTCTTACATGGCGCATACAACTGAAGGGGACATCCCAATACCATTATGACAAGTTTAGAATTTTGTGTTAAGGTCTCCAAAAAAAAAAAAAGAATCACATGTCACTTGAAATGATGTCACACCGGAGGTTATTAACCACTTTTCAGCAAATGTTTAAAGGCATCGTCACTGGTGACCCATTTGAGATATCAAAAATCTCTCCACAATTTTGCATCCTCAATTTCTTTAGATCACATAGACCTGGTTTAGAGGCAATCATATAAATCACCTAGGAGGAGTACAGTATATCAAATTCATGTGCATTTTGACCCAAAATAACTGACTTCCTGTTGAGTGGAGTCCATGACATGCAATGCAAAAATTGTTCAGCTCAAGAGCTGTTAATGTATATTGAGTTTCGCATGCATATGTGCATGTATGTTATTGTGCACAATCAAAAGTCTTGGTTTGGCCCCTCATCTTTTTCTTTTTAAAATGCAGAAAAATGAGGGACAGACTGCCTGAGTGTTTAGGAATGCGTAAGCAGTCAACCTTACTTAAAATTTTTACTTGGATATAAACATGAGGCACCCAAGAGGTCAGGATAATCCTTTATATTAGCAGTGTAAAGTTAAGCTAAAATTGGCAGGCAGGTTGGAATCTGTTGCCATTAGGATTCCTGAGAGTCTGGGCCCCAGGTGTGGCATGGGGCCCTCACACAAGATTTTGCTGGATAGCTTGCACACTTGCACAGTCCTGGTCCACATTTACATAGAGCTCATTGCTGTCATGCACACTCGGTCCGTGGCCGGCACTAGGACCCGGAAGTAATGCGGTCATGAACCAGGAAGTATAAAAGGAGTAAACAAACGATAGTACAACGCTCAGTCATTGAGTTTTTCTGATGCCCTGTCGGAATCGTTCACCAAACCGTGAGTACTCACCCTTTTTGGTCTGCTTCCTGATTGAGTGTGTATTTCTAGGACGCGGGTTAGATTGTGTCTTTCCCTTACTCCTCTATCGTGAGAGTCCTTAGATTAAAGAGCGTGATTATCCTGCCTATTCGTGTTTTCTCCGCGTTTGGGTTTACCATTCACGCAACAAAGGGCTAACCGCTAAAGCTACGTCTTCTGGTCTTCCGAGGTTAGTTCTGACAGAATGACTGAGCCTAAAGCGGTAAACCCAGCGGATCATGCGCGCCTATGCGACGTGGTAGACCAGCATGCCGTGCTTATTGACCAGCTAACCGCGGAGCTCGCCACTCTGCGTCAGAGCGTCCAAGACGTCGCGGCCTTGCGCCGCGAGGTGGCGGAGCTCAGGCGGGAGAACGCGGATCTGCGGGCGGCTGTTGATGGCGCGGCTAGCCGGCCCCCCGTCGCGGCGGCCGCGGCGCCGCACCAACCCCCCCCCCCTTCTTCTGATGTTTTTCTTGCTCTTCCAGAGAAATGGGATGGCACGGACGGGAAGTGTAGTGTGTTTTTGACAGCGCTGAATCTTGTGTTTGAGTTCAACTCCACCAAATACTCCACTGATCGGCTACGCATCGCTCTCCTGGTCTCGTTGCTATCCGGGCAGGCAGCTGAGTGGGCCACGGCAGTCATTAGATCGGATTCTGACATCGCCCATTCTTACCACGAATTCACCCGCCAACTCCAGCTCACTTTCGAACACCCAGCGGGCGAGGTGGAGACCGACACCAAACTATATCACCTGCGGCAGGGAGGATCGTCCGTGAGCCGGTACACTGCAGAATTCCGAACCCTCGCAGTACAGACCAACTGGGGAGAAGCTGCGCTCCGGACATCCTTCTACGAGGGACTGGCTGCACGCATTAAAGATGAGCTCGCCGGGCGAGAACTCCCAGCCACACTCGAAGGGCTGATCCAACTGGCTCTTCGTATTGATCAGCGCCTTCTTTCTCGCCCGAAGCCAGCCCCGAGGACCCTACCGTCCGCACCAGCCCTCTCCTACACCAACCCACGACCACCTACAGCCTTCACCAACACTAGTACTGGACCAGTCGGATCTCCACCCCCTGCCGTGGTTGACACGGGAGCCGGGGAACCCATGCAATTAGGACGCGCCTCCCTGACCGTGGCAGAACGCGAACGCCGGTTCCGAGAAGGGCTGTGTGCCTATTGTGGGTCAGCAACACACCATCGGGCGATCTGCCCACTGCGTCCGGGAAACGCACAACCCCGGTGAACAGGAGGAGAGACTCACCGGGCCCTCTCCAGATCTCCTCTACCACCAATACCACCATCTCACGACTCACGGTTCAGGTAACCCTCCAGATTGGCCACAAACGGGTCCGAAGTACTGCGTTTATCGATTCCGGTGCCGCAGGTAACTTCATTGACTCCACTTATGCCAAAGAAATGGGGGTAAAGATCGAGGCGTTATCCCAGCCGGTTCGTATTACATCTGTCGACGGCCGCCCACTGTCATCCAGCCCCATCACTCATCAGACCCAGCCTATCACCCTCAAAATAGACCAACATCAAGAACAGCTCCAGTTGCACCTCACCCCCATCGCCTCACCTCCCATCATCCTCGGTTATCCATGGCTACTCAGGCACGACCCCCTCATCTCATGGACACAGAACCGGATCCTCCAGTGGGGCCCGACTTGCAACGAACTTTGCCTACGGGCACCGGCTGGGACGTGTTCCAAGGAGTCCGAGGCCCCCGACGTCGACACCAACGCCATCCCCGTCGACTATCGGGATCTGGCTGAAGTTTTTTGCAAGAGACGGGCCACCCACCTTCCACCTCATCGCCCATATGACCTGGCCATTGAACTTCAGCCGGGCTCCGTCCCTCCCCGCGGCCATCTCTACTCATTATCCCCTTCGGAGACGCAGGCGATGGAAGAATACGTCACTAATGCCCTGCGTCATGGAACCATCCGGCCTTCCACATCGCCTGCCGCCGCGGGGTTTTTCTTCGTTAAGAAAAAAGGGGGTGAACTTCGCCCATGTGTCGACTATCGGGGGCTAAATAACATCACCATTAAAAACCGACACCCATTACCACTCACCAACTCAGCCCTGGACGCCCTCTCTGGTGCCACCGTGTTCACGAAGTTGGACCTCCGGAGCGCCTACAACTTGGTGCGCATCAGAGAGGGTGATGAGTGGAAGACGGCTTTTATCACACCCACGGGACACTATGAGAGCCTGGTCATTCCATTCGGACTCTGCAATGCACCCTCGGCCTTCCAGCAATTTATAAACGACGTCCTCAGAGACATGCTGGGCCGTTGGGTGTTCGTCTACCTGGACGACATCTTAATCTACTCACACAACGCCGAAGAACACACCCAACATGTACGTGCTGTTTTAAAGAGATTGCTCGCTCACCAACTGTACTGCAAGCTGGAAAAATGTGCTTTTCACAAGCACTCCACCACGTTCCTGGGTTTTGTCATCTCGCCCCAGGGTGTGGCCATGGACCCGCAGAAGCTCGATGTTGTACGTCACTGGCCCCTACCCAGGACACTCAAACAGCTTCAACGGTTTCTCGGGTTTGCGAATTTCTATCGTCGCTTTATCCGGGGCTACAGTACAGTTGCAGCTCCACTAACCACATTGACCAGGCCCTCACCTCACCAATTTCGACTCACTCCAGCTGCCATTTCTGCATTCGAAGAACTCTGCCACCGATTCACCACCGCCCCCATCCTTCTACACCCTGATGCCAACAAACCCTTCGTTGTGGAGGTGGACGCGTCGGATGTGGGCGCCGGCGCTGTTCTCTCTCAGCGAGGTCCAGACCAGAAACTGCACCCCTGCAGTTTCTTCTCCAAAAAATTTGATCCCACTCAGCAGCGATACGGGGTAGGGGACCGCGAGCTGTTGGGCATAAAGTGGGCTTTGGAGGAATGGCGTCACTGGCTCCAGGGCGCCAGTGAGCCATTCATCGTCTGGACCGATCACCAGAATCTGATTACCATCAAGACTCTCAAGCAACTTACAGTGGGAGCCACGTCAAACAGCCGCCTGGAGCATGACTGCTCCGTGGCAGTTCCATGAAGGCTTCGTGCATGGAATGTGATCCCCCGCGATGACGCAGTTAACGATGCCCCGCCCCATAAACGCCCCCATGCGCTTTCTAAAAAGATGGTTGCAATGCCGTATAATTCCGCCAGATGGAGCATTGACTGGCACAGTTAACTGCAGTGTCCAGGAAACCCAATACCGTATCTTTAATATACAGACAGTTCTTGTATTGTCAACATAGTTTCATAAATAGATGAAAAAACAACAACAACAAACCGATTAATAAAACAGATTTGTTAAATCACTCAATACATAACCCATGATGATTATGCTATTTATTATTTAATAATGAATTAATAAAATTAGTTAGTGAAATATTTTTTAAGACATCCTGAAATGATCCTTAAAGACACGGTAACGGCTGTAATTTGTCTATACCGATCATTGTAGGTACGGAATAAAAACGCAGGCTACGTACAGTATTTTATATTACTGTGTATTTTACCCCGTTCCATTTAATATACTGATAGATAATATTTTGCTGCAAAGTAAAGCTCAAACGTCTGTTTGGGTTTGTTTTCGTTATATTTTTGATGATGTTTTCGCTGATTTTTTCACTGATAGTCTACAAGTGGCATAAGAGGCAATTAATGGCGCATGCAACCTGGAACAAATATCTGCCCATATGGATCAGTATTTCTTTAGTCATTTAATCATGCATAATGCTCCCCCGTCAAAAGATCTGATGGGGCATTAATCACTTATCACAACTGTGAATGGATGCGGCAGCAGACACATTAAATCCCCATAAACACTTGGAGACAATAGTAAAAAAAAGTTCCAGAGGGTTAGCGCCTGTTATACTATTGTATTTTTACTGATTTTTTTTTTTTACTGCTTATATTTCGTTGGGTTTTACGCAATTTCATGTGTGTGTGTGTGTGTGTGTGTGTGTGTGTGCGTGCGCGCACGAGAGAGAGGATACTCTGACAAGACCAACTTCCGTGTGGCTCCCGTGGCGCATTCGGTTAGCGCGTGACACTTATAAAGCGGTCCAGGTGAAGCAATGCCGAGTTCGAGCCTCACCTAAAGCACCCAAAGCATTTTACTGCATATCGCGCTGTGTATGTGACAAATCAAATTTGAATTTGAAAGTAAAGCTTAAAATGTAACTTCTGCTTTGGTTTGTTTTCGTTATATTTTTGATGTTTTCGCTGAAAGTCAAATTGGCATAACAAATTGATTAATGGCGCATAATATCTGGAACAAATCTCTGTCCATACGGATCAGTGTGTCTTTAGTCATTTAACCAGCATAATGTCCCACATTAAAGATCTGATGGGGCACAAATCACTTATCACAACGGTGTATAGATGCAGCAGCAGAGACAGATTTAATCCCCATAAACATTCACACTTGAAAACAAAACTAACAGAAGTAAACAGTTCTAGAGTGTTAGTGCCTGTTATCACAGGACAGGAATCACCTACAGGATACTACTGTATTTTACTGCTCATATTTTTTACCCTAGTTTCATTTGGTTTTATGCGATTTCATGTATTATTTGTGTGTGTCTGTGTGTGCACAGTGTGTGTGTGTGTGTGTGTGTGTGTGAGTGCGAGAGATAGCGTGAGAGCGCGTGCGCGAGAGAGGGCTTACATGCTGATTTATCCAAGGTTACTAAAACCTGGCTTACTACCTATAAAAAATATTTCAATTTAACTCATGGGTCTCAATCACAGATGACACGACAAATTATATACTCTGAAACGTTCATTTGAACATTTAAAAATATATACAAAAACACGAATACTAATGTTATCATGGTGTAAATTATTAACATTAGGTTAGGTCCTGCCCTTAATTAATTCATATTATAATTACTTTTACATAGTATAGTTACTGGACTGACATGACCAAAAACTAGCTATTTCATTTAGCCTTTCTAAAATCAACCCATATATCATTTATAATCAGAAAACATAAAACATATTATGATCTGTTCAATAGCCCATCTGTTTTAATTTAGTTTGTATTTTTTATTATTCATAAGACAACCTTTCAGTTTTGTAAATATTTTAGTTATAGTGTGTTAAGTCTTACTTTAGGTTAAACGTTTTTGAGAATTTTACCATCCAGCTTAGATAAATGTTATGTCATTGATTGATAAAATCTGGATTAAGGATATTTTATTATATAATTATATATATATATATATATTTTTTTTTTTAGTTTCCCCCTGAGGGATTGCCACCTTATTGTGGTCAGGGGGTTTGCGTGCCTCAACACAATTCAGCAAATACAATACTGTTACTATACAGTAAGGCCAGGTAAATACAGTGCTTGAACATGATGCCCCCCTCCCCCCTCCCCGTGTTGTCTGGTCTAGAACGTCCCTGCCTCTGACCGTCTTTTGTCTTGTAAATGAGTATTCTCACTCACCTTCCAATCCCCCCAGCGCACACACTCTGTTTGTACTGTAAACTGTACTGTAACTGTGTTTGCTAGGGCACTTGATTATACACAGTACTTTAATGTATGGAACACTTACTTAACTTACTGGTTTGGTTTAAATATCGCTTATTACCTTATTCAGCAAAATAAATTCATTATTAACGTATTGAAGTATTTTAGTTAAGGACAAAAACTGTGCTTGTGTTTAGAACTGCTGAACAGCCGAAAACACACACACACCCATCCCCCCCGCCAAAAACACACACACACACAGAGCAATTAACACCATGTCATACTCAGGAGTGGAAGGTGAGAAACCTCAATGGAGAATACCAAGTTTGTCGTTGCTCTTTTGGAGTTCTTAAAACCCAAAACATTTATTTATACTGAGAAAAAATTATTATGGGTCACAATCACAAACACATATAATCAAGTGTTTAACTGGTTTCATTTGTTTCTATGATCAATAATTATTATTATTATTATTTTCAGCCCAACTCTTTGACTATTTAAAACAAAGTTGTGTCCCATTTTTTGCCCATTGAAGTTGTTGGTTCAACTAAACAATTTTTAAATACCCAAACAATCCCCCAAAATTAAAACACGCAAAACATGACTTTAACAATTCAATTTATTCTTCCAAAACTAGTCAAAGTTAAAACAGTAATTTATATAAAACAGATGAATACATGTTGTCTTTTTGCTTAAAGTTCATTAAACTACCCGGATACACCAGCTGCTTATAAGTCTCTATCTATAGTCCTTTTACATTAAAATATTAATTTTTCAAATATCAAAACTATTAAACATGGAACAGTTGAAGTCTTTGTTTCCCCCAAAGTACTGTATCAGACATTTTGCAGTTCTATGTTCAGAATATACAGTAGACCTGATCAAACATCATTCTAAAGCTGTCGGACTGTGACGTCATCCCTCCTACAGCTCCCTCAACAGCTTGTTCAGGCTCCTCCAGTCCTGTAGCTCCAAAAGTCCAGCCGTCAGCCGTCTGACCCCCCAATCCTCCACAGCGGAGCTCTGCTTAAAGACAACAGGAGAATTTAGTCAAGACAGATAAACTTCACAGAACATCTAGTTCTAATAAAAATAATATATATTAATAAACCTATTTACCACAGAGTGTGTAAAACACTGCTTTGGGGATTCTGTAATGTAAATAATCTGCCTGTGCTAATGTTAACCAGTGAACAGTGTTAGTGTTAACCAGTGAACAGTGTTAGTGTTAACCAGTGAACAGTGTTAGTGTTAACCAGTGACTGTCTGTATTATCGTCTGCATTAAATTAACCGGGAATTTACTTAATGCGCTTCTCATACAAATAAGTTAAGCGATATAACACTCGTATATGAGCATTAGTTCATCTCTGAAGCCAAACTATAACTTACTGAAGCCCCTCACACACACACACACACACACACACCTCCCCCCTCCTCCTCCTCCTTAACTGATAAACACTTCAGTGTTGTTATTCAGCTCGTTAACTAAGCGCTCGCGCTACCGCGGAAAGTGTATAAAATATAAACCGGGTTATGAGCGTTACTAGCTCCTGTACAGCTCCCCTCAGTCTGTGTCCCTCATCAACTGCATCACATTATATTACAGTCACAGAAATAACCTGCAGATTAACTCTTAACCAGAGAATAAATAAGCGCTGAATTTATCCAGACAACACGCGGTGAGATTCTCTCAGTATTTACAGAGAACACAAACACTCTTCATCGGGTAGTGCAGCTCTTGTAATAGGGACATTAATAGTATTGTCGAAGCTTGAGCATGTTTTTGAGTTAAAGTGGAGTGACATTGTGAGTGTGTGACACTGACAGTAAGCTGTAATATTAACTCCAGACTTGGTAAACAGAACATTAAGTTCTCTAAAGTCACATCTGACCGCTGCTGCTGCTGCCAGTGATATTTCAAACGGCCAATAAAAAAACTAAACTGGGAAATAAACTGTAAACTACCCCAAACACATTTTATAAAATAAAACATCACTTACCACGAATAGTCCGTTAAGCCGCCATCTTCATCTCTGTAGTTTGGCAGCGTCAGTTCGGCGGGGGTGGAGGCGGGTTGTTAAAATCACGTGATTGCAACTCAGCGCAGCTGGCTTGTTTTAATGTGTTCTTGAGAACGAAGCGCCATCTAGTGGTGGCACCAGGTAAATGAATAAATAGGGCTTGAATGGGCGTGTTTACTGTGAAATCTTGACACGCCTTTCGGCCAGAAAGGGGAGGGGGGATTACGGCGTGCAAAGGCCATTCACACGCCATTCACACTTCAGCCACACTGTCGCGGCTATTTGGTGTGGCTCCCACTGTAACCCACGACAGGCACGGTGGGCTCTCTTTTTTGAACAATATAACTTCCATCTGTCGTATCGCCCGGGGTCAAAGAACACCAAGGCCGACGCCCTATCACGACAACATGAGGACGACCTCCCCCGGGCGGACCCCGTGCCTGTCATTTCTCCATCCCGCATCATCGCACCCATCCACTGGGACTTGGAAACTAGGGTCCGCCAGGCACAGGCTACCGAGACCGAACCGGCAGGCGTGCCACCTGGACGACTCTATGTGCCTCAACGCCTAAGAACGGAGGTTCTCCAGTGGGGTCATTCATCCACCATCGCCGGACATCCCGGAGTCCGACGGACCCTCTCGTTCATCGGACGGGCGTTCTGGTGGCCCTCCATGCGGAAAGACACCGTCGAGTTCGTCCAGGCGTGCCCGGTGTGTGCCAGGGCCAAGGACACCAACCAACCTACACCCGGAGAACTCCAACCACTCCCAGTTCCCCGTCGGCCCTGGACGCACATCGCCCTGGACTTCATCACGGGCCTGCCGGCATCAGAAGGGAAAAACACCATCCTAACCATCGTTGATCGGTTCTCCAAGGCCGTGCACCTGGTGGCCCTGACCGGACTCCCATCAGCAAAAAACACCGTGGAGCTGATATTAGAACACGTAGTCCGACTGCATGGGTTCCCAAAGGACATCGTCTCGGACAGAGGGCCCCAGTTCACCGCCCGGTTCTGGAAGGCCTTCTGCCGTCTGATCAATTCCACCTGTAGTCTCTCATCAGGGTACCATCCCCAGACTAATGGTCAGACGGAACGGACCAACCAACAGCTTGAGCGCTACCTGAGGTGCTTTGTTTCGGATCGTCAGCGCTCCTGGGCCCGCTACCTCAAATGGGCCGAACTCTCCCACAACCTCCACGTCTCCTCAGCCACCAACCTAAGCCCATTTGAGGTTTGTCATGGCTTCCAACCCCTGATGTTCAATCATCAAGAACCAGAGGTTGATGTGCCATCGGCCCAACAGTTGGTCCGTAGGTGTCGACGGCTGTGGCACCAGGCCAACCTCGCCATCCAACGTGCCAACATCAGCTACGCCACCCAACATCGCCGTCGACACCCCCCGGGACGATTGTACCACGTAGGTGACAAGGTATGGCTATCTACTAAAAACCTTCATCTGCACACCGAGTCAAAGAAGTTATCCCCAAGATTCATCGGACCATACCGCATCACTTTACGGATTAACCCTGTCACCTACCGGCTCCAGCTGCCTGCGGCGCTCCGGATCCACCCAGTTTTCCATACATCACAGCTAAAACCCTTCATCACTTCACCTATGATTACACCCACCCCCCCTGCTCCTCCTCCCCGAATCATTGACGGCGGTCCCGCCTACACCGTGCGAAGGATTCTCGATTCACGTCCTCGGGGCAGAGGTACCCAGTACCTCGTCGATTGGGAGGGCTACGGCCCCGAGGAGCGGTCTTGGGTCCCAGCACGTTTCATCCTCGACCCCGAGCTCATTCGGGACTACCGTCACAGGGTATCCTCCGTCCCAGGACCGTCTGGAGCCGGTCCTGGACAGGGGGGTACTGTCATGCACACTCGGTCCGTGGCCGGCACTAGGACCCGGAAGTAATGCGGTCATGAACCAGGAAGTATAAAAGGAGTAAACAAACGATAGTACAACGCTCAGTCATTGAGTTTTTCTGATGCCCTGTCGGAATCGTTCACCAAACCGTGAGTACTCACCCTTTTTGGTCTGCTTCCTGATTGAGTGTGTATTTCTAGGACGCGGGTTAGATTGTGTCTTTCCCTTACTCCTCTATCGTGAGAGTCCTTAGATTAAAGAGCGTGATTATCCTGCCTATTCGTGTTTTCTCCGCGTTTGGGTTTACCATTCACGCAACAAAGGGCTAACCGCTAAAGCTACGTCTTCTGGTCTTCCGAGGTTAGTTCTGACAATTGCGCTGAACAAGTTTCGCACTGCATGTCATGGGCTCAACTCAGCAGGAAGTCAGCTATTTTGGGTCGTTCGCAAAACGCACCAGATCGAATTTGAAATATCCTCCTAGGGAATTTATACGATCGCCACCAAACCGAGCCGTTGTGATCTAAAGACATTGAGGATGCAAATGACAGATTTCTTAAACAGGTCAACCGTGATATCACCTTAAACTTATGCCAAAAAGTGGTTAATAACTTTCTGTGTGACATTATATTGAGTGACATCACATTAAGTGACAACATAGTGTGATGCTTTTATCCCCCAGCATCTACAGCCTATTCTACACATCACAAATGTTGACACACACACACACACACACACACACAGGGTCTAGGCCGCAGGGTGCTTGGGCCCGCTCATCGTTGCTTGCAACTATATTTTATCTTGGTTTCTTATGAAATATGCATTATTATAATATAATGAGGATTTGGATTTACCGACTGATATTTACAGAGGACACCAAGCACAGTACAGTGATGAGCCACAGATCATCCCAGCTGAGGTAGCTTAGAGTCCACTGTAGTTGTTCCTGTGAACATTTAGCGAGTAGACCGCTCGATCTTTGAAAACTGATGGATAATTTGTCACCAACTTGCAGAAGAAACACATCTGTCTGTGGGAACTGTACACACAATAATCACAAACACCGCTTTTACATTACAGGGACTCGGCTGGGAGTTATTAAGTATCTATTATTAAGTTATTAAATATCTTCACATGTTTGGGCTGTTAAAGGAGTTCCTACAGTAGGAGGCCAGTGTTTTACACGTGAAGCAGGCAATCTGAGAATGACTCCTGTGTCCTGAGAAAACCTTCTACCACTAGGATAAGTGCATTGGTGTTACAGGGGATTATATAGAGGAATAAATTAGTTTTTATCTCTCATAACTTTGTTCTGTTATTGTGCACAATCAACCAAGTCTTGGTTTGACCACTCATTTTTTTAAAATTCACTACGATCCCGAGTGTTTAGTAATATTGAAGCAGTCAACATTACTTAACTTTTTTACTCAGATATTAACATCAGGCAACAAAGAGGTCAGGATATAAATGTTTCAAATAAAAATTTTCCTTCATATTATCGGTGTACAATTAAGCTAGTTTACCAAAAAGGCGTTTTCCTCTTACCTTTACCAAAAGTTTGTTGCTAATCATTATGGAGCTACCTTTCCTGTGGTGTACTCATTCCTTGTAATAGCTAAAGCTCACAAGATGACTCAAGAAATAAATGACACTATACACGACGCCATACATTGTGTATGCATTCAGTTTTATTGAAGAAGTTAGATATTAAGTGGCACCATTTTACCACTTCAAAATGTACAACAAAATTGAGACATTTATTTAATCAGGATACAAAAATACACATCTCAGTGACTTTCATATTGTAATAAATAGTTAATCATGCACCTACGATAAAAAGGCACAGAAAACAGTCACTTAGTAGTCATAAAAATTACCAACTAATTTTACCAAAAGGTCATCCAGATATCAATACAAGTGACTACTGTAACATTATATCCCAATGGTGAAAACACATACACATCATTTGTTTAACCTTAATAAATATGCAAATGTTGTATATAGCTGTACACATAGTTTTACAAATAAAACTGTGCCATTGTAAACACAATGTAAACAAATGAAATCGCACTTCCCATATACGATCATGTCAGCGATATGCACTAGAGCGCTCCTGCTCTAAAAATTTCTTGTGTGAATTGGTTTTGACAAAATCAGGCAGTATACAGCTGTATTTACACCATCTATAGATAAGTCCAAGCTCACAGGAGCCTGAAGTCCTATTTAAAAGCATGCTCAGTCTCATGGATACACTCTAAAGAGCTTGCATGAACGTGTGCACAGGAAGGAACTGCAGTTTGAGAGGAAGACTGCACTTGGGGAAAATTAATGCAAATGAAACCACATACAGTACGAGGCACTGTTATTCTGAGGTTAGTTAACCTGCTACAGTTGAGAAATGATAAAATCACTAAGGCCAAATTTTTCAGTACTCTTTTCGGGAGCTGTCAATTCCATAATTTTCAAAGCTGCTATAGTCCAAGGTCATGAATAATTTCAGGAATAGCCTAAAAAAAATTTGCATTTATGGCACAGCACATTGTTAACACTACTGTACTTTCTTTCTACAAAGAAATGCAGACAGCGTATGATGTGTACTTGCATCATTGGCAATGACTCCAGATCAGATGGGTTAGATCACTTTTTCATTCTGAAAATAGTATTTGACTCCCTTCCAAGACAATGCATATCTGTTTATGTCACGTGAAAATAAAAGAAAATAAAAAATGACACCACATTCACTATAATTAGACATGCTTTGAAAAAAAAATCCATTAGGTTCCATTAGCACCCTAAAGAGTTCTTCGGTTTGACCCTGTGGGAAAGGCTCTACACAGAAACCTATAAAAGAGGGGTTCCCTTAAAAAAGATCAGAGTAGAAAATGTTTAGAAAGCTAAAGAACCCTTGAATAACCCTATATAAGAGCATAGTGTGAAAGTGTAGTTTATAATATTCAAAAATAACCATGGATAAAATTAAAGTTGACCTCCCATTTCTCCTTATTCAGTAACAGTTTTCTCTGTGTTAATGGGCCTTACACTCTAGGTACATTAAAACACTTATTCTGGTTCTGAATAGAACAAAGTTTGTTAAAAGTTAGTTCATCAGAGGACGCCAGCCATCTACTGTAATGTGTTATAATAGTCAGCTGTATTGTTATTGTAGTATTTAATCTGAACTTTTCAATTTCCTTTTAAAGTTGTCTTTATAAGAGTGCATATGAATTTAATGGATCCTTATATCATAATGAAAAAAAAAAAAAGATTTCCGTGAAAAATATATTTTATTCTACTATTACGAAATATTTTGTTGGGATCAGTATAATCCACATTCAGTACTCTGACACCCCCTACAGGAAAATTTGAATATGTCATAAAGCCAAAGCGAAACCCACAAAAAGTTAAAATCTCGTGTTATAATGAAAATAAAATGGGCACAGCAGGAAATTCTGCTAGTTCCATAGTGTGTCCAACCAGTTGTCTAGCGAATTAACATGGAAGCGCAATTAAACAGAGAGAACCAACCGCTTGCTTAAGGAAGTTTTTATGAATTTGGAGGGAATACGGCATGTCCATGAGCCCAGCGTAAACTAAAAGAACTGAAAGAACTAAAATAACATGATTTTTTGTTTTCCATGAAAAACTCACATAATAAAGCTTCATAGAGAGGAAAATGTATCAAAATAAATACCATATTGCACCTTCAATAGAATACAACAGCACTTAACATATAAAGGCGATTACTTATAATTATTAGAAATCACATCTGTATTATGGTGCACTATACACAATCAAATTTAAAAGCTCTATGTAAGGTATTAGCATTAATCTATACAAACCAGTTCCTTACAACTGGAATTAACAGTAGAGACTGTTTTAACATATTTACAGTGCATATATTAACCAACAAAAACCTCACTTAAACTTGTATACCCTGTAATGCCATCGACTTAATACAATTTAGTTCTGGGTGTCTTAGCAAACATGTACTTTAATCCCTATTTTGAGAAATGTAAATTATAAGAAACTTATGCAAAGTTGCAGATCAACTGCAATCTCTAATGAAGAAAAAAAAAAACCCACATGGTTCTTATTGCAAGTAAAATATCTAAATGTTCCAAATAGATCTAAAGTGACTACATCATATCATAAGTCATAATATTATAAGTACTTTCAACCTAATATTCTGATATTCAAATGATATTTTGTTTGTTTTGTTTTATTTTTTTAATTTGCATTCTAATGCAACCTAAAAATGATGTTTTCCAAAAAAAAATGGGGCACATTCACTTTTGTAGTCACTTCGATGTAGTATTGTTCCTTATTGATAATTTAAGGAGCTGATATTGTCTTACTCAATGTCTTATCTCAATATAAATCATAGATGTCCTACAATAAAGCACATTTTTACATTAAATATGGTACAAGACACTGCTCTTTGACACAGAAGTCTCATGCAAACAAAGATATAGTAATGAAACAGCAGTCTAGTAAGACCACAGGGATGCTTCAGTAGTAACAAACGGTATCATACTAAAGTCATATAAAACTTGTTCAAGTGTTAGTTTGTACAATAAAAAAAACACATTAATCATGCAGTGAAATATAATTCCAAAATCAAGCAAAATCACCATGCATCAGAAAGTCACTGCTTCAGGAAACCCCTTACTCAACTTTCTTTCTGGACTGAAAAACCATCTGCTAGGATTGCAATTTCAATGCAACTCTTCAGCAGCCATTTTCCTGTCTCCTTAAAATGTAAACAGTGCTGTCGAAAGAAGAATATTGCTGACACATCACGTCTCCGTCCTATTGTAGCCATCCACCACAAGGCAAAATGCCAGCGAGCTATTACCCGGCCTTGCTTCACCCACAGTGTGCATTTTATGGAAGTCCTGTTTTGCTACTTGATTCTTTTTAAGATGCCAGAAGTTGCTTCTGCAATGAGAGTTGCATACCTGATTGTGCCATCAATGCAATAAGAAATGGCTTTTTAAAAATAAATTTAACAACCAACTGAAAATATTTTGAACACTATAATTCTTTTGGCACCAGCACTCAAACTAAAGCAACACATTCGCAGGAACTCTAAAGCTATGCTAAATCATGGGGAGGAAACCCCTCATTACCGAGCTCATCCAGACAATGCAGCTCTGTAAAATGTTCACTTCTGCTGAAGGAAAGGACCCCTCGAGCCTCACAGGTCCACCATGGCGCTCTTGGCCAGCTCTTTAGTTCCCTGCAGAATTCTCTTCATATGACCCACCTTCGAGATCCCCAGATCCTGTAAAAATGAAAATTGCAAATTTGCTGTTTGAATATGATATGAACAGGAAATGAAAGCATGTCAAAGAAATATGTCATAGTACTAACTCATTTTTACTACAACATATATTTTGGTTGATGTGTATGTACTGTATATACTGTAGACGTAATGTGCTAAAATGTTTTTGTTATGCCTTATAGATTATAGAATATATACTGTAGATATATAGAAATATAGATTAAAATAAAAAAAATATGTTAATTACTAAATATACTTACAGTACTGTGCAAGTTTTGAGCTGCCCCTCAAATTTAATTTCAATAAAATAAAATTTAAATAAAATGTAATTCAATTAAATGATGTACAGTACCAGTCAAACATTTGGACATGTTTTTTTGTTTTGTGATTGCTTTTCTACATTCTACAACAGTACTAGACATTTCAAAACTATGAAATAACATATGGAATTATGTAATTAAGGAAAAACAACAACAGTTAATTTAAGACATTTAAGAACGGTATTGCCAAGTGCATCTGCAAAACCCATGAAACATCGTGATGAAACTGGCTCTCATGAAGACCTTCCCAGGAAAGCAAGCCTGAAACCTACCTTTGCTGCAGAGGAGAAACTCATTTAGAGTTACCCACCTCAGAAATCACCATTATGAAGGTTTTACAGAGCATAAGTATCAGACACGTCTCAAAATGAACTGTTTAAAGGAGATTATTGCAGCTTCAGCATTGTTTTACAATGTAGAAAGAAATCTAAATTAGCAAAGACCATGGATTTAGTGTGTCCAAACTACTGACTGGTAGTGTATATTATATTAACTAAAAGAAATGGGATCAACTGGTTTAGTGTGAGTCTGCAAAGTACCTAAAGATACAATTTTAAAAAAGTGGTTGTTCATGGACCAATGTTAGCAGCGACCTCATTTCCCCTTTTGTCTGCTCCAACCACTCAGCGTTCAGCATCTAATAACCAGTATACTAATTACAGTACCGACCTGATCATACAGTATCTGATCATACAACTGTCTCTCGCTTGTTGGACTGAAAACAAGAGCCAAAAAAGCCCTTCAGGAATAGTGGAGAACTATTCCTCAAGACTATAAACAAGACTAAAGAAAGCCTTGCTTTTTGGAAGCAAAAGATGAGAACAAAATAAGACATTAGCACAGTACTGTTTATATACAGTAGAAATACATGTATTGGCAAAGCTACATTTTTTACATTTTACACAGTAATGCTTCGATTTTCCCTTGTAAAAAGAGGAAACATCGCTATCCCTCTTTTTTCAAGGCAACATGCGAGTATTATTACTATATAAACTGTTTTGATGGAAAGCTTTACTCAAACAACATATTTACTGTACTGGTATCAGCCCTAAAGATATACGTGGAATTGAATGAATAATTCGCCACTCTGAAGATCAACAGGAACAAATAATCTAAAAATATAATTTGCACTAGTTTCTTAAATGCACAAGCGAATAAAACACATACTGTACAGTTTTCAGATCAATAATAGAAGCATCTAAAATGAAAAGGAACAACAAAGTGTAGAAAAACTAATTTGACCATGTCCATGATTATCAGTCTAAAATGACCATGTTACCATTACTGTACCATTACCTGCGGTATACTGACGGAGCAGCTGAAGTCGAGCAAACAGCCAAACATTAATTATACACACTTCAGGAAAAGGAAAAACTTGTATGAATATTTTAATACTAATAATAATTTAATACTATCACTAATAATAAATTGATATATATGATAATATTATTAATCTTGACTCTGTATATCTCTCTCTCTCTCTCTCTCTCTCTCTCTCTATATATATATATATATATATATATATATATATATATATAAAAAATTCAAAAGAGGCTATAGGCTGAAAACCTGTTTAGCTATTTGCTAGACGTCAGTTACAGCGAATCGTGATGTAGATTTCCAAGGCTGCTAGACGTCTTCTTTTTAATGAAGACTGCTGATACATTCACCACAAACAATAAACAAAAAATGTACAGTTGATGCTACATTAAAGACATTGGAGAAGCCATGAGGTCTTAATTAGTGGATGTGTAAGTGGTAGTGTGACACTTGTCTCTTTGGTGCAGTTATGCTCGTGTGATTTATGTGACATTTGACACAGTACGAGAATGAAACCGTAATATACTCAACAAGTGCAAATGATAGAAAATACAATGATGTGAAAATGGTCAGTGATGTTTTCAGCTATTGATTCAAGAATAAGTTACATGACTATGCCGTTGTATTTCGGTTCGACAGCAGATTTGCACTTGTTAGATACATTTCATCTAAGTTCTTTTTATTCCTGCCATGTAACAACTCTCTCTCTCTCTTTGACACACACACACACACACACACACATACATACATACCTTGTCGTACTCATAAATAACAAACAGATGCATGCTCATTCACATCTTAGCAACCGACACCAGTGAACGTATGTGTCTATAACACAGAAATGAGCTGATGCATGTGTCACACCATGCTGCAGGTGCACTCACACTTTTAGCTGGCCTCAGTGTAAGCGGCTCTCCCCTCTCCACCTTTTCACCCCCTACTGACTCTATTCTCTATTCTAATCTCGACATTTTCCAAAGCTGTATCATGGCAGGGCCACAAACAGTTAGTCAGCATGTAAGTAGTTTTACGTCTCAAATGACAGTTGCACAAAGGAAGCCAAGCAGAGCAGTGCAGCACAAAACAGCAAACGGGGTCAGGTAAAAAGGACAGAGAAGATACAGAGACAGAGTCAGTGAAAGCTCAAGGAAGAGAGATAAAGTTCTGCTTATTCTGAGGGACAATGTAAGGCACGAAAGGGGCGTGTGTGTATACCTTCAGGTCCCTCCTCTCCAGGTGCAGGAGCTCGGAGCCGCGGATGTCGTGGCGGATGAAGGTGTCTTTGTATTCCCCCAAGCTGAGCTGCTCCAGCCAGGCGCCCACCTCCTCAGTGCCCCACCTCTGAACTACACAAGTCAAGAGCAACAAGGCCCCTTCAGTCTCCAAGCCCCGTACACGCCACGCCGCGAAGGACATGAGCAAACGGAGTCAGGGGGCCGAAGTAAACAAAAAATAAAACAAAACAACAACAACAACAACAACCACAAAGGGGGGAAGGAATCAAAAACAGAAAGAGAAGACACAGAAAGGAGTGGCAGCAGCAGCTGGCTAAAAGAGGGTTAAACAGGTTTCGGTTTGGTATGAAATCTTTGGTCACTGGCACACACCCAGAGGGTAATTTCTGGCATGCAGGTTATCAGAGTAGGACATTCACCACTGCATTCAGAGCAAACACAGGAGACAGCGAGAGAGAGAGATTGAGAGAGAGGGAGAAAACAAGAGAGAAAGAAAGAGAGAGATAAAGAGAAAGAGCAGGTAGGACGGGAGGTTATGCCTATGCACCCTATTAATCTACATCTAGACCCTGAACCATAGTTTCAACTGTCCTCTCCCATCCAGCCATACGTTTGCTCACCCATAGATAGGAAGCCATGCGTCAGATACGTATACATTAATTAGCCGATATGTTGACATCATCCCAGAACCCTACGTAAACCTCCAGGGGCAATTTTTTTTACTTGTATGCACTGGTTTTTAAGAGTTGTAGTTTTCCAGTAAGCATACTGAATACTTGTTTAAATTTTCCCGCTGGAAATGTGAATTTTAACTTGTGTATGCATGGTAATGGTTTCCCTTCCACGAGTCACAATGGTTTGAACCTGCTGTTCACGTGTGGACACATGAGACTTTGTCTGACTCACAGGACAACATCATGTACAAAGGAAGTGCAAGATGCTCATGAATGGTTGGGTTGTACTGAGGAAGTCACAGAACAGAGAACTCTTGGGAGGAGGGATACAGATGCTACATGAAGATCTATGGGATCAAACATGCCTCATAGCACTACCGTGATGGATTCGAGAGAGTAGACACATGATTATTCCACTCTGCACTGTTGCCTTAGAGAGAAATAGGGACGCCTCTTATTTGAGGCTTGGTATTACATGGCACTATGGTATTCCATTAACTGCAAAGCACAATCAATCTGGTAACCCCATGTTCCATAAATGAGTCTTCCAATGTCCATCTAGGAAAATTATTGTGTTTGATATCAGAACAGCTACGCAATCTTACCTGACTGTGGACTAGACTTCTTCAGTGCTTTCTCTTTCTTGAACTTTGGCACAATACGGAACATGCCACTTCGACTGTTTCTCTTGCCATAGTCCAGGGAGTGGTCCTATCACAAACATACAATTCAATTGTTTTTTCGCTCTCTGGCATACATGGCGAGAATGTGTGGGTATGTTGGTTATGAGCATGTTTGTGTTGAACATGTTCGTGTTGGAGATGCTAGTGCTGGGAATATTTGTGTTATAATGCTGGACATGTTGATGAGGGAAATGTTGGGGATGTGGCAGAAGGGGTATGTTAAACTACAGGCACAGAGCATCAAGGTGAACCATCACGTAAGGCATAATCATTTGTGGTTCATTACTGAGTTTTTAACCATGGTGCTTTTTGTGTCCTTGTGTGATCAGGAAGTCCCAAAGTAACTGTTGAAGCCCAGTGGTCTTAGTGCCCTATTCAATGGTTTAGACCATAACAGAGGTACAGTATACAGTTTCTAAATTATATGTACTGTATATTCAATGCAGTGTATTAAGGAACAGCTCTATTGGTTAGATGTGGCTCATTTTTGTTTATCTCAGGATTTTACTGAGGGTTTATTGGCAGATTTCCTTGACTCCAATGTCCTGAGAAACAAAATGCCTTTTTTCATTTGTAACATAATAGTTTACAATAGTTCCTTTTGTTTGGTGCTTCCACCAGTGAGACTGGCAGAAGCCCTGCTGAATCTAGTTAAGTGTGCAACTGGATGAGTTGAAATACTGTGTCTGGATTTCCACTAAGGTCAAGGGTAGCTGTGTCCCCAAAACTTTCTGTCCAAGACCAGGGGGAGGCAGTTTCTGGGGCCTTGATTATAAAAGGCCATACCAAATTTTTCAAACTTCATCAGCAGACTGAACAGTACCCAGCCTGAGTCGGGCAGTGGGAATACATGGCAGGAGAGGTGTGTTCGATGATCAGCTAGGCAGAGCGCATTGAGGCAAACCAGCAGGTCACACTCGATGATTTCCACTTGTGGCTTGTTACTGAGGTTAAACAATGTCCTTTCTGAGTGCTTATAGGTAGAGGGAAAATTATTTGAGTGTGTTATGTCTATGTGTTTGTGCAGAAACATACAATCTCTCCTGAAAAGCCAACTACCAATGCCAAAAAATAAAATGAAAATGTTAAGCTATAACCTGCATGCTGGGCATATTGTTGGTATGTGTATATACTGTACTGTAAATGTATATATGTATATGTTAGTACCAGCAAGGCTGGTATGTTGGACATAGTGGTGATGAACAGGTCTGGCACGATCAAGACGAGTATGTTTACCATGATGAGCAGGTTGGTTTGGGGCAAACTAGACATTTACATTTAGGCATTTGGCAGACGCTCTTATCCAGAGCGACTTACATTTTTTATCTCATTACACATCTGAGCAGTTTTAGGATTATGGGCCTTGCTCAAGGGCCCAACAGTGGCAACTTGGTGGTTGTGGGGTTTGACACAATTTGGACATATTTGGGCTGGGGATGCTGGTGCTGAAGACATTTAGAGTGTGTTTTACTGTATATATACAGCAATAAGCTGGACTCACCTCCTCATCATTGGGCTGGAGAATGTAGTAAAGCCATGGAATCTCAGTCAGCTTGCCCAACTCCACCTCAACACACTGCAAAGCACTGGACAGCAACTCCTCATCAGGAGGGTCCAGTTGCTGTACAGGAACAATTCCACAATATGAAACAGAACCCGGCAGAACAATTATAGTCTTCACAATAAGGTTTCAAAATTACCTTACCAAAGACACTCGTCCTACTAGAAGTGACTCAGTCTCATTATGCAGTGCCTTCACCGTGCTGGTCACCTCAATAGCTGTGTTCCTGGTCAGACTCTAAAGGAAACACGGACAGTACGCATTACAACAAACCTTTAAGCAAAACATGTGTGACCAATGACCAATGCAATTAGATAGCAGTGATTTATTGTATGTTCGATGGTTACATCACCTCAGGGAACTTGGGGTGAGTTTTGTTGATGGCGTGAGATGCAGCATTAACAGCATGAGCAAGCTCTTGTTCAAGAAGTCCATTTGTCTTGGCAGCCTCACAGATCCTGGTGATGAGCTCCTCTGCTGCACGTGCACACATCTGAACAAGTGCAGCTTCTTCCTCAGTGGCTAGATCTACAGAGTGCTGAGAGTACAGGTGTGGCCTCAGAGGAGGCTTGTCATACTTCAGCTTGTCCTCCCAGGACTTCAGTGTATTTTCAAACGCCTGTGGGGATAAAAAAGGGCGAGAAAGTTCAACTGCAAACAGCAGCACTTGGGCTGTGTTTAGTCTAATCCTGCATATTAATACCTACCCTATCTCTGGTCAGCATCTGGGCTCTATTCTTGTGCTGAATCTTAATAACACCAGGAGGCTGGATCCATGCTTCACCATCCACTTGAATAGGCACTCCTTCATCTCCCAGGATGGTAATCTTCACTGTGCGACACTGCAACAACAACGTGAGTATTTTGGTGCAATCTAAAGGAATGTTACAAATATTTACAGTAGGCCACATCTGATCATGTAAAATTCACCTGTGCAATACGATGGTGCTGGAGCTTGATCACTCTGGACACTGCCATTTGCATACTCCCGAACACAGCCACTACCTCCAAGATTTTATCATCAAATGATGGAGCACAGAATATCTGGATGGAAAAAACCCAAAAATTTTTTATTCATTCCATCTGCATTATTGAACAGGGCACATACAGTACTAAAATAATTATCAAGTAATCTTTGTTTAGATTGAAGCTCACTTCCTAGGGATGTACTGTATTACCTTCGAAGAGGGAGGATTATTCGAATTATCCATATACCAATAGATATATGTGTTAGTATTATGCATATACATTTTTACTCCACAATGGATACTGTGAAAGTAACACTTTACTGATACCTATTGGTGTGCTTTAGACAAACCTAGGCTAGTTGAGAAAAAAAAGTCAGTTCTGTGCAAGGCTTTGAGGCAGCAGGTGATTATTTTCTGTGAAGCTTTGCCAAGATCAAAAATATCAAGCAAATGCAAGTCATTCCTTTTGAAATCTGAGAACATTTTTGTCTTGTCATGCATCTTAAATTTGCTGAAGAATTGCCGCAAAGCATATGATAATGTTCAGCTTGTACAGTATCTTGTATGACCACATTCGGCATGACTTCTGACATTGTACAAATCCACTAAATAGCCTTTCCTAATACTGTAAAGAAGATACAAGTAGAGGAGAGCTCAAGGATAATTAGAGAAACTTACGTCATCCTCTTTGGTCCCGCCCCAGAAGTTGGTCCCGCCTGCATAGCTAGGGATGTTCAGCACAGCAATTCCTTGGAGACTGGGGAGCGGGATGTACTGTCCATCACACTGTAACAGCCATCACACAAAATAATGCTCTTACTCTTTTTCAAAGAGGAAATGAGCAGGAAACCATAGCTGAACGTGTTTGTTTTCTCAAAAGTAAACCAATGCACTAATGGGGACGTAAATAAAGATTACGAAAAAAGTACAACACGATCAATAGGAATCTACAATTAATTTTTTTCATCTGGAATAAACCATAACTTAATTAATGTACTGCAAGTGACTTTTATAATTCTTGTTTCACCTCTAACTGAACTTTTTGCTCCAAGTTCTTGTAGGTCCTCTGAAGTAGCTCCTTAGTGCCTAAGACTCCGTACCACATCATATTTTTGGTGCGACTCCTACCAAACCACAGGGGAACACTGAGATAGTCAAAACCCATTCATCCCATATAATAACTAATAAGAAATAGGCAGAGAGGAGGATAAGTTGTTCTGACCTGCATTTCTCAGGATGTTCTTCACGCTTGTTGTTAAACTCCAGTGAGATCTTGGCATCCAAGCCGATTCCAAAGTAATTGTTCATGACGCACTTCTCCAAATACCCCTCTCTATAAGTATTATATATAAGTGTAAATATTAATACCATATATAAGGATTCAGAGTTGGCCTGATAATTGTTGTAAAGCTGGAGAAAGAGGTTATGACAAAATGTCTTTGTGGTTAACTACTTTGCTTTGACATATTTTTGGCATTTGGCAGTCACTCTGGATAAGAGCATCTGCCAAATGCCTAAATGTAAATGTAAATGTGAGAAATCTACTTAACCTTCAATTAGTAATAATGTAAAAAAAAAAAAACATTAGATAAAACAATAAATTATTAATAAAATCTAACTGAAGCATGTCTATTTTTGATTTTGTTAACAGTCCATCTGATTGTTAAGAAACTCCAGGAAAACCATGATACCTTGACACTAAATGTATGTGTCTGAACGAAGAAGGTGTGTCCGAGGAACTCACAATGAATCTGGGTCAGGGTCAATGAAAGGCGTGGCACCAAATGGGTCAATGTTAGCAAGTAACATCTTGCTGATGATGGAGCTTCCGGCTATAGAGGCAGCAAGTCCTGCACGCAAGCCTGAAAGCCAACAGATCAGAGAAGTTTCATTGGCAAATGTCAATACTTCATTGCAAGATAATGTCCTTTTACTGAATAATGAAAGACTTTACGATATGATTTAGAGTCAGTACAATCATACCTGGACAGATGATGCGAGTGTTCAGGACAGGCAGATTCTCTTTACTTGTAGTGAAGGGAGGAATGGAGAAAGAGCCACAGGACTGTGTGCTGCGACTCACGCGCCTCTCGGTAGGTGAACAGGGTGACTTCGCCGCTATTGGGCCAAAGAAAGATTACAAGTCAGCGTAAAAGGTAAAGACAACATAGAAGAACCAGAGCACAATCTTCTTTTCCTCTGTGATAGCAATTTCATGCTACACAGTAAGATGCTACATACAGTATACTGTATCAAAGTATACATTCTGCAGGACGAGAATTAAGATGGAGGCCAGCACTGATACGGTGCAGGGACTGGAAGCTATAAAGACTTGGGACTTGGGATAACCTACTAATCAAACCTATGCATAAAAGATGGACCTAATAAAATTGTAAATCAGTCTATCTTGAAGGCAGGTGTACCTTAAAAAGTGACATTAAGAGGATACTGTACATCTGAGAAGGCAGAATTATCAAGTTGGTTCCCATCAACAGTTGTAAGGATGCTTCATCAAAGTATGATTTTGAATTTTATTGTAGTTTGTCACATAATACTATATTTTTGATCAGATTATAATATTTAAATAGCTGAAAATATTTCAATCAAGTTCACATAACACAATAATGTCTTAACAAGAGCAGTTTATGGTGATTTTTTTTTCTGGAGGTTTTTATTTTATCCTGGAAAAGTAGGCCTGTCTAGCACACAATAACACGGTCCACATAAACACAAATGTATTGCTTTTGGATCTTCATAATAAAAAAAAATATATTATTAGTATTATAAACACACAAGCCAACAATAAACCCTATTCCACAAGGGAGCAACTTAATTATGCTAATGTTCATACCATGCTGTAAGCACTAGAGGGCATCATCATCATCATCATCTTCATCATCAAGATTTTTTTTAAAAAACACATGGTATTAGATGTGATGTTGTAAATGTTAAAGCCTTATTTCATAAATGCAGTTCAAACTTCAAACTCACACGGCAGACTCTCCAGCTCTTTAGTGTCCTCATCCTTTTCGCTGTCCTTGTTTTCCTCTTCCATGTCCTTTTTAATGTCTGTAGGAGACTGCCGGTCTTGTTCATCTGTATGAGCATTCTGTTCATCCACCACTAGGATGCAAAAACAGGACAGACATAGACTTTTGGTAAATGTGAATGTTTCATTCTATTCTGTATAATAAAAAAAAATCTTAAAAAGAAAATGTAAGATAAATTAAGACACATTCACTACTGTTGCTATATAGGTAATGGTGTTACCAAATGCAAATCTCTAATCAGAGCATATTAATCATCTCTGGTCAGTAAATATTACTTTTCTCAGCCTGCTCGATGATCTGCCTGACTGCTTTTTTCAAGCTGTTTGCACGCAGCATGAGCTGCTCACGCGGACTGAAAAGCTTGTGTGGGGAGTCTTTCTCCGTTACGTTCTCCTCCATTTTCTCCTTCAGCTCAGTCAGAGACTCCTCACTGAGATCCTCCTCCTCCTCCTCCTCCAGCTCCTCTTCCTCCAGCTCCTCTTCTACAATAGGGGGAGTGGTGAGAGAAGGAGGACTGATGGCCTGAGCCTCTGTGTTCAGGGTCTGCAGGAGGGAATCCAGCTTCTCATTCAAGACTGCACACTGCACAGAGAGGCGACAGGGGTCAGTATAGAGCTTATTAAAAACGGTCTTGTTCTCAAAACATACCATTACATAAGATCTGCTTAAAACTTTACAAGCGTAAAATGGCGGTTTCCAATATATCATATGAATAAATAGATAAATAAATAAATAAATAAATAAATAGATAAGTAAATACTCATAAATAAGAATTAATTAATTACTTAACAAACATTCTCAAACCAACATTTCATAATTTTTTGGGGGGAAAATGTCTGGTTTGAGTAACTATCAAATCTTATGATTGACATTATTGCTTACATAGTGATACATATGATTGACATTATTGCTTACCTAGTGTTCCCAGTTACATCAAAATGAATATAAAAATGGTTTTAGGGATCAAATGTTTTTCAAACATAAACAAGTAATTAACATGAATTAACATGATCATATTATTTAAAAAAAAAAGCTTATGTTGTGTTAATATCTTCATAATGAGAGGAAGTAAAGCACTGCGATGAATACCATTGAGTGGCTTGTTGCTTTGAGAAAACGGTGAAAAGCTTTATTTGCTAAACAATGTAAGGAAAGAAAACAATTAGGATACTGTATGGTCAGAACACTGGCTCTATTAGTGTAATTACTATTACACTATTGCTATTAGTAGTAATACAAAATGTAATTATTGTGATGCGGTCATAGATGTACGTGTGTACAGAATATCAAGGATTTTAAAATGACAGAACAAATGTTAGAACACAAACTCTCAGGCTAGTGTCTACCCTAACATACTGTAACCTATGTTTCGTTTTTCTTTTCTTTTTTTAATGCAAACTTATTTGACTATAAACTAATCACATGATCACATGTAAAACCGGTAGTTCAGAGAGTAGAGAAATGGTTTATATTAATCTTTTCCAGTTTTTGGATTTACTGAAGACATGCAGAAGCAAACTCATAAAAATAAATAAATAAATAAATAAATAACCCTTTTGTGCCAATTTTACCAACATAAATTCTGTTTGCAAATGCACGAACTGAATTAAATACAATTTTATTTAATGAATCTAACTTACAGTAAAAATAGCATTAATAGATAAATATTTATTATGTTTATTACAAATACTAGATCGTATTTATTATTGCTATATTTATTATGGATATTTAATATCCATAATATTTATCCATAATTTGCTATTATTTATTGTTGTTTTACTTAAGTGGAAATTCTGCCCTTAATTATAATACCTGATATTGTATATCATATACAGTATATCATGATATTGTATACCTGATTTGTTATTTTTTGTAATCCAGTGTAATGCAGTGAAAACTTACCTTAACAGCCATGCTTTCAGCTTCCTCTGTGTTCTCAGTGCTCTTTTCATAAGACTTTCCAACTTTGGCAACAAAGTCCTTCACAGTTTCACACAGGATCCTGAAGGTGAGAGGAGAGGAGCGTTTAGTTTTGCTCTGTAGTTCTGCTAGCCAGGGTTGTGCATGTGAATACAGAGTAAAGCATGGGTTGACTTACTTTGCTGAGGAAATGACAACTGAATTCTGATCTGAGTTGAGGATCTTTGTGAGATGTGTAGCAACTGAGTCCTCATAATCTGATATCTGAAACTATAGACACATATCAACATTATAGTATCCTTAAGACTCTCGGGCTCTAATTTACTAACAACCCAGAGCTGGGAGTGTTTACGGCTAAACGGTTAACGCTCCGGGTTGCTGTTTATAAGGCCGGGGTTTCTGCCAAGCAGCCATTGCCCTTGAGCCCCTAAATCTGTCTGCCCCAGTAACATGGCAGTGTCAAGCAGGGATGTGCAAAGAATATAATCTCACTGTGCTGCAGGTTTATCAGACAAAACAAGACTTCTTCAAAATAAATCATTTATGTGCGCAATGCAGAAAATTGCAAGCATATTTTAGCCCCTTTCAGACATGTACTGTAGCCTCATTGAGAAATCTTTCTGAAACGCTAAGGGGTCTGATTTATGTCCAAATTTGTTCTTTCTGTAAAAATAGACCCGGAAATCCATCTAGGTTGACCCTAGTAACTTTTACAAGTCACTTTCAACTCGGAACTGCAAGCAAGAACATTTACAGATGGGCATGCACAAGATTGAAACATACTGATGCATAGTGGGGGTACCAATTATTATAGTATAGATAATATATCTAATTTATAGAAAACACAACATCCTAGAAAATGACTGAGAGTTGTAATGCCAGATTTGGCAGCTGCAACCCTTTGGGCTTCTTTAGTCTTTTTCAGCACTATAAAGAAATTAGGGTTCATATGAATGGTCTTAAAGGGGATACATTGATTAAACTGCACAAAGCCATAGCCATTATACGCAATGGATGTGGAATAAGGACAGCTGTAAATGTAGCATCATACATCACTGAGGCTGTTGATGCCTTTTCACAAGATGAGATGCTTGCATTTAAAATGCACGGAACATGTCTGTTTGTAGAGATTGCTACCAAGTAGCCAGATGGAGTTTCACCTTGTTCACTATGTTCCTTTTCTAGCTCAACAAATCCAAAGTGTCTGAATGTCTTAACTCAGTTTAAGTTTGTGTGTTAGATATACCGTATATATCCATGTTGGAGCTGAACCATACTTCCTGGTGATTGTCTGCATGTTTCTATACATGAAAAGCACTATCCTATCATAAACCAGCTCAGGGTAGATAAACACCATCAGCAGTCAATGATCCAATAAATGTCTGCTCATTTTAAATGTAAATAAGATTAATTTGTGGTTGTTGGTTTGGGTTGGCATTGTGGTGTAGGTACCTGGCAGTCTTCCGTCTCTTCAGGTGTGGCAGGACAGCTGTGTTTGGGAGGTATTTTAATCTCATACGTCATTATACTCCACCTGTGAAAAGCAGAGTGCAGGTGAATGCTACTAATAATGCACACATACAGTACTGTAACAGTCAACAGAAGCTAGGTCAAGTCAGATAAGCATCCTGTTCACATTATCAGCCTGTTGGGACATAACCGTCAATTATGTGAAGACGACTGTGTGTCCAAAAGTAACAATAGTTACTCCAATTTCTGGATTTATCACTTATAAAAAGAAGTGTTAAACAAACACGGGGAAAGACAGAAAATACGCCTCTTGCAAATAGTCTTTCTTAGCAATGTCCTATTTTATACTTTATACCTCTAACTCCGGTGCGAGTTATTTATTTTGTTCTTTACTTATGTATAAAGTGAAAGCTCTTTGTGAGTAACACGGTTTGCGAGACGAGCAAAGATCTACTGAGCAGAGTCGCGTGGCGGATACTAAGTATACGAAAGAGTGGCATGCGAGCGGGATGACACTCTCACGTAGAGCTTTCGGGTCCCTGCTGCCGAAAAGTGAAAAAGGCCTAACCGAGGCCAAGTCAGCAGGAGGAGTTGCTTCGGGAGCATGCAGGGGCCGCTGCCCACACAGACCCACTCTATCCGCGACTATCGCTCGCCAGCCTCGTGCCCGCATACCAGCTGGGCACTGCCTCCAGACCTGCACGTGCACACCTTCACAATTTTTTACTCCTGTTTTTTTCATCCTTCCTCCTTAAACACTCTCCTTCCCCATTTTTGTACTGTAAATAAAAATGACCATTTTTTGTAAGACATCGCCTTGTGTCTGTAGTGTCACACGTGTAAAACCCATTACAAAGAGATATTAGAGAAAGAATATGTTGAACATCACTTGGAGCACCCGGGAAGCTACTTGCGGCTACTTTTTGTGGATTACAGCTCTGCGTTTAATACCATCCTCCCCCACAAACTGACAGACAAACTAGTGGCCCTGGGGCTTCCATATTCCATCTGCCTACTGTATGGATTAGGAGCTTTCTGTGTGGTCGCAGTCAGAGGGTGCGAGTGGGTAGTGTGTATGTGTGTTTACAAAATTTTGACTTGGAAAACGAACAGGTCTTAGTTTACGAGTAAGAGTATCATGTAGCACGCATGCGCTTCTTCTTTCCTTATTTTAGCTTCACACACACACACACACACACACACACACACACTTATTTCAACTTAAATGCAGGTTTATTTGTTTTATTTTTACTTTATATTTTGAGTTAATTATTTTTATGTATTTATTTTTTGGGTCTGTGGAACGAATAATTTTTTTATTATTTCGAATTTGTTTACGAGTGTTTTGAAATACAAGCCTGCTTCCAGAAAGAATTATGCTCGTAATCCAAGGTTCCACTGTACAACTGACTATAAAAGGTTATGAAATAAAGACAATAATACCTTAATGTACAGTACAGTTACATGTACATGCAATAGAAATATGCAATGTTCCAAAAATGGCATGATCTGGTCTCAAGATGGCAAAGTATAACAGTCAAAATATCTTAGTATCATATTGGAATACTAATTATTTACTAATCAGATTATTATCATTATTAGTAACTGCAAGTTTACAGTATTTTTAACATTCAGTGTTAAAAATGATGGGCACCTCAATCTGTTGTCACTCCTCGCTCACTTTGTAAGCTCACTGAGCCACTGGAAAAGGGGTTTAAGTTAATGGCTTAAGTTATTATAAAAGTCTCGAGCTTTTCCCCATGCTATTAAAAACAAGGCGAGGAAAGTAGCTCGAGCTCCGGAGATCTACTGAGCAGAGTCGCGTGGCGGATACTAAGTATACGAAAGAGTGGCATGCGAGCGGAATGATGTAACGCACCCCAGGGCATTCAAAGACACGAGTGGAATATCGCCGTTTGATCTCCCTGTTGAGGACAGCCATGAAAAGACTGCGTGAGCTCCCATAACACTCTCACGTAGAGCTTTCGGGTCCCTGCTGCCGAAAAGTGAAAAAGGCCTAACCGAGGCCAAGTCAGCAGGAGGAGTTGCTTCGGGAGCATGCAGGGGCCGCTGCCCACACAGACCCACTCTATCCGCGACTATCGCTCGCCAGCCTCGTGCCCGCATGCCAGCTGGGCACTGCCTCCAGACCTGCACGTGCACACCTTCACAGTTTTTTACTCCTGTTTTTTTCATCCTTCCTCCTTAAACACTCTCCTTCCCCATTTTTGTACTGTAAATAAAAATGACCATTTTTTGTAAGACATCGCCTTGTGTCTGTAGTGTCACACGTGTAAAACCCATTACAAAGAGATATTAGAGAAAGAATATGTTGAACATCACTTGGAGCACCCGGGAAGCTACTTGCGGCTACTTTTTGTGGATTACAGCTCTGCGTTTAATACCATCCTCCCCCACAAACTGACAGACAAACTAGTGGCCCTGGGGCTTCCATATTCCATCTGCCTACTGTATGGATTAGGAGCTTTCTGTGTGGTCGCAGTCAGAGGGTGCGAGTGGGTAGTGTGTATGTGTGTGCATTGAGGGATGGCACTTTAAATTTCTTTATACTGGTTGCAATGACAATAAAGACTATTCTATTCTATAAACGCTTGTATAACATTCTTGTCTTTTTTTTCATCCTCCAAGACACTAGAAGCTAGCCAACCAATTCCTTCTGAACTGCTGCTCATGTTGTATCACAGAGTACCATAACTCACTCAGACAAAAACCCTGTCTGCCTTCCTCTTCACAGATGCTCATAATTGTGTGTCATTCTGATAGACAGGGAAGAGAATGTGGCATCCTCTCACCTGGAGAGTATGCCGATACTGCTCACTTGACCACAATTAAGTGTGGCATTAAACCGAGTTTGAATCTGCTGCCAACTATAGAGTGATAGATAAAAATGCACATTTGGGAAATCGCTGTTTCTACAGAAGTGATGTGTTTGTACCTATCCAGCATCTTGGTGCTGGCTCGCTCCAGTTTCTCCAGTATCTGAGGAAGCTGTGTGTCATCATCACATGAAGGCCCCCAGCCGAGCACACGTGCTAAGTCGTTTCCCGTGCCTAGAGGCAACACGCCCAGCTGGCACTGGTGGGTATAACAAAGGAATTATTCTTCAGTTGTCTTTCTGACACAATCCGTCACAACCCTTTTTAATTGTTAATAATCTATCAAAGAACACAGACATACCTGTTTGTGAAGGTTGAGTTTGTCGATTTCTGACAGGACCCAGCCGACGCTGCCATCTCCTCCACATACAAGGATTCGGAAGTTGTCAAACTTCTGAAATAAGCGTAACCTGAAAATCAACACAGCAGTGACGTTCAGCGTGCATAATAGGGGAATATTGTATTATTCAAAGCAACAACACAGACCCAGACAAAGTTTAACAACGGCTAGAGCTTAACCCACCCTAAATGAGGTCCACCATTGATGAGGTCAAAGACCTGAGCGGGGTTGAGCAGCTGTTTGAAGCGGCGCAGAAATTTCACTCCTTGGTTGTCTCCACTTTTGGAATTAACAAAAACAAGAAGTGGACTGGCACATGATGGGGGACAGGTGGCTTTCCAAAAGCCTGTCCAGAAACAGAAAAGAAACAGACTCAGTAAAGTGCTTTCACAGGTATGGATCACTGACGAAAAATCTTCATGCCACCTTTTATTCCTTAAGTGAAAGTTATGCACGGCCAATGTGTAACGACCTATTTAAAACCAGAAAGGTCTGAGTCGCATTGATTTGCATTAAGTGTCTGCATTTCATTCCAATGAGGGTTAAAACTCTAATGTTTGGAGGTTTACAGCTTAAAGAGAGCAAATGAAAACTATATGATTGGAGTAATATATATACTGTATATAGGACACACATAGATAAATGCATATATTGTCGGGTTACACCAGTCATATAGTTTTCATTTCCTCTCTTAAAGCTGTAAACCTCCAAACATTAGAGTTTTAACCCTCATTGGAATGAAATGCAGACACTTAATGCAAATCAATGCGACTCAGACATTTATATATGATATTATACAGGAAGGCAGTCCTACCTTTCTCTCTGCGTTTACAGGACACATTATTGTTATTATTGTTTAAATATAACCAGTATGGTGTTCATCAGAAGAAAAAAGACATATATTGATATATTCATTGGTTAGCATCCAAGCTTGTTTAATTGTTCCATGTTGAAGGAATATTTTTAATTTGGAATGTTATGACAACTGACGGTGTGCTCAGTGTAACTTCTACACATCAGGGCGCCTGATCCTGTAGTACGTCCGAAATCACAAACAAACTCCTTCTGATTTACAGTAAGGAAAAAATATAAATACCTCTGTCATTACACTGTCTTGACATTCTCATAAATAAACATAAAATTCTCGTAAGCAGAAATAAGAAACATGTGTTTCTTAAGGGTCAGCCAAATGCCTGCTATTATAAATCAGATATTCATGTTAATGTTAGTTTAGGAAACATTGCGGAGCCTCTTTGGGAAAATCGGCCTGTATCAAATTTTCCACCTGCGCTTACAAACTCAGATCTGACATGGTGGCGTGATGTTATAAAGTAAATGTGCGGTGAATGTAATCAGTCATTTGATTGAATCAGGTCTTATGTTAAGTATAATATTAAAGGAGATGTTCTTAAGTCACACCTGAGTAAGTCTTTGCAGCTGTGTATGCTGATGTCATCTGTCAGTACAGGATTACGTAGGTGTTATGTAGCTTCATGAACACCACGCTTAAGTAAAGTAAACCTAATGTCTCTTTTTCCCACTTCTAGCAATCATGATGTCTACTTACATTAGATATAGTAGTGAGTCCTTTTAAAGTGTCACGCCTGAATCTGAACAGTACAATAAAGTGTAAAATCAGGGCAAAGACTTTGTAAAGGGTGCAGGAGCAAATAATAAAACCCAATCAACTATGCACAAATATCTGGAATTCGTCTAGAAGTAAACTAAAACAATCCTGAGGTTTTCAATTCATCTGTCTATTAGGATCACTTTGTGGTGTATTGATCTTTAAAGGGATTCTTTATAGGAACTTCAGACTACAGGTCTCCCCTGTGTACTGTGTGTGTGTGTGTGTTTGTGTTGGTGAAAGCGAGCTTCCCCACAGCATAACGTTGTTTCAGAGCAATGCTGGTCACATGCTGGCAGCACGTGCATTGAGCACTGTGGATACACACCGGCGTACGGTATACAGGCAATAACCGGCCATATTTATGAGAGCCCTCGTGTCCCTAATTTACATTTCCGTGTGCAGAAGGTGTTATTACATTAATGCGAGGATGTTCTCTTTCCTATCACCCTCCTCTTATTCATCCTTCCTTGCTCATTTCTCCCTCAATGTTTTTTTTCCTTGCTTTTTCTACTAACAGCAGAAGGCTGAGTCACGAAGCTCGTACACGTGCCAAAGGCGGCCGGTGGCCAATTAAGATGCCACTCTACTACCCACTACCCATTACCCGTTTAGCTCTGGAGACAATATCCCTTGCATGAGGGATTGAGGGCAGACGGGAAGCTCCTTCAGAATTGCTCAGTGAGTCAACGCTCTGCTTTAAGGCTGAATTTAACCGAAACGCAAAGCTGAGAATTTCCTAACTCTGACTAGGAAGAAACAAAGGAAACTTAGAATTCACACTCGAGGTCCACTCAACCTCCAAGGGCAGTATCCTCACTGTCATTCTTTCCTCGTCCACCTCCGTCCTTTCCCAGGTGAATAACCCTACACACAGCGATATGACACGACAACACCTACAGTATATCTGGTGTGTAGTGAAAAAAACATTCAGCGTTTCAGCTGTAACAAATGATGAGGTGCCACCTAAAATCACCTGCTATGTATCAGAGTGATGCCTCTTTCATTCTTACTCTTTCTTCAATCTTTTATTCCGTTTTTTACTCCTCTTCCTGTTTTTCTTATACGTACATCTGCATCTTTCTTTCTACATTTCCTCCCACTGTGTTTTTCTCTTCCTTACTCTGTCTGTTCCTTCTGTCTATTTCACTTTGTTTTGGTCTTGGACCTTCTTCCCTTTGCAATCTCTTTAGTTTTTTATTTATTTATTTATTTACTTATTTATTGTGTCTATTTTCTTTCCTTTTTTTTACGCCCCCATCTATTTCAGTTAGTTGTGTAATTGCAGTGTACCTTCTAAATCTTATTTAATCAAATCCAAATCTAATTTCTATTGCATTTGAGTTTGGCTGCAAACTAACATTTCATTCTGGTACACACACCTCCAATAAAATTCAAAAAATTAAATAAAATCAAAGCTTTTTCCCTCATGGGCTCCTGATCGATAGATTTGATTAAGTGAGATTAGATTAGATTAAATCATAGATGTAACTTTACTGTCAAGAGAGGATGTTCTCAAAGATAAGAGCACACACACCGACATGTAAACACCGAAGATAATCAGCTTTATTAATAGACCTTCACACAACAACTATTCCAAAAATTGCTATTGCAATTTCCTGGAAAACACACCTCCAGGGGCTAAAATGCACTAAGGTGGCTGGTTGAGTAAACAGTCCAATGATGAAACCCCTGTATCAGGTTAGTAATGCATCAAGAAGGGGGAGAGGGGGAAAAGGGGGGGAAATCTACTGTTTGCTTTCATCTTGGATTTCCAAGCCTTGGTCTATCACAGGCTATTATATTTACATACAGTACACAGAAGACAATGTGCTTGTAGGAGAAGTGACTTTCCATGTGCCACAGGCACTCGCAGAAAGACGGAATGAAATCAATGTAAAGAGATATCACAACAAAATGTGCTCCCGTGTCTTGCTGTAGATGACCGAGCAAACACTTCCTCCATAGCCCTGATCTAATCACAACAGGTTGAAGGCCAAGGTAAGAGGTATTAGTCTTTCGACTGTGAGAGGGATTAGCAAACCAAATGAGCTCCATCTACTCCGAGCAGACCTACACAAATGCACAAGCATACTCAATCAGAACCCATCAGTGCACCGTCTTCTGCAATTACTGTCAATCAGACCCCAAGCTACAGTGAAGAAGCCTGAGGTGACCTTGTACTTTGTTTTCATCTGCTGCATGAAAATCATTTATTTATCCTAATCGTCATTCTGAATGCATTATGGAATAAATCAATCTGCATATGACTGCAGAAATAAAAATCGTATAGAAATAGTTAAGACCTTGAGGTATGAAACAAAGCGATCACTAAGACGCTTACCATCAGAGTCAATACTGTTGAGGGCGGTGGGAGGGATGATGGACACTTTGCACTGGCCCAGGGGACACTTGCGAGGGTAGAGGTCCATGCAGGCTGTGTGTACCTGTTAGGGCAGAAACATATTCTAGTTCTCAGGAACACAGCAGATACAGCTGATTATTATCCACATACTGATGGTTCAATCCACTAATAAAGAACAATTGCATCCCTCCAAATTTAATGCTTTAAACCAGGGGTTTTCAATCTCTTCCACAAAGGGCCGGTGTAGCTGCAGGCTTTCATTACCGCCAAATTAAAGGCACACTTGATCATTGATTGGAGACTAAGGTGAACTGATTAAACAAGTCAAATCACACCGGCCCTGTGATAAGATTGAAGATCACTGCTTCAAACTGAAACCGTAAATTTGCAGTCTTGTGGTCATTTTAAGAAAAAATAAGACCTTACCATAGCTTTGCACCATAGACAGCGCCAGTCTTGCAAACGCAGTACACTACCGCACGTTTTGTCACACACAGCACATTTGGCGCTGACTGGAAGGTTGCCTTCTAGCCACTGATGTGGCATTGCGATCTATGGAACGAGAAGTGGAACAGACACTGTTATATTAGATGGATTAATATAATTGTCCTTTTTCTCTTTTTTTTTCAGGCTGTTGTCTTATTCCTGGCTTTTCTAAGCTTCTGTTGTTAAGGCCATTGCCCACTTCTCTCATGCTTCATTCTCTGCTTTTAGTCTTACTCTGGATGCCTTGGGCTGACATCTTTTTCTAATTCATTCATTCATCTTCTATCCCGCTTTATCCTGTATTTAGGGTCGCGGAGACCTGGAGCCTATCCCAGGAGACTCTGGGCACGAGGCAGGGTACAACCTGGACAGCGTGCCAATCCATCGCAGAGCACACACACACACACACACACTCATTCCCACACTATGGTAAATTTTGGGAACGCCAATTAGCCTAATCTGCATGTCTTTGGACTGTGGGAGGAAACCGGAGAACCCGGAGGAAACCCACCAAGCACGGGGAGAACATGCAAACTCCATGCACACAGAGACGGGAATCGAGCCTGGCCGGGAATCAAACCCGGACCCTGGAGGTGCAAGGCGACAGTGCTAACCACTACACCACCGCGCCGCCTCTTTTTCTAATTCTGAAACGTAATTTTTCTTGCATTTAATGGTTCTGAATATTTTTTCTATATAATTACATTTATATCTTGTTTTCTGTCTTTCTACATTTTTCTAGACTCTGCATTTAAAAAAGACATGATTTCATCCTTCAGATATCACTCACCCCATCCTCATCCTCAATGATGTCTCTCCCAATAGACGCCAGGGTGGTCCATTTACAATTATTAGTGGCTCTGACGGCACACCTTTTGTGGGCTTTGAATTTACACACTGCAAAAAAAGAAGAAAACAAATTCAAGTGCCTTGAGTTGAAAGTCTTCAGTTTCACTGTGGCATGATTATGAATGTGAATAACCAATAATAGATCCAGCCCTTCCGAAGAACCGAATCCTAACAAGGTAGGGAAAATTCATTCTACAGGTTAGATTTATATACATATTGGGTGTAAAACACAACTGCGACCACAAAATGCTCTCACATGGCTACAATTACCGGTCGATTTACTAAGCCTGGGGATCTGCCTGGAATCTCTTACTAAATGCACAATGTGTGAGACACAATATGCAGCTTAAAGGATTATGTAAAATGGTGGCATTAGTTAACCCAAGAGCTGTCCAAAAGCCCATAACTAAAGACTTGTCGCAAGTTCAGTAGCAAAGGGAATGTGGTAATAAAAGAAGTTCATATGAAATATTCATTCATTCATTTTCTATACCGCTTAATCCTGTGTTCAGGGTTGCGGGGGACCTGGAGCCTATCCCAGGAGACTTCGGGCACTAGGCGGGGTACACCCTGGACAGGGTGCCAATCCATCGCAGGGCACACACACATACACACACTCACACACCCAATCACACAATCACTCACTACGGGCAATTTTAGGAACGCCAATTAGCCTAACCTGCATATCTTTGGACTGTGGAAGGAAACCGGAGTACCCGGAGGAAACCCACCAAGCACGGGGAGAACATGCAAACTCCATGCACACAGAGACGGGAATCGAGCCTGGCCGGGGAATCGAACCCAGACCCTGGAGGTGCAAGGCGACAATGCTAACCACTACACCACCACGCCGCCTTCATATGAAATAATGATTCAGTAAAAAGTATATTGTATGAAGAGCTTACATATGACTAATATGCCATTATATTTCTAATTGGTTTTAATATGAATGTAAATGTGTAAGCAGTGACATCACAGCAAACTGTATTCTTGGTTTTTAAGGTGTTAAACCATTTAGGTGAAGTTTGGCAGATGTGTGACTTCTCTAAATATCGCTTTTACCAACATTGTAAAATTTTATTCTTTTAAATCATAAACCTTTTTATTGCACAATTGTCATGAGTAAAAACACCTGTCTCAGGTGGGACAAAATGAAATGGGAAACTGGCTGATTTTTTTATTGAAAAATGATTGAGGTAATATTTACTCAGACCCAGTTCACAATTCTCCACCTGTTTTTTTTCACACTTTTCCAGACAATTCTCCCTCATGCCATGCATAGCAATGAGGACAAACACACTTTGCATGTTGACATTTACATGATGTCTATCTGGCAGGTTTAGGTTCGGTTATTCCTGCAAAACGCATCAGACTCGGAGAGGCAATTGCAGTTTTAACAGGCAGCCAAACTCCTGCCAAAACCACACAAGTATGTTACTGTGGACTGAGGACTGCCAGCTGAATCTTTTCGAACTGCTCGCTCACGCACACTCGGAGGACAGCACTATCCACTCCTTCCGCTTGCGTGAGCTCACAGATGCCCGTGACTGGCTGTAGAGCCGTGATTGATGGGAAGAATCGAGCACAAAGTACCTCTCATCCCTCCCCTCTGCGAGAACATGGCCAATCAGCTCTCTCCAGGCCTCTGGCTGCGAGATGTTACAGCATCACCCGGGAATCAAACTAGTGATATTTTCTGCCATCTTTTGAAATTAATTAAATAAATCAACTTTTCAAAACTTAAACCTTGAGGTAATTAAACAGCTAAATAAATACTGGCATTTAAAATGAAGCTCCCACCTTAATCTTTAACCTTTAAATTTGATCTTTTCACTAGTAAATTGTGTGAGCAGATTGACTTCTATGCACGCACACACACACACACACACACACACACACACACACACACACACACACACACACACACACACAAACAAACAAACACACATTTGCATACAGTACTCTGTTCCACTGCCCACGCCACTTGTGTGGGTGAGGAGTAATAAGCTAATAGCTGGCAACTCTCTGATTTCCTCTTCTAAATTGCATTGCAGGTTTAATCATATTAAAATGCTCATCTGGCTGCGTTCAGGAATAAGTGGCTGATTGATTGGCTGCGATCTTGTGACAACAGTTTGCGTATTCCAGCCAATGTGTCCAGCAAGCAAAACACCTCCTGATCTACAGTATGTACAGTAGCTTTCTTTACTGACTACTGACCAGCACAGCGCAAAGCTACACAACCACACACTCTCCTGCTGCTGGTCTCAGTTTTAAAGCCTGCCTCACACAGCACAAAGTTTGAATCGTACTCAAGCTTACATATCTAGGAACCGTACTCCCACTCGGTTAAGGGTTAAAACTAAGACGTTCACGTTGAGATAAACTGTTCTGATTTGAAGTCTGTTCAGGTCTCTCCTCTGTCCTTCCATATGCCTCTGGGTCTCCAATGAGCAGCTTGATTATATTAGATTTGTAGTGACAGCGCTAATCACAGTGGAGGGGGTAACCTTTTCCTGCTCCTCTCACTACACCATTACACAAACAGACGGTTCCCTTAAAATGTGCTGCCAGACCAGAGAACTGCAGGAGTGAGAAGTGTTCGCAGAAGATACAGTAGGGCACGGCATTTCGTGCAACATCCCGTGAGCACCCAGAGGTTTGGACCCTCATTGCATTACTGTCTGTCAATAATAAATGAGGTGGCACATCTCTGATGTGAAGTCTCGGAAAGCCCTTTCTTACCAAAGCCACATTAGCAATGAGCGAATGCCTCATCTCCCTATAGCTCTACAATTCAGCTGCAATCTGAGCTGATCCTTTCCACAAACATTCTCCATGACTCTGAAAACAAGGCTCTAATCAATAAGGCTAATGTCATTCTCAGAGCTGTTAGCAAACCATTTGCGGAACACTTGGTAATGTCTAGTGATCGCGAGACTCTATAGGACGTGCAGCTAATGGACAGGATGTCTCTGTCAAATTAGAGAGTGAGAAATATCGAGTATGCCTCTTTTGTTGGGGCCCATGTCGCACATCAATCCTTATTGATTCACTGGTGCAGGAAATCGAAGAGAAATATAAGCAGCAATGATCACCTCAAACTCACAGACTCCTCAGTCACTCTAGATGTTTTTGTCTTTCTGTGCTGGTTTTAACATCTCTCTCTCCTTCGGGTTACTATGCTCAAGGACACAACATGAATGAATGAATGAATGCTCCATTCAAACCAGAAGTATTTATTTCTCACACAAAATGTAATAGGAGTGCCAATCAGCCAGTTGTGCATGTCTTTGATGTGGGAGGAAACCCAGAGGAAACCCACCACACACATGGAGAACATGCATTCTCCACACGCAAAGACCCGAGGTGGGATTCAAACCCTCGACCCTAGATGTATGAGATCATTTGAGCCATTTTTTCGAGTCACCCGGGAGAAATAGATTTGAATTCATGTACATATCACATGTCGTTTAAAATGCAATATGTGTCAAAATAATCGCAACCTTTTTTCTATTTTTTTTTACTCAAATCGTCAGGCTGAAACAATCAGCCATAGAGCATCAGCTATTTTTCCTACACAGTCTAAGACCATAAACTTTGGGATCATGAGATTTGCGGTGTAACTGGCTGCAATAATCTTCTGGTAATCTGCAATTTTGCCTGCACACACAGTACAGATGGACAATCATGCACTGGGAAAACAAACTTTCCATAAAGCGATAAGCTTCTGGAAATAAGACATAGTCACTGGACTTGAAACAATGTTCACAAAATAAAGGTGGTGACTAAATGAGATAACCTCTTGTTTCTTCTGTCGGATGATGGGACAATGTCTGGGGTCTGTCATCTGCCAATCAATCAAATTGCCTCATTTATGTGGTTCTTGGCCTGGTTTATTGACAAAAGTCCAAAGCAAGAAGAGTCCATAGCGAATGGTAGTTTGGGTTTTGAGACGAAAAAATACAGAGGAATATAACAGGTACTAATACTAGAACAAAAAGGTGTACACCAACCATGGTAGACAATGCATCAAAAAAGACCTAAACCAGTGGTCCTCAACCTTAATTCTGGTGGACCACTGGTTTGCATATGTTAGAGTTTTCCTTGCTTCTTCATAACCATTTTAATTATGAAATGTGATAAACATGAAAACAAACAAAAAGGCCTTGGCTGAAGAACCAAACGGGACCAGTGGGTTCTTTCAGACAGCTCTTGATCATGGTTCTATTAACTTTGATTGATTGATTGATGGAGGCTTGGTGGTGTAGTGGGTAGCACTGTCGCCTTGAATCTGCAGAGTCCGGGTCCGATTCCCGGCCAGGTTCGATTCCTGTCTCTGTGTGCATGCAGTTTGCATGTTCTCCCCGTGTTTGGTGGGTTTCGGCTGGGTACTCCAGTTTCCTCCCACAGTCCAAAAACCTGCAGATTAGGCTAACTGGCGTTCCCGAATTGTGTGTGAATGAGTGTGTATGTGTGTGTGGACTGAGATGGATTGACACCCTGCCTCATGCCCTGTAAGTCTCGTGAGATAAGCAAGATGGGCGACCCAGACTACAAGATAAAGCGGTATAGACAATGAGTGAGTGATTGAGTGATTGATTGCCTTAACCATAAAATTACACACAAGACTACTGTTAAAATGTACAGAAAATAAAATATAATAAAGCAAAATATTTATTTCCATTGTAGTCCTCTCATAGAGTTTTAAAAATACTCTCACTGAATAAGATCATCTGCTCATTGTAACATAATAAATATTCAGGAGACTGAGCGAGCTCCAGCTGCTCCCTTCATGCAATTAAAAAGAAACAACTTTCCAGAGTGTCCATTAATTATCACTTCTGCACTTAAGAAGAGTTCACCGCCATTAATTCTGGTCATTTAGCAAAGCCACTTTTATAAGCTTTCTTAAATTGTGTATGAAGGGCAAGATAAAATTCGAACATTTACTGAAAAGCGTTTTATTTCTTCCACAAACACTGAGCCACTGACGGAAAATAGCTTCCAATGCTGCATTCGCCAGCTGTGGTAACCTTGTAAATTCCCCGTAATAACCAGCCTGCACATTCATGTGCTTCGGAAATGGAATGAATGTTTAATGTTTAACTATCTTTTACACAATATCAAATCATTGCAGCAATAACTTTGTAGATGACGGGGGAAAAAAAGTAAAAAAAAAAAAGGCTTAGGTTCCAAATTAAACCGAGCTGATTATCGGTCACAAAGTGTTAGTGTGAAGCTATTTTTACTTCCTGGTTTTGTGAGATCCAGTGACGTGCAGAGGTGTTTAATGAGCACCATCTGCATGTCTGCGAGCCTAATTAGCACTATCTTTCCATGAGATTTCAGTCCATTTACATGCATGATAGTCAAGAGGATATTTTTAGGGTGAGCATTTTGACCTAGCAGGACCTTATCTGAGATATTTAATCATGTATCAAGATCACACCCACCCACACACACCCACGCACACACACACACACACACATAAAAAAAACAGTGTTTATGATCACTCATCCTCGAAACACTAGAAGATCGCTGCCATGCTGATCGTTTCTTGCTCTCGCTGTGCAACATAATTTGTGGATCTACAACTGCAGATAAGCACTTGCACAGAAAAAGCTCACATTTCTCAGAGATAAGAAATAACAAAATAAGCAGATGAGAGACTTTGACAAAACATGGAATCCGTAATTAAAGAAAGATTAGCGTAGAGTCGAGAGAGATTAAGCAGATGGAAACGGAGGAAGTGGGCACCTACCTTCACAGGAGAGGCCATGAGAAGTGACTCCTGAGAGGCTGTCACGGCAGACGTTGCAGAAGGTTGGGCGAGCATGGGAACAGGCATACCAGTTGTGCATCCCTGAGAAATGTTCCACATTAAACTGTGCCGTCTGGCGAAGGAGAAGTCGAAAAAACAAAAGGGCGGAACCAGGATGAGACTTTTCGGGCGTCCCAAAAATAAATACAGGTTAACATAGAGTGAGACTTTTTCTAGTTGAGTAAAAAGCAAATACAAGCAGCATGCTGACACACACACACACACACTCACAGTACCGTTAGAAACTCCTGTATATGGCGCAGTAGCACACATGCCCAGCACACATTCCACTCTTGTACAAGAGAAAACATGCTGTGGTGTGTGCAAGTTAGTCAGTGTTGCTGCTACAATTTTACCCGGACAAAGCTTGTTTTTTCCAACAGTTTAGGTCTTATTTAAGGGCACCACTGATTTCTTATTCACCAGAAAGAATGAAGGAACAGACTGTGCCCCACTTGGCAGATGTGTGGGTGCTGACAGAGGAACATGGGCTCAGGGTGTGGTATTGCAGAGAATTAGGGCTTATGTAATCTCCCCCTCCCTCTCATTTCAAAGCAATATAAACTCAATATGATAATATACACACAGTACGATCAGTCAACAGGCTGCAAATTCGAAAGAACTCAGACGAGCAGGAACGTGCATGCGTTTAGCCTGCGTTTTTTCTAAGCGCTTAATAATTAATAATTATTCAAATCCTTTCAGGAGTAACGGAAAAGAAGTAAATCCAAATGAACACTACAGAAAGCGTGCAGCAGAATCTTCAGGACGTTGGTATATTCCACGCACTGAGAGAGTGGTGATTCCCTGACAGGCTACATATGTTAAGAAAAACTGCATAGAAAAAGCAACCCTCAGCAATGCAGAAACAAATATCAAATCAAACATGCACAGCGTACCATAGTATATGAGTTATATATAAATAAAAGCTTTGTTTCTCCATGTTCAAGATTCCAATGAGATCCGGAAAAAGTCGGATCCATAATATATTCCCTCTAAAAAGAGACGAGTGCCTTACCTCGTAATGCTCTCTAGACTGAACCGACTTCAAAGAACTGATCCAGTCCTCCATCTCTTTTCTGTTCTCCGCACAGAGAATGAGCCTTCGAAACGGAGTAATTACCTGTAAGGAAAAAGAGAAAGAGTGAGGTGGGGGGGAGAGAGGGATGCAGGGAGATAAATGTCTCCTGTCTATCTGTCTGGCTGCCTGCCTCAGCTCAGAGTAAAGCTGAGGATGAGACTTCGCTCCTTAAAGATGAGAGGCGAGATGACCCCCTACCTCCTTCCCTGATCCCCCCTCCCCTGCTCTCCTCTACTGCTCTCCTCGCCCAGCATGAGCAAGATCCAGGCTGACAGGCAGAGCGCCTCAGAAAATGCTAAAAGCCTGTTTCATAACAGGGGCGGTCGCTGCACTAGAGATCCACGAGCGGACATACACTGTGCTTTTATTACTCACATTATCTATTAATAATATATCTATATTACTACTTTACTCTCAAACTTAAGTGTGTTTTTCACGGCAGCATAGGATTTGTGCAATAGACGGGAGGAGGAGGTGGAGAAGGAGGTACCGTTTTAAGTTCTGTCAATATAAGGAGCGTTCCCTGAACACCGGGTTCTCGAGTTAAAACACCCTTGTGCCTGGAACTAATTAACACATTACTTACATAAACAGGATTATCCTTAGAACATTGACCACAATTAGAGAGCACTGGAATAAAAGTTGAAGTCATTTACCAAGACCAAACCTCTATCAGCTATTTATGATAGCCTGGGATTTAAAAAACAGCTGGATCCACAGATACAGTACACATCTGTAAGTATGTGAATGCTGATAACAGCAAAAATAAGTTGATTTCTTATTGTGTAAAACACATTACGCAGTTTTCTGCAGCGAAATGATAATAAATAAATCACCTGAAGTCCACATCACCAAGTGAGCGTTGTGCAGTTATGAAATTCATATCCTCTCCCAAAAACTACTGCATGATGCAAATAAACAAGTTCCGTCTCACGCGATTTCTCATCACTATGACAGATTTGTCTGCGGCTCATGAGCTAGATTCATACAGGAAGTGTGAAGGAGGCAGATGAAATGGAACAGTCTGAACTCTAAAGAAGCCAAGGTGACGGCAGGTGAGAGCAGCACACGAGGGAAGAGGAAGATGTGTCAGAGAAATGCAAAGACAGAATGTCTTTATAAAAAAATGGCAAAGAGAGAGTCATTACATCAGCTTCTGCACAGATTCTATAATACTGCGGTGTGTGTAGTAGCTCCTGGACACGTGCGTGCTCGCCTCACATCTCCTCACAACCTGTTCGCCAGTCGCACAGGTTATTATGCACTTGGAAGCATGAGTATTTTAAAATGCATTTTTAAAAAACTAGAAGCTCAGACTTTGAGGAAGAAGACAAGGGACAGCCGTGATGTTAGCTTGTGAGTAATCAAAACTAAAGTCAATTATGCAAATTGCTTATTACTTAATGTCCTTATTGTACATGCTGCTCGATCAGGGTTGTGGTGAATCCGAAGCATATTCTGGGAACACTGGGAACACTTCATATTTTGCTTGCGAAGAGACAGATGTTCATGCATTTTTAATGCAGTCTTGAGGAATAGTTCTCCAGGCTTCGTGAAGGACTTTCTGGCTCTCTGCATTTACAGTAGTGACTTAACAAGCAAGAAATATAACAGGTCAGTAATTAATATACTGGTGATGCTGAACGCTGCGTGATTCGACGGACGAGAGGGGAAACGAGGTTGCTATCAGTAATCAACTAATTTTTAAGTTGTATCCTTGTACTTTGCAGCCTGTCACATTAAAACGTTTGTTCCCATTTCTTTACTTTAATCTTCACGATTACTTTCATTTACTTTGAAGAAATGAGTGGTAGCTCAAGACTTTTGCATAGTACTACAGTATATGGTAGTACTATATGGGGCATCACTGTGCTGCTCAGATTTTGATTTCAAATACAGAATAAAGTTATCAAGTTAAAATAATGCCAAAGGAGTATAGAAACCAAACTGTGTGATGTGTAATATTAAGTTTTTATAAATGACATGCTGTCAAATCTAGGTGGGCTTGCAAATCACACGCTGTCTAGATTTCTAGCAAAAGCTTTAATTCTCCTGATTGCTTGGATATTTAGGAACTAAATCCTGTTTATAGATAATAGGGCATGCAAAATAACCAATTTCTTCATCTGTGCATATATTTTTTTCATATTTGCTAGATTATTACAAATAGTGTTCTGACTCTAGCACGTTCAACTTACAGTACCTCTGATGCCTTACTCTCGTCATTTTAATCAGCAGAACCACAAGAACATTGTTACCAAACGGCCCGTGGGTAAAGTGAAAGATTTTTCAGCAAATGTTCTTTTGGCAGATGTCCAGTGCGCCCGTGACCGGCTCTTTGATGGGCTGCTAGCAAGGCATCGGAATGTGAAAAGCCTCCTTCGTCAATGCAAACCAGTGCAAGTGTGACGTGTGTCTACTGTGCATAGGATACATTTCTCTTTACTGCCTTGTAAATGACAAGAAGTCTATAATACAGTGGTATCAACAGAGGAAGAGCGGAGATATAAAGGTGCTGCTGAATGCCAGGCGTGTGGAGGAGGTTAGTGGAGCCCACACACCTAATGTTTATTTATATACTCTCCATAGATACTGCAATGCTCCATAACACAATCTGCAGCCAGAGCTACTGTAAGCTGAGGCGATTAGAAACAGTTTAACGAACCTTTCATAAACAACATCACATCACATAACACGGCTACTAGAAGATTTTCTAAAACTTTTAAGCATTGTATTTCCATTACAGGAAAAAGTCATCGCAAACTTGCTAAAACATTCCTATCAATTTCCTGTTCTGCCCTGACGCAACAGTCACATTAGACATTCATCTCCTCATTACGCAAGTACGCTCAAGTCCCAGAGCAACAAACCACAGCCATCACACGTTCTCTAAAAGTCTCTTAAAAGCGCTAGTCCGGGAGTAATGTTTTCACGATAGCAACATTATGGCAAGCTCAATATCACATTAACGTTTAATTGGCATAATCAGAATTTTTATTGTGATTTAATTGTCTTTCTAATGATATTATGATATGTATACATTTTAAATCACATTAAATACAGTGGCTTGCAAAAGTATTCGGCCCCTTTGAACTTTTCCACATTTTGTCACATTACAGCCACAAACATGAATCAATTTTATTGGAATTCCACGTGAAAGACCAATACAAAGTGGTGTACACGTGAGAAGTGGAACGAAAATCATACATGATTCCAAATAATCATGTTACAATACAAATAAATAACTGCAAAGTGGGGTGTGTGTAATTATTCAGCCCCCTGAGTCAATATTTGCAGAACCACCTTTTGCTGCAATTACAGCTGCCAGTCTTTTGGGGTATGTCTAGAGACTGAAACCCTTGCCCATTCTTCTTTGCAAAACAGCTTCAGCTCAGTCATATTAGATGGACAGCAGTTTTCAGATCTTGCCACAGATTCTCGATTGGATTTAGATCTGGACTTTGACTGGGCCATTCTAACACATGGATATGTTTTGTTTTAAACCATTCCATTGTTGCCCTGGCTTTATGTTTAGGGTCCGTTGTCAGTGGTGTCAAAAGTATTCACATTCATTACTTGAGTAGAAGTATAGATACTAGGGTTCAAAAATACTTCTTTAGAAGTTTAAGTATCAACCCAAGCTTTTTACTTAATAAAAGTTTAAAAGTACTGGTTTCAAAACTACTTAAAGTATAAAAGTAAAAGTACCGTGAGGGGCGACAAAAGCATTAAGGTCTCGCTTTCTAATCATGTGGGGGGGGGGGGGGATTGCGTTGTGCGCGTTCTTAACATGCGACCGGGGGGGGTTGCGCGTTCTGATCATAAAAATAGAGTAACGAGGCTATTTTTTAAATGTAAGGAGTAGAAAGTACAGATAATTGCTTAAAAATGTAAGGAGTAGAAGTAAAAAGTCGGCTGAAAAATAATTACTCCAGTAAAGTCTAGATACCCAAAATTTCTACTTAAGTAAGGTAACGAAGTATTTGTACTTCGTTACTTGACACCTCTGGTCGTTGTCCTGCTGGAAGGTGGACCTTCGCCCCAGTCTCAAGTCTTTTGCAGACTCCAAGAGGTTTTCTTCCAAGATTGGCCTGTATTTGGCTCCATCCATCTTCCCATCAACTCTGACCAGCTTCCCTGTCCCTGCTGAAGAGCAGCACCCCCAGAGCATGATGCTGCCACCACCATATTTGACAGTGGGGATGGTGTGTTCAGAGTGATGTGCAGTGTTAGTTTTCCACCACACATAGCGTTTTGCATTTTGGCCAAAAAGTTCCATTTTGGTCTCATCTGACCAGAGCACCTTCTTCCACATGTTTGCTGTGCAAACGGGACTTATTATGGTTTACTGTTAACAATGGCTTTCTTCTTGCCACTCTTGCATAAAGGCCAACTTTGTGCAGTGCACGACTAATATGTCCTATGGACAGATTCCCCGAACTGAGCTGTAGATCTCTGCAGCTCGTCCAGAGTCACCATGGGCCTCTTGGCTGCATTTCTGATCAGCGCTCTCCTTGTTCGGCCTGTGAGTTTAGGTGGACGGCCTTATCTTGGTAGGTTTACAGTTGTGCCATACTCCTTCCATTTCTGAATGATCGCTTGAACAGTGCTCCGTGGGATGTTCAAGGCTTTGGAAATCTTTTTGTAGTCTAAGCCTGCTTTAAATTTATCAATAACTTTATCCCTGACCTGTCTGGTGTGTTCTTTGGACTTCATGGTGTTGTTGCTCCAAAAATACTCTTAGACAACCTCTGAGGCCGTCACAGAGCAGCTGTATTTGTACTGACATTAGATTACACAGGTGCACTCTATTTAGTCATTAGCACTCATCAGGCAATGTCTATGGGCAACTGACTGCACTCAGACCAAAGGGGGCCGAATAATTATGCACACCCCACTTTGCAGTTATTTATTTGTAAAAAATGTTTGGAATCATGTACTGTATGATTTCCGTTCCACTTCTCACGTGTACACCACTTTGTATTGGTCTTTCATGTGGAATTCCAATAAAATTGATTCATGTTTGTGGCTGTAATGTGACAAAATGTGGAAAAGTTCAAGGGGGCCGAATACTTTTGCAAGCCACTGTATCTGTTGCATTCTGGACTGTTAAGGCAACTGCCACAAATATAACTAAAATACATAAAACTTTATTACTGATGTACTGTACATACCGTAGGAAGGTTATTAAACAATATGCTATGGATTACAGCAAAACTATGTTAATATACATTATAAATGAGTTGTTCTGGGTCTTAGTGGTTAGCACTGTCACCTTGCACCTCCAGGGTCCAGGTTCGATTCTTGCCTCGAGTCTGTGTGCATGGAGTTTGTTGTTCTCCCCGTGTTTGGTGGGTTTCCTCCGGTTACTCCGATTTCCACCCATAGTCCAAAGACATGCATATTAGGCCAACTAGCCTTCCCAAATTACTCATAGTGTGTGAATGAGCATGTGAGTGTGTGTACTGTATGTGTGTGCTATGTGTAATCCTGTGATGGATTGCTACGCTGTCTAGGGTGTACCCCGCCTCATGCCCTAAGTCTCCTGGGATAGGCTCCAAGCACACCTTGTATCAAGTTTACATAAACTGGTGGTGTTCAGGCTATGTACAAGGGGCACTGCGATCAGACTGGCACTTTTAAATGTGCAAGATAAAAGAAAACAGTTAAGTAAAAATCTTATTTTTTCAACATAATCCCCTGCTACTATCCCAAATAATGCACTTATCCTTGCACTTCAAAAGTGCTTGATTGGACCGCTTGCTTCCTCTGAAATGCTGGCCTCCATGGAACCCCATTAATGGCCAAACATGTGAAAATTCCTTCTTTAAATATTTGCATCAATCAAATTTTTCTGTAAATCAGTTTTTCGCATTTACAGAAAATCCCATCACAAGTCCCGGTTTGATGTCAACACCGCTTGTATTTAAACCATAATTTTAGACGTAGTTATAAACTGCTCAGCTAAATACTAAGCATATAAGTAATATCATTCTAAAAAAGTTTATAGTTTATTAGCATATAGGTAGTTATGTACATAGTTTAAATGCTCACATATAACATATTATAGATTTAAATGCATTATAGTTTTGTCTTTTCATTGTATAATTTTAATATATTAACAATTACTGTAATGTAATAAGAATTTCACTATCTGGTATCAATCATGCTGGACTGTTTTTCTGAGTCAAGGATTTATTTCACAGTGAAAGGTTTTCCCTTGACACTGTTGTCTTTCCCGTCGTCAGTAAGACTCTAGATCTGGCGCAAGCTTCTGTACGGTGGCTTTGCAACAATTTGTTTGTGCTAAAAAAATTTAATGAACAAAATGAACTTAATTTAATCAGTTTTGAAATCCACCATATATTTAGAGCCACAGGACCAACTTGCACACTAGTGTCAAAGTAGAAGATTTTCCACAAGATGGTGCTATTAAAACTGAAGATGTGTTTAGGTGAACGACCACAAGCAGAGCATAGAGGGTGCTGAGTAGCAATTGCGCTTTGACCATATCAATTACAGAATCTTTTAAATATGATTACAGTGACTGGCCACTTCTGTTCATATTCAATTTGTATGTAATCATCTGGATCTAAAGATGTGTCTGTTTCAGCTGCTTGAAAATATGTTATGCTTATTAAAAACAAAAACATTTAAAAAATACAGATTTAATAAGCAATGAATCGTAAAATATATATAATCTTTTTAAAATTATGCCTTTAAAAAATACTGAGCAGTATGCACTCCACTGATAAAGCTGATGGCAACTTGTAGAGTACAAATTCACTCATTGTGCAGTTTGATTAGAACAGTGCAACAGATAAATATTTAAGAATAGCTTAAGTAATGTGTATTAAGATATAATAATAATAATAATAATAATAATAATAATAATAATAATAATAAATGGTCATATCTGCTTTATTAGAATGATATTGTAACCCAAATTCATTCATGCATTCTTTCTTGTTTAAGATTGAGTTATATTTAACTAATATCACGAGAGGGAGTGCTGTTATACTGATTATCAGAACAGCTATGATGCGATCATAAGCACAAGTGAAACAGATAAATGTATCCTTCCAAAACTTTACAGCATTGTGCCAGTAACATACATTTTTGATCTCATTTTACATCTGAGCAGTTGAGGATTAAGGGCCTTGCTCAAGGGCCCAATAGTGGCAACTTGGGGTTTGAGGTTTAAACCTGGGACCTACCGATCAATAGTCAAACGACTTAAACATTCATCTACCACCTGTCCCCAGTTTTCATCTGTCAACCGACAGGTAGTGTAATTAACAAGGTGAAAGCAGTTTTCATCTAATTCCTACTGGCACTATGTAGACAAACCATGTACTGTAGTGGTGGACAGTCCTAAGAAACTTAAGATATTTACTTTATATTTCCATTTATCCCACTTTGTAATATAAGCAAACTTCTGGGTTCATGGGTTGAATCCCAAACAGAATAAAATGGAGAGCCAGGGCGTACAATATCTTGTTCTACTGTACATACTAAGTAGTGCCCTTGATGAGGGATTAGAGAGGGATTTGGGACTCAAGGCAATTTGAAATAACTTAGAAGAAATCACTCAGGAGACGTTGGAGTGTTGTTTAAGATGACATAACGTCATCAGATATGTTTTCTTGCCGAAAGTGCTTCCGTACCTGCTTTTGAATGTGGATTTTGGCAGGCAGCTGTTCTTTCCTTCCTCTTTCCAATACTGTGGACCGTACCGACCTACTTTCACCCAAGACTGCGTCAACATTGCATATCTTTCTTATCGTCTATTATCACAACTCGTGGAACGAGTCATATTTTCTGATTGTCTAAACTGCAAATGTAATATACAGTGGTGTGAAAAACTATTTGCCCCCTTCCTGATTTCTTATTCTTTTGCATGTTTGTCACACTTAAATGTTTCTGCTCATCAAAAAACGTTAACTATTAGTCAAAGATAACATAATTGAACACAAAATGCAGTTTTTAAATGAAGGTTTACGTTATTAAGGGAGAAAAAAAACTCCAAATCTACATGGCCCTGTGTGAAAAAGTGATTGCCCCCCTTGTTAAAAAATAACTTAACTGTGGTTTATCGCACCTGAGTTCAATTTCTGTAGTCACCCCCAGGCCTGATTACTGCCACACCTGTTTCAATCAAGAAATCACTTAAATAGGAGCTACCTGACACAGAGGAGTAGACCAAAAGCACCTCAAAAGCTAGACATCATGCCAAGATCCAAAGAAATTCAGGAACAAATGAGAACAAAAGTAATTGAGATCTATCAGTCTGGTAAAGGTTATAAAGCCATTTCTAAAGCTTTGGGACTCCAGCGAACCACAGTGAGAGCCATTATCCACAAATGGCAAAAACATGGAACAGTGGTGAACCTTCCCAGGAGTGGACGGCAGACCGAAATTACCCCAAGAGCGCAGAGACAACTCATCCGAGAGGCCACAAAAGACCCCAGGACAACATCTAAAGAACTGCAGGCCTCACTTGCCTCAATTAAGGTCAGTGTTCACGACTCCACCATAAGAAAGAGACTGGGCAAAAACGGCCTGCATGGCAGATTTCCAAGGCGCAAACCACTTTTAAGCAAAAAGAACATTAAGGCTCGTCTCAATTTTGCTAAAAAACATCTCAATGATTGCCAAGACTTTTGGGAAAATACCTCGTGGACCGACGAGACAAAAGTTGAACTTTTTGGAAGATGCGTGTCCCGTTACATCTGGCATAAAAGGTAACATAGCATTTCAGAAAAAGAACATCATACCAACAGTAAAATATGGTGGTGGTAGTGTGATGGTCTGGGGTTGTTTTGCTGCTTCAGGACCTGGAAGGCTTGCTGTGATAGATGGAACCATGAATTCTACTGTCTACCAAAAAATCCTGAAGGAGAATGTCCGGCCATCTGTTCGTCAACTCAAGCTTGAAGCGATCTTGGGTGCTGCAGCAGGACAATGACCCAAAACACACCAGCAAATCCACCTCTGAATGGCTGAAGAAAAACAAAATGAAGACTTTGGAGTGGCCTAGTCAAAGTCCTGACCTGAATCCTATTGAGATGTTGTGGCATGACCTTAAAAAGGCGGTTCATGCTAGAAAACCCTCAAATAAAGCTGAATTACAACAATTCTGCAAAGATGAGTGGGACAAAATTCCTCCAGAGCGCTGTAAAAGACTCGTTGCAAGTTATCGCAAACGCTTGATTGCAGTTATTGCTGCTAAGGGTGGCCCAACCAGTTATTAGGTTCAGGGGGCAATTACTTTTTCACACAGGGCCATGTAGTTTTGGATTTTTTTTCTCCCTAAATAATAAAACCCCTCATTTAAAAACTGCATTTTGTGTTTACTTGTGTTATCTTTGACTAATAGTTAAATGTGTTTGATGATCAGAAACATTTTGTGTGACAAACATGCAAAAGAATAAGAAATCAGGAGGGGGGCAAATAGTAAATCTCTGTCATCTTTGCATTATATACAGGCAAAATACATATCCCTATGTCTGCATTTGTTTATATTAGCACTGCTAGAGTATTTCCTCTGGGCAAAAATGATTGCTTGTCTGACCAGACAAATACATTAGTGTGTGTTAGCAATGATTTTCCCTAAATGTTTTCCCTCTAAACCTTGTAAATGTCATAAATTGCGACAAGGTGTGCGGAGCAAATGAAGTTTGCTCCTATATCATTCAAAGGGAAAAGAACCTAATAATAACTATTGTGTCATGATTCTCTAATCATCTCTAATCTGTAATCAGGTGCTAATGGACCACCTCTGTAACCCACAGTGGGACTATTGCTAGTGATTTAAAAGCCAAGAGATGAAGCGTGACTGAGCCCAAGTTATCCGCCTCCAAATGGACGTTTACCTTCTGTAGACATTCATGCATATTACAGTACATATTGCTGAAACCTTTCAAACTGTACATCATATCTCACAATAGAATGTGTTATTGCACTGTATTTTGAGAACACAAGCTGCAAACGTAAGCGACAGATCAGTTTTCTCGCAATCAGCTAAAAGGTCTCGGTAGCGCCGCACAAGCTTGAACTGAATAATGGAATCCTGCGTCTTGTCAGAATCTTTAGCCAAAAAGCGCTCACTGGAATTTGCTTTAAGGTGCAACATTCTGTTCTTCATCTTCATTTCAGAACAACCCTCTCCCAAAAGCATGCGCACACACACACACACACACACACACACACACACATGTTGAGGATAAAAACCAGACAGAGGTCATCCATTAATTTTAAAGGTGAATTTCCACTCTGAAGTATAACATTAACACTTGTCTGTTGAGAAAGATATACAATGTTGACACTGTCACGGTCCTGCAGCGCTGCTCGCTGATTCTGTATGTGTGTGTGTGTGTGTGCGCGTATAAATCTTAGAGCGATACACTCACCAGCAGCCTTCTCTCGACTGCAGCGCTGTGTCCTCTGAGGATGTCTGAGCTCCTGTACCCTGCACATGTGTGTGTGTATGTGTATTATGTACAGACGGGCGATGCCCGATGTCCCCATGCCTTAATTTCAATACCACTCCGGAACTCCTTGAAAATATGCTCTACCGTCCTCTAGAAACTGAACGCACATGCAGGAAAAGGGGAAAAAAATCAAAGAGGATATTGCACACCACCCTTGGTGAGTATCTTAAAGAGACAACAGCCTTTTTAACAAATATTCAGACATATGCTCTGAAAAGGCAAAGCTTAAAGCGTTTGCCCTTCACATTCACGTAGCACTATTAGAAAAAAAAATCAGAAGACTGTGAATTCGTTTGGATATTCACCTTCCATCATTCCTTCACCTGTCACTCTCTCCATCCCGTGTGACCTCTCCTCGTATCTATCACTTCGGTGCTCCACTCAGGGAGGTGTTCGCTCGGTGACGACACTCTGAGGATTTCCTTTTGTTCCCTAGATAGACCCCAGCTTTTCCATGCTAGCCTGATCCCTCTTCGTCCCTCCCACTGTAGCACACTCAGAGCTGTGCTATTATTAGAAACTGAAAAAAAAAAGCCTAGCTGCAATAAAGAAAGGCCCACAGTAAAATTTTCCTGAAAGAAGCACAAGTGAACGTGTACACCCAAGTAGATGATCTTTCATCGAGGGGGCACTAAAAAAACCATTTAGCCGAAAGAGAAATTAAGAGCCATAAAAGCAAAATGGCTATTTGTCCAAAGGGACATGAGTGTAAATTATTAAAGAGGAACCATTGTAGAGCGTACACAACACTGTGACTCTTCATGTTTTTACAGTGCTCTGGCTCGGAGACGAAACAAGCATCCAGATCATAATAGCTTGAATGATTAGTAGAGCATAAAAGATGTAGTAGGACAACACAGGAGATTGCAGAAGGAGGCGTAGTTTTCACGAAGAAACCATTCCAAAGCCAAACACACACATACACACACTAAAATAAAGTGTAACCCCAATTCTCCCTATGCGACACACACACACACACACACACACACACACCCTAATCCAAGGCAACGTTAAACAAAATGCCATCAGACAATTGATCTAAAACACGCTCAGTGAAGCACTAACAGCACTGCTACTATGAATAACCACAAATTCTGCTTTGAGCTTTCTTAATCATTCTCCATGTCTATTTATAGCCATGCCTGAGGAGCAGGGCAATTTGTTTTGAAGGACACGGCCACACTCTCTGCTTCACCAGAGTGATTGTAGCTAACCTCTTAAGCTTTGTTCCCTTAGACACACTCACATACAGTACACACACACACTCAGTTGCATGGGAAAGTACACTAATGAATATAAGGTAAGGGGCTGTCAAAAAAGAAAAAAAATTAGAGAAACTTTTTGCTTATAACAAAAACTGCATGTTGTACGTAGCTACTGTAGCTAACATTGCCCTGATACTTTTTGACTCAAATTTTAATCAAATCGGCACCTTGGTGTCGTGATAATATCATATTGGGAGGTGACTGGTGATTCCCATCAATATTACAAATAAAAGCCACCCTGCAGAATTACAATAGCAATAAGTTTGTGGACACCTGACCTCCAAGTACATGTGTTTTTTCTCAATGCTGTAGCATTATTGGCTTCGCATAGGTCAATGAGGATAAAAAAGGCGCTTATACTGTATGGACGCCTTGCTGGTGTGTTCATAGGGAGGCTGTGTATGGGGCCAGGGGTAGCTCAGTGGTTAAGGCGTTGGACTACGGTTCGGAAGATCCCAGGTTCAAACCCCACAACCACCAAGTTGCCACTGTTGGGTCCTTGAGCAAGGCCCTTAACCCTCAACTGCTCAGATGTGTAATGAGATAAAAATGTAAGTCGCTCTGGATAAGAGTGTCTGCCAAATGCCTAAATGTAAATGTATTTTTAAACTGTTTATTTGGGTTTTTGAATATGTCAGATAGAACTAAAGTTATCATTACTATTATAAAGGCAACATTTTACCCCTACCAGAACATGAGCATATATTATGATTTTTTGTTCATATAAACAATCGAAAACAACAATAAAAACATGCGATCATGTGTATCTGTGCTATTTCTTTGCCTGTGTGACCCATTTTCAAATATTTTGCTCAGTCATGTTTGGGTAGTCAGTTAAAATTTAGTTCATATCGCCTATTTACTGTATGGGGATGATTGGTCAGTTGTCCAAACCTTTGTCCCTTTAGTCTTTGCACAGTCTTATAAGCAGTATGACAAGCAGTAGTAAGTACTCCAAGTGGGGAAAAGTCGGTTTTGCTGTGTGCATGGTGTACAGTGCACATATGCCTGCAGTGTTGATGTAATCCAATGAAACAGCTGCTTACCGTGAAACTGTTGTTGACATTCTTTGTGCTTGATTCGGCAACACTGGCATCCGAGAGGTCCACCTCGTCAAAGATAAGGGACTGTTGAGGATAGTACAGAGAAACAGTAAATACACTGTACTGCTGCACTGCGACAGCTTGACTGTTTAAAAAGTACAAACTAGCTTAATCAATCTGGATTCAATGGAAGCAGTAGCTGGTCAAAATTAATGCAGCAAAATCCTTAAAGTGCTTTATTCTTATCCTCTTCATGAACATGTATGCACATGATTTTACAGCTTGAGTTCATACACAGCAGTCCTCCTAACAGCCTTGAAGGGTGGAAAGAAAGCAATGAATAGAACTAGCATGAGACATGGGCATTCACACAACCTTTTGTACTTTGCCGTGCTACATAATGCTTCTGTGCAAGCTCAAAAAAGATCCATGAGGCAACAAGGAACCGTCTGAAACAACCAACCAAAGGTTTGCAATTAAGGCCAGATCACATTACAGTACCTAATCTGCATTCACGAGCTGATTGGCAGATATTTGACTAAGTGATGACTGTGTACTTGGGAAGTGTAAGCAGTGTGACATTCTGTTTATGATATGATCTGCAGTCTTGGCTTGCATCTAGTAGGGAGAATGCTGGCTCAATGTTGGCTGGCTAGACTAGGTCTGCAATATCTGTTGGAGAGCAGGGTGTTATGCCAACACAAACAGAGCCCCCCAGATGCTCAGCCACTTCATTTGTGCCTGTGGGGTCACTGTAAGACTCTCCTCTCTTTCGCATACACAGTCATGGCTTCTTCTACAGTACAAGTGATCAGAACATTTACATTCCAGAGGGGTTTTTTTTTTCAGTCTTAGAAATGTGGATTTTGAAAAGCCTTTCTTTTACATTCCGAATACAAGATGGTGTTTAAATGCCATCCTTAACCTGTGAGTCAAAGTGGGACGCTGATATTTTTTTCTGTATGAATGACTTACATGGTAGAGACAAAGAGGACGCACTGAATGGCTGACTGTCTTTAGTCTTTTCGTGTTGAGGCGTCACACAGAGAGGATGCAGATTCAAGATTAAGTCTAAACAGTCTTTCCTTTCAGACACAGAGCAGTGACAAGCAAGGTCCAAACCTCCACAGCACTTCTCTTCTACTGCTTATGCGGACATGACGACAGTGATGATATGATGTTCTCGTCCATTGCACAGCTCACATTCCAGCTCACAATGAGGAGAACAGGCATCCTAAATGATGCCAGGGTGTACAGGCCAGCCAAATGATTGTAGCGAATGGCAGTCAGTAATCTCAGCTATAAGGGGGGAAAGAAAGATGGATATCCAATGCCAGACAGGTGGCTCCTGCTGCAGCTGCTGCTAACCCGAATCGCCACCAAACCTTCCTCCGATCCGCTGGCACCCAGAGCGGGAGGTGGCAGGCGAGCACCGGACCAGCACACGGACAGAACCCTCCAACACACGCGGCTACGTGAGACACGGTACTGCCAGCGGGCCAGCACGCCACCCGTCTGCCTCAGGGCAATTACACACACGAACACACATACACATACACATATTAAGAGCAGTGGGGGTTTATATACACCCAAATAAAACCCACATAAAATCGATGTCTAATTTCACATCTCTCTTGTCCTCCCCAGATCATATTCTACTTCAAACAAGGCTCAGCCTTCAAAATGGGGGTCTAGCTAATATGCTTTCTAATTTGCATTCTGATGCAAATTTCCACTGGAAAGTATGGCATGGCACAGAATAGTTACTCAAGTAAATCCCAAACCATCTGTAACATGAGGAAGAACCTGTGGCCTGTCCTTATTATATGATTTAAATCTGTAAATGTAAGAGTTCTCTGGTGGTCACTGGATAGCATTTATATCACATTATATAGTGTGTGAAAACTTCACCTACTCTCTTCTTGAAGGGAATGAAAGAAGCTGATTTGTTGCAGTATTTACACAATATTATATACACAATATTGCAGTTTCGCTTTTTGCCTGCATCATCATTACAAAAAATGATAATGCATTGGAATAACAAATAGTAGGTAATAATACAGTAACCCTGTAGAACGGGGTAAGAACAGTATTGTCACGTAATTCTATAATATTTATGCACAGTTGTGTTAGTGTGACACATGTGCTGGGTACTAGTGGTACAAAGGACAAAGGTACCAATGGAAACAATAGCAAAATGCTAATAAGATCTTGGATTTAAGACCATTACCATGCCATACCGCACCAACTTATGGTTAAGTGCTTATAACAACATGTGTGATGTGTATGTGTTTGTGTGTCAGGACTCTTCTACTGTATATGTGATAAACCTACAGAATAAAATCAAGAAATAACCTCACCTTGGCGTCCTTGGCATAGTAAAGCGTCCGGCCTCGGAGTTTGAAGTATCTTTTTTTCCATCGCTGGAAAGAGCTGGTCTGTTTTAGAAGCAGGCCTTCCTTCACACTTGTCTACAGAGAGAGAGAGAGAGAGAGTAAAACAGGATGAAGACATCCATCTATTCCCAGAATCCACAGGCACATTATACTGTATGAGATATTGGTGCATTAAAACAGATCTGTGAGGAGGTGGGAGCACTGAGTTCATGAGAATTCTCCATGTCCTTTTTTAAATTTTTTTAAATCAGTGCTTTTAAGCGTCACACTTTACTTTACAGGTTTTTTTGTGATTAAATGTGTCATATGTTGTGGTTAACCCTGCTTAAGTGAGGTGATTCCTGTGACCACACTAATCAAAAGCACTTTGCTTAACAAATTTTTTGGTTTGTTAGTTAAATACTGCTCTAGAAAGACACTGGAACCAAAGTAAGAATTGCTTCACCTAAACCATTGCCTTTAAAACAATGATGATATTCTCAGACAATATTTTTAAGGCAATCTGTGCAAATAATTTTTTGTGCAATTATATAGGAGTAGGAAAGGCTTAAGTCATTAAGCAGGGTTTAGGCGTACTGTATCACATGGATCTCTGTCAGTGTGTCAGTCTGCCCGTGGATAGAGACCACGCCTCTCTGGGTATCTCTGCCAGTGTCAAGTCTGTCCCTATGACACATTTTACGCTTGAGAGATAAGAGACAAGACGAACGGCACACAATAAAGGAAGATCGTTAGTCAAAATAATCTCGATTGGCATGAACGGCTCTTTACACATACCATCACACACAGAGGGCAAAGTTCAGTTTACAAAATTACACGGCTATAAAGTTAGCAGTAGATCTTTGTTGCGTGTAACCATGTGTCTATGTAAAAACCCTGGTGTTACATTGTGCGGTTACGTGTGTGTTTGTGTGAATGAGTGTGTGCGAGTGCGTTCAGGGATGACCCGTAGGTCACAGTATCAGCCAGTCGCCTTTAGCAGAGCTGTACTGTCATTTCACATTATCCCCGTCCCTACCAACAACAAACAAGAACCATAGAGCTGGAAGCGGTCGTGCTCCTTCCTGTTCATTCAGCTACAAATATAGCATGAACACTGAAGAGAGAGAGAGAGAGAAAGACAGAGAGAGAAAGAAGAAAAAACAAGAATCCACAGACATATAGGGGTGGGAAGCTATTTATAGCAGAGGAAATATGCTCTCTGAAGGGATTGCAAACTGAGAGGCAGGCTTCGATCTGACATCCTGGTGCCACAGCTGTGTCAACTTAAACAGAAAGTCAGTCCGCCGGTGTGCGCGCACACACATGCACACATACACACTCCCACTGGATGGTTAAGTCTTTGACGCTCAAATACAACTTGTGACTTCTTCAGTGCATGCACATCTTGTGACTTAGGAATAATAATGAGATATCGATTGTCTAATGTAGATATGATTCATGCTTCCAAATCGCTCCCATCTACAAAATTTACTTTTAAAATGCATAAAACATCCAGATTAAGGCTTGAAAGGCTCCTGTAAATAGCTATGTATGAAAAAGAAAGGAAGAAAGGAAGCAAGTAACAAATTTCATATTATTTATATCCGAATACATTTTATTGCTGGATATTAAATACATGCAATATTTAATCAAATTTAACTGTGCGCTCCGCATTAGTCCATCTGCGGGTCAGAATCCTCCTTAATAAGCTCGAAAAGACCCTTCGTGCTAAGTTTCTCTCAGATGTTTCCCCTCACGATGCGCAATTGCAAAATCAAATTCCTGCAACAAATTAAGATGACTTTGGTTTCCTTATAAGGACTTTCATGTGCTCTATAAAGTAAACATTAAAGTAGTTATGCAGAACGGTTGGTAAACATGAAGCGCACGTCACCACTTTGGCTTCCTCAACCTTACGTCTACCTGAAGCATTTCACTTGCGTAGCTACGTCCTGAGACAGAGGCTCACTCAAAACCCGACTAAGATTTCCTAGTGAGGAAAAAAAATCAGTAAATAAATCAGGTGATGTGTAGCAGATGGACAAGAGGTGCAATGCAATCAGCGGGCAGTTTGCCTAATCCAATTTCTGCATGAAGAACTCGCCTGACTGAGAGCATTCATGAGAACAGCGAGACTGAATGCTGCTTTGTTCTGTTTTTCTCTCTTTTTCTCTTTTCCCGTTTTAGCAGCTAAAAGCACATGGAACTGAAGCGACTGTATGAGAAGATGGTTTTAACGCTTAGGGCACAGGAGAGGGAAATCACAGGTGATGCACTAAATGTTATTACTGTTATTTCTGTGTATGGAAAGGTCAGTGCAAAGCCCAAAGACAGTACTTTTACTTCAGACTGATTTAAGGAAGAAAACTTTAATGCTCTACTTTAATGCTCCATTTTTATTTTGTGACCCTTCTTTTTGGTCTCAATAGACCCTGTTCTTGCCTTTAGTTCCTTTTCTGTTGCCAAGTAGGACAAGCAGCAATCTATTAATAGAGCTTTTCTTCACTAAACACTGACAGGGAGAGCTGCTCTGTGCCAGACAGAACTGAGTAACCTCACTGTGCCATAGAGTACACCCACACCTCAGTGCAAAACACACGCACACACACACACACACACACACACACATACACACACACACACAACAGAATACAGTGTAACCCCATATCTCCCTATGCGACACTTGACACACAAAAAGTAGTCTGTGCGTGTGTACAACGTGATACATCTACACAATAGACTGCAGCTCCAACGAGGGCAGCAGCTGTGTTCGGGGGAGCGCAAAGCGGGAGTTCGTACAGAAAGTGAATGGAGAAAACAGGCCTCCATCCAGTCCCTGAGGACATCCAGCCTCACTATCTCACTCCCTGGCACACGCCTGCACCACACACACACACACACACACACACACACACACACACACACACACACACACACACACACCAACACACACAGACACACAAACCAACACACACCAACACACACAGACACACACACACACACACAGACACACACACACACACACCAACACACACAGACACACACACACACACACACCAACACACACAGACACACAGACACACACACACACACACACACAGGATGTGCCTAGTGCCAAGATGGGCACTTGGCTGCAGTAAACACAACTCCTTGATGATTTTTGGCTATACACTTTTATTGCCTGACAACCTTTGAACTGAATTAAAGGAAGAATTTGCCACGGTTTACAGTAACTAGGGAGTTCGCATATTTACCTAAAGGTTTAGCAACATAAATATTTGTTAGTGAAGTATGTTGATTTAAAGAGGAATATCTTGTGCTGCTTCCTGCATAAGTTACATACACATACGTGCAGCTAGGTGGCTTCATGTTCCTACTTCTAATATACTGACTTCAGAAATCAACTCAGTGTCTGCCCGGTCTTTGGAAGAAACTCAGCAAAAGACGAAAAGACATGCCGGTCTTCTCTGTAAATCATGACAATATCTTCTTGGAAATAAAGTTTCTTATTTGCAAGTAACCACAAAATGTTTTGTTTTTATCTCCCTCATCTATAATGCAGCTAGTGCAGGGTCAGATACACTACCAGTCAAAAGTCTGGACACACCCTTTGAAGCCATGGTTTTTCCAACGCCAAAGGTTTTGGTCTCGCTTTCCTGGGATGGTCTTCATGAGAACCAGTTTCATTATGGTACTTGATGGCTTTTGCAAATGCACTTGACAATATTGTTCTTGCAAGAACTGTTCCAGAACAGCTGACCTTTGTGTTTTACAATAATATCTCACTAACAACTGTTACTTAATTACATGTTGTTACTTAATTACATAATTTCATGTGTTATTTAGTTCGCAAGTATAGTAAATATTTTATGTAGTATACTTATAAATATACAGTAGTTTTGAAATCCTCAGTATTGTATATGACTATTCTGTACTGACTAGTTCATTATACAGGTATACATTTTTATTTAATAGTCTCTGAATCATACAGTATGTCAATCTTATAGTATAATAATATAAAAATAGAAGAGTAGTGTAAGTACTATAAAAATGCACACATCGAAACCAGCATTCAGAACCTTTGGCTACGTTTACACTGTCGGGTAAATGTGACCCAATTCCGATTTTTTGCTCATATGTGACGCATATCAGATATGTTCTATGTCCGTGTAAACAGGGGAAAAAAACATGCATTCCGATATTTCGAGATCGGTTTCAGGCCTCCTTCATATCTGGAAATAAATCGGATATAATGAGCAAAAAATCGGAATTGGGTCGCATTTACCTGGCAGTGTAAACGTAGCCCTTCATATGTGGAAATAAATCGGATATAAATCAGATATGTGCTGATGTGATTGCCGTGTAAACAGACAGATCGGATTTCCTGAGGCGTTGTGTTCTGTACGTCATTAAAACTGCGACTTCTTCGCGGTTTAATGACGTAATGTTATTCTCCGGTGGAAGCGCGTGTTGAATTACAACATCGCACGTGACATGTAAGAGGAAAAGAACAACGCCCCCTCCAACACACACACGCCTTGTGTTAATGCTTATTTGGGCTAAATAACATTAAATCAGTATTTGATGAATAAAGCATATGCGCAGGCTGCAATTATGCCGTTTTCCCCTCCCCCCCTCCTCCTCCGTTTTAAAACCATGGTGCGCGAACTTTGCATATATAGCAGAGACAGCGTTAAGCATATTTCACCTTCATCTTTCTTGGCTAGTGTGTAGCACAAGAACCTCCCTTTAAGTATGCGCGATGTTTCAGATGGTATGGCGAGTGTAAACACGTGAATCGGATATGAGTCATAGTTAAAAGAACGTGTAAACAGACGGTCAAAAAAATCTGATATAGGCAACAAATCGGAATTAAGCATCGAGACCTGGCAGTGTAAACGTAGCCGGAGGCCTGAAACCGATCTCGAAATATCGGAATGCATGCGTTTTTTTCCTGTTTACACGGACATAGAACATATCCGATATGTGTCACATATGAGCAAAAAATCGGAATTGGGTCGCATTCACCTGGCAGTGTAAACGTAGCAGGCCTGAAACCGATCTCGAAATATCGGAATGCATGCGTTTTTTTCCTGTTTACACGGACACAGAACATATCCGATATGTGTCACATATGAGCAAAAAATCGGAATTGGGTCGCTTGTCGTGTAAACAGACAGATCGGATTTCCTGAGGCGTTGTGTTCTGTACGTCATTAAAACAGCGACTTCTTCGCGGTTTAATGACGTAATGTTATTCTCCGGTGGAAGCGCGTGTTGAATTACAACATCGCACGTGACATGTAAGAGGAAAAGAACAACGCCCCCCTCCCCCCCCAACACACACACGCCTTGTGTTAATGCTTATTTGGGCTAAATAACATTAAGAAATCAGTATTTTGTGAATGAAGCACATGTGCAGGCTGCAATTATGCCGTTTTTTCCCTCCTCCTCCGTTTTAAAACCATGGTGCGCGAACTTTGCATATATAGCAGAGACAGCATTAAGCATATTTCACCTTCTTCTATCTTGGCTAGTGTGTAGCGCAAGAACCTCCCTTTAAGTATGCGCGATGTTTCAGATGGTATGGCGAGTGTAAACACGTGAATCGGATATGAGTCATAGTTAAAAGAACATGTAAACAGACGGTCAAAAAAAATCAGATCGGACTTAGGCATCGAGACCTGCAGTGTAAACGTAGCATTACTGACGCTTCAATGTCGCAGACTAGACAAGGTGTCTAATGACTACACACACAGTAGTGTGTTTTTAAGGGCACAACACACACTATGGTAAAAGTATTAACAGAATTTTAAAAAGGTAAAAAATATATATAGTATAGAATTTTAAATAAAACATAATTGACATGGGCAAGATTATGTCATCTTGAAGAAGAGAAGATTTTGAAGAAAAACAACAAAAAAATTGTGTTAATTGTGATATTGATATTGAGGTCATATCGCCCAGCACTAGGTCACACTATATCTAAATTTAAATCTCTCCTTTTATATAGTGAAAAGGACCTGCATGCCCCAATGACTGATTTTAAATAAATAAAATTAATAGAATGAAATTTACTTTTTTAAAGAGTTCACCAGACAATAAACTATAAACAAATTTATATCATTTATTTAGCTTAATACATTGTTTTTATTATATTTTAAAAACCTTGTGTTTCCCAGCACTTCCTACTTCCTGCTTATTCAATTAGAGAAATGTAATAGTCACACCGGACCCTCTCTGATAGAAATAACTTACATCAGTTAATGCAACACATATACTGTAGATAGTGTATGTATAAATGAAGATATACCAGAATTGAATCTAAATCTAGAAAAGATTTAGTTAGAGTTCTTTGTTTCACAGGTTACCTAATGTAAAACCACACAATAAAAATACTAAAAAAAATAAAATAAAAAATAGTCAAATTAATACAACATCATCTTATAATTAAATAAATCAAATGCACGTATGTACTGTACCAGCATTGCGTAATCCCTTTGTTTATGGTGATCTTTTCTTTCTCTAATATTGGTCCTGTGGGGTTTGTGGCTTAAACTAGAATTGAAAGAATACATTTTTCTCTTTTAGCACTCACCCACAGACTAATCCCAACATAATGGCCTACAATGGCCTATCAAACCCTACATTTGACCCCATTCTGATGTTGACAATTTGAGTCTTGAATCTAATTGGGAGCTAGCACAAGAAATACTAAGTTTCAGTACAGAAAATAAGGAAATCAGTGAACTACTTACTTTAGCCAAAGTTTTCAAATATACATATAATTTAATGATTTAGTTTTTGGGAAAATAACAAACATAAGTGATATATTAGCTTATTGTATTGCAATATTATACATAGAGATGTGGAATTTCCTTTGGGATCAATAAAGTTTTTATCTATCTCTAAAATATCTATCTATTTCGAAAGTAGGGCTGCATGATCTGATAAAGAAATCACATTGCCATTACGTATTTACTAATCCAATAAATGTACAATTTTGTATTCATGTTGTATTTTGATTTTTTAATGATTCATTGTGTAGCACTAGTACAAAGAGTTAACATAGCCGCATACCTTTATCTTTTGCGCGTTTCTCCTCTTCCACTTTCTTCTTTATTTCTAAACTGGGTACCCGATGGCTTATTAATTAATTAATTAATTTATTTATTTATTCATTAATTTATTTATTTAAAAATCTATTTATTGAGCATTACCCATCCCATTGCACTTTCAGTGTCAAGACACAACCTGCTCACTTTGGGGGTGTGCAGACTGATTTTAACTTGATCTTAAGGATCTCACAAAAACACAAAAAAAACATTAAACATGAATATGAAACTACAGATTACATATTCACAGAATTATGAATGAACTGTGGTTTATTTGATAGCATTTCGTCAAAGAAAGTCACTCTGTCACCCATACCTAAATCTGTGTCTATCACAGTGACAGATGTGTTTACAGCTTTTCCATGTGTATTTTAAGATTTTAAGATGTTGAATTGCCCAAACGTTTTCTCAATTTTAAACAATTAAATGAGACCCACTGTGAAGTCCATGTGGTATGTTGCTGATGATGGTATCTATCTATTCTTGCCATCAAACAGTTACAACCTGAGACTTGCTACAGTAGTTCCATGGATAGCATAAAGCATAAAGTTCTGTGGGGAAATCACAAAGCTCAGGAGGGACATGTTGCCTACCCGGCTTTGACTTTACAGGCTTGGCATTAGCAGAGCATTGCATGATCAGAACCCCAACATTAACACAAACACACTGTTGCTGCCCTGGAAGTTAAAAATACCACTTTCACTAAAACTTTGCAGCAGGGTATAAACTGGTCCAGCAATTACACCTTGTCAAATGTTGCACATAATTTTCCCATCTCCTGCGACACAGAGCCATTGTGTACAGAGGAGGCAGCACACAAGGTAACAATTACACTGGTCAGGACGCTCAGGCGTGGGGAAGCGGAAGGAATGACAGCGACTGAAACACTGCTATACAGTCAGCAGGGGAGGGAGGGGAGGAGAACAGCCATTAAAGCTGCTTAACAAAGAAAAGAAGCTAGCTCTGGCTTCCCACCCCTCCCCCAATAATATACACACATAACACAAACATGGATCTTCTAGAAGGAATATGAATTAAGTCACAATTCTTTTGGTGGCGCATACAAGTGCCAACTGTCATATTACACCTAAAGACAGTGGCACTTAGAATCAGAGTAAACTTTGATCCAGTCACACACCAGAAACCTATCAATCGCTGCAAATGAAAATCATGTGAGGTGCAAAATACTTTACGTCAATGAGAGCCAATTAGTAGGAAAATGTAAATTCCGTAATGAGGATGTTTCAGCCTCCTTCGACAAACATTTCTCTGTAATGCTTCGCTGACAAAGCCCAGTAAAAGAGCAGGGAACCATGCTGGAGACAGCAGAAACTTTTTCTAATCTTGTGTCCCCAACAGGAACCCAGTAACTCTAAGAGCGAAAGGGGTTTATAGAGAACTTTCTGTCTTTACTCCCCGTATTATCATCATGGCTGATCTGTAAAATCCCCACCGTAAATCAGCAAACATACTGTAACATAACATATATGGGAAAGACTTATCACATTTAATCAGTAACTATTTCTCATGATCCTTATGGTTTGTGAAGTAGATCACAAAATTCACCTTTTAAAATAAGTTTTATAATGGATTATCTGTCTTCATTATACCACAGCACTGTTTAATTCTGTAAACTGATTTGTAAGCTTGTTTAGATTTTTTTTAACAGTATAAATATGACATTAGTTACAGCTGAAGGGGAAACTTTACATTAAAGGTTTATATTAATGAGCTCGTTAAGCACCAATCAGGCAGGGATGTGTACGATGGATAAGCCACATAATCTGATATTAAGCATGCTTGTATAATGTATAAGCTTTGTCTTTTTTTTAAAAGAGTAACCAAAATGGATAAAAAAAATCAAACGGGCATTGTTGTGTCCTGGTAACATACCGAACTGCATTGTTTGGCCTTTAAGCCTCAAGCAAGAGACAGAAGAGAGGCTGTTGAGGGAATGTTTAGAGTTACTATACTGATAAACAGATATGGTTTTGTTCCACAGACATTCCACAATATTAGCCGGCACAGATACGTGCCGGCAACTCAGCATAGATCAATAATGATTAAAAAAAATAGAAGCCTTTCTGGTGTGTGTTAATGGGGACACTTCAGACTTGTATTTGGGTATTTCGGATATGTCAGTTAGAACAAACATCATCATTACTTTTATAAAGGGTAAATTCACTCCCAAAATGAGCATATTATTATAAATATTATTCTTATGGTCACAGAAACAACTGAAAACAAGCACAGAAACACCATAGTGTGTATATGTGCTATTTCTTTGCAATTGTGAGCCAGTTTTTAATTTCGTGTTTGGGGAAGTTGGTTGAAATGAAATAAAATTCAGTTCATTTTGTGCTTTAAAAAATTATATTACAATTACAAAATTACATTAGGCTACAACACACCTATGAATGAAAGGTACAATGCGTAGCTCTTCAGTCAATAAAAACTTGTAACTGTTAGCATGGTGCTGTGATATAAGATGAAGAAAACACTGCAGTTGGAAAATAATCGACTTCACAGTTGCAACAGGAGAGACGCACCACTCCATCATTAAGTAGTTTCTGACAATAACATCTATTATTCCATGATTATTTTTTGTGGTCATTAGCAAAAAAACTGTAAAAAGGGTGTTGAGCGAGACTGAATAAATTAGAAATGGTTGCTAGGCGACATCCAATCAAATCAGCCCCTCACATTCCCTTTACTACATGAGTACATCCGCACAGTGATGCTGACATATGAGGTGACATACTTGTAAACTTTATTTATACAGTGGTGTGAAAAACTATTTGCCCCCTTCCTGATTTCTTATTCTTTTGCATGTTTGTCACACAAAATGTTTCTGATCATCAAACACATTTAACTATTAGTCAAAGATAACACAAGTAAACACAAAATGCAGTTTTTAAATGAAGGTTTACGTTATTAAGGGAGAAAAAAAACTCCAAATCTACATGGCCCTGTGTGAAAAAGTGATTGCCCCCCTTGTTAAAAAATAACTTAACTGTGGTTTATCACACCTGAGTTCAATTTCTGTAATCACCCCCAGGCCTGATTACTGCCACACCTGTTTCAATCAAGAAATCACTTAAATAGGAGCTACCTGACACAGAGGAGTAGACCAAAAGCACCTCAAAAGCTAGACATCATGCCAAGATCCAAAGAAATTCAGGAACAAATGAGAACAAAAGTAATTGAGATCTATCAGTCTGGTAAAGGTTATAAAGTCATTCCTAAAGCTTTGGGACGATTGGCACCCTGTCCAGGGTGTACCCCGCCTAATGCCCGAAGTCTCCTGGGATAGGCTCCAGGTCCCCCGCGACCCTGAACACAGGATTAAGCGGTATAGAAGATGAATGAATGAATGAAAGCTTTGGGACTCCAGCGAACCACAGTGAGAGCCATTATCCACAAATGGCAAAAACATGGAACAGTGGTGAACCTTCCCAGGAGTGGCCGGCCAGAGACAACTCATCCGAGAGGCCACAAAAGACCCCAGGACAACATCTAAAGAACTGCAGGCCTCACTTGCCTCAATTAAGGTCAGTGTTCACGACTCCACCATAAGAAAGAGACTGGGCAAAAACGGCCTGCATGGCAGATTTCCAAGGCGCAAACGACTTTTAAGCAAAAAGAACATTAAGGCTCATCTCAATTTTGCTAAAAAAACATCTCAATGATTGCCAAGACTTTTGGGAAAATACCTTGTGGACCGACGAGACAAAAGTTGAACTTTTTGGAAGGTGCGTGTCCCGTTACATCTGGCGTAAAAGTAACACAGCATTTCAGAAAAAGAACATCATACCAACAGTAAAATATGGTGGTGGTAGTGTGATGGTCTGGGGTTGTTTTGCTGCTTCAGGACCTGGAAGGCTTGCTGTGATAGATGGAGCCATGAATTCTACTGTCTACCAAAAAATCCTGAAGGAGAATGTCCGGCCATCTGTTTGTCAACTCAAGCTGAAGCGATCTTGGGTGCTGCAGCAGGACAATGACCCAAAACACACCAGCAAATCCACCTCTGAATGGCTGAAGAAAAACAAAATGAAGACTTTGGAGTGGCCTAGTCAAAGTCCTGACCTGAATCCTATTGAGATGTTGTGGCATGACCTTAAAAAGGCGGTTCATGCTAGAAAACCCTCAAATAAAGCTGAATTACAACAATTCTGCAAAGATGAGTGGGCCAAAATTCCTCCAGAGCACTGTAAAAGACTCGTTGCAAGTTATCGCAAACGCTTGATTGCAGTTATTGCTGCTAAGGGTGGCCCAACCAGTTATTAGGTTCAGGGGGCAATTACTTTTTCACACAGGGCCATGTAGGTTTGGATTTTTTTTCTCCCTAAATAATAAAACGCCTCATTTAAAAACTGCATTTTGTGTTTACTTGTGTTATCTTTGACTAATAGTTAAATGTGTTTGATGATCAGAAACATTTAAGTGTGACAAACATGCAAAAGAATAAGAAATCAGGAGGGGGGCAAATAGTTTTTCACACCACTGTATATACATCGATCAGCCTTTACATTAACAGCACCACCATGTGAATTGAATAACATTGATTATCAGTTATATACCAGTAAACTGGTGACAGAATCATCAGATCCTGTGGAGTCATGCCCCGAGGGGCCGGAGGGGGAAACTACAGAGTACTGGGCTTAATGGACTGTAATATTCTGACTGATCAGTGTTTTCATATGTGTTCCCAGTCTAGGCTAACAAATGTGGTAATCCTGCATTACAATATCTAAGAAATTCCTTTTGTTAGATATTGTTAGATGTCAGGGGTATCGCAAAAACATTCAGGGATCTACACTGAATATGGTCACATCACGGACGTTCCAATATTCAAAACAACATGTGATATGGCTTAAATATATGAAACTACACTTTTCTGAGATATCTTCTTTACAACAGTAACAAACTTAAATTGGAAGCAGAGTATTTTTCCCCTCCACTTCAGTGTTAAAGAATATATTTATTTATTTCATGTTCTGTTGTAATGAGTGTGTGTGTGTGTGTGTGTGTGTGTGTGTGTGTGTGTGTGTGTGTGTGTGTGTGTGTGTGTGTGTGTGTGTGTGCTCTGTGATGGATTGGCACGCTGTCCAGGGTGTACCCTGCCTCGTGCCCTGAGTCTCCTGGGATAGGCTCCAGGTCCCCGCGACCCTAAAGACAGGATAAAGCGGTATAGAGGATGAATGACTGAATGTTCTGTTGTTTCTGTTGCAATGGTGTTTTCATGGTGTCTGACGCCCAACCCTACTTCATTAAAGCTTTGGAAGCATCAATGACAGAGTGATTTTGTATGAGCATAGGTTTAAGGCTCTGGCCTAACGGTGGCGACCCCACAGTGATGGCTTGAATGATCAACCAACTCATTAGGAACCTAGAGCCTCAACCATCCGAGCCACCACTCTACCATGAATTTATTTTTTTGTACAGCCATTAAATAAATAATGTGAATACGTTTTCACAATTTTCACAGTGCAGACGATTTACTAGTTGCTTATTTTCATTAATGCTTAGTGAAATAAATCAACTGAAATGCTGATAATAGGACAGGACCTTTTTTTTTTTAATATCAGCAAAGTACAGTTTTGTGATTCTACTAAAATCAGGTTTTGCGATCTTCGAATGCGTGCTCTAAGATTACATCAGTACCCTATTTGAAGATTGTAACAGTCTGATCTGAGTTGTCAGTACAAGAAGTGTTGATATTTTGTCATAAAAAAAATTGCAAGTGAGCGCAAAAAAGTAACATTTGCTTTTCCCTAACCTTATTGGCAATTAGACTTGTGTTGGTGTTATGCCACTAAATAATGCTTGCACCTGCATGAAATTAGAGCCCTATGTGTGAAAGACAGATGATGTGATTGTATAGCAAACTAGACAAACAGACGGTGTGTATTTTGCTTTATGCCTGTGGCAATTCCACTCTCTCCAGCTCCACTATCTAATCAGGAGTGCATCTTATTCATGCATTAAAGCACAAGCACAGGACACACAGACAAAGCAGATCTCCCTAACTCAATAAGAGGACTTGTCAGATCATGATTGCGGTACTCTGTATTGGTGTTATCGTGGATTTCCCCTCCTTATCTACACACCTGGATCTGAGCTTTCTGAGCTGCACTCGCACTCACGTTGGGAATACGGCGGTAGAATTGGTACGATGGTCTGTTTCACTGTCTTGTCATATTTAACTGTAATGTTAATCGTATAAGATGAGAAGAGCATATACACTTTGTCTAACCTTGCATTTATGTATAACGAATGACTTTTTTGATGAACAATATTGTGATATGATGTTTGGTTTGTCTAATGTCTAACATGGCCCCGCTGAGCTCTAAATGCCATATCAGCTGTGTGCATTTCCGGTTTTAATTGCACTATCAAATTCTCCCATTCTGTGGCTAATTACATCACTGCAGATGACAATAGTGTAACCTTAGACTTTCAGTGCATTAAAAGTACAGAGAGCTGAAATTCACAAGGAATTTAAGTCAGTCACGCTTTAATATAAGTTGATTTTACAGCATTATACAATCTATATTCCTCTATTTAATGGTAAATGCATTTCATGATCTGGCAACGGTCTCAAAACATGTGTACATAAGAAAGTGTCTCAGATGATCCGTGACTGTTATGTTCTCCTATTTAAAGGCTCAAAGTCAGAAAAACAAAACTCATAAATGAAGCAGGTGTAGTGCAAAATAGCCTTCATACAGTACTGCTCTTCAGCTCAGGAGTGAACATGTTTACTGCAAAAAGGGGAAGTCTGGCCATATGATGTTTACTTGTATCACAGGCATGAAGTAAATGCTCGCCGAAATGATTTCTGCATAATTAAGAGTCATTGGAAACTTACAAAAAAGCCCTTTACATGGTGACACTTTACCTATTTTAAGTACTGTAACGTATAAATGAGACACGAATCAACAGACAGAATCAATGCGAAGCATGAGAATGAAACATTACTATAATGAAAATTATATTCTTACTCCATTTCAAAATGCACCTCATCAGTTTTGACACGAAATAAATCAAAAAATATATTTTATATTCTTTAAACTGATATTTGCCTCTCAAAGGTTGTTGTGTTGCACAATTTCCCATTATGCTTTTGTAGAAAACCTGCAAACTGGCATCACAAATAGCCAGAGTGTTGAGTGTGAATCCTACTGAATAAACACTGAGAGGTGTGTTGCTACGGAAACCGAATCTACACATCATAAGACAAAGCGATTAAAACAACTCTTTCTTTCCTTTCTTTTCATGTATGAAAGCATATTCTGTCCAGCTTAACTGCCACTGAGCATCCTGCTATAGTGCTGCTCAAAGCTTTCTGCTCCTACACGTTATTCTGATAAAGATGGAGGCCTACCTGCTGGTCGCCATGGAATCAGCAAATCAGGGTGAAAATCTGCTATTGCACCCCTGCAGTAAAAGGGCCACAGCATCTGGACAGATGTGCATGTGTGTGTCACTGTATATATATTTGTGTGTGTGTGTGTGTGTGTGTGTGTGTGTGTGTGTGTGTGTGTGTGTGTGTGTTTGTGTGTGTGTGTGTGTGCGTGCGTGCGTGCGTGCGCGCGTGTGTGTGTGTGTGCGTGCGTGCGTGTGTGTGTGTGTGCATGTGTTTGTGTCAGTGGACAAGGAGCAGGCAGGAAGCCATAGACAGTCTCTATGATGAGCCAAGTTGTGCAAACAATGAGGTGGAACACTCAGAGGCTATGTGCTCCATTACTGCTAATCTGCACACATCACAGCCCAGTGCGCAGTCTGCCGGCCTCGGCACAAGTCCAGTTAAAACAAGTCCGGGTACAGCAGCTACCAGAAGAAAGTACTTCTTTCTCATTTAAGTTTTTAACTTTGATTTTGTTTGAAAAGAATATACTGCATAAATGATTTGCCTTATGACAATGTCATATGTTTCATGATAAATTAAAAAATACACTTTACTGAGGCATCACACAAAATGTATAAAGGCAGTATAATTAGAAAAATCACAAACTCTGATTTTGTATTAAAAGTTTGTAGTGAATCTGCACAGAGTGTCCCTCTGTTCTAGTCTTTAATCAGTGTAGCACTACAGTTAGTGTTTTGCAAACAGTTTATTAGTCTGTTGTTGTCATGGTTTATAACATTTCTATCTGTTATCACCCAAATGAGGATGGGTTCCCTGTTGAGTCTGGTTCCTCTCAAGGTTTCTTCCTAATGCCATCTCAGGGAGTTTTTCCTTGCCACCGTCGCCGTCACCCTTGGCTTGCTCATCAGAGATTTCATTCATTCGTCTCATTATTATTATCTACACATTTTTCTCACACATACATACTTCCAATTATTTTCTTTTCTAAAATTATTATTATTTATTTATTTATTTTTTATTTATTTATTTTTTATTTATTTATTTTATTTATTTTTTTTTGGCAAATTTTCTTTCATTTTTGTGAAGCTGCTTTGAGACAATGACCATTGTTAAAAGCGCTATATAAATAAAATTGAATTGAAAAAAATTGAATTGATATCCTGTATCATAGAAATACCTTTATGTATCCTGATTTTGGTCACTTTTGGTCAACGTACAGTATATGACACAAAAATGTCATTATCGCACAATACCAATCTGTGCTTATGTTCTCCGCTGAGGACACAGATGTCATGGCTCTTAAAGTGGCGAATTAACATTACCTGAGAAACTCCAACCTTGAAACTTCAAGCATTATTTAAAAAGGAAATGTGAAGAAAACTGCTCTTATCAAAGCTCCCGTGTTCAGTAAACATATAATAATCTCTTACATCTCTCTTCTGATTGTGCACAAAGGCAAGATCCTTAATCATTTCAAATATATTTATATAAATAATATTCATCGGAACACACAAAAGCATATGCTAGATGCAAAAGCGTCCTTGAATTTAGTTCATGATGTTATGGCATGAGGAAAAACACCTCATTACTTCTATTGATAGAGAGTTGCGAAGATGAAAAGATGAGGGATGGAATGACATTTTGAAAGAGCTCTCTCATTCCTGTTAACATTTTAAGGAGTCTCTATTTACCCATCTGGTACATGTAATGGGCTCTTAATTAACATGTCAAAAGCCTTCTTGCATCGGTTCATGATCTAGAGCAGCAAGCCTCTAAATATAGCCTTCTTAAATAATGCAGTGAGGCTAGAGAGCAGCAGTCAATAATTGAGGGGATCTCATACTAGTGAAAAAACAGAAACTTTTCGATGTTGCACAGTAATTTGGTCCAAGGCTGCACCCAACTGAGAATTCGGCGCTGTGTGCTTAAGGAGCAACAAGTCCTATTAACTACTGGGTTTATTCAGTGAATCATAGTGATGGAAATGAGAATTGGGGATGTTTAGAGTTGAGTGAGAAGTAAATAAACATGAAACGATTTTTTTCCTTTTCATTAATAATTCTTAGGTATTTAAAAGCAGTGGTATTTATAGTATATTGACGTTATACTGAGAGACTGAACACCATGTTATTTCAACTTTCAACACATCAACAGGTTTGTTACATTTATACCCAACAGGTTTGACAGTTCAGCAGTTAAGTCTGGATCATGTTTTTTTTTTTTTTTTTTTTACAATAAAAAAATGTAAATCATTGTGGTTTTGATCTGAGACTGGTGTGATACAGGCAGGCCATACAGTGACTGTGTGTAAGCATTGAGGATGGTGCATGCATCATACATCCAGAGTCACATCCCTATCCATCCTTTCACACGATCACAGGACTGATGGTGCAGTGTTTCGTGCGCTTACCTTGCTCCGGATTTGGCCGGACGTGGACACTTTCCTGATGAGCTTCTGCGGCCCTTCCTGCTCGCCCTCGCTGTCCGACGACTCGTCTCCAGCTCCGGATCCCCCGGCGGCCCCGGACCCCGCGCTGCTGTGCTGAGTGGCGGCCGCTCCGCGAGGCTCCTGGTGCGGGAGAGCAGAACCGCGGTGAGCGCGCGCTGCCGCTCCCTTCCTCTCCACCAGCCACGGAGAGCCGCTCAACGGCTCCACAGCGGCTCGCTTCGCCGTCATCCTCCTCTCTCACTACCACCACCTCTACCACCTCTACCACTACCACTACTGCTGCTGCCCATGCACTGAGCTCAAGCACACGCACGCTGTCCTATAGTGGCGCCACGGGCATTTTGTAAGCAGCGCTCCCTGCCGAGGGGCTTTTCTAAGCCACGGCTGGTCCCTCCACGCAGCCCGAGAAGCTCCACAGCACAGACACGTTGTTATTATTACTATTATTATTATTGGGAGCGAGCGGGAGGAAATCTCTGTAGCAGACCCTAGCGGTGGCTTAAACTCAAGCTGCAACAGATGGCTCTCTACACAGCCTACTCACTGAACCAGGCTGAGACTACTTACTATGACTACTATACTGTACATCATGATCTATATAAACACAATTACAATCAGAAATGTGTACTATAAGCTATGCAAAAGTACCAGTCAAGCGTTTGGACACACCTCCTGATTCCATTTTCTGATTACTATCTACATTGTAAAACAATGCTAAAGACATCCACAATATGCAATAATCCCCTTTTGAACAGTTGATATTGAGATTGATACTTGTGCTACTCATGTAAAGCCTTCATCACAGCTGTAGTCTTATGTGCTGTAAACTGGTGATTTTTAGAGGCTTGTAAACTCTAATTAGGATTCTCCCCTGCAGCAAAGGTAACGTATCCAGCTCTGGCTTTCCTGGGATGGTCTTCACGAGAGGCAGTTTCATCATGGCGCTGGATGGGTTTTGTAAATGCACTTGGCAATACTGTCCTTGCAAGAACTATTTCAGGAGGAAGAGCTGACCTTCACGTGTAAAAATAACAACTGACTGTTGTTGTTAATTAATTATCTAATGCCACATTTGTTATTTTATAGTGTGAAAATCCCCAGCGTTGTTCTAGAATGTAGAAAATAAATCAAAACCTCTGACTGGTACTGTATGTAATGATTCTTATCACATCTAAAGCCTTTTACTTCTTATTTCTGATAAACATTTTTGATAAACTTGAGGTTTCTACACAGTACAGTTGAGGAACATCAGTAGTATTTCCTCAGTATCTTCTTTTACCTGAACAATCACTGTCATTTACACAGTCCTTACTTAAAGCTTGCTTCTGCGTTCAGCAAGAAACTATTTACACCAGAATAAACTTTGTCCTTTGTCAGTAAGCTGCACATAGTAGGATTTCAACAAGACATTAATATGATTTATTATTTGTTAATAATTGTGTAAATAACAATGATTCATACTGCCGTAATTCTCATCGATTAATCATCAAAAATGTTTATTTTATTCTATTCTATATGCTATCATGCTATACAGTATATATTTGTATTCTTTATCATTCTGTTCTATTCAATATTTATTTTCTTTAATATTGTAATCTATTCTAGATTCTCTATTCCAGATTGTTCTATATATCTTTTCTGTGCTATTCTGTTCTCCTTTATATTCCATATTTACAATGTCTGTTCTATCCCAGACCATTCCATTCCTTGTATATAACTCTATATGACTTTTACGCGATTCTCTTCAATATTCCATTCTTTTTACATAATTTTGTATTATTTTATTTATGTTTTCTGTTCTATCCCATAACATATATTCTATATTAAATTCTATATGACTTGTATGCTATTCTCTTCAGTATTCAATTCTGTAATATTCTGTATGCTGTTGTATTCATGACATCTTTCTATTTTAATTTAATCTCTATTCAACATTGTTTTCCCCTTATGCTGTACTAGTCTATTGATCTTTTTTCTGGTCTATAATTCTACTCTGTACTATATTCTGTTCTATAAACTTTGCTCTTTTGTTTTCTATTCTGTTTCATTGTGTTCCATTCCACTCCATTCCACTAGTTTGCTTAATTCTTCATTCCACCAGTCTGGCATGTTGACTGCCATTCACTCTACTGAAATCCTCAGTCTCTCTCTGCATGCACTGTCTTCGCTTACACTTTTCCAGCAGCCCCGATGTTAATGTGTAGCTCGAGTTAAAGGGCTGAAAGTCCATGAGAAGCTTATCTAAACATCTCCTCAGGTCTGCTTTTATAATCTGGCTGTTAGGAGACGGCTATCCGCGTCCATCACCCTCCTCTCCCTTCCTCCGATCGCAACAAAAGCAGGAAAAAGCAGAGGTTCACAGCGGCAGGATCGTCTCTGCTCACTTTTTCAGCACTGCGTTACACCCAAAGCAGCCTGTGTGTGATCAGACCAGCTGCTCCCAGTGTTACAGTAACAAAGCTTAATCAGACATTAGGTGGAGAAAGACAGAGAGAGACGTCTTTCATCCGAACTCCGCTGTACAGTACTCACCAGTTCTTCCCAGACAGGGCTCCGTGTGTACTGGAACTCATCGTCCATATTCCCAAACACCACCCGCGCTGTCCCGCAAACACCAGCACTTTACACACTTTCCCTCGGATTATTTAGCTGAAATTGTTAGCGTGTAACCAGGCATATGGGTGGATTCTTTAACTCGCTATTAGCCTGTTTCGGCTTCTTCCCTCCGCCACTTATCACTTCCCTCCTTCCCCTCCTCCTCCTGTTTCAGGGTCTCTCCAGGGCTGAGCCTTCCCGCCACGTGATAAATGTCAAGCCGTAAAAGGAAGTGGAGTGATCACCATGGCGACGTCCAAAAACCCGCCACTAGTGCTTGTCCTATTTTGAAGGGTAGCTGTGGTTATGGACGGAGTCCACGGATGATGTCATTTGACCTGATCCTACTACACAGTCTCTTAATCCTTCCCTTTTTTTTTGTCGAATCAATTTGATGCAAGTGTGCTTGTTTTTTCCCCCTTACACATAAAGGGATCATAGTGAGCACACAGCACTGTTTCCTATTCATCTGAGGCAGGGATTACACTAGGACAAGATGAAGCTTTCCTTCAGGCACATCAGGATTCATCAGATAAGACCTGATAAACTGTACACATCATAGAATCATGCTTTCTATTTAGGAAAAAATAATCACATTTATTTCTATTTAGACAGCAAGTGCACTATCTACATATAAACTTTGCTCTTTTATTTTCTATTCTGTTTCATTGTGTTCCATTCCATTCCATTCCACTAGTTTGCGTAATTCTTCATTCCACCAGTCTGGCCTGTTGAAGATCTAGCCTTCTTCATGCCCTGTACAGTGTTTTTTCTCTTTCTGAAAAGGTCACTAGTAGAACATCTCAGGGAAGCCAGCGCCAAGAATCCTTACAAAAAACTTTTCTTCTTTCTGAGTGCAAGAATTTAGCTGTTTGAAAAATGAAGAGGGGAAAATAGTTTCTTGGAGTCCCAGTACTACTGCACTAAGGAATTGACTTCAGGAATAAATGTTTATATGGAGTAATGTTCACAAAAAATGTTTTAAAATCATTCTGGGCCTGTTTCCCAGATTAAACCTACCGTAAACGTCAGCTAAAAAGGGAAGTACAGCTGAGTAATCACTGATGCAGTTTAACCCAATTATATGACACAAACAGGCAAAACCACACACTTCCTGTACAACTATATGGACATGCACATATATATATATATATATATATATATATATATATACTATATATATATATATATATATATATATATATATATAATTATAGTTATTGTACATTCTACTAAAATACATTTCAAATATGTTTTCCTGTTTATCCTTTTTTCAAATAATAAGTGATATATGGTTTGCAAGCTTAGGTAATAATTAGGGATCGGGATAAGAAGGACAAATATGTTACAAACAAGCAATAAAAGCCAATTAATAAATTGTTTTATATAGTCATATGTTTGAGTGTAATTTTAAGGAAAAATCTTGACCCTACAATTTTGGTCTCAATTTAGAATAATTAATCAGTTAGTTAATTTAAGGAGAATTTCTTTTGCCCAAAAGAATTTCACAAACATGCCCTGCGATGGATTGGCACCCTGTCCAGGGTGTACCCCGCCTAGTGCCCGAAGTCTCCTGGGATAGGCTCCAGGTCCCCCGCGACCCTGAACACAGGATTAAGCGGTATAGAAAATGAATGAATGAATGAATTTCACAAACAAACTTATATTGATTAGTGTCTGTAGCCTGTATGTAGGAACAACAACAAACGAAAACAGCAACAACAATATGATACTACTACTACTGAAAAAAAATAAAAATAAAATAAAAACTACCGCTTTATCCTGTACAGGGTCGTGGGGGGCCTATAGCCAACCCAGCCTATCCCGTGCGAGGCAGGGTACACACAGGACAGGCTGTCAATGCATCGCAGGGCACACACATACTGTACACCACACAAAAAGGAAAACACCTAATCTACATGTCTTTGGATGAAACTGGAGTATGAGGAGGAAACCCACCAAGCATGGGGAGAACATGCGCACAGACCCGAGGCTGGAATCAAACACTCATACAGTACCTGGAGGTGCAAGACGACAATGTTAAACCACTACATCACTTTTTGCCTTAATATTACTACTACTAATAATAACATAGTAACAACAACAATAAATTAATAATAATGATAATAATACTTATTATTATTATAAAGCATAATAAATATATGTTTTTTATTATAAATAAATAATTGTTCTTCCTATTGACATCTCAGGGAGTTTTTCCTTGCCACTGTTGTCTTCACCCTTGGCTTGCTCTTCAGAGACCATCCCATTATTATCTAGACACATTTTTCTCACACATTGCAACAAAAGCAGGAAAATTCACTTCCGTAAATTTTCTTTTCAAATGTTCTTTTCATTTTTGTGAATCTGCTTTGAGACAATGACCACTGTTAAAAGCGCTATATAAATAAAATTGACTTGAATTGAATTAAAGGAACAATATGACCCTTTGCACATTATTATGTCACCTTATGACACCAGCATCAGCGCTCTAAGAGTCATGACGTCATATGTAATAGTATTGGGACATAATAATAATAATAATAATAATAGGAATAATTATTAAATATTATTAAATTATTAAATAAATATTATTATTATTATTATCCCGCTAGCCTTCAAGCAGGAATATACCTTCGTTGTGTGTCGGAACCATTTCCGACCGTTTCCTGTTTCACACGGAGCGATTATGCGACGCAAAATCGCTGTTCTCCAGCTATTTTCCTCCGCAGGACAGTTGCTGTCAGCGGTTTAGGGAAATGATCATGAAGGAAAACACTAAATGATTCAGAATGTCCAGTTTTCTGTCCTTTTGACGCTGCTGTTAAAAAAAAAATCACAATGCAGTCACAAATGTTATTGAAAGGAACAGCCGCAGCTGTGGCAGCCCGAAGACTCCGGAACATTCTGGGTCCCGTCATGTCAAGGGAAGGTTGGAAATGGAGCTCGCATGAGGTCAAACTCTTAAACACTTCATCAGGTAGATGCACTTCACAAGCTTCACCTTCAACCACTAATAATCACACCCTGGCAGTCTGATCTTTTATTACAAAGTGTAGCTGTGTGGCTCCTTTTCTATTCTTGCCAACATCAGTATTAGGCTGTGTCTGAGTATTTTAGAGAGATATTGTTAAATATAGTCTAAAGCTTAACTTAAGTGAAACAGTAGGTGCAGTTGGTATCACCATAATTCCACTGGTATGCAGAGTTAATCTGTAAAGTAACAACAATTATCAGGATCATGTTTGTTTATAACAAAGTAATTTGTTTGTCACAAGTGTGGAGGAAATAGTTCTTTAACACATGTAATTGACTTTTTCATGCCTTGATTAACAGGTGACACGGTGACGATAGGGGAGATCTCCTATCAGCTCAAGGCACCCAGAAACCCTGAGCTTGTACCAGTAAATCACAGTATGTGCTTTTCTCCCTGCAATCAATCATTGACAGTCTTCTTCCTCTGAAATGTCAATTCTCCTCTGAACCAGTCAGCAGTTTACATAACAGTCCAGGGTAAAGATATGAGCAGTGGAGGATCTTTTTAAAACAAGCGCTTCAAAATGGAAAGAAGGAATGCACACTTAATACAACACTACTCATTTAATTCAATCGTCAAGTGACATATTTCAATAATTTCTTGTTTTAATCTCTGTTATCATGGTTTATATCTCATGACTATCAAAAAGCCATTATGTCAAAATCTTGGAATATCATACAAAAAAGGATTTAAAATACAAAAAATTAGGGAAAAACCCTATGTTCATTTATGTGCTCAATACTTGGCCTGGACTTCTTGAATTACAGCATCAGTGTGCATGGCATGGTGTCAATCGTTCTGTGGCAAGGCTGAGGCATTATTGAAGACCAGGTTATTTTTCTCTGTCCTTAAGATCAGGCGAGTTGCCTGACCAATCAAGGACAGCAATATCATGGTCAGCAGACCAGTTAATGCTAGATTTGACGCTATGGGTCCTGCTGTCTAAGTCCTGTTGCAAAATGAAATCAGCATCTCCATAAAGTTTGTCAGCAGACTGAAACCTAATGTGCTCTAAAATATCCAGGTTGATGTCTGTTGTGTCTCAACACCAACTGATGACATGGCACCAGAAATTATCACAGAGTGTGAAAACTTCACACTAGACAAAGCAACTTGGATTCACTGCCTCCACTTCCTTCTCCAGGATCTGGGATCTTGATTTCCATATGAAATACACAAATTACATTGAAAAATAAACTTTGGACCACCGAGGTCCAAACGCTAGTTCAGTTCTTTTTCTCCTTAGCCCAAGTAATACACTTCTGATGTTGTTTCTGGTTCAGGACTGGGATGATACTAAGAAATCAATAGTTGCGGACCATTTCCTGAAGACGTCTGTTTGTGTTTTGGCTCTTGATGCACTGACTCCAGCCTCACTCCACTCCTTGTGAAGTGCTCCCATTCGTGATGATTCTCTTTTGGATAACTGTCAAGTCTGTCAACTAGACAAAGAGAAACAGTATTTATTCTGTATGAATAGCAATTTAATCACACTTTAAAATTTTTGGTTTTCATGAAATGTAAGGCCTAATCATGGAAATTAAAACAACAAAAAGAAAGGTTTGAAATATTGCACTTAATAAATCTATAATATATGAGCATTCAGGTTTTTGAATTAAAGTATGAAAATTTTTTAAAAGTTGTATTTGGTTATGAAATACATGATATACTTGACATTATGAGAATAGACACTAATAGAAAAGTGAGAGAAATTGATATTTTAGTCCATGCTTTCATACACTAATATGGACAACTTGGTTGTATATTTGAAAGAAAATTCAAGTTTGCTTGTTCTTTAATATTTGTTGTGCAGTCAGATTTCTTTTTTGACTTTCCACGTTGTTCCCTGGCAAATAGACCTCAAGGTTTCTTTCAAAGATCTGAGACCAATTTTCTTATTTTCAGAATAAACTATCAACAATCAGATGTACACGTACCCACCAAGTGCAACAGATGCAATGCTAAATTTATTTCTTCTTTTGGTCATTTTCCCCTTATTTGATCATCTGCCATTACCAAGAGTGGCAAGAGGATTAGATGTGCTTCCTCTGCAACATGTAAAGTCAGCCATCCTCATACAAACTGTTGCTTAATGACTATCCACCCTCTTCCACATACATGAACTCACAGATGCACATGATTTACTAGTGTCACTGTGATTGCCAAGTTTCTCATCTAGCCAGTACCGACAATTTTACTTTCTTGGCCATGAATGGCTGTGACATCATCAGAATTCAAATCACAATCTGTAGTAGCTGTGCGATTTTTTTTCACTCAGGGTTCATGTCCAGTTTAGGGAAGTATGGCATTCAAATTTGAAATTTTTTGCAAACAATTGGCCTTTCGTAAAATATTAAGTTTGTCTCCTCTGTATGTAAATATTCTGCAGACAGACCTGAGAACCTTAACTTTAAAATATGTAGGTTTTACTTGTTGCTTAGTTTCTGCAGTAATACAGTGGGGGAAATAAGTTTTTTAAGTTTGCCCACTTACAAAGAAATGAAGAGTCTATAATTTTTATCATAGGTTTAGGTTAAAGGATTGAGACAGTATATCAACCAAAAATCCAGAAAAAGCACATGATACAAATGTTCAATGTATTTGAACCCCAAACAAAACATGACTTAGTACTTGGTAGAGAAACCCTTGCTGGAAAGCACAGTGGGAAGACATTTCTTGTAGTTGTTTACCAGATTTGCACACATCTTGGGAGGCATTTTGATCCACTATTCTTTACAGATTTTCTCTAAACGTTTAAGGTTTCTTGCCTGTTGCTTGGCAACTCGAACTTACAGCTCTCTCTGTGAATTTTCTATTGGATTAAGGTCTGAAGAGGCTAGACCACTCCATGACCTTAATGTGCTTATTCTTGAGCCACTCCTTAGTTGTCTTGGCAGTATGTTTGGGGTCATTTTCATGCTGGAAAACCCATCCACAATCCATCTTCAGGAGGTTCTCATCCAGAGTTTTACAACACATGGCCTCATCCATTGGCAAAGTCAATCTGTATCTTTAGCAGAGAAACAGCCCCAAAGCATAATGTTCCCACCTCCATGCTTGACTGTAGGGACTGTGGTGTTCTTAGTGTCATAGTCAGCATTTTTCTTCCTCCGAAAACAGCAAGTCGAGTTGATGACAAAGAGCTCAATTTTTGGTCTCATCTGACCACATTGGTTTATCCCAGTGGTTCTCAAAACATTTTCTGTCATTCCCCACTTAAAGGGGTTAGTGAATTTTCAAGCCCCACTTGTCAACAAAATAATAACGAAATCGGACAAGTTTACTGTTATACTGAAATATAAATTTCTAAACCAATAAGATCAAACAACACCAAGTTAAAAACAGATAAAATACACGTGCAATTGTTATAAAAGGCTTACGTTGTCACTTATCTTTGCATAATTGACCCCATGTTTATTAGCTGCTCAGCAATCGTTTGTAGTTTTTTTGCACTGGCCAATTCTGTATGCAACTTTGAATGAAGCCATTTGTGCTTTGCTGTCCACTGATTCTGATTTTACCATGCGATTATCCTGCTGTCTGTATTCTGACAGCTTTCTTTGAAAGAAGTTGAGTGACTTATTAACATGACTGGAGTGTGTTGTCTCTAAGTGTCTTCCTAATTTGTTGGGTCTCATGCGGTCTGCTGCCAGCAGTTTAAGACACAAAACACACACAGGTCTCTCTTCTGCCCCCACCATCACCACCATGAATCCAAGCTTAAGATAGACTTCATTAGGGGTGGGCGATATAACCAAAATCTTCTATCACGGTAGAAGCTATTTTCTACCTCGATAACGATATATATCACAATATAGCAATTTGTACCTGAAAATGCATAAATAAAAATTCAAACACAAAGAAGCTGTTTTACATAATGTAATTTTGTATAAACTGTGAATTGCTGAGTTTTGCCGCATTTTTTTTACTTAGGCCATATTCGTTTGGATGTTTGGATTTCAGATGATAGAAAAGGTTTGACGTGTTTCCACCACTTGTTAAAACAATGCACTTGCGTACCTTGCAAATCACGTTCATCTCATTCGTATCACTTTTCTTATACCCAAACCAATTCCACAACACAGACGATGCACCTTTTTTCTTTACAATCTCCTCGTTGTTGGTTTCGTCACATGTAAGCAAACTTACTGCTGCTGCATTCTTCCATTGTCGAAGTGTATGTGAAGCCAAACACATCAAAAGTGGGACGAAACCGTGGCACCCGGTTGAACCAAATATCTGCGCAAATACAGCGCAGCACGACTATCTGAATAGCGCAGTGATGATCTGGTTTATTTGCGCAGCCCGGTGGATCGCGCAGCGCCGCTCGAATCACAAACCTGCGCGACTCACTGTGTTTTATTTCAAAACAATTTATTTAAAATGTCAGGACTGTTTAATATTGTTTCCGCCCTTGCCATGCCTGGTTTGTACGTGCGCATCCCAGCGGGGTAAAATGTATTTTGATGGTCAGCACGGTCTATTTCTGTCAGAGTCGCACAGCGCTGCCCAGTGGGTCGCGCAGGTTTGTGATTCGAGCAGCGCTGCTCAAGTTGGTCCGACGTTAAACTGTTATTGCACTATGGTTCCACTTTTTCTCCCAGCCCACAACTGATGTTATTTTAAATTTACTTGTATTAGTGATCCATTTATTTGTGTGTGATTGTTTAGTTTTGAGCGTACTCTCTTCATTATCAATAAAGAAAAGCATGAATGAGAATAGGTACTTTCCTATTATTTTTCCACTAACTTCCTCCCGTTCATTGCGCCCCACCTGTCATGTCTGTATTCCCCACTAGTGGGGCGACCCCACATTTTGAGAACCACTGGTTTATCCCAATCTCTCTCTGTTCATTGGCAAACCACAGATGGGTCTGTACATGTGTCTTCTTGAGGAGGGGAAGCCTTGCTGCGCTGAAGGATTTCAATCCAGGCAGGCATATTGGTTACCAATGGTTTGTTTGGTGACTGTGCTTCCAACTGCCTTGAGATCATTCACAAGCTCCTCTCATGTAGTCCTGGGCTGGTCCCTCATTTTTCCTCATGATTATTCTTACTCCATGAGGTGAAATCTTGCATATAGGGCCATTAATGGTTACTTTGTATTTCTTCCATTTGTAAATAATCGCTCCTGCAGTTGTCTCCTTCTCACCAAGCTTCTAGCTGATGGTCTTGTAGCCCATTCCAGCCTTGTGCAGGTCTAAAATCTTGTTCCTGACTTGCTTTGACAGCTCTTTTGTCTTGCAGATGGTGGTGAGGTTTGAATGGCAGATAGAGATTTTGTGGACAGGTGGCTTTTATACTCATTCATATTAATTCATTCAACAGTTGTATCAGGTGCTTTTTCTGGATTTTTGGTTGATATTCTGTCTCAATCCTTTACCATAAACCTATGACAAAAATTATAGACCCTTCACTTCATAGAAAATCTGTAGGGGATCAAATACTTATACTTATATTGTCTTAAATGTTTGTGTTGAATCTTTTAAATTGGTTCATTTGTAATTGGTTGGGACATTTTCCTTACATTTGAACTTCTATAACAGTTTATGCCAGGTTTTGTTTTTGGAGCATTGCTACATTGCTTTACACTGACATGGTGTGTTTGATGCAGTGACAGAATCCATGCCTCAGACAGTAACTCAGCACCTGCGCTGGATCATGCAGAAAGACCTGCTGGGACAGGACGTGTTTCTCATCGGTCCTCCTGGCCCACTGCGCCGCTCCATTGCCATGCAGTATCTGGTAACACATTGTAACCCTATCATGGATATACACACACACACACCTTACAGTATAACCCTGATTTCATATCTAATCTATCAGCACATACTGTAAAGGCAAGCTTCTTCATTTCAGAAATAACCGTGAATGCAACTTGAAATGTGTATTGATTGTGACTTCTAGGAGCTGACGAAGAGAGAGGTTGAGTATGTGGCTCTGTCCAGAGACACAACCGAGACTGATCTTAAGCAGCGCAGAGAAATACGCTCTGGGACAGCCTTCTACATAGACCAGGCAAGGATGAAGTCTTTCCTTAGCTGTGCTTTGGCTTGTTATTATGCCTCTCATCCGTTATAATCATTTATTATGTATCCAACTGAGTATTTTTACTCTTAAATTTTCCTCCCAATGCACGTCATATAGTTAAAAAAGAAAAAATATTAAAGGGAAATACAACACTTTCAGACTCTGTAGGTGGGCCAACCTCTAATAGCTATGTGTAATGATTAAATATTTGAAGGATATACTGCATACATTCTAATGTTATATTTTAGTTTTTGTTTCCTATCATCATGTTCTTCTTGACCTTGTTTTTCTTGACCTTGAGCAAATTAGGCAGTTAAAAAGTCAATTATCCTTTTATTGTATGTCAATGTTTGTATTGTCATGATTACTATTAGGCGGAGATGTGAGAAATCCTCTCGAGGTCAGTATGCTCATTAAAGCAAGCAATGTTGAACAGTTTTAGCTGTTACTTATCCTCCTTGTTTTTAAGCTGTGCTTTAATTAATCACATGTTAAAAGAAAAAACACAAATAGGCTTAAATTGTCATTGAGGCATCAGTCTCCTGAGCTTGAGGTGTTTCTTGAACACAGCCCAAGAGCATGGTGAATTATGGCTTGTGTGTGTGAGAGAGAGAGAGAGAGAGAAAGAGAGAGAGAAGCTGTTAACTCTCTGGGGTTCTGTGCTCTTTTTTGACTCATACACCATGCTCTGTGTGTTAAAATGTGTTTCTATAGACTAGCTGTTTGTTAATGGAATATAGTTAGATTTTTCTTTATTCAGGCTTGAGGGATTTATGTGTTTTTTGCGAGCGCTAATGCTTATTGGAAGAGAAAGATGGTTTCAAATATGTGTACGATTTCTTTTTAATGAATGATCCGATCAGTCAAGCAGAGGCATTCAGTGTTTAGGTGAGACTGAAGTCTTTAAGCTTGCTGCTCATTTCAATTCACTGCGTTCTCCCTGTCTCAGGAAATTACTTTGGGTCGTGACGTTAGTAAAACATCTGCCCAAATACCAGCAGACAAAGAACTTTGCTGTCCATTGGCCGTATTAACAAAAGTTACAGACGAACCCAGCTCTCCTCGGTTATCAAGTCACCAGCTTAATGGCCAGTGAGAATGCAAGAATTTAACCGAAATTTATATCAAATGAGATCACTTGTTTCCACTTAAACTCCTGTTCCCTGCAGTGCTCCAAGTTAGAAGACAGAAAGTCATGGAACACTTGAGAAATTCTCAGAACAGAAGTTACATCCAGGCAGTTTCATTGATAAACACATCGCGTGGCTGGTGTGTGGCTTTGGCTCACCTCCTTGTCCTCCTTGTCTCTACTGTTTCTAGTAATTATGGAATTATACAGTCTGTGATGGAAATAGATCCAAAGTTAAATTTAGAACATCTGGCTGTACTTTGGTAGGCCCTGTTTCCACATAATCGGGCATATACTTCCATGTCACCCTAATTATATGGCAACTTGTTTTGCGGTCACTGGAGTAGCTTTGAATTTCCTGCCTTTGACGTCAAGATTGTTTGATTCTAGCACACATGTTTGTACGGTTGCATCGTCATAACTGAAAATCTGATCAGTCGGCCCACATGTATTCAGGGTTTTAAAAAAGAAATGTGCTGTTCTTAGGTTTAGGTGGAACAGCTGCTATTTTATAATCAACAAACTATAAGGGTATGTATACATACTGTATAAAGATTATTTTACATTCTAACCATCATCATAATCCACTCACTCACTCACTCACTCACTCACTTATTGTCTATACTGCTTTATCCTGTGTGCGACCCGGTATACAGGATAAAACAATAAGTTTATGATAAGTTATAGACAACAAGTGAGAGTTAGTGAGTGAGTGGATTATAATGTAAGGTTAGAATGTAAAATAATGTTTATTTAAAAAATGTTTTTAAACAAGTTTTAATGTTTTTTAAAATGTAATTTTTTTGGCCTGGTGTCCCAGGAAACTTACACCCTGGTACACCCTGGATGGGCTGCCAATACTTTGCAGGGCACATACACATACTGTACATACACTCACTAGACATTCTGATGCTCAGTCACACACTACGGGCAATTTGGGAACGCCAGCTAACCTAGCCTGCATGTCTTTGGACTGTGGGAGGGAACCGGAGCACCAAGCACAGGGAGAACATGCACACAGACCCGAGGCAGGATTCGAATCCGGACCCTGGAGGTGCAAGGCGACCAAAATCCAATCAAAGTTCATTTGATCAAACATTTTTCTAATACAATTATGCAAGTTATTTCTGACCGAGCAATCTGATTGGATGAGACGTGACACTTTTAACTATATGTATCACTCCCTGTCCCAGTTGTTCTAACAACTATTAATTTTACTAACTCTTGGTCGCAGCATAAACGTAAGTAGGTCGGTACGGTCTGCAGTACTGAAAAGATGGGAGAGCGGCTTCATGTCAAAACCCATAACCCACAAAACCAGACTTGAAAGAATAGGATTAAAGCAGTTTTCAGAAGGAAAACATATCTGATAATGTTATATCATCTTAAACAACACTGTCTCCCTAGTTGTTGCTTCTAAATCGTTCCGAATTGCCTCTGAACCGTCCAGGTTTTATTTATCCCTAATAGTTACTAATTTAACTAGCTTATAACACAAGACTGAATTCCAAATCCCTCTCCAATCCGTGATCAAGGGCACTATTTGGTGTGTGAAACAAGTGATTGTACACGCTATCACACTGGCTTTCTATTTAACTCTATTTGGGATTTAACATATAGAAATATACAGGGAAAATTATACAAGTACAAGTTCCTTACCTTTTGGTTACATAGTACCAGTAAGAATTCAAACTACTGTCATCCCTATTGATTACATTTAATATCGTTCGCTAACTGTCGGTCACCAGCTCCACAAGTCATGGTTAGTTCTGCCAGCAAAATAACTGGTCAAATACACAAACAAATCTTAATCTGTTCATAATAAATGGTATGTATAAATAGCAATATCGCACTCAAGGCCGTACTGTTGTTCTGTGGTTGCATCATAGCCAGCGCTCACTCTCGTGTGATATTGTTTAATTATAGCACTTCTAAAAGGACACCTGAAAGTGACATTTCAAGAGGACTAATTTAGCTAAGAGAGTGGAATTAATGGTGAGGTGAAGTTAGGCTGTTTGTGTTAGCTATGCTTTCTGAGCTATCTCTTATGTGCAGTGTGCCGTGAGAGCAGCAACCAAGGGACGAATTCTGGTTCTGGAGGGACTGGAGAAGGCTGAGAGAAACGTGCTGCCTGTCCTCAACAACCTGCTGGAGAATCGGGAGATGCAGTTAGAAGACGGACGCTTCCTGATGTCTGCCCAGCGTTATGACAAACTGCTACAGGTCATACGAGCTTAAATAGATAGTAATAGATAGAAATAATGAAGAAATACTGATATGCAGCACTGTGGAAAAGTCTTAAGCACCTCTTAGGAAATTCTGATTTTTGTTTTAAAGCAAATATACTCTCAAAAAATAAATGAATCAAGGAATTTAGGTACGATGAGGAATGAAGGTATGATGGGGTATGTTGCCATCCTTTGCCTTTAAAATAAAAATTCACCAGGTAGATTACGTATATCATATGTATAACATAATTGTTTTCAATTCAAAAGTATCTTTCTCTACTGAAAAAATAAAATGTTTTTGGCATGTCTAAAATTTTAGAGCAAAATGCAGTCAGAATCTTGGATTACGATTCTGATGCACAATTTGTTAGAAAACACTCGTATATCAAAGCGAAGGAGGAGAAAGGGGCTACTGTATAGGCCGACGTTCACACACACAAGTGCACAAACACACACGCACACACCAGTTTACCGAGAGACTTTCACTCATGGCAAGTGCGCACACACAGACACATAGACACCCACACACACCAGCTTGCCGACAAAGCCAGAGAGAGGAGAGGAGGAGAAAGTGGGCTACTGTGTAGGATGACTTTCACACACACAGGCGCACACACACACACACACACACACACACACACAGGCGCACACACACACACACACACACACACACACACCAGTTTACCGAATAGAGACTAAATGACCCCAGTAAGAGACCGTGCTCGTTAAAATGTATAAATTTTTTTTGCCCGTCTTGCAAAACACTCGCAGATCAAAGTACTCGTCATGCAAGGTTCCACTATATATAAAATAAATTATTTAACATTGGAACAGGACACATAGGAAAAGCGGAGCAGCCGAAAGACCAACAACTGGAATATAAGTTAAGCCGGGGTATAAACCAGTGCTGAGACTTGTGCGGTATTAATTAATGTAAAGTAAACCCTGCGTCCTGTGTGCTGATTGTAGGAGCACACTAAAGAAGAACTAGACCAGTGGAAGCTTGTACGTGTGAGTGAGGATTTCCGTGTAATCGCTCTGGGGCTGCCTGTGCCACGCTATAAGGGCAACACTCTAGATCCACCGTTACGCTCACGCTTCCAGGCTAGGGACGTCTACTACCTGCCCTTCAAGGTACAAAAGTCACACGTTTATCAGTCTGCATTTATTCTTGAGTGAAATGCACATTGCTCAGATTGCTTTTACATTTTCAGGACCAACTTGAAGTCCTCTATAATGTCGGACCAAATGTGAACGCTGAAAGGTAAAGCAAATTTCAGGATTTACTGAATTGATCTTTTTTGGCAGCCAAAAAAAGTTTTCCTTTTTTCCTGTCAGGGTGTCTCAGCTCCTGTCATGTGCTACTACTCTTTGCTCACAAGAATCTGCCAATCTGGGTCTTCCTGACTTTCCTGTGGACAATCTACCATCTGCTGTCAAAGTGCTGGTGAGTGTGGAAATGATGTATACCCGTGTCATCGACCGAGTAGTGACTAAAAAAGGCAATGTCACTGTTGCAGGACTTGTTCCCCATGCTGTCCTCTCAGCAGCTGGTCCGGAGACTCTACCCATATGACGTCATGCTGGGGAAAGAGGGTCGAAAGGCAGTGGAGGGTGTGCTCAGTGTAAGTGACTTGGCTGCTGCTGAATCCACAGGTTTCTCTTTTTCTCTCACACACTTTTCTCCTACTGCCACTTTCTCCCTGACATCTCCATCTTCCTCCCTGACATATTTTCCTTCTTTCTCTCATTTCTCACCCTTTCTATGTATATCTCGCTGTGTATATGTCACTGTTCCTATTATCCTCTTTATCTCTGTCTCTATCTCTCTCTCTCTCTCTCTCTCTCTGCCTTACTGTCAACCCGTGTCTGTGTTTCTTTTGCTCAATATCTCTCCCTGCCCTTCTCTATTTCAGTTACTAACTTTATTTCATTTCATGTCTGTCCCTGTTCTTCTGTCCTTATGTACTGTATTTTCTCTGTGTTTTCTTTCTGTCTCTCTATCTGTCTTTATCTTTATTGTCATCTGTCTCTGATATTTTATCTCCATCACAGTAGCAGTCAAGATCACATGATCAACAGATATTGGTACAGTTGGACTCCATGCTGAAGTGATGATTGCTTCATCTCTCTCTCTCTCTCTCTCTCTCTCTCTCTCTCTCTCTCTGTAGCGTTTTGAGCTGATGGATGGAAAGAAGCAGCCATCTCCCCATGCTGTGGTACAAGTAGAGTCAGGGCACACAGGAGCATCAGTTGCCCTCAGCATAGCTGACAAAATCATATCCTTCCAGGTCAGAGTGCAAAAAATGTAAATGGCTGAAAAAACAGATGAAAGGTTCCTCAGCGCTTTGTTAATTCAAGGCTAACACTAACATAAGTGAGAGCACACTATGAGGAAAAAAACATGTTACGAGCATCTAACAAAGGATGAGTCTGTGATTTGCGTAAATATGATTGTAAGAGGACAACACACCAAGGCTTGTCATTTGTCTCTAATGGAAATGCTGCAGGTTCCAGCAGGAGCACGACCCCCCCGGCCACCTGACAGCAGTCCATCTTTCATCAGCACTCCCACCCACGCCCGCCTGCTAGCCGAGATGATGCAGTCTCACTCCGTCAAAGACATGTGTCTCATCGGCGCCAAGGTACACAGTCAGCTTCCTGAACCGCAGCAATCAGGGTTACACAGCGGAGCTCTTCACTACAGAGCTGATGTGTGTGTAACTACAAGAACAATAGCGAGAGCGATATCCCGACAGCCTATTAAAACGATCAGGAAGGTTCCTCGCCCCCTGTTGAGCAAGCGTTTGTCTTGCGGAGCGTGTTCCTAAAACACCATAGTTTCACTGAGTGTCTGATTAGTGTGATTAACTGGAGCTGATTAATAAATGTCTAAACATATATAAGTCACACTTTTCCTTTTATGTCCTTGCAGGGGTGTGGAAAATCTGTCATTGCAAAAGAATTTGCTGAAATGCTCGGATATAGCATCGAGCCAATCATGCTCTATCAGGTACAGTTTACCTACACGTACTGTAATTGTAAAATCATGCAAGGTTCTGTGAACGCATAATCGTTTTATTGTGTTCTAGACTTTTACGTGTATATTTTTTATTCAGAGTTCATTATCTCAGACTTATTCTTAGCTGTGTATTAAGCTCAAGAGTGTCATGTTTATGATGGTTAAATCACTGATTAGATTTTATTCCTACTTCTACTTCCTTTAAAGCAGTGGTTCTCAAAGTGTGGGGTCGCCCCACTAGTGGGGAATACAAACATGACAGGAGGGGCGCAATGAATGGGAGGGAATTAGTGGAAAATAACACAAAAGTATCTATTCTAATTCATGCTTTTCTTTATTGATAATGAAGAGCGTACACTCAAAACTAAGCAATCACACACAAATAAATGGATCATTAATACAAGTAAATTTAAAATAACATCAGTTGTGGGCCGGGAGAAAAAGTGGAACCATAGTGGAACAATAACGGTTTAACGTCGGACAAACTTGAGCAGCGCTGCTCGAATCACAAACCTGAGCGAGCCACTGGGCAGCACTGCGCGACTCTGACAGAAATAAACTGCGCCGACCATCAAAATACATTTTACCCCGCTGGGATGCGCACGTACAAACCAGGCATGGCAAGGCGGAAACAATATTAAACAGTCCTGACATTTTAAATAAAAACGCAGTGGGTCGCGCAGGTTTGTGATTCGAGCGGCGCTGTGCGATCCACCGGGCTGCGCGAATAAACCAGATCATCACTGCGCTATCCAGATAGTCGCGCTGCGCTGTATTTGCTCAACCGGGTGCCACGGTTTCGTCCCACCATTGACGTGTTTGACTTCACATACACTTCGACAACGGAAGAAGACGGTGCAGCAGCAGTGAGGTTGCTTACATGTGACGAAACCAAGAACGAGGAGATTGTAAAGAAAAAAGGTGCTGTGCTCGTCTGTGGTGTGGAATTGGTTTGGGTATAAGAAAAGTGATACGAATGAGACGAACGTGATTTGGAAGGTACGCAAGTGCACTGTTTTAACAAGTGGTGTAAACACGTCAAACCTTTTCTATCATCTGAAATCCAAACGAATATGGCCAAAGTAAAAAAAAAAAATGCGGCAAAACTTAGCAATTCACAGTTTAAATAAAATGACATTAAAAAAAATAATTATGTAAAACAGTTTCTTTGTGTTTTAATTTTTATTTATGCATTTTCAGATACAAATTGCTAATTGCAGATACAAATTGTATATCGTTATCAAGGTAGAAAATTGCTTCTACCGTGATAGAAGATTTTGGTTATATCGCCCACCCCTAATGAAGTCTATCTTAAGCTTGGATTCATGGTGGGGATGGAGGGGGCAGAAGAGAGAATTGTGTGTGTTTTGTGTCTTAAACTGCTGGCAGCAGACCGCATGAGACCCAACAAATTAGGAAGACACTTAGAGACAACACACTCCAGTCATGTTAATAATCCACTGGACTTAGAATACAGACAGCAGGATAATCGCATGGTAAAATCTGAATCAGTGGACAGCAAAGCACAAATGGCTTCATTCAAAGTTACATACAGAATTGGCCAGTGCAAAAAAACTACAAACGATTGCTGAGCAGCTAATAAACATGGGGTCAATTATGCAAAGATAAGTGACAACGTAAGCCTTTTATAACAATTGCACGTGTATTTTATCTGTTTTTAACTTGGTGCTGTTTGATCTTATTGGTTTAGAAATTGCTAGTTCAATAAAAAGTAAACTTAACCGATTTCGTTATTATTTTGTTGATAAGTGGGGCTTGAAAATTCGCTCACCTTCCCCTTAAGTGGGGAATGACAGAAAATGTTTGAGAACCACTGCTTTAAAGATATAGGCCTGAATAAAGAAGTAGTACAAATTGTAGGAAATTTGCTTTGAATTCTGTACATTTCTGGTATGTAGAGCTTATCCGTAAAGTTTTATGGATGATTATTTGTATTACTGGTACATAAGCTGCAGCTGCAGACAGAGCTATTTATTCAGAAATGTTTATATATGCTGGACAGACTAAAGCGCTGTTTCAGAGAGCAGCCCACTGAGCCTCAGCACAGTCATGTGCTCTGGTGTTATCCATCCCAGTTATCCAACTCTCTCTACCAATCAATTTGGAGGAGGGACAGTGACACCTTCTGATTGGTTGATTCCGGCTTTGAGTATTTTCATAGCCTCATTTTTTCTCCCCAAATTTTATTTGCAGAAATAGAAACATAGCTACTTTTAAAAGGTCAGGGGTCTGTTCTGTTTTAAACCTTGAAATCGTACTGTCTGTTATCTTCTCTGAAGAACATTCAGTTCAAAGAAAACAAAGAAACAAAGCTGTTGTATCATGAAACAGGAGAAAAACAAACGAGGTGGACCGCCAGCATCCAGTCTGACATGACAAGCATATTAATAATTGAGAAAGCTCCTGTTTTGGCAAAAATATTCAGGTGTTTTGGTCTAGACAGTAGGGCTAGGTGATAATAGCCCTAATAATAATAATATAGAATATAATATTATTGATATTGTAATTATTGTGAAACTATTTCAAAATACACATTTTCTCTGAGATATTACAGAGCGTTTAATAACATTAAAAGTATTTTTAATTCATGCAATCTGGCTGCAATCACTGCAAAAGTGTATATATATATATATATATATATATATATATATATAGATATGTGTGTGTGTGTGTGTGTGTGTGTGTGTGTGTGTGTTTGTGTGTGCGTGCGTGTGTGTGGTGTATAGTCTAAAGTTCCTTGAGAGTTGTGATATGATATTATTTGATACTATATATGATACTCTTTCTACTGTGTTTTGGTGGCTTGGCTTAGAATAAAAATGCTGAGGTGTTGTATTTCTTTAAATTTGATTTAACAAAAGTTTTAAAACACACTCCAGAACAATATAATCCATATCATAATTCAATGTTTTATATGATTCATCAACTCAACTTTCAAATCCTCAGCATTCTTATTCTTTAATCTTAGAAGGCCTACAGTGTTTTCTAAAAGGCGCCGTGTGTGATTTAACACATCACCCACACACACAATCACACACAAAATAAAACACCCTCAAACCCACCTCTCTCTTTAAAGAGCACATAAATATATCACTCTGTTGTGTTGAAGCCAGAGGGTAAGCATTACTGCCTCAGGTAGTAAATTTCTGGTGCCCACGTGTGTGAGAGTGTGTGTGCGGTTAAGCGAGTCTGCGTGTAAGCTGTGGAATGCTGGGAATTTGTTGGCTCAGTCTGAAGCAAGCAGGAAAAGGAAGCAGGCTGTGCATCATGCTGTGGATATTTTTAGCTCGTGCAGGTCAGGGGTCTCAGCGTCCGGGGGAAAAGAGGAATTTTTCAGCTGTAATTCATCACATAACCCTTTGAGTGTTTTCTTATTTCTTGTTTCTTGTTTCCATAGCGCCCTGCTCATCCCTAATCACACGTAACATTTAAGCCTGCAATTTGAAGCTGAAATAAAGTTTGTACATAGTAATCTCCATGGACATTATTATAAATAGCTACACGTTTTTAGCATGTCTATCTATATGTATAGGCATCTATCTTCAGCACATCTGAATTAATAGTGTAAGTTGTCACGTGTATAATTTTGGCCCTATGTTAATCATTACTATGTTGTAATTCAGACAACCCCAAATAGATCAAACATTATGATCCAAATGCTTAGAGTTTTTTTTTTTCCCGTTAAAGATGTTGTATGTTGTATGGCCATTCTGCCCCAGAAAAAGACCAGTTCTTCATTAACAGCTCAGTGCTGCAATCTCGTTCATGTTCATGATAAGTGAAATTACAAGACGGCTCTTTGTTTTGCATGCATCCACAGTTTAATTAACAAAAGAAAAAACAAAAATCACATTTCTTATAACCACCAGTTTTTCCTCAGTGTGTGACTTGGAGATATTTTTCTTTCAAATCAACTTGGTTCAGTTCATGCGTAGTTGCACTCATGGCATGCATGTGTCCATGTGGCAGGATATGACAGCGCGAGACCTGCTCCAGCAGCGGTACACACTTCCTAATGGTGACACGGCCTGGAGGGCCTCTCCGCTGGTCAGCGCAGCTCAGGAGGGCAAGCTGGTGCTGCTGGATGGCATCCATCGGGTTAACCTGGGAACTCTGTCTGTGCTGTCCAGGCAAGCCCAATAGGGATTTATCAGCTCATCTATTAATTATTGCTAAACAATCTACAGCAAGTCTGAAATGTGTGTGATCTCACCGCAGGCTGCTGCATGATCGAGAACTGGCTCTGTATGATGGAACACGGTTACTGAGGTGGGACCGTTACCTCGCCATGAAAGAAGAGCACCGGCTCACTGACCATGAGCTGCAGGAGAGGTACTGCAATCTGCACCCTAGACCAACTTTCCCGTGATGTCTTTCAATGTTATGCATACATTTTTTTGGGAAAATGTGACGTGTAGTCAGATTTAATTTTTAAAAAGTGATGGCAAAAAAACATGCTTTTGGTCTTCGATCAGGTGTGTAGAGGACATGTAGAGCAGCTTGCATGCTCCTTATAAGAAGTGTGTGTGTGTGTGTGAGAGGGAGAGAGAGAGTGAGAGTGAAAGAGGCAGTCTTTGGTTTAAGCCTTCTAATCTGCTCAAGAAAGCTCAGACTAATTAAGACCTCCATGATTCCTATTTTGACACATTTTAAAAAATGTAGACTTGTATCAATTAACATAATTGATTCTACACGCATAATCTAACTCTCCTAAAATCTGTATTTATTTAAGCAAGATGTATAACTCAAGTCAAGTCAAGTAGGCTTTTATTGTCATCTCATCCATAAACAGTTCAGTACACGATAAAACGAAACAACGTTCCTCCAGGACCAAGGTGTTACATACAACATAAATTTACAACATAAATTAACAAAAAACTAACTAGCTAACTAACTAAGAAACCTAATTAGCTGGCTAGATGAGACAAAACAAATTAACATTATAAATGAACAGAAACTATCCTATACAGAAAGTACAACATAAAGTGCACGTGCAAATGTGCAAACAAAAGCGCAACACAATACGTTGATAATAACTAATTAATAATTAATGTTAATAATAATTGTAGATATTCTGAAGACATTTCCTCAATATTTATGGAAAAGATCTTGAAGTTGTTTGTAAGTTTTCCACAAGGGCAAAAGCTTCAGGACAGTGCAGTAAAATGACAAGCTGTATTTTTTTGTTTGTTCAGGACAAAGAATAAAAAGAAGTTGCTAAAGGAACTGTTCATAGAAGCGACGTTCAAGTCAAACTTTTCTCAATTAATAGTAAATGTTTCTTAATTTTGTTTTAGCTATTTAGTGAATAGATTTGACATTAGATTTTTCAGCTAACTTCAGGATCTTTATTTTTGATCAGATTGTGGTTGTATATTTTATTTCTTCTGAAGCACAGAGCACATAGAGAACTTAAGCTACAGGTCTGAAGTGTTGATGAACTCCTGTTCACATGACCCATGTAGAGAGCCTCTCAGTCCAGCAATTAAACACACATTCACCTTAAACATGTATGTTTGTCAGGCTTGAGAGAGTGACCTCTAAATTAAAGTCGCTGGATGAGATGCATTTCAGTCCATGACAATGGGTGCTTTCATCTCACGCCACAATAACAGGAAACTGCCCACCAGAAAGGCGAGCTTATTTTATGCTGAGGTTTGATTTTATAGGGTGGCGAGTTATTTGTGTCTGTTTTTATCTGGCTTCAGATTTGAAATATAAAATGGTTCAAAAGTGGTGCAGTTTGTTTAATGGAGAGTTAATTGCCTGCTGGTGAAGTGCTGCTCTTTTACACCTTTACACAAATCAACAAATTTTTGCATTCTTTAGAGAATGTACTGTAATAATAATAATAATAATAATAATAATAATTTCTAACAAAAGTGATGCAGAATTATTCATTGATGAGTAAACTAAGTTTGCTGCTATTGTGTGTTTAATGATACATCTTCATACTGACTGATCTTTTAAACAAATTTCCTTCATTATTATAATCCAATCCAAATATTTTTTTTTTTTTTTTTTTTTATAGAACTTTATTAATCCCAGAGGGAAATTGCTCAATTTTTCACATATCCCAATTAGGAAACTGGGGTCAGAGTGCAGGGTCAGCCAGCTTACGGAGCAGCGCCCCTGGAGCAGATAGGGTTAAGGGCCTTGCTCAAGGGCTCAACAGTGGCAACTTGGCGATGCTGGGGTTCGAACCCCCGACCTTCCGATCAGTAACCCAGTAACCCACAGCCTTAACCGACTGAGCCACCACTGCCCTCTGTTGCCTCTCTGGACGGAACAGAAATAGAAAGTCACTACAGCAAGCATTTCACAATGTGTTTATTTTTTCACATTTAGCCTTATCTTCATGTTATTATAAAAAAAAGTTCAAAAATAATGTTTATATGGGCTCATCACCGCTCCCTCTTGACCGCAACGTCTCCGCATTTTGTCACAGAGAGAAGGTCGTAAACCTTTAGCCCACAGAATCGGCACTGGATAAGTTCTCCTGCGGGAACTCCACCTAGACGGGCAGGAAGGATGTTTGCGGTGGCTCGTCTGAGGCTGAAATAAAGTCTTTTCCTGTTCCTGTCTTTCGAGTCGGCATCCCAGGCTGTACTTCATGTGGTTCCATTGCTGCTCTTAATTAACACGTACATGTGCAGTCTCACACACACACACATCACTATTTCCACCCCGGTTAATGAATGAAACTACCATGCTGGGCTGTCTAGCCAGACAGGGAGGCAGAGAGGAGACTGACCTAATGCCATGCTTCAGATTAAAAGAACACACTGAAGGCTCCCAGTCCCTGAGCTTACATCACCTTAGGCATTTGTTCGTTTTATTATGCCCGGTTAGTTCCTTTATTTGTGATTAAAGGAAATTTACTTATCTCAAATTCCTGTGCTAGACAGGTTTAAATAAAACTGCTGCTGCTAAGTGCTTCATCATTTTATGCTGCACCTGTGTGTTGCCATTGCAACACAGCTAAACGTGCAGGCATGATTAGGACCAGACTCAGGCCCCTCATAGTACAGTGTTGCCAGGCAACAGGAGGGGATTGTCACATTGACGATGATATAACAGTGAGGAGTTTTGTGTCTCACTTTCTTTCCACCCCTGCCTCTGTCAGTTGCCGTTTCTGTGTATTATATCCAGGACCTCACTCTGTTTATAAATAGACTAAGCTGTCCACTTCGATTAGAAGGGAATGTGAGTCCACCAGAAGCTGTAATATTGTCAGCTGCAAAGACTTAGCTGTGGCAAGGACATAGTTTTCATGAACATGTTCTTGTTTCCTGGGTGCCAGCAGACATCACAGGCCTGTGTGTAGGTGACTGTGATCAAATGTACAGTAATTACATGTAATCAAAGCATTAACATTTTTATCACTAGCCTCATTGAGTGTCAGGAAAAGGTAACAACTTTTTAAATTAACTGTCATAGGTCATTCAGATTGCACGTGTTGATAGAGTAACTCTTTCTCCACAAAATGGTTCTACTCAACATAGTCTCTATCACAAGCCATGCATTTTCTCCATCGTTGATCCTCTTTGAAAATCCCCTTTGTCGTAGTTGATGGTCCCACTGTGCTACAGAATGTTTACCGTGCCACAGATACAGTAGACGAAGGAGGTTAAAGAAGCAGAAACCAGATTTGAAGACAAATCACACAGTGGGGATACCATGAGCTGCGACAAAGGGGATTTTCAGGAGTTGGATTCAACAATGGCACAAACACATGACTTGTGATGGGGACTGTATTGAGTAGTGTCTTTGTATAAAGGAAGAGTTACTCTACCAACCTGTGCAATTTGAAAGACCTACAGTATATCAGTTAATATGAAAGTTATGCCCACTTTTACATTTATTTTGGTATTCTAAAAGGACAGACCCAACTATTGGGATGGTCCGCTGGGGCGACCCCTTAATGGGAGCAGCCGAAAGACTAACATCAAGGTCATCATGATGTGTACACTCAGTCATATTGTAGTTAAGACCTTGTGCTATATTTGGTTACTCTTCTTGCCCAGGTACTATACTTGGTGCACAGAGAGGGGATGGTGGAGTGGAGATCAATAAATGGTCAAAGATAATTGCTTTGATTATGTCTACGAATGGCTGTTCTGCTCAACGGGTCTGTATTTTATTTCCTGCCAAGAATAACTTTTCTGTTGGCTTTACAGGCAGTTTAAGTTTTTTTTTATAAAAAATGTAATGCTTCAGTTTTTTGTTACATTTACTTACAATCAGAAATTTTTAGATTATCTTCAGTGCCAAATTAGAAATACAGTTTAGTATGATGCGACTGGCATATCTGAAACAGTCGCTGACTGAATCTGAAGTGTATGAATAATTTATGTTGTGTCTTAATTGCCTAAGAATAGCTATAACGTCCGTTTTGCTGTTTTTCTTTCTCACACAGGCACATCTTTCCCATCCATCCTTCATTCCGGGTTATCGCACTGGCTGAGCCACCGGTGGCAGGCAGCAGTTCTCAGCAGTGGCTCAGCCCTGAGCTCCTCACCATGTTCTTCTTCCACACAGTCAGACCTCTTGCCAAGGTGGAGGAAGCAGCAATTATTCACGGAATGGTCTGTACACACACACACACACACACACACACACACACACACACACACACACACTGACTTCACAGGCAATGTTTTGTAGTTGATTACAGAGAAATGTTCCAACTTCTAATTATTTTCAGACGTCATTGTTATTGCTATATTGTTTGTTTCCTATTGCTATATTGATTGTATATTGTTTGTTTCCTATATTCACCCTCACTAGGGGACTCATCGTACCTTCTCTTTATTCTCTACACACATTTACCCTTTGCCAGGGTTTTCAACTGGCATGCATAGAGCATCCTGAGCATTGCTTGTCATATTTTTATGGAGTCATTTTATTTTTTAAAGGTCAAAAGGACATTTAATCTTTGTTAGCTGTGTTCCTTCTCATTCATTTTTTATAACATAGTCACTTCCATACTTAATCTGTTATGCTTGAGGATGGATTTGCTTTGCTGACACACAAGATTTGCTTCAGGATGACACTAATTTAAGTGTATGTACTTAAATTAATTCTTTTTGCCGTTCTACTGCTAGATTTATTTCTTCAGGCTTCAGTAAAGTTTTAAGGGAAATTTTTCTGTCAAAGGTCATCCACTAAAATGGATGGGCTTTTAGTTTTGCCCACATGCATTACAGCTTAAAAGAAAATTTAATTATTACACTGTCATGTATTTCTTACAGACTCCGAATGTCCCAAAAGAAGCAGTGGAACAGTTGTTGCATTTGACCCACAGCCTGAGAAGCACAAACGACCCAACTGTAAGATGCCATATAAGCTTCTGCTTGTTATTATTGGGAGAAACTGTATGTGCCATTTATGAGATTAAATACAGCATTTTAAATAGTTTGTTATAAGTACAATTATTACAAGTCATAGTTATTATGAGTAAAAGTATGTGCAATACAGAATGCCACAAAAATTCTGGCAGTGGTGAAAATATGTACAAATGATGCTGTGGTAATTGTATCAGATTAAAAGTGGCTACTTGCAAAAAAGAAATGTTAAAGAAAATAAACTCTGCTGCCAATAATTACATTTTGACCTTAACTTGTTTTACTGCTTAGGAAATCAGTCCATCTACACTGCAGCATGTGTGTGTTTGTGTGTGTTCTCTCTAGGCCAAGTCTTTATCTTCTTCATTATCCACTAGGCAGCTTTTGAGAATTTGTCGCCGTCTGTCTCAGTATCCCGAAGAGAGCGTTGCTTATGCTGTGAATAAAGCCTGCTTGTCTAGGTAGCATTCATATCTCTAACATAATTATGCATTTACTTTTTTTTTCCCCCTAAAAGAGTTTTTAAGTTAGTGGCAGAATACAACCTACTTATAGAGTTGCAGTGAGTCAAATGCCAGGGCATAAGCATCCATAAACTAACCTGAAAAATGAAGAAGATATTTGTAGGAACAGCGAGCTGCAGTGAAACAGGAGGTCTGGCACAATGCCCCATCTACCCAGAAATAACCACCGCAGTAGCTACACAAAGCCAGGCATATATAGAAGAATAGGATGCATCTATATAATACATATTAAACTATTTTCAAATCTGAGACTCTTTTTTTTTTTTTTTTCTTTTACTGTATGTAGGTTCCTCCCTAGCCTGGCACGCTCTTCTCTGCAGAAAAACCTGGCGAATTGTTCGATAGAGGCGCGAACTGATCCAGTAAAAGACGCAGAACAAGATACCACCTGTGAGTTCCACTCTACTCAGCACACTAGTGTTTAATCATTTTTATTTATTACTCCTGCTACTTGCAGACTTTTAGCTAATTTAACACTGTCTTTGAGAAATATCTCAGCCTATTTGCTTATAAATGACTTATGTTCACCGCAAAAATACATAGTTGTACAAAATTATTGCATTGTACACTGCCTGGCAAAAACAAGAATCACTGCTTTTGGAAAGGACAAATTATTGGCCTGCAAGCAAGAAAAGATTAAAGTTATTGGAATTAGGTTAAGAACTGTCCAATACATTAACAAACCCTGGAAATGGAATGCTGAACCGTCAACTTTATAGCAGAAATGTGGTTGGCAAAAATGTTTCACCACAAAAATATAGACAATAGAAATGGTAATAGTGAAAGTAAAATCATTTCTACATGCACAATGTGACATTAATTCATAAGATTATAACTAAACATCTGTGTGGCCATATGAGAAACACTTGTTATGGAAAGTAATCAGGGAAAAGCTTCAGTTTGCTTTGAGAATAAATATTGGATTTTGGAGCAAGCAATGGAAATGGGTCATGTGGTCTGATAAGTCCAGAGTGACCCTATTCAAGAGTGATATCAGTGTAAGTTGGGAAGCACATGAAGCAATGCACCAATCATATTTAGTGCCCACTGTACACCTCTGGAGGCGGTGTTATGATCTGGGGTTGCTTCATTTGATTAGGTCGAGACTCAGCCATGTCATATGTCAATAAAATGAAGACAGCAGGTATGGACTTTTTCTTCCCTGATCACACAGACATATTCCTGGATTCAACTTGTAAAAGAGTGGTCTCTTTTACCTGAGCGCATAAGGAATCATTTTTCACACTTTATTCAGCCACCAACAAAGTTAAGGACAGTTAAACAAAATATTAGAATACGCCAAGGTTTTTGCCTTCACTGTGTATGTGACAGGCTGTCACAATGCATTAGAATTATATTTACGTAAAAGACAAAATTTTGGAAATTGATCAATCATTCACTGATTTCTACATAGACTGTTTAGTACAGAGTAGTATACTGGGAGCAATGAAAGAGAAACAAAATTGAATTTGGAGAACACGGACAGAGTGCATCATTACTGTGATTTCCTACCCACTGAAGTTACCTTACAACTTGCAAACAGTAGTGCTTAAGCATTATTTTCTTAATTACAGTAATATACAAAGGGTGATTTCAATCTAGAATGAAACAGTATTTATTATATTAATGTACAGACAACATGAGAAAATGACTGTAATGTGCAAATAGTGTACCATATCACAAATAGGGAATTTATATAGACCTCAATACATTATTTAAGGTTGGGATGACATTTGCAAAGCTTGTTTGTCACTATTTTCTTTGAAACCTAATGTATTGTTCATACAGGAATCTTGATGACTAACAATAGAACATTATATATTTAAAATAACATTAAACATTTAAAAGTCATTCTGACAGCTCTAGAAAGGGTTGAAGATAGACAGCAGTTGCGAGTATTGAACACTTGTCTTTTTTTTCCCTCAAATTTTGTCCCCCTTTTCTCTCCTCATTTTCCTTAATCTCTCCCTTTCACACTTCATTTAATTCTTAATTTCTGTTTCTCACTTTATTCATCTCTGTCTTCCTGTTAATGGCAGGCATGATTAGAGATGGAGTTCTCACTATCGGCAAGGTCTCAGCTCGTGTCTATAGCCCTGAAGAGAAGATAAAGGTCCCTGATGTACTTTTTTATGAGAACACTCAGGTGAGCTTGTCAGCACACCATTACCAGTGTGCAGCATTATCGCCTTCTTCAGCTCACTAACCACAGACCTGCAGACTCCTTGCTGTTATCCTAACCTATTATTATTGTTATCATGTCAAACGCCACATATTCAAATAATTAGCTGGTTGTCAATATTGAGACTGCACTTGGCTTGAAACCTTCTATTCACACTAAATGATAAATAAGTTGCTTGTGAATGTTATTGTGTGATGAATTGCTTGTTAGTCTTGACAAACACCGGGTTGATTCCCATATTAAAGGAACTTTAACTGATTAATTGCTCTTATACATTTTTTTAAGTAAGACCACTGTGTAAAATTATCTGCACAGGTACCATTTTTATGACTGATAAGAAATACTGTCTATCTATCACAGTTCCCAGTTTTACACAGTTTCACATTAAAAATGCTTCCTAATGTACAGTATGCTGTCTATACAGGCTCTGTTAAAACAAGCCTGTATATACTGCAAGGAAATTTTTCTCTACATGTTTTCTTTAGCTCTTAATAATGCCATCCTGTAAGTGTGCTAGGCCGTCCCCGTGAGGAAAAGAACTCAGTCCTGACCTACATACTCTCTCTCCCTTTCTGAAAATGCTTCCCTGCTGTGCCGTTAGAGGACAAGAAAAACGAAGAGGAAAAAAAAGTTCTTTCCTGTCCCACTTCTGAATGACCTGTTTTTCGTCTTTTGAGCATGAGCCTAAAATGAGGACATGTCATTTAGATATGGTAGCCTCTATGTCCTGCATGTGTTGAGACCTAAGTTGGGTTTCATAGAAAATCAGTACACAGTTTGCAGATGTTTTCCTTTTTCCTTATGTTAGTAGGTTAACAAAAAAGCACAGAGCTTTAGGGTTATTTTAAATATAGTCAGCTCTCTATTACTGTACCGTATACAGTGAAACCTTGGATTGTGAGTAACTTTTGCAAGTGTTTTGCAAGTCGAGCAAAATTTTTAAATAAAATTTAACTTGATAAACGAGCGAGGTCTTGATATATACGAGTACTGTAGTACGTACTGTATACACTTTGTCTGCCAGTGCTCAGTCTCAGTGCGCGTGCGTCACTCGTATAGTCAACATCCATGCGGGTGTGTACTGTTTATTATAATGACAGCGTGTGTGAGCAGACGCATAAAGCTGTTTTTTTTTTTTTAATTTGTGTCCAAGTGTAGTGACTGTTCTTTAATAACTGTACTGCCCTCCAGGAAGGAAAAAAAACTTGGTGAGGGAGATCAATCTGTTTAACTACAACGCAGTGTCACATTTCCACGAAATCCTCAAAAGGAGGCAAAAGCAAGTGTCATTAGAAAGGTCCCTTGTTAAAGATTTCAGTCTCTCCGACTCTTTGTCAGAAAGCAGTGATTTCTGTTAGTGTGTGTGCGTGTGTGTGTGAAAGTCGTCCTACACAACGGCTCCCCTGTGGTGAATCCCCTGTGAGGTTTCATTATTTCTTATGGAAAAATTTGCTTTGATATACAAGCTCACTTCCGGAATAAATTATGCTCGCAGTCCAAGGTATTCAATTTAACTGTATATAACACGCTTAGACATAACGCTTATTATAAATCATGCTTTTCCTGAGCTATTACTCTCAAAAGTACTTCATTTGTACCTTTAGTATGTATATTTTGCTTCAAAATTTACCTTACCGCTAAAAGCTTATTGTAGTCCATGTATGTATATACCATGTACCAGTGACCCCTTCCAGAGTAGGAAAAAGCGTATTAGCCTATTTTTAAATTGATCTGCACTGTGACATTACTATGACTTTTTTTCATTCATAATCATAGCAATGTCACAGTGCAGATCAATTTAAAAATAGGCTAATATGCTTTTCCAGTATTCCAGATAAATAAGTTTTTCAGTATTCCCTACACATTTTGGATATTGTGTGTGCACTGTTTCTGTTACAGTTAACATTGATACTAATTGAAAAAGGATTATCGTATCACCTACCACCATCATGCCTCCATAAAGCCAAATAAAGCTTGTTTTTTATATTTGACATAAAGCATTTATTTATTTAATATGCTAATACATTATTTAATAACTATGATGGACTGTATCAGTAGAATACAATCATATAAAGTGCATTGCAGAGAGACTTGTACTGTCAGGAACTTTTGTATAATGCCTTTGTGGCCTGTGGCCTTCTCGCTGCAGCACATGATGATTATGGAGGACATGCTGAAGGACTTTTTGTTGGGGGAACACCTGCTGCTGGTGGGCAATCAGGTAAATATGAGAATTATCAAAATGAATGCGCATAAACATTTTTAGAATAATATTCATAATGGAATGAATGATGATAGTCTGGTCTGAGGCATTCAGTGATTGTCTTCCTAACCCAATCCAGTGGAACAGTGAGAGATTATTAGCACACTCCTGGGAGGAGTGTGACTTTAAGTCATGAGGCCAAGTTGTGGTTTTTAAATGCAGAGGAGAGGTCTAAACACTAAGGGACAATGTGAACCAGAGAACTAGAACTCCTTATGCCTTACAGTGAGTGTACACTCGCCCACTCCCTACTATAGTTGACTTCTCTGTCCCTGGAGGGAGTGCTTCAACTCCGGATGGAAGGGGTGGCATGATCACAGCTGTCACAATGCACCCTGGGCTCACACGCATTGGTAACATGAAGCTGATCCTAATTTATCCTTTCTTCAGTAAAAAAAAAAACTTACCTTTGCTTCTTCAGTATTAGGATTCTGTGTTGATAAATGATAGTACTGGTATTTATATTTTACCACATTCTAAAATGAATGACAGCATGTCTACTGTATAATTTGCGTTAAAGCCTTAAGATTGCACTCTTTATTTGACAGGGTGTGGGGAAAAACAAAATTGTGGACAGATTCCTGCATCTAATGAACAGACCCAGAGAATATCTGCAACTTCACAGGTACATTAAATGTGTTCTGTATGCAGAAGCCTGTTTCAGAAATTGTTCCTTCGCTTTTAATACTAGAAGATGTGAAATTACTTGTCCCTTAATTATGTCCCTAGGGGATTAGTCATACAGTATGTTATATTTATTTTTGTTAAGATATCAGTATCAGGCCTTAAACTTTTCACAAGTGGTAGATTAATTTTCTAAGAATCATATTCTGTGATTTGACTAAAACTGGTTCCTTGTAGCACAGGTCAAGTTATTATTTTCATCTTTTATAAATTAGGACATTGTGGCCAAAATGTAGTCTGACTCTAACAGAACTGTCTTCTACATACACATTTTAGAACATGTGTGTAAAAGTGTATCCTTTTGAAAAGGTATTTGAAAGTCAGCTGCGTTCTACTGGCCTGGTTAGCTGTTCAAAATCTCTAATATTAGACCAAAGAAATCACTTCAGGGATTCTCCATGCCAGTAACTCTGCTGAGAAATATTTCACATCTGAGACCTCCAGACATGAGAGAGCACTCTATCTATTAACGTTTTGGGTCACTTGTATGTTTTATAATTAAATGAAGAACAAGGGTAAAATGCAGAGCTAGCACAGGTCCCTTAAAAGAATTCTCAGGATGTGTCATTGTTTTTTTTTTTTTTTTTGGAACTAAACATGTGGAATAAAACACAATGGTGTTCAAGTCAAACTGGGACTTGCGATGGAATTTCTTGTGAATGAATGCATAAAACTGGTTAATGTTTATAGAAAACTCCAAGCACAGTAAGGTGACGCTTAACTACAGTGAAACTTTTGACAGGTGCAAATGTTTTAAGAAGGCTGTACGTCCGCGAATGACTCCAGCCCACTGCATTTGTTCCTGTCTATTCTCAAGGTGGAATGTGTAATCCTTGAAAATTGTTGAACCAACTTTCAAAAGAGATGCATCTGTCTGTGGGAACTGTACACCCACTCGTTCATCAACGCTACATGCATCTTTACAGGAATTTGGCCGAGAGTTATTGCCCCATCCGCTGTACAGTTCTGACCTCGATCCAAGGCATTTCCACATGTGTGGGCCATTAAAGGAGTTCTTGGGAGGCCAGCATTTCAGACATGAAGCAGGCAGTCCAATCATGGCTTATTGAGAAAAAACGTTTTACCTTGATGCCATCTAAGCACTAGTGAAACGCTGTGATAAGTGCATTAGTGTAGCGGGGGATTATATAGAGAAATAAAGGTAGTGTTTAACTCTCATAACAGTGTTTTGTTATTCCCGGTTTGACTTGAACACATGTTATATGATACTTTCTAATGGATTCTATTTACTCTTCATTCATACAGAGACACTACAGTCCAGACGTTGACTCTTCAGCCATCTGTGAGGGATGGGATCATTGTTTATGAGGATTCTCCTCTGGTTAGTGTCCTTTTACATGACTGAACCTACTCAAGACTACAGAAAAACATAACACTGTAAAACTAAAGTTTCTGTACCACCAGAGTCTAATGCAGTAAGTTTGGTTTTGAAAGAAAATCTTCACTGAATGTGTTAATCTTTATAATTAACATGTGATCTTCAGTAGTGTCAGTAATAGTTATATTATAATGTGCCAATGGCGCCAATGGTAAACAGCATTTACTTCATCCAGATATAAACAGAGCTGCAGCAGTTTAGTCCTTTAGACCTTTAACCTGTTTAACTCTATCATTTCCTCATCTGTATTGCTCAAATGGATACGGTTTCACAGAAAATGTTCAGGTAATGCTCATAAACCAAAGCAAAGGAGGAAAGAGTGCCATCCCTACTGACATTAATAAATAGTAAATAATTAGTTGATCTTTTCCCAAGCTCCAAAAAAGGAGCACTCTTGTTGCCTGGCACCCTCTCTAAAGATGCTCCGGTCCAGTAAAAAAAAAAAAAAAAAAAAAAGTGTGTTAAAGATTCATGAGTGAGCCAGTGAACAGTGTGTACCGATCCACCAGACTCCTATTCTCCATAGTTTATTTGTTGTCTTGTTAGTATGAGTATGAGCAACATTTAGGTGTAATGTGCGAACCACAGTTGTGGGTGTCCTTTTCAAATAGGTTTTAATGATGCCTCAGCTCAATACAGAGCCACTTCCTTCTTTCTACCTCTCACAACTGAGTTTAGCCCATCAAATAGTGCTCCTTGCAGCTCTCGGAGTATTAATAGAGTCAGCTTTAAAGTGCTCACGAAGCACTGAATCCTTTTCAGTGGTTTATAATGTGCTGACACAATGCCAGTAGCTGAAGAATAAAACACCACCTGTAAATGATCTGGGATGGGTTATAAAACAAGCGAAATCTGAATCAAATGAAAAGGAGACCCGTCTGAATACATCTCAGCAAAAATAGTTTATATATTAGTAGATACTTAAGTTAGCAGCGCATTCATGCTTTTAAGAATTATACCTGTACTTGTACACTGTCCTATTTCCTGCGCGAACTGCGTCAACTTGCTGTGGTTTCAAAGTGAAATGTCGGACATCGTTTGTGAGATTAATTGCAGCCCATGAAGCAAGCACGTCATGACTACCTGTTAGTGCTATGAAAATGGAAACCTTTTATCTCTGCTTGTTTCCATGTGCTGGCGTGAAGGTGAAGGCTGTAAAGATGGGACACATTCTGGTAATAGATGAGGCAGATAAAGCTCCCACTAATGTCACCTGTATCCTGAAGACTCTGGTGGAGAGTGGAGAGATGATCCTGGCTGATGGCAGAAGAATAGTGTCAGGTAATAGAGTGGGAAGGATTGCTTTTTGCTTTATGTAAATATTAGTCTAAAGTTGGAGACTCATTTTTCTTCCTCTCTCTCTCTAGATCCCATGGAAGGAGATGGAAGAGCCAATGTTATAACCATGCATCCAGACTTTCGTATGGTAGTTTTAGCTAATCGACCAGGATTTCCTTTTCTGGGAAACGACTTCTTTGGAGCTCTTGGTGAGACACCTGCCACTGCACACACATCTGATTAAATGGAGTTTTTTTTTCTTGATATTAAAGGTTTATTCTAGAGAACAGTTAAAACAAATATAAATAGTGGCCCTGTATGAATTTATTTCCGAGTATTTTTAATCCGTGGAATAAAAACATTCCATGTGACTTCCTCATCAAGTTGGCTACAAGAACCCTAAGTGTACGATCTTTTTGTATTTTTGTCACTTTAGACTTTCATTAGTATTTTGTCAATTATGTCTTCATCATTACCTGTTCATAAGTCTGTGCCTTTCAAATACCTAGATTGTGATAATACACAACACAGATTTTGAATCAACATATTTATTAAAAGTGACATTTTGTGATATTTGGTGCCTGTCAGTTATTGTAGTTCAGGAAGGCGCCAACTAGTCACTAGTATCCAGTGTAAGTGCCATGTTTTCACTAACTTTCCATCAAATACGATGTATCTAACATAGATATTGATATTTGTGTTAGGTGACATCTTTAGTTGTCATGCAGTGGACAATCCAAAGCCTAAGGCAGAGCTGGCTATGCTAAAGCAGTATGGACCTGATGTTCCTGATGCAGTTCTCCAGAAACTCGTGGCAGCATTTGGAGAGCTGCGTGCCATGGCAGATCAGGGAACCATCACTTACCCATACTCCACTCGGGAGGTGGTCAACATTGTCAAACACCTGCAGGTACAGAACAAGGACATCCAAACAGTATTATACTGCTGGTCTGGAATACACACCTTCTAATAACAATATAGCTTCTTCTCAATACTGACAATGGATTGTCTATTGATGGTAATCCATCAATAATATACATTTTAGAAAAACATTTCTCTGGAATAATCTTTGAATTTAAACTGAATGATGTTTCATGTATGTTCTATACAAAAACCGGCCTGTATATCATAATGGCACATAAACTGACACATGGACCAATGAACTATTTCTTCTCTTGGCTTGTAACCTTAAATGTGATCTCAGTATCTGATGATTCCTCAGTGTAGGTCATGTAACCTCAGAGCAATACGTGTGAAATCTACAATTAAGAGGTTCTTCACTCATTGATCCAGTGCAGACTTGATAATGAAGAAACAGAAAAATGCTCATGTGGTGTCCTGTTCAATATGCTCAGCACAATTGGGTCATCTCAGAGCCTACAAAATGTATAGCTGGACATTAAGCATTCTTCGATTTATTGATAGATTTCCTGGTTTTGACTGTCTGTAATCCCCCCAAGCTCAAAACCTACATATTAAACATACTAACCTCATTGAGTCAGAATTGATTGATGATGATTTTTGGGATGTCCTTCACGAAAAAACCTTTTTGTCTCAGTCAGGTGTGGCTAACATGCCTGCCTTTAGTGCAAATGCCTATTTTAAGTTTAATGGTACATTTGCCCAGCCACTCCTGTATGGGCAATGTAAGTGTGTCGGCATGGTAACATAGAGGGACATAAATCAGTATCAGAGTCAGCAGGGGTGGTATTGACAGCAGTGGCCTAAGCTCTCTCACCAAGCCTCCCTCATTAGGCACCTGCCACACTATTCACCACAACATTTTCTTGACCTTGAACTCCTCATAGTTTTATCAAGCATTTTTTTACACACAAACATACTGTACATATTGTGTGTTGGGGATATTTTATTTTAGGTCATCCAGATAGCAGTGTGACTGGTTCAACATAAATCACTGAATAAACGCTAATTAATTAAGCTCTTTATATTCATCTCTGATAGAAATTTCCAGATGAAGGCCTGGCTAACGTAGTGAGGAATGTGTTTGACTTTGACTCCTACAACAAGGACATGAGGGAGGTTCTGATTGCTGCTCTGCACAAGCATGGCATTCCCATCGGAGCCAAACCAACCAGCGTTCATCTGGCCAAGGAGTAAGAACCCTGGATTCTCTCTAAAATGTTATTAAAGGTCCACAGGTTGTGTACTGACACCATTACCGAAGAGCTACTATGCAGTTTTTCTTAACTAACCTCATACTTGAAATACTTGCTCCATTTTCACACAGGAATCATAGCAAGAATTCTAGTGTTATGTGATTCCAGCTGTAGTTCAGAGTCCAGTACGTTGACTTACACGTCCCTGTGATAATCAGTGCAATCGTTACATAGTATGTAAGCTGTAGCAGTTTAGCAAGTGTATCTATTGTAAAGACTTCTAAATGAGTTGTATTTATTTGTCATTTGCTGTCATGCAATTTTTTCTACCTCTGAATTGAAGTGAAATGATTTGCAATAACACTGACGTGCCCACTTGTCCTTTGTTCCTTAGTGTACATAAAGTTTTTGGCATTTAATAAAGGAAAATATTTGTTTCTTCTCGTCTCATGTTTGTCTTATTTCATAATTTGTAAAGTTGAAGTTCTTCAAAGTCAAATAATTCCTTTTGATCATTCTTCTTTTAAAACCATGAAGAAACAAGTATTTTCTTTTGGATTGGATTAAATCTCAACTTAACTTAAAAAAAAAAGTAGATAGGAATAGGAGAGTGAGTCAAAAATTGTGGATCTGTGCCCTGGTTATATTATACTGGTCTTATCAGTGCTTTCGTTCAAGGCTACTGTCTCCGCAATCACTGCTGTGTAACATCAGTTCATTTGTAACTGTGGTGCGAGTGAAAATGGATGCCCCACTTGTGATTTCACAGTGATTTGTTTTTTGGTGGTCTGAGGGTGCATCTGGTGGGATTATTTATCAAAGACTTTATGCACAGTATGGAGAATGTGTTTGGATATCTTTAAAAAAAAATTTAGTTGATACTCTAAGCAAGGTGAAGGTTCATCACTACAAGCCTGAGAGTAAACGGCAGTGTATGGGATGGAAAATCCTAAACCGACCAAAAAAAATTCTAAAGCTAACCATCAGCTAGAAAATTGATGCCTACAGTTTTCTAGGATTTTCAAGGGCCAGTATTGGAACATTGCTACGAAAAAGGTTCAACAATCAACAGTGCTTGTTACAGTGAGCAGCTTATTAAAGAGCTGAAGCCTATACTTAGGATTAAACACACATAACTGCTGTCCAAGGGTGTCGTGATCTTGTATCACAATGCACGTCTGCACACTTCTGTACACACTTTCAAAAGCATTCTCTCTCTAGACCTGATCTTACTGCACCTGTTTGGTCCCATGAAAATAGCTCTACTAGAATGAAGATTAATGGTGCATTTGTGGCTCACAACTCAGCCTAAAGCATTTTTTAATGAGGAAATGTGCAAGCCGTTGACAGATGGACAAAGTGTATTGGAAGGCAAGGAGATTATGTCAAAAAAACGTGTTTGTATATTCTAAAAGACAATTAAAATAAATTCTATAGCAAAATTATAGAGTGCAGAATTTTTTTTGACTCACCCTCATACTTAATGAATATCTGTCAAGTTCAATATTATAATTAATAGAATACATAATTTGTGCTAGGAACACTATTTTTACTTGGATGATCTCAAGCATGGCAGTGTAGTCCCTCCTGGTGAACAGCTGAACAGTTGTGGGCAGATGGAATTAGCAGAAGAGGAATTCAGAAACAGCTTGATGTGTGCTATCTCACTGCACTTACAGAGAAATGTAGGAAATAAAAAAACTCATTAAAACTGAAGCAATTGTGCTGTTAGGTAATTTGAAGTTCTTTCATTGGCATGCTGTTTTATTTGTATCCTTCTGCTACAGTAGTTGATGAATAGGTGATTGTTGTGGCTAAAACATGATTGAGTGAACTATGGGGCTGAATTTCAGGATTTCTGTACGGGTAAGATAAAGCAATATTCTCCCTTTTTAAGGTTGCCATTACCAGACTCTAGGATGGCTGGATACTGGAGTATTAACCAGGGTGGAGGGACACGGCGAAAACTGCTGTGTCCTACTGAGTCCCATCATATAGAAATTAAGGTATCAGACATCTGCTAATTCCAAAGCTCTTCCGGTGTAATGTACTGTAATGTTGTGCAGTGAATGTGACAGAGATACATGATGCTCTCCAGGGCCCAGTCTTTTTGAGAGTACAGGGTTATCCACTGGAGAGGCACGAGGCCAGAGCCATGAGCTTCACAGAGGAGTACGCACACTGGCAGCTCCCCATGAATGAAGTCAACATCGTCTGTGACATCACCACCGATAACGGTAGGCCAGAGGACCTGAGAACATTTCGCTGGAATAAAAGTAGAGGTTTTTGATAGATTGTTTGTATTACAGTGGAACAGGATTTAGATTGGCTGTGTTAAACAGGGTTGTAGATAGGCTCGTAGTACAGTAGGAAGTCAAGGTGAATAAATGGTTTATAATCTTGAAAAAACTATAAATTTAACTATAAATACGTCATGATTATTGAGACACTTCAAGTTTTTAGCATCTTCAAGATGCTGCATATCCAGTGGCTTTTCTCCATCCACGTTCATCCAAAATGGCTGAATCTTGAAAGATTGGGAACTAATTTGTTTTGTTTTTTTTGCAGATGTGATTTATGTGGCGATGTGTAACCCTGTGTCACTGTACATCATGCATGAGCGGGCAGACAAACTACAGTGCATTGAGCTGTATGATGTTTTTCCTCGTACCATCAGCGGAGTGTGGCAGCCTTTCATCACTGTGGCTGCACTGGGCAGCCCGCTTAAAGGCCAGGTGGTGCTTCATGAGGAGCAGGTGGGTTTTTATGAGTCCTGCAAAAACAAATGCAAAAAACGCAGTCAAAACAATCACATTGTTACATCGTTAAACCCACCTGCTGGTGTTGCGCAATCCATTATTAACTGCATGTTGTTTAACCAGTCATTTCTGAATATGGGGAGTCAAATTCTCTAATAATGTGGATGCTGTCTTTCTCTGAGTCAACAGTTGACCAGAGTGTGTATAGCTCAATTATACGTTTGAAAGGAGAGTTTAATAGTTTAAGTCCATATATTTATTTGAGAAACAATATAAAAAATATGAAAAACTGTAATATATTGCCAGGCTGGGCAGTGGTTGGTGGCTCAGTGGTACTGTAAGTTCTCGCCTACCATGCGGAAGGCCCAGGTTTGATTACCACCTAATGCCTAGACCCCAGGCACTAGATGCAGTGCTGATCCCAAGTCTGAATAAAATGGGTGGGTTGTGTCAGGATGGACATCCAGGGTAAAACCTGTGCCAAGTTGTGCGGATCTGTGGTCCGCCATGGTGAGCCCTCAACGGGAGCATCTAAAAGACCAACAACAATATATTTGACCACATTTAGTTTTGATTATACTGTACAATGTCGTGGCACATTATGTGAAAGTAATTCCTTGTGGTCCCAGAACCACTCTTTCACTAGTTGAGTCCTGGAATATACTGTAGCTGTGCCATCAGCAAAGAAAAACATTCAAGTGATCTCCGACCACTGGCATTAATAATTTTTTTTATTATTAATAAAAAAATATAAATATAAAATGAACACTACGTGGCTCTTAACCTAATTCCTGTTATTTTAATATTTTCCTTGCTTTGACGCACTTGAGTCATTTGACCCTCCTGGAATTGCTGACTTTTTTTTGGCCAGGCAATATATTAAAGTCTATGAGGTCTATGCTTTACAAATAACATTTAGAAGTTGTTTAATGGAAGGGTTGTAATATAAGTCGTATAGATTTGGTTTAAAAATGCTCAGGAGATTTGTAACAGTTTTCCTAGCGGCTTTTCCCTGAATATAAGATGATAGCACTCAGTTCGCTCTGAGCATCTAATAATACTTTACTTACCTAATATAGCCTTAGAGCTACATAGCGCAAAGTGTGCAAATAAAAGAAGCCAGTAGAGGATAGAAAGATTTAAAAGTACATTTCAGAGTTAAAGTGTCCATGTGTGAAACAGAAAAAGAGCAGGACTACTTAAAAATTACACAAACTACACCAGAAAAGGGGTCATCCAGAGGTCATCATTCTCCCAGTAGAAGAAAAAGACTGCGTGAATGAAACCGTGAGGCCCAAAATCCTGACATTTCGTCTTAGCCAATTTCACCATCTATCCAGGCGTGATGTAACCTTCCTATTTATAGCACAGACAGTGTGAACTGCATGTCAAGCAGCCCATAAGGAACCCATTAGGCCTCAAATGCGAGTGATAAATCTGAGCTGCTTTTCCATAAAAGTCAGTTGAAGATTAAGCAGTTCATCCTGAAAGAGGCCTGGGTTAGCCAAGTGACTGTGTTTCATCTTCAGCTGCTAGAATCTTGATACTGCTCAGGCTTCAAAGACCCAAAAAGGGCATTCATAATTAGGAGCTGTCAAATCAGTAGAAAGTTAATGGTGAGTTACTGTATATTGCAAGTGCTTCTCTGCTGTCTGTAGAGTAACACAGTGCTGCATGTGGACCTGGTGACCGGTGCAGTGAGGAGACTCGTCCTGTCTCCAGGTAAAGAGGAGGAGCCCATGCACAAATCTTCCAACTGGTGGAATACGAAAGACTCTCAGGTTAGTTCCTGGTACATGCCGGGTCCTTTTTACTGAAAAGCATGTTTGAAAATAGAGAGCATGTACTGCATTAGACACGGTGAATATAAACTATAAAGCAGACAAAAATGATCAGTGTATAAAATCAGTAGGTCATGCACCTGCCTGAATGTAGTTTAATACATTACATTTACCTGCGTTTAATAAGATCACTAGTTGTTGCCTTTTTCTTGTCTTATGAACACATCCTTGGCATTTCCACGTTCCAGCACAAAATCACCTCAAACTCTTAGAAAAGTGGGATAATATTTCTAGCCACCTGTGGTTTCCTAACCTGACATGAATGCAACAGTTATTAAGGTGATTGGAAGCATCAGCTAAATATTGCGACTAAAAGGATACATGTGACTACCTTTTTGTCTGCTGTCCTCTGTCATCCAAAAGGCTGTAATTTTTATACTGCAAACCTTGTAGCAAACTATATCAGGTAGTAATATTTATAACCACCAATGTCTCAAAATCATATGTTGTTACAGTCAGCATTCAAAATGTGCCGGGAGTTTGCCCATAAGAACTGGCTCCTGTTCTACAAAGCTGATGGGTGAGCTTCTCTCTCTGGTTCGAAGTTCTGTACTTCAAGACCTCGCCTCTTCTTCTTCGAATGTAATAACATGCTCTCTGCCTTCCATTGACAGGAATCAGCTGGATGTTCTGGATGTGCTGGAGGGCCAAGTCCACACCATCTCCCTCCCCATCAATGTTAAGGCTGTATTCTTGGTGGCTGAAGATCGCTGGCTGTTAATTGAAAGCAAAACTGACAGGTGCCTCCTTTCATCCAGTTTGAAATAGACAGGAAGTGATTATTTCTCATTTGCTACGGCATTTTGCATCATAACTTCTGTATGAATTATGATGTTGCTAATCTATATACTATGCATGCTCTTTATGAATAATGAACATGGTATTACAGTACTTGATTCTGTTGCTAATGTGTTTACAGAAAGTTCCTCTTGACCAAGCCAATGCAAATGGGAGTCGAGGACTCCGGTGTCTGTCAGCTTCATAGCATCACTGAAGATGGAGTCAGCAGTGGCTTTGGTACCAGCACAGGTACAACAGTTGTGTTGATATACAGATAAATGGTTTTAACATTTCCTAACGTCCGTGTATCCCATGAGGTGCTTTTAAAAAATGACCTTTCTAGGATGATATTGGAGTAATTTATCAGGCTGGTGTGACTTTCCATTTTTTCATCTTTCATTCATTCATTCATCTTCTATACCGCTTTATCCTGTATTTAGGGTTGCGGGGACCTGGAGCCTATCCCAGGAGACTCTGGGCACAAGGCAGGGTACACCCTGGACAGCGTGCCAAGTCTAAGTAAATTAGCATGTACATTTTGACTCGTCTGTAGGCGCAATTCATTGTCAGTGTAGTGATAGACAGTGTAAGTAATGGATGTGTAATTTTTCTAATTACATTACAAAATGACCATCTTAAAAAAATAATCAGTTACATTACAGCGTTACTTTCTGATAAAAGTAACTAGTTAGAGTACTTTTCCATTGCAGAAAATGAAAACTCCTTTGTGATTCCTCATGCATGTTGTTTTAGTCAAGACCTTATAATTATTCTACCATCATCACTCAGCAAAGTTTGGCCCATAATCTGTTAACTACTAATACCCCTATCTCACCTACCTGGTTTCGCACAGTGAATTACGGCACTGAATTTTGGCGCTGTGAGAAGGTTTCCATCTTTCCGCGCGTCAGTCCTCGCATAGGCAAACCACATAGGTGAGATAGCGGTATAACAGGAATAACAGAGGGGGCAGGTAATCGGGGGCGGGGCTTGTAGGACGACTTTCACACACACACAATAACAAATTGGGAATGACTGCTGTTTGGCTCACGGATTGCATAAATTGTCTAAATAACGGATTACATTTTAGTGTACTTAAATGGCGGACCTAACGCGTTAGATTACTCGTTACATCAAAAAAGTAATCCTCTACAAAGTACACCCAACACTGCACATTAGTATTAAATGCAAAAACACTTATGCAGCACAACTGTGCTCTACTGTGCTCTAGTTCCCTTGTGAATTTTTTTATAATTCACAAATTATTAATTGCAGAATGTAATTCTTAACTAAAATTAAATTTGTGCGCTATGATCATAGTCAAGATTTTTTGTGACTCGATGTCTCTGGAGCGTGAATAGGACTTCTGTAAAAGAATCTACACCTGAATCCTGACTGTTACACAAGATGCTAAAATACAGTCATTGGATGGGTTTGAGAATTACTTTTTGTTTGTGTGTGTTTTCGTAAGATTTTGAAGTCCTTCCATGTTTACAGATAACAAATTCAGATACATTCTTTGCACTTAAAGACGACTCACGCATTCATCTCTCACTTTCCAAATAGGGAGACGCTCATTCCATTGCCTTATTATTATGGAACCGGTCTGGGAAATTCTTTAACTTTGTTTGTCTGATTAATGACAGCGATCGTTTGAAGGCTTTATGGCTCATTTGATTAAAAATAAGCTCTGTCTATTTTTTAAGGCTTGAAATAGCAGACGAAATAAACTGCTTCACTGTTGTTTATCTCCTGCTGGAATTTAGTTTGTGGAAGAGAAATATCTTGATGGTCGACTCGCAGATGAAAAGCCACCTTTCAGATGATCGTCATCTCCTAAATTTATCACTTTATATGGCTTAAAAGAGCCACAGACGCACAAGCCGGATTAAGAATTATGTCGCAATCCACAACATAGTTCAAGTTCAACAGCAGTGCCTTTTTAAAAGATACAATTTTACCTAAAGTGGAGATAAAAAAAAAAAGAGAACAACACTTTTTTTTTATTATTATTATTTTTTTTAAATAATGTAATCCTTATTTTTGTAGTGGTTATACCATGCTAACAGTACAGTATTTTACTAAATAACAAAGGCACTTCAACAAAAACTTTGTTTTGTAGAAAACACAATGATCAAAATTAGAGAACAGCAATGACTGTAGCACGGAGAAAGATTACAACTAAAATGTCTGGAGGTTACAACAATCAACAATTAGTAGGAAGTGCCCTTGCTTTGAATGACTAATGACTTTAGCACATCGGTGGCCACAGGACATCACTAGTCCCTCACAATGCTCTGGTGTCATTTTGGTCAACTCTTCTTCCAGTCTCTTTCAGAGTTCTGTAACTGTAGTGGGTTTCTTACCCACAGTTCTGCAACTGTAGTGGGTTTCTTACCCACAGTTCTGTAACTGTAGTGGGTTTCTTACCCACAGTTCTGTAACTGTAGTGGGTTTCTTACCCACAGTTCTCTAACTGTAGTGGGTTTCTTACCCACTGTTCTCTAACTGTAGTGGGTTTCTTACCCACTGTTCTGTGACTGTAGTGAGTTTCTTACCCACAATTCTGTAACTGTAGTGGGTTTCTTACCCACAGTTCTCTAACTGTAGTGGGTTTCTTACCCACTGTTCTGTAACTGTAGTGGGTTTCTTACCCACAGTTCTCTAACTGTAGTGGGTTTCTTACCCACTGTTCTGTGACTGTAGTGAGTTTTTTACCCACTGTTCTGTGACTGTAGTGGGTTTTTTACCCACTGTTCTATGACTGTAGTGGGTTTCTTACCCACAGTTCTCTAACTGTAGTGGGTTTCTTACCCACAGTTCTCTAACTGTAGTGGGTTTCTTACCCACTGTTCTGTGACTGTAGTGAGTTTTTTACCCACTGTTCTATGACTGTAGTGGGTTTCTTGGTCATAGCTTCGCCAAGGATTTTCCAGAGGTTTCTGTTGGGTTTAGATCAGGACTCTGGGCTCGCCATTTCATTATTTCAATGTTTTCAGCTTCAAGGACCTGCTTTATCTCTTTTGCTGTGTGACAGGAGGCATTTTCATGTATGAAAATTGCTGGCTGATTGGGTGATGAACACAAGGAAGGAACCGCATGTTGTCAAAGAAAAGTCTGATAAACATTTGCATTCTCTCTCTGCCACGTACTGTAACTGTATAAGAGGCCAAACTCCTGCTGCAGAAGACATCCCCCAAACCATTCACCGTTCTCTCCACCGTTCACTGATTTCTTTACACATTTTGGATTCAGTCGTTCCCCTGTTTGACAACGAGCATAATGCTTCCCATCGGACCCAAATAAATTTAATTTGCTTTCATCACTAAAGCTTTGTACCAGTTATCCTCTGTCCACACAACATGCTCCTCAGCAAAGGTTAGTTTAGCGTTTTGATTCTTTCTGTTAATGAAAGGTTTAGTCGCAGCAGAGTGGTACAAATTTCAGTACAAATTCTCTAAAACGTTCAGACACCATATGACGAGACAGATCCATACTGTGTTGAACCGATTGCGCATTGAGATTCTCTGCATTATTCTGTCCTTTCTTGCATTTGTCTTTCCTGATGACCTGCCTTCTTAGGGGACTTGAATGAGTTTGTAAAGATGCAATATTCTAGAAATCACAGATTTGGAACGACCAACTTCTCTTGCTATGGCTGAAGGGCCATCGCTTTGACCTTCATCTGGACTGCTGAAGTGCTGCTGAAGAGTTTCAGTCACTTAAAAAGTCAGTAAAAACTAGAAATTTAGGCTGCCAGTTAAATAAGATTTGTCAGATAATTAAAGAAATTAGCACCAGGTACAAGATTAACCTCAATAATTGGGAGGTATCTGAAAGTGTTCTCTAATTTTGTTCGGTGTTCTTCTTCAAATCTGATTTAAGTTTTTTATTCAGTTCTTCGAAATATATATAAAAATGCATTTTTAATCCTGTTCATTTCAATTTCTAATAGGACTAAGCAGTGACCTTGAAATTTAGGAAATTGTGAGTTGTTCTCTAATGTTGATTTCCTCTGTATATGTATCTGATGCTAAATTAATGCACTAAATTAAACCTTCTAACATGTATCATTATTATAATAGTGGATCAACTCATTCGCTGAACTAATTTAATCTATCTCTTATAATTAACAGACAAGCAATGTTATTAAATAAGGAGAAATATTTGGTAATTTTATATTAATCATTGCCTGTTGTGTGTCATAGAGAAAATAAATATTTTGGTAAAATGGTTAAAAAAAAAAAAAAAAAGCAAAACATCTTGGAGTGAAGCGCTCCAGAAACACTGATGATACCTTCCATATGCTCAGTGAGATGATGTAATTTCATCACACCACCCCCTCATATACTGGTGCAATCAAGATGGATGTACGTGACATCAGTGTAATTTGGTACATTGGGTAAATGTACAGTGCGGGACAGAACCTGGGTTTTGCTTTGAAATATGACCTCTTAATCAAGATGAGTGTGACAGGATGTCATGAGACACAACAACTTATAGCCAGTTGGAGTGAAATGTTTCAGATGTCATCCATCAATGCTAGCAAACCAAGAAAGACCCCTAACACTTTCAAGGCTACAAGGCTTTTACATCACGCAGTAATAGAGTAGCGGTCATGGCCTTGCTAGCTTTATGAACTCATTTGTCTTCTGTGTCATGGCTCAGGAATAGAACCTAGCGCCCCACATGATGTGTCCAGTGAGCAGCTGCCCAATGAGAACCTCAGTACTGCCCTGGGACAAAAGATCGTCTCACCCAACCGTCTTGTCTGTGATAGCAACACCTATGCTAACATCATCGTGGGCTTTCCAGACCTGCTGGTGAGTAATTGCCACAACATGCCAATCACCAGCCCTGTAGCCTGAACTATGACACTCTGCATCGGTGTTGGAGACATGAGTGATTCAGAAATCTTCCACTGTTGCACTCTTTTACTCAGTCTCCAAATGAGGTGTACAGCTTTCCAAGAAAATCACCCCTCACAGAAGGCAGGGGGCCCGACATGTTTTTTGGGTCGAGTCGCCGCACGGGACCTGCGAAACGAGTCAACTGCCTCAGTCTGGTTGAAGCTAATCAGGTGGTGCGAGCTCTTCCTCCTACACAAGTGCCTCTGGCTGAAATCTATCCTGAAGGTTAGACATGAAAAGATTGATCAATCTTTAGATTAAACCATAATATTTAATTACTTTATATTGTATAATGTAAATTCGTTACAGATATCACCCCACCTTTGACTTCTGCTTACCTGGAGGTCACGGATCTAAACACCAAGAAAGTCAAGTATATTCCAGTGCCAAGGTAAACACAAACACACTGGCTCCCTGATCAACACATTGTATTTCAGTGTATGGAAAACAGAATTTACATAAAGCTGCAGCGCCCCCTTCTGTTTAGCCGAGATGGTTGTTAAGAGCAAGGAAAGCTAATAATAAGTGCAAATGATTGTACATAGCCATTGTTGTTTAATTGGCTAAATAAAAGCAAAATGTACCTTTTTTTCCCCCAAAAATCAAGACAGCAATAGTCTACTTAGGAAAGTAACTTTTGGCATGAGGTCTTAGACCGATTTTTGATATGTGTGGGAATGACATGTGGGAATGTTTATTTAAATTCACATAAGGAGATGCAGTTTTAACTCATCCCATTCCTCTGTTGTTTATTTGACTAATGTACAACATGTACAGTATATTGCTAATAATGAACCTCACTGTTAGATTTACATCAAATGTTTATACCAGTGCACTTTTACCGGGATATGCCTGACATGCACCACATAATCTAACCTTAATGATAAATGGATTTTAAATTGTTTAAAATGGCAACCTTGCTTTGGCAACCTTGTTCAATGTCACAGCATTTATTTCTGTCAAGACTCGAGTTGCACATATTTTTGGCCAAGAGCTTATAATGATGACCAAAGAGTTTAACTACTTCATAAAGTGTTCTCCACAACATCCCAAGTGTTAAGGTCAAGAGTCTGTGGTGGCCAAATCACGTATGGAAGTATAGAAGATTATGCATGCTCCCAGAATCACTCTTTTACACATCATTGCCAAGCCTAGACCTGGCCACCTGAAGCAACCCCATATCCTAGTACGTATTGTACTGCCTCCAGAGGCTTGTGGAAATGCTGTTACTTTCACTATAAAACATGGCTTTGGATTCCGCGGTCTATTTTTTATGGTCCAAGTTGATCTGATCACTGTCATTCATGATTTGTTTCTGACCACATTTCTTCCACAAAGTTGATTGTTCAGCACTATACGTCAAGGGGTAATAAGGCGTAGGACAGCTCTTGGCCCTATTTTAGTAATTTAAATGTGTTTTTTGCTTGGTGCAGACCAATAATTTGACCCCTCTGAAACACGATAACATCTGGTTTCCCTTAAGAAGTGAGAAGTTGCTGCATCAGTTTGGATTAAAAGAATTATTGCCAACTGAAACCTATTAATCACTAAAATAATTATGCAGTCAAAGGCTCTTAAGCATTTGCTTACTCAAATCCAAGCCTGTTTATTTTATTTTTTTGTCCCATCACTGTATTAAAGAACATCTAGGAATTAAAGTCTTTACTTTGAAAAAAGTTTCCATCCAAACTGTCCACAGTGTGGAACATTTTCTCTGAACATTGTTTCACTTTACCAGAAGTTATAAATTTCTAATTTTTTTTCCTCCAATGTTGCTGTACTGTAATCCTACAGGACTATGTCTGTGTCTCCTTACACGGCATGGATCTCTCAGGTGTCTGACACTGATGTACTGATTGCCCAACTGGGCCCTGGACGGGTTGTGACTGTAGATATGGGAGGCTACATGAGGGTGTGGGAGACAGGTTTGGATAATTTGCAGCGCTCCCTGCTGGAGTGGAGGAACATGATCGGCTCTGAGGATGGCCGTCCTGTCCAGGTAGGAAAATCTTTGCAGTGAAGGAATGTTTAACTAATAATATCGAGATTTATTAAAATTTGTGATTAAATTATTATTTATTTGTAAGATTTGTTTTTCCAATAACAGGCAAACAAGTTGAAACCATGACAATAACATCCAGCACCCAATAAGGACAAGAAAACAGAATATTGCATTATTAGACAATTACACAGAAAAAAAAGATGAGTACAATAAAAGGGTGACACAGGATGCATCACAAGATCGAGTTCACTTGTGAATTAAAAATTTTTCATTTGGATTATCGAGATCATTTCTGACATCTGTTTTTGAAAGAATTGAGGAGACAGAGATTTCCAGTCTGTTAGAAAGAGTCTGTTGGCTGTAATAAGCATAAGCATCAGACATTGTTATAAGTGCAATGTAGATTCTGAACAGTCAAAAATCCCCTAGTTCAGCTTGGCGTACATTGGCGTATTTACTACAGAATGTAAAGTGTACTATATTATTATTTTGTCATTATTTTTTAAGGGGAACAATAGAAGAATTAAATCTTCAACACTTTTTATTGAGAGTGTACTGCTGTTGCAGCACATGGCCATGTGGTGGCAGCATTAGGTCTCTGTGTAATCCTTTAAGGACTTAAAAGCCCATTTTAAAGATATTCATAACATGGGAACATTTAGTCACGTATGTTTTTTACAGATTTGCCATTATTTGAGTTTATATAAGCTTTTGTACTTTTTCAAGAACAGTATTTTTGTTTACATTTGTCACCATTGCAAGTGTTTTTTCCTGTACATTTTATTTAACTAGGGTGTTACATTGGCACTTGTATAAAAAGATCCTTGTCAGCATTGTTTTGTGGCTAACATTCTACAGTCTTGTATGTGACTATGAGAACGAGAGGTAAACGGCTGGACTTTTACATCATTAAATTACATGTAGTCACGTATCTGGCAGAGGATATTTACTAATGGTGTGGCCTTGTGCATCACGCTTCTGTCACCGTATTGATTTACTGATTTTTGACCGAATTGATTGATGATTGGTGCAAGTCATTCTTAACCCTCCGCTGAGTCATTATCGAATTCTGGAGATTCTGTTCCTCTTCAAGGGCTCCAGGTAGAGCCATATCCCCTCTGGAGAACATGTCGATGGGTGACTGGACTCTAGGCTTCATTCTTTCATTCTTTCATTCTTTCAAGCTCTCTCCCAGCCTTCAACACCTCAGCTCCATCACACATATTTACTAGATCTCTGTCCTCACTGCTTTTTTCACTAAAACTCCTTGAACATTTTAATCTCAAACTAGTAGCGCTGGTTTGCTGTGTAGCCAACATAAAGGCATGGTATGTGCATGTGTGTTCACACAGGGGGTAAGAGAGGGAGGAAGAGTGAAAACAGTCTTGAGACTTTGAAGTCAGGGTTTATAAGGAGACCTGAAGCCGGGTTATCATGTCTCTGGACTGAGGTTATCCTTACTTTCCAGGTCCACAGGAGCTTCAAAAACCTTAAAAAAAAGTCTCTGATCCTACCATACCTTATTTCCATACACACAGCTGGACTGGGCATGACTCTGTATGCGTGCTCAGCTGGATTGTTTGAGTAGAACTCTGTGGGATGTGGGATTAGAGGACATCCTGGATTAGAGAGGCAGTGTTGTCCTTTACACACTTTGAGGGTGACCTCTAGTGTTTGCTGCTGCTTTTGGTTGGTTTATTCAGTGCTACACACTGTGTTTGAGTGATGGATAGGAGATCCAGCAGACTCCAAAACAAAGCTTCAGAGGGGTGTCGGCCGTTGCCTTGTAAGGGAGCGACCAGAGGTGAGATTCAAACCACCAATGCTGGATGGACAGTGCTAACCTCTAAGCAACCATGTTGCATTATTATTTGTTAAAATAGTCTCAGTTGTTCCCATCAGTGAGCAGAATGACATTTGTTGGTCAGCAGGATTTGATAACAAATAGCAAACTAATGTTTACCATATCAGCAGTTGACTGAGTCACTAGCTCTCTCAACAATCAAATATAATGATAAAAAAAATTGTAAATTGCTTGTTCCAGGCACCCGCGCTTATGATTTGTGGTAATGGTCATTTCTAAGCACATTTAAAGATAACAAATGTCAGTCCAAAGTGCTGCATGTTAAAAACAAATAAATTAAAACACAATTCATTTAATCTTGTAAGAACCTCTTATTAGAGCATGACATTCTCTCCTAACTACATTGTCTATACATCTTTGTATGATCCTCATATGAGGACCATTAGATATAATTATAGACCGACTGATATAATTGATTGATTAACTTCATAGTTATTTATGTGCTAATAAAGAAAAAAGTTAGGAACAATGTAGACAGAGCGGTAAAGGTAAAAAAAACAAACAAAAAATGTATATATATACTGTATATATACTACCGTTCAAAAGTTTGGGGTCACTTCTAACACGTCTCTGCATTGTTTTTTTTATGCTGCACTCTTCTGTGTTACATATGGAAATCTTTGACTATTGGGAGACCTGATGCTGTACTGGTCTGCATTCCTCAGATGGCTCTGCTAAATGAGTTAGTGGCGAGAGTGACAGAGACATTAGAACTCCAGACTCCTGCAATAAGAGCGTCTCTTTGAGCTCATACTGGGATCCTTGCCACCTGCCTCATTCCACTCCCACAGACTCATTCCCTCTCGCCATCGTTTGCCTTTAAATGCCTCTGTCACCTTGTCAGATTTTAGTCCCTTTCTCAGCACTTTGTGCCTTTCTCCCACTGTTTAACTCATATATTTTCCAACTCCAGCATTCTTGTGAATGGCGCCTCTGTTACAGACTATTGTGGGGCATTCCTACACCTATGGGTGTTTTCCCCCCTTTTCAGTTCCCCGTCTCATGCCTTCTTGGATTAATGAGCCTGTAAATTTCCCTTCATTCTCACAGACTGGACCCACCTGGTGTGGAATTATGAGGAGACAAAGTCAGTCGGGTTCTCGTCACTGCATGGTAGACAGCTGAAGAGAACTGGTGAAGCTGTGTCTGCACTCTCTAAGAAATCTGCGTGTGTCTAATGAGATTGGTTAGAATTCTTCTGACATTCTCTTGAACTTTCAACAGCATACCAGTTTAGTTGGAACATATATTTTTTTGGGATTAAAGAAACTATCTTTTGTCAATACTGTGAAAAGAAGTGCTTGAGAATGTGCTTCTCAGGTGCAGTATAATTGACATTAGTTTTGTTTGCTCGGTGCTGTATTTGCATCAGCTTGTCCAGGCATGGAGTATGGAGCAATAGTTGCTCCAGAATAAGTCCCTTGCAAGTTCAGTGTAGGCATTTCCGTGATCTGTATGAAACCCGTTGTTTGGTAGGAAGCCTTCACTCTGCTCTTTCACCCCATGAAAGAGTCCATTATGAGGTCATGGATATCTCTCAATTCTGTCTTTCCTCTGTCTACAGCAGACACTTATTTTCCCTTTATTAAATTCTCATTATTAGAACACAACATTCTCCTACACATGCTGATGTCAGACATAAGGAATGTCTGCCTTTGTTCTAGTGCTGATATTGTTCCCTGAGGCAACTGATGCAAGTTCTGTAGTACAGAGAAAAAGCAGACACGTTTGCCATCTTTTGCAAAACCGTAGTATAGACATGAATGAATAGGCAGGAGAATACAGATACCTGAGTGATATTAATGATCTCCCAGTTATTTGAAATTGTACTAACCAACAATAACTCGAGATCGCACAAATCCATCTATTCACTGTAGTGAAATGATGTACAGCCCGTGATGCAGTGCAGTACAGGATAGCCATACAGAGAATGTATGTTCCTGTTACTCAGGCCAGCCTGATGTCAGTGAGTCTTTCCAGGCCAACCATATATGTCCCCATGTAAGACAGAGCCAAATGCTTTCCTACAATTACTGTACCAGAGAGAGAGAGTGTGTCCAGAAGTCAGTGATTCCAACAGGTGCAAGCTGTGTTTAAGTGTTTAAAGGGAAGTGGACACTGACTCATCCCTGACCAGCACTCAGTCTTCAACTGGAGAAGCATTTGTAATAGCATAAGAAGGCAGATGACGCATCATGTACAAAACAAGAGAAATAGTTTGATGACTGATTGATGATTCATAATACATTTTGGTATAGCTTATCTGAGGCTTCAAAAGCATGTCTCGTTATGGTGACTAAATATTATGTTTGTTTTAAATTGTACTGATTGCAAATGAGTCTGTTATGTTTAAAATGGTGAGCTGATCCCATGGCCAACGCTAATATAAGGTATAAGATGGGGCTCAAAGCTAGAGAAGAAATTTTTATTAAGGATGAATGTTCACAAAAGTTTGTACTTAACTTAAATGTGAGGTGAAACTTTTAAGTGGTAAAAACGCAGCAAGAATAAAAGCAATTGTTAAATATCTGACTTGGCTAATTTAATGATAATTAGACTGGAATAGGAGATTTCATAAAATATTAAATTATGAGTCAAACCAGGACCTGTGATGAAATTTCAAGCATTGTACAGTAATGAGACTCTTAGCCACAGTAAAATGAGCAGTCATTCTGATTATTACTGAAAACTTCTACTTTCATGGTATTCAAGCACTAATGAAAAGCGGAGATAAGTGTATTAGTGTAGCTGGGAATTACCTAGAGAAATAAAGCCAGTGTTTACTCTCATATGTAACTGTGTTCTGTTATTCTACATCAAAAGTCCCAGTTTGACTCCATTAACATTTGATGTTATGATTCATACTATTTAAAAATGGCATTAACGTGTAGGGAAAAATGTTCATTGATAACCTAAAAGAGGAACTAAAATAAGGAAGCACCCTCATTTTAAATTGCCAGAAAGGTGCATTAATTGAAAGGTAAATTATGCTGTGCCTTAAAGACTGAATGTTTCCAGCACTTGCCCTAGTTTGCTGTCATGAGCACAAAGAATCCAACTGACAGTGTTTAGGTTAAAACGTGTTTAGGTTGATAACGATCAGCAGATCTTTGTCTCATAGTATAGAGACAGAGTGAAGAGGCAACATTTTGCCTTTAACCTCTGGAACATTCTGTCTGCTGTCTGCAGATCAGAGACTCAGATTACGGTTTGTCCTGAATACATGTCCTCCATGCAGCACAGGACACAGGTATACAGACATGTCTGTGTGTATGTGGGTGGGCGTGTAACAGTAGCCAGAGTCATGTGTTTCCAAAGGGGCTTGAAATGGAGGCATGCTGTTCTTATAGCCACCTCTGTCCCCATGTCCTCATGTCTGTGGCATGACAAGTGTCATCACCTGTCCGTCTCCTATGTTTGTCCGTGTTGTATCTGACCCAAAATGTTCCCCAGCTGGGGAAACTTTCCACCCTGCTGGACCAGTGGCTGATGTGCCTATGTGAAGACGCTCTATTTGGATGATGATAAAGTAATGGAGCATTAATTCTATTAAGTTCTTTAAAACTTAAATGTGACCTAACTACCACTTTCCCTGACAGCTTTCACTTTTAAAAACTGTAGTGTTTGTTTTCCTGCTGTGTTCACATGCTGGATATTATTCAATACAAACTCCTACAATCAGTATTAATGATTTGACACAGTGTGGTTTGCATTAATCATTAATAGACATTTTATTAAAAAGTTTAAGCTGATTATTTAACCTACTTTGACTCCATTTATCAAACACTCAATATAATATTCTCCCTCTTGTGCACAATGTGAGTCTCAACACAAAATTGAGTAAATGGTTATGGAGTGAGAGTTTGTTTTTGAAATAATTAAGGGTCCATGTGGGACTTCCTTATTAGTATGTGGTGGAATGTTGTGCTCTCAGTGTGAGTTTGCTCTGCGCTAATTCTGCGGCCACACCAAGACACTTGATTGTTGAGCAGCAGACTCCAAGCAAGGCATTCCTGACATTCCAACCCAGGATGTCACTGTGGCCACTGGGATGTTGGAGGTTAGATCTAACCTAGTCTCACCCTCAGACACTCTGTCCACACTCTGTAACCTTTTGTATCAAGGCTACAAATTTCAGTGTCTTGAAGGTGACATGTGAGCCACAGGACTGGATAATGTTTCTTCTATACCGTATTTTAGGGTTGTAAGAGAACTTTACACTTAGTACTGCATTAACATGATAGGAAAGCTATTCTCAGAAAGTACAAGCCTTGAACAGCAGACCATATTACATTACATTCCTGTCAATCAACCTGAGGCTGCATTGGACATCAAAACTGGACAGGGAAATATTGGAAAATTAGTTTTTCCAAGTCTTTAGCTGCGGTTCAGTATGTTCTGAAGTGTCCTCTCTCATGAACAAGGCATTTCTTCAGAAGCACAGAAGCACCTGTTATTCTTTTTTCACACTGTTCTTCACAAAGACTTGAAAGCGTTAAGTGTGAAAATCCCTTGAGATCAGCAGTTTTATAAATACTTAAACCAGCCTGCCTGTTCCAGCAACAACAATGCCAAGGTCAAGGGCACACAGATAGCATTTATGATGTTTGATGTGTATGTAGCACTGTCGCTTTGCACCGCCAGGGTCTGGGTTCGATTCCCCGGCCAGGCTCGATTCCCGTCTCTGTGTGCATGGAGTTTGCATGTTCTCCCTGTGCTTGGTGGGTTTCCTCCGGGTACTCCGGTTTCCTCCCACAGTCCAAAGATATGTAGGTTAGGTTAATTGACATTCCAAATTGCCCGTAGTGTGTGAATGAGTGTGTGTATGTGAGTATGTGTGTGTGCCCTGCGATGGATTGGCACCCTGTCCAGGGTGTACCCCGCCTTGTGCCCTAAGTTTCCTGGGATAGGCTCCAGGCCCCCGCGACCCTGTATATAAGGATAAAGCGGTACAGAAAATGAATGAATGAATGAATGATGTGTATGTAAACAGAAGCTCTTGACCTATAGCTGCAAAATATGCTGCTACCAAGTTAATTGCTGATTAGTTAATTGCATAAATGGACAGATGTGTCTAATAAAGTGGACACTTGGTGCATGTAGTTCACTTTCTAGAGATGATGAAACTGAATCTTGTGCTGGTTTTGTTTCCCAAAATACTCTGTACAGAAGCCAGACTGTATGTTTTAGTACACTTCAACTCTTTACATATCAGTGCAGACAGACGCCGCTGTGTGAGCAAACACCGCAAGGCCTGAAAGTGCAAACGTCTCGAGTATGCAGTGTGTGACCTTGGAGAGCAGTAGATATCAAGCCCTTAATGTGATTATGTAAACTGCTTCATGAATACCAGGTATTAAGTAAATACATAATATTATATTAAGCGCAGTTTAATTATTCATTCAGTCCATCACAGAATGCCTCCATATATGAAATGGTTCTGGCGATGTTCTGAGCAATTTTGGAACGCCAGTTAACCTAGTATCAGGAAACCTGAGTACCTGGAGGAAACCTACCAAGCACAAGGAGAACATGCAAACTTCACACACACACAGACACGAGGTGGGAATCAAACCTTTAATCAGTAAACTGATTAAATAAAACCAGGTACTGATTCTGATTAATGTGCTGGAAAATAACAGAAGGAGAAGATTTTCCTCCTACGTTGAGATTAGATTAGCTTTCCCATCTTTTCCTATAAGTCACCGCCATCTGCATTATGATTGGTTAAAGAATTCAGTCTCATCTATGATTGGTTAGATACTTTATTACATGTATTACAATGGTGAGGCAGTCAGTGGCCTTTCCCCAGCCAGAGACCCAGTATTTGAAAGTGAAAGTGGGGCCAATATGTGCGGAAAGGATGTATTTATTCCAACAACAATAGCTGTTCCGATTGAGGGGTCTACATGAAGTATTTATTCATATTAGCCAATTATTCTCATTTAATTTACTAAACATTTTTTACAACCACAAAAGAACAACATCACAAGACACTACAGCTACTACTACAACAGATTCATTTTTGTAGTTCTGAGATCATTAGAGTAAAAAGTTTAAAGGCCATTTATGGAGACTAAATGTGAGTATGTGTGTACTTATGGGATTATGAGTACTCTTATCCATCGCCTTTTTGATCTTTAATGACCTATAAATTAATCTAGAGTGACTGATCTGAAGATGTGCATTAACTAGGCTTCTATGCTTAATTTAGAAGATTTGGCCCACTTTTAGACATCTCTTTGATGGCATTTGCAACTGTGGCCTAAATAATCCTCAGCCTGAATGTGGTATAGTATTTTTTCTTTGGTCCAAAGCTCTTGATCATATGTCACACTGTGGTCTGCGTTATAGACCTTTAATCCCAACCCTTAAAAGTGTATGGATTTTCTTTTTATTGCCATTCACTTTTTGTAGAGTTGTAATATGATCATGTAGGACAGTTATACTGCTGGAAAGTCTTTTTGTTTGTTCAATCTTATTCTAGGCTTCTGCAGATTTTTTATCCGTCTCTCTGTCTTCATTCCCCCTTTCTCTCAGTGCCTCTCTCCGCCTTGAGGCACAGCAGGAGAGCCGGGTCTTATCTGAGTGAGCTCATTCTATTGACGCATGAAGAAAACAAAAGGGCTAGCCCTTCACAGTTGTTGTGGTTAAACACACCTGGCTAATTCTCACCCACTGTCTGTGAGCATGTGTAGACGGCTTGCGAGTGTGTGATGTATTTTGTTGATTCATATAACCACAGATCAATCATTTTATGCACTACACAAACTGTGTTGTCTGATTTTAGCAAAAGATAACACATCCACGGCTGTAACTAAACTCATCTGTGTTCCTGTCAGATCCATTTACTGTAAGTGTGTGTGTTCAGACATTGGTGTGCAGGCAGGACAGAGATGAAGTTGTGACTTCATGGTATAAATTTCATGGCTAATTTAATGCCACGTCACAACGACACACACACACACACACACCCGTCATGATCTGTTCTTGATGCTCTAGTGAAATAAGAAACATATGAACTTTATTGTCACTCCTCTCACTGTTCAGCTCAAGCAGACGAAACACTGGATGCTCAAATGTGTCATCAGATTCCCAACTAACCACAGCGTTTGGCTGGGCAAAAAGTAACTGACCAACGGTTTTACATCAGTTCTGTCTCTTTGTATTCTTTCTTAAGACTCTTGCTGATAGTGCACTTCTGTCTAAAGGGGAACTGGTTAATCTTCAATCTACAATCTGCCTTAAGCGTATGTCTGTGACCTGTTCCAGAGGCACACACATCAGTCTTGCAGATTTTGACATTTCAGAAGGATCTTCTCTTATCTGTCTTTTCGCATTACTCTTACTGTCAGGGAACAGTTGTATTCTAACTGCTATAGCTTAAATGTGTTTAAATAGATTTGTGCAAATAACAGGGTTCATACAGAGGCTCCTGGCGACCATGGGCTGAACACATGGAACAATCTGCAAGTTCAGCAAAAAAAAATGTAATTAACTCCATCTTGATGCTTATAATTCCTGCCATATAGACTTGTGAGACTTAATGACACTTCTGGGTGCTTTAATAAATTTCTACAGTTAACCAAATGACAGATAGCATTATGCTCTCGAGCTCTTTAAAAGTAAACAAATTCTCAGAGGCAAAATGATGTTCCTTATGACCTTAAAAGTTAAACCGAACATAGAGGTGTTGTGCTACCACAAGTCACAAGAACAACTTTTGGCCATCTCGGCACAGATCTCTGCACATCTCATGAACTGTACAACTGGAGTTTTTATGATGCCAGTGGAGAGAGAGAGAGAGAGAGAACGAGAAACATCAGGCAAAAAATCTCTTACAGGGTTTTAGTTGGCATAAGATCTGCTGACTGTGAAGGCCATAGCTTATCATTTATAGCAGTTTCATCTTGGCTTTGGTTTTATGTGCATAACATAGCAATAAAATATCTTACATTTCCTTGCAACACACTTTCTTAAATAAATAATTAAATAAAAGTGTATGGTAATTTATTGGTATTTAGTCGCATTGCACTGTCCATCAACAAGGGCCAAAATGTATGTGTGTGTGTGTGTGTGTTTGTGCAGTACTGTGCAAAAGTCTTAGTCAACCTGTTAATTTTTCCCATATTTTCCCATACAAACTTTATTATACATGTTTATTTCATGAGTTTATTATTAAGTTGGTACAAAAAACTCTTAACTTCTAATTTCCAAGCATTTAAGCACAAAAAAAATCTTAGGAGAATATCTGTAGACCAGAAAAGCAGCATATTATGTAAAAGATGACTTTTCAGGCAAAAAAAAAGCTTCTGGGTTTTGCATACTTGAAAAGAAGAAGCAGGTGAGACAACGTTCCCTGAAGGACTGTGGCTTGTTTTGCAGGACGTGCAGTAAAAGTAAGCGGCTAATTACCGTATAAAACAGCACAAATTATACATGAGACTTTATTTTAAGCAAGGGGTTAGGGACACCAATTATTGATTTTGTTTCATTAATTAGATGGATAGATAGATAGAAACTTTATTGATCCAGAAGGAAATAAAAAAAAATTTATTACTGTTTCCTACTTTATATATATTTTTTTAAGACATTCTTTCACTATAGCAGGTGTTTGCATGTGCCTAAGACTGCACAGAAAAATACTAGTGCTTGGATATCATCTAGACAGAAAGTTTTCTCAGCACAAAGCCATGATTGGACTGCCTGCTTCACGTCTGAAACACTGGCCTCCCAGGAACTACTTTAATGGCCCAAGCATGTGAAAATGGTTTGGCACAAGATCAGGACTGTACAAGGGATGGGGCAATAACTTCCAGCCAAGATCCTATAATGTGCTAGTGGTGTTTAGTAATGAATATGTGTACAGTTCCCAAGGACAGATGCGTCTTTTCCGCAAGTCGGTGACAAGTTAGTTATCTGTAGATTTTCAAGATACAGGTGTTCCACTCACTGAATGTTTGTGGGAACGACTGCAATGGGCTCTGAGCCACCTCTGCCAGCATTGTCATTCACAGACGTACAGTATGGCCTTCTGTAAAACGTTTGTACAAATTAAATTTTACTTCTTCATTCAAAAGGAGCTTCATCTCAAGACCCAGTTTAACATGAACAACCCTTGTATATAGTTAATACTGCCTCCATCATCATTTCTGTCTTCAAAATAGCAGACAAGGCAAGCAAACCTTATGAGTGCTGACTCTACTCATCACACTTGTCTCCAACCCACACAGACGTGGAGTGCACTGCTCCCATTAAGGCTGCTTTTGCATACGAGTGTGATTCACTGACATGCAAACGCAGTGGCAGACTATTAGACCAGCATGAATCATGTTTTCAGTTCCCGAGTTGTTGTTGCTGTTGTTGTCTCTCTCATTCGGATAGAATTGCTAATGGGGGTCTCTGGGTTTGCAGAGAGTTTGGTGCGCTGTGTGTGTTCATGATGTGTGTAAGGTTGCCCATTCTCCATGACTCAGTACAGTTGATATCAGCTGCTTGGACAAACTGGGTGGGCCTCATGACAAGTGTTCATTTAGATTGTAGACTGTCCTAACTGTTATTTCCAAAATGATTCAGCAAAACAAGAAATGTTCTGTCCACTCTTGGCGACTACAGTCATTATCAAACTTCTTTACTGTATTAAAGGACAGTTAGCATTTGACAGCGTGGTTTGCTAGAGCTTAGCCAATAAACACAGTGAGAACCTTGAGAACTCTTGCAGATCATGATGATACCCTTAAAAAGATTGTGCTGTTTTAGCCCCAAGGATCTTCCAGCAGGGGAGATAGAGGAGTGTATAAGGTCATAGACATCTGCACTTGTGTATGAGCATTTACGTTTGTGAGTATTTGTTCCTTTTAAACCTCGGTCCTGTCCTGGGCGATCAGAGAGAATGCAAAGGTTGGGTCTGTTCAGATAAGTAGAAATGTGGCATACAGCATATCAGTCCCAGGTCAAACCTGAGTGGACACACCTCTTGAAAAACTTTCTCTTGTGATATCCTCCCTATTTGTTAGCAATTATGCTTATGTGCCATGCAAATAGAAGGAATAACAATACTGATGAAATGACATACTATAAAGAAGACTTTTTAAAATTAATATTTTTCAGATCACTATTCAGAGGGACAGCGGCCTTGATGTCAGCGCACCAAAACATGGCAAGATTGACCCCATGAATTCCCCTCACGTAGGGGGTAATCAGTGGGCAGGAGGCACAGGTAGGTGTATCAAATCTAATTTGATTCTAATTTAATTTAATGAATTAAGAATGGTGGAAATTAATACAATGGGAGAAATTATTTACTACCGTCCTACAGGTTTTTAATTTTTTTTTAAATGTGTAGAATTATTATTTAAAGGTTAATTCTGTGATCCTGTAGGGGGCAGAGACACAGCAGGCCTCGGGGGAAAGGGAGGTCCCTACCGTCTAGATGCTGGCCACAAAGTCCACCAGATCTCCCAGACTGAGAAAGACGCTGTGCCTGATGAAGTCAAGAGAGCTGCACGAGAAATGGCCGAGAAGGCTTTTAAAGAAAGGTATACTTATTCATCGTTCTCCTGGTGCCCTCATACACCAAGAGGATCTTTGAGCGAGTTTACGATCAAGTGCTAATCTCTCAGCTTTCTGAACAGTGAGGGCTTCAGGACTCCAGTGCCTCTCTTTCCGTTGTTTACATGTGTGTGTATGGACGTGTGTATAATGCAGAGTCGATTACTAGGGAGCTCAGCCAGAGCCAGCTATTCCAAAAATGCACGCAGTGAATACCGCAATTCATGCGACTCGATGTGTGTGTGAGTGGGAGAGAGAAGCCACTGAGTGCACGATGAGAGGGATTGGATATGAAGGAAGCTTCTGTTTTTGCCTGTTTTCTCATTTGTGTGTCTCATGTCCACACCCAAGACTTGACATCTGAAATAAGTTTCACACCCAGATCCATACATGTACAGTACAGAGCTGTTCGCTACCAAGTGTTAGACTCACGTACAGGGTCACCTTCAGTATGGTGACATGAGCAAGCAACATCTTTTAGATTGCATTATTACTGGAACACTTCTGAGTAAATAAGTCATATTGCATCATTGGTTTCGATGCTAATGATTCCGTCAGTTTGTGTGTGACTTCAGGATATTCATGTGGTAATGCGATATATCCTGTTTTATATTCTGTCTGCTTCTCGTCACGTTCTCAACCGCTAAATCTCAGGTTTTGCTTTGCTGAGTCGGTTTTCACAGGAAGTGGGATTATATCTATCTTAGTGTTTGAGTGTAACATATAAAGCTGCCAAAAACACCTGCAGTTACACAATGTGAGCCACCCTGTAGAAAAGAGTGATGACAACCTATCGAACAACACTCAATTTGTTCTCACCTTTTCAGCAGAATATAGATCCTCCAAGTGTGAAGTTTTACTTTCCATTTCTATATCACACACACATTCTCTCTCTCACACACAAACACACACTGGCGGTCTCACTGTGGTCTGTGGACAGGTCTGGAATTCAGCAGAAAATAGCAGCGTGGCCTGTCCCTTCTCCAATAGCACTACTCAAAGAATGTGAGCTTCTGAGACCAGTCAGGAAACCCATGGCCATTAACGGCCTTAAATATGTGTATGCGAGTGTGAGATTCAGACACAGCGCATGCGGGAGAAACAAAAAGACAGAAGAAGGAGACGGTACAGCTGTTGCTACTGTTTCAGTCTTATCAGGTTCTCAGTCCCTAACCCGTATCTCACTACAATCTGCCAGCACAACTTCCTTAATGGCTTTTTGAACATCTGCTCCAGTTGGCCGTGGAAGATGAAGGTGACGGGATGAGACCGTTCTGTAATCTCGTCTGTGTAGAAGCTAAAAGCTGCTCCCTGCTTTACTCTGTGTACGTTAGGCTCTGCTTCCCCTCTATGACTTCAAACATCTCTCACATGTACACACACACACACACACACACACACACACACACACATGGCAAATTGCCCTTATGGTTCTGCTCTGCCTGGACTGAATCATTGTAGGATTAGCACATGTCTTTAGGGATTATTGGCTTTAGATGTCACCTGGACAGCCACTTATACCTGCTGAAGGAATTGCACAGAGCCGTCAGTTCTGCAGTCACATGCGCAATAGAGAGCAGAACAAACTGAGCAGGAAAAGTATTGAGGGCGTGCTGCCACCAGGGCCGTCAGGAAATCTCACATACGGCAATACTCATTACGGGCCTCCTAGACTCGAGTGCTCATCATCCTTGCTGGTCGCTCTGACAGATGGCTGTATCACTGCGATCATCATACTGTATGGCTGCCCCGAGCGAGTTTTCCTTGGCCCGAGTCCACCATCTAACACATGACTCCAGTGAAGTTCAAACTATGTAGAATCTAAAACAAGTCCTATAGAATACTGATCTACCAACAAGAAAAGAGATTGATAACTCTATATAGGCCAGGGTTGTCAACTGGTGGTTTAGATTTAGATGTGGACCAAGTATTTATGTGGATTAAACTTTAGACAAAAATAAATGCAATAAATGTATGAAAGAAAATATCCATGGTTCAGTGTTTTAATTTCCTAAACATCATGGCCTCGTGATGTTTGTGCGTTCAATTATACTTCATTGAAATTGAATTTCTAAAGGTTTATTTAAACTTAAAAGATCCCAATATTTTGGACACCACTGTAAGCTGTATGATCTATTCAAGTGCTGTTTCATTAGAATTATATCAGTTTAATCTGACTTATCATAAATACAGATGATATCTTTAACAAAAATACATCAATAAATAAACAAACTTGCAAGATATTTAGGAGTGTTTGTGTAGTTTCTGAGTGTCCTGGTGTGTATGATGGAAGTCCTGTGTGTTTCAGGTTGAAGGAGATCCAGATGAGCGAGTATGATGCCGCCACATACGAGCGTTTTTCCGGAGCTGTCCGGCGCCAGGTCCAGTCCCTACGCATCATTCTGGACAGCCTGCAGGTAAACATCTCATCCCGGCTCTCCCATAGGGTGTGCGCAGTACTTCCAAGAGTGTTATTTCCTTTGCTTCCTTTCACATACACACAAACATGCACGTACACACACACACACACACACACACACACCCTCACATTGCTGCTATCACAGCTGCTTCTCTTTTCATCCTGAATTTCCCCCTTAGGTCATGAAACAATTATCCCCTATCACTAAGCCAAACTAAGTGCTATTGTTGCTTTGTTGAGTGACCTCTCAGTGGACACCCGGTCATGTGGTGTGCTAAAGCAGCTTGGCGAGGGGTGTCTTGGATTTACAGCAGCACTCCTGGGGATTCCCTTTGCAGCAAAACAGAGCAATGATTGTGGGGATCAGATTTCTTGCTGGAAGCTTCCCTGACATGTTCTGCTTATTGGGAAAATACCATGTCACGACTGTCTGCTCACTTCTCTTTGTCTTCCAATGTCTTATTCTGTCACCAACAATTTATTACATCTTATAAAGAGTTTCTTACGGGGTCAAGTGGTCAGCTCGATGTCTGATTGTATCTGAGCAGTTGAGAGTGAAGGTCCTTGTTCCATGGCCCAAGAGTGGCAGCTCGGTGGCATTAGGGCACAATCTGGGGACTTTCTGATCAGCAGTCCAACACCCTAACCACCGTTACCCATGTGTCTATAACTCTTTGAAATGTGGTTATTTAACTTGTAGCAGTGATTAACTACAATAAACATTGACAATTGAGTGTGTTTATGTAATTGTGGCCGATCCAGGCAGCTTTGCATATTTTTTCTCATTTTTTCCCTTATAATAATCTTGCATATAATTATAGATTTAATATGTTATATGAACAAAAGTTTACAAGGAGTACTAAAGTCTGCATGATCATAAACAAATAGAAAAAAGTCACACACTCTAATATTTCTTGTGAAAGCCTTTATCTTCGATTGTGCTGGTGAACAGTTCCTGCCATTTGAGTCCTGTAACATGCCAGTGCCATCAGGGAAGAAAAATGCATACTATAGATGTGATAATCAGCTCATTCAGTGCATTCAGGCCATCAGCTGCCATAATTTTACTGCCACATAACGTTACTGAGCTTAGACGTAACCAACTGAAGCATAATATTAAAACATACTGGTAGTTTTTCTACTTAAGTTAGAGTTGCCAATTAGCAAAACCTACACAAGATTTTTTTGTTTTTTTAAACAGCACGCTCAGTCTCACATGAATGTTAAGATCACTTTAGACACGGGGTCACCCTCTATTTCCCGTTTTTTTTTTTTTCTCAGTCCATTTAGTTTTTTCATACTTAGTCGAAATTACTTGTTAGACCGCATCCTTGTGTACGTGTCAGTACAAACAGCACATGCCTGTACCAGACGAATGACTGTCTCTACACATCTGAGCATCACTGCGCTATGGCAGATCTCAGGGGATACAAAGGACTGAAAATAACCTAAGCATTTTACTAACTTGTTGTTAGAAGAATGCACAAAAAACTACAAAGAAAAACAACAAAGCGGCATATTTTCTTCCTTGGCACTGCTCTATAATCATATGATTATATTGGCATATGTATTTGCATTAGGTCCATTTTCTCACACACACCTATACTTACTTGCCTCGTATTCCCACACCGATCATATTCATGCAAACCGGAACATACATGGCATCTCTATCATCATTAATTGTATAATTATTCACTTTTATAAGATGTTACAGATATATCAGAAACACCCAACCAGTTTCATTCTAGTGAGTAACTAGATGTTAAAATCTTTATTTTTGCAAACTCAAAAATAGATTTGTTTTAAATATATGTTTGCAGGTGTACAATATATGTATGTTGAGGTGGTGAAAAAGTTTAGTGTTCTAAACTATTCACAAATTGACAGCATCTTATGTGGTAGGAATTATTCGCTAATTTTGTTTTGAATTGTAACTAAATCTAAAAAATCATATTGAATCAGGATATTTATAAAAACACGGTAAATAAAATCGCAATACAAATCAAATCCACACCTCGGTATCATGATAATATCGTATTGGCTGTGCCTGGGGGATCCTCATCCCAATCAGACAGTGTTATAGAATGTCAGGCAGTGTTATAAAATCTTAGGATATACCATTTTTCATGGTATATGCAGAAACAAATTAAGTAAAAGAAATAATAAAAAAAGATATGATTTGTAAATTTGATACACAGTATTTTTTTTTTATCCTTTTTTTTGTGTGTTCTTAATAGCATTTCAGAGTGCTCATTAGTTGTCTTAGGAAGTTATGAACTCTTTTCCAAGAACTCTTTAATTATAAAACCCTTATCAGCTTTGTTAAGCACATAATATTGCCCTTACAGCTTGCAGTTCCCATTTATGTCTTAAAGCATACTGTATAACCAGATATGCCATGTGCCTTAACCTTTCCCTAGCAGATGCGACCAAAGTCTAGTCTCTACTTATCGTTTGTAGTGCAGCTCAGCTCTTTGTTCCTAGCTGTGAGATATGGCACAGAAAATGCCGCTGATTTCATTCAGAGAGCCTCTGGAGAGAAGTGTATTTTTGCTTGCCAATAATTTTCCCTCTGGATCACAGAAAACATTGTTGTATTGTGAGTGTAACACTTTGTTCTCCTTAATCTGAGTGTGACTGGCACAAAGACACAGGAGGACAGTGTGTGGGATGATGCAGCAGTTCTGAGAGCTCCAGGGGGATCAGAGTCTAAACGAAAAGCAGATGTGGACGTGTAGCTTTGGCAGTTCCATGATCACTGTGTATAGCTGACATGAACCTGAGGTCACGATCATATCTGTTAGTCCTGGTGCTTTATTCTTAGACAGAAACCTTGGACTTACCTGCTCATTGAAAGGGCCTTTTTATTTTTAATATTTTTAGTGTTTCTCATATCTGTCTTATCTGTTGTTTAGGGGCACTTAAAATAAATAAATAAAAAATTTTGATTCACAAATCAAACATCATTTAAATCTGTCTTAAAACTATTTAAACCTTAAGCTTTTATATAAATATATAATATTTTTTTATTTGTATGTTAAATGCTATATTATAGTAAACTAACAGTTTTGCCCCGCTTTCAACTTTTTGAGGTTTTGGGAATTTATTGTATCTCACTGCCAGTAGACGTCTTTTGATTCCTAATTAGATGTATTATTTACATGGTGGTGTAGTGGTTAGCATTGTCGCCGTGCACTTCCAGGGTCCGGGTTCGATTCCCATCTCTGTGTGCATGAAATTCACATGTTCTCCCTGTGCTTGGTGGGTTTCCTTCAGGTACTCCGGTTTCCTCCCACAGTCCAAACACTTGCAGATTAGGCTAATTGGTGTTCCCAAATTGCCCGGAGTGTGTGTATGTGTGTGCCATGCAATGGATTGGCACCCTGTCCAGGGTGTACCCCGCCTCGTACCCTAAGACCCTAAGATAGGCTGTATACAGCATAAAGCGGTATAGGCATTGAGTGATTGGTTAGATTTTTCAGCTTTACTGTAGCCCTATGGGTGTAGGAGTTGAGTGTAATATTTTGTAATTCTTTTACAGGCTAAAGGGAAGGAAAGGCAGTGGCTGAAGAACCAGGCATTGGGGGAGCTGGATGATGCCAAAATCATTGATGGCCTGACTGGAGAGAAAGCGATTTACAAACGTAGAGGAGAGCTGGAGCCAGAGGTTAGAGATCTGTTCTGTCTGTGGTGCTGAAAATGACCCGATCAAAAGGAAGTTTGGACAAAATAGCTCCAACTTGCTACCAAAGTGCACTCACACTTTTATGAACACATTTGGTCTTGAAGGCATTCAGCTTCTGGCTTTGGTTTTAACGAGGGTTGCATACCATCTTAAAACATTTTAATGTCTTTAATGGGTTCCTGAGTGGTGCAGCAGCTAATAGGATTGCATCGTGTTGCCACTGCCACCCGTGAGCAGTCCTGTTTCTACAAATAGCACAAACTAGAAAAATGAAAGAGATAAGAAACGTGTACTTATGCGTAATTGTGTTAAATTCCTACTTAATTAAAAGTTAAAAATTAAAACTATTCTATCCAAAAATCTACTTGAGCTAAAGTCTAAACAGTTCAGACATATATTTTCATCATCTTATTAAATATTTATGGAAATAAATATCTATGGCTTACTGTTGAGGGACGTTCAAGTCAAACCAGGACTTATGATTTTATAGAACACAGTTATAAGAGTGAAACTATCTATATCTACAGTATATAATCCCCTGCTACACCAGTTCCCTTATCCCAGAGTGTCACTAACACTTAGTTGCCATCTAGGTAGAGAGTTTCCTCAGTATGCCGGAGCCACGATTAGACTGCTTGTGTCAAAACATTCCTTTAACTCAATGCAGATTAGAAATCTTTTGAGCTCTCTTGGTACCCAATGTGCACTCACTTTAGGAAATTCAGATGTTCACGATTGATTGTGTTTACAGTTCCCACAGACAGATGCTCCTTTTCCAGATGTACAGCCTTCTTTTAAATCAGATGTTTTGCTGTTTTATTTTTGCATTTATGAAATTGCAGAGTTGAGCTCAGGAAAGAAGTTTCTCTCTTTTTAACTGTCTAGTAAATAACCACATCCAAAGCACTATTTATTTTTTAGCTTTCTAGAATGAAACCTAGAGATGTACTAAAAGGATGAATGTTCACTAAATCTAGTTTAATAATTTTATCTTTAATATTTCTTGATGGGAAACTACGTCTCTTCTCGTAGCCGGGCACACCTCAGCAGAAGCCCAAGCGCTTACGTCTGCTAGCTGATGTGTCGGGCAGCATGTACCGCTTTAACGGCGTGGATGGGCGCCTGGAACGCTCCATGGAGGCTGTGTGTATGGTGATGGAGGCGCTAGAGAACTATGAGCACAAGTTCAAGGTGAAATGCCTAACTACTTTGTTTGTTTTTTTTAACACTATCGCAATTTTTGTTTTGTTTTCAAGGAACTCAAGAATAGACCCAGCTGGGTGCTTATGGGAATTTTTCAACTGACTCTCTCTTAATGCTCAATATTCTTCGTACATCATGCAGCAGTGGAAAAAAAAATAGATTTATTTACAGAAATCCAGCTCCATAACAATATGCACCACGGAAACGGCGGCTGTGTTTGCTGTCTCATTCAGCCATGTACTGCTACGTAACCGGGATATCCCCAGCCACCGACACAGTGTGATGGAGGTTACTATGGAAACATTGGTAACGGGGGCTAAAGAGATCCTCAGAGGCTGACGCATACTTCAGTCACAGCTGTGTGTATGGCAACAGTTGTGTGGGATTTTAACCTAAGTGGTCACTTCATTCTGTGTCTTTTTCTTCTCTCTATTTTTTCTTTACTGATGCACGTCCAGCTCCTGGCTGCCATGCAGGAGGCAATGAATCACTCAATTACTGGAAGCAGTTCTCCACACAGCAATTGGAGCACAAAGACATCTCTTCTTTGCATAAATCTCTTTTTTTTTTGTATTATTATTTCTCAGGGAATCCATAGGAAAAAAATTATATAAAACGTTTGTGTCTCTGGGAGAGAGTGTGTAGGCACCAGACATTATGGCCCCATTATGCTTTGTAGACTTCTCCAGTTGGCCTTCAAATCATATATCCTTCACTGCTTATGTAACTAGTGTATATACAGTAAAGCCCCCCCAAACAAATCATCTACATGGGTTTTGACTGACATAGGGGAGTACATCTTTCAGGTGGCATTTGCAAGTTTCCATAACTTCCTACATAAAAATGCTATATAATACCTCATCAGGCAGACACACATAGTTAAACATGTGTTGGCTGGGTTTTGCAGTAGATTATTCTTCATTGTATATCTCCAGACACTTGATATCTGTATAAAGAAGCTCATGCAAAAGCAAATGTACTACTCTCCTCATCACAAAGCCACAAAATAAACAAGATTCAGGAATAATAACTATTCCACAACTATATAAATAAACTGTAAATAAGTACCTGTAAGTGTCATGACTTTATAAATATCCTGAATTAATATTTGTTTTTACATTTCATTACAATTCTAAACAAACTTAGAAAATGATTTGCTCTTACATTTCCTACCAAACAGGATAATGTGGTGTGTGAATAGTTTAGATGGCACCACCTGTACACAATGACATTTTACCACTTCAAATGCAAACTTATATAAATGAAAGTTTAATAAAAAAAAATAGAAAACAGGAGCACAGAACTGACAGTACTCAGGTGCAAAAAATAAAAAGCAACCTCAAACCATGTGCACTTGATTACAAAGATGTGACTTATTATGGTGGGTGACTGTTGTAGTCCAGGGCACCTCTAGTGCTACCGTTATTTACATTTAGGCATTTGGCAGATGCTCTTATCCAGAGCGACTTACAAAAAGTGCTTTAAAGTTTACATCACTGGATACATACTTACACTAGGTTAACTAGGTTAATAACTAAGTGCCATTAGTCCAACACAACTGGGAAGAGGATTTTTTTTTATTTTATTTTTTTTTTTTTGGGGGGGGGGGGGGTTAGTCCAAGTACTGGAGAAATAGATGCGTCTTGAGTCGTCGTTTAAAGATAGTCAAAGTCTCTGCTGTACGGACAGGAAGTTCATTCCACCACCTACTGTAGGTGCCAGAACAGAAAAGAGCCTGGATTAATGCCGCCCTCGATCCCTGAGAGATGAGGCGAGCAGTGCTGGAGGATCGGAGGGAACGTGGTGCAGTGTGTGGTGTGATTAGAGCAGAGAGGTAAGTGGGTGCTGGGCCATTTTTAGCTTTGTAGGCAAGCATCAGCGTTTTGAATTTGATGCGGGCAGCTACAGGAAGCCAGTGCAGGGAGCGGAGGATTGGGTTGATGTGTCAGAACTTGGGGAGGTTAAAAACAAGACGTGCTGCTGCATTCTGGATCAGTTGCAGAGGACGAATCGTGGACAGAGGCAGGCCTGCCAGGAGTGAGTTGCAGTGGTCCAGTCTTGAAATAACAAGGGACTGAACAAGCACCTGAGTATCCTGTGAAGAAAGAAATGGGCGAATTCTTCTGATATTGTAAAGAAGAAATCTACAAGAGCGAGTAAGGTTAGCGATGTGTGGGGAAAATGACAGATGATTGTCCACGGTTACCCCAAGATTGCGGGCAGTGGCTGAAGGAGTGATTTGGTTGTTGTCCAGGGATATCACAAGGTCTTGACCTGGGGATGAGTCACAAGGGATGAACAACAGTTCAGTTTTACTCAGATTGAGCTTCAGCTGATGTGCAGCCATCCAGGATGAGATGTCTGCAAGACATGCTGAGATCCGGGTGGAAACCTGAGTGTTAGAGGGAGGAATTAATATAAAACTAGATGTGCCGGTGACTTAGTTTACATGGAATTTAACTGCACACTGCACACTTTTGGCAGAATGAGTGAATACTTATCCAAATTACTGCTGTTTATTTATTTGTGCATGGTATAGCTGGTCAGAGATGCTTTTTTTAACTGTAGTTGTTCTGCAAAGCTCTAAGTAAAACAACTGTTGTATTGCCACATAATGTCTTTATAAAACTAGTTACACAATACTTTGTCTAAAAAGAATTTGTTTATAAAAAAGAATGTCTGTCTCCTGTCTGCCCTGTTATGTCCCTTCCTTAAGCAATGAGTGATTCATGAAACTTTCCTTTCATAGCTCTTTTTTAACGCTCAGTGACAGGATGGCCCATGTGCCTGGATAAATAGAAGAACCTTTGTAAACAGTTGGCATACCTATATATTTGTCATTCTCAGGATGGAGTTGTTGTTGTGTGTATTCTTGTTCTGGCACAGTACATTCATTTCTCTACTTTCCTGTTAATTTTTTTTCCGTGCAGTATGACATAGTGGGTCACTCTGGGGATGGATTTGATATCGAACTGGTCAGAAGTGACAATGTGCCAAAGAACGACAAACAGAGACTGAAAGTCTTAAAGGTATGTAGCCTACGTAAGTCCTGCGTGCATTCTCTCATGCATTTTTCCTTTGTTTGGAAATCGGCTTCCTGGAGAGCTTTCCTGGAACAAAGCCATCTTTCTGATCATGAAACGTGGCAGGGTGTGCACAGAGAGGCATGTTTCACTATTTGATTCTGCAGTAAAGGTTCATTTACATTCAAAGAAACAATCTTAGTCAGCCTTGAACGTTCCAGAACCAACTGCAGAAGCTAGCTCCTTTCACATACCTGTTTTTATATGGTTGGCTGATGAAGAAATGAGTAACCCATACTACAGTACTTATACACACCTGCTTGTACAGGGTCCTTGAAAATCCTTCTCTGTTTAAATAAATAAACATATTGTTCTTTGGATATAATTATGTATTAAATAATTTACCCAAATACCGTGTGTCCAGACCATGCATGCACACTCTCAGTTCTGTATGAGTGGAGACTACACCCTGGAGGGCACAGAGCATTCCATAAAGGAGCTGGCTCGCGAGGAGGCTGACGAGCACTTTGTCATTGTGCTGAGCGACGCCAATCTGGAACGCTATGGGATCAGCCCTGACCACTTCGCCCACACACTCACTGGCAACCCTCAAGTCCACGCCTTTGCCATCTTTATCGGTTCTCTAGGGAACCAGGCTGAGAGGTGAGTTTCATCCTATTGGAACACACACACGCGCACACACACACACACACACACACACACACACACAGGTAGTGTGCCTGTAGGCTATCATTACACAAACTCTGTGTAAAAGGAGCAGTTTTTCACTTTTAGTGTTCAAAGCTTCTCAAAAGTTAAAGTGGGATAAATTACAGTTACTGTGAAAACATCAGTGACTTTCTCTTTTCATAATGTACAGTATGCCTCAGCAAAGGTGAAATGCTCTTTTAAGACTTGGTGTGGAGTTTATTATTGGTCCAGAAAAGAAGAAGCAGAAACTAAAATAAAGAAACTTAGCAACATTGCAAACTAGACTTTTTTTTAGTATATCATTGAAATTATCTTATTATTATACTGTTTACTGAAAAACACTTTTAGACATTAAAAATTAGGACAGATGTTTTGTTTCTGCAGTATTATGACAGAAGATTTACATTTACATTTAGGCATTTGGCCGACGCTCTTATCCAGAGCAGCTTACAAAAAGTGCTTTAAAGTTTACATCACTGGATACATACTTACACTGGGTTAACTAAGTGCCATTAGTCCAACACAACTGGGAAGATTTAATTTTTTTATTTTTTTTTATGGGAGGGGGAGTTAGTCCAAGTACTGGAGAAACAGATGCGTCTTGAGTCGTCGTTTAAAAATAGTCAAAGTCTCTGCTGTACAGACATCTAGAGGAAGTTCATTCCACCACCTAGGTGCCAGAACAGAAAAAAGCCTGGATGAATGAAGATCTAGACCTAATGACAGAATATGTATCTTCTAGCTTTAAAAGCCTGGATTGTGTTTGTTAGGCCTGAGAAGACATATAGGGAGAATATATAGACATGAGAGCGATGCTTCTGTGGAGGTCAGAACAAATTCCACATAGCCTTTAATCTGAGCCCTCGCTGACTCCACTCTTTTCAGGCCCACCATGATTTAAAGGGCAGGCCTTTCAGAACTAGTGTCCTCCTTGGGGGGACAGAATGACAGTAATGAATGGTCAGTGGAATGGGAAAGGTGGGAGGGCAAGAGAGTGAAAGGAGCAGGGTGTCTCTCCTCCTTTAGCCCCTAGCCCCCAGCAGGCATTTCCCAAACCCATCATCTCTCACAAAAGAATCTGTGTGAATGACAGCCTTTGTCGGCAGATTGAGGACTAGGAGCTCACTTTGATTGCAAGTGAAAGGCCATTTGCATTGGTAATGTTTTTTTTTCTGAGCGGTTGCTTTTGGGGGGGGTCTTTCCCCCTTATTTTCTCTGACACGTAGGCTCCAGAGAACCCTGCCGGCAGGCCGCTCTTTTGTCGCCATGGACACCAAGGAGATACCTCAAATCCTGCAGCAGATCTTCACCTCCACTATGCTGTCCAGTGCCTAAACACGCCCGACCACCCAGGATTTCCCTCCTGAGCTGCGTGGACTCACTGCTGTTTCCAGTGTTATGCATTTCTTGTTTTAAATTTGTATAAATTAATTAATTTTATTAATTTCCACTAATTTAAAGTTACTTATTACTGAATGCATATTGTTGAGTTTATAGACTGTTGATATATAGTATGTCAATTAACTGTATGAGCGTTTCATGTGTGAAATGTAAAGATATAAACACAAAAACTGTGATTTTCTTCTGTCGTCCAACTGTAACCTTAATGCCCTGTTAAAAGGTCCTGTGTTACATAAGCCTCATTACTTGAATGTGTTTGTGTGGGTTTTCTCAGGATCCTCCTCCGTCCTCTAGATCATAGAATGGACAAATCATTTGAGGGAGAGGCAAAGTGAGGCAGAAAAATTTCACTCTGGCTTTATCACCTTAGTGTCCTTGTTTAATCTGTCTCAATCTGAAAATAAAGCAGGTTATTGGATGGAATTTTACTCCAGGGCTTCTGTGCACAGTCTTTTTTAAAGATGCACAGAAAATGCAAAGCTAATTCTTCTCAAAGTAGTAGATGAAAATAGCTCACTTTAAAAGAAAATTACTGACTGACTGAAATAACCAGTCTGAAATTTGAGATAAACTGTGAGTAGTTTTGCGGGACAGAGCTCTGGTTATTTTTATTTAGCTGGTTTATAACCCAGTGTGGGCCTTGTGTTTTTAAATGAACTTGAACCTGATTTTTACTCAGCTTCCTGCCTTTTCTGACCTTTTGGCTTTGTTGATTGGCACTCGCAGCCCTGATTGGAACGTTACCAATGTGACCCCCGGCATTCCCTATTTAACTGCATGCACTCCTTTTGCACTTCTTACGCAAGTCCCCGGCCCCTTCCCCTGGCTCAGCCTAGAATCCTCCGCTCTGTCGGGATGCATGTGTTTTTCCTGTGTTCCAAGCATGCCTTTTCCTTCCCGTGGCCAGGCTGTCGTGCGTCTCCTGAGTGCTTGAGGATTCCAGGCCTGCTCTCAGGTTACACCATGTTCACTGGGTGTCGCTGGGGAGAAAGTGGACTTGTAATTTATATGAGCCGAATAGCAAGCTGTGGAGAGCTGGGCCTGTTAGCAGGTGGCATGAACATGAGTGTGGAAGGAAGTTGGTCACATGTATTTTTTTTTCTTCTAAATATGAGTGAATAGAATAGGGAACAATGAGTGAGAAATCTGTAGAGCAGTCTGTGTGAAGAGTTCGGCATACTTGTCCACATGGTTAATGAGGGAATAAAAGAAATATATATATTTAAAAAATTGGTTTTGTTTTGTAAGGATATGAGGTTATGTGCGTGCTTTATGTACACGTTCATATCCTGTGATTGTCACATAATCTGTTACTAGATCTTACATATGACATTTAAAGAGATCAAATAAATCTTAAAAATAAACACCATTATCTTCTCTTGTCTTGGGGGAATTGTATAAAAATGCTGACAGGAAACTGACACCCCGCTGACCATGTCTGATATTTACACTATAGTTGTCTCTAGATAAAAGAAACAACTTTTTCCTTAGCACAAGGCAGGGATTTTCCACAGCTAACAGAGGTGTCTGCTGTGCTTCTAGAGGGCACAGCACTTTTTGTCTGTTTGGTCACTTTTTCCATCTGCTAAGGAGCAAAATAAAGGATCAGCAAATTGCTGTGCTAAGTTTTACTGTCCTGTTCATCCAAACCAAAGCATGGACTTTTCCATTACATCTGCATCTCACATGGTTATGATTATACGATTATAATTTCATAGTGCTGTTAATGCACACTCCTTCATCCAGCTCTGTAAATATATACCCGCTACAGTATGTCTAGTTTCTCATTCCTCATTCGTCTGTTTGTCTTGACTCTAGTGTGCAGTCTTTGGTTAAAGTTCAGTAGATCATGGGTTCGCCTACTTTTGCTGAAGATTGATTATTAATACTAGTTTGCATTACCTTAAGTTTACAAAACACATTCAATCTCTGCCTTAAAGTAGCTTAACTTACCTAGTTTCCTTTCAAACCATGTGAAATGTGTTCTCTACTGTTAATTATTTACTTAAAGATTTCCGGTTAACAGTTCTCACAACCCATGTCTTGTGCCACATGTCACTTCTAATGGAACGATCAGGAAACATTATGTAATGTTGACCATTACATAATGGATTTTCAACCTCTGTGGTTTTACAGTGAAGTTATTCTACTTCTTCTTTACAGTTTATCTTTGAGAATAGTAATAACAAAAATAACAAGCAATTGCTGATGATTTCTTTGAGATATAGAAAGGCCAAAAATTTATACACACTTCAGGAAAAGACAAACTTGTATAAATATTTAAATACTAAATGTATTGCTATATGTTATATATCAATATATCAAAAAAGAAAAAATATATATCTATAGATATACTATATATACCTAACAGACCAAATGTCTTATTGCTACAGTATCAGTCAAAAGTTCTTCTTAATTCTGTCTTGAGGGGACACAAATTGTACCTCTAACTGTAGACAACTGTCTATTTCACTGTACATTTTTCAGTGCTTGTTGTTCATCAGCTTGACTTGTTGGTTCATGTGAACTGCGTGTTATGACCGACTGACTACAGATGACTAATGCCTTTCAACACACCTATTCTGGCTATTTTTACACCATGTTGAGAAACTGAGATGTCTAAACCACTACGATGTCTTATTTCCATAATAGCAGTGTACATCCAACATAGCTGCCAGGATTTACTTGTTTTGCGCAAGCTTGCCAATGTTTTCCTCTCATCTGTCAGAGGCTCATTACAGATGTGTAAGTACATACAGTATAAGGAGGGCAGAAATAACAAAGGATCTGCTTTCGTATTAGACACACGTGTCTTAACACTGTTCTGGGATCAACATACTGTATTTCCTTCTTTTGAGTGACGGGACGCTTGATCAAGTGACAGATCGCCCTGCATGTGATAGCACTGATTCTGACCTTCAGAGAACGTGTGACTGTATCCTCACTCTCTGGTACATGATGTGATGTTGCTACCGTGCAGTGAAGCTCAGTAGGGCATAAGGCAATTTATCCTGAACAGTATAATCTTGACTTGCACACATGCACTATATTAAGACAAACTCCACCAAAGGGGCACTATAAAGAAGATGAAAATATATACAGTATGCGAACAAGGAGTTTAGATGCTGATTAACTAAAGCTTTGCTTGTGTATTGATGTGAAAAACAAGTTGTTTGTGACTTGCTGTTTAAATTATTGTACAGTAAGTTAAATATGAGATTGCAGGGTTTTTTTTTTTTTTTTTTTTTTTTTTGGGGGGGGGGGGTAGTTTTAATACATTTCTCTCACATTTTCAGTCCTAATTGAACACAAGTTCCCACAAAAGTTTCCACTTTCAACAAATGTAAGATTTCCGTTGTTTTGCACATTAGTGACACATAGTGAGTTTCCTCCTGGTTCTCTAGTTTCTTCTCACATTTCAAAAACATGTGTTACAGACTCATTGCTTGTAATTTATAATTGGGTGTGTGTCTGCCTTGTGCCCTGAGCTAGATATTAATTCTGGGGTTTGCATTTCGCTTTCTGAAGATGAAGTAAATATTCTATTTTTACATCATCCTAAATATATTCTAAATAAATATTCTGTTCTATATGAGTGTGAGCAATTTGCTTTTAACTGTGTGGCAAGATATTTGATTTTCTCTTTGCATTTGTATGCTATATTTGCATATTCCTGTAATGTAGATTTATTTTCTACATTCTAGAACAATGTAGCAATTAATTAAGTAACAATAAGAACAATAACAGTTAGTTGTTATTTTAAGACATAACGGTCAGCTGATCTGGAATCGTCAAGTGCATTTGCAAAACTGCAAAAAAAAATAGCAGACACTTCTTAATATCAGCTGTTCTTACAGATTATGATATAGTTTGTATACCTTCGGCATAGAAAGAAAGAAAGAAAAACAACATAGGCCATGGAATTAGAAAGTGTGTCCAAACTTTTGATGGGTGCTGTGTCTGTTCTGAATATGTCAGGTTGCTTGGCCAAACTGTCTTTATTTTGGACATACTGTCAATTATAAGTCGTACAAATGAAATACACAATCTTAAAAAATACACACATAGAACCGTTTTTAATATTTTTGGAATTCCTTTTTATAGCAGGACTGTAAAATCAAGATAATTTTTTTTTCTTTCCCTTTAAAAAAAACATGGATGGTTGACTCAATGGAACACTTGAAACAATGTGGAGTGTGCACGCACAAACCTTATAACAGATTGTACTATAAAACATAATCAGTTGAGAGAATCCGTACGTCAAGTCATCCGATCTATTTCTCTTCAGTAGAGAGGTGGGATGTTTAAAAGCATCTGGGAATGTGTTTACTGAATTGTTTGAGAATGCTTCTGTGTCCTGTGTTTGTCAGCGTGCTTGTGGAAGGCATGTGCCTGTGCTAATGTGCTTCCTGACTGATCCTGCTGATACACTACTGAGTACTAGGAAATGGAAAATGCTAATTAGCAGCGAGGGCGAGTTATTAAGGTCAGTGTGTGCACGACGCTCTGCTCAGGTTTCATACAGTGGAAAAAGTATATATTTTTTCTAAGATGTAGTTGTGACCCAATATTTTTTTTCTGTATATGCAGCAGGTTACTGATTAATCCATGTATAAAATTCACACATCTCTACAGAGTCTCACAGTTTCCTTTGGGTTAATTAGTTACATTGGATTAGGACAGCGTTTGAGAGGCAGGGTCGTCTGTCAATGTTTTACTTCAGGTGGAACACTTTTTGTTTATCTTGCATCTGTTCCCTTTTTTTTATTTGTGCTAACCTCAACAAAGAATGCCAGATTAAATTTTTCCATCCTGATCATATCTGACAGTGAGAAACTTAGAAACGTTTTAATTTATTAATTACTAAATGTATTTATTTGTGGTTTGTACTGTTTTTTTTAGAGCCTCCACCTCTAGAGGTTCAGATCTCGCCACCGTTCTGTGTGTGTGGAGTTCGCATGTTCTCCATCTGCATATCCCTGCTTTCTTCCAAGTACTCTGGTTTCCTCCCACAGTCCAACGACATATGATGTAGGCTTTCTAAATAGCTCGAAGTGTATGATTGGGTGTGAGTGTGTGTGCTGGTGCCCTGTGCTGGGTTCCCACCCCATCCTGGGTGTACCCTGCCTTGTACCCTGGGATAGGCTGCAGGCTCCCTCAGATCCTACAATGGATAAGCAATATAAACAATGTATATACTGGAGATGTGGAACTTTCCAAACTTGATGGTGCAACTTTGTCTTTTGTCACTTGAGAACAAAAACCTTTAGCATAACTTATTTCCAGGTAGATTATATTAATTATGTGCATTAATATTTAAGTATTGAATAAGGATATTATAACAGGGTGATAGTAGTCAGGTTTAGATTCCAGTCAGCAGGAGACGGAGCTGTCACCTGCCATAAAGAAGCCCATGTGATTGAGCTCAGCAGTGTGGACTTTCTTTTACTTCAGATAACACTGAAACACACACACCATCACAGCCCTGTGATTCGGTCATATGAAGTCACTATTACATTGTTAGTTAGCAATGAACCTGAAAGACAAAGTGTCATTGGAAAATATGGTTTTGGAAACAACTGTTCTTTCTTAATCGCTCTCAGTCATGCGGTGAATGATGTAATCAGACCATCTGGTTAAAAGTTAATCGAAGCACAATAAATAGTTACGCCATCAAAATAGCAGTTTAAATAGCTAATCAGAGCAGTAACACAAGGAGCATGTTGTATGCGTGTGGGGGCCAGAGGTAGCTCAGTGGTTAAGGCATTGGACTACGGTTCGGAAGATCCCAGGTTCAAACCCCACAACCACCAAGTTGCCACTGTTGGGCCCTTGAGCAAGGCCCTTAACCCTCAACTGCTCAGATGTGTAATGAGATAAAAATGTAAGTCGCTCTGGATAAGAGCGTCTGCCAAATGCCTAAATGTAAATGTGTGTGTATTTTACATTTCTGAGTGAATGAATGAAGCCAAGCTCTGAAAGCTCTGCACACTTTCTGCTGCATAAACGAGAATTTCTTTTTCAAATGAAATTTTTTTATTTGCTTCAGACATCTTTCTCACCTGACAACTGGCCACAAGCTGCAGAATGTTGAATTGGCTCTTGATGTCTATGAATACAATGTATGACATATGATAATATAATAACTAGAAAACCAAAAGCATGCATGCAGTGTACATTATTGCAGAAATTTGTTCCAAGTTTGTTCATAGTTTTTGCTGACACCCTCCTTAAAGGCTTCTCGGTTGCATTTGACGAAGAAAGTATGCAACTTTCTAGCAACAGATAGAAATCTGTAGCGTGAGACTATCTTTTGTCTAGTCAAGTGCATGAGCTGTGTTAACGATTGCAAAGCTTCTCATAGTCTGAGTAGATCTCAGAAAGCTACTGGTTCACACAACGATGTTGTGACTAGCATGAGGCCCTGTTGTGGCACCAGGTCCCAACATGTCCAGATATCCTGAAATGACTTTCAGATTAGTCAGTTGCATCAGTCTGTCCGCTTTATGTTTACGCTGAGCGCATGAGTCCTGCAAAGGTTTTTAGACCCACTGATGGGTTCTGTTTTTGTCATTTTACCAACCATTCACATCCTGTTATTATGTTAAGTCCATGTTTGTGTGTGTGTGTGTGTGTAAAGGTTCTCGCACCTCAAGAGCCAGCTGGCTCTGCCTGTTCAGCTCTTCTCGCTTTCCCAGCCTTGATTCCCTCGGTCCACAGCTGCGCTCCAGACGTTGAGTGCAGGATTCCGCTTTCTGATGCAAGTAAATAATCATGGGATAAGAGGAGTCACCCCGAGGTGTTTCCACATATATTCTCATATATTCACAGCTTGCACAATGGATGACCGAGTTTGGAATAGATCATTATTTATTTCATTTTGTACTGCAGATTTATTTGAACTAAATGACTGACAGACCCTCAGAAATCTCTTTATAGATATCACTCTTTCATGGATAAAACATTTATGCTGTGCTTTACCTCCCATAAAGCACTGTTGCTTTGCCGTGTAGAGAACCAACACTATACATTTGCTTTCGTGTAATAGTTCATGAAATGTTATGGTTAACGTGTAAGGGCGTTGAAGTCAAAAGGCACTTTTGATTGCTCAGTTACACTAATGCACTTATCCCAGTGTTTCACTTTTGCTTGGGTACCATCAAGGTGGGAAGATCTTTCAGTATCCCAGGCACGATTTCTGCTTCATGTTTGAAATGCTGGACTCCCAGGAACTCCTTTAATGACCCAAACATGTGGAAAAGGCTTGGAGTGAGTTCCAGATTGCATGGGGATGTGGCAGTAACTCACAGCCATGATTGTGTGTACGGTTCCCAGACAGATGCACCTGTTCTGCAAGTAGGAGACAAGTTATCTGTAAATTTTTAAGGATGAGATTTTCCACTCCCTGAATGTTCATAAGGAACAACAGCACTGGACTCTGAGACACCTCATCCAGGATCGTCATTCAGGAACATATGGCCTTCTTTAAAACATTTGCACCATTCAAATGTTTTATTGGGGCTACAAGAGTACAGTCCCGTACATGAAATCTTTCATAAGAAATTTCAGCACAAGTCCCAGTTTAACTTGAACGCACCTGGTGTTTAGTTGAAACTGATGGTTAGAGCTACTGTATTTCTGTATTGTTATATAAGTGCAGTCTGGAGTGCCATGAAGCTGCTGCATTGAGTTTAGATTAAATTAAATAAAAATTAAGAATCTTGAAAAACATTTGCAATTTTGAATGACCAGGGAAATCATGTGAGCACCTGAAAAACCAAATATGACACATGAAAACATAGTTGAAAATTTTTTACACTTGTATATTTTGTACTTGAAGACACCTCACCCATTACCTTCAAGCAGAAACCTCTTATTAACTTTCCATATGTTCACTTTTTTTTTAGCCTGTCTTCTGATTTCGCTCTCTGTATTTGTGGTGCTGATTTACAGAGCTTAGTGTTCTGTGGGCTAATCAAACATTCTGAGCATTTGATTTTTAGCAGTTCAATAGAAGATCATAACCCGTGTCTTGCCATCTGTCTTTTTTCTTTCTTTTTTAGCAAGACAAATGTGAGACCCTTAGTGGATCGTATATTAGACATTACCATGGCAACTTTAAGCTGGATTTGTAAAGAGTCACTTTAAAGAATCTAGTGGGGTGGAAATTGCCTCGTGTGAACTCTGCAATGGACTGGATACCTAAAGGTTATATTCCGCAAATCACAGCATCATGTAAATTGATGCCTCTCTAGTATTGTGGCTCTGATGCTAACCTGTTAATCACAGGATGGTTGTCGCTGCACACGTTGTGCTGTTTTGATAAGTGTTTGAATTTCAAATATTTTACAGTCTAAAGTTAGATGAATTATTCTGTGTAATCAGGTTATCAGATGCGCACTTCTATCAGCTCTTCTGTTAATAACTCATTGTGCATGGAAACACTAGACATTCATAGGCATGTTCCATGCTGAAGTCTGGCTGCCTGATTATTCTCTGGAGGAAGATAATTAACAGGAAATAGAGCCAGAGTTTAAAGCTGGTGTTAAACTAATTGATAAGTGGTGCACCAGAGACAGGGTGATCCTCTCTGTGTTTGCCGTCATAGCTCATTGTGAGTTTTGACTGAAGCTAATTAACAGGAATTAGACTGATTACAACCATGGCAGAGTGAGGAACACTGCTCTGTCTGAAATCAGTCCTCCTTTAATCCTGCCCTTATATTCTAGTAGAAGAAAATATGTTGGTGATATTCCAGAATTCCAGAAGTGAGTATTACACAAAGTATTATTATTATTATTATTACATGGGTTTGTCTTGGACAGTGTCCAGTGTTGAGTCTTGATTAGCTCACTGTTTTTTAGAGATGTCATTGAAGAATTATCTTAACAGATTACAATGGGTCATTTCATTTGTTGGAAAAACAAAAAAACCTGTGCAGAAGGTGTGGCTGATACAGCCTGTCTGCAATTAGCCTCCAGGTAAAAGGGGTGTCAGGTAAAACCTGCAAGCCTAAATGAGAGGGTAGTGATGCTAAACGCATTTATCGACCCGCAGCCCCGGCCTGGCCAGAGGGAGAAGAGAATAGTAAGGCAGATGTGAAGCAATACTTAGTGGTTACCCTTCTTGTTTTGAGAACCTGAGTTCTCATAGTTCTCGTTGTGTGGTTCGTTCACAGGCCATTCAATCTCACTACATTTACATGGAGTTAAAAATAGAGCGAATAAAAATACCTTGCATAAAAACCATAAAAGATTGTTTTTTTTTTTTTTTGTCAGAAGCAAGCTGCCTTATATACTGTCATTTGCATTTGTAACACTCCTTGATGACTGTTAAATGTAGGTTTGTTGTGCTAATTCACCTTTGCTGGAGCTGTTCAAGGTGGTTTACGTGATTTGGAACAAAGACTCTAATCATTTTTACTACATGAAGGACTGAATTGTGCTTGATTTGTAAAAAGACGGCTTTTTTTTTTTTATGACCGAGCTTAGAGAATGCTAAATCGAGCCCCTTCATGTCACTTGCAGGCTTCGGTTTAATCCTCATTCATGCATTTCAAAGTGGCCTTTCTTTCCTCTGCTGGCAGAGCCTGTGCTGCTGCAAGCAGATAAGTGAGCTGTGCTGAGAGATTCAGTGAAGGATGAATAGGAGCAAATTGTTTAGCACTGTGGATTTCGGTTCGCAAGTTTTTGCCCTCCCTCTTTATTATCAGATTGTTTTCCTACAGTATCAGCTCAGTGGTAGCTTTTCTCAATACAGTTTGTTGAAGTTTACCAGGCTTATACTAGTTTAACCCTCTCAAGGCAGGTGTTGCTGATTTGCAACAGTTAAAACTAACTACCTAAACAATGTAACAAAGTGCTTTTCAGTGGCAGAACAACAACAAAAACAATATGGGATCCAAATCCAATATCTCAAATCCTCAAAACGTAATTTGAGCCTGAAAGGGTTAAAGGCAAAACAATTTGGCCTTATTACAGAGGCTAATCCTTCGACTAATCAAGATTCTCCTGATTGAAATCTGTAAGATTTATTCTTGATCATCTTGACTATATCATTTTCACCTTTCTGCTTTCGTACTCACTAGATCATTAAAACGCAACTCATTTGAGGTAGAAATTGTATTTCTAATGGTCTCTCAGTTAACCAACAAGTGTGTTCACATGAAGAAAATCCTGTAAAGTGTGAGTTATTTTGTCAAATATTCATACAAGATGTCTGCAAGAGCACAAGTTGTCTGATAATTAAATAAACCTCTTCAGTTCATTGAGCCAGTGATGATTCTAATGACTCCCTGCCTAAAATGTAATGATTCTTCGTGGACGTCCACAGACAGGATATGGCCTCTCCCCAGAGACGGGCGATCAGTATGCGCTAGACCAGATCCCACAGTTGATGAGATGTTCTGCTCAATAGGATCTCTGATCACAGCAGGCCATCTGGCCCCTGCCTGTGCACTGTGAATGAGAGTCCTTACGTATTGTATGCTCTAGTCAACATGTTTCCCTGACTTATGCTATACATAAATCAGCTTAGATTTGACCTTTCTGCTAACAACCAGATTTGATATATAGTCAGAAGAGGATATTTTATACTGTAAATGGTTAAAAAGTCCTCCAAAGTAAACAAATAGATACGTTTTTAATCCAGATGTTTATGTCTGATTTTAGACTCACTCTTATACACTGTTGTTTGACACAAGCCTCCTTTTCTGTGTGGGGGTTAAAGGTAGCTGATGACACAGAGGTCAGAGGAAGGAAAGAGACAATAACGAGGCTGCATGACAAATGAAGGTGCTTTCCTTGGGATTTCTATATTTAAAGTGCGACAATACCATCCAACATCTCTGCAGTTCTTTGTCACTGTAGTGTCAAGGTTAACGCTGTACTACTAGAGCATACTACAGCATCCATAAGGATCCAAGTGTGTTTAGGATCTCAGAATAGAGCAATCTTTTGCTGATGCATGATTTTAATCACAACCCCCCCCCCCCCCCCTCCCAGGCTGAGACTGGCAGGAATGATCAGGAATGATTGCTTAAACATTAGTCTTTCATCATCTGTGGGAAACGAGCACATTCTGCATTGCTACATTTGGCCAAACACTACTTTTTTACGAAGAGGCATAAAAAGCAATACTTTCTTCCAATCTAAACACCCTAACTGACTTAACAGTCCTGAAATCCTGGGCTGCTTGGCTTGGCTTGTCTTGCATTCCTGGTGCATTCATTTTGGTAGCTACACATGGGAAATGGTTAATGTAGGAGCAACTGAAGCAGAACTACTCAAGCTTTAAGATAGCATAGACATGACTGTGTTACATATACTTTAGCGTCAATGTATTTCTTTTAGGTAAAATGTGAATCAAATTAATTGAAGTTAGATTGGGATTTCTTTCCTAGTTTTTCTTCGTGCATGTTCTGAGTTTGTGGAATCTAATTGTTGACAGTAGAGAAAACTGGGATCGCCATGGGCTTTTTATAAGCATGATGTATAGGGGGCAGATCTGTACCTGCGAGCTATGTGCATGAACAAACTGGCCAGGTTTTACTGATCATTTGTCAGCTCTCTATTTTCCTATTATGTATATTTTCCTATTATTGCTTCCAAATGTGAAACCGAGCCAGAAGAATAACATCAAGGGTTTTTAGGCTGTTTAAGGTGAATCGTAACTCATTTTTCACCCTCAGGTTTGTCACAAGGCAAGTTGTTTCTTATTTCTACACAGATAAACATGAATCTAAAGGAGAAAAGGGAAAAAAATATTTCCTTGCTATTGATTCATAAAAACTCACGTTGTTAAATTTTTCTATTGGCCTGAGTGTTTTACACACCACCTCCCCCATAAATTCCTGCTGCATGGCAAGTCAATTTGCACAAAAATGCATTTGTTAGTAATTTAATTATTCTGTCATTAGACCAAAGTTATGTTAACAGGATATTTATGTACTCCCCAAAGGGACGCAGATTAGGAAGGCGTACTGTATATCCTGTTATGTCACGATGTATTATGTGATTTTGTTTTGCCCACTGGAGTAATGCCATGCTCCTCGCTGTGGTCCTGATTTGGATGGTAATGCCCTCCTCCAGCATTCTTCTGTCCCACAGGGTAGGAGACACAGTTGTCACCTGCCATTTGCACTTTCCCACACTTCCAGACCACTGGCTCTCTGCTGTCTGCCAAACTCACATGGACAGTGCTGCCAAAACGGGGCCTGTTCCTGCCAAGTCGGAATTCAGTTTTAAAAATGACAGTACCCAGTTCAGGAACATTAATCTGTTGTGTCAGTATGTTTGACGCTGGATCGCCTCAGGCCTGTAGCGTGAATACATTGGCTGCTGCACTGTTCATACGAGTGAAGGACAGCTGCTGTGATATAGCCTGTGGTTTGTGTCAACTTTGAATAACAAAACAGGGAAAAATCAGAAGCACATGCCAAAGCTACTTCTGCTCCATATATATACCAATATAGAAAATAAAAGGACTGTGCTAAGGTCATGCACTGACTCATGAGTAAGAGCATGTCACTTGTTCTGCTTTTTCACTCTTGTTCTCATTCGTAATCATGATTTCTTTGAAGAGGCAGAGCGGAAGTTGTAGGTCCCAGTGATACGTATTCAGTATCATGGGGTATCGATGATTGCTGAAATTTTGGAGTAATGTTACTGGAGTTGTGTACAGTTTAACTGAAAAGTTCAGCAGGACTCCAGTGACAAGTCATTTCATCTTCATCTCAGCATTTCTGACTACAGACTGTCTTGAAGTGCTGAGGTGGTGACCAGCTGTTGGATCGTCTACAGGACAACTGCTCACAAGCTGAGACTCCTGCTGTGTGGTAAACCATTTACAGACTGCCTACTGACTGTGGCTAATTTAATTAACTGCACTAAATGACTCGGCAAACCTCTCAAAATATCATTTATATATAAAATCCATTATTTACATGAGCAAATTTCCTTAAATTGTTCTTGCAAAAAAAAAAAAAAAAAAATTTTTATATGGCAAACCATATGAACACAAAAAAAGAAAAACAAACAAAATATAAAACTAGGACAGGAATTAAAGTCACAGTTTTTCATTTTAATCTCAGGTAGTTGTATTAAATACTTGATGTTTTCCAGTTTCTAGTGAATTAAGTGTGCATTTCTGTTAAGCTTAATTAATAATGCAATATCTCAGATGGAAAAGCTTCTTATAACAAGGCGATAGACTTTGACACAATTACTATTTACATAAAAATACAAAAATATATATTCACAAAAGACTGATAAAATTTACAATAACCAGCTCTATAAAATTACAAATAAGAATTTCTATAAAAAGCCATTTAAATAATCTTCCAGATTAGTTTTCCAGAGGAAGCACAATGAGTCCTTATAGTTTAGTCATTTCTGAATGAAACAGAGAGAGATGTCTTCATGAGTTTCATCGTCATGTTGTTTTTTTTCTTGTCCAGTGTGGCCTGCAGTCTGCTTGCTCTTCCTGATGGTGTTGAACATGGTAACTAACTCCAGGTCACATGCCTAAGGAAGAACAAGTACATAAAGAGGACAGTTAGTGAAGTTTATTAACTGTAATGTTTTTTTTCTCAAGTTGAGAGATTTGGTTTTAATGATCATTCAGACTGTGAGGATTGTAGCCTTGTAAATGTCAACTGTTGTGATGTTCAGAGCAGAGAGCATTCAGTTACAAGTAAAAATGCAAAGCTTTCCATGAAGCCACTCCCCTTACTGACATTTACAGTGTCCAAACTGTATTTTACACACCCACACACAACACTTCATAATCTTTTAGGCATGAGCTCAACTGGTTTAGGAACATACATACAGTTATATAGTTCTACGAGTTGGGCCTCTCATAGCACTGAAGTTACTTACTTGCTAATGTCTTATCAAGGTCTGCAATGAAATCTTCCAGATCCTTTGTGTCACCAAGTTTTGCTGTAATCAGAATATTTCCTCGTAAGTTAAAATGAAACAAGTCGTACATATTATGTCTAAAGATTTTTTAAACAAAGTTTAATTTCTGTAAGTGATTCAGGTTAACACTTTAAATGTGAGCATCCACACACTCACGTTTGGGTGATGTGACTGAGGGGCTGGAGAGTGAAGGCGAGAACACGGGAGAGTTGAGCCGCTCATCGCTGAAGCTTAAGCTATTTCTGTTGAGAAACTCTGCACCTGTTGCAGAGAGAAAGAGAGCATGAGAGTGACTAAAAACATTCAGCTACAACTCCGTCCTCTCCATCACCTTTAGGAATCCCACCCACTGGCAGGATAATTGAAAGGCAAAGGCCAAAGTGAGCCTCTGTATGTGAAAAACAGCACTCCATCTTCATGTTTACTTGTTCTTAGCCCTGCTCAGAGTTCACACACAGGCATGCTGCTACAGGAAGTGTGTAGTGTGCTGCAGTGTGTTTTGGCTCCGTTGAGTCCCGAGCACCTTAACTTTGTGAATGCAGTGTTTTCCTTTTCACTCACACCCTGACCTTAAAATGAGAGCAGAAGTGCCAAAGACGCACAGGTCATGTGCATTCCACACAGTGTAGTGAAGAGCTGAGGGTGACATAATGATGGCTTTGATTTTGCAAAAAGATTTTGATTTTGCAAAAAGATTTTTAGGCCACCACAAAATTCAACTGTTTACATATGAAGAAAGCTTCAATCATTGCATAATTTATCTGAATGTAGTTGACGAATGCATGCATTAATTTGGGAAAATTACTTTAGAGGACTGCTTTATCACTGGCTGTATTCTCTCATTTGGCAAATGTTTTGATTTGGAGCAACATTCAGTGCAAAGTTCCCAAGTACTTAAGGACTCCAACAATTCATAATTTTTAAATAGTTTTTAACAAGTGCCAGATCTATACTGTATCTATACTGGGCACATTCTTTACTGCCTTTATTGCCCATGTGCACATTTAGGAATGTTCTGGGCAGCAGTGTGTGCCACTGTAGAGAAATATAATAAAGTGACATCAAGTTATACCAAAAAATATTTTAATGTATTAAAATATTTCCTTTTATGATGCCTTATATTGTGCAGGAGACAACCACCTTTAAATTTGTCACTAACCGATAACTAAAAGGATTTGAGAGAAGTAAATGTGAGTGTTGAACTTGATACTTGAAACTTGAAAATGATACTCCTCTCTATTCTCCATGCTGCAACAAAAACGCTAAGTTAGACACTTAATCATTCTCTCTGGCTGAGCTGAGCTGAGGAGGGTCAGACTTTCCGTTTATCACAAGTCCCGACACCAGCGCTGCCAATTCACCCTGTCTGGCTCGAGAAATCTCCCAAACTCCCTGATCAGACAAATTTGTGAACACTCACTGATATATTCTTGTATATTCTAATATTCTAGTGGTAGTGAGGAGGTTGTCGGGTAAATTAAGAATGAACACAAACCATGTCTTGGGTTATATCATAAGGTTTTGTGCAGAGAAATTCCCAGTGGCCCAATGTGAATCCAGCTGTACATGAGAACCACAAGTGTACTGAACTGTCCTTCTTATTTCTGGCATGGTACGTGTAACAGTGCATCTTTTGTACCTTTATTATACAATGAGAATGAGGCAGGTAGTTCACTATAGACTTCTTAACATGATAGAAAAAGAGAGAGAGAGAGAGAGAGAGAGAGAGAGAGAGTGTGGAGAGAGAGAGAGAGAGAGAGAGAGAGTGTGGAGAGAGAGAGAGAGAGTGTGGAGAGAGAGAGAGAGAGAGAGAGAGAGAGATAAAGATGCCACATAAAGAGTTCAGATTTGAGCCAAATCAGATGCAAACATGTGTCGTGTGCCCTCTCAGCTTAGTGCCAAGTCTCTCCTTAAAGTTCTTTATCTAAACTCTCATTTCTTTTCCTGTTCATGCCAGTGTTAGGATTTATAACATCTATAACGCCATGCTTCATAAGCAAGCAGCTTCATAAATGCCATTCATTAGATGTGAATATAGACATCTGATCAGGATGACAATGTATCAGTATGATGATGATGATGATGATGATGATGATGATGATTTCTCACTCACTGTCCGAGTCACTGATGCCGCTGTCGCTGACGCTCGCGCTGCTCCGCCGCTTCATGGTCTTCAGGTGCTCGTCATATCGGAAATGTCGCTTCTCAAAGGGCGAAGCGAAATCCTCAATGACGGCGTCGAACTCGCACAGCACCGCGTTCAGGTCGCCGTCATCCTCAATGAAGGCTGAAAGAGTCGCAGAGTCGCATTTCAGACTTACATTAAAGCTCTGAGTTCACCCTTCACCCCTGTACAGGAACACAACTTACATTTACTCGGAGACTTTATCTTTGGTGACTTCATTCCGGTGGCGAAGCACAAGCACTAAATTATTCCAAACTCGTTTTTTTATCCCAAACTTCTCTCTCCTGTCACTGAACTCTCTCTCTCTCTCTCTCTCTCCTCAGCAGCGCGACTTTGCTTTTAAACGTTCCCTGACTGCCACAGGGGGCGGGGCGAGGGGCGGAGTCAGCGCATCATCCTTCGCGGCTACGTGCCGCACCACAGAGCCTATGTGCTGCACTCACTGATGGGCCAGGAGGAGACACATATAATAACACACACACGCAGTTCGGGATGTCGCCATGCTTCTTTTAGCTCTACGATTGAGTTACACAGACTGGCGTCATCCCTGCTACAAATATGTGTTTGTAAACAACCAGAGCACATGACTTTACCGCTGTTTCTGTTTATTTATAACCTATATCATACCTATACCCTTAGTCTACTTAAATCATTTCCCATTATCATCACACACTCTCTATTTAGCACCTGGAGTTTGGACCTTTCATTGTCACAACTGAGGGTTGCTCCTCCAGCCAAAGTCTCACAGTTATCCATCCAGAAGAACTATAAGTGTATGACCAGGAAGGGAAAAGATCCACAAAATCCCCTTTCCCTTAGCACAAATTTATTTTGAGAGCATTATTTAACTGAATATTAGACTGAATAGAATATTATTTTGTCCATTTATTATTGGTCTAGATATAACAGAGTTTTGAACAACTTTGAAGTGGCAACCAGTGCTACAAGTTATGTGTATATAACATACATTGTACATTATTGCACCCTGTCACAGGTGCACCCTCCAGGACCCCTGCGAGCCTGTACTCAGGATAAGTGGTATAGAAGAAGAATATATGAATGGATATTTGTATTCCAAGAACAATTATATCTAGAGGATCTGGATCGACACTAATAATCACTAGGAGAACATTAGAGCTGGTGTTGTTACCTTGGTCCTAAAGGGCGGGATCTTTGTTTTAATATTGAGTTTGTAGCGACATCTGGTGGTGAAAAGCAACAGCTACACTCTGGTTTTAGACAATCACAACCACGGCTTGTCGTGTTTTGATTTATTTATGTTAAACGTGACTCAAAATAACAGAATGATGTGAAGTAAGGTTCAGAAGTTCACAAATGACCTTCCATGAGGTGTGAAGTCCCGCGCTGTTTTACTGGTTTATCACACCACTGACTGATTGCAGACAAATGGGGAAACACGTTTGTAGTTTGTGATGCCTTTTAGTGCTGCAGTATTGAGCAATAACAGTTTTGGGGTCATATAATGTTTACAACAACCAAACAAACAAAAACCTTAATATACCCATACCGTTAATAACCCTTAATATTTAGTCGACTAGTTCATCCTTGAAGTAACTTAATCAAAACAGCGAGCCACTAACATTACCATATCATTCTTCTTTTTTTCCCAGCCTTTGACCTCAGTTTCTTCATTCAGTCTTCTCATCAGGAGGTGAAATGCTTCTCAGTTGGGTTAATGTCTGGTGATTGTCTTGGCCAGTCTAAAAACCTTCCACTTTTATCCCTGATGAAACTCTTTGTTGTGTTGGCAGGGTTTTTCGGTCATTGTCTTGCTGTACAAGATCATCTTAATTAGTCAATTTGACTTGTATTTGGAAATCGTATGAATTTTAAATCATTTAACAAAGTACAAGCAAATAATTGTTTGCCTAAAGAAGTGCAAAAAGCATCATTCTTAATTTTTAAAAACATTATTTCCAAACCATGTTCTAAAAAATAAAACAAATGTCAAGTGTACAACAAATGCAATTTGTTTATCAAATCAAGATAGTTATTACATGACCTCTCTCACTGCAACACAATCAGATCTTGCTGTGTAAATTTATAAATGTTTTCCCTGTAATTGTCAATCAAATAATTAATAGCAAAATAAATGGGAAAGTAATTAATTATATATTTATGTATTTTTATTTATTTACTAAGACATTCAGGACTAGCTTATTACATAAATTCAAGAGATTGGTTACACAAAACAGAGTACTTGGTCAAATTATTTAAGACATCACAAAATGACAAAAGTGAAGCTTTTTCCTCTCACTAAGGATTCAGATTAAATTGTTGATTAGTTTATTTATCTCATGCTCATTCATAGCAGGTACAACGGTGCAGTGACTTGAAATGATTCATTACAATGCACTACATTCATATTAACTAGGAGACATTGTGCTGATGTTTTTTTAATCCATTAAAAAAGATTTAAACAGGTAGTTTCATGTAGTTACAGTTTGATAAAATAACAGGCATATATAAAATAGATAAAATATTGGAGTCACAGGCTGTTGCAGGCTGGAGTCACATTACAAGCCTTAATGCTCAGAATCAATCAATCTGCCTTAAAGGTTCATATCTGCATTCATATGTGCCATATATCTAAACACATACACATTACCACAATGATAATACAGTACTGGGATATGTATAGTTGTGATCACATGTGACAGTTGTGATTGCATTGCATGTGGTTTCACCCAAGCTGCAAGAAAATTTAAGTGTGTATTTCTTCAGCCCAAAGCCAGTTCCAAATGAGCCACACGTTTTAGAATTAGAATTTGGGTCAGGTTAAAGGAAGTTAGCTCATAGAATAATCTGCCAACAAAATGTGCTATCACATGCTAGCCTGTTTGGAGCTGTAGCACATGTTTGGAGCTAACTAGCTGCAGAGACACATGACTCATGAAACGCCTAAAATGAGTTATTTTGGAAAGATGTTATAGTAACCTTTATAGCAATATGGTCCTGAGTTTAGGTTGCTCTAGTTTGCTCCCTAGTGGAATAAGAGAATCTATCTCTTCTTTTCAATTATACTCCACAAGACAAATTTAATTTTGAGTTTCTAAATGAATTTAGTGAGCTGAATTAGTATCTCTGACTCCATCTGTATGTTTATTATGCTGAGCTTAGTGTAAGCTGTTACATATATAAAGTTGTCATGCTGGTAGTTAAGCATTGGTAATGAACGCATTCCCCTGTTTGAAGGACAAGCCTTGAGAATACTTTAATGGCATTCTTAACACTAATCAGTAAAAGCAGCAAACTGGTCCTATTCACTGACACAATTATGATCAAGCTGCTAAATTTCACAGATTATGTAGTGTTTGCTGATATTTGTGATAACTCAAGTAAACAATGATATTTGTGATAACTGTGCAATGCTGCAAACAGTATAGATTGCATCAAACATGCAAGATAATTGGACATTTTTTTTCAAGTTCCAATGAATAGATGCAGCACGTGTGATCAAAGGATGTTGAACACAATTATTTGATTCCCTTTTTACAATATGACTTTAAAATCTGTGAATTCTGGCTCAGACAGTGTAAATGAAACACTGTAACCACAGTGCAAACTGACAAAAGAATGTTGTTAGTAATGTTCACCGATCCTCTTTCTGAAACACCATGAACAGAAAGGAACATTTGCAAAAACATGTCAAGCTGCTCAGAATGGACATGCCCTAGACCTTAAGGCGATGTAAAATATTAGTGATATGCTTGAACAAAACAGTTGTTTTGTCATGGTAAAAGGGCATTTTTCTGTAAATTAAATGTTTCTAAAACAAGTTTTTGATCCTTTTGTTTTTGCAATTCTTGCAATTGTTTGTTTGCGTCATCAGTGAGTGTGCTGTCGTGCTGTTCCTATTAAACACTGTACTAATTTACTGGTAAACACTGGCTTTAAAGAATATGCAACACCTTTGCTGATAGTTAGCACTCTATAATAGTTGCCCTCTGTTCCTTTCTGTTGCATTAAAATCATCAAAAATTTCAAAATCTAACCTGAACATTTCATTTCATCATCATATTAAATCGGTAAAACAAGGCCACAGTATCTCAGCAGAAGCAGAGGTCCTTCTCTTCCTGCTCGCTGGTCAGAGGTGTTGCAGTGCTTCCACTCAGCTGTTTCAGCCTCAGAGGCTTGTGATTCTTCAGCTTGTGGGCCAGGGTGAGGAAAATGGCATCCACATGCTCCTTCTCAGCAGGGTCCTTGGCAGACGTCTCAAAGAGTGGGAAATTATAGCTATCAGCTAGTCGCTGGGCCAGTGAGGTAGGAACCTCTCCTCTTCCTAAGTCACATTTGTTCCCTACTAAGATGTGGGGCACGTTCAGTGGGACTGAGTGGTGTCTACACTCTTCAATCCACTCGGGCAGACTTTCAAAAGAAGCAAGGTTGGTTACATCATACACGAAGATCACAGCATGCACGCTGCGATAGTAATGTTCCACCATACTCTTTCTGAAACGCTCCTGTCCAGCTGTGTCCCAAATCTGCAACTGAAAACAAATATACTGTCTGGACCACTATCATAAAAATAAAATACACACAGACTCTAATCTACTGTTAAATGATAGCATGTTCTTCACCATACCTAACAGTTGCAGTGATTAAAATTTTGCAATGCTTTGAGGAAACTCAGACATCCTGTTAATTCTGATTGTTTTTCCTGTTAATACATTGTTCAAGACTCTAGTAATTAATTAAGGCATTTCTACTACTTAAATCCATCCTCCAGACCTACTCATGCACACCAAGTGTGCCACAAGAATCTGTGTTGGCCAACAGAGTTTAGTTAAACATTCCCATGTTACCAGTGCTTTCAAGGGTTGTCAGGGGTCACCTTTCATGGGATGTTTATTAAATGTGTTGTATGCTATTTGGCTCATATATGAATATGTATATCCCCAGCTGCAGGAATGGTCGACTTTGCTTTCACTTTCTTTTTGTCACTACCGTCATGAGTTAGATAACATTACATGCATGTCCTTGAAGGTTGTTCATCCAAAGTATGACCTTACTTAGATCTCTAAGGGGAAAAAAGAGATCTGCTTTATTTGTTACATAAAGTAAGTCATTTAAACAGTTCAATGTTTTATATATAGTATCAGTTTGGACACAAGTTTGGATTTTTTCTATATTCTATAGCAATAATGGTTTTTTCTACCCACAAAACTATGAACTAATACATTTCGGAATAGTTCTTGTAAGAACAGTATTGTAAATTGCATTTGCAAAACCCATCAAGCACCATGATGAAACTGGCTCTCCTGAAGAGAAACCAAGACCGAAACCTACCTCTGCTACAGAGGAGTTCATTTAGAGTTTCCAGTGTCAGAAATCACCAATTTACAGCACCTCAGAATAGAGCCGTTTTGAAGGCTTTACGGAGCATACGTATCAATCGCAATGTCAACTGTTCAAAGTAGATTATTACATATTTTTAAAGTCTTCAGTATTGTTTAACGATGTAGAAAGAAATCAGTAAAAGAGATGGAATTAGAAGGTGTGTCCAAATTTTTGCTATTGTAGACTACATTATTAACACAAACACACTGAGATTCCACCATGTTGTCACTGCAGATGTGACTGGGATGAAGGCGGATTTAGAGAGCATCGATTAAAAGACTGACAGGTGGCTAACACAGACAGGGTCTGAGTAATAACCGTGTGCTGTTGCACTGGGTATTAAGTGTTTAATAAAATCACTGATTTCAAAACAGGTTGATTATGTTATTACTGCACGTTAGTTTTGTACCTGAGGCTTCAATAATGAAAGCAGACTCCATATAATAACTTAAAACACCTCTCCTGTTATACTGAACTTCCACGCTCCTAACACACAGTATGGCTGCAGCATGAATCCCTGATATCTGGAACCTAAACGAGGATGGGTTCCCTGTTGAATCTGGTTCCTCTTAAGGTTTCTTCTTATTCCCATCTCAGGGAGTTTCTTCCTGGCCTTCGTGGCACTCGGTTCTCTCACCAGGGACTATGTAGTCATTTTAATTTTATACATATTTTCTAACACATTTTATACTCATTTCCCTCATTTTCTTTTTGATTCCATAAAGCTGTATTGCTGCAATGATCATGTTAAAACCTCTACATCAATAAAACTGAACTGAATGGAATGTTCTACATTAATGGTTATTTATAGTAATTAGAAAAATGCCTATTGCATTTTTAATACTGGGCATATAATAATCAGGACACACATCATAAATAATGTACACTTTATAATTTACACATGTAAATTATAAAACTAGATAATTATGGCATATTCAGGAAGGTCTTATTGTTCCTGCTACATTATTGTGTATAACACGCTACGACTGTGACTCTGTAGTAGAGTAATAACGCTGAATAAAGGTGTTATAACACCGCGCGCTTTAACCTTACCTTGATGTTTTCTCCATCCAGCTCGAGCGTCTTTTCTCGGAAGTCCACTCCGATTGTGGCTTCTGGGTTTTTAAGAAATTTCGCTTCACAGAACCTATAAGTCAAACACGTTTTCCCAACATTCGAGTCGCCGATGACAATTATTTTAAATACCCTTGTCTGAAAACTGTCCTGAAACGAATAACTGTCTCTGTCACAGATTGAATCCGAATCGGCGTTTTTGTTTTCAGCTGCCATATCAGTCCGAGATCACATGAAGTATCGCGAGAACACGAAGAGACAGCTGAGCTCAGCGCGAGCTCACCTCAGACTAACCAGGATTACTAGACAGAATGGTTTATCGCACAAAAACACACAAAACACAGCAATTTTGAGTTTAAAAATGACTTGGTTAGGAATAAACAAACAAACTGCAGCAATAAAGCATTTTATGTTCTACATCCATTCATCTTCAGGGACAGTTTGATCCTGGTCTGGACTGCAGTGAATCCAAAGCCAATCCCTGAAGGAAGGAGTACATCTCAGGACACACACACACACACACACACAAACATTTCTACACTTAGCATTTCCAGTCCTCATAAATAACATGTTTTAGGCAGGTAGCACGAAACAGAGAACTTGGAGAACTCAGACAAGTGTCACCCTTTCAATACACATTCATTCTACAATAGATGTCTGCCAAATGCCTACATGTGAATGTAAATGTGAAATAGATGTGTGTAAAGAAATAAGATCCAAAATATGGTTATATGCATCAGAATAGAAATCTAACTGAAATGTATTTAGATATTTAAAAACTGAAAATATATTTAAAATGGTCTTTATCTGTAAAAGCATAAAAAAAAACAAGATACACTTTATCCTGTAAAAGCACCAATTTTGTTATCATTAATCTAAGAAAATAATTTATCGTCTTCTGGTATTCAATAACACAGTACTCTTTTACTCAGTAATACTAATACAAATAATGTAAATTCAAGTAAAAGCAAAGCCTCTGTGCTGTTACATAGTGTAAATTATGTAGCTTATGGCCAGCCACATAATATCAGTACAGTTCTGCAAAGCTTATCATCATATGGAGTTGTGTCTCTTAAATACAGCCATGAATTAAACACTGAAATTTCCAGACAAGAGTTTGCTACCAATTCTCATCGGAAAAAGAGCTCGAGCTGCCGGAATCTGAGTCTGCATCAGTCAATCCAAAGTCCCAGTCTACACTGGAGCCACTGTCATCATCCTCCTCGCTAACAAAGTTCTGTCCTGAACTAAGGCAAGCTGTGTAAATGCGTGCAGAGAGACTTATCGAGCCAAACGAGGACCCAAACATGGTGACCACGTTTTTCCATGTGTCTCTAGAAGCGTTGTACTCATGTATGACAAGTCTGTTTTTGTTGTGATGGACAATGGCAAGAGTAAGCAGGAGCAGTTTATTTCTGTGTTGTACAACGTGGTAGTTCAGAGCACTGCTATCGATGGGTATGTCTGCGATGCGTCTCCATTCACCTCGGACTGGGTTATACACCTTCACTACTGGGATGTCACAAAGACAGATGATCTGATCCAGAAAGACGCAGGCTTTGTGAAGTTTGTTGCGTTTTAAAGAGCCACGCTGGAGCCAATGGTTTCTCTTGGGCTCGTAGCACAATATTCTTCGCTTGTTCACTACATATAGTTGCTCATTGACTGTCACAACCTGCATCTTGCCCAAGGAATGAGGCAAAGGAGCGACAAATATCCACTGGTTCCTCTGAATGCTATAGCACTCAACCTCCTTCAGTCTGGCATCAGATATTGGGTCCCGACCACCAAGAATGTACATGTGCCCATTGAGGTAGCCAATGTATGAATGCATTCTCCCTAACAGTCTTTCAGCCAACTCCTGCCAGGAATTCAGCAATGGATCATACACCCAAAAGTGCTTTGACAAGTGCGAGGCTATGTACAGGCTGTTTTCTGGCGTGACGCAAACTAAAAACGTCTCCATAGGAGAACGTTTAAAGTTCTGATTCATGAGATTAATGGCAGGGGATGACATGGAGTAGATCTCTTCAGTGTACGGGTCATAACACATGAACGGTTCATTTGGTCGTCCAAAAAACAGGACCATTTCTTTTGCACTTTTCCCAATTCTCTGTTTTGTATGATTCATAGAAATGACACTGGTCTCTCCTGCATTTGACAAATCTGGCAAACTCGGAAGGTGTTTTTTGATAAAAGGTTTTGATTTAAGTCTATCTAAATAGAATCGGTCTTTTTCCGTGAACAGTGACCATCTGACACATTTAAGGATGTGCAACACGTCCTCTGTTTCCAGAGACGGGTTATGTTTGATCCAACGCACTGCAACAGCACACACTTTCCTCTCGCTGTCAATATCGAGGGAATCCAAGGCGAGGATCTCTTTGATTTGTTTCATGTCCAGTTCACACAGCTCCTTTTCGCTGTCACTGAGCTGAGAAAAGTGCTTCGCTATGAAAGCTTGAGCTTTGCTTTTCAGGTCCATGTTGTCAAAGGTGTCTGCAAATTTCAAGATGCCTGTACAGTTCGACAAATCCAGCCTTCTGGTCATGAAATCAGAGCAGGCGTGTCTGATGTACTCAACCTGCAGCATATTGGCGGCTGAGTAAAGCTTCTGCACATTGGCTTCAGTGATGCTGACCCTGCCGGTGTAGCAGTAGTCTATAATGAGCGCCATGGACTCCGCGTCCACGTCGTGTATTGTGATCTTACTCTGAGTGCTCTCGTACAGTCCTCCTGTGAACATGCTTTTGAAATATGGACTTGCTGCCGCCAAGATGTTGCGGTTACACTGGAAAAATGTCTGTGTTTCCAGTATGGAGGAGCATCCGGAGGTCTCTGGTCCTGCATCCACTTCAATACGAACATCAACCAGAAGTTGGGAGTCGTAGAAACATTTCAGTTCTCTCATCAAATTCAGTGCATGGCTTAAATCCTCAAGTTCCTCCGGACCACTGAAACAGCTTCCTGAAGCCATCATGAGCTGAATGACATCCAGTTCTCTCTCTCTCTCTCTCTTCTCTGTCTCTCCTGTCGGATTTACCTCCGTGAATTCTGCATCAGTTCAGTCCCACTGTGTCCAGCTGTTTCATCCACATTCCCAGCTGTGACACCATAACAAGCTCTCAATGCTATAAAGAAGCAGCGTTTATTTGTCTCACAGCGCAGCCATGGTTATTAAATAAAATCGGCATTATATTTTTACATCATAGTTGAGGAAACTGAGAGAGCCTGTTTCAGCCGCTTGTTGGTTGACTCATCTCGCTCTTGAGATAATAGCGACGTCGCGCGGCGTAGGCAAACAAGGTTGCCAGATATGCACAAAAACTGCACGCAGACTTTATCTCAACGGTTCAGGGAGGTTCCAATCCAGTTTATACCGTTAATTTTATATTTTATATAAAGCTGATTTGCGATAATTTCCGTTTTTAATAGCGACGTGAAATTTAAATGCAATTAAATTGAAATTTTAAAGTAACCTCTCTCAGTTTGTAACAGTTACTTTATTGATTGTGAAGTAATTTACACACTACTGTTTGTTTACAGTGTATTGATACTAATTTAATACTTTAATACATATTTTCATATTCTGGCTTTAATTCTATGTATGATATATATAATTTTTCATATACCTTTTTTCTATACCCATATTTATTTTTATTATTTTATTCAAGTTTAGACTTATTTTTATTGATATGTTTTTGTGTGTGTGTGGCAGTCATTGTGGGACAGCAAAGGAAGAATTTCTTTGCACAGGGGAACGAACATGTTTCTTTACTGTGCATATGACAATAAAACTTGAAACATGTTGAAGGTAGAATTCACAGCCGTCATTTAATTTTTTTATTACTTCCTTTCAGGATTAAGATATATAGGTTCATCCACTCTAACTGATCTGTTTTGTTATGTACCTCAGTGTGTTTATTTGTAGCCTAAAGAAGACTGACTGTTCTCCTCGTGCTGTTTTCCTCTGGGTATTTTGGTTTTCTCCCACAATTCAAAATCAAGCTGATTATATGAAGGTAAAACAGTAGCAAAACCCGAGAGCTTGCAAATTTGAATGTGAGAACTTGTAAAATTAATAGTTGTATTTGTAAGTTGAAATTTATACTCACAGCTCTGATGTGAACACCTGTGTTTTGAATTCGAAGTTGTTGATTAATAGTGACAAATGTGTAAAGTGTCACTCATAAACAAAATGACAGGCACAATTGTGTACTACACATTTATCTTTGTGCTTTAATTCAGTTTCGCTGTACAACCACAAGTCGGCACTCACAACCTCAAATCCCAGCGCTCTGACTTTGGTACTCCTTTTGCGATATTCCTGTAGCAAAACTCACTTGTGCACTTGTAAACGCGAACTTAAGAGAGCAGAATCGGGGGCGGGGCTGGGGTCGGAATGAAGTCATTTTATTGGTCGATACCTCACCAATGAAGTGGGACGTTTTGTGCGCGATGACGTCACAGACTACGCAGAGCAGCTCGCGCCGTTTCGGTGGTGTAGTTTATTGGCGAGGCATCGACCAATAAAATGACTTCATTCCCACCCCAGCCCCGCCCCCGACTCTGCTCTCTCAAGTTCGCGTTTACAAGTGCACAAGTGAGTTTTGCTACAGGAATATCGCAAAAGGAGTAGCAAAAGTCAGAGCGCTGGGATTTGAGGTTGTACTGTCAGATCTGAGAGGTTGTGAGTGCCGACTTGTGGTTGTACAGCGAAACTGAACCTCTCCTCTGAACATGTCCAAACCACCTCAATCTGGCCTCTCTGACTTTATCTCCAAAACATCTCACATGGGTTGTCCCTCTGATGAATTCATTCTTGATCCTATCCATTCTTGTCACTCCCAAGGAGAACCTCAACGTCTTCAGCTCTGCCTCCTAGTGGAATAATATGTCCGCATCCACAGTTTGTGAAATCCCAATTAATTAATAAAAAAAGGCTAATAATGTAATATTAATGTAAACAATCTTTAATATCCCGACTTTATTACATGAACATTTTACATGAGAGATTTAGGAACAAAGTGAGGTAGCGTATGGCCATGGCTTCAGGCAGAAATAACCTGACGTCGGCTCGGCGCCCTTTATTTCAATCAACCTCAATTTAAGGTAAATTCAGAAACCTGGCAACGCAGCCAACACGGAAGCAGACGGCGTTGATTGGCTGCACACACTGAGCGCTACGTCAGCGGGTTTGGTTGACTCGACCAGAGGCTCCTCCATCATTTACTATATATATATATATATCCTGCTGTTTAAATTGTTTGTTTACTTGGTCAGCTCGTTAATTGGGATTAAAAATCTAATACGATCATGGCGTCTAACTGGGGTATATGTTGCTAGATGTCCTGGGGTATTACTTTTAGTAGACTAATGCAGGTCTGTTTACTTAAATATTATTTTTATTTATTTTATTTTTTTATTATTTTATAGAACTTTATTAATCCCAGAGGGAAATTGCTCAATTTTCACATATCCCAATTAGGAAACTGGGGTCAGAGTGCAGGGTCAGCCAGCTTATGGAGCAGCGCCCCTGGAGCAGATAGGGTTAAGGGCCTTGCTCAAGGGCTCAACAGTGGCAACTTGGCGATGCTGGGGTTCGAACCCCTGACCTTCCGATCAGTAACCCAGTAACCCACAGCCTTAACCGACTGAGCCACCACTGCCCAAATAGCATAAAAGCATTACAACAGTGCATCAGTGTAAAATCTATTATTTTTAATGTCCTTCAATAAAAAAAAAATAAAATTAGGTATTATTTTACAAAATCGTTTTCGGTATGATAAATCCAGTTAGTTTATGTTTGGAATATTCAGAATATATGACAGGGATCTTGAAATCCAGTCCAGGAGGCCCAGTGTTCAACCCAGTTTGGTTATGCTTAAACTCTATGATTCAACTAATCTGTTCATCTCTGGGTATGTTGATGTGACTGTGATTTACAAACAGTGCTGGATACTGGTCCTCCAGGATCCATGTTATATGAGGCTGTAAGTATATATTATTCTTCCCCAGCCATGATATTAGTTGTAACTGCGATTAAGCTCATTAATTCTTGTCAGGGCCTCTTTGTTATCTATAGTCTTGTGGACAGTTATGAGAAAGGGGAATGCAGAAGGCAGCTCGACCCTGCGGCTGAGTTTCTGGTGGCCCCAGTGAAGACAGCGCAGCCTCTCAGCCAGGTCTCTACGGCCAGCACGCTCCAGTCCATCCTGCAGCACTTTAGTCTTATTAGGCTTATCCCAAGACCTCTCATACCTGTAAAATAAGACAACCTATATTTATATCTGCATAATGAAGTACTACAATATTGTTTGAATATATATGACGTGATATCGCAAAGCTTCAAGACTAGTTTTGTAACATGCTCAAGACAAGGCTGCACGCACAGTCACAGGGAGCAACGACCTTTATAAGTCAGTGTGCCAAAAGACATGATACATTTGACATGCAGTGTGTTGCTAACAAGTTCATCAGTAGCAGAAGGAACATTGTATTGAGAACACCATGCCATGGATGACTCAGCCTTCATGTTGAGGATCATTGCCGGTGACAAAACTTGGGTGTATGGGTTCAACCCAGAGATGGAGCAGTAACCTCAGTTTGGTTGTGGAAGAGCCCATCGTCTTCCAATTGAAAAAGATGACACAGGTCTGCAGCTCGAAAAGTTCATACTCATAATCTTTTTGTGCATTGTGTATCAAGAATCTGTTCCCAGGGGCCAACTTAGCGTATTTTACTGCCAGGTTAGAAGCTGTCTGGGGGAGGACTACAGCAAAATCAACCGGCTCTGGCGTGCAAATCTCGAAAATCTTTTGATACCCCCTCGTAATACAGTGATAAAATCTAATAACCTGTGTTTAGATAAAAGATTCCGTTAACAGTATTACCTACCAGGATTCCAACATGCTCTTGGCCTGATCCCTCTTCTCCTTAGATGTGGCATGAAACCGCCTGACTTCAGTTCTTGTGAAGCCCAGTTCATATGCAAGAACTGGCCACTCAAAGCCCAGCTGTTTTGAAATATCCTGTATAGACTTCATATTGATCACAGCATCCTAAGAGACACAAAGTTTGCACTAACTGTTACATATTTCAGTATTAATTTCCCACTAAATATTTGAATGAAGTCTTATGATGTCTAATATTTGTCTTTACACAGCTCACCTCTTGAGCTTTACTTGGCATTTTCTCTACACACTATTCCTTGCTTCCAGATCCTGCTGATCCATGTTTCCATGAATAAAAAGAAAAGTCAGCTGCTCTGGTGTTGCATAACATATTATCTCTCACTCATCGTTCCATTCTACTGCATTAACCATTTAACACTTTTTTTCAATACTATTACTGTACATACAAAACACCTTTTTAAAATTCTGATTATATATGTACTGTATAAAAATCATTTGAAGCACTTACTTTTTGTTGCTGCACATCCGTCAGTGATTTCCCACTGGTTTGGAGTCACCATGGAGATTGTCCAATACAAATCTGATCTGTTAGAAATTAAGCTTACATTTAAGCTATGCTCAGCCAGTCATGTCCATTGCTATGCCACAAGACTCTCACTTGTACATTTTAAATGAAAGGTTGGCAATGTCCTTAAAAATGACTTAAACCCAAATCAAGTTGCAGTATGGACATTACAAAAGCTTCCCAAAGAATTATTCTACTTAATAATAATAATAATAATATATCGCCCAAGAAAACATGTAGTAGAAGAAAGACAGAAATAGACAAAACAATTTTCATATGGACCTTACACACATCTCTTTCAGTCAACGTAACACTCCATCAGAACCAGTACAAAACCAGCACCTGAACAGAGAGAAAACTGATGGTCTTCATATACACCCAAAATTCAGATCTAAGTCTCAGTTTTTACCTGTCAGATCTGCATATATTAAAAATGACCTATTCAGTCTTGTAAGAAATCAAAACCTAACGATCTTTCATAGCACTCTATACAGCATGTATCACATATTCTTTTGATAATGCATATATCCTATTTTGCCACACATGCTTATCCATTTACTTTCTAGTTTAGTCCGAGTTCAGTTTAGCAGAAGCTTTGTTGTTGCTTTAGTTACTTAAACTAAACTAAGATTCATCTAACAATCGGATTTCAGATGTACATATACTTGTTTAAACTGTTTATACATTTTACTGTATATGAGAGTTTGTATAATTATTGCATATAATTGCAATATATATATATATATATATATATAGTTATTGTAATTATGGACTATGGACCATCAATCAATAGAAAAATTATATGTTTAATTATATAACCAGATTTAGGTACATCTTTGAGTATTTAAAGTTCAACTGTATATAAACTATATTCAAAGTTAATCAAACTTTCAAAAAATGCCATTATACAAATATTGCTGAGAGAATGTAAATATGTCCTGCGGCATATTCTCACTCATATATGAATATAACCTGACTATAGCCGAGAGTTTGTTTTGAAATAATGTGTATTGCACCTATGATAATCCTCTGCCATAGTGCCATCTACAGGCATACAGTGTAGCATTTCCTTAGACATCAAGTATTCAACATGTTCAAGCGAAGTCAGTCAGTTGAAAAACCTTTATTTCAATGTTAAAATACACTTATTCGAATTTTCCTTCATGTTCCTACCAAGATGTGCAATCCATCAGCAATGCTCTTTCACATGAGCAGCTTGTAAACACACAATATGCATGTCGCAATCACATTACAAGGCATCGGTACTTATGTTACACTTTTAAAGCCAATTTGCTAAAAGAGCAGTGTGTTAATGTATTTGTAATAGTGTCAAAGGCAAGCTGTCCAGTATTCACATTTGTAGTTATTGAAATTCACAGTTTCAATGTTATCTTATTTTTTGACACTATTATACTCATCAAGGTGCTTCCTTACAAATCTGCGTCCAGTAGTACTAAATGTGGTTTGTGAAATAAAACTTAACAAAACTGAGCTAACAGTTCCAACCAACAATGGATAATAAAAAGGGCCATTTGGCAGTCAGGAAATTACTTACAGCATAACCTTAAAACACTTACCATTAGGCACTAAGAGCTAACAATATCTGTCTTATGTATCATGTCTTACTTGACTTTACTTGTTGTCTGTAAGTATAAAGAATTAAATAACAAACAGTTTTTAATTATGGGGGAATACCTTACATGTAAACAATCATTTGCATAATGTTCTAATCAAAGTTTTTGGTCACTGGGGCATATTGCAATTTTTGTATGTATACGGTATACACAAAATTAGCTGTGTTAACCGTCGTACACCATTCCATGTTCACACATCAATGATTTTAAGCTTTAATCGTTTTTCTGTTGCCTGTAAACAACAGTTTTACCCAGCCAGCTGGGCCTGAAACACTGTTAGCAGTGGGATATCCAGCATCAGTAACATCCATCCCTCCAGCTTGCATCACGCAGGGCACTCAGGGACGCCATACTCTTTGGCGGAGTCAGTAAGCTGATGAAAATCAACACAGGCATTTTTGTGTGATATGGCACAGCAAAACATCCTAAAACCTGCAATTAAAATGACTAAATTGCAAAATGCTTGCAAAATCAGGCAATGTATCCACATGTATGCACAGTATACACCAGTCAGCTATAACATGATGAACACCCGCCTCATATTAGGTAGGTCCCCGTTTTGTTGCCAAAACAGTCCTCACCCTTTAAAGCATGGACTCCACTAGACCTCTGAACCTATGCTGCAAGTCCTGTAATTATGAGGTAGGCCCTTCATAGCTCAGACTTGTTTTTTCACCACATCTCACAGATGACTGATTTGATTGAGATCTAGAGAGTTTGAAGGCCAAGTCAATACCTCAAATTCACTGTTGTGTTCAAATAGTCCATTCTTGAACTATTTGTGCAGTCTGACTAGTTGCATTTTCATGCTCAAATACCCCACTGCCATCAGTGAATACTGTTTCTATGCAGGAGTGTACTTGGTCAGCATCAATGTTTAGGTACAGTAGGTGGTATGTGTCAAAAACGTGACATGAATGACAGGACCCAAGGTTTTTCAGCAGAACATTGCCCAACGAGTTACGTTGCCTCCAGCTTGCTTTCTTCCAATGGTGCAACTTTCTGCCATCTCTTCCACGGGTACCACTAGGCTACCTTCATACACTGCATTGTGGTCCAGTTCTGATTCTTACGTGCCCATTGTAAATACTTTGGTGGTGGATGTGGGTTAGCATGGTCATTCTGACCGGTTAGGAGCATTACCTTTGCCTGCAATTTGAGCAAAGGCGGTCCTTGCTCCTTACATGCATCAATGAGCCTTGGCCACCAATGATTAGGGTTGGGTATCGTTTGTTTGTTTTTCGATACCGGTGCAGAATCTATACTTTTAAAACGGTACCAGTGCGAAAACGGTGCCTGAACTGATACTTTTAAGCCAAAAAATTTGTGGATGACTCAAGAATAATTTTTTATTGAACAAAAAATCGTATGCTTAAAATTTAACAATATATTAAAATTTTAAAGTATATATGAATATGTAAGCTTTAGAAATTCTTTTGCAGACATTTCACCATATTTGCCTTTTCTGTCAAAATACGACACCTTTCCTGACTTATTGCCCTGCACATGACATGCATAGCCGTCTTTGCAATGGTAAATGGGGTCACTGTTGCAGTACTACTAGTACTACAGTAGCTGTAAAGCCATAATTATAAACAGAATTCATGTTACATTAGTATTTTACAAATCGTTCGACTATTTGTTAGCATGAATGCAAGATTTGCATTTTGCTATTAACGTTACATTATCCTACTACTAACCTGCGGAAAGGCTGCTGTTGGCATCATAATCAGTGGACTCCTTTTTGCTACAGTTGGTATGACTGAGGCTGAGGGTCGTCCACACTGATAGCGCCAGCTGTTGTCCACAAGCTGTTAAACACGGTGCCTCCCTCTGCTTTTAACTTTATTCCGTCTGCCCTCGAATGTTTCATTAGATTTGACGTGTTTCCGCCTTTACACGCAACTGCTGTAAAACATTTGCTGCACGTCGCGGTGCCAGAATCCTTTCTTGTGAAATACAGCCACACTTTCGACCGTTTAGTTTTAGGCATTTTAATGAAAGTTGTTTAATTTAGCATGCTAAGCTATCGGTAGACCGCCTGCTGTCGTCAGAGCGAGTGTAACGTTAGTTGCTGCATTCATGCGCATCTCCGATGGTCTCTCATTTCCGGATGATTTGTGCTTTTAATTTTTTTTATTTAATCTAATAAACTATTAATCTACAAACATATATGAATCTAGAGAACAAATATTTCAATCGACAGTTCAGGCATTTAAGTGGCACCGAAATGAGGCACCGAAATACGCGTTCTGTTTCGGTCCGGTACATACCGGTTCTATAGGTACCGGTGCCGTATTGGCACTGGTTTTCGGTACACAACCCTATCAATGACCCTGTCACTGATTCAACAGTTTCCTTTTCTTCAGAATGTTAACTTGCTGCCTTCCACCCATTTCCACATGCCATTTCAACAAAATAATCAATGTCATTCATTTTACATTTCATTGGTCATAATGTTGTGGCTGACTGGTCTATATACAGACTTAATATTGTCCAGATTCTAGTATTGATTTAGGCCAACAGATTGTTTCAGACTGTGTTTACCTGCGAGCTGGCTGAGCGATCTTGCTGCGTGTGGTCCCACCGGTGCCAATGAAGGAGGCTGGTCGAGGTAGAGCACTGCGACTTGTAGCGGGTGGAGTGCTGGCTTTGCTGGGTTTACTAACACTATTGCTGGAGAGTGAGTTTAAACTAACAGATGAAGGCATCGTGATGGGACCCTGTATTGTGGGACTGACGTAGGCAGTGGCTTTCACTGGTTGTCGTGTTGCTGTGGAGAACGTGCCTATACTCTGTACTCGCTGTTGCAGCTGACCTGGAGATGGAACTGACATTACAGATTTAATCAAATATGGGCTAAAGCAAAGTACATGTCAATGTGTGGTATACAACAAAATTAGAAAATTATTCTATTTTATATTAAATTATATAAAATATAATATGATATAAATATAATTAAAATTGAATAAATGTTTGCTTCTGTACACCACCACAATGGATCTGAAATTAAGCAATAAAAAAAGAAGTGTAGACTTTCAGTTTTAAATCAAGAGGATTAACAAAAAAATATCACATTAACCATGTAGACATTTTTTTGGTTCCTTCATTTTCATAAGTTAAAAATTTATTTAGGATTGTCTTTAATACTTGGATGTAAGAACTTTGCAGTCATTGATCTGAAGTCTGGAACCCATGGTCTTGACCAAATGCTGCATTTTCTCTGTTTAGGTGCTGCTTTTTTGTGGGTCTTTCTGCTTTCAGTTTTGTCTTTAGGAAGTGAAAAATGTGTTCGGTTAAGTTGAGGTTTGGTGAATGACTGTGCCATTCAACAGCATTTTATTTCTTTGCCTTGGTTTGCTTTCATGGTATCTGGATCCTTCACCCTTCTACTTCTATCAGTAGTAACATCATCTGCAGTTAACAGATTACCCAGTTCTATAGGCAGCCATAACACTGCCTCCACAATGTTTGGTGATGATGTGTTGTGATTTGGATCGTAAACCATTATTCCTGTACCAGTTAATCTTGTATTAGAACTGGACAGGCAGTCCAAAGTCTATTCTGGCCTGGGTTTCCTCTGGGGCCTCCCACAGCTCATTTCCAAGATTGCCGATAGCGTATGAGTTGGGTATGTGAGTGGGTGTGTGCTTGTACCCTGTGATGGATTGGCGCCCCATCTAGAGTTGACCTCTCCTAGTGCCCGAATCTCCTGGGATAGGCTCCAGGGGTATAGAGGATGAGTGAGTATTCTGGCCTTCCATTCTTGAGTGTTACCAGTGGTTTGCATCTTGATGCAAATCAACTGTATTCACATTCATGAAGGCATCACTTTATTGCAGACTTTGGCAGTAATACCCATACCTCCTCCACAGCATTCTTGACTTGGCTAAATATTGTAAAGGTTTTTGTTTTTTTTTAACCAAGGAAAGAATTTTGAAATCATCCACTTTAGCTGACTTCTGTGGTCTTCCAGGCCTTTGAGCATTGCTGGGTTTGCCATTGCATTCCTTCTTTATGAGAATGTACCAAATGTACCAAATGTGGATTTGGCCACAAGTTTCTGCTATCCCTATAAAAGTTTTTTTTTTTTTTTTTCATTCTAATGATGCCCTCCTTTACTCGCATTGCCATCTCTTTGGACTGCATATTGTGATTTTATATGGACAGCTAAGTTAGCTAAGCTGCGCTAGTGCTAAGTGCACATTCAATATTTAGAATCAATGCCAATATATTGATTATATATATATATACAATTTGACTTTGCATTAAAACACTAACATCTTGCCCAATAACTTCTGAGCCTGTGTCAATTCAGGGATTCATTTTAAAACATATTTTTGGTGTTCACTGTCCAAATACTTATCGACATGACTGTATCTGATAACATCATAATAATTTTAATGTTCCTGCATTAATGTCTACATTTGGTAAGCCACCTTTTGGTAACAGTTCCCCATCATCACGTACTGTTTCATTTCACAGTGCTGTTATGTGTTAATCATTATATAATCTGTCCAAATGTTGGCTGTGATGACTATTGTGTTGTGTTCTTGTCTAGGGCTTTCTTTTGCGTTGGCCTTACTTGCAGACTGAAGCCTGGCAAGGCCGCTTGAAGAGTCAAAGCTCTGACTGTTGCGTAGGGACGATGGTGAAGAGTGAAACGAAGAGAAAGCTGTGTGACTGGCAGGAGCTGTAATACTTGTCATACTCGGCACGGACAGCATGCTGGGAGCTCGTATCAGATTTGGCATGCTTTTCCGCAGCATGTCTAAAAGTACAAAGTTAAAAAAAAACATCAAATGGAATATTTTCACTATTGAAAGCGAAGAAAAAAAAACACTGAAACATTTGGTATGGCACAACATGAAGATGAACTTTTGCAGCTACCAGATTTAAAAAATCCTTTAATATTCTAATCATATAATCATACTCTAAACACCTACCACCTCCTTCAGCATGTGCGCATCCACCACACCCACTCTGGCATGAATAGATAACCATTTGCTGTCTAGGCCAAAGGCTGCCATGAACTGCCATTCAACCACTCATAATTAATAAAACTGGTCACAAGTTCACAAATGGTAAATGGAATGGCTTTGTTTAAAAATGATGAAAACATTATTTTATATTGCTGTATATAATGGATAGTTACAGTATATGAACAGTTTGATCAGTTACACTTACCCTTCACATGTATTCTATAATACACGTGTAACTGTACATGGGTAATTTTATATATATACACAGTATATATATATTCATTATTATATTATAATATTTTGTAGTTAGTGTATGTTGTGGTGAAACTACAATTAACAACAGTGTTACTGGGAACTGCTGTACCGTGATATACAGTATATGATTGGCAGGTGGGAGTGGGTGTGATGTTGGTAATACCAGTTTATACAGTAAGTGTACCTTATAAACTGACCAGGCAGCGTATGACATAAAATCATTTATTTCCTGTCTGTATATGTTTTTTTGCTCTACCAAAATTTAACAGGCTTTTTCTAGATGCTGTAAAAAGTTTATCTCAATTATGATGTTATATCTTATTTAGGTATCTGTTTGTAAATCCGTTACCATTCAAATGTTACATTAAAATGCTTTATTCTGTGCTGCAGAACATTTTCCTAAAAGCAATAATTGCACATATTGCTTACCTGTGCTGGTGCGGTAACCCTGTGTTTCAGTGCTTGTGTAGCTGGCTGTGCTGGGACAGGGGCTGCTGAGGTACTGTGTGCTGGAGGAGCTGCAGCGGCGTGGCTCTCTGAGACTGGACAAGTTGTGTGAGTGTGACACACTCCGCTGCATGGACCCTGTACGGAAAAGTCGTGGTTGGGGAGGCGGCAGGTCATCAAAATCCTCATCATCATCCTCCATCCTCATATCGGTCCTCTCTGGACGCCGCAATCCTGAGTGCACAGAGAAGCTGGAGCTCCGGCGGGCACCAGTGGCCGAGGTAGTGGCGTACTCCTGACGCAGACCTGAACACATGAACGGGCATGCAACAGAGCTCTAAATACTGTACGTCTTGCTTCTAATCCAAATCAGTAGATATTCTCATATACTTGTATAATGGAGTGGATGATTGTGTAAAAGTCTACATACTCTCCTCCTGTAGCCGGGCCATGACCTGGACATCAGTCATGTCTTGAAGTTTGTAGTCCATAGAGACTGAATCGTCATCATCCAGCTCTGAGATGCTGAACTCATTGTTCATGGAAGACTGTGGACTGACTGCAGCATGTGGACGACTATAATCTAGGGAAAAAGGTACGAGTTAAGTTTGGGTGTAAACTTGGGTTTTTTAAACACTTAAATTAAGGGTGGAAATCAAATGGCTATGTGACACCTTTATGACAACTGACATAAAGTTGCATAATCATTTAAAAAGACTTTTTCCAACTGTCAGTCATGTGATATACACTGTTTTTGTCAAGTGGCATACATTAATGTTACGACAAACATAAAGACTGACTTTAAAGCTCATTGTATTTCTAGTAAGTAAAAATATATACTGTATAAATATACTGTATATAATATATAATGGTGAAATATAATGTGATGTGTAAAAAATTACTACATAAATAAAGATATACACCAATCAGCCATAACATTTCCAACTAAAACATGCCCAGTATTTTGTATGTAACACTAGGGCTTTGGTCATTCAAAGCATGACCTCTGGGGGTGTGCGGTGGTGACTGGCACCAGAATGTTGGCAGCGGCACCTCTGAGTACCATGGGCTGCATGGTGGGGCCCACTGTGGGTCAGATTTGTTTGGCTGATGCAATCTATGGGTGCTAGTTCAGGCTGGAATCTGGTGAATCTGGAGGCCAGGTCGCCCCTTGTGCAGTGCACTGGGTGTTCTGGTGCCTTTCTATCCTGGCCAGCATTGATTCTTTTCAGCAATTTGTGCTGCTTTGCTTTTTCTGTGGAATCAGACCAGACGGGCTGCCCTTTGGTCCCCACAGGCATAGATGAGCCTTGGGTGCCAATGATCCTGTTATCAGTTTACTGTTATGTAATTGATAATAATTTTTTTATGTTTTGAGGTGTTAATGCTATGGCTAATCAGTGTACAGTATATAAAATCCTGTTATTACAGTGCCATCATTGGCATTAGTCTTCATAAATACAGAGAGGGGGGAGGTTATCATAGTTGTTATGTATGCCCTTTTTTAACACTCGAATGTAATTATCAATCAATATAGTATTATGTATTATGTTTCCTCTAAAGATGTCAGTAGTCGCACCATCATTGATGCTATCATGTGACTGTCAGAAGAGAGGCATATATTTTTCATGCGTGTATATATTTCTTGGGCCCCCAAATTTTTTTATTTTGCAATGGAAATAAATATTACATAATATTTTATAGGGATCGGAATTTGTATTTGTATTGCAATTCTGTAAGTATCACAATTCTATTTGATAAAACATTGACAAAAAATTATTTTGGAGTCAGTGTGGCGATACATAAATTGCATACATACCCTGACATTTTATAATATGAATAGATTTTTCCCCAATTACTAATAAAGTTTATTTCTAATAAAAAAAAAATAATTAAAAAAAATCTTACATAAAGACTTGGAGATACATAACTTATTACATGACATGACAACTTTACTGCTAAAATTCAATGAAATGAGAATAACCCTGTATTAAACAGTTGAGAGTCGACAACAAATAGACCGGCTGTGAATCGTGAAACACCACATAAAAGACCTGAAACTAGTGCGGAATATTTAGGCATTGGAAAAAAGCATTCCAAGAACATTTCTTCTTTCCTGCATGGGTAACACATTCACTGTGGTTTATACACATACAGTTTTGGAATCTTTTTTTCCTTTCAAAGCATGTGTAGTTGTTGATATGTAAACAGAAATAGCCTCATAAGGTGATAAAAAAAAAACAGGTCTCAACTGACCTGAGAGCAATTGGGGAGGATGCTTTAGTTTAGCCCATAGACTTAATCTAAAGTGCTAATTTTTAGATATAGGTATATTTTTAATATGTGCTTTTTCTGTAAGGCACTGGAGAAGTAAGAAAAAGGAGGATGAGGACACAGTAAGTGAGTGAGAGAGAGAACTGCAAACCCAAATGTTAGCTTAATGACATTATACAATCACATTATAAAAACACAAGTTAAAGCAGTTTAAGGAAGAATGGAAGTATAGCATAACCTCGAGATTACAGTATAGCTCTTGGTGTAAGTGGCTAAATGAATTAGGCAACATTTTGTTTAAATGTAGACCTCACTAAAGTATTTATCATAGTTATGGTCCAGCATACATTTAGTACAATATAATTTCATAAAGATGTGTGTGTAGGCTTTATGTCAGTTGTTCATAGGGTTACATATTGACACCATGTAGTCTTATGAACACAAGACCTTACTACTGAAGAAGGTATTTAATAAGTCTTTTATACTTGCTATGATGACTTTTGTTACTGACTCACTTCCAAATTAGCTAAGCTGTTGTGCCTCATAGAAGAATGAAAGATGGATGAGTATGATGAGGCTTACTGTGAGTAGCCGTGTGATAGAGGAATGAGGGCGATCTCTCGGCCAGGCCAGCACAACTCCTCCCAGGGGGAGGTGACTGGAGAGAGCAGTGGCTGGATTGAGGAGATGGAACTAGATCAACAGACACATGAGACATGATTCATTGTAATGGATTTACCAGATTTCAACTGATGAACGTGATAATATGGTCATCATGCTTTGTTAAAGTAATACGAACAGTCATTTTAGTTGAGGTCTATATTTATGCACCTAATAAGACAGTATTAATATAAATACTTTGGTACAAAGAACAAATGCTGATTGAGACACTTGCATAAAGGACGTTACCAGAGCCAATCAATAAGGCTCACATTTCCCCAAGTCTGGTAGAAATATGCTGAGTAGTATAGAATGATATATGATATCTTTGTTTCTAGGGCACAAATCAATAAGCACGCTAATGCTTTGAGTTACCCTTTTTGTATATTATCCACATATACACCCCATATGCAAAAAGTTCATGATATTTAAAAAAGACATGCAGTGTACTGGCAATATGTAAAGAGAAAGCTGAAGCATAAAAATTATTATTTCCATTACATTTTGAGTCTGTTAGCATAGCTGTAATGATGGTGTTACCTGTTTGTTCAGTTAGTGCAGGTTTAGTAAGAGATTTAACTGAGGTGTTTAAGAAGGAGAGTCCATCTGCAGGTCTGTATGATAAAGGTGATGCACTGCCAGATAGAGCTCCTTTCCATCTTTTGGCTAGGAAAAGAATGGTACGGATATTAGTTATTGGTCAGTTTATGGTGCATACTTTTCTATATGTACAGGAGAGCGCTAAGAACATTAGGCTTGTTCAATAACGCTGATTAATGTAGCTTTGGTGATGGCAAATAATTTTTAGTTGTGTTAATGGTTAAGGGGAAATGAAAATAACATTCCTGCCTTCCTAGGAAAAAAATTTATTAAAAAAAAATGATAGTATGCATTTCACATACAAAAATAGGCTAGCACTGATTTATTGTTAAGCACCATGCTTTAGCTGTACCATAGGAAAAAATTAGCCTTGCCACAGACAACATGAAAACGAGCATTCATAGACGCCCACAAGAACAAAACGTTTTAGAGAGGGGATAAACAAAGCTGTATTCATAACCTTCCAGCACACAGCCAACCTTTGCTCAATCTGGCCTTTCAACAGCAACAAGAGGTCAAGGCTGAACAGCGGACCCCTCTGTACACATGTCTCATATTTATACATGCACAGATCCAAACTGATCGTAATGCCATGCCTGTCCAGACTGACTTTCGAAACGAAACCAGCACACTGTTTCTCTCTAGTTTAGCTGAAAGGGTTAATATAGTCATAGTTTCTATGGTAACCATCCTCTCCACCATGGCTGCAAAATACTGTCGAATATTTCAGGACGAAACAGAGTTAAGGCAAGGAAAAGCTCTGTAACAGCTTGATCTCTATGCTTTGTGAATAGAGTGATATGTTAACATTTATATGGATTCTTCTAATTTAAATGGATTACCACTGACAAAGATCAACACAAACATATTAAAATGTTATACATACAAGAACGATCCTGTAACTGCGGTAGCAACATATTAAATAGTACTATACTATTAGCACTGAGAAATATACAAATCTCAAATGTACTACAAATCTCTTTTTTACAACATACACTGGGCTTAATGTAGTGGAACATGAAGATTATTTATAACATCACCCAGGGTATTAATCATAGTCATGTGATTATACACAATCACAATGACACTTATATAACTGTTCACCAGTGGTTCTAATTTTACAGTTCTCACAATAATTTTGCTCTTTTATACTTTAAGACAGATTAGTGTTGCTAATGATTGCTCTCCTAGGTACCAATACCAGTATATCTCAGGTAAATGTAGAGTTTTATTGACTGAAATACAATCAGTATATTAAACAACTCTGCAAAAGCTTATTAGTTGCCCAGACAGTGAGTTTCAAGATGATTAGCCATATTAAACATTTCCAATTTTCCTCTGAGAATACAGGTCTGTTTAAATGTTCACATACTACATACTAATCTTGCTCAGCTTGTACTTTGCTGTAGGAATGCTAAATCAAGAATACCATACCCTGGTCTAGTCGGTAGCATAAGGAACGCTTAGCTGACTCCACCTCAGGCCCAGCGTTGTCGAACACATGTCTACACCACTGCAGAGGGCTGAGGGGTGACCGAGGAAACAGCTTTGCTTTTGGAGACACATACAACCTGAAGATAGAAACCAGAGTTTTAACATGTTGGCATGGTACTCAATGAGTGTGTTGCTGAATGTTCTTACTTTCTGTATAATATAGAATGGAACTTGAAAGTTTGTTATAAAGCGAAAATGTGTAAGAAAGGCAATTTTGTGCAAATGGTCATATTATAACAATCCAGACAATGCATCACAATAACTATATGGATTGTGATAAGATGATCACATGATCACAATCTGTGTGTTTATTGTGATTTATCACAATCCAGGTGATGTATAGCAACAAGGGCATGGATTGTAATAAAATTATCATATTATCACAATCCGTGTTCTTATCGTGTTTTATCACAATCCAGGTGATACATCACAATCAACACATGTATTATGATAAGATGATCATATTATCACAATACATGTGTTTATTGTGATTTATCACAATCCAGGTGATGCATAACAACAAAGACATGGATTGTAATAGGATGATCATTTTTATCACAATGCATGTGTTTACTGTGATTTATCACAATCCAGGTGATGTGTCACAATAATCACATGTATTGTGATAAGATGATCACATAATCTCAATCCCCATGTTTATTGTAATTTATCACAATCCAGGGGATGCATTGCAACAAAGCCATGCATTGTAATAACATTATCCTATTATATCAATCTGTGTGTTTATTGTGATTTATCACAATCCAGGTAATGCATAGCAACAAAGACATGAATTATAAGATATTACTGTGATAAAATATAAGATATTACTGTATCACAATCAAGGTGTGTTCATTGTGATTTATCACAATCCAGGTGATGCATCACAATAAACACATGGATGCAACCTTAACCAAGACCGGAGCTACAGTAGCTATCAAAACATCACAGTGAATCCTAGACATACATGCACCTGCATAAAAAAAAGGACATGCATATTTCTTGGCTATCTGGGACAGAATTGTATCACAGTATTGGGTCAGCAGCAACAACAATATACTGCTGATAGCTATGTGTGCTGTCAAGTACAGCAGCAGTGTGTCTTGATTTGAGACAATGTTAAAATGAAGTGGCAGGAACGCATTCAAGAAATCAGGCGGCTTGGTTAGAGCAGGTGAGAAATGAAGCAGGGTTGCAGTACCAGCTGTCCTCAGACTCTGGGTCGGCGTTTAGGAGAGAAAAGAGGTCTAGGATTTCCAGCTCGTCCAGCAGTGAGCTCTCCACCTCGCTCGGAGACTGAGCGTGAAAACACACGTACTGTTCGTCTCTATTGTGCGCTTCCAAGTGCGTGGGCTGAGCTGAAAGGCAAAGATTCCCTGAATAAACATGACCACTGGCCGTGTTTCCAGCGCAGTTCTGGTTTGGGAATAAATGTCCGCCGTGGCTGTATGTAGTCGCCGCTCTTGTCCTCAGCTGCTCGTTCTGTCGCTCCAGTTTGCGCACGAGCTCCTGCAGCTTTTTCACCTCGAGCTCCGCGTCCATAACGGCGCTGTTCCCGTTAACGTCCGCCATCGCGTGCAGCTTCATCACGGCCGCCTCCATCGAGCGAAAGAAAGAAAAGGGAAGAAACAGAAAGAAGGCAGGTATATAGAGCGAGGGCAGTGTTTGTATTCAGTGTAACACCGCTAGCCGCGAGTGCGCCGGGTTTGTCTGCTCAGCTCCAGGAGACATGCTGCTGCTTTCAGATGCTGATGTGCGGCTGCTCGGTGCCCCCCTTTCTCCTTCCCTCCTTTAAAAGAACACAACACTGAATCAGCACACACACACACACACACACACACTACTGCAAGATGCAAGACACCCGAGAAAAGCTGCAACATTTTATATCACAAAAATATTATTTACACACACATTTTAGCTTCGATTTTTTTGCATTCTATTTGCCTCGTTTCATCATCATCATCTTTATCATCATCATCATCATCATCATCATTAACAACAAACAGCAACAATAACGTTCAAAATATTCAAAGAGATCAGCGAGAAAACCAATGAATATATGAGACATCAAAAAGGTTTTCAAAAAAATACAAGTTTTTTTTTTAATTCATGTCACATCATTATGGATCAATAGCTTACAAAAATCAACAGAAATATCAGAACCAGTCAACATTCGGCACACCCAGGTTCCAGGGTTTTCATTCCCTCACTCACTCACTCCCTCACTCACTCACTCATTCATCATCTATAACACTTTATCCTGTGCACAGGGTCTTTAGACTGTGATAGGAAACCAGAGTTCCCAGACGAAACCCCACAAGCATGGGGAGAACATGCAAACTCCGTGCACACAGACCCGAGGCGGGAATCAAAGTTGGACCCTGGAGGTACAAGAGGACAGAGCCACTAAGCCACCGTGCCGCCCAGTATGGATCAGTGCCTTACAAAAATCAACAGAAATGTCAGTATCAGTCAACATTCGGACACACAGACTCGTTCAAGGGTTTTAATTTATGCGTACTTTCGTACTAAACTGCTTCGTAGTTTCAGAGGAACTAAGTGCCACAGTCATTGATCCTGATCATGGCCTAACTATAGGAGAGGCCTTGGCGTGCACCAGCATGTTAATATGTCTCCAACTGAAAAGGATTTTTGCTCTTCCTCTGTACTCTTGTGAAATACTTCAGAGCCTCCGGGAAGATGTGTTGTGTACTTGTCTTATTATAGGATGCAGTTGTCTATTACAGCATGCAGGAGCAGGGTATTTACAGAAGAACAACAAACTACAAGAGTGAATATGGTAATTGCCTAAACCTCAGACAAATTAGAGCTTCAGTGTCAGCAAGTAATATCATGTTTGCTAAAGTGAAACAAGTGATTATAACTGTAAGTGCAAAAATTGTAAATAATCATCAGATTAGGATGAAACAATTACACTCAGTCTCTTATAAAGAAACTCAGAACACGTGAAGGTTTTCAGATACCATTATGTAAGGGAACATTTCTCTAAATTGCAGTATAGATGATACAGTAATCCGAACCAAAGATCAAAGAACCAAAGATCACAGTAAATTGTTGTTGACATTTTTTTACTTTTGTGTTACTGTAACAGAATTGTTGTTTGTTTTCATATTTTAGAGAGGACACAAAAGAATGATGTCACTATTTCTTACACTCTGTTCCACTCTGTTTTTTAACCCGATAGAGGAATTCTTTTTGTCATGAAGGTGGAAGGTCTGTGATCACCAACCTCAGGAACACATGTTCTCATGAATGCCATGAATGCTGGGTGCCTGGAGTAACAGGGGGAGTTGTCAAGGAAATATTTGGCATCATTAAAAAAACAACAAACAAAAATCAACAAAAAAGTGTATTGCCAGAAAACAAACTAGTTTTTTACTGTACCATATTACAGTACTTGATTGACTGACTTATCTGTTATATACCTGTACATATCCAGGATTATATATGCTGCATGTTCTGCATATAATTTTGTCATCATATTAAGTTATTTTTTAAATATTTTCATGTGCTTTTTTTTAAATTCCAGCTGTATATGCAATAAAATAAAAATATAAGCAAGGGTTTTGTACTAATGTGTATAATTTCTTTGACACATATTTCATTCTATGCAGTGGAGGTGTAAAGCCTTTTTTATTGGTCAGTATTATCTTATAAAACAAAACAATTTAAAGGATGATATATCTTGTAACATTGATATACTGTGTCCATTATTGTCTCTGAGGCTTTGTCATAGGTTTATAGGAGTGGTGTTTTGTGGCGTTTTGTTGAGTGAAAAGTTCACCATGGACGTACAAAGTAGTTATTTGGACACGTACCTCTCCAGTCAGGACATTCTTCTCCGTCCTCTCTCATCAAACACCATTTACAGCCATAGAACTGCCACCATATGCAATTCTGAAGCACTCATACCTGCCTGTGTGGTGCCATCAATCATGCCAGAACCACTCAGATCAGTGGTTCTCAACGTTAGTCCTAGAGGCCCACTGCTCTGCATGTTTTAGTGTTTTTCCTGCTCTACCACACCCACTTCAGATAGGAAACGGCTGGTACTTAGTTGAGTAGTTAAATCAGGTGTGCTGTACCTGAGAAAATACTAAAATGTACAGGGCAGTGGTCCTCCAGGACTGGAGTTGAGAACCACAGACATCACATTTCGGTTCATTTTGATGTTTGATTAACTGAAACTCTTCCCCTATCAGGAATTGGATAATTGCACAAATTAGCTAGGTATACTTAAATCAGCCTACACAACCAACTTTTTGTGTAATACATTATACTGCAGATGCTTTATATCAAATAAAAATAAATGTCAAACCAACATGGAGTAATGTTTTTATTTAAAAAAAGAAAGAACCCCCCCAAAATGACAGCAACACTTTCCTGACATAATACACTATCAAAATATGGTAGCTCACAACAGTTTCTTTTATTCAATAATTACTGCTTCACTACAGTTAGCAATATGACATTATGGTCAATATATAACATATAAGATATACATTAAAAAAAACAATAAATTCTCTCCCACATGCATTGTCAACAGATCCACCACCCAAACTGTCTTTTCTCATTTTTGTATCTGAAAAGTTTTTTTTAATTTTTTCCCCTAGGTGAGTGCTTGTGATATACATACATAACTGGGTTTCTTACCACCATGTCAAATAAATTTAAAACTATATGAACATTCCTTCAAATCTGTGTGTTTTATGGATTTACAGTGGTTTGATCCTCAGCGATGCCATTTACCTGTAGGACAAAAATGCATTTGCTTTAAATATGACACTTTAAAATTTCAGTGCAATTTTGTAAATAAGGCACTTTGTCTTACTCTTTGTGACACCAAAGCAGGCCTCACACTGCACACTTCGGCGGTACACCCACATGCTGTCCCCTGCCTTTAGGTGTCCAAGAGTACTCTTACACACATCACACTGGAGAGAATACAGAGAATGTGAGTGCATGCCAAGTTTAGGTTTTAGCTGCCATATAAATGCCAATAAAAAAATACTGTGGTGATTATTTTTGACACATGTTGTGATTGCGATTTAAAATGTGAAATGCAACTATATTAAATGTACCATTTTGTATTCAAATGTATGTATCTAAAGCCACAAATGATCTTATGTAAATGTATTTATCATATAATCTATCATATTTATCTAATATAATAATTATATATACAAACTCTTCCCGACTATGCCTATATTATCAAAATCTTTAAACATTCATTCATCTTCTATATCGCTTTATCCTGTATTTAGGGTCGCGGGGACCTGGAGCCTATTCCAGGAGACTCTGGGCACGAGGCAGGGTAAACCCACCTCGGGTTTACCCTGCCAAAAAATTGCCAATCCATCGCAGAGCACACACACACACACACACACACACACTCATTCATTCACACACTATGGTCAATTTGGGAACGCCAATTAGCCTAATCTGCATGTCTTTGGACTGTGGGAGGAAACCGGAGTACCCGGAGGAAACCCACCAAGCACAGGGAGAACATGGAAACTCCATGCACACAGAGACGCGAATCGAGCCTGGCCGGGAATCGAACCCGGACCCTGGAGGTGCAAGGCGACAGTGCTAACCACTACACCACCGTGCCGCCCTAATCTTTAAACAGTAATACTATATTACATTATATCGTATCATACATCCAATCAGATTGGTTATAAGGTGTTGAGTAAATTTAAAGTTTTCTGCTAGAGACTTCAGGACAAAGCAATTCCAGACTCTTCACAGTATATAAATTTAACTATAAGTGGATGAAAAGTATAAGGAGTTGTTAAATAATGAAAGAATGAATTGTTGTCAGATGGAACATATTTTTACTACCTAAATAATGTACTCTCTTTTAATATAAAACATGCTCTTATAAAATGTATTCTAACAATAAATCAATTTTTTTTCAAATATGTATCAAAGATAATTTACCTTGAAACAGTTGGAATGACACCTTATATCCATATCTTCTAGGATCATCTTTGGATCCCCGAGCATTGGTTTCTGGCAGATTGTGCAAAGATCCTTGTCTACAATTTTCCTACAAGAAAGGAGATATAAATGTAAATATTCTGTCACAGAAAAAGTAAGAACATGTAATGTCCACTTTATTTACCTATCAGGTGACGTGTAAATTGCTGGAAGAGATCTTGCTGTGTAGGTGTCCAAGAACTCATCAGGTCTGAAAAGAAATCATGGATCAGTTAAAACACAAATTTCACATTCTGTGTTTAACACAAATCTATACTTATCTGAATATACAGTATGTGCACTCACTGTACCTGCTCTCTGAATAAGTTGTTGAGGTGTATGTTTTCGTGGAGACTCTTTGACTTCCATAATCATAACTGTGTATAAAAAGAGCCACAAATGAAAATGTCTGCAAGTTTTCATCAACATACAGTATGGTGCTCAATCTTAGTGAAATGAAATATACCTGTCAAGCGGAGAGGAGATAGTCTTCACAGATTCAGAAAAGTACTCTTCGGGTCTGCGAAAATAATACGATGACATTGTAAAATGCCGGTGGGTCTCAAATGATCATGCAGATACAGGAGTCTAAATATGAATGCGTACCTGCTGTCTGTGTAAGACCTTCTAGTATATGTTGTAGAACTGGTTCCACTGCTTCTATCATTTCTGTCAACAGATCTGTTGCAAAATAGTTCAAAGGTAGCATAGATTAAAGTATGTACTAAGCAACTATAGTGAAAAATACCATTCATGGGCCACACCCTACATGCCATACCTGGTGTCAGACACATAAGTTGACTTGATGGATGTGGGAAGAAAGTTATCAAACACTTCGTCAGCTCTAGGAGAAATTAATAAGTCAATCCATGCACTTTCTGTAAAATGATTTCATCTACAGGATGTACGCAATTCTTCCGGTATACTTGTTAATCTATGTCTCATAAACACTGATAAACAAGAGTTTATCATGAAGTTAAGGTGATAAAATCACTCGGGTTAAAGTGTCTGTGAAAGTTGCTTAGACGTACCGTGTAGTGCTTTTGGTGGGTGAGGCTGGAAATGCTGATTTGTTGCCTTCTCTGAAAGAGAGTAATGTTGAGTTAAATTAATTACTAAATGAAGCAGAATAAGCAGTACTTTACGCTGGAAGTCAGCACTCACTGAATTATGGTGTCCTTGAAAGAAGTCACAGTGACAGTGTCTGTCTTGCTATTCTTGGTGGGTGACATCGGTGGTGCAGATTTGGCAGTCTTGCCGTCTTGTCTAAATATCAAAATAGAGTCATGGAGAGGTATGTGCATAATTAAATGCAGATAATTTAAGCAGTTTTAAATTATTTTTAATTATTATACTTGATATAACCACTCACCTAACTATGGTATCCTGAAACGTAGTGACTGTCTTGGTATTCTTGCTGGGTGAGATTGTTGGTGGTGGTGGTGGAGGTGGTGGTGGGGGTGCTAGTTTGACTAAGTTGCTGTCTACTCTGTAAAATAAATATATAAAACATATATATATATATATATATATATATATATATATATATATATATATATAGAGAGAGAGAGAGAGAGAGAGAGAGAGAGAGATGTATAGAAGATGCAATAGATCAATCCCCCACTTACTGCACTGTGTTTTCCACTGTGAAAGTCTCTGTCTTGGTACTCTTGGGAGGTGCGATTGGTTTTGGTGCGAGTGGTTTCACAGATTTTAAACTGTCCCTGAATATAAACAGAGTTATGTGAAATGATTTGATTAAAAAAAAAAAAAAAGAAAGAAAATAGGCAATAATATTTAGGCATACAGTACAATACTGAGCACTCACTGAACTGTGCTGTCCTGGGAAGTCACAGTGACAGTGCCTGTCTTGGTGAAACTTGAGTTTTCATGGACAGATATTAATTGACAGTAATTTTTTTGGTTTAAAATGTTTTTCATGTATAATATTCATCAATATGATATGTTGATGATAATTATTATTATGGTAGAATATACCTTTTGTAAGTTGAGTCGACAGGTTTTAGTGGAGTTTGAATTTTCCTTTAATTAAACAAATTATATTTATATTAATGATGGCTATGCTGCTTTTTACTTTATTCAGTATAAGAAATTGTGAAGTTATATGGAATAAATCATTATGTCCAGCTCATATAATATAATGAGAGAAACATCAAATGTCAATGACTTGAGTGTACAGTTAACACATTTTACATCCCAAGAACTGAAATGATTGAAGTGTACACAAGAAAACGTATCCAGGGGATTTAAACTGCTGTAAATGAGACACTTAAATGACAGAAGTTGTGTCATAGACACTTAAATGACAGTGTTTTTACCCAGAGGTCCTGGAGTCTGTGAAGATCTTTTCAGCAAATGTGTCTGTTTTGGTTGGTGACTTCACCACAGATGTCCTGAAGAAATGTGTAAAGACATATTGCAATTTAAAAAATGAATTTTGAGTCATAATATATGTGCTGACTGTTAACTCATGGGCCTTAAAATAATTTTTTTTTCCCAATGCTCGACCTGCTTGTGGTGACAGTCGTTGTCTTGGTGCCACTTTTGAGAGTTGTAGTAGTCGTGCTGAAAGGGAAAGGAAAATGTTTTTTTAAAGATCTTTCTTTAAAGGAATGTATTCCACTAGGTGTGTGCTTTTAGGGTGTGTTAGGGAGAAGGCATACTTTAAATGTTGGACATTTTGGGTATGACCATGAATTGTAAAAGATTTTCTATGTAATACAAACTGTTTTTAAAGAGGGTGTGTACAGGTATAAAAGCAGGACTTTAAGAGAAATAAGAAGTATATGTTATAAATATATATTAATTAGTAAGTGCAACTAAACATATTAAATTATCTAATTAAATTCAACATTACCTGCTGGAATCCATGTCATCATGACTTGTACTGAATCTACAAGTTAAAATGTTATTTATCAATTTATTTATTTACTTATTTATTTATTTTTACATACATATGTAGTATTGCATTACCTTTTTGACAGGGAATGTACAGAAGATTTTGATGGAGTGGTGGTGGAGGAGTTGGTGATAACAGTGCTGGAGTTGTTTTCTGAAGAGCTGAAGAGAAAAAAAAGTGCAAATACATAGTCATTTTTAAATTTCCCATCCACATGACATTACAAAGCAATTATATTTGATTTTGTATATACCTCTCAATATTTTCAGTGGATTTAAAGCGGCCCAGGACAGCTTTTCCAAAGTTTGAATTTTCACTGTAAAAAGACAGCAAGGCTCAAAGTTTCAGCAAAATTACCATAAAAAAGTAATAAAGTAAAAAAGTATTATTGTGCACTCCCATGAAAAAAAGACAGATATGTATAGCCTCAGTATTAACTCACTCTTCATTCACTTCTCTCTTGATCCAGCTGTTGTCCTTCAGCAAGGAAGTCTTCTTCTTGCTGTCGTCTGCCACACTATACCTGCCCTTGTCTGTATATACAAAGCAAAGTTCAGGTATTATTCAATAACTCATCAATTATACAATGAGTTTACATAATGTCTTATTTCTAAACATGTTACTAAATTGTGTGTTTATATCACTGACATGTCACAGTATGGAAAAAAAATGATAAGAGTTTTCTTTCCCCTCTACTTGTTCTTTATAACCAGCTCTCAATGGACATTTAGTTCCTCTAAGAATGATAGATGTACAGTAGCCACATTGAACGTAGAGTAATTGTAGCAGCATTTAACAATATACAGTACCAGTATATTGATTCTCTGACATGAATCAAGACTGCCTTTTGCTATTAGCCTGTTATCACTGTTGCTCATATAATGGCATAACACACATTCTTACCTGGCACAGGAGGATATGACTTTCTACTGGTGGAAGTCATGCTTTATGCTGAAAAGTAAATAAATAAATAAAATGTTATAATTCTATAATAGATTGTGGATGTCATCTAAAATTCCCAACTGATGCAAAAGACAAGATAAGAGTGTGCGTGGAACCACACCTCACAGGCAATGTTTTGTAAAAATAATCAGCTTAGATTTCACCGAACCATAAAAGATGATATTACACAGGTCGTATGCCTGGTGACATGGCTTCCTTCTTTATTTTTTAACTTCTGACAGTTGATTTTCAAGAAAGAAAACTTGTCAGTCTTGATCCACATCAGGCACACCCTACACAAACCAACGCCTGGCAGCTGAAAGGAAACAGTGTTTCCAGCCATTTAATAATAACACACACATAGTGTATGAGGCTTACAGTACATATTCAGATACTGCATTACACTGCAGCAGGGCCCTTTAAAAAATGGAGGCATAATTCTCAAAGGAACCCTGAACAGAAACTCAATTAATGCAAAAACAAACTGTTTCTTTAACTATGACTTTGAAGTTATTAAAATGTTATTGTTAATATTGTTCAGGTGTGGCCTAAAGGAGTGTTCTTTTCACCCTCCTAATAGTAATTTGCTCTATACTTCCTTAATCTGTCTTTTCATTTAAGGTCAATCGCTTCACATACTGTACTGCATGAATGGCATGGCAGAAAATAAATATAAGTGGGTTTCCTTTAGACATCAGTCATTTATCTCTACAGAAAGAATCTCATTCATTCAAGTTATGAATTATAAAATTTCCATAGAACCTGGCTGATACACCTGATCCTGGACAGAAAAAAATATTTCTGCAGTCACATAATTAGAAATGCTTTAAAAGTAACATTTGTTTGATCAGTATACACACAAAGCAACAGCAGATTAAGCTATTGTTCTATTTCAATCATCATTATGTATCTTTATCACAACATCCATCAGATCACAAGAAATTAATATAATCATTTAAGAAAAAAAAAACAATATATTATTGCAATAATACAATGATATTTTTTAATATCATTTGCGTATTTTATGACAGTACATGGAACTTTGAAGAAATGCTTTGGTTTGTCTGAAACCTGTAAGGATCATGGTAGATTTTTTATGATAAAGGGTTTCCCTTTTTTTTATATAAATTATTTAATCAACAAACCTTTTTAAAATCTATATAATGTGGCAGTTTAGGTCATAATTAAAAAATATAGTAATAATTTGAATGGATCATAAGTCTACTTACCTTAGTGTGTCAGTGACTGACGCTGGAATGTGAATAAGTTTACTTGAGCTTTCCCTTACTGAATATTCACTGCTGGCAACAACTGGGCAGGACAGCTGAAGGTGTGGCTTTACACTGTACACAAACCAGTCTCTCAACCAGACTCTCACAGGCAGTAATTATTAAGGAGCTCACGTGACAGGTAAATCAAGAAAAGGGAAGCTCAGGATAGTTAGGAGAGGTCGAAAGTATTTAGAGGGCGAGACATTATTAAGCACTGAGTCACAAACACAATTTGACGCATTCTTGCACCTGAGCATTCAAAAACTCATTGACTAGTGTTAATACCTGAAAATGTCACATTAGTGCACACATAAACACAGTCTAAGGGAAAAATTCTAACAATGTGTGGTTTTTTTGTTTTGTTTTGAAGATGTTGAACATGATTAAGTTAAGATGGATTCTGCTGCTGTAACCTTTGAGCTAGGAACAACTTTGAACACCTTTAACCCTACAGTGCTTAAAAATGTCTTACTCCTTTGTTAAAACACTAAAATTGTCTGTTGCTTTTTGAAAGATCTTCCTTTTATCACTCAAACCCGACTAACTTGACCATGCTTCTTATCTTTTTCCAGCTCTACAGTCTTTTATTAACCTTTGCTCCCGAGTAAGTATAATCTCTCTTTAAATAGCACACCTATAACAATATTATACACTTTAATCTCCATAAACTTTATGTGAACAATGTTCATAGGAAAACATGGGAAATAGGAAGTGTGTGTGTGTGTGTGTGTGTGTGTTTGTTTAGCATTTGAGAATACCTTAGTTCATGTTGAGAAAATAAAAATAAATAAATCAGGTCTTTAGTGATTTGGGTCAGATTCAAATAACTAAAATGAACTCGGGTGTGATGGTACATTTCATCTGAACAAGAAAAATCCTAAATACATATACAGAAAGAATAAATGACAAAATTATGTACTGGATTTTATTATAGGTACAGTATACTGTAATATCTGGCTGCAGGTTTTCAGACACAGGTAGAATCAGATTTGGTTTCTCTTTGGTTGGGGATAAAACCTGGAGCCACAGTGGCACTTTTAAGATGACCATGACCCTAGCCTTTATAAAATGCTTACTGTAATGAGGGCAAGAGAGTGAGTCATGATGAGTCATGAATTTTGTTGCTGACATGTTGAGAATAATAATGTTATTATTATTATTATTATTATTATTATTATTATTATTATTATTCAGGTGTTACTAGTACCATTACGGTTTTTGTCAATCGCTTACACAGTATAACCAGGTTTATTAACTACTGTATATATCTCAATGGACCCCAAGGTCTAAATACTATTCCCTTATTTACACACATGATTCAGATTTATTGAACTTTTGTAAAAAACTCTTCACACCAATGCCTTCGTATACTGTATCACACATTGCCTCATGTGCTCATTTCGAAAGTACTAACCAAACAATACCCCGCATGGGAACACTAAGAGTCAAACTGTTCTTGCGCCAACCAGAACTTTTAGATGTACAGTATAGATAAAAAAAAAAAAGCCATGGGAAAATTCACTTGTTTTGAACTACAGACTTGTCTCTTGTCTATGGGATTTCATAGAGGGAAGCTGGGCAAAGAATGAAGCTGAATTCAAGCCGCTTCTCGGTAGCCTCTATAATCTGGATTTTAGAAAGGGAAATACTGTAGGTAGGCAGTTTGAATATTGCTCTCTACTGTGACTTTGGAGTGCAGTACTCTACCTGTTACAGCACAAACATGAAGTATAATTGTTTGCTCCGATGTACTACAGTATACGCTGTCTGAAATGATTTGTTTCACTGTAGCATATAACATATACTGTACATGTTTAATTTGGTGCTAATGTATGCTCTTTTTCAGTAAAATAATTGGTTTACAGTAATCTATCAGTACTATTAGGATGAGTCAAAAATTATTTGCACTCAGTTATTTTGAAACGTCTTTTGTCCTCACAGTCTTATAAGCTTTTTGTTCAAGGCTACTGTCTCTACAGTCACTGTTGCACAGGTGTTAACATGTTACATCAGTTCATTTGTAACTGCGGTGCAAGCAAAAATAGATGCACCGCTAGTGATTTGCACAAAAGAAGAGCAGTGTGCAGTAATTTGTGTACCCATGAATTACTGCAGCTGAGGGTGTACCCAGTGCCTAAAAGAACTCAAGTGCATAAACAAAATACTCCAAAATTAGTAATTAGAAGGTGAATTTTTTTTTTTTTAAAGAATCATTAAAGGTGACGAGGCATGGATTCATCATTATGAGCCTGCGGCAGTGTATAGAACGGGAACATCCTCGAATACCAACCAAGAAAAAGTTAAAATGTCAACCATAAGTAAATTGATGCTTACTGATTTCTGAGATTCTCAAGAGCCAGTATCTTCAAAAAGGTTAAGCAATCAACAGTGCTCGTTACAGTGAGATGCTTTTTGAAGGGCTGAAACCTTAACGCAGAGGACTGCTATTAAAGGATGATGTGATCTTGCATGACAATGCATGTCCCCACACTTTCAACACGCTGCAAAAATAGTTTTTTTATAGATGAAGATTCAATTCTGATGAAGACAGTTTGTGGCTCACATATTGTGGCTTAAATATTTTTAATGAGGGAATACGAAAGTTGTTGACAGAGGAATAGAGTGTATTGGAAGGCAAAGAGATGATTGTCATCGATAATGATTGTCATTGATGATGTCAAAAATTAGGTATTTGTCTTTTCTAAAAGTGAATTAAACTAAATTCTACAGCCAGAGTGCAGATAACCTTTGACTCACCCTTGTATTTTCAGGACAGCAACAGATGAAGAAAACATGAATATAGTCAAAGCCAATAAAGTTATTTGCTTTTGTAATATATAAAGGAGATTTTTTTTTAAGAATCAGGGAACATCTCAAGACATTGAGGCGGTCAGCACAATGCACCATTGTGAATGTCCCTAGTCAGTGAAAATGTGTCACCTTCTGCCCCCGAGGAGTCGCTTCTGCTGGAGTTCCTCAATTTCCTAGGCCAGAGGCAGCCAGCAGCACCGGAGCAGCCATGTTATATTGTCGTTTGGGACAATGTCAGGTTCCCTCAAGCTGCTTTGTGATTTGTTCACAAACAACTCAATATTAAGCAATGTCTTTCCAGGACTAACTCTGCCTGTGACGTTAATAAGAATCTCTGGCCTGATTCAGACCAGAGTGGAATGATGAGTAAATGTGATTTCTTTTCTTTATGTACCTTCTTAACCTTTTTTCATTGGTTTATGTTGGCAAATACATTGAAATTCTTTTCCTGCATTTTTCAATATTTATAAGTGTATATATATATTTTACATTAACATTGCTATTTCTCTCATTCTGTTAGTTTATTTTGCTACAGTACATTGGGAATTAAACATTTTGAAATGTATACGTCTTATGTCTTTTATTGTGTTGTTCATGTAAAAAAAATGGTTCTGGGTGAAAACCATAAGCTCCATTACTCATTGCAAAAACATATTTATACAGTGGAGTTTTCAACTCATCTCACCAGTGTAACAGTTATTTTGTAGTGTGGTGTGTGTTTGATGTCTTTTGTTTGATGTGTGAAGGCAGAGTTTGCTTTAAATGTTAGAGTACATGGTTGCGAGTGGAGAGTTTTTGCTGTACATATACGGTTGAAGTTTGTGAAAATTAGTCTACAATAATGTATTTGTCTATAAAGTTTTGAAAACATTAAAGATAATTTGAAGTACTGTAACCTTAATTTAAGTGTAACTACTAAATAGTGAAACAACAACAAAAAAGATTATTTCGGTAGGTAATATCAATGCCTAGATGTGCTCTCAAAGTTCTAAACTAATAATGCAGTTATCTGGAAGTTGGTCACAAGAAAGAACTCAATTTTCAGATAACCTTATCTGGATGATTAAGAATCTTCACAGTAATAGTGTACTTGGAACCTTTCCTCTTGATCTATGATAACATTTACATTTAAGCATTTGGCAGATGCTCTTATCCAGTGCGACTTACAAAAGTGCTTTGTAGTTTTCATCATTGTATAGATCCTTACTCTGGGTTGCTAGGTTACTAACTAAATGTGGCGTTCTATCCAGGGCTGATCCTCTGTGTATCGCCAGTGTGCCCAGGATAGGCCTTGGATTAACTAAGGCCCAGATCACTATTGATGATTACTATCAATATGGGAGACTGTACTTTTCCACAGTATAGAACGTAACAAAAATGCTAAATGCATGCGTGTTTGCCAGCACAGTGGCTTAGTGGATAGCATTGTCGCCTTGCACCTCAAGGGTCCAGGTTTGATTCCCGCCTCAGGTCTGTGTGCATGGAGTTTGCATGTTCTCCCCGTGCTTAAGTATCCTGAGGTAGACTCAGGGCACCCCACGACCTTACAGGCTAAAGCAGCACAGGCTATGAGTGAGTGTTTGATGTTGTGTGATAACATTGGTTGTGGAAATTAGAACATTAAACACTTTTAATTTCTTATTAGCAGTCTTTGCTACTTTGCTGTTTATGCCAGAACAAACGTAGTCCTTTGACTGAGTTATAATGAACTTGAAGCTGGTGTAAAGTGGCTTTCACATTCATGCCATTATTGGAATGAAAACCTAAATCTATTTAGGGTTAAATGAGTAAATTAATATACTGTATGTACATACACAACTTATTATTATATTTTAATAAATACATATAATAAATAATATATAAGTATATACCATAAATATATAAAAAAGAAAATATAATGTGCAATTACCATACAGTGACCCTGAATAATTCTGAAATATAAATTCCAAATCCATTGTATGGCTTGTACAATGTCTATTGCTGTCTTTCTGCACCAGGCTTTTTAACTGCATGTATGGTAGTCCATTGTGCATGCAAATTGTGTTTCTGTGATTAATCTACGGCTCTGCACACAAAAAATGTTAACGCCTTTCAGTCAAGTAAGATACAGTAGATATACTGTAGTAAAAATTGACCTTCATGTATTTCAGAGTCAATGCAATTAACTATGTTGAACAGCAGATGTCAGTGTTGCTCGGCTTTCACTGTTCGCTGGAGTCGGAAGCGGGCTGAGTGTGTGATGGGTGAGGCTCGCTTTTCCTACAAGAGGAAATAATCTCTCTCGTCTTCCCCTTAACTCTTGTTTCATGCTTGTTATTTCCTTTGTGCAAATACCGCATGGAACATCCAGTTTCATCTTCTATATGTTAATCGCATCCACAAAGCGCAGTATTTTTGTATATACAGTATATTTGTCATAGGCACCCAAAGGCTTGTAGCTGTGCAGCAGAGGTCTTTATTCGATTCAGCATCTCTGTATGTGGTCATCACCGCATTGTATGTGGTCAAGGTCAATGGAGAGCTAACTCTCACATGATTACTTTACTGGACAGGCTTTTAGTGACAATGATTTCCTTTATATATGCAATAAAGCTATTCTATACCATTTCCAGAGCCATCTCACACTGCCCAGTTATATGCCTTATAATTAAAGGAGGGGGTTACAATAAACATTATGGATTTGAAAGAATCAAAGCTGGTACAAGTAAAAAAATTTAATAAAATCTGATCAGTGTATAGTATAGAACCACAGGCACTCGTACTGTTGTTACATAATGTAGTGTTGGATAAACGGATTATTATAACCTGAAATAAATGATTAGGGAAATAGCTAATTTATGGACAATAGTAAATGATCATGCACCAGCATTTGGGTCAGATATAGTATTTAAGGAATAATAACGCTAAAACAAGATTATTAGGAAAGCTGAGCATACTGTAATTATGTCATGCCTTATAGCTACTTGTGCATACCATGTGCTAGAGCCATTAATGGCAAAACGTGTTATTTATACACTATATGTTTTAGATCAAAGGCAAAACAATAAGGCATGGAAATGTTTGGATTTCGCAATATTCGCTAGTATGATGTATGTGCCGTGGTGTGCTGAGGTTGACTGGGTGTGAGCGTATCCCGGCATGCCTGACTGAGAAGCGGACAGGGAAGGAGGAGGAGGAGGGTGAAGTTAAGATGGCAGCACAGTTAGGGCTGTTACCTGCCCGACCTCGAGAAAAATACAAGGAATAAACATTAATCGTCAGATCATGAGCTCGAGAGAGGCCGGTGTCAGAGAATGATTACTCGGTTTGTCCGCACGCGTTGTTCTGCACGAGCCAGGCTTTAATCTCTGCGCTGAGAGACAGAGCGGCTTATTTCGCCGTCGCACTAGCGGCGTTACGCCGACATTATTCCCGGATTGGAGATCGTGGATCTAGGGAACTGCTTCTGTACTCGTTTGCATTTCCGTGTTGGATGTATGGGGGAAAGCCTACTGTGCGTTGTACGACGGGTTGAAGTACCTATTGATCGCCAGCAAGTGACATATTGATGTAATATATGCATTGTTCCACAAAACGATGATGTGCGCGGCTGCTGCGGCAGCTGGAGCCGGCGGCGGGATTCTGTCTTCATCACCGTCCATGGGGCTGGGTGTGAGGGTCTTACCTGGAGCTGGGGCTGAATTTAATTCTATCGGACCCGGGATGGGCTCCTGTTCCACCTCAGGGTCCCAACCGGACTGCCGGAGCCGATACCAACTGCTCCTCTCGGGGAGAGCTTTGGCGGAGAAGTACAGGAGGATATACACGAGCGCTGTCAGCGATAAAGAACAAGGCATAAACCTCGGCAGGTCTGTGTTCTCGACTTAAATCTAATAACTCTGATCATTCTAAACTCTGATCCATCCTAAACATAACACGTAACAAAGCTATAGAGCTAAACTGACAAGCTAACGTTGTGTTGCTAGCTCTAGCTAACTTCCGTATGTTATGCTAAGCGGTTTTAGCTCGCATTTGTATATAATATTGCATCTACTTTTAGAATATAAAACACTTCGCATATTACACTTTTTTTTTACAGTGACAGAATGTCAAATACTGCTACTGAATTTTGCACAGACGTAGACAGTGTAGGCGGTGTGCTAAGCTAGCAATTCTCTAACGGTTAAGTTAATTTAGAAGCTAGCTAGCTAGCAAGATAAAACCTGCAGGACCTAGCGGTGTTTTAGTCCGGGATTCGCTCTACCTAGTGTTAAACACTTGCCCAAATAACAAAATATTTTGGTATGGTTGTTATTTATTTATGTAAGTTGCATAATATCTTAATCTCTCAGTGATTAGCTGGCTAGTTATCTGTTTGCGGGATTGTCAGGAAGGCTGACAGTGTAGCGTCGCTACACACTATAGCAGATAGCCACAGCCGTACGCTGCTACATTATAGTAATGAAATAAACAAAAATGTTTAACAAATTATCCGAAAGTAAGTTAGCATAATGTCTGATATATCCGTGCTTGTGTTTTTATGGTGTTAAATCATCATTTGTTTAAGCTCCGAACATTTGATGGGTGCGCCAGCTTGTCGTAATGTAATCACTGAATGTAGTTGGGTAAGAGTTCAGAGGCCAAGCCTGTGCAGAAAGCCGCCTCCGTCCTTCGTGAGACAGGAGTTACTTTGGAAAAAGCGTTATCCAATTCATAGCTACGCGTAATAATGAACCCTGACCCATGGATACTGGTTTGTAATGCGCATTAGGCCCTGTTCATTGGTTAGCCTGCGCAGGCTGAAGCAGCTCTTAGCCTTACGTCACCCTGTTCACAGCCCAAGCGCTGCTGCATCTCTGGCTTTCCTGATCTTCCTTAGCATCTTCTCTCCATTAGACATGCCTTCTCCTTTAGGGTATTATTAGAATCAATGAATCTGGTTACACTTTCACATTTAGGCATGCACCGTGTATAGTGAGGCTGGAACAGTACGATATTGTTCTAGTGGACTCTTTAAAACATCAGCACTACTCTTGTGCTTCCTTTTGGAGGAGGGTGGCTAATGTGCTCCTGAGATAAACAAGGTAGCATAAGGACAGCTGTCCAGTTTAAGTAGGGAAGAACATGACCTAGATCATGCACATGAATACAGGGTGCAGCTTAAACTACACCTTAATCTAAACCACACCTCAGCCACATTGCTGATGTTTTGCATAACTTCTCAACAGACACTTTCAGGGAGCAAGTTTAGATAGCAAGAGGATGCCTGTATCTGATGGTTCCGTACTGGTAACATTTAAAAATGCAATTGGGTTTTTAATTATTTACGACACCAGCCTTGCTTTTCTAAGCTGAGAAGCTAGTGGGTAAAACTAGTATAAACTAATGACACACATTAAGCTAAATAGCAAATTTTCAAGAGATACTGCTCGAAATAGGTGCAGATATACATATTTTTGTGAATATTGTGATGCTCAGAAGTAAATTCTTTTCATGTTTATTGACATGCAGTCCTACAGAGCTTGAGATGTATTTAAGCAATAGCACAAGAGGGAGTGCTGTTTTGATGCAGGCTGATACTGTATAGTTTGTGAAGGAGACAGCAGTTTTCACCCTCTATGTACATCAGTTCTTTACATGTTTATTGGCTTTCAGTCCTGGAGAGCTTGTTAAGGCAACCTTGTATGACAAGGACAACAGGCAGTAATGTGATGGAATCACATCAACCACCAAAGTTACCGTGTTATTATAACATTTAGATAAAAGGAAACATTGAGACTTTGTTGGTGCTCAGAAGTCATATTTGAAAAATATAATTTATCTATGTTTTAAGTCTCACTTTTGATTATTAAGTTGATATTTCCTCTGCATGGCAATGTCTCGCAAATCGTTTTCTCATTAAGGCTTAAAACAAATACGATTAGCTAAAGTTTAGTTTCTTAATATCATGACATTAGATCATTAACAATAGATTGTACTAGAGCTTGATATTGCTTTTGGTAGTTATCAATTAATTCAAGTGGTTTTGTAAACAGCAGCTTAGGTAATTAGGTAACAATCAGCTTTAAATGTAATTAATTATATGCTTAATAAACTGGTTATTCATTGAAAATATATCTTTAATCTGTTTTTAATTTAATCATCTATGCACTTATGCTTGTAACCAGATAGAGGAGAAGTTAACATTTCTTGGTTTGAACTGTGTTATGGTTGGATTATGTCTATTACATTTTCACTTAATATGGATTGTGCCTAAAGTTTTTTAGTTCAACATGGATAGGTTACAAAATATCAACAACAAAATGTTAGAAAATGTAATACAAAATGGTTACAAAATGTAACATTTTGTAACCTATCCAAATTGTAAAATATTGATTGTTGTAGTTATTATTATAATTGATATAACACTAATAAAGTTGTTGACTGCATGTCAATGGATGGATGGTGTATTTGTCATATTACCCTTTTTTTGTTGCCATTTTACTATTTATTATACCATTTGTTTTATTTCTTACATGTTGTTTACTTCTGTCTGTGAATAGATATAAGTCTAGCCTAAGTCATTTATTTATCTATAATTCTTTTTATATTTTAGGGGAAAGAAGGCTTTGACTAAGAAGAAACTGAAGAGGCGGCAAAAAATCAGATCAAAAGTCAAAACAAGAACAAAGGTAATGCTACTAAACCAGTTCCCCATATATGACAATGTTTGCAATGAACCCCATATTCATTCTAGTATCACTATTTTTCAGGGAACTTGTTGGGATTAGTTTAATCATAAGAAAAATATTTTCATCATTCAGAAAATGAATGAATCTAATTAAGAACTTGTACTTAGTTGTCTCTTTTTTCCATGTAAACTAATGCAGAATGTTATACACACAAACACACATCATGTGTCATGAACATCATCTTATTTCTCAATGCATTCTCTGAGCCCCAGTGCCTGTCAGGTTTTCAATGATGCAGGACTCAATTAACTACAGATCAGAGGCCGATCATTTCTGATGAATTTAGCGTTGTTAGGAATTGTCTAATTTCATGAGCCAGTGGTGCAAAGTGTGTGCTGAGAAGCAAAACCACGCAGGTTTTATTGTCTTTACTTTCATCACAGAGTGTTGTAATGCAAGGGAAATGTTATTTTTTGTTTTACTTCATCACTGTAGAAAGTCTGATAACTTATGCTGCATATAATGTACAGGCGTTTAATGTGTGTTACAGAGGAGGTCTAATAAAAATAGTGTGTTTGGCCTCTCAGTGGGGTTTGTGGTGTGTCTTTTGTGAGATTGTCTGTCTCAGCAAGTTTAACACGAAGAATTCAGTGATTGATTGTTATAAATTATGATTATGTATGTAGTTGTTTGATGTACTGTAATCATCGAAGGCCCATATTCTCTGTCATTTCAGTTAAAGAAGTGAAGTTTTACTTTAAAAGTCAACTTCAATGACCTACGTTCTTGGCATGCCCATGCCCATGCTTGTCCAATTCTTTTCGTTTCTGGACTTATGTGTATACAGTGGTGTGAAAAACTATTTGCCCCCCTCCTGATTTCTTATTCTTTTGCATGTTTGTCACACAAAATGTTTCTGATCATCAAACACATTTAACTATTAGTCAAAGATAACACAAGTAAACACAAAATGCAGTTTTTAAATGAGGGGTTTTATTATTTAGGGAGAAAAAAAATCCAAACCTACATGGCCCTGTGTGAAAAAGTAATTGCCCCCTGAACCTAATAACTGGTTGGGCCACCCTTAGCAGCAATAACTGCAATCAAGCGTTTGCGATAACTTGCAACGAGTCTTTTACAGCACTCTGGAGGAATTGTGGCCCGCTCATCTTTGCAGAATTGTTGTAATTCAGCTTTATTTGAGGGTTTTCTAGCATGAACCGCCTTTTTAAGGTCATGCCACAACATCTCAATAGGATTCAGGTCAGGACTTTGACTAGGCCACTCCAAAGTCTCCATTTTGTTTTTCTTCAGCCATTCAGAGGTGAATTTGCTGGTGTGTTTTGGGTCATTGTCCTGCTGCAGCACCCAAGATTGCTTCAGCTTGAGTTGACGAACAGATGGCCGGACATTCTCCTTCAGGATTTTTTGGTAGACAGTAGAATTCATGGTTCCATCTATCACAGCAAGCCTTCCAGGTCCTGAAGCAGCAAAACAACCCCAGACCATCACACTACCACCACCATATTTTACTGTTGGTATGATGCTCTTTTTCTGAAATGCTGTGTTACTTTTACGCCAGATGTAACGGGACACGCACCTTCCAAAAAGTTAAACTTTTGTCTTGTCGGTCCACAAGGTATTTTCCCAAAAGCCTTGGCAATCATTGAGATGTTTTTTTAGCAAAATTGAGATGAGCCTTAATGTTCTTTTTGCTTAAAAGTGGTGTGCGCCTTGGAAATCTGCCATGCAGGCCGTTTTTGCCCAGTCTCTTTCTTATGGTGGAGTCGTGAACAGTGACCTTAATTGAGGCAAGTGAGGCCTGCAGTTCTTTAGATGCCTTTTAGGGTCTTTTGTGGCCTCTCGGATGAGTTGTCTCTGCGCTCTTGGGGTAATTTTGGTCGGCTGGCCACTCCTGGGAAGGTTCACCACTGTTCCATGTTTTTGCCATTTGTGGATAATGGCTCTCACTGTGGTTCACTGGAGTCCCAAAGCTTTAGAAATGGCTTTATAACCTTTACCAGACTGATAGATCTCAATTACTTTTGTTCTCATTTGTTCCTGAATTTCTTTGGATCTTGGCATGATGTCTAGCTTTTGAGGTGCTTTTGGTCTACTTCTCTGTGTCAGGTAGCTCTTATTTAAGTGATTTTTTTATTGAAACAGGTGTGGCAGTAATCAGGCCTGGGGGTGACTACAGAAATTGAACTCAGGTGTGATAAAACACAGTTAAGTTATTTTTTTAACAAGGGGGGCAATCACTTTTTCACACAGGGCCATGTAGATTTGGAGTTTTTTTTCTCCCTTAATAACGTAAACCTTCATTTAAAAACTGCATTTTGTGTTCACTTATGTTATCTTTGACTAATAGTTAACGGTTTTTGATGAGCAGAAACATTTAAGTGTGACAAACATGCAAAAGAATAAGAAATCAGGATGGGGGCAAATAGTTTTTCACACCACTGTACTTTTGCACATAAGTGTATAAGTATACTACTTAAAAGTAGACATTCTTACCTGATCATTGACCACTAAAATGCAGTTTTGCTAGTAGAGAATAGGCAAAACTGTAGGTAAAAGTGGTCTCCGTTCTCATTAGAGAAAGTGAATGTATTCTCTGAAGATACTAGTCTTGTACCTTGACAAAAATTGACAATGGTTCTTGGGTGTTAGGTGTGTTTTTGTTTGGGGCGTGTGTTCACCACATATGTTTCTGCGAGTCTAATTAACAGGTAGTAGTCTTAAAAATTTGAACACTCACGTCACTGTGTTACTGTTTGCAAAATTGTTCCTATGCAAAGAGCAACTGGCCACAACCCCACTGTACCCACCTCACATCACAAAAAATATCTTTTAAGGTTATGCAATTCAGGTTTCCTTGAATTTTGGTCAGTGATGCCACATGTTTGTTTTTCATAGACCTAATAGTGTGAAATATTGAACAGCAATAAGGCAGTTGAATGTCACCTTTACAGAATGTCAATATTTAATCCTGCGTTCCTACACTATAACCACTATATCTGCATGTGCTCTGATGTTGATAAAAAATAAAACATTGCATAATAAATTAATTTAAGTAAGTGATTAAAATGGGAGTATCTAGGCATGCAGATTCCTTCACATTTATAAAAGAATCGGTTGCTCTCAGATGCTCAGTGAATTCCAGCATGGTATTGTGATAAAATGCCAACATCGTATTAAACCCTATGGATTAAGAATTGGATGTTACTCAAGTTTATATGAGTATATATATATATTTTTTTTTAGTTGTTCCAGTGCACAAATGTAATGCCCGCTGTATAAAAATATTGCCAATTGAAGCTCTCAAGTGGTGCAACAGAAACACATTTGCCCTAATGTCAGGAGATCATGAGTGTGAATTCTGAAGATGGCCCAGTAGTCTGTGACTGGATGTACAAGAGAGCTTCCTGAGTGTCACTAGGCAAACATGACTGTGTGTGTATGTGTGTGTGTGGTCTAACTTCTGCGGAAGAAAGCAGATTGCACTTTACTTTTTCACTTTGTTCTGCTGCCCTGTGACTTCGAATAAGCAGCTGTTTGAAAAGAATTGCTGGTTTTGCGTGTCCCTGGTTAGTAGCTAGCTCATGATAGGGGACACTTGGCTAATAGATGGGAATTTGCAACTGACCAGTTTGAGGTTTACAACATTTTCAAGTACTCCCTTTGATATGTGTATTATTCTCTTTAACTGCCAGGGATGATGAGTAACACCTTGGTAATGTGAATCTATCGATGTAACATGAAGAACTGGTCTTGCATTAGAACTGCCTAGTAGCCAGAGTAGCAGAACCTAAGGAATGTGTGTTGGTGATTACCAGGTGGCATTAACACGCACTTCCTGTATCTGAGTGGTACACTTCTAAATCATGCCCATGATGAGGAGCTGCTTATCATAGAGTGGCATGTCAGAGTAGCGGCTGGGTTCAAGGTGTAATGTTCATTACTTAGTGGGACAACCTAAAACTGAGGATTAGTTGGCTGCCATCTCATTCATATCATGCAGTAAGTGTTAACCTGTGACCAGGATTGCAGGAACCCGCTGCTGTTTAGCAGTCCCTAAAGAAAAGCCAGAATCACTACAATGCACTGGTTTCAATTGAAGACCTTTTACAGGACTCTTTTCATCTAAGGTTATACATGATCCCTGTATAAGAAGTTTAGAAATATTTTCTGGATTACTAGATCAGTTGTCAGGCGGTGATCTGTTCCAAATCTCACAACATAATTGGACTCATTTAAGATCCTGTAAATTCTGAGAGACATAACTTTACCTTCCAGGAGATTTAAATGAATGAGCAGCATGATCGATAGTTTTTAGTTATTTATTAGTACCCTGCAAAGTTATGTAAAGTGTAGAAGAAAAAATGGGTTTTGTTGAGGGAATACCCGTATTAAACTGTGATTTGAAATGTAACGTTTTGGACAAGACCCGTTGGACTTCCACAAAGCGAAACCGGTAATGTTTTGTCTAGGCTTCTGATTGACAAAAATTTTTTTAAACCATTGGTTGTGTAGACAGAATCATTAAAAAAAAAAAAACGAAGTAAAAACTCAGTTTTTAAAAATACCCGGCTACATGGCCTAAATCTGTTCATTTATGAGGCTATTGTTTAGCTGGCTAGTGTTTGACATACAATCATGTGTGTGTCAGAGGAACATGAGCAGTAATTTAAAAGTATGTGATTTAGGCTAGTCAGTCAAATAAGCCTTGTCCTAGTTTGAGAGTGATATCCTGGCACCTGACGACTTTTATCTTGGTTTTGAGATGTCATTTAGATGACTGTTTTTAGACCATCATCAGACAATGAATCAATCGGATAAAAATTTCTGTATTCTTGCTGGAAATTAAATTACTCAGAGTAGTCATTGTCTTTAGCATTTTGCAGGCAATGTCAAACCAGCCCCTGTATGTTGGTAGTGATGGCTGTGCTTAGGAGATCAGGTATCATTAACAGATTAATTTTTGTATAGCCTTTATAATTTCAATGCTAGGGAAGCTATTTTATAAGGCTGTTAGAGCTGAGAGTACATGCCAGTAAACACTTGCACACATGGAGGAGATTCGGGGAGTGGCTGGGTCACGATTGGCTGTTGCTAGACGACCCGTCTCCACAGCAACAGCGTTCTTTGCATCTTGAACTGAACACTAGTCTTTGGAGGGCAATTCCTGCCTGTGTTTGGATATCCTTCATGCATCACATTCATTTTCCCCAGTGACTAGGAATGGTTCACGGGTTTGGATAAGAGCAACGAATGTGGCTGTAGCAGAGAGGGGCATACGCAGCAACTATCCACCCTAATGAGCTGCTGGCTCTGCTGCAATCTGAATCTGTCTCGCTATTTCCTATGTATGTGTATCTTTATCTGTCTCTCTCTGCATGCTGTATTGTGCTATTTGTGCTTCCAAACAAACATGGGTAGCAAGTCTTCACAAAACAAGGGTTCGGCCTGAAGACTAAAGTCACTGTAATAAATTCCAGAGTGTAACTGCCGGCTTTCAGTGTGACATTCGATTTGATTTTATTCCAGACATTCCAGACATTCTGCTTGAATAATTGTAGAATTCTTTTTTTAGTAGTTCGTACCATAAAGTTAGACTATATGCTCAATAATGTTGTCATTTTTCTAAAATATACTATATTAAATTTTTCTAATTTTATTTGTCACATACACCGTCATACACAGTACGATATGCAGTGAAATGCTTACACGACCGCTTTAAAAAATAAAGCTTATAGATAAGAAATAAATATGAATAAAAAATAAAAAGGGCAAAATAAACAGAGTGAACCCAGTAGCGGCCATTAAAAAAAAAAATTATATATATATAAAAAAATAATTATATAATAATAATATATAATTTTTTTTTTTTTTTTTTTTTTAATTGAGACAACAAAAAAAAAGGATAAAATACACCAGAGGATCGAAATAATGTATAAACCGTGAAAAGGATGTAGCAAGAGACACTTCAATTAAAAATAATATCATAATAATCTAGAAGTCTATTATTCTTCTTAAATTGAATTAATTTAAGAGAATTTAAAATTGAGGTGTGACAAATAGTATTTTTTAAATGTAATTTTTGTTGAATAATATTTATTTTTATTATTAAAAAAAACAGGCAAGCCAAAGATAATATTTTGTTTAAAAGATGCTCGTTTTAAGACACTATTGATGAGTGTTGGGTTACACGTAAATAAAAAGTCATGTTGAAAGTAATTCATATTGTGTTGGCAGGTTTATAGTAACAGCAAACCAGAAGTCGGAATATCTGCTGAGGGGTTTAAGTCATTCATAGTGTTTTGAAGTCTAAATATTTGGAACTTCCTTGACATATAGTTTCTTTTTAGCCTGAATTAGATTTAATTACATCAGACGAATATTTATTACCTGTTTATTTTATTATGATCATTACATATAAATAAATAATAAAAAAGGCAATAATAATAATAATAATAATAATAAAAAATGCTTTTCTCTAGGGAAATGTTATATCGCAAGAAATATCGTTATCGCAATATTCAACAACAATATCGCATATTGCATATTTTCCTAATATTGTGCAGCCCTAGCAGCTTTATAGTGAGGTCACAAGTGGGATTAGGGAATTAGTGAAGTAAAAAATTTGATTTTTTACAGTGATGCACTGCCTGGCCAGAAAAATAGGCCTTTAAATGCAAAAATGTTGAAACATGTCAGAAGACGTATCCTGTGGACAGGGGAAAGATGTTGCTGTGTTTCAGACAGGTAAAATTTATTGGCCTGTGTCAAAGCAAGGAAAACAATTAAAGAGATTGCTGAAGTTACCAATATTGGATTAAAAGCAGTTCGAGACATTTATTAAATGCCGGAAGGATAGTCAGTCAATGAAACATCTATGTGGTTGAAAAACAAAAAACAAAGTGTGAATGATCATGACCAGAGATTACATAAACACTTATTGAAGTTGTATAGTAACAAATTGTCAGTGGGAATCACAGCTATGTTTAATAGTGAACGCAAGGGCATTTTTACCTGCGCAAACCATTTCAGTTGGCCTAACCAGGAAGTAGCTTTCATTTGGTTGGGAGCATAAAGATTAGAGTGTGGTCTGTGGTCTGATGGAGTCAGGGTAAGGAGGGAAGTGCATGAAGTGATGCACCCATTATGCATAGTGCCCACTGTACAAGCCCCTGGAGGCAGTGTTATGATCTGGTGTTGCTTCGGGTGGTCAGGTCTAGGCTCGGCCATGTTATGTACCAATTAAATAAAGTCAGCTGTCTTCCTGAGTATATTGAATGACCAGGTTATGCCATCAGTATTTATTTATTTATTTATTTTTAATTTAATATTTCTTTCTTAATAACCCAGACATATTCCAGAATGACAATGAGAGAATTCTTTGGGCACAAATGTGGAAGAGTGGTTTTGGGAGTGTGAGGAACCATTTTCACACATAAAGTGACCCCAGTGCTCACGGTAATCAAAGTTGGAGGCAGTTGGCTGAAATTTTAGTGTGGCCCATTGTGTGTCTCTTTTGCCCCTCCTTCCTGGAGGCAGTATAGTATAAAAGATGGTATAAAAACACATAAACCTATGACTGTTCTCAGACTTGGCTAATAACATTTTGAACTCATGTTTAAAAGTAATTATCTCACGTGTTTTGTCAATAAGGTGACTGATTAACCCTAAATAAAGATCAGCTGTGTCTGTAGGATCTTTCTTGGTTTTGCTTGAACTGCGGAAGACATTGCGCACAAAAAGCTTACTAAGCATGCAAGCAATCTCATTGTTAAAATCTATCGATCAGGAGAGCGGCAGAAAAGAATTTGCAGAGCATTAGTTTTACCATGGAAAATCCATGAAGGACATCACCAGAGCAGAAAATGTGGTACCACAGCGACACTGCCAAGAGCAGGACGTACCTCCAAAATTGATGGAAGGACATGAAGAAAAAGTTAACGCAGAGGTCTTAATATACCTACAGCAACATTATAGGAGCTGCAGGAAGTCTGGAAAGTACTCCTGACTGGATGTAATTTTTCTTCTGAAAAACGTTTATTGTGGGAAGACCCAAATGTATAGGTTTTTGTATGTATTTATTTATTTTACTATGATTTTTATTTGATAGCTTTATATTAAAACAAGACAGCTTCTTACCCAAAGAAAACCATACTGTGGTGAAACATGGCAGTATCATGAGCTATGAGGCTGCTTCTCTTTGACTAGCACTGGGGGTCCATGAAAGATTGGGAATTAAATCACACTGACCACGATCTCAAAGGCAAAAACAACAAAGATATCTTTTCAGAGAATAATGATGAGGATCAACATGCTGGAATGGCCAAGTCAGAGTCCAAATCCAATTGAAAACATGTGGAGTGACTTGAAGAGGGCTGTACACAGGTGTAGGTCTGGAGCATGCTTTCAACAAGAAGTGGAATGTAATTGCTGAAGATTGAACATGGATTCTTTGATTTATCTTTTTTTCCACACACCAAAATCTGTAGATTTTCAATATTTCCACTGCATTTTCAAATATTTGTATGAAGATCAATGAGGTATTATAAATGATGTATGGTTAATTAATTCTAACATATTTGTCTCAGAATGTCTGATTGACAGATCAGCTGAATTTGTTTTGTTTATGTTTATCAAGAACTGAATCTGTTTTTTTAGGATTCTCCCAGTTAAAAAGATGAAAGAGGCCTATAATTTTCATCATAGGTATACCTCATCTATGAGAGACAAAATAAGGGAAAAAATCCAGAAAATCACATTGTAGGATTTTTAATGAATTAATTGGTAAATTCCTCAGTAAAATAAGTATTTGGTCACCTACAAACAAGCAAGATTTCTGTCTCTCACTTCTTCTTTAAGAGGGTCCTCTGTCCTCCACTCGTTACCTGTATTAATGGCATCTGTTTGAACTCGTTATCAGTATAAAATACACAAACTCCACTATGGCCAAGACCAAAGAGCTGTGAAAGAACACCATAAACAAAATTGTAGACCTGCACCAGGCTGGGAAGCTAGCAATAGGTAAGCAGCTTGGTGTGAAGAAATCAAGTGTGGGAGCAATTATTAGAAAATGGAAGACATAAAACACTGATAATCTCCCTCAATCTGGGGCTCCATGAAAGATCTCACCCCGTGGGTTCAAAATGATCTAAAAAATAATTTCCAGAACCACACTGGTGGACCTAGTGAATGACCTGCAGAGAGCTGGGGTCAAAGTAACAAAGGCTAGCATCAGTAACGCACTGCGCCACCAGGGACTCAAATCCTGCAGTGCCAGACGTGTCACCCTGCTTAAGCCAGTACATGTCCAGGCCTGAGTAAAAAGTAAAAACTCAAAATGTCGTGTTTGGCGGAGAAAGAATGCTGAGTTGCATCCAAAGAACATCATACCTACTTTGAAGCATAGGGGTGGAAACATCATGCTTTGGGGCTGTCTCTCTGCAAAGTGACCAGGACGACTGATCTGTGTAAAGGAAAGAATGAATGGGGCCATGTATTGTGAGATTTTGAGGGAAAACCTCCTTCCATCAGCAAGGGCATTGAAGATGAACCGTGACTGGGTCTTTAAGCATGACAATGATCCCAAACACATCGCCCGGTAGGGTTCGGTACCGAAGATTGGTGCAAATACGGCACCGGTACCTACAGAACCGGTATGTACTGGACTGGAACAGAACGTGAATTTCGGTGCCTCATTTCAGTGCCACTTAAATGCTTGAACTGTCAATTGAAATATTTGTTCTCTAGATTCATATATTTTTGTACATTAATAGTTTATTAGATTAAATAAAAAAATTAAAAGCACAAATCATCCGGAAATGAGAGACCATCCGAGATGCGTGTGAATGCAGCAACTAACGTTACACTCGCTCTGACGGCAGCAGGTGGTCTACCGATAGCTTAGCTTGCTAAATTAAACATCTTTCGTTAGAATGCCTAAAAATAAACGTTCGAAAGTGTGACTGTATTTCACAAGAACGGATTCCGACACCGCGACGTGCAGCAAATGTTTTACAGCAGTTGCGTGTAAAGGCGGAAACACGTCAAATCTAATGAAACATTCGGGGGCACACAGAATAAAGTTAAAAGCAGAGGGAGGCACCGTGATTGACAGCTTGTGGACAACAGCTGGCGCTATCAGTGTGGACGACCCTCAGTCCCAGTCATACCAACCGTAGCAAAAAGGAGTCCACTGATTATGATGACGACAGCAGACTTTCCGCAGGTTAGTAGTAGGATAATGTAACGTTAATAGCAAAATGCAAATCTTGCATTCATGCTAACTAATAGTCAAACGATTTGTAAAATACTAATGTAACATGGATTCTGTTTATAATTATGGCTTTCTAGCTAGTACTACAACAGTGACCCCATTTACCATTGCAAAGACGGCTATGCATGTCATGTGCAGGGCATGCAATAAGTCAGGAAAGGTAAATATGGTGAAATTTCTGCAAAAGAATTGCTAAAATTTGAAGCTTATATATTCATATATACTTTAAACTTTTAATATATTGTTCAATTTTAAGCATTAAAGTTTTTGTTCAATAAAAATGTATTCTTGAGTCGTCCACCATAATTATGTGGCTTTTGTAAAGTATCGGTTCAGGCACCATTTTGACACCGGTAGCGCTTTAAAAGTATCGATTTAGCACCGGTATTGAAAAAAAAAAAAAACGATATCCAACCCTATCGCCCGGGCACCGAAGGAGTGGCATCGTAAGAAGCATTTCAAAGTCCTGGAGTGGCCTAGCCAGTCTCTAGCTCTCAACCCCATAGAAAGAGGTCTGCATGGAGGAATGGGCCAAAATACCAGCAACACTGTATGAAAACCTTGTGAAGACTTATAGAAAACGTTTGACCTCTGTCATTGACAAAAAGTGTATATAAAGTATTGAGATGAAACTTTGTTATTGACCAAATATTTATTTTCCACCATAATTTGCAAATAAGTTCTTTAAAAATCCTACAATGTGATTTTCTGGATTTCTTTTCTTATTTTGTCATAGTTGAGGTATACCTATAATGAAAATTACAGGCCTCTCTCACCTTTTTAAGTCGGAGAACTTGCACAATTGGTGGCTGACTAAATACTTTTTTGCCCCACTGTATGTGCAATCCAGGTAACTCTCAGCCTTCTACTAGTTCAGAGCATGTGTGGGCTGCACCTCAAATCAAAGCAGTTGCAGTTCCTAGTTTTGTGTTGGCAAGCGTACCTTTACTCCCTATGAAACATTTTAGAACAGTCTCTGTGGTTGAAAATGCACATGTAAGATATAGTGGTAGGATGCAAGGTGTTTCGTATTGAAATATTCTATAGTATTTATGTTGTCAATCTCTGGGTGAAAAAATGGAAAAGTTTTGTGTTGCGTCACTTGGGAACCCCCAGACTCCCAGAATAAATACATTTGAAGTCAAATACAAATTTGGCTTAAATGTGATTGGGGAAAAGTCATGTTCATGTGTGTTTTTGAATAAAATCCATTCTGCCTAAAACAGAGACAATAAATTATAAAACTTTTTTTGTTTTTGGACTGAACCTGAGTTTTGATGAAACCCTCACTTACCATGCTAGAGAGACATTGTTTACACAATGCTTCCGAATTAAATTAATTTCCAGTCTTTGTATTGTGTCATCTGAATGATCAAGATTTTTTTTACCCTGTGTTTCACTCAAGATGTGGGGTGTTTATTTTACATGGTGACTGCTTATAGACTGAGACATAGGATTAGCTGAGTTTGCTGTATCAATGAGGATTAGATTAAATAGATCATTCCTTACTATGCTGTATGTTTTATTCATGACTTTCAATTTATATAACTCATCTCATACAGCATCTTTCCTCTCTCCCTTTGTTGCACCCTCCGCCTTATCTGTTGCAGGCAGAGAATCTGGATGGGGCCTTTCCAGTCCCAGACATCAAGCTCCACAGTAATCCATCTGCTTTTAATGTCTACTGTAATGTTCGGCGGTCTGTCCTGGACTGGCAGCAGAAGGAGACCTCCTTGGCCTTGGCTTCCCGGAACTCTGTGCAGAGTGGTGACTCGGATAGTGAGGAGGAGGAGGAGTACCGTGAACCTGCTGTCAAACTACCCAAGGTTAGTTGGTCACAACAGTATTTCTAAGACCCTACTAGAAACCTAACATTAATTTACCTATGTAGCTTTTTTTTTTTTTTAAAACCACACACAAACATGCCATCTGCCTAGTTGCTATGTGAACAGAAAAACAATGGACCAAGCATAAAATACGTACAAATGAAAAAAGCCTATTCATATGCTTTAACATACATTTAGCCTCAGCCCAGTAATATGCCTGCTGAGTTTTTAAATTACAAAGTAAGAAGTATAGGAGCACAGATAAAGAAGCACAGATGTTTGGTCTCTCTCCTTAGTGTAGTAACTCTCATGATTTGTCCTTGTTTTTGACAGATCATTGCCATTGGACTGTGCGGAGTGTTGGAACTAATTAAGGAGACGCGATTTTCACACCCCTCACTGTGTCTGAGGAGCCTGCAAGCACTGCTGGACATGCTACAGGGACAACAGCCTGAGAGTTTTCAGACAGAACCTCCAGATGTGCTGGGTCTGTTTGCCTCTCTTGCTCTCTCTTTTCTCATTCCTTCACACATATACACACATGCATGTGAAATGTACTGATTGGCTTCTTCTGTACAGAATCACTTTTCCATCTGCTGCTGGAGACCACAGTGCGGAGTACAGGAATGAATGACCCCACTGGTCAGGCTTTGACCGCTCTATCCTGTGCCTGTCTGTTCAGCTTGGTTGTGGCCTGGGGAGATACTGGGAAAACCCTACAGGCTGTATCTACTATCCTCACCAATAACGGCAGCCATGCCTGCCAGACTATCCAGGTTAGAGCTTTTTTTGTCTGCTCTGTGTCAGAATCCTAAATAAAATTGATTTGTGCATTAAGACATATATACATGGATAGATGTCTGAACAACATGGAGAAAAAAAATAAAAAATACAGTGTGTATATATAGTACTGTGCAAAAGTCTTTACCAATTTTGTGATATATTTTGATATTTTTTTTATTGTTTATCATGTCTGCATAATTATGTACAAAATCATTCAGTATTTCCATATATTACTTAAAAATTTATTAAAAAAAAACATTACAAGAGAATATATGTATGGCTGTAAAGAAAAAAATATAGTACAAGACAGACCAGTTTTCACATCGAAACAAAAAAATCTTATGTACACTCCTGGGATTTGCATAAAAATAGAAAGGAGCGAGTGTGACAAAGTTACCGGACGAAATCATATTCTCCAGCATGCTCAGTAAAACCTAACAACTGTTTTCTTATAAAACTGCACAAATCTGTGTATAAAACTCCTGATTTTAAGCAATGAGTTTTCACTCAAAATATTGACTTTTTTGAATTATTTTATTACTCTTTATTGCTCTTAATAGAAGTTTATTTTATGCAGAAAAGCATCTTTTGCTTATGCCATATTTTTGTATGTGCCCAAGACCTTTGCACAGTACTATAAGTAAAAAAAGTTGGCACATACTTTCTCCTTCAGCGATCTTTTTAAATTATTATTGTACATGAAAATGTCCTAACTATAAAGTAATATATGGAATTACATAGTTAACGAAAAAATTTGTTAATCAATGCAGAAAATATATATATATTTAATATTTTAGTTTGTGCAGAGTAACCACATTTAACTTTGATGAGAGAATGCCTTGAGTGTGCCAAGCTGTCATCAGATTCATGTGTTAGTTACATGAAAAGGTTTTCAGTTCACAGGTGTGCCTTGTCAAGAATTAATTAGTGACATTTCTTGGATTCTTAATGTGTTTTAGACCTTCAGTTCTGTTGTGCAAAGGAAGGGTGGGTACAGAATCAATAGACTAACTCAAAACTAACCCTATTAGTGCTATTTCAACTACTATATAAATCCATGTTATGGCAAGAAACACTCGGGTAAATAAAGAGAAAAGACAGTCTATCATTACTTTTTATCATTAATTCATTACTAAGAAATAAGAGGTCAGTCACTGCGGAAATACCTCAACAACTTTGAATGTATACCCAAGTGCAGTCGCCAAAATCATCCAAGTGCTACCTCTGCTGCAGAGGGTAAGTTTATTAGAATAACAAGCCACAGAAACCACCGATTTACAGCACTAGAGCCCACATAAATGCTTCTTGGAGGTGAAGCAGCAGGCATATTTTGACATTCACTATTCAGAAGAGACTGCAAGTTGAATTGCAGCAAACAAACCATTATTTCAGAAGAACAAGAAGAATTGCGTAGGCCATAAAACACAAGGAATGGACATTAGATCAATGGAAAAATCTTTTGTCTGATTAGACGTGTTCTAATTACAGAGTCTTTGGTAGATGTAGAGAGAGTGAACAGGCGCTTCGTGAATCTCTGGTTCCCACTGTGAAGCATAAAGGATGAGGTGTAATGTGTGTGACTTAGTCAAAACTGAAAGCACACTTAGCCAGCATGGCTACTACAGCATTTTTCAGTGACATGCCATCCCATCTGGTTTGCACTTCATGAGAACATCATTTTTTGGATCCAACCAGTACTCACTACCTCTGGGAACTATTTCAAGACTGTTGGAAAACTAGGGGACTATGTCTTGAGGCTGACAGATACATACCAAGAGTATGCAAAGCTGTCTGTCATCAAAGCAAAAGGTGGCTACTTTGAAAAAAAAAAAAAAATTCTGTTTACACACATTTTTATTAACTACACATATCCATATTTATTCTGTCATAGTTTCAATGTCTTCAGCATTAGTACACAATATTAACAATAAAAATAAAGAAAAAAAACTTTTGTCTAGTGAAAGACAAACAATGTGAAGTACCATTAGTTATAGCCAGGCCCATTATAATGAAACGAAACCAAATGTGTGGAATGGCTGAAAATTTTCCAGGAAGAGGCTGCATGACTATTTAACTCCAGTCAGAAATACAGTTTTATTGATTATGAGGGTGTCAGGTTTTAAAAATGAGTATTAGAGGTCATTATTCACTCTACGGCAGGCTTCTCCATATAATAAGTTGGTGTGCTGTAATTTTGAAGCTAGTATTTTTCCAAAATTACTTAAATCTTTAAAATACTTTAAATTATTTAAAAAAACACACACATTTAGCATCCCAATGAGTTTAAGGTAAAATATTAATATTGTGTTATTGGGTTATAAACAAAAAAAATCCTTTTTTTTTAATGTAGCTTAAGTTAATTTTAGATTGATGCATAACAATAGCTTATTAGATGACATTCAGTTCATTCTCTTTAAATTACGAAGTGGCATGTAATTGCGGTATTTGTAATTTGCATAAAATGTTTAAAAATGGGGAGTTTGATCTGTTGATTGTACTTGAGTTTTACATGGGCTTGAGAGAAAATGTTTGAATACAATTTCAAACTGTGGCCCTTTTTCCACAATTTAACCATGACAGAAAAAAGCAGGCACAGTTACATACAGACTGAGGACTTCCAAATGAAAAGGTGGATTAGTAAGAAAGATGATGGGTGTCTGATACGTGTCGGTTTTGTATGGAGGCAGATCGGTGTCATAAATAATTCACACAAAAAACACGATGTTCAACTCAACTCAGCTCAGCTTTATTTATATAGCACCATTAAAAACAACAATTGTTGACCACGGTGCTGACAGGCGGTCAAATATCAACAACATATAAATATTAAAACATCATGAAATACAGCACAGACCAGTACTGTCAAATTCCAGTTAGCCACAATTGTAGGCAAGTGAAAAGAGATGGGTTTTGAGTTTTGCTGTAAACTCATGCAGTGTAGAAACAAATCTAATAGATACAGTATCGGTAAACTGTTCCAGAGTTTTGGAGCAGCAACTGCAAAAGCTCGGTCACCTCTTGATTTTAATTTAGATCGAGGAACGTTTAATAGTCTCTGATTGGAAGACCTAAGAGACCGTCCGGAGTTATGAAGAGATACTAATTCTGATAGATACAAAGGTGCTAACCCATTCAGTGTTTTAAAAACCAGCAACAGAACTTTAAAATCAATTCTATATCGAATTGGTAGCCAATGTAAGGACATTAAAACTGGGGTAATGTGCTCTCGTTTACGCACACCAGTAAGGAGCCTAGCAGCAGCATTTTTTACCATTTGCAGTCGGTTAAGAGCCGCTTGATTTATACCCATATACAGGGAGTTGCAGTAGTCAAGCCTTGTTGATATAAAAGCATGAATGACCCTTTCAAAGTCCTTACAAGACAGAAATGGTTTCACTTTAGCTAAGATTCTAAGATGGAAAAAACTGGTTTTGACTACTGAACTAATCTGTTTGTCAAATTTAAGATCACTATCGAAATAAACCCCCAGATTCTTCACTACTGGTTTAGCACAGATAGACAATTGTCCAAGATTTAAGCCTGAGGGACTAGCAGCATATGGTGATTCAAAGACTATAATCTCCGTTTTGCCTTCATTCAAGTGAAGGAAGTTCACGTGCATAACCCAATTCACATGCATAAAACCCAATTCACGTGCACTAAAAAATAAATAAAATATGAAAAATATAGAAAAATATGCACATGAATGTGCTTTGCTGGCACGTTGGAGTGTCATTCATGCTCTTTAGCCAATCACGAATGACGCTCCAACGTGCCAGCAAAGTCTCAAAAACACACACACAAATCCAGCGATATTCACACACGTCGATTTTCACATGCACAGCCCATGATGCACTCGTAAATTTTAAACATTAAAAATTTTTTGCACAGTTGTACATTTGTGAATTGTATATTATGAATATGTATATTTTTTATGCACGTGAATGTGTTTTTTTTTTTTTTTTTTTTTTTTTTTTTTTGTGAATATATTTTTTTGTCGTGCATGTGAATTGGGTTTTACGCACGTGAACATCGTGTTTTTTGTGTGAATTATTTATGACACCGATTTGCCTCCATAGTTTTGGAAAGGAAATGCACGATGCTTGCTCTGCTTTTTAAAAATATGTTATATTGGTGTTGTCAATGTCCTAATGACTGCTGTTGCCTGTAATTTTATCGGGTGCAAAGCTTGCTTAAAAGATTTCTTGATTCTCATTTCTTCTGTACATGTTAGTACAGGTTAAGTTACTTGTGTGGCACATGAGTAGATATGCTTGTCCATCATTGTATTGCTCGCTTTACCTCAGTCCTTTTAGGCCAGTTGCCCTCAGTATAGTGCTGGGCGATATGGCAAAAAAGTAATCTCGATAATTTTTGGCCCATATTGAATGATAACGATATATATTTTGATATATGCTGTTAATGCTGCCAGCTTTAAAAGAGAATCCCAACAATGACTGAAGCCACAAAAATTAAAGGGTTCATTAAATTACATTTTATAATTTACAGTTTATTAACAAAAACAGATGACAGATTTGGCCTTAAAAATGAAGATACTATCAAGGCAAACCTACCTACCAAAAGACTACCTACACGGCACGTGCAAACTGCACGCTGATTGGCTGTTGTCGTATTGTTCTGCTGTGTGATTGGCCCTTAGATTAATCCATATCGAGCAAAAAATGTCTAGAGCTTTTCATCGTTTTTAAAATAAAATAAATCGCGATTCGATATGATATCGTTTATCGGCCCAGCTCTACCTAAGTATAGGTTCATAAGGTATAGAATGATTAATAAGAATCGCACAGTGATTTCAGTGGTATTCAAGCTACAGTTCAGCTACAGTGCTGAAAAAATCTCTTCGACTAATAAAATCAACAGAAATCAGAACAAAACGTACAATAAAGCTACGTGTTGATTCAGTTATGAATTTCAGGCAGTTTCTATGGTGATTCACATATCTCCCTACTGACCCCAAAATCAATTAAAAAATAGTTTTTTAAAAATTTATAATAGAGATGAACTAGTGAATCTGCCAGTGACTCGAATGGCTGGTTTTTGGTTCGATTTACTAGTGATCGACCGATCATTCTCAGATTTAAACAGTTCTGTATTAAGCGCAGAAGCTATTGAATAGCGCAACATAAACGTATTTTTATGTTGTTGCATTGTCAAAAATCTTGTGTTGGCTGTCTCCGATAAACCTTTTATCTTAAACACTGTGAACGATTTAGTCTCAATCCCACTCGTCACTTGCACAAGTCTCAAAATACCAACAGCGTATTTGCAGCCACTCAAACTCTATCGGATTGAGTTTTGAGATATTGGAGGCATTAAGGAGGTGAAACGTCACTGTTTCTTTATGATCCTAGGTAGTGAACTCTGACCTATCTACAACTTTTCATGCCATGTGCTAGGACACAATTATTTGCGAAGTTAGCTTTAAAAATGCTAATTTTGGTCGATGACAGAGATGCATACTGCTCAGTGAAAATTTTGCTTTTTTTGCTAAATGTTAAACGCTTATATTTGAGGATAGTTTGTATTGTTTAAATGCTGCGCTTGGTTTTTACATGAGAAAACATGTTATAAGGAATGGGCTACATTTAATTAATCATTAAACATTTTTAAAGGTTAACAATTGTAACAAAAGCCAGAAAATTTCTTGAATCGAATCGTCACCTAGGTGTTGTGATTGTGTATCAGGAGGTGTCTGGTGAGTCCCATCCCTGTTAATCAGTATCTTCTCTGTTATTGCTGCCAGTAGTTTAGGTGAAAATGGCATTTGCACATTTGTTGCAAATTAGATTTATTATTTGCTCTTTTGTACATTCGCTTTATAGGTTCCCACAATCCTGAATGCACTACAAAGAAGTGTACAAGCAGTGTTGGTAGGGAAGGTCCAGATTCAGGACTGGTTTGGGAATGGCATTAAGCGTGCAGCACTGATGAGTAAGTGGGTTCTGAAAGAGGTGAGCATTGATGAGGATGAGCACTGCCTGCTCCAGACTGATGGCTCCTTCCTTTATCTGCTCTGCAAGGACGGTCTCTACAAAATCGGCTCAGGGTACAGTGGCACTGTGCGGGTAAGTTCAAGTCTTTTTAAATGTGCTTATAAAATTGTTTTTGAAATTTGCATTAATAAAATATGTATAATTGCAGGGCCATGTGTATAACTCCACATCTCGCATCAGGAATCGAAAAGAGAAGAGGTCATGGTTGGGATTCGCTCAGGTAACAGGATTCTTACCTATTCATCTTCTAGAGCTAATGTTGAGTGCTACATTCAGGAGCAAAAAGCTATAAATTTTCTGTCTGTGTGTATTTATAGGGCTCTCTATTATATCGGGACATGAACAGTCACAGCATGGCAGCCATAAAGATCAATCCAGAGACTCTGGAGCAGGAAGGCACTATAACAATGCCTGGTACAAACACCTGGGTTTCTTTAAGTGCATGTTGGGGCAAACAGCTGCTTAATAAAATAGTGACTTTTTTTCAGCATCATAAAATTGTTTGTGTTTTGACACCGTATTTTACATTATATAGTATAGTTCATATGTTGTTGCCTGAAAGAAGCATTACTGCAGAATTGAAGATGGATAGAAATCGGTGAAGTATTTATTTTTAAAATATTTAAATATTTATTGTCCTGAGGTCTTCAAGCCGAAGGACAGAACATTATATTCACAGATGGAGAATATGTCAACCAAATAGCAGCTTGCAAGGATGTAAGTACTTGTTTTACTATACTGCCTTTTTAGCTTTGATAAAGTGATTATTCCAGCTTCTTGTGCTTCATGTATAAGGACATAACTGTGTAGACAGATTTTTAGACAGAAATAAGAACTGAATTGCATATGTCACTTGAATTGTAAACCAGCCTGATATGCATTCTAAGAAACCATGCATTGTGTCATCTGGCCATTTTGTTAGAGCTACACTTCTTCCTTTTTTATGCAGGAACTAGTATAGAACAATGGTAATGTAATTTGCATAGCACAGGAAAGTTAAAGAATGATCTCCAAAACACAGTTACCTCACTCCTTCACTCCAACAAATAAAACTCTGTGCTACAGTATGAACAGGATATCACACTTCAATGTAGTACTATGCTGGCTGATGCGGATGTGGCTGTGTGTGTGCCTGTCTGTAAAAATTAATCCAATAAGACTACAGGTTGGTGTGCATTGGCTTGCTGCCAGAAGGAAGAGAGTCTTTTGCTTTATTCCTTCCTATTATACTCAGCATTGCAGAAATTCACACATTCAGATTGCTTAAATTTATCTGACTGTTATCTCAACAAACATAAATATGTATTTATAAATTAATAGATATATAGTGGAACCTTGGATTGTGAGTAACTTGGTCTGCGAGTGTTTTGCAAGACAAGCAAATTTTTTAAATACATTTTAACGAGCGAGTCTTGACAGTATGAGTACTATAGTACGCTTGCGCTTTGTCTGTCAAGCGCCATGTGATCACAACTGAGCCAATGGTGGTTCTCTCGTGCGCGCTGCGTGATTGTGGGTAATCGTCTCCCATGCTCGTCTCAGTGCGTCACTCATATAGTCAACATCCGTGTGCGTGTGTACTGTTTATTATAACATTGTGACACGACTGTGTTTATTTATAATTTTTATTTTTATTTTTTTACATTTTGTGTCCAAGTATAGTGACCGTTCTTTAGTAACTGTACTGCAACAACGGGCCCCGTGAAGGAAAATCTTTTTTAAAAAGGCTGTAGTAGTGCGGGAGATGAATCTGTTTAATGACAATGCAAAGTCACATTTCCGCAAAATCCTCAAAAGGAGACAAAAGCAAGTGTCATTAGAGAGGTTCCCTGTCAAAGAAGTTTGCGGACAGAGCAGTGATTAGTGTTTGTGTGTGTGTGTGAAAGTCAATAGCCCCCCCTTCTCTCCTTCTCTCTCGTCTCTATAGTCGCAATTTATTTTCAAAGGAAAAGTGCAAGTTAATTTGTTTTATTTTACATTTTGTATTAATAATTTTTATATATCAATATTTTTGGGTTGTGGACCAAATCATCAGACTTTCCATTATTTTTTATGGGACATTTATGATATACGAGTGCTTTGATATACGAGTGCTTTGATATACAAGCACAGTTCTGGAACAAGTTATGCTAGCAATTTAGGTTTGTGTGTGTGTGTGTGTGTGTGTGTATATGTGTGTGTGTGTGTGTGTGTATATGTGTGTGTGTGTGTGTGTATATATATGTGTGTGTGTGTATATATGTGTGTGTGTGTATATATGTGTGTGTGTGTATATATGTGTGTGTGTGTGTGTGTGTATGTGTGTGTATGTGTGTGTGTATGTGTGTGTGTATGTGTGTGTGTATGTGTGTGTGTATGTGTGTGTGTATGTGTGTGTGTATGTGTGTGTGTGTGTATGTGTGTGTGTATGTGTGTGTGTATGTGTGTGTGTATGTGTGTGTATATGTGTGTATGTGTGTGTGTATGTGCGCGTGTGTGTATGTGCGCGTGTGTGTATGTGTATGTGTGAGTGTGTGAATTCAGTCTCGCTGTGTTAGAAGCGTGAGACATTTAATTTGAAGACTTATTAAAAGAGGTGATTAACACTGCCTTGCAGGCCTAATTAATAGAGTGTAGAGATTCTGACTTGCTCATTCAGTAGCCATCATTAGACTGTGAATAAAATGTTATTTATTTATTAGCTCTGGAATACTGGAATAATTGACTTATCACATACAATGTTTTATTTAAAACACAATTGCTAAAACATAATTATATTTGAAACTGTCTAAATGCCATGAACCAAAACCAGCTTATTGTATTAACTTGTATACTAATGGCTTTGCCACCACTAATATGTGATGTAGGATGGCTTTGTGGTGCGAATCTATGCCACAAGTACAGACCCTGCTTTGCAGCAAGAGTTGCAGCTCAAGCTGGCTAGAAAGTGTCTCCATGCCTGTGGCATCTCACTTTTCGACTTGGAAAAAGACCTGCATATCATCAGTGAGTGCACATGTATACATCATGTTTTTAGACCAATTTTGCTGAGCATATAAAACCTTGCAAGAAATTTTGCTCATATTTTCCTGTTACTGCAAAAACAAAGTCCCTTATTCACCGGAATTTTTTTGTGCATATTTGCAATAACATCCTCAGGCACAGGGTTTGATGAAGAAGCAGCTCTCCTTGGAGCTGGGAGAGAGTTCGCTTTGATGAAAACAGCTTCTGGGAAGGTAAGGGGTTTCAAAGTGGTAAAGAAAGGCATAAACACATTTATTCTCAAATGTTTAGAGTGTTACATACTGTGATTTGTTTTATGTAATCATGATGTTTGAGATAAATCGGGGAATATTGTCCTTAATTGTTTTGCTCCAAATTCTACAGAGATTGTACAGGATTTTAAAACGTCCTTTGTTTTTAGTAGCAACATGGGAAGGGGGTAGTACTGGCTTGGGTAACAGCAGACAAGGGCACAATTGGGATTAGTGGTGTCGCTGTTCTTTTCATTGCAAGCACTCCACAAAAATATTCAGTGTCTCCATTAAAGCAAGCAAATGTGCAACCAGTTTATGAAACCTCTTGCATGCCTAAATAACAGGAATAAACTGTACTGTCCTCTACAGTATGTCCTGTTGGCTGCTTTTTTGTCTGATTTTACTACAGATGAGGTTAAAACACACGCTTGTTTGGAATAGAGAATAAGCTCACAAAACAACCTTTCAAACACTAGCAGCTAATAATAATCAGAAGGAGAACTTAAAAATAATCTATAAAGTTGTATGAAGCATGTTTCTTATAAATAATAAATAGATTATTTTCCATGCAGTCTATGACCTAATTCATCTAATCATTGATTAGATGATGATTGGTTGATTTACCATGCATTTCCAAGTGATCTTACTCGGAAAAACACGTGTGTGTATAATGCCCATAACTGCACATGCTCACAACACGGTTGTATATGGCTACACTAAAAAGAAATGGTTGATTTAGCTCAGTGGGATTGCAGAAGCTTCATATTAGTGCATGGAGTGAGGGTTGTGGAGTTTAGTTGAATCTGATTACTTTGTATTTGCTACATTGTACTCGCGTTCCACGTGACTGCATTCACGGTTGGTGTGCAGAGCAGAATACATGAGACCTATGGTAATTTACTTATATGCACCTCAGTTTGGATTTAATTTTAATTGACAAATTTTGGGGGTGAAAAAGAACAGAAGTATCAAAGAAGCATTTTACTGTGTTGTTAAACCGATTATTAATGGATTATTGATTGATTTACTCACGCTGATGAACGATTATGGAATGGTTACCAACTCCCTTCACCAATTCGGGTGTTAATTCCTTGTTAAATTTTTTTCTCAAAATATATCAAGTTTCTGTCAGCTTCCTGTATAAAGTTTGACTGTTTCCTTCTTATATGTGACAAGGTTACATGTGACAAATAATTTAATCTTAAACTTTAAAGACCACACCTGCCAGTTGCCTAATATATTTTTGTTAGTAAGCTGTTTGCAATATCTTCTAATGAACTTCCCCTGAATAAACCAGACACTGAAGATGAAAGATGAGTGCAGTAAATGTGTTAAATTGTGTGCTCATGCACTGCACCACATCCAGAGCATTCAGAGTGTTGTTGAATATGCGTTTTCTTTAAGCTACATATCTGACCACACACTTCCACCTGTGTGAAAGCAGAAGTTCAGCTTGCAACATTGTATTTATTTATCTATTTTTTTTGAGCCATGCAGGATCCAATGCAATTTGCACACGTCCTATGTACTGATTGCTGACATTATGCCAGGGATAGCTAACTTAAAATTTTAGATTTCTGTACAGAATTAACTACAATTTATAAGTTTTTTTTTTTTTTTTTTTAGTTTTTTTTTTTTTAAACAAGAATCTCAGATTTTTACAGTGTAGCATTTTAAATGTTTGCAGTAATGGTTGAAGTATTAAGCTTGTCTTTAGTTTATTATTAAGATTGTCTTTAGTTGTTTGTTAAAGCAGTTTGGTCCTGCAGTGTTTATCTACTAATATTTTATCATCTCTCTATACTGTCATGATATCATCATGTTCTAGAAGACATTTAAATAAAAATCACATACTCTGTTGCAGTAACATATCTAGGTGACCCATTAAACCATTTTTTTTTCAGACACTATATGAATATTACTACTTCAGCTCTGCTATGATTGGCCCTAATGTATGCCTCTTCCCGCCCCGCTTTTATTTAGCAGCTGTGTGGCTTGTCTTTGTTTATAAGGATTGTACAATAAAACACATAAATTATTAACACTGCCTGAGAAAATCCTAAAAATTTCACAAAGGCTTAAATATTTGAAATGTTCATTTATCTTTGTAATATGCAAATTTGCTCATCTGCTTTTCTTCTTATAGATCTATTACACTGGAAAATATCAAAGTCTCGGCATTAAGCAGGGCGGGCCGTCAGCTGGGAAATGGGTGGAACTGCCGGTTACAAAATCACCTAAGATTGTCCAGTTTTCAGTGGGCCATGATGGCTCTCATGCGCTTTTGGTGGCTGAAGATGGCAGTGTGTTCTTCACTGGATCTGCCAGTAAAGGAGAAGATGGAGAGTCAAGTAAATCACAAGTTTTTCATTTTATTTGATTTCTTATTCATGCATTTAACTGAACAGGATATCATTGGAACCTTGTTTGAAATATTGTTGATTGTGTTTGCCCAAAATTCATTTTAAGACTAGTGTTAGCACTTGTCATTGACGGTTACAGAATTTTTGGAAGTAGTTAAAAGGTTGTTAAAGCTAAAAATAAGCTGATCAGCTTTTGTGTAATCAGTGATATTATTTTAGGATGAAGCCCATGTACATCTCTGTCTGTCTTTCTGTACAGCAAAGCTCTCTGCCTAACATATTAATACAAAGAAATGTAATTTTGTAAGGTTGAATATCTTACACCTTGTTTACACTAAGTTGTAAACCAGCCAAATACACTCCCTGTAACTCTTCAACATGACTTTTACTCAACATTTCATTGTTTAGATACCGAAGGACTGGCAAAGGTTTATTGAATTCTCTCGAGCCAGTTTTGTGTGATGCTGTGAAAAAAATCGCCAGACTGAGATTGGTTTTGGGTCTTCCAATGTCAGAAATGTAAAAGTATCTTTGACCGTGCTAACCAAACCTTTTCTTTATTTATATAGATTGAATTGTTGCTTAAAGTAGGTTGCAGTTTAACAGGCTGATCTCTTTTCTTTAAATGAAATCGAGTTAAGATTTTGATCGCATTCATTTTTATAATCGGTGTAGGACCCAAATCTACAGGAAGTTTTTTTTTTTTTTTTTTTTTTTTTTTTTTAAAACACTCTATTCCTAGTATTGTAAATGTAATGATGTTGAATAATTGCTGAATTTTTGCCCTTGTGGTTTTTGGTCCTCCTCAGCAAAGAGTCGGAGACAGCCAAAGCCCTACAAGCCTAAGAAGATAATCAAGCTGGAGACAAAGACAGCAGTATACACAGCCTGCAACAATGGCAGCAGCAGCATAGTAACTAAGGACGGAGAACTCTATATGTTTGGCAAGGATGCTATTTACAGTGACAGCACCTGTAAGTGCTAACCCTAAGCATCCTCAATGAACATAGTCTAGTTGTCTATGAAGAGTTTCTTCACAGTCTGTGCCTCAGATCACAGTATTATGCATGTACTTATTGACACTTCTGCATTTTTGTATGAGCCTAACTGGGCCACATTTTAAAACTGTCATTCTTTTTAACATTGTTTTATTTATTCCATAAAGATACCCTTGCGAGTGATGCCTGTACTGTATATGTGCTATAATGGTTCTGACTTATATCATGCTTGTAATCTTTTTGGGAGTTTTAAGGTTTTTTGACTCTTTTCTCACTTTTTTTAGGTCAAGTGTCGGATCTGAAGGGGCACTTCGTAACTCAGGTAGCCATGGGGAAAGCCCATACATGTGTACTGACTAAAAACGGAGAGGTGTGGACTTTTGGAGTGAACAACAAAGGCCAGTGTGGCCGGGACACTGGAGCCATGAGTCAGGGAGGGAAAGGTAGTAATTGGATTTCTACTAGATATTCAGTGAGATAAATTGCCTGAGCCTTGTGTGATTATTTGAACATTCATGTTCTGCCTTTGCAAATTTAAAAAGACTTAATTTTTTATTTTATTTTAATATTATGCAATTCCTGTGTACAGCTTTTGGCATGGAAAACATGGCCACAGCAATGGATGAAGATTTGGAAGATGAGCTGGATGAGAAGGAGGAAAAGTCTATGATGTGCCAGCCAGGCATGCACAAGTGGAAGCTGGACCAGTGTATGGTTTGCACTGTTTGTGGGGACTGCACTGGATATGGAGCTAGCTGTGTAAGCAGTGGAAGACCAGATAGGGTGCCTGGAGGGTGAGTAACGCACACCTGAGTAATGCACACAGCAGGAACTCCCATTGCTAGTGAATGTGCTGTTTTTGTCTGTGTGTTAATGTCCGTCTGTGGGTGTATGTACGTGTGTGTTCTCTTCAGAATTTGTGGTTGTGGTTCTGGCGAGTCGGGCTGCTCGTCGTGTGGCTGCTGCAAGGCTTGTGCTCGTGAACTGGATGGCCAAGAGGCCAGGCAGAGGGGAATCTTTGATGCTGTGAAGGAGATGATACCACTAGACCTGCTGTTAGGTACAGCACCAACTTACAACTGGTTTTCAAACCATCCACTGCCATCTCTAACATATTCATTTCATGTTGAGCTGCTTTTTCGACATTTTTTTAATCACTGTTTGCCTGTCGACTTTATGCATGTGTATATGTGTCTGCTCCACTGACTTGCATTGCCTTTTCATGCTCATCATTCACCGTCTCCATGTTGTCTCTTGTTTGCCCCCCCTCCTCTGCCCTGGTGCTTCTGGGTTTTTATTTTAGCTGTGCCTGTCCCTCCCCCTCCAGGCGTTAATATAGAGGAGCACATCCAAATCCGACAAGAAGAGAAGAGACAGCGCATCAACCGCCGCCACAGACTAGAAGAGGGCAGAGGTAAGATGCAGTCATGACATTGCGCACACACACTTTCCCGCTCACTCATCCCAGCTCTTCAGGTTTAAAAGGTTTTTGCCACCTTGCTAATAGATGTATACCTGTTAAGTTTTCAAGAACTGGAGCTTTGTGGAGCTATTGAATCAGGTCATGCTTCTCTTGGGTCTTATAATCTTTTCACAAGCAGCTAATGCTTCTCTGAGGTGAGTGCCCAGGGCTTGTGTTGTTCCACATACATTAAATTTGATTAATAACACGTTTTGAAAAGGAATCTTTTTACTCTTGATTTATCAAAGCAACTTAAAATAAATGTGACCCACACAGCAGTGACAGGTAGATTCAACCTTTATATGTGCTTGTGACTATTTTGTGAAAGTGCTCCCCTTTGCGTGTGTTTTATGATTTGCCATGTGTTTCCATTTGTGAGATGCTTTGCCCATGCATGTAAAAGTTTCTTTCTCCCCCTCATAGGCCCCCTTGTATTTCCCGACCCCTTTTTTATGAACCAGCGTGAGCAGGCCCTAGCCAGGCTAAGACCCATTCAAGCATTTAAGCTAATGCGGGACAAACTCAAAGGTACTATGGTCTTCACTACAGATTCTGCTTGGAGCCCAGCTACCTGCTCTTTTCCTTCACTTAGCACACTAGCCTTCTTTACCTCTATTTTTCTGTTCCCTTTCTTTGTTACTCTTACACTTTTTTGCTTAAAATGGAAAACCTTTACAGTTTATCGCCCTTTCTTTACATATACATCTCACTGTTTTATGCACACTGTGGTGAAACAAGTTTATGCTAATAATATACTGTTTTCTCTTTTTTTTAAACATTTTATGTTTTCTCTTTTTTCAATGAAATCATCCACGTGCTCACTATTTTCGTTAAATAACAGTAATCAAGCTGAAATTTGCTTTCTGTTCTGAGTGATACTTAAGTGTTTTATTCATCCAAGATCCGACAGTGTTTGGCAGCGTCTGGCTTATACTTGCACGTTCACGCAGTCAGATGGTGATTATTACAGATGCATTTGACATGTGTACACAGTAGGAGGCACTTCGTCACCTTTTATAAAGTAAATTCTAGTGCATCCTTACTTTTAGTAGTGGTTTTATTATGAACAGTGATTTAAATAAAAATACTTTGAGTAGTGGTTTTATCTTTGAATACTCTTCATGAGCTTGCTGCTTAATGAAATCTACTGCTGAACCTAAAGTGTGTCTGTTATCCCTGAAGTTGAGAGAGAAGTACGCCTGCGCTCATGTCTATACTTAAGGCATACTGTGTTGCCTGCTCATGTAATTATTTCACAGTATTAAGATTGAGCTGGTTTGATCACAGCCGTAAGCAACATTTCACCAGTTATACTGTATGTCTGCTTTTCTCTTGATCTTGATAAGCAACCAGTCTGCAATTGACGTTTTTTTTTTTTTTTTCAATGTTTGAAATGCCTCCTAAACGAAACCCATCTAATTAGGTGTAATTTTGCATATGCCATGTTTTGCTGTCTTCACCTGACATCTTTTTCTGAGTTTATTTGGTTTAAATTCACTGTGCATGCTATTTATCTCTCATTTCACTGTTATTCTTCAAGTTCCAGTTTTGAATCTCTTTTCAGGTGACTGATTACCCTGGTCTTTATCACTGATTAAGGCGTCCATCTCTGAGGTGGTTCTCAACGTCATCAAGCTGTGCTTTGCTTTACAGATGGTAGCAGTGAGCGTGGGGACAAAGATGCAAGTAAGATTACTACCTATCCTCCGGGCGCAGTGCGCTTTGACTGTGAGCTCCGTGCTGTGCAGGTCAGCTGTGGCTTTCACCACTCTGGTAAGCTAGAACTATGGCTGACTAGGCGCTAATATAATAAACCACTGTTAGTTGTGTTTGAATTGCATTACATCATATTATTCACATGTATCAAAATGCATTACTAATGCACACAAAGCCCATTGCATATTAAATGCCATTCCTATGCGCAGTTAACGGTGTGCTAACCTCCCTTCCGCAGTGGTGCTAATGGAGAATGGTGACGTGTACACGTTTGGCTATGGGCAACATGGACAGCTTGGACACGGAGATGTAAATTCTAGGTAATAATGCTGAGGTTTTCTTGTGACACAGTGTTGTATGTTGTTTTTGTGTAAGTTATGTCCTTAGTTAGTGATGACCTAACTTGTTTTTTTGTTTTTGCTTTTTGAAACAAAGGGGGTCTCCCACTCTAGTGCAATCTCTTCCCGGCCCGAGCATCCAGGTCACAGCAGGTAGTAACCACACTGCAGTGCTACTCATGGATGGACAGGTCTTCACTTTTGGGAGCTTCTCGGTATGTTGATCAATTCTGTTTTTAAGTGTACTGATTCATCTTAAACTATTAAGGTATTTTGTAATGTTTTTTAATGAATAACTGAGTCATGCGGAATAGTACAGTACGGCTCCTGTTTCATAATGATGAAAACATGCAAATAATAATGCATACTGATATGTATGGGTAATGCTCAGTGAAATTAGCTGTACATTGGTGTTGCCACAGCAATCTACAATTGTGCCTGCACAGAAGTGGAACTCTAATGGTTGTTGCTTTCTCTGCAGAAAGGGCAGCTTGGTCGGCCCATTGTGGACATGCCCTACTGGAATGCTAAACCTTCACCCATGCCCAACATTGGAGCGAAGTATGGTCGCAAAGCCACGTGGATTGGTGCCAGTGGAGACCAGACCTTTCTAAGGATTGATGAAGCACTAATAAACTCCCACGTTTTGGCCACCTCAGAGATTTTTGCCAGCAAACACATCATTGGTATATCAACTCTGGAAACTTTAGGAACTTGTGCATGAAATCTGTCCTAATAACAACATTCCTGCTTGACCTGAATTAAACTGTTTTCTGCTCTGCTTAGGTTTGGTTCCTACTTCTGTGTCTGAGCCACCTCCCTTCAAATGCCTGCTGATAAACAAAATGGATGGAAGTTGCAGGACCTTCAATGATTCAGAGCAGGAAGATCTTCAAGGCTTCGGCCTTTGCCTAGATCCAGTATATGATGTTATTTGGAGGTAAGGATCTGATTATGCTCTTTGGGTTTATCTACCTCTTTAGTAAGAGTATGTCCATGTCAGTTGAGCAGTGAAAACCAAAAGGTAAAATCAAACAAAGAAATAAAAAAATTCTCAAATTGTATCCACTATACTTAACCATTAGGCAAGTTGGCAGTTGTGTATTCTTTAAAGCTGGTTTGTATAGGTTTTTAGTCTGTAAAAGTCAATATATCCAGTCAATATAAACAGGCTATACCTGTTTTTTTTTTTTATCATTTATAATCACCTTTTTTCTTTCAGGTTCCTGCCCAGCACACGAGAGATGTGGTGCTATAATGCTGTAATTGCAGACGCTCGCATGCCGACAGCCGCAGACATCCAGTCACGTTGCAGCATCCTGAGCCCAGAACTGGCACTGCCTTCAGGATCCCACGCCACCACCACACGCTCCCACGGAGCCCTTCACGTCCTAGGTACAACAAGACCTTGTGTATTCTCACTCTCTCACCTAATAATAAACATTCTGTTGTCCCTGTCCCAGCCGTTCCTGCTGCTTCACTTAACCTTAAGCTTATTATTATACACTTTTCCATTTATTACACTTTTCAAAACAAAATTCATAGTGTCACATCGCTGAGATCTTGTATTCATTTTCATTACATCTGGGTTGAGAGTAGTGGCCATCCCAAGAAAATGTAGTAAAAAGAAACTACCGATGATGAATAAAGGACTGCTTTCACCTTCTGCTTTAATATGCGGGAGGTGTTTGGAAATTTATTACAGTATAGGGGATGGTTTTTCCTCTCCTTTGCACATGTAATTGCAATACAGTTGCTGCAGGCAAAGTCCAATTGCTATGTGATCTTGTGTCTTTAAACAATAAACTTCTACTTTTCTTATGTGTGTGCACATGAATAGCTTCTTATATATTTTATTAAAGCTTATTGTTTTCTGTAATTTTCATGCCACTTGATAAAAAGCACTCTTCAGAATATTACAAAAATTTCTACACTGTTACCTCAGATGTGGTTTTGAGAATTATCTGCCTGAAATATGAGGCTCACTGTAGGGTTAGGTGACTTTAACCAATGTATCAGTAAATAAGTGGTCTCAAGGATAAGTCTTCAACAAATGTTCACAGTGGATTACATTTGATAAGAAAAATTGTATTAAAAGGGAAAATTATTTGATCCTCTGTAGATTTTGTAAGTTTGCCCACGTTCAAAGAAATGACGGGTCTATAATTTTTATCATAGGTTTATTTTAATGGATGGAGACAGGATATCAATAAAAAATAAAAAAAAACATTATATCAATTTTATAAACTTAGTTGCATTTCAGTGAGTAAAATAAGTATTTGATCTCCTACCATCCAACAATAATTCTGGCTCCCACAGACTTATGTGCTCATGTGGTACACAGATTAATTTAACAAAGTGCTCCTACACCTTATTATGTGTATAAAAGACACCTGTTCACAGATTATCTAACTTCCATTCAAACTTCACCATCATGGGCAAGTCAAAGGACATCAGGGGCAAGATTGTAGACGTGCACAAAGCTGGAATGGGCTACAAGACCATCAGCAAGAAGCTTGGTGAAAAGTAGACAACTGGTGGAGTGATTATTCGTAAATGGAAGAAATGCAAAATGCCCATCAATCACCATCGGTCTGGAACACCATGCACGATTTCACCTAATGGGTTAAGGATAATAACGAGAAAAATGAGGGGTCAGTCCAGAACTACACAGTAGGAGCTTGTGAAATGATCTCAAGGTAGTTGGGACTACATTTACGAAACAAACTATTGGCCTCCAGCGCTGGAATTTTCCCCTCGTCAAGAAGACACATGTACAGGCAATGAAAAGTGAAGGATTGGGAGAAAGTCTTGTGGTCAAATGAGACCAAAATTGATCTCTTGACTCTTGAAATCGACTCGCCATGTTTTGGGGGAAGAAATTTGCCGACACACACCCCTACAGTCAAGCACGGAGGGGGAAACATCATGCTTTGGGGCTATTTCTCCCTGTAAAGGTACAGGCTGACTTTGCCCCATTCAGGGGCCAATGGACAGGGCCATAATTGGGATAATATACAATTTTGGATGAGAACCTCTTGAAGATGGGTCGTGGATTGGTCTTCCAGCATGACAATGACCCAAAACATACCACCAAGGCAGCAAAGGAGTGGCTCAAGAAGATGCACATTAAGGTTCATGGAGTGGCCTAGCCTTTGTATCATGTGTTGTTTTTTTTTATTTTATTTTTTGTTGATTTTCTGTCTTACCTTTAAAATAAACCTATGATAAACATGATAGACCATTAATTTCTTTGTAAGTGGGCAAACTTAGGAAATCTGCATGGGATTAAATTCTTTACCTCAATGTAAAATGCAGTGTTATGATATTATTCCTAATTTTCATTGGTTATCTGCTTGTAGGCTGTTTAGATACACTAGCAGCTATGCAGGAGCTGAAAATGGGTGTGGCTAGTGCTGAAGAGGAGACCCAGGCAGTGATGAAAGTTTACTCAAAGGAGGACTACAGTGTGGTCAACCGCTTTGAGAGTGAGTACTCATTTCGTTGAATGTTTATGCATAAATAAAAAATGTAATTTATTTCTGTTGTTGCTTCTACAGAATTGTTTTAATAGTATAGACACAGAGTCTGTTGCTGTGTTTGAGTACTGTTGTCTGTTCAGGTCATGGTGGAGGCTGGGGTTACTCAGCTCATTCTGTAGAGGCCATTCGCTTCTGTGCCGATGCTGACATCCTGCTTGGGGGGCTGGGGCTATTTGGAGGCCGGGGAGAATACACAGCAAAAATTAAGGTAAAGTAGTGTTTAGACTTGGAGCTGCATACAGTAACTCAATATGAACATATTTCCAAAACGACACCTTATTCACTATATATTGCATTATTTCTTTGTAGTGCACCATTTGTTTCATGTGTAATTGCAACCCATTCTATACCTAAACTAGGGATTCACCGATACCACTTTTTTGGAATACGAGTACTTGCATTTCAGTACTCGCCGATACCGAGTACTTAATTAAAACATGATTTAAATTTGCAGGTAACAGGTTTAATTATATAATTTTACAAAAAAAACAAGGGACGAGTTTGGAATATGTTGTATGCAACATATTACAGAATAAATAATTATAAAACATTTTTTTAACTGGGACAGTGCAACTTAAGTATTTTTGATTTGTGTTAAATCCGCTACCTTTTGAGCCTCCTTTAGACAATTTCGCTGAGCACAATTTGCAGTCCGCCTTTGTTTTGTCGTCTTCATTCACTTTGAAATAGTTCCACACGGCTGACATGTCTCGCCTCGCCTTCTCCCCTTCTCCCCGCTCTGAGCTGCAGCCAGGGCCTGGGGATGTGCACTCGGCGCCTGTGATTAACCCCTTACACGCCGCTCAAACATAGACATTTCTCAGACCGTGGTATCGGTCCCCGGTATCAGGGGACTTTTAACGAGTACTTTATGGCGCTTTTCCACGGCATAGTACGGCACGACACGGTTCAGTTCTACTCACTTTTGGGGGGTTTTCCACTGGGAACAGTACATGGTAACTGGTCCTTTTTTTAGTACCACCTCAGCCGAGGTTCCAAGCGCGCCGTACCGTTACCAAAACGTGACGTGTAAACTCTGCTGGTCACTGATTAGCCGGAGAAAATCGTCATTACTGCGTCACCGAACTTGCGACACGAGACACAACAGAACCGCTATATTTAGAACAGCCAGAGAAGGATCGGACGCACCTTTTTGTATTAACCGTCGGCCTCTTTTGAAACAAACTCCTTCGTCTCGCTGTTAAAAACATCCACATGCCGAGAATGAAGAACACCATGCCGTCGATATGCTCCATTGTTGTGTGTTTGTTTGTGGCGCGTTTACGATGACGTCACGGCAGATACTGGTATCGGTGCATCCCTAATCTAAACAATCATTCTAATATGCACTTATAATCCTTTAAAGCACCCTAAAGTATATCGTATTAACACTGACCACAATGCAGATTGTTATATCTGACTGCTGTGCATGGAACGTCATTTAGGACACAAATACAGTGGAATGATGGCATATTTTTTTTTTACTTTTTTATACTTTTGAAATGTTTGCTATATGTAGTCTACTTTATTATTACTGTGAATCACTATAGGAGTGCCTAAACTTACTGTTTAGATATATCATTTTGAACAAGGAACAGGTGTATCATATTTTTATCCTTTTGGATATAGGCAAGTTTTTCCCATATGATGCATTTTCTGCGGGTGATGGTTGGTTGTTTTCTTGCAGCTGTTTGAGCTGGGACCAGATGGAGGTGATCATGAGACAGATGGGGACCTATTGGCTGAGACAGATGTTCTGGCCTATGACTGTGCTGCTAGGTACACCTAACAAAGTATTTGTTATTTTTCTTGGACTAACATGATTAGTCTGGAAGAGAACATGTCATAGCTAATACAGTCTACACTGCAGCTAAATCTGAGGCACCGGCTCACTTATATTTATCGCTTTAAAGAGATGTAGCTCTTTGTGGCTGTAGGTTTGTGTGTGCTGGTTTGAACATACTTGTACTGCTATGTAGTTTGTATGTGTTAATGAGAAATCTGAATGCTTTAATGCCATTATGAAAAAGTAAGAATAATTGTGCACTGTGCTGTGTGGTTTCAAGGGAAAAGTATGCCATGATGTTTGATGAGCCAGTGTTACTTCAGCTGGGATGGTGGTATGTGGCCTGGGCAAGAGTGTCAGGACCCAGCAGTGACTGTGGCTCGCACGGACAGGCAACTATAACCACTGACGATGGGTACATCTTAATTTTTATTTTACAAAAATGCAGATCTCGGTCCTAAGACTGGACTGTACAGGGGTGTTTAAAAGTTGTTTTCTTTGTTTATTTTTCAGTGTGGTGTTTCAGTTTAAGAGCTCCAAGAAATCAAACAATGGTACAGATGTGAATGCGGGTCAGATACCTCAGTTGTTATACAGGTACATGATTGATGTGTTTGTTAAGCTGGTTGGATATGGTTTTCTGTATGTGTTTTTAACATACTTAACTGATTGCACATGTTTCCAGGTTGCCATCTAATGATGGTAATGCATCAAAGGGAAAACAGCAGACCAGTGAACCAGTTCACATTTTGAAGCGATCTTTTGCCAGGACTGTCTCAGTGGTATGTTTGTCCAAGAGCAGGCATATTGATAGCAATATTGAATCAGTAAGACTACAGTAGCCAGGCACTTATTTTTTCCACAGAATAATTACATTTTTGGAAGAATTAAAAAAGAATAATTGACTGAATAATGAATGAATTTGGTTTATTTACATATTAGATTTGCTTCATTTAAACTTATCCCACTGCTAATTTCACAATTACAGTTTAATTAAACACGCATTCTTAGTATGAAAATGGTAATAAATCGGAGTGACACTGAGGTGGTGACTCCACAGCGGTTGGCGGCTTCATAGGCTCAATAAAAGTGCTAATTAGATGGGAACACTAGTGATTGCTTTTAGACCATATGCCTCCCCTAAAATTTTATTACATTTTTATATTTTTACTTTCTGCATGTAGGAATGTGGTGGAAAAAAAGTAAAATTAATAAAATATTAGATATGTTAATATAAAATGTGTGAAATTTAATGTGAAAATTAGATGTAGAAATGCAAAACTTGGATATGTTGATGTAACTTTAAAATATAAAAGCATTCAGTTTTGATATTATAATTCCATATAATTCTCCAAAAGACCAGTCATGTACTTGACATTCTCTAAATTGTTTGTGTATTTTTTAAAATATATTTTCCCTCCTAGGAGTGTTTCGAGTCTCTCTTGAGTATTCTTCACTGGAGCTGGACCACTCTAGTGCTGGGGGTAGAGGAACTTAGAGGACTAAAAGGTTTTCAATACACTGCCACCTTGCTGGACCTGGAGCGCCTGCGTTTTGTGGGAACCTGTTGTCTCCGTCTGCTCCGTGTCTATATCTGTGAAATCTATCCAATCTCTGGTACGATTATAAATTTCACAGTAAAAAAATGGAAGAAAATTAATAAAGTAGAATAACTGAAGTAGAATAACTGCTAATGTATCTGTGTTATTCAGGTTAAACTATGAACTCATTGCTATGATTGAATGAGCAGCATAATGCCTTTTAAAAGAGTGCAGTTTAGTAGTTGAGGATTTAAGTTAAAGTGCTGTCTTCTACCATGAATGTCATATGAAGTCTCATGTCTTAACGTCTTAAACACATTATAAAAGTTTAAACATTTATAATCCTAAGTGTGTTACTCTGTTGTGTTCTGTCCTCCTCAGCCAGCACCAAAGTAGTTGTTGAGGAGTCAAGCAAGTTGGCAGAGTGTGTGGGCAAGACACGCAGTCTGCTGAAGAAGATTCTTTCAGAGGGTATGGACAACTGCCTGACCAAGTTGGATAATGATCCTCAGGGATACCTTAGCCAACCCCTTACCTTGCTTGAAGCTGTGTTGCAGGAATGCCACAACACCTTCACAGCCTGTTTCCACTCTTTCTACCCTACCCCTGCCCTACAGTGGGCTTGTCTGTGTGACCTGCTTAACTGCCTTGATCAGGTAATCATTTTGGTCTCTAGCAGTATTTTCATAGTTTAAATCTCTGCACTATTTAAAATGTTCCCAGGGAAAAGCTGGAAATTGTTCAAGTCTCAGAAAACAAGCTACTTGACAGATTTAGGTCTCCTGTCTCTTCAGATATGTTCTCAGTGACGTACACGACATATAATTTTTTATTTGCGGTTCTACTTACAAAACCAAACCCCACAAATCAATGTTAGCAAAAGGATCTGAAAACCTGTAAATGATTTGATAAGAATTTTGTTTACTTCCACTGGACTTTGTTCTGGTTAGAATGGCCATTTACTGTCTTTCTGTTCTGTGATGATTGGTTTCACTCATGCATGAAATATTCATATCTGATCTTCTAGGACATCCAAGAGGCGAACTTCCGGACCTCAAGCAGTCGGCTGCTGGCTGCTGTAATGTCTGCGCTGTGTAAAACGTCGGTCAAGCTGACCTCCATCCTGCCTATTGCATATGATGGGGAGGTGCTGCTGCGCTCACTGGTCAAACAGGTCAGCACGGAGAACGACTCAGCTCTTGCACACCGCTTCCCCCTGCTGGTGGCTCACATGGAGAAACTCAGTCATGTAAGCTTTTTTTTTTTTTTTTGAATCCATGCAGAACATGCATGACTTCACCGGTTTATATTAAAAATAATGCAATGCAGTACCACAGTACCCATTGTACATAACAAAGAGCATCCGTTTTGGGTTAATGTCTTGGGTTAAGCATGCACCTCAATTTATAATAATAATGCATAGATTATGTAGAAGATTATAGGTTTTAATAATTATGGCTTATAAATTCATGGATATTTTACTAACGTTTGTCATAACAGCAAAATTATACTCCGTGTTTGGTTGCTTTGATTTAGACGGAGGAGAACCTAATGGGGATGACGAGTTTCCGTGAGGTTCTGGAAAAAATGCTGGTGATAGTTGTATTACCAGTGAGAAAAAGTCTGAGAAAAGAGATGGAGCTATTCTCTCCTCATCTGGTATCCAACACTTGCGGCCTTCTGGCCAGCATAGTCAGTGAGCTCACCGCCTCTGCGCTTGGCTCTGAGGTTAGAAACACATATCTATTTCATCCACCTTTCTCGTTGTCTGTTTGTCTATCTTATTGTCCTTCTGTCCTGCTCCTTTTTTCTATTCTTTGTCCTTCTTTGTACATCTTCATTTCATTCTCTCTCCTTCCCAGAAGCACACAAGCATGCTCCCTCACTCTGCTGGGATCCAGCAGAGCTCCGCGTCATTCTTCTTATCTCATTACAGCAGCCTTATGGCCATAAATAGCCTTTGGCAGTTCTTCAGAGATGATATACTTTTCTTCATCACATTTATCCAGTCTTCCCATTTCTCTTCTTGTTTTTTGAATACATGTGTTGTAGGAAGCTGATTCATGGGTACAGATGTGTTCTCCACAGGACTGTAATAGCTATCTAGTCTTTGGTCTTTTGGAGTACATCTCCCCCATCACTGTCATCAGCTTGTTGTCATGGCAACTGATCAACCAAAGTGTGCTTTCTCTGCTGGTTTTATAGTGCTGTAAGCACATTAGCCATTTTTTGTGGTTATTTTCCCAATTTAATGTTCTACAAAACGTATGAGCCGAGCTGAATGACTATAGTACACGAGCATTATTTTCCTGTTCATTGTTGTGTAGTCATCATTCACGCCATCAGTAACAGCATTGCTTTTTTTTTTTTTAGATTACACTACTATGCTACTGCCACCCAAAGGAAAGAACTGTAATGTCACTATGTTTATTATGCAACATGTTGTGCATCTACTGCAGTATTGACTGACCTTAGCTATTTTACATATTGACCTGTAACTAAATAATCTATATTTAACCTCTACCCAAGATAATTCTGTGCACTTTTTAGTACAAATTTGTTGTTAAATCTGTTACTTTCTTTTTATTCAGGTGGATGGGCTGAACTCACTTCATTCAGTGAAGTCCACTCCCAACCGTTTCACTAAGACCAGCCAGGGCCGCAGCTGGAACACGGGTAATGGCTCCCCTGATGCTATCTGCTTCAGTGTGGATAAGCCAGGTGTGGTGCTGGTGGGCTTCTGTGTCTATGGGGGAGGAGGCATCCATGAGTACGAACTGGAAGTTCTTGCAGATGACGTAAGCGCAAATTCTTTTCATCAGTGTATATACACTGTATTCAGTCAAAAACTGGTATAGCCAGAACTTTGTTAGGAGTTTTCTATTTTGTACTAATGAGTTAAGGTAACCAAGACTTGCCTTGTTAACTTAGTCTATGCTTCTTTTTATTGTTTTATTGGAATGGATTTTTAGAAAAGTGAAGATTTAGAAAATATCATATTATTAAATGCGTTTTGAATGTGTCTTTCAGGCACAGACCGAGCACCATGGAGACTCAGCACATTCCCATAGATGGACATCTTTGGAGCTGGTTAAAGGAACATATAGCACTGATGATAGCCCAAGTGACATTGCTGAGATTCGACTGGACAAAGCTGTACCTCTGAAGGTAATTTTGTTTCTGGCTTAAACTCAACTTTAAACTTTCTTAGTTATGTGATCTGTGTTCAGAGCCAATATATTTTTTCATTCACTTCTGCTCCTTATGCATCTGTCTGATGCAGGAAAATGTGAAATATGCAGTCCGACTACGCAACTATGGTAGCCGAACAGCTAATGGAGATGGAGGAATGACCACAGTGCAGTGTTCCGATGGAGTGACTTTTACCTTCAGTACATGTAGTCTTAGTAGTAATGGCACCAACCAGACCAGAGGCCAGATTCCTCAGGTTCTCTACTACAGGTTAGATATTTCACCTCTGTGTCTTACTTGACAGCATTGTAGTTTAAAGAGGTCAAGTAACTGGACAGCAGATACATCATTTAATTTTTGTTTTTAAAATTGTTTTTATTTTCACAGAAGTGAATATGATGGAGACTTGCAGTCCCAGCTACTAAGCAAAGCCAATGAGGAGGATAAAAACTGTAGCCGTGCTCTCTCAGTGGTTAGTGCAGTGGTTCGGGCAGCTAAGGACCTCCTGCACAGAGCCTTTGCTGTCGATGGTGAGGATGAAATAAATTCTTGATTATACCATTAACTTTTACATAAATTTTGTAGTCTGTTATGATATATACAATCTAATTTTGCAGCTGAGGACATTCCAGAATTGCTGAGCTCGTCCAGTCTTTTTTCCATGCTGCTTCCACTTATTTTGGCCTACATCGGCCCTGTGGCTGCCTCAGTACCAAAGGTAAGAAGTTCGTTGACTTTGTTTTGCAGGCTTTTTAAATATCATTTGTATCAGGGGAGCATTTTTTTAATAGAGAATTATTAATTTGATGCTTAATGCTGATTTGTGCCTGCATTTTGTCAGGCTGCCGTGGAGGTGTTTGGTTTGGTGCAGGAACTTCTCCCTGCTGTGTCTGCGCTGAACCAAAAGTATGCCCCACCTGCCTTCAATCCTAACCAGTCTACAGACAGCACTACAGGAAACCAACCTGAGCAGGGCCTGTCTGCTTGCACAACCTCTAGTCATTATGCTGTCTTAGAAAGTGATCATCCCTACAAGCAGGCTGCTGTCACCCAGTACAAGGTAATGCTTTTATTTTCTCTAAATTAAAAAAGTCAGGTGCTTCTGTAAATGCTGTAAGTGTTTGTTTTTCACACTACTGCAACGATAATTTACTTTTAACTTTACAATTAATATTGTTACATTTGGTAACTCTCGCTTTTTAGGTGTCTTTCCCAGACTGCGTTCACTGGATCACCATCGAATTTGACCAGCAGTGTGGAACAGCCCAGCCAGAGGATGTGTTGAGGGTTCTCATTCCAACCCGAACTCTGCATTTCTCCAGCTTAAGTGTAAAAGCACTCGCTCATGAGACTATAAATGCTTGGACTGAACTTAAGAAGTTCTCTGGGTCCAGTGGCTGGCCCAGTAGTGTCCTTGTACTGCCAGGTACCTCTTGTGTTACTCTTTTTGTTTAAACTGAGTAAGGTGCATCTGATGCTATATGTCTGTGAAAGTATGACTAAAGCCCGATTCAGACGGGACTAGATTTACAGAGGGTCGTTAGAGAAATTTCAGTTTCACAGTCGTACTTTGTGATTTTAATCCCGTCCGAATCTGCCATGTCTGTCTTTCTCTCACACGACCTCTGTAAAAATTCCAAAGCAAATTACCGACTGTTTTTCAGCAAACTCAGCGGTCCTCTGAGAAATCTTATCTCGTCCGAATGCGATTGTCTGTGATTGGTGATTTAAAAAAAAAAAAGTATTTTATTTTTATTTTTGTTAAAAATGCGTTTCTCTAGCGCGCCGGTATTCAAGTTTGCGCACCAATAATGGATGTAGATGTGGACATGTGGTCTTGTGCAACGCCCACAAGTAAAACACAGACACTCCTACCTCCGTAATAAACACTGAGATGTTAGTCCCATCCGAATGCATACATGAAATGACCGATGCCATCTGAAAAAATTCAAACTTTGTTTGGAAAACTAGTCCCGTCCGAATAGGGCTTAAGATTACAGCATAACAGGCATGTAATAATGAGTTGATATTGATAGCAGTTTGAAATGAAAATTGGAATCTATTGAACTTGTATTGGGATGTCTCTCTGAAAATTAACTTGACCTGTATAACATCGTCTGTTATTAAATTCACAGTGGAAGTGTTACTAACTATTTATAATTATTAATCTTGTAATACTATAAACTATTTTATCTGTGTGTTTTCCATAATATCTTGCCTCAGTGTTTTAGATTAATAGCACTGTTAGTCTGTGACCTAATGTCATTGTTTTTATATTAAACTTTTAACTTGAGGTTAAGTTACTCTGGGTAATGCAGCCTGCCAAATGCAAAAAATATATATATACAAATGTCAATTAATAATAGGGTACCTTTATCATTGTTTGTCAAGATCTCATTCATTTTTCTCATTTGTATTACAAGGTAATGAGGCCCTCTTCTCCTTGGAAACAGCATCAGATTATGTGAAGGATGAGAAAGCCTGCTTTTATGGATTTAAGTGCGTGGCTGTGGGGTATGAGTTTAACCCTGGCTCTGATGAGGTAGTGGATCATTTTAAGCCTGTTTCTGAATACACTTGTATAAGCCAATCAAGATTCATGGCAGTTTAGCTATTAATTTAGAGATTTTAACATTTCATTAAGCAGACTAATTATTATTATTATTTTTTTTTTTAACTGATTATTAGGTGTATTTTCTGATAAGCGGGATAAAGACTTGTACTCTGTCGGCATGCGTTTTACCTTAAACTCTTGCCACTTGCATTTCAGGGTATCATTCAGCTGGAGAAGGAACTGGCTTATTTGGGAAGTGTTTGTGCTGCTGCACTTATGAAGAAAGATCTAGCTTTACCCATAGGTAAAAAAAAAAGAAAAGTTAAAGTGATTTGTTCCCACATCTTGATATTAATGAAACAGCATTGAGTGGAAAACAATAAAACATCAGTAGAATTGAAAACAGTTATGTTGGTTACATATAGGTTGTGCTGACAGTGGAAAGAACACATCTTTAACATTATTGAATAAAAAAACAAAAACATTTTCTCTTAAATAGTTTAGCTATTAGACCATGTGGTAATTGGTGATGTCAGCTCATAAACACGCTTCTTATTATTTTTAAATAAATTTAGTAAATTTCTCCCTCTTACTTAGGAAATGAATTGGAGGAAGATTTGGAGATTCTTGAGGAGGCTTCTCTTCAGGTATTTCATTAGATAAGTTAGTAATTTATTTGGCCTTTTTTCCATATGTATAGAATTAAATTAAATTCTGATGTTTCTGATTTTTTTTTTATCAGGTATGTAAAGCACATTCAGGGATCCTGGGGAAGGGACTTGCTCTGTCCCACTCACCAACCATTCTGGAGGCACTAGAGGGCAACCTGCCCCTGCACCTGCAAAGCAATGAACACTCCTTCCTGGAGGATTTCATCACTTGCGTGCCTAATTCAAGTGGAGGCCGTTTAGCCAGGTCAGTCATGAACTTCACAAAAGGTCTTTTAACTTTTTGGTGATCTAAGGCAACCTATCTATCTAATGAATAGACCGGTGCAAATAAAAATTTTATTTGTCACATACACAGTTGTATACAGTATGATATGCAATGAAAATATATATGATATATTTAATAATGTTACTGTTACTGCCGTTATAATAAAAGCCCAACGTTCCCTGTCAGGGTGTATGATTTTGGGTTTTGAATTTGAGCTGATAAACTAATCGTTAGAGTTTGAAATTATAGGAATAAGAAATTAAAGTTCTGGAACTTTAAAAAAAATTTAATCTCAGTCTGACTGTCAAACAGGATGTGGAGAGAGTCTGACTCACCTTATAGAAATTTAGGCACATTAACCCAAGTTGTTGGAGAAAATGGTAGAAAACTGGATTTTTGCGGTCACTGCTCAGCTTGATTATCATAGATCTTTCTGGGTGTACATTACCTGGCACTTATCAGACAGATGGTTGGTCATACCTGAAGCATGCATCATAATTATTTCAAGTTATTAGAGAACATGTAAAAAAAAAAAAAAAAACAACGATCACTTTTTCCTTCTGTAAACTGTCACTGTGAAACCAGACCTGACATTTCTTACTCAGTAAATCATTATGGCCACATGCCCCATTATTAACATGTGCTGATGAAAAGGCGAAACATGATGTTAATGATCACCTGATGCAAAAGAGAAAATAACAAATGATGGAAGAGTATGAGAAAGTCTTTTGCTTCTCTTTGCGTTTTTAGATGGCTACAGCCTGACTCTTATGCAGACCCTCAAAAGACATCCTTGATCCTCAACAAAGATGATATTCGTTGTGGATGGCCAACAACCGTCGTAGTGCAGACCAAAGACCAGTATGGAGATGTGGTGCATGTGCCAAATATGAAGGTAGGTCTTTTGTGTGCAAAGGTACTTTATGTTACTGTTTTATTCTCTGTGCTGGGTTTTTTAAATATTATTTTAGGAATCCCATACCAGTAAATGTTTCAGTAATAGGCTTTTTTCTTTCTTGGCAGGTGGAGGTGAAGGCTGTGCCTGTCTCTCAGAAAAAATCTATTCAACATGACAACATGAAAAAGTTACACCGGCTCCATGGAAGCCCCTCTAACTCAGCATCAGGCATGGACCTCACATTTGGCGGCCTGCCAGCACCGAAACTGGAAGCCACTTATGAACCCATGATCATCAAGGAGGCTCGCTACATTGCTATCACCATGATGAAGGTTCACTGGTTCTGTTTATTTGTAGACAAATAATAAGTAAGCAGATACCATATAATTTATATTTTTCAAAAACCTTTTTAGGCATATGAGAATTATTCATTTGAAGAGCTGCGCTTTGCCTCACCCACGCCAAAGAGGTAAATATATGTAAAAAATATTTATGTAATTTTTGTATTATTCAGTTGATACAGTTCAATGGTGCAACAATTTAAAGCATTTGTCTTAACAGGCCTAGTGAAAACATGCTCATCCGGGCTAACACAGATGGCACCTACAGTGCCAACTGGACTCCTGGTGCTGTTGGGCTTTACACCATACACGTCACCATAGATGGCATTGAAATTGGTAAGAGGTTCCTTTGCTACATTGTTCCCTAATTACTAGAACTAAAACCTTTAGCTTTCTTTCTTTTGTGATCCTGTTTACATGGTATTCAGTGGTCTCGATGATCTGATAAAGTTTGTTTGTTGAGAGTAGGAATAGAATAAAAATTTGCTTTTTCTGGGCAGACGTTTAGAATCCATTGGTATACATAACGCTCAGTAGAAATATACAGAACATTAGTGCAGATGTTTTTTTTTTTGTGCTAATGTTTAACTATATTGTTTTGCTGGATTTTCTCATTAAACATAAAAATCTAAATTTGTGGTTGGAACAAAATTTCAGGATAAAGTTACTACTAAATCAATCTGGATTTTTACTTAATAAAATTAAATGAAAGAAAGCTTTATTAAAAATGGAATATTTAGTTTTTTCCTATACAGTGTTTTGCATTTGCAGTTAAACTTTGTGATGGCTCAGCACTGATTAATGCATTGAGGGTTGTAATATACTGTAAGTGCAGCTATAATGATATCATGCAGCTGGTCATGCGCCAGTGAAGTTTGCCTGCTCCGATTCCCCACACTAGTCCTACCAGTTCTCATGCTCTCACAGTATTATAAACGAATGGAATTGTTGTGATAATTTAAAAGTATTGTTTACTAGTGAAATTGTTAATCTTTCGGGTGCTCCTATTGATGGTTGCCACAGCAGACCGAACGATTCGCACAACAATTTGGCACAGGTTTTACACCTGATGCCCTTCCTGATGTAACCCTCCTGTTTTTTGAGAATCGAACCCAGGCTTTCTTCATAGTGGGCGAGAAACCTACAGTGGTGTGAAAAACTATTTGCCCCCCTCCTGATTTCTTATTCTTTTGCATGTTTGTCACACAAAATGTTTCTGATCATCAAACACATTTAACTATTAGTCAAAGATAACATAAGTAAACACAAAATGCAGTTTTTAAATGAGGGGTTTTATTATTTAGGGAGAAAAAAAATCCAAACCTACAATGGCCCTGTGTGAAAAAGTAACTGCCCCCTGAACCTAATAACTAGTTGGGCCACCCTTAGCAGCAATAACTGCAATCAAGCGTTTGCAATAACTTGCAACGAGTCTTTTACAGCGCTCTGGAGGAATTTTGGCCCACTCATCTTTGCAGAATTGTTGTAATTCAGCTTTATTTGAGGGTTTTCTAGCATGAACCGCCTTTTTAAGGTCATGCCACAACATCTCAATAGGATTCAGGTCAGGACTTTGACTAGGCCACTCCAAAGTCTTCATTTTGTTTTTCTTCAGCCATTCAGAGGTGGATTTGCTGGTGTGTTTTGGGTCATTGTCCTGCTGCAGCACCCAAGATCGCTTCAGCTTGAGTTGACGAACAGATGGCCGGACATTCTCCTTCAGGATTTTTTGGTAGACAGTAGAATTCATGGTTCGTTCCATCTATCACAGCAAGCCTTCCAGGTCCTGAAGCAGCAAAACAACCCCAGACCATCACACTACCACCACCATATTTTACTGGTGGTATGATGTTCTTTTTCTGAAATGCTGTGTTACTTTTACGCCAGATGTAACGGTACACGCACCTTCCAAAAAGTTAAACTTTTGTCTCGTCGGTCCACAAGGTATTTTCCCTAAAGTCTTGGCAATCATTGAGATGTTTTTTTTAGCAAAATTGAGACGAGCCTTAATGTTCTTTTTGCTTAAAAGTGGTTTGCGCCTTGGAAATCTGCCATGCAAGGCCGTTTTTGCCCAGTCTCTTTCTTATGGTGGAGTCGTGAACACTGACCTTAATTGAGGCAAGTGAGGCCTGCAGTTCTTTAGATGTTGTCCTGGGGTCTTTTGTGGCCTCTCGGATGAGTTGTCTCTGCGCTCTTGGGGTAATTTTGGTCGGCCGGCCACTCCTGGGAAGGTTCACCACTGTTCCATGTTTTTGCCATTTGTGGATAATGGCTCTCACTGTGGTTCGCTGGAGTCCCAAAGCTTTAGAAATGGCTTTATAACCTTTACCAGACTGATAGATCGCAATTACTTTTGTTCTAATTTGTTCCTGAATTTCTTTGGCTCTTGGCATGATGTCTAGCTTTTGAGGTGCTTTTGGTCTACTTCTCTGTGTCAGGTAGCTCCTATTTAAGTGATTTCTTGATTGAAACAGGTGTGGCAGTAATCAGGCCTGGGTGTGACTACAGAAATTGAACTCAGGTGTGATAAACCACAGTTAAGTTATTTCTTTAACAAGGGGGGCAATCACTTTTTCACAAAGGGCCATGTAGATTTGGATTTTTTTTTTTCTCCCTTAATAACGTAAACCTTAATTTAAAAACTGCATTTTGTGTTCAATTATGTTATCTTTGACTAATAGTTAACGGTTTTTGATGAGCAGAAACATTTAAGTGTGACAAACATGCAAAAGAATAAGAAATCTGGAGGGGACAAATAGTTTTTCACACCACTGTACCACTGAGCCACCAATGCCCTCATTGTTTACTAGCGAAGTAAATGTACTAATAGTGTGACCTTGTTAATCATTAAAAGATTTTACATGACTGCTGACAGCTGAGGTTTTTCATACAGATGCTGGTTTAGAGGTTGAAGTGAAAGATCCACCCAAAGGCATGATTCCTCCAGGGACACAGATGATTAAACCCAAAGCAGAACCACAGCCAAGCAAGGTGAGATTCCAGAAAGAAAATTCAAACCAGAGGGTTACTAGATCTGATTAGTTTAACCATAAGGGACTTATGCTGATGTTTGATACCTGGCTTTTAAATTCACATTCTTTATATTTGTTTACTTCAATTTTACTGATTGGTGAGCCAAACTGAATGACTTTTTTAACAGCTAAGTAACATTTCTTCACACCTTTTTAAATTGGATGAAGTTTATTTTGGGAAACAAGCAACAGCTGAGCAGAATAACTTTCGTGCCTTGCTACTAGGCTTCTAATTTCTGCCTAAATTCTCTCAAGGCATGGTGTCATGGCTTGAGGTTTTTATCTTGGTAAACAAAGCTGACAGATTGTGTTGACAATGAACTCTTTCTTACACTTTCTTTGCTCAATACCCCTGCTGTGTTCTTTTTCGGCACTCTTGTGATCTAAGGTGCTTTGCTTTCTTCTGTCGTCTGCTTGCTTGTCTCACTCTCTCCCCGTCTCTCTCCCTGTCTGCTCCTCTCAGGTGCGCAAATTTGTCGCCAAGGACAGCGCAGGGCTGCGTGTGCGTAGTCACCCCTCTCTACAGAGTGAACAAATAGGCATAGTCCAAGTCAATGGCACCATCACATTCATTGACGAGGTAAACCACTGTAGACTAGGGACACACATAATCTATCTATTGTTTTCATGTGCTGTCATTTTCCCCACTTGTATTTCATCTTCTTATAATCAGAGTGAACTTATAACAGTAACCGTGTAATTCATTTATGGCTCCTTTTATCTTAAATCATAAATAGTGTTAAGCCGATTGAAATCATTGCTGCAGCTTAAAGCTTATAGTTTTTGATTTGAGTGAAAACATTTCTTTGCATTTTCTTTGCTTTACACATGCAAGAGACTTTCAGGCTGCAGTTTTTTCCTTAGTCTTATCCCAAGGCACATTCTTTAATAGTACTTGGATATCACGCTTGATACCCACTGGTTTGACAGAACACAATAACATTTGCAAAATAAATGCAAATGTTCCAAATTCTAATTCATAGCAATGTTACACAAACATGTGCAGAGACATTGCAGGATATTGTGTACATAGAATATGCAGAATCTCTACTGTACCATCTCTAACAGTAACATTGTGCAGCCTTTGAGTATCATGCAGTGGGCTGTTAGCAGTTACAGGAAGGCATGGCTCTGCTCTGTTGCTTGTTTCCTATAGATCCACAATGATGATGGTGTGTGGCTCAGACTGAATGATGAGACTGTAAAGAAGTATGTTCCCAACATGAATGGGTACACTGAAGCCTGGTGCCTCTCTTTTAACCAGCATCTGGACAGAAACCTCCTGGTCCCTGTTGATGTAAGTATAGGCCTCCCCTTTGTAGAACAGCAGGAGCCCCTATGCCATTTTTCTGACAGTGGAGGTTATGCTTTATAGCCTTCAAGGTTTGCGCACTCTGCCAGTGTTTATAGTGATATTCTCTGCTGTAAATGCTTCCAGTAACCTCATGCCTTAAATGTTGATTACTTTAAGACCAGCTAAATAATTTATTGCACGTTTGTTTCATCGGTTTAACACCAAAGTCTTGGCCAGTAGCTACTGTAACAGGCCTTTTTGGAGTCCTTTAGTGTTAGATAGGAAGGTGGGTGATGTAATGCTTGCGTATCGTTTGAATCTGTCATGTCAGTTTTTTATACAATGGATGTTGCCATGATTATCTAAATGATCTTGTCCTTTATCTAATGTAAAAATTATTATAAACAAATAAAGGTAATATATATGGCCCTTTCAATTTCCCACCTGAACACTGTTGTTAAAGAATCAACCAGATCCTCAGGGACAAGAGTTTTTTCTAATCTCCTTCTGAAGCAAAATGTCCATATATTGATCAGGTTCAAAACAGAACGATAAGGATTCTGTTCAAAAAGACTGTTAAAAAGAGGCACCATTTATTGAGCTCCTAGCACAGGTACAACCTTTATACTGCTTTTGAGCATGTAACCTCCTAATAATCAAGCGCAACCTGTGGTGACACAAGCTCTATAACAAGTGTTTATCGTGCTACGATAAGTATGTGCGCATTGTGAACAGAGAGCAGCCATCCTCCATACATCAGTTGTAGTTTCTACTCCAGTTTCTACTACTCCTGCAGCAAAATTACTTAACTAACTCTGGAAAACATACCCAAATTAAGTAACAATATAATGTGTTTGAGTTTCTTTGTAATTGCTTTATAATATTATATTAATTTTGAAATAGAACTGGAGATCCACTGTTTAAAATATTTACAGCATTTGTGTATAGATTATACCTATTCGGAAGGATGCAGTGCTGTCAAAGTTATATTGTTAAATAAAATTATAATAATTTTATATATATATATATATATATATATATATATATATATATATATATATAGATAGATAGATAGATAAATATGTGTGTATGTATGTATGTGTATATATTGTTATTATCTTATATATAAAAAAAACATGTAAGATGCTAAAGGGAGCTAATTTCATGAGTTTTGAGTAGCGTTTGTGAATATACTTACATTTTGGTATAGGACAATACAATTGCAGGACTAAATACAGGTGAATAGCTAATGATGCATTTTTTTTGTACTTCATGCAGTATTGTGTACTGAAAAGGGGTACATTTGAAGAACAGGGATCCAAAAACTTTAATTAGAATATGTTTAGTGATTTTTAAACTCTTTAGTATAAATGTTTTAGTATTGTTGCCAAACCATTGAATCAGCTGGGTTTTTAAAAAGTGAAATACTGTTAATTAATTAGCTCAAAATGCCCAAGTTGAGTCCACTGGTGAGGTAGTCTGTAAATGTGTACTCTGTTACTCAGCTGTGTGGCAGTACAGTAACAAAACAGAAAAAACGTCACTGTTCAGTGTATTTATAAACTTTAGGATATATCAGAAGTTTTGGATTCAAATGGATGAAGATTTGTTAGTGTTATTTGCCCTGTTTCTCTGGAACCTTCAAATCAAACGGACTAGTTAGGAACGTGGATCGGCCACTGAGAAATACTAAAGGGATTTATCAAGATAAAAAAAAAAAAAACTTTCTGGCAAAAACAACTGACTGTCAAACCCTGCTGGACAATTTTTCCTACTAATGGATTTGAGGAGCCTCATTGGAAACAGCATGACACACCACAGTTGTTTTGGAAGATTGTTTATTATTGTGTTTTTATAAATATTTTATGAATTTCTTTGGAAAACATTTTGGGCTTTAAGTTCAGCTTCAAATTATCATGATCAGGTATGGCACACATGCCCTAATACCAGGAATTTCAGGAACAACCATTGAAAAAAATCATCACCAGATACAAACAGTTCTCTTCCACAAAAGAAAACCTATCCTGTCAGCACCTTTTCTGTCTTAAGTAATTCTCGACCATGATTTGATTTTCTTACAATTTGTTGCTCAGAATACCTTTAGTGCTAGCCAAGGAGTCAGGGATATCGACCTTTTATCTTGGACAACCTTATCTTGTTTCCCTCAGGTGAGTTAACAAAAGGAGGGACAGATGTGTATGGCTTTGCTGCTTATTTGCTTTCCACTGTTTTTTGTCTTTATTTGTCTGCTTAAAATCTTGTTAATTTACAGTTAATGTACCATCCTACAGATGCATGATTATTTTTGTGAATTATGTGTTTAGAAGGATGCAACATAATGTACACTGCCTACTAGACTACAGTATGTTGGATAAATGTGTATGTCTAGTAGTATTTTTACATGTACATGAGTTTTTGTATGAAATGCATTCAAATTATGATTTAATATTTCACAATTCATTGGCATGATTTTGTTTGATTTTTAAAGTCTTACATATAAAAGGAGCTGATCAGCATGCTTACCATATAGTCGGCCCCACTCTCAAGTATACCAAAGTCTTTTTATTCTCATCCAGTTCATTAAAAATATTTTAGTCTAAAAATTGACATTCGCATCATTACACAATATTTATTCGTTACATTTTTGTTGCATTTGTGGTCATGGGTAGACACTAGTTACAGGACATTAAGTGTTGTATTTGATAAGGCTTCTGCCTCAATTTTGAAACTGCAACGAGAGCCATTTAAAGAGCAGTAATATAATGTACCTGTTGCTTTTGTGCTTCAGAGATTGACCTATCACCTTTGGTTTTGCAGGAGGCCAGGCCCCAGTCAGATGAGTGTGTAAGGGAGACCAATGGCCGCCCCTCCCATGAAGCCCCCATGCGCAGTGTGGACAGGGCTGGTCTGGGTGGCGGACCAGGTCTTTATAAGGTAGTGAAGACGGGCCCCTCGGGTCACAACATCAGAAGCTGCCCAAACCTTAGAGGTATCCCCATTGGGATGTTAGTACTGGGGAACAAAGTCAAGGCGGTAGGCGAGGTATGGACTCCCACCTGTGCTTTTTTGGCTGCTAGTAAATCACTCCGTTGCCAGATTTCTTGCCTAATTTCCAGTGCTGCGTTCACTGTAATATCAGTTTCCTTTTCTTCTTTGTGTCCTTTAAAATTGCAGTGTGTCATTTCCTTTTAAAGAAACAATACATAATAAGCTCCTGGTGTGGATGTGTGATCATTGTCTTTATGTTGAAATTCTTACACATCAATGTAGAAGTAAAACATGCATGGCTTCAGCTTTTGCTCCTCCTCTGAATGAATTACGTTCCAGTACAACTATTTGGAATGCTTAATAAATAATATGTGATTTCTGTAAGCCAAAAAAAAAAAATATATATATATATATTTCCTGCAATATGATGCTCATAAACAAAAAGGCTGAAGTCATTTATAAAATTATCTTCTCTGGCCACTTGGATTAAAACATTCTCTATGGTTTGCCATTGAGGTGGCTGAATCTTCCTGCTCAGTCTTTCTAAAGGGTGTGGTGTGTCATGCTGTCCCGGAGTGCCCCTATTTAAAATCTAATGACTTGTGTGCACTTAGCACTGCTGCCCCAGTGTGTCCTTGCATTGTCACTTGCCAAACAGATTAGCTTGCTCTGTGTGGAGTATGATACTAAATGAATGGCACATCAGTTCCTTTAACATTCCTTAACCATGACACATTTTCTAACCTTCACTATGAGAACATCTTTTAATGTCCATTGGTGGAGCATTGTTTGTGATGAGATGAATAATGTTGTTTGTCTATCAGGTGGTTAACCCAGAAGGAACATGGGTGCAGCTCGATAAGAACAGTGTGGTCGAGTTCTGTGAGAGTGATGAGGGCGAGGCCTGGTCCCTAGCAAGAGATCGAGGAGGAAACCAGTATCTACGTCATGATGAAGGTAAAAACACACCCACAAGTGAAACGTTGAGAAAGAAGCTTTCTTTCATTCTTTGTTACGGTTATGGCTTCCAGAACAAGTCAACATAAACAGACACTATAATAAAATGATTTTAAAAAGATATGTCATGTAGAAAGTTGACCAAATGAATGTGGTGATTTTTTTTTTTTCTTATTTTTTAATAGAGCAAGCTATCCTAGAGCATTGTGCCCAGACTCCTCCCCCTAGCCCCTTCTCAGTGCAGGCCTTCAGCAGAGCTATGGGCAGTGGGGCACAAGGCTTTGATTATGGCATCTCCAACAACAAAGGTGAGATTAGATGTTTGAATGCAAGCAAATCCTGGTTCAGTAGAGAAAAACTGTCACACATACCACACATTATGTAGACAAACCCACTGTGTGTTAGTTGTGACCATCTGGCATCATTATCTTCTTATAATGCATTACATTTCAGTTTTTTGCACATAATTTTGTTCTCTTTTATTCTAAAGAAACATTTGGGCCTCATTTATCAACAAATATGTTTTTGTAAATCATTCATTGTACCTAAGGTTTTTGTATTAATGTAGTATTATAAATGTTAAATGTGTCTTATGTCATCCCCTGAATTTGTTTACATATTAGGAAACTCAGGAACATGAGCCTTGGGCTTAAAATTTATATGTTAAAAGTTAAGGATGTTTCTTTAATTTAGTTGATCATGTATGTTAAATAAATGTTTTATAGAATTGTCATTTCATGTTAATGAATAATAAGAAAAGCAATCCACAACAAATCCACTAATCGGAGAAATAAGACCAGCCATTCAGTTAGGACAGAATAAATGGTTAATTAATGTTTATGGAAGCATAAGCATGTAGGATTATTCACACTGTGTTTAGCCGATGCTCTCACTTTTTAGTCATTACACTACCAGTCAAAAGTTTGGATACACGTTCTAATTCGATTGTCTTTCCTGATTTTTATTTCCTACTACATTGTAAAATGATGCTTAATCTCCTTTGAACAGTTGATATTAAGACGTGCCTGCTACTTATGCGCTGTAAAGCCTTCATAACAGCTCTAACCTGAGCTGCTGTTAACTGGTGATTTTTGAGACTGGTAACTCTAAATGAACGTCTCCTCTGCAGCAGAGGTACGTTTTTTGTCTTGGTTTTCTGGGAGGTCTTCATGAGAGCCAGTTTCATCATGGTCCTTGGAGAGAACAGCTGACCTTTGTGTTTTAAAATAACACCTGACTGTTGTTGTTGTTGCATAATTATGTAATGACATCCTTGTTATCTTAAAGTATCCAGTATAATTCTAGAATGTAGAAAAATACATTCAAGCATTTGACTGGTACTGTATCTTATTTATTTCTGTGAGTTAAAAAAAATTTGCATTAGCAAAACTTAAAAACGTTTAGTATGTATTTTAGTATGGTTTGGCCTGTAAAAATACACTGCTTTATTAAAACGTTGATAAATGAAGTCAAGAATGTATGTAAAAGATATATCATTTGACAACTCTCAATTTCATGTTTTGTGATTCTATACTGTTCAGTGTTTTGTATCTTTTGCATCTTCATCTGTTTTTGCACTTTACTATGGAAAGTACTACTTCTCATCTGTACTGTACACATCACTATTCTGGGAAACTAATGTGTATTTAGTGTTTTCCTACATCTGTCTATTTAGTTTCTTCATCGTTTGCATCAATTTTAAGTTCTTGATGAGTCTAGCAGGTACTGATACTAGGAATTTGTTGTCTTCCGTTTATACTGTACATGTAGTTGAGTGTCAACAAGGATGTGATGTATTTCCTTATGGGGCTCTGGGTTAGTGTTTTCACCCTTGTTTTGCCACCCTCTACTTTTATACCTCGGCTAACCATTAGCTACTAGTTTAATACTAAGTGGCCTACAGTAGCTACTATTCTTTTAACACTTTAGTGCTACTTTCAGTTTTATTTGGGGGAGAAAAAGTTTAACTTTCTTACTGCATTCATTGTCTTAGCTTTTTTTCTGTTTTGTGCATGCTTAAATGTTTATTGTGTGTCATGGCTAACATCAGTGCCAAATAATGTTGTACTCGTATGCATGGGAAAGATGCTGTGTGCTGCACACATACTGTAGTCTGTTTGGTTCTACCAAGTTGTGTCCCACTTTCGCTCTCAGTAGAGGATTTGGGTTAAAACCTGAATCCTGCTATGCTTTCTTCATTCACTCCTGAGTGGTATGTCCATACACCTTTGCTGAGCAGCATGGTGTTTTATGAACCCTTCATCACTACCGTGTGCACATATACTGTATAGTTCATGGTGAGATTTTTGTTAATCTAAGCTGTGTTTGTAGGCACACTCTTCTTTGAAGTCTTTTAACCATAATGGAACCAACACTTATAAACTAGCCATGATTTGTGCTTAACCTGGGAGTGATGAAAGAACAACCAAGGCAATGTTGCCGAAGCCACCACCTTACTTATGACATTATACAGTACACTTCAAAGAGGTGTGGAATTAAAAAAAAAAAAAAAAAAAAACTTTTTTGGGGAAAAAAAAAAACTGTCCCCAAAGCCTCTAGTACCTGGTTCCCCATTATTAACTAATCCACTTAATGTCCAACCCCTATGTACTGCCAGTGAATGTGCCTGTGTGGGCCATTGATGAGTCTTAACATTTTATATGGTTCCAGTCGTAAACTCTATAGTATTCCCATTGTTTTCCACATTACAGGTGACCGCCTGAGTGCCATTCTGAATTCCATTCAGTCTGGGCCTTTCCTCCCAGCTCCCTCCATATTTGAGCAAGCCGCCAAACCTCCCTCTTCCCTTGTCCAGAGCCCTTTTGTATTTGGACAGTCCCTTTCCCAGCAGCCTCAGCCACAACCACAGCTTCTGAGTAAGTCTGGCCCTCTCTTTGACAGTGGGGTGCTTGCTTGCACGGTTGCACAGGGCTTTGTATTAGTTTTCTTATTTAATATTTCTGTTTTTCTTAAAATGTCTGTGTTCTTCTCAGGCTTAGGCTCCTTGCTCTTCTGCCTCTTTTCCATCATACTCGCTTGCTGTATATTCCAACCCTTTTTTCCTACATGTCCTGTAGTTATTTTTACTCTACCAGGTCATGCTCCACCACTTATTTCTTTTGCTCCTCATGTTTATCTACGTTTACTCATTCTACATGTACATTATCTGGCCTTATCTAATTTTACTTTTATATGATTATCCCATTACTTTCATGATTCACCTGATGTTTTAAAGGCGATCTTTAACAGGGCAAGATTACCTAAATTAGAGCATTTTAGTACAATGTAGAAACGTGAAATCCCACTACTGAACCAATAGTAAAACAGTGTCTTTGTTACTTTTTTAAAAATTGTTTTTTATACAAGTTTGTTCCCTGTTTACTTGGTAAGAAAAGCCTTTAATATTTGGTGGTTAAACATGTGTCTGTGTTCATCTAGAGCTCTTCACCCAGCAAGTGTATGTGCAATCACAGTTCAGGGATAAAACTTCAGTTATTGCACTAGTTACTGCTTTTTCTCTTTTTCTCTCCAATGGCTTAATTCTGCCTCTCACCTAGTGCTGCCTACTTCTCTTTGCATGTCTACCTTTTTTCTTGCAACTAGTCACCTCTCTTTCTCACACACTCACACTCTCTCTCACTCACTCACTCACTCACTCACACACACACACACACACACACACACACACACACACACACACACACACACACACACACACACATTCTCTCTGTCTCTCTTCTCTCATGATTTCTTTGGTTCCAATCTTGTTGCTTACTCTCCTTGCAACTGTTTTCCGCTATAGATGCTTCATCACGCAGCCTTGCTTCAAGTGAGCGTGTGCACAAAAGCAGTGCGGCTGGGCCTGGCACCGCTCTTTCATCTCTTGCTCTCAGACAAAAGGGTGGGTAATGCATGCCTCCTCTTAGGAGCACCAGGAGACTTACTACCGAGACGGACTTCGTCTCATCAACTGCTTGATGATCTATGTAGCTTTCCACTGGGTATGGATTGGAATATGTAGTACGTAGGTTTCGTTAGACTACAGTAGTTTGGCATAGTAAATCCGGCCGAGCTAATTGGAAGACCAAGCTTTCGGTGGTTTCTTTCTCATGTTCCTTTGGCATCATAACATGTACTTTAATTTCCCCCCCCCATTTTTGCACTCCATGATATTTCTGCTTTTCTTTTAATTTTTAATTTTCAGACATTGTATCTATAATTAGTGTATTTTTTTCCTTCTGTAGTCAGTTGAATTTTAAAACTCTTGAAATTTCTGGGAGGCTCATAATTAATGAATTGATTAATTAATCAGCAATCTGTTGTGATATTTAGGTGAGAGAGGAAATGTGACAGCTCGATCAATGTCTGCAGCAAGCAAACACCATCAGGAAGGGCGCACAACTAAAGCTGACAGCCGCTCCAGCCGCACCACAGACCAGGGCAAAATCAAGACCATCGACAGCCTGTCTGCTAGCGAGGCTCTTATCCTCAAATCAGACACAGGCAAATTACGTTCTGACTCGCACAGCCGTTCTCATTCACCCAACCACAACACCCTACAGGCTTTAAAGGCTGATGGGAAAAACTCAGGCCTCCGGTCAGAGTCTCCAAATCCAGGTTCACGTTCTTCATCCCCAAAACAGAAGGCTGTAGTCTCAGGCCGGTCAAGTCCCTCAAGCAGCAGCTCCCCTCGCTCCTCTTCTCCACATGATAAGAACCTGCCAGTCAAAGTCTGTCCCTCCTCAAAGGCTCATCTAGACCCTCCGCGTGAGAGATCTAAATCTGACTCCTATACCCTGGACCCTGATGTTCTGAGAAAGAAAAAAATACCTCTCACAGAGCCACTAAGAGGCAGGTCAACGTCTCCCAAACAGAAACACCTATTAAAGGAGTCTAAAGGAGGAAGCAGTAATCCTGATAACTGTTCCCCGTCTCCTCATGTTGTCCAGGAGAACCTTCACAGTGAAGTAGTAGAGGTATGCTCATCCAGCACCCTGCTGTCCAGCGATGAAGCCAATGATGAAAATGCAGAATTGCTAAATGCTGAAGAAGGCTCTTCCAAAGTACATTTCAGCATTGGAAAAGCTCCAGTCAAAGAGGACTTAGAAAGCCGTTCCTCACCTAAAGTCAGCCGCAAGACCTCAAACAGGCATGTACGCCCCAAAAAGGACAAATCAGGGCCGCTCTTTAAGGGTGAGAATGTACGCCATGCTGAGCCTGCCAAACAGGCCATGTCACCTTCTGTGGCTGAATGTGCTCGTGCTGTTTTTGCAGCTTTCCTGTGGCATGAGGGCATTGTCCATGATGCCATGGCTTGCTCATCCTTCCTAAAGTTCAACCCCGAATTGACCAAAGAGCATGCACCCATTCGCAACTCACTCAGCTGCCAGCAGAGCCTAGATGAGAAAGAAAGCAAACTGAAGAACCGTCATTCACTTGAGATCTCCTCTGCTCTTAACATGTTTAACATCTCTCCTCATGGCCCTGACATATCCAAGATGGGCAGTATCAACAAGAACAAAGTTCTCTCCATGCTTAAAGAGCCACCATTGCCTGAGAAATGTGAGGATGGAAAAGGTGAGCAAGCCTCTTTTGAGGTCACCAGCCAATCCACATTGAGGTCAAAGTCTCTCCTGCCTCTCACTCTCCAACACCTTGTGGCTTTTTGGGAGGACATTTCTATGGCAACTATCAAAGCTGCCACACAGAACATGATCTTCCCCAGCCCTGGTTCTAGTGCTATCCTGAAAAAGAAAGAGAGTGAGAAAGACAACAAGAAGGCAAAGAAGGAGAAGAAAAAGAAGGAGAAGGCAGAGGTTCGCCCCAGAGGGAACCTGTTTGGGGAAATGGCACAGCTTGCCATGGGTGGCCCAGAAAAAGATACAATCTGTGAACTATGTGGAGAGTCTCATCCCTACCCTGTTACCTACCACATGAGGCAGGCCCACCCAGGTACCCTGCTGATTTCCTCATTCATTTATATGTAAGAGTGTTTATTATCTTATTGTTACAGTTGTTGAACAGATATATGATGAGTTATGTGTTCTCTATTCTTTTAGGGTGTGGGCGTTATGCTGGAGGTCAGGGTTATAACAGCATTGGTCACTTCTGTGGGGGATGGGCTGGGAATTGTGGAGATGGTGGCATAGGAGGGAGTACCTGGTATCTGGTTTGTGACCGCTGCAGAGAGAAGTACCTGAGAGAGAAACAAACCGCAGCTAGAGAAAAGGTTTTGTTTTTGTTTTTTGTTTTTGTTTTGTATTTTGATATTGCAGAGTTGCAGTTTGTTTTACATTCATTTACTGGTTATTACATTTATTTATTCTTTGTATATTTGCTGTTTGGATTAGGTAAAGCAGTCCAGGAAGAAGCCTTTGCAAGTGAAAACTCCTCGAGCCCTTCCCACTATGGAGGCGCACCAGGTGATCCGTGCCAATGCCTTGTTCCTCTTATCCCTGAGCAGTGCAGCCGAGCCAAGCATGCTGTGCCACCACCCACCAAAACCCTTCCACACACACCTACCTAGCCTGAAGGAGGGAGTTTCTGAGGACTTGCCAAATAAAATCGGCTGCCTGTATCTGCAGACCCTGGCTCGGTATGTCCAGCACTTTTATCTGCTAGCTTTTCCTTGCACTCAGATAGATTTTATTTTTTCATGTTTAATATAACATAAAAATTATTTGATTTATCTTGTCTAAGTCACTTTGCAGACTTAATGTTAATGTGAACTCTTTTGCAGTCAACATACAGAGAATTTTGGAGGCTACCAGGATGAAAACCTGTTCCAGGATGAGATGCGCTACCTGAGATCAACATCAGTCCCAGCTCCTTATATCTCTGTCACACCCGATGCTTGTCCCAATGTCTTTGAGGAACCAGAGAGTAACATGAAGTCCATGCCACCTAGGTACCAGCACATTTCTGATGACGCTTTCTAAAAATTTCTTCAAACCCCACAACCACCAAGTTGCCACTGTTGGGCCCTTGAGCAAGGCCCTTAACCCTCAACTGCTCAGATGTATAATGAGATAAAAATGTAAGTTGCTCTGGATAAGAGCGTCTACCAAATGCCTAAATGTAAATGTATTGTTTGACAGCCTGGAGACAAGTCCCATCACAGACAGCGAGACAGCCAAACGGACTGTGTTTCAACGCTCTTACTCTGTAGTTGCTTCCGAGTATGACAAGCAGCATTCGTCTTCTCCAGCCCGAGTGAAGGCAGTGCCCAGACGGAGGGTACACAGTGGGGATGCAGGTACTCCTACTACTAACTGCCACTTGTTCAGTATTGTTTTCATTGTCAAAGATGCCAAAGGTTATTTTTTAATGCTGGGTTAACAGTTTTGAACTTTTAAGTTCTCAAACCTGTTTGCTTAAAAGTGGTTTTCAATAAGAAGATGACTAAGGTTGTAGTATAAGACAGTCACAGGGTTATGTTCATGCATTTCTTCCAATATAATATTTTTGTAGTAGCACCATATACATAGACTTGTATAGAGGGTGCTCACATAATTAAAGACTAACAATACATTGTTTTAAGGGCATGTTATGTAACAAACAACAGGGTCTATGTTGAAGCTTGTGGTAATGTAAAATTTATTTGGCATTTTAGAAAGAGTTTCTACTGTCAGAACTTAAGAGTCTGAAGTAAAGCTTTACATTTTCCACCATAGCCCAATTTTCGGATAGAGCACATGCAGCTTCTTAGTAACATGACAAGATTATTATTTATGTTTGAGTGATTATTGTTTATGTTTCATGAAAGTGAGTAAATTACTTTTCTGGCTGTTCTTGTTTAATTTATTTAAAGCAGCTGCTGTAGTATTAGAGAGAGAAAAAATATTTCTGGCCATTCTATTATTGGAAAATAAGGAAATCTTGGGTGTAGTAATCGGATTTGCATTGGGCCATATCAAACTACTCTTATTTTACTATTGCTGCACACAATGTTTGATAACCTACTTAATAACAATTACTTCTATTACTCCTATAGACCAAGTGCTTATTTGAAAGCATGAACACTTGTTAGTAAAGTTTACAATTAAAACTCGAAAACAGTACTAGTATTGGTGGTTTATATGATTAGCTCAAATAGATCTAGTTTATTACTGATAAATTCAAACATTTCTCAATTTATTCATATAATTGATATACTTAAATTTTATGTCATTGTAAGTTTTTAATAACCCAATTTCTTGGGCAGCCCCCAAAAAAATCCATAAATAATTACTGACTGAGTACATAGTGTCATTAAATCCCACTTGGTGTAAATAGTTGGTTCGCTTTCTAGTTTGATCACCTTTTTGGCTATTAGACATTTCTGGATCTCTGCATTCAGATTTGCATTCTGTATATACATCTTTATCCAAGAGATGTTACATGTACTTTTGTTCTCTAGAAGTGGGTTCCTCTCTCCTGAGGCATCCCTCTCCCGAACTATCTCGACTGATCTCAGCACATGGCTCCCTGAGTAAAGGGGAAAGGAATTTCCAATGGCCTGTGCTAGCCTTTGTCATTCAGCATCATGATTTAGAGGGTCTTGAAGTGGCCATGAAGCATGCTTTGCGCAAATCGGCATGTAGAGTGTTTGCTATGGAGGTTAGTTCTAATTACTTATAAATGTAACTAAAGTGTACAGTGGATATAATTCTACATACCCCTGTTAAAAATATATATATAATGTCAGGATTTATCTTGTTTTAACAATGGTGTATAGCATTTCATATCTACCCTGACTTTTTAAAGCTTTTAAATTGTAATATCAATAGTATGATACAATTAAGCAGGATTTGTAACAAAGACTCTGTTTTCGTATCAGGCATTTAACTGGCTGCTGTGCAATGTGATTCAAACCACTTCTCTCCACGATATCCTCTGGCATTTTGTGGCTTCTCTAACTCCATCTCCGTGTGAGCCTGAAGAAGAAGAAGAGGATGAAAACAAAGGCAGTAAAGACAGTGTGGAGCAGGTCAGGCTGCATCGCACAAATGTGATTAGTGTTTGCATTTACTTTTTTGACCATACACTTAAAATGTTTCTAAAATTTAAAAGCTACCTGATCTGTTTCACTGCAGGAGAAAGATTTGGGTGTATGCGAGCATCCCCTCTCTGACATAGTCATCGCTGGAGAGGCAGCTCACCCTCTCCCCCACACCTTCCACAAACTTCTCCAGACAATTTCTGACCTGATGATGTCACTACCAGGTGGCAGTTCCCTTCAACAAATGGCCCTCAGGTAAATGGGCCACTACAATGTATGGCTACAAAGATGCATGTCTGTTACATTATGTTTGATGAAAATTCTGAAACTTCAAATAGGTGCTGGAGTCTCAAATTTAAACAGTCAGACCATCAGTTTCTGCACCAAAGTAATGTGTTCCATCATATCAACAACATCCTGTCCAAATCAGATGATGGAGACAGCGAAGAGAGCTTTAATATCAGCGTACAATCAGGATATGAAGCCATCAGTCAGGTTACAACCAAACAACATATTTTTTGTGTAATGTTTTATCTCATGCTCTTAAAATATATTTATGCTTTATACATTTCTGCAAAACCAAATGTATCTTGTAAGTTATAATTTTAAGGTCTGTGTTTGTGATTTCACAGAAAGGTGTTGTAGATTCAACAACTATATAATAATAATAATAATGATAATAATGCATCTTTGCATTGTACATTTAGTTAACCTATTTTTCTGAAAGCAGGAGCTGTGTACGGTAACCTGTTTGAAGGACTTGACCAGTGTGATGGACATAAAGACATCCAGTCGGCCCGCAATGATTGGTAGCCTGACAGATGGTTCTACTGAGACATTCTGGGAGTCAGGGGATGAAGACAAGAACAAGACAAAGAGCATTACCATCAGCTGTGTGAAAGGCATCAATGCCACTTATGTGTCTGTGCATGTGGACAACTCCCGTGACATTGGAGTGAGTTGGGCCTGCAGAGCACTGATAGATATTATCAGTATATAGATAGTAAAATGTTCACTTGTCAGTTTTGTAATACATACAGTATATTTTATATACATTATAACATATAAACAGACATTAAGTATCTGTTCTTTTCTAATTCTTTAGAACAAAGTAACATCAATTACATTTCTCTGTGGAAAGGCAGTCGAAGACCTCTGCAGAATAAAACAGGTAAATCTGATCTGTGCCTGCACATTAGTATGTTCCCTATATAGAAACTTCCTTAAAATGACTTTCACTGAGGTCATAAATTATGCGTATAATTATGCGAGTGAAGAGATGAGCAAGGCAATAATTTTTTATTATATTTTCACTGAATACAGAACTTCATGTAAAAGTGAGTCCGCTATCTGATGTTTTTTGAAAGTCTGTTTATTGAGTGGAATCTTTGTTGTGTCAGATTGACTTGGACTCAAGACACATGGGCTGGGTGACCAGCGAGCTCCCTGGTGGGGACCACCATGTGATCAAGATTGAGATGAAGGGTCCTGAGAACACACTGAGGGTGAGGCAAGTTAAAGTGCTTGGCTGGAAGGAGGGTGAGACCATCAAGATAGCAGGGCAAATCTCAGCCAGTGTGGCCCAGCAGAAGAACTGTGAAGCAGAAACTCTCCGTGTATTTCGTCTCATCACCTCACAGGTCAGAGAGATACTTTTAGATATTTTGTGAGGCTAAATTAACGAGTCTAAACGTGTGCGTCTGGGATTAAAATAGGTCAGTATTTTATACTGTTTGCAATGTTGTTGTGTAGGTATTTGGAAAGCTGATTTGTGGGGATGCAGAACCTACTCCAGAGCAAGAGGAGAAAAACCTGCTGTCATCTCCAGAGGGTGAAGACAAGGTAAGCCTTCAAACTTGCAATAGATTATGTTAAAGAAACGTTTGTGTTTGTTCATTCTTTTTTTTTTTTTTTTATAACTTCTTCTTCCTTCTTAGGCACCATCTGATGCTGATTTAAAGGAGCATATGGTTGGGATCATATTCAGCAGGAGCAAGCTCACCAATTTGCAGAAACAGGTATGATGACAAATTATTATAAAGTTCTTTGAATCTTGGAAAAAAAAAAAAAAAAAAAGAGCAATTTCCCTCTGGGATTAATAAAGTTCTTTGAATCTTGAATTTGAAATTAGTCTTAAGCCTGTTTAGCACCACTTCATCTAGAGCAGGGGTGGCGAACCCACGGCTCGCGAGCCGCTTGCGGCTCTTTCACTGCTCGTCTGCGGCTCTTCAATCTATCCACTTGCAAATTACTTTTAAAATGTCAACATAATTTTCCAATAAAGGGGTATGCATTTTAATGATTTTTTTTTTTTTTTTTACACAACCTCTCGCGCGATTTAACATAAACTTACACAATTGACGTGAAGTTTGTTAGTAGCCTGTCAATCATCATGGCAGAGCCAGGGAAGCGTACAGCTAAGCGCAAATACGAGGATGAGCACAGAACATTTTTGTCTGAATGGAAGGAACGAACCGTGGAGTTCTGGAAGATTGTGCCGATTGAGAGATATCCCAATGTCAAACAGGCTCCACTCAAACTACTGTCAATGTTTGGGTCAAATTACATCTATGAATCCCTTTTTTCGACACTGAAACAAGTGAAATCAAAGCATCGCTCTGCTCTTACTGTCACATGTGAAAGATTTACTACGAGTAGCCACAACTGAATACAAGCTAGACTTAAAAAAGATTGTGGAAATCAAGTGTCCCACTGGGTCAAATAAAAGGAGGTAGGCTGATTAAAATCCATGAGAACTGCGGAGTTAGGCACCATGAGTCGCCGTGATTGCCCGCCGACGTTCCGCTGTCGCTCCGTGAAGTTCTGTAAGGACTTCCGCGAGGACCGGCAAAGAAATTAAACATGTTTAATTTTTTGCGCGGAAAGATGGAAACGTATTCACAGCGCCAAAAACTCGCGGTGAATCATAATGAACCGTATTTACGGCCACCGCGCGAAACCGCATAGGTGAGATAGGGGTATTATGTAATTAAGTGTATAAGTTGTGATTCTGTTGTTTGCACATCTGTTGTGTGGCTCTTTGGAATGATAAAGAATTTTTTGGCTCATTATGGCAAACAGGTTCGCCACCCCTGATCTAGAGTCAAGCATATTTCATACTCAATGTTCATGGCCAATCAAAGTCAATTTTTGCTAGCAGATTACTGGCCTAATATTTGTGAAAGGGCAACCCAGCTGAGCGAGACATTGGATTTAGAAAAAGTATTCCAAATAAGATAAAATGCTAAATCTCTTTTCGCTTTGTTTTCCTTTGTCCTCAGGTATGTGCACACATTGTGCAGGCAATTCGTATGGAGGCTACACGTGTGCGTGAGGAGTGGGAGCATGCCATCTCTAGTAAGGAGAATGCCAATTCTCAGCCCAGTGATGATGACGCCTCCTCAGATGCATACTGTTTTGAATTGCTGTCAATGGTCCTAGCCTTGAGCGGCTCCAATGTAGGCAGACAGTACTTGGCCCAGCAACTCACCCTGCTACAGGATCTGTTCTCCTTACTGCATACAGCCTCACCACGTGTCCAAAGACAGGTGTGTGTCTGTGTGTGTGTGTGTGTGTGTGTGTGTGTGTGTGTGTGTGTTGGAGCATGTTACAGCAGTACATACATTTGTGTTCCTTTCTCCAACAAAGCGCTGAAGAAAGTTCATTCTGGTGTTTTGACTAATCATTGCTCTTGATCACCCAGGTGACTTCCCTCCTAAGACGTGTCCTTCCTGAGGTGACTCCTGTGCGGTTGGCCAGTGTAATCGGTGTGAAGGCTTTGCCACCAGCTGATATCAGTGACATCATCCACTCAACAGAAAAGGGTGACTGGAACAAGCTGGGGATTCTGGACATGTTCCTGGGATGCCTTGCCAAAGCTCTTACAGTACAACTCAAGGCCAAGGGCACCACTATTGCTGGCATAGCAGGCATGGCAGCAGCCAAAGGTGTCACAACAGTTACATTACCCATGATATTCAACTCAAGGTGAGCTTGTTGTGATAAATTTGAAAAATGATGAAATCTAAATTGATTCATGCTTCAGTAAGTTAAATGTGCCATTTTCATGAACAGTTACATTCGGCGAGGTGAGAGTCACTGGTGGATGAAAGGCTCGACACCACCTCAGATTGCTGAGATCATTATTAAGCTGGTTAAAGACATGGCTGCTGTAAGAACCTCCTAAAATTATTTAGGCATTTCCAGTTCCAGTCAGTGATGATTGTGTTGGTATGGGATGTGTGCTTACCAGCCATATCTTATCCTCCTAGGGTCATCTCTCAGATGCCTGGTCCAGAGTAACCAAGAATGCCATTGCAGAGACTATTATTGCTCTCACTAAGATGGAGGAGGAGCACCGCTCACCAGTGCGCTGCATTGCTACTACACGGGTATGACTAAGCCTTTTATTATTCAGCACAAACAGGTCAGCTAAGCCACTTCATCACAAACCAGGTCAGTGAGTCATCAGGCATAGGCTTTAATAGAGCCCTCTGACTCACCATTCATGCCCTAAAAACAAAATTTCCAAATGTATTCTGTCTGTAGGTCTTTGTGTAAATGCTTACTGTACATTATAGAGCAGATCACTAAATATGAAATATTACACCCGGTGTATTGTTTCTGCACAGCTCTGGTTGGCACTTGCTTCTCTGTGCGTGCTGGATCAAGACCATGTGGACAGGCTGTCTTCGGGCCGCTGGATGGGCAAAGATGGACAGCAGAAACAGATGGTAAAGCACACTGCGTTTTAACAGCTTTCAGAGATGCTAGGAAGATGAAAACCACATTTCTCACTGTTAAAACACTCATCATCCTCTGTTTCCTTTTTTCTTCCCAGCCTATGTGCGACAATCATGACGATGGCGAGACTGCAGCTATCATCCTGTGTAATGTCTGTGGAAACCTGTGCACTGACTGTGACCGTTTCCTTCATCTGCACCGCCGCACTCGCTCCCATCAGAGACAGGTATGCTTCCATACCGTGACTGGCAGGAATAACAAGAAATTCTAACCGAGACCAATTTGATGGTATTTCTTACAGATGACTTTCCTTTTTTTTTTTTTATGTTTTTTCATTTAATGTTTAATTTCCTTTTTCATGAAAATAGCAAATTAGAAGGATGGATGATAAAAAAAATCACAGTATTGTCTATTTTTAAAAGGATTAGACCTGCTACTCAAACCAGCTGTTATTGTTCATCCTTTTCCATAGTTGCACTGTGTGAATTCTTACATGTTGCTCAGCAAATGTAAGACTATGTTGGTCAAATTGTTTGCAGGTGTTTAAGGAAGAAGAGGAAGCCATAAAGGTTGACCTCCATGAAGGCTGTGGAAGAACCAAACTCTTCTGGCTTATGGCATTGGCTGACTCGAAGACCATGAAAGCCATGGTGGAGTTCAGAGAGCACACAGGTGACCTCTTCCTATACACCTTTTTGCTTCATGCTGTATTAATTAAAATCGTTTGACCAAAAGAGTGTGCATTTCTCATTATTTATAGAAATCCCTATGCTCTGCTTTTGTCGTGTGTTTCAGGTAAACCTGCTTCAAGCAGTTCAGATGCCTGCCGCTTCTGTGGCACCAGGAATGGCACCGAGTTGTCTGCAGTGGGGAGTGTGTGCTCAGACCCAGACTGTCAGGTAAGAATATGAGCACTTCTTAGAAGATAATAAATTCACATTGCTGTGCTAGAGGTTCTTTCAAATGTAATAAGCTACAGCTCAGCTCCATTAGCAACATGACCTCAGTTTGTGTTTGTACGTGTGTAGGATTATGCAAAGTTGGCGTGCAGTAAGACTCATGCCTGTGGTCACCCTTGTGGCGGGGTAAAGAATGAGGAGCTGTGTTTGCCCTGCCTGCATGGCTGTGACAAGAACACTGGATGTCTGAAACAGGACGCTGATGACATGTGCATGATCTGTTTCACTGAGGCTCTGTCTGCTGCCCCTGCCATCCAGGTACTAAAGCATAAGACAAGAGGTTAGTTCAATATTCATATTGAAAAGTGAACAAAGGGTATGACTGTTATCTCTTTATTCTCAGCTGGACTGCAGCCATGTGTTCCATCTTCAGTGCACACGCAGAGTTTTGGAAAACCGATGGCTGGGGCCCAGGATAACCTTTGGCTTTATGTCTTGTCCTATCTGTAAAGTATGTAATCACAGAAAGCCAAGTGTCATGGTTTGCATAAAAATCAAGTTGTGCTTGGTATATTCTCAACACTTATTGCATAATTTTCTATTTCTAGAACAAAATTAACCACTCTGTGATCAAAGACCTGCTGGATCCAATTAAAGAGCTCTATGAAGATGTGAGAAGGAAAGCTTTAATGAGACTGGAATATGAAGGACTACACAAGAGTGAGGCCATCACCATGTCTGGGGCTCGCTTTTTCAATGACCCTGCTGGATTTGCTATGAATAGATACGCTTACTATGTTTGCTACAAGTGCAAAAAGGTTAGCTTCACGAGATTCATGTTTTAGTTTATAATTATGGTGCAAAAGTTTTTTAGATGCACAGAAAAAAGGAGACTTTTGCTTTCAATTCACCACTTGTACTTAAAGAACACTTAATGCAAGGTTTTATTGTCTTAAGTTAAAATGACATTCAAGATGTTATTTATTTATATTATATTTATAGTCAAGGTTTAAATTAAATATTAGAGTAAAATATTCAACACAACAGTTGTTAAATTAAGGTATAAAATGAGGCATGATTATATAAATCCTGAGACACAGGATGTTTTTTTTCACATTCACCTTTTATTCTCTTGAAAAAAAAAAAGAAGAAAAAAAAAAGGCTAGCTTATGTGAAACAAAGTAAGTGCATATAGAGTTCTTTTGCAGAGTATTATTCAACCTGTTTTTATTGAAGTGGGTGGTTCATAGGGGGATTTAGTTGGCGTGATCTGGCACCCCTGCTCTGTTCAAAGTCAGTGTGCAAGAGGAAGTTTGAGTGAGCAAAAATATGATGTGTGTGTGTGGGGGGGGGATGTTTTCTGTTTAGGTTCATATTTTTCAGTGTGGAAACCATTCCACATGATTGGCTTAGAATGTAATCTGTTGATTTATTTATTTATTTATTTATTTTTTGTAGGCTTATTTTGGGGGGGAGGCCCGCTGTGATGCAGAGGCAAGACAGGGAGATGACTATGACCCCAGTGAGCTTATCTGTGGTGCATGTTCAGATGTGTCCAGGGCACAAGTAAGTAAAAAAAATTAATAGAAGTTTGTGTGCATGTATCTTTTTATCCAGGGAGGGTGAATGGCAGCTGTGGTGGGGGAAAAAAAAAAAATATATATATATATATAAATATATATATATATATATATAAGATGCTTAACTTTTTCACTTTTCCAGATGTGCTCCAAACATGGAACGGACTTTCTTGAGTACAAATGCCGTTACTGCTGTTCTGTTGCTGTGTTTTTCTGCTTTGGGACGACACATTTCTGCAACGCCTGTCATGATGACTTCCAGAGAATGACCAGTATCCCCAAAGAAGAGCTGCCTCATTGCCCTGCTGGTAAATTCAAATTCATTTAAAATGTACAACAATTCATTTCATTACATTTTGATTCATAATATATCTGTTTTTGACAGGTCCTAAGGGTAAACAGCTGGAGGGGAGTGAGTGTCCCCTGCATGTTGTGCATCCTCCAACCGGAGAGGAATTTGCACTGGGATGTGGCGTGTGCAGAAATGCTCATACCTTCTAAAGTTTTAGGTCCCGTGTAAGTTGCTGTCTGAGTCCTTGTTTTACTTGCAACTGCAGAGTCCTGCTTCAGCCCAGGCTGAAAGAAATGTCTGGCTTTGAGGAAGCAGTGATGCAGCACTGTGCTTTGAGATTCTGTCTCTCTCAGACAGACCCTGAAGAACCAAGGAAAGTGTAAAACTTTTGAGAAAAAAAAATTGTGACATGTCTGCATGCAGCCGTTGTAACCCTCGGCTCCCTTAAACGTTGCTCACCACCTGATCACTGAAATGTACCAATATGGAAACTGACTCTTTTCCTAACCCTGTACAGTATTCTCTGTTGAGTGCATTATGGCTTAGCAGAAAAGACTTGAGTTCAGATAATATACGTGGACTGTCAAGAATGTAATGATGGCAGGAAAATAGTGTACGATTTATCTAATCTTGTATATAATGATAATATCTAAAATAGGTGTATTCAGATGTTGCTACTCTACACTTCAGTTTTGTTTGATATTCTGGGTTTTGTTTTGAGCCAGAGCTTTTAATGAAGTGCAATACTGAGTGTGCCTCCTATCTCGCAGCTGTAAACATGGGAATGTATGTCAATAAAACAACTGTACATTTTTATACAGTGATACACGCTGCTGTGTTTTCACCTGGCAAATATAGCATCGTTTTTGTGCTCAAAAAACTTTGATGGGCCTACATCTGTCATGTGTGAGGGTTAACAGAAGCCCTTTCAACTCCTCAATGATATAATGTGGTACAAAACCATTTTCTGTCTTTTTAAAACCATAAAAGGTGAGTATGTTCTATTATAGTATTGTAAAAAATAGAACACAGAAATCTTTGGGATGGGGCCAGTCTACACACCTAAAAAGATTATTAGACATTGTGAACTGTTTGGAAGTGTGAGAATGTGTGGAAGTGTGATAAACAGCTGCTGTAAAAGAGAAAATAATGCTACCTGTAAATCTGCTCTGTATTGTCTGTGGTGGATAGAGTTGGATGGTAATAAACCAGATCCTCTGTTCTGCAAGGTACATTACATGTGTAACTTGTGTTTTCTTTTCTCCTGAAATGATGAACCTTGGCTCTTGCATGTCTCAATATTTTAACATCACAGAATGAACTCACGAGAGAAAATGACATTAGCATTTATCTTAAATTAATAGATTAGTGTAAGATGGATCTGTCTATCTAAATAATGGTAGTAGATCGCTTGACCCTGAGAAATACACCACTATCGACAATCCTTAAATGTGTTCTACCAATTCAATTCAAGATTCAAGATTCAAAGAACTTTATTAATCCCAAAGGGAAATTGCTTAATTAAAGACAACTTTACGATAAAAAGTTTAGCCACTCTAAACATTTCCAAGAAACCAAACGTGTTCTGTCCTGGAAAACGCTAAACACAGATCCACTCATATATAACCGGGTAGAATATAGTTTGTTCACATTTGCCGGGTAAAGAACTGGAATGGCAGTAGGATGTTGGAATGTCAATACTGTCAGTGACAGCCTGTCATGATATTAATGGAGATGCAAAAACAGGCGAAAAAAATATAACGTCACCCTTATTATTATAAAACTAATGCTTTTTGAAGAAAGAATTATTGAGAAAGCAATCCAGTTATTACACTCACACACACACCTGTTACTGACTGGCAAGATCCACTCTTAGCCTCTGTGTCATATTTGCCCTTACAACAATATTTATGGTTTTATGAAATAAAAATTATGCACTGCAATGCATACAAATTATATTAACTGCAATTAATTTTATGGCTATGGTTTCCATGTACAGACTTTTCTTTCTTATCCTAGTTTGACTCGTGTTGCCTTGCGACCCAAATGAGTCTTGGTATTTGTATTATTTTTTCATGTTAAGCAAAAGTTAGGGTTTTGTTTGCAAAAGTTTTGTTTTTGCTGTTCCCAGGAAAACTGGACCTTTAGCATTCACATAACAAAATCATGAAACATCTCACACACAGCAACCACAGCTCAGGATCGAGCCAGGAACCCTCATTAGCTCACAGGCCACTTGTCTTGCTGTAGGCCTCAAAAATGCACACTGGCTGAAAATACTGCATTATTCATGGAGGTAAATGGGAGGGTTCATGTCAAACTGAGACATTTGATTGTGTTGAATAACACAATTATGAAAAAATATATATTTTTTAATTAACTTTAGTTAAATATAGCAGGTAAGTCGTGTAACTCAGTTTGAAATGTATAGAACTAATGTATCTTGAACATAGTCTTGCGTGTCTGTATGTGTGCATAGCATTAAAAAAAATAATAATAATAAAGCTATCAGATTTAACAATCTACATGGGAGTACAATTCCCTTCCACACCTTAAGCAGCAGAGCTAAAAGGATTTGAAGAGAACTGACTTATGACGTGTATTGTACAAAGGATTGTGGGATTAGTAGTTCGTACAACTGGTTCAAGATTATTTCATGGACTTCATAAGTAAATAAGACACAGCCCGTGCTCAGAATGTATTTGGTTCAAGCTGCTAAAGGATTAAAGCTCATTTTTTTGCGAAGGTTACCTCTTGGCTTTAGGCGCGTATTTAGGTACACAACTCCCATCATCCATTGCTCTCCGTCACCAAACAACAACAACGCCATGTTTAGAGATCCAAGGCAACCGAAAATCTAGTGCGACAGCTCGAGCGCAGGAATTAGGTCATTTGACACACACACACACACAGAGAGAGAGAGAATGTAAGTCAGTCTGTCATAAGAAATTAAAACGTAGTAATAGTTTAAACCAGGTCAGCTAACGATTAGCTTCAAATGCGCCACATCTCGGTGTTTCGGATGTGTTTGGAGCGCGCGCGGGTCCAGGCTTACAGCAGACCGGATCTACAGCGAGACGCGCGTCTCCTACTGACTGTAACTACTGACTGAACAGCACTCAGGTAACGACAAGCGGATACAAACTCGCTCGGGCAGCAAAACAGAAATGGCTAGCGATACTTAGACAGGGTGAAAGTGAAAACATTAATGAAGCTGTTAGCCTGAGGGTGTCGGCTGTCTGTGTAGTTTAACGCCCGACGTTTATTTGGCAGCTTTTCTTTTACAAGCCCTCAGTGTATAGCAGTGGTTCTCAAACTTTTTCTGTCATTCCCCACTTAAGGGGGTGAGCGAATTTTCAAGCCCCACTTGTCAACAAAATAATAACGAAATCGGCCAAGTTTACTGTTTATTGAAATATCAATTTCTAAACCAATAAGATCAAACAACACCAAGTTAAAAACAGATCAAATACACGTGCAATTGTTATAAAAGGCTTACGTTGTCACTTATCTTTGCATAATTGACCCCATGTTTATTAGCTGCTCAGCAATCGTTTGTAGTTTTTTTGCACTGGCCAATTCTGTATGCAACTTTGAATGAAGCCATTTGTGCTTTGCTGTCCACTGATTCAGATTTTACCATGCGATTATCCTGCTGTCTGTATTCTGCCAGCTTTCTTTGAAAGAAGTCGAGTGGCTTATTAACGTGACTGGAGTGTGTTGTCTCTAAGTGTCTTCCTAATTTGTTGGGTCTCATGCGGTCTGCTGCAGCGGTTTAAGACACAAAACACACACGGGTCTCCCTTCTGCCCGCACCATCACCACCATGAATCCAAGCTTAAGATAGACTTTATTAGGGGTGGGCGATATAACCAAAATCTTCTAACACAGGAGAAGCGATTTTCTACCTCGATAACGATCACAATCACAATATAGCAATTTGTATCTGAAAATACATAAATAAAAATTCAAACACAAAGAAACTGTTTTACATAATGTAATTTTATTTAAACTGTGAATTGCTGAGGTTTGCAGCATTTTTTTTTTACTTTGGCCATATTCGTTTGGATGTTTGGATTTCAGATGATAGAAAAGGTTTGACGTGTTTCCACCACTTGTTAAAACAGTGCACTTGCGTACCTTCCAAATCACATTCATCTCATTCATTATCACTTTTCTTATACCCAAACCAATTCCACAACACAGACGATGCACCTTTTTCTTTACAATCTCCTCGTTCTTGGTTTCGTCACATGTAAGCAAACTCACTGCTGCTGCACCTGTATATAGTCTTCTTCCATTGTCGAAGTGTATGTGAAGCCAAACACATCAAAAGTGGGACGAAACCGCGGCACCCGATTGAACCGAATATCTGCTCAAATACACAGCGCAGCTCGACTATCTGGATAGCGCAGTGATGATCTGGTTTATTTGCGCAGCCCGGTGGATCACGCAGCGCCGCTCGAATCACAAACCTGCGCGACTCACTGTGTTTTTATTTAAAAAACAATTTAAAATGTCAGGACTGTTTAATATTGTTTCCGCCTTGCCATGCCTGTTTTGTACGTGCGCAACCCAGCGGGGTAAAATGTAATTTGATGGTCGGCGCGGTCTATTTCAGTCAGAGTCGCGCAGCGCTGCCCAGTGGCTCGCGCAGGTTTGTGATTCGAGCAGCCCTGCTCAAGTTTGTCCGACGTTAAACCGTTATTGTTGCACTATGGTTCCACTTTTTCTCCCGGCCCACAACTGATGTTATTTTAAATTTACTTGTATTAATGATCCATTTATTTGTGTGTGATTGTTTAGTTTTTTCCTATTATATCCACTAATTTCCTCCCGTTCATTGCGCCCCACCTGTCATGTCTGTATTCCCCACTAGTGGGGCGACCCCACACTTTGAGAACCACTGGTGTATAGAATGAACATGCTTCACCTGTTTCAAACACTCAAACATGGATCCACTGCTCTCAGATACCTACAGGTTACTAGTGATACCATCCTCATTGCAGGTGTTTTTGTTAAGCCACATAATGAACAAAATGACCTGCATTAATATAAATAAACATCAGAAGCAAGCAGTAGGAACTGAGGAATATGTACAAGTTCATCAATTACCCAGCATACGAAGCACAAATTGTAATACTAATGCAAGGTTTTACACACATCAAATGCCTTGCATGTTTTGATAAGTTGCTTTTGTAAAGTAATAAATTTATGCCCAGCAGTGGGTGTAGTGGTAGCTTAGTTTGTTAAGGTTCTCAGTTACTTCTTCTTTGTTGATTAATGACGGTTGGCAAAATACAGTAGGTTGGTTAAATTACCGGCAACTGATGGTCTAGTTCTCCCTCATGTTCCTAGCCCACTGATTTTCCAAACAAGCCTGCCTTAAACTGTCTAATTCATCCTTCTCTTATCTGGAAAATCAGCTTCAGGAAGCCAGGCAGATGAGGGAGAATTAGACCTACAGTTGGCGGTAATGTAACCTACCTACTGAACTCCAACTGCCATTAACCAACAAAGAAGGAGTAACTCAGAGCCTTAACCAACTGAGCTACCACTACAGCAACTGGTCAGAAGGTTGGTGGTTCAAGCCCCAACTATACCACCCTGCCGCTGTTGGGCCCCTGAGCAAGGCCTGGCAAGTGACCCTATGCTATGACCTAACAGCTTCCTAAGTCGTTCTGGATAAGAGCATCTACCAAATTCCTAAATGTAATAGTATTCCATATCTTATTTCCATATTATATTTATTAATTTGTAGAGGTACACATTTAGAACAATATATATATAGAAATTATTAACTATTCTCTTTCTTAACAGTTCTCTTTCATAATGAGTAAACCCAAATAATAAATTTTCTAATTGCAGTTTGCATTTATTATTAAATTATCCTAAAATTAAGTCAGATATGCTTTGCCAAAGTTTTTGAGTGTGACATCAGTGCAGAAAACTAAATGAAAGCAGGTCTCTAGTTTTGCTTTACAAACTGGTACAACTTGTATTAGAAACCATTAAAAATATTGTCACCAATAAAGAATTTGATGAAAAGAAAGAGTTGGATGAGCTGTTTACACAGCAGTGTTGTTTTATGTACTGTATTATTAATACAATTCTTTTATTTATATATATTTTTTATTGATGTCCTGTTTTTCAAGAATGAAAAGAAGGTTAATCGGACACAAGGAGGCCAGCAGCTCGTCCTGTGAAGAGCGGATGGAGGTTTTCAAAAAAACCAGATGTCCCAGTGAGGACTGTGGAGATGTGGTGTCCACCTGGGTGTGGTTACCGCAGGAGATCTTGCTGCGTGTCTTTCAGTACTTGCCGTTGCTGGATCGTGCTTTTGCCTCCCAGGTGTGTCGTGGTTGGAATGAAGCTTTTCACATACCTGAGCTCTGGAGATGCTTTGAGTTTGAGCTCAACCAGCCCGCAAGCTCATATCTGAAGGCCACACATCCTGATCTCATTAAGCAAATCATCAAGAAGCACTCTAATCATTTACAGTATGTCAGTTTTAAGGTGAGGGGAATGTATGAATGAAATGCGATTGACTGATTTTTATACTAGTAGACAGAGGTTTAAGGAAATTGCAAACACATTTGTAGATGTAATGTAGTCTGGTTATTGTTTAAGCTCTGCATTGTTTAACATTATAAAAAATTTTGCGTGCAGGTGGACAGCAGTACAGAATCAGCAGAGGCAGCTTGCAACATCCTGTCTCAACTTGTAAACTGCTCAATAAAGACCCTCGGCCTCATTTCCACAGCACGTCCAAGCTTTATGGAGTTAACAAAGGTGAACATCTGAAGAAACTCCATGTAGAGTTTTTTTTTGCCAATATCACTTGTCTCTATATAAATCTTTAATGTATCATTGTTTGTAATCTGTCTTTAATGTTTCCTCAATAAATATTTTCAGTCCCACTTCATCTCTGCGCTGACGGTGGTGTTTGTCAACTCCAAATCTTTGTCGTCACTCAAGATTGATGACATGCCTGTTGATGACCCATCACTCAAGGTCTTGGTGGCCAACAACAGCGACACACTCAAATTGCTTAAGATGAGCAGTTGCCCTCATGTTTCCCCTGCAGGTAGTCTTATGTCACTTTATATCACTTTAAATGTATTTAAAGATTTGAAATGCATGTATGGTTGATATTTGTCAAATCAGACAACCAAAATTCTTTTTCTACAGTCGTGAGGTAAAGAAAGTACACCCTAATTTAGTCATGTGTTTTTATTTATTGGGGACTATAGAACAACTGCATGGTTCTCACTAACTTCTGTTAACAAACAAATATCCTCACCACAAACTTCAGTATGTAGTCGGTTTTTCCTCTGGGTGTGGAAAAAAATAAGTACAATCGTATAATTTAGTGACATGCAGAACCACTTTGAGGAAAAATAACTTGAAATAAAACATTTCAGTAATTATTTCTCAGTCGCTCACATAATTTTGGAGAATTGAGCATTCCATTAGCCATTCACATGATAATTTGCTGGGGTGCCTGGGATCGTTGTCTTGTTGCATGACCCAATTTCTGCCCATCTTAAGCTGCTAGACTGATTGCCTTACATTTATCTCAAGAATATTCTGGTATAAGGTGAAGTTCATCATTGTCTGTTATTGGAACTTTCCCAGAACCAGTGGCTGCAAAAACACCCAAATCAAGCCCGCCTTTTTGAGCCCCCAGATTGAAAAGCTAATATACTTGCTAATCCCTTGTTCCACACACCAAGTAGTGCCCATGATTAGCAGTTACATTGGGGGATTTAGCTTTTAGGATTTATTTGGGATTCAGTGGCGTGTTGCCTTAGGTGTAAATAAAACAAGGCAATTCCTAACTACTTACAAGCAGTTGTTCAGTAGGCGAAGTGTAGTTTAAGATGACCTAACATTCTCAGGTGCTGAAAGTGCTTCCATGACCAGTTTGGAATGCGGACTTTGGCAGACAGCTGCTCTCTCGTCAGTATGGCGGACCATACAGATCTACTTTCGTGCATGCTGCGAGTTATTAATGATTGTGAAACACCTGGGAAGTGGAGTGATGGTTAAACGTCTCAGTACTGTTCCTGTCTATTATCACCACTTGTGGAATACCTCTTGTCCAATCAGATTACTTGTTCGGGACTAACTGTTGAATGACAATAACTTGCAAAATTGAAGGGGGGGGGGTGTACTTTCTTTCACAGGTGTTGCGTGGACACAGGACAGAGTTGGCATTTCCTTTAGAAGACACCGGAAACTTAAGCAGTCAGCAATGTGACATATTTGTGCGTCTTGCTTGAATAGGTTTTTTACAAGAATAAGTAGCATAAGATTTAATATGATCAAGTGCATGCAGGCCAGGTAGTAGAAACCATTGAATGAACACAAAAACCTTTTTTGTGGAAAATAAAACTTTTGTGATTTTCCCATACCCAAAGACCAAGGGGATGCAAACTTTTACTCTTAGCCATATTCTTTTTCTGTAAAGTAGGCACCATTCATTTGCTCTTGTTTTAATGTTTGTTGAAGGAATTGCAAAATGATGATTTAACTCTACTTCTCGGCAGGAATCCTGTGTGTTGCAGATCAGTGCCATGGCTTGAGGGAGCTGGCGCTGAATTACCACTTACTGAGTGATGAACTCCTCCTTGCGCTCTCCTCAGAGAAGCATGTGCATCTGGAGCACCTTCGTATCGATGTTGTGAGTGAGAACCCAGGTCAGCAGTTTCACACCATCAAAAAAAGCAGCTGGGATGCCATGGTGCGCCACTCACCCAAGTTCAATCTCGTCATGTACTTCTTCCTCTATGAGGATGAGTTTGAGCCTTTCGTCCGCGAAGAGATTCCTGTCACACACCTCTACTTTGGCCGTTCGGTCAGCAAGGAGGTGCTCGGGCGGGTGGGCATGAACTGCCCTCGGCTCGTGGAACTGGTGGTTTGTGCTAATGGCTTGCGTCCCCTGGATGAGGAACTGATTCGCATTGCTGAGCGCTGTACACAGCTGTCGGCCATCGGCCTGGGCGAGTGTGAAGTGTCCTGCAGTGCATTCGTGGAGTTTGTGAAGATGTGTGGGAGGCGCCTCACACAGCTCTCCATCATGGAGGAGGTGCTCATACCTGACCACAAGTACAGCCTGGATGAGATCCACTGGGAGGTTTCAAGACACCTCGGCCGTGTCTGGTTCCCGGATATGATGCCTACCTGGTAGGGCATTTGCAGATTTATTTAAGGATCAGATTATTGGATTCATTACCAGCACTTAGTTTATTACTTTGTAAAAACTATGTTACACCTTCAGTGTGATTTGAGATATTGTAGTTTTAACATAGCAGGATATATCAGTAGTGTTCTGGTAGTACTGACAAAAGCTAAGGGGTGTAAACGTTTACAGGGGTACAGTAGATCAGTGACACTTCACTGATGGTGTTTACACTAGTGAAGTTATCAATGCCTTCTCAAACTCTTGATTACGCTTTTGTCAGTAATACCAAAAGACTACTGCCAAATATAGCCTGCCAAAATATGGCTAATAATTTTTTGCTTCATACATATGTCTGTGCTGTCAGTCATGAAAGAATAATCATTGAATCTAAAGCTGTATCCTTAAACATGTACAATGCTGTGTGGTTCATGTACAGTATGTTTCTATATATTACATAAAAATTTTTTTGTTGTTTTAATTGAAAAGCTAGATTTATGACCTTTACATCTTATTAATGTAATCACTGCATTTTCCACTTTTAATTTGTACAAATTATGGAAACAGGGTATATGTATAAATGTACAAATGTAGTATAGTTGTTCTGTTGCCAGCAAAAGTGGACTCATGAGGCAGAAGCTTTATATATATATATATATATATATATATATATATATATATACACATACACACACACACAAGTTACCATCAGTAGATGCTTGTTTGTAATAGGAGTTGGTGATATGACAAAATTATCATATCACAGTCCTCTGTCATTATGTGTATTGTTTTTTGTTTTTCCTAAAGGAACTTTTAGCAAATTTGTGTTAGTAAAAAAAAAAATAGTATAATTATCTATAAACTTTATTTAATATCTGAAGAAAATTTTTTATATTTAAAATAACATTTATTTATGAACATTTAATATTGAAAAGAAGGGGGGAAATTGTAATTTATGAAATTGATTGTCTTTTTGCAATTTAATTTGATTTGAAATTAAATTTGAAATTTGAACAATAAAATCATGTTTGTTTGCAATGAAAAGCAAAGATATGATAATGACAATATTAATATTATACATGATTGACAATTGTTTCAAAGCCTATATCTTATTTCTCCATGTTTGTGATTTAAGAAGTGATCTATCCAAATCCTGTTTGATCATGTCTCAAAAACGCAAGGAAATGGCAATTTGTTCTGTGTACAGACTAAGGAATGAGGCAATTAGTTAAAACTAAACTGGAATTTATACAATATTATTTAACTTAATATTTTTGATCTGCAGTATTGTGAAATTGCTTTTTCTACCCAGGTGTACAATCTGGGATATGACGTTTACTCATCTTATATGCACAGCACAATTCACATACTTTATTTTCTCATATGGATGGGGGAATAAATTATTAGTTAAGTTGTGTGTATTTCAAACACATGCAGGTAAAGTGACGCTGCTTTTTTCACACAGACAGCCTGTCAGTGATGTTTGATAAAGACAATCATCACTTTTTTTAATAATCAAATTTAATCAGATTTTGAGGTAACATCGTGAGATGACAAGAATTTGTATTAATGGTATGAGGGTACTTTAATTGTACTGTATACTAAATCAGCTACAGAATATTTATGTGCAAATGCAGAAGGTATGCAGATAGAAAATGTGTAAGCAAACTTTGAAAATAACTGGATACTGGCAAATGCATAAGAACTTTTTATAGATTCCCTTTATAAATGCTAGGTGTGGGTTTGTAATTAACTTCAGGCATATTAAGTCCTACCTGCTGAACTGTTTTCAGGCATTTTTGTCTGATTTGATTTTATTCTTTGTATGATGTAAAGCACAGCATTCTTCTGACTCTAACTGCTGGTGTAATTAACCATTGATTCAAAATGCTGTTTACATGGTACTTATGTTCCTTGTACATTTATTTATTCAAGTGGAAAATCAACTGAACTACCCCTGTTATTTCATATACGGTAATTTAATAAATATTTTAATCCCAAACATTTTACTGAGCAGGATATTATAACAGTGAGCATTATTCTTCATGACCTTTGTTCAATATTTAAATAAATGATCCTTTTTTAGGATGGAACAAACCAGGAACTGTCAGAACAGAAAAGAACAGTTGAAACTGAATCTTGGTTTAATTAAAGACTTTAGAATAAGGAAGACACCTGTACTTTAACCACAGCTTGCTTAGTGCTATGAAAACCTATTTGAGTCTGATTTTTCGTGTCTGATTGCAGACATGGAGTGAAATGGCTGTTTTGGATTTCATAGGTGTAGGTCATAACCATTGTCCTGTATCTGATATGTCTTTGGGAAAACTTGTGTCTGTAGTCAGCTCCATCTTCTATTTTATGTTTTTTATTGTTCAAATAAACTATATAGAAATTCTTGTGAACTCTGATTATTTAAAATATTTTACATTTAATATGATTATACTTTAAGTAACTAAAGTATTTAATTCAGTAACAAAATGTGACTGAGAAAAAGATGAGTTTTATCATCATTAAGGAAATAATCATCGGGTGTTGTGATACAGCCACAATTGCTTACGTTTTTCAATAACAGCATGTCCTAAAGTGTTTATACCACAACAATTTGCCAAATATTATAGTTTTTATTAATAGAAGAACATATAATTAATGACGCATTGAACTTTTCATGTGTTGTAGTTAGGTCCGCAAGTTTTATTGTTCGTGTTATGTGAAATCAACGAAGTGTCAAATACAAAAAGCAACCTAGCATTGCACAAAGTGAAAGAGTACTATTTTTATTTTTAGTATTTTCTTTTATGGTACTATATAAGCACTTGACTCTTACAAAGCCATGACAATGGAGGATTTTCCAAAAATCCCAAATAAACTCCCTACAGAACACATGCAGACATTTTACCAACATGAAATGTGACCAAACTGTACAAGCCCTTGTATAATAAGGACTTAAACTACGGTCTGCGCTGTGCTATTATAGAAAGCAAGAGGTGTGGTACGCAAAAATAAAGGCTTAATTGTTACTCACCTGCAACAAAGCATAACCTGTGTGTCCCATTTGTCCCTTGTGATCAGTCAATTAATCACAAGGGACAAATGACTATTTCATGATTTACAGTGACAGTTAAAAAGAAAAAGAAAAAAAAACAAGTCTGCCTTCATCATGGCAGAGGAACTTCTTCATATGTAATCTGAATGTAGGGCGGCTTCATCGGCAAGTGCCAGTACTCAAAGTTGTAGTAGAAATAGAAAGTCTTCTCCAGCACTACCTTTTCATAGACCTCCATCAGGCTCAGAACAAACTGAAGCATTGACTGGCGAGGCTGAAACGAATGATAAAAGTTCCTGATATCTGTGGCCAGAGTTTTCATTGAGGGTTCATCAAAAATGCTGCCATCATCTCCAAGGTAGGTAGGCTCACCGCTGAACAAGTAGATTTTGGTGTAGTTTGTCTGACTTTTGCTTGAAAGTTTGGCTCCAAGCTCTGCCAATTTCCTGTATGAGCGATGTACAAACTGTGAACAATCATATGAATCAAACCATGTGGTTGAGTTGGGTCCTGGGTTGGACCGTACTGTCCATGTCTCATAATAAATACCAGTCTTATTGTCCTCTTGAATCCACTGTGCCAAATTATTAAACTGTTCACCTATGATGGGAAACAGTCACACACTGAAAACAGAGTAAGAAATCAATAGAATTAAAACCATTTGCATCATTGTGCACAAAATCTTACCAGAAATTTCTCCTACTTTCTCCAGAGTTCCATTCTGTTTCCAGTGCACATCATCTATTCCCTCAAAGAAGCATGCAGCACCTTGATTACACCAAAAAGGAGCCATTTTGTCTTCGATCAAGTGGGGAAAAGTGCAGTTTCCAAGCTGGAAGAGTTCATACCATTCCATGGTATAGTTTCTTCCCGTCTCTGAGCTGGCAAATCCGATGGCGTCATGCATTATATGCTAGAAACGCAAGACACGTTGTTAATGATTTTTATCATAATGCCTTTCATAACTTATAACAATTATCTTGTAAACTTACAAATTTCCCCAAAAGGTCTCCATATTTAAATTCCCACACAGGAGTTTGAAGTCTAAACACAGAAATGACATCACTGCCTTTCATGTAGGAGATGTGACCAGCTGGGTCTCCAGTCGGACAAAAGGGGTAAAGCGCTTGGCAGTAAGGGTCAGAGGGAGGTCGTTGGTCAAATCGCCTGGTCATTTACCAACACACACACACACACACACACACACACACACAGAGTGAGTCACGAATGCAATATAGATCATGGGTTCTCAGGCTGTAAAATAAAAACTGTAAAATGAAGTCAGTTTTTTTATGGACACAATATCAGAATCATTACTTCATAATGTACAATAACATTCTGGCTGTTTAAAAACAGAAAGGTTTAGAATCAAACTTTCATTACTTGTAGATTGGTAGTTTTTTTTACTTTTATGGGTTGGAATAAAATCATTAGATTAATTTGATCAGTAAAACAGGTAAATAACTTACATATTAGTAGTGTGTTTTACAAACACACTTTCACTTCAAATTTTTTAGAAAGCTCACAAACATTACACTTTAAATGTTAACAATGACATCTACTTGAATTAATAGATTTTACTAAACTGTATATCATTAATTTCACTGTGAAATGCAATAAAAAGAGAAGAAACTGTAGAAGTCACACATTGAGCTCTGAGCTGGAGTTTATACATTACACTCGGTGTGTGTTATCTTACCTGTAAGGAACAGGCCAATCTCTCTTTGCACTAATGTTCTGAGAACTGAACAAATCCAAGAAACAGATAAAAATGATGGAATAAAAATATTTGACAGTCATGTTAGACTTCACACTGCAGAAACTTTGTCTTCCGCGGCAGAGGCACTTCCTCATTTTGCCACATGACTGCGGTCACGTGATTTTACAAACCCAATAAATACAACCACGTGACGAGACAAACGTCTTTTACAAAAGTCTTTTGTATGGCCTGAGACTGAAACTGCGAATCGTTCTGGCCCTCACTGCCTCTCTGCACACTCCTTCATGCATAAAGCTCACACTTTAAACTCAGACGTATTCTAAATCAATGCTATAAATTATTTTAATGACTGTTTATCTTAAAATACCTCAAGATCCCCTCTAAAATCACCGTCACCATGTAAAACTCCGAAACAGATTATTTAAACATTAAATATGTGAAAATATATAGTCAATCCCTTAGAAGTGATACTGGCGACTAATATAATTACAATGTATTTATTTGTATGTGGTATTAATATAACTGAAATAATTCTAACATCCATGCGCCATGAAATGTTTATTAATGAAATATATTAATTCAATGAATTATTGATAATTTATACATTATATTCCATAAGTTAAAGTAAAGTTGTGTGACGTCACCACGCCGAATCCATTTCGCTTCACGGCGGTTGTGGCGTCCAGTAATTTCCCTACCCAGATAGCAGAACAACATTGAATCATCGTTGAATCAACATTAAAGCATCAACCAACTTGTCATTGAATCAATGTTGAAATTTCAATGTTAAACGTTGATTTTTCATCAGGTTTGCACCTTGAAATAATGTTATTTCAATGATGAAAAATAGATCAAGATGGGCATAAAATCAATGTTTGTTCAACGTAAATTCAATCACTTATTTTACATTGAATCAACATTGAATCAACATTGAAGCAATTATAGTTTAGTCTTGCTTTATGAACAGCAAGATTCTATGACAGTAAATCATGTCCGTTTTGGTTTATTTCTTTAAATCAGAGACCATGTAGGGCTGAAAAGCTTTTTTTTTTTTTTTTTTTAACAAAAAGTCAGTAACTCAACATCCTTCAGTTTACATGTAAACATATTTATTTATTTATGCTCCATACCCATTTAAACAGGAAGTAACATCACAATTACAATAAAACAACTATATAATAAAACACACTACAACTTACATACAAATTATTATAAACTGGATGACAAAATGAGTTTTTAGAAGAGAACTATTAGAAGAGATTGTTAATTCTGAATTCATAAAACAGAATCTAACTGCCAAGAGAAGAGACTGGAAAACCATAATATAAAAATGGCAGCCTGCCTCAGCAAAATTCAGTCAAATGCAAATAGAAACAACCAAGTCAGAAACACAACAGATGACTGAAACATTATTCGTAAGTTGAAATGTATTTACGCAGCAAAACAGATAATAAGACATAAGATAATAAACTAAAAACATACATGTATGCAATAAACATCATCCTATTAAATGTTCTTAGAAAAAACATTTATTTTTCAAAAGCACAAGAACAGATAATCAACAGTGACATCATTACTATACTATTACTGACAAGGGCAGAATGGAGTAATTGAACATATAGGCTGAAGCAACTTCTACAGAGCAGGATCAAAACTATCCAGCCCTGGTCTCATTTTAACATACAAACACTGTCTATGACTTTTCAGGTAGGTCTCGTTATTTCATAGCAACATTACAACATTACTGAGAGCAGCGCTGGTCATTATCTCCCAACGTCAGGATGTAGGGGTACGGCCTTGACACTTCAGCCTGCTGGAGGTATTCCACCATGTTGGTGCCAACCTTAGAAAGAAAGAAATGAAAAAGTTAAAATTTTGTTGAATAGCAAAGATTAAACTGAATAAGACTATCAATTTCATGTGAAATACGATTGATACTAAAAAATTACAAAGCTGCCCATTAAGATAGGGTATACTGTAGGTAACCAGAAACAAAAACATGGAGACAGCTACTACCAAACATAAAACAGCAGAATAAGCATGGCTTTTAGGATACAGCTCTTTATGTCAGACTAGTTGATATTGTAGTCTGCATTGATTTTAAGCTAATTACCGAAAAAATGTCATAGCTGGTGTCATACTGGTACATTACAATCACCAAAATATTAATACTTCATCTAGTAGTTATCTGTACCGCTGTGGTACTTTTTCCTGTAGTTGGCGCGCTGACTGATAGTTAATTTAACTTTGGTTAAAGAGAGCTACCTGGTTAGCTTACATGCTATTACTGGTGATACATTTGCATACTTGCCAAAGGGGGAAAGGTGTAAAATATTGTTATAACTCGGGAGAAACGCAGGAGAAATTTGACCGCAGAGTAAATTACTAGCTGGTGAAAAACGGGAGGGTTAGCAGGTCTGTATATTTGTGAGAGGGTCAGTGGTTTGTAACACACCAGCATTTTATTGTCTCAAGCAGTGAGTTTAATAAAGTTCTAAAGTGGTTGCTAATGCTAGCAAACTAACTAAATGCCTGGTCATGCTAACACTACAGTTAACAGTTTAGCGTTCATTCATCACTTCACCATCTTCGTAACCCTGCAAACATTCTACAGAGAAAGCTAAAAAGCTCAGACATCTTAGCCGTTTCTTTCATACACAGGTGGGGTTTATGGCTAGCAGCTATTCTCAGCTAAATTATCATCCAGTACCTCAGACCAGCCGGAAAGTTTGTGTGTAACCTTAACACGGCAACAGCAATAAATGTTACATATAGTAATAATTTTTCAGTCATATGTGAATTAGGTGAGTGAACATGTGTATACAGACCTTGTATTTAACGCCATTTTCCCTTAAATGTCCGAGGAGGATGAACCGTCATCAGCGGTGTGGGAGCTCAAGAGACACGAAGCTGAGTGACAGCCGCTGAATCCACCGGTGAACTTTGGGGGAGGGGCCAAGCAAACTTTAACCCAGCAGCTGGGTTACACAAAAACTACCCAACTCTCTGTAAATAACCCAGAAAAATGACCCAACAGCGGCAACCCAGCGTTTGGGTAGAAAAAACAACCCAGCATTTTTTAGAGTGTAGGCAGCAAGGTAAATACACAAAACTTACCGTCAAATTATTTTTTTTCCTCAATTTATATATATATATATATATATACATATATATTTTTTTTAAATTATTTTATTTATTTATTTATTTTATTTTTTAAGCACCATGGCAAATCTCTCGTAGTCAATTTTTTAACCTGTTTTAAACACATACACACATGCATACACATTTTTATAGAAATGCACTTAGTTAATTTAATTTGCCTTACATTGTTGAATGAGGATGGGTTCCAAAACCAAAAATCAACATTGATTCAATGTTTGTCTTTTCAACACAGAAAAGCATTGAATTATCAACATTGATTCAACATTATTTAGCATTGAAAAATCAACCTCAACCAAAATGATGATTCTGATGAAATTTCAACATTGAATCAATGTCACCTTGCTATCTGGGTATTGCGCATGTCTGTTATTGGCGAGGGCGCGTTGTCATAGTAACGGCAAGCGCAACAAAGCCTCGATCTTTTCATCTAGCTGATAATCATTCTGTGCTGTGAGAGGTGATAAGAGGAGAAATGTCGGACGTTGAGTCTGAAGGATTTGAAGATGAGCAAGTATTTCATGGAGTAAGTAGGTCAACATCCGTAGGACATTTTTCCTGTCAGCTGTGGATTATAGTGCATATTATAGCTAATCACTGTGTGTGTGTGTGTGTGTGTGTGTGTGTGTGTGCGTGCATAAGGAATATGAAGGTGAGCGGAATGAAGCAGGTGAGAGGCATGGTGCTGGGAGAGCAGTTCTGCCCAATGGAGACATCTACCAGGGAATGTATGAACGAGGGTTCAGATCTGGAACGGTATATCATACAGACTAATAAAAGAATGCTGCTATTCACTGAATAATAACAACAACAACAACAATAATAATAATAATAATACTTATCATCATCATCATCTTCACCATCAATGAGACGGTGTGTTCGTCAAAACAAACAAAAAAACACAATGGGGCTAAAACAAACTTGCCACATCTACAGTGTTTATTAACTGAATCAGATACAGTGTCTTAGCACAGGAGTTCCCAAACCTAAATTTATTGCACTGTAAGTAAGTAAAACCTTGTAATTAATTGCTAAATGTGTTACATATTTCTTACCACTCGTTTCAGAAATATATGACATCTAACGCTTTTTTTAAACATTTATTTATTTTGCATTTGTTTGTATTACAATTTTTATTTGTAAAAATTTATAGACAATATTTTACAATTACTTTCTAAGGGACATTTCTGTAAGGCACCAAAACCCAGAGGAGCTCACCAGTGCATGGTTGGGAAACTTTGATTTTGCATATTTAAAAGGAAAAATATGTTTTATATTCTAGTTTCTTTAAAATAGCCACCCTTTGCACTGCTTTGCACACTCTTGGCATGATGAGCTTCAAGAGGTAGTCACCTGAAATGGTTTCCAACAGTCTTGAAGGAGTTCCGAGAGAATGTTTAGCACTTGTTGGCCCCTTTGCCTTCACTCTGCGGTCCAGCTCACCCCAAACCATCTCGATTGGGTTCAGGTCTGGTGACTGTGGAGACCTTTTTTTGTTAAGTACATAACTCCACATGTGTTCATTCATAGTTTTTATGCCTTCAGTGAGAATCTACCCAATGTAAATGGTCATGAAAATAACATTGACGGATAGATGAGAAGGTGTGTCCAAACTTTTGGCCTGTACTGTACATCTGTTAAACTTCCAAAAATGTAGTTAATAAATAATTAGTTTTCCTAAGTCAGTCTATGTTGAAAAGACTCATGCAGGACGGGTTCTGTAACATATACTGTTGGTACTGTATATACTACACATTGTCCCAAAAGTCTTCAATTAACATTTTTAGCTAAATGTCTCCCAAAATATTAATACTTACATATATTTTTTGAAAGGCTTTAGCAATGTCATTGACAAAAGCAGAGTGTATTGAAATCATTCTCATGCTGGATTGGAAGTGCAAGTAAATGCATTTCACCTAAAATGTTATCATGAGTTCATCATGAATGAGAGAAACAACTCTTTGTTTGTTTGCAAAGAAATTCCATGTAGAGGATGACTTAAACTAAATAGTTTAATTTTAGTAAAAGTGATTTGCTGCTTTAAAGGACAGTGTTGTCACATGGTATTAATGGCACTCATATCAAAGTCGCTTGTTTTTGTTTATCAGGGGACCTACAGATTTAAGAATGGGGCTCGATACATAGGGGACTATAGCATGAACCTGAAACATGGACAAGGTGTTTTCTATTACCCTGATGGCTCCAAATATGATGGTGAGTGTTTACTATTTTCACTATGTGGGAAGTTCAAAGTAGGGATCACAGTAAATGTACTGTATGTGTGTCTTGTTTTTGGTAAGGCTCATGGGTGGAAGACCAGCGTCAGGGTCATGGGATTTACACATATCCAAATGGAGACATCTATGATGGGGAGTGGCTGCAGCATCAAAGGTCTATCATTAACATTTGATTTCAAATACAGCACATATACAGCACTTTTCAAAAGTCAGAGGCACCCTGTGTTTTTTTTTTTTTTTTGTTATTTGTTATACATGCTCATTTAATGATTTCATTAAGTCAGTACAAAAGCATTTCTGTTTTCCAAACTTTTGTACTGCAGCAAAAAAAAATAAATCTCACAGGAAAATATCTGTGGGCCAGAAAAGAAAGCAGCTTATTATGTTTAAAAAAACAAACAAACAAAAAAACAGACAAAACACTGGGTTTTGCATGCATTAAAAAAAAGAAGCAGATGTCACAAAGTTCTTAGAAGAACTGTGGCTATGCAGCTAATTTCCTTATAAAACTACACAAATTGTACCTGAGTCTATATTTAAAGCAAAGGGTTGTCACACCATGCATTTGTATTGTTTAATTAATTACTAGTTTTATAGTTTTTTTTCCGGAATAGATTAACGCTCTACAGAAGTTATTTTCATATGCCAAAGATTGATGCACTTTTCTGTACATTACCAAATTTTGCTTTCGAGAGTTTTTTTTTTTAAACATACAGTAATATACTGCTTTCTTTTCTGGCCTACAGATATTTTCCTGTAACATTTTTTTCTTGATGCAGCAAGTTGCATAAGCATAGGAGGTTTATGTATAATTCTTATACAGAGTATATACTGTATCTTCTATCATTATTACATTTACTTCTCTGTCTATCTCACAGACATGGTCAAGGTGTTTACACATACAGTGAGACGGGGTGTAAGTATGCTGGCACATGGGTTATGGGTAAGATGGCGTCAGCAGGAGAGTTAATCCATTTGAACTACAAATACCAAGGCAACTTTCACAACAATAATGTAAGTTCTTGTTGTCCTCAACAAATTATTTTATTAAAACGTTTGTTTCCTCTTACTTATTAAGCCTTTTTTTTGCAGCCGTCAGGTCAAGGGAAGCATGTGTTTGATATTGGATGTGAGCAGCATGGGGAGTATCTGCGGGTAGATCAGGTAAAAACTGTGTGTTTCTGGTGTGTTACACTAAACAAATGTAGGGCACAGTGTATGAACTATAAAATGAACACATCAAACAATGCTTTAATTCGGACATAAATTTTGGTGCGCCGAACTTAATTAGCGTAAGCCAGACTAATGAATGTGTAATTGCAGTCTTTGAAGAAGAAGTTCTGTGGCAGTTGTTTATTGACAGTCTGTTGCTGTGCCTTTCTTATAGTACAGTATATAGTTGCGCCATTGTCCTTGTGCATGCTGACAAGGGCTTATACCCTCTCTTTTGAGAAAATCCGATTAACTGCAGTCAGTCACTGGAGTTTCATATGTTTTAACATTATGCATGTGTAGATGTACAGTATAATGTCGAAGCATTAGCATAAGTGCATTTCCCAGAAAGATCAAGATGTGAGATTATGAAAAGTAAATAGAGTAAGGTTGCATCAGTGCAACTTTTCATCACTCAATCTTTGCCCTGCAGGATAAAGAAGATGCAGAAGAGGAGGAACTTGTCATTACCACTGCTTTGAAATGGAAACCCAAAGCTTTGACCTGCTTATCAATCCAACATCTCTAAAGAATAATTCCTCTTCAAGTACGCACACACCACATGTCCAATTACATGTACTGAATGGACCAGCATACCTTCTAGCAGTATATTAGTGAAATCAATGTAAATAGTTTTTGTTTTCATTCATCCTAATTATACTTTTAAAATGTATGAAGACCACATTATTAGGTTCTGAGAATGATACATCTATATTTTTTGCTCAGATAGTTTAACTCTAGGCTTCTTCTTTGTCTTGTAGTAACCCAAAGCTTGTCTGAGGAGAAAAAGGCTAAGATGCTTCAGGAAGAGACAGTACCAGAAACCAGTTAATCATTACGGCAAATGTGACAGAGTGACTGGAATATATGTAAGAAATAACACATGAAAGAATGTGCAATTATGTTATGCTATGGGCTGCGATTGCTTTGTGCCTACAGAAATGAAGACGTTTCATATTAAACATCTCCTCCGAAAATCCCTAATGGTTGCTTCTACCCTTAGAATTCAGGACAGGGCATCGGGCCCGGGTGGGGGTTTGGCTAGGTGGCATTGATCACTCCAGGCATGGTACCACGGCTGACCAGAATAATTAAGAATAATCCTTTGGTCAGAACTGAGCACAGGAACTGATCTGAGCATGGGTACAAGGCTTGAACTTGGCACATGCAAAAAAGCTCGGTATGAGGCTAGAAATGGGCATGAGCACAGAATTTGAATTGGGCACGATCATAAAGCTGGGTAAGAGATTTCACTCAGAAGACATCTCATACCATGATACAGAACAATATCAAGGCATCTCATACTGTAGCATGGAACAAGCAGCACTGCTTTCCTGCTCTCAGGACACATTCTATCATCCTGACTGAAGGTACAGCATAATCGCAGAAGTTAAGAGGTTTAATATCAAACATCCATTAAAACCATAAATGGAACCATGCAGGAAACCTGTGAAACACCTGTGCATTAACACAGGAAGCACGAGGCAATGACACAAACTTTAAAATTAAAGTTCAAGGCACACTTAACATAAAAAAAATATTTCTATATAATGATAAAAAAAAAAACTTCAATAAATTATTTCATTAAACTTGTCAGGCCTCACCAGCTCCTTTTCTTTTTTCTAAATATGGAGAAATAATTCTTGCTGGGGTATTGTGATACAGCTCGATGCAAAACGTGCCGTTGCAACAATAGGGTGGATCATTTTGTATAACCTCACAGTCTGAACTGTGCTTTTCTGTATATAAAACAGAACTTACTTTATTAACAAATGACACATCTCACTTTTTAAACAGTTTAGGTTTAATGCTGTAGAACATCCTGTTAGTAAGTTCCTGTTAGCACTTATGTTTAAAAAGCCTAAACAGTCACTCCATAACCAGGATGCAAAGCAAAACACCAAGTCTGTTACAAAGACTGTCTTCCATAAATTAATAATAAGTGTCTCCTATCAATGAAACTTCACCACATACAAGAATGTATGTGTTTCTTTGTCAAACAGCACTTCAACTGCTTATTAGTCTTCGATTCAGTGGACTGTGCACTCTGCAATTATATGAGCCGTTACTATGGAAACAATAACATAAGAATAAGCAGGGTAATATGCGCCTATTTTTCGTGTCACAGGTGTCAGAGCCATGCTGTTATACAAAAATAGTAAATAAAATATCTTCTGACCAATCAGATTTAAGAATTAAACCATGTTGTGATATAATAACTGTACATTAACTAGTTAGTAGGATTATTTGTGTCTATTGTCAAATACTGTAAGTCAAGACAGACTTCCTTTGGTTCTGTAGTTTTCTCCTAATTCACTAAAGCATGCAGTAGGAAAAGAGGGAGGAAAATTTTAGTAGGGGGATGAGGAGAAAGAGAATTACAATGTGATGAGAAGGATAGGAAAGAGGGGGAGAGGGTGTGAAAATAGAAATTTACATAATTAATTATATATATATATATATATATATATATATATATATATATATATATATATATATATATATATGATTTATAATTATATATATTACTGTAATGAAGTAGTCAGCATGAATATATAATTAAACAGGCACACTGTATTTTTTTATACGGTCTGCAGGGGGCAGTGTACACTAGAACACTTTTTTCATTGCTCCAATATGTTTGTTTATATACAGTACAGTATATCCAGCAAAGGAGTAACTGCAAAATAATTGAATAATACTGTACATTAAGTGGTTATGGAGAGTGAAAATGCGTCCAGCTAATTATTCAAGTCTGAAACATTTAATGGATTCTTTGCATTCTGTTTCGGTTCATTGTCCTGACATCATTTATTCCATAGCAACAGCAAACAATGAATACAATACCAAACCATAATTATAGATATATGTATGTTATATATATATTAAATGTATGTTTTATATATATAAATATATGTAATATATGTAAACATATACTGTATGTTATAGCCATTTCTATTATATACAGATTAAGTATTTGAATTTCATTAATAAGTTAGTAGTAAGGTATTTTTAAAAAATCATTAACATCATCCAGTGTGAAGAAATCAATATGTAGATGTTTTGATGAAGCTGCTGTTTGCTGTTCTTGGTAACAGGTGAACAGGGCTCGCTCCAGTGTTGTATTACTGCTTGAGTCACTGTGGTTGGTGCTGCAGAGGTGTTATGTATTCAGTTACACCTTTATTTACCTTTAACTTCCTGCTTTACAGTCCGGGTTTCGGCTCAGCCTTTTATCACATTGCAGTACAGTCTTCAGGACAGCTAACGCAGTCGACAACATTTGATTTTGATAAATAAATGCATTCTGTGGTTCCACATGTTTTTTTTTTTGTTTTTTTTTGTCAATATGAGTAATTTTGCCCTAACAATACACAATATCTCTCTTGGTCTGAATCATTTCTGTCCTTCATTTGTTCCTGCTTTCTTCCTTTTACTAGACTGTCTTTGTTCTAAACACTTTGTTCTTCTAATCCAAAGTACTTCTGACTCATGCCTTTCTGTGTGTCTGGAAATGAAGACAAGAGCTTTACTGGACCCCTTAGCCTATCGCAACCAAAGCAACATATTTTGGAAAGCACATTTTATTCATGACCAATTCTGACAGGAAAAGCTTTGTAATTTTTTTTTTTAAACCCCATTAGTTCCCAGGACCTGACATCTGGACAGGAATTACATTTCTTACAGAAATAATTTCAGTCTGATGGCACTTTCTTCAAAATATTGAAATGGATTTTTAAAAAAGATATGTAAACATTATGTATTAAAATATGTATAGACAGTCTCTAAGCCAACATGATGCTGACTGAAGTTAATTATGGGCTTTATATTATTTCCCTACAGAAATATAGAGACATAGTATGCATATGCATAGTATAACTCTTAGTGTTATGTGGTTGTTAGGGAATACTCCAACAGCTATCTCCAGTGGCCTCCAGGAATTCTGATTACGTTGTCAGAAGTAATCAGATCAGCTCAATGAGCTTTTTGTTCTTTTAAATGACATTATGCGCAGGAATTGTACTCGGCCCACTGTGTGTACTTATTTCAGTGTTGTGCTTAATCACTCCTACTTTTTCAGATTGTCTAAAACCATCATCTCTATTGGTCAAACAAAGTCCTAACATTAACAGTAGGTGTGGTTGCAAACTAGCTCTACCAGAATTCCCAGGAGCCTGGGCTGTGTAACTGAGAATATCAGGAGCTGAGGGAGTTTAATTCCTGGCAGTTGCCTTAATGCCAGCTTGTGGTGAATGCCTCTAAGGACTCGATTGTTAGGATATTCTATTCTCTCTATGGACTCATGATGCAGCGTCACTCAACCCTACTGGGTATAAAACATAGAAGGTAAGATGGGAGAGAAAAAGAAAACAGTTATATACTGTAGTAAATACTAAACTAGTACAATTACAGCATTCAAATGGATCGAAGGTCCTTTTAGGACATACATAAATGGATAAACATTTACCATGTTATCTATTATCATAGAAATATGACTTTTTGACATTTTACATGACATTTATTTGGAATTAAAATGTTTGCATGCGGATTGAGGCTATGGAAACAGATTTTTATCTAGGGCTTGTTGGCCACCAACATGCCCAACAACATAGCTTTTTTGTACCTGTTCATGTCGGTGCAAACTACAGTACATTATATATTATAATAGATTTATACGGTATTTGTACAATGTTAGCCAAAATTATATACACACTTCAGGAAAGAAAAAATTGTATGATGTATATTATATTAATTTAATAATAATAATAATAATAATAATAATAATAATAATATATTATTATTATCATGATATTATCATATATGTATGAATATATAACATAGCATATATTTTTCATAATATAACATTAGTTTTCATAAATTTTTTTCTTTGGCTGACTCTGTATATATATATATATTATGTCTTGGACTTTTTTGACTTTTGCTCAGTTCTTATTGTGCCAGCTAATGTTTGATCAGACTAAGTCTGTGACTTAAAGAAGAAGTCTGTTTCTTCTGGAAGTTTTTCTTGTACATTCACTATATTAATACATTTAGGATATTATCTTTTTCTTGAATGAAGAATCAGAAACAGTCATTTAGTGTTTCACATAGTATATTTTTAAATGAGTAACCTAAGTGCATTTACTTGAATAAAACAAGATTTCAGCATGTTTACCACATGTGATAAAATTATGTTTTGTATAACAATGAGTTAATTAAATTTTAGAACAAATTAGAATAGATTGTTAAACATTTTGTAAAAAGTTAAAATTTAATAGACTTTCTCAGTGTGAAATTTTCTTCGGCAGTCTTACACAGGAACAGGGTGAACAAAACAAAGCCTACATTTATGTTTAAAAGCTTTCCTTCTTGGACAGTAAGAGGAGCCACATACAACACAAGAACATTATTAGCAGTCTTTGCTGTTTACAATCCTTCTAGTAAGTGAATGTCTGCTAGTACCCTATTTGCAGACAGAGTTGCGTAACATGTTTACTACAGTATATGTGAGAAATACTATTAGCCATAGATTTTATTTCTTTAAACTACAAATACATAGGCCACTGTTGGGTAAATATCCAGTAAAGTTTTCTTTTGGTAAAACAAATGTTAGATATGATTGAGAAGAGATAGACATTATAAAGTATAAACAAGATAAAGTATCATTTTATCAGCAAAACCAAATATAAACAAGTCAGTTATGTTGCTCTAAAATTCTTAGACATACAGTATGTGTAATGACAGTTCATACACAATCTGTTCATCACCAAAATCAAAAGCTTTAAGTAAAAGGACATTTTTGAGAAAAAAAAAATTGTATCACAGAACTGCAGCCTGTGCAATAAATGGCCTTTGTGTAAACCCACCTTGAATATTTACAAAAAATTATGACACTAGGAAAATATTTTTATTGACGTCCTCTTTTATTAATTACAGAACGCCTACATCATCTACTATCTCCAAGGTTTTCCTCTCTGGTCTTTAGTCATGAAAGATCGCTTAGAAGAGCTCCGTCTGCAGATCAAAGCCAATCAGCAACTTCAAGATGATTACTCTTTCAACCAACATGAGGAGGACGAGCCAATGTCCTTTGTTGGCCGGTGGCCACAAGCTGTACTCTTTGAGACTGAGCCGGTGCTGGAGAACTTCCTGGATGAGGCCAAGCGTATTCGTGACAGCCTTGAAGATCTGGAGGTTGAGGTTAAAAAGTTCAGCCAGCAGCAGAGAAACTTTGTGGCCACAATGCGGCGCCTCAGCGTCATGAAAAAAGAGAGCAGCTTCACTCGGGCTATAAAGCTGCAGGCTGAGAACCTACGTAAGAAACTCGATGCCCTTTCAAATCAGGTTAAGCTCACTGAGACTGAACTAGGGGCATCAGCTGCCACATCCCGCATCCAACGTTCCCAGTATGATGCACTGTTCCACCGGTTCCAGGAGATCATGCGTCAGTACAATGACTCGCTCCTGAGCAAGCAAGACAAATGCAAACAGTTCATCATCAGGCAGCTGGAGATCTCTGGCCGAGAGGTATCAGAGGAAGAAGTGGAAAAGATGGTGGAACAGGGTAAGTGGGATGTTTTCAATGAGAACATTCTGGTGGATGTCAAGATCACTCGCACACAGTTATCTGAGATAGAACAGCGCCACAAAGAACTGCTCACCCTTGAGAACAACATGAAGGACCTGAGAGAACTCTTTCTAGATGTTTTCATGCTTGTGGAAGAGCAAGGAGTGCAAATTAACAATATCCAGGCCAATGTAGAGAAGACTCAGGACTATGTGATGGTTTCGAATGAAAAATTCAAATTGGCTTCTAGATACAGGAGGAAGAACCCTTTAAGAAGACTGTGCTGCTGCTGCTGCCCATGGGCATGAAGGAGGCTACACTGTGTAGTATGAAGGGCCAAGACATAGAGTGAACTCGAGAAATGTATATAAGCATAAACAATGTCTGAGATAAGAGTAAAACGCTAGCTCAATTTTAAGTCAATTTCTGTAAGATCAAGACCGCAGATACTTACATGTAGTTATCAATAACACAAAGGATTAATTTTGGTTATGTAGAAAACATATTATTTATGTATGACAAAAATGTATATTATGTCTAACCTACATTTATTTTGCTGTGGTCAACCACATTTCACTTTAAGATTTAATTTAAATGCATATTGTTTGTGTGTGTGTGTGTGTGTGTGTGTGTGTGTGTGTGTATGTGTGTGTGTGTGTGTGTGTGTGTGTGTGTGCATTTTTCCATTCAATATTGCTGTTTGCTTCTTTTCTGTCATGTTCTCTTTATAAGTGTGATGTATGTTTTAAAAAAAAGATGACTGATGACTAAATAATAAATTATGTGAAACATTAACATAATAAAAATAAAACGTTTCTAGGACAGCATAAAAATTTAAGTAATGCTACTGTATAATGTTTTTACATGGTTGTTCTGCACGATATCAGCATTCGCACTGTAAATACAAATCTGTATTTATCAACAGTAAAATCTCCATTATTCATTGAGGTGAATGGACAGAAAGTGTTACGTCAGATGACAGATGGCATATCGGAGAAGAAAAGACTGAGGAATAGGGATATGGGTGTGTCTCATGAGCTGCCTAATACTTATTCAGAATGAAACTGAAAAGAAATGGTGTAAAGATTGTGATACCATAGTTGCAAAAAAAATATTTTATTGATTTATTTATTTATTCTTTAAATTATATTTATATATTTATTTTATATTTATTTTAATAGTTAATTATATTTCTTAAAGACAAATTAAAGTATAACCTATCAGCATTAAGTAGACTTTTTGGGTTTCTTTACGTGAGCATTTTTTTTGTCAAGCTATTCTTTTTTGCTCTTTTGTAGTCACAGTTTTTTTTTCCTTCTTTCATTGGCTGAACTCTTGAGATGGGATATCTGCAAGCGGTAGTTAATAGCAGTTGATAGCAGTAATCTGCCACCTATTGGCAATACAATATTTGTACAATATAATGTTGGCAATGCAAATATATAATATTTGACTGAGAAATGGCACTTACAAAACAAACACACAAACAAACAAACAAACAAACAAACAAAGTATGTTTGCATATATCATAGGTTTTCTTTAAAATGACACAGACAGCTTAGTGATTAGCACTCTCTCCTTACACCTCCAGGGTCTGGGTTCGATTCTCTGCTTAGGTCTGTGAATGTGGAGTTCTCCCTGTGTTTGGTGGGTTTCCTCCAGGTACTCCGATTTCCTCTTACAGTCCAAAAACATGCAGATTAGTCTAACTGGCATTCCCAAATTGCCCCATAGGTTGTGAATGAGTATGTGAATGTGTGTGTCCTGTGATGGATCGACACCCTGTCCAGGGTGTCTCTTGGGATAGGCTCCAAACCCCCCGTGACCCTGTATACAGGATAAAGCGATATAGACTATGAGTGAATGAGTGAGTAAAATGACACATGTAACATGAAATAAGTATGTAGATATCTTTACAGCACAAAATTGTTGACATGGAAAAGTTTTAGATATAAACACTGACTCTTCTTATGTAAGGCACAGCCCTGAGTTGGAAAGATTGTACTGTACTTGTCAGCCAGCAAACATGATGAAAGTAATGTCTCAAGGACAAAATTATTATACCATTACTAAATAAAGTCATAAGATATTACTCGTTCATGACAGTAAAACTGGTTTGATAGTGTAATTATGGAAACAGGTGCTCCAGATGACTTTGTACTAAATGTCTCAGACTAATTAAAGGGTGTGAAACTAAGGCAGCCGTTACTGGAAAAGAGCTGCAAGCTGCTGAAAGCGGTAGGACGAACCGTTGCATACAGAACTATAAGCAATGCACTGTATCGCAATCATCTCCGTTCCTACTGTACATTCCCACATAAAATACAAACCTCAAACATACAGCCATGCATTAGCCTAATTATCTCCTAATTTAAATACACCTGAAAATTTATGATTTATGATTTAAAATGCTTGAAATTGCAAGGTCATTAGTGGGACCCTTAATCCTAAGGATAATCAATCCTGCCAAAAGTGAAGTACTTCTTGGACATTTCAAGGCTGTATACAATATATACATTAAGAATATATTGTATACATAAAGACAAATGTCATTACATATGCAAATATAAATTAGAACAAAAACAATACCTACTTATTCTAGGCTGAAGCGATATGAAAGACGTGAAAGTGATTAGATGTATCTGCAGGTTACATTAGCCAGCAGACAGAGCTATGTGTGTATTACAAGTTCAGTTTACAACTGACTGTCAAAGGATAAAGTGACAAACTCTGGAAACTGAATACAGTCTGTCATAAATCTTCACCTGATTCAAAGAGATTAAAGGATTCCTGTATAAACTGCCTGCCAGTGTAAACACTTGCCCCAATAAACCCATCGTATCCAGTCTGACAGAGAGGATAAGCAGGTGAGATACTGCAAAGGACTAGCACCTAAAAGCTTCCGGTTTCTCAGCCATCTCTAAAGCAGTTTAGCTTTTAATGTACAGACAAAAAAAATCTGATATTCAGAAAGATAGTTAAACACTTCCAGCTAATCTAATTAAAAGGATTTTAAAAATAAAATTTTATCGCTCTTATTTCATGTCGACATATAAATAATATTTAATAATAGAATTGTATTTATTATTATATAAAGAAATGCCATGTTTAAACCCACCTTAATGCTCTTCATTTGGCAAACTTCACCTTATTCTATTATTCCTTTATTTGTTATTCTATTATTATTACATTTTTTCAATCAACAAAAATAAATTCCACACTAGATTTTTTACAAATATTTTTACCCTTTAGAAGTGCTCCCAGTGTAAAGATGTAATTTTTTCAATTTAACAGTAGGTGTCACAACAGGAACAAAGTTTTCCACCAGTCTCTGTTACTGTAGTAATGATTTCTATTTCTATTTTAAAGAAATCCAGCAGATTATCCATAAATTACTATTACATTAACATTAAATAGATGAAAGGAAGTATTAGATAGAGGAAGTATTGTTCACATAAACCCCTAACGCCTGCTGTCATGACAGTAGCTGCTCCAGAAGACTGTAAGGTTAAAACTAAAATATATAAAATCTAGTTTAAAAATCACTGCACCAAAGGATTATTGATGTTTTACTTTACTTTATATAATGGTTTTTAAACTATATCTCAAAATATTATCAATCCATCCACTTTATAAAAAAGACTAGAAACCACAATGGTCTTAAATTCTATTTGCTCAATTGGATAACTTCTTTTAATTTCGTTATACAATCAGAAGGAGCGGACAGAGTGCACTCTCCACTTTCTTTTTGCTAACATGATCAAAATAGAAAAGTTTTATTTTTTCCTTCTAAACCTATGTAGCATAATTGTCCTTGTGAAAGGATGACAATAACATCATTCACTGTTCTTTTGTACTCTCCTCTCTCTCTCTCTCTCTCTCTCTCTCTCTCTCTCTCTTGCTCTCGCTCCAGTGTAGTACAGTATATACAGTACAGGGCAAAAGTTTGGACACACCTTCACTCATTCAATGTGTTTTCTTTATTTTCATGACCATTTACATTGGTAGCTTCTCACTGAAGGCATCAAAACTATGAATGAACACATGTGGAGTTATGTACTGTACTTAACAAAAAAAAGGTGAAATAACTGAAAACATGTTTTATATTCTAGTTTCTTCAAAATAGTCACCCTTTTCTCTGATTACTGCTTTGCAAACTCTTGGTATGATGAGCTTCAAGAGGTAGTCACCTGAAATGGTTTCCAACAGTCTTGAAGGAGTTCCCAGAGGTGTTTAGCACTTGTTGGCCCCTTTGCCTTCACTCTGCGGTCCAGCTCACCCCAAACCATCTCGATTGGGTTCAGGTCTGGTGACTGTGGAGACCTTTTTTTGTTAAGTACTTAACTCCACAGTATGTATATATATATATATATATATATATATATATATATATATATATATATATATATATATATATATATATATATACAGTGGGTTGCAAAAGTATTCGGCCCACATTTTGTCACATTACAGCCACAAACATGAATCACTTTTATTGGAATTCCACATGAAAGACCATTACAAAGTGGTGTACACGTGAGAAGTGGAACGAAAATCATACATGATTCCAAACATTTTTTTACAAATAAATAACTGCAAAGTGGGGTGTGCGTAATTATTCAGCCCCATGAGTCAATACTTTGCAGAACCACCTTTTGCTGCAATTACAGCTGCCAGTCTTTTAGGGTATGTCTCTACCAGCTTTGCACATCTAGAGACTGAACTCCTTGCCCATCCTTCTTTGCAAAACAGCTCCAGCTCAGGTCAGATTAGATGGACAGCAGTTTTCAGATCTTGCCACAGATTCTCGATTGGATTTAGATCTGGACTTTGACTGGGTCATTCTAACACATGGATATGTTTTGTTTTAAACCATTCCATTGTTGCCCTGGCTTTATGTTTAGGGTCGTTGTCCTGCTGGAAGGTGAACCTTCGCCCCAGTCTCAAGTCTTTTGCAGACTCCAAGAGGTTTTCTTCCAAGATTGCCCTGTATTTGGCTCCATCCATCTTCCCATCAACTCTGACCAGCTTCCCTGTCCCTGCTGAAGAGAAGCACCCCAGAGCATGATGCTGCCTCCACCATATTTGACAGTGGGGATGGTGTGTTCAGAGTGATGTGCTCTGTTAGTTTTCCACCACACATAGCGTTTTGCATTTTGGCCAAAAAGTTCCATTTTGGTCTCATCTGACCAGAGCACCATCTTCCACATGTTTGCTGTGCAAACGGGACTTCTTATGGTTTTCTGTTAACAATGGCTTTCTTCTTGCTACTCTTCCATTAAGGTCAACTTTGTGCAGTGCACGACTAATAGTTGTCCTATGGACAGATTCCCTGAACTGAGCTGTAGATCTCTGCAGCTCGTCCAGAGTCACCATGGGCCTCTTGGCTGCATTTCTGATCAGCGCTCTCCTTGTTCGGCCTGTGAGTTTAGGTGGACGGCCTTGTCTTGGTAGGTTTACAGTTGTGCCATACTCCTTCCATTTCTGAATAATCGCTTGAACAGTGCTCCATGGGATGTTCAAGGCTTTGGAAATCTTTTTGTAGCCTAAGCCTGCTTTACATTTCTCAATAACTTTATCCCTGACCTGTCTGGTGTGTTCTTTGGACTTCATGGTGTTGTTGCTCCCAATATTCTCTTAGACAACCTCTGAGGCCGTCACAGAGCAGCTGTATTTGTACTGACATTAGATTACACACAGGTGCACACTATTTAGTCATTAGCACTCATCAGGCAATGTCTATGGGCAACTTACTGCACTCAGACCAAAGGGGGCTGAATAATTACGTACACCCCACTTCGCAGTTATTTATTTGTAAAAAATGTTTGGAATCATGTATGATTTTCGTTCCACTTCTCACGTGTACACCACTTTGTATTGGTCTTTCACGTGGATTTCCAATAAAATTGATTCATGTTTGTGGCTGTAATGTGACCAAAAGTGGAAAAGTTCAAGGGGGCCGAATACTTTTGCAAGCCACTGTATATATATATATATATATATATATATATATATATATATATATATATATATATATATGTATATACTACCGTTCAAAAGTTTGGGGTCACTTGTAAATTTCTTTGTTTTTGTTTAGTGATTTATTTTCTACATTCTACAACAATACTGGGGATTTCAAAACTATAAAATAACACATATGGAATTAGGTAATTGCGTAACAACAACAAAAACGAAAACAACAGTTAGTTGTTATTTTAAGACACAGAGGTCGGCCTTTCTGTAACAGTTCTTTCAAGAACAGTATTGTCAAGTGCATTTGCAAAATCCGTCAAGCACCATAATGAAACTGTCTCTCATGAAGGCCATCCCAGGAGGACGAGACCAAAACCTACCTCTGCCACAGATGAGAAGTTCATTTAGAGTTATCAGCCTGAAAAAAGACCAATTAACAGCACCTCAGATTAGAGGCGTTATGAAGTCTTTACAGAGCAGAAGTAGCAGAAACATCTCAATATCAACTGTTCAAAGGAGATTAATGCAGTTTTGGATGCCTTCAGCATTCCTTTACAATGTAGAAAGAAATAAAAATCAGGAACGTCTGTCTCAATTACACCAAAGAAGCGGCCCATGAAGAAGCATAAAACATCCATTACATTTATACTGTAATCCTCATGTCTGAAGAACAAGATTGCGAAGCATCATCACATTACAGACTTACGGAGCTAATTAACTGTTCTCTGTGGTGAAGCAGGAGGTTGAAAGGTCAAGCCTTGTCCTTCATTCTAAATTATGAAGTGCATGCTCCGTCTCTGATTCACTATTTAACAAAGTACAGCAGAGGATTAATAAACTTCACAATCTGACCATAGCAGTGTGAAATGAATGCTGTTCTTTGTTGTGAGCCCAATCTGTCATACGCTGGCTGGGAATGTGAAGTCCTGATGTACTTCATCAGGCAGATGTTGCTGTACCTGGAAGGGGACTGGAGAAGTCTTGCACCAGGCCCTGAAACACACACTGGAGCTCCAGCTGGTCAGGCTGATTTACTGGGATCTGACATCCATGAACTGAACCATGACTATTTGGGAATGCTGTAATATCCAGATTTCTCTGTGCTTAGTTCTCATTATCGGAATGAGACACCAGAGAGAACTGCATGTAATCATTTAATGAGTCTTTTTGGAATTAAATTGTTTTGCAGGTGTCACCCAGCTAGGACTTTTTTAGGATATGAAACTTCAACAATCAGTTGGGTTTTAAAATCATGCAGGGAAATAGCGTATAATATTGACAATACTTGGTTTAATTATATGGGTGGTGGCCTGGGAAGTCCTTCACATTGTGCCATTTTCTACTATAAAATTCAAACTTTATGTTTCTTTTCTTTATAATGAAACTGCACATCTAGTCCTGAATAAAAATAAAGTTCTAGGATTAAAAAAATTGGAAACCCCCAAAAAAGTCAGTGCATTTCATTCCACCATTTGGACAAAAGATTACTGACAACTTATTTTTACAAAAGTAAAATTAGTTTTCCATTTGATTATGATGATCTTCCACATCACTCTCTGAGGTAAAAGTTTCCTGCGGCACAAATCTCATCATCGTCTGTTCACTCACTGCTTACTGTCTAATGTCATATTAGGTTTTCTCTGTTTTAGTGATGATGTGATGGTGCAGAAGCATGCTTGACATTTTAACAGTATCTATAATGACCAAGTTAAAAACATGACCAAATTTTTAAGAAAAACATGGTTTTAGACATATGTACAGTATGCACAATGCATTTATCATTGTGTTACACAAAACATGACCAAAGGTAGGTTGTAAGCTGATTAAAACATTTAAAATTGTTTTGGTAAAAAGAATTCCTAAAAGTATATACTGTAACTGTCAGAAAAACTAGATTTTGTCTCATGAGTCGTGCAACAGACAAGTGTTACATAGTACTTTATCATAGTTTAAATCTCCCAAAATGCTACAACCAGCTGTGGCCAGAGCTAGGGAGAAAAACTGGTCATGCTCTCTTGGTCGGAGCAGTGGCATCCTCTTTCTCCTCAGTCTTCCACAGCAACAACATCTGTGAGTTTGTCTATGTAGAATAGTGTATACAGCTTCTTTCCTCTATTGTGTTGTCCTGCCACGACATGAGCAGCAGGTAAAAGTTATACAGTTTGCTGTCTTGACATGTCTTGAAGAAAGCACGTTAGGAAGTGTTACTGTACTGTAGGTGGTAAAATGGAGAAAAATGGTGAGTAATCAAAATTTTAATTCTAGCTTTTTTCAGCTTTCCATAAATGTTGTAAATATTAAATGAACATTTTATACTTATCATTTTATTTTTAAAAAATTCACCAGGTATGTTATCTTTCTATTGTCTATTTGTCTGTATCATAAAGTAAATCTGAAACTACACTAAAACAATGATCAATAGAAAAGAGGAGTGATGTACTCTCTCTACAATGGACTTTATTATACGGCACAGGAGAAAAGGAGGTTAAAAAATTAAATCTCTATTACAAACATGTAACTGATGGATGAAATGAAATTTCATATGTATTATGTATTGACATTGCAATTCGGTCTGGGAATTATACAGTTAGCAGATTTTAAAAGATTTACACTCTGTGTAAAATGGTTTGAATGTTTTAAAACATTTTAGTTTAAGATGCACGGAAATTAAGAGAATGCTTTGGTTAAGAGTTTTTGCATTAGAAATCCAATCTTTTGGTTCAAAAGAGAAAGAGAGTGATGGTTTCTGAGGGGGAAAGCGTGGCCACAGTGGAGCTGACTCTTTTCCCTGCAAACACTGACGCCTCAGATCACTGCCACATTGCCAAACTGGGGAGACAGTAGGAGCGCTTAAATGACACCACAGTTTGACAACTTCCTTATCTATGGGAGAAGATCAGGAATAACAATGAGATGCACATTGTGTTTCAGAGGATTGTTAAGGCTCAAGTGGTTTCTTGAACATCACACACAGCTACATAAAAGTGCCTTGGAGTTTCTGCCAGTCAACATCAAGTTTTTTATAGTTCTTCAGGCATTAATCCAATTTATGTAAATAAGCAGAACTGTCCTCGGATTAGCCTCCATTTTATTGGCAATCCACTGTATACTTTAATGGTGAACTATAGTTGATTTATAAATCATCATTAAAATGGCAGATTGTTAAATAACCCATAATAAATAAGTAGTGAAAACTTTAGTAGTCGTTTTAGCGGGATTGCTTACATTTTGTCCTCTCGCTTCTCTCCTGTTCTCTGAGGAAGGTCAGGGTCTGCTAAAATGCATCTCTTGCTCAGTTTCCCTCTGTCTGAGGGCAGTGAGATACACAAGGGTGCTGTTACGACTGGCCAGGTTTGGAGGAGTGATGGAGTGATGGTCTGGGTTCTGCACTGAAACTGATACTCATGAATTCCAAAATGCATTCTGAGGACCAGAGCTGTGACATTTTGATGTCACAGCTGCCACAGTTGTACTTCTTGAATTTCTTATTCAAGCAACTCCCATACATATCGACTATAAATATGTTAACATTCCTGCAGCTGTTTTTCAGCAACATTTTTCTTACCTTTTTTTTTTTTAAAGCTTCTTCACAAATACAACTTTTGCCACACTTAATATTCAGCAAGTATAGTACATATGTTGGAGAAAAATTTATACTTTTTAAATACATTTTTAAAGTCTTGTAACATAGGAGAAATTATTTGTTTGAAGCAAGTTTTGTTGAAATTCATTCTTTTTTGCAAAATAAATCATTTTAACTTCTTAATAATAAATGTTTTGTCTTTAAAAAAATTTTTTTTTTATTAATGCATAAATAAAAGTAAAATAAAAATAAGAGGTATTGTTATAGAAAATAATCCATAGTAACACCACCACAAAGCATGAGCATTTTACAATAACAGAACATCCTGAAGTGTTTTATGACGCTTATACCGCAACATTGAGCGGTATAAGCATCATAAAACGCTTAGAGAGAAATGTCTGATTGTTAAATAACCCATAATAAATAATTTCTTCGAAGGGATGAAACACCTTCCAAAAATACAAAATAAACACTTTCAACAGAAAACTTATTAGCATTCATTAATAATTAATTTATATAAAAATTTATATATTTATATTTTAATATATAGATATTTTTGTAACTGTGTAAATCTCTAAATTGTCGATTTGTACTTTAATCCCAAAATTTTTTATTTTAAATTTTACATTCACTTAGTGCAGTTTTCCCTATTGCAGTAAAATCTTTTTATTTTTCTATCATATACTATTTGTCTTTTTTAAGTTCACGGACAGCTGTCATTTTTATTGCATATGGATGTTTTTGTGACAAATAAAATGTGAATTTGAATTCAAAATTTGAACATACAGTATTTACACCACATTTATCAAAAAATTCTGTTTACTGTATGTACAGTAGTGCATCCATCATCCATGAAACTACAGGCAGTAACACACGAGAGTGATGACACTCATTTACAGTACACATTACAAGTTAAACCCTTTCAACACAACTACCTCAGCTGTTAATGCTCACACTGTTCTCGTTCTGTTAGTCATGTGTTTTTTTTTGCACATGAACAGTTATGGACACGGTCACTCTGCACTTTATATTGTATCTGACAATCATTGCTAATGCTGCCACACATCTGTTATGCTGTTATCATTGTTCATTTTAATATTATAATACTACACATCTCTACATATTTTTACCTTATATATTTTTTCCTTGCACATATTTCTTTGATTCACTTTTAGAAAATGTTATTCCGTTTATTCTTATTTTATATTTCCAAGCTTCAATTTTATTTTGGTAAGGATTCAATTTAATTTACACTTTATTTTATTCTAATTGGTCTTGTGAGCATTTAACTTCATGTTGTACTGTGTGTGGTTGTGTATGTGATCAATAAAAATTTTATATTAATTTGGAACATTAACAGACAGTACATGCTGTTACAGAAGTTTAATCAACACCTTCTGACTAATAATTCGGGATGATAATAATCAAGGACCAGCCAATATGATATTATTATGATACCTGTTTGATTTGTATTGCGATTCTGGTAATAGCAAAATTTTAGAAATATCCCAGTTGACCAATATATATACCTGTATGATTATAGACAAATGGCAAAATTTTCAAATGCAAACATATATAATAATAAAAATAATAATAATTTGTGTGGCCATAAATGTATTGTCACACAAAAATATTACGATTGGGTTATACATTTTTATTATTTATGTAACCAAATAATGATTTCCCCATCTCTGCTAATCACACTAAATATTGCAGCATTGCTATTGTATAATACACATGAAAACATTCTCTAACAATGTTAAATATTTGAAGGAAATATTAATAAAACCTGCAGTATGATATTGCAATAATTTTATTAACCAAAGCACTATTAATGAATGTATAAAGCTGCAACAGCATTTAGTTTTATCAGAGGAAAAGATGTCATAGGTTCTGTGTATGTTAAAACTGCATGGGCCTGATCATGAGAAAAGAATGAAAGAAATACACAACAACACACAGACGTATACAGTGACAGCAGGAGCTGTGGGATCATGTGCGTTGGCTTTTTGAAAAGCTTTTGTTTCTCTGAGCTTCTTCTCTTGAGGTGACAGAAAGACAGTGACAGACAGACAGACAGACAGACAGACAGACAGTACTCAGCCTCCTGTCCCAGTAGCACCAGGCCTTCACAACCACCAGCTCTACAAATAGGTCTAATATCTTTTATGCCAGCCAGACCTTCTTACATCTGTTGGCCAGCAGCACTCGTGCAAACATCGATCCACCGCTAGCTTTTCTCCAAATATTTCACAATGATGTACATCAAACTTTTGGCAGCATAAATAGCACAATTCATTATTTATGGTGCCATGAATTATTCTCCCTGATATGAGCTGCAGTCATGTAATGCTAATATAAATATGGTGCTGTGGAGGCCCAGTGCTGCTTCTACTGTAATACACACACACACACGCACGCATGCACACACACACAAACACACACACACACACACACACACACACACACACACACACACACGTCTAACTACAGTACAACTACTACTCTTGGGACAATCTTTCAGTCAAAGTTATTATTAATAAAATAAATTAATGCCAAGCCAACAGCAAATGTTAACTTTAACATAACACCAGTAAACACAATAAAACATTTTGGTTTCTTTTTAAAGAAAAACAAACACAGGAACAAGCTACAGTAAATTTACATATTTATTTAATTCACAACATAATAAATTGGGCTGCTTTTATTCCTCCAACATCTGCATTAGTGAGTCAGTGTGCATGTCCTTCCCAAACTCGATAGCTTTCTGGAGTGAAAACAGAGCTTTAAGGCTTAAGCTGACTTTGCGCAATTTTGACAAATAAAATTTTGCAGTGATAAACTTAAAATAAAAGCAATAATAAAATAATTTATTGGATCTCAAGACATATAAAAGCATTGAATCTGATGGCCATTGTTTACAAAAGAATTACTGCCTGTGTCACTATATTGAATTTGCTGTCTCAAATGTTTTGCTATGTGCACTCGTTAATGCTGACTGTTTCCATATGAAGAGATCCGCAGCACTGTTTAAAAACGCTCCACAGGGAACATTCCCTGCTATAATTTTCATTTAATGGACTCATAAATTTCTACTTCAAAGTTTTAGGGTTATATATCCCTAACATATTGTTCAATCATTTTAATTAATTTAGACCACAATATTACTTGGGGGAAAAAATGACTTTCTTCACCTTAGTGTCTCTTGAGCTGCTTCAGTGGAATTAATATTCCTGCAAAAATTTCAAAGACTGTCTGTCTGACTTTAAAAGCTCCGTCTGTCTGTCTGTCTCTCTTTCTCTATGTTTCTCGCACACACACACACACACACACACACACACACACACACACACACACACACACACACACACACACACACACACACACACACACACACACACACAAGGTTCTGAGGGCAAATTACCCTCTCATTCAGATAATAATGTTTTTACATCCTTGAGTTTTTGTATCACATTTGATGATGTCTTTGAAATTACAGAATAATTTCTACAATACAAAATATCTGGTCTGTTTGATCTTTTTTTATGTTGAAAGACTTACATTTTTTAAGAGAAAAATCTGGATTCATATTTTTCTGTGTAGAATTACACTAGCATAACTTCATGGCAATGAAAATATATTGTAAGTGTTCTTCATGAGAATATTTAAACATGACTATGTAAAATAAACATTCACTATTCAATAGTTTACACTCAAGCAAACTGAATTTGCCGGGCAGATTTTTTTTTACCTGTTATTCAAAGAAATTTGTTGTGATAAAGTATTCAATGCTCTGCAATACATTCAATAATACAGGCCAATTGGTATTTTTTTCACCCCATCTTTGAAAAATGTACTTCTCATAAACTGTTATCTTTCAGCTCCTTTTGATTCCAACCATTTCCCTCTTATGAGAGTTTTGTAAATAAAGTTAAAGGCTTCTCCGTTAAATAACATAAGGCAAAGTGCTTTTAACACCTTGATACATATATATTGAGAAGTATTACATGAGGAGTTGTTTATTATTAAATATTAGTGAAAGTTATACAGCTATTTATTACCAGCATGTTTTTGGCACCTTTGGTTGATAATAAATGTTATTCAATTCAGTGTATAACATGGTATATACTGTATTTTCATTAATACTGTCAGATTACTAATTGATTTTTATAATTTATTTAACACCCTAGCAAATATTTTAAATAACTGCAAATTGTTCAGATCTTTAAAGGGAGTTAACCAGTTTGTCTTTGCCTAAATGTGCTGTTGTGCATTCAGTAATTAAAATCTTTTTCATTACCATGAGAAAAAACAAAGGGCTCTCAACATGAAACATGACATCATCACATCAGGTACTAAATATAAAAAATGCATAATCAGCTAATTATATATTCTGGCATTTTTACTATCTTTCCACATTAAACATGATAAATGGTGAGCATTTATAGATTCAGTTAGATTTAGTTATGAACAATACCATGAATCTTCTCATGAAATAAATGAATCTTTTAATGTCTGTTCTCTAAGGTGAGATGAATAGATCAGTTCCTGTGCTCTACAATAGCTCGGTCATATCAGGTTTGGTCTTTTTGTTGTGAGTAAGAGAAGGTGAGATGACAATGCAGCTGCTTAATCTCTGCCACTGAATAAAGACTGGGTCTTTTTCCCGTCCGCCCCCGGCCGTCTGCCAGAGCAGAGCGCTTTCATGTTGCCTGTGATTGGGATCATGCTGGGTGTCAAGTAGTCAGGAACACAAAGATGAATATGTTATTACAGCAAATCATAAGAGACACTAATATAGAAACACACACCCAGCTACCTATAACCACTAAAGGAAAATGTACTTTGGCCTTGAGGCAAGTTTAAAGTTAGAGTGGGGAGGAAAAAAATGCAATTTTACAATTTAATACTCCTCTTCTAGGAGCCCTCGGACTTGTCTATGAATGACTCAAGCTTCACAGATCTTCATGGATCCATTAGCAGAACTAGCATAATGGCATACTGATGTACTTATACGTAATGGGAACTGTTTAGCATGATGTGCTGCTTCACCACACAGTGCTAAGAGCAAAACACGCAAGACTTCCAAAAACAAAAATGATACATATCTAAATTTATACTGTATATATTAAATAGACTATACTAAATATACAAAAAAAAATCACTTCCTAAATATTCACTGAATCACATAGCCTCATATTGATATGAAATGGAGTTTATTGGTCATCCTGTAACCTATTTTAAGACTAAGGCCTTCTCCACAGTGAGAGCTACAGTACAAAACCACACTGAGTGGATTCTCTGACTATAATTGGGGATGGAAAACCTTTAGCGCTAATAAAACCGGATGACTCGAAAACTCATTTTCAGAACATAATGCCAGTCTGCTGTATTAAATAGAATGTGGGTTGATTGTCTTCAGAGAAGATTGCATTCTCAGATCAACTATTTTTTTTGTACAGTATATAGTTAATGACACTTTCAGACAAAAATGTCATCATTCTTGAACTGTGCAGCCACCTAATAAATTTTTTTTGTTAAATAAAAGGAAAGGTCTTCATTTACACAATAATTTTCATTAAAAAAAGAAGAGGAGATCAAATAGTTTCCAAAGATCAGAATATATTTTTGGTTAATTATTTGATAAGCAAAATACATTAGTAACTTATGTAAAAAATACTATAGAAATATCAGTTAATAGAGATAAAATATATATTAAAAAAAACATACATATGAATGTCTTACTTTGGATTTTACACAACATATTGGCTCAGGCTACACAACAGGAAAATGACAGTAATACTTTAACTCCTGACATATAACCGCAGTTATTACTTGAGCACTGTCAGTTGATCGGTAGCAGGCTGGAGACATGTTACGGTTCACACTTTAATGAACACATCCTCAGATTGATGCTGTCCAGGTTTAAGTTACCAATTTCATCGACAAATTATTGTTCTGTGTTCAGTGGCACTGTTTCCAGTTTTGCCATCAAAAGTAATCCCACATCATAATAGTGGCAATTTTGTTCCAGTGATCTAAAAGAACGTAGACAACTGCATGGAGAGCTGCATTTCACTTTGAGTTGATAATACACACTGTAAATCTGAATTTAATTGATTCTAGGTATTATTCTCACTGTAAACATAACGCAAGGGGATCAGCTGTGCTCCAAGATGTGTTCTAGGACAAACAATATTTAAACTATGAGCAAAAGAAGAAGAAAAAAAGCATAGCAGAGAATATAAGAGAGTGTCTTTGACAGGAACCATGCCGAAAGTGTCATGTTTTAGGCACATGTTCTGCTGTTTCCAAACTGACTTTTGATGAATGACCCACAAACGGGATCCAGGACTATCGAATACAATGTTTGAGTCACTTTGTATGTCATAAATTAAGTCTAGATGGATGTATTGAATAGCATGTCTGCCTTCTCAAATTGCATCCAGATGTCACCGCATTTAAATTAAATACAAAGGCAGAAGTACGTGTTTCATAAATGTCGAGTATCCTGAGCAGGTGCAGGATGATCAGAGTGCTCAGAAATGCACAGGCCAAACAAGCCCTGTTTCACAGTGATGACCAGAGACACAGGCATGTCAGATGGAGTGAAATCCAAACTCACAAATCATAACTCATGCGGTGATTCTCATTTATCAGATACTGTAGTATTCCTGCGACATTCTTTTGCTTTATTTTAAACCAAAATTTATTTTCTTTTGCTCAGATTGTAAAACAAAAAAAGAAAGAAAGAAAATAATTGCTTAATTAATAATAAACTCCTATTGTAATAATGAAATAACCTGAACTGAAAAATTGCCAAATATTTCTGATTTATGTTTTTGCCAGCTAAGAGAAGACAGAAGACAGACTCTTCATCATATAGCTAAAATCTTGGGAACAAGCCAGATTTGTTGCTTGTTAGTGACATTGTCTCCTGACCTCTCCCTCTTCATGACACATCATATATAGAATAAATGAAGTCAATGGAGATGCCATTAGGCTCTTGCTCCACTTGCCCTATAACTCAATAACCAAAAGTGCACCATGCCCTTGCTGCTCTGCTGAGGAAGACACTTAGATACAACTTGTTACAAGGGACTACTACTGTACATACTCACTGGAAGTTGTGTGAGGGCTGTAGGCGATGTACTGTACCCAGAAGAGTGCCTGCGAACTCCGCACAGTAAAAACACAACAGAAGGAGTGAGACAGCCATTAAAAAAGCACAACTTCTATCACACACACACACACACACACACACACACACACACACACACACACGCACGCACCAACGCACGCACACACATACACACACACACACACACACACACACACACACACACACACACTTCCACCAGTGGGTATATAAAATACACTTGAGTAGCATAAAGAGAACACACTAAATTACTGCGTTAAGCACAATGTGGAACTACCATTTCCAGTCCATATATAACAACAATATATTTTAATGAGCCATTTAGTGAGCGAGCCACAAACACCACAGGTGCACAAGCTAAAACCATGGATTAAAAAAATATACGACTTGGAATTCACTCTAAGTTCACTGCTGAGTTCATTGAATTGCAGTGGAGTTATCATGTTGTGTTTTTTATATATTTTTTCAGAATGTTCTGCTTGTAAATGCATATGCTGATTAGCAGCACTACTGAAGTCTGATGTATAAAATATATTTTTTAGGACTTCTCTTTGATTTAAGTTATTTGAATCATATGAGTTAAATAATTTTCCTGAAATTAATCTAGTTTAACTGCTTAGATTGTCCAGATGTGAAGCATGATCATGCCAAGGTACACATCAAACACCTGGGCTAGTATAAGTTAGTTAATATCTTTTATATATATTTTAAATATGACCACTATACAGTATGAATATCCATTAGCATGAACATACAATTAGTGTAAACCTCTATATGATAGGCATTGAGTTGTGGATAGTCAGTGTGGTTTTATATGAAAACGCATTGGATTGGTGTCCAGGTTTCGGGGGAATTTTATGGCTTCCAAAGTTACCAGCAGCAGTGGTCGTCCTCAAAAATAAGAGTCAGTCTGATGTTCGTGGCAAAGTCCCAGGACAAGGCTCATTCTCAACTCTTCCCATTCTCATCCTCCTCCTCACCCACTCCCCCTCCATCCGTTACTGTGCATCCGGAGCACAGCCCACTGATGAGTAACAGACAGTCCGCCAGGCACATCTGCCCTTAAACTGCATGTCAAACTCCAGACATGCTGAAAAGTAAAAAAAAAAAAAAAAAAAAAGGGAAAATCAACTGTAATTTTCTCTTTGCGTGATGGTTTAAGAAGGAGGACTTTTTGGTTCAAGTAAAACTAACACAAATCCCTTGAAGTTTTGTAACATTTTCTGTGATTAACGAACTAAAAATATTTATACTTCTCGGAGGTCTGAGAGGCCTGTCTAATATTTAAAAGAGGTATTGTACTGTAGTATTTCAATCTTATTTTACCTGTATGACCTCATATTTAAGAAGGCTTTTGCAGCATTCAGTTCTATCTAGTTTTCATGCTCCAACAAATTACTCAGTATCACTCAGTATGAGTTGCTAACTTTTTTTTTAAACCCTAGGAAGATGGTTTGTTCATATTTGACTTCCTCACATTAAAGAGTCTGTTGTATCCAATGATTACTGTATGTTTCATTCTTACAAATTATTTTTGTAATATATCTAATACATGTCCTTCAAGGCATTGCAGAAGTGCAGTAACTGAGTTGCTGAGTTGGTGGAGAGACTGATTGTTGCACTGGCTGAACATCGTGGAGGCTTCAGCCCAGTGGCAGTGGGAGGTCAGTGTCTCCTTCTATCACATATGCACAGCTACAGTACTTCCACATGCCGGTCAGCACTGGGGGCCTCTAGAGGCAGGCAAGGATGCCTTATCTGATGTTACTCTTGGCTAAACACGAGAAACTCCAGGGTAAGGAAACGGGCCACCCATTCTCTCATCCAGCACAGACTAAACCGCTTATGTGATGGCCAAGCTGGATGAGGGTTTGATTGAGTCTCCAAGATGATTTTACTATCTGTGTACATCTGGAGAGCTGAATGCTTTCCTAGTCCAGGCTGCATCACAAATGAAATTACTGTTGTTTTATGTATTATGTGTGGCTGGCATAAAGGGGCCACACAAAAAATGAAGTATTGATTGGTGCTGCTACCCTAATTTACTCTTAATCTCTTTTGTAACATATTTAGTAAGAAATATTCAATCATATTAAACTTAAAATATAGTTTATGTTTTTTTTACCTGTACAAAGCAGAGAATATTGTGAAAGACTGCTTTAAACTCTCTAAAATCAAGCAAAATACAGTATTATGAACGAAGGTGATCAACCTCAACTAATTAAATAGTAATGAAAGCGAGTCTGTAAAGCCCCCACAGAGAGAAGTTGTTTTGCAGCTTCACAGCAGTTGATGAATATTAACTTTATTTCTGCTCAATTTCGCTTTTTTATTTTTAGCTCTTTCCCCAGAGGATAATCTAAGGGCATATTAATTACACCTGCTGGTCAGAAGAGGGCGATATAGAGGCATGCCTCTGGGTGCCACTGGCAGGGAATCTCTGAGTGCTTAAAATAGCTCCTTTTCTAAAGTATTTCCCTCTCTGGAGCAATATAAAATTGACAAAATAAGCAAACAGAAATGAGCCTCATCAAAATCGCATTCACCCTCAAGAGGATGGAAATTCAATAAAAAAAAGCAGCTACAATTTACAGACATGGCATGGGGTACACAAACTAAATTTGGATTGTAAGTTCTCTTTCACAGAAATGCGAGTGACTACAAATAAGCAAGGGTGCTATAATTGCAGAGATATCTAAGGAAAGTGTCGTGTAAAGAAGTCCCTGCCGTGGTGTAGGTGATGTAGCTTCCCCCCAGTGAGAGAACATACTCGGCTGAAATTCAATGGTGATAATTAGCTCGACATCGTGTTCCCCGCTCTCATCCCACTCTGTCTCGTTCCTCTGTTCTGCACTCCCTAACAGGCTCAGGTTTTCTGCTGAGGGGTTTGCAGATGAGATTAAGAATCGAGAAGAAGAATAGGAATGATATGCAGAACTTATGGCCTTGAGCTCATACCGCATCTATTCATTACTGCATCAAAGACCCTCTCCTCTCTTTCTCCACTAGCATAGCTATCTGGCTTGCCCTTTTGTATTAAAGAATTAAATAATTTCTTCTCTCATCGCTAACTTTTAACTTTTTTCTCCTCAACAAAGACTTTTACCCTAGATTATACATCCTATAATAGAGTGCTTTAAGGTTTCAAGCAAAAACAGTAAATGGTTAGACACTATAAATCAAACGAAAATGAATTTGGAGGTGATACACAAATTTTAGGTATATTTAGCATGAAATTTTGTGTCTTTTTTTTTATTTTTTTTTTATAATTCTTGTTTATATTATCTTCTTTGTATTCACAAATCAAACTAATGAGCATTCAACTTCCTTTACCTGGAGTGGTTTGGTGTAGTTGGTGTAGGGGTATCAAAACTTTTGTTTGTCTTTTTTCTTTTTAAAAAGGTACTGATTATAATACAAAATACCAGAGTTCTGATTACCAAAATATTATGTTCCATTCATTAAATTCACAGCACAGTGCATTAAATTCCACTGGAATAACCACAACAGAGTATCACCCCACAGCTGTATTTGTTTCACACAATGCTGTATAATATTCTTAAATTTGTGTTTCTTTTGGTACAAATGACATCAACCATTTTAGGTAAGAACATTTTAAAGAATTAATGAAAGGGTTTCCATGCCTAGTGGTTGTAAGCATCACCACTTATTAGCTAATGTTCTCTACCATGTTTGCTCAATAAAAAAATGGTTTTGCCATTGAGGTTTTAGTTGATTCAGTTTGTAGAGTAATCACAAGAATATTAAAAAAAAAGTATTTAAAAAAAACTTCTTTCTATTTATATATTAATACAAAGTACAATTTTTTTAGTATAATTCATATTTTATATTAATAGAAAATCATGCTTTGTGCATTACAGAATCACTTGCGCTGCACATTTTGCTAGCAAATTACATACAACACCTGGGACAGTGTTTGCTACATTTCGTCTGGAGCTGTGCAGTCAGTTAACTAGGTCAGCAGTGGCTGTGTGTAGAGAATATAGCCCTTCTGCATGTTGCCTTTCTGGGAAGAAACAGAGGAAGGGGACACCTTGCCAGAGATATCCCCGGCCTTGTTCTAACAGCAGGAGGGAGCGCATGAGCTGACCTCACCTGACAGCATCACCTTTAGAGCATCTACATATAGAAACTGGACCATATCACAGTGGGTGGATTATGTCTGGAATGCAGCTGATATTATTACATTGCAGAACAGCACGTAGTCTAACTATACACTGATTTTGAACAGGCAAAGCAACAAACAATTAATTAAAATATAATTAATACAGCAGGCACTGTTCAGTTATACTGCATGTGTCATTCCGATGTAGGTTGTTTTATTCTTTTTTTAAAACTCTTGCTATATATTTATTGCAACAACCATTGTGGGTTTAAAGCTTAGATATCGAATATTTGAGGTGTAAAGGGATTTGTAGTCATAACCCTGTGATAGGGTATGGGTGTCATGTACTATCTTACAAAAAGGTAAGCCTGTATGACTTTCTTTACCAGCTAGGCCGATTAAAGCAATGCTCTTATCAGATGGAAGATTAGCTCTGGAGCTGGATTCATGCGATGTGTAAAAAGTGCAGAGTAAAAGGCAGGATTAAGGCAGATTCGACGGAGGGGGGGAAAAGAAAGAGCAAGAAATTAGAGGAATAGAGTAGTTCTGTTTTTCAGCCTCTATTTCTGACCGGGTTCAGACCAGAGAGTAGTAAATTCACCGCACACCCAAAGCTCCATGCTGTCTGTCTTGGCCCAAACAGCAACCAGGATCAGATAACAGGGATCAACAGACCTGCCACTGCTGAGAGCCAGAGAGATCGAAGGAGATAAAGAGAGTGATGAATCAAAGTGTATTTTGTAGGAAAAAAATGTAAATAAAAAAGATAAATAAATATAAAATAATTTTTTTAAAACCTGACCAAGTAGCAGGAAAAGATCGTACAGTATCTCTTATATAGGGTGAACCTTCGTAAAGTTTAACACATTTTTGTCACATTTTTGTTACAATATTCAAATCCCAAAAATGGCAAAATCATTCAAGAATATACAAGTGAAGAAACACAAAATCAATGTTAAATTTACCACATTACTAATATTCACCCTACTGTACATAATAATTCGAAACCTTCCAAACAATATACTCCTAGGTAACTATCATCTTTAAAACAAAAAACAAAAAACAAAATCACATCTTAGTCTTCTATGAATTCTTGTAAATTATCACAAACAAACCAGTATTGTTCTTCAGCTGAGCCACTTCACCTTTCCCATTGTTGAAGACAGCTGATACAGGGCTCTATATGCCAAGCTTGATTACAGCCACATGCAGCTGTCTGTGTTCAGAACAAATACATTGGCCTCCTTCCATGGTTAATGAGCATGGCCATATTACGAGGCTAGACATTAAGATGTTATAATTTTGGAGATAATTAGTTAGCTTGTCAGTTTTATGTTTTGTACCTCTGTGGCATTGGGAACAGGATCTTGCAGACTGGGTGTTTGTGAGTCAAGTGTCATTGGATTTTATAGCTTAATTATAATTTAATTATATTGGTTTAGCTATTACTGTTAACAGTCGTTAGTCTGCCAAAGTTTGCTTAGAATTTCATTTTTCTATTTTTAAAAAAGTAGGATATAGCCTGGGGAAGGTTTTCTAATAAAAACGTACCTATCTAAAATGATGTGTAAATATAAACAATTTGCCCATTATTGAGGACTGGATGACACTGACAAATGTGGCAATCTCTATAGGACAAGAATTACATTTGGTATATAATCCCATTGTCAAACCTCCTGTGTTTCTGTGCAAACACAAACTGAACAAATATCCATGAACAAAGAAATTCTGCTTTATAGTACTTAATGTTAAAAGTGCTTTAATGTTGGATAGTGCGTATAATTTTTTTTGGAGACAACAGCAAGCTCAGTCAGGAGCGATCCTTGCCAAAATACATTCATATGTGTACCTGAACATGTTCCAAATGTAATTATCACACACACTCAGTGCACACCAGAAGTAGTGTTAGAGGACTGTGTATGGTCAGGGAGACTAAGTAATCTAACCAAACATGTGACCCGTGTCCCTCATTAATGCAAACAGTACCAGTCCCCTAGGTTTTGGCTCTGGGTTTCAAAAACAACTTCAACCATTGTATTGTGTGTACACTGCACATTTGCAAAGCATTTGGGACTTGACTTGGCAACTTGTTGAAGTCTGAGTGTAATTTCCTCTCTTCGAGTGGAAATTGCACTCCAGGGTCAGGGAAAAGGGGAAAAAAGAAAATCCTTTTACTTAATTCAGACAATCTATCATCCCTCAAAGCAGGAGCAGCATGTGAATTTCTTAAAAACAGTGTTTACTGGCCTGAGCCCATTAACTTGTTGAAGCTGCTATTATTCATTACAAAGGTAGTTGATTTATGCTTGATTATACTTGATACACTATGAGCGTTCAATGCAAAGATTTCTATAAACAAATAACATCTGAGCTAAGAGGTAGTAGCATAGGTAATCAATTACGTTTAACAATAGTTCAGATTCTTGTTGAGCAAATTTTCAAGCACTTAATACAAATAATATTTTAAAGGATATTATTTATCAGTGGAAATTTACTACATCATGTTGACAGACCTGAGATTTTTTTTGTGCTTGAGCATTGCATTTATAACACAATATCCATATGCACCTCATGTTACACACTAGCCTAGATGTATTTTAACTTTCATATACAGTATTATATACTAAAGTGCAACTGCACCTACTATCTCAGTACCATAATCATACTTACTCAGTCTTCATTGCTAACTGTTTTCCCCACACTCAGACCTGTTCTCTTTCAGTCTAATAGCTAATGATAGCTTTTTTTGCGGATTGTTCACAAGCATGTTTTCTTTTCTCAGTAATGATGTCACCTGCGCATGCGTTCACACACACACACACACACGCATGCACACACACACACACACACACACACACACACACACACACACACACACACACACACACACACACACACACACACACACACACACACACACACACACGCATGCACACACACACACAGTTGAGAATAGTGCTACTACTAAATTTCTTTTCAACGTAATACTGTGAATATCATCTCAATGTCGACAATGATGAAATGAATAATCAGAATCTTCGAGTCATATTTAATTTTGAGCATTTCCCAGAAAAGAAGTGTAACTTCTTATTCTAAAAAAATACAAGACTTCTAAAAGTCAACTAAAAATGTGTCTGCTTATGAAAGTCTGTGTGTTGTTGTGTTTTAAATGTAATTCCAATGTGTAGGAGTATCACTAAAAAATAGAAATGTTAATGTTCAGGTTTGTTAAAATTCTCAGCTTTATCTTGACTTCTGTATGTGAAGCTTGTCCTCTGTTTGGATTAGAATGTAGTTATTGTAGTCAATATGTAGTGGAATCATGTGATCTTTAAACGACGTCTCAAGACATATCTGTTTCTTCAGTACCCCCGCTCACAAGCACACAAACACACACACACACACACACACACACACACACACACACACACACACACACACACACACACACACACACACACACACACACACACACACACTCACACACACACACAGAAAAAAAAAACCCAGTTCCCAATTGTTTGACTGATGATGGTTAGTAACCTAGTAACCCAGTGTCAGTATCCAATGATGGAAACTTATTGTAAGCTTCTGCTAAATGTCTAAATGTAAATGTAAATGCATTCGTGCAGGAGCAGCGCAGTGCAGAAAATTATGTAAAATCATGCCAGGCAGGATGGAGTGGAGAAAGGCTTGACTGGTTTGAGGTTGCAGAAAAGCTACAGCAATGCAAATACAGTAACCCCATTTTACAACCATGATGAGCATAAAAGCATCTCAAAATGTACAACATGTCAAATTGAGGCGGATGCACTGCAACTGCAGAAGACCGCATCGGGTTCCACTTCTGTCAGCCAAGAACAGGAAGCTGAGGCTGCAATGGGCAAAGACACACCAAAACTTGATGGTTGAAGGTTGGAAAAACATCCCCTGGTCCCAGATTCCCAGATGTGAGCAATAGTTTGTTTGAAAATGTTTTGGCATTATAAGATCACTTACATCTCCTGTGACCATGATATCTACAATTTCCTTTCTGATATGATTAGGAAGTCCCAGTACTTTGTTCTTAAATACTGGACTGGGAAATAAATCTCCCTTAACACGTCCCCCAAAATGGACTTTAGTAAATGATATTGCAAACTAATGCTTTGATTCTGTTTTTGTAGTGAGTTAAGGCAGCAAATTGGAAAAAGGAAAATTGTGTTGAGTTTTGTTGCACTCAAAACCTTTTTAATGACAAAGATTGTTGAAAAAAAAAAAAAACCTTGAGTTTACATCATTGTCAGCCTCCTCCTCTACCAGTTTCAATTTCACTGAGGTAGCTGATGACAACGCCTTAACATACTACAGATATGCGCCATTTAATGTCCATCCGTGCATCGTCCTACTGCATATCTGTCTGTGGTCCCATAAGGCAGCAGCACATGCATTTTATGTCTGGTGTACACAAAGCACACGCGTCTCTTGAGTGCTGTACCATTCTCTACGCTTAATTTTCTTTCGCAATTATTGCTGTGATATGCATCATGGCTGTCAAATGCAGCAAAACCTGTGCTTGTGATTTCAGGAGCAAGTGGAAAAAGGAACATTGAGAAGTGAAACTGACGTTTTCACTACAGTATTCCTTGAAGCATTGTTAAGTATATAATTAAATGTTTGCACAACATCCAAGTCCAATCATTTCCTATTTTACAGTTGTTAAGCAATGCATACCTGTCCAGTACTTCATTAATGCTGATTGTAATAGCAGTAACATAGTGTACATGTGTACGTTTTCTTAGATTCAACATTCTCCAAAAATTCACTGGACAAGTGAAAAGTTCACTCACAGCAATTGCTATTTTTCCAAAGGTTAGTTATGCTTTACTGATCATTTGACAGAAAGAAATTATGTTATTTGCTTTTCAGAATCAGGCTTAGTTATGTAATGAGGCTGTTCTATGTACAGTATATCATGTTTTTTCTAAAACAGAAATTCAAAGCTAAAAAAGGTTCAAATACTGTATGATGTTTACTTCGTTAACTGTCAAGTATCCTAAAATGCTAAATTATATAATCTGTGAACCAGTAGAATTAAAAAGTGATAAGGTGACACACGTACCTATGATTACAATTTAGCCACCACTTGACTTTTTTTTTTTTTACCTCACAAAACAAGCCCTGATTAACATTCTCACCTCTTTCCACAGCTTTTATCATTTAGAAAATAATGACAAACCCTGGTGTTCAAGGACACAACACTTTCCCGCACAATAGGAGATTCATCATAAAGAGTGTCTTCTCTCAGGACACAGTAATATCCTCCTCTTCAGGACTGCTCCCTCATATTTTAAGCACTGCCTGCCTCTGAAGAGGATAGTGAGAATCACTTGCAGCATTTTATCAACAAATTAAATTTTTTTGACTGATTATGTTTATGAGTGTAAGGTACATGGTGCTCTCTGATACCGACGCAAATAGAAAAATGAGTAGTCTAGGATTACTCAATCAGGGGCATCATGGAACATTTTATTTGGCTTATTTGATTCTGGCATGTTCTGCTAAGTTCAAACTACTCGTTCTGAGTTTGATATGACTTAGTGCTTGCAGAACTGAAATGCTTTAACACCAGTTTCTACTCCCATGAACTTCAAACTTTGTGTGCATGCGGCAAACCTTGCACACATTTTTAATGACTGCACTTTAACACCACACATTTATTACAGATGCTATATGAATGCTATATGATGTCATCACAGTTCATTTGTACTGCTGTCATTTCATGTTGTTTTGTCATTTACACGACATGGCTGACTTACTGTATTTAACTGCAAAATGCTATTTGCATTTGTGTTTCGCTGTTGAAGCAACACATTGAAGTGTAGGCAACTGCTGAAGTTCTTTATACTTGAAGGGTTCATTTACACATACAGCTATACTGTATCTCTGTATAGCTCAGTTCTTATAAGCAAATATCAATCAAATTGGTATGTTTTTTTTTAAATAAGTAAAACATCTGATTTCAGTGTTCAGAATGACACATTATAAAGAATTATACAGAGAAGTCTTACTTACTTCTTACTATTTTAAAGAATGGCATTCATATGCTTTTGCAAATGAGCCTTCACTTTCATATCTTAAACGAAAAAAAGAAGTGGGTAACTTTCTATGTAAAATGTAAGTAGACAATGCATGGAAAAATGATTCAGGTATGAATTTATTTCAGTTGAGACCAGATTTTTTTTTATAAATATTGGTGGTGTAGTGCTTAGCACTGTCGCCTTGCACCACCAGGGTCCGGGTTCGATTACCAGCCAGGTTCGATTACCATCTCTAGGCTAATTGGCATTCCCAAATTGCTTGTAGTGTGTGTATGTGTGTGTGTGTGTGTGTGTGTGTGCCCTGTGATGGATTGGCACCCTGTCCAGGGTGCACCCCGTCTCGTGCCCTACTGTAAGTATCCTGGGATAGGCTCCAGGCCCTCCACATCCCTGTATACGGGATAAAGGTGGTATAGACGATGAGTGAGTGAATAAATAGTTATAAATAATTGTAAAAACAATAGTATGTTTAGGGTAAACTACTTACACACTTTCTGTATCGCTTATCCTATACAGGGTAAGGTCAACTTGGAAATATCAGTTAACCAAGTTTGCTTGAGTACAAAAGGAAACCTAATGAGCACGGTGAGAACAACCGAGTCAGGACCTGAACCCTGGACTCTGGAGGTGCGGAGCCACTGTTCTAACAAATCACCAGCTAGGTTAATCTATTTACTGTAAATAGAATTAAGTACATTACAAACTATTTTTTTAATGAAAATAGAAATATAAAGTGGTAAACGCTACACAAGGCTGGAATCCTTTTTGTAGTTTAATGAAGCTCAACCCCTTTAGTCTTGGAAAAATTTAATGCTTAACTTTCCTGTTAAAGCAAGTTATGTTTATGCACAGTTTCTTATATGACTATAGTATTCATTTTGGAAAGAAATGCTCGGCTCTTCATCTTATCTTAATCAAACAAGCCATAGCACTAATGCCAACCGTCTTTAAAGCTGTGTCCTCAATCCAGGATGTTTGTAGAAGGAATGAACCTCTTCAGTAAATACAGGCCTATCATGATCCCATTTATTTGAAAGATCATGTGTGTTGATGTTCCATCTGTTTATTCAAATAATACATTCAACATAACATCAACAGTGCTCCTCTGAGTGATGAGGCGTACGAGGATGGTTGATAAGACAGAGGGACGTGTTATTCTTGTCTTTTGCCTTCCCACCACTACTGGTCTCTCTTTCTCTCCTTTGTCCCTTCTGTGTTGTGTCTGCTCTCTCCTTGTCTCCTTCACACCCTGTCTGGGACCATCTGGGCTGTGGTAATGTCTGTTCGCTCAAGGTGAAAGTAAACTACAGTCCGTGCTGTCTGAACACCCATACCACCAAGATTGCAGCGTCTAATAGAACCACATTTGTTTCAGAAAGCTATTGTGCACGTAGTCCAGATAGATCTGTGGGGAAAACAGAGTGGGTAGGCATCAACACAAGGCTGTGTAAGGTGACACTCATGCAAAGGACAAATTGGTTTGTAGAATAGCTTCATAACAGTATGGCAATATAATTTTTAGTAATTATTTTCACTTATTTTCAGTTAAGATGCTGCAATATGCCAACAGATGTTTGTCCTCAGAAAACTGGCCACACGCACATAACAAACACACAGCTTGAGACAGCCATGCTTCAGAAGTGTTAATAGGCTGAGGGTATTGCTTCGCAGGTGGCTAGGGAGAAAATGGGTTTTGTGTCTTGGGGGTGAGTTTGCTCTTATATTTTAGCTCCAACCTTTATGCTTCCATAATTTTGCTACTTGGTGAATATTGGGAATACACATCCTTAAACATCTGCCAGATGAGCATCCAATGAGCCTTAACTTATCTTAAGCATATGTGTTATCTCAGAAACACCTAGTCCATATGCACTACAGTGTTGCTTGTACTGTATATACTACTGTTTTTAGTACATTTCCTCCAATGATGCCGTGTCTCTGAAGTGCATAGAAGCCAGCTCTGTACTGAACACTCCAAATACAGTGTACATCTCCATTGTATTTACTTTGCAGTGCTCCCAGCGTCATAGATCTGTGATCTATTTAACAGTTTCCCAATGAGAGCAACAGGTCTGCTGCTAAAACTTCTTTAATATTTCCATTAATATTTCCATACAGTACGGGACTTGAATGCAAGAACAGCCAGTCATTTCCACTCCCAATCTAGCATCAGCCTACAGTTTGCCACCAAATCAGTTATTATCATTAGTGTAATGCAACAAACTGAACAAATCCCGACTGGAGATCAGTGTTAATAGAGGTCATGGTAGTAATCCATACACTCTGCACTTGCTGCCCTCCTGCGTTGTATAGACTCACTTGCTCAGTAGTGTTACATATGCAATTAGGTTGTTTGTTTTACATGCATTTATGGGTCCTGGAGGTCTGACAGACACAGGGTAGATCTCGCTCCCCATTGAGAACCATCTGCCGCACAGTCAATTAGTATTCAGGAGACATCCTACCACAGCTCACATTCACTTTACCTGTTCAGAGAGCTACTGATGAACGGATGCAGGCTCAGCACACTTCAACTCATTTACAGTACTGTAGTGTGTTGGAGAGTGCAGGCAAGTGTCTTTTGAGGAAGATGTTAAAATCTTGTAGTTATATAAGGTTGATTTTTCAGGCAGAATTTTTGTGTGAATATATACACAATCTGAACACAAAATATTAAAGCTTCTTAGGGCAAGTATTTAGAACTGTGTCCTCTTTAAAATAAAATTCTAAAATTCTACATTTAAAAGAGCGATTTTATGGACGGCAACAGCATGTGCTCTTTAATCTTTTAACTACTAGTTATAAGATAATTCAATACTATATTCAATATTACATAATAGTCAAATCTATTCAATGTCACCTTTTTATAAAAATCAAAAACACATTTTCTGAGGTATTCAAACAAAATGAAGTATCTACTAGAGTTGTGAGGATACACAAGATTCTAGTTTAATACAATATGGTGGTGTCTCAATTCAATACATTTGACATATAATTCATTACAAGAGAATCAATCAAGCATTGCTTGAAAATGATTTCCATTTGTAGCTAAAAGATTTAGAGTACAATAATTGTGCTTGCATGATCCATTCCATCAAGAATCTTGTCAACAGATAATGGGACAAAAGCTCTGCATTAGAATTTGACAAATTTAAACACTGTTAATTAAACATTAGATCTCTGGCTAAGCTTTCACTGTTGTGACTTTCAGCCTGAATTGTCTGAAGCATAGAGCTTATTTCCTACACTGCGATTATCTAGTTGTGTTGTTCAAGCCATATGGCTACCTGTAGCCCTGGACATGATTTTTAAACCTGCATATTCACTCCCAGTAAAGACACAGCTTTAGCAGTTGGCAACTTTCTTTCTCCATAGTGATTTCTTTGACTCAGACTTAATAAGACAGGAAACACTTGAATGCAGCAGAGATGTGTGTGTACTGTAGTGCAAAAGTCTTCCACTTTCCAACACCAAAGTCAGGACAAGGAAAAAGTGGTTATTGAATGTGAGTGAAAGGTTTTGTTCTCCATGTATTTATTCAATCTTATTTGTATCAACATCCCCAATAGACAGGATATAAAGTATAAATAGACACGCTAGCTTGCGTCTTACACAATGTGAAGGAAGTAAAGGAAACCTGGCAAATCATTATGTTTTTATCCAGTACATTTTTTTTTACAACATATACATACATACAGTACATACACACAGTCATGTTAAGACATCAGTTCTATGTTTTTTGTGTAAAAACAATATAAATCATCCTTTTTGACTTTACACAAAAACAAATAGAATTAAAAGAGGGGTACAAACTTTTAAACATGACTATTTACTTTGACTATTCCCCAGATCCCTATCTGAAGCCCCCATGGGAAGGCCAATCCACTGAGGACCCACCCCACAACCCACATCACCCAAAGGATCCACTGCCAACGTTCTGGTTCCAGACACCACAGTACACACTCAAATGCTCCATGCTCCGAGGGGCCAGAGGTACCCTGTTGGCACAGTAGGAACCCAAAATCTACAGAAGGTGGTTTAAATGTTAATGTTTTTAATGTTATGGCTGATTGATGTATATTCAATACACATGTAAATATTAAATTATTACAAAACTCCATCCAAATCCAAGCCAGCGCCAGCGCCACTGTTGAGGCCCCTCTAGGGACAGTTTCTCAAAAAAGCGATTAGCCACAAATGCAGCGACATTTTGACTAAAGTTGTTACTTCAAGCTCAGCCAAATATACCTGTGAAAGATGTTTTTTGGAATTTTTGTCTGTTTGTGTACGTTTCATGTAAAAACTAATGAATGAATTTTAATGAGGTTTCCACAGATGTATTTGGACGAGCTTGAGGTAACAAATAGACTTTGTTTCATTGCAATCGGACTAGAGGAAGAAAAGATTTGCTAACTTGAAATTTTAAAGGAAAACACCCTTATATCATAAAATAAAAAATCAACCTTGAAAATTAGTTAATCATTAGTTAATTCCAAAATTTAACAGATGGCGGTGTAAAAAATTTTTTAAACGCGCTTATGAGAATGCAATTAAATTCCACACGAACAGAGTCGCAGATATATCTAGTATATACACTATATTGCCAAAAATATTTACTCGTCTGCCTTCACATGCATATAAACTGGAGTAACATCCAATTCTTAATCCATAGGGTTTATTATGATGTTGACCCCCCCCCCCATAATAGCTTCAACTCTTCTGGGAAGGCTTTCCACAAGGTTAACGAGTGTTTGAAAATTTTTGACCATTCTTCCAGAAGCTCATTTGTGAGGTCAGACACTGATGTTGGACGAGAAAGCCTGGCACAAAGTCTTAATCACTTCCACTGTTATAATACCACTTACTGTACAGTTAACATTCATTTCTTTAAAAATGTGTTACGTAAGTAACCCTGAATGTTTTTGACTTTTGATTCTTCAAAAAAGCCACCTTTTGCTTTGGTGACAGCTTTGTATACTCTTGCCATTCTCTCAGTAAACCTCATTAGGTAGTCAGCTGGAATAATTTTCCAACAGTCCTGAAGTAGTCACTTATAGTCACTTAGTTAGTTTAGCTCAGTTAGATATAATTTAGTTGTAATTTCTTGTTTTCTATTTCTTTCTTATTAAGGCACCACGGAGGGCCTGTGTGAAACGGCATTTCAATACAATGTATACTGTGTATATTGTTGTATTGACAATAAACCTCTCTTGAATCTTGAATCTATTGACAATAAACCTCTCTTGAAGTAGTTTCTAAAGGTGTTAGTTGATTTTGCTTCACTCAACCTACAACCGCGTGCCCACAACCGCATCAGTGTTGTGCTATATCCAGCAATACAGCACTCCCTCACATGTGACATTGCTTTATTCAGAGCAATTACTCTGAGCCCAAAATGTAGAATTAATTTCAGTGCAAGAGAAGGAATTTGGTAAATTTTACAAAGTTTGGGTGATAAACACATCAAATAATTTTTTATATATGTAAATACTTCATTAATTATGTTTGTAGGTTGATGCAAATTCAAGGAAACAGGAGTTCTTTTACCAAGAGGGCAGACATCCTCTAGCTCTACTTAACCCACAGTTGTTTTTTAACATGATCGGCAATGGATGGGCTGTTTATTAACACAATGTGTAAGATTGACGACAGATTGTTCCTAGTCTTCCAGTAACCAATGATAGTACCTGACTATTCTAGGTTAAATGGCATGTGGAAAATACAATAAAAGCAAATGAAATTAAATATCCAATATTTATCTCCTTTATAAGGAGAGTTTATTCATTCATCGGTCTGTAGACTGCTTATTCTGTATATTGTGTATCAATGGTCCTTTATAGTACAGTAATGAACATTAATTTAGAAGTACAATTGTTTTACTTTCCCAACAATTATTATTGAATTTTGTAACTGTCATATAAAAACATTATTTTAACATCCCTAGAAAATAAAAATATTTAAATTAACCAAAAAGTTCAAATTCTATACTGTTCTGTGCAACAGTAATATAAAAATATAAAACATTTCTCCTTGAAATAAAAGAAGGCAAGTAAAATGAACAAGAGCCTCTCTATGCACCTTCTTGCTTGACTAACCTTGAATGAAATCTCAGATGAGAAGAGAAGCTATTTTCACTCACCTCACCAAGTGAGTATGTTATTATCTCTACTCCTCTACTCTGCTAGCCTGTTTTCACCTGTCTCTGTTTTCAAGTACTGTTCACGATGAGTTCTCACAATAAAACACTGGCAATAATGTACACACAGGCACACAGATACATACTGTACTGTACATTTTCATTATTATTCTACTGATTTTCATTTTACATGAAAAGTGCACATTTGTATGCAAAAAAAAAAAAAAAGAAAAAAGAAATACACAGCAAATGCAACTGTCACAGAATTAAACAACATACAGTATGTTTTGTTTAACTAGCTACTGTGAAATGAAGCATTAATGCTATCTGTGGTGGCTCTTTCCACTTTCTCCTTAAAGCAAGCGGATAATCTGATCTTTGCTGAAGATCAGTGACTTGAGTCTTTTACAGAAAAGAGCTGTCAGTACTGAATTTGGTTAAAGAAAGAGATGGGTCATAGTGCAAAACACATGATGTACACTGTGTTCCCCATATCCAAGTACTTCAGCAGACTATGAAACATATTTACAACCCCGCTCCTTGAACTATCACATCATTTGTGTCAAGTCTCAGAGCCCCACTCTTTGCAGGCCTGACCTCTGAACTGCACAAACTCAGCCTCCCTCTGTCTACTGCCGCACTGCTGGCGTCATAGAACACCATCAGTTGGCAGATTTACTGATGCAAGCATTAGTTAAACTCAGCAGAGGGTACAGTTCCATAAGGTTACACCCCCAGAATATTCACTTCTTCTTTGGATCTTGAGTAATTTACTGTAAGGGCACCTCTGTGAGCACAGTACAGGATATACTGTATTATTATGATTGTTTAAGATATGAATCAGACAGCTGGCTTGGGTTAATTTATTACTTCAAAGGCGTTCCAGTGATTCTGTTTGATGATATATGATAGGCAAATTGAAGACCTGATTCCTATGAAAAAGTTAAAAAAAACAACAAAAAAAAACAGATCAGTAAAAGTCAAATGTGTAAAAAAGTCTCTTTGTGTAACTTATAGTAAATTACTGTTAGAATAAATTGTATAAAAAACTTAAAAGTTTGAACAAATGAAAAATTTAACAGGTATAAATATTTCTAACATGAATATAAAGTAACCTCACTGGAATATAAATTTGCCAAGTAATGACAAAATGAAACTAAATGAAGCCTCCAAGTGGCGCAGTGGTAAAGCGCTCGCCCTATCATCCAGAGGACAGAAGACAACGTCCCACCCAAGACAATGAGCACCTACGTCAGAGTTTTGATACAGCATATTCTCAAATGCCAACGCTCTACAGGGCAGCTCACTCAAGTGTGCCCATAAGCGCAAACACACAAATGACAAACACCTTAAGGGACAATCGAGATAATTATTACCTACGTCATGGACTTGACACAGTGCATTACCAAATGCAACGTCAGGCAGAACTCACAGAAATGCTCGAGAGGAGCCAAATGATGTCCTCCTTGCCTCAATGCGACCTTCCTCCTTTTTACGGAGACCCGCTCAAGTTTAAATCCTTCATGTTGTCCTTTGAACTCTTCGTTGAATCCAAAACTGACAATGACATCGATAAGCTTATCGATCCTATCTTGAACTGTACACCAAAGGGGAACTCAAAGACCTTGTAACGAGCTGCATGCACATGGTAGATGGTTATGCAAGAGCAAAGAAACTGCTACGAGACAGGTTCGGAAACGAGCTGAGAATTGCAGCGGCGTATAAGCAAAAGGCAACTAATTGGCCAAAAATAAAGACAGACGACGGAAGGGCATTAAGTGCCCTCTCCTCTTTCTTGATAACTTGCCAAAATGGCATGGCAAACCGTGAATCTATGGACGAGTTGAACAGCAGCGAGTGCATGAACACCATTCTCACGAAACTGCCCTACAAGCTGATCGACAGGTGGAAGTTGTGCACATGCCAGCACTACGGGCACTACGGGCACTACGGGACGAGAGCCAAGTTCGCCCAGCTGGTGGACTTCATAGATCAACAAGGCAGACTGTACTCCGACCCGCTCTTCGCCGACCTGGACGCCATGACCAGCGATAAGAAACACAGTCACACATCCCTTCAAGGACCCACACAAAAAAGGGAAGGGAAGGCCAGGGTCAGCTTTGCAACCGAGGTCACACAGGTTGGTAAAATTCACAAAGACTCGATTATAATGAAGAATGCCAGTACATTAGCTATTAGCCCTTTCACTAAGCTGTGTGCATATTGTAAAGAGGACCACATCTTAGACGAGTGCGTAAAATTCAACGATCAGACACACAAAGATAAAGTAGAATTTCTAAAAAGGAATGGATTTTGTTTTCAATGCTTAGTTAAGGGACATTTAATTAAGGATTGCATGAAAAGAGTCACGTGTCCGTTGTGCTCAAAGCCACATCACCACATGCTGCACATTGCAGTGCAAGACACGGCGCGGTCAGCAGCAAGCGCCGACGAAATTGAAACTGAAAGTAAACCGCCAGCTACATTAAGTCAAGAAATAAATGCCCTCACTGGGGCTGAAGATAATTGCATCCTTCCCATAGTACCTGTTAAAATAAAGTCCAAGAAAGGTGACAAAATGGCAGAAGTGTATGCATTTATAGACCAAGGTAGTTCCGCCACATTCTGTACAGAGTCATTAGCAAGGCAATTAAATGTACAAGGCAGAGTTAAGATACGGCTGAGCACCATGAACTCCACAAAACTAGTAGAAAGTTACATGCTCAATGATTTGGAGATTATTAGCCTGGAAGAAAACACCTTTATTGAACTTCCCAAAGTGTTTACACAAAAGAATATCCCAGCTACAGTGGAAAGTATTCCACAACAGCACGACATCGACAAGTGGCCCTAACTTGTAAAGCTGCCCCAAATTACCGCTGGAATCGAAATTCTCATAGGAAATAGAGAGCATGTAGCGCGGCCACATAAAGGGGCGGTTAAACAGCAGGGGAAAAAAGAAGGAGCTAATGTTGCTCACCTGCACCAACAAACTGACCCCTTTCGGTTATTTTCGTCCCCATGGCAACGGTGCCTTGGTTCCGGGGTTAAGCTCACGCGCGCATGCGTAGCTGTGCCGCGAGGGAACCCCGATGACCTATCAGGTCACGTGTGCCGGTATAAAGCCGGAACCGGCATGACGTTCGACACGGAGAGATGAAGAAAGCAGCGCTGTGTTCGGATAGAGAGAGAGAGCTAGTTTGTGATTTCCTTTGGATTATTCTTTTCCTGGACGGCAACTATACCCCTCTCATTCCGTTTCTCGAGCTCCCGGACATACCATCTTTCACCGGTGAGATCGAGCCGTCTCTCCATTCCACCTTTACATACTCTCACTATAACCTGGACTTGGACATTCATACATACGCACTCACACACTCGCACACACTACTGACATTGTATATATTTGTTTATAGTTTGTATATATTGTTTTTTTCGTTGCACTTCATTTGTTTGTCTTTTGTAAATAATGCACTTTGGTTTGGTTTTGGAAGTTGTTGTTGTCACCGTCTTTCCTTGCTCCGCGAAGGTTGCGCAATACCGGAAGTGAGTGTAATCAACCCGTTTATAGATCTTAGACCCCGATTTAGTGTAATTAGCTCTAATAATAATTCTGAGTGTTACAAGCACAAACTCCTAGAACCACAGTGAGTAATTAATAGCAGGCAGTACAGACTGCTCTCGGATGGACTGTGAACGGGCCTCTCCGAGAACCTGACGAACCAGCGAGCGTTACAGTTAACAGAACCTCGAAATTGTGATGATAAGGCCGAGTGGTCACAGGAAGACTATCAGTTTTTAGACTCCGTGAATAACTCTCTGCAGTTTATAAATAATCACTACCACATCGGCCTTCCACTAAAAATGCCAAATAACCGAAGTGCAGCTATGCAGCGCGCATTAAACTTTAAAAGAAAATTTAACAGTAACAGCTCCTTTCACGAGGAGTACACAAACTTCATGAATCACATGCTTAAAAAGGGTCATGCAGGCAGGGGCCCTACACATCACGTAAACCGCCAAGACGGTCAGGTGTGGTACATACCGCACCATCGCGTCTATCATCCTCAAAAGAATAAACTGAGGGTGGTTTTTGACTGTGCTGCCAGCTATCAAGGAGTGTCACTAAAGATGGTAGTTCACTTGTTTGGTGCAAAATTGTCTCCCAGCGTTGCTAACCTTGCCCTTAGAAAGACAGCGGAAGAAAACCGCAGCAACGCCCCTGCTGTGGCAGTTAATACAGTACTTAAAAACTTTTACGTCGACGACTGCTTGAAGTCTGTTGCAACCCATGATCAAGCAGTCGCCCTGTACAATGATCTCACAAGCCTCTGTGCAAGTGGAGGGTTCAACCTCACTAAGTGGCCAAGCAACATCAGTGCCCTACTGACTTCCATACCCGAAAGTGAAATGATCAAAGACATGAGAGACTTAGACTTGAGTAAAGATGCACTGCCCATTGGGGGTGCTGCGGTGCATTGAATCAGACATGTTCAAGTTTAAGATTAGTTTAAAAGAATGACCTGTGACAAGACAAGGAATCCTGTCAATCACTAGCTCAATTTACGACCCCTTAGGTTTTCTCGCACCTGTCATACTGCCAGCTAAAATTCTAATGCAGCAGTTATGTAAAGAAAAACTCGCATGGGATGATGACATTCCCGAGCAGTTTGCAAAGACATGGAAAAACCTGGCTGCAAGAGCTACACCAACTGTCCGAGTTCAGCATAGCAAGATGCATAAAACCAGCCGACTTCGGAGTTACAGCTACAGCACAACTTCATCACTTCTCGGATGTAAGTGAAATGGGATACGGAGTTGTCTCATACCTCAGGTTAGTAAATGCTGATGGACTCACACATTGTGCATTCATGATGGGGAACTCCCGTGTAGCACCCCTGAAACAAACCACCATTCCACGAATGGAACTGACTGTGGCAGTGGTCGCTGTAAAAAATTACAAAATGTTGAAAGAACAGCTAGAATTGAAATTGCCGGACTCTATGTTTTGGAGTGACAGCACAACTGTTTTGAGATACATTGACAATGAAACACTTCGTTTTAAAACCTTTGTGGCCAACAGAATTGCCATTATAAGAGAGTCAACCAAGTCGCAGCAATGGAGGTACGTTAATACCTCAAAAAACCCAGCTGATTCTGCATACAGAAAGGTTGCATACTGCGAAAGGTTCATGAAAATCGTTGACTGGATCCATGGTCCCTCCTCTTTAAGAAGCAGAGTGCAAATGGCCTGAGAACATTTATGACACGTCGATGAAAGAAAATGACAACGAAATTAAGCTCTCAGCTTTAGTGAACATTATGAGCATTACAGAAAGCACAGACGCAGTGAGTAAATTGATTAATTATCACTCTGATAGGCACAAGTTAAAAAGATCCGTTGCCTGGATCCTTTGCATCAGAGACATGCTCAAACAAAAAACAGAAAGGGTCAAAACACACGTACGTAGATAACCCAAAGACAGAAAATCACAAGTCTCTAACAGTTCAAGACCTAACAAGAGCAGAAAACGAAATCATTAAGTTCACTCAAAGACAAAATTTTAAGAAATTTTCACGTTGCAAAAGGGTAAAGCAGCAGCAGAATTCAAACAGGGAATTCCCACACAGCAAAAATGCAAGGCATCTGTAAAAAGAAACAGTTGCTTGTCCAAACTCGACCCAGAACTACAGGATGGATTGCAGAGAGTCGGAGGACGCCTCGGCAGGTCCGCAATACCAGAGCATGTTAAACACCCAGTCATTGTACCTAAAGACTCACATATTGCAACGTTAATATTACGAGACATTCATGAAAAGATTGGACACAGTGGTAGAAATTACATGCTTTCAGAATTGCGGCAGAAATACTGGATTCCGACTGCTAACTCACTCGTGAGAAAGTTTCTCTCCAGGTGTGTGATATGCAGAAAGACTAGAGGTAAAACAGGTGAGCAAAAAATGTCAGAACTGCCAAGTGATAGAATAACACCAGATCACCCACCCTTTACTTACGTAAAGGCTACTTCGGACCCTTCGAGGTCAAACGTGGCAGAAGTAACGTTAAAAGATATGCCGTACTTTTCACTTGTTTGACAACAAGAGCCGTGCATATTGAAATCGCTCATTCGCTTGACACAAACTCATGCGTGAACGCCATTCGCCGCTTTAAAAGCAGGAGAGGTCAGGTGTCAGTCATGAGAAATGGAACAAACTTCATAGGCGCTGAAACTGAACTGCGCGAGACTATTCAGCAATGGAATCAGTCACGAATTGAAAGCTTCCTGGCGCAAAGGGGCATACAGTGGATATTTAATCCGCCTTCTGGGTCCCACTTTGGTGGAGTATGGGAAAGACAGATCAGGTCAGTTAGAAAGATGTTGAGATCAGTACTGAAAGAACTAACATTAACTGACGAGCGCCTGCATACATTCATGGGTGAGGTAGAAGCGATAATGAATAACCGACCCCTTACTACTGTCTCGGAAGATCCCACAGATCTGGAACCCCTGACGCCTAACCACCTGCTGCTGATGAAAAAACAGCCAAACCTGCCCCCTGGAAAGGGAAGATATTTACGCACATCGCAGGTGGAAGCAAACTCAGTTTCTGGCAGACTGTTCTGGAAGTGATGGGTGCGTGAATACTTGCCCTTGGTCCAGGAACATCAAAAATGGTTTCAAGAGAGAAACAACCTTTCGATTGGAGACATAGTTTTAATAATTGATGAGTCTTCTCCAAGAAATTCATGGGTCATCGGAAGAATCACGAAGGTGTTTCCCGACAAAAGGGGACTTGTGAGACGTGTGCTAGTTAAAACTAAGACCAACACTTTGGAAAGACCCATTGACAAGCTGTGCCTCATATGTGAAATAACGATGTTATGAACAGCTATGGTTAATAATCTACTTTTTAAAAAAGCTTGTAATAAGCTGTTTACTCAAAGTAAACAAGCATTGCATCAGTAGATATTAATTAGAAAAGCTCATCCTATTATACTAATATTATATTAAAATACTACTTAATATTTTCACCACTGAAATGGTGAAGTAAATTTTAATGTGTTGGAGTAATTTTAAGGTAAAACTTAATCTTTGTCTGATCTACTTTTTTTTCTCATCCGTGATTCACTCTCCGATTATCGAACAGGGATTGTATTTGGCTGACAACGAAAAAAAATATAATTTAGTGTAAATAAGGCATAAGATACTCAACCTTACAAAATTGTATGTATTTTTTTGTATTAATCGGTTAGGCAGAGAGTTCTCCATACAGAAAGACAGGCAGACATGTACTGTACGTGAGCTTTAATCTGAAATAATAATATCACCGATTATATTAAAGCTGACCTGCTTATTTTTAGATTTAACCTTACTTACTATTTCTAAAAAACTTTTTCGGGTCAACGACGGCTACTTACACTAGTTTTTAATAAATTCATTATTTGTTATTAATTATAAAGTAATTACACCAAAATTCTAATCCTAATAAAAATCCTAATAATTGATGTCAGATTTCAAGCAAAGAGAGTGAATCAGGAAATATGTATATACAGTGGTGTGAAAAACTATTTGCCCCCCTCCTGATTTCTTATTCTTTTGCATGTTTGTCACACAAAATTTTTCTGATCATCAAACACATTTAACTATTAGTCAAAGATAACACAAGTAAACACAAAACGCAGTTTTTAAATGAGGGGTTTTATTATTTAGGGAGAAAAAAAATCCAAACCTACATGGCCCTGTGTGAAAAAGTAATTGCCCCCTGAACCTAATAACTGGTTGGGCCACCCTTAGCAGCAATAACTGCAATCAAGTGTTTGCGATAACTTGCAACGAGTCTTTTACAGCGCTCTGGAGGAATTTTGGCCCACTCATCTTTGCAGAATTGTTGTACTGTAATTCAGCTTTATTTGAGGGTTTTCTAGCATGAACCACCTTTTTAAGGTCATGCCACAACATCTCAATAGGATTCAGGTCAGGGCTTTGACTAGGCCACTCCAAAGTCTTCATTTTGTTTTTCTTCAGCCATTCAGAGGTGGATTTGCTGGTGTGTTTTGGGTCATTGTCCTGCTGCAGCACCCAAGATCGCTTCAGCTTGAGTTGACGAACAGATGGCCGGACATTCTCCTTCAGGATTTTTTGGTAGACAGTAGAATTCATGGTTCCATCTATCACAGCAAGCCTTCCAGGTCCTGAAGCAGCAAAACAACCCCAGACCATCACACTACAGTACCTCCACCATATTTTACTGTTGGTATGATGTTCTTTTTCTGAAATGCTGTGTTACTTTTACGCCAGATGTAACGGGACACGCACCTTCCAAAAAGTTAAACTCTTGTCTCGTCGGTCCACAAGGTATTTTCCCAAAAGTCTTGGCAATCATTGAGATGTTTTTTAGCAAAATTGAGACGAGCCTTAATGTTCTTTTTGCTTAAAAGTGGTTTGCGCCTTGGAAATCTGCCATGCAGGCCGTTTTTGCCCAGTCTCTTTCTTATGGTGGAGTCGTGAACACTGACCTTAATTGAGGCAAGTGAGGCCTGCAGTTCTTTAGATGTTGTCCTGGGGTCTTTTGTGGCCTCTCGGATGAGTTGTCTCTGCGCTCTTGGGGTAATTTTGGTCGGCCGGCCACTCCTGGGAAGGTTCACCACTGTTCCATGTTTTTGCCATTTGTGGATAATGGCTCTCACTGTGGTTCGCTGGAGTCCCAAAGCTTTAGAAATGGCTTTATAACCTTTACCAGACTGATAGACCTCAATTACTTTTGTTCTCATTTGTTCCTGAATTTCTTTGGATCTTAGCATGATGTCTAGCTTTTGAGGTGCTTTTGGTCTACTTCTCTGTGTCAGGTAGCTCCTATTTAAGTGATTTCTTGATTGAAACAGGTGTGGCAGTAATCAGGCCTGGGGGTGACTACAGAAATTGAACTCAGGTGTGATAAACCACAGTTAAGTTATTTTTTAACAAGGGGGGCAATCACCTTTTCACACAGGGCCATGTAGATTTGGAGTTTTTTTTCTCCCTTAATAACGTAAACCTTCATTTAAAAACTGCATTTTGTGTTCAATTATGTTATCTTTGACTAATAGTTAACGGTTTTTGATGAGCAGAAACATTTAAGTGTGACAAACATGCAAAAGAATAAGAAATCAGGAAGGGGGCAAATAGTTTTTCACACCACTGTAAGGTTATGTTATAAGGTAATGGAGTGACATATTACTGATTGGACTTTTTTATGTTTTTGATTCTATTCGAATCATGTGAAATAAGACTACATAATTATTATGCAAAGAACATTGTAAACCTTCATCTCTTTTTAATACCTCTTCAGCTAAGCCACAAATAACCTGCATTGTACTGAAGTATGGACTTCAGAAATGACAATTCCAATTAAAATTCATACAAGCTGGATTTCCCATTCCCGTTTATGAAGGAACAGTTGGTGAAGATTTATGGAGGTTTAATCCTATTTAGATGAGGCTGTCATTTTGGCTTGGTCTCTATCTGCCTTTCAACAGAGAGCCTGTCATAAATTGAATCTCTTTTGTGACAAGCACAGTCTTAGACTTAATTCAAGTCAATATCCAATGACCAACACCACAAATGTGGAAACTAAGCCCGATTGATTAACAACTGTAATAGTAACAGCTATAAAAGAAAGCAGAAGTAGGGTACTGTAGATATCATCTAACATGTAACAGTATCTATATTCACACGAAAAATGACATATAAGGCATCAAACCTCACTGCTAGAGAGGATTTGCTCATTAAGATTTTCACTAGTGATAAGCAAAGGGGGATTAGTTACAGTAGGTGAAGAAATTTATTGTGACCAGATAAAAATACTATAGCTTGGTCAAATTGCTATTTGCAAATGTTAAATGTTTGCTTCATTTCCAGCACTTCAGCAGAGGATTAGGAAATTAGTGTGATCATATTCAGTAATAATAAAACACATTTTTAAACTACAGTCGACATTTTCTCTGATTTCTGGGTTTGATTCCCGATTCGGATCTGTGTTTTCCATGTTCTCCCAGTGCTTAGTGGGTTTCCTCCAGGTGCTCAGGTTTCCTTTCACAGTCTAAAAACATGCAGATTAGGCTGATTGGCGTTCCCAAATCGCCCATAGTGTGTTAATGAGCGTGTGATTGTGTGTATTTGTGCCCTGCAATGGATTTACAGCCTGCCCAGGTTGTACCCTGCCTTGTGCCCTGCCTAGGGTTCCCAGGATACGATTCAGGCCCCATCCGACCCTGTATACAGGATAAAGCTGTAGACAACGATTAGTAAGCGTGTAAATCTACATTTGCTTGCTGTAAATTCTTGTTTTTGTATCTGTCTTCTGTTTTTTTTTTTTGCAGCATTGCCTAATAACCTGTTTTAAACATTTGTATTAGAGAAAAACTTTTCTCCTAGTCAGCTTTCTGTAACTAATCATGTTCATAGGTAGATAAAGATTTATATATGTATATTATGTGCTCTTAGTTCCTAACGAACATGGTATACTCAGCTCTGCTGACACTAGTCATGTTTGACTTTTGAGCCTCTGCATAGGTAAGCATAGATTTTTCCATGTGTGTACTGTATATGTTGGAAATAAAACTCTTTGTACTATACAGTATACAGTATACAGACGCCAACTTCCTAACAACCTGGGAAATGTGAAGAAAAGATTTTCACTATGTAGTAATACATAAGTAACATATAAAGGCTTAACTCAGTTAAATAGATTTTTTTGATATATAAAATACAAAGCAAAATAATGACACATTTCTGTTTCAGTTCTTGTGCTGTTAGAGCAACTCATCAATATCTAAATGTGGCATTTATCTTTCTTAATGCTACACCCTAATTTAATTGTTTTAACACTCAGCCCAAGCAATCAACTCAGCACCTTCTCTTCTAATCATGGCCACGTTTACAATTTGCTCCAAGGGACACTTAATGCAATTATAACTGTCCTATAATTTAATACCAAATGGCACAGTTTATCCTCTTGTCTCTGCACTGAATAAATGTACTCATATGTTTGTTTTTTTTCATTTAAACAATAATGTATCTGACCAATAACCGTATACCTTATTTGGATGGTATTCCATTATGTTTCACCTTTTATCTAACCACATTATTTTCCCCTAGAACAGATTCACTGGCACATTTGTGTGCCCTTTTTCACCTGTCACAATTTGTCACTGGCTAAATTTGCGCCTTATTTCAACCAGTGAAAGAAACCGACCACACTCTGTAGAATACATTAACAACTCTGCTAAATGCCATCGGGACCAGAATTCACCATGGCTTGGCGTGACTTATTGAAATGTAGTCCAGCATGAAATACCACCCACAGCATGTTTTCTTCCATGCAGAAGAGTTTCTGTAATTCTTAACTGAGAGCGCTGTAAGACCACACTTCACCAATGTGGAGAGGAATGCACAATCAAGGATGGTCGCTAATGAGAGCCATTTACAACAGAGTCTGCGTCTCATCTTGTGTGTATCTAATTGCATGGTGTGTGCAAGCTCATTTAGTGTTTTGTTTACCCAGGCCTGCTCTGGCCATGCCAGGGTTTAGCCTTAGACCTGGCTGTGGGAAGAGTGGATAGTGAATAAATGCCAACATGGAAATGATCTGCATCTATGTGTCATCCTGAATAGGTTAAGAAATCCATCAGAACAAATAGAGCGAGCACTCTTGCGGGTACTTCACTTAGTTGGATAGCTGTGGAGTCTGCATGCATTTTCTCCTGTTTTATTCCCACTATTGGCCTTCGTTAGGTAAAAGAGCTGGGCTAACCATTACTTTTACCCAATTAAATCAATTTGTTTCAGGGAATATCCAAAATCAAAGCATTGCAAGAGAGCATTAACATGAACAAATGTGCCCAAGAGCGTGTGAAAGCCTTGGGAACATGCAGGCATCCTGCTGATGTATGTTTAGATCCTCATACTCAATAAAGTAGATACAGTGTCCACAGAGCTAAAATCCAGATGGTGCACACACACATACACGCACACTGCTGTCAAAACATGCTGTCAAATTTATGTGAAATATTTGAGTTGTTTCTTTAAGGCAATGTGCTTTAGAGTCTGAAGTAATGATGAACTGATGTATAATTAAATCAAACAGGGATCATTCAGTTTGGGATGTTTTTTTCCCGTAGGTATTCCTAGGTGGCTTTCGTTTTTTAAAGATAACTAAGATGTACTGAGCTGTAAAAGGCAGTATAAAATACAGAGTCAGATGATTTATACTCCTTCATGATTTTAGCAATTTTCTCTGGTTTGGAATTCTTTAAGGAAAAATTCCTCCCATTTACAATTTCCAGCTATTGACTCTCACTGTTGTCTGTGACCTCTATTATTTTTTAATGTTGCAGACATCAGGACAAACAGTAGCTCAGGCCCCATTATTTAACTAACCAGCTTTCCAGTACAAGGCATCAATAAAAAGTTGTGCATAATCCCACTTGTTTGTATCTTAAGGGAAACAATCGTTTACAGGGCTACAGGAGCTCTTTGTCATGATGATAAAGTAGTAAGGTCCTGTGTAAATACAGGGTTGTTCACTGGTCTCTGTTGAGTGATGAAAAAACCCACAACCATATTTAAGGGCTGGGACTGATACTAGCATGATAATGGTGGCAATACTTAGTCATCTGAACAGCAGAGAGGAGCAAATGGAACACTAAAGGTGTGGAAGTGTTTTGGAGCAGACGGAGTGGATGTGGGGGGTGCATAGTGGGGCATATATCATACTGCCAGGTGATAAAGAGAATGCAAATAAGTCATTTTTCACAGCAAGTCATGGCTTAGAATAAAAAAAAAAAAAACAGCGAAGATTACAGTAACAAAATGAATTGGTTAGGTTTTACTTATGTACTGTAGGAAGTCAGGTTTGTATAGAAATGGACTGGGCAGAACCGAGAATGTGCTTTATATACTTTTTTTTTTTTTTTTTTTTTAGTAAAATGATCTAGGTAAATCCAAATGAAAGATGAGTTAAATGAATATGTATCTACTGTAAAATATTTACAAAAAAGTTAAGAATCGGCTTGTTTAGAGCATAGACACAATGCAGATGCCTTCACAACAATTTTTGAGATGATTTAGTGCAGGCAGTTTCTAAAAACAGTCACTTTTTCTGCAACATCATGCAGAAAAGTGTGTTCAAGTAATTTCCAGAGAAGAGGTGAGTGAAGTGATTGAATGTGGATGAATAGATTAAATAAGAAGAAATTACTCAACCTATTAATCAGTTTGATTCATATTTCTACATATAGGACAATGCCAGCTGATTTTGGGTCATGACCTCTTTAACTCAAATGCACAAAACTATTTATAAGATACACTCAGACACAGCCATCACTTCTACAAGGTTTGCTTATCAAACTTAAACAAGTTCTTATCCTAATCTAAAAAAGAATGAGTTTAGCACTTTACGTTTAAATGAATGAGATAAATACAAACATAAATCATAAGATTTAGAATTTAAATCATAGAATTTAGAGTTTTATTTGGGGGTGGATAGATGGTGGCTCAGCAGTTGAGAAGTTAGCACTGTTGCCTTGCTTCTCATGATTTGAGGATTTTCATGATTTCTTTTTCCCTCTAATTTATGTTTCACTTGTTCACACATGTTAATTTTTTTCATGTTATACACCAATTGTCCATAACCAATTATGTCTAACAAAGTGTAGCTTTGTCAATATAATAAGCTACCAAGCCATCACAAAGTCTCATTAATCTTGCTACTTACTGAAGTGATTCAGTAAACTAGTCATTTTCCACTGTTTTAAAAGTAAAACAAAATTACATTAACACATGAAGGTAGCAAGTGCAATTTATAGTTTTTCTAGTTTGAAATTTGACCTTACATTAGTTCATGCTTTTAATATTTTAAATTGTAAATAGACTCTTTCTGTTTCTAAAGGTTTATGAGGTCAAAACTAAGTTAGTTTACCCACTGGCAAAAGACATCAGAGTGGTGCTACAGTACGTAACTTGTTATATGATATTAGCAAGTAATATTAACTCTCAAAGATTAACCACCTGAAGAAATTATACTAGGGATCCAGTTATACAGTATTTGTCCTTTAATGTGACCTCATATAAAAAAGATCCCTTCCCCTGGCTACTTTTATTTATTTTTTTGCCATCATGGATTTGTTTGAATAAGTTACAGGGCTGTTGTGCTCTTGTTATGCGTGGTGCAGCAGTAGCTTATTTTCATAGACACTGAAAGGCATATTTGAATTTAATGTATGAAAAAAAAAATATCTGAAGGGTGTTTCAGCTGGAGCATTAGCAGCCTGTTTGGGGGAGCTTAGAGACCTGTGTTAATTTTTTAATGAAATAACAAAACATGGGTCTTACAGACTGGAGCCTGGTCTTGAGAATAGTTTCCTTTATTGACGCAGACTCATCTTGGAATTATTATAATTAGTTTTTGTCTCATTCTTGGTCATTGGTTTCAGTAAAATTTGGATTTGTTCTTGACTTTGGAGTTTTCAATTTTTACAGTACATAAATGTTGACAAGTTTCTTCTAGAAAAATTAGACTAATCATTAAAAATGGACAAATGTAGCCAACATGTTAATGTAAAGGGGAAGTAAACTTGAAAGACATTTGAGAGTTTTTGGTCTCTAGCTTGACTTGAAGTCAGTTGGTATTGATCTTGATTTAACAAAATGTCTAGTACCTGCTGTACATAAATGTATTGCAAAATTCAGGAATTGTATTGCTAAAAATGACACTATTGCAGTTTATTAAATAAAGTCTTAGACTGAATGGGACCATCTGATAAGAAGATGTCCCAAATTCCATCTGTCTCATTCAAATTAAATCACTTTTGGACTTAGGCTATAACCACATGCCTACATGCCAAATCCACAAGAGGAAATTGAACACATGCAGCCAGCTCAGGTCATGGGAGTTAAAGAGAATGAAAACGTTCTTACGGACAGATTACCTAAGCGTGAACATAAGCACGAAACTCCAGAAAATCTTTCAGTATTTTTAAAGGAAATGTAAAGTGCAAATGACAGTTTGGTAAAATTTCACTTATAATTATGCTGAACAAAATCTACTGAAGCTATTAACTAAATAATGGCTAATACTGAATACCTTATGAGAAACAGATTGCAGTTCTAGCTATGAAGATGTTTCCAATAGAAGAAAGCTAAGCCATCTCCAAGTATCATTCTAGACAACTTCCTTCTGTTTGGGCTCTGGTTGGTTTTGTTTATGAAAGTGTTCTGCTCTCCGTGTCGAACCGTGACCAGCCGTGCAGCTTATCAGAAACACTTGTTGTGTTTAAGGTTGTTGAATAAAAGCTCTGTTCAAGCTCTCCACTCACTCAATCCCAGGTACAGAACCCTCTTTAGTTCTACAGAGGAAGACATGAATATGTAACAAGAAAGATCAATGCATCTAAATCATATGCTCACGGCAAGTAGCTATCTTCATGAATAGTGACTTGCTTGAATTATGTGACTTTAAGCAATACCATGCAAAGAAGGAAGCTTAAATAATCCTCTGGATGATTTCAGCCACATAAAGGTAATATTTACTGAAATAATGAATGATTAATGGTAAATCAGAACTTCATTAGGTTGCTTGAAACAAACATATTCTGATCTACAAAGCTGAGGCAATATAACTTAGAAAACTAAAATAGATTTGAAACATACAGTAGAAACACCTCCTATTAGTCATCAGTCATAGTTAAACATTTTACTCTAGCTAAACATACTCATACAGTAACTGGGTAAGCTATTTCTAGCGTCAAACCAGTTAGGAAACTAATTGTCTAAATCTTTTTTCTTATAAATTGCACTTTCTCTTTTTCACTTTGTTTGTATATACAGTACGCTCACTCTCAGGCTTTTTTTCCTCTTATTGCCTGCCTGTCACTGAGTCGTCAGCCTTCTTTTATGCCTGAAGTTGGGGAATGATAACATTTGATGTATCTGAGCTGATGTATCATACCCCTGAAACTGTGAATTACTATTATAGGACTGTCAGGGCAATTCACAGCAGCTCTGGAACATATTATTATAGATAACAAGATGTTTTTTTGCACTGGAGATCTAAGAGGATCCATTTTTTAAATGAGAAATTGATCAACATTAATATTATGACATACTTTTTAAAAACTTTTTTTCTATTTTTATTTTTTGTGACTAAACTGAATAATTTGCAGGCATAATGCACACATACCTTGATACATCTATACATTTCTTGACTATGAAGCATATTGACAAATAAAGCAATATAGATTGATCAACCATAAATTGTGTAGGTTCCCCTTGTGCCCCTGTGGAAGCTTTGGGAGGGGGTGCTGTGTTGTCTGGCATCAGTAAGTTGGATCCTTTGGAGTGAGGAGTGGAGCCCCATGAATCAGACTTGTCTGTCAGGCGCATCGAATTAGGATTTGGAGAGTTTGAAGGTCGGGTCAGCAGCCTTCGTATCTTTCCCAGCTGAGCTGTGGTATACTGGGTGTTCTGGTCCCTTTCGATCATGGCCACCATTGACTTTTTCTAACATTAACTTTTCTGTGGGATAGGACCAGTCAGACTGGCCCTTGGAGCACGATGACAGAGGTGAGCCTTGGGTGCCCATGGTCCTGTCACCAGTTTGCTGATGTATCACTGCTAATCCATGTTGTTATTATGTTAATGGTGTAGAGGAAACATTTGGTACTATAAGAGTCAATAGAATACTTTTTACCATTACATCCTACACCATTTCTGTGTTTTCTGATTGATTATCACATGTATATAAAAAAAAAAAGAATATAAATCTTACTTTCTTACAGCAGAGTCAATGCAAAGTTCTTTCTTGTTGATTTAAAATTCTAATTCTTGTTAATTTCAGAATCAGGTCAAATTGGAGAACCAACTGAAATTTCATAGGACGGAAGGAAAGCATCTGTATAATTTTCTTGTGTTTAGCAGCAGCAGCAGCAGTAATGCAATTCGACTTTACTGATGTCCAAATATAATTTGGCAGAAATTACAAAAAAAAACAACAATGAGATGAATATCTGTTCAAACTTTATATGTATAGTAGTGGTGAGTCAATCATCAATAAATTAGACATAAAAAATAAAAGTAGATAAACTTGAATATCAGTGTTTAGACAAACAGAAAAACAGATCTGTGTGTATGTCTGACTGGAATCAAGTTCAAGCATAGCATGCATGTGCAGAAACCCTGGCTTTATGGAATGAGTCTTGGGATGCGCAGTCCTGTGTCTTAATATGATTCATGGCACTGACTGCCACCTCTCCCTCTCATCTTACTGTGTGTGAGAGAGCCACCATGTGCATGCTCACACATCCTCATGCTAGAGTATAATCTGTCCAACAACACCTCTGAAAAGACCTCTATCATGTGACCTTCAGAATGACTTGCTGAAAACCAGGGTGGTCCAAAGATGAGAGGACTTGTAGTCCTATTTTGCTTGTAATAACTTAAAGCTGGAAGTTAATGTATACTGGAGGATTTGTGGTGAAGTAACTGGAGAGCTCCCACTGTGAAAGCCGTACTAAGCTTAGGCTCATGTTCCAAATGTAAATTCACACAAAGGATAAATTGGCTTCTTTCATTCATTTTCTGTTCAGTGGGAAAGATTCCAACTGGCCCGTAATGAGGTCAGATAGATAAAGTCGAAATTGTGTACTAGAAAAAGGAGGCACGGGTTTATTAAGAAATACACACAGGTCCACATGAAAGGAGTGCTTTTACTTGCAGATGGATTCAATACCCAATGCGAAAACTTCTGGATCCAGTTTTACGATTGGTTACACTAAATTGACAAACAGTGGATATAATTACACAATCAATACCTGCTCTACAGATCATTTGCTTTGTTTACAATTTTGCATGAATAAAGCGTTAAAAAGAGCACACTATAGTCCAGACCTGAATTTTGGGCTAGATACTGTATGTGAGGAGGTTCAGTGTGCCTTCTATGCACTCTAAACCAATAAGACATTCTGAATTAAAGGCATTGCCAGATCAGATTGGTTTTGTCTTAAATTACATAGGGATTACTTTTGTCAACATATGAAGTCAACTTTGATTATGTGCACAATCTCTGATTGTGATAAAAAAAAAAAAAGTACATAGGTAAGATCAAGTTGTGGGTTAAAACCTGATGAATCTATAAACTAAAAATTCTATTACTGTATGGTTCAACAAAGATTTTATATGAATAATCTAGTTTGAGACTCTCTTCATGCAGATGAAAAGCTTGTTTGACAAGAATTTTGACTGCATGTTTAAACAATCATAAACTTTAAATAAGAACAGAGCAAAACTATTTATGTCTGGTATATTTATAACAGACCTTCAAATGTATGAAAATGCTGTTTTTTTATTTGGCTGATCAGGTGTGTTTAACCCACATCATAAACACTCTGTCAATAAAAACCAAAGTCTATGAAATGATAAATTGTAAAACCGCCAAATTCACTCAAGTTACAAGTTCTAAATGCCCTCATTCAGTGACTGATAAAACTCTTTGAATCAACTTGAATTAAGATCATGCTCGTATTACTAGAATGGTTTATTTTTACTGTCTGTCATTCTCAATTAAAAACAAGCCTACAGAATATCATTTTTTATGTAGAGTGGAGTTCATTCTGTAAACTGTACACACTATAATCCCACCTGCACACAGAGAGGGAATGGGCAGAGGTAAAGAACTTAAGTCAAGAAATTAAATCAGACATATTAACCTCATTGTGAGGACCAATCTAACCCGTATGTCACCTTTTTACACAGGCTGAAGTGTTAGTGGACCATCACATAATGAGCACCGGAATGGTCATATCTCATTTCAAAGCAAATTAGGCAGCAAAGCTCTCTTTGCTGAGAATCATCTGCTGAAATAATCCAAGGATTATCCACAAGGAACACTTCAATTCACATAAGGCTTATAGCTGAGTCTTAGAAACAGAATCAGATTGATCATATACTAGATATTAATATGTAAAATATGTTGTCTTGTTTCTTTTTTTTACTATGTCTGTTTATAAATTTGCATAATTATTATTATAAACTTCATCATTTGACTATAACAATTCTAAAAGATTAACATAAAGGGGATAATTCAGCATCTTGACACCAATTGAAAACAGTTCCACTGGTGCTTCAGCGTTAATGAGGTTAATTATTTAGGGGCTCCTGAAAGAGAGAAATAAAATAATTTGGCACGCTGTGTCTCTGCCCATGACATTAATGGAAACCATGAGTCTTTATCATTTCCTATTTAGAAACGAGCTGCATCCTGTTTAAATGCCGCAACATGCTTGTAAAAGGCCATGAACACTGTCCGTACAAAGCGCCCTGTGATCTGAGCGCTTCAAACACTGTTTGACAATCAACAGCACTTGTAAACGAGTCACAGACAGAATGGAAAGAGCCGGTAATTGTAAATGTCAGGCAGAATTAAGAGGGGAATAAATAGTTTTACCTTGGTGCAGCAGGACAACAAAGAAAGAACAAGGAGAAAACACCCACTCTTCCCGACAGGAGCCCTTGGTGCAGCGCTGCACTCTGAATGAGGAGGCCCTGTTGTGACAGCTCCTAATTGGGGAAACATGTTCCATTTAATGAACAATAGCATGATAAGTCATTTATGATTTGTGAACTGGTGCATTATCACTATGAAATTTGTTGCATCCCTTGGTGCGCACTTTTCCATTAATTTCATACAAAGCTTTTTTTCTATTTTTTTTTTGTTTTTTACAGAGCATTCACTTGTTGTTTTGAGCATTTCCATCTTTTGTCAAAAAAAAAAAAAAAAGATGAGGGATTTTTCTGGGGTAAGAGATTAGGCTTATTGTTGGACTAAATAAAACAATTATAAAAAGTTTTTTATAAATTTTGTTATTATCAAAATAAATAAATAAATAAATAAATAACAACAAAGAATTAGGATAAGAGGCCAGAGTTAGATGAATTAAACCATGGTGTGAATATAATGTAATATATTACATATATTAATGTATCTGTAAATATGTTCGTGGATATAAGATAGAATGCATTTATTTGCACAGGAATATAAAATTACTCGTTTAAAATTGATTCGCAAGTGGGAATCAAGATGTATAATACCCATGGAATTAGTATTTTTGAGGTTGTGCTAAGTTTCATGATGGAAGGGCGGAAAGGATTAGTCATGTCTCAACTGTATGGAAACATTGTGCACACAGAGGGAGGGCCAAGCCCAGCTAATGAGAGGAACTAAATTAGAACAAAAAAACAACTGCATTCCTACAATTTTAAGATTTGTGGATTTGGGAGCCATCAAGCTCTCAAAGTAAACATAAAAGCAGCCCCTCGCTAAATGCAGGAATGGAGCAAAGGCTGCTCGAAGTGCTGTGCCTGTGGGCCCGAGGTCAAAGCAGCCATAGACGCATGTTGTTTTATAAGTGAGTTATGGCAGATTCTTCCAGCTTCCTCTCAGCCTGGGTAAAGCCTGAGCTCTTGTGGGTTCCCCTCCCAGCATGCTGCTTCCAAGCAGCTCTGTGGCTTCTTTGTCTGGTGTGCAGTGCAGCCCACAGGGAGCCCTATCCACCCCATCCCCCTAGTGTCCAGATGTTACCCCCTATATACCAACGGGCCTGATCTGCTCTGACACCGTTTACACTTTACTGTAATATGACCTTTAAATGAATTTCCTCTATTAAGTAAACAGAAAAGAAATAAAAATCAAGTGTGCAGGTGCCTTCTTAAAGCTATAAAGGAAGGACTGAACATAAATGACTGGAGTTTGAAGAAAAATAGTTGCTAACGTATATTAACTGTATGTTTGATAGAAAAAGCTATGAGAAGATTAACCGATCTCATTTATAGATATGAGAAAATCATAACAGCTAAAATAGTCAGTAGCGAGGAAGCAGCAGGGGCCCGTACTATAAACGTCACAGGCAATGACAATAGCAGTTAGAAGTCTATAAATCATCACAATGGTTCATTAAACTGCTTTTGATCTGTGACAGTGCTTTATGAAATATATATCCAATATGAGATCAAAATGTACATACACAGCATGGGGGACCATGCTTAACACTTAGGCTTTTGAGGATTCTCTAGGCAGTAAGGTCTACCACTGATGAAATAATATAATCAAAGGCATTTACAAAGAGACACTCTCAAGCTGTGAGTGCGGAATCCATGACACCATATCATAAGCAGCTTTTATCAGAGAGAAAAAAGGCACTAAATGCAGACGCCATAGCTCCATCTGTTCTGGCCTGTGCTGGTTAGCTTTATGATTTAAACAGGGCCGCAATTAAGACAAACACAACAAGATGTTAACTGAATACTCGCCACATTTAAGCACACTTGCAGTGATGTATTATAGTGACTCAGCTTAGGCTTTGATCATAACGAGAGCAAAGCCAATGGTCATGATGTAATGGACCTCTACATTTTCAGAGACACAGCATGTTGTCTGATTTCAGCTCTGGAAATGGAACTGACTATTATTCATCCACAGCAAATGTTTGGAAACGAGTCAGTGTACTTGAGTGCTTTTCACTTGTCCCACTTCAGATGATAAAGAATAACAACTGCATTAGCTGGCAACAATCTCTCATGAGTACAGAAGTCTGAACGGCTTCTTATTGTAATATGCTCCCAACACACACACACACACACACACACACACACACACACACACACACACACACACACACACACACACACACACACAGTACCAGTCAAAGGTTTTAACACAATGTTGGATGTTGGATTTATTTTTCAGATTCTAGAACATTATGTAGAACATTAGATCAAAATTGTGAAATTACACAAATAGCATTAGGTCATTAAACAACAACAACAAAAACAACAACAACAGCCAGTTGTTATTTTAAGACACAAAAGTCAGCTGTTCTTGAATAGTTTTTACCAGAACAGCATTGTCACCAAACCCATAAAGCACTATGATGAAACTGGCTCTCATGAAGTCCATTCCAGAAAAGCAATTCCAAAACTTACCTCTGCTGCAGAGGAGAAGTTCATTTTGAGTTAGAAGCCTTAAAAATCACAAACGTACTGCACCTCATATTAGAGCCGTTATAAAGGATTTACAGACCAAAGTCTAGGAGTTGGAGATACATCTCAAAATCAACTGTTCAAAGGAGATTATTGCATATTGTGGATTCCTGAAAGACCGTTGACTTAGAATTGTCCTAACCTTTGACTTGAAGTATATATATAATATATGCAGTAATTAATATACACACTACCGTTCAAAAGTTTTAGATCACTTTCTAACTCCATGATCGTTCCTGATTTTTATTTCTTTCTACACTGTAAAGGAATGCTGAAGGCGTCCAAAAAATGAACAGTTGAACAGTTGATATTGAGATGTTTCTGCTACTTCTGCTCTGTAAAGACTTCATAACGCCTCTAATCTGAGGTGCTGTTAATTGGTCATTTTTCAGGCTGATAACTCTAAATGAACTTCTCGTCTGGGCGCAGAGGTAGGTTTTGGTCTCGTCTTCCTGGGACGGCCTTCATGAGAGCCAGTTTCATTATGGTGCTTGACGGATTTTGCAAATGCACTTGACAATACTGTTCTTGCAAGAACCTCTGTGTCTTAAAATAACAACTAACTGTTGTTTTTGTTGTTACATAATTAACTAATTCCATATGTGTTATTTTATAGTTTTGAAATACCCAGTATTGTTGTAGAATGTAGAAAACAAAAACAAAGAAATTTGCAAGTGATCTAAAACTTTTGAACGGTAGTGTATATACAGTATACTGTACAGTATATAAAAGCAATAAGGACAAAAGATGTTATCTTCCTTGATCCATAGAGCGAAGAACATCATAGTCAGGTCTTTATGGTGATGAAGTTCCCTCTTGCATATGACAGGTCATTTGTTATACAAACAGGAACAGAGAAATGTGTTTAATCTCATGACCTGCTTCCTTCTTGAAATGCTATCGACTTTTCCCCTGGTTACAGAGAGATTGACGAGCCAGTCCATGTAAAATGTTCTACAGAGACTCCAGTCTTTCCATGCGGTTCAGACATACACACAGACACAGAGGCATGAATGCTGTGACAAAGTTGCTTCAGCCTTGTGGCATTCAGTCAAAGTCATTAGTGGACAGATTAAATGCCCCATTTATATTTAGTTCATTAACCTTGAGAAGGCACTTGATTAAAAAGGCAGAAAGGTTTTAAATGAAGAGTCTTCTATCCTAAGGGACAAATGCAGAGCTAAAATTATTAACACATGCAATCTCCTGGTTTATTGCTGACCCATGACCTCTTTTCAGGAAGTGACTTTGGTGGATATCATGCCCTTAGTTGAAGTTGCTAGAGTCAAAGCTGTTTATGGTTTTGCAAGGTGTTGTTCTGCTTCGTGCTGCAGCTGCAAACAGCTGGAGACTTTTTTAGGGTTAGACGAAGAAGACTGATGTGCCTTTTGGTGTCTTGTAGAAAAAAATGCAGTCATCATATTTATCTGATCTTGAAAAGTTTGACAGTTGCTTTGAATGTTTTTATGATTTTTTATGCTATCAAATGACCTTGAATGATTTATAGTAATGCCATGTTCCCAACATCATCTACACTATAAAAGAAGTCTTTTTTCATCATCCATGGTATACAATAAAAGCCGCTACAAAGAATCTGTGGCTCACAGAGAGTACACGTTATCCCACACTACACTCTTGCCGTCTTGCGCACTTGCAGCCGTCTTAATGCTTTACGTTTCATGTCATATCTCTTAGCACACAGGAGCCTTGAAGGAGCAATGGCGGGCATTACATCACCTGCAGAGCTAACAGAGCAACATCCCACACAGTCTCTTCGCCCTGATCTCTCCTTTTCCTGAGACTGTGAACCTCCAGCACATCTGGCTCTTCACATCTGTTCTGTCTCATGCTTTCTTGGTAGAGCAGTTTTCCCATCATTCATATCTCAGACAGCTGGGTTTGATGGCGAAGGAATGTTTAAAAAATCAGTTGCATTAAAAACAAAATCACACAATAAACCCAACATTTACGTATGTATGGAAGAATATCGATTTGTTTATTGCAAATGGGTTGTAACATGATCTATATTAACTATCTGTTAAGTACTGAGGACATAAAAGTTCTAGTAAATGGGAACCACATGGATACTAAGTATATGGAACATCAAAACAATAGGATGTTTGTTTATAGATTTGGGCTTCATTCTCAAATAGTAGGTAGTATTATTTTATAAATTCCCGCTGTGGGTGAGAATGTTCTGACCACTCTCAGAGTGAAAATCACATCATATGAGAAGCTCAGTTTTTATAATTAACAATATGCAAAGCAATGTAGCTATATGGAAAACACATATCTTAATTAATTTTAGTAATTCTTGTGAGTTTTTAGCTAAACATATGGCGTTTCCCCCCAGAGTGACTAGTTTCCTGCTGTAGCATTACTGATTCTGTACATATACAGTAACAGATGCGAGAACCTGCAGGAACTTTCCGCTTGGTTTATAACATTGGAATGCAACTCCTGTTGCATTCAAAATCAAAACCTACCGTACTTATACATGAACATTAAATACAGCATAAGGCTAGATGTACCTAAGGTCCTACACAGCTGCTCCTTATAAGTCGTATTTGACCAAAGTTAGTGAATGAAGGGTTTACTAGGATGACTTCTGCAATGCATTACCGCTACGGATGGTGGAACAGAAGACCGATCAAGCAAAATCACTATGACACAATCCTCTCTATATACATTCTTTAGAAAACATTTTTACATAGTTTATTATAAAAATATAAATGTTTCCACTACAAATCATTTCACATTAGTAGACAAGGCCATCTACATTTGCACACCCACGTACTTCCTCACACACACCACATCGTACAAACCACTCTAAAGGAAGAGTAGAGAAGGACAGGGTGGAACAAAACAGTATTGCTCTCTTGAAGTCATGTTTCATAAAGTAAAATGCACAACACTGATAATGTCATCACATAACCATGTCATAACTTACTGTATGCTACAAAACAAAAAAACACTCAAATTAGGACGGTATACTGGTTTGTTATCAAATAAATAGATCATTAATGTTGAATTTTTATTTGTAAAGTAAAAAAAACAAAAAACAAACAAAAAAATAAACAAATATGATACAAAAGAGCATAAAATATAATACAAATTATTATTTTTTTTAAAGTTCGAACTGATTTTCTTTCATTCTTTTATACATACAAACATTTGTACAAAAGGATGGCCGGGTGCATTCAACATTGCTCTTATTACACGGTGTGTTTACATATGTACATGCTGAGAGCTGAGGGAGCAGCAACATTTACACGCAGACTGAAGGGTAGAAAAGGAAGAGCGAAATGTTTTTATCATTTTAGAAGATGTCACTGTCTATGTAGATAATTCATGATCTAAATACATTTTTAAAACATAAATGAACCTTTTTAGGCATTAAGAATTCTTCTCTCATCAGATCGTTTCCATTTCTGTGTAAAACTAATTGATGATTATAATGGCACGGAACGTTAGTCTGAAGTAGTCGGTTGCATGGTATTTACTTCTTTTCTGTCCTTTTTTATCCTAAAATTGAATGAGGGCTGTGCATCCTGAGCGTTGCAATAGAGACATATAACTTGACATTGTCCCTAAAGTATTTTCCCTCAAATATATTAATGCCATTTGAAGACTTAAACATTTTCACAGCAGGAAATGATATGCTTTGCTCTTCACTGAGGTCCTTAATTTTTGTCATATCTAACACTTCCGTTGCCCGACTACACTTTGTTCTCTGACCTTCTCTCTCTACGATTCTACTGGACAGATACAGATGTAACTAACACTTCTAGCCACATTCCAAAGCATTTCTCAACATGATCTCTGAATGTTGCTCAGAAGCCAGACTTGGGATATACAGCTAGGAATCAATTTTACATTGCCATTGATTTTTTTTTTTCAAGTAGTTCACAAATTCACATATTCATTGTTGGTTACAAAGTGTCTACGTTAAGTGGCATAAAAAGCACAATAAAGGAGTACACACATAGTGCTTTATTGTTGATCCTATTACCTTATTGTGTAGTAGTTATTCATGTATCCTTCTCAATCTGTCACATACACAGAATCAGGAAATTACTGTAACATCAGTGTGACTTTATTCAGCATTCCTGCTTTTATTGCACTGCCAATTTCACTCTCCTTTCATTTCCATTTACCAGCTCTCTAGTTCTCTACAGAAATCTCAAAATTAAAGGCATCTCTTATATATTGGTAGGCATGGTTTTCTCTTCAACTAGCTAAGACACTCTCAATCCAACATGACAGAAAACCAGTGAGGCATGTGGATGGAACATGTCTTAGGCTTGAGTTCATTCTTTTCAAAAGGGTGACTGCATTACAAAGTTTTTGCATTTTATTGCCCTCCTGTCATGTGTTAAGAGCTATTAGTTGTATCTGCACAGAAGAGACACTTCCAAGTTCCTGATAGCTCCATCTTGAAAACTGTGCTCTGCTGGTCTGTGCAGAGCTTATGGGAGCCTAGGGTCCTGCACAAGGGCTTGGTTTCGCAGAAAAGCCCCACCTGTATTTTATTGTTTTTCATTGCATGAGCAAGTCCATTAACAGGCCATGAGGCACACTTTCTGCCTGAGCAACATGATTGGGTGCTGGAACAGTAGCCGTTCTCAAAGAGTGTTGCTTTTCCTGTGCCCTGATATGCTAACATTGTTGTTTTATGCCTTTTCTCGTATTCATACAGTAATTGTTGTCTTTTAAAAACAAAAGCAGCATCAGTCTCCTGAATGTTTTGTTCATCTTTGAGTAAATGTTTGATTTTTTTTTCATTCATTTTTAGACAGGAACTGGGCTGTTTTTTGACTGTGTTTCAAGTGCTTTGATACTGCTCACAATCTTCTTCTGAGGTCTAACAAATGTTACACCAACCTTCTTGAAGTCCCTGTGAGATGAAAGAGAGGAAGAAAAAGAGTATGAGTGGTGCAATATTGACTGAATGAGAAGTTAAAACCTGTCAGTCTCTTGAAAAATTGCAATGGGCCGCTGAGCTGTCGTAGTTGGCTACGGAAAAAAACGTGAACAATTTTACACAGATAAAAGATCTGATTCCAGGATTGTTTCATATAAGGTTTGACTTGCTGCACTGGACATTTAACAGAAACAAGCTTCTTTTGCTCTAAATTTAAATTTGAATAAGGAATGGCTTTTTAGTTTTATGTAATGGATAAGAAAACAGATAGTGTAGATCCATCAAGCATGTTACTCATCTCATGCACATCAATTGAAGTTAGACTGTTAATATTATTTTTGACACACAAAACATGTGTTTAGAACATTGTGAGATTAACAAGTTAGTGCATTGACAGGAGAAAAAGGCTTTGCTTTTTATGCAAAAATACCGTCACATCGAAGCATATTAGTAAAAGCTTATCTTTATTAGTATCTGCTAATCGGTTAGCAGTCTCGTAAGCAGAGGTTTTAGAAGGTAGCCAGCACACAGAAAACTATGAGCCAAACCCACCGTCCACACTGTATGGCCTAAAGAGTTGTAATTCCCATGGATGGCTCCCACTCAGGACAAGTGGCTGCAGGCCTGACCTCAGCCAGGCAGATTCTATGGACAAAGCAAACCTTTAAATTGACTGCTATATTTACTGGTTGTGATACATTTGATTTCTGACTAAGCATCAATGTGCATCAGCTATTAACTACTGTGATACTTCATGGGTAATTTATAATCCAAGATACTGAAAAACAATGCACTACATAGAAATGCACATGATAGCTACAGTGTTAATTAGGATGATTATTGTAAATCAAATCTCATATTATAAAATCACCTTTATGAAAAAAATTTTTGATTCTCATTTGATCAATATAGATTTCTGAATATTTCTTTTAACATCAAGAATCACAATGGATTTGACCATATGATAAATGTGTTAAAATGTATCAAAGCTAATGGGTGAACAATCATTGTCCAGTATTAAGTGTAAGAGCTCAAACATCGAGATACCTGAGAGCAAGTAAGAATTGCAAAATTGCAACATTTTAGCTTTTTAGACCATTAGGTTCCTAACCATGTTAATAATTGTATGGATTAGCAATGAATATTTTTTTATTTAATATTCATGTGTTTTAGAGACAGTTATATGTAACTGGAATTATTATTATCATTTAGAAATTAATGTATTTTGAAAGAGTTAAAAGGAACAGACACCATCCCATAAATCTTTGTATTAACAACACTGCTCAAATAAAAAAAAAAGTTTAATCCTAAAGTTTAATTTAAACTTACATTAAATGGCCCAGTGCTATTGGTGGACACATTAGCACACAGGTTTCAGCCTCAATGAATAATTGTAATTATTGGGTAATAAGATACACATTATTAAAGTGTGTTGAAATTTATAGTTTGAATCATTATTAATATTACCTAGGTACCCAGATATAGTATAAAGACGCATACACTAAAACAATTTTGTTGGGTATTTGAAGTTCTACATTTTTGTATTAGAATATTTTTTTTTATATAAAAAGCACTTTTAGAAACGCCCTCCATAGGTACAAGATGCATTGTTTACTTTGTATGCTGCCCAGACAGAAAGAAATCAGCACTTTAGCTTTGGTTGCGGGTCGCATTCCCAGTGGCAACAACCTTACAGTATACATTATAAGCATAGTTTTTTGACTGAAACTTTGTTTTGTTTAAACAGCAATCAGATAATAATGTGTAGAAGGCCCATCAATCACCCGAAATCAACCAATCAGCCATTATTCAGGTGGCATGATTACAAATGATGGACTTTTAAAGTGATGTGTAGCTGACATGGAAGAAATAGCCATTCAGGAGACAGCATACAGTACCATTAGGCCAGAAAACCCAAATAACAAATCCTAATTTGGGTATAAACAGTGTATACTCGCCAATCCCAAATTATAAGCCAGTTTTTACCAGTGTAGCTAACAAACAATATATTTGATCAGAAGTTTTGTTACATAGTATGGAAAAAATATTATACAAAATATATTATTGTAATACTCATTTAAAGATCAAATGCTTTTGTATTCATTTTGTCAAACACTATGGTACAGTTCACTCCCTGGATAAAGCCAAGTCATGAGACAACATCTGCATCTTAAGCTACCACATTCTGGGCCATGGCTGTGGGAGAGGAAATCTATTTGCATATAATTATTTATCCAGCCATCTAAACCAAATATACATATAAAGCACTTTCTCACTGTTTAGCTGTTTGCTCTAGAGGTACAACAGTGCAGAACAAAAAACAGTGCTCCAGGACAAAGGCTTTGATCATGATGATTATGAATGTCGCGTTATTTACATTGTCAAATACCTTATCAGCTGAGGGGGAGGGAGGAAAGTGTCTCTACAGCTGTTATTTAGACTGCAAGAAGATTTCTTTCCAGCTACTACACAACCTTTTTTCACAGAAGCAGAAGCAAAGATGCAAATATGTGAACCAAAGCTGGGATTGATATTTCAGTTGCAGGAGCTTTGTAAATAAGGCTTTTACTGCAGTGAATGTTTTGGGTGGTAACAGCATGCAGTCCACACATGAAACACAAACCACACTCAAGCTGTGTGTCTGTCTGACTTGTTTCTAGTCTGCCTCTATCTGACAACTACAGTAAAAAGGTTTCTGTATGTTTGCTGGTTTGTCACTGCTGAAAAAAACATGTCCGTTATAGTTCATAGGAGATGCCTAAGTAAGCAAACATTTCTAAGGTTTGATGTGTTTACTGCACTCAAGTCATCACAAATCACTTTATGTGTTATACATGTATACCAGATACATGATTATATGTTTCCCTATCCGAATCCAGGAACTACAGTAGTTATGAGTTAGAGTACAGCTTGTTCGAATGTGTGTACATGAGGGAGAGCTATGAAAGGAAGGCAATCTTACTCAGCAGTGGTCTTGGGTAATGTATCACAAGAGCTGTAGCTGACTCCACTAAAAGCCTCTTTGCAGGGTAGAGTCCTTGCACTCTCCAGCCAGTGGCCCACAGTGCTGAATGAGGTGATGTCAGTGCTGGTCCGAAGCTGATTGACCGGCCTAGGAAGCAAAAATATGAATGTGAAAAATGTTAATGCTTTGGAAAATGTTCTGTTATCCATATGCCACCACCCTCCAATCTGATTTGTCAGAAGTTGGTGATTAATTTAACAGCAAAGGTATAGTGTTTTGGTAATTGGAAATTATGCAAATGTGTATGAAATGTGAGAAATTGTGTATGAATCAAAATGATCAGATTGTCCCTGATGAGCAAGCTGAGGGTGATGATGGCTAGGAAAAACTCCTTTTGAGTTTGAGTATATGGTACATGTTTGTTCCATCAGGAAAGAAAAACTTTAATGTACAGTAATACCCTGGTCATTCGGTACATTCAGGACATCAGCTTACTTTATTTTATTGCCACATTATGTTGTTTAGTCTAGACCTGAGCAACTGAAGCAACCCCAGATCATAACACTGCCTCCAGAGGCTTGTACAGTGGCCACTATGCATGATGGGTAAATTGCTTCATGTACTTTCCTTCCCTCCATGACACACCTATCGCTCTGGAATAGAGTCAATTTGAATTCATCAGACCACATGACCTTTTCCCACTGCTTCAAAGTCCAATCTATTTGGTCTCTTCCAAGTCTTTTATTCTGATTAGTCTCACAAACAGTTTTCTTATAGATGTTTTGTCCAAAACCTCATCACATTGTGTGCATATTGAAATGGTGTTGATTTCACTATTAAACATATACGTACAGTACAGTATATTGCTTTTACTGTTGACCATGCAACTTCACCAAGTGTAATCTCCATTCATGATTTTTTCCAACCACATTTCTTCCATAGTTGATGGTTCAGGATTAACCTTACCAGTAAAATTCACAGGTTTTGATTGGGTTCTTAACCCAGTTCCAGTAATTTCAAATCTCCTTAGTTAATTCCCCAATAATTTGAGCCTTCTGAAATGGAAAATTATTTAGCCAGGCAGTGTGTGTATGAGATTAAAAAAAAACTGTCCAATAAGTGAATACATCAATGGAACAATTAAGACACACTCATTTACAGTACTACAAAACTATGTAAATATGAGATATTCTATTAAAATATTGACATGCTGGACTTTCAGAACTTGGTAGTCAACACACATTTGTAGTGTTTGTGACAGATAATGTCAAGCAAAATACGCCCTCCCCCCCCAAAAAAAAAAGAATTGTTCTTTTGTAAAAAAAAAATTGGGGCCTTTTATACCAGTTCAGATTTAAAAAGGGCAGTGATGAGTGTCCTACTGTACCAATTCGGTGAGCATTATATCTAAAAAGAACAGATGAGAAAACCTGATCAAAATCAGGAGAATCAAATGGAGGAGATGAGATTATGATTCCCCTGGAGATGGCTATTAATAATAATGTGAATAAACCAATTATAATATCAGGAGGTCCACCCTCCAGCCACATTTGTTAAATGAGAGAATTACAGAAAAGCCGGCAGTAACAGCTGAGGCAACCTAGCCAATGAGGTGAAATATATTGCCAGATTGTCATTATTACAGGTGAAATAAGAAATATCCACAGATGTTCAGACACACAAAACAGAAAAAAAAGATTCCTACATTAAAGACTGTAAGGGTAAAATTATGGAGTTTTTATAATTTTATAAAAATAAGTTTCATTCAGTACCTTGAACCTACTGTAGGCACCAAATATTATGTGATTAACTCTGGGAAAATGCATAATTTAATAATTACTTGTATTTAATAAAACACTTCAAAGTCTCCATTGTTAAAAAAAATGTTAGAATAAAATATTGGAAGCATAATCTTAGATGTCAGCTAATAAAAATATAACAGGTTTGAGATGCAAAGATTGCAGTGGCAAACAGATGAGCTCGGAACTCAGGTCAAAACTGCCAAAGACCAAGCGTGACAAAAATACAGAGACACTACTGATGTGAACGTCACTCAAACTCTGCACTTCACCCACATCCTATACTAGTAAACTATGAATGACCTCAACTTTTTTTGCATGTGTTTTGAACTGATGGTTTATTTTCAGACACCACACTGAATTCTCAACAAAACACATACAGCACAGAGGGAAGGCCAAACATGAAAAGAAACAGCTTTGTTGTTGGAAATCGAAGCGATAGTCTAAAACCCATGTGTCCAAAACCTGCTGGCTCAACAACTCTAAGCCTTCTCTCGGCATGAGTGCATCAGCCACGTGGGACGAAACTAGGGGTAAACAATTGCATCTCTGTCTGTTGCTAACTTTTTTTCTCTATTCCCCTACTGGTGTGGTGACCTCTAAATAACTACGGCTGCATAGTATCGTGTTTTAAATGCTCTCGAGGGATAAAAGAGAGGAGGAGGAACTTGCCCTTCTCTTTTGCAGGAGAGACATCTGGGCAGCTTCATCATGGACAAGAATGCACCTCTTGCTGTGCAGGGGAGCAGTGTGCCTGAGCCACCTCTGTGCTGGAAGTGTGCCTCTGTTTCACTTCCTGTGTAACACGCTTTGTGGATTTTACTCATCCCTCTGACTGAGGATCTGGTCTTGGAGCCTGAGGTCAGGTGGTAAAGCTGGCCGAATTGCTGATCTATTAGCACATAGGGCTTGTAGATAAATGAGGTGCAGGGGAGCGGGCGCAGCTGAGACTGTAGAATGACTTTTTCAGCACCTCTGAGCAATAAATCACCTGGGCCTAGTGCTCCCTGGTTCTCAATGTTAAAAACCAATTAGGAAAATTACAAGTGAACTCCCTGGCATATTCTCGCACTTCCTTAAGACATCATTAGTCACAGTTATGTGCTTGGGTATCTTAATAATTAAATAGCTCCCTGTTAGGTTTAATAGATTGGCACTGAATGAGCAAATGTACCAGGATATTACTCAGGTAAGTTAAGGCCTGCCCTATTTTAAGACAGAAAAGAAAAGGCTTGTCAAAGCTATTCCTAGAATGACAGGAGGTATGAAGGTAAACAGCTATCTTTGTGACCATCTTTGTATAAGAATACATTTGACACAAGTATATGAAGCAGACAGTATCCTGCATACCCTATTGGACCAGGACAATCAGGAAGTCAAAGGTTATTTATTACACACACAGGCTGTCTCAAGACAATTACTACAAACCAGATCCATTGATTAAAATGTTTTTGTTTTTATTTTTATTATTTTTCCAGCCAATGTTGATCCTCATTTAGACAGCAGAGCACAATAACCAGTGGCCAGGTGGCAGGATGCGACGTCTGACTATAAAGGAGGAAGAAGCTGTTTCCTTTCATTACGTTTCATGAGAAATCTCAGTGTTGTTGAACAGAATGTGACATGGAGCAGAACATGAGTAGGTGTCAGTTTGCAAAAAGAACATGTTCAATGCTGAGCTTCTGAATATTGTGGGTGGAACCATCACGTACCTGGAAGCGGTGCTCGCTGTGATCTTCAGACTGCCTGGGTTACGTATAAGCTTGTCCAGTATACTGACAATCTGCTCAAACTTGGGTCGGTTGTTTCTGTCTTTCTGCCAGCAGTCCAGCATCAGCTGGTATAAGGGTGCAGGGCAGTCCATTGGTGGGGGAAGACGGTAGCCCTCATCCACTGCTTTGATCACCTGAAGCAAAAGTCCACATGTTCTGATTTAACTGAATGATCACTTGGTCAGTAGATATAGTAGATAATCTTACTTTAGGAGAGTTAGGGCATGAGGTGGTGTATGCCTTCTACAGGGTGCCAATCCATTGTTGGTCTAAGCATTCTATTAAGCTTAAACCCTGATTCATACAGTAGAAACCATGTGCCATAATGTTTTTTGTTTTGTTTATTTTTTGGGTCCAGAACAGAAGTCTAAGTATGTTCCTCAGAAGATTAAATAAACTCTTATTCTTCATTACAAGGTGAAGTTACTTAAAAGTAATAAACCTATAGCCTGTAAAACTTTTACAACTGATTTGCCAGATCACTGATCTCATAAGAAAGCTCTGGCAGATTTTCAGTAATGTCTGTGTGGGGCTGAGTGAGCTTTCTCAGTATGCATGAACGCACTCAGGTGATCACTTTCAAGCTATGTTTTGCCACCTGTTCCCTATTTCTTCTCACGGCAGAAAGTCCTGCCATAGTGATGTTGCTGCTACTCACATCCTGATTGGACATCTCCCAGTAAGGCCTCTCTCCATAGGACAGGACTTCCCACAGTACAATGCCGTAGCTCCACACATCGCTGGCTGAAGTGAACTTGCGATAAGCGATAGCCTCAGGTGCTGTCCACCTAATTGGGATCTTGCCACCCTGATGAATAATAAGGTCTCATTAGCCATTTAAATCATTTACAAGCCAGGTTGTTACAAATCCTAAGTCTATAAGGTGCACGTTTTAATTAATGCACTCGGTTTAAAGTTAGTCTAAAATCTGAACAATGTCTTTTGTGTTCTATAAAACACTGTCACACATTTTAAGTAGGCTAAATGTAAGAAGGCATACATACAGGGGGAGGAAATATCAAACTGTTATACATGTAATGAATAAAATTACAATGCTGATGTAATGCCGGTTGTGCTAGCATTAGCATTTGTTTGCTATTGAACAGGACCTGGCTGCAAAGGATCAATGTGACTGAGGTTGAAACACAGGACTCTCATCTGCATTGATCTTGGTCTGGGCTTTAGTGCTGCCTGAGCTTCTTTCATCTGCAAAGTCGCCTCCCTGAGGAGTTGCACTGTATTTACCCAGCTCTGCCTGAGCTCCCAGGCTGGACTTACTCTGAGCTCAGGCCATATCGTTGCAGCAGGGGTGGAAAGAAAGAAAATGGTGGTGGAGCCAAGGGCAACCAACTCCAAAGCCAAGTAACACAACTCCTGCCCAGCTTTATCCAAACACCTGGTCCTCAACAAATAAATTGACTTGCATGCTGGTCTCTCCACTAAGCACACTCACACCACCTCAGCTCGTTTAGCACTAGGGATTACTGCTAATGAGTGCAAAATCTCATGTCTGCTCTGTCCTGTCCTCTGGATTTAGAAGAGGTAGAAGGTGAAAATAGTCACATTAAATGTGAAGAGGTAGATTGTGCTCAGAAGTCAGATATGTCTTCAGTTTGGATAGGGCAACTCTACAGGATTAGCTCATTGGCCCGGGCTCAATTTAGCATTGATTACAATTTTCTATAAAAGTGTTGACTCATTGTGCAGCATGTGGATGTTCGGAAGGTCAGGCAGTCACTTAGCTCTGACAATTTTCTAACAAGAAAGTGGTTTAGCCATGTGCTGGCTAGGTATAATTACTGCAGTTTATTACAGTTATAGCAGCATTTTCATTCACAAATTCTAATAGTCATCTTGAAGGTCTGCCTATTACAACAGCTGTCTGCTTGATCTATTTGCAATAAATATTTTGTTACACAGATTTTCACAGATAGATACACAGATAGAATCATAATTAGAAATTTAAAGTTTTATATTATAGGTTTTATATTTTAGGTTTTTGGGATATAGTTATTTTTAGAAATGGTATAACTTAAGACCAGAAAGTCTCATCTCATACATACATGAGCTCATAGATATGCACAGTTGGCTAGTTTTGTGCTGAATGACAGGAGAGAAAGAGAGACAAACACTTTGAAAACCAAGCAATGCATTTTAAGTGGAGGCTGGTACACAGATAAAGAAACCCATTTTACTCCATATGAATATACAATAGCCCTTGCTTGAGGTGAGAAGTAAACCTACACTCTAAATTAGGCAGTGATGCTGTGAGTTACATTAGCCTTATCAGATCCATAATTTGTTTATACTGTAGATGTCTGCTCAGGCTTCCTATGTGGTATGTCATATGGACATATATAGTCATTAATTTAGAGTTATTTACTGAGAGGTTGACTAAGAGAAGATAGTGAGTATAAGGCATGTAAATATCCGTCTCAGGATCTGAGATGTATTTCGGCATGTTTAACCACATTTATTACAAAATAAAGCAAGCGCTTTTAAGAATCAAACAATCACATCAATATCGCTTCAAGTATTTGTTTGAAGTCAGCGTATAGATATGCTAGTACTTACTCTTGTAGTATAGGCTGCCTCTGGATCATCCTCGAGTACTCTGGACAAGCCGAAGTCAGACACCTTACACACCAGGTTGCTATTGACCAAGATGTTGCGTGCAGCGAGGTCTCTGTGCACGTAGCCCATGTCTGAGAGGTATTTCATACCTGACGCAATTCCACGCAGCATTCCTACAAGCTGGATCACTGTAAACTGAGCATCATGTTTCTGATACAAATAGAGAGAGAGAAGAAAAAGGATGAGATGTACTGTAGGTGTTTCACATCACTGCACTGATACGGTCATGTACTGTACCAGAACGTTTCTGAACACTGAAGTTATCGAACTTGACAATTTTTTTTTATCTGAACAGGTGAACAGAAAACTAGTAAAATCAGATAAGGTTTATTCAGAACATGATAGGAAGTCATTATAATTTGAAAACACAAACAAGAAAGCAGAGGCTTCATATCTGTTTTTCAGAAGCTTACTGGCAGACTGCCACTGTTTACACTGGCATGTGTGAAAAGGGTTTATGCTGAGAGGTATGCTCAGTGCTCAGAGATAAACACCAGGGAGGAAGCTCTTCAGAGGGAGAAGAGAGACACACCGGATAAGCAAGATAGCATTGATTTGTCAGCCACCTCTAGAGAAAGAGGCTTCTTTACTAAAAACAAGCACTATCAACAGATGGCCAGTGTGGGAGCTGGTCGTTTTCCATGTGTCCCTTCATGAATCATTTTCTCTTATGTCTTTCTTTCTTTTTTTCTCTCTGTCTTTCACTTTTTTTTTAAATATTGATCCACCAAGAGAAAAGCAGGGAACTATGTTTATCTGCTGCATACAAACGAAGTTTGGTTGAAAACAAACCCTGGACCACCAGGAACTGACTGCAAATTCAAAGGATATCTTAATAATGGTCATATAAGCACTGGTGAAGAAAGGCTCTTGGGGGAGACGTCAGTATATCTGATAGTGTGCAGGCCATGCTGAAATGCACAGGAAATTGCTGCAACTGTTTTACCTTTTTTGGGATGCTGTGCAGGCACATGTGGAATACAGTTCAGAGAGCTGCTTCTAAAAGCAGGCCGTCTTTGCTTGCACTGTTTTAATGCTATGCTAATTTCAGGCATCGAGCCTGTATTTAACCAGAATTGCAAAGTACTCTCAGCTGCCTTATCCAGATGCAGATGTTTTTTTTCCTGGCAAAATCTTGCTGTGCTCAGTGAAATAAGGAGCAAACAGGCAATACTTTTTCCTTCAGTACATACAATGTAGAATAATATGACCAAGATGGAAAAATGATATGATAATCCACTTGGCATTTGATCACTTTGTACTTTGTACTAATATTTAATTTCTGTCAAAGCCCCAATCATTGCAACAAATTGAAAAATGCAGGTACTGTCAGCACACTGCCAAGGCCAGATTGTGATGGCCAAAGGTTAATCTGACCTGTTTAATGAGCTCATTAATGCTGTTATCAGCACTTTTTCAGAAGCACCCTTCTGCATGGCACATACAGTATATTCTACTGACTGTTTCCCTGTTTATTTTTGCTGCGCTTACGTAGCCATAAGGAGAAGTCATTTGAAGGACAGATCATGCCCAGTTTGTTTAATTGGCCAGGCTGAGTGAGCAGGCACAAAGCCAATGTTATAGTCTCCATATTTGCAGATCCATGCCTGCTATCTGCATGTTTTTTTTTTAAGTAGATGCATAGTTTATTCTTTATGAAAGAATTAGGGCATTGTGTAAATTCAAGTAAACCACTGACACGTAAAAGCGTTTGGAACATTAGGCTCTATTTAATATACTGTAGTTTCCATTTAACTATAAAACAAAATACAATGGTTGACCCTTCAGCATAGTAATCACTACAAAAGCTTTCTGTCTCGATATCAGTTCTCTAACCAGCAAATAGAAACTGTGGTTTTGTGCCAAAGTGCAATTTTGTGTCTATTTGTGGAAAGCAAAACCATTCTTAGTAATATAGAATGTAGTGCATGCTGTGATAAACAGATACTTTGCAAGGTGATATGAGACAAACAGGAACAAGGGATCAGAGACCAGAGAGAGAGTGAGAGAGATAGAATTGGGAAAAAAGTCAGACAGTTTAAAATGTAACTTTTGTGGCATTTGTCTGAAAACACATGATAGAGGCTCATTATGTGAACTCCGTGTGTCACACTCACTCGAAGGAAGCTGTCCAAGGACCCATTCTCCATGTACTCTGTCACAATCATTACCGGCTTACCTAGAGAGAGAGAGAGAGAGAAAGAGAGAGTGTTAAACAGTGATGATCTCAGACAATGCAGTTCTGCACAGTGTTGACTCGAGCTACATGTAAGCTTGATGAGATATACTGCTTTCAGACCAGCAGCATATGGGTATTATTAAAAGAAAGAAAAAAGGAAAACATCTGTAATTTTTACAGGTCTGAACAGCAAAGAGAGCGGATGCCAGTCCTGGAGCTTTCATCACATCTGAGATATCGCCTAAGCTCCCAAGACTATATCAAGGCTTGCAGTGCTTGGGTGCACTTCTTCGCATGACACTCCTGACACAGTGAGGTCAGTCTGTGGCCTTGAGTTCAAGAACACTTCCTGAAGGATAAAAAGAGCCACTGTCTAAAGCCTCTGACTAAAGGGCCCACAAGGTCAGCTGTCACTGTCTGACAGCTTTATTCGTTCTCCTTACTGTTCATAAATTACTGCTTTTTATCTATTTCATCTTATTTCTTGCCCTATAAAAAGTTCATGTACAAAACAAAGATGATAAATCAGGACCAAGTGTCCATATATTTGGTCATTTTTGTCTTACTTTTCCTCCTTTCTTTTCCAAAACATGTACATGGACGAACAGGTATATCACACATCTGGCTAAAGAAGACCTGAGCTCAAGGTAAAAGCTAAGCACAGGACTAAACTTGCTGTGTGAGGCAAAATGGACAAGCACAGCACAGTTAAATCTCTTAGGAGGAGCTGTTTATATTACATGGCTTACTCTGTAATGCAGATGAACAGTCCAACCTGTAACATATCAAGACGGCCTGCCTCATTCTCCAAACACATGGGCCATTCTTACTCCAAACAGTCTGGGATACTATTAAACACACTCTTACATTTCACTGACCTGTGAAGAAGTGCTCTTTTTTTACTTCACTCACCAGCCTTTATAGTTCTTATAAAAATAAGAACAAAAATAATAATAATGGTAATATTAACAATAATAAAATCTTCCTGGCAATGCATTTGTGACCATAATACCAGCGTGTGATACATATTGCAGTTGTTCTGTCCCTGGGAAACACCAGTTATAGTTCCACAAATATTTAGTCAAATAGTGGACCAAAAGCACAAGCTTAAACGGGATGTGAAAGTCTGTGGGTTATTAGGAATTGACAAGGCTATGTTATAAATCATGTCAAATCACAGATTATGGAAGACACACGAGCCAGCCTTGTCCAGCCCCTATCGGCTTCAATTGAAATAGCCTTTAAAGGAATTCTATGAATAAAGACAAACACTTTGATCATGGAATATAATACAGGTTTGTGAGATTTATGTCAAGTAAATTGTGTATCTTTGCAATTTTTGCCACGTTTACAAAAAGAATGTTCAATACAACCGTGTCTTCGCTAGGTAGGAAAGCTGACAGCATCAAGCCATTTAAAAACCAGTAACTCATTCATTCATTCATTCATTTTCTATACCGCTTAATCCTGTGTTCAGGGTCGCGGGGGACCTGGAGCCTATCCCAGGAGACTTCGGGCACTAGGCGGGGTACACCCTGGACAGGGTGCCAATCCATCGCAGGGCACACACACATACACACACTCACACACCCAATCACACACTATGGGCAATTTGGGAACGCCAATTAGCCTAACCTGCATATCTTTGGACTGTGGGAGGAAACCGGAGTACCCGGAGGAAACCCACCAAGCACGGGGAGAACATGCAAACTCCATGCACACAGAGACGGGAATCGAGCCTGGCCGGGGAATCGAACCCAGACCCTGGAGGTGCAAGGCGAGAGTGCTAACCACTACACCACCGCGCCGCCTGAACCAGTAACTCAAAATAGCTAATGCTTCATCAGCATAAAGTTATTCTAAGATGCAACAAGTTCAAAACCAGAATTCAAATAAATACAATAGTTTTGTTGTGTAGAAATATGTTCAAATGTATAATACATAAATTATCATCTTCAGTTACCATGTAATCTGATCATTGTCACCGTGGAAGCAGAGCCTATCCTGGCAACACTAGATGTGGTTGAAAAGGGAATACAGTACACCCTGGATGGGATGCCAGTCCACTACAGGGCTTCATGTACATGCCTATTCATTCACAAAAAGGGGTAATTTTTTACCCCACATTCTGTAATAGAGAGTCATTACAAACTCTGCTTTTAGACTTAATGAAAGTTTCAGGCACAGGCTTCTTTGGCATGAGAGTGAAAATAAGCTGAAGTCAGTACACCGTATCTAGTGTACAGTATAAAGCAAACATTGAAATATGTTGAGGCGTTCCCAAATTGACCATAGTGTGTGAATGAGTGTGTGTGTGTGTGTGTGTGTGTGTGTGTGTGTGTGTGTGTACTCTGCGATGGATTGGCACGCTGTCCAGCGTGTACCCTGCCTCGTGCCCTGAGTCTCCTGGGATAGGCTCCAGGTCCCCGCGACCCTAAATACAGGATAAAGCGGTATACAGAGGTGGAAAGAGTAATAAAATTTTGTACTCAAGTACAAGTACTGTTACCTCAGTGAAATTTTACTGAAGTACAAGTAAAGTTACCATTATAAAAATCTACTCAAGTAAAAGTAAAAAGTAGCTCATAAAAAATGTACTCAGAGTAAAAGTTACCGAGTTACTTTTTTATTTTTTTAACAGCGGGGGTGGGATGAGGCATTCTAGCGTAATTCAAAAAAGATGAGCAGATATAAATCTCAAACTAGTTGTTTTTAACTGAAGGAACACCTTTGCATAATAAAGCTGTTGTCTTTCTTGTGCTTGAAAATCATAGTGGTCACTTAAATATGGCGTTACGTCCCAGTCTAGGGTCATACAGCAAAAGAATGGTTCAGGGTTCTATTTTAAACTATATGGGAATGGTGGTATATGGCAGAAAGAACTAGATCCGATCATTAACTGATGAAATAATGAGGTTTGTATATACAAAAAAATACACATACACACACACAACAGGAGGAGTAGGTTCGGATTCAGGGTGGACCCAGGCCAAAATAATAAACAAAATGGTATTTATATTTAGTAGCTAGATTACCTGCAAAAACAAACAAACAAACAAAAACAACCACAAACAAAAATACAGGTACCTTCCCGGACTCCCTAAACCAAAAACAGTGAATAAATTCCCTCTTCCCAAAATAAATGGCAGCCACGCCCCTACTACTAGTGAGTGCACAAACATACAGTGAAATTATCTACAAATATATACAAAGACAAAGCAATAATCAAAGTTAATAGGAGGCAAAAAGTCAAAACCAGAATACACAACCAAATATCAAAACGGCAAAATCACAATCTCTTTCCTCTTTCCCGCGTCTCTCTTCGGTTTATACTGTATATGGTCGCGCTAGTCGATGACGTCACTCTCAGGGCAGAAGCGACCGTGTGGAAGGTCAGGTAGCTGCCGATGTGGGGACAGTCAGAAAACCTGGAGTGGAGTCTGGAGCGGCGCACGACCAGGACATGATACACACACGCGAGCGTAATATTTTCATTATTTTAGCATTTTCATTCATTTATTTTTTACTCAGTAGCGATTGATTTAAAATGTAGCGAATTACAATACTTCAAACAAAACGTACTTAAGTAAAATTACAGATTTTAAAAACTACTTTAAAAAGTAGAAATACACAAAAAAGCTACTCAATTACAGTAACTCGAGTAAATGTAATTCGTTACTTTCCACCTCTGGCGGTATAGAAGATGAATGAATGAATGAATGAAACATGTTGAGCTGTAACTCACTGCGAGTGACCACTCCTTCCAGTCTGATTATGTTGGGGTGATCAAATTGTCCCATGATGCTAGCCTCACTCAGGAAATCTCTCCTCTGTGTCTCTGTATATCCTGCTTTCAGGGTCTTGATGGCCACACAGATCTCTTTCTTAGAAGGCAATTTCAGACGACCACTACACACCTCCCCAAATTCACCTGCACACATATCATTTAGGTAGAGGTTAATTGTTTAATTTAATTATTAAATTCTTTCTTCTTTCTTTATTTTTTTAAACAATAATTATTTTATCACATAATTATTAAAACATAAAATGGTAAAGCATGTAATCATGTAAAGCATCCTGTGTCATGGATATTTTTGTAAGTACTACAGCTTATAATCAGCCATAAGTGTCAAATTGTTTACGAATAATTGAGAACGTCTCGGGTTACTTTGCTGTAACCCTGTTCCCTGAAAAAGCGGGAACAAGATGCTGCGTGAAAACGCTATGGGAACATCTTTCTGTGTTGCCGGTTTTGAAGCATGTGTGTATCAAACACGCCAAATTTTGGCATATATAACCTCGGTCAGGTGACGTCATCTGATGAAGCGCACCTGCAGGTTATAAATAGGAGTGACCCGGAAACATTCATCAGATCAATTTTGTCTGAAAGGACGTCCAGTCCCGCAAGCAATGCGGCATTGGAGCACAGCATCTCATTCCCGCTTTTTCAGGGAACAGGGTTACAGCAAAGTATTGTAACCCATTCCCTTTCAAAAGCTACACTCGATGCTGCGTGAAAACGCTATGGGAACGAGAATACCAACACCGCCGCACTGCAAGTGTTTGGACCCCCAAGGTTGGGTAGCATGTGCGCACAAAGGCCAAGGAGGTCTCAGAGCTAGCTCTGGGACGCTGACTCGAGGACCCATGAGCCCGGAGTAGCGCCTCGTAGGCTAGAGCAATAGCATCTCTCACTGGATGAGACAGCGTTTGGCATAAAAAAGGCTGCTCTGACTTACGCCACTGGCTAGTGCGGTAGTCGTAAATCTGAAGAGTGCGTACTGAAGACAATAGTGAAACATTTCCTGCTCTGGGGCTGTAAAAGGCGGAGGACAGGCGATTAAGTACAGTATGAGACTACCGTAATGTTGTCCATCCTCACTAGGACATGGTAGCCTCAACTGCTGGAGGAGATGTTACAGGGCCAAATAAAGCCATCAGTTCGGGGCCATGCGAGAAGATGGCCTCTCCAACTCCCTTGGACTGGACGGCCATTTAAGACCGAAACCCAGCCCGTGAGGGAAGCGTCTGTCGTTAGCTTCTCGTGACAACAAGAACGCACATAGAGTGGGACCCAAAGTCAGAAACCGAGGTCTGAACCACATAGAAAAGCGTATGAAGCCTCTGGCTCGTAACCCTTATTGCCTCCGGGTATTGGCCCTGAGATAAATCCCTTCGTCTTCGTCTATATGCAGCAGACCCAAAGGTATCACCATGCATGCAGCTGCCATGAGACCTAAAAATCCCTGAAAGTGATGAACAGTCACTTTCTGGTTTAGCTTGATTTCCTTCAGGGTGTTGGAAATATATCATATTATCATATCATGAAATCGTCATGCGCAGGAGACACCTGTGCCCGCACTGTGATCGAATCCTATGTGACACCCAAATATATTGTATTCTGAGCAGGAAAGAGAACATTTGCATTTAGGCATTTGGCAGACGCTCTTATCCAGAGCGACTTACATTTTTATCTCAGTACACATCTGAGCAGTTGAGGGTTAAGGGCCTTGCTCAAGGGCCCAACAGTGACAACTTGGTGGTTGTGGGATTTGAACCTGGGATCTTCCGAACCGTAGTCCAATGCCTTACCCACTGAGCTACCCCTGGCCCTTTTATGGCGTTGAGTCTCAATCCTTGAAGAATCAAGATGAGCTAGAACGACATGCCTATGTCGGAGCGCTAGCTTCTGCGACTGATCCAGAATCAGCCAGTTACCTATGTCATACAAAATACGGATGCATTTTGTATATGTGCGGGTGACAGAGCTAGGCCAAATGGAAGGACCTGATAATGGTAAGCTTCGCCCCTGAAGCGAACCTCAGGAACTTACTGTGTTGTGGCAATATTTCCATATGAAAATATGCGTCCTTCAGGTCGATTGTCGCAAACCAATCCTCTGGTTGGATTTGAGAACAATCGTTTTCACAGTCAAATTTTGAAACTGTACTTTTTCAGACAGCGGTTAAGCCCGCAAAGATCTAAAATTGGATGCAGCACCTCGCCCCCCCCGTTTTTCTTGGAACCAGGAAATACCGGCTGTAGTAGCCTGACTCTCTGTCTGGTAGGGGAACATGTTCTATGGCCCCTTTCCCAGCAGCATTGCAATTCCAGAGTCGGAAGGTGCGCCCTTTCCGGTTTCAAGGAAGTTGAGACCACGCCGTTGAAACGTGGAGAGCAATTTCCGAACTGGATCCTGTAGCCTCTCTCTACAGTCCTTAATACCCAAGGAGATACACCTGGCAGTAGCTTCCATGCTGTCAGTTTCTCCGAAAGGGGCGCGATATCTAAAACTTCTGATAGATGGGGGGGGGGGGGGGGGGGGTTGGGGGTTAGTTCGGGGACCACGGCAGGAGATAACCCGAAAACTAACCTCATGTTGGAGACTGGTGTTGCCCGAAACACCAGTGGCGGCGGAGCAAGAACACCGACCTCCTGATGGTGCCAGGGAGGGCACTTTGTTCTTAATGAAGAAGATATTGTGCCGGCCTGACCTAATTGAAGCAACTTGTGAAGGGCGGCGATCCGTACCCCAGTCTTTACGAGGGGGTGAGCGGCTGCTAACGCTCTTTTTCTGCGCCTCTTTTTTTTTTTATGGGGTCATCAGAGAGGAATGCATGATCCTTATACTTGATGCCCGTGAGGTTTAGCCAGTCCTCAGATCTTTTGGCAGATCAGCTTGGTACGTCTGCAAGTCAGCCATGGTGTGCAGAGAAGCACCAGCCTGACCTGCTGCCTGAAGTGCTTTTCCCAACAAGGCAGATGAAAGTCTACATAGCTTGGAGGGAAGTGTTGGCTTTATTTTTTGGGGGGGGGGGGGTTGGGGGGAGATGATGTCCCAGGAGAGAGATAGCCCGCAAGCGTTTCTCCTATCCGATGCATCATCGTATAACACCAAGCTTCTGCTTCAACGATACTCGAATAAATCGAAGTTGATGGCATGAAACACGTGATGAATAAGGCATGCTCCAAGAGCGAGTTAACTTGCTGTGGAGGACGCTAAAGAAAGGGAGAGAGCGTCATTGAGGCTCCGCCCCCGGCTACTCGACAGAAGTAGAGCGTTTGGAAAAACTTGCTCCCTCCGCTTTTATTACTTCAAGCAGCTCCTCAAACTCTCTGTCATCAATAGAGGAGGGTTCTGAGGGAACTACTTCCATTTCTGCAGAAGCAAGGGAGGAGGTCCCTCCTGTGCAATCACGAGAAGCACCGAGGCGCGCTCGCGAGACGGACGGAGAAACTTCCAGATCGGGTGTAAGCGCAAGAGATAGGAGGGGTGAGTCCGTCTCATGCACCTCTTCCAGAACCGCACGTGAACTCCAGGAATGCGTCACGGCTCGTGGTTTCTCCTTAAGGAAGCGAGGCATGCGTGAGGCACCTTTATCGGGAGGGTTCACAGTGCACTCTCCTTGAGCCCAATCACAATTCGTGCTGAAGACAAAAAGATCTGAGGAATGTTTCCAGTTCACTCCTATTTATAACCTGCACGTGCACTTCATCAGATGACGTCACCTGACCGAGGTTATATATGCCAAAATTTGGCGTGTTTGATACACACATGCTTCACAACCGGCAACACGGAAAGATGTTCCCATAGTGTTTTCACGCAGCATCGAGTGCAACTTTTGAAAGGGAACAAATTCAAGGGTGACATTAAGTTCACCCTTTTTATTAATATGTAAAAGACTAAGCACACTGTAGTTCTTATAAACAGCACAAATTATAATTCAGCATGTAATATAAACTTTCACCCTGACAGTTTCCATTATATACTGTAGGTTGTTCACATTTTTACATGTTTTTCTTTGTTGTTCATTCCCTATTCTTTACTGCATCAAAACTACTACTTTGGGAGAATGTATTAAACTTGAATGCATAAATGATAATATTGATGTAACGTCTTTAAAATTAAACCTACAGAATGCAGTCTCATAATTTTCTGGGTTCTCTTGCTTTGACTTATGCAGCTATAAATTAGGAGGAATTATTTTGGTGTGTTCTCTACTGTTTAAGACATTAGGAATGTAGAGTGCCTGGGACAGAATGAGCTGCAGGGGGTGAAAAATAATATCCCAGCTGGAGGTAAGTTCTACTTAGCCATACTCTTCCCGCTCACAATCAAAAGAATATCCCAGCTGGAGTGCTAAATGATTGCGATTTGCATTGCCTGTCACATCTGTTAAAAATGCATTCTGTCCTGTTGCAGGTTACAGAGGTTAAGATGAGACATGGCATACCTGCACCAACTACTTTGTCAATGGCGATGCAAGATGCGTCCAATTCTTTAGCGAATTCATGCACAGCCTGACTTGGGTCCTCATAAGTATGCGGATCCACGTAGGTCCTGACACCTGGCAGTCGCACTGATAATAAAAAAAGAGTTAATAAAATGTTTAAATCATATTTAATTACCTTTATTATTTTTTTATGCTGGTTAAAAATTATCACAATGGGGTTCTGGTGTACTGACTGATATTAAGAAAGCAATGCTTTAATATACTTGGGATACATAAAGACAACATGGTGACATATACTTACAGTGACCATTACCAAAGTAGAGTCTCTTTTTGTCTGGATGGTTGGATTTGCTATAGCCACAGCACCTGTCAATCAATGTATTAATAGGTAATGGTTACCATTAATGACATAAGTGTGAAACTTCTGTTACTGTAAACTATGTTGAGAACATCCATTGGCTCAACAGACAAAATTCATAGGCAGGATGAACCTGTCTACTTTGCTCTGGGGCAGAGCAGTATTTTAGAGTCTTACAGTATAATAAATCAGATATTTATGCAGTCTTTCAACAGTGCTGTCTGCCAAGATTGGCCCCTCTGCCTGACTTGACACTCAAGCGCTCATGGTGCCTCTTACATTAAGTAAAGCAGAGGCAGGAAAAATAATACAGCGTTTGCCAAGTAAATCATCCAGAACTATATATAGCTGGTTGACATGCAGGGGCATGGTCTTCTTACATCTCTGTCTTCATCTAGCAGATATGGTAGGTGGAAGGTGCTGAAGAGGGGAGCTTTGACTAAGAGACTTGTATAAGAAAGAAATGACAGGTTCAAGGTGGCCACACGTAAGCCTCTATAAATTTGTGAATGAGTGACAGACCAACCTGCTAATCACAATATAAAGTACCACAGTGAGGAGAATGATGGCCACAGCAGAAGCAATGGCAATTAGCACAACCTGGCTGTTCTCACTGGAGATTGAGAAAGCTGTGGAAGAGATACACATGGAGATATAAATTAACACGGCAAGAAAAAAATTACTGGGTATGTGTATTAAACAAGAGAAGAAGCAAAATAAATTCTGTTAGGATTTATGTGGCCTATATTTATGCATAGGGCAAAGTAAAAAATTTTACTTAATAAGAAAAACTGACAAAAACAGGAACTTTCTTTAGTTTAAAGCAAAGTGTATTATATGCCTTAAAACAGATTTGTCACCATCATGCATCATCATCTATTTCTTAAAATGGACTCATTTTACAAATTACCACATCAAATCTACTCTGCAGGTGCAATCATTTCTTTAAATAAGCTGTGAATACTGACAAGCCTCTAGACTGTGAGCTAAAGCACAGGAAAGCTGGTGACTGATTCTCCAAATCCCAAATATAGAATGCTTTTTGCTCAGATTAACAAATGAATAATGGGAGCTCTCATCTCAGGGGAGCTATGCCATCATTTTACATTTGCTATGCATGTGCAGTTCGATAGAGGCATGACCAGCTCAGTAACCTGGAGATAGAAAAGTGCCTCCTGAATGTACTATATCATTCCATTCCATGACCATCCATTGATTTCCTATAAATGTTCCATTAGTGAGACGAGTACAGAGAAAAGAGAGGTTCTGCTCTGATAACAGGATATACAGTGTATCAAATACACATGCTGTGCAAAATGCAGATGATTTGCTGATATAAAAAATGACAGAACATTTCTGCCTCCTCTAAGACTTAGGCATACACCTTACACACTTATCTTCAAGATAAAAATCAACTTACATTTTCAGGGCCATTAAGTTGTTTTAACCATTACGCTGGACGAAGGGATTTAAACAACAATGTTGCCACAAAAATTTGTTTAGATAAAGTGGATCTAATCCTAAAATGATCCTTAATTCTATAACATTAAACCTTAATTTAGTTTGACTGATTGGACAGAATTTGTATAATCCTCCATGAGTCTGTAAATGGAGCAGGTAATGCTTAATTATTGTAGGAATATTGAGGTTGGGAATCAGTCTGTGCTTACAGTCTGGGCTGGTCTCAAATTCAAACTTGCGGCTGCTGCTGCCATAACCCGCAGCGGTACGAGCTCTAATCTGCAGCAGGTATCTGGTATCAGGTTTCAATCCTTTCAGAGTCACATTGGTGCCCTTGCATCTCAGGATGGTGTAGCTGGTTTCTTGTTCTTGCTTCAGGAAATAAGGGAGAGAGAAAAACAAGAAAATGAAAGACAGGCATCTTAACATAAGATAGATACAGATTTCCTCAGACAGCATGACTGAGCAAATCTGAGCTCATCACTAATCAGGGCTGATTGTCTTAGGCCTTGTTCACACGGGCGTAAAATTTTTGGATAAATGAACGAGCTCTGAACGTCCTAGACGTTTATGTTGCGTTTTGTAGCGGTGCTCGATTGACTTCTACACTAGAGACCTGCACTCCCGCGGGAGTACCGCGGGACCCGTGGGACCCAGTGCACGGAGTGCGGCGCGGGACAAAATTTGATGGGTGAATGCGGGTGCGGGCGGGAAGGTCCTCATGTATGTGCGGGATGCGGGAGAATAACATTAATCACGGGACTCCCGCAAAATGGAATTATCTTAAAATTGATTTATTTTTAAACAAATACTGTATTATTTATCTACTCAGTAGCGGTTCTATACTCAATTGGTCTCTATTCTACACTGGCGTTCGTTTGTCTCTGTCTAACGCCAGCCTGCAGCCCAAATTGTAGTTTGTGCGTTAACCTGTGGGGGCAGTGTGTCGGGAACTGGATATGAAAGCCCTTGTCGTTTTATTTCAGATGCCTCATTTTAATATGGACCATTTTGCTATATTAGACATTAATTTTATTGTTTAAAAAATTCTAATTAAATTATTATATTTTTATATAATATATAAAAATATTTTTAAAATAATATGGCGACGTAGGGAGAGAAAAAAAATCACAGCCGCTACTGGGTTCACCCTCTCAGGCACGAGCAGGGGGGGGGGGGGGGGCTTTTCCTCCAGGATGCCTCGAGTGCCCTTTTCTTGTTTTTTTTTTGTTGTTGTTTTTTATATTTATTTTTTATGTGCATGTGCGTATGGAGCCCTGTCTTTGCCCCTAAACAATAAAATGTAACAATTAATCTAAATTTTGCTAAATAAAAGGATCTGGCTTGCATCAGTCACATGACTGAAAAATTAACCAATGCTCGCCCTTGAGGGCAGAGCGCACTCGTTACGAGCCGGGTACGAGCTCGCAAAGTGCACAAGCATTTTCTACAGGCTGGGTGGTGCGGAGTTGGAGGAGAAGCAGGCAAATTAATTGGAAGGTGCAGACTGCAACAAAACAGTAAATAGGGTGTACAGCGCACGCTATAGTCTATAACAACAAATTAATTGAAATAAATGCGCGTGCTGTTTGTGCAACAGCGCGACAAACATTACCTGTGCTTTTATGAACTGCACAAGTAGTGGTGGTCATTAACTGCTAGCTCACTGAGTAAGGGGGTTACAAGGGGGTCTGTAGCTCCCTGTACATGTAACATGTTTTGTTTTAAAGTAAGTTACAGGACTTTTCCCCTTCATTTCTGGAGGGCTTTTATTTCACTAAAAACTATCTAATATGGATATCCACATAATTATGGATTATAATATTTATGATATATATAAAAAAAAAAAAACACAGTCTCAGAACAACACAGCCCTGCCCTCCAGCACTATCAGCAACAGGAACAGCAGTAATCCCTCAACAGCAACATTGTACGCCATCAGGTAAAACATTTCCTTTGCATTGTCCCCAACTGATGACAGTCATACAGAATGATGCAATTCCATATTAGATTGGTCATGAATGTGTTGTTGTTATTCAGCTGGTTCTATCTCTTTTTTTAACTTTGAGCACCCGCCCCTTTAAACGTCTCTGCATGGCCCTGCACCCTCTGACTGCACAACGTCGGAGTAAATGAAGTTTTTTGTGGATTATGAAGAAATGCGAACATTCCCGTGCAAGTTTTATTTTTTAAGCATTATATTTTTGTATAGCATGTAGGATCATGGGATATAGCCTGTCCTCCGAAGCGTAAAATGGACGCGGAGAAAGCGAACTAGATGCGTTTTCCTTGCGTTCGCTGGGAATTGAACGAAGAAAAAGCTGCATGCAACATTTTTTTAAAGCCGTATAACCGCACAGCCGGACAAACGCACGTCACCAAAGCCCGTGTGAACACTCTCATTGACTCCTATGTGTAGAAAACCCTCGGTGCTTCATCCGCGCTCACCGGACGCTACGAACGGCAGAAAAATGTTAGATTTTAGGCCTTACCTGAAGGGAGTTATTGTACTTGCTGGAGGTTAAACAGAGTCAGATTGGGTCATTCCCCAGGTCCAAAAATGTATTTTCATAATTAGGTAAATTCAAGAATACAGTATTTGCTACTGAATTTGATAAAAGACCACCTTTATCTTTATAGCTTTTCTATAAAGCTTTTCACTTCTAAGGTGCAATGATCTTCTATTTGACCCTAAAAACCTTCAATGGATTTATGGGACATCTTTCCCTATATCTATTATTTCCAGATGTGCCTCTGGTTGGGTTAAGTGAGATCAGTGGAACGAACAGGGTGTGGTACTTTAATCCATTTACTTTAGACAGAAAAATTATTCACTGTTAACAGCAAACTCAGTCAAATCTCATAATTTCCCTCTTACTCCATCAGCCTTTAGGTGTCATAACATCTCTAATACCTCTGAAGAAGCTCATTTGTTCACAAGGTGCTTTCCTTGTTATTTTAATGGTAAACTGTTTTAATTTGTAAAAATGTATTTGTACTCTAAGCTCCCATATTGTACAATATGTGCATACAACTCCAAATATTAGATCTTGGATTTCAGCACCAGCAAAAAGCAAAACCAGTCTTTCCAACACATTTAGTACTGTATGCTTGGGCGGGCTGCCGAAATATATTGACAACCCTCAAGTATATTTGCCAACCCTTTTTTAAAAATCTGTCCAGGAGAACGATGCCATCGGTGATCAATTAACTAGGCATTGAGTACACCATAGTGTTTAGTTCTTAATGTCTTTACTTCAACTTAGTCATCACATATGGGTGGATGGAGAGGGGGATTAGTCATTTGGATCTCTGAAATGTGAAATTAATAGAAATATAAAATAAATCAAAACATTTTGTTGAAGCTCATACAGTATGTATTTTCTGTTTTGTTGTACGCAACAGACCATTTTTAAGCTGGCAGGTAATGCCGGCCCATTGTTCTGGCTACCACCACAAGTATGTTTCAGACCTGTGGGAAACACTGAAAGCTATCCAACATTTATAAAGGAATAATGGCGAGAAACGCTCTGAAACTTCATATGGAGTGCATCGGGTTTTATGATTTAGCAAGCACTTAAATTCACTGAGAAGATGAAACCAATACCCTGCATCTTATTGTACGTGCGTTCGTTCGAGTCGTAAATCTTTTCACAGGTTGTCACTGTTCACTGCTCATGACACCATATGATTCCCTGAAAATTATACACAGGTGTGCCCAAACGGTCTATACTGGAAGTATTCTTACCATATGTCTCAGCTACTTCCACACAAACTGGGGCTTGCAATTGTTACTTCTCAGTGTGTAGGCTATTGGTGGAATTTAATATGCCTGTCATGTTCTACTCTGACAATCTAAATACTCCAATCTGGGGGAAAAAGCCTCAGCTCCAGTTGAAAGAGAAACTGTGTAAATATTAAATTTATGTCAAAAAGCATTCCTTTTCTACGAACTTAAAAAAAAAACTATCCAAATTTTCTTTAACTCTCAGATTAAAATGATAAAAAATGACCACAAATGTGTGTTTTCACCATTTTCCTTGCTTTGATTATGAGGACTAAAAAGCCCTATGTTCTATTTTGGCCATTTTTGTATGACATACTGTCTTGAAAAAGTTCAAAGGGTAAGATATTTTGTTCCAAGGACATTATATATTACATACTGTACACTAAGCCTCTGTTTTACTACAAACACAAATGAAATACACAGTTGCTGTTCCTGTAGTGACTTTCAAGCTTAGTAAATTGCACAGTAGGTGGTAATTAACCTATTTGCATAGACGCCACCCTATACTTTCGCTTTTAGATAGAAACGCCTCAGAATGCATATTTATTGAGGCAAACATGTAAAGGAGACAAAACACAAATCTCTGTAGACAGTGTTCGTAAATTAGCTTGCATAATGCATATTGTTAAGAAATTTGCACATTTTTACACATGCAAAAATGTTGTAAATTAAATTTTGTAAGCCTTAGTGATTACCACTCTACCATAGGGGCATTTAGCGCCCATGAAGCATTGGACTTTCTTTATTTTTTATTTTGCGAAGGATTGCGTGACTGTTTTCTACAGGACGCAGCATTATTTCAATAAACATACATCTTCAATTCAGTTTAGGGAAACACTTAACACTGTTTATTTATGGCTTATTATAGTATGCGCCATTATACAGTGTAAACATTCTGTTGTTCTTTTATTTTTCTTTGAAAACTCACTTAATGAATTCAGAGCTCTTTTGTGGGCTTAATACTGAGGACTCTTGGTGTTACTGTGGTTACTGTGAGTCAGTAAGCCCTGTGAACAGATTTGAAGGCCCCTTTCCTCTCTCAGTGGGTGTGTTTGTGTATTTCTTAGAAGGGTAAGGGGCACTCTGTTATCCTTTGCCAGCCTGGATCAGGGGCACTATAAGTCCTACCAGGGGTATTCCTTTGCTTTTCCACATGGCAGACCCAGTTGTGTAGGATTTGGACGACCTAAACCCCGCTTTTGAAACGATGCCTCGGCAGCATGTGTAATTACCAGAATCAGTGAGGAGATATAATAGATCTGATTGTAAAAGGAAGATACCATGCCACCCAGGGTCAAAGAAGACATGGATTTCAGGGGCCTCAGAGTGTAAATGTGTCAGTGAAACTAGCCCCAGATGAGATGGCTTTGGTTACAAATAAGGAGATTATGGCTAACCTGCAGCATTTCACAGGCTGAGATTAGGAGTTTGGCTGATCACACTAAAATGCGTTTTACAAAGGTCCTCTGTAGGAAGCAGAGGAGTCAGTCACACCTCAACAGCTCTCCTTTTTGCCAGGGGAATGAACTGTGTTATTAGTATAGCTGAAACATTTTTGTAGCTGCTTAGCTCAACAGCCTACACACAAAAAGGCCTGGTATTATTGCAGAAGCTCAATAACAGATAGTGTGGGTTAAAACCAAGTGTTGGTGAATAGCTTTGTAAGGCTGTATTTAACATCATTCAGGAGCCTGATAGTAAAAGCGAAGATCTTTTCTGCTTTTTATCCACAGTTGAAGACAACAGAAGTCTGTGTGCAATTTAGTGCATATTTTACATGCATGTGAATGTTACTATGTGGTCATAGAATCAAGTCATTTACTCAGTCGACTATGAAATGTTGTTTCTGTGGGAAAATTCTGGATCATTGCCATTTGAAACTAGGCCTTTTTTCACACCCTCAGATTCCCTGCCAGTTTGGGAGAGACACACAATGTCAGGGTCCAATTAAGTGCCAAAGCTGGAGCCCCGTTTCCTGCAGCCTGAGGGACACATTACCCACTTCATGCAGGAGTCGAAGATATCACAGTGTCTGACAGCATGAAAGAGCTCCACTGAACACTGACCCTTAGAAGGCTCTCAGCGGCAACAATGATGTGGGGCAACAAAGCTTACCCTGCTATTCCGCATATTAAATCAATCACGGCCAAATCCCTGTACGCTTCATTAATCACACAGCAGCTGCAGCAAACCTGGATGGAGTCTGACTAAACTCCCTTACGACAGGAGAGCATGACTTACGGTTGATTTTTCTTTTCTACCATGAGAGAACCTGTGTGTTTAGTACAAAGATACAGTAAGTAGTGTTCATATTGTATAACAGAAAAGTAGTATTTATATCACTGCTTCTCCTGAAAAAAAAAAGAAGAATTTACGAGACTCACATCTAAACAATATGGTTCAGTGTTGTTTTGTTCCCCTTCACATCATGACCCAAGATTAATTCGGTAATGAAGAATTCGACAAATGTATAGAAGAGTATAATGAATAAATGAACTCAATAATGAATGGATGATTTGAATTAAAACATCATACTCACCAGACAAAAATGTTAATAAATCGGGCCACTGCATATGTCTTTCAAAAGTTAAATGAAAAAATACCCTTCTTAATCTCCATGAAAAAGGCTACAGAGAAAGACTTAGCCCTAGGTTAAATGCTATTAGTCTTAAATGTCCAGAGTCAAAAGCGATTAAACTGCCCCCACCTTCTCATAGTACTTGACCTCGTAGTCCAAGATAATACCATTGGGTCTTTCTGGCTCCAGCCAGGATAGTGAGATGCTGTTTCGGGATGTTCTGTCTTTTCTGATGACTGTGACCTGGGATGGAGCTGCAGGGAGAGAAAGAAATAAAGTGAGATAGAGAGTGAGGATGAGAAAGAGGATTAGCTTCTTCCACTCTGCTTCTGACTTCATTACATCCACAGTTCACAGAAAGTTCAGCGATTTTGCTTCAACTGCCTAAGCCTCCTGTGAAGTGATTTCGGGTGACCTAATTGTGTTTTCTTTATTAAAAGCCAGTTTTAAAGTTGTTTATAATTTGCTTTGTCTGATGCTTAGTTAGTCTGGTTTATCACAATAAACGAGGCTCCTGTCTGTTCAGGTCTAGTAAGCATTTTCTGGTCTGATCAATCTCTTATATGTTCTTTTTTTCATATATGTTCTTTTGCTTTAGTACTCACATGGTTCCAATATGTGATCATAATTCAAGTCAAAGTCTTATCCCTCCCTTTTACTCAGTGGTTCGCTTGCATTCTTTTTCAGTTTTACAGCTCTCTAATTGCAAGGCAGCAATGAAGCCATGGAGGCACTTGACTGGCCCATGTTTTAATTTTATTAGACCACAGGAAAAAACATGTTGTTCTTTGAAATGTTCAAGGTTTTTCTTGACTGTGATTACATAGTTTTGATTTTCCTCCCATTTGGAATCTCTTTTACTGTTAACGAAGCCAGATGGACCTAGTCTGCTCCTTGTACTCCCACACACAATTCTGATAAGGTATTAGTGAAGTTTTATAGGGACCACAGTTTATGGAGTTTATGGTACGCAAGATTTATGGTGTATGAACTATTGTACATCTTTCTCAGCTCCCTGTTAGGCACTTCAGCATCCAAAACGCCACATATTCTTCAGAGCAATTAGAAGAGGGGGAGACCCGCCTACAATGTAGTCCATGTAGGCAGTAGAGTGAAGATTCAGTTACAAAAACACAGTGATGAATCACCTTGCCAACAACCACTGTTGGATTAAAATCCAAAGTACAGGACCAGGGCCATTTACAGGTGGGGCCAGAGGTTTTCCCCCCACTGTGTAACAAAATGCTTCAGAAATAAACATTTGTAAATAATCTTTGTGAAAAGCAGACATTGCACCGAAAATCAGCAGATCACTAAATCACCAAATGTCCTCCACATGGGTTTTAAATTGTCCTATGGTAAACACTCTCAATATGGATATGGTTGGGACTTCTCTTTTTTTTCTCTCTGCTCCCCTGGTTTCTGCAGATTTATCTCACAACACTCTAGTATAGCTAAAGTCTTCTTCTCATAAAGTGCAGTCCAACTATATTAAATAATGGTAAAAGGATGTCACATTCAGCTCTAGCTCTCCTATTGTCATCAGTTTTGTTGAAATTCTACGTCCTGTGCTGGCAGGAATGAGCATGAGGCCGTGGTTTGTCTGACGACACCCTGTCAAAATGGCAGAACACAAACATTTTAAAGTTTTTGTAGGCCAAGAGGAGATCACTGTCCTAACACAGAGGGCATGTGCTGACTCCCCAGGGCTGCGCCGCACATGCTAGTTGTGTTTACATGGAAAGGTCTGCGCTGACATCCCTGTAAGACCTCGTAAATATGCTCTCCTACGAGAAGTGCAGCTGTAGAGTGGGAGCATTTGACTGGACATTCACACGTCTCTCTCGCTTGCTTTCATTTGGATTTTATAAGACAATAAATGTAGCTGCAGTGTTTGTCCAAGGTCGAGGGAGTAGTGCTATAGTGAAAGGGGTTGCTTGTTTCGAACTCTCCAAACGACCCCAAAGATCAAATGAAATACGCATTTATATCCGCTGTTTACACTGAGATCACAGAAGCCAAAAGTGGGAGAACATTTTAGCTAAGCAGTTCATCTGTGCTTGAGAGCAAAGGCAGTTGCAGTAGAATGGAACAGAGAAAATCTTTTTAATGTGAGAGACAAAGTGAGGGTAGATTTGTGGTAGAAATACAAAGCCAACATTTAAAGTAGCTGTATTGGTATCGATGAAGTTTCATTGCTCTCTGGAACTCGTAACCTCTGCACATCAGCACTCTTGAATAAATTGACAATGTCTCCGAAAACTATCTAAAGTTAATTTAGGTCACACTTAGTGTCCTCTACGTTTTCCATCATATAATTTAAGGGCAGAGGTTTATTTACTGCCTGACTTGTTGAAGGCCTAAAGCTTTTCTCAAAGCATCAGTGTCTGGCAATCATTCTGTTAATAGATAACAGCTGTGACAACATGAAGGAAGTTAAAACCACAATGACAGAATGCAATCGGTTTTGACAAGGAAAATCAGAATGAGAACTGGATCACAAAATCTTTGTTCTAAAATTTTAATAAAATCAGACGGTCTTACATAAATAATAATATCACTTGTGCTTTTGTCATTTCATAATTGCCACAATAACTTTAACCCATCATTATTTAAACTAATTCCTATGGACCAGAAGCTGATACTGCACAGACTAAATATTATATCAAGTATGTTTACAGTCTCTTCTCCATCAATGTAGTGTTTTTATAAGGTTTAGGAGTTGAAACAGCTCCCTGTGGTAAAATGGTGCAAAACTATCAATCCTTAGCCTTTGATCTACAGTAGCCCTCTACCTACTGTTTTATGGCTCCAAGCTCTAGTGTCTGTAACCTCAGTTCTAAAGCTTGTGCTAAATCATCTACCAGTTTCTGCACCTATCACTTTAAAGTTAGCGCAGAACTGACAGAAGAGACAGAAGCCAAGACCTCATATGGCTCAAAAGCACAACTGCTCATCTTTCGAGAGGAAACCCTAATGGAATGGAAGGCAGATGGCCCTTGGTTCTGACTTTATAGTAACCTGAGGATTCATGACCTTCATGCTGTCTGACTGGAGTCCACCAGCACCATCAGACAGACACGCTCAAACCGTTTCGATAACGAAGGTAGTTTCAAGAACAGGAAGATTAAAAACAAGCCGAGATATTAAATGCATGTTTTCATCTTTCCAAATGGAATTTTTAGCTTTGTTGCACATGACTGCCAGGAAATTATCTTTGTCAATTGAATTGTCTTTGTCAATCTCGTCAATCTCTTTTATACATTCTGGAGCAAAACATTCTTCCAAGGTTATTTGAACATATAATCTTTTTTTTTTTTGCTATCTAGGATATACTTAATGTGAATGTGCCTAACACAGCGTATCATCTATGGGATGCCTGTAATTGTTTATTATGTCAGTCAACTCTTCTAAATCCCTTGGCTTTTTGAGCTTAGTAAGAGGTGACGTAAAGACAGCCTTACCTGCTTGGTTAGTTGTTATAGTGACGCTGGCATACAGGCGCATTGCAGGGGCCAGAGACGAAACTCCGTTCTCTGCCTCAATCTCAAATGTATAGTTGGTGTGTGCCAGCAAATCAGCCACAGTCACCGTGGTGTTCATGAGGCCTGAAGCACGGGGCAGGAAACGCACAGCCCCCCTGCACGGCTCGCATTGTTTAGACCCAGCCAAACAACGCTTACACACTACTTTAAACATCAAGTCCTTCCTGCCACCTGTGTCTTCTGGCCAACTCCAGTCCAGGATCACTGATGTCTCGTTGATGACTGAGATTACGTTCCGAGGAGCAGAAGGGGGACCTAACAACAACAAAAAAAGTAGACATGTGGGTAAAATATTTTTAAGACTTTACGGCTGTCCTTACATCTTATAAGTTTTCCTAAACATATGCAATTTTGAAGTTGAAGTGCCCTTAATGTTTAACAATATAGTGTAAATAAGGAATATATGAAAAGTAAAACACTTTTTTTCTCTTTTCTTTTCATTTCTTTTTGTCAGGTCTTTTCATGTTATCGCATTACTTCAGATTTTAAGAGTATGTTCAGAAAGCATTGCAAAGCTAATTTTAAAGACTTGTTGTAATAAAAAAGGAAATGGGGATAACATGCAGGCAGTCCGAGTTCATCTGATTGCAAAAGCAGACTACCAAAACAGGGCTAGACATTTGACTGGGACTCAGTGCTCTTTCCATATGATCATAAGAGCAATTTGAAATGAAATCTGAGGATAAGGCATGGAGCAAGACACCGAATCTGTTCAGACGTCAAACAAAGCTAAATTGCTCCTGGCTCTGCTCTAAAGATGTGAGTAAGTGTGTGGAGGGTTAAGAGGGGATTATGTTTCAAGATAAAAACTAGCGGTTGGTCGTTTGATTTGACATGAAGAATTTACACAGAGCACAGTTGTACCAAGTGCTGTCTACTTAACTTTGACCGAGATCTCCTAAAATCCCTCAAAAGATAAAGAATAAGGAAAGGATTCAACATTGCATTAAGTAAAGTCTTGTTGCACAAAGGGGATTCCCACACACAAATATGCTTCAGGATTATGTAAGTCATATCCATTTTAACACCGCTGTAAGTCAGCATTTAAGATCAATCATGAAGTGAACTACAGAGATGACAGAAGTGCTTGCATACTGTAGTTAAAATGACTTTTACCCAGGAAGGTACAAAGGACCTATTATATAAAAAACTTTCTTTCAACAGAGTATGGCAAACATACTTAAACATTCCTTTCTAATGAAAAACAATTGAATAATATCTTTTTCAATATGATGAGAATGAGAAAGACAAAGTCGATACAGACCACGGCCATAAACAATCTTGTCTCCTTACAGGTCAGGGGAAATGTGGAATTCAGTTACAGGCTAACATCTTTGCCAGACCACAGCAGCCTTTGATGTAGACTTAATAATATAAATTACTTTGTGCCATTTAACGTTAACAGACTGCCTGGTCTGCCAGCAGGAGCATCCAAGGTGTGGTTGAGTAAGCTATCCATTTTACACACACACACACACACACACACACACACACACACACACACACACACACACACACACACACACACCCACACCCGCGCGCACACACGCATACACACACACCTTCTGACAAGCAGCTCAGCTCTGTGCTCACTGAGGTGTGAATGTGGCATTCAGGGCCACTATAGACTTAAATTAGCAGTGCTACCACAACACTGAGCCGCCACACAATCTGAGCCTGTGACTTTGAGAGTGTGACATATGAGGGCGGTTTGTGTGGTGCTGAGAGGTAAATGGTGTGCATGGTATTGATTAATGTACCAGATATGTAACATCCGTTCCTTTCTACTGCAGGCCTTTTCCTCACGTCAAGGATTTATGCTATTGAAAATACAAGTTTTATGGGATCATAAAAAGGAGACGGGTAGAAATAAACAGATCTATTTTTATATACTAAAAACAGGCATAAATATGTAGACCGTTGTTATGTCTGACCATGAATAAACACAGTTTCTTGCTGGCATCCTTACACATAAATATTCAGTAGTGATGAATAACTATATCCCTACTATATAGCTACTGTGTGTGAGCTACAGTACAGTACTTGAGAGATATTATATGTTTAACTATATGAAATATCTAAAGATCATTAAACGCTTTTAGCATTAAAAAAACATAAAAAGATAATATCAGAAAAGGACTTAATTTAATTGCTGTGCTGTTCTTAAAACCAATTTAATCTATTCTACTCTGAATACCTTCCTAGAATCTGTGGAGATTCCAACTAGATAAATGTCTTTGCTTGGAGACTTCCGAAATTCAACTCATACAGTACACACTGCTTCACTTCTTTCACCATATAATGTCATTTTAGCCATGGAGTTTAAAAAACAGGCTTTTTTAAATGATCAAAGTATCTAATGTTTGAAATGGAAATTAACAACATGTTCTTAGGTGAAAAACTGTTAGAACAGCTCTTGGTGCCACAAATATATATTATAATTATCAGCATTACATGACTTCTTTAGAAATCAAAAATTTTTAAACCTAGCCACAAAAAAAATAAAAATAAATAAAAATCACTTTTGCCACATTTTTTATGCAATGGCATGAATTATAGATAAGGTGCAATGAAATGACACATGCAGGAATGTATGAAAGTGGCTGTATAACATCTGTAGCTTCGCCTATAAAACAGAATGGACTCGCTCCGTAATGCAGGCTCTGTGAGATTAATGGCCTGGGAGAAACAAGTGTGCACAAGCCAATTCATAACTACTTATGTGACATAGTTCATATGAAAAGATACAGGTCCTGACATCATGGTTAAGGGTGGACCTTGCACCAGTGGACCTCAGCCTGCCATGTACTGTATGAGGCCCAGCAGGCAAAGAGCCATGCACTGGACAAACAAGTCTGATCCATGGACGACCCACCCCGCTCCCCATAGCATGCAAACCCCCAGCGGTCTCGTGGAGCAGTTTACATTTTTATTTAAATATAATTAAAAAGAGATCCTGGTAATAGTGCAGTTATGAATACATACGGGTGCAGGCCACTGACAAAGGGTCTCCATCTGCACGGAAGTAGTTCTTCTCACAGCTGCAGTGCACAGCCCCCTCCTTGTGGGTATAACTGTGAGGGGGACACTTTGAACACTTCATATTCCCAGACGAACCCTTATAGAATCCAGGCCGGCAAGCTGCGGAGACAAACATGAGCAGAAGACAAATTAGAATGCGTAAAGACTTTAACCAACAGAGTCATCCATTACCTCATTACCACGCTGCCACCTTTAATGGACCGGATGATTTCACATGACAATATCCATCAGTGGATGCACTGAAAAGACTGACTTAAACCAACCCAAAACACTCAGAGCATGGAGAGCGAATGTGTGTGAGGAGAATGAGGATGAGAATGGGTTTTTCTTTTAAGAAGGGGGGGGGGGGAGGGGTTGTGTGCCAGACTGAAGCCTGGTGATAAAACATATTTAAAAATGTGCTGCTACTCTATCCCTTTAGTGACACGTCCAGGAGATGTTGCATGAATTATGCAAATATACCTCTTAAAATGGAAAAAAAGAAAGCTCTCTTTAAATATCTCTGGTATTAAATTGTGCTCAGCAGCTCATCTGCTCCTATTCACGAGAATCCCATTCCATTATACATAATGAAGGGGTAAAAATTACGACAAGCCTGCTAATTACAGGGGCTCACGCATCTGCATTCCACTCCTTTCTTTTTGCAGGTTCAATAGTTGTCACTTGATATTGGTGGCGAACCAACACTTTTAAGTCTGCAGGAAGATTTTTTTTTTTTTTCTCAATTGCACTTCATAGCTCCTCTCTAGAATTTACAGCAGCGTTGTTGAATTATAGCTCTCCGGGAGTGCAGTACAAGATCATTTGAACACATAATACAAGACTCTCTTGGGTATGATTGTCACTAGCAGACCTGTGACAGTTGTTACACATTGTCCGGCACTCGCAGTTCTATAGCGTTACTGAGCATGTGAAATGATTTTTCTCTGTAGTGGCTCTGCAGTGTGAGCAGACCAGGGAGGCATGAGGCTATGTGATATATGAGAAATCAGGTTTACGTTAACCTACTGCCCCTTAGAGAATACAACAGCCACTGTAAAAAAAAAAATAAAAAAATCAGTGATGCCTATTAGCCCGAGTTAGGGGAAATCAAATGTGTCACAATGCTTCCTTGGGAAGTTGGGAAACAACCGAGTCACAAATGAGATAAACACACAGACTAATAAGCTGGCAGACACTACAAGATAGTGCCATTTAAGACAAACATGAACATGACTTGATATATTTAGTTCTTAACCTTGAAAGTGTTAGAAGAGTACACAGGAAACGGGATCAAACTGATCAAATGCCTTAAAATAGAAATGACACAAACAAGCGACCCTATGTATGTATGAGGTCACTGAAACTATAAGTCAAAGAAAAAAAAAATAGGTGCTTTGCTTCTATCATGGTAGTCCTTCTCCTGGACAGCTCTTTAATGGAAGTTTAAAAGGCAATCATTCCTAGTGACATGTCCCTCTCATCTCTCACAATTTTTATATGTAGTGAAGTGATAGGGTATGAATGACATTAACCAGAGTTTGGCCTCCACTTCCTTTACATCACACAAAGTCCTTGGCTGTTCCTGCGATCCCTGTCTAAGCGTGCAGAGTGTGCGGAGAAAAAGAAGTGAGACTGTTGGTTGGAAGTGAGTTAACAACCTCACTTAGAAATGTGTGTACGAATGTGTGTGTGTGTGAGAAAGAGGGAGAGGTGCTATTATTGATTGCACATGTGCTATGAGGAGACACTGAAGCTGGCTTCCAGTTTAACAGGCTGGGAAGAGGGGGGTGACTTTGGAGAGCCACAGAGGTGATTTCTCATCCTGGGCTTTTTCAACACACTTTACATACACACTCAGTCTTCATCAGGACACACAGACACTCTCTGAGGAGTGGTGCTTAATTAGGATATGACAGATTATATTATTTCGCCCATCGTTGATATGTAGTAAGTGTCTTTAAATAAGAATGTCTTTGATATAACATATTTCTAAGACATTGTTGTCTGTGCATTGCAGTCTAAATACAGTACTGTGCATACATTCTGTTCAGTCATACACACAATTGTATTTTATTTATTATATACAGTATGTCTGATCATTATATATGATGTCTAAATGGTGACTGCATACATTATCTTCATCTGGGGGTTGATAATAATTTGTGCACACTGCACATTTACTTGTACAGAAAGTGCATGATAAATAAAACCTTGCAATAAAATCACACAAGCTATGGATGTGACAGAGGGAACTTGAGCTAGTCAACAGCTCCACATCAATCAATATGGCACAGCAGAAAGTGCTGGCTGGATACGTTTACTGTTACAACCCTACAGTAGCTCACAATGACTGGGAGGCTATGGGTAACAAATGCATTCATTCAGGAGCTCCTGTTCAGACTAATTGCCTGTGAAACTGAATCTGGCTCAGTCGAGGGCTGTAGATGCTCTTTCCCTGGGGACTGGCGAACAAAGACCAGGTCAGAATCCCCACTCCAAGTGCCACTCACAAATCGCAAGCTTCTGCTGTGGTGATTCAAAAAGAGACATTTCCTGTAAGTCTGCTTCAGCTTCACAGGCCGCAAAATACAAAATCTGGACATTACGCAAAAATGATCGATCACTCAATTCACTGCTGTCACAAAATACCTTCATCTATAATTAAAGTGTTGAGTGATTATCTGCTTCACTGTAAAGAAGAAGGACGAATATTCTTTCATAACTGCAATCTGCAGAGGTAAGGAAACATGAAACCAGAAAAATAATTAAATATAAACAATCCTTTTCGGCAATGAGACGTTTGGAAGTTAGGGGACTATTTTCGTGCATAGTCTTTGAATTACTATTTTTAAATAATAGCTCAAAGTAAAGGTCATTTGTGGACAGCATGCTGTGCCTGACTGCATTCTAGTACATTAGGAAAAATATTAAATATAATTAAAGTACTCACACGGGTTTCATGGTTAGTATTAATTGCTTCATAACAACCCTGAACACCTCCAGAGCGCTCCTGAAGTCTCTGCTCAAATGACCTCTAACTATGATCAATGTCTGTTAGGTACTACTAAAGAGAATTTACTCCTTGTCTTATTGTGCTTTTCTGCCAGCTAGTGTGACAGTGCCTTGCAAATTAACTGTCACGTTGTATTTACTTGTTTTCACCGGTATCACATAACCATCTGTTTCCCCCATACTTGTCCACGTATCAGGCAAGCTTTTTTTGGGACATACACCAAAAAACCATAACGTTAACACCACAAACTTTTAACACTGCTTATCAATTAAACTGGTGACAGGATCAGGTGTACACAAGGCACATTTGCTTTAAGGAGCAAAGACTAGCCAGAAAAAACAAATGTAGCACAAATTACTGAAAAGGAGTTCATGCTTACTAAGATAAAAAGCTTTTAGAAGACTCAGAGCATCAGTGCTTGCTTTGTACACCGGGCTTAGAAGGAAAAGAGTTAAAGGTTGTTGATTTGGCCTTCAGATTCCCCAGATCTCAATCTGATCGAGCAGGATGTTCAGGACAAACATGTCTGATGTATGGAGGTCATACCTTGCAACTTAAAGCACTTAAAGAATATGTGGCTGGTGTCAGATACCACAGCACACCTTCAGAGGTCTTGTGGGTCTTTAATGGCAGAGGTCAGAGCTGTTTTTTTCAGGGGGACACGGGACATACATACAGTATTATTGGGCATTGGGTTTTCTTGTTGTGTCTGATCAATGTATGACTGTTGCTAGAAACAGTCCAAATAATTTATTAATCAGAGGCAAAAGACATTATTTTGCATCTGGTTCGAGTTTTTCTTCTGGGCAATAAAACATAGCAGACATCACCAGCTGCCTAGTTCCATTCCCTTTTAAATAATTTATTTTTTAGTGGCTTAAGGAAATACCACAACTATATTAAAGTACTGTATATTTTTATTGCTGATATTAAGCTCCATTCCATTAATTTATTTGTTCAGTCACTCATTTATACAAATGCTCTACATAAAGTACTAAGACACCTAAGTCATTGTGTACACACTCCCTAGCCACTGATTTTGTTTGTTTTATTTTAATCCTGAATTTGGATTTTGGGTACAGCACCACTGCATGCCGCTCTGTCTAGCAGAAAATGTTTTATAAAATCAGATGATGTAAACTGCAGAGAACATTTGCTTTATGTTAGTTCAGTATTTCTGCAATGTTGAGACTAAGCCAAAAAGCCCCATGCTTTTTTAAAAGATAAGCAGATATCCTGATATCTAGCACCCATGCCGATGAGTGACTCTAAGTGGTAAATACAGTAATCACAGTCCCAAACTCTCTTTTTTCTCTCTCCTGCCCATTTACATCAACTAAGTAAAAGCTACAGAATGTTATGGAAAAACCCGCAGCCAAATACCCCCACAATGCAAACCACATACAGTACATTCACGCAGAGACATGCACACATAAATCACAGATCCGAATGCTTAGCCTTGCACTCTCAATCTCCCACTGAGTGGGCCATTTGTAACTGCTTGTGCACAGGAGAGCCCAGCTGTAGCACTGAAAGTGGCCTGAAATGTGATCAGAGCTCGTCAGCGAGTCTCTGTTTGTCCTGGAGCCTGTACAATAGCACTCTCAGAGAAGAATGAGCCTACCTCACCCTGAATCAATACACACTGCCTTGTAAACAACTCTAGTGACATCCCATATCAGTTGGACACCCCAATAGCAGGGCACAGTTTTGATAGAAAAGGTTTTCACCTTTCCCCAGTGTAAATAATATCTTTGGCTTTACTAAATTATAGTGTTTCTTTTATTTTTTTATTCCTGATTGGCTACATTCTTGACCAAGGAAAAAACCCTGACACAGTAAAATACATCCTGACAGCAAGAGCAGGACAAAAAAAAGGAACACATCCAGATTGGAAAGTGTATTGGAGGGGGAGAGTGGAGCTTTCTATCATGGTGAAATGAGAGGCCGGAACAGTTCTGCCTCACTGCAATCCTGCCAAAAGAGAGCCACATCTAGAGCCTTCACTAAACAAATGATTTCCTGATTCCATAGTGTGTTTTTTCTTCTCTTCTTTCCAACAAGATCAAGCAGACTTTCACACCACCTGGACGCCTTACCTTCTCTTCATCTCGTATCAATACCTGACCATTATCAAGATCTGATCTATTTCTAGAAAAGCCTATTCCACAATGGAAGTAACACCGCTTAGTCGCAGAGGCAGCGCATGCAGCATGAGGCATCTAAACCCACTGCATTTGGGATGGATATTAGCATAGTAATTTGCACTATGCTTCAGGGACTGTTTATACTTTCAAACATGTGTTTCCTTCCCTCTTTCTCTTGTGAGCTACTGTACAATGCTGCTTCCATGCCCACACCTTCCCAGAGCTGCTCATCAGACGCCTTTCTCATTCAAATGAGTCCAGGATCAGATTGCTTAATTAGGCAGTCCAGAACACAGGGCCAATTTTCTAAAGTGAAGCTCCAAATGTGAAGAGACTCTTTGAGGCCATTTTGAAATGAATAAGCCTCTACTCTAGTACCATTACCTTATAGTTACCAGCACAAACACCAATCTGGGACTGAAGAGGCACCACAGAAAGCGTCTGTTCAACAGCCCCCTCATTCAGAGCTTGGCACGGTACACTCACAATATGTTTCAGAGTGTTTCATTTTGATTAGCTTCGGCTGTCGTGAATATGCTGCATCAAGGGCAACAATAAACATTTTGATCTCCTATTAAAGCATCAGTGGGATGCATGGTACTGGTACTGATGAGCTTAAAACTCTGCTCTGTGTTATCTTACAAATGCTCTCTGAAAATGAACTATGCAGCCACTCTATTTAGAATGAGATACAGCAACAGAATTTTACGAAAATAATCACACATTTACTTGTAAAAAAATAAAATACTTGCAAATGAATTGTGGCGATATCATACTGTAAATCTGTGAAAGTGAGTCTTAATATTGTGCACATGCATTTATTAAGATTCATCAACTGGCATGAATGTGGAGATGTCAGAGGGTGCTAGTACTGGAAAGTGCCCTGGACAATCTAAACTACTGTATTTTAGAATTCCAGCTAACAGAAATAGCAGACAAAAAGAGAAGAGACATGTGAGGTCTGAGGAGAAAATTGCTGGAACAGTCTCACCTCATTAAAATCAATATTTCAATATATAAATACTAATGTCAAGCCACTTTTATTCCTTCTCTCTCTCTTTTTCTCTCTCTGTCTGTCCCTCACCATCTCTTATTCTCACGTCCTTCCTGATGACATCTCTGTTAGGCAGTTTTTTTCCATTTACACATTGTCACATCAGCCAGAGGCCTTGCCGCAGGAAAGACACACATTTGCAGACAGATAAACACATTGACAACATATAAACAGTTAAAATGTCATATAAATACAAATACAATTCAAAATTGTGATTTTTAATAGGAAATAAATCTGAATCTAGTCACTATAGACTAATTAATAAAGATGATGCCTGATCTCATGGCTGTGAATAGTTCATCCTCGGGAGATGGTGAAAAAGTGATGGTGGATTAACCGTTCAGTTTCACAGTGTCATACACTATATTTGCTACAGAAATGCCCCGGTGGACTTTAATTGTTTAAAGTTCTAAGGCAATAGGGCAGCAAGACCCACAGTGACCAAGATATTATTTTTTGGGCATTTCGGTGCCATTATGTTTGCACTTAAGTTCAAGAGTATATGCTTTCTGCAAAGCTTAGCTCTATGTTCTCCAGCTGACCATAAATGAGTAGAAGAAGCAGTAAGGGGTCACATTCAAAGAGCACTGAGACACACACACACGCACGCACACAGGAGTGCGCAGAGAGTAATGCATGCTCAGTGCTCCTGAGATACACTCTTGTCCATAAACTCTGCAACTCTGACCATAAAGCAGATACTAAAGATGAATGAGATACTAAAATGAGTCAATGTCCTGTTTGCTTCAAACAGCTTTCACTGCATAAACACTTGCCATCATAACTTTTTTTCCCCCAAAAGTGGCAGGTTTATTTTGTTGATTTATAAAGAATTAATATCTTATTGCTCAAAATACTCTACCATGCACCTCCTCTGTTTGTGTTTACGAAACATGGAAATTGTTAGTTAGACATGAAGAAAAGCCCTCACACAAACCCTGACAACCTGATGTGTAATCTAAATTTAGGATAGAATTAAGATACCCATGAATTTGATGTAAAATGCATTCAATATATTACTGCAGGTGATGATGTGATACTTGAAAATGATGATCAGAGGAATATACAGTATGATTCAATCTGATAACCTGTATACAGTATGTATAATCTGACCAACTTTGTTCAGAATCCTGGGTAGTATCTTATAAAGCATAGTTACAAGTCAATAAATCAGCATGCTAATGTATTAAAAATCAGCTACACTGCAGGTAAAGTCTGTCCTTTTCTGGTGAAAGCTGATTTTGAAACCAATCAAATCAGTTTATAATTTAATATAATGCATTATAATCTACTATCTCCCTATAATAAATTTTTGATTATTGCCCTGGTTAATTTCATTAATTTTAACAGATTCTGTGATTCAAATAGCTACAGCACTAATAATGACAGCAAGTCAAAAACGATAAAAAATAAAGGTTTTTACATGAAGGTTGACTATCATTTTGTTTGAACTAGAGGGCATGTGCCTGCATCCACAGAGGCACACACATGCACACGCACATATTCACACACAAAGATTTGTGACAGCAGAGAGCTAAAAAGAGTTCTGCAACCTTTTCCACATCATTTTTCCCCAAGCTGTTGAATATGACTGGGTCAGTCAGTAATTTTAGGACAGCGTTTCACTGAAATCCCCTGACATGTCTCAATAAGCCACCATGATGCCTGCAGCAAATTGAGCAGATGAGGAGTGGGAGCCAAAGAAAGAGGGAAATAGCTTTGTAACAACTAAGCCTATTAGCATAGTTTTCAAAGCCTTTTGGAATGTGTTTCTCTCTGCCCGAGTTTCGGTCCTCCTTCTTGGCTCTATTGTACGGAATGTACAGCTCTCAGACAGAAGGCAGCACAATAGGAGCCCTGCTTTGGCCACCACCTAATCCCCCATTGTGGCAGGTTTATGGCCGCCCCTTTTTTGTGCCACTCGCGGCCCACCGTTCCTCTGGAGACGCTGGACCACACGGAATCCTCCGCTACTGATAAATCTCTCCAGCAGACAAAAGCAAAGCAGAGTCAGCCAAAGGTTCAGGGATTGTGCTGGTCACTTTTAATGTACGCTGACTGTCAGACATGGCCGTGACTGATAACAGAGGAATTATTTTCACACAGAAGCAGTAGGCAAACACCAGGCATAAAACTTCCCATTCGAGTCCAAATAACCTGCTTCAGGCTATTGTGTTGCTTCTATGCCAAATGAAAGCAAGATAACCAAGCCGTGTGTTGGGGAGGGATCTATAAGCCTGTGACGTATTGTCTGTCAATCTACTGTGCCAACAATAACTGCCAACAGCAAAGGGGGGTGCTCCATATGCCCATTACCACATCGATGATAAAGATAATTCAGGCAGATGATTTTTTTTTTTTTATCTGCCGTGTCTTGATTGCCCTTCTTCCAGATTTCTGATGAGAAAACATTGGATGATGAAGAAAGGTGCCAATGCAACAGGGCATAAGTAAATTAAATAATATGAATTTAAATTTCTTATGCCTTACTCAGATCCACACATTTTATAACTGAACATGCATTTCACATATGGGTGTGCGCGTGTGTAAGTGAGAGTGTGTGTATGTGTGTGTGTAGTAGGTTGAGGAAAGAGCACCATGAACAAAGGCTTGCTTGAATGAACAGGGCTAGTGATTTGGAAGTGTCCTCCTTTTAGGAGTGCTGAAATAGGTCAGCTGGAATACTCCACAGCAACAATATTGGGCCTTCTTTTAGGATGGCCCACTTCAGCTATCATCAGCACCTCTACAGTCACATGCACACTGAGTAATAACATAATCACTGCCACACTTGTGTGCACCTAATACACCAGCATATCCCAAATACCTGTACATAGCAATATTTTGGACAATGTTTAGTACAGGTTGTACATTTCTGCCTGAATCATCTATAAATATATTAATAAACGTTTACACCTGCAGTGGTAGCCAAAAGTATAAAGTGTATGCCATGTATTAAAGTTCTCCCTGTGTACAAAACAGATAATGTCACTAATTAGTTTGAGCGTATCCAGCTAAAGAGTTGTGCTAATTAATTTTAAAAAATTGCTCTGTGACAATAGTATTCAGCTTATGTTGTGGGTCATCTCCAGATATTAACCCAACAAAAGACTGTTGAACAATAGTGAAGAAGGCAGTAGGAGTCAGGAAATCTTCTGTACATGATCTTCAGGAAGAAAACAAGCAGGCATGGATTGAGAGAGAAACACTAGAGTACTGCAGGCTTCTTTTAGACTGTATGTCCAGTCGGATCCAGTAGGTTTTGAAGAATAAAGGACTTAAGACTAAATATTCATTGTTGTATAGCAAGTTCATTGTATACTGTCAAATGATAAATTATTATTATTATCTTTATTGTAATTACTAAAACGAAATGAAAATGTCATTAAAACACTGAATTTCACTTTTGTCTCAATATTTGTGTCCGCCACTGTACTTTTTACTTTATTAATAAATTCTTTCATAGAAGAAGACATTACCTAAAATTTCCAGTATTTGTAGAAAGGTCTGGAAAATCCTTTACATGGCCAAAATCTGACAAAATCTACCATGTACAGTAACATAATTCTCTCAACTGCACGCTTCTCTGAAGTGTTTCCCTTTGGCATGTATCTAAACCGAAAGTTATAGCATTTAATTTCCCAGCCCGGCTGAAGTTGTTAATTATGTGTGTATATAACAACATGGTTTGGACAGTAGTTCCAGCTTAACCATGACCAATATGTTGCTATTAACGCACATTTTAATACAGTCTCATTTAATAGCAGTAGAGTTCATACACAGATACTTGTATGGTAAATGCTCCATGTTATATTATATAAAACTAAAACTAAACAAGAAGGTCCTTTACCAAGCAAAAATGTACAACTTTGATTAAATATAAAAGCGGTTAAGCTTTTTATTCTTGTTAGGAGGCAGTTATTCACAGTTTAACAAGGAAAAGTCTTCGGGACAAAGAAGTTATTGCGTTTCTAGTTTCTCAGTAAATTGACAAGCTGTTTCAGGTGACTAATTATCATTTTTATGTAATCAATAACAGGAACTAACTTGTCTAACAAAAACCTCTGATAAGACAAACTAGTTTTGCAGAATGGAAATAAAGAACAGCAAATGACAGTGTCTGATTATAAGCTGAATTATTTTAGCGTATGCCCACGCTGCTACGGCACAGAATGATCCAAATGGTTCCCTGTACAACACGATCTACAGAGGTAAATAAAAATGTACAATAAATTAAATAAAAATGATTCAATGTTGTTTTAGTGAATTTCTTTCGTTTTCATAAGGAAGAGATGTCAAAGTAGGTTATATACTGTACAGAGAAAGAATAAACTATTTTCTTGACCAAGTCTCCTTTTTTTGGCTGGTTGCAAGAAATCATCCACATGACCTCTGAGGGGTTTTCCAAACAACTGTATTAAGAAAGTAAATTTTTCATTACAACCATATGGCCTGTTCTAGCTATTACTGTATCTTATCACTGTTTTCTCACCTGAAGCAATCCCACTTCAAACCAGACTTATTTAAATCCCCACCACAGATGTGAGATGATTATCAACACTCAAGCAGCTCTCTTTATTCACAAAAAAAAAAAAAAAACAGCCCAGAGAAATACATCCACATGGAAGAATGTGGTAATGGCACTTTATGGGTGGCAATGACACTTTATGACTTTGCCCTAATGAAGCTGTAAACATGCAGGTCTCATGAGAAGCACATGCCTACAGGATCCCTGCATATAAAATAGCCCAGAAAAATATCAGTGTCTCTGAGCAGAGTCATGTGACATCTTTACCGTTACAGGAGCAAACAAGAGCAGCAAGCAACTTAGATTCCCCTGGCAGGTGTCACTGTCCTAGTCTCGGCGCAGGAGCCTGCAAATCAATCTCTTATGTCAGGCCACACGGCAGGGTGTCCACACATTTGTTAAGCCTGGCCTGTCCCCATTCGTCTACGGGTGGGGAAGAAGGGGCCACTTAAGGGAGAATGCTGAGAGTATGGAGAAGCACACCTCCATAAATCAGAGGAACTGTATGCAGTGCAGCATAGCATGGCTGTCAGGGCCAGAGGAGACACGCCACCACAGCTGATCCCCAGACACTAGTGTACATCAACCATCTCTTTTTACCTAGCCACTAGCAGCTGCTGAGATTACCCCTCCTTTCTCTCCCACACACATAAATATCGATGCACATCAATTATATACTCATACATGCACTCGCACACACAAACTGTGAACCTCTGTCTGTTAACATTGTGCTACATAAAATGCCCTCCTGTGGAACCTCAGATGTTTTCTGATGGCACAATAGAGTAGAGAGGCTGAATTTACTGGGCCTAAAGTGATGGTTAGATAAAAAAGCGCAAGGGCAAAGATGCAACTTCCTCAGGGTATGGCCAAGGTGAATGTGAACGGAGCTGCCATTCTGCTATTTTCCCTTTCAGATCTTAGAATCAGCAATGCACCGCAGGAGACTCTTGAACAGAAAGAGTTCCTCTGGGTCCTCCTTAGATATCCAGCACTTGAGGAGGGCTGACATTTTAGACATTTTTACACAAAAGACCTTCAATGCTTCTGTTCTCTTATAGAACACTGTGGCAATTATCAGTATGTTTGCAGCAGACAGGGGGGCAATTACCTCAGAGGAAGGTCAGAGACAGTGTTCCACTCCAGCAGCTTGCCATGAGATCGATTTCTCACCTAGTCCCCTGACATGCATGGTCGCACCTGAAGCTGTCCTCTTCTGACACACTGAGACCCCTGATGCATGGTTCCTACAGTGCCAGACCTCTAAGTGAACCTTATAGGGATCAGGCAGGGTAATAAACATGACAATATGTCCAGGTTGGGGCCCACAAAGTAGTAGACAAGTTTAATGACTAGACTACTTTAAAGAAAATATGATGTTTCAACTATATCAGAGATTCATCAATTCCACTTCTAGCTGTCCAATAGTTTCAATTCCAATTAAACTTGGTGAATATTTTAATTCATCATATTCTACTCATCTTAACTCTCTCATGGCCGAGGTTAATTTGAACAGTTTGGGTCACCTCTCAACATGATGTCTCCATACATATTCAACACAATTCCCTTCTGACAGACTATTAAAATGTAAATGTAAAAAATACAGAATACAGAATATAGAAAGATCCATAATTAATAATAAGATGCTTCATTTTAGCATTTATTATAATTGTACCACTTATTCTTTCAATATATTTACCATTTAACCCATACTGAAATACCCATACTGAGACTGGTCACATATCCACCTAGAAATAATTACCATTATTCACTTACTACTTATTTCTCATATCCAGTCCCTAAGCTACTTGTAGTAAAAACATCTTCCCCTCTTTTCAGCTTTTACTTACTGGATGTACTGTACTGCTTCTGATGTGCTAATGCCAGAGGTGGAAAGTAACGGATTACATTTACTCGCGTTACTGTAATTGAGTAGCTTTTTTGTGTATTTCTACTTTTTAAAGTAGTTTTAAAAATCTGTAATTTTACTTTTACTTAAGTACGTTTTGTTTGAAGTATTGAGTACTGAGTAAAAAATAAATGAATGAAAATGCTAAAATAATAAAAATATTATGCTTTGTATAAATGCTCCGTTGCGCTCGCGTGTGTGTATCATGTCCTGGTCGCGCGCCGCTCCAGACTCCACTCCAAGTTTTCTGACATCGGCATCTACCTGACCTTCCACACGCTCGCTTCCGCCCTGAGTGACGTCATCGACTAGCGGCACCATATACAATATAAACCGGAGAGACGCGGGAAAGATGAAAGAGGTTGTGATTTTGGCGTTTTGATATTTGGTTGTGGATTTTGGTTTGAATTTTTGCCTCCAATTGACTTTGATTATTGCTTTGTCCCTTTGGTTTGGTTGGTCTTTGTATATATTTGTAGATAATTTCACTGTTTTTGGTTTAGGGAGTCCGGGAAGGTACCTGTATTTTTGTTTGTGTTTTTTTTTTTTTTTTTTGCAGGTAATCTAGCTACTAAATATAAATACCATTTTGTTTGTTATTTTGGCCTGGGTCCATCCTGAATCTGATCCTCCTCCTCCTTTTGTGTGTGTGTGTGTGTGTGTGTGTATACAAACCTCATTATTTCATCAGTTAATGATTGGATCTAGTTCTTTCTGCCATATACCACCATTTCCATACAGTTTAAAATAGAACCCTGAACCATTCTATTGCTGTTTGGCCCTAGACTGGGACGTAACACCATATTTAAGTGATCACTTTGATTTTCAAGCACAACAAAGACAACAGCTTTATTATGCAAAGGTGTTCCTTCAGTTAAAAACAACTAGTTTGAGATTTATATCTGCTCATCTTTTTTGAACTATGCTAGAATGCTTCATCCCACCCCCGCTGTGTGTTTTTTTTTTCTTCTTTTTTTGATATTTAACCAAAAAAAAAAAAAAAAGGAGAGCCAGATCAATATATCGACACCCACAGCAAACATTTAAACACAATAATCTGTTAATATAAGAGTGAACATGGAAACACCCAAGGGCCAAACAATTCAGCAAAAGAATCACCCCCACTGTTAAAATTTTTTTTTTAAAAAGTAACTCGGTAACTTTTACTCTGAGTAAATTTTTTAATGAGCTACTTTTTACTTTTATTTGAGTAGATTTTTATAAGGGTAACTTTACTTGTACTTAAGTAAAATTTCACTGAAGTAACAGTACTTGTACTTGAGTACAAAATTTTATTACTCTTTCCACCTCTGGCTAATGCAGCAAATCCCAACTTCATACAGTAAGCAGCACCAGATCTGCTTGAAAAACTGCCAAAGCTCTCTGAGTGCAAAAACACTTTCAATTTGGGCATTAATGACAAACAAAGATTTTCAGCTTCATGTGGCATATTTTACACCAATAAACATGTAATCCATACGTATCTCTTTCAAGAAATCTTAATAGAGAAGCAGAAATCCAAACGAACAGGACAGGACGATCATTAATGGTGATCTATTAGTGGATCGTCTTCTGTCTCTGGTCAACAGAATCTTACGATTAGTTACACTGATGGATTTCTTAAGACATCATAGGGGAGATTAGAGTACACTTGACTGTGAAAAGTAATCCCTGCAGTGGGCCTCTCTTCCCAAGTCTGATCGATGCACACTCAAACCGGCATTGTCAGGACCAGGCCGTACTGATTGGCCAGCAAAGAGAAGTCGACAGGACACAAGTTGACAGCGGCCCATTTCCCTGCTCCCTCCCATCGATCTTCTCATGGTCCCAGTGTTACACACATTTACACGCAGCCGCACTGACTGTCTCACCCTATTGTGTGGCTGCTACAGTAAGCATGCAGCATGTCAGCACAGCATGACAAATACGCGTCAACACATGCTCGCTTACACTCCAGCACACTTCCATAAGGCTAACACATCAGCACACTCACATGCACATCTGAGAAATTTATGACATTTATTAAAAAAGCTTCGACTTCGGTCAGTGTCCGGTATCTACAGAGACGAAAAAACTATTTGAAAGAAGTGAAATGACTTCATTTGCAGGGAAGGCTTTGAAACAGGATCACTCAAAGAGATCTTTGTGTAACAGATTGCTGCACTTACGTGCTAGTCTACAATATCTCATTAATCACAGACACTCAGCCTCTCCATCATGACAAAGACTGGGCACACACTCAGGAATGAGCAATCAGGGACCCTCGCTAATCGCGGTTCAACTTCATTAAAACCAGGTTTGTTTATGCTGAACTAAAACCAATCATTTGAGAGGCTGACAGAATTCAGTCAGCTGAGGACTGTTTATCTTCACCTGACAAACTGAAGATGTAATGAATGTATGTACCACTCACACAACCAATCTGCGATGATCACTTTTTATGTAAATAATTTATTAAGACCACATCTACTTACCTGACAAGGAAATAAATGAAACAGTTTTAGTTAGGAATGTGAAAAGTTTTTCAAATACCTGGTTAACCATTTTCACCATTCAACTACTGAATTGGGTATCTGTTATGCCCTATTTTGCTAATAATAAGAAAAAGAAAAAAAAAAAGAAAAGTATTCTATGCATTTCTGGTTAGGATCTCTCAGCAGTGCATCTCGATACGCATGTGCCACAGCTGACAGCTCTGAAAAATTATTCTTGAGTTCATGATGTTACCTGTGGTAGATATTCCAATATTAAATTGAGGCCCATCCCTTGATTTAATGATGAGAACCCGGTGGGGCGGTCAGGGGGCGAGTAAGGAGAGATGACAGTGTGGGAAAACATGACCGCGTGATGAGAAGCATGACAGCGTGGGAAAGGAAATGTCAAGGGATGAAAGCAGACTTTGAACGTGGTGTATGCGTGAGTTTGTGACATATGCACATTAAGGTGTGAGGAACGTTGCAGGTGGATCATCTTAAAGTTCTGATTAAAACAGAGATACACTGCACTTATGTGGTTCAAATATATATATACATATACAGTATATATATATATATATATATATATATATATATATATATATATACAGTATATATATATATATATATATATATATATACAGTATATATATATATATATATACAGTATATATACAGTATATATATATATATATATATATATATTTGTGCCACCTCAGCATTGAGCATAGTAGTGCAACCTGTTCATGTTTCTAAATGGAACCTCGTTGCTCTTTTCCCAACCTGACACAAGTTGACCTACTGATGGTAGATACTGGTGGGGAGTTAAGTCCGAGGACAATGCGATTACAGCAGGGTTTCCGGTGGTTTAATGTGCTGAATGTGCTAAGGAAATCGCAGGCCAACAGGAATGTCCCCCTACTGGGTGCACACATGGAATTTCGCTCTGCCTCTCCACAGCCTCTGATGCTGCAGCCTGGACAATGAATCCAACAAAGCCCATGACCGCTCTTATTAGTGGGAGATCACAAAGCCGTGTCAGAGAGCACTGGGCCTTGTAACTTCGCCTGCTGAACCAGAATCCCATGCAGCTACGTGGCTTCCATATGTTCTTCTATATGAGAAAAAAGTGAACTCACATAAGGTCTTTTCACTAATGATGCTTAGAAATTTATGATGAATAATGAACACATATTTAGGTTTTACAGAGCCAGAACCCTAAATAGAGCCTGCTGTATATTCAGTGACCCAGTGCATCAAATGACAAGAGAGCAGGCGATGATGATAAATGCTGACTATTTATTACCATGGATCTCACTTAGCAAAAATATTGGTTTTGGATGAACTCCCCTCTGCTCCTCTGATGTATTTCTGGACCTCTTCTAGCATTCATTTCTCCTAAATACAGGCTAAACAGCAGTAATCATAATTAGCTCAATTAAAATGATAAATAATAAAAGTGCCAATTCTTCATACACCTGGAGACAATTTTCTGACGCTTCATACACTCTGGTGCAATAATTAGCTTTGATCTGCAGGATGTAATTTCCATTTGCACATTGTTCATTAAACTGCATAGTAATTTACTCTGTACACACGATTAAACAGACATTCTATTCTCCTATAAAGACACACTCTCTCTCACACACACGCACACACACATAAAGTGTACTATGTTCCCTAACATGAATTTACATTGTTCACTCATTCATCCTTTGTGATTGATTTGTCTGGTTTGTGGTTTCAATAAGGACATCAGTTCATTCACATTTGTATGTAAATACATTCTTTAGAAATAAATATCACAGTCAAGTACTAACAAATAATGAACTCAACTATTGTTGCTAAAGTTGAGGAGGAACTAAAGCCAGAATTCACAGACCATGATGGGTTTTTGGACTCATCTCTGGAGTTTTATCCAGGGTTATTTTTCCAGTGGAAACACACACACACACACACACACACGCACACACACACACACACACACACACACACACACACACACACACACACACACACACACACACACACACACACACACAAAGAGTACTTTTTAGGCTGTCATGTCTTCATCGGAATATTCAGAAGACAGAAGATATTTTGATTAATTAAAGAGAGAAATATTCAAATAAGCCAGCTCTTTATTGTGCCTAAAAGTACATGTTTAATTTATGTGCTGATTAACTTTTACTATAATCATATGCATCCTGTCTCTAACAGGAATTTGTATGGTAACGAGATGCAAATGACAGGGAGCAGATACATTTGCCTATCTATTTAAATGTAAATTGATATATTAATTGGTCTGTCTGTATTTAGAATGGCAAGTTGTCATTTCCAGTCTTTACTCTTCATAGTAACCTTCACAAATGTGATTCTATCATGGCGAATAAATCAAATGTGTGATTGTGTTGAGACATGGATTATAAATCAAATTCTAAGCCATTTGCTTTCAAAGCCATAATGTTCTGCAACATGGCTTTGCAATAAACATACATACAAAGGGCAGCTTTGTAGCACAGCTGCTATAGTTGTGGTCTCACAGCTCAGCAGTTCCCAGGTCAATTCCAAGCTTGGCGTTCTGCCTGTTTGGAGGTTGGCATGTTCTCTCTGCGTCCATGTGGGTTACTTCTAGTTTCCTATCACCTCCCCAAACATGTCAGTGGGTGGAAGGTTAAATTGCGCCTAGTTGTGAATAAGTGTGTGCAACCAGTGTTCCCTGTGTGTGTGTGTGTGTGTGTGTGTGTGTGTGTGTGTGTGTGTGTGTGTGTGTGTGTGTGTGGTAAACACACCTACTGTATATAATTAATTAAGTACATCAAAAGCATGATTCACATGGATTTTCTCTGTAATATGGGCTGTTTTCAGCTAAGCTAATGGTATTGCTCCTTTAAGGGGAAATTAATAGCGTCTGATGCCTTTGTTCTATTGCTGCACTGGGAGCAAGTGTTTTCTTTAGCATTCTGATGCCTGAGCATAACAATAAATGTGCATGGTCTTTAAGCTTTAATTGTGTGCAGCAAAGCTTTACAGAGTAGCCCTTGGCAGAGAACTGACATTCCTTTGGCAAACACTAAGCACAAGGAGACAGTGATGATAGACAAATAATTGCAGGTTTGGGCTTGTCATTTCCAATCACCAGATTTTTGGTGGATCAACGCAGTTCTATTGTGTCAACTGAGACAAAAAGAAAACTGTGCATTATTATCCAAAATACTCTGCGATAAGGATCACTTATATTGCATAATAAATCTCACATATAAGAGATACACACATCAAAGCATTCCACATCAAAGTGTCAAAAGACACTCAGTATTTGTTTAAATGTAGTCACTAGATCAACTAATGTATAAATTCAATTCCAGGTCTATTCCCTTTGACAAACACCTTTATGCTAGATTTGTATTGGAGAATTTGCCCTCCACCCAATTTCACATGATGGGTACATTAATCTTAGTGGACTGTCCTCAGTGGCATTTCAAATCTCAATGGTCTCCTGCCCTGGCCAGATGTGTTTAAAGACTTATCTCTCAAACAGACTTCCTGAAAGGTCACTGCTCATCTCAAAAGCATCACACAACCTTTAAAGGTCTCCTTTTTTGTCCCCTCTTTAAGTGGCAGACATATCAAAGCGCTCCTGTTTCGAGATTCTCACCACAGCTAGATTACAAGTTCTGATCTGCTGGCTCTATTAAAGCAAATAATGCCTCAGGGTCTGGACTTTATATGCTGCCTGATAGCATCACCACAGAGCAGCTTTCATGAACATATCTTGCCGCTTGCGTCTTGACTTGGATTCTTGGAAGTCTCCTGTTTTTCTTCACCTTTAAGCCACAGAATGCTGTGCTTTCCAGCTAGCCGTTGTAGTCGCTACGCATTGCTGCTCTGGAAGATTCACTACTATGCTTGGCATTCAAGGTAGAGAGCATGCTAAAAGGTTGGGGAGCTGTGCGGGTGCACTGGAGTCTGAAATGCTTTAATAAGCTGTGGGTGTGGAAATTGCAGCTTCTCTGGAGCGATTCAAGTTCTCAACCAGGCTGAACTGTACTACAGTGTAAGAGCATGATGTGGATCTTTTTCTTGACTGATCTCTCTCTCTCTCTCTTCCTTCATCCTTCTCCTTCCATCCCACTCAGAGCTGTCTTCCTAATGCCACTGCATTTCTGACAGAGGAATACTTTTCTTTGCTTTATTTGCTGTAACTTGAACAGAATCTGTTGGCCAGATTGAAAGATTAAAACGACATCAGTGGTGATACATTAAAAAAGTGACAAAATATATATATATATATATATATATATATATATATATATATATATATATATATATATATATATATACCATATAATGCCTTGTGGGCAAGAAAGTATGCAAAGTGTTATTTCCTTGTTTATAAATGAATGCACCTCAGTGATTTGAATGGAGCTGAGCAAAGAGTGTGTAAAATACATAATTTTTGGAGTAAATTTTGGTAGTGTTTTAGTGTCTTCTAAGACTCCCTTTTAGTGCATTTCCTTTCTAAGTTAATCTTTAAAATTCCAGTATGTCTTATTGTTTTATGGAGTCATAAATCATTACATCACTTCAACACAAATATTCTTCTTTATCTGAAAATACTAAATAACTAAATATAACAGTATTGATTATGTTATCTGTAAAGCAATAAACAACTTTGGGGTTCCTCCTAAAGACCATTTCACACTTGAAGCTTGTATGAAGCATCTTATCATGCACAAACTTTTACTTCAACTAGTTTTCAAATCCATGCCACTTCTGAAAAACACTGCACACACATGCATCCACTCATTTGACTCATGCCTAAGTGGTTTAAAAGATATATGGAAATCCATCCATCCACACACTGTAGATTATTTTGTTGCTTGTGAACTACAGTATAATCATGAAAACAGCTCTGAATGTGTCAGCTACAGTAGTTAATTACCAAATAGATAGATGTGACGTTATGTTACATTGCCGTTACATCTAGAACATTATAAGTATATTCCGCCGATAAGATTTGTGTGGTGTGATTTTCCTTTCAAAAAAATTAATATCTATTGAAAAAAGTAAAGTATTGAGGTTGTTCAGGTATTTTGAAATCCTCTGTTACTTGGACCGGCCCTTCTCAGAGTTGGCAGTAAGGCCACTTAATCATGTGGACACTAGGAGCTATCTCAGGGGACGTGGCAAGGTGCAGATACAGAAAAAGTACACAGAGGGAACCCATGGGACATAGACACAAGAGACACTGTGTACTCATTTACAACAGAAATAAATAAACAAACACTTGCAGGTCATCTCAACCAAGCTATTAATCTGTTCAACTCAGCTTGGACACCAGTGTCCCAAATATTCATTCACGAATCTTTCATTAAAAAGATCCTAAAAACAATATATAAAATACATAATAATGTATTATGCATTGAAGTAAACACTGAAATATGTATAACTGTATGCAATTTTAAATTGCTTTTATACTGTATATGATGAAAAAAACACAATGTGATGTGCACATGAAAAGGTATAATATCGAATTGTACTGAGATGCGGATAAATGTAAAAACATCACTTGAGAAAGCAAATACAAATAAATGCAGAACTGAATACATATGTCACTTGACAACAAACTAAAAGCTCATTTGCATTACTCTTCATTTGCACTGTTTCCACTTTGCACCTTATCAGCCTTCTGTCGCGTGTTATCTGTCTCTTTCTGCAAGACAGATAAAGGAATTTGCCTTAACTACTGAGATATTCTTAGTTTGTGTTATTCATTTTTTTTTATACTATTTTGTTCTAGTATGTACTTTACATGTAGCAGAATCGACAATAAAGTTGACTTTGACTTTTGAAATACTTTAAGTTTACGGTACCAGTCAAAAGTTTGGACACATCTTCTAATTTAATGTTTTATACATTATTCTAGACCAGTGCTGGGGATTTTAAAACTATGAAAAAACACATATGGAATTAGGTAACTAAGTAACAGCACCAACAACGGTCAATTGTTATTTTAATACAGGAAGGTCAGCTGTTCTGGAATAGTTCTTGTGAGAACAGCATTGTCAAGTGCATTTGCATAGAACTGATGAAGCACCATGATGATCCCAGGAAAGCGAGACCAAAACTGACCTCTGCTGCAGAGAAGAAGTTACCAGCCTCAGAAATCACCAATTAACAGCACCTCAGATTAGAGGAGTTATAAAGGATTACAGAGGATAAGTACAAGACACATCTCAGTATCAACTGTTCAGAAGAGATTACTGCATATTGCAAATTGCATTATTGCAAGTGTTCGAGTCATGATGAATCAAAGTGATTCTGTAATTAACACTTTAAAGTCTAAACTAATTAGTCTGCTATTCATCCTAAACTATATTTTTTGAGAACTACAACTTCAGCTCTAGTATCTGGAGTGTCAACGTGTCACAATGTTTACATGCATCACCAATTATGGCGGCACACGGTCAAAATAGATTTTAAACCCAAAAGCCCTAACCTGATTGTCAGGAGAGAGGTAACCCTTTAAAATGAGACCTACTAAAATAGGGCTCTCCGCACTGTGTAGAAGTGAAAATGTCCTGCCACTGAAGCACAGCTGCTATGCATGAGGATTTCAGAAGCAAACACCCTGGTGCTCTCTGACCTCTAAAGGACAGCAGCCTAAATATTCGTTACAGTGGGTTTTGTCAGATTGTTGGTTGGGAGTACTCGTCACATTCATATCTGTTGTGTTTCAGACAAGAACTTAATGAAAGACTCTCTAGAGCAGATGTTAATAGCTAATAGGGCAATGGCACTTTCCAGTGCATTTGCAAGTTTGCAAGTTTTGCAATTTTTTATGCACACATGGACTCATAAAACTAACCAACATCTATTACAGTTGCTGTACATTAGAACAAGCAACATTTTTTTGCAGATAAATAATACAAGCTCACTTCTGATTTATAATCTGGACTAGCTACTGCAGTAACTCATATTCAACACACTCCACAGTATCTACATTAATTAATCTAATCTACATTAATTAATTAATGAAAGTATTTGCGGAAATTTAAGTGATTTCTATTTTCTGCTTAAGATATATGCTAAAGGTATTTAAGAAATTTGTCAATTTTAGACCATTTAACTTTTTGTGAGTTAACCTAAATAAATTAAAAAGTGTGAAAACTGACCCAAGGATTCCATTAGTTGAAATGACCAACAAAAGATTGATTATATTTCTTTATAGTTGATATTTTTTTATTATGGGGAATTCCTTTTGCAAAATAAGTACATTTTATGAGACCATAAAAAGTAAAACATAATATGAAAGTTACAATCATTACTTATTGGCAAGTTAACCAAAGGATTAATCAACTATCTAGAAAAAGAAAATGCTATATTATCCAAGGAAATGAATTATTAAATTTTTTGACTGATAATCAATGAATCAATTAAAAAAATACTATTTGGATAGAAAAAAAAATAGAAAAAGCTGCATGTTTTGAAAGAAAATAATACCACATAAATAGTTTAAAGAACATGAAAAACACATTTTGTGATATTGTGCATATTTAAATTTTTAGTTTTTTAAATATGTTTATTGGGCCTGGGAAATAATTACATAATCAATAACACTCACATTATCATCTCCCATGTGGTCTAGTGTGAAAAAATTAAATGTGTTTTCAACAGAGATGCAGAAACCAAACGATAGCAACAATCCTACTGCACTCACTAAGGCAAAATGCTGAAAAACTCATCACTGACTTCAAAGTATAATTGACAAGGACTCTAGCTTAGGCAGCATGTGTCCTAAAACAAGGCCCAGGGAATGCAGGCAGTCCAAGTAACTCACTGGATCATCTAGGAGTAGACAGTCTGACATACAAATACCAGTTTGGGCTTGTATTGTTTTAGCATTGCTATACTCATGAGGAAAGATGTCAAGCCAGGGCTGTAATAGTGTAAGAATTCAGAGAATGGTAGTGTTTGGGTTTGCAATTTATCTGCAGTTGTGTATTTCACAACCTTACTGAATGAAAGGTCACAAAAACAGCTTCAGTGGGTAATTTACAGATGTTAATTTGTCATTCCTCAAAGAGAAAAGGCACACCATAGCAGCTTAAGTGAATAGTTGATTAATGAAACTCCTGTCAAATCCGAGAAGTGATTTTTGGAAAGAAAAAAAAGGGGGGAAAGTGTTGTGCTGTGCCAAAAAAGACCGCCATTGTGTTTATCTTGGTGAATGGACCACTTCCTCCTGTGTGTAGTGAGCAAGGGGAAGGCAAGCGGGGGGACCTCGGCCTGAAGTATGCTTGAAACACTGGCTGTCAGAATGGCCTTGTCCTGCTGTCAGACTAGCAGCACGCTCATCGATCACAGTCACACCCCCCTCTAGCCCACATCTCATCCAGCAAGAGGGGCCATCCCAAATAAACAGCTTGACCCAGAGGCTGCATCTGTAGCACGGGATTTACATTCCAGGGTCTTTGGTTACAATCTTTGAAGTGAAAATTAACCTTTAAACAAAGTCACCTCTTGACTAATTCTGACAAACCTAGTATGGAGTCAGAGAAGATGAGCTGATGAAGTAACAACAACCACAACAACATATTTGTTGGCAAGAATAGATTATGCCTTATGGAGAGGCGCACACTATACCCATCTCACCCACTGTTGGACACTCTTCTACATAATTAATTCTTTTGGATTTGTCAATGGTGTCTTCAAATAAAAACAGTGTTTGTGAACTCATGCTGTTATTTAGTGCTCTTTCCCCCACAAGATTTCACCACAGTTAATCTCTGTACATAAACAGCACAACTCCCGTATGGCCTTCTCAGATCTACTGTAATTAGGCTTTCTTATATACAGTACAATGATAGATTTTCAACCATAAAGATATCTGTTTGGGCTTTTAACGGGAAGTGTTAAAACTGTAGCAATACTTTAACCCACATAAGCTATATATAGCTCAATGCTAGATCAAATAATAACAGTAACATATTACATTTTGAACCACAACACTTAGTTTTGCAACCAACCAACGGGTTTGGCTTAAATAAGTAATTTCTATCAGATTCTATTCATTGGTTTAATGCTGTCTGTGGAAATTGGTTTTTGAAAGGAATTAAAGAATTATTCTTGCCTTGACCGTTCTCAGTTTCTAACCCGCACAGTTGTTACATGCGCAGGCCCATCCTGAAACAATCTCACTTCAATTTGCCCATGGAAAATGTCAAACATTAGTCTTTATGGTGGAAAATGCTTTAGGGTCAGTGGAAAAGCAGCTAGAAAAATAGTCAGGCAGTGAGTGTACCCTAACTTCGAATTGATAGAAAAACCAAATGCCGTGAGTCAGAGGTACAATAATAGCTTCCATCTGGGACCTGACCTGAGTTTATGAAAAATAATTCCAGCATAATTGGCCTAAAGCAAACCTGGCAGTGGCTACACTGTGAAGAACAAATTATCTGGTCTAATGTATGAGGAGGTAGTTGCAAAGGTGTCAAACTATTACCATCCACATCTTACATCCAAGGCCATGAGACAAAACGTGATTTTTCAGCGTGTATTTACTGGAGCCTGTGGCGATGCGTGTGAAGTAAGTAAAGCCGAGAACTACTCCACTGCTCCCTACAGCACACAGACCCCATCTTCTCCCCGACTCCAGCTAATTGCCAGCAAACTCAACACTCAAGGGGCATGGGAGACTGGATCAAATCTGCACTCATCTGACAAAGGCAGCTACAAAACAAAACATATATCTAGAACACGTTCCGCTGTTTAGCAGATAAGTAAATGGTTGAAGCTACTCCATAAAATTATTGTTCCAAAAGAGTGGCAGATCAATGCTACAATCCTGCTGTTGTTCAAAATTACTGTACATATGCCATAAACAAAGGCTAGGGTCTTTATCAACAATTCTGATATGACACATACAGTAACATATGACACTCGTGCACACCCTGTGTGGTTATAAATGAATTCCTCTGGATTTAAATGTTAATAAAAAGCTTGTTCATAAGAAGGTATCCAAAACAGGTGTATACAGGTCGTTGGTAACAGATAAGCTGACATGAATTTAAAAAAAAAAAGAAGAGAAAAAAAACAGTGATAAAGGTTTGCATCTTATGTGTTCCAGGACAAAACAAATTGTAGGTACTATTGTGGGTAAATCTTGAAGACAGTTCATGACAGTTTGGCAAAAGTTTGCCATAGTTCGTAATTAAGTGAAAAGTGCACTGTAAGTGACTTACTGTATGAGTACATCATGACATTTCATGGAAAATGAATATCCAGTTTTATGAGGAATGCGATGTCACAGAGTCAAATGACCAACAACCATCAAGTGTTTAATTCAGCACACCCTCACAAACATTTTGGGAATGTATGATAGGCTTCTAACTGTAAGCATATGAATATTTGAATATTTGAAATGAATGAACAGTAAACAAACTAGCCAGTGATCCTAAAAAGAAACCCCATTGTTTGCGTTCTTACAGATTCCAGTTAAATGCTCCCTCAAACATAAGTTTCTGTGTAATCACTCAAAATATGTGTGATTCAAAAACACACAAGGAAGTTTAAATTTCAGCATATTTCTTGCCATTGTACATGTATGGTATTTCTCTTGACTAAAAAAAAATGACAGTACACAGTGCATTTCCTAATAAGTTAAGTGAATGTTTGTTTGTCAAAGCTCTCTCAGGTCTGAGAAAAAGCAGACTGACCTAGTCTTATGAGCTGGTCAGAAGTCTCATTTGGTTTTCTCATTATTAGAAATGGCCCCACCATAGTCCTTAATATAAATTAAACCTGAAAACAAACCTGAAGAAAAAGTCCAAAAAGCAGAGCGGTTCACACTCACTTTTTCATTCCATGTGGGAGCACTTTGGCTATTCCGTGGCTTTGCCATTGTTTAGGAGCAATGATTTGGACCATCAGCAGCGGGGTCACATGAAGCAATGTCTTGACAATGTACATGAGCCTTGCAAGTTTGTATGAGGGGGGAAACACAGGGGAAAGCATTTAGGAAAAGGGTGGAGAGTGATAGAAAACATGTGGCATGCGACCGACGCCTAGGCATGCAAAACCAGCCTTTGATCCTCCTGCTACCAAGGTCAGCCGCCAAGACTGAACTTACCACCCTAACCACCTCACAAAGTATCAGCAGCAATGCATGGATTAATCAAGAAAACATTCTGTCTAGTGACTCTCCTCAGAGAACCCCGACCTTATTTACTGTGGGTATTGCTAATGTTACATGTTATATGAGAATGTCAAATGGTTACAATAGGTTATAGAGGCTTAGCTTCAGCAGATTATTTGAAATATACAATGCATGAAATATGGGACAGAAAATGTAGTACATTTTTAGCATAGCTTTTTTTGCATCTTAATAAAACTATACGCTTTACAGTAACAGCACCTGTGCATTTATAGCATGATCAGTATTAAAAAAATTTTAATTTGATTTTTAAAAAGGGTTTGATTTGGCACTGTTTTTGATTCAAGCTTTTTTTTATTGATTTTAAAGAAGCTCAGGCCTCTTACAAAGGAACTAAAATCCTCTTGTCTCTAAGTAATACTGTACAATTTCTTAAACAACCAGGAGGGAAAACAGTAAAGTGTTCAAATGAAGCATCTGCTTTATATATACACAAAGGAGCATTTAAAGTAGAACAGCCTCTCTTGAATGGACATATAATGACGTGCAAAAAAAAATTTAGTCCCATCAGTGGGAGAAGAAGAAATACTCATGTTAGGCATGCAGGGAAACAGAGGGAATAAATTAAGGCAAAAAAAAAAAAACGGGACCCTGCGACAGAGCATCACACAAACAAGATAAGCATTCAAATCTCTCTGAAATGCACTGATGAACTCTCACAACCACCAAAGGCTTCTCTTCTGTATAAATAAACACCCATAAACAGAATATTTTGTGTTCAGATGTATATTCTCAATAATTTCCCTCTTTTCATCCTGTTCTTTTGTGAAGATTTTGTCAGTGAAAAGAAAATGGTGGAGGAGGAGGTTTAAGTCAATTGCAATTTCTTCTCAAGTTTGATACTGAGATCTACTGCAAAGTGGTCATATTCTCACAGCTGCATATCTGTATGCACCGGGTGCTTCACTGAGGTGTATTATTCTGTTTTGCCAATTACACATTTTATGCACATACTACACAAAAGTAAATCTCATGTTGTGATTGTGAGCTGTGAAATTTAAAAAGATATGCCAACAGCCTACACTTATTTAAACAAAAAAATAAATATATTAACTTGTTTCAATGGGAGATGGAAGACAGCTGGTTTTCATCACAAATCCCCTGGAGATCCCATTTTAAGGACATTTTTTAATGACAAAACGAAGACAGAACTATCGATTAGTATGAAAACATATATAAATATATTGTATATCAGGTTAAGTCTTCAACTTCTGTAAAAGTGCTTGGCCAATTTTCAAAATTTATTTCTGTTATTCATATCAATGTATATATAAATGAAAGAAGTGGTATTTGAAAAGTTGGCTTGTGATATTGTGATTGCATTTCATGTCATAAAAATAATGCTCCCCATTTACTCTGTTAAGAAAGTAGGATTCACTAAGTGCAAAAATATTAAGTGTCATCAATATCAAATATTAACAGTTTTAAAAAAATTGTTTTTGCTAAATTTTACTTTAATTTAAATTCTCTTTATTTAACAGAAGCATTGTTTGCACTATTGTATAGACCAGTGGTTCCCAAACTTTCAAGCCAGCGACCCCTAATTGAAGATCGACAAGATCTCGCGACCTCCACTATCAAAAACAAGCAATAAACACAAGCTGTTCACAGTATTTTGACTACATTTACTATACATCTAAATAATTTTGGCTTACCTTTCAATGGGAAGGGTGTACTTATTTTTGGCAGCGCAAAAGCTTCATTCGTGGCCTGATGGTGGGTACAGCTACCCGCATATCATCTTCCACATCATGACGTGAGCTGTATTTATTTTTTATATGTAACAGCGGAAAAATACTGCTCACACAAATACAGTATGTAGATCCACATTGAAACAGTACATCCACTGCTGCACGGGACAACTCGTGTATTCGGTTGCTATCGCAACTTAGTGAATACTGATACAGCACTTTATGAATTCTTCCTCATATTTCCGAGGTTTCCTACTGTGGTCTGACGGGGTCTTGCTCTTTTGCTTGGTCGATGTACATGGTTCCGATGACTCAGACAAACAATTTCCTTAACATTTTTAGATTTGCGAATAACAAATGTATCCATCTCGGCAGTTGCGGTTTTGACGTGCAGTTGTGCGCTGTAGCAATAACTAGTGAGTCAGTCGCTGCACAGTGATGTCATATCTTTGAGTCGCGAATTTTTTTTAACACTCAATTTAAACACTCTCACTCAATCAGTAATATCTTTACAAATCAGAAAATATTTATTTATAGCATTTACTTGTAATACTGAAAAGTGTGTATTATAATCACACACAAAAAATTTTTTAATCTCTCTCGAGACCCTTTGAAATTATTCCGCGACCCCCAGAGGGGTCGCAACCCCCAGTTTGGGAACCACTGGTATAGATGGTGCTCTTGCAATTTTTTTAACATCTTGATTTTCCAAAGTTTTACAAATAAAAAAAAATGTTGTAAAACAAATATACTACTGTATAGTGTTATGAGCTTTCTTGTTAGTTTGTTAATTCAGTTCACTGTTAATTCATAATGACAATACCATCTGGTTATCAGTGTGATGTTTTTTGGTCCTTTAAATAGAAATAGGATTTCTTTAATTGCATATCTGTTTTTGTTAATGGCCACATGTGGTCCGGTATTCTCTTTCTATTTTAAGACTGTTACGCACTAGGCTCTGTAATATGTGATGTCCACACTGTGATCCATTCTATCCAAAATTGTTTTCTTAGCCACACAGCCCTCACTGAGTGCATGGACTGCCTCACTGTTGAAATGTAAGAATAAGGTCAGTGTGCACTAAACACAGATCTCTGGACTAGTGACTTACACTCAGTAAGGCTTTAGGGCTTGTTAAAATACCCATTGCATTTTCTAGAGCAGCATTAATAAGATCTGATAACTAATCAAGGATAGTGAGCATGGGGATTGTATATCCTGGTAAAGCCAGGAGGAATGTAAACCACTGTGGCTCTCAAAGGAGCCCTGTGGCAGCTGAGAACATGGGAAGCTCAGAAAGCAGACAGACATCCGGATCACACAGTCTTTTTATTTGCTGTTTTAAGATCAAATTATTGTTAAGACTTTAATACAGATTTTAGTGCTTAGGTTCATTATCGTAACATACCGTACACTCATGTCAGCTCTAAATGTACCGAATGGCTGCCAAGGAAGCTGTGTTGAAAGCAAATTAACAAGGTTTAAATTAATAATAAGGCGACTTTTAATACTTTCACATCCTTGTGTTGCTAATGCTGTTATAGGAGACAATGAAAGAAAGAAAATCTACTTCAGGTTAATTATCTAGTAATATGAACAAAGTGACCGTTAATAACATTCACATTAATTTACGTTCACTTTAACAAAGGGTAAAATTAATTCTACTACATAATCAGTAGTTAGAATAGTCAAACCATTTCAAATACTGCAAGTGTTCATTATTCTAATATGAATCTATGGTATTTGAGCCTTAATGATACAAATACAGTTTCCTTTTTTAAAGCACTGTTTGGTGTAAAATGTCTAACATACAGTATATCCAAAGACAAAGGCTCTGCCACATTTATTCATTTATTTATTTGCCAGAAAAGCAAACTATAATTCTCAACTTGTCTGTCAGTGCAAATTTACTGACTCTCACAACTACCTTCTCAAACACAACAGCACATGAAATATTCAACAAAGGATCTCCTTCAGTGCTGTGTCCTCTCTATGTGTCAGATCCACACTCAAGATGATGAAATTCTGCATCTGCATACCTCAAAATATCTGTGTTAGAGCGACACTTGGACTCCACACAGTAATCAATCCATTAACACAGCAGGCCTGCGGAGCGAGCTCTGAGTAACACTCTGGCCCTACAAATGTGCTTATAAGTATGGAGGTGCAGCTGTCACACTTCTGTAATACAAGCCCTTATTAGTGTCCATTAGTCTGCCCCGAAACTAATAAGAGATTGTCAAATACATCTAAACTTTCACACAACCACCACACAAATAGAAGAACATGGAAAAGTAGATGATGCCCTAAGGGGAATTGCAGTGGCATTATTGCTGTTTCACTACAGAGTAATCAGGGGGATAAAGCACAAACGTCCACTCAGTACAATACTACAAAAATGATTATTTATCTAAAAACAATTGGAGCAAGCACGCTCACTCGTTCATTTGTTTGCTTACTCACTCATTAATGCACTCACTCCATCACTCAGTCTCTCTCATTGTATTGTCATCATCACTTACATGAACGTTATACAAAGAACCACTTGTCAGGCGCCTGGTTTTACACACCACAAAGCAGTGTTGGGATTGACAAACTGTTTGGAGCAGTCACCTTCAGATGCATCAAGTTCATGCCAAACCACAGGCTAGAAAACTGGAGCGCAAAAATGCATGACCATGCACAACTATTTCAAATGTATGGTTAGGCCTCAGACATCAGAATTTGTATTTAGTTTCAGTAAAAAAGTCCTTTTGGCCCCTTCTACAGCTCATTCCTTTCATAGGGTAAAATGAGAAAAGGGGGAAAAAATCACATATGTTTTCTATGGTTTGCATTTGATGAAGAATAGATTGGGAAAAAAACAATCCCAACCTAAACATGTCAAAGGCACTTTTCAAAATGTTTTTTTTTTGCACAAATTATTATTATTATTGTTATTGTTATTGTGTTATATTTATTCTTTATAAATAACATTTGAATGCAAAAGTACGATAAAAATTGTAGCATTATGAGTTCTGACATGAAGAAGTAAATATAGTACTCAAGTGGAAGTTTCATATGAAAAAAAGTTTTGTATAACCCTTTCAGTCTTCATTAACTGAAGGCAGGATATGAGTTACAACATGTCAGGGAGAATAAGGGCTAAATATTACAGATCAGAAAATCCAGAATCTATGCAAGTTGGATGCAGTGATAAATGCAAATAACAAGTTATTAGTTATTAGTAAATAAAAAATATTTGCATCATAATAATAAATAACATCTATTTTTCTTTTGCTACAAATATTTTACCATTCACTATTTCACCATATTGTTAATTTTGAAACATTTTAATTTTGTGCAAAATGATGCAATGTTTTACCCTTGAATTCATGTTACTAATTCTCAGTTTACAAACATTTTATGTTCAATGCTCTTTACTAAATGTATGACAAATAACAATAAATACTTCACTAATAGAAAACAAAAATATAAAACATCTAAGTAATCTTTTTATAAACTACTGATGTACAATGTTGGGCAAAAATCATTGCCTGTTTCATGTATATAATATATTTTTTTTTTATAGCAGATGTACCTTTTCATTTTCAACAAATCCTCAAAGCACCTTCAGCAGTTTCCTAGAATACATGTTTCATAACATATTCATGTATCTATTTCTATGGCAGGCCCACACATCTTCAACCTCAATGGCTCTCAATCAATTCTCACGCATCCATGAACATTGAAAAAATATCACACGGAATTCCAGGACTGAAATACATCTTGAGGCCCAGTTGGAGAGGAGGAGAGGGATACAGGGCACTTTATGAGATGTAGTGATTTCTCTTGGGAGCTGGCTTAACTCAAATAATACCACAGACAGGACTGAATCTTTCTACAAGCCAGCTGCCAGCCAATTTATTATCAACCCTCTCAAACACAGCTCTTCTCACAATTATACACGCCAGCCAAAATACATGGTTCAGTATCCTTACTCTGAGACAGCACTTCCTGTAATGAGCTTCCATCCTTAGGTTAATGTTCTTCCTCGTTTAATATTCTTAATCTGGCAAATATAGACTCTGTCAATACATCTAGAATAACAGATTACAGTTTTCAACCCAAAGAAGTGAAGGAGCACAAGTTTTCCCTCTATATAACGTTTACAACAGGATCTCCAGTCGCGTTCAAACCTGCTGTTCATTTTCACTAGTTTGAATCAGTGAAACAGTTTGTAAACTTGGTCTGTTTTCCACTTGGACCAGTTCCGTTTTCCACAGAAAAATATCCAAGTGAATCAAAATGTGTCAGTCTGAGGCATGTATGAACGTTCCCTCAGCTCACTGGTCTGGGCCGGAAGTGAGAACGCAAACACAGAACGAAGATCCGTGCTCTTTACTGGTTAATACTCCTTTGAAAGACATCCATATGGTATTCTTTTGGCAAAGCTTTCTTTGTTATATTGCCCAGATTAAAAAATAATAATAATTATGGGAAAATGAAGATTATGCTGTTTCTCCATGATGGAGAGCAAATTCTTTTTATAGGCATATTCACTAGACGTAAAAAAAAAACTTTGATACACACACATGCACACACACCTCGTACACCACAAAGTCTTGGATGACAAACACACATCTATTCTGACTCCTGATGAGGTGATACCGAAGAGTATTTCACAATCGTAACTGCTTCAAGCTGCTCATTGTGGACGCCTACACCACAGATCTATCTTCCCTCCGTTGGACTGAGTGTTCATACTCCTCAGCCCCAACACACACCCACTATGGCTTTCTGATCAGAGGGGTGTCTGTATCTCTGTGAGAAAAAGCAATTTTTGTTCTTCAAAATAGTAGAATTCGGTTACACATTTAAAATCACTTACATTCTCAGCAGACAACAAATAAATCGTTTAAAGAAACAAATGAATAAAACTCCAACAATAGGTTCTGTACCTCATTTAGAGTGTGTGTGTGTGTGTGTATGTAGTATTGGTGCTAGTACATTATGCTGATGAAAGAAAATGGGCCGTGAAATGAAAGGCACTGCAAATAGGAAATGAAGGAAGAAAAGACTATACCTTGGCAGGTGACTCCCCGGTCCTCATAACCAATGTTACACAAACATTTCCCAATGGGTACCAGCCATTCTCCCTCGGTGCTACAGTACATTTTGGGAGGGTCCTCTTCCTTGGAGTTGTTGACACAGGAGCCCCTCACCTCCACTAATGACTGAGTGTCCATGGGAACTGTGTCAGGAAACATGGCGAGATTCCGCACGGTGAAAGGACATTTCTTAAAAAATACCCGCACTGACACCAGCGCCACACAAGCCCCCACATCCTGGAAGGCCAGGTAAAAGCCTTTCTTAGTGACTGGACCTACTTCTCGCACTTCTGTGTTAAGTTTAAGAATGCGATCCCCAAGGTCCATCTGAGTAAAGCTCTCATCGGCCGCAATGGTGTCTATTTTTGAGAACTGGTGCTCACGGAACTTACTGCCCTGGTCTTCGTCTGTCTCCAGGTAGTGCAAGTTAAAGGTTTCTTTGCAGGTTCCAAGCACCAGTGGGATGCTGTTACAGTCTCTCAAAGTAAACTTGAGCTCCACATAGATCTTCTGAGCAGAACTGCGAGGAATCCAGTTGGTTCTCAACCAGTTGTTTTGGCTGTACTCCATTACATTGCATACCTGGAAGGTACGAATTGGGGTGTAGTGCTCATCCACACCACTGATTTCTTCCCACTAGGAAACATAAAAAGGGAACATGAATGGTGGTTATGAGTGTGGAACAGGCCTACTGGACATTGCCAAAACAAATATGAGTCACCTTAAGAATTTAAAGGAATATTTATACTTAAGTTGATAAATAACATAGCATAATGAATTGACCTCACCAGTTTCTAATATAATGGGATTGTGACTCATTACATCATGTACAACTTTCTTTCACAGTAGAGCTGATTATTTTGAAACATTCTTGATTACAATTTAAACTAAAATGTTTAACTACTAAATGTAGCATTTAGTATTCAATCATATTTATCTATCATATTACTTTATCAAGTAATGAAACAAATGATTCTGTTATTCCAATATTTATTTAGCCCCTCGTTAAAAAAGTATACAAAAAAAAAGACAAATACTTAAACGATTGACGAGCTCTATGTAAATTCTTGACTAAGCGTTTATTACCTGTTGCAGCCTTTTGTGATTAAGTAATTGAAGCTCTAATACACATCATATGTGTTCAAAGTAACACTGTGTCCATCATATGGTGTACAGTTGTAAACTCCAGATCCAAAATAAATGACAAGATATTAGGAATGTGCTCAGAACTCTTTTAAATTGCAATTTGTGTTCAATTTTGACAAATCCCACCTGGTCCCACAGACATGATTGATTACTCAGGACTGTTACAGATATTTTAGCTATAGCATAACATAGCATTTTCGAATGAACTTCGCGATGAAAAGGCAGTAATCTCGGTCAGTACACTGTCAAACCATCTGTCTTGTCCAAATCATACCTGTTTAATGTGGTCTTTCATTTGTAACCTTCATTAAAACACTCCCACAGTAATACACAAACATTTGTAGTTTATTTAAAAGGTACTAAATAATGTAAATACAGACAGTCAGAAACCATATATTAATATGGTCCCTATATCATGTAGTCCAATTTTACCATTAGTAGTTTTTCTTTACAGGGAACGGTTTTGTCATCTATACTGTAGTACAATCAAAACTTCTTGAATTTTAGTAATAATAATAAACAAATCAAAATTCAAATCAAATTCAAATCAAATTAAAATTTTGTTTGTCACATACACAGTCATACACAGCAGTGCCATCTCTTACTTTTCTCTCACTTATACAGTAGAATGGAATCTGACAGTCAGGTACTTGTGTTAGTTTACTCAGGTTCAGGATTTAACTTTTCTGTGCTTGTACTGTTTATGATTATACTTATAATTTACACACACACACACACACACACACACACACACACACACACACACACACACACACACACACACACACACACACACACACACATACAGGTAACTCCAGTTAACAAATTGTGACTCCAATGATTTTCTGAATACACTGTGCCATTCTAAGCATATTACCTGTTCATTTTAATATGCAGCTCCGTGCCCAGTATGGTAAATGAGCAGTTTCCTTCAAACCAGAGATTCAACAGAAATGCTATGACCAAAAACTGTTTTTGATGTTATGTGTTTATGAATTTCCAACCAGACTAAGTGGAATAGTGCTGCAAAGTCAAATACATCACTGGAAAGTTCAAGTGGTGATTTGTCAAAGTAACTTTCATTCCATGAGGTATTTTCTGAATTGCCAGCTTGTGTTCACTAGTGTACTAGATGCCCCAAATTGGATCCAGGTGCATGGGCTGCACTACATTATCATATTGCAGTGAAGGACTAGGTCTAGACCATGGATGCCAAAGTAAATGAAATATCATATATGATACACAGATCACACACTTAAAAATAGGATATTACAGGAATGGTCTCCGTTCAAGGACAGTATGACATCATCATGGCACAAGTCATCCTCCTGGATCTCCCTTCTTTAAGCCACTGTGCTAAGCTGCAATGAGCAACAGTAGACGCATACACACATACATCTGTCTGGACATTTCTTTTAACAGGTAACAGTTTTTCACAGAGTGATTACCTCTGAGAGTCAAGCAACACTTTAACCATGTAGGATCTATTTAAGTTACAAAAGGAGACATTATATTTCTGTTTTGCAACTTAACACTTAACAGGCAGACTGAAATGGACTGAAAGTTTTTCTCCAAATATCACTTTACATCGATAATCCCCCTGCACCAAGGAAAGCAGCAAGGAAACATGGAAATCAGCAGTTGGTACAGTTGGCAGAATTGTGTCCAAATCTCTCTCTCTCTCTCTCTCTCTCTCTCTCTCTACGTATACTCTTATTGTGAAGACAGACCGACTGGTAAATACTTTTGACGTATGGAAGCTCTGGCACTAGTCTAAAAAAGGACAAATTGAAAGAGGGCTTAAGTTTCACAGCATTAGCTAAAAAACAAAAAAAATATATATATATATTTAAGTCCAGGAGTGTCTGGTGTCAAATATGCACTTACTTTTTATACAGAAGACAAAATTGAGTCTAGCAAAATCCTAATTTGTTCATTATAATTCTTCTGATGAAAAATTAAAGCACCGTTTCATTCTATGAACTGCATTACACACTTGATTGTTAAGATAACAGGACAAAAGACTCACGACAAAAGATACTGTGGACGGATCTACCAAGAAATATCATCTACAATATCCAGTACAACACAGACACATCAAATTTTACTTCTGTTAACTGACATCATTAAAGTTAAAATATTCAACCATAATAACTAGGATTTCCAGTATCTAATACAATACCACCAGTGTCCTAAAACTGTTGCTTGTTCCGTTTTTTTCCCCTTTCAATTTTAGTTTTTCCAGAACAAACTGTTCGCCTTTTGTCCTCCTTTCATGTTTTTAAATTTCAATTTAGTCCACATCATTCCCACACCAGGGCTAAAAACAGCAGAAGCAGATGAAATGTTTCTCCAGCTAAATGTTCCTACATTAGGCCATCAAGACAACTGAAACATATCAGTCAATGCCTTTTCATCACTATTTTATGACTGTGGAACCATAACACATTTTCCTGGCCATTTACCCCACTGAGGCCATATGATGTGCTAATCCCAGTTTATACAGCAGCTTTTCTTCGCACTTCATACAGCTGGATGCATTTTTGGTATTCTTTTCAGAGCCCAAACATACTGAATTTACTTGCCTTTATGTTGCTACTATTATGTTTTTTGGAAGTATAAGTATAGGTCTTGTCTGAATAGATTGAATAGATATAAAAAGATCGATAGTTTGCAAAGTTAAGCAGAATATGGGAATTTCTATCCAGTTCATACAATATATTAGGCTGTAGTGAGTTGGACATTCTGTACTGGCCAGATCTTTGGTGTCCAGCAGGTTATAATGTTACTCATTACTTCACAATTTTTATTACGTGAAATAGATACTGTTATTATAATATGCAGAATGTTCTGAGAACCAGCTCCTTTTGGGTTTGAAGGAAAGTACAATCTAATTTGTGGCTATTAGATCAGAGTTTGCAGTTATGTTCTTTTACCAAATGGTATGATATTTTTCCACAGAGCCAAAATACTCAATCTATCCATATTTATTTTACCCTTCAGGAGGTTATGTGTCTGTGCAGTTCAAAATACCCACCAATTTGTGCCGAAATGTAAATCTTTTATACAGCCAAATCAAGTTAAGATTTAAATGCAGTAATCGAGTCATGCCACGCATTGGCTGCTTCACTCTTTTATTTTCCAAGAGATTATCCAGGATTAGTTTGCCTAATGTACATTGTTGAGGCATTATCAAACCCCTAATCTACAGCACATGATCATCTCCTACATCTCTTCCTTTCACAGTACAGATGATCTCTACTGTATGTCGACACGGAGCTACAAGCCAGGCACTCTGGGTAATCATGGAGTAAAGGCGAAGAAGTCCTGCTGCCGCAAGTAATGAATCCCAGACTAAGGCCTGGTGCAATCTGGACGTACCATAATAAACAGAGCTGGATGTTTAAAAAAGTGAACCACGCTGAGACGATTTATATTTACTGTCCATAGTGGGGCAGGAATCCATATGGGAGCATCTGATGGGTTTAGCTCCCAATTTGCTTTAACCGTGCCGATTTGTGCTTACACCGACAGAAGGCGGGGAACCCATCCATCAGTGTCAGTGCTGTGCTGGCACATTACGTGCAATCATTTTTGAGGGCATGGCACTTAGGGCAAAATGCTTATCACTCAAAACTAGGTAAGAGTCATGAGTAATTATAGATAATTTAGCTCAAGGTCTTGATCTACTGAAGTCTCCTTCATGAGGTATGACAATGAGATGTGATAAATAAAACAAACCATATTAAATTTTCAGATTAAGTGTGTCATACTAGTATTTGAATCTGCTCATAAAAATACTAACAATGAAAACTAACTACAATACCCAAAACTCCATGTCAGCTGAGAGTCACAGTTACCTATCCTCTTCAAATCATGGAAACCTGTAATCCCCACATAAAATAATAAATAATTTTGATAAATAATCTTAGTAAGATGATATCTCCCAACATCAAAAAAATCTTAAAAAAAATATCTCTACTTAAATTCCTGATGATGTGCACATTTTTTGTTAGAAATGGCACCGTTTTGCGATTAAATAGTTGCTTTTTTATGTGATTTTATTCGAACAATTTTGCAGCATTAATTGAAAATATATATTTTATATATTCCAGTGTAACTGCTGGACACTGAATCAATAAGATGTGCATTAAAATTTATTTTATTCAGAATATCATGTTAAAAGTGATTCCTGGAAACTGATCACCTAACATTACCTTCAAGTGCGGCAAACATGAGCAGAAAAAATATTCAACAAGAGAGAAACAATCAAATCGACATTTACATGTCTAATATTTAACTACTAAATAAACTGTGAGAGATTTACATCACCTCAGACTGATTAAAAACTGATTTCACTTGGGCCAGATCAGGTCAGACTGCTCTTTTACATGAACAGTTTTTATTCTGATTGGGCTATTATTATGATGATTAGTGGAATATTAGGGTCGATGTAAACACAAAGTATGACTCCTTTGCTGATTTGACAATAGTCTGTTTAGTTCATTTCTAAAATACCTTTACATTGATCTAGTTCATCTGTCTAAAAATACTGAATGCTACTTTTGGTTTGTCTTTGTCCATTAATTTTAATAAAATCCAAACTCGCACCTGCGCTCCCGTCTTTTTTCTAAATTAAATACATTTCAAATTGGTTTGTTGTTAAATTTTGTTTAAAAAGTATTTTTTTTCTCCAACAAACATGGGCTTTACATACAAAATAAATATATGTTAAAGTCAGTTTATACAATTTTAACCATCCACTAAAAGGACAGTATGGCCTATATTTTACAGTGCCAATAATAAAAAGAGCAAGCGGAAACAAGATTTGGCAGCTACATGGAGAAAAATACTGGATTACCTTCAGCAAGTGCCAAGAAGTAATTTTAACACTTAATAAAGTTTAATAATGGTTGGATTAAGTAGCCCTGGGGCCAATTCACAGTAAGATAAATAAACATGGTTGTTACTGGGTATTTTGGGTTTTGAAAATAAAAATAAATTATCTTTTTTAAACACCCTGACCACTGTCTTTATGGCTCCTATTTCCCCAAGCATCTACTAAATTTTATATATATATATATATATATATATATATATATATATATATATATATATATAATATATTTTTTTTAAACCAAAGTAAAGAACCTCAAGACAAAAAAAGTTTACATATTAAATACAATTACTGTACATCATGCCTGTTCTCCCTCACTAAGTCTTGAACTTAGTCTTAATGTTAACTTAATGTTAACTTGGACATACATACCCCATGTGATGGATATGATATCCATCCCAACTCCCCTTGGCTTGCTTTGGAATCCAACAGGTTAACTGCAGGAAAGAGAAAGAAGGGGAAAAAAATAAGTGCGTATCCCTCGTTAGCCTCTATTACCCTCCCACCAGTCCCCCGGGAGGCACGTACATTCTGACCAAGAGAGTATTTATTCAGCTGCACTACTCTTATGAGATGATCAAATTATACAAACAGTGCAAGCTTCTTCTCTCATAGAACAAGCTCATCATCCAAATGACTATGGTGGGTGCAACCCCCGGGGAAAAAGGAAAATACCCACATCAATCGGACAAGTCCGTTTCAATCCCTGCCCTGCTGACAGTAAGAGCCTGCCGATAGGCATGAGTGTCTCACGTGTCCATTCCTACTGCATTGTTTCTTTGCATGACACACTGTTTTTAACTGATCTTTAAGTAGAACACATGTGATGGGCATTGTCTGAATGGAATACAATATACAGTACAAAAAAATCATGTGATGAAAGCTGTAAAAAGATTATGAGCTTGGTTCTCCTGACAGGCTTCATGCATACACGGTACGTTTATTCAAGCTGAGAGAATGTGAGATTTAAAAAAAAAAAAAAAAGCTTTTTATTAAATAACTTGTAACAAATTGTAAATAGAGAACATTAGACAAGAATTTTAACGCTGTTTGTTTTTTATATTTCTTGAAGTGCTTTTGAAACTCACCGATTAAATGATTAAATGTGCTGACTCTAGCCATTGCTTTAAGAAATTTTTATTTTATATAAAAGAAGAGACTTTAAACCTTAGGCAAAATGACTGGCTTAAAGGCAAGAGCACCTTAATGCCCTATGTAGATCAATGGTGAATTATAAGACAGAAGAGATGAATGTATACAACTACATTGTCATACTCTGCTCCTTTTGATATCTTTCAGTATTGTGTTCTGCTTGGCCTGACTCAACGGTGTTCAGCAAGAATCTGCAGGACCACACCTACCAAAACAGCTGGCTTTTCCCATACAGCAGACAATTTCCTATTAACTGTAATGAAGATATCTCCTTGTGTCCGGTAATGGCAGCTGACATCCAGCTCCATTGGTTCCAATTTAACTTTCTCAATGAGCCGAGCCAACGTCTCAAATTGAGCCGACCAGGGGAATTTGAGAACAGAAAATTAGACGGCTATATTGGTGAAGCAAATTCTTTAGCTGCAGGGGCCAAAGACACCACCCTCCAAGCACCAAAAAATAGGGAGATATCGGGCATTCTCTCTCAGCTCAATACCGTAATGCCAGCTTATTAATAGATTATCTACTGCTTGTCCATAAGAATAAAAATCCACAGGCAAAAGAGCAATCAATACATGTCAGAGACAGTAATCTAGGATCACAACCATAGTTTCTCCGAGAACATCCACTGTCCTGATAAATAGTCCCTGCACCAGTAACTATTGTTTTCATCAGCACATTGCATGTTTATTGAACACATCAGCAGCAGTGAGAAAAAAAGAAAACAATGTGTTTCATTCTCTATCATCTGACAGCCCACAACAGCATATAATATCCTATTTGTCAAATACTTACAGTATCAAGGACAATTCTTTACTATACAGTAAGCTCATTTGTATATTACCACTCAAAAAAAAATAAAAAAGCTAAAATATTCAGGAGATTGATGAGACAATCATACACCTTTTTTCATCATTCAGCTAACCTTCACCTTTCTTGATGAGCTAATTTAATCTGTTATTGAATTAAGATGGGAATCGAGTGGTGCAACACCACAGAAGTGAAGTCCAAGGGAACAAGGCATGCTGAGGCTTGTCTTTATTAAACTGAGTGTGTGTGTGTGTGTGTGTGTGTGTGTGTGTGTGTGTGTGTGTGTGTGTGTGTGTGTGTGTGTGTGTGTGTGTGTGTGAACAGATGGAGAAAGTGTGCATTATTTTTCCAAGGATTTCCAAAAAAGAATGCAAGATTCTCTCTTGGTTAATGAATGACGTTTAAACTTATGAATCAACATCTTCTCAAAAACAAACAAATGCATGTATGATGGCTCTAAAAGCTGGAATAGTTGTAAAATATTATACATACATTTTACATTTTACATAAATGTTCCTCAGGGGAACAGTTCTCAGTTCATCAGGGGAACTTGAAGGTGGAAGAATGAATTTTTAAAAATAGACAATATTTTATGTCTAATAAAATAAAATAGGTCATAATGAACTTTATTAAAAAGAGCCAAAAACTTCCAAATTTCCAATTTACAAAAACTTAAAAGGAACATATAAAATGTATAAAACGATAAATGAACATGACCTACAGTGGTGTAGGGAAGTACTAAACTGCAGAGCATGAATAATTCAGCTCTGTCTGCAAGTATCTTCTGCTCCAGCCTCTGTGCTCAGCTTTTCCTTCAGTCAGCTCTCTGTAAGCACCAAGCAGTCTCTGCCCGCACAACACTAGCAGCCTGGGCACAATGCTTGCCCCCTAATGTACTATTTTTACCATGAGCACGTGTGTAAGCAGATTTTCTGCACCTCTGAAAGGTACAATCATTCACAAAACACTGCTTTCAGTGAGAGCATAAAGCACCTCCACACCCTAAAACTGCCAAAATGATGTTCTCTCTAAAAATACAGAAGGCATTAAGATGGCGATGATCTATCCAGTAAACACTAAAACTGGTGTAATTTCTATGATGTATTATCTTAAAAAACTAAACAAAAAACAAAACTTTGATTAGAGCATGAATGTCCTGAATTATTGAAATTCCAAGAAACCTGAAAATACAGACAGGCAATGCTTCATTCCAAATCTTCAAGCCGGAATATTATTTAGGACATGCTATCCAACATATTCTGAACTTTCCGATCACCTGACCTATTCTGACCGGATGCACTATAAGAAATAAAAAGCCGGTAGGATTGTATGGACTGCCCAGATCTGACTACAAAGGGCAGAAAATTTTCTTTGTCTCTTTACACAAATATGTTTGATTAGGCAGTCCGCCCGCATTACAGAAAAGATGGCAAAACACATCCACACATTTAGCTCTCTCTCATGGACTGTTTATTATGTAGGAAAATATGAGAACGAACCATTATCCTGGAACAAATTTTAAAAAATGTCAACATGTGTCAAAATTATCTTCAAAGGGACACTATATCTATATACACTGAGAAAGAAAGAGCTTTATATACATTACATTTTAATTACATATATACATTTAAAAGTGGAAAATTGTGTACTGAGTACCCAAAAACAGACTTTTCTGTTTATTGTGCTTAAGTATAGTATAATGATAAAGTAGTGTATGTTGCAATTTATATTGCCAAATTTAGCAATTCAATTAGACATTGTAAAGAAACAAATATATTATGATTATGATTATTATTATTATTAGTGCACTATTGTTTTTATTATTGCTACAGTAAAATGACTTAGTGAAGTAGGCGTTCGTGTTGTAGCTTGTGTTGAGCGGTGTAGAGAGCGGAGCAGGCCTGGAACCCCAGCTGTCTGATTTTATAGGAACTAAAGTAAGGCGCTCTTGTAGCTTCGGGTCTGTAGCGTCTATCAACCCCGATAAATGCCTTGATGCCATTTTTAATCTGTAGCTTATTATTTAAAAAAAAAAAGCTTCTTGTAAATTAGCACTAATTAGAATAACATGTGTAGACTGGAGTCTGTGCATATTGGAGTCTGACTGGGGCTTTCACAGCTATATCGCTTTATATTCACTTTGTCTTGCTTTTTTTTTCTTCGGATCGTATGATCACTTTCAGCTCTGGCTCTCTGTGTTGTGAACTGCAAAAACGAGAGTGTGCCAATCATACTGTACACTACTCATACAAAGCAACCTCAAACATGCTGAGAAAGCCATCATCACCTTATGGTTGGTTCCTTTTTTTAAAATGTGTCACTTCATAAATCACACACTGATACGAGTTGAAAGCTCCACCTGCACCTCTAACTGGTTATAGCTAATATCTTCTAAATTATTACAGTACTGCTCTTAAGAAGAAAATATGGCAAAACTCATAAACTAGCATAATAATGAATAAAATTTATAAAAAATAAACAGGAGCTCCTGGTTTAGGTTCCTGATAGAGAAAAAATATATATTTAAGAAGTTCAGGAAGCAAGCTAAATGACAAAACTATGCTTTTTTTATCATCATCCTAAATGGGACTTTACAAGACAACGAGAAAAACACAAAACCAAATTTTTTGAGCGATTTTTACAGAATGACATAAAGGTTTTTAATGCATTGCATTAAATCTACATAATTATTGCAACATTTAAGCCCAATTAACAGAGTGCAAAACCGAGACTTTTCTCTGAACGATCTAAAGGTGTGTTGCAGAGCGTGTGGCTCTATACTGACCCTCACTGGTGAGAAACCTGCACCTAAAGAGCCTTTAACTCGTTCTCGCACATAAAAATTATCTAATAGCGAAATGCTGAGAAATGCATGCTTATTTGCGTGGATGCTGTGTGATTAACGAGAGAGAGAGAGAAAGAGAGAGATTTTTATAGTTTGCTGCATATAACTTTTGTACTAAGTCAGGCTGGACTCTGGACTTCTTCAAAAAATAGCATATTGTTAATAATAATAGGCTATTTTCTTTTCAATCATGTCATAATGTGAGCTGTCTGTTGTTTTGGGGTTGTGACTGCTTTCAATTTGACTACATTATTCACTAACTTCAAGAAATACAAAGAAGAAGAAAAAACGACCTTGAAAAAAAGAAGACAAAAGAACTTTTAAAGTTTTGAAATATGTGATAAACTTTCAAACAAAGTACATTTGTATATGTGCCCATGAGGAAAACGTTAACTCTATACACTGACATTGCTTAATGGAGATTTGTTTATTTCAGGGACACAGTGAGACACAAACACGCACTGCTACATTAACTGGAATAAACTTCATCTAAAATCTTAAATTCGGTACAGCAATACAAGGAGTACTTAACGTTCTAAATACGTGTAAATAACTATTGGTAATTATTATTTAATATAGGCACGTGGATGCATTTTACTTCTGATTGTTTTAAGATAGTTATAATTTGTTGTTAATTATTTTTTATGATACTGTAGTTATAGGCCCCCGCTTGACTGCGGCCCTTTCTTTATACTCATCAAGATTTATGAATGAGTGAGTGGTGAAAATTTTTAATCTGGTTCATTTATGTGACGTTTTTCTATTGCAATACTCTAACGCATACGTGTTTTTTCAGTAAGTCGGCGTAAAGTGAAGGTGACGCATTTACAGTAAGCGGCCCGGACACAAGCCGCAGAATCCGCCTCTGACCTTTAACTACTGATACCAAGTGTAGCTCTATAACTTACCTTGTTCATTGGCATTTTCACCACATTCTCTTAATAGTCAATGAAGACTTTTTTAAAAATAAAGATTTAAATGGTTGGAAAAAGCCAAAGAAGGCCATGTCACGCCCTGACCCCGACAGGAAAACTGAAGTGGCAAATTCATGAAGCTAAACGTGCGCAGACTTTGCAATATATGTTATGTTCCTGCTTTCAGTTTAAGTTTTAAAAGGTACAAATACGTATAATAGTGTTTTCGCATTTGTTGTACAATAGAAATATAGTCTAATAATCTAATAACAGTGTGTATATAGGCCGTGTAACAGCCTGGTTGTTTCGAGCGTCTGGTCCAGGTGAAAACTACAGGCGAATAAATGCACAATGTCTGTTCTTAAAAAGCGAAGGATTTTAAAATGAGTAATAACTAAACAAAGTAAAAGAAAAAAAATGCAGGACAAATAACTGCGCGCTAAGATTTTATCTTCCTGTGAATGAAGCTGCTCATTTTGAGTGTCCGAAGTTGATACACGGGATGGATGAGAAATGGGACGAGTTCACTATTCAGCAGATCAAATAAAACAAAACTGACACATTGGCAGAGAATTCACCTTCACTCGTAAACCGCGTTTATTTCCCAGTCAAGGACGGTCAAAGCCTATTAATTGAACAGCTGAATAACTACACACGCGCGTTTCAAGCAGCTGTCACATCTAATGAGTCCCGGCGACTTTACGCCTTAAAAACTTTGACCCGCCGCGGACAGCAGTGCCGAGCCGGTGAGGCACAAGCGGACAGTCAGCACCTCCCGCCTATCGGTCCCCATGTGCGCTTACCTTCATTGGACGGATAAACGATAGATTCGGCGCAGGAAACGAGCATGAAGAGAAGGAGCAGGAGGGTTAGGAAGCGCGTGCAACCCATGACGGCAGTTGAGTGGATAAGGAAAGGTACATAACTCCATGAAGCATGCCACCGACGCGACTGAGCTCTCCGCCGCCGAGCCAGTTACCATTCTCGGCGCGAGCGCTGATGTCAAGTTTGACACCGGAGACAAGGAGGAGTCTGCGCGCGCGCGCTCCCTCACCCTCCGCACTTCCGCTGGGTCCTACACCAACCATCCGCGCTGCTTTCACACCTTCCACCTCCACACAGGTAAACACGAGAGTGACGTAAACTCAGTCATTATCTGGCGTTAATTATCACAGTCATGTTATCATTGTGGGTTTTACGTGAAATCCCACCTCGCACGATCCACACCACAGCCTGCGCTACAGCACTCACTGGCAGAGCTTTTCAATTTTCTAGCCCTGATATGTCTAGAAGTTACAGTTCTCTGCTTAATGCATGCTAAATGTGGTCAAAGTACATGTTAATGTAAATGATGCATTATACACTAATAAACATCATACATGTTTTATAGATTTCTTTTTAGATTTTTTATTAAACATATAAAAATGCATCCTTTTAAGAAATATTTTATTGATCCAGGAATTGATTTATTCATGTCTTACCACTTGTAAAAAGTTTTCAGTGACAGAAATAGCTGTAAAATCAGTAGCAACTTTCTTACAAAAGTTAAAAGTTTAGTAAATCAGCACTTTCTTGCCAAAAGTAAGTTCTTTGAAAAATGTTCTTTAGGTCATTATAAAGGTTACTGAGATGATCTGTATTGTTTATTATAATGATTTTAAGAGTTGCCAGGAAGAAAACCTTTTTAGAATACAGTGGCTGAATGAAGAGTTGGGTTGGGAGTTTTGGAACATGAATATTATCGACAAAACTGGGTCTGAGCCCAGGCAGCCAGAGGGGACATTCCCACACAATGAGCCCAAAATCAGCCTGTGTTATTTCACATCACATTCTTCATCCAAAAGTACTAGAGTCTTGGAGCATGAGCCCAAATACAACAATCTTTTCAGCGAGTAAACATGACTGGCGCATGATTTAGCGAAGAAAAGTTAAACGAGAAGACAAACCATCAATAATGGCGGTTTAAAGAAGGAAAACAACATTTGGTTACTCCTGATGACATTGAGGTTTTGTCTGTAGGAATACATTTCCTTCAAACTGTTATATGTGGCTCGTATTACAGTGTGTGACCAGTGAATGGAATTACCTATGTTGATCACATTATGTTAAAAACTCTAACAAGTGGTGTAAATTTCAGAAAAGTTATAACATAACTCAACCCCTAAATAATAGTCACCCATATGATTGCAATTAATTTCTAACAATCATCTATTCCCTTGCAGCGAAGTTGCTTTGTTTCTTTGGTTTTTTTTAAGCACTCTTGGCCCCATAGTTTTTGCAGTATTTGTTTTGTTTTTGTTAAAACATTTTTTTAGGAAACCTCTTTTCCATCTTATTTTGTGGATTCACATATTTGTCGTGCTACGTTGTGCTCACAGTTCCAGACTTGTTTGGATGATATCCCTCCACCATCTGCTCTTGCAGTATGCCAATCGGAGTTAGGAATGGCACCTCTGTCTTGTGAGCCAACATAGCAGTTGCACTGCAGTTATTTTGGTGTAAAGTATTACATGGTCTACAACTATCTCTTCATTAAACATGGCTCTTGTTATTTAAAAAAAAAAATTATCCACTATTCCATATGGTGAATCTTTACTTGCATACAAGAAGACCCACTACTTAAAAAAAGCCTAAATTGCGCTTTTGTATTGTTCTTTTTAACGAACAATGATTTCAAATTATGAAATACTGTATGTACATCAATAACCAATTAAGTCATATATATGAGTAGTTATTAATAAAAGTAATCGTGAAGTGTCCTTGCTAACTCTTGCTAACTCATTCTGTAAATAATTATGACATTATGACAAGTTTGTGACACTTTTGATATTTTTTCCAGTGTAACCAATTCTGAACTAAAGCCTAACACTTAACAATGTATAATACAGTGTTGTAAAATCAATACAAAACTCGAAGTTAGGCGTATGCCTCATTTCTTACTTTGAATGTGCCTGTGAGATTACCACCATAACGAATTTTCTGACACTACAGAAACAGCAGTTTGATTTTGATCATGTGATCTCAAAGCAACTTTGTTGTGGTGTCGACTTCGAGGTTGCAAATTACTAAATGTCCCAACTCATCTCTGTAGCCTAAAATATTGACTAATCTACACTGTGCATAGAAAGACATTTTTACCTGATTTTTTAATAAAGGAACGATATTAATTGACATAATCACGAACCACAAGATGTTTAACAGCTATGACTCACAATAATGACTTATGATTTCTTGTTAATTTATGCAATGTATTAATTTTATCACTTAGTGATAAACACAGCACTGTGGTTGCCCAGGGGATTGTTTTACTCTGGATTGCTACAAATAGGTGACACGCATTATTTATCACACATGGTCTTCACATACCTTTTTTAGTACTAATTTGTGAATTGTGTAAAATGTGCACAAAATTTTTTCTTTTTTTCTCAAAAAGCAAATAGATGATTTTCCCATTCTTGAAACACATCATGTAAATACAGCTTGCCTGACAACATGAGATTTTAAAAGATTTTGGATGCCTACATATTTTAATAACCTATTTAAACATTTTTACTTATCAAAGTAGAATAGTACTGTATATTTAAGCTTCCCGGAAATTATTTATGAAGCTAGAATCTTAAAAACGTTCATTAAATTCAAAATACAACATACTCTTCAATAAGTCTGCTTGCTTTAAACTGTGCTACTGTATTTCGCCAGGTCAAGCCTCTGTCCACATTTCTTTGTTGACCTTAAAGCCAACCTCTCAAACCCTGATTCTGTGGGTGTCTGTAATTAATCTGCTGAACCTATAAAATTATAATAAAAGCCTTGCATAATCCCGGGGACTTGCCAGGATGGCCTCTGGTGAAAGTCAGAGAATTATCCAGGACCAATTCATTAATCAGAGTTTTTAATTATAGCTGACTGAATTACCAGCATGCAATGCAATGAAACAGGCCAGGAATTCCAAGGGAGGAAAACCAGATACTAACCAGTCTTCCAGTCCTCTATTACACATCACAACGTCACTGTGAATACTCTTTTCACGACTGCATTTATTGAGCTATATCCCGACCACACTGTGCACATATGTAGAGCAAATTTTTAAGGACGAGAAGTTAATTGAAATGTCTGTTTTCTTTGACTCAGTAATATGTATTATTATTTCACATGAAATAGTGCAGGTCAATTGTTAAGAAAACAGAAACCCTCTGAAGCAATTAGCTGTGTCTGCTCTTCATTTAGTGCTGAATGTAATAATTGCACCTTTAATTGGACTTACATCCCTGCCACACAGTACTTTAAGGGACTTAATTGGTGTTCCTTACTGGGGGTTAGTAGACCTTTAAAGAATAAACTGCAGAGACCACCAGAAATGTGCAGGCACACACACAAACACACACACACACGCTTCTATAATGCCAAGGCTTTTTTTATTGCAGATAAAAAAAGCCCTTCTTTCGCCCTTAATCGACCAAAGCGATTTGTCAAATAGGCAATCATTGTGCTCAGTTGAAAGTAATCTTATCAACTAATAATAGGATGCTGACAGACAAGGTCCATGATTACAGGCTGTCTGGTTGACGGCATTTGCATGTATTAAGCTTGACTCATGGGCATGTGCAGTACTGCTCACTCTTTGAGCTCAGGAGACACCCAAAACTTGCACTGCTGACAGCAAAGCTCAGCATGTTTGCTTTTTTTCTTTCTCATCCTGAGAAGACGCAGAGTTTCCTCTAAATATAGCTGGGCATGCTCGGCTCAATCAGAGGCAGAGGGAAGAGGATCCCTTGAAAACCTACAGTACAAAGCAGAATTAATTACAACAGAGCAGCATCTGCATATTCAAGGGGACCTTTGCTAAAACTGTGGATTTTAGGGGGTAATTAACTGAATACAATGTAATTACAGCTGTCTTGTCATTCCCATGCCTGAGTTCCTTAAGGATGATGGGCATCTCAGACCAGGCATACAGTAACTATCCCACCACAAGTCAACCCTCTAGCAAGAAAAAAGTTTAAACGAATTCTGGAAATTCCAATTTACTGAAACTTTCATTGCTACATAAAAAAAAATCTTTTTGGTAATTATTGATAGGGGCTTTTCGGTTCATTGCAACATTATGTATGATAGGATATACACACTGATTTACATTGTGACCTACTTTAGTTCCTTTCTATCTGAGAAGTGTTGAGGGCAAAGCGCCAGGCAGCAAATACCCAAATACTTGACAATACAATGATTGCATGCAGTGCTGGAAAACTTTACTTAGGTCCTACTTTTTGGCTCACAGGATTGCAGGAGCCAAAAATAACTTAGCCTGCAATCACTAATAATCACACAGTCCATTGTGTTTGTGCATATGTTTGGGAATCTGGATTTTAAGGCATTGCAGATTTGACTCCCCACAGAAAAATCTCTGGCAGTTGAACAAATATTAGAGGCTGTCTCTGGCCTCTCAACTGCTATGCTTTTCGACAGGGAGAAGATTACCATTATTTATCTTCATTACCACATTAGCTTATGTCTTCCTCATCACCCTTTAGGGGGTTCCTACTCTTCCAGCCTGCAAAATACAACATGATAAACAAAGTTATAGAGTGTCACCTTGGGTTATTTTTTTCTTTTATATGTGAAACTTCACACTTCACAAGGATACTGCTTCTGAATTCTCAAAATCATATAAGCATATAAGTATTTACTGAATTTGCATTGAAAATACTACTAAATAATAAACAGTTTTTTGGTCAAAAATAATACAGATAGAAAAAGACATACTGTATCAATAAAGTTAGAGAGGCAGTTCAGAGTAACATTTGAGAATTCGGAGTAGAGAGGATTTAAGGATGGTGGAGATATGAATCCTATTATGTAGTCAGAATTCCATTCAGCTTGAGTTCACCGAAATACCAGCTGCAGTGCAATTTTACAGTGGAATCGAGTAAAATAAATTTGACTGGTGATGCGGCCATGCATAATCAAAGTCTTGGCAGGAGCACTCTAACAAATCTGTGAGGTTACTTTTACTTTTTCAACTTTATTGACTGTAGATGTACTGGAAGTATCCTGGACAGCAGAAGGGGCTAGACTACTTATACACTGTGCAGTAGAGAACAGCAGACACACTCTTAGTGATATAGCAAGTTAGAATTACAGTAGTTTTACTACTTTATCTGGTTATCAGTCAGACCTTGTCCAAAAATTAAATGAAGGGTATTAAGCAAGAGAGTTTTGTGTTTATTATGAATTATGTCTTAAAAACAATAAATAACTAAAACTAACCATTTCTAGTACCATAACCTTTTTCCTCTTTACCATTAATATCAGGGCACAAAAGTTCTTGCAACCTAATAATTCATATGCATTCTCTGCCAGTAGCATATAAACAACAAAAGTCATATGTAGGGTGAAATGCTATTAGGGCAACCTGTTGTCCTCTTGTCCTATGCTGTGATGAAGGTGAGATAAACAACATACAAAACAACAGCATGCCACTTAAAATGGACAAAGTCAGGATGTTTATGTGGTGCCATTTGTGTCAGTATATCCTCCTCTGTTTGTGCATCATCTATTTAAAGACTTCACAGTCTCATTTCGCCTGTCAATGAAATAAGTAAGAAATTACATTTCATCTGTTTTATGAATTATCACAAAAACATCAAACATGCCAAAATTAAAAAAAAAATAATAATAATAATAAAAGGCTGTTGCAACCATTTGATAAAAAACTTTCAATGAGTATTAACGCAAGGTTTATAACAAGTTCTTAAGCTTTGCCACATGTAATAAATGTTAAGGAAAGATATTGACAGTTTACAGCAAAAGTGCCTTTTTTAAACAGTTAGTGTTGCTTTGTATCGCATAGAATGGTTCCGCAAATAAATGTGATGATTGTGTGCGTTTTAGCGCTTAAATTAGCACTCTTGTCAATAAGCTCAAACAAGTAAGACTGTATGAACAAGCATGCAATTACCTGAAATATCACAAACACACGCCAACATCAACACTCATTTTGAAATGCTTATTATGTTTTCAACAAGAACACTAGAAGTGATCTATTAAGTATTATTAAACATTGCTGTACTGAACATTCCTGTATACCTGTAACAGCACAGTAGTAAGTTACAGTAGTAAGTGTAGTGGAAGTTTTTGTAGTTTATTCGAATGAGGATAGTAAGGCACATTATACAGTATACAGTATATATATATATATATATATATATATATAGTATATATATACTACCGTTCAAAAGTTTGGGGTCACTTGCAAATTTCTTTGTTTTTGTTTAGTGATTTATTTTCTACATTCTACAACAATACTGGAGATTTCAAAACTATAAAATAACACATATGGAATTAGGTAATTACATAACAACAACAAAAACAACAGTTAATTGTTATTTTAAGACACAGAGGTCAGCCTTTCTGTAATAGTTCTTGCAAGAACAGTGTTGTCAAGTGCATTTGCAAAATCTGTCAAGCACCATAATGAAACAGGAGGACGAGACCAAAACCTACCTCTGCGGAAGACGAGAAGTTCTTTTAGAGTTATCAGCCTGAAAAATGACCAATTAACAGCACCTCAGATTAGAGGCGTTATGAAGTCTTTACAGAGCAGAAGTAGCAGACACATCTCAATATCAACTGTTCAAAGGAGATTAATGCATTTTTTGGACGTCTTCAGCATTCCTTTACAATGTAGAAAGAAATAAAAATCAGGAACTATCATGGAGTTAGAAAGTTACCCCAAAATTTTGAACGGGAGTGTACGGTATATGTACAGTACAAGCCAAAAGTTTGGACACACCTTCCCATCTACAGTATCTGTGAATGTGTTTTTCTTTATTTTCATGACCATTTATATTGGTAGATTCTCACTGAAGGCATCAAAACTATGAATGAACACGTTATGTACTTAACAAAAAAAGGTCTCCACAGTCACCAGACCTGAACCCAATCGAGATGGTTTGGGGTGAGCTGGACCGCAGAGTGAAGGCAAAGGGGCCAACAATTGCTAAACACCTCTGGGAACTCCTTCAAGACTGTTGGAAACCATTTCAGGTGACTACTGTACCTCTTGAAGCTCATCGAGAGAATGCCAAGAGTGTGCAAAGCAGTAATCAGAGCAAAGGGTGGCTATTTTGAAGAAACTAGAATATAAAACATGTTTTCAGTTATTTCATCTTTTTTTGTTAAGTACAGTACATAACTCCACATGTGTTCATTCATAGTTTTGATGCCTTCAGTGAGAATCTACCAATGTAAATGGTCATGAAAATAAAGAAAACACATTGAATGAGTCAAGGTGTGTCCAAACTTTTGGATTGTACTGTATATATATAATTATTATTATTTATTATTTTATTTTGAGAACAAAATTGCCAACAGAGTTGAATAAACTGACATGTAAATCCTAAGACTGTGTAACATTTGTTAAAATTGTTACAGGCAATATCAGTCTTGACTGTACAGACCAATATAATCTGTGATCTGTGTTAACTTTACCAAATCACAAGTACAATTTCAGACACTGGAGCAGTGTAATTATTCAATTAAACGTACACCATGCCTCCTCTTCATCAGTAAAAGACATCCAGTTTGACCCCATGAAAACTTTAACAGTTCATATCTGTCAGGTGAATGGAAACGGCAATAGACGACTCTATGCTTCTCTATCCCAGAAGATGCACACATAGGGATTTCCATTACCTTCCATATGTGAATGCAGTCCTTCACTCCTCCTCAGCAGCAACTCTGAACAGTGCCAGGTTCATTCATCTACCCAATGCACATAACACTCACTGCACATGAAAAATAAAGTTCTATCATGTTCATTAGAAACACAGTTTTCCTATTTGTTTTTACAACCAGACTTCTGATTGTGCAGAATAACAGAACACAGTTATGAGAGTAAAAACTACTTTTATTTCTCTATATAAATAAACACACTAATGCACTTGTGCCAGCATTTCACTAGTGCTTGGATGCCATCAAGGTAGAACATCAAGTTTTTAGTACATCAAGTTTTTAGTACATCAAGTTTTCTCAGTACGCTACATACTGTACTACGCTACATGATCATAGGATGATCACGGCATCCTCCCTCCTTCATGTCTGAAATGCTGGCCTCCCAGGAACTTCTTTAATGGCCCAAACATTTGGAACTATTTTAAAGCGAGGTCAGGACTATATAGGGGGATGTTGAAATAATTCTTATTCAATATCCTGTAATTTGAAAGATGTATTTGCGAATTATTGTGTATATAGTTCCCACAGATAGATTTGTCTCTTCCACAAGTTAGCAACAAGTTATCCATCAATATTCAATGATCAGGTGCTCCACTCACTGAATGTTCATGGGAATGATTGCAGTGGGCTCTGAGCCAACTCGGCTGGGATCATCATTCACAGATGTAAAACCGTTTTTTTTTAATGCTTCCATCATTCAAATGTTTTACAGCAGCTAAAAGTCTTATCAGCATACTGTACTTTAACTGTTGTACTGTACTTATTTAAGTCTTCAGTTTAAATGTTAGGTAGTCACCTTCATTCATGAAAAAAATTCATCACAAGTCTTGGTTTGACTTGAACACCATGGTATTCTGTGTTCAGTTGTATAGCAGCATGCACAGCTTGTGAAGGGCAAGCCTCATGCCTGCCATGAAAAGAGATGTCGAACAAGTATGATTTGAGTAATGCTTGCAAAACAAACACAGCCTCTTGACATTAATCAGCAATCCCCATGCAACTGCATTTTCTCACACACATACGGAACATGTCATGGTGTTTAAACATGCGTTCTGCGTCTCATATGGCTCTAGATTTCCAACTTGTTTAAAAATGTTGCTCCTTCAATGAAACACCGCCATAAATACAGTGTGAAACATTGCATATGAGATGTGGTTGACTTGCATGTTTTGTTTTTTTGGTCTTTTTATATAACGCAACACCAAAGAGAATGAACAGTGAATGTTTCAGTGTGTCTGTTCTGAACTGCTGTTCACTCATACATCTGTTCAAAACACTGCTGTCACCTCATATTTCTTTACAGGTTGACATATGCCTTCACAGTAAACAAAGAGAGAGGTCTGCATTATGCATTTTGCTGTGTAATATGCCCTTTATGTTCTTGTTTAAAGGAGCGAAGGCTGTGGAGAGGATAGAGGAATAGAGGAAAGCCTCTTTTTCAAAGGGCTCTGGCCAGGCAGGAGACAAGTAGCAGCGTCAGGCGTTGTTTATCACAGACCTCCCAGCTGACAGCTTTGATGTCCCTCGGCACAAATCTCTGTCATAACTCAAAGCAGGCCATGGGAGTCCGGCCCAGACCAGACATATCTGTGACAGACGCAGGATTCAGGTTGGGTGTTCGTGTGAGTCTAACATTATCTCTGTGGCCTTGTTAGTCATTTAGAAGTCCAGTCACTAAAAACATGACTTGTTATTTACTACACAGCTCTTAGGAAGTTAACCGTGTGTGTGAGTTTTTGTGTGTGTGTGTGTGTGTGTGTGTGTGTGTGTGTGTGTGTGTGTGTGTGTGTGTGTGTGTGTGTGTGTGTGTGTGTGTGTGTGTGCATGTCATCTACAAATCTTCTTCCAATTTCCACTTAGGGGCCATTAGTCATGGCAGTTCATGTTTGATGTTTGATAAATGCCACAATATCAGCAGCTGTCTGCAAACTGTACTTCAAACACACTTTGGTAAGAAGAAAGAGAATGATAGTGTATACGTTATTTTATTGCATAATCATGGAATCATTAAATCAGCATACTCCAAATAACACCCTATTAATGTATGTCACATTAACAGGGCTTTACCATGCAATATCACTTAAATATTCTACATTTAAAATTCTGCATGAAATTGTGTATTAACAAGGATACACTAAAGATTTGCAATTTCCATTATATGGCCCCTTGCTTTGGTAGATAATCTCCCATGCATACTGAAGGCTTAGTCCTAAGGACTGCTGCTGTAATCTTCAATAATTGTCAGTTGACATCTGAGACATTATGTTTACACCAAAAGAAAAAAACCTTCAACTCACTTCCTTTCAACATACTCACCTTTACTCTTCTAAAACTGCATAACAGTTGTCAGCTGTTACCCAGATGATATAATGAGTTCTTTTGAGTTCTTTCAAGTCTGGTTCCTCTCACTGTTTCCTCCTTGTGTTATCTCAAGGAGTTCTTCCTTGTCATCATCTTCTCTGGCTTGTTCAAAAGAGATCTAAGGCAACATCTGGAATTCTGCAAAACTGCTTTGTGACAGTTTATATTATTAAAAAAAAAAAAAAAAAAAAAAAAACTTCACACAAAAAGAATGGAAATTAATTCATAATTTTATGAATCTGATGAAATATTTTGACATTTTCTAAGAAATCCCAATCAACAGCTTTGATAATACTACAAATAGGAATGAGTTTGAGTAACACTTGCTGAACTGAAAAAGTGGCAAATTGGAAATGAAGGCAGAGTCAATGTAGAAAAAGTAAGGGTTTTAGCCAGGTTGTTAGTCTGGGTCATTAGAGAACTGGCCTACATATTTTCATTTGTCAGTGAACTGCATGAGGTCAATTGCTTCCAAATTACTCACTGTTGCTGGGAAAACAATGAGCAGATAATTAGTTCATTCTTGGATTTTAAGCAATTACCTGTGTCCTAGGAAACACTCGAATGATTGGAGCTAGCAATATTGCAATTAGTCCAACATGTGCACTGAATGCGATGCCTTCAAGGCAACTGTAGGACACTGTTACTATAAAGTGGCTTTAGCTACACATGGTTTTCTCTAAAGCTACTTAACTACTTTACTTTTGCCATTAAGCCCACTTTGGGATAAATAGTAACAGAATGGTTGACACAAATGGTATGACCTACAGTAAACGCAAGAGTCATATGAAAATAAAGTAAAGAAGAAAAAGTCTAATAATACAAATGTATCAATAAAGAGCAGTGAAAAAAGAATAAATCAAATAAATAATTAGTGTAATGGCCATTGCCTTCAAATCAAAAGGCAAAAATATGTAGGTTGTATATAGGGTGTTATAATTAGGCTTAGTTAATTTTTTATACAGCATAATATGTTCATAACCTTAAATAGCAATATAAAAATGGTTGGTATCAGGTTCTTCCATTTTAGCTCCCGGCCTTTATTATAAATGGGGCATGACTGAAGATTATTAACTTTAACATTTCCTAAGAGAACATACTTCACACCCTAGACAGCATGCTGGTGGCCCGGACACATTGTCCTGTGCAAGAACATAGTTTGCTATAAAAAGAGTAGATGAACATTTGCTTCTCATTATATTTTAAACACACAAAACTATCATGCTATTCATTTTCATGCATGTAAAGGATTCCAGTTTAAAAATGCATAATCCATTGAACCACATAATAGCACTGAATAGACACGACTATTGTTTTTAGAGGTCATGATTTGAGCTGCAGCAATTCGTGAACTGTACTGTACATGAACTCGTTTTGTGGTGATCCTGCAGAGGTCACCTACACTATCTTAATGCATTGTACTGTATTTATACTGTGGTGAATCCTGCATGTCAGCTTGGTGTTTTTACTAAAATAGATCAGTAATTTTCTTTTTTGTTATTTTGCCTTTTTTTTTTTAAACGTGTAGTTTACATTAAAGTAGAATTAAACACATTAAACATTTTTATCTAGGAAAAAACTGTGTTGTCTCAACTGACTAAGCACAAAGAAGATTAAAGAGAATATTTTAAGATGAAAAAAAGATAGTGAAAAAGATATGAACATGGAAAAAAGAGGATGGATGGATGGGAGAAGACAGCCATTGAATTTATGTTAGCTGGGGTCAGAGCACATGTCACAAAGAATTATAATCCCTGCATTGTTTAATGTCACACTTGTTCCCAATTTAAATTGATCATTTTATTGAAAGTTCAGAGTTCATTACTCTGAGTGAATTATTTAACTCTTTACTGTGACCTTTCCAGAAGTGATATATTAATGACTGACGCAAAATGAAACAGCAACACAAGCTTTTAGAAAGGAAAAACACAGGGGAGAGCAAGTAAAATAGAGGAGATAAAACGGGAGATATGTGTGTAATCCAAACAAGGAGAGGGCTCTCAGTTGTGGTTTGGAAAGCAGAAGAGCTCTCTGGAACTAAACACAGGTCTACAGTTCTGCTCCATCTAATGCTCAGCTGTGTCAGCATCATTGCCTACCTTCCACTCTTCCTCTCACCTTGTCTCATTTCTCTCATGCCTCTCACCTCACTTTCACACAAGCCCGCCTCCATCACGCTGAATATTTTTCACTATCTCTCCTGTCTGGCAGCATTCTTCCTCCCAGCCTTAATTAAGCCCTGGGGTTTGTGTGTGTGTGTGTGTGTGTGTGTGTGTGTGTGTGTGTGTGTGTGTGTGTGTGTGTGTGTGTGTGTGTGTGTGTGAGGGGTGATTAGGCTGGGGCAGGGGAGGAAAGTGGGATTTTCATTTTCCTGTGCACCATTTAGAACTTATTTTACATCCTGCTTTTTAAGTAGTAATAGAAGAATTAAATATACATATGTGACAATCCAAGATTAAAACGGGATGTGGCATAATGGTTGCCTTACGAGAATGAAGGCAAAACTTAAAATAAAAATGAAGCAACTGTTTTTCATCATGTGTGAAGAAATTACAGAAACATGAAGATATCATTAGAATCTTAATTGGCTTAATTAATTATTCTAAAGTAATTATTTTGCATAAGGTTTTTTACATGGTTATTCTGTTGATAGCTGCAGCATTAGTCACTGAAGGGAATATGCAATGAAATGTAATGTCATGAAAGTGTGAGAAAGTGTAGCACACAGCCAAAAACAACATCAGAAACGAAAAAAAGTTTGGACCTGCCATTTCCATTTCTTTTTTATGATGCCAATCCTGTATTATATTCTAAAATATTCAAGTGAAATCTAATAATTTAATCATGCAAAGCCCAGTTATGTGCATCAAAACAAAAACCCACAACACAATATTGCGAAAATAAATCACACATACACATAATGAAGATCCAAATTGGACAATTTAATTGTTTAGGTTTGAGGAGAGGATAAGAACCAGGTGTGTCATGTGAATGTGAGAGTACTTATTCATACGCGGTCCATACCATAATGTCAGAAAGACGAAACTTGAGAGTGAAAAGAAATAATTATAAATATATATGGTACATTTACAACTTATTTTTTTATTCTGCTTTCTGAATATACCAACCATGATTAGTTGTAAATCTTAGAGATTACTGGCATTAAGTCTAGTCATCTGCACCCGAATTATTGACAGCAGTACCCTTAACCAAAAGCAAATAGAACATGATGGAGTGACCATGTCATCTAATCAGCACCAGGTTATGGCATCATCTGAATTCACAGGCTACCTCTGACCCTGCAGTGGAACAGCAGTAGCCTTATCAGAGTGCTGACCCTGGCCCCAGTCATGTTCAGATAGGAGCTCCCCCGGGAAAGACCTGAACGGTCCTGAAGAAACAAACATACTGCCTATCACAACACTGGGGGCAGATGGTGGCCTCAGGCCCCCAATCTCATTTAGCATGTCCATGTGGTTGGGATGATTCTAGCATGGTCTGACCTGATAGGGTGATCACCTCGAGATGACCTTGCAATGCACTGCCCCTTAGGGTTAGGACACAGGTTCCTCAGCATAATCTCAGCTGCTCCTGATCCTACTTACCCACAGAATGTAAAATGTTTATTCCAGGACAATGTAGTTTGTTGTTCTTTCGGGTGTTTCTGTCAGAGGATCGTCCCATTCTATCCGGGCTTAGGATCAGCAATAAAATTGTCTTGTATCCAGTGCCTGTGTTTGGGCATTCACTGTGAGCCAAAACCGGGGCTTCCGCATGTAAGACAAGAAGCCTACCACTAAGGTACCAATGCCCCCGTGCCCACATAGAATGTTGCACAAAATATTGCAAGCAAATTATAAGCATCGAAATCCCTTGAAATGAACAAAAGTGAAGAAAGTTCCATAAAATCCCAAAACTGAAATCCAATTTCGGTCGGTTTCTGATATGTCAAATGCAGAGTAACTTTATTTAAACTAATATTGTGTATGTGTAGTAATTTATAATTCTTGTTTTTAACTTGCTTAAATTATTTGCATTTTAAAATATTAACAGCTGTGTATATGTGAACAGGGGATTTCCTTTGGATAAAATATCCCGTCTGTAAAAATTCCACAAATATTTTTCCATGTAGGACTAAAGTTGTTTTTGTGCTCTCATCTCCCTCTGGTTCTCACCAAAGGCCCTACTGATTTAACACCCGATTATTGACCATGTTGCTGGGATCTGTCATAGCAACCCAGCAAAACAGACAGCTCACATAAAAAATGGTATGATATGATTTTTCCATTAGGAAAATACAATATATTATACATTTATATATAACATAAAATGTGACGTACTGTGGCTGATGCTAATTGCAAGGAATTGTTATTTAGATTTTGATATCAGAAAACATCTGCTACGCCATTACTGCACATATTTAAGAAGGTTGACTTTGACTCTCATTTTTCCCAGTATGTTAATGGTGTATGCTCGTACTAATGTGCTGAAGCTGGCTCTTAAGTGACTATACAAAGCCTCTTATGTTTCTTTAGCCTTGCATTGAACAGCAGGGCAGAATGTCAAGGGAGATGAACCAGCCACACCAGGGGAGCACCTGCTTAGTTGCCAAGGAAACAGCAGGTGCGACCATGGGGAAATGTGGGAGGGTGGAGGAAGAGGAGGTGGTGGAGGAAAGGGGTTTCAGAGATCAGAGTCCCCAGAGAGCATGGAAAAATGTGGAAGTGTGAAGCGTGAGTGAACTACAAACATGCTGACAGTATCAGTGGTGGAGACATCAGGCCAGGACCAACAATCTCAGAAGACAGCCACTACTCAGCCTGCAATACAAAACAGAAAGCAATATGTTAATGATGTGGCAGTGGCAGTGCAGCCAATACAAAACATGTCACAAATCATCATGAAAGGTCAATCAAATGGACCCTGGCAATGCTAGCCAGCTAGTGTTAATGTTTGGCCAGAAACAAGATTCTCCCACCTCCCCAAAACATGCTGGTGGATGAATTAGTGACTTTATATTGATTTGAAGTGTGTAAATGGGTGTGCATGGACAACCGCGATAAACTGTCATCCTATCCAAGGTGTATTATCATCTAAACCCAGATGAATAAAAGAGCACTTACTGAAAATATATGAATGAATGAATTAATGAATGAATGAATGAATGAATGAATTATTATTGAATAAATAAATAACATTTCATACATTGGGGGATCAGATTTTTTTTTCTGTCTGTCAGTCTGTATGTCTGTTTTCCAGCCAATTTTGCCACAGCATCATGCAAAATTAGCTACACAGAACTTAATGAAACTTCATTATTTGCCTAAAGTTAAATCAGTGGCATAAATGAAACCAAAATGTTGAGTAGAAGAGATGTTATATGCAGTTAATCTGGCGCATAACTGCATCTCCCACCTTCCAATAAACAGTTTACAGATTACTGTAAATGCACAGAGTATGCAGAAGGAACAGAAACTACCGTAATGCATGTACAATATGCCCAAATCCTTAGTAAACACAAACAAACGTGTAATAAAGCATGAATTACTCAAGAAAAAGGCAAGTACACTATGAAAACAAAATCTTCAAAAATATATGAAGAAATAATTGTATGTTTATTCTTCCTGCAGGAAATTTAAAATCAGTTCTCATATTTTACGAACCTGTAAAAAGCAGTAATGTGAAATGCCACTATGACATAAAACATGGATAGTTAGAGCCAACATATTCACAGCAGTCTGAGGTGAGGGTGTGTAAAATATCCAAACTGAGAGTGTTAGCCACTCAAATCAACTGACAGTGAAGAACTTAGCGTAAACAAGGCTTAAGCTACTCAACCTTTTTTTCAAACCCTAACTTTTACATTATATTTTGTATTAATAGGTTAGACAGAGAGAGGCAAAATGGCTGTACAGAAATACAGGCAGACATGTACAGTATGTGGGCTCTATTCAACTATTTCTAAATAGTTAAAAGTGTATTTAGCCAAATGGTAAAGACAGTAAATGAGAACTAAGGACTACTGCTTGTTAAACTGAAATGCTGGAAATGATGGAATGATGGAAGTTAGGTCCAGTAGAAAGATTAGGATGTGAACATTTAACAATGTGTACTTCTATTCTATTCATCTATGAATTAATGATTCTGTTTTCATGACTTTTATTTTTGGTAAACAAGATTCTTATACAGTAGCTCCCTCTGTGTTGTTTTCAAATTCCAATTATTTTCTTTTCTAAAATTATTATTATTATTGTTTTGTTATTTTTTCTGTAAATTTTCTTTCATTTTTGTGAACCTGCTTTGAGACAATGACCATTGTTAAAAGTGCTATATACAGTAAATAAAATTGAAAATTGAAAATTGAATATCTCTGAGACTGATTTATACCCTGGTGTAATCATGTTATTGGGCCAATTACTGATATATCATTACATACTGTAAAGCAAGAGGTATTCTGTTTTCAGATACATATAAACTAGGAAAATTAGAATATCTTTTGTATATATCACGACATAGCCAGGGTTTAAGTTTTAGTGCAAATCCTGAATACATAATGGCAGTGGTTCTGAAATGGTGATGGCTCAGCTGGTCTCCTTAATGAGATTTGAAATAAACACACACACAACAGTCCCAGTCAGAGCAAGATCAAATAGGTTTACTTCAAGACAGGTTTACTGATGAGTTTATCTTATCTAAGGTTAATCCTCTCTCCCTTGTGATTATTATATTTGAATGAAAGAATGGATGTTTGCAGTATTTTCAATTCAGTAAGATACATAATAAATGGTAAGTCTGAATGGGTAGGGTATGCCTTAAATTTTGTTATAGTGATCACTGTTATCAATTTTAACACACCAACAGAAATCTATGTCACAATCAGCAAAAATGTATTAGTGAAGCAAAGGTTTCAGTCTTAAATCTCAATGCGTAATTTTATTCATATTATATTACTATAAATGTTTTTTTTTTATTATAAAACAGATTGCAGGAAAAGTTCTAAATGGAATCAATATGTAAGTATTAAGTTTCTAATGGATGAATTTCAGTGCAGTTAAGTAGATACCTGACACACACATAAAAGAGCTCGCTAGAATGAAGCAGGAAAAGGCATAATCCATTACACAGCTATATTTAGCATTAATAACACACATTGAGTAATGGAAGTGGGAGTAAGATTCATTAGGAAACGCATTATGATTTAATCAAAGTGAACAAAAATGATATTCATTATTCTCTGACAAAAGGTTCATTCATTTATTGTTGGTTGGCATGCGTGTGAAGTAAGTGCTCCCACCGAAGAGGTGATGTGACGACTTCAGAACTTCCACACCTAGTAACATGAAACTCCAAAGCATACATTTATCAATGATGTATTTGCAGAGATGAATTGATATAAGTTTCAAAATGTTTGTTTAGATTCGTGTGTATATTTGCACTCGTGTACACAAAGCACCCAGATGAGAAACAAAGCTCCAAGTTAAATGAGCTAAGACCATGTGTGCGTTTAATCATTGATCGAACCTGCTAATAATAATTTAAATTGTTTATGGAATCCATTAAACATTTTCAATTTAATTAAATTTCTTTAAATAGAAACACATTTTTATTTACACTCCCTCCTGACACCACAAATAATACATTTTCACTTTCAGGTCTGAGTCACAGTTGAGATTCATGTGAGAGAGGTAAAACAAAGCACACGAGTGCCTGTGCAAACCCAAGTGTTTTCAACATATTGTTTTTGGCAACAGGTGCGTTTTATAGAGAAATTGGCAATAAAGCAAGTATTTCCCAACTGTCATTGAGAACGACTGCGCCTGCAGTGTTGGATGTCATTATTTCTTATGGCCCAATCCAATTCCTCTCACAACAGCGTCTCCGACTCTGGAAATCATAGACTACAACACCCATGATCCTCAGCCCACAGCCTCACGACCACCAGTTAAGCTTCATTCACCATTCAGTCACCTGATTACTAATGACACTCAGCTGTATGCAATTACATTGCTCTCTTTAAATAACCTAACCTGACAAATACATTTTTGGGAAGTTTTTCTCTGGTGTTGTATCTGTGGTGATATTAAGCACATGCAAAACACACACACAAAACCAAGCTTTTCATATACTATTAAGTCTGTACATTTTAGTCCAATTACTGTACAGTACATTCCAATCAGTTCTCTGTTACCGAGGAGAGCATGGCATGAAACAGCTGGTGACCCTGATTTATGTAATACATGTCCGACACAATAAAAAAACTTCCACATATGGAAAATAATTAATTTATATTTGAACAAGCAAAAATTTAATTTGTGGAAGTTTGGTACCAATGAGCCACTGGATTTTTATATAATAGCTGGATCTCTTTGAAATATGTGAATATATGATTGTGGTAATTTTCAAAAGCTAATGAAGATTTTGCATGGTGTACTGCAATGGAATAAAAATAAAAATTCTTGCTAAGTGGCAGTCCAATTATTATGGATAGGATTTTTTTCTTCTGTTTACCTTAGTCTGGTCCTAATTTATCATTTGGTTTTAGGTTTATTTAGTGTCATTACAAAGGCAGCAATGTACAGGGAGGTGAGATTATAACAAAAGAATAAAAGGTTCCTTTATAAAAGCACAGGATGACTTCATTTGCTGCTTTCAGTTCGAGTTAGTGATGTTTACACTAAAGCAGCTGGGTCTCTGTTTGGCTTGGCAAAGGTCTGGACTCAGTGGCTTGATGCCCATCAGTCACAGGCCATCCAGGAGGGGGCACTGACTGAGTGTGAAGCCACTCTCGCTGGCAGTCCAAGACTTTTACTTTCTTCTCACAAATCAGTGTCACCAGGATACCACCATTAATGAAAATGACAGAACTGAAGTAAAGATTTTCTCAAAAACTATATGTGAGACTTTAGAAAATCCTACACTATGTGCTCAGATTGCCATATGATTAAGATTTAAAGGAACAACTGAAATGTAACAGATGAAAAATGGAAAGCCTTGTGACAATTTGGACTCATTATATTCATTGTGGAACAAAGAGTGGATAAAATAATATGCCTCTGAGGATATGTTTAAATACTTCAAAAAGCAGATTTTCCACTTGATTCCAGTGTCTGCCATGTTTTCATTTTAAAATGACACACTGTTGTTTTAAGCTCTCCAATACCAGACTTCCACACAATGCTATAAATCATAATCACTAATACATTCTGCAATAACTATAATTTCAAAACCTTAGTATTAGCCAAAACAAAGTTGTTTATCTCAGCTGACACCACTTCACAGGGAAGTGCCCAAAGCATGTGGAAAAGCCAAAACCTGGACCTGATGGAGAAGAAGAATAAGAGGGCATTTGTCTAAGTAGCTCCAAAGGGAGAAAAGGCCACACAGCTACTGCATTTGAGACTCAGAACCATTTCAATTACATCCTGTGGCAGCTGTCCAGTGCCACCTGTGTGTGGAACAGCACCTTTTTGGTCAACACACTGCAGTCTGGCACGTGTGTGTGTGCGTGTGTGTGCGTGCGTGCGTGTGTGCGTGTGTGTGTGTGTGTGTCCTGAATGCTGGCAGATCTCCTACTGCTACACAGCACAGCTTCCAAGTTGGGAAGGAACAGAGTTTGATTAGCAGATAGACATGAGCTGCTGACACATTGTGATTCACACTTAAGAAAGTAAACATCATTTAAATATTCATAAATTTCATTAGGTTGTCCAGAAGCAGCATTTTCCTTCACACCCTTTTCCCTCAGGCCCAGAGCTAAATGAGAAAAGAGTTCAATCTACACTATTATGTTAATCTAGACTGGCTAAAAGGGCCTGGCCATAGGATAGACAGCACAAATTGTTCTTTCATTCATTGGACATTGGATTCATGAGAAAATGCTGCCAGAGTCATACCTTAGAATAACAGTTGGAGGGCCTCAGTTGCCCTCACATTTAATGGCAAGGAACTATGCTTACCTTGAGCCCACAGTGCTAACTCAGACACACCAAAAGGGCTGTGGAATCATTTACATGCTATACTGTAAGTGGCTCACCTGACCCAAAGGGGCTCAGAGCTACATTGTACAGGTGTAAAAGTAGTCCCCTAGATCCCACACAAATGCTCTCCTTGTGTGTCTGCTGGAGCCATTAGTGTAGTGGTTAAGTAGAAAGAAAAACTCTGAATCCAGTGATGTACTGTATAGTAGAAATACAGAAATACCTTAGAGAGAGTATTTTACCAGAACATTATTACTTTCTACATGTTTTATGTGCAAGTGGTTACCTTCCCAGTAATACATTTATAAAAGTAACTGACTTGAATTGAAATCACTGCTATTTCAATTCAAATCAATTATTTATTATTATTATTATTATTATTATTATTATTATTATTATTACTACAATTATTAATTATTATTAGTACAAAACATAAGTAAAACTAAAATAGTTATCTGTTATGTTAATTAAGTGAGCTACGCTGAAGTGAGCACCCCCTTCATTATTGACAAGATTAAAGGAAATGTGACGTTAGGTATCCAGTTAACCTAGCCAAATGGTTTTTGGGTTTAGCTAGCTAAAGTTTAAATCAGAGCTTTCACATCATGCCAAAAGATCTGACTGGCTAGTCTAACTTATTCAGCTAGCAGATGGAATACCAGCATACTGTACACTGTATAGCCACAGGTTGGGTGTTGAGCTGTCATATGTTGATAACTTTAGGGGTTTTGGTTTCCACTATTTGCATAATATCTGTTGAAATGTTAAAAATTTAAGGTTACTGCTCATCTGCTCCACTGCTTCTTACGTTGCTGCTCCCGACTAAGCATTTGGTGCCTGAAATAAAACTCTCACCAAAACACGAACTTGAGAACCGTGGTTTGCAAGCCTACCCTTGCCTGGAGAATTTATTGTTCTATCAGCTACCAGCAAGTCTCATTCATTAACAGACTTTACAGAAATGAAGTGGATGTGATTAACAGGGAAAACCCTAAATGTTGCAGGTGAGGTTGTGTTCTGAGACACAATGGTTTAAGAAACCATTGCTCTAGAACAATGAATGTGGACACATATCTGGTGGACAAGCTGAACACTTTTACACTTTTGCCGAACCTGTAGCTAGCAATGCTAACAGCACTATTAGTGGTAATGGCAGCATGCACAGGGAGAGTGGCAGAACAGGAAATGCTTTCATCATCTTGATGCACAACATGACGAAAACCTTCACAGGAGTGAAAATAAGGAAGGCAGCACGACCAGATAGCATCTTAGGTCACTAACACCAGCGTTTACAGAGATATTCAACTTCTCCCTGGAATAGTCAGTAATCCCGACATGCTTTAAACAGGCCATTGTTACTCCTGACCCAAAGAAACCTCAGCCTGCCTGCCTCAGTGACTATCACCCAGTAGTCCTGACGTACATAGTGAGAAAATGTTTTAAAAGGCTGGTCAGAGACTGTATCACCTCTTGATTACATGACACAATTTGCATATAGTCCAAATTGCTTAACTAAAGACACCATCGCACAGCCCTGAACCATCTGGAAACCAGGAAAGAAAATGATGGTAAAATGCTGTTCAGAATTTAGTACTATGATTCCCTTCAAACTTACAACCAGTTTGAGGACCTGGAACTTAGTCTGCCCCTTCCTCAGTGGTCAGTTTCTGATACCTTGGTGTTCATATCAAGCAGTCGTGAAATTGGCTGATCCACAGCTTTACCTCCTTAGATGTCTGATTGACCTTAAATGCCTTCCAAAGTGCTAAGGAAATTCTATGCCTGCAGCATCAAGATTATGCTGATGACAATCATCACACCTGGATTTGAGAACAGCACCTAACAGCTAATGCACCATCCTCACTGAGCTTTCTGACCTGCAGTCTATCAACAGCAATCAGCGCTGTACCCGGGGAAGGAAGTTAGTGATAGACCTCAGCCGTCTGCATAGTGGACTCTTCTCTCTGTTGTGGTCAGGCAAGCGTTCCTGTGAACTGAAGGCCAACACAGTGTCATGCACACTCGGTCCACCAAGTACTCCACCAATCGGCTGCACATCACCCTACTCGTTTCGTTGCTATCCGGCCAGGCAGCTGAGTGGGCCATGACAGTTCTTCGATCAGATTCTGATACCGCCCATTCATATAACGAATTCATATAACCCTCGCTGTGCGGACCTCCTGGGGGCACGCCGCGCTCCGGACATCCTATTACGAGGGACTGGCTTCGCGGATAAAGGGCAAGCTTGCCGGGCGAGAGCTCCCAGCCACTCTGGAAGGACTGATCCAGCTTTCCCTCCGCATCGATCAGCGCCTTCTCTCTCGTCCCAAGCCAGCCCTGAGGACCCTGCTGTCTGCTTCGACCTTCTCCTCTACCACGCCTCGACCACCTACCGTCTTTACCACTGCTCCCAGTGGACATGTCAGATCTCCACCTCCTGCCGTGGTTGACACAGGAGCCGGGGAACCCATGCAGTTAGGGTTTCGAGAGGGGCTGTGTGCATACTGTGCACCACCGGGCGATCTGCCCACTTCACCCGGGAAACGCACAACCCCGGTGAACAAGAGGAGAGACTCACATGGCCCCCTCCATATCTCCACTGCTACCGGCACCACCATCTCTCGCCTCACGGTTCAGGTAACCCTCAAATTTGGCCACAAACGAGTTCGAAGTACTGTGTTTATCGATTCCGGTGCCGCAGGTAACTTCATTGACTCTACTTATGTCAAAGAAATGGGGGTGAAGATCGAGGTGTTATCCCAGCCAGTTCGAATTACATCTGTTGACGGTTGGCCCCTTTCCTCCTGCCCCATCACTCACCAGACCCAACTCATCACGCTCACCATAGACCAACTTCACGGACAGCTCCAACTCCATCTCACCTCAATCTCCTCACTATACTTGAATATCCCTGGCTGCTACAACACGACCCCCTCATTTCATGGGCGCAAAACCGGATCCTCCAATGGGGGCCGACCTGCACCGAACTATGCCTACGGGCCCAGGCTGGGACGTGTTCCATGGAGTCCGAGGCTCCCGATGTTGACATCAACGCCATCCCTGCTGCCTATCAGGACCTCGCTGAAGCCTTTTGTAAGAAATGTGCCACCCTTCTCCCGCCTCATCACCCATACGACCTGGCTATAGAGCTTCAGCCGGGTTCCATTCCCCCCCGCGGCCACCTCTACTCACTATCGGCCACTGAAATGCAGGCGATGGAGGAGTATGTCGCCAGGGCACTCCGCCATGGAACCATCCCTCCTCCACACCAGCGGCCGGGGGTTCTTCTTCGTAAAGAAGAAAGGCCTCGCCCTTGTGTCGACTATCGGGGGCTAAATAAAATCACCATCAAGAACCGACACTGTTGCGCGCCCACCAATTCAGCCCTGGACGCCTTCTCTGGTGCCACCGTGTTCACAACGTTGGGAACCGTGTGCGCCAGGGCCAAGAATACAAACCAACCCACCTCCCACGCTCCCACCTCAAACGCCCCATTTCCAGCTACTCAGCATTAAGCAATACCAGCATAATAATCACCGGCCTGATCATCTGTCCACATCTGCACCTGTTTATTACTGGTTCATGCCTTAAGTTAGATTTTTATTTTTGCTTCAATTATTCATACTGTAGATCACTTTGTGGATTAATAAACAAAAAGATCCCTCTGAAAATTATCAGGTACAGGGACTGGAGTGAAATAAGTGCCAAAAACCTTGCCAAAAAATGAGAGCCAAAAAGTCCTTCAAGAAGCCTGGGGAACTATTCCTCAAGATTGCATTAAAGAAAGTCTGGCTCTTTGAAAGCAAAATATGAAGAAGTTAGGAGTGGCTCAAGTAATATATTTTATAAGTATACAAAATTATAGTAAACCATGTAGTTAATTATTGTAACAAGAGTACATGTACTTTCTTTTCATTCCTGTTTAAGGTTAATTGAGATTAATTTTTCCTTCAGAGAAATACAACGTGGACATTGTGTCAGGGAAATACAATGTGGACAACCTAGATTAAGTTGTTAAATAGGTTATTATAATAATTTATCTGTATTTTCATTCAAAAGACTATTATAACATTTTTTATTTTTACAGCTAAAAGTTTCGTGAGATGTTGATTAATCACTTTAGTCTGTCAGTCCCTCCCCATACTTGGGATAACATTCTTTCGGGTGTAGTGTTGAATGTGGGGATATACAGTATGTACAGTAGCAGGGTTTGACATTAACTTTTTTGCTCACTGGCCAATGTGGATAGTGGCTTTCCGGAGTCACTAGCCATTCAGTCTTTTTACTAGCCACAATTTTGTTACCAGAAAAACGCATTTTTTTTTCACCATGATACGTTAATGTTATCATGTTATATCCAGATATAAATGACATATAAATGACAGCATACACTGTATCACTATAGTAGTAGTCAAGTATTCAGTACTGTTAAGATACTGTAGCTCCCAATAAGATAGCAAACATGCACAGTATATTCTGCTTATTGAACTTAAATTCAAGCCTCTTACCACATGAAATTGAAAAATAACAGATTCAGTACAACTGAACTGATATAAAAAATCCAGCAACTCAGAACATTTATCATTTTAGTGTGTTGTGTACTATTACCAGGTATTATTACTCATTATGTATTATTATATCAGAATTCTGAGTTAGGACAATGGACTCTGGTCTATCTTGTTGTGTTGACTCTTTATAGTGTGAGGTAATTCAATCAATTGATGAATTTTCTATCATTCAACATGAAATCTAAATATATTTTAATAGTGATTACTTTTTTTTATATATAATCAGTACATAACCTATGCGAAAGGGGCAAACATTCTCATCCTGTTGAGAAGCAATAGCCCTTTAAGGAAATGATACACACACACCAAACAGGAAGTAAAAGTGTGTGTGTGTTAGTGATGGGAAGTTCGAATCATTTTACTAACTCGGTTCTTTGAATCTCGTTCATCAAAATGAACAAAGCTTTTTTTGAGTCATTTCGTTCATTTGATCAGAAATAAATAAAATGTTGCGTTTTTAATAAAAATACCCCCAATACGTCTACATACACAAATTTTGGCTATAGTTCCAGTTATGAAAATATTACAATATAACTAAAGACATATTATAATAAACAGAATGAGCAGCTCACTTTATACCTTCCAATCTGAGTCGTTCGTTCTTTTGAATATATTGCACCGCATAGCGTCTGTTAAAAGAACGAACGACTCGAGACTTGAAGACTTATTGAAAATGAACTATAGAACTATAGAAAATGAACGAATCACTCTCCGAGACGACTTGTTCATCTGAGTCATGTTAAAGAATCG